>CAKJTW010000024.1:9872500-12372500 GCA_917880005.1 Nanger dama
CTTCTCTGAAATGCGTAGATGGGTGAAATAATCCATCCAGCGAGCTGTTAATCGCTAAACTATCAATTAAGGGCACAGCCATCCATAACAGCAATCATTAAAGACTACTAAATCATTTATCTTGAAGTCTGTAAAACAGATTTCTGTTGGCAGACTTGAACAGCTCAAAGCATCTGCGATATGAATGAATAGGTCAATAATCCATACATTAAATGGTCACTGAGTACTAAAACTCTTTGAAATGATAGGCCATTAGGACTAAGTCAGTTTCTTTTATAGATTTAAAACTCACTTTCCAAATAGTCTCTAGATATGAATTTCAATGGATGAATTGAGAAAGTATGTGTTCATTCTTTTACTCAGAATGTATGTATTGAATACCTGCCATATCAATGCAACACAATTTATGAAGTGTATGAGAAAAGAATGTTGTCCTTAAAGAGCTTACAATCTAGTTGAAGTATCATCTAAGTAGGTTATATTATAGCAATTTTTATTATTTGTGAACTTTTCAAAATATTTTTATTATCTTTTGACCCCTTTAACTCATTTCTCCACCAATACCTCCTACCTCTGGTAAATACCAATTTGTTTTCTGCATCTATGTACTTGGTTTCTTTCAGTTTGTTTTAGATTCCACATGTAAGAAAGATCATATGGCATTTGTCTTTGTTTGATTTATTTCACTTAGCATAACCATATTGTTGCAAGTGGCAAAATTTTATTCTGTTCATTGTTAGAAGACTGTTGCTTCTTGGAAGGAAAGCTATGACAAATCTAGACAGCATGTTAAAAAGCAAAGATGTCACTCTGCCAACAAAGGTCTGTATAGTCAAAGATATGGTTTTCCAGTAGTCATGTACATATGTGAGAGTAGGACCATAAAGAAAGTCTGAGTCTAAGAATTTATACTTTCGAACTGTGGTGCTGGAAAAGATTCTTGAGAGTCCCTTGGACACCAAGGAGGTCAAACCAGTCAATCTTAAAGGAAAACATCCCTGAATACTCACTGGAAGGATTGATGCTGAAGCTGAAACTCCAATACTTTGGCCATCTGACCTGAGCAGCCAACTCATTGGAAAAGACCCTGATGCTGGGAAAGACTGAAGGCAGAAAGAGAAGAGGGTGACAGAGGATGAGACGTTTGGATGGCATCACTGATTCAATGGACATGAACTTGGGCAAACTTAAGGAGATGGTGAGGGACGGGGAAGCCTGTCATGCTACAGTCCGTGTGATCACAAAGAGTCGGACATGACTTGTAACTGAATAACAACAACAATGGCTGAATAATATTCGTTTATATATACACAGGCTTCCCAGGTGGTGCTAATGTTAAAAAAAACCTCCCTGCCAATGCAGGAGATGAAAGAGACACAGGTTTCGTCCTGGGTCAGGAAGATCCACTGGAGGAGGGCATGGCAATCCACGTCAGGATTCTTGCCTGGAGAATCCCACGGACAGAGGAGCCTGGTGGGCTCTAGTCTATAGGGCTGCAAAGAGTCGGGCACAACTGAAGCAACTTAGCCACACACACACACACACACACACACAATTATGCCACAATTTGTTCTCCATTCATCTGTTAATGGACACTTAAGTTGTTTCCTTATCTTAGCTGTTGTTAATAATGCTGTAATGAACGTGGGGGTGCATTTTGCTTTTCAAGTTAGTGTTTCCTTTTCTTATGATAAATATCGAGAAATAGAATTCTTGGATCATATAGTAGTCCTATTTTTTATTGTTTGTGGAACCTCCATACTACTTTCCAAAGGGGCTGTATCACCTTACATTCCCACGAAGAGTGCACAAGGGTTCCCTTTTCTTCATATTTTTGTCAATACTTATTTCCTGTCTCTTTGATAATTGCTATTTTAATATGTGTGAGGTGATATCTCATTGCAGTTTTGATTTGCATTTCAGTGATGTTGAGCAGTTTTTTCTGTACCTATTGGCCATTTGGATGCTGTTTTTGGAAAAATATTTATTCAGATCTGCCTATTTTTTCATCAAATTTTCGTTATTAATTTCATTATATATTTTAGACATTAACTCCGTATCAGATATGTGATTTGCAAATACCTTCTTCCATTCATAGGTTGCCTTTTATTTTGTTGATGGGTCCTTTCACTGTCCAGAAGCCCACTTGTGTATGTTTGATTTTTTTTATTGCTTTTATTTTTGGTATCAGATTCAAAAGTCATCACTAAGAAATAAGTAAAGAAGCTCATCACCTACCTTTTCTTCTAAAAGTTTTAGGGCTTCAGGTCTTATGATCAAGTCTTTAATTCACTGGGGTTAAGTTTTGTGGATGGTGTGGGATGGTGGTCCAATTTCATTATTTTTTATGTGGCTGTCCAATTCCCCAGCACCACTTACTGAAGAGACTATTCTTTCCATAGGATATATTCTTGGTTCCTTCATTATAAACGACTTAACCATATATGCATGGTTTTTTCCTAGGTTCTCTATTTTGTTTTATTGATCCATATGTACGTTTTTATGCCAATATCATACTTTAAATGGCCATAATCTTTTAATATACTTTGAAATCAGAGAATCTGATACTTCATCTTTGTTCTTCTTTCTGAAGATTGTTTTGAGAAAAAAAAATTCAAGTAAAGAATGAATTATGGACTTCCAAATCAAGTAATATGGCAAATAAATATACTGAGAATTACTTTCTTTATGAAATATCTAAAAACACCAGATGAAATATAATAAACTCCCTTTGAAACATAGCTGAGATCATAAAATGTAAAGAAAATACCAAGAGACTGAAAAAAAATTAAAAACCAGTATAGTAGACAGATATAGATTCGGCTTCTCTTGGGCATTTACTCTTATCTGTAACTTAATTTTAGGTTTCATCTTTCCTTTAACAACAACCTCCAGGGAAATAAAACCTTGGCAGTGGGCTGTACTGCAGCCTACCAGGCTCCTTTGTCCTGGGATTTTTCAGGCAAAAATACTTGTGTTGCCATTTCCTTCTCCAGGGAATCTTCCTGACCTGGAGTTCGAATCCATGTCTCCCATGTCTCCAGCATTGCAGGCAGATTCTTTACCCACTGAGCCATTGGGGTAAGCAGGGCTTACTCACTAAGCCCCCTAAAGAGCTACACTCTTAACAAAAAACAATAGGCTTAATCTGAAAGATAAGCTTAAACAATTGCTCTAAAAGCAACACAAAGAAATGGAAATTAGGAAAGAGAAATTAAGATATATGAACGAATGAGAGGCTCCAACATAGGTCAAATTGGATTTCTAAAAGAAAATAATGAGAACAGAAAAGTAATATTTGTAGAAAGTATGAGTAAGAATTATCCCAAATTGACTCTATAAATAAATGAATTCTAAAACTAATAACAATAGAAGACAAAAGATGCAGATGACTGCAGCCATGTTTGAGTGTCAAGACTGCATGTTTGAGTCCCACCTGCAAAATTTATATATTAAAATCTTAACCCCGATATAATCGTATTTGGAGGAAATTAGGTCATTAGTTGTGCAATGGCACCCCACTCCAGTACTCTTGCCTGGAAAATCCCATGGATGGAGGAGCCTGGTAGGCTGCAGGCCATGGGGTCGCTAAGAGTCGGACACGACTGAGCAACTTTGCTTTCACTTTTGCTTTGTCATCCTTTCCCTCATATGAAGATACAAGGAGAAGATGAGTCTGCAAGCCAGAAGAGGACCTTCTCCAGAACCCAACCATGCTATCACTCTGATCTCTCATACTTCCAGCCTCCAGAACTGCCAGAGATAATTTTCAATTGTTTATAAGCAACTCAGTCTAATGGTATATTGTTATAACAGACCAAACTGATGGAATGATGTAGTTCAGTTCAGTCACTCGGTCATATCCAGCTCTTTGTGACCCCATGGACTGCAGCACAGCAGGCCTCCCTGTCCATCACCAACTCCTGGAGCTTGCTCAAACACGTGTCCATCAAGTGGGTGATGCCATCCAACAATCTCAACCTCTGTCATCCCCTTCTCCTCCTGCCTTCAATCTTTCCCAGGATCAGGGTCTTCTTCAGTGAGTCAGTTCTTCACATGAGGTGGCCAAAGTATTTTGGAACTTCAGCTTCAGCATCAATCCTTCCAATGAATATTCAGGGTTTATTTCCTTTAGGATTGACTGGTTTGATCACCTTGCAGTCCAAGGGACTTTCAAGAGTCTTCTCCAACACCACAGTTCAAAAGCATCAGTTCTTCAGTACTCAGCTTTCTTTATAGTCCAACTCTCCCATTCATACATGACTACTGGAAAAACCATAGCCTTGACTAGATGGACTTTTGTTGGCAAAGTAATGTCTCTGCTTTTCAATGTGCTGTCTAGGTTGGTCATAGCTTTTCTTCCAAGGAGCAGGCAACTTTTAATTTCATGGCTGCAGTCACCATCTGCAGTGATTTTGGAGCCCAAGGAAATAAAGTCTATCACTGTTTCCATTGTTTCCCCATCTATTTGCCATGAAGTGATGAGAGCAGATGCCATGATCTTAGGTTTTTGAATGTTGAGTTTTAAGACAACGTTTTCACTCTCCTCTTTCACTTTCATCAAGAGGCTTTTTAGTTCTTCTTCACTTTCTCCCATAGGGTGCTATCATCTGCATATCTGAGGTTATGGATATTTCTCCCAGCAATCTTGATTCCAGCTTGTGCTTCATCCAGCCAGCATTTCTCATGATGTACTCAGCATATAAGTTAAATAAGCAGGATGACAATATACAGCCTTGACGTACTCCTTTTCCTATTTGGAACCAGCCTGTTGTTCCATGTCCAGTTCTAACTGTTGCTTCTTGCCCTGCATACAGATTTCTCAGGAGGCAGGTAAGGTGGCCTGGTATCCCCATCTCTTGAAGAATTTTCCACAGTTTGTTGTGATCTACACAGTCAAAGGCTTTGGTATAATCAATAAAGCAAAAGTAGATGTTTTTCTGGTATGGTATTCTGAGTGAGGAAATAGCTTTAAGTATACAGAGAAAATAACTGTCTGCCTAAAATTGTATACATAGCTAAAAAGAACAAGAGTGAATTAGAAGAACTGACAGGCAACAGAGTATATCAAAAGAACATATAAAAGATACACTTTAAAAGGAAGAAACAAGACCTCAGAAGAAAAGTCTGAGATGCTAGGAGTCGTGAATAAGGAATCTGGCAAGTATGTGGATAGACCTAGTCAGATTTTATAAAACAATTGATTTGAGGGATATAAAAATATGTGAAAATTAAAATACTGGATAACAATAATATATAACATGGCAAGGGCATAATCATGTTTAAAAAAATCTGAGATTATTTCATTGTTCATGAAGAAAGTAGGGATATTAAATTTAAACATTAGTAAACTTTAATAGGCATATTAAAATTTTTCACAGGATCTCTCAAAGAGCAAGAGTGTGAGGTGAGGTGAAGTCACTCAGTCGTGTCCGACTTTTTGCAACCCCGTGGACTGTAACCTACTAGGTTTCTCTGTCCATGGGATTCTCCAGGCAAGAATACTGGAGTTGATTGCCATTTCCTTCTCCAGAGGATCTTCCAGACCCAAGGATCGAACCCAGGTCTCCCGCACTGGAGGCAGACGCTTTAACCTCTGAGCCACCAGGGAGCAAGAGTGTATATAACTTCAAAAACAATGGGAGTAGGGAAAACAACCTGAAAACTCAAAGGATTTAACAATGGCAGAAAAGAAAAAATACAATATGAAGCAAAAAAGTAAGATGAGACAAACTAAAATTATAACTAATAATAAATGTAAATGGTCTAAACTATTCAATTAATAAGCAGAAATTATTAATTGGGTTAAAAATAAATACAGCTTTAGATTATAAACAAAAATTATATAAAACATAAGGACTCAGAAATGTTTAAAATAAAAGGTTAGAAAAAGGATCTATCACTCAAATATTAGCCAGAAGAAAACTAGACTAACATGAGAAAAAAATAAATTAAGAAAAAAAGTATTTTAGGAATAAAGAAAATTATTACTATATAATAATGAAAATTTTGATACATGAGGAAGGTTTGTCAATTTTAAACTTGTAAGCACCTAATTTCAACATGTATGAGGCAAAAAATTGACAAAACTGGAAGGAGAAATTGACAAATCCACCACAGTAGTGAGAAATTTTAATATACCTCTCTCAGAAATTGATAGATAAACCAGACAGAAAATGAGTAAGACAGTGGAAGATTGGAAAAACTGTAAACTTACTTTGATTTGACTGACATAAATAGAACTCTGCATATAGCAAGTCAAGACCTAGAGATACTTTATGATAATTAGCCACATAATGGGCCAAAAGCAAATCTCATTAAATGGCAAAGAATCATTATAATAAAGTCTATGTTCCCTGGCCACAGAGCAACTAAATTAAAATCAATAACAAGGCAAAACTATAGAGACAGAAATTATATCAGTTGTTGCTGGAGGCTGGGGTATAGAACAGGAGATTGATTACAAAGGGACATAAGGGAATTTTGTGGGGTGATGGAAATAATCCATATTTGATTTTAGTAATGGATTCATGACTATATATATCTGTCAAAACTCATCAAACTTTAAACCTAAAATGGATAAATGCTGTTGGAGGATGATGATAGAAAACTCCTATTCTGCTTTTTTGCTAACATCATTCTTCTCAAAATATTTTTTCTAATACAAAATAATAGTCTATAATTTTCTCATCTCAGTTACAATCCTAGAAGTAGAATCTGAGTCAGTTCTAGTGAGGTGGATGAACCTAGAGCCTGTTATTCAGAGTGAAGTCAGAAAGAGAAAAGCAAACGTTGTTTATTAACACAGATACATGGAATCTAGAAAATGGTACTGAGGAACCGATCTGCAGGGCAGCAGTAAAGACAATAGAGCTTCCCTGATGGCTCGGTTGGTAAAGAGTCTCTGCCTGCACTGCGGGAGATCAGGGTTCAATCCCTGGGTGGGGAAGATCCCCTGGAGAAGGAAATGGCAACCCACTCCAGTATTCTTGCCTGGGAAATCCCATGGACAGAGGAGCCTGCTGGGCTACAGTCCATGGGGTCGCAAAGAGCCAGACACTACTGAGCGACCGTCACAATAGAGACACAGACATAAGAGAACACACTTGTGGACACCGCGAGAGAGGAGCTGCTGCTGCTGCTAAGTCACTTTAGTCGTGTCCAACTCTTGGCGACCCCATGGACTGCAGCCTACCAGGCTCCTCCATCCATGGGATTTTCCAGGCAAGGGTACTGGAGTGGGATGCCATTGCCTTCTCCGCAAGAGGAGAGGGTGGGACAAATTGAGAGAGTAGCATTGAAACAGATCCATAAACTAGACAGCTAATGGGAAATTGCTGTCTAACCCAGGGAGGTCAACCCAGTGCTCACTGATGACCTAGAGGGGTGGGATGGGGTGGACGGTGGGAGAGAGGTTCAGGAGGGAGGGGACATGTGTATACTTACAGCTAATTCACATTGTATGGCAAAAACCAACGCAACATTGTAAAACAATTATCCTCCAAAAAAACAATTTTAAAACTCAAAAGTAAATTACTAGCAAGAAAATCTAAGCACATTAAGGAGTTTTTTGTTGTTTAATCATTGACAAGTTTATTCTGGAAATACCAAGATGGTGATTCAACACACACATTTCTGCTATGAACATACATCTTCTAAAGCCTTTCCTTTAGAGGAAGCTCTTCCAGAGCTTTTTTTTTTCTAAGATAGTAATTATTATAATTTGTTTTTCTTGTTTTAAAATCAATACATGTTATTTTAGAGCTATTATAAAGTATAGATAAGCAAAAAGAAAATATTAACTACACAAAAATCAAACTCAAAGAAAACCACTTAAAACTGCTGTAGTTTTCCCTGCTTATTTACACACATATTTCTTGCTTAATGTCCTTAATTGTTTTTTTTTTAATGACTCTCTGAAATGACACAAATGATCCATTGACTTGGCATCATATATATTTGTACTATATCTACATTTTAACCCTAGAACAGAAGACAGTAATCCCATATCCAAAGTGCATGCTAAGTTGCTTCAGTCATGTCTGACTCTTTGTGACTCTTTTGACAGTACCCCACCAAGCTCCTCTATCCATGGGATTCTCTAGGCAAGAATACTGAAATGAGTTGCCATGCCCTCCTCCGGGAATCTTTTCGACCCAGGGATCAAATCTGCACAGTTGTTGCACAAAACCCCACACTCAGAATGTCACCATCTTGAAATTCTTGATAATTTTATCTTTAAGTTTAACAAATGAAGGCTGTTGAAACAATGGAGCACATTCTGGGGCCTTAGATATTTATCTACCAGCTCACACTGCCTCCTCACCTTCCCAGGAATAATTATCAAGTGCAGGCTCCTTACCCTAGACCTAGGAACTGCTGCTGCCCTCTGGCATCAACTGGGCCTAAGCACTGATTCAGGGAAGGCTGAAGTTGGGCACACAAGCACCAAATTGCAAGATGGAGTGCAAAATGACTGGGAGGGTCTGCACTCACCCCGTAAGTATTCTTGGGCTCAAAGGAGCACATTAAATAGCAAATTTTTTAAATCAGCCAAGACAAAGAGTGCGAAAGAAAGGGGCAGTCTATTTTCCTGCTATTTGAAAAGGTGCCCACATTTTTATATTGTACCAGACCCCACAAATGATGTAGCCAGCCTTGTATACTGCACATACTCATCTTCCTACCACTCCCATGCCCACACTCAAAGTACCAGCTGGCCTAACTTTATTTACGTGTTCAGTCAGGCCAAGCACCTAATCTCATGCTTATGCCTTTCCTGCTTCTACGCATGCTACTCCTTCTGTTCAAATATCCCTTTTGGTGAAGCCTTCCCTGACCATTGTCAGAACAAAGCTATATGAACTGTCCCTGCCACATACCCAAACAGGGCTCCCTTTCTCCCTGTCCAGCTGCTAATGTAATATACATTGCTTATTCAGTTGTCTCCATTGCTATCTCTCTTTGACTATGGGCTTTGGAAGGACAGAACTGGGGTTGTTTTTCCCCAGCCAACTAGCATGGGCTAATGAGTGGGTTTTAAATTTCTGTAGTATGCCCCAATTTTCCAAACACTTGCATCTTTTATCTCATTTCTTCAAACAGATACATACACATACCTTCAACAGACTTACATGATTATTTTTATTTGATATTATTTATTCTACTTATTTTTGATGAAGCAAAGAAGCTACATTGAAGTTAAATGATTTACCTAGAGCCACACCAGTTATGGCATCATCGAAATTAAAATGAAAACTAGCATTCATTGAGCTCTCAGTATATACTGACTTTGTTTACTTGTGTGAAAGCACTTCAAGCTCACCACTACCCTGCATTGGCAGGTACTATTATTACACTACTTTGTAAACAGGAGATTGTGAGAGATTAAGCGACTCCACCCAAATCTACAGAAACTGTGAGCATCAGGACCGAGCTGATCACCTGCTATCCAGCTGCAGGGCTGTACTATTTCCCAGCATGCCACAAGTCTCTTACATGGAACTGAACATGTGACATAGCTTCTTTTCTCAAAGGGATCAACCAAGCATGGAAATGTGATATAATATATATTTCATGATATAAGTATATTGTAGCCAAATTCATCCATAGATAGTCAATGCTCTAGAAATGGGGGAAAAAAATGGTTTACTCTCTATTCTACCTGGTTTCCTTTAGATGGAAACCTCTGTAAGCACAGGGATCACATCCAGCTTGCTCATTATACATCCCTCCAGCTTTACAAAAGGACTGTCATATAGAAGGACCTTATCGGTCATGATGGCGTATGTCTAAAAGAACAACATACCTGTTGTCCCATGTAGTTAGAAAGAGATCCACAGAGCACAGAGAACTATCCATAGAGAACTTAGGCTAACTCTGAAGACTGACAATAACTTTGGTAAGTGATGGGATCATGGGCATTTTAGGTGATAAAAACACAGTGAGCAAAACCACATGTGAGGACAGAAGCACACTTGACTAGGCATCCACCCACCTATTTAAAATGAAAAGACAGATTCCTTGGGAGGACCGATGAGAGGATAGATTGAAGCAGTGTTTGGAACCCAGCTGTGCCGGGACTAAATGCCAGAATAAGAAAGTTAGTCTTTATTCCTTAGGCTCTGGGACATCTTTACTATCTTTGAGTAAAAGTGTGCTCCAGTATTCTTTTCAGAAGATTAACATAGCACCTATGTATGAGACAAATTAAATAAGGCTAAGAATAAATACCAGAAGACAAATGAAGAGGCTTTTAACTGTGGAGGATTGAAACAGGACCTAAAAGTGGAGAGAAGTAAAGGAAGGCTCAGATTTAGGAAACATTACAAAGGTATCACAGGACTAGGTTATGAAATGGAAATGTGCTGCTTTTCCACAAGCAGGTAGACAAAACAGAGGCGTAGGAAGGGTGAATCAAAGGAAAATCTGGAAATTGCCAATCATATTTCAAATTGTAACAATATTGATGACAGTTATTTTAAATCTACCAACCCAACAGTAATCTTCTTTCAACTACACCTCAGCACATCTTTTCAAATCCATCTCTTCAAAAGAACATTTTTCCCCAGAAACACCACAATAAGCTGCCTCTGCATGGAATGCGTGAGTTTAAATTAGAGAATTAAAAAGCTGCTATTATCTGATGACAATTCAAACAGGGTAGATAGCCACCTTATTTCACCTCTTTGTAATTGCAGGCACTACTGCTGCTATGTTTTCCCCCTTTCTCTCTGTTCCAGGGAAATAGCAAACCACAAAATAAAGATGTTTTCTTAACTTAACACAGACCCATTGTCCCTTAGTAATGAGACCTCAACCTGACTTTCAGACACTGGATAAGATACTATTAACATAAGATAAAATTTATGACTGATTAGTCCTCTGAATTTGTTTAAAAATTGTCAGCCAGTGTTATGCTAAACTATCACCTAATTTTCAAACAAAATACTTGATCTCTTATTTCAACTCCTTAGGTATATGTCTACACAATATAGGATACACTAGAATTAAAATTTAACCTCGTTTTCATTTCTAATCTCATTTGATTCTGTTCTAAGGGTTTTAAAGCATAAATAGATTTCCTTTTTAGAAATGCAAGATGGGGCCCACCCTTAGCATTCACCTGTATTCTGAATCATTAATGAATTATCTTGAATGCACTAGCCCTCATACAAATAAAATATTATTTCTGCCCCAGGGAAATAACTTTCCACTCTACACAGAAGACATAGTACAACAACAAAGTAAATATTAAAGCTTAATGTTTCAAATCGCTATTGTATGTTGAGAGCATGAAGGGGTAGCTGCAGAAGAGATTTTGACTGTGTCAATATTAAAGTCATATGTATATTTACAAATCTGTATCTAGATATGTAGATATCTCTCTATAGTAAATAGATACACATATATACATACATGACAGGACACTTAAAAAGGATAATTCAACTGGATTGCAAAAAGACAAAACCCTTTCCTGTAAAGGCTTTAAAAACCTTTTGTTACCACAGCATGGAAAACACAGCCATCTCAATAACAGAATGCTAACCTCTGCAAAATGAGAAAGCAAATTATAGGGATATTGGTTGAGAAACATAGAGATGCAGCAACCATTAACAAGTTAAACAAGTAAGAATTCAACAACAAAGCATGTGTCAAAGACAAGACTTATGAATATGCATCCTTGCTTTTACCTTCCCCATTGAAAAAAAATAAATCTGTCTTCTCTCATTCAGCTTTTCTTCCTCTCTGATCTCCTGAGGACTTAACAGGGTCTGTTTGCCAGACTAGTTACTCTGGAGTTACTCTGGAGACTAGGTATAATAAAGAATTTTTAAAGAACTGTGTGCTCTGAAGGGCCCCATCCTTGGTTTCCTGTTCTGTTATAGGATCCTAGAAATGTTTCACAAATTGAACAAGGGACCCCCACACTTTTATTTTGCAAGGGGGTTCACAGTTATGTGGGCTTCCCTGGTGGCTCAGATGGAAAAGAATCTGCCTGCAGTGCGGGAGACCTTGATTCAATCCCTGGGTTGGGAAGATCCCGTGGAGAAGGGAATGGCCACCTGGCCCAATATCCTGGCCTGGAGAGAGCTGATCGCACAGAGTGGAAAAATCCAGAAGCAGCAACAGGAGTTAGCACACAACACACAAACACCTGGACAGGACAAGCCATACCCAACAGATATCAGTGGCTTGCTAGTCAGGTCAAAGGCAATTTCCAAGAAAGCCCCAGGAGACACACAGCCTCTGTCCTGTGGACCTGAGGCCACCCATGCCTTCCCCTACACCCACACCTTCCCCACTTTGAAAGGAAGATGGACCTCTGAGAGAGAATAACAGCAATAAACAGCTCGAACTTTTAACTGAATATTTATTCAAAATAAAAAACCAAGATAGTTTTACTTTACAAGTTTAAGTTTTGCCCACCATTTTCACATTTAAATCTCAAAAGCAAAGGAACATCACTTATAGAAAATAAAATTTTTCTTGTATTTTTCCCATCTAAATCATCACTATGTAAATTTTGACCCCTCTACAGAAGCAAAACAGTACACACTCAAAATGAACTATTTCAGAATCAAGGGCTTGCCTTCTCACCTATGAGTTACCCATGAATATTTTAGGTATATACGCCCTAGTTTGAGACTGTCTTTGGTTAAGCATTCTGGAAAAAAAGTGTGGTCAGAATACCAGTTTGGGTAGTAGGGGGTATTTTGTCCTCTTTCAGCAATCATCTGGACATGTGGACATGGAGCTCTGAAATAGGAATCTCTACAGGGATGCTTGGCAATAAAATAAGACGATCCAGAAAATACGTAAAATATACATTTCAGAGCAGATTTTTTCAAATATACCAGATGGTTAGTCATTGTTTTTTTTCAAAGTTCCTCATAAAAACATGAAATACTTTCCTTCTCTTTAGATTAAGCCTACTCAACCATAACAGATGACATGATTTCTATTTAGGAAAATGTTTCATTACTTTAACATAATATATACGGCTATAAAATGCCCCTTTCTTATGAAATTTAGAGGTGAACTCACTGGTGTTACTCTTCTTCTTCTGTTTCTCCCTCCTACACTCCACTTCTTCACCAAGAAGTTCCCTCACCTGTTACCCCTTCTGTCTTATGTAGGCCATTTGGTGGCCTTGTGTGCTGTATTTTACTAAATGAGAAGAGAAGGTAGTGGGAAAGATGACAGAAAGCTTTGATGGAAAGTTATTTACAGTTTACTTGGGAATTCAAAGCCAAGAAAAATTGAGATTGATTTTGATCACATGGGATAACAAATGTTAAGCCCAAAGTGCTACACTTAGCATACAGTAGGTAGTCTAAGTGTCAGTCACTTCCATTATTTTTCCCTAATCATAAAAGTCATTTTGCCAGCAATATCTGTACTGGAGCCTCAGCATTCTCTCCTCAGCCATTTTCATGTGCCCACTGAATGAAGATTTTTTTAAGAGTGTCAAAGATGCCCAGGAAGATCCAGAACAAACGTAAGGCTATGAAAAGTAAGGTTACAGAGGGTTTGTATCCTGGTCTTATGGTATGTGTCTTCTTATAACTTATTACAGACTTTCTCAGTTTTTTCTGTCCTTATAAAAGCACCATGAAGACATAGACCATGTCTATCTGGTTCATTATCACATGCTGCTGCTGCTGCTAAGTCACTTCAGTCGTGTCCAAATCTGTGCGTGTACCTAGGAAAGCACATAGTAGGCACTTAGTAAATATGTATTAGATGAATAGGTAAATCCAGCACATAATAGATTCTGACATTTAAAATCACATAGCCCAATCCATTTCACAGGGGCCCAGGGAGTTGCCCAAGGTCAATGAAATATGGAACTAACCCTAAAAGTAATGGATTTCTATGTCCCACTGCACAGATCCCTGAGTTATTAGCACTCTCTCCAACTGAAATAACATGAACATAATTTTCTTCCCAATTATTCTGGCTGAGGGATATACAAAAGGCTTCAGTGAGTGGATGATTTACGGCACAGCTTCTGGGAGAGTCTGGAAGCGCCATGGGGCAACTGCTAAAGGTCTTATGATAATTAAATCAAGAAGTCAAGGGACCCCTGGAGGCCCACACGGTAGGCAGGGGGATTGCTCTCCTGGAGGAGGGCACTCTGCTGACGTCCATTATATAAAAGATCCTTAGGCAAGCAGTAATGAAAGCAAATACAGGAAAGGAAAAGTACCTCTAGTTTCCTATTGTTTCCAAAGTTCTCATTGACACTGGCCTCTAACAAAGCCTTCCGACTAAATATTTTCCTCTCCTATTGTAGCAAAGTGGACAAATCACATCCCCAAACTCTCACATATAGATCTTCCACAGCTCACAATGGGATGATGTCTGAATAAACCCACTGTAAGTTAAAAATATCATTAAGTCAAAATGCATTTAATACACCTCACCTACTGAACTTCCCTGGTGGTTCAGACAATGAAGAATCTGCCTGCAATATGGCAGACTCAGGTTCAATCCCTGAGTGGGGAAGACTCCTTGGAGAAGGGAATGGCTACCCACTCCAGTATTCTTGCCTGAGAATTCCATGGACAGAGGAGTTTGCAGGGTTGTATATCCATGGGGTTGCAAAGAGTTGGATGCTACTAAGTAACTAACAGATACTATCAAATCTACTGAATATCTTAGCTTAGCTTTGCGTCAGAACACCTACATTAGACTTCAGTTGAGCAATATCATCTAACACAAAGCCTATTTCATAATGTAGTGCTGAATATCTCACATAATTGAACACTGTACTGAAAGTGAAAAACAAAAAGGTCGTGTGGGTACAGAATGGTTATAAGTGCACCATTGTTTGCCCTGGGATTGTGACCAGGAAGCTGACTGGAAGCTGCAGCTCACTGCTCTGGCCCAGCATCATTAGCCCAGGAAAGGTCAAAATCCGAAATGCGAAGTGTAGTTTCCACTAAATACGTATTTCTTTCACACCATCATAAAGTCCAAAACCACTGGAAGTTGGAGATTTTCTGCAGTACAAAAATGGCAACATCCTTTGCATCACTCTAACTTAACTAAACCTTTCATGAGGACCCTCCTTTCCTTGGGAACTGGGCTGATGGAGGAAGGTAGAAAGGGAGAGATCACTGAAGGAGGAATTTAAATCTAATAAAGAGTTCTCTAAGACTTTTTAGAATTTCTGAAGGTCTCCTTTGGAAAAATACTCAACCTCCCAGGTTTTCTTTATGATACACCCACATTTTTTAAGAGAAGGTGGATTGTGGGTATAAAGAGTAGCTTACAAGTCCTCAATGTGATGGAGCTAGGAGGTGGGGCCTGATCAGCAGAGGGCCCTCTGGGTCCTGTCAGTAGGACAGCCCTGGGCCCTGAGTTCCCATGAGGTGACCTTGGGAGCAGCACTGCGCTGGGGTAGCAATTGGCATTTCTGATCAAGTTTCCTATCTCTGGTTGAGAAGAGCTCCAAATTCCTGATGGCCCATTCAACATCTGTGTGCTCTCCAACAGGGACCAGGGAAACTCTGGGATCTTCTGCAACCCATCCACTGACTTTGGGGATTGAAAAGTGCCAGACACATCCCTAACCCAAGACTAAATCACATCCTGCCACCAGCATCAAGTACAATATATTGCTACTTAGACAAGCTTACTCCTGAGGAAGTAGGGCAAAATTCCCCCTTGCAGCATCACAGGGGTTCCTTCTTTTCCCTGTTTGGTGAGGACTTCATGAAGGTGAGATTCCTTTTCTCCATCTTACAGATGTATTTGTTTTAAGGTGGTATCTGTCTTTGCCTTTTGCAGGGCATAATGATTAAAGGGGAACGAAAAATACATTGGTTTATATTTCCAAAAATCTATATCCATTTCACTATAATCTCAGAGAGTGAAAAAAGATACAGCTTTGAGTCCTATGATTTTGGTCAGACATGGTTCAAAGATTAAGCTACAATACAAATAAGCAATGTAAAATAACACAGTAAAAAATCTTATTAAATGTAGTACAGTGAACTATATTTAACAGCCACAAGTCATAGCTAAGCTTTGGTTTCTTGATCTATAAAATGTGGATAATAACACCTGCTCTGCCTACGTCACCTGGGTCTAAGGAAAATACTTTGAAAGCTGTAAAGTTTGGAGGAATAAAACTTAGGATAGGAAATCCATAAAGCAAGTTTTATTCTTGAATCCCAACCCTAAGGCGTAATGGGAACTCACTATATATATGACAAGAACAGCCTGACCAGATATCCCCTGACAACCTCCCAGGAATCTAGCAGCAGTGGCCCATCACACTGCATAAAGCACAGTGGGGTATATAAAGGTGCTATTGTTGAACCAGATTTTATATGTACTCTTTCTATTCTATTCACAGAAAAAGCCACATTTACATGAGTGCGGTTGAAAAGATTTGCTGTAGAGCAGCAATTTTATGGGAACGTGTGTGTGGGATAGGTTTGATTGAAGTGCATATGGCAATCCTTTAAGACTGATTTAATAGAGGAAATGCCTGCCAGCATCTGGGGCCCTGGACGGGAGTAACTCAGAGCCCGCAGATGCTACAGACATTTCAGGAGCCTTCTCCTGGGTAGAAATTGGACACATTTTGAATCAAATCACTCTGCAGAGCCGGCTTATTCTGTAGTAGTTTTCCCAGCATCTGGGACCTTTTGCCAAGAATGATCATATTTTTGTAATCCCAAATCCGCAGCAAATTATACTAGCTAGGACGTTCCCCCCGCCCCCACCAAAGATGGGCAAGAACACAGAAAAGCTAGGAAACACAGGGGCAGGGGCATGATGTTTGGCCTGGGAAGGATCTTCTTCCTCCCTCCTGAGATTGCTGTGGGTCCACACATCCCACCTTTTCCCCCATGTAGCAATAAAGTGGACTGTCCCCATTACCTTTCATCTATAGTATCAGCTGTGTGTTTTTGCTATGGCTGGATATGCAAAGTTCTAAAAATCCATGTATATGAAGAAAATTTGAGAATTTAAAAATAACACTGGCTGGTTGTGGCTTTCAGGTGCCCTCTCACTCAACTAGACCAGTTGCTACCATCTCCCCAACTGGATGATGATACCTAACTGGAGGCTTGTGATTATGGTCCATGAGCTGCTTTCTCATGTGCTGCCTTCTGGGATCCTCTCAAACATCCTGGCATCACAGCAATGCAGGCATCACTACCCTAAGTGGAGAGAAGGACCCAGAGATAATACACAGAAAACATAAACTCATCTGGTGAGGAGATGAGCCATGATGAAAACCCAGATCACCAAAGTTTCAGATGACTCCTTTGCCTTTTCCCATGATTCCTCAATCATAGGTGTTTTAAAGTTTATTAAGAAAAGGATAGGAAGTCAAGCTTATTTCAGCTGTAGCTCTTGTAATTAATAAGTTTTCTTATACCATTTTCAAAACCTAGATATTTCAAACTAAAATCAATGTTCTTACCTATTCTATTCCTCTGTTCACATTATTTCCTGCCAGCTGCAAGGAAGATGAGCAGTGATCATTTGTCTCCTCGATTAAAAAAGGTTTAGAGCTATCAGTTATTTTCATCTGTCAATACAAGCTGCAGGTGCAGACAGATATTGTGCTGTTTGCTCAGTCGTTCAGTCGTGTCCGACTCTTTGAAGCTCCATGGACTATAGCCCACTGGGCACCTCTGTCCATGGAATTTTCCCAGCAAGAATACTGAAGCAGGTTTCCATTTCCTTCTCCAGGGGATCTTCCCAACCTACAGATCAAACCTGCATTTCTTATATCTCCTGCACCGGCAGGTGGATTCTTTACCACTAGCACCACTTGGGAAGCCTGCAGATACATGTTGTGCTGTGCTTAGTCACTCAGTTGTGTCTGACTCTACCCCTGCCAGGATCCTCTGTCCATGGGGATTCTCCAGGCAAGAATACTGGAGTGGGTTTCCACGCCCTCCTCCAGGGGATCTTACTAATCCAGGGATTGAACCCGGGTCTCCTGCATTGCAGGTGGGTTCTTTACCATCTGAGCCACCAGGGAAGCCCAACTGATACTAGGATTCTGGAATAGTACTGAGTAGCCTTTACCAAATAACGGTGTAATTTATGAAAATATAAGGTGCCAGTTGACCTCTGACTGGGTGGAAAAAAAGGAAATGTTCATCTTACAAAGCAAGTTGTATATGCCATGCCACCAATAGGGGCTATTCTGTACCTAAATGTCAAGATCAAGAAAGGCCAGAGTGGTAACTAGTCTCCCAGGCAACACTGAAATTGAGCAAGGCAAAGATACATGCTGCAGGGTGTCTTTGGGATGGCACCAATGCAGATGCCTAACTCTCTACTTTCTAGATTCCTAATAGAATTTCATAGAAAATGATTTGTGGACAAGTCTATACTCATGGTGGGCCCAGGTCAGAAGCTTTCGCCCAATTCTGCCAGATACTATTTAATAATAGACCTGGATTGAAAAAAGCTGGAAACGCTAATTAATAGCCCTCTTTCAGGAAAAAACAGAAGTCAGTAAGAACAGTCAGTAGGACAACCTGAACGGATCAGACTAGAAGCAGGAGCTGGAGGTGAAGGGCTGCCTCTGAGGAACTGGTGACATTGAGAGATGCTCCAATGCTAATTAAAACCACAGTCAGATAACACTTCACACCCACAAGAATGGCTATCATTTTTTTTATTGGAAAATGACAAGTTTTAGAGTATGGAGAGACTGAAACCTTTGTACACCAACAATTGGGATGTAAAATGAAACTGGAAAACAGTTTGGCAGTTCTTCAAAAACATACAATTCTAAACATAAAATTACCATATGACCCAGGAATTCCATTTCTAAATATATACCCCCAAAATTAAGAACTGGAACTCAAACAGGTATTTGTATGATGGTGTTCAGTGTAGCATTGTTTTCAATAGCTGAAAAGTAGAAACAGCAATAAATGTCCATTAACTCATGAAAAGATAAACTAAATGTGGCATACGCATACAATGGAATATTGTTGTTGTTCAGTCGTTAAGTTGCATCTGACTCTTCACAACCCATGGACTGTAGCAGGCCAGGCTTCTCTGTCCTCCACATTTCTTGCTCATCAAGCTAGAAAACATTAACTAGTCGGAGAATCAGATTACAAAAGTTGGAGAGTATGCACAGCTACAGGAATGCTGACACACTGCTAGTAGGGAAGTGATCAGTATTCACCACCTCGAAGCGTAATTCAGAGATATCTAGCAAAAGCGAACACATATTCTAAGACTCAGCAAGTCCCCTCCTAGACATGTATCCTAGAGAAATTCTCATATATGTTTGCAAAAGGCATGTACAGCAGTCATAGCAACTGTTATACAGTTGCAAAGTCAAAAACTAAAATTAAATGACTATGAGGAAAATTATGAGTAATTTATTCATAGCATATTCATGTAATGGAAGATGACATAGCCATGAAAATGAATAGAGTCACATGTGTCCACATGGATGAATTTCACAAACAATGCTGAGCAAAAAACTAGCAAGTTGTAGGAGAACAGATTATTCCATTTAAATAAAAGATAAAATATGAAAAGCTGTACACCATTGTCCTAATACATATTTGTCATGCATTCTACATATTACCTTACTGTCTTTAGTAAAAGAATGGTATGTAAATGGGAAAAATAATTACCAAATTCAAAATAAAGGTGCTTCTGGTGGGAGTGAGGAGATGACAAGATGAGAAAGAAACTGGGAGTTTCAACTTATAGGTAATATTTATTTCCAGACTGAATGGTATCTACACAGTTCAGTTCAGTTCAGTTGCTCAGTCTTGTCCGACTCTTTGCGACCCCATGGACCAAAACACGCCAGGCCTCCCTGTTCATCACCAACTTCCAGAGTTTACCCATACTCATGTCCATTGAGTCAGTTATGCCATCCAACCATCTCATCCTCTGTCATCCCCTTCTCCTCCTGCCTTCAATCTTTCCCAACATCATGGTCTTTTCAAATGAGTCAGTTCTTTGCATTAGGTGACAATGCAAAGCTTCAGCATCAGTTCTTCCAATGAACATCCAGGACTGATTTCATTTAGGATGGACTGGTTGGATCTCCTTGCAGTCCAAGGGACTCTCAAGAGTCTTCCCCAAAACAACAGTTCAAAAGCATCAATTCTTTGGTGCTCAGCTTTCTTTATAGTCCAACTCTCACATCCACACATGACTACTGGAAAAACCATAGCCTTGACTAGACAGACCTTTGTTGGCAAAGTAATGTCTCTGCTTTTTAATATGCTGTCTAAGTTGGTCATAACTTTCCTTCCAATGAGCAAGTATCTTTTAATTTCATGGCTGCAGTGATTTTGGAGCCCAAGAAAATAAAGTCAGCCACTGTTCCCACATTTATTTGCCATTAAGTGATGGGATGGGATGCCATGATGTTAGTTTTCTGAAAGTTGAGATTTAAGACAATTTTTCACTCTCTTCTTTCACTTTCATCAAGAGGCTCTTTAGTTCTTCTTTACTTTCTGCCATAAGGGTGGTGTCAACTGCATATCTGAGGTTATTGATATTTCTCTCAGCAATCTTGATTTCAGCTTGTGCTTCATCCAGCCCAGCGTTTCTCATGATGTACTCTGCATATAAGTTAAATAAGCAGGGTCACAATGTACAGCCTTGATGTACTCCTTTTCCTATTTGGAACCAGTCTGTTGTTCCATGTCCAGTTCTAACTGTTGCTTCCTGACCTGCATACAGATTTCTCAAGAGGCAGGTGAGGAGGTCTAGTATTCCCATCTCTTTCAGAATTTTCCACATGTTATTGTGATCCACACAGTCAAAGGCTTTGGCATAGTCAATAAAGCAGAAATGGATGATTTTCAGGAACTCTCTTGCTTTTTCGATGATCCAGTGGATGTTGGCCATTTGATCTCTTTTCTAAAACCAACTTGAATATCTGGGAGTTCATGGTTCACATATTGCTGAAGCCTGGCTTGGAGAATTTTGAGCATTACTTGACTAGCATGTGAGAAGAGTGCAATTGTGAGGTAGTTTGAGTATTCTTTGGCATTGCCTTTCTTTGGGATTGGAATGAAACTGACCTTTTCCAGTCCTATGGCCATTGCTGAATTTTCCAAATTTGCTGGCATATTGAATACAGCACTTTCACAGCATCATCTTTTAGGATTTGAAATAGCTCCACTGGAATTCCATCACCTCCACTAGCTTTGTTCATAGTGATGATTCCTAAGGCCCACTTGACTTCACATTCCAGGATGTCTGGCTCTAGGTGAGTTGATCACACCATCATGACCATTATCCAGGTCATGAAGATCTGCTTTGTACAGTTCTGTGTATTCTTGCCACCTCTTCTTAATATCTTCTGCTTCTGTTAGGTCCCTACCATTTCTGTCCTTTATTGAGTCCATCTTTGCATGAAATGTTCCCTTGGTATCTCTAATTTTCTTGAAGAGATCTTTAGTCTTTCCCATTCTATTATTTTCCTCTACTTCTTTGTATTGATTGCTGAGGATGGCTTTCTTATCTCTCCTTGCTATTCTTTGGAACTCTGTATTCAATTGGGTATGTCTTTCCTTTTCTTCTTTGCTTTTCGCTTCTCTCCTTTTCACAGCTATTTGTAAGGCCTCTTCAGACAGCCATTTTGCTGTTTTGCATTTCTTTTTGGGGGATGGCCTTGATCTTTGTCTCCTGTACAATGTCACAAACCTCCGTCCATAGTTCATCAGGCATTCTGTCTATCAGATCCAGTCCCTTAAATCTATTTCTCTCTTCCACTGTATAATCGTAAGCGATTTGATTTAGGTCATAATTGAATGTTCTAGGGGTTTCCCTACTTTCTTCAATTTAAGTCTGAATTTGGCAATAAGGAGTTCATGATCTGAGCCACAAGTCAGCTCCCAGAGTTGTTTTTGCTGACTATATAGAGCTTCTCCATCTTTGACTGCAAACAATATAATCAATCTGATTTCAGCATTGGCCATCTGGCAATGTCCATGTGTAGAGTCTTCTCTTATGTTGTTGGAAGAGAGAGTTTGCTATGATCAATGTGTCCTCTTAGCAAAACTCTATTAGCCTTTGCCCTGCTTCATTCTGTACTCCTAGGCCAAATTTACCTATTACTCCAGGTATTTCTTGACTTCCTACTTTTGCATTCCAGTCCCCTATAATGAAAAGGTCATCTTTTTGGGGTGTTAGTTCTAAAAGGTCTTGTAGATCTTCATAGAACCATTCAACTTCAGCTTCTTCAGCATTACTGGTTGGGGCACAGACTTGAATTACCGTGATATTAAATGGTTTGCCTTGGAAATGAACAGAGATCATTCTGTCGTTTTTGAGATTGCCTCCAAGTACTGCATTTCAGACTCTTTTGTTGACCATGATGGCTACTCCATTTCTCCTAAGGGATTCTTGCCCACAGTAGTAGATATAATAATCATCTGAGTTAAATTCACCCATTCCAGTCCATTTTAGTTTGCTGATTCCTAAAATATCGACATTCACTCTTGCCATCTCCTGTTTGACCACTTTCAATTTCCCTTGATTCATGGACCTAACAGTTCAGGTTCCTATGCAATATTGCTCTTTACAGCATCAGACCTTGCTTCTATCACCAGTTACTCACTATATTATTATGTAGAGCCTTTTCTATTATTTATTATTATTATTTTTAGAGTTTTATCTATGTTTTAACATTTCAATGTAACTTCTAAAAAGGAGTATTAAAAGAATCATATATATGTTTTGAATATATTTTACAAAACACACAGTTCCTGCTATTATAGGTCCAAAGCTACAACAGCACATGATCTAGCTGTGGGTAAAACATGTGCAAAAATGCATAAAATCCAAAGCTCATGAATATTAGGCTTTGTAATATAAGGGTTGAGAAGGGTAGCTCATAAACCCTATAGCCAAGTCCTGGGAAAATAATTCCATAAAACCTTAACACTAGACACAAGAAATGGAGAGGGGAGAAAAAGGCATTTCATTACACCTCAATTTCCTTTCTAATGTTGTGAGGATTTGGGCCTGATTTATTTTCCCTTATATAATGCCTTTAAGTGCCTCAATCCCACAAGCCATATAAAAATTTATGTTTAGAGAGTGAGGGCCTAGATATGACTAAATGAATGCTTCACCCTTGGGTGCCCATACACTGAGGCTGTAGGAACTCTGTCCCATAATTCCAGAGTTTGGCAAACTCATCCTGAGTGAGTGTAAGTATGCTTCACAATAATCTATCCATTCTTCCATGTGCTAAATAAACAGGAGTCATTTTCTTATTATCCTTGTTAAACAGTTTCACACCTGCTTGAATGCAACTGTTACATGAAAAGTCACATCAAGACATGGGAAGTGGGAAAGGACGTGATGGGCACCCATCGTGTGTGCATGCATGCTAAGTTGCTTCAGTTGTGTTCAACTCTTTGTGACCCCCATGGACCATAGCCTGCTAGGCTCCTCTGTCTGTGGGATTCTCCAGGCAAGAATACTGAAGTGAGTTACCATGCCCTCCTCCAGGGGATCTTCCCAACCCAGGGATCGAGTCCACATCTCCTGTGGTCCTGTAATGCATATGAATTCTTTATCACTGAGCCACCAGGGGAGCCATGAGTACCCATCAGGAATTTACAAAATTAGTTACACACACTAAGAAGGGAATGGTTACCCATTGCAGTATTCTTGCCTGGAGAATTCCATGGACAGGAGTGTAGCAGGCTGTAGTCTATGGCGTTGCCAAGAGGCAGACATGACTGAGAACCTAATACTTTTAGGCTTCCCAGGTGGTGCTAGTGCTAAAGGACCCACCTACCAAGGCAGGAGACGTAAGAACTGCAGGTTCTATCCCTGGACCAGGAAGCTTCTCTGGTCCAGGGCATGGCAACTCACTCCAGTATTCTTGCCTGGAGAATGTCAAGGACAGAGGAGTGTGGAGGGCTATAATCCATAGGATCGCAAGGAGTCGGACGTGCCTGAAGTGACTTTGCACACGTGCACAAATATATCTTACATTCAGTATAAAATCTTTAAGAGATTCCATCCTCAAGGGAGCAAAAGAGTCAAGTGTATTCCCTGTTTTACCACAGGAGTAAACTTGGTTAAGAGGCTTGATTCACGTCACAAGTCAGAACTTGATAAGAAAGTTCTCTCTCTTAACATGTGCAACAATTATTAAGTTAAATGTTATTAATAGTTGTTATTATCATCATTTAATTATTCTCAGGAGCTGAATCTGAATGGAGAATCAAATTGCATATTTTAAATTCCTGTGTGGTTTCTTACACATGGTCTCACCTCCATCAGTGATACTGTGCCCTTACCCCAATCCTGAACAGAAAAATAAATCCATTTCTACTTTGCCTCCTTGGCGACAGGAGTCCCCAGTAGCAGAGCACAATATCAACTCACCTTATTGAGAAAATGGTCACGGAGGCTCCTCTTCATGTATTTTGAATTTTTCCATCATTGAGGAAATATTCACTATACATAATTGCATCCTTTCTAATACTGCTTTCCTTCAAATTGGATTTTCCCCCATGGATTTTAAAGCTATTTCCATTAGAGAAAAGTAAAAACAGTTGTAATTTCAGCAATTTTCCATTTCCCTCCTTTTGGGATAGCTCTACTCATTGTATCTGAAGGATAAATAACTAAATGATCTTGAAATATTTAATGTGAAAGAGATGCCAAGATTTTCAACACAAGAAAGCACATCTAATATGCCACAAAAGGTAGCTTGAAAAACAGAACCCTTTTTAATAGATACATAAACTCTGATTTAACTACTAGCCCTTTCCATTTCCTTCTTCCTGCCGTATAATGAATCATTCCAGGTTTATTGATGTTCAACTTGGTTACTAGTGCCACTTACTATAATCACACATGGTGAAGGCTCTGAAAAGCATCACACACACACACACACAAACTAAAAGTGAATCAAATCAAAACAGGAAAGGAAAGCCACAAAAGGATAAGGAAACTAAGAGCCACTGTGAGGGTAAAACAGAGTAGTGTGTCATTGTAGATTGCAGAGATTTAAACATGCCATGAAATTGCATCAAGCATCCTGCAGTGGCCAAAGCAATGCTTTTACATAACTTCGCATCTCTGAGATTTGCAGAATCCAGAATACTGCATGTTTGTTCAGCTGGATCAGGTGGTCACTGTTCAGTTCATCAGGTTTCCCATTGCCCTATGCATATGAAGCCTTCCCCAACAAGAAACAAACTTTGAGGACTAAAACAATTTGAGGGAATGGACTGTTTTTGTATTGAAAATTTACAATGAGAGTGTGATCCCCTCACTCCATATCAGGCTTTATTCTTGGAAGACTGGTTTTTCTAGCTCATCTCTGACCAAAAGATCCTCATACTGCATTTAGTTAGAAAGCCAGTCTTGGCCAAAGCAATGAGCACTGGGAGCTGTAATCATTTAAGATATCAGCTTTCTCAACCACTAAAAATAAATCCCAGCATTGGACAGAGAGGAAACCACATGTCACTTTGATTACTTATTAAAACAATATAAAGAGACTAGAAAACCCATTTGAGTTCTTGGTAATAAGATAGAACCCTATGGGTACGATTGCTTTCTGATAATCATTCCAGGGCTTGAGAAATAAGACAATGACTAACACCAACAGAGCTCTTACTATGCACCAGGTATAATTCAAAGTGCTTTACGTGTAGTAAATCATGTGATTCTCATAACACTCTATGAAGTATATTCCACCACTATCCCCATTTTACAAATGAGAAAACTGAGACACAGAGAGGTTAAGTAATTTGTCCAAGGTTACACAGTAAGTAGTAGAACTGAGAGTTAAACTCAGAAAGTCTGTAGTCTCAGAAAATCCAGAGTCTGTACATTTCACACTGACCTGCTGTGGTACAGAAAAATGCTAGACACTGATCAAAATGCAACCTAAAAAAATACAACCTAAAACTTTTAACCAAACACAAAAGCATGAATTAAACAACTCATCTTATTTAATATTTTTGGTCATTCCACAACCTGTGAAGTATTTGTCCACTCAACACATTTATTGAAGACCTACTTTCTGCCAGGCTCTAGTCTAAGAAATGAGGACAGAAAGAAAGAAAAAAGATATTTTTTAAGATGCTCAGAGACTATCAGGAAAACGGCAAAAATGGTAAGAAGAGGGGAGTCCAGGGTGTGATGAAATAAAATATTTCCAACACATGTCCATTGCTAGAATTAAGTTGAAAAAATATATCCTAGCCTTAAAAAAATGAAAGAAAGGAAAGGAAAAATTTCTCTTCACTGATCTTTCCTGAAAATCAAAATATAGCCTTTCAACGTCTCACCCCCTACTGTTACCACCTCCAAGAGGTTTATGGCAGTCTTGCTAAAACATTTTTCTTAGCATTGAGTAAAAATTCCATTATTACCTTTATAGTTTTCATATTCCCTTTGATATTCTAAAACCAGTGTGAAAGTTGACTTTAAAAATTCTCCGTCGCTAGCAAAGGTTTATTATGCCAGCAGCTTCAGACAATGCAGGTGCTTGAAACCCACTGCAAAAGTCTAACCACTCCACAGGTCTTGCCCATCGTGAGTGAAATCCTTAACGATACATGGACCAACCCCCAGCCTTGCAATAATGTCATTCTTTGCAAAACAAAATTGTGCGGCTCTCTGGGCTCTTTAGGAATCATTTGCAGGCTGCAGGCAGAGTAATCAAAATGTCCTTAACTAGGAACAGTCATCTTGGGAGGACAGCTTGGGGCCGGCTTTTCATAGCCACAGTCTGATTCTTCTTGAGTTAAAGCCGCACCTTGTTTCACACCCTCTCCACTGCAGGCTACCTGCTTGAGGATTCGGCTCAAAGTGAGGCCAGAGCGACTTTCTTCCTGGAACACTAGGGCCACAGCCTGAAGCTTCCTAGACTGAATTTGAAATCGACTGTTTTTCCAAAGACAGTTTCTCACATCTATTCCGTATCCCTTCTCCCCACGAAGCCCTGGATCTCCCTCTTTCCCCTAAGGAGATTGTCCCTAACCTGGACTAAATCACTTTAAGCCTCTTCCCTAGAATTACACGCAGCTTCTTTTGCTGTTTGGATGTTCTCATTTTTAAACAGGAAGAGAGAACAGCGCACAGAAGACAGACTGCTTCCTCCCCTGTTCTCCTTCCTTCCACTGCCATAGGGGTTTGAGGCCTTTGTTTTTGGTTTTTGTCTCCATTTCCCTTTCTAGCAAATGACCATCATGCCTATTGATGTTGGTTTATGAAGGACGCTGGTGTGCATTTTTGAACTCTCTCTGTTGGTTCTTTCAGTTTCTGAAATGTCTTTTTATGAGCTTCTCCCATAGAAATTGGGATCAATTTTCATTTCCTTCTGCTTCATTGCATCACCAGAAGTCTATACACCTTCCTGTAATTTGAAAAGTGCTGATGCCGTGGACACCTCAATTGACCAGCCATCAGGCCTGAGGCCTAATTTCTTCTGCACCTCTGGCTCAAGCAGCTCTTACCTTAACTCCCCCTCTTCTCTCTGACTTTTCCAGTTCATTCACCAATTATTCATCGATCACCTGTAATTCTGACAGACGTAGGACGGGTGCTAGGGAGCAAAAGTGCACATGCTCAGTCCTAGCTCTCGAAGGTTTGGCACTGAAGACGGAAGACAGACAGGGAAATGTCCCACTGCTCGACCACCCCAGCCTGAACCTGGCTACAGAGTAACCCTCCTGACTTGAAAGAGCAAATTCTTAGACAGCAGGAGCATACCACCCCCCGCACCCCCATGCCCACCACTACTCTTACTCCAGGCCGTGTAGGAGCAGATCTCAGTCCCTTTCCTCCAGCACAAATGAAATCATTTCCTGGGGAAACAGAAGAGGATATCTGAGTGAGAATCAGCTCTACCATCAGGTACAGACAACTCAAAGCACAAAACCTACTGCGTTCTTTGTAGGCAAATGTGGCTCTTCCTATAAATTCATTAACACCAAAAGGTATTTATCACTTGTCAAGACATCATGAGCACAATACTAAACACGAATAATACAGGATGAGCTGCACCAGTTTAACCTTGGCGCCTGACAGTTTACAATGTAGGTACTTCTAAATGACAGCATGAGATTAATGTGTTATTTGGGGGTTTAAATGACAAATTCAGAATGGCTATAAGCTATCCAATCAGTGGTGTGGTAACTGGCTAGAGCAAGCTGAAAAAAACTTGGGCGAACTGACATAATCCATCCCTTGAAGTGCTAAATAAACAGGAATTAAAAGCAGAATTCAGGAAAAACAGAAGCTGTTACTATCATTTCAAAATCAGGCAAGAAATCTGTGATCCTTGCTTGGTGGGTTTTTGCCTGAATTTGATGGGCAAGAAAGATTGGAGGAGAAGCAGGACCAATGTACTGAGTTAGAAGCAACACTGGTGCTTTCCCCTTCCTCAGAACAGAATCCCCATCCCTCCAGACCCCAAACATGATGTTTGTGGTACTGAACCTTCCATGGTCTTCCCTCTGAACTGAGTAAGCACACAATTGAATTAAATCTCGCCATTAGAGAAATTGGTCCCCAGAGAACAGCTCTGAAACCATCCAAGCAGAAAAGTGAGAAAGCAAGTTTTATGGTTTGCTGAACGATTCTGAGACTTCAGATAAACCAAGCGCGGAGCCTGCCGAGCGCTGCGCTCCATCTATGAATTCCACACTAGATCAAGGGGTGATAAATGCTCAGATAAACATTTGTATTTTATGCCTCAACAATTTATCCTCTCTTCCTCTTATCACAGTGTTGACCCAACTTACTCAGTGAAAACACACATTCAGCGAATAATTGTTTACCTCTGCTCACTCGGGCAGGCAAGTGAGAAGAGTCCCCCATTTGTTATCCTGGTTACCTTCTCTCTCTCATCCATTCATCTTGATTTTCTCTCTCTGGTTATTGATTTTATGAAAGAGATCTTTTTTAATTTGTTCTTCATAAATGGTATTGACATAACTGTGCTTTGCCATTTTGCCTTACATATTGTACTGTAAACAGCATAAGAGAGTTCATTTTCTCCCATGGGTGGGGGGGCCTTGTAAGGGGGCTAGACTAGCAACCCAGGGGTCAGAAAAGAAGCCCCTTTCCTTGACAGTCTTTGCAAATAAAAATATCAGGGACATTTTTACAAAACCATGCCTCACCTCCTTGGTTCCGTTTCTCCATTTCTAAGCAAGAAAGTTGGAATTGGCTAGTATTGGGCAAACAGATGAAACTACATTTGTGAGGTACATTGTAATGACTAACTGAAAAGCTCTATATCCAAGTCAGAAATAATAATGTTGCTCTTAGATTTGAGAACACCTTCACCACAGATGTATGCTTCCATAAAACTCCTAGACACAGAAAATGAGGTATTTCGAGGCATATGCATATCATTTTATAGGCAAATTTTAATTTGATGTCAAGCCTTGTCATGAATAACTGCACCAAATTATAATTACTAATACTTAAGAGATGTTTTTAAGTGTATCTAGTTGTATAATCAGTTTAATAAGAAACAAACTAAAGCCAAGGTGTAGCTGGAGGGAGGGGAGTCCCAATATTATGAAATTAAGAATTATACATCTGTGTCTCTTTGGCTATCTTGCAAAAAGAAAAAGAATTATATATCTGTATTCAAAGAATTCCCATAATTGTATGCTTTTTAATGTCAGCAATTTTTATTGAGATAAAACTTAGTCTAGAATATTGCATTTCCTTAAAAGATTAAAATCATGCTTCCAATACCAGATATACATTTTGTTTTGTTTTTGCTTCCTATTTTCTTATAAAAGGTAACATGAGAACAATAGCTCATCAGCAGTGAACCTCATTTTCTGCTAACTCAAACTTTTCCTGATCCTAAGAAGCACAGAGAGAATGCAAACATCGGCCTTTAGGAAACAAATTTCCTTCTGTTTCTTGGAATCTGCACATGTATAGTCTAATTAACAGTAAATGCTGAAAAGTGTGTGGAGAAAAGGGAACCCTTTTGCATTGTTGCTGGGAATGTAAATTGATACAGCCACTAAAGAGAACCGTATGGAGGTTCCTTAAAAATATAAGATAGAACTACCAGATAACTCAACAATCCCCTACTGGGCATATACCCAGAGAAAGCCATAATTCAAAAGGACAAATATATCTTAATGTTCACTGCAGCAATATGTACAATAGCCAGGACATGGAAGCCACCTAAATGTCCATAGACAGAGGAATAGATAAAGAAGATATGGTGTGTGTGTGTGTGTGTGTATAATATATATAATGGACTATTACTCAGCCATAAAGAAGAAGAAAGTTGGTTCATTTGTAAAGATGTGGGTGGACCTACAGTCTGTCTTATAGACTGAAATAAGTCAGAAAGAGAAAACAAATATTTTATATTAATATATATAGAATCTAGAAAAATAGCCCAGATGAACGTGTTTGCAGGTCAGGAATAGAGATGCAGATGTAAAGAACCAACATGTGGGCACAGTGGGGAGAGGGGAGGGTAGAATGGATGGCGAGATTAGGATTGGCATATATACACTACCATGTGTAAGATAGATAGGTAGTGGGAAGCTGCTGTATGGCACAGGGAGCTCAGCTCAGTGCACGGTGATGACCTAGATAGGGTTGGGGGTGGTGGTCCAAGAGGGAGGGGATGTATGTAAAAATATAGCTCATTCACTTCAGTGTATAGCAGAAACCAACACAACATTGTAAATCAATTATACATCAATTTAAAAATACATATTTTCTTCTTTAGCTTCTGTTTGAGTCTCTAGGTCTCAAACATGCCTCTAAAGGGCATGTTGCATAAAGAAACCTAGAAGTACTTTGATGTAGATTGAAGTGCCCAATGAGCCATGTGTCAGAGGTAACTATGTCCAACCCAACCATGAGATTTGGACCCAAACTTTACCCTCAAAGAAGCCAAAAGAAAATAAGATGTTTAAAAACATACACAGATACAAATATCATTTTTAATCTCATTTAGTTTATCTTTCAAAGCTTCTCAAAATTTTGAATTCAGTCTATGACTGTATTTATTATTTATATATCATCCATCATTGGTTACATATAAACAGAACCCTTTCCCAAAGCACTGGATAAATGATTTGGGGGTGGAGGGAAATGTGGGGAGATATTTCTAGAGACAGTTGTAATTGCACCTCAAGAAATACTCAAGTTCTTCAAAACTGGCTTATACATTTCAATGTAATTTTTTATTCTTATGCATGCCAAGTCATTTCAGTCATATCTGACTCTCTGTGACCCTATGGACTATAGCCCACAGGCTCTCTGTCCATGAGATTCTCAAGGCAAGAATACAGGAGTGGTTCACCATGCCCTTCTCCAGAGCAGTCCCAAGCCTGGGTCTCCTGTGTCTTCTGCATTGGTGGCAATTTCTTTACCACTAGCACTACCTGGGAAGCCCCTTTTATTCTTACAGGCCAAGAATAATGACAGGCTTCTCTCTTAGGTCACAAAAAAATCCCACATTATTGGAGGCTTTTTATTTTTGTTCAGAATTGCTTTATTATTACAAACAAATACCATAATTATTAAGTACTTAGAAGCATTTGATATTTAATCAGGGATCCTGAATTCTACTTTGAGGACTGAGTTGTTTCTCCCCCAAAACTCATATGTCAACATCCTAACCTCTAGTATCAGAGAACATAATTGTATTTGGAGATCGACATTTAAGGAGGTAATTAAGATAAAACAGGGCTTCCCCAGTGGCTCCGCAGGTAAAGAATCCACCTGCAGTGCAGTAGACACAGGAGACATAGTTTCGATCCGTGAGTCAGGAAGATCACCTGGAGGAGGAAATGGCAACTCACTCCAGTATTCTTGTCTGCAGAATCCCAAGGACAGAGGACCTGGCTGGCTACAGTCCATGGGGTTGCAAAGAGTAGGACATGACTGAGTGATAATATTGGATTGGAAGGTAAAATAGGGTCATTGGGGTGGGTCATAAGCCAACATGATTAGTGTCCTTGTAGGAATAGATTAGGACAGTCATGCTGAAAAGAAGAAATGCAAATCAAAACCACAGTGAGGTACCATCTCAGGCGGGTCAGAATGGCTGCGATCCAAAAGTCTACAAACAATAAATGCTGGAGAGGGTGCAGAGAAAAAGGAACCCTCTTACACTGTTGGTGTGAATGCAAACTAGTACAGCCACTATAGAGAACAATGTGGAGATTCCTTAAAAAACTGGAAATAGAACTGCCATACAACCCAGCAATCTCACTGCTGGGCATACACACAGAGGAAACCAGAATTGAAAGAGACACAGGTACACCAACGTTCATCACAGTACTGTTTACAATAGCCAAGACATGGAAGCAACCTAGATGTCCATCGGCAGATGAATGGATAAGAAAGTTGTGGTACATATACACAATGGAATATTACTCAGCTATTTAAAAGAATGCATTTGAATCAGTTCTAATGAGGTAGATGAAACTGGAGCCTATTATACAGAGTGAAGTAAGTCAGAAAGAAAAATATCAATACAGTATATTAATGCATATATATGGAATTTAGAAAGATGGTAACGATGACCCTATATGCAAGACAGCCAAAGAGACACAGATGTAAAGAACAGACTTTTGGATTCTGTGGGAGAAGGAGAGGGTGAGATGATTCAAGAGAATAGCATTGAAACATGTATATTATCATATGTGAAATAGATTGCCAGTCTAGGTTTGATATATGAGACAGGGTGCTCAGGGCTGGTGCGCTGGGATGACCCTGAGGCATGGGATGGGGAGGAAGGTGGGAGGGAGGGTCAGGATGGGGAACACATGTACACCCATGGCTGATTCATGTGAATGTATGGCAAAAACCACCACAATATTGTAAAGTAATTAGCCTCCAATTAAAATTTTTAAAAAGAGAGAGAGAGAAGATAGTCCTCTATAAGCCAAGGAGAGAGATGTCAGAATGAACCTAACCCCATAAAGATCTTGATTTTGAACTCCTAGCCTCCAAAATTGTGAGGAAGTAAATTTTTGTTGTTTAAGCCACTCTATCTACATTACTTTGCTATGGCAGCTGGAGAAAATTAATACACACCCTTTCTTCAATGACTTGAAGAGTTACCCACCTTCTCAACAGAAAGTTGGTTTGGTGCCCTAAGCAAAGTCTATGACTAGTCTAAGACTGCACATAGGTTATGGTCCCTGGACCATAAACAGACATCTGGGACTGTCTGATGACACTGGCCCACTGGGAACTTTAAGGCCTGTCTATTCCATTCACATCTTCCCTGTCACTTAACATCCAAGCAAGTCCCTCCCCATGACCACATCATCCTCTCAAAGGGCAGCAGCTGATGGTTCTTCATCTCCATATTCCCAGATAGTGGAGAAGCCACTGGACAGGCGATAAAGCAAGGGATTCTGAATAGCGTTTCTCTCCTTATTAACCCACAACATCAAAATTATGGCTTTGGGGCATTTTTGTTTCTTTCTTACTTTATAATTTATTTTTATTTATTTCCTGGTTTCTTTTTGTGGAAGCAGGGACTATTGTTTCTCAAAGACTTTTTCTTTCTATTAATTTGTATCCCCTTGAATCATCACTGAGTTCATGCATCTTCTAATAAATAGGATAGAAACTATTCTGAATTAGTTGACCATTCTTTAATACCCTAAAGGAGACACGCACAAGTGAATATTTACATAACTATGCCAAAGCCTTTGACTGTGGGGATCACAATAAACTGTGGAAAAAAGAGATAGGAATACCAGACCACCTGACCTGCCTCTTGAGAAATCTGTATGCAGGTCAGGAAGCAACAGTTAGAACTGGACATGGAACAACAGACTGGTTCCAAATAGGAAAAGGAGTACGTCAAGGCTGTATATTGTCACCCTGCTTATTTAACTTCTATGCAGAGTACATCATGAGAAATGCTGGGCTGGAAGAAGCACAAGCTGGAATCAAGATTGTAGGGAGAAATATCAATAACCTCAGATATGCAGATGACACCACCCTTATGGCAGAAAGTGAAGAGGAACTAAAAGCCTCTTGACATATACACAATGGAGTATTACTCAGCCCTTAAAAAGAATAAATTTGACTCAGTTCTAATGAGATGGATGAAACTGGAGCCGATTATACAGAGTGAAGTAAGCCAAGAAGAAAAACGCCAATACAGTATACTGACACATATATATGGAATTTAGAAAGATAGTAATGATGACCCTCTATGTGAGACAACAAAAGAGACCCAGAGGTATAGAACGAACTTTTGGACTCTGAGGGGGAGGGCGAGGGTGGGATGATTCGGAAGAATGGCATTGAAACATGCATACTATCATGTAAGAAACGAAGCGCCAGTCTATGTTCAATACAGGATACAGGATGCTTGGGGCTCGTGCACGGGAGGATCCAGGGAGATGATGTGGGGTGGGAGGTGGGAGGGGCTTTGGCATTGGGAGATCGTGTATACCTGTGGCTGAATCATGTCAATGTATGGCAAAACAAATACAGTATTGTAATGTAGAATTAAAAAAATAATAAAAGAAAAAAGAAAAATTAAAAAAATGAAAGTGAAAGAGGAGAGTGAAAAAGTTGACTTAAAGCTCAACATTCAGAAAATGAAGATCATGGCATCTGGTCCCATCACTTCATGGAAAATAGATGGGGAAACAGTGGAAACAGTGGCCGATTTTATCTTTTGGGGCTCCAAAATCACTGCAGATGGTGACTGCAGCCATGAAATTAAAAGATGTTTACTCCTTGGAAGAAAAGTTATGACCAACCTAGATAGCATATTGAAAAGCAGAGACATTACTTTGCCAACAAAGGTCCGTCTAGTCAAGGCTATGGTTTTTCCAGTGGTCATGTATGGATATGAGAGTTGGACTGTGAAGAAAGCTGAGTGCCGAAGAATTGATGCTTTTGAACTGTGGTGTTGGAGAAGACTCTTGAGAGGCCCTTGGACTGCAAGGAGATCCATCCAGCCCATTCTAAAGGAGATCAGCTCTGGGTGTTCTTTGGAAGGAATGATGCTAAAGCTGAAACTCCAGTCCTTTGGCCACCTCATGCAAAGAGTTGAGTCACTGGAAAAGACTCTGATGCTGGGAGGGATTGGGAGCAGGAGGAGAAGGGGATGACAGAGGATGAGATGGCTGGATAGTATCACCGACTCAATGGACGTGAGTTTGAGTGAACTCCTGGAGTTGGTGATGGACAGGGAGGCCTGGTGTGCTACAATTCATGGGGTCACAAAGAGTTGGACACAACTGAGCGACTGAACTGAACTGAACTGAAGCAGGGCTTGTGGTGGAGTCAGACGTGTTTGATTTCATTCTTTCTCTGGAGTTTCTCTTTAAGTATTCATAGTTTATTGGCATCTTTGCATCCTTTTCATCCTGGCCCAAATTTCACTTTCTTGGGCATTAATGGTCCTTTTCATAATTGTCTTTAAATAAAATTTTCCACAAAAGACTAAATTAAAACCAGCTAAACAGCTAGGGACCACACTAGGGAAGGCCTCCCAGTGAGATGGCATGAAGCCATGTCTGTTTAAGGAAGACTGAGATAACTAGGCCTGGAACCCATCATTCCTGGACTTCAAAGTGGCTGCTCAACACATAAGAAGTGGTACCTAAGGCCACATTTACAGAAGAGGCCAATTACTGCAAAGCATGTTTAGTTTCCCCAAACATCTAGAAATGTGAATGTGAACCAATTTAAAGTTATTAGCATATCATGGTCTCTTCAGTGTTTCAAACAGTGATAATATCCCAGTTGGAGTGTAAATTTGACTGAGGAATTATGTCTTCCTCAATTAGCATACTTGTGTGAATATTCTGATCAAGCAAAGCATTCTAATCTGCCCATAAATTTCTTTCACCCTGTGCTCACTAGAGCAGTGATATGTTGGTATTGTGTTTTGTTGCTGTTCTTAATATCCTAGGAAGTACAAACTTAGGGCAAGTTTTACTTTACTCATCCATTCCCTTGGTGGAAGAGACTGACCCAAGTGTAGTATTGAAATGCAAATGTATATGTCTATCTTGTGAAGTAGAAATTGAGGATCGAGTAGTCTGATTTTAGAGACTTCCCAGTTCTCAATCTCTGATTTCTCCATTTCTAGGCACTTTCACTGGCCAGCACGGCAGGAACAGAGAAATTTCCTTTCATGATGGGTGAGATGCTCAGAATCAGATAATCCCCTAACCAAACGCAGACTTCTCCAGAAATCTTGTCACCCAATCAAGGAATAAAATCCTCCTCATAAGTCTTTTGGAAACTCAAACAATGGCACATTTCTCATTCCACAGGTTGAATGCATTGCTGGTGTGCAAGGTATTTTAGGTGGAACACAGGAACTTTTCCATTGTGAGGTACATATAATTATTTAAATAAAGTACTAGAGAGTTACAGTCTCCTTAGAAAAATCTATTTGACATATTAAACCCATGATTTCACGGACTTTTTCTCCTCTATTTATTTATACTGTACTTAAGAGGTTTTTTTTCTTTCTTTTTTTTTAAGTTTATTTATCTTAATTGGAGGCTAATTACTTTACCATATTGTATTGGTTTTGCCATACATCAACATGAATCCACCACGGGTGTACACGTGTTCCCCATCCTGAACTCCCCTCCCTCCTCCCTCCCCCGTACCATCCCTCTGGGTCATCCCAGTGCGCCAGCCCTAAGCATCCTGTATCCTGCATCGAACCTGGACTGGCAATTCGTTTCTTATATGATATTATACATGTTTCAATGCTGTTCTCCCAAATCATCCCACCCTCTCCCTCTCCCACAGAGTCCTAAAGTCTGATTCAGGAAATTCCCTGATGCTCCAGTGGTTAGGACTCCACGATTACACTGCTTGTGATCCTAAGGTCTCACAAGCCACGAGATGCAGTCTCCAAAAGTCAATTTAAAGAAAGATATTAAGTAATTACAGTGCAAGTGGTAAGCAGACAGAGCAAACATTGTGAAGGCAAATGATGAATGGTGGAAATTCAGGAGACACAGCAGAATTCCGTTCTAAGGCCTCAGACAATTCTTTTCCTGGTACAGAACAGGAGAAACAAAAATTACTTCTACCCAGGCACATAGTAGTGAAGCTGGTGTACAATCAGGACAAAAATAGGGTTTTTAAAATAAATCATCTAGAAAGCAAAGACAGCCCATAGCAGACATCCTAACAACAACACTGGAAGCCAGAATAAAGAAGATTATAATACAAAGTCCTAAAAGAAAATAGCTGTCCACTTACTGTTACATGCCCAACTAAACGATTGCTTCCCATCATTTAGACAATATTTAGAGTAACATTTTCAGACTACAAAACAGCATAATTACTATTAATAGATCCCCACCAAAAAAAAAAAGGAGTCTTTTTAAAAATGTACTTCAGGAGTGTAAAATTCAACTTAGAATGGAAGAGGAAAAGAAAAGGAAAGAGGGACATTCCAGGAGGACTGGTGAGCAAAGACTTGGAAGCAAGGAGGTAAATTGAAGCATCGGCTTTATAAGGTAATTGTGTGTTCTCAGTCGCTTAGCCATGTCCAAATCTTTCACAAGCCCATGGACTGTAGCCCACCAGGCTCCTCTGTCCATGGGATTTCCCAGACAAGAATACTGGAGTGGGTTGCCTCTTCCTCCAGGGGATCTTCCCGACCCAGGGATCAAACTTGTGTCTCCTGCATTGCAGGCAGATTCTTTACCACTGAACCACCTGGGAAACCCCAACTAATAAAGCCTAATTTGGAATTTTAAAAAACTATATGAAACTAAGATGTGGGACAATAATAGCATGCAAGCTATTACAGAGGTGGTGAGCGCTGCTGAGTTCAAGGGTTTTTTATGTCTTTGGGGAGGAGGGCAGGGCTTTGACTAATACGTGGTATTATTGAGTCAGAAGCATGCGTTAAAAATAAGAGCCACCATTAAGGAAATAAAAAGACAATATACAGGCTTCCAACTAGGAAGGGGCTATAAACAGAACCCCATCATCCCATAGAAGCTAGAGAAGGAAATAAAAAGGATAAAGGAAACCATCAACAGAACCCAAGCAGATCTAAACCAAACCTGAATCTTTTGGAAGAGCTACCTCCCAAAGCAGATTGCATCTTTCAAAATGCAAATAGTTCTCTGTTCGCACACAGCACACCCTGTTGTTGTCATTATGATCACAATCACTTTTTGTTTCAGAGACTGCCAGATTTAAGCTGCCAGGGTCTAATTAGGAAGCCCCCTCCATCCACAACTGCAGTTATGAGGCTCACCCACCACAGGTCCTTATTATCCCAGTTGGTGCTCAGTTTAAGAAAGCATCGGTTTGGAAGAGCATAACAAAAACCATCCCCCAAAAGAGCTTATATTCGTAAATACACATGGATACACTCCAAACTAGAGCTCATCATGGTCTTTTTGTCTTGATCCTGAGTATGTACTGTACAGACCTCTGAAGTCAGACCTTCCCACTATAATTTAGCTAAGGAATCTGTTACGTATGTCTGCAAAAGGAATTTAATTTTTCAGAACAGAAAGTCATGGAGTTCAGCAGAAACTGAAATTGCAAGGTTGGAACCTCCCTGCCTCTTAGCATCAGTAGGCATGTAAAAAGGATAAGATTTATGTCCCTAAACCTAAAATATTCGGAAGCAATTATTTACTTAATATTTTGCTAAATTACCTAGGATTGCAGTTTTGATTAGGAAAGCAAAAGAGAAGTCTGCAGGTGGCCTATAAAGCTAATTTTGAAGATAGCTCCACTAAGCTCATGCCGTGGTCTTAGAGAATATTAACACCATGTGACAAACCACAGTGCCCTCAGGGTGTCCACCTGCCACAGAATTTAATTTATTTTATATCTCATCTAATAGACTGAGTCTCATCCATTAGGTAAATATAATGTGGAAACATTGTCTTGTTTCTCTAAAGAGGAAACCAGTGAAGACAGGAGATTTATTCTCGCAGAGTCTTTCGCTACTCTAATTGGGTTCAAATTCAGGCTGTGCTATGACCTTTCCTTTGTTAAAGTTCAGTGCATATGATACTGCCCACATGCTACAGGATCACGTGTGCTGCTTTAGCATCCATAAGACAGACAAAAACAAAAATCAAATCAAACGGACAATCTCTGTGACGATGAATCTACCAGTCGAACTTCAGATGTCATCTTACAGCTGCCTGACATTCATAGACTGACAATATATCTATGTACCGTGTACTCTGCTGAAGTGTTTTGAGGTATTCACCAAGATTGGTAAGGGTAATAGACCAAGAACTGGCTAATTCTGAGAAATGTTTCATATTACTGGTGACAAAGAAAGAGCCTTGGAGCAGTAGGCAACCTTTACAAATAAAAATAAGAAGTAAGTGAATCAGATATGACATTACAATAGAGAGGAAATTGAATTCTTCTGCACACGATAAGGGTGATTTCATTATTCACAGACATCCTGGCTGTGCCACGACACCAGAGATGGATGAGACACCCCATCTCTGGAAGATAAATTCAATACACCAGGTATTTGTTCTAATATAGCCTAGAAATGTATGGAATATGCTTAACAGATGGCAATGGGATAGTATTTTTATCTTCAGACATTCATAACAAAAAGGAACATAATTTGCAGTAAGGCAACCTGGAATAAGTTTCACACAGACTCACCTTCCCAACTCATTTGGCAAAATTAGAATAGTTTCTCAGGAGGAGGGATTGGAAGCCAAAGGCATTAGGATGCTTTTATAAGTCACCTTGGTAGAAGTGAGTTTTTTACCAAGAATAAAACAGCTGAGAAAGTGCTATCCCTAAACCTTTAAATAAGAAAGCTTCCAAACATTTGGAGAAATCATCCAAAGACAGACTATTTCAATAAAAGTTCCCTGATTCAGTTAGTTTCATCTTTGTCTACCAAAGTTTTTTTAAGCTTTTAAATTCTCTTGTGACAACGGATAATTATATCATCTCTTCCTTGACTCCTCCCAAATTATAAATCCAGCTGAATAGATGGCAAATACCCAAGCCTGTACCCACATATTCCCATTCTAATATCCTCTCCTGGGACTTTTCTTTTGCCTTTCCTTCTGATTACTTGATCACTTGACCAACCGATTTCAGCAAACTTCCCCATTTACAAAAAAAAAAAAAAGACACTGGTCAGATCAGCGATTTCAGTTGGGGGTTATGGTAATTTCTCTAAGAGTTACCTTAAAGTTTGATTTCCAAGTATATAATCTAGAAGTAGCTAAAACAAAAGTGAACTCTGCCAGGGTGAAAAAGAAATCAACTTAAACAGCATGAGATACCTGAACAACCACCGGAGCAATTTTGGAGAAAGCTTTGGACTTTGGAGAAAGCTACTTGTCCAAATGATTGGGGATCACTCAAAGTATACAGAACAGGTCCTTTGTTTCCAAAGGTTAATGTTTGCTCTTCCCTAATTATGGAGGAAATCATTGCAGTTGAGGCATCATTGTCTCTGGATTAACCATCCCAAATCAAGGACTGGAGAGGCAGGTTTAATTGAAGTGAGTGAAATTTAGGATATACTTAATCTTCTAAAAGTTGAGATGCTTATCTCTTCAGTTCTTATAATTAAAATCTCTAAATAACAGTTTCTTATAATGTTTGGTCAGGTTTCAACAATTTTAAGCCAAAAAATTCTACAAGAGGTAGCTTTACTTGTGTCATTGCAGTGTTTTTGTTACATATTGAACAGAAATATTGGCTCAGATTAGTGGCATAAATTTCAATTTTTGTCACACAACCAAAATGTGAAGGAGGCCCATTTCATCTGTTATGAAGTACAAAGTAATTACATCCCCACCAACTGTGTGTTTCCTCCTTTCTTGCATCCTCTTCTTTACTCCCATTCACCTCATACCAAAAACTATTAGCATGATAACTATATTTGCATCATTTATTTGCCCTTTTTCTGTCTACTGCTAATGTAACATGCAACAAGTAATGTAAAATAATTATGACATAAATTTACTTCATGGGCTTCCCTGATGGCTTAGTGGTAAACATTCCACCTGCCAATGCAGGAGACATGGGTTCAGTCCCTGGTCTCGTAAAATCCCACATGCAAAGTAGCTAAGCCCATGCACCACGACTACTGAGCTTATGCGCTAGAGCCCAGGAACAGCGACTACTGAAGCCCGCACGCCCTGCAGCCTGTGCTTTGCAGAAAGACACCACAATGAGAAAGAAGCCTGCACACCACAACTAGAGAGCAGCCCCTGCTTGCCACAACTAGAGAAAAGCCTGCTTGGCAACAAAGACCCAGCAGCCATAAATAAATAAATATTTTTAAACAAACACATGAAAGGATGCTCAACAACACTCATTACGAGAGAAATGCAAATCAAAACCACAATGAGGTACTATCTCACGCCAGTCAGAATGGCTGCGATCCAAAAGTCTACAAGCAATAAATGCTGGACAGGGTGTAGAAAAAAGGGAACCTTCTTACACTGTTGGTGGGGATGCAAACTAGTACAACCACTATGGAAAACAGTGTGGAGACTCCTTAAAAAGCTGGAAATAGAACTGCCTTATGACCCAGCAATCCCACTACTGGGCATACACACCAAGGAAACCAGAATTGGAAGAGACATGTGTACCCCAATGTTCATAGCAGCACTGTTTATAATAGCCAGGACATGGAAGCAACCTAGATGTCCATCAGCAGATGAATGGATAAGAAAGCTGTGGTACATATACACAATGGAGTATTACTCAGCCATTAAAAAGAATAAATTTGAATCAGTTCTAATGAGGTGGATGAAACTGGAGCCTATTATACAGAGTGAAGTAAGCCAGAAAGAAAAACACCAATACAGTATACTAATGTATATATATATATGGAATTTAGAAAGATGGTAATGATAACCCTGTATGCAAGACAGCAAAAGAGACACAGATGTATAAAACAGTCTTTTGGACTCTGTAGGAGAGGGAGAGGGTGGGATGATTTTGGAGAATGGCATTGAAACATGTATAATATCATATATGAAATGAATCTCCAGTCCAGGTTTGATGCAGGATACAGGATGCTTGGGGCTGGTGCACTGGGATGACCCAGAGGGATGGTATGGGGAGGGAGGTGGGAGGGGATTCAGGATTGGGAACTCATGTACACCTGTGGCGGATTCATGTTGATGTATGGCAAAACCAATATAATACTGTAAAGTAATTAGCTTCCAATTAAAATAAATAAATTTATATTAAATAAATAAATAAAATTTACATTCTGTTACAAACTTCAAAAAGTCCTTTCACATACATAATCTTACTTAACTCTCCCAAAAATCCTGCCATCAGTTAGAGTAGCTTAAAAACAAGGACTTTAACATTTAAGGAAGCACTATAACTTCCTAAATTTGCACAGCTATCAGGCAGCCAATGATTCTTGATTCCAAGCCACGTTTTATTTCTTTTTTTCTTTAAGGATGCCCTGATTCAATCAAGATTTCCTCCAATCAACACTGTGCTTTCACTGAAATTTCTCTTCCTGGGGACTGATTTACTCCAACTCAGAGTGACAGTGATGATGTTCCTGAAAGAAGTGGGAGTGTCTGGATCCTTCTAGGAAACGCTCTAGAAGTTTCTCAGAGCACCCACAAGAACACAAATTCACCAAGAGCCTGGAATCACAACTGTTGTGGAAGTATTAAGGACAAGGATGAAGGAACGAACTTTGTATGGCTACCATGCAGTGGAGGACAGGGAAGCCTGGCACGCTGGCTTCCAGGCCAATGCAGTCCACGGGTGGCGAAGAGTTGGACACAACTGAGCGACTGAACAACAATATGCAGAGGAGTAAGGCCAGGGTATAGATATTTAGAGGTTGAAACTAGCAGAAAAGTCATCAAGAAGAATGCTGCTGCTGCTGCTGCTGCTGCTGCTGCTAAGTCACATCAGTCGTGTTCAACTCTGTGTGACCCCATAGACGGCAGCCCACTAGGCTCCCCCATCCCTGGGATTCTCCAGGCAAGAACACTGGAGTGGGTTGCCATTTCCTTCTCCAATACATGAAAGTGAAAAGTGAAAGTGAAGTCGCTCAGTTATGTCCGCCTCTTCGCGACCCCATGGACTGCAGCCTACCAAGCTCCTCCATCCATGGGCTTTTCCAGGCAAGAGTACTGGAGTGGGGTGCCATTGCCTTCTCCAATCAAGAAGAGTACTCCTACATAAAGATCCTTTCCATGGTCAAGCAGTGAGTATTGCATATTCAGGTTTCCAAAAGTTAATACCCTGAAGCAACTTTTCAAGGGGAAACCGAAGTGGGGTGTTTGGGGAGCTGTAACATCCAGCATTCTGGGTTGTGTTCAGTCTTAAATTCTGCAAGGGAAAACCCAAGCTTTCCAAAGAGCTGCATCTATGTTAAGAAAGCAAAGATGACCTTAAAAAAATGGAAGGAAAGAGTAAGAAGAGGAGATAACTCACTCAAGGGAACTGTTTCAGAAAACCTCCACATAGTTTACCTGACCTACTAAGAGGAGGCCTTTTTTTGGTTAAAGATGGCATACTCAACCCAGATGGCTACTTGAGATATCTCAAAATAAAAACTTTATGTGCACAGCGACCAAAAAATTCACAAATCAGGGACTCAAACTTAGATCTTATGACACTAAATTATACTCTCTTCCACTCTGTATTAAAGAAAAGGCACATGAAATGACAAAACATTACAAAGGAAAATCAAAACATTCTCCATTCCTCTCTCCCATTCCAAGGCGTTTCAGTATGCTTGGGCTGTCATAACTTATGAATTGCGGGTCTGGTGGCTCAGTGGGTAAAGGATCCACCTGCAATGTGGGAGACCTGGGTTCAATCCCTGGGTTGGGAAGATCCCCTGGAGAAGGCCATGGCAGCCCCATCCCAGTATTCTTGCCTGGAGAATTCCCATGACAGAGGGGCCTGCTGGGCTACAGTCCATGGGGTTGCAAAGAATTGGACATGACTGAGAGACTACGCACAGCACAGTACACACAGTGAAGGTATGGCAGGCACCGTGTAACTTCTTGTGTGAACAACTATGATTTTCCTTAATGGGTCACCTATCCCTTACTTTTTCCTTGCTCTGGTAACAATTCTTTGCAGTGGTAACAAATCTGCAGTGCAGGACACTGCCTGCAATGCCGGAGACACTGACTTCCAGGGTCAGGAAGATCCCCTGGAGGAAGAAAGGGCAACCCACTCCAGTGTTCTTGTCTGGGAAATCCCATGGACAGAGGAGCCTGGCAGGCTACAGTTCATTGGGTCACAAGAGTCAAACACGACTTAGTAACTAAACCACTAGCTCCATTATCCAGAGCGAACTTTCTAAAATATAGATCTGACCGTGACATCCCTCTTCTCTCCAAAACACACACACACACTTAACATGCTGTAATGATTTCTTGCTAAATACAGATGAAAGCCTAAATTCTTCAGCATGACTACTCCTTGGACTTGCACCACCCTGGATTCCCAAACACAGAGTGGTTTTGGCCTCTGTGCCCTGCCAGTAATTTTCTTATACACTATTTCCTTCTGTCTGTTAACTCCTGCTGATGTCTACAAGTTCACATCCCCTAGATTGCCTTTCCTGACCCCATCTTCCAGTTTATTTCTTCCATTTAAGTAATGTGATTATGTTTTTGTAAAGATGTAAAGAAAACATTATTTCTGGCACTAGAAATTCTCTTAGGAAGGGAATTGTATTTCTTTGGAAAAAAATACCTTGTGAAAATTACAAGGGTAAAAGGTGAGATCACAAACAGTCTGGGTGCAGGACAAATTGCTAGGCTTGGGACAACTGAACGAATGTGTTGCTCCACACCATGGTGGGAAGGTGGAAGTCAGAGAGAAGGGATGCAGGGCTGGGTACTCTGAAAGGGCAGATGAAGTAATACTCAATGAGATCCCTCTGTGAATAACCTGCAATTGTTGGCACATTCTGCAAAAATGTAAAGAAATCTTGAACTGGGTGGATTTACACTTGGAAACCCACATAGGACAGAATCCTTCTGTCCTGGAGGAGGTAAGTGAAGAAAGTAGACATCAACACAGGAGGCAGGTCATGGTAGTATAACCCTTGTGAACTGCAAAACTTTTACAAGGTTCATCTAAACTCAGGCCGTAAACTTGGAGAAATAATGAAGTGCTACCTACATTACTAGAACCAAGAAGGCCCAACCTGACATCTAAGTTACTCCTCAATCATGGGCTCTTCTCTAGTCTGTCTTTAATTATGTATATGCCTGTCTCCCACAGTAAACTAGGATCTCTTATAGGACAGGGACTTGGGCTTATTTACCTCTGTATTCCCTTATACAGGAAATACAGCAAAATCCTTATAAGCAAAGCTCAACAAATGTTTGTTGAACTGAATTGAATTGAATTATTGATAAGACATTTTCAAAACATTCAGAAACTCCAGAATAATTCATTTAGGTGCAATTTTCAAAGGTCAACCAAAGTATGATGGGGGCTTGGGGCGAAAAGGAGCAGATGATGTGAATGTGATGATGGAGAAGCCTGGGAAGAAGTGGCTATCACCATGGTCAATATGTAATATGAGGCCAGTAGGCAGGAGTTTCATCCATTAAAAATGACTTCTTCTATTGACTTTCTCAAATTTGAGCCTGTTGACAGATTGGATCAGATAATTCTTTGTTATGGGGGCAAGGGTGCTATTCTATTATTATACAATGCTAAGCAGCATCCTTGGTCTCTCTCTGTTAAGTATCAATAATATCTGTCAATTGTGACAAGTATTAATAAATATGTCTTCAAACACTCCCAGATGTCCCCTGGAAAGCAATATCACTCCCAACTGAGAAGAACTAATCTGAAAGGTAGGAGCCTTTTAGCACCCACTGAGGAAGAACTGGGTCCTCACTTCTAAAGAGGGTGGAATGATTGTCATGAAGACTTTCCCCATAAGACAGTTAGCTGATGTGTTCAGTATACCCTCATCCTTACTCTTTATTTCAGTCCCCTCCCCTTCAATACTCATCACTGCCCGACTGTGGCACGTCTCCAGCTTGGCAGCCGTGTTGAACACAATCTCTGTTGGCTGGCTTGTTTGTCCCATGCCTTCTTACAAATGCTCATTTTCCTTCTTTTCATTATTTATTAATTGGTCATTAATTTGGGCTTCCCAGGTGGTGCTAGTGGTAAAGAGCCCACGTGCCAGTGCAGGAGACATAGGAGAGGCAGGTTCAATCCCTGGGTCAGGAAGATCCCATAGAGGAGGGCATGGCAATCCACACCAGCATTCTTGCCTGGAGAATCTCATGGACAGAGGAGCCCGGGTTGCTACAATCCATAGGGTCGCAGAGTCAGACACAAATGAGCGACTTTGCACACACGCACGTCCTCATTTTATTAAACACTCTATTCAAAACTCAAGCTCCAGAATCAGCATTAGCTTGACCCAAGGCCTTACATGTTCCCAGTTCTGTCACACATTCCTGGCTTCCTATGGTTTCTCTATCTGTGGCCTTATCTGGAATATTAGCCTTTGTTTTGACATTAAAGGGTCAGAATGCAATTTGCAGTACATGCCTCACCACTGAAGCCTACTTCTATGAAATAGGAATCATTGGATCCCATTAAGTATAGCTTCCGGATGTAAAGCAGCATTTCCTTTCCTGTTGTGGGTTCTTAATATCTATAAATCACCATGAAGCGAAGAGGAGTCAATAGCATTAAGGAAAAATGATAACTTATTTTTGGTTTATTCCAGAATGCATTACATTCCAAATAAATATGCACAGTGGTGACACTCTATGATGTAACATGTTAACTAATGTAACTGAGATTTTAGGAAAATAAAAGAAATATAAGACACTATCACTGTGACCACATCCATCACTTTGGATTAGATGATAAGGTAGAATGGAAAGATGGTAAAAGAAGGTAAGAAAATAGGAGGCTGAGGTCTCCATCCACTCAGAAACTAAGGAGAGATCATTTTTTAAATACCCAAACTCAAGTCAATGAATAACTCAAGCTTAGCTCATGATACATATGAATTACAAGTATTCAAGATTCCTCAGAAACTTCTAATTCTAATTAGAATTGAGAGAATTGACTCTGAAAATGAGTTATGGTAATCAGTTTCTTATGAGACTTGAGCCCCAAGAAATCAAGAGTTTTAAGCTATTAATTGACTCATTTTGTAAGAAAGATACATATTTAAATCAACTTGAATTTCTCTACTGGCCCTATTTTACACAAAGAGAAGAAAGAATGAAGGAGTAGGCTGTTGAGCACACAACCCATGACTGATTGGAGATTAAGAAGAATTTAGAATATGTTTTACCTTTAAAGCCCTAAAAAGAGAGATAGCTATTTTTAAGCAGATGCTGCTTCAGCACAAGAGCTTTTCCTCATTTCATTTTCAAATTGCAATAATTAAAAAATATATGTGGACTTGCTTTAGTCTCAAATGTGAGAACATTTTTTCTCACACATACAGGCGCACACACTTCAAGTCATTAGACAAATCTACTCCATCATTCACTTAGTCATTTATTCAATAGGTATTTCTCCAGGGCTTTTCCTGTGTTAGAAACCAAGGATAGAATAAGTTAAGGATTGGTGGACTTGAAGTCCCATTCAAGTAAATCTTCCAGGTCTAGTGACCAGGGATGGTCATCTGACACAAGGCCAGCCAGTCCGAAAGCTGTCCAACAGTCTGGCCCAAAAAGATAAGCAGAATCCATGAAATTGCCTTCTCAGGAAATATAAAGTGAGAATCATAAGAGTGAAGTAGTCAATAATGAGAACTGAAGAACGTAAAGCAGAGGGCATCAGAATGGCCAAAATGGTCTGTGAAAATGAAACTCTGTGGACGCTGTTATGTGAGTCCACAGAGGGCTCCTCTTGGAGGCAGGGGAGATCAGAGCGTGTGCACTGACCCAGCAGAAACATGGATGAGACCAGGTGGCAACAAGGGTAGCAAGTGGAGTTGCCTCGTTCGTGATGGCTGCCCGTCCCAGGCAACAAGAATTTTCATAATGAACCCCCCTTTTCCTTGAGGTGCTTCCCTGGTGGCTCAGAGGTTAAAGCGTCTGCCTCCAATGTGGGAGACCTGGGTTCAATCCCTGGGTTGGGAAGATCCCCTGGAGAAGGAAATGGCAACCCACTCCAATATTCTTGCCTGGAGAATCCCATGGATGGAGGAGCCTGGTGGGCTACAGTCCACGGGGTCGCAAAGAGTCGGACACAACTGAGCGACTTCACCTTCACCTTCACCTTTCCTTGAGGTATTTGAGTGACAGTCTGTTCTCAGTCCTTGAAGGACAAAACATGGGCTTCAGCCTATCGAGTACTCAAGATAGCACTTAACCATTGAAAAATTAAAAAAAAAAAAATTTTTAATCCAGAAACTTTTATCCCTGTGTTGAGTCAAAATTCAGTTTTGATACATGTACTGATATGTCCGGCCAGCAGCTTGATAATCTGCTTAATATGTAAAATCAAGACACTCCCAACCTCTCTCTCCAACCAGCCTTATGTTAGATGTTTAGATCTGCTGAGGCAGTTCTAATTGAGCTGGCACCTCCCTGTCAGGCTCCAGTCTAAACTGCTTAAATCCTCCATGTTGCTTACCCTGGAGTTATGAACAGGAAATAAAGGCAAAATGGATGGCACCTAAGCTAACAGGGAGACTAATGTAAGTAAAATGCAGTATTGTGCTGCGGAACTTGTAATTGGTTTTAATCATATTTAACATCTGTTTCTCTACTTCAGCATATAATTTAGATGAAGCAGCTTAGAAATCTCAGCAAGAATCCATATTTTACATTTATTGAAAGAGAAGCACTTTCCAAGTGATCAAATTGCTCTCCTAATTCACTCATAATAATGTAGTAATTTGGAAAGTCTTTTTATTTTCCTCATGAAAGGCTCTTAATCAGTGGTCCAGCTACTAAAGACTTCCCATCTGCCATCCCAGCAATAGCAGTGTAAGATTATCGACCTCGCAGAACTTCTCAGAATTCTCCCCTCCCTGGACGTGTCTCTCTTTTCATTTGACCTCTGACTTCACCTTGCTGCTGCAACACTCTCTAGAAAGTCACCCACTGCCTCCTACCGGTCAGACTCTGCACCATTCTCACTTTTGTCCTCCATAACTTCCCAGGGGATGTAACTCAGTTTACTTGAAGCTCTTACTTCCTATTGCATCATAGGGACTGATGAATCCCTATGAACTATGGGAACTTGGCTCTACCCTATTCTACCTATGACTGTTCTATCTCTATCTGCTTCAGAAAGAGAGCTCCATGGCCTATAGTCTGGACTGATATGACATGTATTTTTTTTTGTTCTGCATACTGTTTTTAAAAATCTGACTTAATGTCCTACAATTTCATTATTTGGAATACAGACTCTCTCTGAATACAGAGTCATGATTTCTCTTGAAAACAGAAGGCCTGGTAACACTAGGCTCACTCATTAAAACAGAGTCCCAGTGGCCCCATTATGGCAGATTCACCTCCTTGGTGCCCCATGGTACCCACTTCCTACCCAGTGGGTTTGAATGCACTAGTCCCAGACTCCCTTCCTTGTGAAATTACCTGCCAGGCACTTGTAGGCTTTTCTAACACCTGCTCCCATGGTGCTCTCAGTACCCCTATACCAACAGTAGATATTTGCTAATATTCTAACAACAGACTGGTTCCAAATAGGAAAAGGAGTACATCAAGACTGTATATTATCACCCTGCTTATTTAACTTATATGCAGAGTACATCATGAGAAACACTGGGCTGGAAGAAGCACAAGATTGCCGGGAGAACTATCAATAACCTCAGATATGCAGATGATACCACCCTTATGTCAGAAAGTGAAGAGGAACTAAAAGCCTCTTGATGAAAGTGAAAGAGGAGAGTGAAAAAGTTGGCTTAAAACTCAACATTCAGAAAACGAAGATCATGGCATCTGGTCCCATCACGTCATGGGAAGTAGATGGGAAACAGTGTCAGACTTTATTTTGGGGGCTCCAAAATCACTGCAGATGGTGACTGCAGCCATGAAATTAAAAGACGTTTACTCCTTGGAAGAAAAGTTATGACCAAACTAGACAGCATATTAAAAAGCAGAGACATTACTTTGCCAACAAAGGTCCATCTAGTCAAGGCTATGGTTTTTCCAGTGGTCATGTAGGGATGTGAGAGTTGGACTGTGAAGAAATCTGAGCGCCAAAATATTGATGTTTTCACTATGGTGTTGGAGAAGACTCTTGAGAGGCCCTTGGACTGAAAGGAGGTCCAACCAGTCCATCCTAAAGGAGATCAGTCCTGGGTGTTTATTGGAACGATTGATATTGAAGCTGAAACTCCAATACTTTGGTCACCTCATGAGAAAAGTTGACTCACTGGAAAAGACCCTGATGCTGGGAGGGATTGGGGGCAGGAGGAGAAAGGGATGACAGGATGAGATGGCTGGATAGCATCACCAACTCGATGGATATGAGTTTGAGTAGACTCCGGGAGTTGGTGATGGACAGGAGGCCTGGCATGCTGTGATTCATGGGATAGCAAAGAGTCAGACATGACTGAGCAACTGAACTGAACTGTACTGAACCTTAGCTTTCTTTTTCTCTTTATTTTTTAAGAATATTTTTACTTTCCATAGTATCAAAATTATCTCCTTTGAAATGACATCTCAGTGTACAGTATACATGAATCCTTATCTCTTGTCTAGTTCCATGCCCAAATTACTAACAGCCTGCTTGTTACCTCCACTCAGAACTTAAATTCACCTACACCTCCACTCAGAGTCATCCAGTGGCTAAGACTTCGAGCTCCCAATGCAGGGGGCCTAGGTTTCGTCCCTGATTAAGAAACTAGGTCCCACATGCTGAAACTAATTGTTTACATGCTGCAACTAAAGACCCCATGTGCTGCAACAAAAATTGAAGATCTCATGTGCTGCAACTAAGAACTGCTGCTAAGTCGCTTCAGTCGTGTCCAACTCTGTGCGACCCCATAGACGGCAGCCCACCAGGCTCCCCCATCCCTGGGATTCTCGAGGCAAGAACACTGGAGTGGGTTGCCGTTTCCTTCTCCAATAACTAGGAACTAGTGTGGCCAAATAAAAAGTAAATATTTTTTTAACTTAAATTCACTCACAACTTAAATTTAGCATACTCCAAATTGCTCTCGTGAGTTACTCCATCTTTTTCACGCTACAGGCCAGCATCTTCCAAGTTCTTTATTTCTAATATATCTCTCATCTTCTCACCCAGCTCTGAAACCTCCAAATCATGCTGTCATTGTCTCCCCTGCTTCCTAGAAAGCTGGTACTAAGTTGCATCAGGCATGTTTCTACAAATCCCTTGAAATCCTCCTTCACTGCCACCATTCAACGTTATATTTTATGGGCATTACAAAACCAAGCCCTGAACTACCTGGCCAAACTCCTATGCTATTTTCCAGCTGGACTATTACAGCCTATCTTTTTGAATGTTACTTGCACCTTACAGTTCATTCTATATGTTGCTACCAAACTAGATTTCCAAAGCACAGCTCTGACCCAAATTAAAAAATTCCGTTTTTCCCCTGATTGCCACCTAAATGAAAAACTTATACAATATGACCCAGCCTACCTTCCTATGTCCATCTCCTCACTACTCTGTAATGCAAACATTATGTTCCATACAAACCAGTTGACTCCCTGTTGGTTTTACAGGTTTATTTTTTGTACTCTTTCCTCTTTCAGAAGCCATTCCTAACCATCTCTCCCTTCTTTGCCCTTTAGAAACTTTTTGGCTTTTTGAGGTTCAGGGAAAAATCCACTTCTTCCTTGAAAACATCCCTGTGTTAACTTTCCCTAATTCCTTAGTAACTTAATTACACCATCAATTTATTACAAGGATCATCCAGTAGTAGAGCAATGGTAAAGAATCTACCTGCCAATGCAGGGGACCCAAGAGATGCAGGTTCAATCCTTGGGTCAGGAAGATCTCCTGGAGTAGGAAATGGCAATCCACTTCAATATTTTTACCTGGAGAATCCCGTGAGCAGAGGAGTCTGGCTGGCTACAGTCCATGGGGTTGCAGAGAGATGGACATGACTGAGCTTGAGCTGTCCTTGTCCAGAAGTGACCTACAAGTCCCTGATTTGGTGTGATTTATCATTTGACTTCCATATGCAAAAAGGAGGTGAGTTGTGCTATTAGAGAATCAGCCCAGCCTTGAAAAATCTAAAAGGTGTTGTTCACTTTTGATACATAATCTCATTTAAGTCATATGTAATAACAATATACTGTGGGTTGGATATTATCTCTCTCATATAAATGAAAAAGCCAGAGATTGTTGAGTACAGTAATATTGGGGATCTAGGGACTCACCAAACTTTCTATACAATGAGGGACTAAATCTACTTCTCTGAAGGTATGAACCCCTTAACTCAAATTCCTACAATTGTTGTGCCCTTGCCCAATCCATTATTCTAGACTGAATTTTATTAGAGCAAATGCTGTGTCTGCTATAACAGCTATTATAATACCAAGCATATAGAGGATATTCAATGCCTATTGAGTTGAATGGGGTGAGGTGAGTCAACTTTTAAGTCTAGCTTTTTCCTAAAATTTTGAATTTAAAAGAATTGTATCCATATCAAACACAAAGTTGCAACTGAAAGAATGCAATTTCCATAAAAAATCAAGTGGTGTTCAGTAGTGCTTCTCCGGGAACAGAGTGTGAGACAAGAAAAATCAGTATCACAGATCATCCACCTCAGGGCAAATGAGTTAAAATCGCCACAGTGTTAGGTCCCCTCTTGACCCAGCTGGTCTACGGAGTTCCTGGATTGAAAGCCTTCCTGGGACTAAACCCCTGGTCCAGGAGGTTTCCATTTAACAGGATAGACTCAGGCTGAGACCCCCATTCTTGCTTCCTTCTGTCATGGCACATTTTCTTATTTAAGCTGTTGGCATTTGAAAGGTCCCCTGAATAACTGACGACTTTCTGGAAGTGTGCAGTGAGCATATTTGCCAAGAACAGGAGCCCCATTTGGGGAGCTGGTCAGATTAGAAATTCAGTTTCAAGTCCAAATCCCTTTCAACCTGAAACCTTCTGTCAGCTTGGAAAAGGAAGGCTGGGTCTGGTCAGCACTTGGCAAGGAAATAGCCATTTATAATCAGGAAATATTTTTTAAAGCAACAGATATCACTCATTTCAATGAACAAAAGCAGCTTTGGGGATTATTGTCCTTGCCATTACTCTTTTGTACAGCATAATCACTGTATATAATAATGCTACATGGCAAATCTCATGCTGTACATAAGACACAAATAATTAAAGTCATGGTTCTATTTTATATGGTTTTTTAAAAGATCATTTACCTATTGCTGAGAAGGTCCAAAGAGATGTAGTTAAAAGTACTTTTTACCAATGTGTGGGGAAAAAAAAAACACACACATACACAAAGAGCAAATGGTTATGACCTCTTTTCTCTTTTCTCTCTTTTTGTGCAGACGTTTCTGATACATAGTAGTAACAAAATGTTGCCTCCCCACTCTCCCTCTTATAATCATAAAGGACCTGTCAGTAAAGAGACCTTTTCTTTTCTTTGAGGTAGGCTCTTGGACTTCAAATTTTATGACTGGTTAATTCCCAAATAAAGACAATCCAGCTGCGGTTTTGACTGCCATTAAGCCAGGGTGTCTTAACCTCTCCTGGACCTTAGTCTCTTTGAAAGTCTTGTGAGTCTTCTGCATTTCTTCCCAGAAATATTCTTAGGTGCATAATATAAAATAAATGGGATTAAAAAGAAAACCAAATATATCATATCATTTTTAATATATAATATAGTGACTTATGTGCTACTTTACTAATGCATTTAATAACAAGATCTAGTGGATTTGTCTAACAACATAATGTCAAAGCAGAGGCGAGTATGCATTTCAAGATATCTATATCAACAGTAATATATGCAAAAACTTTGCATTGAGGTCATAAATGCTACATATTACTATAGTGATTTCTTGTCTACATTCATAACAAATAGAAATGTAAATTTTTACTTAAAGATTAGTGAAATTAAAGGTGTAAGTTTTTTTCATCCAAGTTTACAACATTTTGGACTTTATTTTCATAAAGAAAAGACGCATATCATCCTCATTAGTTCTACTGCTTTTTCTAAATCCCTAATATTGTTAGAAACTTTATATCTACCTTGAATTAATACTGGTATGTGTTTGTCAATTCAGTGGTCCTAACACAGGCAGGATGAAGGGAGGTAAGGACAGAAGGAGTTGTTTGTCTACAGGCAGGCTGCAGGCCTGTAGCTCTTTTTCCTTTCATTGGATTAAGTGATGCACATAAATATTTTTTATTGCACATCTTCCCTGTTAAGGTTTTCATTAAGTCCATAGATTCTATATTATGTTAGGATTATCTGACTTATTTGTTTAGACTGGAGAGCATCTCTTTAGCATGCTGTGGTGTTCAGTAAAGGGCTTCTGACAACAAGAAAAGATTTAAACAATCATTTAGTAATCAGCAGGCCTCCTCAAATCACATCTTAGCTCTAAGCCCAGGTACAAACGTGTGGACTTATTGTGAACAAAGCACCCCATTTACTGAAATAATCTTTTAAAATCATCCATGGGGTGAAATTCTTATTAGACTCTAAAACAGTCTGTGCACAGCAGTGGTGCATATTTTCAATTGATTATTCCAAAATATCTATTGTATGTGGGTTTTTGCTAGGTACTGAGAAAACCCAAAGAATATGAAATAGACTACTTCTTGCTTTCAAGAAGTTGATCATCTAGATGTAGAAAGGGAAAGATCTTAGAAATTAGAGATGACATTTTAAAGGTCACAGTCTCACTTATATTCCAGTACTCAGTGGCCAGTCTTTAGGAGCCATAATCTTTACCACGTTGATTGCAGGACAGCCAGATGATTATGCAAGAGAGATTTTTCTGAAAAGACATTTCAAAACTTGCAAAATTTAAGACTAATTTCCTGATAGGAATAAATGTGAATAGAAATTTTCCTTCACAAAGCAAATTCCACTACAAAGACATAGTCTAGGGGCATGTTATAGTGATGTTTATCACACAGCCACATCCCCACAATCTGAGCAATTTTCCCCCATTATTTTGAGTGGATATTTGACAACTCTAAAGAATTGGAAAGAAAGCTTACTTCAGATTATCTGTAATATTTCCCAGGGTTATTTCTACTAAACCATAACAGTAAAATGGTATTTTCTCCTACCTAGAATTATATTACAAGGTTACTACTTTGTAAGGTAAAAAGGAAGGAGGAGGATTCACAACCCTAACACTAACGTGCTGCTTAATGAAAGCTTGAATAACCTTGCTATTAGCTCTTTATATTGTTCCATTACAATAAAATGAAATTAAACCAACATGTTTCAAGTGTGGAACAAAGGCATGGTTCACACTATTCTGACAAAGAGTGAGTACTGTATCTCTTTGCCAGTTACTTAATTTTGAAAAGTAACAATATCAGATACACAGTTTATAATTTACTCAGCCCAACAACTTTGAAATTGTGTAATTTTGGCAACTATGTTTTAAGTTGGAAGACTCTCCTTATCTCAAAATTTGCATATAAAAATTATTAATATTTTATATTACTTTACTTCAAATATTCTTTAATGCAAATTTATATGTGATGTAACTGTTACATTTGTTGTTGTTATTTGGTCACTGAGCCATTTCCAACTCTTTTGACTGTAGTGCTTCAGTCTCCTCTGATCTTGGGATTTCCCAGGCAAGAATACTGAAGAGAATTGCCATTTCTTTCTCCGGAGATCTTCCCAACAGAGAGATCAAGCCCCTGTTTTCTTGTTTGGCAGGCAGATTCTTTACCACTGAGCCACCAGGGAAGCACTGTTACATTTTTGTATCCAAATCACCACTGAAATTACTTTTTTTTTTAATTGGGGTATTTAGATGCTTTACAATGTTGTGTTAGTTTCTGTTTACAACCAACTGAATCAGCTATTTTGTTGTTGTTCATGTTCGATTCTTTGTGACCCCATGGACTGCCGCAAGCCAGGCTCCTCTGTCCTTCACCATCTCCTGGAGGTTGCTCAAATTCATGTTCATTGAGTCAGCAATGCTATCTAACTACCTTATCCTCTGCTGCCCCCTTCTCCTTTCGCCTTCAGTCTTTCCAGCTTCAGCATCAATCATTCCAATGAATATTCAGGGTTGATTTCCTTTAGAATTGGCTGGCTTGATCTCCTTGCAGTTCAAGGGCCTCTCAAAACTCTTCTCCAGCTATATGCATATATATATTTGTGTGTGTATATATATATATATATATCCCCTTCTTATTGGACCTCCCACCCTTCCCCACCCATCTAGGTCACCACAGAACACCGAGCTAAGCTCCCTATGTAAACATCATTGTCCTGTGCACGTTTGAAGTTTTCAGATACCCAACTGACAACTATGTTAGTAGGTTACCTAGTTTATATGATTTACATAGCATTCACAGTCTTTGAAACATTTTCTCCTATCTTATCTCATATGGGCATTATAACCGCTGTATTCAACAGAAGGTAGGTTAAAATATATTCTCATTTGAACAAACTAAGGCTTGTGGGCCTCATTTCCAGCAAGGAACGAAACCAGAACATAAATCCAGATTTCCCATTTTAAATCTAGAGTCTTTTCTCACCAAAAATGAAAGGCATCAGGTGGGAAGGTATGTAATTATCTGTCAAATGAAGAAACAATCACCATTAGGGCCATTTGAAGGAGCACTCTGAGGTATAGTGGTTAGGAAAGCTTTATTTAAAAACCAAACCAAAAAAAAGGGGGGACTGGTGTTTGAGCTGATTTTTGAGGGAATTGTGTAGGATTGTGGAAGGTCAGTTTGACTCAGTACAATGGTGGAAGAGACAGACCGAGGAAGAGGAAGAGAACTTAATAGCCTGTAGTTTATCAGAGAAGACCATTATAGACAAAGCTTCAGTGGAATCACAGATGGTGGCAAACACAGGGTTAACTAGCAGTGAGGATCATCAGACCAGAGCAGACAGACTGCACCTCTGACCTCTACTGTGGGAAGGCCTATGGACGTGTGCCATGACACATGGTGTCATGCAGAGAGCTCGAGTCTGCAAACTGGAAGTCCAAAGCTGGTCCAAATATCGTCTCTGCCACTGACATATTCTTTGGGGGAAGCAAGCTTTTTATCCTCTGAGAGCTTCATTTTCTATGCCCACACAGCTGCCTTGCCTGGCTCACAGGAAACAGGATGAGTAAATAAGAAAACATTCTATAGAAGGACTCACATCAGCTATATACACATGAAGCGGCACCTAGGAAGAATGGAGCAGAATGCTGGCTCTGTGTGGTGATCTACTTTAGGTACTTACTAAAGAGCAAGTGAAACAAAACTCCTGTTCCATTTGGACTCCTGATGAAATCCCTTTCCCTTTTCAATTATGAAATCAATAAGTATTCACGGCAAACGCAATCTTAGTAGCCCAGAAGAAAACAAAGTAGGAATGCAATGTGCCCATCCCCTACCCACCTTCATCCCACTCCCTAGAAGAACCATTCCCAGCCGAGTTTGGTACACACCCTCATGGAGGCCAGACATCTTCAGCCTCATGATGGTGATGGCAGAGGACAGAATCCAGATGCCCATCCTCAGCCTCACCTGAGGAAAGACACACACTCTTGACTCTGGGCTTGGCGCTGGGCTGTGAAGCATAGTATCAGTGTTAACAGTGACCAGCATCCCACCAATGTCTGCGTGCGTCTTGCTGTATGACTCAGGTAGAACCAGGAGTCTTGATGGTCTGAATGCCTCTTCCCATTTCTGACAAAGAAGATGAATGGTTTGCTGTCTTCAGCCTGATTAGTGGCTGTTTTAGCCAGCCTGGGGGACATGGCCCTTTTCCCTCACCAGCACTGGCATGTCAGAACTAGAGGAGACTTGGCCTGCTTGGGCTGGGTTGCTGCTTATAAATCAGGCCTGGGAGATTTGATGTGGAAATCTGGACTTCCCAAAGAGTGCACAGGCTCACTCTGCCAGGGGTGCTCTCAACTCCTGATTTATAATCATTTCCTGAAAACCCGGGTGCAAAATCTAGCTTTGTAAATCAAGCATTTTTATTTAGGATTTATTGGCATGATTTGAAAATCTGTTTCAGGACATGTAAATTTATATTAGGATTCATAAGCCCATTTAAGGATATGGAAATTAATTTTTTGACATACAAAACATCAAAAATGGTTTGGTAACAACTGCCATTAGAAAGAAGAGAGGCTAATAAATCAAAAGGAGGCTGCTAAGGTGTGCTAGCAGTTTCCATAAATTAAATGCTGGGTTTATAACTTCACGTAAGTACAGATTAATAAATCCCACTTGTGAATCACTACCACTCCAAAGTACAAGATTTTGATACCAATTTGAAATATTACAGAGCAGCATCACCCTTGATATACTTTACGAATGTGTACTCAGTCATTTCAGTCATGTCCGACTCTGTGACCCCATGGAGTATAGCCCACTGGGCCCCTCTATCCATGGAATTCTCCAGGCAAGAATCCCTTCTCCAGGGTCTCTTCACAATCCAAGGATTGAACCCAGCTTTCCCGTATTACAGGCGGATTCTTTACCATCTGAGCCTACTCATTGGAAAAGACCCTGATGCTGGGAAAGATTGAAGGCAAAAGAAAAAGGGAGCTGCAGAGGATGAGATGGTTAGATCACATCACTGATTCTATGGACATGAATTTATGCAAAGTCCAGGATATAGTGAAAAACAGAGGAGCCTGATGTGCTACAGTCCATGGAGTTGCAAAGAGTTGGACCCAACTTAGTGACTGAACAACAACAAGGAAAACATCGAAAATTCATAATGTAGTGAGTATGTTAGATCACATTATGGAATAGGTTTTGCAACCCCAAATGTGTTTTATATTTGATCAACAGGTCTTCTTTATAAACTGAAGTTATAGCATTTGGTGAAATTATGTTATTTGACCAGAGAGACCCTTTCATTTTATTTGAAAACAAGTATATGGGTTAGGAAGGAAATGCAAGCCAAAATTCTTTCAGGTTTTGTTCAACAGTTTCATAAGGCAACCCCATGTATTGAACTCCCTAGGAGCCTGTGACCCTTTTGATTATATGGTGTTTGGAATAAAAATAAAACAAATCCCATGTTCTTTTATTCTGACCTGAAAAAGATTTCTAAATGATCACCTTGGGTGTTCTTTCCCTCTACTTATTGCTGTGTTCTTCCATTTGAATTACTGCTCAGCATCACCTCGGAAGTCAGTTGAATATTGGCCAATTGTAAGAAGACAGTTTCATATTGAGATTATAGCAGCTCTCTCAGACTTGCCCTACTCGTGGGCCCAGCCATTATCAGAACCTGAAGATGGAGACAGGACTTGACATTCAAATGGTGCATTTGAAGCACACAGTGAAGTATATTGTATAAATGCAAATGAACAGAAATACGGCATTGTAAGAGCTCAGCCACTTGTGCAATTAGGAAGGAAATCAGGATTAAGAGTGCAGTTCACAGCAGAGCACTCAATTCTGCACATGGGTAAAAAGGTTTAAAGAAACTTGGTTTAGTGACTCAGATCTTTGGAGAGTTTAAATCCAAAATATCTGAGATGCAACCAGTATGCAAGTAACTAGATTTAGACCCCACCAGAGAGAGAGAGGGTGTGTGTGTGTGTGTGTGTGTGTGTGTGTGTGTGTTTTAGTCACTCAATCATGTCAGACTCTTTGCAACCCCATGAACTGTAACCTGCTAGGCTCCTCTGTCCATGGGATTCTCCAGGCAAGAATACTGGAGTGGTTTGCCACTCCCTTCTCCAGGGGATCTTCCTGACCCAGGGATTGAACTGGAGTCTCCTGCTTTGGAGGCAGATTCTTTACTATCTGGACCAGCAGGGAAGCCCAACCCAGCTCCTGCCCTCTAAAAACATCTTCCCACTGATATACTAAATGCACATCATTCCCCTGACTTAGGCAGTGTTTGTCCCATTGAATGAATGATGTATGGCTCTAACTCAATAGCTTCCAAAGTCATTTTTCTCACCATAAGATCCTTAAGTATTCAAGGTACATAAAGGCTAGCAAGAAGAGTCTCCCATCAGATCATCTGGATTGCTTATAGGAGCTTGATGTAGAGCTAGAGATTGAAAAGGATCAAGAAAAGACTGAATTTCTTGGAATTTCATCATTCTGTGTGAGATAGCACTAAGCAAACATAAACCTGATGGCTAAAAGCAGTGACCTCATTTTATATGAATTCACTTATGTGGTAGATGAATGCATAAAAAAGGGATGAGACATGTTCAGGATGACTCTAAGGAAAAAAAAATCAAAATAATTGATAGTTGTTGTCAAAAGCTACTCCTTCTCTCATTGTTCATCACTTCTACCCAAGAAGCTTGTCCTTGCTGTCCAAGATGCTCCATGTAGACCAGTGCTCCCTTGAGAGCATACAGCTCATGCCCATAATCTTTAAAAACTCTTTTCTCCCCAAGCATACCTGCCAGAATTTTCATCTATGACCTTCAGATATACAATACTTTCAGCAAAGAATCATTCAGCCAACATTTATTATGAACCTATGTTTTCCCAGGCTTCACTAGGTGATGGGATACAAAGACGAATAAGCCACTCTCTGCTACTGGGGTGCTCACATCCTGATGAGAGAGACAGGTGTGGAAATAAATAATCCTAACACAACATGAGAGTCCCTTGGACTGCAAGGAGATCCAACCAGTCCATTCTGAAGGAGATCAACCCTGGGATTTCTTTGGCAGGAATGATGCTAATGCTGAAACTCCAGTACTTTGGCCACCTCATGCGAAGAGCTGACTCATTGGAAAAGACTCTGATGCTGGGAGGGATTGGGGGCAAGAGGACAAGGGGACGACAGAGGATGAGATGGCTGGATGGCACCACGGACTCGACGGACGTGAGTCTGAGTAAACTCCGAGAGATGGTAATGAAAAGGGAGGCCTGGCGTGCTGCGATTCATGGGGTCGCAAAGAGCCGGACACGACTGAGCAACTGAACTGAACTGAACTCAACACAACATAGCCCATGCACTGAAAGCAAAACATTTGACTGTACAATGGGAGGGTGGGGGAAGGCAGTGAAATCTTCAAAAGATATGTGTGGCACCTAGGAGGAAGTGGAGTGGAGAAGTGTGGGAAGATCATTATCAATGAGGACACTGCAGGGTAAAACAGACTCATACAGAGGCCAATGTTCAGAGGATCCAAAAAATGTGGCATGGCTGGAGCAATAGTCTTCAACCAGGATGAAGAACAGGAGGATAAAGAGGTACCAAAATCCCCTACATCATATATTATATATAGATGTGTGTGTGTGTGTGTGTGTAATGTGCACCTGAAACTAACACTACATTGTAAATCAACTATATGTCGATTGAAAAAGTAAGCAAAAAAAAAAGTCTGTCTGAACAAATAACACTTGAAAAGGTTAAAAATTGTCTGAGGTCAAAAACTTTCTAAGAAGCAAATAAAAGGTTCAACCTTCCCCCACAAAAATTTTAAAAAAATTCCCTGTATCAAACTATGTTACCCATAAAAAGTACAGAGCTGAAGTTCAGGATGCCCATGGGGGAATCATGAGAGATAAATTGCAGAGAAATGCTGGAAAAGTAGATTGAAACATGACAACTAGATAATCCACAGATTTAATCACTGCCAAGTCATTAGTAACATGCTTTCTTCCTGTGTCTTCTATTTGCTGCTAACTTATACGTATACAGAGAACTATCTTACCCTTTGGTTTGTTATGATATGTGATATGGACCTCGCAGTTGTCTCTATTTCTTATGGAAGCTCATGAAATAGCATCAGTTAAGGTGGTGCAAAAGAAATGGAAGAAAAACTAGGGGTTTGGAGAGCCTGAAACCATATAATTATTTTCAGGATATTTCATTATTGGCTTTATCGGGAAACATTTTGTCATCAAGATTTACTCACCTTAAGAACAGTGAGACACAAAGAAGTTAAGGAAACATCACTAAAATAAGTCAAACTAGACTGCCTAACTTTAACACCTACATATGGAGTTTAGGGAATGATCCCAGGATATATTAAATACATACAATATTTCCTCCTGTATCTCCAAATAAAAATCTTATTTCTTCTTATAAACTTACTTCTAGTTTCTCTCAGCAGGGAAGAAAAAAAAGGTCTCAGTTGACTCTCCAAATCTTCTCAATAAAGTCTTTCTGATCTTACCTGTGGTATCAAAGCCAATAAGAATGTGAATTTATATGAGAAATAAATCTACATAAGAAACACGATGGAGGGAAAACTGATGCCTGGTCTCGGATTTTTGGGCACAATAGTCCCTAAGACCTGATAGGTGTAAATCTATCATGGTCTCCCCGGGCACTTTCTGATGAAGGCTGGAGGGCTCTCCTCAGCGCATGTCAGCTAAATCCCTCATGTCTGCTCAACAGAAACCTCAGTTTATGAGAGAGGGAATTATAGATTGAAAATGCTCTTTTTATAAAATTCTGGCTGTAATGCTCAGTGAAATGATAAATGAATAGGTTTTCACTGGCAAACTACAGTAATTAGGCCATTTCTCATTTCTTTATTGGAGACAGATCTAGATGTTTAATCATCATTACGTGACCATTTAATTTTAGCAAAGCATTACTATTGGAAATGTTATGTATTTACTTGGCCACCTTCCCCTTTTATAAGGTGGTGATTAAGGGAAAAACAAAAAGTTTTAAATCATGTCTGTAGTTTAAAGAGAAACAGGACCCTCATTTCCAATTTTATGTAACTTTAGTATATTTTTTCTGATTTTCATTGTAATATTATGCAAGAGTACAGTAATATTGCAGAAGATGTGAAAATGCATGACATTAGAAAAAATTAATACAGTCACCCAACATTCCACTTCCCTAAGAAAACCATCATTGTTAACATTTTGATGAATTTCAGCTTTTTTCTTTGGCATCTTATTTTATAATATTCACAAAATAGCACGGTTTAAACTAGCATGAGACACAGAAGCATGCCGATAAAGGCAGAAAAATATGGTTATTTTATAAGCAATTTTTGGAAACTTAGAAAGCGTTTTCATATTAACCACTGACCAGGCATGGCCACGATAAAGAATTAAGTTTTCCTTCTTATCTTTGTGACTGAAATCAACTGGGAGAAATGAATAAACATAAATTAAGAACACTGAAAGAATAAATATCTTCAAAGAGCTTGAATCTTTAATTTCCCCAAAGAGCAGATTTATGATCTAAGCCCATTCTTTTCAACTTAATGCATCAACTCTTCCATAGGCTGGTAAAAAGCAGTTCAGTAACCGCATCTTCCGTCCTCGGCGATAAGACCTCCTGCAAAAGGATCAATAAGACCTGCTTTCATAGAACTTTTTTCTTATCCCATAACCTCAAAAATCATTTTGTGCCACAATGATCACTACAGGGAGGAAAATAAAGAGATGTGGAATCTATCAAAGTTTTTCATAGTGAGGCTGGTTTATTTCAAACCATCACAGCATGGTGGTTAACAGCTCTGGAAGAGCCAAAGGATGGAAGCAGGAGGAAAAAAGACACTGAAAGATCCTCTCCTTTCTTTACAGGGACCTTCAAAGGTAAAGGGGCTAAGATTCGTATTCCAGGCATTTACTACCCAATTTGGCTTTGGGAATTTTAAACTAGGCTTAATTTTTTAATGCCACACTTAACTAAAACATTGATATAAATAAATGTATTATACAGAAATTCTGATTCAGAATTAATGTAGGAACTCTTAATAAGTGGGGTAAAAAGGAAGACCCAGGTCCAAATTAGTTTGGAAAACTAGTAAACAACTTATTTTTACAGTATTTCTCAAAATCTTTTCTTTGCCATGTATACTATGAGTCTCTCAGATAGGCCTGTGGTATATAGTATTCCAAATTTCTATTTCTGTTTTTCCTCTTCTCTGAGTTCCACAGTTCTCATTTTGAGCAATAATTATTTTGTATCTTCTTGGGCACCCAGATATAGTAGGTCTGAGTTTAAGAATTGACTTTTTTAATGTAACTATGAAAGTTATACTTACAGTCATGACTAGAAAGGACTTAGATGACATGAATTTTGCAGTGGAGTATTTGAGAAAATTTCCCTGAACTTTAAATCACTGGTGTACGAGTCAAGTAGTATGATATCCCTCTTTAGATTTTTGGCTGTGGGCACATTATTTGGCCTTTGTGAGCCCTGGTTTCTTCCCCTGTGAAATGGAAGAAAAGCCTTACCTATCTCATGGAATTTGTGAGGATCAACTGAAAACTCTTCAGAAAATAGAGACTACTTAAAAACGTGGGGAATTGTAATTGTGACTAGTGCCTACATTAGCACAAAAATGCATCTTCTTTGCTAGATATTTACAAGTAAGCTATGAAAAAAGGCTCTGAGTCTTGTATAGCAAATTCATTTCTGAACATATGTTTCTATACCTTTGTTAAAAAATGTTAAGAGCTTACTTGAGCCAAAATGGAGGAATGGGAAGTGGTTAGGAGCTCCTTGGAGAGAAGATGCAGAAGCAAATAAAAGAAAGTATTTGATTGGCTACAACTTAAAGTCTGGTTGACAGATTGTCATTAGTTGTCTTTAGTGTTTTGATTTCATGACCTGGTGGCATTTACAGGCATAAATTTTAGTTTGCTTCTGTGGCTTCTTCAGCATGAGAGTCACCTAGGTCTGATGATCTCCTTGTTTAATCTAATACTTTAGGGCAGGCTTCCCTGGTGGCTCCGTGGTAAAGAATCTGCCTGCCAATGCAGAAGACACAGGTTCAATCCCTGGGTTGAAAAGATCCCCTGGAGGAGGAAATGGAACCCACTCCTGGTATTCTTGCCTGGGAATTTCCCTGGACAGAGAGCCTTGCAGGCTACAGGCCATGGGGTTGCAAAGAATCAGACGGGACTTAGGACTAAACAACAATCACCTTAGGGCATTTTTTTCTACAGTCAGTTGTTTTCTGTGCTTTAGTCTCATCTCCCATAACAAAGTAGAAAACCCTTGAAGGCAGGACTGGTATCTGATGTTCCCCTTGATTAACAGGCTGTTGGGTAGCATTATATTAAGATGGAGAAGACTATCATAGTTGAAGTTCTCCATAGAAAGTATGCTCCTTCATGCAGATGTACATATTCAAAGTCAGAAGACAAAAAACTAGCATCTGCAAACTGCTTCTGTTAGGATGATGTTTATAAGCATGGTAAGTCACTTCAGTCTTGTCCCACTCTTTGCAACCCTATGGATTATAGCTCACCAGGCTTCTCTGTCCATGAGCTTCTCCAGGCGTGAATACTGGAGTGGGTTGCAATGCAGTCCTCCAGGGGATCTTCCTGACCTAGGAATGGAACAAGTGTCTTTTATGTCTCCTGCCTGGACAGGCGGGTTCTTTACCACTAGCACCACCTGGGAAGCCCAATGTTTATATAATGTATTTAAATGCAATTCAAATCAGTAAAACCATCTAACATAGTAAATACAGCATCGAAAGTAGGTCTTTATGACCGAGATAGTTGATAACAATGATTATTCAAAAGAAACACCACCCAAACCCAAGGGACAAATCAAAAGAGGTAAGAAGTGGAAAATATGAGTCAAGCTAATAAGTCTACTCTTATCAAATAAATAATGCCTAAATTAATTTCAAAATACCTTGATTACATTTTAAATATAAGGTCCAGAATTCAAAACTCACGGTTTTCTCAATTCTTTTTAATGTTAGAGAAAAATTCCCAGCAGAATATATCTTGAGACAAAACTATATTTGAATTTCTTTTGTTTTCAGTTCAGTTCAGTCACTCAGTCATGTCTGACTTTTTGCAGTCCCATGAACGACAGCACGCCAGGCCTCCCGGTCCATCACCAACTGCCAGAGTCTACCCAAACCCATGTCCATTGAGTCAGTGATGCCATCCAATCATCTCATCCTCTGTCATCTCCTTCTCCTCATGTCTTCAATCCTTCCCAGCATCAGGGTCTTTTCAAATGAGTCAATTCTTCACATCAAGTGGCCAAAATATTGGAGTTTCAGCTTCAACATCAGTCCTTCCAATGAACACTCAGGACTGATCTCCTTTAGAATGGACTGGTTGGATCTCCTTGCAATCCAAGGGACTCTCAAGAGTCTTCTCCAACACCACAGTTCAAAAGCAGCAATTCTTCAACACTCAGCTTTCTTTATAGTCCAACTTTCACATCCATACATGACTACTGGAAAAACCATAGCCTTGACTGGATGGACCTTTGTTGACCAAGTAATGTCTCTGCTTTTTAATATGCTGTCTGGTTGGTCATAACTTTCCTTCCAAGGAATAAGTGTCTTTTAGTTTCATGGCTGCAATCACCATCTGCAGTGATTTTGGAGCCCAAAAAAATAAAGTCAGCCACTGTTTCCACTGTTTCCCCATCTATTTGCCATGAAGTGATGGGACCAGATGCCATGATCTTCGTTTTCTGAATGTTGAGCTTTAAGCCAACTTTTTTCGCTCTCCTCTTTCACTTTCATCAAGAGGCTCTTTAGTTCTTCTTTAATCTTCTTCACTTTCTGCCATAGGGTACTGTCATCTGCATATCTGAGGTTATTGATATTTCTCCTGGCAATCTTGATTCCAGCTTGTGCTTCATCCAGCCCTGCATTTCTCATGATGTACTCTGCATATAAGTTAAATAAGCAGGGTGACATTAAGTTATAATCTAATGCATGCTTTCTATAGATAGTAGGTTATGCTCCCTATTGTTTAAGCCGGTCCTCTTCAAATCTTCCTTCCAAAATGCCCTTCACTGAAAGGAAAGTGTGTTAGTTGCTCAGTTATGTCTGACTCTGCAATCCCTCAGACTGTAGCCCACCAGGCTCCTCTGTGCACAGGATTCTGCAGGTAAGAATACTGGAGTGTGTTGCCATTTCCTCCTCCAGGGGATCTTCCTGACCCAGGAATCAAAACCATGTCTCCTGTGTCTCCTCTCTTGCAGGTGGATTCTTTACATGCTCAGCCACTGGAGAAGCCTGAACTGAAAGGCAAGTGTTAAAACTAATTCCTGGGAACCTGCAAGCCCACCTCTAGAACAGTACAGCACAAAGGTGAAGTTTCTCTAAAGTCTTATTGTACTCATATTAAAATACAGAAAGAGTGTTCAATATTTTCATAATTCACATGTGTCTGATTAATATAAAGTTAACAACTACGTTTCTTATCATCAAGGAAATCTAATGTCCCGGGAATCTGTGCCAAGTGTGAACGGTATGCCTTGCAGTTCAACTCAGCATGTGCTGAATAGGAGCATCCCAATGAGAATGCAAGCCCAGCCTTTAATTTCAGTAGTCTCATTAGGTTCTTTCTTCTGTGTTTATTCAATGACATACTACAACAATAAAAAATATATTTGCTTCCCTGAGAAAGAGAAATTCACACATGAGTACTTCTCATGCAGTAATAAAAGAAAAATTTTAATGTGAAAAACTATAAGGCAGATGAAGAGCTATGATGGTGAGGCAAGTGTGACTTCAAGCTCCAAGCAGAGTACGTGAACTTAATGAAGCTAATGTTTCTACACTGAACTGAGAAAATTTCTTCTTAATGGTTTTCTTCTTATTTTAACTGAAATTTATGTCAAGGAGTCTTCCATTTCCCTAAGGACACATGGTTAAGTTTTCTGCCTTCAAACTTCATTAATATACAAACCAACCTAAGTCCCATTGTGAGACTGTAAGCATTGTATCTTGTCTTTCAAGATGAAAAAAGAAATTCTAGTACTATTTCTTTAGTATTCTGGTACTATCAAGTCTGAAATTATTTGACATAAGATGCTTAGCCCAACAGTATCTGAATATGGTATATTAAATGCTATTTATAAAAAGTAAAGCTATGCTAATATGCCTATCTGCTCCCTACCACTTAACATTATTAAAGATTAAAGCCAATTGTTTTGTAAACTGAAGAGTCTGTAATAGTTTCTTGAGAAGTACTCCTCGTCAGCATTCCAGATAAGGTTGCTATTAAATTTTTGCTGCTATGGATGGCTGGCTTGGGTTATTATACACTTAAATTGAGTTGCTGTCATTGTTATATAATGAAATGAAAGAGCCTTTGGCCTATAGTAATATGGTGCACCTTTTAAAGAATAGGTACAACTGCCTGATTTATAAAAATGGGTCTGTTTGCATTATAGTTCCAAGCTCCTGGGTGTTTCAAAATGATTTAGATGAAATGTCCAAAAAATTCTCAAGTATATAGAAGACAAATAGCTGAGTTTTGCATTAACCTGCTTTCAATAATCATTGAAACTTACTGAATGATTACAGGGTGTAGCAGATTCATGGTTCTTTTTCTGTCTCATAATTTAATTATGTCTTGCTCTGAAGGGAGGATAGTCAAGAATTTGGATTTTTCATAATCTTATAAATTACTTGTTCATATTAAAGAATAGTCATCCTGATCTCTTCATTTCAAGCATATTATTGGAGAATCCTCTTACAATTTGAGAAGGTTATACATTATTTTAATTCTTAAATGGGCCACAGGGTTACTTTAAAAAGATGAAGGATGACATCACAGGTCTTAAGTTTAAGACTCTTTTCTTTCTAATACAGAAAAAATTCCAACCACAACTTTTGTGAAGAAAAATAATTTTCTTCTCCCTTTCCCAGAATTGTAACATCCTAATTCTCTTTCTGATTATAGAGAAGTAAGTTAATCACACTTTTAGAATATTTACTATAAAAATCTTTCTTTTCAAAGTGTTTTTTCCTTCTCCTTAAGTTTTTAAAACCTAAAAGAAGAGTTATTTTCTTTTCTTGTACTACCTGCTTATCCAATAAAAATACAAGAATTTTGTTAACACTTTAAGATCAAAAACTAAGAAAAACTTAACATAATAACTCAAACAGATGGACAGATTCAGTGATAAAGCAGATCTTTGTTACTTCCAGTTCATGGCAATATAAGTAACATTGTTAAAACTATAAGCCAGTAATATTTAAATGTCAACTGCATGACAATTTTTTTAAATTTATAGTATTTTCTGAAACTTTAAAAACTCATGTATTTTGAATTGATCCCATAACTCAAGAATACCTGAAATTCTAATCATTACCCCATTTCTGGGTCCTTTAGCGCTTCACACTCTCTGTTCTGCCTCTCTGAGAAAAACATGTGTTCCTCTCTGATGCATCTTATCTTCATCTATGCACTTCAAACTACAGAGAGAGGATACTCAAATTTTTAGAGAGAGTTTGCTTTATTATGTGGCTCTATTGAGTCTAAAAATGCTGCAATCACAAACAGCCCTCTGAAGATGCTTGTATACTTAAACAGACACACAATTTTTCCCAGCAAGGGAAAGCAATTTATGGCTTTTTCTATGGCTCCAGAAGTCCATCTGAAAATGGCCTTTGTAAGAATAATATTATAGTGTGCAATCAAAGAAGACTTCTCTTTAAAGGTTAACTGGACTGTCCAGCAACCTGTAGTCATGATAGATAATGTGGATGAATGAACTCTGAAAAGGCAATCCCATGGGAGCACACCCATCACACGAACACGGCACCTGGCTGGGACATGGTGCTGGAGAGGGGACATCTTGGTCCAGTGTCAGCCTTCAAGAGTACAGCAAGGTGCCTTGTTCATGTCTGCTGCAGGACCCTGTGTTATTTTCACTACAGTAATTCTCCAGGAAAAGAGCTTCCTGCCATTCAGTCCAGCTTTAGACAAAACCCTGTGCAAGGTTAAAAACTGGACACATCCTCATTTTCTATATTTTGGGCACGATTTCCTACCTTATGTCCTAAGTTATATTAGGTTGGAACAAATGTAATTGCAGTTTAGGGCCATGAATTTTAACTCATTATAGCCAGGCTCAAACACATTTTTAATAATCAAAATAGGAACCATTAAAATCAACACATTTTTGCCAATCAGTAATACGTCTGTTCATCCTTGTAGCATAAAAATCCCTGTTTGGGGATTTGATGAACTCTTGGAAAGTTTTTTGTTTTTGTTTTTGTTTTGCCTCCTGTTGGTTGTGGAAGCATTTTCCCTGCAAATGTTGTCCAGATGCTTGAAGAAGTGGTGGTCGGTTGGCAGCAAAGATCAAGCAAATGTGGAAGATGAAGCAAAGCCTGAGAGCTCAATTGGTTCAAATTTTGAATTACTGGTTGTGCAACATGTGACTGGGCGTTGTCATGTAAGACATTGGGCCCTTTCTGTTGACCAGTCCTGGCCATAGGTGTCACAGGTTCCCATGCATCTCATTGGTTTGCTGAGCATACATCTCAGCTGCAATGGTTTCACCAGGATTCAGAAAGCTGTAACGGATCAGACCAGTATCAGACCATCAAACAGTGACCGTGACCTTTTTTGGTGCAAGTTTGACTTTGGGAAGTACTTTGGAGCTTCTTCTCAGTCCAACAACTGAGTTTTTGGGAAGTACTTTGGAGCTTCTTCTCAGTCCAACAACTGAGTTTTTCATCACCAGTTGTATAAAATCCATGTTTCATTGCACATTACAATCCAATTGAGAAATGATCTGTTGTTGCATTGAATAAGAGAAGATGACACTTCAAAATAACGATTTTTAAAAATTTTTGTCAGCTCATGAGGTACCCACTTACTGAATTTGTTCACCTTTCCAATTTTCTTCAAATGTCAAATGACCTTAGAATGACTGAGGCTGAGTTCTTTGGCAACTTCTCATGTAGCTGTAAGAGGATCAGCCTTGATGATGGCTCTCAATTGGTCATTGTCACTTCTGATGGCCGGCCACCGCACTCCTCATTTTCAAGGCTCTTGTCTCCTTTGTGAAACTTCTTGAACCACCACTGTACTGCATTTGTCAGCAGTCCCAGGGCCAACTGTATTGTTAATGTTGCGAGCTGTCGTCACTGCTTTATAACCCATTTTGAATTCAACTAAGAAAATCATTCAAATTTGCTTTCTCTCTAATATCATTTCCATAGTCTAAAATAAATACAAAATACACAGCAAGTAGTAAATCATTAGCAAAAAAAATAATTAAAATAAATGCACATTAAAATGGTGTATAACATAATCACATTTATTTAAGAACATATTCCAGTATCAAATGGCAATGGCCAACAATGCAAAATCCACAATTAACTTTTGCACCAACTTAATATCTCTCCAATGTAGATTCCAAAGTGAGTTGTATAGGCTGAGTGCTAAGATCTGAATCATAAGTGAGTATCGTGGCAATTAAATTAGTAGACAAGTGGAGCTTTATGCATGAGATAACTGCTTGTCTGTAGCCAGTACCAAGACTGAAAACTTGGGATTCTGATACTCATAGACTATTTTATTGCATTTTATTCATGAACAAACCCAACTTAAACTAAATACTTAAGAAATTTGTACCTGTATGACTTCTGTTCTCAGGCACGATATTTATGATGTATTTTTAGTGAAATTCAACACTATGTAAAATTATTTTAGTCAGAAAATACTTCTAGAACAAGAGCCTATTCTGAAATAATAGTAAAAATATCAAATTCTTAAATAGTGTTTACTGTTCTAATAATTTTATGAATATTAATTCACTTCATCATTACAACAACCTTGTGGGATAAATTCTGTTATTATTCCCATTTCACAGTTGGGGAAACTGAGACACAGAGATGAATAAGGTCTCCAAGCTAATGGTGATGAAGCAGAGATTTATTTGGTCTCTAGAGTCTGTGTTCTTAACCCTTTGAGACTGAAGTTGATAAGGAGGAGAGAGAGAGTAAGCTTCTGTGATGGCTGAGCTGGTAAAGAACCCACCTGCCAAAGCAGGAGACACAAGAGACAAGAGCTCTATCTCTAGGTTGGGAAGATCACCTGGAGGAGAAAATTGCAACCCACTACAGTATTCTTGCCTGGAAAATCCCATAGACAAAGGAGCTACAGTCTATAGCATTGCAAAGAGTCAAACACGAGTGAACACAAGCACAGAGCAAGGAGAAGGTAAGATGAAACAAGAAAAGAAGGAAAGTGAGACAGTGAGGTCACAGGCCTGAAGTGAAGTGAGCCTTAAGAGGAACAATGAGAGATGACTTTCAGTGAGCATATGATTGCCAGTCACTGGAGAATTTTGAATAGGAGAAGGGGACGACAGAGGATGAGATGGCTGGATGGCATCATGGACTCGATGAACGTGAGTCTGAGTGAACTCCGGGAGATGGTGGTGGACAGGGAGGCCTGGCGTGCTGCGATTCATGGGGTTGCAAAGAGTCGGACACAACTGAGCGACTGAACTGAACTGAGCTGAACTGATTGAGTCATTTGATCAGAATGTCACTATGGGTTCTTGGGCATATGTGTAATATAATTTAAAAAAAACATATTTTTGCAAAATATACTGTAATAAGAGAGATTATTCTGAATATAACCAAAGACACAAACATTTAGTAAAGGTAAACATATACATATCCTTTGACTCAGCATTTATAATTATGGTATAAATCCTAAAAAAAAAAAGAATGTGTAAATACAACAATATTTGTTCACAAGAGTAAACTGTTAACAGACTTATATACTTTTCAATAACAGAATAAGTAAAGTATAGTTGAGGCTTCCCTAGTAGCTCAGTCAGTAAGAATGCACCTGCAAGGCAGGCCACCCAGATTCGATCCCTGGGTCAGGAAGATCCCCTGGTGAAGGGAATGGTTACCTACTCCAGTGATCTCCCCTGGGAAATTCCATGGATATAGGGGCCTGACGAACTAAAGTCCATGGGGTCACAAAGATTCAGAGACAACTGAACAAATAACGCTTTCATTGTTGTTTTCACTTTTTCACTCACAAAATGAAATATTATACAGCAATGAGAAAAGAACAGACCACAGCTATACTCAACAACATAGATGAACGTTAGTGAAACTGAGTTAAAGGAAAACCAGAAGGACTCAAATAACAATGGCATACCGTAAAATGCCCAAATATATAATCAATATATACATTAAAAACTACTTTTAAAACTAAGGAATAGATAAGAGGAAGTCAGTTGCATGGGGGGGCGCTCCGCAGAAAGAGTAGAGGCAGTGGAACTTCCCTCAGCAAAGCCGAGGGGTCCCGAGGAGAGGTGAGCCTGCTGTCCGCCAACCCAGCCCCTCCGAGAGCGAGAGACAATCAGACACGACAGGGGTTCCATCTAAGCAGTTCCGCTTGATTGTTGCAAACTCCCAGCTTATATAGATAAGCAGGGGGATTTTAGGAGGGAGTTTCTATAGTTGCACCAATCACGTTAAAGATCAAATCGTCATGTGCCTTTATTATAACAGGAGGCTGTGGAGATCACACACTGCCTACGTGCATGGAAATCAAGAGAGCCAATCAAAAAACTTTGACAAACATAGACCACGCCCCCATCTCTTCCGCCAGGTGCCATCTTAGGTTTCCGACCGCAAAGCTAGCCCCTTTGTTTTTAAGGTTTCCCATTTAGGGCCCCACAGTCAGTATGGCAGAGTAAGAGGACACTAAGCTCACCTCCCCCATAAATACATCAAAGTGCATCTATACGTGAAACAGTTCTCACTGAAAACAAGCTAGAGATTGCTGGAAAGATTCATTTACTGCAAAGACTACAAAGAAAGATCCACCCAAGGTTAAGAAGGAACAGAGAAGAAGTGATCAGGTCAGGACTCACGACAATAGGGGAGGGCCTACAAGAGGAGGGGATATCACAGGCTTGGAGATCCCACCTGCGAGCGAGGGGTTCAAATAACACCTTGGGGCCCCCAGTCCTGGGATCCGTCACTGGAAAGACAAGTCCCCTTAGCTGGTTTGCAAACCAGTGGGACTTAAAGGAGAGTGATAAGAAACTGATGCTGCACCTATGGAGACTGCACACCTGAGTACACCTGGGGACGAGGAGGCAACAGATTGAACCTGCCCAGGGCTCTGGCTTGTTTCCCAGACCAGCTGTCTGAGTGTGCACCCCAACCATCACCAAGCATTGTTCCTGGCCCTGGCACAAGTTCAAAATAGGGGGTGAAGGCTGCCATTGTCGAGAAGAGTGCAATTGTGGGGGATGGAGCTAGCTAGGACCTGGCACCGCCTTAGAACAGAGCAAAGGTGGCCATCACTGGTGCTGGAGGAGGCAGTAGATCGAGAGTGATCTGAGACTCTGACTGAGCTGCTCGATGATCCTAACACAGCCCCAGCCTGACTGGGCACCTGCTTCAGACCCTCTTACTCAGTACTGCTGCCCTCTAGGACGAAGGCGCCATTTCCGAGTGGGGAGTGCACACTTAGAGGGAATGGAAACAGCTTGGACCTGACCTTCAAGGTTTCTGCTCCAGCCCCCTGGGACCCAATCCTGTCCACAACAGGACAATGATAGCCATTGAGCAGAGGAGAAGCCCTGGTTCATACCTGGCTCTGGCCCAAGTTCCTCCACCTAAAGTAAAGTAGCAAACCTTTGCAACTTTTCCTTTTATCCAAGACAAGCTTTTCTAGTCTTTATAACATGGCTTCCAGGAATTTTCCTCCCTGGCACCTTCTCATGCAGTACTTTCCAGAACATAAATGCTCTCAGGAAAGCACAGTTGCCAGAAATGAACTGTTTCTTCCGAACAGACCTGACCAGTGCAGGGTAGAAAGGCCTCAGCAAAACTTGTCCTTACCCAACACTTTCAGATGTGCCATCTGTGAAGAGGTTAGCTTTGGACCTGTGAAGCAAGAAACCAGAGCTTAAGGAGAAGGCAGAAAAGCTTTCCTCCATTCCATGGATAGCTTAAAATAATAACATATTACATCTGGAAAGCATTTGAATGCTTTTATGTATACTATTTTCATTAAGTCTTTGCAAAACTCTCACAGTCAGGTATTAGTTTCCACATTTTTCAGATGAGAAATCCAAAATCATAGAACATGCAAGAGACAGAGCTAGAACTTGTCCATTCTGGCCCTCGTCTAGCGGCTTTCCACAGTAGCATGCTGCTTCAAATAATCATATAATCATTAAATGGCTAGCCTCTCTCTAAACAACAAACTAGGAAACAAATTTTGCTACAGAAACCTAAATACATTATTGATTTTTAAAATCAATGAGAAAAAGACTGGCAATCCAATAGAACAATGGACAATGAATTCATCTGGAAGATTCACAGAAAAAGGAATACACATAGCCAATAAACATATTTAAAGATGCTCAGTTTGACTAATGGTTTTAGAATCCAAATTAAAACATTCATAGGCTATCGTTTTTCACCAACCAAATTAGCAAAAATTAAGAATAAATTTATAATGCACAGTACTGGTGAGAGTGGAGGCTAACAGAAAGTTCTACTGAATGAAAGAATAAATGAATGCGCTGTGAGTGGAAATGCACTTTGGTACAGGTTTTCAGAGGTCCATTTGGCAAGAACTATTTCACTTTGAATACTTTTACCCTTCAGTCCAGCAATTTCACTTTAAGAAGGCTTACTTAAGCTGTTCAGAAGTACTTGTCCAAGGATATTATTGTATCATCGCTTACATTTACAAGTACTTGGATACATCCTAAACTTCTGTCATTAAGGAATTATTAACTAAAGCACGAGACATCCAGTTAATGTAACTATTAGAAAGATGAGGTATGTCCACTTTCAGTCTGTGGAAATATGTTCATGACATATTAACTGAATAAAATCAACTGCAATACAATATGTAATATGGTCCCACTTGTACAAGAACAGTACTCATATATGTGGAAACTTAAATTCATAAACATTCATATTGTACATATTATACATATGCATACATATGTTTATGAAAACAAAATGCCTTAAAAGACACAATACAAAACAAACCGTCAACAATGGCTATTTCTGGAAAGTAGAATTTCATAGGATGAAAAATGGGGGATAACAGGGTATGTTTATATTTCTGGTTCTTTGAATAATATACTACACTCAGGAACAGGTCTGGACTATTTTGCCATGTCTGGAACCTTAGAGAAAGTGGTGTACAACAATGGGGTTTCCTTTTGAACCAGAAATGCAGCAGTTCCATTACTTTTTGTTTATTAAGCAGATACTTTGTGTCATGCATTACACTAAGCACTGTACACATGTTATTTAAAATAACCTATTCATTAAAACCAGAGAAGGCAATGGCACCCCACTCCAGTACTCTTGCCTGGAAACTCCCACGGATGGAGGAGCCTGGTAGGCTGCAGTCCATGGGGTAGCTGAGTCTGACATGACTGAGCGACTTCACTGTCACTTTTCACTTTCATGCACTGGAGAAGGAAATGGCAACCCACTCCAGTGTGTTCTTGCCTGGAGAATCCCAGGGATGGCAGAGCCCAATGGGCTGCCATCTGTGGGGTCGCACAGAGTCGGACATGACTGAAGCGACTTAGAAGCAGCAGCTTAGCAGATACATTAAAACACATGTGAGTTAAGTATTAACAACCATCCTTATAATAAAAGTATGATCCAAACCTCTACTGCTATGATCCATTGATTGCACCAGGCTGGAGAAGATGGACACATTTAGCCAACTGAAACCCTTTTTGACCTGTATCTAACAATGGTAAGAGAAATCAAATTAGCAAAAATTCAGATTTTTAAAAAATAGAATTTTCAAATTTATAATCAAAGAAATAGGAGAATTGTATATTAAGATTATGGTCTGTTTATCATTGAGGCTAAAAGTTGACCCAATGTTTTAATGTCTTAGAAGTAATACACATTTTAGATTATACATCACCAGTTTCAAAATGGCTATGCATCCTGATGAAGTTTTCTGCAAAAAGAAAATTCCCTTCAGGATTAATTTATCTACCTTTCAATCACCACCTAGAAAATAGGCAAGGGACTTTAGAACCTGGAGTTGAATCATGGCAAAAATTATACATATCAAATGTTGATTAAAATTATTATAGATGAGATAACTTAGAGGGGAAAGGATGTGGCAGGGTGTGGGTATCTGAGCTGTGTGTGGTTGGGGCAGAAACATTTGGATAGTGTCTCAACTACTCATTTCTCTTTAAAGAAGAAAATGGAAGGAGTTGATATTACGTGAAAGCTCTCTTCAAATATTTAGAGACTGTTACTTGAAAAGACAGTTAAATTTGCCCTGTGCCATTCCAAAAAAAGAACTAGAAGCAGTGGAAGCTAGAGAAAGATAGATTTCAGCTCAATATGTAGATAACATTTTAATAGAACAGACTGGAATAGATTGGCTCATGAAAAGGTGAATTCCTCATTTTTAAAAAATTTAAGCAGAGTTGGAACAACCTACTTGCTGGAATGTTACAATAAACCTTCATGAATTGAATATTTCCTCAAATTAGAGGACCTTTGTGTTTCCTTGCATGGTTTTTAACTCACTCATATTCTCTTCTATACTCTGTTTTGTTATTCAAATATAGTAAACCATGGGAAACGTGTGCATATAGTAATCTAAAAATCAAAAATAGAGAAATAAAGTAGAGAGATAACATTTATCTATTTCTTATTGTGCCAGGCATATTAGAAATGCGTATTCACTCATTCATTTAACTCTCACCGAAATGAGGTAGTTCCTAACTTGATCTCCATTTTCAGATGAAGAAACATGTACAGAGAGCTTAAGGAAATTGACGATGGTCATACAGCTACCATGTGGAGGAATCAGGATTCAAAGTTAGTCTGTGTGGTTCCAAAACCTATAAAGTCTTAAAACCATGCTAATGACTAAGAGTGATAGCTACTGATTTAAAGCAACTGACTATTTCCCCAGTCAGAGTTTTGTATAGAATATGTATTCTTCTAAAAAGTGAATCATAGAAGTGAGTCAGATAAAATTATCCAAACAGAAACAAATTAAAATTAAATTCAATCTTATTTTCCAGTCCCTAAGGACATTTGCACCACCCCACATGAAGAGGATGATGGTCCCTCCCCAGGTTAGAAATATAATTTTCCCCACATTTGGTTTAGGGTTCAATGGGCCAGCGCATGGGCTGAGCATCCAGGGAGCTGAATGCAATCTCAACCCTGCCGTCAGAGCCCTGTGAGCCAGTGCGTGAGCCACTTAGCTGCTCTTTAATGGCACAGGGCTCAAAAGGTCTATTTAATCTCAAAAGACCCCATAAAACATTTAACAGAATTGTTCATATAAAGTGCATTTATGACTTTTGTTTTTCTTACACAGGACCTTCATATTTATTGCAATATTACCTTTCCCTTTGCTGGTCAGAAATATGTAGGTCCCCTTCCTCATGAGTCATCCTTCTCTCATGATCCATCAGGGTTTTCCCTGGAGATCTTAGCTAGAAGTTTCATTCCCCATAAGAGAGAGATTAACTCACAGAGGTGATTATATTAACAAAGAATAACACACCACATAGCCAGCGAAAACACTTTTAAAGACCAAGAGAAATAAGATACAAAAGGAATTGACTCCATAATCCCATAAATAGCTTTGAAAGTGCAGTATATTACCAAAATTTTATTCAGCCCACAAACCAGGCATCATTTCTCACTTTCTGTCTTTCTAACAAATCCCACTTCCGACTTCTTTGACACACATTTTTTATAACTAACACATTGACAGTTCACCATATCAAACCACACTAAACCAAATAAAATTAAAAGGCAAAAGCAAAATATAGTTAATTTCTTGTAAGTGTTATATTGTGCTTCTTTATAACAAGCTTTGCTACACAGATTATTTGAAACAGCTCATAAGATTACTTACACTAAAATGTAAATATTGTTGGCCCTTAAACAACACAGTTTTGAACTGTGGGGTCCACTTATACTCAGATTTTTTTCAGTAAGTTCATTCTGCAATACTGTAAGATTCGAGATTGACTGAATCCATAGATACAGAGGGACAACGATAAAGTTATACACAGATTTTGGACTTCAAGGATGGGGGTAGAGGGACTTTATTGTCCAAGGGTCAACTGTAAATGAAAAATCAGGCCCAAGAAAATATAAATTGATATTGAATATCAAGACCCAAAGAACTCCCCGGGAAAATGGATTCATTCCCCATCTCCACACCAGGTCCAGGACAGGTGTGCTTCTGATACTTTTTTCTTCCATTGGTGTTTTTTTCTAATGCTTTTCTGTCAGGTTTAAACATTTTGAAGTGTCCCACTGACAAGAACATATTGTAAAACAAAAATTTTAAAGAGTAATATATGGTGTGTTTGTGTTCCTGCTATAATTTGATTATAAGAAAATTACGAGGGCTAAATTACACTGTATAAATGTCACTCTTAAAACTCGCATGTTTGACATAGCTTCTAAGACACATGTGATTTTTTTGTGTCCCTTTTGAATTTTTAAACTTTTGATGAACAGTTAGAGAATATGAAAGTATTTCTGAATAAAAATAAATCTAAAAAAAAAGACCCAAAGAAAAGTTAGACTTGCATATATGTTCTATGTTGCTATTAAAATTGAGATAAAATCTTATTTCCAAGTATCTGATTAGCTTCTAATAAACTGATTTTAAAATCAGATACATGGCATTTTTAGTCATGTAAAAAGCAAAAAAAAAAAAAAAGAGAGCTCAAAGATGAATTTTTCAAATGCCTTAAAACAGGACAAGAAAGGATAGAGAAGACAATATTTTTACTACATGAAATATAGTATATGCATTAATGGGTTTTTATAAGAATTTTTTAAAACATCCCTTAGTATAAACCAAGGACAAAATGTCAAACCTAAATTAACAAAAGTAATATTGCAGAGTATGAGAGTGGGGAAGGGAGCAGTAGATCAGAACTGAAGCAGGTCTGGTTACTTTCTTTTATGCCTACACTAATCTTTTTCAATGGTTTGAGCAAGATGTAATGGCTACTCATGGCAAGAAAATCCATTGACACAGCAACCTGATACAAATCCTTATAACCCAAGAAATGCACAGAAGCCTCTGAGAGCAAAGTCCTAATAGTCAACACAACATAGTGACCTGGGGACCTCACACTCTGTTCCAGACCACCTGTCCAACCTTCCCTGAAGGTAGAGCTAATGTGGCCATATGTGATTTCACCTCTAATTACTGTTTATTCCATTTCCATGTCATCCCTTTCATTATAATCTCACTAATAGGAACAAGGGGGTCTTCATGATAGTACAAGACAGAATCAGGCAACTATTGATTTATTTGGTTGATTTCAATTAATCTTACTCTTATGAGCTCCAGAATATGAACACTTTTGTTTGGAACCATGTCTTACTGAATAGCTTGCATTTATATATATATATATATATATATATAAATATTTTATATCTTATATTTTTTGATGTATTAAACCTTATATATGTCTCTCCTCCAGTACAATAGATTTTTTTCTTACAACTCTTAACATTCTCCAACCTGTTACACACTTTTCTAAATACTTCATCTCCTACCTAAGTATTTCTACCACATTCTTTATTGATATACCCCACTTGAAACACAAAAAAATAAATATATTTCTTTCAAATTTCACTCAAATTTAGTCCAGTGTTTGCAACTGTCAGTATGAGTTTTATCCAAACTTGAATGTGAGATTTTTATCATTTGAATTAATATACAGCACTGGTATGCCCCCCCTCAGGTTCCCTGGGAGATGTGGAATATTTCCAACTCTATTGAGGAACTTCAGCATTTAACACAGTGTTGTATCCAGACCACCTTTCAAGAGATTTATTCATTGGTGTTCATTTCAGTATAGAATATCCATATAGTTACTTGGAGAGCAGAGATGGCATCTCGACATGAGCCCACTACACAGCGTTTTCAGAGTCCTTTAAGAATTCCTCATGCCCAATTAGCTTCTTGCCCAGTTATAAAATACAATTGCATGGTGTCTCACATGTTGACATCTCTGAAATGAGCAGCACTTTTTTATTAAAAATATCAAATACAATATCTGTTTTTAAAGTCTGTTATTATAAACAGTGCTGCAATGAACCTTGGGGTACATGTGTCTCTTTCAATTCTGGTTTCCTCAGTGTGTATGCCCAGCAGGGGGATTGCTGGGTCATAAGGCAGTTCTATTTGCAATTTTTTAAGGAATCTCCACACTGTTTTCCATAGTGGCTGTACTAGTTTGCATTCCCACCAGCGGTGTAAGAGGGTTCCCTTTTCTCCACATCCTCTCCAGCATTTATTGCTTGCAGACTTTTGGATCACAGCCATTCTGACTGGTGTGAAATGGTATATAGCCAGGACATGGAAACAACCTAGATGTCCATCAGCAGATGAATGGATAAGAAAGCTGTGGTACATATACACAATGGAGTATTACTCAGCCCTTAAAAAGAATAAATTTGACTCAGTTCTAATGAGATGAATGAAACTGGAGCTGATTATACAGAGTGAAGTAAGCCAGAAAGAAAAACACCAATACAGTATACTGACACATATATATGGAATTTAGAAAGATAGTAATGATGACCCTCTATGTGAGACAACAAAAGAGACCCAGAGGTATAGAATGGACTTTTGGACTCTGAGGGAGAGGGAGAGGGTGGGATGATTTGGGAGAATGGCATTGAAACATGTATACTATCACGTAAGAAACGAAGCGCCAGTCTATGTTCAATACAGGATACAGGATGCTTGGGGCTGGTGCACGGGATGATCCAGGGAGATGATATGGGGTGGGAGGTGGGAGGGGGCTTCGGCATTGGGAGATCGTGTACACCTGTGGCTGAATCATGTCAATGTATGGCAAAACAAATACAGTATTGTAATGTAGAATAAAGTATAAAAAAGATAAAGTCTGTTATTAAATCTTTGGTGGAATTTACAATTAATGGCATCTTAGATTCCAAAAACTATGATAGTGGAAATTATGTTATTTCTCTAGACACAGTGAGTTAACATGACCAGTCCTGTATTGAAACTTCTGGTGCATGACAATTAGACCATATTATCTTGCATATAAAAGGAACTTTTTTATTATGGGGGCCACACCTCCATACCATCAAATTTATAAGTATTATAACATGTAAAAAATAATAAAAGGGGGTCAGAATACAGCTTTGCTTTTACCCTTGCGAATTGTTCTCTGATTTGCTGAAGACCATTCAGACCTGGTATTCATGGGAATACCAGACAAGCTGACCTGCCTCTTGAGAATATGCAGGTCAGGAAGTAACAGTTAGAACCGGACATGGAACAACAGATTGGTTCCAAATAGGAAAAGGAGTACATCAAGGCTGTATATTGTCACCCTGCTTATTTAACTTCTATGCAGAGTACATCATGAGAAACCCTGGGCTGGAGAAAGCACAAGCTGGAATCAAGATTGCCAGGAGAAATACCAATAACCTCAGATATGCAGATGACACCACCCTTATGGCAGAAAGTGAAGAGGAACTAAAAAGCCTCTTGATGGAAATGAAAGAGGAGAGTGAAAAAGTTGGTTTAAAGCTCAACATTCAGAAAACGAAGATCATGGCATCTGTTCCCATCACTTCACGGGAAATAGATGGGGAAACAGGGGAAACAGTGTCAGACTTTATTTTTCTGGGGCCCCAAATCACTGCAGATGGTGACTGCAGCCATGAAATTAAAAGACACTTACTCCTTGGAAGGAAAGTTATGATCAACCTAGACAGCATATTAAAAAGCAAAGACATCACTTTGTCAACAAAGATCCATCTCGTCAAGGGTATGGTTTTTCCAGTGGTCATGTATGGATGTGAGAGTTGGACTATGAAGAAAGCTGAGTGCCAAAGAATTGATACTTTCAAATTGTGGTATTGGAGAAGACTCTTGAGAATCCCTTGGACTGCAAGGAGATCCAACCAGTCCATCCTAAAGGAGATCAGTCCTGAAAATTCATTGAAAGGACATATTGAAGCTGAAACTCCAATACTTTGGCCATCTGATGTGAAGAACTGACTCATTGGAAAAGACCCTGATTCTGGGAAAGATTGAAGGCAGGAGGAAAAGGGGATGACAGAGGATGAGATGGATGAATGGCATCATTGACTCAATGGACATGGGTTTGGGTAGACTCCGGCAGTTGGTGATGGACCGGGAAGCCTGGCGTGCTGTGGTTCATGGGGTGGCAATGAGTCGGGCACGACTGAGTGACTGAACTGAACTGAACTGAATTCAGACCTACTTTGATATAATGTTAAGACATGGGGTTTGTGCAGGCGTCTGTAACTGAATATTGAGTTCATGACATTTAACTTTGTCCAGACTAGAAAGACAAAGACATTCTCACAGTCCTGTGATTACTGAGAACTTTCCCATAAAGCAGTAAAGAACAGAACAGTGAGCAGTCAGGAGATTATCACACAACCTGTTTGTTCCACAAATAAAATACAGACTTGAGAAACCCAAATTATTTAAAGGAGAAATTGTCATTAAATATGGATGGAAATGTCCAATAAAATATATCTTTTCAGGGATGTAGAATATTGCCTTTTAAAAGATGAGAGAAACATGAATCTGAACCACTCTAAAGGAACCTTGCACATATTATAGAACTTAACAAAGGAGTCCTTGAAAAGGCTTTGAACAGATTTGATGACTGAAAAAAATCACTTTGTGCTTTTATCATGGAGTCTTCCAATGCATATTTTTATAGTGGACATAATAAATAAGTGCACTGGTTATATTTTCAAATTAACCAAAAATGCAGAAATAGAATTGCTTTTAAAATATCTATCATCTTAGTTAAGGATCATCATAATGTATATGTGGCTAATTCAAGCTAAATCTCTTTGAATAGAGAATGAGACAGCACAACTGCAGCAAAATTTGGGAGTCAGTTTGTCTTTTACAGTATCTGTTTTAGGGAAGAAATTGCCATTACAAACTCAATATAATAAAAATAAACATTTACCAAATTTAGGCCCCATATTCAGCATTTACATTTATCAGCTCAGAAAAGTCCCTATGACCCTCCCAAGCAGGTAATTTATTATTCCCATTTTATAGTTGATGAAATTAAAGTTCAGAAAGGATGTAACTTGTTCAGCACAGAAGTGTCAGAACAAGGCTTCAAAGTCAAAGGATCTGACTCTCTAGCCTCTTTCTCGACCACCATGCTGTTGAGAACATGGGGGAATTCCTGCTGGGCAAGCTGCAAATGGAAATCTCCCAAGTTTGGTCTTGCCACAGTCACAAGGTGGATGAAAACCTATTTCACCTGCAAGAATGGTCCTCTGGTATGCTCACATGCAGTTATTTTATATCCTGTGAAGGGAGGCTCATATGTAACTAAACCAGGACTCAAGTTTCTTTCTCTTTCTGGATTTAATTCCAAAGATATAATGACTAACATGATTAAATATCTCAGTGGCCTCTCATATTGAGATTTAGAATGTCATATGGCTACAGTTCTTAATTCTACTATGAATGCCCTTCCCTTTCAGGTTAACTGCATAACCGATTAAATACTCTGCACAAAGGCAAGGTGACTCTAGAGGGAAACATGCAATTATGTAGTTCCCAAGCAGTAATTATCTGAAATTAATTGCTGTTTTATGGGAGTTTTGATCACACCAAACAATATTTACAATTGCAATTCAATTCCAAGATATCTTCTTACTCTGCCTTAGCCATCTATTGGTTCAGTCATGCCTTCTCATGTTTGGGAAACATATATGATTTATCGTACAATTAAATGAGTGTTTTGTTAACTCCAAAGGGAACTTTTTGAACAGAAAAGATATGCAGTAGTGTGGCAGAAATAACACTGTGGAACCCAAGGGTACTTATGGAAAAAAAAAAAAAACCTGCCCTTCCCTGTGTCCACTTGGGTTAACCGTTTTTACTTGGATTATGAAGTCTGTTGCTACTATTGGTATAACCTAGTCAAGAAAATTAAAGGTTCATTTTCCATGCTTTTCTTCAATCCTCCATCCTCTGTCTGCCATCAAAAGATAAGAGATCTAAGATTCTGTCCCATTTAAACAATGAGTCAACTCAGCCATTTTTTAAATCTCTCAGGATAGTGATTTGCCTGTGTTCCCTCCTTCCCACTAAAATAGAAACTTTTGAAAGTGAAGGCTGGGGCTTATTATCAAAGATTCTTTGTAGTTGTTAAGCATAGGAAATCTGTGTCTCCGATGCCTATCACATATTTAATAAGAAGACACAATTACTGCAAATGTTTCCCTGCTTGAAACCAATGGCCATTTCTAATGCACATATCTTTGAAATAAGCATTTGTGGTGAAAACTCCACTCATGAGCATTTACAGAACATTCACTGGTAACAAAGCACCAGGATAAGTGTGTAATCAAATGATGTTTGCCTGGGTCCCTGACATTCTCTGCTTTAAGGGAAATAGCAATAACACCAACAGACATGAAAAGATATATCTAAGCTTGTGTTAATTTCCACTCCAAACCTCACACTCCTGGATAATGCTTATCTGGTTTTCATATCCTGAAAAGAAAATGCATTCATTTAGCAAGATGTTAATAGTTGCTCAGTTGTGTCTGACTCTGCAACCCCATAGACTATAGCCCACCAGGCTCCTCTGTCCATGGGATTCTCCAGGCAAAAATACTGGAGTGGGTTGCCATTTCCTTCTCAAGGGGATCTTCCCAACCCAGTGACCAAACCCACATCTCCTGCATTGGCAGGCAGATTCTTTACCACTGAGCCACTGGGGAAGACTTAGCATGATGACTTTGGATTCAGTCTGACTGACAAATTTTCAGTGTTGATGTTTCATCACTGAAGTTCAGAAGATCAGAATCTCCCCAAATTCTCCAAAAGACTTCACCCATTCTGAAGCAGAGAGAAAATTTTTACCATTATTCTTCGGGAGAAAGTGTCTTTCCCTGTTTGATACCACTTGATACGCATTCCTCTTTCAATCTCATCTGTCTCCACTTTTCCACCTGCAAGTCCCCTCTATTCGCAGTCAGTGTATGTCTGTTTACTTCTCCTTATCCTCTACCTCCAAGTCCTTTGACCTCCTTCTTCTACAGGGTCTAAAGTGAAGGAGACCATAGTCCCCCTACCGTGGGAGACTGAAAGACTCAGCAGCGGACCATCAAGCATCTTGGAATGTGAAGAATGAATGGAAATCTGGTTAGCCTTTCATGAGTCGCTGCTTTTGATCATGAAATAAATATCTTCCTATGACATGAACGGAGTGGATATCTGTATATATGTGAGTAAAGTTTCATGCATCATTGCTTCCAAGGTGTCACTTTGGTGAAGGTTATACATTAGCAGCTAGGTTGAGTCAATAGATATTTATGAGCAAGCATTTCTACTTCTTAATTACTGGGGAGAGTGAATGGACAGAATAATGTAGAAAAATAACCTTCAGCAATAATGTTATAGTAAAATTAGTATGGAGAGTAGTCTACAATTTTTTAAAACTTGTTAGGATACCAGATATTCTTCACAAGGTATTCCATGCCCAAACTCTTCCGTGGAATTGATTATTCACTGAGGTGAAAAGGAATTTCTGAAGTCTTTAACCCTAGAAGTGAAACGTGATAGGTAATTGATAGCATATATTCCAAATATCCAGAAATGTAATAATTAATGATTGTATATTCATGATTTTTTGATAAACATCCTTTCCAGCTGCTGGGCTAATACCTTGAGAATATGTAGCTAATTCCAGAACCATTAATATTCAATCCCTGAGTTGTAAGTACTCTGCTGCTGCTGCTGCTAAGTCGCTTCAGTCGTGTCCTACTTTGTGAGACCCCATAGACGGCATCCCACCAGGCTCCCCGGCCCTGGGATTCTCCAGGCAAGAGTACTGGAGTGGGGGTGCCATTGCCTTCTCCTGTAAGTACTCTAGGGTCCTCAAATTTCCAGGAAGAAATGTTTAGCTGACCCACTGTCACCAGCCTAGCCTAACACAAACTCTCAGAATCCCCTTGTTCTCTCGCAGCAAAAGTCACTGTGTTTCTCCCTAGACTGGGTTTTCTAAAACATCTTGAATTCAGAAAAACCCCTAGAAAGAATTTTTAAAAGTCTGAGGGCTACTGAAAATTTTCAATGGAAGGTGGTGAAAACTAAATAGATCAATCGACTGATTAATTGATGGACTGATATGGTTTTGCCCCTTCTTTAGGGTAAAGAGATCTCAGCTTTAACCATATAATCCAGTCTTGTAAGTCACTTTCAAAATAAGTTCAGGAAAATTGCATAGGCTCAAAAAATTATATTTTCTTCAAGCACACATATCAGTACTGCTATCTGCAGCATCCCCAACTGATTTTCCAAATACTAGTAGAATTTTACCTCTTGCTTCAACTCAAAGACAAGGTTGTATGAAATCAAGTCTAAAATGATAAGCAAAATATTATACATTTCTCAGAGGGTCATTGTTTGATTTATTTGAACAGTTCAGTTAAACACAGAAGCCAGGGTTTTACTTTTTATATATTTCCTCATAAATGGTCTAATTAATATTCTGTCTCTGGGCAGTACAATCTCATAAACCAATCCCCAAAGAGAGAGATCTGCTCTTTTCCCTGAAATATTGAGAATGCAATCAACATTCATTTTGTAAGGACAAGTATATTAATAAATGGAACTACAAAATTGCATCACCCACTGGGACCAATACACTGCCCGACAAAGACATTTAACAAATGAAGAATCAGAGGGCAGTTAGTTCTCAGTGCCAGAGGATAAGTCTGATGAGAGTTACATGGAGGAAGAGTTCCCACCCAAGTGCTTATCAGAACTACCTGGGAGATGACAAAAATGTGTAAAATCTGAGTGCCTTTCTAGACCCACTGACCCATATTCTCAAGAGGTAGGTCCAGGAATACACATTTTTAATAGATGCCCAGTGATCTGATGATTCGTGCAGTTAGGGAAGCCATTGATCAGTGGCATGCGTGCATGCTAAGCCCCTTCAGTCACGTCTGACGCTTTGTGACTTCATGGACTGTAGCCCTGCAAGCTCCTCTCTCCTGGGATTCTCCAGACAAGAATACTGGGGTGGATCGCCATGCCCTGCCCAAGGGCAGTGGTTCTCAAAGTTTGGTCCCCAAAGAGCAGCATAAACATTTGAAAGGCCAATTACTGCCCACCCCCAGGCCTCCTGAATCAAAGGTTCTGAGGATAGGGCCCAGCAGTCCACCTGAGCTTTAGCAAGACCTCCAGGTGGTTTGTGGGCTTCCCAGGTGGCGTTAGTGGTAAAGAATGCACTGGCCAGCGCTGGAGACTTAAGAAACACGGGTTCGATCCCTGGTTGGGAAGATCCCCTGGAGAAGGGAGTGGCAACCCACTCCAGTATTCTTGCCTGGAGATTCCCAAGGATGTAGGAGCCTGTTGGACTACGGTTCATAGGGTCACACAGAGTCAGACATGACAGAAGCAGCTTAGCACAGCCACAGCCAGGTGGTTCAGATGTACTTAAAGTCTAAAAACCATTGATCTAGGGAATTTAAATTAAGCCTCAGGGGATATAGAGAAAAGGGAACCCTTGTACACTGTTGGTGAGAATGTAAATCGGTGCAACAGAATGGACATTTCTAAAAAACTAAAAACAGAACTACCATATGACCTAGCAACTCCCTCCTGGGTATATAACTGAAAAAAAAAGAAAAAGAAAACATTGATTTGAAAAGACACATGAACCCCAATATTCATAGCAGCATTATTTATAATAGCCAAGACATGGAAGCAACCTAAGTGTTTTCAACAGATAAATGGATAAAAAAGATATGACATATATATGTGATGGAATATTATTTGGCCATAGAAGAGAATGAAATGTTGCCATTTGCAACAGCATGGATGACCTAGAGGGTAAAACACTGAAACTGGTCAGAGAAAGATAAACACTGTAGGTTGTCAATTGTCAACATGTATATTCTAAAAAATGAAACAAATGAGTCAAGGTTAAAAAAAAGAAACAGACTTACAAATGTAGAGAACAAACTAGTGGTTACCAGTGAGGAACAGGAAAGGGGCAAGATATGAGATTTAAAGGTACACACTACAATGTAAAATATAAATAAACGACAAGGATATATATTATAGCACAGGGAATATAGGCATTATTTTATAACAACTATAAATGGAGTATAACCTTTAAAAGTTGCGAATCACTGTTGCATACATGAAATTTATATATTATTGTATATCAGTTATACCTAAATAAAAAATACTGAAAGTTAAAATAATAATAATAATAAAGTAAACCACATCCACAAAGAGCCAAAGAGTCTCATCCTTTACTGGTCCTTTTGCAATCTGGAGGATATTTGAAGGCAATTAATTTAACTTTCTAGGGATTCTGACAGCAAGCATTTATGAAGAGAGCGGCATGTAGGGTCGTATTAACATAACTCTGAGAAAGAGGACATCTAAAGCCACACTGCCAGAGATGCTTAGATTTCATGCCCAGCAGTAGGCAGATCCTCACAAGAGAGAATGAAATGAACACGTGTAAGGGGAACTTATGTTTCCTGACTTTTGCAGACACATTTCAAAGAGCATATAACAATATCTCTTAAAGACATGAAGGTAACTAATTGATTGTTTTCTGTATGTGAGGTTTTGTCCATAGAAACAGCAAAACAAAATTCTTTCTTAAGATGCTCGTGTACCTGTCCTTACTTCCTTCCGTTCCCGCCAGCACTGCACATGGATCTCCTCTCCTGCATTGCACTTCATGTCTCCCTCCTGACCCCTGTAACTCTGAATGTTTCTCTGAGAATCTCAGACTCTAAATAAGCATTTCTCAACGGATTTTCATTTTCACACAACCTGTTAAAGAGGCATTTTTAAATATTTTTTCCCTAATCACCACATGATACACATATAGCTAGACTGTGTAGCTGCGTGTGGACTGTATGTATATCTGTGGTTTACACATAAAAGAGGGAGGAAGACTTTTTTCAACCCTCTCCAAGAATGAGTTGAATTCCCCTTGGGGAAGATATCACCCTCATTGAGAACACACCCCTAGAGTTTTAAGTACAATTTTGTTCTGATACACAGGATGTAGGAGAGGTTCCAGTTATTTTTCTAAATCAAATCTATACTACCAATCAAACTGAAAACATTAGGCGGAAAATCCAGCCTTAGCCATTTTGGGGTTCACTCACATTAGAGCTGGCATGGTGCTGGAAAACTGCAGAGGGAGTCTAGCTTTCAGTTTATCATGGTTGCCACTGGGAGGCTCTCCACCCTGCCCTCTCCAGAGACTTCAGGAAATCGGAGCAGAAGTTCCTCCCTCTCCTCCTCCCTGCTCCCGCTACTTGCCAAATGGGTATGCACAGCACTCACACTCCAACTATCTCTACTACAAGGCTCACCTACTTTTCTGCTCCCTCAATCCTAGGAGTCACTCTCTCAGCTCCTTCTTCACTGAGCCTAGACCTTAAAAAAAAAGTAAAAGATCAAAAATGGCAGACCTTATAAAAATAAAAGCCTTTTAATTTGATCTCCTGACACAAAGCAAACCCAGGTTATACATCGTTGCCCTCTGAAAGACTACATATACATCTCATCCACCTGGGGTAACTTACAAACCAGTTTATTTCTCAATTACTCTCTCCTAAATACATCTTTGAATCTGGCAATTAAGAAGCTATGAAATCCTGGAAGATTTTGTGTCATTTTTAATTTGTAACTTTAATAATACTTAATGATAATTTCTCATAGCTGAGTAGGTAAAGAATCCACTGCAATGCAGGACTCCACCTGCAATGCAGGAGACCTGGGTATGATTCCTGGGTCCAGAAGATCCCCTGGAGAAGGAAATAGCGACCCACTCCAGTATTCTTGCCTGGAGAATCCTATGGACAGAGGAGTCTGATCGCTACAGTCCATGGGGTCCCAAGAGTCAGACATGACTTAGCGACTAAACCACCACCACCATCACTATGTCTAAATTCTAAACATTTCAAAGGCTGGGCTATAGTTGATTGAAAAAAACAGATACCTCTCCTCTGGCACAAGCTACTTAATGGAAAAAAAAAATCTTGCTTTAGACTATCACCATTAGAACACAGGCTTAGCTTCAGAGGGACAAGGATTCTAATCCTAGCACCACTTGTTAATACCTATGTGATTTCTATAATCTTTCTTCCCTTCATCTGTAAATTGAGACTGATAATAAAACTTATTGCAAAGGATTTCTGTGAAGATTAAAAGAGAATTTGTGATAAATTCTACCTCAGTGCCTGGTACAGGGCAAAAGATCAACAAATCACAGCCTTATCATTGTTGGCATGGGGTTCTCAAAGCAAGAATACTGAAGTGGTTTGCCATTCCCTTTGACATCACCCTTATGGCAGAAAGCAAAGAGGAACTAAAGAGCTTCTTGATGAATGTGAAAGAGGAGAGTGAAAAAGTTGGCTTAAAGCTCAACATTCAGAAAACTAAGATCATGGCATCCTGTCCCATCACTTCATGGCAAATAGATGGGGAAACAATGGAAATAATGAGAGACTTTATTTTGGGGGACTCCAAAGTCACTGAAGATAGTGACTGCAGCCACAAAATTAAAAGATGCTTGCTCCTTGGAAGAGAAGCCATGACCAACCTAGACAGCATATTAAAAGCAGAGACATTACTTTGCTAACAAAGGTCCATCTAGTCAAAGCTATGGTTTTTCCAGTAGTCATGTATGGATGTGAACGTTGGACTATAAAGAAAGCTGAGCGCCAAAGAATTGATGCTTTTGAACTGTGGTGTTGGAGAAGACTCTTGAGAGTCCCTTGGACTGCAAAGAGATCCAACCAGTTCATCATAAAGGAAATCAGTCCTGAATATTCATTGGAAGGACTGATGCTGAAGCTGAAACTCCAATACTTTGGCCACCTGATGCAAAGAACTGACTCATTTGAAAAGACCCTGATGCTGGGAAAGATTGAAGGCAGGAGGAGAAAGGGACAACAGAGTATGAGATGGTTGGATGGCATCTCCGACTCAATGGACATGAGTTTGAGTAAATTCCAGGAGTTGGTGATGGACAGGGAGGCCTGGCATGCTGCAGTCCATGGGGTTGCAAAGATTCAGACATGACTGAGTGACTGAATTGAACTGAACTGCTTCTTGGAAGGAAAGTTATGACAAACTAGACAGCATATTAAAATCAGAGATATCACTCTTCCAACAAAAGTCTGTATAGTCAAAGTTATGATTTTTCCAGTAATCATGTACAGATGTGAGAGTTGGACCATGTGAAAAGGCTGAGCACTGAAGAACGGATGCTTTGCAACTGTGGTGCTGGGGGAGACTCTTGAGAGTCCCTTGGACAGTAAGGAGATCAAACCAGTCAATCCTAAAGGAAATCAACTTTGAATATTCATTGGAAGGATAGATGCTGAAGCAGAAGCTCCAATACCTTGGCCACCTGATGGGAAGAGCTGACTCATTAGAAAATACCCTGATACTGGGAAAGATTGAGGGCAAGAGGAGCAGGGGATGACAGAGGACAAGATGGTTAGATAGCATCACTGACTCAATGAACATGAATTTGAGCATCCCTCAGGAGAGGTGAAGGACAGGGAAGCCTGGTGTGCTGCAGTTCATGGGGTCGCAAAGAGTCGGACTCTACTTAGTGAATAAACAACAACAACATGCAGTCAAAAGCTCTACCACTGAGCTATACCTCCAACCGGTACGAATCGATATTCATCAACAGCTTTTTCTCGGAACGTCCCAATTTTTGTCTTACTTTATTGCTCTCTTATAGCTCATTCAGTCAGCAGGGAATAATTAGCAGCCATGCCACACAGGAACAAAGTGTGCAGACTTGAGCTGATGTTGGGCTTAATGAGCTTATTTTAAAAGCAACAAATCACTCAACTTCCCATCAACCTCCACTTAGCACTTTCTCATGTAGAGTGTGGCAAAAATCATAACCCGTGCTGATGAGGCAATTTGGTCTTGAAATTTGCCATTTGCTTACATGCCCAGAACCAAGATATACAGCCAACTAGGAAAGAAAGCAGTTTTTCCTTATTTATTGCATCTACAACTACTGTGAGGTTTATGGGAAACAGAGATCAAGAAAAACTATCAGGGATCATTTACTTTGATATATTTAAACAGATATTATGTGTATGTCTATCATCCTGACCATTTAATTACATATAAGTTACTCCTTTTATATGACAAAAAGAATTTTTCAAAGAGGCCGTCTTATAAATGTCCTCCTAATCTGTAAAGTCATTTTTATTTTTGCTCAAGGATTATTGATTGGGAAACAGGCTCAAAATACTCTTTTCTGTGTCGATATTTCCCCAGTGTCAGACAAAGAAGAAATTTCACATCTGATCCCAAAGTTTATTGCAGGTGACTCTACTGGGACTCTCTTTGGAAAAGCCAGATGAGTTCTGCACAGTCAGGATGTGGGAGAGGCAGAGGTGGTGTGAGTCATCCCAGGGCTGGCTCTAAAGCAGCTTAGGCTGACTTCCTCTGGGAGACCTCCCACCTGAAGAACAGGGAAGGGTAAGTTCCTTTTCTTTAACTTTCCTTAATCCTCTTTCTGCCTTCTGTTCCGCCCCCTCCCGCAATTAAGTCTCCTACATGCCTTTTCAAATCTATTTTCAGAGGGAAAAAAAAAAGGTTTTCTCATTAAAGGGGAGAATTGAGATGTTTGACAAAACAGCCAATTCACCATTTCAAGTATCTTTGATTTCCCACATCCTCTGGTGGCTCAGACAGTAAAGAATAAGCCCTCAATGTGGGAGACCCAGGTTTGACCCCTGGGTCGGGAAGATCCCCTGGAGAAGGAATGGTTACCCACTCCAGTATTCTTGCCTGGAGAATTCCATGGATGGGGGAGCCTAGCAGGTTGCAGCCCATAGGGTCACAAAGAGTCAGATGTGACTGACCAACTAACACACACTCCAGGCACTCAGCACCCACTGTTCTACCCACTCTTTCATCACCACCTGCCTAGATGCCTCTTCTCCTTGACACTGTCTCTCTTTCATCATCCTTTTTCAAAAATGTTGTTGGATTAATGTTTCCAGAAAACAAATCTTTATGCCTCACTATGGGTCATAGTAGCCTTTCAACCAAGAGTAAATCAGAACTTGGCAGGTCCTAATAGAAGGATACTGTAACTTATTCCTATATGTTAATATTTATTTTAAAACATACATAAAATACCTTATATTTTTACTCTATAATACCATTTTAGACTTTTCAGCCACAATCACTGTACTCTAAATCACATTATCAATGTGATCCATAATGCCATCTTCTTCCTTAATAATTCAGGAGCCACCTAAGATATTCTGAAAAGTTGCACAGAGTCCTTAGACTAAAGACCACTCTGCAGAATGGCTCGTCTAAGAACTTCAGTCTCTGCCATCCCAATCCCACAGTGACCATCCACGTCCAGCAGACTCCCTAATCGTGATCTCCTCCCTCTACCCAAATCTGGCTCCTCCATCTCCTCTGTCATGCAATCCATTCTCCTGGGACAGTTCCACTCTCAAACACTGTTCTCATTCTGCTCCATCAATTCCTATCAGCTCTCTATTATAATAGTATTGAAATTAAAAGACTCTTACTTCTTGGAAGAAAAGTTATGACCAACCTAGATTCAAAAGCAGAGACATTACTTTGCTAAGATCCGTCTAGTCAAGGCTATGGTTTTCCAGTGGTCATGTAAGGAGGATGTGAGAGTTGGACTGTGAAGAAGGCTGAGCGCCAAAGAATTGATGCTTTTGAACTGTGGTGTTGGAGAAGACTCTTGAGAGTCCCTTGGACTGCAAGGAGATCCAACCAGCCCATTCTAAAGGAGATCAGTCCTGGGATTTCTTTGGAAGGACTGATGCTAAAGCTGAAACTCCAGTCCTTTGGCCACCTCATGCGAAGAGTTGACTCATTGGAAAAGACTCTGATGCTGGGAGGGATTAGGGGCAGGAAGAGAAGGGGACGACCGAGGATGAGATGGCTGGATGGCATCACTGACTCGATGGATGTGAGCCTGAGTGAACTCTGGGAGTTGGTGATGGACAGGGAGGCCTGGCGTGCTGTGATTCATCGGGTCGCAAAGAGTCGGACATGACTGAGCGACTGAACTGAACTGAAAGGCTCCTCAAGATTTATTAATCTAATGTTGTGCTATGCAGCTGTATTTAGGCTGCATTGCTTTCCCATGCTATAGAAACAGTGTAAATGAGTTAAGCTAAATTTAAATTTAAATACATTATATGAAACATGTACATCATAGCTCCTTGAAGCTTCTGTGAACTCTTCAGCCGCCAGTGATGCTTCCCTCTTCAAACCTTCTACACCACTTATATAAGAATGATGATTCATTTCTGACCTATCTTGTATGTGTCTCTGCCTCATGTTTATTATTCACACTTCTTCAGCTACATTACAAATTCATGGCAGGCAGGAGCCCTGTCTTTATATGTATTTTTCTCCCCACACAGCCAGCCAGTGCTAAATACATTAAGAAATGTCTGTTGGCCTAGCTTTTTACCTTGGTTAACATTTCATCTATATTATATACTTTGGAACAGAAATAAATTTTATTATTCTAGAAACATGTTTTATTATTGTAGATTTGTAGAATTATAAAGGGAATTAGTCATAGCAATAATCACTTAGAGGTAAATAACTTCAAAGGCCACCAGATACCAACAAAAATAAATTGAAAGTATAATTTACAATATGCATGCATGATTAAGTACCAGCATGATAACAAAATGTGACAAAGAAAAAAGTGGTAGAAGAACAAAGTCTAAACTAAAAAGAAAAGAAAAGAAAAGAAAAAGGAGTCAAATAGCATATAGTTTTATTGTTCACTGGCTAAGTTGTGTCTGACTCTTTGCGACCCCACAGACTGCAGCATGTCAGGCTTCCCTGTCCTTCATCATCTCCCCAAGTGTGCTTAAACTTATGTCCATTGAGTCAGTGATGCAATCTAGCCATCTCATCCTCTGTCATCTCTTTCTCCTTCTGCCGTCAATCTTTCCCAGCATCAGGGTCTTTTCCAATGATTCAGCTCTTCACATCAGGTGGCCAAAGTATTGGAGCTTCAGCTAGTCCTTCCAATGAATATTCAAGGTTGATTTCCTTTAGGATTGACTGGTTGGATCTCTTTGCAGTCCAAAGGACTCTAGAGCATCTTCTCCAGCACCACAGTTCAAAAGTATCAATTCTTCAGCACTCAGCCTTCTTTATGGTCCAAGTCTCACATCCATGGCTACTGGAAAAATCATAGCTTTGACTGTATGGACGTCTGTTGGCATAGTGATGTCTCTGCTTCTTAATACCCTGATTGGTTCTTAGCTGCAGCAAATTCAATCTTTAGTTTCAGAATGTGGGGTCAGGCTGCATCCTGAGAACTCTTAGTTGCAGCATGTGAGGTCTAGTTTCCTTACCACGAATTGAACCCAGACCCCTGCATTAGGAGCACAGAGTCTGAGCCACTGGACCACTAGGCAAGTCTCTTGCATACAGTAAAATAAATGAAAATTTGTCAATAGGCATTTCCAATAATAGAGGAATCCTCCTAATAGAGTGGGCAACAATTACTTAGGACTCACTATGTGGCAGATACATTTTTAAGTGTTTTTCATATAGTAATATTCATGCAAGCCTATGATTTAGGATTACTATCCCCATTTATATAAACTCCCAGGTGGTGCTAGTGGTAAAGAACTCGCCTGCCAAAGCTGGAGACTTAAGGAACACGGGTTCAATCCCTGGGTTGGGAAGTTCCCCTTGGAGGAGGACATGGCAACCCACTCCAGTATTCTTGCCTGGAGAATCCCATGGACAGAGCCTGGTGGGCTACAGTACATAAGGGTCACAAAGAGTCAGACACCACTGAAGCGACTTAGCATGCACACGTCCCCATTTATCAAAAGAGAAAACTGGGGCAAAAGAGAATAAGTAACTTACTATGACCAATCTAGACAGCATGTTAAAAAGCAAAGACATTACTTTGCCAGCAAACGTCTGTCTGTCTATTCAAAGCTATGGTTTTCCCAGTAATCATGTATGGATGTGAGAGTTGTACTATAAAGAAAGCTGAGCGCTGAAGAATTGATGCTTTTGATCTGTGGTGTTGGAGAAGACTCTTGAGAGTCCTTGGACTGCAAGAATATCCAACCAGTCCATCCTAAAGGAAATCAGTTCTGAATATTCATTGGAAGGACTGATACTGAAGCTAAAACTCCAATACTTTGGCCACCTGATGCAGAGAACTGACTCATTAGAAAAGACCCTGATGCTGGGAAAGATTGAAGGCAGGAGGAGAAGGGGACAACAGAGGATGAGATGGTTGGATGGTATCACCAACTCAATGGACATGAGTTTAGAAGCTCTAGGAGTGGGTGATGGACAGGGAGGCCTGGCGTGCTGCAGTCCATGGGGTCACAAAGAGTCGGGCACGACTGAGCTACTGAACTGAACTGAACTTACTAAAATGATAAGGTTCGTTACAAGTCAAGCTGGGATTTCAAACCACACATCCAGCCCTAGAGTCTGCACTAATAACTACTGAGTTTTGCAATGTTGCTACATCAAACAGTAGCCTTTCAGATAGTTTTTTAAATTTTTTAATCATATATGTTCTTCTGGGAGAAATAACCATTGAAAGATCTGAAATTAAAACTAGAAAAACTTCAAATGCAGTCTGTTTATACATGCTAAAAACCTATTTTCTATAATGAAATTATTAATAATAACTGACTTGAAAATCACTATTGCTAAATAAATATGATAATGAATGCAGGAAACAGTTGAATCTACTTCTTACCTGGGAAAAGTGAGTTTGAATAAAAGCATATCCAACAAGCATTCATACCACCAGAGATTTTCCATTATCTCTATTGCAACACAATTCTAAAACTGTTTCTTTAATAATTTACTTTGCAGCTGGATCAAAAGCAGTATTACTTTTCACTCTGTGAAAACAGTATGTGAAAGCTGAGCTAAATTTTACTCAAGTATTTGGATTAAGTTTTCATAAAATATATTGGAGGCTCAAATTAAATATGAAACATTTCAATGTTTCAGTGTTTTTCTTACAAGTTTAATAAAGTTTAAAACTATTTTAATTCAATTTACAACTTGAAATAGTCAGAATAGGCTAACATTATGCCATAGTAACAAAAAATATTGGTGACTTTAAATAAGTAAAGTCTTATTTCTGCTTTATGCTACCTGTCTAACTATGTCTACATCAGAACCTGTGTAGTGGGAGGAGGAAGGGGGAACTCTGCTCATTTTCCATCATTTATGACTCCATTGCAGTTGAGGTTTCAGCTTCTCTGAGTTGGGGAAGAGAACAAAAGGAATCACACATCAGCTCTTTAATACATCCACTGAGGAAGGACTCTTCATTATCAAAACAAGTCTCATGGCCATGCCCAACTTCAATTTAGTGTCTGCCCACTTGGGAGGAAAACTGCATCTTGGTGAGCACAAATGACATCTTCTAGACATTTTAAGTTTCCATCAAACTTTTTAAAGTATATACTATGTTATATTAATTTATGGGTCTAAAAAATAAAAAGTCAGATACTTCTGTTTTTAAAACTTATGTACAAAAAAAAAAAAAAAAAAGGAAAAGCTTAGTAATTTTGTAATCTCCTACATGGAAATGAATAGCTTTAGGGAGAAATTTTACATTTTTATTTATTCATTTCACAAATGTTTATTGAATTTCTGTGTGAGATTTCCTTCTAATGCTAAGAGCAATTTTAAAAAGTTAAGAAATCAGTTGTCTATACCTCCTTGCAGCTTAAAAAGTAGGTCAGGTAAGATGCCTTTGAGAGTCCCTTGGACTGCAAGGAGATCCAACCAGTCCATCCTAAAGGAAATCAGTCCTGAATATTCATTGGAAGGACTGATGCTGAAGCTGAAACTCCAATACTTTGGCCAACTGATGTGAAGAACTGACTTATTTGAAAAGACCCTGATGCCGGGAAGATTGAAGGCGGGAGGAGAAGGGCATGACAGAGGATGAGATAGTTGGATGGCATCACCAACTCAATGGACATGAGTTTGAGTAAACTCCAGGAGTTGGTGATGGACAGGGAGGCCTGGCATGCTGTAGTGCATGGGGTTGCAAAGATTCAGACATGACTGAGTGACTGAACAAATTGAACTGAAAGATGCCTGCATAAAGAAATCAAACAAGATGCTTAATAAATAAATGCTCCCAAAGGGGTCCAAAAAAATGTCATGTGTGTTCAAAGGTGAGAGATCTTTGAACAACATTTTTAATTTTGCTTATTTATTTATTTTTGGCTGTGCTGGGGCCTTCATGCTGCACGTGGGCTTTCTCTAGATGCAGTGAATGAGAGCCACTCTCTAGTTGCAATGTGTGGGCTTCTCATTGGGGTGACTTCTCTTGTTGCAGAGCATGGACTCTAGGGCACATGAGCTTCTGTAGTCGCATCACACAGGCTCAGTTCTTGCGGCTCGGGACTCCAGAGCACAGGCTCAGTACTTGCGGCTCGGGACTCCAGAGCACAGGCTCAGTATTTGTGGCACACGGGCTTAGTTGTCCCCTGGCATGTGACCAGTGATTGAACCAGTGTCCCCTGCATTGGCAGGCAGATTCTTATCCAGACTGTATCACCAGGGAAGTCCTGAGGGACAATTTTAAAGCTGGAAAGGGCCTTAGATATTTTACAGATGAAGAAAACAAGACCTAAAACGGTTCAATATGATCTGTCCAAAATCACTCACAGTTAGGTAGTTGCTCAAAAGGTAAAACGTATTTGCTATAAATGAATATTACATGGGAAACAAATGCAAAAAAGGAATGCATTCAGAAGTTTAAGTACTAAGATAAGGAATATTTGGGAATCAACTAATTAAAATCATGATTTCATTTATAATTTAAAAATATTATTAATTGTCATAATCAGCTAACACATTTGCACTTTAAAATAAGGACAAGTAAATTCTATTTTTATTAAAAACCATGTACATTTAAAAAATGATTAAACTGCATTCATACCATTTATTATCCCAGAAAGTACTAGCCAAAATCTTTGAAAATTGGAACAGTAATTTAAATGCTTAGCCTAGTACCTCTTCAAAAAGCAGAGAAGAAGAGAAAATCCAAGATTAAAATTACAGCAACTTTATTAATTGCTGCTCAAAATGTCAAATTTACATATGTTTAAATAAATCTAAATGGCAGAACCGACCACTAAGCATTTTTAGACAAGTTTGGAAAAATTAATTATGTTCTTTGTCTTAATAAAACTTAATATTCCAACCATTTGCCTGTTTGTCAAAGATAATAAATTTTATTAAGCTTATATAAATTATAAATTACACTGTACTGAATAATATGATAACTAAAAACACGTGGAGAATGGGGTTAGCCTTCCTCATTGCATCCCTTCCAAATTTAAACATAATACTAAGCATATATGCTTGACTTAAAGACTTTTCCTCGTCTTCTTTTTAAAGCTGCTATTCATAAAAAGGTCAGTAGGTTGTCTTTTAAAATAAATCTGTAATCACTACAAACTGTCACTGTATCTGACCAAAATCATGATGAAAGACCAGAGGCTAAGGCTTGAGTGCAGTAGCTCAGAGAGTTAGAATGAAACAGTAGATGGAAAAATTCAAAGACAGGGGCTAAGACCTGTCCCAGTCCCCTCAACTGCAATAACCTATTTGACTTTTGGTAGTCATAACCTTGGCCATCTGAGCATTTCTTAATCCACAGTGACTCTCAACCATGAGCTCACACTTTCCAAAATAGTAGAAAATCACCATGAAGCCATGGGTCTTAGGTTACCTTATGAATCTTGCTGGTAAAGTTTACAGGACATCACTGTTTATTCTCCACAGCAGTGGGTTTGAACTTCCCCCCTCCCCCAGTCCATCAAAGCAATGCAATGCTCCAACTTAAAGAATGAAACCATTTTAGAAACAGTTTTCATATAGGGGAAATAGGAAGATGCAGACCTACAGAATGTATCAAATTCTTAGGTTGCCCCCACATTCAGCATTTGTTTCTATTCTACCGTAACCATCAATCCATGAGCACTGCTATAAGGCTTTGCAGCAAACTGTCCTGACTAATCAAGTTTGTATTGTAAGCATCCAATGCTCAATAAAATGGAACAGCTGCTAATAGAAAGCAGAGTCCCTTGGACTGCAAGGAGATCCCACCAGTCCATCCTAAAGGAGATCAGTCCTGAGTGTTCATTGGAAGGACTGCTGTTGAAGCTGAAACTCTAATACTTTGGCTACCTGATGTGAAGAGCTGATTCATTTGAAAAGACCCTGATGCTGGGAAAGATTGAAGTCAGGAGAAGGGGACGACAGAGGATGGGTTGGTTGGTTGGCATCACCAACTCAATGGACATGAGTATGAGTAAACTCCAGGAGTTGGTGATGGACAGGGATGCCTGACGTGCTGCAGTCCATGGGTCGCAAAGAGTCAGACACAAATGAGCGACTGAACTGAACTGAGAAAGCTTCAGACACTCTGTTGACTTCTTATGGAGCAGAGTGTGCCCCTATCTTGCCTCTAATTTTCCAGCAGTTCCCTCAGTTTGAGCATCCCCATCACAGCCATCTCTTCCATACCCACACATATGCATGCACACACAACACACAGAGGGGCATGGGCAAACTTCCATGTTCACGAGGCTTTAAATTTCTGATACTTCATCCTCACAATGACACCAAAAGCAAGGTATTATTGGCTCCACTAAAGATCATAAAAGTAAGGCACAGAGAAGTCCAAAGTCTGCCCAGGGTCTCAGAACCAAAAAGCAGCAAAATGAGGAATCCAAATCTCCAGTACCCACGTCATATCCCAGAGATGACTTCTACTTATTCTAAGGAAAGAAAGAATGGGCAGGAGTGCCAGAGTTACGAGACAAGCACTTCTCATGTGGACCCCTGATGCTATTTAAATGATACTCTGCCCCCAAAAGTATATTTCATTACATGTGCGTAAGTCATACTGACCCATTTCCTTCCTTTACTGAGAAACATAGTAAAACAGTAAATCTGGATTTCATCAAGGATTTGATTGCTTCCCTGGTCATAACCTTTTAGAGGAAGAAAATCTTAAGTAGGAGCTATCAGTGTTCCCAGATTTCTGAAGCTTTCTGGGAGATTCTGATCCAGTAAGAAGGGGATGGGAGCAGGGATTTGTACTTATAAAATGTATCCCCTGATAATGCTTGTCATCAGAAAAGTTTGGAGGATATTGGGTTAGGTTGGTTTTTCCCAACCTCAGCTGTATGTTAAAATCACCTGGAAATCTTTTTAAAATGCTAATACCTCAGTTCACCCTAAAGACTCAGACTTAATTTGTTGGGGATAGGGACAGGGTACCAGGATTTCTAAAAGTTCTTCAGCTGATTTGAATGCACTGCATAAGTTGAAAACCACTAGGCACAATGACAGCATAAGACAGATCTGTGATAGACTGAATAACCATACCAGGACTTCCCTGGAGGCCCAGTGGTTAAGACTCCAAGCTTTCTGCAGGGCACATGGGTTTGATCACAGGTTGAGGAACTAAGATCCCATATACCACATGGTGCTGCCAAAAAGAAAGAAAGGAAGATTGAATAACCACGCCAAAGAAGATACCAATTAACAGATTATGCCAACCTGTGAGGAAGTTCCTTTTAAAGGTAATTATGAGCTTTGAGAGTGGTCCTTTCATGATCAAGGTTTACCAGTGACTTGAATGGAGGCAGGCTTAACAGATTTTTCTATTGCATAAAACCATGAAGAACAGTAAAGAGTTTGGATGAAAATTAAAATCTAAAACATTCAAAAGGCTGGAGTGAAAGGAATACAACTGTTCAGAAAACTAAGATCATGGCATCTGGTCCCATCACTTCATGGGAAATAGATGGGGAAACAGTGGAAACAGTGTCAGACTTTATTTTGGGGGGCTCCAAAATCACTGCAGATGGTGATTGCAGCCATGAAATTAAAAGACGCTTACTCCTTGAAAGAGAAGTTATGACCAATTTAGATAGCATATTCAAAAGCAGAGACATTACTTTGCCAACAAAGGTCCATCTAGTCAAGGCTATGGTTTTTCCAGTAGTCATGTATGGATGTGAAAGTTGGACTGTGAAGAAAGCTGAGCACCAAAGAATTGATGCTTTTGAACTGTGGTGTTGGAGAAGACTCTTGAGAGTCCCTTGGACTGCAAGGAGATCCAACCAGTCCATTCTAAAGGAGATCAGTCCTGGGTGTTCTTTGGAAGGACTGGTGCTAAAGCTGAAACTCCAGTACTTTGGCCACCTCATACAAAGAGTTAACTCACTGGAAAAGACTCTGATGCTGGGAGGGTTTGAGGGCAGGAGGAGAAGGGGACGACAGAGGATGAGATGGCTGGATGGCGTCACTGACTCGATGGACATGAGTTTGGGTGAACTCTGGGAGTTGGTGATGGACAGGGAGGCCTGGTGTGCTGCGATTCATGGAGTCGCAAAGAGTCGGACATGACTGAGTGACTGAACTGAATTGGAAACAAGTGACTGCATAAAGGTAGAATGGGGTGACATGACTCAGCAACAGAATAATTTGGAAACTCCTTAAAGGTTTTATCTGGCATTGAACTCAATGTGTGCCTACTGTGAGGTGTGACTACCAAGAATTTTGTTTTCCATTAACAGTAAAATCGCATTTAGTATAAAAGAAGTGGTCGCTCCAATCCAAATTGAAATCAGGGGCATCACAGAAAAAGAAGGACACAGATAAGACTATGCATTTGCAGAGGGGAGCAGACAAGAAGACATGGCTATGAATGTTTGGGGGCTCATGTAGAAGATGAAGAAGATGAATGTAGACTGGTTCTGATGGTATGAAGAACTTAGTTAGAACTTCCCTGGTAGTTCAGATGGTAAAGAATCTGCCTGCAATTCAGGAGATGCGGGTTTGATCCCTGGGTAGGGAAGATCCCTGGAGAAAGGAATGCCCACCCATTCCAGAATTCTTGTCTGGAGAATTCCATGGACAGAGGAGCCTGGTAAGCTACAGTCCATGGGCTTGCAGAGTCAGACACAAGTGGGCAACAAACTCTTTCACTTTCAAGAACAATAAACAGAAGCTATAAGAAAAGAGAGGTTCCACATGAACAAGTGTTTTCTAACAACAGGGTCTAGAGGTCACGTGAGCTGCTTGGAAAGCAGTGGAGTTCTCATCACTGAGAATATTCAAGAATTAGTGGGAAGAAGCTGCAGGTGGTCCCATCTTCCCACCCAACTCTTCTTTCTGATCCACTTGTTGCAAAGTTCAGAGTTGATCAGAAAAGTTACTAAACATCCAATGGATCCTTGGACTTGCTTGTGTTATAGAAGAATCAAGCTGATCATTCTCCTAAGCAGTCAGTCTCCTTGTTCTTTCCCTTTTGTTTCATCCTTTTGTTGTTGCTCTTCAAACCCAATAATCCCCTATTTCTCTTTCCCTTCTAGTTAGTCGCAGTAGCCCCTAACAGGAAAAGACTCAGTCTTTGAATTCTAACAATACTCAGTAATTTGTTAAGTTATAAATTGACACTCGTTTTCATACTGCTTGTTCTAAAATAGTTTCCTCCTTTTCCCTGAGTTCTAACCAAAAATATTATCAAATTATGCATAAATCTATGCCCCGATGACATAGGAATCGTACATTTGTCCCTGTCTGTCTAAATTCTGCTTAAATTTCAGCCTACCCACCAAGCACTTTGCTCCCTTACCTCTTCTGACAGAGGGAGGTTATTCTGTCAGTTCAGAAATAGTTTCCATTTCAAAAGGGCTTCTCTCTTCTTTCACCCGTATTTCTACCATTGTTCCTCAGTGGGAATGATCCAATTTTCAAAATCAAACAGGGCTCCAGTATTATTCATCCAGATCAACATATTAAGATCTGGGAAAGTTTTATTTCTATTCAGTGAGACATTTATCATGTGCCCACTTTGTCAAGCGCACTCTGACCTTGAAACATTTCAGAAAAAGATGCACAATTCTAGACTTGCTAAGCATTTTCAAACTGTTGGTCGTTCATTCACTTCTACAACAAGCAAGCTCATCGCTGGTGCCTGGATGAAGTGGAGAAAAAGACTGACCTGATCTTTGTTCTCACAGAACACAGTCTCTAGGGGAGAGCATCAATCAAATGATCACCCCCCCAAAAAAATGTGAAATGCAAACATAATCAGTGTGTAACGAACAATGCATGGAGCTTTTAGACCAAAAGAACTTAACAAAAGGATGGCTTTGGGGAGAAAATGGTCTTGATGGTTAAAGGAAACATTTTCAGTATCTCAGTACAATTTTAACCTAAGTGAGATGCTAAAAAATTCAGTCCTTAGAAAAGCCTTCTCCCCACTCTGCTGTCATTCTCAAGCACATAACCAGATTTAATTTTCACATAGCATTGATCTTTTTTTAAAATTATTTATCCTCATATTTTACATTTTTATTTTATGTCCCCCACTAAAATTGGGTTTGCAAAGAGTCAGACACAACTGAGCAAAACACACACACACTCACACACACACTATAATCAAGCTCCAGAAGGGCCATTTTTCCATCATCTTCACCACTGTATCTTCAACCCCATACGTAATATTTACTCAAAAAATATTTATTGAGAATTGTTGAATATTTTAAACTTGCTAATTTGTAAATAAATTGTCATTACTAACTTATGAGAAAAGTGATGAAAGCTTCAGAAAGTCCATTTGTGACCATTTAGGACCAAAAAAGTATTGATAATTTGAAAAGGAGATTTTCTTTAACATAAATATTAATTTTCTATAATAGATATTAACATTTCCTTAGACAACCCAGCTTGAAGCTTGAGTTGGATAAAAGTGGATAAATGTCATCCCCTACGGGTGTCTCCAAAAAGTATGATTGCCATCAAGTTTTGGTTTTTGGTTTTGGTTTGGAATATAGTTGCGTTATAATGTTGCATTAGTTTCAGGTGTACACTACCCAGTAAATCAGTTAATCCTATACATATATCTACTTTTTCTTACACTCTTTTTCCATATAGGTCATTGGTGGTGGTTTAGTCACTAAGCGGTGTCTGATTCTTGAGACCCCATGGACTGCAGCCTGCCAAGCTCCTCTGTCCGTGGGATTCTCCAAGCAAGACTACTGGAGTGGGTTGCCATTTCCTTCTCCAAGGGATCTTCCCAACCCAGGAATCGAACCTAGATCTCCTGCACTGCATGCAGATTCTTTACCAACTGAGATACGAGGAAGCTTACATCGGTCATTACATAGTATTGAATATAGTCCCCTGTGCTATACAGAAAGTCCTTATTAGTTACCTATTTGATATATAGTAGTGTCATCAAGTTTGCAAAGGTCTCTTAGTTTCCCTGTTCCTAAGAGGTTATTAAAGTCTGTCGGAGGCAGTGCAGGCCGTGTGCTAAGTCATTCCAGTTGTGTTCAGCTCTGTGTGACCCCATGGATGGTACCGCCAGGCTCCTCTGTCCAGGGGATCCTCCAGGCAAGAATACTGGAGTGGGTTGCCATGCCCTCCTCCAGGGATCTTCTCCACCCAAGGATCAAACCTGCATCTCTTATGTCTCCTGCATTGGCAGGTGAATTCTTTACCACAAGTGCTACCTGGAAAGCCCCTGTTAGGGGCAGAGTGTCTGCTAAACCTTGCCCACAGAATCTACATGACTCAGGCTCAGCCTCCTAGCCTCAAAGCCATGTGCCTGCCAGGAGATATCACCTGCTGAGACAGTGCCTCTCACCTGTACCGTCCTCATTACCAGCAAAGGGTGCTGGCTCTCTCCTCTGACCAGGACCTGCTTCATAGAGCAAGGAGCCTCTAAGACCCAGGGGACATGGCTACCTGTAGCTTAATGTATCCCTTCCTAAAGCACAGTCTGACCACTTGGGAGCCTGGAGCTCCTTGTCCCAATAGACACGTGCCTTCTTTAAGGCCCTGCACAAGCTCAAGGTCAGATGGAGCCACCACACACCCTAGGGTGCTGCAAGGAGACTAGGACACAGCTGTGGAAGGTGTCCACAGTCCTGTAGGAGAGACTCTTCATATGTGGTAAGAGAGATAACTACCAGGTGATAAGTGGGAGGGTATGGGCCTCCTTTTACCCATCTCTGACTCTGCCTTGTGATTGTCACCTCTCTCCATAATGCCGTGGTAGCCTTTCTTTGTCTTCTCTTCCCAAAGCAAATGTGACTTAAATTTGAGTTTCCTTAAGGTTAGTGATATGCTTTCAAATAAGTCTCAAGTTGGTCGCCTCTTCTTTGTTCTCAGCACTACTTTCCCATCCCTTTACTCTGGTATGAATGCTTCTAAATGTCTCTACATTGTTTTTCCATGACCCCCATCCTCCATCCTACTCTACAATTGTGAGAAGTTTTCCAGATTTGCTAAAAGTCCTCTGAAGATCTCCAGCCCTTTTGAATAGATTTTAAAATCATTAGAGCAAATATGTGGGTCTGACACATGGAAGCTCCATGCTCTTCCTACCTCCGCTCCTTCTCAGATGCAGTCAGCGCAGTTAATGGCACAGTCTCCAGTTACACTCATCTCCTTCATCTAATGCAGGGGTCACCAACTTGGGATGCCTTCAGAACCTTCATCTGAGACAGAGACTTCTCCTGAGAGACCCCATAAAATCACTTCTCTGTCACAATCCTGTACTTTAACCTGAAATACTAAATCTCTGTGAAAGCAAGAACCAATTATTTTGGCTTTCTACTCCCAAAGCCAGACACGTAGATGATTTTTTTATATTTATTACAATTATCATAAGTGATTGTATGTAAGACGCTTAGACTTTGAAAATCTTCTGTAATCATTCTGAAAACAGATCACTTTCTACTTCTGGTTTGGAGAGCTGTATTTATTATTCTTAGCTTAACACAAAATAAAGATCCGGAGGGTAAAAACACACAATTTACATAAGTGAAAAAGCTATTAGTAAACAAATATTGTGAAAAATGCTCATCCGTGCTAGTAATCAGGAAATGCAAATTAAAGCAATGTTGAGAAACATGTTGCACATTAAGCTAGCCAAAAATATTTAATGACAAGACCTAAGGTTGATGAGAGTGAAATTGTTACATCTTTGACTGTTGCTAGCAATGCAAATTGGTACCAAATTTTTGAAAAGCAATTAGCAATATTTATTTAGAATTCATGAAGATATTCATACCTTTTGACCCAATAACTGAACTCAAGATTTAGTCTACTCAATACTAGTCTTTAAAGTGAAACAAAATACTACAAAATTTTCAGTGGTGTATCGTGATAGCAAAACCCTGAAAAACATCTGATTGCCCAACTGTGTCCTAATATATATAAACATAAACTAGAATATATATTTACTATTCATATTAACAATAAGGAATTCACATCAAAAACAAGTTTCTAAAAATCCTATAAATTAAGAAGACAAAAAGTCAGCAGAAAAATATCTGGACAAGCATGAAACAATTTTTTGTTTTAAAAATGAAAAAATATGAATGATTACTAGATACTGAAAGATGCTCAATTTTATTAGTATTCAGGATAATGTGATCAAAATCAAAGAAAACCATCATTTATGCTTATCTAATTGGCAAATCACATATGCAGATGACACCACCCTTATTGCAGAAAGAGAAGAACTAAATAGCCTCTTGATGAAAGTGAAAGAGGAGAGTGAAAAGGTTGGCTTAAAGCTCAACATTCAGAAAACGAAGATCATGGCGTCTGGTTCTGTCACGTCATGGGAAATAGATGGGGAAACAGTGGAAACAGTGTCAGACTTTATTTTTCTGGGCTCCAAAATCACTGCAGATGGTGACTGCAGCCATGAAATTAAAAGATGCTTACTCCTTGGAAGGAAAGTTATAACCAACCTAGATAGCATATTCAAAAGCAAGAGACATTACTTTTCCAACAAAGGTCCATCTAGTCAAGGCTATGGTTTTTCTAGTAGTCATGTATGGATGTGAAAGTTGGACTGTGAAGAAAGCTGTGTGCCGAAGAATTGATGCTTTTGAACTGTGGTGTTGGAGAAGACTCTTGAGAGGCCCTTGGACTGCAAGGAGATCCATCCAGCCCATTCTAAAGGAGATCAGTCCTGGGTGTTCTTTGGAAGGACTGATGGTGAAGCTGAAACTCCAGTACTTTGGCCACCTCACACAAAGAGTTGACTCATTGGAAAAGACTCTGGTGCTGGGAGGGATTGGGAGCAGGAGGAGAAGGGGACGACAGAGGATGAGATGGCTGGATGGCATCACCAACTCGATGGACTTGAGTTTGAGTGAACTCCAGGAGTTGGTGATAGACAGGGAGGCCTGGCATGCTGCAGTTCTTGGGGTCACAAAGAGTTGGACACTACTGAGTGACTGAACTGAACTGAACTGAATTGGTAAATACAAAAATATGACAACCAAATGTTGATTGCCCATATCTCATGATCCAGAAACTGAATCTATATAGCTTAAAGAATTTCTAATTACACAAGGAGATATGTACAAGAAGGCTATAAGACAACCTTTGGTACTAGCAAAATACCAGAATAACTCAAACATCTATCAATAGCAAAATAGATAAATTATAGTATATTCCATGATGGAATACTAAAGAGCACTGGAATGAATGCATTTTACTGTACAACAACATGGAAGAATCTAGGAATAAAATGTTAAGTTCACAAAAAGAAGTCACAGAAAAGTAAATAAAGTATGATTCTATCTATATAATATCTTAATGCACAACTAAATTTATTGGTTAATTATTGCTTAACTTGTTAGTTACAAATATACTCATGCAGAAAAACTGCAGTTAAAAACAAGGAAAAATAAGCACCAAATTCAAAATGATTCCCTTTGAGGAGAGTAAGGAAAAGAAAAGTGGGAGGAGAACTTAGAGGATTCACAGGTAAATAAATTTGCATTTCTTTAACTAGGTGGTTTACATATGAGGATTTCTTAAGTTATACTTCACATATCACACATATTTTATAATACATTTTTATTATTCAATGTTTAAAAAGAAATTACATCTGAAAACATAATCAGGTCACAAGATGGCAAATAGAGTATATACTATCTATATAAAATCAGGGCATATGGATGTAAATGGTAATTTGAGATGTAGAGACAGTGAATCAGTAATCTAGGGAAAATATACAGGATGAGTTATATTTGATTGGAAAGACTGAAACTTCTGTATGATTATATACAATTTCCATATGGCAGAAGAAAATCACAAGCCTTCCATTTTGGAGAAAAAAAGAAGGTAGATCCATTTTGTGGGATTGAATTTAAATATATTGTACCTCTGGTATTTCTCCTTGCATTTTCTTTTGTCCCTTCCCCTTGATAGCCTTGTCAATTCAATATACTATTCAGTGTCTCAGAGGCCATTTAAAAAGAGAAAGAGAGAGAAAGCAAGGAAATATTCTGGAATTTGAGTTTTAAAATAGGCAGTAGGAACTTCTAACAGAGGAAAAGATTGAACGTCAAGGCTATTGATTTACCAGAACTGGATATGTTAGAAGTCACTGAAGCAAGCTGGGCTTAAAATTTATGCAGTTAATAATAGATGGTAACAATAGTCAACGAAGAGTCTGACTACACTTAAATGAGTATATCCCCAAAAGGGAAAAAACAGGGCATTTGAAACCTTGCAGTTAGCACCAGGAAAGCATAAACTGATCTGCGTGGGCATAGCTCATGGCCAAGGCCAACTCCATTTTATCACCAGATGCAGCGCAGGATAGATGAACATCAAAGACACAGTGGATACGTTACCCCTCAGTGGATGCCTGGGGATGTTCTCTGGCCATACACCCTTTCCACCACTGCCTAAACACAGCACAACACCAGGTGAAACTGAGATGTTACTGAAAGGTGGTTGCTGAACCATGAAAGATGCCAGGATTCTTGGCCTCTGGAGGAGAATAATTCATTCCGGGGCCAGAGATGAGGCTTGATCGCTCAGAGCTTTTGTGTAATAAAGTTTTATTAAAGTATAAAAGAGATAGAGAAAGCTTATGACAGAGACATCAGAAGGGGGCAGAAAGAGTGCCCCCTGCTAGTCTTTAGCTGGATGTTATACAGCTACTGCTGCTGCTGCTGCTGCTAAGTCACTTCAGTCGTGTCCGACTCTGTGCGACCCCATAGATGGCAGCCCACCAGGCTCCCCCATCCCTGGGATTCTCCAGGCAAGAAAACTGGAGTGGGTTCCATTTCCTTCTCCAATGCATGAAAGTGAAAAGTGAAGTCGCTCAGTAGTGTCCAACTCTTAGCGATCCCATGGACTGAAGTCTACCAGACTCCTCTGTCCATGGGATTTTCCAGGCAAGAGTGCTGGAGCAGTCTGCTAATTAAAGAAAAGAAATGTCTCAAAACTCAGAGAATGGCACCAGGTGAGTTATCCTAGGCCATAAAATGATTGACATGAATCTTGAAGAAAGGCAGATTACCATACAAATATATAGTTTCATTAACACAGATTAGGAGAACAATGTATAACATACTGGTTTGTCAAGTCAGTTCTGAGCCTAAATCTGAGCCTTCAGGCAGAATGGACTTGAAGATAGAGTCTAGGGTAAAAGCATAGTATATTAACATAGACTAAGACAAACATTTCCATAAGAAAAATGCTTTGGTTAGCTCAAGGTTTGAGAAAAGTTAAGTTCAGGTGGAATCAGGTGTCATTATGGCAACACAGAATTTTAAGAGAAACCTCTTTTAAATTTGTATAGAGAAGGGGAAAAAATATAACACTAGTTTGTTTCCTCCTGACACTTGAGAGAGAGAAAAAATGTCTGACACTTGCAGCCTATTTCCCTCTGTTTGGAGACCCCTGGCCTTCCTGCCTGTTACCCTCTCATTACCCTGAGCAGAGAGAGGTGACATCATCCTGAGAGAACTTGAAGATTGGAAGAGGGGTGAATTAACTGAGAAATCACTTCAAAAATCTGCATCAACCTGGAAGTGACTCAGGTTTCAACATTAGCAACAGGACTTGGAATGGAAATAAAGCTAGTGATTAAAAAATAATAATAAAAGTATGGTTGTTGCATAAAACTTGGGATATGTCATAATCACTGTCTATGTTTTTTCAGCCCATTAAAGAGAAATGTGTGGGTTTGTATAAAAACATCTTGAAAGGAATAGTGTATGTAAGAAACACTGCAGGAAGAAAAAGCCACCTCTAGGGACCGTTGATGAAAGCCTTTATTGAGCGGTCGCTCTCGGGCAGAACTCCCAGGGACAGGTGAGGAAGGAGACAAAGGGAGCCTGCGAGGTATGAGGGGTGGGGAGGGGGGTTTTATAGCCAGGGCTGGCGCTCAAGCCAGGTTCTCCTATATAAGGTAGAAAGCGCGGCCTACAGCGGCGGTGGGTGTCCAAGGGCTCCGTGTCGGCACCTGGTTGGGCCAGGCTACAGGGGCTGGCCCCCGGAAGCCTGGTCCGCTTCCTGTTTGGCCATTGGCCAACTGCCGGCGCTGGCCAGATGTTCTTTTTCTGGTCGTATGTCGGTCGGCCCGACCTTTCATCCCGGCCTTTTTGATATAGGACAAGGGGCACCGGTTCTCTCTGGCTACTTCCTGCTGAACGGGGGGCGACGAGGGGTATGGAGTGGCCAGGATGACAGGGGGTGGTCGTCCGTTAGGTTGGTCACATGTTGTTTGTCGGAAGCCCTTGGTACTGCTGTCGCAGCACCATCAGCTGGACCGTGTTGAGCCGTTGTTTGATGAAGGCCAGGAGCTTATTTAGGATATAGGGCCCGAAAGTCAGGAGCAGCAGGAGGATGATGAGTGGTCCCATTAGGGTAGACACTAAGGTAGCGAACCACGGGGTCTTATTGAACCATGACTCAAACCACCCTTGGGTGCTCTCCCTCTCTCGTTGTCTGTTTGCTAATCTTTCTCTCAATTTATTCATGGAGTCAGTGATGACTCTGGAGTGGTCTACATAGAAACAACATTCTTCTTTTAGGGTGGCGCACAGGCCACCTTCTCGTAGGGAACAAGAGGTCTAGCCCCTACGGTTTTGCATCACAACCTCAGACAGAGAAGTAAGAGACTCTTTCAGCTTTGTAATAGAGTCTTCTAGGACCTGGAGGTCTGCATCAATAGCTTGCTGGAGGCTGGCGTAGTATTGGGGCTGCTGGATGAGGGCCGTGGTGCCTGTCCCTACCCCAGCCGCTACTCCAAGGCCTAGTAACACTGCCAGGGTGAGAGTCACGGGTTCTCTTTTTTCCCGATGGTTGCCTTCATAGGCATCTAAAAATGAGCTGTCTGGGTGGTAAATGAGTCGAGGGACCAGTCGTACCAGAGCACAGAAGTTAACTGAGGTATTGAAGAGTTGCAGAGACACGCAGGGAGTAAGGCCTGTGTCACATGCCCACCACCCATCTTGGGGGGAGGAGGTATCCTGTTGTTTGATTAACAAGACCTTTGGTCATATTACAGAGGTGTTTTGGGGCCTTGGGTGGAGAACCTATACATAGTCCCTGACCTGTTACCTCGGAGAGGTAAGTTTGACTCCCACGGCTTGTTGCCATCGGCACTGGGTATGGGAATGGGAGGTATTAGTCTCACCTATTATCCCTGTGGCCTCATAGTAAGGTGGGGGAGCCGCATAACAGAGCCAGCAAGATTTAGTTATTTCTGGGTTTGTGGCATTTAAGACTTTGAAGGCATTATTGACCAAAGCCAACATCCTATCCTAGGTAGAAGTCACCTTTAAAGCGGACATGGCCGTGGGGGCAGCTACCTCGGTGGTCCCGTTTGCTGGTTGTTGGGCCCCCAAAACAGGGTTAGGACCGACTGGGGTAGGCGGAGATGACTCTATCTTTAGCCTTATAGAGAATAGAAGGCCATCATCATATCGTTCTTTATAGAGCCTTAGCCCCCACATGTATCCTTTTACCCAGTCGGTGGCCTGTTTACCCTCTTTGGTGAATTGGACATGAAGCGGGTGGCACCAATTAGTGCAGTCCTGGATGTTGGTCCAGCTAGGGTTTCCCTGACTCCCTGTTTTGTGATGAGTGTAGTTAGCCTTGACAGTAACATAATCCCACTGAGAGGAGGGGTTCCAATAGGTATTGCCTGTAGTCTCACAGCCCCAGTGCTGGCAGAAAAACTCATTTTTTCTGCCACACGAATGAGACCGACCCCCATGATACCCTGGGCATACATAAAAGGTAAGCGTTCTTAGCATGCTCCTTCTGTCTTTAGTGGTGCATCCTCCCCAGGGATCTAGTCCCCATCTATCATGTTGGAGGGGTGTCAACGGCGCTTTGAAAGAGGAGTCAGAATATGACTCGAGGTCCCAGTTGGCAGGGGCCCCTACTGCCAATCAACAAAGATCAGGGAAAAGGTCAGGCCACCAGGTGTTCAGGGGGCCACCTTAGAGACACTCCAGACAACTTCTCCCACCTATGAGAGTACCTTCCAGGTCAGTTGCTGTGGCTGGTGGGGGTTTTGGATGGTATGTCCCCCTCTTCCCAGGACCCCCAGTACCCCCAGAGTAACCCAGAGTAGAGAGTCCCGCATTGTTTCGAGGTTGGGGTGAAAGGGGTGTGGCGGGCAACCAGCCTCAGGGGTCTCGTAAGGAGGGAGCTGGTACCCAGGTCAGGGTGCCCTGAGGGAATAGCATCACAGGAGTAAGAAGCAGGTGGCTACGTATGTGAGGGCCAGCAACAGCCGAAGTGCAAATGACCAGTCTTGGGGGCTGCGGCCACCAATCCAATAGCAAAGAGTATGGCCAGAACGGTGATTGCCAGCAGCCACAGCGGATGGTACCAGGCAAACATCAGGTTGAGACGTGTCTGTTCCTGGTAGGAGGCGATGCCGCAATTATTCTGAAATCGGTGAAAGAGAGATTCGGGTAATAGTCAGTCTGGTTGGCCCAGTAAGGATGGAGCGGTAAGATTCCCCCCTTTCAGGGAGACCCAGGGGTGCGGGTTTAAGTCAGGTCAGGTGGTACCAGGGCTCGTGTCCCAGGAGTTTGGCTGCCGTAGGAGTGGTGAGGATCACCGTATGGGGTCCCGCCCAGCGGGGCTGCAGTGGGCGGGGACTGAGGGCTTTCAGCAGTACCTGATCTCCTGGGGCCAGGGGCCGAGTTGGCCCCTCGCCGTCTGTCAGTTGCGGCAAGACCCGGTCAGCGGGTTCTCTCAGCAAGGATCGTAGGAGGGAGAAGAGGGGGAGGTACCCCAGAGTGGGGGAGCCTCTCCCTCCAGGAGGTGAGTCAGGAGATAGGGCCTGCCGTAAAGCAGTTCAAAGGGGCTCAAACCTGTTTTCGAGTGTGGTGTGGTGCGAATACGAGTGAGCGCCAGAGGAAGGAGGTCGACCCAAGACAGTCACAGTTCCGAGGCAAGCTTGGTCAGGTGCATCTTGATGATGCCGTTCACCCACTCTACTTTGCCTGACGATTGAGGCCGATAGGGGATGTGGAGATGCCAGGCGATGCCCAGGGCTGCAGCCACCTGCTGGGAGATCTTTGAGATGAATGCAGGCCCACTGTCAGACTGGAGAAAGTTTGGCAGCCCAAATCTAGGGATGAGATGGGGTCGTCAAGACCTCCGCCACCGCCGCTGCCGTCTCTCGGGCGGTGGGGAAGGCCTCGACCCATCCTGAGAAAGTGTCCACCAAGACCAGCAGATAGCGGTGGCTCCAATGTCTGGGCATGTGGGTGAAGTCTATCTGCCAATCTTGCCCAGGCAAGTGTCCCCTAAGTTGATGAGTTGTTTGTGAGGGTCTAAGTCCTCCCTGAGGAGAGGTGGAAGCACAAGTCAAACAGGAGCGGTGAACATCATATATGGCCTGTCTGAGGTGCCAAGGGGCAAAGATAGGGCTGAGAAAGGAGAGGAGAGCCCTCGGTCCAATGTGTAAGGTGTCGTGGATTTGGGATATGATGTCTTTGGCCTGGTGTTCAGGGAGTACCGGTTTGCCATGGAACAGTAGCCATCCCAACAGATGTCTCTGAACCCCCTCCTGTGCCAGCAAGGCTTTGGCTTCCTTGTCGGAATATTCGAGGCTGAAGGTGGATCTCAAAGTCAGCAAGGGCTCGGGGGCCTGTTGTAAGGCAACCTGCCGTGCCACTTGGTCAGCCATGTTATTACCCAAAGCGACAGAGTCATGAGCATTTTGGTGTCCCTTGCAGTATATGATAGCGACTTCTTTGGGCAGGGATAAGGCATCTAACAGTCGAGTAATGTGGGGGGCATTACAGATGGGGGATCCTTTAGTGGTTAGGGAAGCCCCATTCTTTCCAGATCGCCACATGGGAATGGGCAATTAGGAAGGCGTATTTGGAATCTGTGTATATATTGGCCCTTTTTCCTTTTGCCAGGTGTAAGGCTCTAGTTAAGGCTGTCAGTTCAGCCTTCTGAGAGGTCGTCCCTGGTGCCAGGGGCTGAGCCTCCAGAACTTCTCGGGTGGTTACCACAGCATAGGCCGCCCTCCGATTTCCGCTCCCATTGACAAACAAGGTTAGTTCTGGGTTTGGCAGAGGTTTGGAAAACAAGTTGTGGGATGGTTGCAAAAGGGACTCAAGGACCTCTGAGCATGAGTGAGCTGGGGGCTCTGTGGTGAGGGGGAGAGAGGGTAATGACGAGAGAGGATTTAGTTGTGGAGAACGACCCACGGAAACCTGCGGGTTGTCCAGAAATACCAAGTGAAATTGCTGGAGCCTAGACTCACTGAGGTCAGAAAGGAATTTAGAGGCTAAAAGGTCGCCAGGACGGTGAGGTGAGAAGATGGTCAGGGGCTGGCCATGAACCAGCTTTTTGCGCCGGGCGTATAATGTTGTCGCTGCCGCCAGTGCCCGCAGGCAGGGGAACCATCCCCTGGCTGTGGGGTCAAGTTGTTTGGATATGTAAGCAATGGGTAACAGTTCGGGGCCAATCGGTTGCACCAGGGCCCCAAAGGCTAACCCCCTTTTTATCAGTGTATAGATGGTGCGGATAGTTGGGATTTGGGAGAAAGAGAAGGGGTGCAGCCAATAAGGTGGAGTGGGATGGTAAAAAAAGCATCTTTGAGGTCAATAACTGTGAAATGAGAGGTTTGAGGAGGTATGGAGGAAAGGAGGGTGTAGGTGTTAGGGACAAGTGGATGGGCAGGGATCACCGCTGCGTTAATCAGGTGGAGATCCTGCACCAGCCGGTAGTCTCCTGAAGCCTTCCAGACAGGAAGGATGGGCGTGTTACAGGGGGAAGTCGTGGGGATTAGAAGACCCTGTCCCATGAGACGGTCGATGATGGGCTTTAGCCCCTGAGGTTATGAACAGACAAAGGAAACTGGGGCCGAGCCAGGAAACAGGTGGGGGTCCCTTAGCCGGATGAGGACTGGAGGGTGGCGCCGAGCCACCACCGGGACTCAGGTGTCCCAGACCTTAGGACTAACGGAAGAGGTTGAAGGGTCAGCAAGCAGCATAAGGAATGCCCCTGACATGGGAGCTGATTCTGGAGTTAGGTGAAGAGTGGCCTTCAGCTTAGCAACTATATCTCTTCCCAAGAGAGGGGTAGGGCAGGAGGGGATGACTAAAAAGGAATGGGTAAAGAGGCAGAAATCTAATTGGCAGGATAGTGGTTGGGTTTGGAGCGGACACGAGGGTTGGCCGTCAATACCCATAACCGAAACCTGAGAAGGACATAGAGTGCCCCCGAAAGGGGGAAGGACCAAATAGGTAGCCCCCATATCAACCAGGAAGTTGATAGACTTACCCGCTACCTGGAGTGTTACCCTGGGCTCGGCTTGGGTTATCGGGGTCCCCAAGTCTGGGCGGCGTCAGTCCTCGTCGAAGCTCAGCAGCTCCAAAGCCGGAGTAGAGCAGGAGGCCTCCCTGGGGTGCTCTGGTCCCCAGCCCCTAGAGGTCGGGGCCCGAGAGGCCTGGGGACAATCACTAGCCCAGTGTCCTCGTTGTTTGCATATCGGGCATGGCTTGGAGGGAGGCCGCGGATTGGGGCACATCCTGGCCCAGTGTCCTTCTTGGCCGCACTTGAGGCAGGCCCCCGGAGGGGGGTTTCTGGGGCCCCGAGCCCATCGCCAGCCACAGGGCTGCTACCAAGGCCTGGGTTTGCTGGTTTAGGAGGCTTGCCTGAGATTCGGCTCTTTGCTTGAGCCTTGCCTTTCGGGCTGGCCTCAGCAGTTTCCTCACGGGCATTGTAAACCTTAAAGGCCATTTTTACCAGGTCTCGGATAGGGGTCTGAGGGCCATCCTTGGCCTTGGCCAACTTTTTCCAGATGTCGAGGGCAGACTGGGAGATAAAACGACTGGCCAAGGTGGCCGCCCGATGGGGGACTCGGGGGACAGCCTGGTGTATTGGATGAGAGCCTCGGTCAGCTGATTGAGGAACATGGCTGGGTTTTCGTCAGGCCCCTGAGTCACCTCATCTAACTTGAGGAAGTTTACAGCTTTATGAGAGGACACCTCCATCCCATCTAGGATACACTCTATCATATAGCATACCAGCAGCTGGCCGCCACCCCCTTCCTGGTAATTCCAATCAGGGTCGGTGTCAGGAACTGCCTGAGCTCCCGGGGGGCGCTCAGGAGAGGGGGGTTGGCAAAGTGTCGTTGATCGGCCTGGGCTTTGGCTGCCATCCAAATGGCCTGTCTCTCTTCAGGGGTGGTGGTAGACCCCAGGATGACATATATGTCCTGCCATGTTAAGGCATAGGCACGCGTCAGACTAGTGAACTGCTTAATGTACTGAGTGGGGTTGGAGGAGAAGGATCCCAGCTTGGCCTCAATCTGTGCTAAGTCTTGGAGGGAAAAAGAAACATGGACTTGGGCTAGGCCCTCAGCTCCAGCTACTTGTCGAAGAGGGAGTAGCGGGGCTGGGGGAAGAGGAGGGGAGGCCCCCAGAGGGTTGCTGTGGGAGCGAGTGTGGGAGCTAACCGGAGAGGAGGAGGGCGTGACGGAGGGAAGAGGAGGATACAAGATAGAGTTTAGGGCTGAAGGATCCAGGGCCGGTGGCGGAGTCTCGGGGGCAGAAACGGAGGTAGGAGGGGCCAGAGTGGAGAGGGAGAGGGCAGGGTCCGGAGTGGAAGGAATGGGAGCCGTTGGAGAGGTATAGGGAGGAGGGGCCGCCAAGTCTTCCAGAGGTATAGACAGACAATTCAGGAGCAGGGATTAGCTTGGCGGAGGGAGGTGGAGTTGAAGGAGCCATGGTGAGTAGAATTTGGCTGGGAGCGTGCGTAGTGCATAGAGTGGGCGAGAGCGCAACGCCCAAAAGCCTGAACATAGGGGACCTCAGACCATTTTCCCGTTCTCCGGCAGTAATTATCTAAATCACGGAGGACGTTAAAGTCTAATGTCCCTGTGGCTGGGCCATTGTGAGCCATTATCTAGGGAATACTGAGGCCAGGCCTGTGAACACAAAAAAGTGAGCTGTTTGGGGCGGATATATCCCTTTAGTCTTAGGGTCCGCAGGTTAGCCAGCAGGCACTATGGGAGTGGAGTATTGGGGATCGGGTTTGGAGGCTGTCGATCCCATGATGACCACGTGGCGTGGAGGCGACCCCTGCTGTGTCCGAACGTCTTCGGGCATGTCAGGGGAGCCGGGCGTGGGGCCTCAGAAGAGGCTGGGTATCCCCACAGCCGTTTGGGATGTCTCCCTCACGAGCTGGGGACCGAGGAAGGCTTAAGCCGGAGGTTTACTCAGCCGCTTGGGACGTCTCCCTCACGAGCCAAGAACCGGAAGCAGGTTCTGAACCTGCTGTGGGAGGGCCCAGTAAGTGCACACCTGTTACAGGGCCCCAGGAGGTGGTCGCCAGGGAGGGCAGGCCCCAAAGCTGAAGGGACTTACCCCGTATCCTGCCGTCCGGGAGGTTGGTCAGCCACCTGGGTCCAGGGCTACTGCAGCGGTGGAGCGCAAGGGGCCTCAATGGCGAGTGCCGGGGGCCCTCACCTCGAGCCCCACGTTGGGCGCCAGATGTAAGAAATGCCGTGGGAAGAAAAAGCCACCTCTAGGGACCGTTGATGAAAGCTTTTATTGGGCTGTCACTCTCGGGCAGAACTCCCAGGGACGGGTGAGGAAGGAGACAAAGGGAGTCTGCGAGGTATGAAGGGTGGGGAGGGGGGTTTTATAGCCAGGGCTGGTGCTCAAGCCAGGTTCTCCCATATAAGGTAGAAAGCGCGGGCTACAGCGGCGGTGGGTGTCCAAGGGCTCCGTGTCGGCACCTGGTTGGGCCAGGCTACAGGGGGCTGGCCCCGGAAGCCTGGTCTGCTTCCTGTTTGGCCGTTGGCCAACTGCCGGCACCGGCCGGATGTCCTTTTTGGTCGTATGTCAGTCGGCCCAACCTTTCAGTGTACATTTTATATGTTTCTATATATAGGCTAAAATATTTTACAATGAATATATGTTTCTTTTGAGACTACAGAAAATTATGAAACTAATTCCATTTTGAGAAATGAAAGAAATTTAAGTTCAGTACTGTCACCCATCACTCCTTCCCAGAACCTGAATTAATTGTAGTGTATTTTTCATCTACATGGGGATAACATTTTTTAATTCATTTATTTTTAATTGGGGGAGACTATCAAAAAAATTTTAAAGAACTATGTAAGCCAACCACATATCCACCAGTTAGAGAAAAATATGATTAATTCTAGTGTAAATCTCTCCCATAAACAGTAATTTTTGACCATGCATTTGGGGAAACAACAATTTTTTATTTTAGCATGAATTTCAAAATATTTCCTCATAAAAATTTTAATGTTTCTGAAAATTGCATTAGGTTTAAATCTGCAGAAAATCCTTATTGAAAATAAATTTTTTGACATGAGTAAGAAAATTATCACTCGATGTTTTAATAAATGATCCAATTTTGTGCAAACTGATTCCCAAAAATAATAATCATTGGGAAATTATTTACTATAAAAGGAACAGGCTTGATATTAGCATTTATGACCTAACGTCATTTCTTGAATTATATTTTCTGACTTTTTCCCTAGGTTTTTATTTATTTTAACACTTTGTTAAGGAATATTTCAAATACATATTAAAGTAAACAGAATGGTATAAAAAATCTCCATAAGCCATTACTTAGCTTAAATAGTTATCAATTTGTTAGGTAGTTAGAATAGGAAAAAGGAGTCCAGAATGGCGGTGGCTAAACGACAAGGAAGGGAAAAGCCTGGCAAAATAGAACAAAGGAAGGTCGAAGGACTAGAGTGAGGACCTCAGGTAGAAGAAACAACACCCCTGGCTAGCCCAGTTTAAATAGGGCAGGCCCAGGGGGAGGAACAAGCATATAAAAGAGGAGCCAAAGGCCCAGGGGTCTCTCTCTCTCTCTCTCTTCTCTTCATGTCTTTTGGGTCAGCATGCCCTCACGCTTCGTGAATGTATTTTCCTTTATTTTCTAAATAAAACTGATATTCCTGAGAATTATAACACAGTCTGTCTGAGAGCTGTGACACGCAGAGGGCTTTAACATCCGTTGCTTCAAATTTTTGTTGAGACGAGACAGAACCAAGGAGATTACACTCTCCTGACAAATTCATAGCCAATCTTATTTCATCTATGTCTCCAACCACTCCTCCTGCTCATGACTATTTTTAAACATCTCAGACATGATATCATTTCAGATATTCTAACTTTTTGCTAAATAGAACTCATCATTTTAGGTAAAATATTTAATTTTACTTATTACACTCCTAACATTGAAATATCACATTAGATAAACTATTTTTAAGATTCAAATGTAAAAGATAAGCAAGACGGCTACCAGTAACTTGAAGCAGGAACAAAAAACTCATAAAAGTGATTTTGAGGTGATACTAGAAATTAATAAGTAAATGGTTGGCATTTTAAAGCATAGTGTACATGAGCTAAAAGTATATGATTACTGCTGAGGAACAAATTAATGACCTGAAAGATGTATGAAAAACTCTGCCAGAAGGCAGCAGGAAAGCAAAATAGATTGAAATAGAAAGAAAGGAAAGATGAGTTTTTGAATATAGAAATACTTCAAAGGGTCTTCTCTGGGAATATAGAAAGCACAGAAGTAGAAGAAAAATAAGTATTACTATGCAATTCTTATTCTTTGCCAGCCATTCCTCTAAGCACTTCATAGGCATAAATTTCACTTAACTTTTATTAAAATTCTAAGAAGAAGGAAACACTATTATTCTCATTCTACAAATGAGGGAAATTAAGATGCAGGATAGAAACTGAGTGATTCACAGTTTAATAAGTAATACAGCATTCAAACCTAGATCTCTCTAACTCTAAAACACGTGACCTTATCTACTACAGTATGCTCTCTTTCATGGAAGAAAGTAAATATTCCTAAAATAGTGACTATATATTTCCAAGAATTAAAGGAAGTTTAAAAACTTCAATTTGAGAAATGGTCATAGAATGCTTGACAGGATAAATCAAGTCTCCACTTGAGAAGATTATAATAAAATTTTAAAATATAAGAGAACAGAGGAAAGACTAAAATCTTACAAAAAGAAAAAGCAGATCATTTATATAAGAAAGAACATATACAAGAGAATAATGGAATAATACTTCTAAAAGAAATAAAGAAGAAAAAATTTTGATCTGTTTTATATCTGGCTAGAAAAGAATTTAAATGTGAGCATTTAATAGACATCCTCAGAAGTTTTGTGACACACTGACACACTTTGAAAACACTTTTGAAGGAATATTCAGCTCTGCTCAGTTTCTGAATGTACTGAGATACTTCTGTCCTTGCTGCTGCTGCTAAGTCGCTTCAGTCGTGTCCGACTCTGTGGAGACCCCATGGACGGCAGCCCACCAGGCTCCGCCGTCCCTGGAGTTCTCCAGGCAAGAACACTGGAGTGGGTTACCATTTCCTTCTCCAATGCATGAAAGTGGAAAGTGAACATTGAAAGTGAAGTCGTTCAGTCCTGTCCGACTCTTAGCGACCCCATGGTCTGCAGCCTACCAGGCTCCTCGGTCCATGGGATTTTCCAGGCAAGATCAGGAGCAAAAATAAACCCTCTCTGGAGGAAGATAAGGCCATACAGAGGCTAAAATTACCCATAAACTTTTCATACACAATACTTGGCCTGCAATAAAAAACAATTACTAGACATACGAGGAAATAATACCCCATGGCCAAAGAAAAACAAACAATAGAAACAAACCCAGAGGGGACTCAGATATTGATATGATCATATTTGGACTTGAAAACAACTCTAATTAGTTTTAGGAATTTGAAAACAAGATGAAGTTTCACCAGAAAGTTACCAAATATAAATTTGATAGAATATATCAGTATTACCCATGGACATTCTAGGAGTGAAAAATATAATACCAGAAAATAAGAATTTAATAGTAGAGCTTGAAGCAAATTAGTCACAACTGAAGAAAAGATTAATACACTGGAAAATGTCAGAAGAAAAATGCAAACTGGAAAAAAGAAGTAAAACTGTCTGCAGATAACATGATTTATATAGGAAAATCCTAAAATGCATATGCATATACACACTATTACAAGCAATAAAGAAAAGTTCAGCAAGGTTGCAACATTCAATATAAATACACAAAAAATCTATTGTATTTCTATGCCTGGTCAATAAACTCCAAACTAAAATTAGGAAAGCAATTCCATTTTCAATAGCATCAAAAAAAATGAAATAGGTATAAATTCAGCAAAAGAAATGCAAGACTTGTACATTGAAAACTATCACACATCAGTGCAAAAACCAAAAAGAGCTAAATAAATAGAAAGACATTCCACATTCACAAATCAAAAGACTTAATATGGTTAAGATGGCAATATTCTCCAAATTGATCTACAGATTCAGTGTAATCCCTGTCAAAATCCCAGTTGCTATCTTGACACACTAATTCTAAAATTTAGATAGAAATTCAAGGAACCCAGAATGGCCAAAATATCTTGAAAAAGAGGAAACTTGGAAGACACACCTATTTTTAAAACGTTTGTTTCTTTGCCTGCAGGGGATTGTAGTCGTGGCTGCAGGAGCTTTGGTTACAGCACACGGGCTTCTGTCTGCGGTGTGTGGGCCTAGTTGCTCCATGGCTCGTGGGACCCTAGTTCCTCACCCAGGGCTTGAACCCAAGTCCCCTGCATTGGAGGGCGGACTCTTAACCACTGGACCACCAGGGAAGTCCTAGAAGATTCAGACTTCTAATTTCAAAATTTACTACAAAACTACAAAAATCAAGACAGTGTGGAACTGAGCACATTGAGAATATAGAAATGAAACCTTGCATTTACAATCAGTTAATTTCAGCAGTGGGGCCCAACACAATTCACTGGGCAAAGAATATTCTTATCCACAAATGGTGCTACAACTGAGTATCCATGCCAGAGAAGGAGGGTGGACTCATAACTCATGCCATATACAAAAATGAACTCAAAATGACTCAGAAACCTAAATATAAGAGCTAAAACTTAAACTGTAAAATTCTTAGAAGAAAATAAGGAATAAATCTTTGCAACCTTGGGATAAACAATGGGTGTCTCAGATATAACACTAAAAGCAAAAATATACAAAAGAAAAATAGACAAATTGGGCTTCATCAACATGTATAAACTTTCGTGCTTCAAAGGACATTATGAATAAAGTGAATAAGGCAGCCCACAAAATGGAAGAAGATATTTTCTCCTCTTATATTTGATAAGGAACTTTTTTCCAGACTGTATAAACAACTACTACAATTCAGTAATAACCCAGTTAAAAATGGGCAAAGGATTTGAATCAATATTTTTCCAAATAAGATAACAGAAGCATGAAAAGATCCTCAACATCATTAGTCATTAGGAAATGCCGGTCAAAACTTCAACATAACATCACTTCATACCCACCAGAATGGCTAAAATAAGACAGACAATAACAAGTGTCAATGAGCATGTGAAGAAATTAGAACACATTACTAATGGGATTGTAAAATAATGCAGCTGCTATAGAAAACAGACATTTAAAAAATTAAACATAGAATTATCATAAATAAAGCAATTCCACTCCTAGGTATATACTCAGTAAAAATAAAAACATATGTCCACACAAAAATTTGTACATAGAGGTTTATGGCAGCATTATTCACAATAAATAAAAAGTGGAAACAAGCCAAATGTATTTTATACCATAAACAAAATGTGGTATGACTATATGTTCAGTTTAATTCAGTTCAGTCGCTCAGTCGTATCCAACTCTTTGCGACCCCATGAACTGCAGCACGCCAAGCCAATCTGTCCATCACCAACTCCCGGAGTTTACTCAGACTCGCGTTCATCAAGTCAGTGATGCCATCCAGCCATCTCAGCCTCGGTTGTCCCCTTCTTCTCCTGCCCCCAATCCCTCCCAGCATCAAAGTCTTCCAGTGAGTCAACTCTTCTCATGAGGTGGCCAAAATATTGGAGTTTCAGCTTTAGCATCAGTCTTTCCAAAGAAATCCCAGGGTTGATCTCCTTCAGAATGCACTGGTTGGATCTCCTTGCAGTCCAAGGGACTTTCAAGGGTCTTCTCCAACACAACAGTTCAAAGGCATCAATTCTTCACCATTTAGCTTTCTTCACAGTCTAACTCTCGCATCCATACATGACCACAGGAAAAACCATAGCTTTGACTAGACAGACCTTAGTCGGCAAAGTAACGTCTCTGCTTTTGAATATGCTATCTAGGTTGGTCATCACTTTTCTTTCAAGGAGTAAACGTCTTTTAATTTCATGGCTGCAGTCACCATCTGCAGTGATTTTGGAACCCCCAAAAATAGTCTGACACTATTTCCACTGTTTCCCCATCTATTTCCCATGAAGTGATGGGACCAGATGCCATGATCTTCATTTTCTGAATGTTGAGCTTTAAGCCAACTTTTTCACTCTCCTCTTTCACTTTCATCAGGAGGCTTTTTAGTTCCTCTTCACTTTCTGCCATAAGGGTGGTGTCATCTGCATATCTGAGGTTATTGTTCTTTCTCCCGGCAGTCTTGACTCCAGCTTTTGTTTCTTCCAGTCCAATGTTTCTCATGATGTACTCTGCATATAAGTTAAATAAGCAGGGTGACAGTATACACCCTTGACATACTCCTTTTCCTATTTGGAACCAGTCTGTTGTTCCATGTCCAGTTCTAACTGTTGCTTCCTAGCCTGCATACAGAATTCTCAAGAGGCAGGTTAGGTGGTCTGGTATTCCCATCTCTTCCAGAATTTTCCACAGTTTTTTGTGATCCACACAGTCAAAAGCTTTGGCGTAGTCAATAAAGCAGAAATAGATGTTTTTCTGGAACTCTCTTGCTTTTTCCATGATCCAGCGAATGTGCAAAACAGTACTCAGTTGTGGATGTGACTAGTGATAGAAGCAGGGTCTGATGCTATAAAGAGCAATATTGCATAGAAACCTGGAATGTCAGGTCCATGAATCAAGGGAAATTGGAAGTGGTCAAACAAGAGATGGCAAGAGTGAACATCGACATTCTAGGAATCAGCAAACTAAAATGGACTGGAATGGGTGAATTTAACTCAGATAACCATTATATCTACTACTGCAGGCAGGAATCCCTTAGAAGAAATGGAGTAGCCATGATGGTCAACAGAAGAGTCCAATATGCAGTACTTGGATGCAGTCTCAAAAACGACAGAATGATCTCTGTTAGTTTGCAAGGCAAAACATTCAGTATCACAGTTATCCAAGTCTATGCCCCAACCAGTAATGCTGAAGAAGCTGAAGCTGAACGGTTCTATGAAGACCTATAAGACCTTTTAGAACTAACATCCAGAAAAGATGTCCTTTTCATTATAGGGGACTGGAATGCAAAAGTAGGAAGTCAAGAAACACCTGGAGTAACAGGCAAATTTGGCCTTGAAATACGGAATGAAGCAGGGCAAAGACTAATAGAGTTTTGCCAAGAAAATGCAATGGTCATAGCAAACACCTTCTTCTAAAAACATAAGAGAAGACTCTACACATGGACATCACCAGATGGTCAACACCGAAATCAGACTGATTATATTCTCTGCTACAAAAGATGGAGAAGCTCTATACAATCAACAAAAACATGACCAAGGGCTGACTATGGCTCAGACCATGAACTCCTTATTGCCAAATTCAGACTTAAATTGAAGAAAGCAGGGAAAACTGCTAGACCATTCAGGTATGACCTAAATCAAATACCTTATGATTATACAGTGGAAGTGAGAAACAGATTAAAGGGCCTCGATCTGACAGAGTGCCTGATGAACTATGGAATGAGGTTCGTGACACTGTACAGGAGACAGGGATAAAGACCAACCCCATGGAAAAGAAATGCAAAAAAGCAAAATGGCTGTCTGAGGAGGCTTTACAAATAGCTGTGAAAAGAAGAGAAGCAAAAAGCAAAGGAGAAAAGGAAAGATATAAGCATCTGAATGCAGAGTTCCAAAGAATAGCAGGGAGATATAAGAAAGCCTTCCTCAGCGATCAGTGCAAAGAAATAGAGGAAAACAACAGAATGGGAAAGACTAGAGATCTCTTCAAGAAAATTAGAGATACCAAGGGAACATTTCATGCCAAGATGGGCTCGATAAAGGACAGAAATGGTATGGACCTAACAGAAGCAGAAGATATTAAGAAGAGATGGCAAAAGGGATCTTCATGACCAAGATAATCACGATGGTGTGATCACTCATCTAGAGCCAGACATCTTGGAATCTGAAGTCGAGTGGGCCTTAGAAAGCATCACTATGAACAAAGCTAGTGGAGGTGATGGAATTCCAGTGGAGCTATTTCAAATCCTGAAAGATAATGCTGTGAAAGTGCTGCACTCAATAGGCCAACAAATTTGGAAAACTCAGCAGTGGCCACAGGACTGGAAAAGGTCAGTTTTCATTCCAATCCCAAAGAAAAGCAATGCCAAAGAACATTCAAACTATCACACAATTGCACTCATCTCACATGCTAGTAGAGTAATGCTCAATATTCTCCAAGTCAGGCTTCAGCAATACGTGAACCGTGAACTTCCTGATGTTCAAGCTGGTTTTAGAAAAGGCAGAGGAACCAGAGATCAAATTGCCAACATCCGCTGGATCATGGAAAAAGCAAGAGAGTTCCAGAAATGACTATATGATGGAGTATTAATTGGCCATAAAAATGAATGAAGTATTGACACAAAGTGCAACATGGAGCAATCTTTTAAAAAGCTTGTTAAGTGAAGATGTTAGTTACAAAAGACCACACATTTATATGATTCCATTTATATGAAAAGTTCAGAATAGGTTAAATCAATGAAAACAGAAAGTACATTAGAGTTGGCAGGGGCTGAGGGTAGGGAAGGAGAGGAATGGCAAGTCATTGCATATAGGTACAGGATTTATCTCTGGAGTAATAGAAATATTCTAAAATTTGGAGGTGGTGATAGTTGCACAACTCTGGAAATACATCAAAAATCACTTAACTATACACTTCAAAAGGGTAAGGTTATGGTATGAGATGATCATATGACTTTTTATCCTTCATCCTGTTAATGTGGCATATGTTGAGCCGTTCGTGCATCCCGGGGATAAATTCAACTTGACCATGATTTATGAATCTTTGTGCTATTGAATTCAGCTTACCAGTATTCTACTGAGTATTTTTGCATTCAAGTTTATCAAAGATGTTGGACTGTAATTTTTTTCTTGTAGTGCCTTTATTTGGCTTTGATGTGAGGATGATGCTGACCTCATAAAGAGAGCTTAGTGTTTGCTTCTCTTCTATTTTTTTGAAACAATTTGAGAAGGATTGGTAGCAATTCTTTCTTAAAATATTGAATACAATTCATCAGTAAAGCCACAGGTTGTAGACTTTTCTTTGTTAGGAGATACTTGATTACATATTTGATCTCCTTACCTGTACTGGTCTGTTCAGATTTTCTATTTCTTTATGATTCAGTCTTGGTAAACTGTACGTTTCTAGGAATTTGGCTATTTCTTCTACATATTCCAAATAGTTGCTGTATAATTGTTCCTAGTACAGTTAACCCTTGAACTGAGAGAGTTTGGATTGTACAGGTCCACTTATTGAGGTGATGAGTGTGGAAAAGGAGAGTGAAAAAAAACTGGCTTAAAACTCAACATTCAAAAAATGAAGATCATGGCGTCTGATTCCATCACTTCATGGCAAATAGAAAGGGAAAAGGTAGAAACAGTGACAGATTTTATTTTCTTGGGCTCCAAAATCACTGTGGGTGGTGACTGCAGCCGTGAAATTAAAAGATACTTGTTTCTTGGAAGGAAAGCTATGACACACCTAGACAGCATAGTAAAAGCAGAGACATCACTTTGCTAACAGAGGTCTGTGTAGTCAAAGCTATGGTTTTTTCCAGTAGTCATGTATGGGTGTGAGAGTTGGACCATGTAAGAAGGCCGAGTGCCAAAGAATTGATGCTTTCAAATTGTAGTGCTGGAGAAGATTCTTGAGAGTCCCTTGGACAGCAAGGAGATCAAGCCAGTCAATCCTGAAAGAAATCAACTCTGAATATTCATTGGAAAGACTGATGCTCAAGTTGAAGTGCCAATACTTAGGCCGCCTGATACAAAGAGCCAACTCATTGGAAAAGAACCTGATGCTGGTAAAGATTGAGCGCAAGAGGCAAAAGGGTTGGCAGAGGATGATATGGCTAGATAGAATTGCTGACTCAATGGACACGAGTTTGAACAAACTCTGGGAGATAGCGAAGGACAGGGAAGCCTGGCATGCTGAAGTTCATGGGGTGGCAAAGAGTTGGACATGAATTAATGACTAAACAACAAATTAGTGAGCATTTGTTTTTCAATAAATACATATTATAGTACGACATGATCTATGCTTGGTTAAAACTGCAGATACAGAACTCCAGATATAGGGCCATAGTGAGTTATACATGGGTTTTTGACTGCACAGGGTGTTAGCACCCCTCATCTCCACATTGTTTAAGGATCAACTATAGTCTCTTATAATCCTTTGTATTTCTCTGGTATCAGTTATAATGTCTCATTTTTTTTTTAAGTTTGTCAATTTTATCTTGTTAAAAACTGTGTTCTTTCTTTCATTGATCTTTTTTTTGTTTGTTTTTTTCTGGTCTCTATTTCATTTATTTATATTTTGGTCTCTATTTCACTTATCTATATTCTGATCTTTATTTCCTTCCTTCTGCTGATTTTGAGCTTAATTCTTTTTCTAGCTCCTTGAGGCTTAAAGTTAGGTTGTTTATTTAAGATCCTTCTTTTTTTAATGTAAGTATTTATCATTGTAAACTTCCCTCTTAGAACTGCTTTTATTGAATCTGGTTATATTCGGTATGTTTTGTTTCCATTTGTGTTTATTTCAAGAAACTTTATTTCTCTTTGATTTTTTCTGTAACCCTTTGGTAGTTCAGGAGTATGCTGTTTAATTTCCACATGTTTGTCAATTTTCCAATTTTCCTCTTGCTATTGATTTCTATTTCCAAATCCACTGTGGTCAGAAAAGATATTGGTATGATTTCAGTCTTCTTAAATTTGTTAAGATTCATTTGGTGACTTCATATGTTCTCTCCTGGAGAATGTTCTATGTGTGCTTGAGAAGAATGTGTACACTGATGCTGTTGGATAGAATGGTCTGTACAGTTGGCCCTGAACTGTTTAGGTCCATTTACACATGAATCTTTTTCAATACATATGCTAGTCTGTTTACCATCTGTGGTTGGTTGAATCTATGGATGTAGAATCTGTGACTATGAAGGGCCAACCCTGGGTCTTGAGCTTATATGGATTTTGGTTATCCACAGTGGACCCTGGAACAAATGCCCCAAGATACCAAGGGATGTCTTTTAGATCCATTTGATCTAAGGTATAGTTCAAGTTCAAAGTTTCCTTACTTCCTTCCTGTCTGAATTATCTGCCCATTGTTGAAATGGAGTGTTATTGAAATCCCCTACTATTGTTACACGTTGCCTATATCTCTCTTCAGATCTGTTAGTATTTGCTCAATGTATTTAGGTGCTCCAATGTTGAATTCATTCATGTATTTAAAGTTGTTACTTCTCTCGATGAATATTCCTTTATCCCTCTATCATATAATGACCTTTTTGTCTCTTGTTGCAGCTTTTGACCTAAAGTCTATTTTTCTTTAATACAAAAAAATAGTCTATTTTTTCTCTAATACAAAATGTAGATACTCCTGCTCTCTTGTGCTTTCCATTTACATGGAATATCTTTTTCTTACTCTTCACTTTGAGCCTAAAGCTAAACTGAATCTCCTGTAGGCAGTATATAATCAGGTGTTACTTTTTAATCCATTCAGCCACTGTATGTCTTTGAGAAGTTTAATTCTTTAGATTAAAGTAATTATTGATTTATGAATACTTAATGTCATCTTATGGTTTCCTAGCTATTTTGTAATTGCTTATTCTGCCATCTTAATGATATCACTAAAAACAGCATTATTATGAATAGACTGAAACTAGAGACAACCCAAATGTCCATCAAAGTAGAATAAATACATAGATATTATAATGTAATGAGAAAAGAGCAAACTCTTCCATATGCAACAATAGGTATTACTTTCATAAAAGATACAATGAGCAAAAGTCCATGAAAGAGAACATACTGTGGTGTTAAAAATTTTAATAGTGACAAAGATGGGACAGAGAAATTCTAAGAAGCTGGTCATATGTTATTTCTTTATGTGGGTATTTATAATTTATGAAAGCTCTCCAAGCTGTACACTTAAGATTCATACATTTTCGTATATGTATATTCTAATTCAGTGAAAAGTTTACCTCCAAAACACAGCATTTCTTTTCTGTACTGATTTTCCAAAGTAACCAACCGGAAAATATAACAAAAAAGAATTAAATACCATTGTGATTATTTAATTATGTACGAACATTCATTTATTCTTAACTTGGTGGTTCTCAACTGGTGAAATCCAGAGGATCTTTGGCAATGTCTGGAGTCATTTCTGATTTCCACAACTGAGGATGTCTACTAGAAGGCAAGAAGCCTACAAAATATCCTACAATACACAAGACAGCCCCCCCAACAAAGAATTATCTAGACCAGGACATTAATGGTGCCCAAGTGTCCTCAGACTCCTCCAAAGCTGTAGATTCCATAAGAGATTTATGGATGTTTATAAAATGTTTATATCTCTATACCTAAAACCCATCAAAGTGCCTGGCACAAAATAGGCTCTCAGTAAAAAGTTGGGGAATTAATAAACGGATCTCTCTTCCCTCCCCCACCCCTCACTCATGCATGCGTGTGCATGAGAATACATGCACATTTTATCCTGCATCTTCAAATAGTTTTGCTCTGTTGAGCCTAGGTGTTTTAGAAGACCTTGTCTTAGGAAAGCCAAGCAAATCCCAGGAGGCAGCCCAGAGAAATTTATGCATGGGTCCAACCTCCCAGGCCCACATGCAGTCAGTGGTAGGAGAAGACTTTCAGGATCACGCACTTCCAGGACAGTCACTATGAAAAAGAAGTTAAACAAGAATTTGAGATAATCTGAGATGACATTTAAAAATGTGATTTTTCCCAGAGACTTCTCTGTCCTTTTAATCTTTTACATCTTTCAGGAATTTAGAAGAATTAGTTATCGCTCTGATCTCAAGTGGCCTCGGCCTTCAGTGACTTGGAGTGGGGCTTGGGTTCCCAGCTCGGGACTGAGGCTGGGTCACAGTGGTGAAAGCACCAGATCCTAGCCACTAGACCCGTGGTCAGTGACAAGGGATCTGGCCTTCAGCTTCACAGAAGAGAATTTCCACAAAGGAAAAAAGTAGTGAAGCAAGTATTAAGAGGAGAAAAAAGTATAGTATGTGTAGATAGCCCACTCAGGGAGAGAGACAGTGAGTCCCTGAGTCATGCCCTCATAGCAATTTGAATTACTTCTCTGGGGTATTTCTTCCAGGTTTCCTTTGGTCAATTATTTTGATTTATGTGATTCACAAATCAAACCACACAAATCCATATTTGGTATATCTCAGGATCCTCGCGTGTGTGCACACACATCTCTTAGCCAAGATGGATTCTATCGCAAAGGCATATGGGTAGGGAACATCCCTTGACATATCTCCCTTTGGCCTCCACTTTTCTGCACTTGTGTGGTCAGGAAACTCTCCAGACTTCGAGAAAAAAATATGTCGTCTAGGCAGATCTCAGCCTTCTCACTTAATTGTCCTGCTATTCTCTTCTTGGAGCTTCAGTCAATAGGGAATGAATCTTCAATTGCTTTACCCTGTGAGGGGATGGAGGGGGGGAGTGATCTGTCTCCTGCTTTAGCTCCAGTAGGTGAGCAGTTGCCTAAAATATTTAGAATCGTAGTTATTTGTCTTTGACTAACAGTCTACATCTCCTATTTTGAGAAAATCTCTCATAAAATGAAACTTGTCTGGGATTAATGTTAAAATTTTTCTGATATTCTGAATGGAGGTTCTGGCCTCTACCATCCTCTTTCAAACCTAAAATAGCATTTAGAAGACATGAGTAGTTAGCAAAGAAGCTTAATAAAATGCATCTCAAATCATTTGTATGAATTTGGACAAGTCAGTTAACTATTCCAGACTTTGGTTTTCTCATCTGTAAATTATGTGAATTAGACTAAACAACCTCAAGATCCTTTCACCTAAAACTTGATGACTCAATGATTTAAAAGGCAGAAATTACAAGGTTTAACGAGGTGATATTTTTGAGCTTTGCCAAATCTCAGGGTTTTTCTAAGTAGTTCCCCTATTACAGCAGAGTGCAACAGCTTCGTTTGATACCACCAACAGGTGTGTAATTAAGCCTGATCTTTCTCCAGCATAGTTCATTTTCCACAGATGGGTCTACAATTAAAACAACTCCCTCCCCAGAGAAGTATACATCCCTGTTATACTTTTCATCATTAATTACATTGGTTGAAGATGAATAAATGCCCGAGATCCCAACTGGGAGGGAGCGGATTCATTAGATGGTTATAATATGCCATCCAGTCGGCATTTCAGGTTACTGTCTCTGCACAAGGAAGATGGCCTTGGACAATTCCACTCAGATATATCAATGATTAAGTTCACTCACTACTGTCTACCTTTGCATTGGAAATTGACAGATATTAGAGATCCAGACCTTTCAAAGAGATAAGTACAGCATCAAAGTCAAGGCTATTTTTCGACATCAGTGCTTTTTAGTAGAAGGGCCAAAATAGCCTGTTCACACTTTGTAGTAGAAAAGGGAGAGCTTCCAAATTTTCCCCTGACCTCCCCCTTTCTCAGTCAATCTCAGTCAGCACCTTCTTTTTTCTCATAACCCTAATATGATCTGACTTCATCTATTCATTTATTTGTTGACTTGATCATTGTCTGTCTCCCTTCATTGGAATTTCAGCTTTAGATCTGGAGGAGAAGAGCATCTGTTTCTTTTAAGAATTATATAACTACTTGGAGCACAGTGCCTAACCCAAGGCATGCATTAAATATTTGTTGACTGAACAAATAAATATTGGTTCAGAATATTTCATTTAAACACACTTGCTGGTGGAGGTTTGGGGTTTGAGGAAACTGATGTTGGCCAGTGTACCAAACTTGACATTTCTCTGGCATTATATTTCTCTTAAATCTTTGGTTTTGGTAGGTTTTGGTTTTTGATTCCCAGCCAACTCAATGACTTGGTATTCAACTCACGGGATCTGGTTAGGCCATCATTTTCAAAATCTAGAACCCAGCCTGGGAGTTTTGTCTTTTAACAAGAGTTTAAGTGCTCAGCCCATCCTCTCTGGGCTCAACCTAACCACATCCATCTTAGTTTCTGCCTGGAGGGCAATTTGTCAACAGGGTGCTAATTGCCCTGTGCCCAAAACTGCATCTCAGATATTATGAGAAAACTGGTCTTTGTTATAAGGTGGTGGGTGGGTGAAGTCGGCTCAGTCGTGTCCGACTCTTTGTGACCCTGTGGACTGTAACCTATTAGGCTTCTCCGTCCATGGGATTCTCCAGGCAAGAATACTGGAGTGGATTGCCATTTCCTTCTTCAGAGGATCTTCCCAACCCAGGTATCGAATCCGGGTCTCCCACATTGGAGGCAGACCTTTAACCTCTGAGCCACTAGGGAAGGCATAAAAGAAGCTGCTGAAAAGCCCTGGCGCATCAGACTTTCCCCAGGCCTCCATCTTCCTACTTGTTTCCCTGATTCCTGCTTGAACACACCATCCTGACTCTGCATATTTTTAATTTGGAGATTAGGTTTAGGATTTTTCAAACCTATAAAACCAGACTCTTAAACAGTCTTGGATTCTGGGCTGTGGGCAAAACAGCCTCTCTTAACAAGACATGCTTTTCTCCCTCTCTGACTTCAGACAAGACAGTTTCTACCCTGTCTTTGGGTAGATAACCTTCTACCCAAGGTTATCTTTTTTTTTCTGGAGGACATTCTTGAGGCTTCAAAATATAGTCCATAAAATTCAGTATCCTGACACTTTGCTATCAAACCTCTTAATTAATGACTCAGCCTCAGTAAGCACATGGCATGAGCACCAAGATACCAAAGGTAATGCTGTAATCATCTGCTTCATTATTGCATAGCACACCTTTCCACTTCCGCCTCCTGAGATGACATTAAGAGTGACTTTTTATTAAAAGTGTGAAGTGCTATGTCATCATAATTCTTCCAAAGTCAACTGTTTATCAATGGCAATTCTGCCCCTGGAAAACTGCTCCATGATTGTCAGACCGAGCAGCACATCAGCACCTCTACCCAAGTCAGTTCCCCAATTCCTATCTTACTCTAGTGAGTGCTAAGTCGCTTCAGTCATGTCCAACTCTTTGCGACGGCTATGGACTGAGGCCTGCCAGGCTCCTCTATCCATGGGGTTCCCCAGGCAAGAATACTGGAGTGGGTTGCCATTTCCTCCTCCAGGGGATCTTCCTGACCCAGGGATCAAACCCATGTCTCTTATGTCTCTGCCAGTGTAGGAGATATGAGGCATGGGTGGTTTCTTACCACTAGTGCCAGCCGGGAAGTTCCATTCTACTCTAGTAAAGAGACCTAGTTCCAGGCATGGAACCTCTCCTGGGCTAACCTGCCCAACTGTAGGTAACTGGCTAGGAAGTGTGTCAGTTATTCCCAAGACACTGTGCTCTCTAATGTTGCAAACATAGCCCTTCCTTCAAGCCTAAACTAACCCCCACTCTCCTCTCCAATTACTCTCAAGGAAGAAATTGACCGTGCATCCCCAACCTAATCTAATTCCTTCTTTTTATATTCCAATAATACATAGGCCTATATAATCTATTTGTGAATTAATCATACACAGCCTTTTAACATACTTTCCATTTCCAATAAATATTTGAATCTGAGTTCATATAACTTTTCATATCTTGATTCATCTGTTTCAATAGTATGGAAGGCAATCAGTCACAGAGGTTAAGAGCATGGTTCTGGAGTCAGTGTGATCTCTGGATTGCATGGTTTTTATTTAAAATATGTCATAAAGATTAGTTATACATATAAAGCACTTTAAACATTACATTTGTATTTATTGTACGACTAGAAAGTCTGCATTATTTTGTAAATATTGTGAAAGCGTTTTTGTTTCTTTTCACCTCAGATATTTAATATCTTATAGTTTCTGGTACATCTTCAAGGCCTCAGTTCCAGCAGTGAAGGTGTGTAAGCAAACAGCCTGCAATGGAAACAGGCAAGTAAGCAGGACTCTGTGAATAAGCACACAGATGGCATCACTGGGCCCTATATTTTGTGTAAAAACTCCTTGCTCTACTTGTCACTGTCAGCTGGTCATGGAAGGCCTTGGGAAAACCAGTTCTGACCTAGGACAAAGGTAAGGCTGTCCAGTCACAGAGCCATAGGTTTTCAAATCTTGCCCCCGATTTGACTCGCGCCTGAGAATGAAAGTATTACTTTATAGCATTTAGATTTTTGTCTCTGAGCTGCCAAAACAATTCACACAGGGTAGTAGTGAAACATCAAAAGGTAAAGTAGCTTCCTTTTTGGATTAATTTTCATGCTTAAAAAAGTTTACTGCATGCTCTTGTAATGTCCTTCAACATATTCATTTGTGATGGGAAGCTATAAGGCTAGATCAAAAGTGAATATGCACCATGTTTAGAATCATTAAAATTTCTACAATCTTTGTTAACAGTGTTGGTTGCTTGTCACCAAATCGATGATGGTGGCTCAAATGCCCCTTCCCCTCCCTCACTGTATTTCAAATAGTCAGGATTTGCTCAAAGCATAAGCTAAGGAAGAAAGCAGCATGCATTTTCATTTGAGTTTTGAGTATGATGGATGTTATCATTGCAAGACCTCTCAACCTTGGGGGTATGATACATGATTTCCCAATTAGTGTGGCCATGAAACCCATCCAAATTTTTTTCCTTTTTAATTTCCCATTATGTCTTCAAGAGGAGTGTTCTCTAGGACACCAGCCCAGAAAGCACAAAGTTAAAAAACATTAGGATATATTCAGGACTTACCAGGTGGCACAAGTGGTACAGAATCCACCTGCCAATGCAGAAGGCTTAAGAGACTCATGTTCTATCCCTGGGTCAGGAAGATCCCCTGGAGGAGGGCAAGGCACCCACTCCAGCATTCTTGCCTGGAAAATCCCATGGACAGAGGTGCCTGGAGGGCTACAGTCCATAGGGTCACAAAGAGTCAGGCACAACTGAAGCAGCTTAGCACACAGGATGTATTCATGCCTCCAGAACTCATCTTGGAAATGTCAAGTAGCCTGATATAAAATGACCTCAGACAGGTTTGACAGAAAACAATGAAATTCTGTAAAGCAATTATCCTTCAATTAAAAATAAAGAAATTTTTTTCAAAAGAACTCAGACAATTTGATTTCAAGCCCTTACTAAGCTTTCAAAGAAGAATTGTATTAAACTTTTCTTATTAGATTGAGTTTTATTTTTCAGGCAAGAGGGGCCTTGTCTATATGCTTTCCAAGCAAATATTCTGTGACTTTATACATTCCATCAGGACCAGGGATTTTCAAAAACTTTCTACCCCAAAGCAAGGGAGAGATATGAACTGTTCACATCATTTTTAGAGTGTGATTGACACAGGGTAAAAAACCCCAAGGCCATCTCACCTGCCAGGAAGGAGGTGGACTCACCAGGATACCTGAAGAGGGAAGCATGTTTGAAAAAGCTCAGATATTCCTCTACAGTTGCCAGTTGTCAAGCAGGCCCAGGCAGGGATGGCCCCTCTGCTCCAGTTAATAAGCCCCAGTGTCTACTGATCCATGTTCCCTTCTTCAACAAGACCATGACTTCTAGAGAGCTTCAGCTCTAACAGAATTTGTACACACAAGTAGAAGGCTGAGAAATAAGAAGTATATCTTCCTTAGTATTACATGAATTCATTTTCAAGCAAATAGGTAACAACCATTAGATAGTCGAGTTTATTTTTTATTATTATTATAAAGTTGAGGCCTGATAAAAAATTTGTGGTGGCTGGAATTTCAAAAGCTGGGAAGACATAAAATAACTACATTATGAGACAGTAATAGAAATAACCACTCACCTTTTCATCCAAGGTGAGAATCAGTTTATTCCAAAAGGATAAAAATGGATGCTAATGTTGCTCATTTTTATCACTAGTGTAATATACATGTTAGGGCCAAGGCATTTGTCTCATAAGTGAGCTAGTAAACTTTTTGTAGTTATTTATCAGGCTATTACAATGTAATCCTTGCTATGAATTTCAAGTTCCATAACTTCCTTATTTCTTAACTTCGGAAGTTCAGCAGCATAATGGAATTGAGAGCTTTCCTCTGCTACTAAATCCCCAGAGCTGAGGTCTCAGTCTAGAATACTTTTCTTTTTTCACCTCACTGCAATGTACAAATTACCAGTCAACCGAAAAGAAAATCCCAGCTGTATAATCTCTTCACATTAATTTCTCTGGCTATGTACTGGATTCAATAATCTAAATAACATTTCTTTTAATGCTACATTTTTCTTAGAAATTTACATCAGAAACAACTCCCCAGGCAATGTTTAGGATAACAGATGAGAGTGTCTAGATGAAGGACTACCTAGAACTTTCCATGCTCTCCTCAATCAAAATGCAGTTAATAATCAATTCCATGTGTGACAAAATATATGCAATCTGTCTCAGTGAATAAACACAGTGAAGGCAGGGGTTTCTCATAGAGGAGGTGGTTTATACAATAACAGCATTCACTACAGTTAGCAACATAATAGCTTGTATTTATTAAATTTTGTTGTCTGACATATGCTTCACAGTGTGCTCTGTTCGTTAATCTAAAGCTCCAGAGCAGCATGTAAAATGATTATTAGAGTTTCCATTTTATTAAAAGTATTTTAACTCAAAAAGTTATCTAAACAACCTGATGAAAACATGGACAGAACACCTAAATAGATATTTCTCCAAAGAAGACATGTGCTATCAGGCACATGAAAATATGATCAATATCACTAATTATTAGAGAAATACAAATCAAAACTTCAGTGAGGTACCACTTCACACCGGTCAGAATGGCCATCATCAAAAAGTATACAATCCCACTTTGGGGCATCTATCCAATAAAGATGAAAATTTTAACTCAAAAGATACATGTACCCCAGTGTTCACAGGAGTGAACATGGAAGCAACTGCAGTGTGCATCAGCAGATGAATAGATAAAGATTTTATATATATATAGGCAGATAGATATACACATATACATATATATATAATGGAATAGTACTCAGTCATGAGTAAGAAACATGGTCATTTGCAGTAACGTGGATAGACCTAGAGATTATCCTACTAAGTGAAGTTAAGTCAGACAAACACAAGTATCATGTGCTATCACTTATATGTGGAACCTAAAAAATGATACAAATGAACTGATTTACAAAACTGAAATAAATTCATTTGAGTCAGTTCTGATGAGGTGGATGAACCTAGAACCTATTATACAGAGTGAAGTCAGTCAGAAAAAGAAAGATATATATTGTATTCTAACACATATATATAGAATCTAGAAAAATGGTACTGAAACTTATTTACAGGGCAGCAGTGGAGAAACAAACATAGAGAATAGACTTATGGACATGGGGAGAGGGGAGGAGAGGGTGAGATGTGTGGAAAGAGCAACATGGAAACTTAATTACCATATGTAAAATAGATAGCAGTGAGAATTTGCTGTATGACTCAGGAAACCCAAACAGGGGCTCTGTACCAATCTAGAGGGGTGGAATGGGATGGGAGATGGGAGGGAGGTTCAAAAGAAGGGGATATGGGTATACTTACGGCTGATTCATGTTACAGTTTGACAGAAACCAACAAAATTCTGTAAAGCAATTATTCTTCAATAAAAAATAAATTTAAAAAACAGATGCGCCAGAGGGCCTAGAGGAGCTATTCCATGTTCAAGGTCAAGAGGGGCGGCAGTGAGGAGATACCCCTTGTCCAAGGTAAGGAGCAACGGCTGCGCTTTGCTGGAGCAGTCCTGAAGACATACCCCACACCCAAGGTAAGAGAAACTCAAGTAAGACGAGCATCAAGAGGGCATCAGAGGGCAGACACACTGAAACCATAATCACAGAAAGCTAGTCAATCTATTCACACTAGGACCACAGCCTTGTCTAACTCAATGAAACTAAGCCATGCCCTGTGGGGCCACCCAAGACAGACCGGTCGTGGTGGGGAGGTCTGACAAAATGTGGTCTACTGGAGAAGGGAATGGCAAACCACTTCAGTATTCTTGCCTTGAGAACTCAATGACCAGTATGAAAAGGCAAAATGATAGGATACTGAAAGAGAAACTCCCCACGTCAGTAGGTACCCAATATGCTACTGGAGATCTCTGGAGAAATAACTCCAGAAAAAATGAAGAGATGGAGCCAAAGCAAAAACAATACCCAGTTGTGGATGTGACTGGTGATAGAAGCAAGTCCGATGCTGTAAAGAGCAATATTGCATAGGAAGCTGGAATGTCAGGTCCATGAATCAAGGCAAATTGGAAGTGGTCCAACAAGAGATGGCAAGAGTGAACGTCGACATTCTAGGAATCAGAGAACTAAAATGGACTGGAATGGGTGAATTTAACTCAGATGACCATTATATCTACTACTGTGGGCAGGAATTCCTTAAATGGAGTAGCTATCACAGTCAACAAGAGTCCAAAATGCAGTGCTTGGATGCAATCTCAAGGGAAACCATTCAGTATCACAGTTATCCAAGTCTATGCCCCAACCAGTAATGCTGAAGAAGCTGAAGCTGAATGGTTTTATGAAGACCTTTTAGAACTAACACCCCAAAAAAGATGTCCTTTTCATTATAGGGGACTGGAATACAAAGTAGAAAGTCAAGAAACATCTGGAGTAACAGGCAAATTTGGCCTTGGAATGCGGAATGAAGCAGGGCAAAGACTAATAGAGTTTTGCCAAGAAAATGCAATGGTCATAGCAAACACCCTCTTCCAACAACACAAGAGAAGACTCTACACATGGACATCACCAGATGATCAACACCAAAATCAGATTGATTATATCCTTTGGAGCCAAAGATGGAGAAGTTCTATACAGTCAACAAAAACAAAACCAGGAGCTGACTGGCTCAGATCATGAACTCTTTATTGCCAAATTCAGACTCAAATTGAGGATAGTAGGGAAAACCACTAGAACATTCAGGTATGACCTAAACCAAATCCCTTATGATTATACAGTGGAAGTGAGAAATAGATTTAAGGGACTAGATCTTATAGACAGAGTGCCTGATGAACTATGGACAGAAGTTCATGGCATTGTACAGGAGACAGGGATCAAGACCATCCCCATGGAAAAGAAATGCAAAAAAGCAAAATAGCTGTCTGGGGAGGGCTTACAAATAGCTGTGAAGAGAAGAGAGGAGAAAAGCAAAGGAGAAAAGGAAAGATATAAGCATCTGAATGCAGAGTTCCAAAGAATAGCAGGGAGATATAAGAAAGCCTTCCTCAGCGATCAGTGCAAAGAAATAGAGGAAAACAACAGAATGGGAAAGACTAGAGATCTCTTCAAGAAAATTAGAGATACCAAGGGAACATTTCATGCAAAGATGGGCTCAATAAAGGACAGAAATGGTATGGACCTAACAGAAGCAGAAGATAATAAGATGGGGTGGCAAGAAACACAGAAGAATGTACAAAAAGATCTTCATGACCAAGATAATCACGATGGTGTGATCACTCACCCAGAGCCAGACATCCTGTAATGTGAAGTTAAGTGGGTCTTAGAAAGCATCACTATGAACAAAGCTAGGGGAGGTGATGAAATTCCAGTTGAACTATTTCAAATCCTGAAAGATGATGCTGTCAAAGTGCTGCACTCAGTATGCCAGCAAATTTGGAAAACTCAGCAGTGGCCACAGGACTGGAAAAGGTCAGTTTTCATTCCAATCCCAAAGAAAGGCAATGCCAAAGAATGCTCAAACTACCGTACAATTGCACTCATCTCACACGCTAGTAAAGTAATGCTCAAAATTCTCCAAGTCAGGATTCAGCAGTACGTGAACCTTGAACTTCCTGATGTTCAAGCTGGTTTTAGAAAAGGCAGAGGAACCAGAGATCAAATTGCCAACATCCACTGGATCTTTGAAAAAGCAAGAGAGTTCCAGAAAAATATCTATTTCTTCTTTACTGTGTGGATCACAATAAACTGTGGAAAATTCTGAAAGAGATGGGAATACCAGACCACTTGACCTGTCTCTTGAGAAACCTATATGCAGGTCAGGAAGGAACAGTTAGAACTGGACATGGAACAACAGACTGGTTCCAAATAGGAAAGGAGTACGTCAAGGCTGTATATTGTCACCTTGCTTATTTAACTTCTATGCAGAGTACATCATGAGAAATTCTGGGCTGGATGAAGCACAAGCTGGAATCAAGATTTCCAGAAGAAATGTTAATAACCTCAGATATGCAGAAGACACCACGCTTATGGCAGAAAGTGAAGAGGAACTAAAAAGCCTTTTGATGAAAGTGGAGAGTGAAAAAGTTGGCTTAAAGCTCAACATTCAGAAAACGAAGATCATGGCATCTGGTCTCATCACGTCATGGGAAATAGATGGGGAAACAGTGGAAACAGTGTCAGACTTTATTTTTGGGGGCTCCAAAATGACTGCAGATGGTGACTGCAGCCATGAAAGTAAAAGATGCTTACTCCTTAGAAGAAAAGTTATGACCAACCTAGATAGCACATTGAAAAGCAGAGACATTACTTTGCCAACAAAGTTCCGCCTAGTCAAGGCCATGGTTTTTCCAGTAGTCATGTATGGATGTGAGAGTTGGACTGTGAAGAAAACTGAGCACCAAAGAATTGATGCTTTTGAACTGTGGTGTTGGAGAAGACTCTTGAGAGTCCCTTGGACTGCAAGGAGATCCAACCAGTCCATTCTGAAGGAGATCAGCCCTGGGATTTCTTTGGAAGGATTGATGCTGAAGCTGAAACTCCAGTACTTTGGCCACCTCATGTGAAGAGTTGACTCATTGGAAAAGACTCTGATGCTGGGAGGAAGGGGGAGAAGGAGGAAAAGGGGATGACAGCGGATGAGATGGCTGGATGGCATCACGGACTCAATGGACGTGAGTGTGAGTGAACTCCGGGAGTTAGTTATGGACAGGGAGGCCTGGCATGCTGCGATTCATGGGGTTGCAAAGAGTCGGACACGACTAAGCGACTGAACTGAACTGAACTGATATATATATATATATAATGGAATACTTCTCAGCCATGAAAAACAAACATGGACATTTGCAGTAACGTGGCTAGACCTAGAGATTATCCTACTAAGTGAAGTTAAATCAGACAAACACAAATATCATGTGCTATCACTTATATGTGGATCCTAAAAAATGATACAAATGAACTGATTTACAAAATTGAAATAAACTCATAGACATAGAAAACAATCTTATGGTTAATGAAGGGGAAGGAAGAGGGATAAACTGGGAGTCTGGAATTCACAGATACATACCACTATATAAAACAGATAAACAACAAGGACCTACTGTACAGCACAGGAAAATATAATCAATATGCTATAATCACCTATAAAGGAAACGAATCTGAAAAAGAATATGTATATGCACACACACACATATATGAATCACATTGCTATACACCTGAGACTAATACAACATTGTAAATCAATTATACTTCAGTTTTAAAAAGGAAACAAAAGTATGCTAATATACCCAATTCACATAGGATGCGAACATCCTATTTTCCATTTGTTTCCCAAACTAAGTGTTCACTGATTTCAGTAAGAGCTTACGCCTTGACTATAAATCCTCTAAAACAGTTAAATTACTGTGAGGTTTTTGTTTTGTTTTTGCTTTTCCCTCCTCTCCAATTTTTGCTTTCATGAGATTTCCACTTTGTAGTAAGAAGCAAAAGCCAAGAAGTGTTTCTTTGTGGTTACACTTCTGATAAGGGCTCAAATCTTAATTAAAGAAAAATAAATAATTTTCTTCAAGAGTAACTGTGGACAGCAAAGCGAATTAATAATTTGCTTACTTTTCTGCCTCACAAAGATGTTGGTTGACTCTGAGTTTTTAACAATATTCAAACAACTGTGTAGAGGCTGGCACATCTGCTTTGATGTGTTGTGATTACTGTGTGACATTTTTACTTGTAAATTATAGCCAAGAGTGCTGCTAAAGTAACTTTTATCATCTATATAGTCAAATAGATACCTACAAAACCTATCTTGACTAAGTAGTGATTATTTATAGGCAGCATTTTTTCTGTTTGTTAATGAAGAACTGTAATAACAAGGAAGACAGGAAATAGGAAGTTTCAGTTTAAATTATGTTCACATTCATGAGACACTAAAGCCACTTAAGTCTCCTTTCAGTTTAAGTCATACATGCCATATAGTTATCTTCTAAAAAGAAACTACCAAACTCATTAGAAATTTTCATTTTTCATAGCACTGAAACTTGAAACAGCTTTAAAAGTAATTGTATAGGAATTCTCAACCAAACGCTTTTTACTATTTCACTTGCCTACAAGGAAAAATAAGGCTTTGAGATAGTAATTAACTTGCCCATGATCACACTGCAAGTAAGTGACAAAGTCAGGATTTGATCTGAATTTGTTTAATTCTGACTCATAATAACTGCAAAGCAACATAGGTATCTTCTTTGCCCTGTAGAAGATCATATTCTTACATATAAAGTTCTGGCCCCACACATACAAAAGCCTGAAGCTCATTTACCAAGGCAAAACTTATTTGCAAAGAGATGAATTCTATTCAATTTAACCTATTTGGTCCCTGGGTTGGGAAGATCCCTAGGGTAGGAAATAGCAACCCACTCCAGTATCCTTGACTGAAAAAAATCCCATAGACTGGGGAACCTGGAGGGCTACAGTCCATGGGGTCGTGAAGAGTCAGACACAGCTGAGCATGCATGCAAAGCATTTAGTTCCTAATTTAATGAATGCTTATTAGAATCCCTACAGCTCATCTAGGCCACATGCTAGGGGCCTGGGTGACACAGCTGAAAAGGACATGAGCATGTTCTCAGGGCTTTAGAAACCGGTCACAGTGTGTGTTATCTCCACTACTGGAACTGCAAGGCAGCACCATTTCTGCTCCTGAATCTCTCCTCTCCTTTCCTCTCTCCCAGGCATCCTGCATCAGCCTGCCTCCCTTGAAAATGCTCTTCAGGACTATTCACTTACATTTAACACTCCCACCTTCTCTTTTTATAGTTATTTGCATACTGCTTGGGACTCTATCTGTGGTTTTGTTCTTTTCTCACCATTCCTATCAGTGGCTGTCAGCATGAAGAATCACCGCCTGAGCTCACCAACAGCCACCGCCCCCTCCAGCTTCACTGAGCCACATATGACCTCCCCTTAGCCTGCTCTCACTGCCTGCTCTCAGTCTCTCAGTGCAGGGAGAGCCTAGGTGTTCCATCTCGGCCTACCTGGCAACACAGGCCAGGCACAGGGGAGTTCATGCCCTCCGAAAAGACTTGAACCAGCGACAGCAAGAGGCAAGAAGGCTCAGCACATAAGCCCCACACGCTCTCTTCCACCAAGATTGCCCTGAGCTGTACTAGGAACAGAATACCTCTTCGGAGATACAGCGCTACCAAGCTGTGTTTCTCATGAAGCTCAGTAACACACCACCTCCTTCCCTGCCTCATTTTCCTTGTCCCCGCACTCTTGCTGACTTGGTACTGCACCACCCATCCCAGTAAAGCTTCAGCAGCTTCCCCTCAGATGCTCTGTTTTTTGCGAATCATGGATAAGACAGTTTCAGACTTCCCAGAAGTTCTGTGCAGTTAGTCATCTCTGGACCAGTAACTCTTCTCAAACAGTATTTTCCCAGAACATGAGCACATGTGAGACGAAACTGTTTTTTAATATTCCTTTCTTTAGCATCTCTGTGGGCACCTCCAATTCAACGATGAATTTTGGAGTGAAAATTTTATTCACAAATCATTAAAGTAAAAACATTTTTATGGCATCATGTTTAGATTCATTTCTTTGTTTAAGCATTTATTGTTTCAGGCATTTTCTTAACATTTTTAAATTCCCTTGGACTTTCCGGGAGACAGTAAAAGAATCCACCTGCAATGTGGGAGACCTGGGTTTGATCCCTAAGTTGGGAGGATCCCCTGGAGGAGAGCATGGCAACCCACTCCAGTATTCTTGCCTGGAGAATCTCACTGGACATAGGAGCCTGGCAGGCTATAGTCCATGGGGTCATAAAGAGTTGAACACAACTAAGCAATTAAGCATAGCACAAGGAGGATAAACATAACTTTATTCAATATAATTTGTGTAAATTAAATGATCTGATTGATTAATTGGGATTGATCTAACCATAACATTGTGGTCAGCAAAGACAGTATAACATGTCTGAATAAAGTTCCCCTACATCCAACATAGGATCTGAAAAACTGAGGTGTCAGGAAACAGGAAAACAGTGTAAAAAGATAAGATGGGTGAACAAGGCAATGAAGCACACTTCAGACTTTACCTAGGGAAGAGACCTACATTTACAAAATAATAAGTAGGTTTCATTGCTTCATTCTCAATCGTTAGTTTATCTGAGAGGTTCCTATAAACTATGTTTAAAAGAAATTCATTACACATAAATAGAAATTTGTGAAAGTGAAATCCTTTGCTGTGTTCTCACTGCCATTTGGAATACTTCATTGGCCAAGACCTTCTTGGTCTCTACTGGCTGAAATGGAGGGCAGAATAGAAGACTAGGGAGTGTCTCTATAGCAAGAAGGAGAGAACCTTCTGGAAGACACAGCTGCTGTGAATGGTCATTAAATACTTTTGCTACTGCACAGTCTATAAATCATCATGTGACTAGAACCAAATTTCAAGTCCCATAAATAATAGTAGGCTTATGTCTAAGAGCCAGGGTAGAAATCTGAGAACATGTAGATGGTGATTCACTTGGCATGACTCACAAAGCAACTGTGTGAACATAAAATTTTAAAAAGATAAATCAAAAATTGCATTCAATCTGAGATTTCATAGCCACTCACCATAAGCAGTTAGTTAATCTTTACTGATTTATAACTCCCATATTACTCCCAAATTCATTGTGATGTCAGGTACACAAACTAAGAAAAAGCCTTGGTGTTAGCAATCAATTTTTCTTTAAAAACTATGTGTTACTTCTTTCTGAAACAGAATTCTCAACCTTTTTTCTCTCTTTTGTGTCTCTTTTTAAATTTCCTCATTCACCTCATTTTAGCCAGTTTGTATGTTATCATGCTCAGGCATACTCATTTTCTTGACAAAATGAGTGTGCCTATTTAACCTCTTGGTCATGGAATGGTTTTCAGGTGATATAATACTTTTTCAAAATTTCTTCATGATCTTTACCTGGAAACTGATCTTCATTAGGTTTAAGGTATACTTGCGTATATAACCTGGTTTGACACTTTTGACTAACTTGGCAGCTCACACCCTTGATTCATAGCTGCCTTCTGGCATTTCCAGAAAGAATTTTGCTGAGTGTCTTGACTGGATAGAGAAAAGTAGCTTCTTTGAGCAAATGTAGAAAGCTTTCTCACACATAATCATAATATTCTCTTTGATTTTCTTCTAACATTTCAAAATATTTTCACATCTATTCTCTCATGTAGTGCCTGGTTTGATGTGGGGAAATTAAGGAGGCCAGAGTAAAAGAATATAAGAAGAGAAACTTAAGGGACCCAGGAGAAATTTGCTTCACTAGAATATACAGGAAAGAGAATTTAGAGACCACAAGAGGACAAAGTAGAGTTGTCATGCTGGGAAACTCACCAGAAATATCAATGCTTTAATTTGTTGATGGAGAACAGTGAGGAACTGTTAATACTTTATTATATTAGAAAGTGTAATCATTCTTATTTGATATGTTTCAACTTAGAAGCTCAAAATTTGTTCTATGGTACACAGACTAGCATAGAGATTTGGAGCATGGTCTAGTCCCAAACAAATCAGAGTTTTGAGCTTTAACTCTGCCACTTACCTACAAGCTGTTTGACCTCAGAAGAGTTACATGTCTTTTAGACCCAGTTTTCTCATCTGTCAAACTCATCAGTTTTTCATCTCGTACTATAATGGGATCAATGCCATAGAGTTATTGTGGGATTACATGAATGTAAAGTGTTCACACAATGTCTGTTGCATATTAAGTGCTCAATAAATGGCAGCAACTGCTACACAGAATATACATATGTTTTTGGTATTATCATCTTTTTCAAAAGAGCCTTGGGAAAGAATGACCAGGTGATAGTCATAGCCAAACAAGAATCTCATCATGGTCAATAAAAGATTCTCTTTATTGAGTTTCATCAGTTCTCCCTTTGGGCAACTCTTCTTCTTTATGAAAATGAAAATTAAGTAATGAAGTAATTAAATTAATTAGATGAGTATAAGATGTCTATGGCCAATTCCAGATGCATGGATATACCAGCTCTACCCCTAACTCCACCACTGTGGAGCAAGAAGCAATGGCCTATGGACACAGCTGACTCTTCTCTAATCAAAAGTTGGTGAATCCAGAAAGGATCATTTAAGTACAGATGAAGGACTTCATTCTGATAGGACCTTTCTGTTCCTTCTCCACTCCACATCATCTCCTCCAAAATATACCTATCCTTTTTATTGGAGGAGGTGATGTAACTAGCACTTGCATTTGCTAAGAATTGTTTCCATACACACTTGAATAATTTGCAAAGGCCTCGCTGATCTCCAGCAGCAGCTACAAGGCTCTATAGGCTCCTACTTACTCCATCACTTGGAAATTCATTTTAACAAGTAAAATGGAGTCCTATGGAAACCCTTCTTGGATTTAAACTATTATATGTGCTAATCATGGTCACACTTACAAAACCTGATCCCTTGAGCCCTTCTTCCTCTAAAAATATTGCTACTTGGGGTCCAAGTATGCAACAGAAGACAATTTCTGTGCTTTCTAGCCTGAGGCTCACCTGCTGAGTTCAAAGACTCTTTTTCTCCTTAAACAACTTAGTTACAAATAGAAACACAGCCCTGCATTTATCTCATTAAAAGAATTCAGTCTCCAAAGAAACTTTATGTGTTTACTCATCCTACAAAGACAGGCCTGGTGCCTCTGTCTGGTTTATTATTAACATTGCCCAAGAACTAAATTAGTCTTTTATTTCCAGATAAAGAAATTACAATATAGTGTGTAAAATGAGATCAGGCTCAATGCATACATTCCTGTCCCTAAAACTGACTGCAATCATATTAAGTGAAGTGCCAGATGTAGGGTTCAGATTATATTTTCAGTTACTAATTTTAAGTATAACTAAATCTCTTCTGGGTTGGCAGTGAAGAGGAAAGAGTTAAGCAAGCTCAGGAAAAAAAAATTTAATGGCTCCTAAAACAAAATCTTCCTTATAAATTAGCGTTTGTTGTTTTAGTAGCCACAATGTCAGAAGCTAGACTATAATTTGGTCTATAATACTATAGATTTTCAAACTTCCTATTTATTCATGTATTTCCCAATGGTCATTTAAAATGCCCTCTGCAGAGCCAGTAGTAAGATGCCTAAGAAAATTGCTATTAACTTCATTTTGAGTTAAATGGAATGGAAACAAAGAAGCTGATGTGACTGAAAAATGCCAATGTTACAGGCCAAATCAAGGATCCATATGCCTTAAAGAAAATTCCCTTTAAAAACAGATGGGATCACCCTGGAGAAAGGGCAGCACTGCGTGCGTTGTCTGTCTAAGGCCTTATCAACAAAACTTTCCTCCCTGATCATGTGCTTTGTTGCTCAGTTGTCTCCAACTCTTTGCGACCCCATGGACTATAGCCCAGGCTCCTCTGTCCATGGGGATTCTCCAGGCGAGAATATTGAAGAGGGTTGCCATGCCCTCCTCCAGGGTGATGGATCCTAAACAGGCAAACACCCCCTCAACCTCCTCAGCTTTTCTAGTTTTCAAGCATGATTTTCTTCCAGACAACACAACCATCAGTTCTCTCTGCTGTCTTCTGGGAGCTGCAGAAGACTGCTCCCTGCCCCTCTCTCTTCACTTATCTCTGTCCCTACCCCCACTACTTGCTGGCTAGCTCCATGAAGGGTCTCTTAGCCTGTCCTCTTCCATTTCCCTGTGCCTCTCTGCTGACTCTTCTGACCTTCCCTTTCCCTGTCTTGATTCTAAGAACACTCACAACCACTCACCTTGATCGTCCCTCTTAGCATGAGTTCTCTTCACCACACCATCCGAAATCTGCAATGCAGTCTCACCTATCCTGGCCTTGGTCTGATCCCCCTCCTTGGTGCAATTAGAATGGTGCTTCTGAAATATGTGTGTGCACACAGATCCCCAGGATCTTGTTGAAAGGCATATTCTGACTCACTATTTCTGAGATGGAGCAGGAGGCTCTGCATTTTAATCAAGCACCCAAACGATGCTTTTGCTGGTGACCCCAGAACCACACCTTGAGTAGCAAGGATATAGCATCACAGAAGATGTGGGCATGGAAACCCAGCTGCCTCTAGCTTTGTCTGCTTCTTGATCCACATACCTCTGGATTTTTAGGAATCCTTCCCCTTCTATGGCAAGTACAACACTGAGCCTTTACAAATTTTGCTCCAGTTATTTCAGTGTTCAAAAGCACACTCAAAATAGCTCACTGCATCCACAAGCACCCTTCTGTCCCTTCACTTGTTCCAAGACTTGTGGAATCCATCAGTGCTCTGGGGGAAAGAAGCTTTGAAATGTAATTGAACAGGGGTGCTGCCTAGCATATCAATGAATCCTGTAAGGGTTTTTCCCTCTTTTAGTTATTCACTGAATTTTGAAAGATAAAAACAGACTGGAAATAAAATTAAATTTCCAGGTGCTCTTGCTTCAGTCATTTACTTCTTGTGAGCACCTCCAAGTGCCAACTGCCTCTGAGTCTCAGTTTCCCCAAACATAAAGGAGAGGATTTTCTACTCAGCCCTGTTAAAGTAGGATTTACAGTCTCTAGTGAAACCTGCTATGGAAAGATGCTATTAAAAATGTAGAGTATTACAGATCACATCTGCACCAAGACCAGAAACTTTTTTTTTTCAATAGAAAAAGGACTTAGTGTTCTCCATTCTCTACATTTTTTTTCCTCTAATGAGGTATGGAACTATGCAGACCATAATGACTTCAGCTTAAAGGGTAGGTTCAGTTACTATGTAATCTCATAAATCTCTCCTAGCTGTAAGTAACAGCTAACTTCTACTTCCTCTGATATTTTATTTACCCTGTAAATCAGCTCTATTCTTTCACTTCGCACAAAGGGAGTTGGGAACCCCAGCTCTCATAGGAATGCAGAGGCAGACAAGCCGCTTTGTGTGTGCCTCTGATCCAGGAACCCCCACTGCAAAGCAGACCACCCCCGCCCCAGATGCAGGGCATGGAATCCCATCAATCACCTAAGGAGGGTTATGCCAGCGAAGTCCTGGGAGGTGAGGAAAAGACAGGGCTGAAAACGGCAGCTGCCTGAATTTCTGCAGCACAGCCAGCCAGAACTGAAAATGGAATCACAGAAGTGAAAACATTAGTGAAAAGCAATTGATTGGCATCCAAGTGGGTATCTTACTTTCTTTGACTTTGCTTTCAATTAACTTCAGTCACGCCTGTGCATGTGTGGACACAATGTGAGCAAACCTGCAGCTTCCCTTTAGTGCAGTTTCGCTCTCTCCCTGGAGATCTGTTCCGGCTGGGGCAACATGCTGTGTCTTCCTCCATCTCTGGAGGTGCAGGATGTCCAGTGGCTAGGATCCCTGCCCCGTTCCATGGAGCTGGCGAGGAGCTTTGACATCCCTCCATTTGTCTTCCTCCACCCACCACTATGATCCAAGCCAAAGATAGGGAAGGATATATGGCATAAGTAGAATTCTAAGAAAAAAGACTTGATTTTTTTAGCTTATTTACTTGTTTTAATTGGAGGATAATCACTTTACAACAATGTGATATTTTCTGCCATATATCAGTATGACTCAGCCTTAGGTATACGTGTGTGCTCTCCATCCCAAACCCTCCTCCCACCTCATTCCCCACCCTAAGACTTAATGTTAACCTGTTCGTTAGACAACTTTGATTCCAGTCTATTAGTGAAAAGCAAAATTGTCCCTAAACTGCTTACAGGAACATATTTCTGGCACCAATATAATGAAATCCAGTACCCTTTTATTTTCTTACAGGCCATTTAGTGTCCAATTTCACAGACTTCAAAGGGAGTTTAATCACACTATGAAAAGAAAGGCATATAATAAAATTATTTACACGACTCCTTGTTGCAACTACGGGGAGATGAAGACAGAAGATAAGAAAGCAGGAAAACAAACTAAAGGAGAAAGCCAAGGTGAAAATGAATAGTACTAGATGTCAAAGGTAACTATGAGGTCAAAGCCAAGATAGACTAAGTCTGAAGATATATGGAATCTAGTGTTTGGTTTTAAATTAGACCCAGGATAAACTTAGAAGTTAGATAAAGGAGCTCAAAATTGAAGGCCAACAGAAAAAAATAGAAAACTGATCAATTTTCTTAAATCACTTTTTGATGCTCTAAGTTTTAAATAAACTTTACCTATAGCAGTAATGTCTGCTGCTGCTAAGTCACTTCAGTAGTGTCCAACTTTGTGTGACCCCATAGACGGCAGCCAGCCAGGCTCCCCCGACCTTGGGATTCTCCAGGCAAGAACACTGGAGTGGATTGCCATTTCCTTCTTCAAGGCATGAAAGAGAAAAGTGAAAGTGAAGTCACTTAGTCGTGTCCTACTCTTAGCGACCCCATGGACTACAGCCTACCAGGCTCCTCCATCCATGGGATTTTCCAGGCAAGAGTACTGGAGTGGGGTGCCGTCGCCTTCTCCGGCATTAATGTCTACTGGATGTTTAATGTGTGCAGTGTGTGTGTGTGTGTCCATGATGGTTTCAGTTCAGTTCAGTCACTCAGTCGTGTCTGACTCTTTGTGACCCTGCACACCAGGCCTCCCTGTCCATCATCAACACCCAGAGTCCACCCAAACTCAAGTCCATTGAGTCGGTGATGCCATCCAACCATCTCATCCTCTGTCATCCCCTTCTCCTCCTGCCTTCAATCTTTCCTAGCATCAGGGTCTTTTCCAGTGAGTCAGCTCTTCTCATCAGTTGGCCAAGGTATTGGAGTTTCAGCTTTAGCATCAATCCTTTCAATGAATTTTCAGGACTGATCTCCTTTAGGATGGACTGGTTGGATCTCCTTGCAGTCCAAGGGACTCTCAAGAGTCTTCTCCAACACCACAGTTCAAAAGCATCAATTCTTTGGTGCTCAGCTTTCTTTATAGTCCAACTCTCACATCCATACATGACCACTGGCCACCTGATGTGAAGAGCTGACTCACTGGAAAAGACCCTGATGCTGGGAAAGATTGAAGGAGGGAGGAGAAGGGGATGACAGAGGATGAGATGGTTGGATGGTATCACCGACTCAATGGACTCGAGTTTGTGTGGACTCTGGGAGTTGGTGATAAACAGGGAGGCCTGGTGTGCAGGATCACAAAGAGTCGGACATGACTGAGTGACTGGACTGAACTGAACTGAGACTGGTCATAACTTTCCTTCCAAGGAGTAAGTGTCTTTTAGTTTCATGTCTGCAGTCACCATCTGCAGTGATTTTTGTGCCCCCAAAATAAAGTAAGCCTCTCTTTCCACTATTTACCCATCTATTTCCCATGAAGTGATGGGACCAGATGCCATGACCTTAGTTTTCTAAATGTTGAGCTATAAGCCAACGTTTTCACTCTCATCTTTCACTTTCATCAAGCGGCTCTTTAGTTCTTCACTTTCTCCCATAAGGGTGGTGTCATCTGCATATCTGAGGTTATTAACATTTCTTCTGGAAATCTTGATTCCAGCTTGTGCTTCATCCAGCCCAGAATTTCTCATGATGTACTCTGCATAGAAGTTAAATAAGCAGGGTGACAATATACAGCCTTAACATACTCCTTTTCCTATTTGGAACCACTCTGTTGTCCCACATCCAGTTCTAACTGTTGCTTCCTGACCTGCATACAAATTTCTCAAGAGGTAGGTCAGGTGGTCTGGCATCCCCATCTCTTTCAGAATTGTCTACAGTTTATTGTGATCCACACAGTCAAAGGCTTTGGCATAGTCGATAAAGCAGAAATAGATGTTTTCTGGTACTCTTTTGCTTTTTGATGATCCAACAGATGTTGGCAATTTGATCTCTGGTTCCTCTGCCTTTTCTAAAACTAATTTGAATATATGGAAGTTCACAGTTCACATATTGCTGAAACCTGGCTTGAAGAATTTTGAGCATTACTTTACTAGCGTGTGAGATGAGTGCCATTGTGCAGTAGTTTGAGCATTCTTTGGCATTGCCTTTCTTTGGGATTGGAATGAAAACTGATCTTTTCCAGTCATGTGGCCACTGTTGAGTTTTCCAAATTCGCTGGCATTTTGAGTGCAGCACTTTCACAGCATCATCTTTTAGGATTTGAAATATCTCCACTGGAATTCCATCACCTCCACTAGGTTTGCTCATAGTGATGCTTCCTAAGGCCCACTTGACTTCACATGTCTGGTTCTAGGTATACAGTCCAATTTAAAGACAATTTTATGCTTTTTTCACTTTTCCTGTGTATAAGTGCTTCTTATGCATAATTTTTAAACTTTGAGAACATTTGGTGCTGTTTCTTTATTGAAAGGGGGTAAAAATGCTCATAAAAATAGATGGAGAACATCTCACCTGACATCAGTATTTATTTACCCATGTATTCATTCACTCAACACACCTTTGCTGGGTTTTGTAGGCACTTGACCCTGATGAGGAGACAAAAGTAGAATATATACTCTGGTAGGGCTATATTAAAAGGCACCACAAAAGCTGGGGGAAGACCTCATGGGACTCTGTACTATTTTTGAAGCCTCCTGTGAGTCTATAATTACAAAATAAATCGTTTTGTTTTGTTTTTTTAAATAGGGTGACCAACTGTCCAGGACTCTATCCATTTTGGCACTAAAATTCCTTCATCCTTGAAAACACCTTAAATCCTGGAAAACTGGGACAACGGATCACCATATAAAATGAAGTAAGTATTGTCTCGGAGAAGGCAGTGGCACCCCGCTCCAGTACTCTTGCCTGGAAAATCCCATGGATGGAGGAGCCTCATAGGCTGAACTCCATGGGGTCGCTAAAAGAGTCAGACGCAACTGAGCGACTTCATTTTCACTTTTCACTTTCCTGCATTGGAGAAAGAAATGGCAACCCACTCCAGTGTTCTTGCCTGGAGAATCCCAGGGACGGAGGAGCCTGATGGGCTGCCGTCTACGGGGTCACACAGAGTCGGACACGACTGAAGTGATTTAACAACAGCAAGTATTGTCTCCGTCTTCAATTGCCTTATATCTATTAAGGACATAATAAATTAGTAGGAGGAAAAATATTAGTAATGCATGGCACGTGTGTGACTGGACCTAAATCTTTCACTGGTGATAGATATCACTAATAGATCACAGATTTGTTTCCTGAGCTCAGACACAGCCTCAGATCCTTCCAGAGAGCAACTATTTTTTCTTTTAATTTTAAAATCCATAAGTTCTTAAAATAAGAACATAAATTTTTAAATCCAGAAATTCTTTAAAATCCATAAGTTTTTAACTTTAAAATCCATAAAAATAAAAAATTCATTTTATTTTTCTTTCTTTCTTTTGGGCCACATGTTATGTGGGATCTTAGTTCTCTGACCAGAGATTTAACCCATGCCCCTTGGAGTGAAAGTGCAGAGTCCTAAACACCAGCTGCTGCTGCTGCTGCTGCTAAGTCACTTCAGTCATGTCCGACTGTGCAACCCCATAGACGGCAGCCCACCAGTCTCCTCCGTTCCTGGGATTCTCCAGGCAAGAATACTGAAGTGGGTTGCCATTTCCTTTTCCACCTAACCACTAGACCACCAGGCAATTCTCCCCAGATACCAACTATCAATGAACTGGAGTTGGCAACAGAATTGAAACCTATATGCTATTCTTGCATTCTTCTACAGTGTCAAAGAATTTTTCAGGCATTTTTACTTTCATAGACAAGCTTAAGAAGAAAGCTCCAATTTCCAGGCCATGCTCTGCTTTCGACTGGAAAAATAAACAATTATTAAGAGTTGCTGGGCATCCCTGATAACTCAGTGGTAAAGAAACCTCCTGCGAAAGCAGGGGACACTGGTTTGATTCCTGTTTTGGGAAGATCCCACGTGCCTCAGGACAACCAAGGTCGTGTGCCACGGCTACTGAGTCAGCGATCTAGAGCCTGTGAGCCCCAACTACTGGGCTCACACACCGCAGCTTCTGAAGCTTGCATGGCTAAAGGCCGCTCTGCAACAAGAGAAGCCACTTCAATGGGAAGCCTGCGCACCTCTGCTGGAGAGTAGCCCCTGATGCCACAACTGAAGAAGGCCCGGGGGAAACACTGAAGGCCAGCATAGCCAAAAATAAAATAAACAAATAAATCTTTTTTAAAAAAGCAAGTTACTATGCATAGTTTTGTATTTCTTCTTCAATGTCCTCTCATTATTGTACAGGTGATCCAAAAATTAGTCTCTTGTTGTCAATCTTAAAATCACAACACTCTTGGGAGATTAAAGATTAAACTCCAATATATTTCTATGAGAAATATACATATAGAAGTAAATCCTTTCTTCAGTGAAAGTGGTGACAGACTTTCACAGCATATGGTTTAATTTTTTTTAATATACAAAATAAGCACCTCCTTCAGACCCTCGGTATCTGTGTATGAGAATAAAACTACCTACAGATTCACACTCTTACATTGTTTTTGTACTTCCTCTTTCTTCGATGCATCTTTCAGACAAATAAGTAGGCAAACAACACTTACTTCAGTCTTATTAAGTACAAGTATACCTGACAACAGTGAAGCCTTTCATTCAGATATACATACAGTGCTCCAGACTGGATCTAATCCTTTAACATTTTTCAACATTTAAAGCAGGAGAGCATAAAGAGGTTTTAAAGTCACAGTGGGTTAAGTTCAAAGCCTGGCCCTGCCATTGTCTAACTGTGTGATATTACTCTCCTTGAGCTCAGTTTCTTCATCTATAAAATCTTAGTCTGGACTCCTTGAGTTACTGAAACATTCAATGAAACAACATGCATAAGGTACATGTAAAAATAATAGTGTTCATTTATTTTGTTATTATTGCTACAGTTAAATTTTTGTTGTTTTCCCAGTAATAGCTGAATATATCACTAGACCATCAAAACTTTTTAGAATTTTAATTTTTTTTATTTATTTACAATTAGCTTAGTTTTACAATTAGCTTAGTTTTGGAAAAGGCAATGGCACCCCCACTCCAGTACTCTGGCCTGGAAAATCCCATGGATGGAGGAGCCTGGTAGGCTGCAGTCCATGGGGTCACTAAGGGTCGGACACAACTAAGCGACTTTCCTTTCCCTTTTCACTTTCATGCATTGGAGAAGGAAATGGCAACCCACTCCAGTGTTCTTGCCTGGAGAATCCCAGGGACGAGGGAGCCTAGTGGGCTGCCATCTATGGGGTCGCACAGAGTCGGACACAACTGAGGCAACTTAGCAGCAGCAGCTTAGTTTTATGGAGAAGGCAATGGCACCCCACTCCAGTACTCTTGCTTGGAAAATCCCGTGGACAGAGGAGCCTGGTGGGCTTCAGTCCATGGGGTCACTAAGAGTCGGACACAACTGAGCAACTTCACTTTGACTTTTCACTTTCATGCACTGGAGAAGGAAATGGCAACCCACTCCAGTGTTCTTTCCTGGAGAATCCCAGGGACGGGGGAGCCTGGTGGGCTGCCGTCTCTGGGGTCGCACAGAGTCAGACAGGACTGAAGTGACTTAGCACCAGCAGCAGCAGCTTAGTTTTACAGCATCTCTATAACTAGTACTCATATGCCATACAATATAAATCATCGCATTTCAATAAATATTTTTAAATGTCTGCTCAACATTCAGACTGTGTATATGCCACTGAAACACTGCTGAGAGGATGCCCACCAGTTGCCATAATTGGACAAAATTGGAAAGAAATTCAAATTTCAAATAAAAGATAACATATTTTCCTCTTCTAAATGATCAAAGATTGAACTGTCTAGTATCTTAGCAACACTTAAGTGGATGGGTGATAAGCATTTACTTTCAACTTTTAAATCTTTTTATTAAACTACAAGAATGAGATTTTTAAAGAAATGAAACACTAAAGGATTGAAATGTTCTCTCTTTCTTCTTTACACTTGTCCAGGACATAGGAGATTTTTCCAAAAATGCTGCTGCCAACTGGCTGAAAAGCAAATACCATTGCAATTAAATTCATATATTTGGTAAATGATATAATTTCTAATCAATTCACTCAATTCACTAGATCTCTAAATATTCAGTAGTGTGATGGGAGTGCGTATTACAAATAATGTATTGTTTGAACCTGGTTTCCTTTGATCTTATTGAGCATTTGAATTTCATGACTAATAACAATATCTTTTTCTTTTTAATATAAATTTATTTATTTTAATTGGAGGTTAATTACTTTACAATATTGTATTGGTTTTGCCATACATCAACATGAATCCACCACGGGTGTACACGTGTTCCCCATCCTGAACCCCCCTCCCTCCTCCCTCCCCGTACCATCCCTCTGGGTCGTCTCGGTGCACCAGACCTAAGCATCCAGTATCATGCATTGAACCTGGACTGGTGATTCATTTCATATATTAAAAAAAGAAAAAGAATAACATATATTTTTAAACTGAGTTTATATTCCCAGTATGATGTTTGACCTAATTAAGAAGCTTAAAATGTGAACTATAGAGAGGTTCTAAAAATAAAATTCAGTCATAAGTCTCTATTATTAATTTAGATATTATCTGAAGGAGCACAGATGCAAAGGCTACAAAAATAATGTACAAATGAGCAGACGAGCTAAATCAGTCTGATCATGTAGGTGTTAAAGTTTCCTTCCGACTCGCCCTCCGGTTGAAAAGATCAAAGTGAGGCCTGGAATTATCATTGCATTGGTCTCAGTCATCCCAGTTTCACCGCGTTCAGTCATTCTGTGTGTTCTATATTCAGTGCAGCTGTTGTTGTGGCTCTTGAGATGTTAGACTCACTAATAAGTTATTTTCCAGTCTTTTGGCAAGAACGGGGCTATAAGAGAAATGGCTTGTCTTGATGTGTTCCAGCTGGAAGTAAATATGTTCTCCCATTGAAAAACAGGTCATTGCCTGGAGGCTTCCAAATTTTGCCTAACTGAGCACTGGATTAGGAGCTGCCAAGGAATCCAATGGTTATATGTGATTAAGGAAACAGAGGGACATACTGATCCAAGCCCCAGGAAGAGGTTAAGAACTCTTAATTTCAATCCCAGATTTCCCTGCTAACATGTTTTACAACCTTGAAAATGCCACTTAGCCTTTGGCTGTGCTTCCATAGCCATAACCCTAATTATTTAATATTTATTGAACACTCATAAAGCACTGGTTCCTGAAGAGAACATAAAGCAAAAGCAACTAGCTTTGTCACTCCAGTGTTTATTTTATAAGGATCCCATTAGCAGTATTTCACAGCCTACCACTTTGAAAATGCGCTCTGTAGAACCAAAGATCACTCAAAATTTAGAGAATATTCATTCGTGACTTTTTTCATCAGGACGAAAGAGAACAGATGGAATGGGCTTACATTTTTGACCCAGTGCACAATTCCAAGAAATCCTTGATTCAAAACAAAATAAATGAAAGATTCTATTCTGAAAACTAGCAACTGCACTATGAAGATGGACCAAGAAAACATCCAAAACATGGGGGCACTTGTGAGGCTGTAATTCTTTGTCTTTGATTTAGTTGGGATTGAACGTATTTTCACTTATTTTGTCAAAGACACATTTGTGTTGAAGCCAAGGAAAAATAGTGCTCACCCTCTGCAGTGAGGAGGCTCTCTTATATTGAAAGGCACACCCCATTTACCTTGACCCGTGTCACCAATTCACTGTCCTAATCTAGCAAACACTGTTTGCATAGATAGCACCGAAGTTCCTAAGAACTATTTGGATCTGCCACTGTGAACAGTCACAGACATTTGCAATATTCAACATGATGCCGTGGTGTTGCAGCTTCTTCATGGATGTGTATGACTGATTGGTTTTCCCTGCAGTGAGGAACTGTTTTCAACTGCAAATCATATAGGCCAGGATCTTTAAAACAGTTACACTGGAGGTTTTTTTTTCTTTCTGTTTTGCTTGAAATCCTTATTTCAAAATGAGGTTCTGTGATTATTTATCCTAGCTTTGGAAGCCATGGAAAAATGTTACATTTGAAGAAGACGATTAAAGAAGATGACACGAGCTAGAAATCATTTAACCAGCTAGGAGAATCATTTTCATCTATTTTGGGTTCGATGTGTAAGTACAATATACAGAAAGTATTTTTCTTTCATTCCCTTTTCATGCTTTAAATTTTTATAAGAAATGTGCTATGTAAAGATGGATGTGAATAAAGGTAAAAAACAGTTAAAATATCTAGTCTTCTAATTCCTTTTGCTTTCAAAATTACATCCTTGAAAACCTATCAGTTTAGTCCCTGCTACCTCATACTATATGATTATTTGCGAAGAGCCATCCTCAAGTTTACTTTAGTTCTATTTGTGAAAAAATAATATTAATAATAGATTGCAAAATCAGTAAATTTATCTAGTGTCATTAAAGAATAAGAAGTTCCCGTAGAAACATTTACTTATTTAAGAACTCAAACTTTTATTAGACATCATTTCAAGTTTTCATAATGACAGTGTTAGCATTATAAAAATAATTATTGCAAATGCTTTAATATAATAGTAGCCTCATGACTATTAAACATGCAAGCTGTTTGCCCCTACACCAAATGGTCCCAGGCTGCTTTCTAATGGGGGGACTCAATGGCCTCAGACTTCTCTGTTTAACTGTGAGCTGTGTCATTTTTCAGTATTTGGACTCTCACAGCCCTGCCTCAAAACTACCTTTGCTTCAAAGGTGAAGTTGGGGAAATAAGTAAACTCGGTATAAGTTTGGACTCCCTGCTCAGTCTATCTCCACTGGAAGATTTCAGATAGGATACTAAATTACAAAATGAGGGAACAACTGAACAGAAAACAATTAGAGGTGCGCAAACTATGCTTTCTGCTAGCAATGTACACTCGTCGTTATTTCCTATCTGATCTTTGTACAAAGTGCTTTCTCTGTAGATTTAACACTACGATCTTGTCTTTACCAGACCTCTTCCGCTTCATCTATCTCTCTAGTTTCCCAATAAGATTTCAAGTCTTAATCCTATACCCTCAAAGTTCTGCCCACTTTTGTATGGACATCCAATGGCCCCATGGGTTAGATTTTCTGTTCCAGTCATGCAGGTCTTGGATGAAATTCCAACAGTTTTACTGGGTTCAAGCCAAGTTTGTTTTGAGCACTAGTTATAACCAGTAGCGATAGCTTCTAATGTTAAAAATGATCCTTTGAAAACCTCATTAGAGACAATCTCATGACTTATCTATAAGACCCTGCCATGGCTGAGGATCTGATTCTTAGCCTCTCATTTAGTTCAATGAGCCAAGACAGGCTGTCCCTGACAAACATTACCATCACCTCAGCAGACAGTATAACAAAGCCAAGGAAATTCCAAACTGCCATCCATCACCCATGTGAGAGAAATACTTTATGACCTTTCAAGTGGGCCTTTGTCCATTAATACAGCTCTCTGACAATGCTCAACACATTTATTCATGGTGGATTTGACTCTTGGCTCAATGAGATCTAAGGAAGTTAAAAACAAAAGACGATTTTTATCGCTTATTTCTGTGGGAGCCTAGAGAATTTGTTTAGGAATCTAAGTCCTATGGCCTCAAGTACTCAAACCGTCACTAACACACAGCAAGTTCACAGACTGGTGAAGACCGCACAGACCTCTCAGTTTCCCCCTAGGGGAATCAAATCTGTCCTACAGCTGTGCAGAGATATATTTTGATAGGAGCACTATTCTTTAAAATTACTGTCTGTTTCAAGACTAATTTTACAAAGGATTCTGTGTGACCATCAAGTCAATGTATTCTTTTGCAGCATGCAGGACTCACTTTACTTTCAAAGTTAGGGTTCTTTAAAGCCACATTATTTTTCTCTTGCAGAGCAGCCAGTTGGTTAGAACTGTTAAAATCACCCTCAAACAATTATGTTTTATAATGTGTTTTCACATTGAGCAAAGGTAGAAGTGCAGATGTGAGCCGAAACTCTCCATCCATAGGAAATGTAAAAGAAGGCTAATTGAAGAGGTCATGTGTCCAGAAGCCAAAGTGACTTCAGAGGGCCGAGATCAGAGCTCATCCTTTGGTCGACTACAGAGGGGGCTCTGTGTTCACCTGGGGTCAGTGTAAGCCAGGGGTCACACGTGACACTGGAAAGGAGAATAATTATCACGCAGTACCCAACTTCCACATCATGAAAGTCCCACTGATTTACACCTGGGTGATCAGAAACCATACCTAGGTGCCCCCATCACTCCTCCTGCTGGAGCCCTCTGGCCATCTGCCTCTTCGAAGCCCCGGCCAGACCATGGAAGGGGCCAGCACGGCTCCCACGGCTCCACGGCTCCATCTCTCTGCTTTCTCGTTGGTTGCTCTGTCTCTAAAGAATGGAAAATCTTTCTTTCAACTCTAATACCCACACCCCATTTCCCTGCCCCTTTTCTCCCAAGCAGTATAACTCGAGCTGAAATACAGAGTCACTCACTTTTTTTTTTCCCATTCTGTTGCATAAAACCTGAAAGGGGGAGACAAAAGCACCCGTGAACTTTGGAGATTAATACTTCTTCTGGTCCCAGCTGTCAGATTTATTTCTTCTTTGTAGCTAAATCAGGTCATTATGCTACAAATCTTTATTTTAGATGAAAGATTTAAATCTCTACAGAATTGGGGGAGCTTGGGGGCGGGGGAGCATAACAAGCCATCCATAGTAATTGGCTGTAGTTTTATCTGGATGTGTGTATGCAGGCTGCTATCAAATTCCGATAAACTTTTCCTGACCCTCTTCACTTTCTGGAGTCCCTGGGAATCCCAGTAACCAATGCATTTTCCGGGCACTCAGATTGCATGCTCAATTATAAACTGTCTCCACATCTAAGACGTCATGTTTCTACAGAGTACTTTAAACAATCAAAGAAATTAAAAGATCTTTGTGTTGCTTTGGAATAATAATAGTAATTTTTTTTTAAGTTTCTGTAACTCAAGCATTTGTCCTTGACGTGTTCTGAATTATTTCTTCAGAATTTAAAAAAAAGAGAAGTAAGAGGCAGACATAATAGAAGGCTTAGAGATTCCATTCAGCCACTTTAAAAGCAAAACCAAAGAACAGAGGTGGCAGCAAAAGTCTGAAAAGGCATTAAGTCATCAGAATCACCATTCAGTGGAACAGCTTTGGAACAGATGTGTCTCCCATCGTCTTTATCCAAAGAACCAGAGAGGGGACATTGAATATATTAATAAAGATAATAAGGCAACTAGCCCTGAGCCAGTGTCGCTTTTAGTCAGGTATTCTTCAGGCAGACTCGTTAGATGGCTCCGAAGCACCCATTGTAGTTTTTGCTTCATGTGGCAATCTCTTATTTGCCCTGTATTTGGGGAGCAGGGTGGTAAACGGATGGAGCCCCAAATCAGGAGACTTGTGTTGCATGTGCAGAGTAGGAAAGTAAAAACTCATGTGTAGTTCTGATTAGGTTGCCAGAGCCCCATGTGGTTCAGGAGCTCTGAGCACAAATCCAGATTTCTGCAGAGTTTTTGTATTCAGATCTCTAGGAGACAGTAATTACTATGATTCTATGCGGTCAGCACCCCGAAGCCTAGGCGATGCTGAGGCCCTGGACTTAGGGACTCAGGAAAATCTCCACTTGCCACATTTTTACTCATGTTTCCTATTTTCAATTGTTCCAAGAGCAGGATACTCTGAAGGAGGAAAGGTGGAACCTATCAAGGAGCAGGCAAAAATGCTCTAGGGTCAATGTACTTATGTCAAAAGTCCTGTGAGAGCTGTTGGGATCCTGCCATAAATGTTTGAAATCCTGACTGAGAGAATGGCTAGAAACTAGGGCTGCCCTGCTCGCAACCTTAAGGCCCCATCTGACAAAATTATCTTTGACCTGGTCCTGTCATAATGTCTGAAATTGCTCCCTCTGAAGACCTCGTCTCTGTTAAGTGCATCCCCTCCAGAAGGTCCCAATTTAAATGCTAATGTTTTGCTCACCCAATATCAGTCATTAGTTTATCACATTAGCCTTAGTCACCCTGGGAAAATGGAACTTGGTCGGGTAAGCACTAATGAAAGGCAAGGTGAAAGGGATGTTCCAGAACTTGTGTGGGGAGCAAAGATATGAAACAGGTAGTTAAACAGAGCATACTGGGGTCGGAAGCTAGAGTGACAGGCAATAAACCAGTATATCCCCCACCCACTTAGAAGTGGGGTACACAACATGCCTCCCAGGGGAAGTTGCTAGAGGAAAGATTAGAGGAGACTTTAAGCAAGCTTTACCTTCATCATATTTTTGTCTAGAGCTGGTCCTAGCTGGAGCTAAGTAAATCTAATAAACAAGACATAAAATACTAACCCTAATCCTAACAAAAAGAGGTGGTCCAACAGTCCATATGCCTCCAGAAGAAAGAACTCAACTGGGAATTTGAAGCACACCCTTGGCCCTTGCCATTTAAGATGATCCACTGCAAACTAGGCCAGCTCTATCTGACAGGATGACAGCTATTCCCACAGTGGCTTTGGGATGCCATTTGAAAATCAGATTATTTATTTTTTTAAAGGCAACATCCATTGTTCAGCTTGTTTTTCTTTCGGTTAATCTAAATGGGAACATCCTTATCTGCAAGGGCACAGATACCTTTTGCGGCGCTCTCTGCAATATACAAATGTGTTGCCTGGTAATGATCTTTCTAGCTAAATTAAGATGTTCTGTACTACAAACGCCTATGTATACAAACAACATGGGTTAGACAGAGCAAAGAACTATTCATTAGGTGCCTAAAAACGCAAGATGAACAGCACAAGATGGCATATTTGTGCAAATCTATTTTTGAAATATTTAAAACCCAACTTGTTCTATTAATTTTTAAAATGATGCTTATTCTTAACATGCTCAAATATCTCCCAGAGGGAAAAGCAATCTGCAGAAAAGCTTTTGATCTTTAGTCATTTTCAAGCATCTGCAAATTAAAAGACCTGTTGGGGAGATGTTCCGCTCATTTGTTGGCTGAGAGGCACTTTTGTTTTCAATGGGAAGAGAGATGTTCATTTAAATTTGGAGGAATCTCCTTAAATTTAGGAAATAGCAGTGCCTTCGTGTAAATAGGAATATGTGATTTCACAGATATTTTCCAGCAGTTCTCCACGAGAAGGAAATTTCAGAATATTCAGCAAATAGGGCAAGAACGCATGTCCTTTAAAGCAGCAGTCCCCAGCCTTTTTGGCACCAGGGATCCATTTCATGGAAGACAGTTTTTCCACAGACCAGGCAGGGGAGAGGGGAGGATGGCTTCGAGATGATTCAAATGTATTACATTTATTGTGTAGTTTATTTCTATTATTATTACATCAGCTCCACTTCAGATCATCAAACGATAGATCCCAGAAGTTGGGGACCCCTGCCTTAAAGTATCTCTGTGTTAAAGTTTCTTTGTACTTATGGTGTCACCTGCTGGCAGTGGAGGTTTGTTCTTGGGCAGAAGGATGATGACGTGGTGAGACAGAATTGTGTAGTGTTGGTAAAGACAAAGCTTTCTGGTCAAACTGACATGCAGTTGAGTCCTAGTTCTAACATTTCCTGAGTAGGTTGAGGCTGGAGAAGTCACTTAATCCTTCTGAACTTTAGTTACACTATCTGCAAAATGGGCACAAGAATAATCCCTCCTTTATGAGATTGTTGTTCAACATTAAAATGAGATAATGCCTATAAGTGTTCATGAATACGAATGTACAGTGCCCTGTGTACAAAAGTATACACTAAATGACAGCAACCTGCCGCATCACAATTCATCACTGAAAGTTTAATCAAAGACTATATCAAGTTCATAATATGAACATTTTTGGTCAGAACATTTTTGGTCAAACATTTTTGTGGAGTGAGGGAGGTTTAAAGTAGGGAATCATTTACACAGAAACAATACAAGCATTCTCAGAGGCTAGTGTGTACTTTCGGAGAAGGCAATGGCAACCAGTCCAGTACTCTTGCCTGGAAAATCCCATGGATGGAGGAGCCTGGTAGGCTGCAGTCTATGAGGTCACTAAGAGTCGGGCACTGAGTGACTTCACTTTGACTTCTCACTTTCATGCATTGGAGAAGGAAATGGCAACCCACTCCAGTGTTCTTGCCTGGAGAATCCCAGGGACAGGGAGCCTAGTGGGCTGCCATCTCTGGGGTCACACAGAGTCAGACACGACTGAAGCAACTTAGCAGCAGCAGCAGCAGTGTGTACTTTTATGGGTGAGTTCTTGAGGCCACACATAAAATGCTCCAGTTCATCATTGCCCGACACATGCCCTTGGCACCAGATCTAGAAAGGAGCCATCAATGCTCTCTGCAATTGTTGCTCCAGCGGCCTCTGAGATACCTGTGAATTAACTGTGAACTTGTATCTTTGTCATCAAGAGGGACAGAGACAATCTGAAAAGGTTACTGTCACATGTGGCTAAACCCTGATTTTTAGTTGGCCTGCTGCAAATATCTTAACAAAACAAAACAAAACAAAATCACTGATTCAACCATGCCTGTTTCCACCAAAATAATTTTCCATCTGTCAAAGAGACATAATCTCAATACCATTTGTTGAGTGTCAGCAAAGATATGAATAATCTTTGGTGTCCCTCTTATTTATTCTCTAAGGAAGCTAAAGATCAAGGCCAAATATCCAGAATTCCACTTGGGTTTCTCATCAGATCTTAGGGATTTTCAGGCATGCCTAAATCATAAAGAAAGATCATAAAGTTCATCCCTTATACTTGTACATATGAAAAAACAGGCAACAGAGAGGTTAAGTAATTCACTTCAGGACAGAAGGCTCATTATAGATGAGGCTGTATTAGAAGGCATGGCTCCAGAAAGTCCATCCAGGCCTCTTTGCACTTTCCTCACATGACTTAGAAGGAAGACCATTTCTTTTTAGATTCCACAGAAAGAGACTCACAGATTTAAGGGGAAAGGCTAAAAGGAAAGGATAGTTAGAGAGTTTGGGATGGGTATACACACTGTTATATTTAAAATGGGTAACCAACAAAGACCTACTGTATAGCACAGGGAACTCTGCTCAATGTTGTGGCCGCCTGGATGGGAGGGGAGTTTAGGGGAGAATGGGTGTGTATAGGTATGGCTGAGTCCCTTCATTGTTCATCTGAAATTATCACAACATTGTTCATCAACTATATCCTAATACAAAATAAAAATAATTTTTTTAATGTTTTAAATAAATAAAAGGACAGGAAAAAAAGAAGAAAGCCCAGAGATTTGCATCTCTTCTCATTCCAAAGTACACAAGTCATAAGGAAGATTTCCATGGGGAGTTTCAAATCAGATGACTCTAGTAAAACCAGCGACATTATTTAATGCTTATTAAACAGATCAAACCATGCTACCCTTTTAACTTTGCCTAGAATGCTCAATATGTTATGGTCAAATAATAGAATAAAAGAGTAGGAAACTACTTAAGCAATGAGACAAGGCATACTGTACCAGTGATTAATGCACAGCCTGAGTATTGGGAGAACCGAGCTGAACTCCACTGATGCACTCAATGAAGGCATTAACTGGTACACTACAATGTTAATAATCCTGTTGAAGACATAAAAGTTTTACATTCACAAACTGATAGGCCAAAAATGAATCTGATTTTTAACTATAAAGCTCTTTTGGTAACATGTTTTTGTAAAAAAGGAAAATTATTTCTTTGCAGTTTTCTGTAGGTAGCCCAGTTCCTTCCTCAGTCACTTTTGTGAAGTCAACACACACACACACACACACACACACACACACACACACACACACACACACATCTCCCACATCCCTCCCTCAGTTCTGCCAAGAATTGAACCTTGCAGGAATCTCAATAACACTTCCGCAGAAAGGACAATTGTGGGTTTCTATTTTGTAAACAATTGTGATTTGTGGTAAAGAAGGGAGAAGTCAGAAGTCTCTCTAGGCAGAATGAAGAACTTCTTGGCTACTTCTCAGAGCCTGGAAGGTGTGTCTGTTGGAAGCCAAAGAGAATTGAAACATCAAGTAAGAATTTCCTGTTGTCTTTCAGTCTGGAAACGAATATAGGATTGGAAACGTTGCTTCACGCTTCCTTACCTCAATACCTGCAAAACTCACATAGCACCCTATAATTCACACAGGGAATGAGATGGCCCGGGGCGCTGTGTGAACAAGTCAGGAGCCAGGCAAGGCAGAGTGAATTCAAGCTCCCTGGTACAGATATGACAACCGTTAGCTTCTACTATTTCTGACTTTTCCATGCTGGCTATCTAATTATGTTACATCTTGAAAATGCAGCAAGGGAAAATTCTATTTCAGCTCTAATAATAGAAATGGATAATATTTACCACTTTAACAGATTGTGCTGTGTGGTGAATGAAGGCTGCCTCTTCAGTCACATTATATAGATGAAGTTGATTCGGCAATACTGGAACATATGGGAATTAGAAAACTAAGTATACGATGGGAGCAATGTGATTTTAAGAAAGTAATTTAATCTAAATCGTGGTGTTAAATGAAAATCTCATCCATAAAGAATTGTATGCAGGAGAATCAACTAAATGTCTAAGTAGGGAGTAAAAGGCAATTTAAAAATTTTTATCTTAAAGTATATTAGACTAAATCCTCCTCTACTGAAAAATCAGATCATTTTCCCAAACAAAAGCAGAGTCTATAAACTTAGTAACAGCAATATGCTGCACTAGCCAAAAATAGAAGGAAATGCCAAGATGTCCTTGAACTGCAAATGGAAACAAAATGACTGAATTGTATTCTGTATAAACCACAACAAATATAGGAGAGCAAGAAGAAAGAACTTGAATGAAGATTAGAATAAGGCTGTCGGAGGAGAAGTATGCATCTTCTCTGCATCGGATCTCTCCTTTTTAAGTCTACAATAGGCTGCAAATTTCAGATTTCCACCACAGTCAGTAATGAATTTCTCCATCAGAATTCAACTAGGAATTGGCACATGGATACTCACTTGCAGGAAATTAGAATTACTCTGAGCATGTTAGAAACAATCCACTATTCTCCAGGTCACAGTTAAGGACAAGCAATGTCAGCTAGTGCAAAGTGCACCAGTCTGCTTGGGAGGAGTAGGGGGAGTGGGCCTACATTGGATACCATGCAGTCAACCTGCAGAAAATAAACTTCTTGAGATACAGGTGAAGTTCAAGAATTGAGCGAGAACATTATCTAAGAGGAACAGCCAGTGATTAAGTTCTGTGTTAACACTCAACAATGCTTTACTGTGCCATGTTGTACCCTAAGAGCTGAGTGGGGCCTAGCCAGGTAGCACCTGCCTTGCCAGGATCCCAGAGTCAATTATATTAAGCTTTAGGTCCCCTTGACATTATTGTTCTCAGCAGATCCCCTTCAACACATGTGGGGTAAGTGAGATAACAGAAGATGATGGCTCTCCATTCAAAGGTGGCTCCAACTCATCTTCAACCTTCATCCGCTCACTGCAGCCCTGCTACCTGGATCCCCCTAGCCATTGCAGCTGCTCTGAATCTCTGGTATAATATAGTAAACAAGAGAAGAGAGCGTCATTATGGAACCCTAGGAAAGAATGCCACTGCTGTGATACACAGAAGCATTGTAGGAGAAAATTTGTAGATGTCTACATCAAAACCTGTGAATGTGTACATCATTTTTTTTTTTTTAAGTATGCTACCTTGTATATATCAGTGCACCACAGTAGAAACTGAGATTCCCAGGTGGCACAGTGGTAAAGAATCCACCTGCCCAATGCAGGAGACTCGGGTTCAATCCTTGGGTCAGGAAGATCCCCTAGAGGAGAAAATGGCAACCCACTCCAATAGTCTTCTTGCCTGGGAAATCCCATGGACACAGAAGCCTGGCAGGCTACAGTCTGTGGGGTCACAAAGAGTCAAATATGACTGAGTACATGCACACATGCATGCGGGCACACACACACAAATACAGTTGAAACTGAAATGCAAATTGTCTAGAAATCACATAGAGCCAAATATGCCTTATACAGACAAGGACTATGCCGTATATAGCCTGCAGAACACCATGAAAAACCTCATTTTCTAAGTGTAAACTGTGGAAGCTAGGATAAAAGAAAGTGTTTCACCTGATTTACAAGCTTTAAAATATTAAAAATAAGGCACTCCAAGAATTTGTGGATACATAAATTCTTTTTGAAAATTTTCAGGGGAGTACAAAGGCAAAATATTTGAAGAACATGGAATTTTGCCCTACTGTAAATACCAGATCTTTTCCAGAATCAAACCATTCTCTGGGAGTCGGAGATACTGCAAAGGCTCTGACTAAAGTTTTATGAAGAGTAGAGAAGAAGCAACACCCTATAAAGGAAAAGATGTGGTAGAGAAAAGAAGGTAAAAATACATAGATGAGACTGCCTGCTTCATGATTTTGCCCATGGTTCCGTGCAGCAGCCGTGAGAACACATGCTTCAGGCATCCACTACAGGGAGTGAAATTGATCCAAGGCCCTAGTCGCTGTGCTGTGAAATGCTTCTGTGCCTTTGCCCCACGGCTGTGCCCCTCAGGCAGCTGTCTGCCACGGAGCAGGTGCAGCATACTCAGGTGCATAGGTTCCTGCTTCCCAGGAGACATGAGACTCCTTTACTGTCCAGGTTGGGCTCAAGACCCAGACAGACCTTCCTTAGACTGCACTGTAGTCTAGGGTGCTTCCTTCCAATCTTCCCTCTCTCTCCCAGCATCAGGCTTGCCTCATGGACTGAATCTCCCAGGCTTATCCGACTCCCTTTCTATTTCCTTTCACAGGCATCTCCCCTAATAAAAGTCTTGCACATTAAATTCCATTGCTCTCTGCCAGAAGACAGCTCACAAGTGACCTAGAAGCCAAAAAGGATTTCTTTGTTTTCTACAAACCCTACTTTGCCTCATATACATAGCCTCCAGAGATTTCTCTCCATTTTCTCCAGAAAAACTGCATGGACTTTAAAAATTCATCTAGGTCAATTTCCCCACCTTGTAAACTGTTCACATCTACTTGGAAGACAATTTTCAAGAACGCTTTGAAAAAGCATTCTAATCAGAATGAGGCAGTTTATTCAGACAGCCAATTCATACAGTCAAGTATTTGTTAAATGTTGGAAGCCAGGTCTTGGTTTGCGGTGCTTTATTTTTAATATTTTAAAGTTTATAAATCAAGTGAAACACTCTCTTTCATCCTAGCTTCCACACTTTACACTTAGGAAAATGAAGTCTTTCATGGTGTTCTGTAGGTTATAAATAGCATAGTCCTTGTCTATTTAAGGCGTATTTGGCCATATGTGATATCTAGACAATTTGGCATTTAAATTTCAACTATGGTGCATTTAAAATATGCAAGATGACATAAGCCATAAGCTGAGATTCTAAACTTTGGGGGTTTTTATGAATGATATTTAAAATGTAGCAAGAGGTTAATACCCCACTTGAAATTGTCTCTGTGTCTTTCTACACACAATTGATTTAACTGTTATGACTGTCAAGATAAATTAGAAAAGAGCTGAGCCAGTTGTGCCTTTAGACACAGCTTTAAGTATCCCTACAAGAGACAAAAAGAAAAAGGTTAAACTAGAAAACTTCCAAGGTTTCTCTCGGCTTTAATAACATAGGATTCTATAATTCTAAGGTTTCATGCAGTCAGATACATTGAGTTCTCCCTCCCCAACCGTGAGTTCCCTTTACATGAAATCTGAGTACTACATAATTTCCCTCTCTAAACATTTTCAGCAACCATAATGATCTCAGTTCTAATATATGAGAATTGAATGGGCCGTTCCTGTAACTAGCCTCAGTCAGATGATCAAGAACCAGCGTTGGCTCTGAAAAGGGCAAGACCCTCTAGCCTCTGTCTTCCTTTTTTTCTGTTGCTGCTTTGGAGGAAAAAGGATGGAAGAATTCAAAGGGCTTGCAACACAATCTTCTCTAAAGATCATACTTCATGCAGTCAAAAGTTACTTGCAGAAAGTACCTTCTGAAGAGCCCAAAACACTGAACAGTGGCATTTAACCATGATTAGCCACTAAAGTCCCCTAATTGCAAAAAGGACAACTAAACGCAAACTTTCACTTAACTGATGAGAAATAAAGAACCCTAGGTTTAAGTATGGGACCCTTGGGACTCAGCTCCCTCACTTTCCCAACCAACCCCTCCTTCAAAGACCACTCACACTCTGCACCTCAGAAATCACTGGAAATTAAAGATAAATGAGAAAAAATTAAATACTTGTTATTATCACTCAAAAGAGTAATATCACTGATGGTCTTACTAACTAGTGTGATTACTATTTTATGTTTTAGTATATATTTAATTACACATATACACATTTTATGCGTAAATATATACACACTTGCATATTTATATATATAATATATATACAAGCTTTGACATGTTAACTCTTTAAATCTTGCTCTTCCTATTCTCTTTATCCCAGGCCCTTTGCTGCATAGCCAAAAAATAAGTAAATAAAACTTTAAGAAACTCTCCCACCATGAAGATTTTAGAAAAATTTCAGGTGAAATTGAATTTATAATTTCTAAATACCTGTAAATGTAGGAAAGATTTCTTTAAAGTCCTCAAATTCTGTTCAAGGTTACCACTTTTTCAACTCTATACACATAGTTGTTTTATAAAAATAAAATTAAAACAAATCACTGCTTACTATTTTTCTCTCCACACAAAAATTCCATCTTAGAAATTAGTTGAACTTGATACCAAAATGTTAATAGCTCAAATATTTTATAACATGCAGTATTTTTATATCAAATTGGTTAGCAATGTTAATAGCATCCTGTTACTTTAGGCTCCATAGGTAAAGTCGCTCAGTCGTGTCCGACTCTTTGCGACCCCATGGACTGTAACTTACTAGGCTTCTCTGTCCATAGCATTCTCCAGGCAAGAATACTGGAGTGGATTGCCATTTCCTTCTCCAGGAGATCTTCCCAACCCAGGTATCGAATCCTGGTCTCCCACACTGGAGGCAGACACTTTAACCTCTGAGCCACCAGGGAAGCCCTTAGGCTCCATAAAGCAGTTTAAATATTCCTTATCTTAATTGTGTGACAGTGTCCAAACTCACCAAGCAACCAATGCTTTTCATTTGTTTATAAATGTTGTCACATGTGGACAGTTAGCTTAGCTGATTAGAGGACAGTCTTTTATTGTTATTAGCCAGATAACCACTCTTAATTCTAAGATTAAAGATTCCATCCAGGGACTTTCCTGGTGGTTCAGTAGCTAAGACTCCATGCTCCCAAGCAGGGGGCCTGGGTTCAATCTCTGGTCAAGGAAGTAAATCCTACTTGCCACAGCTAAAGATTCTGCATGCCACAACTGAGACCCAGCGCAGCCAAATAAACAGATATCTAAGACTCCATCCAACGTCAGAGCTACTGTCTCAACCTGAGGTTGTGGGTCACAATAAGGATTAAATAAAAGACCTTAACATTTTTCACTATTGCCTCCATTTAAAAGGGCTTCCCTGGTGAATATTTAAACTTTGACTATGAACTATTTCAAACAAATTTAAAAGTACAGATAAAAATATAACAAAACACAAAGCATCCCCCTAATTTAACAAATGTTGATTTTGACAATGTTTGCCTCCTATATTTGTAAAAGAAATGTAGCAGATACAAATAAACTCTCAGAGATACCACTCCTTCTTTCCCAGACACTAATATGTACACTTCTAATTCATATTTTTACTTTTTAGTATTCTACTAAATTCTGTTTAATTTATCCATCTCCTTAAACAATTATGTTGCTTCCAATGTTTGCTAATACAACAATGAGGCAGTGGAATTTTTGAGAGTGCCTCCTCATTTGAGCATTCAACCAAGATATATAACTTAAACGTAAAACTGCTGTCTTGTAGGGTACACGTTTTCAACTCCATAGGTATTGTTAAATTATTCTCCAAGGTAGATGTGTCAATGTATCCTAAAACCAATAGCTTCTGAAAGTTTCTATGTTCCCATATTATTGCCAACACGTCATACAATCAGTTTCTATGTTTTGCCAATCTACTAATTATGAAACATTGCCTCAATTTGACTTTCATCACTCCTAATAAATAATCAGTGAGGTTTTGCAACATTTTATCTATTTATTGACGTTAAAGGAGAAGGCAATGGCACCCAACTCCAGTACTTTTGCCTGGAGAATCCCATGGACGGAGGAGCCTGGTGGGCTGCAGTGCATGGGGTTGCAAAGAGTTGGACACAACTGAGGGACTTCACTTTCACTTTTCACTTTCATGCACTGGAGAAGGAAATGGCAACCCACTCCAGTGTTCTTGCCTGGAGAATCCCAGGGATGGGGAAGCCTGGTGGGCTGCCGTTTATGGGGTCGCAGAGAGTCAGACACAACTGAAACGACTCAGCGGCGGCAGCAGCATTGACCTTAAAGATTTCTTCTTATATTAACTGGTTCTCCATATCCTATGGAGAAGGCAATGGCAACCCACTCCAGTACTCTTGCCTGGAAAATCCCATGGACGGAGGAGCCTGGTGGGCTGCAGTCCACGGGTTCGCTAGGAGTTGGACACGACTGAGTGATTTCACTTTCACTTTTCACTTTCATGCACTGGGGAAGGAAATGGCAACCCAGTCCAATATTCTTGCCTGGAGAATCCCAGGGATGGGGGAGCCTGGTGGGCTGCCATCTACGGGGTCACATAGAGTCAGACACGACTGAAGAGACTTAGCAGCAGCAGCCATATCTTGTATCCATTCTCTATTGAAATATTTCCTTTTTATTGCTTTTAGGGTTTTATTTAATGTGTATTTTCTTTCCTAATCCTTTTCTGGTTGCTTGAATTATAAATATTTTCTACCAATATGGGCTTATCTTTCCCTTTTGTGGTCTTTTTTGTACAAATCTTTTTTATTTTAAAAAGCTGAAGTTATCAATTTTTTTAAGCCTTGTGCTTCTTTTTCTTCAACTGAAAGTTTGTACCTGTTAATCTCCCTCCCCTGTTTCTTTCTTCTCCCACCACCTCTCTTCTGGCAACCCCCTGTTTGTTTTCTGATTCTATAACTCTGTTCCCATTTTGTTATGCTTGCTTCTTTGTTTTGTTTTTTGATGCCACTTATAAGTGAAGTCACACAGTTTTCACCTTTTTCTGCCAGACTTAACTCAGTTAGCATAGTACCCTCTAGATCCATCCATACTGTCACAAATGGCAAGATTTCATGCTTTTTTATGAACAATATCCCGTTGTGTGTGTGTATAGTCGCATATCTTCTTTATTCATTCACCTGTTTGATGGACATTTCGACTGCTTCCATATCTTGTCTATTGTGAATAATACGCATTGAACATAGAGGGGCATTTATCTTTTCAAGTTAGTGTCTTAATTTTCTTCTGATAAATGCCTAGGAGTGGAATTTCTGGATAGGGTAGTCTTATTTTTAATTCTGGGAGGATTCACCATACTGTTTCCATAGCTGATACACCAGTTTACCTTCCCATCAACAGAGCACCAGGGTTTCCTTTTCTCTCCATGAGGACTGTGCTTCTTAAATCTGTGTAAGAGCCTTTTAAACAGCTTCTAACATCATAAACTTTCTTACTTTCTTTTTACATGTAAATTTCTTAATATAAATCTTATCTTAATGTAATTTATCCTTACATTTTTAATCCGTGTAGGATTTATTTTTACGTATCGTATAAGGTAGGCTCACAAATTTATTTTTCCAATGTAAGTAGTCAATTTTATGATCATCACCTACTATTTCATCTTTCACCACTGACTTGAAACTACTGCTCTCGTATGTTCATTTCTCATATACACACAGCTGTTTGTAGGCCCCCTGTTCTGTTACATTGATATATTTGTGCATCCTTCTGGCAATACAATACATTTTAATGACTATCCCTTTATAACAACTCGATAAATGATAAAGTTCATTGTCTTTAATCTTCTTCAAATATTTTCTTTTAGTTATCCTTGCCCCTTTATCCATCACCCATTTAATCTTTGAAAAATTTTGTCAAGTCCTGAGAAAATTTAAGAATTAGATTAAACTAACTTTGGTTTTATGGATTTTTGAGAATCAAAATTTTTAAATACGAAGACTCCCTATCAAAAAAACTTGCATAATTCTCCGTTTGTTTAGATCTCTTTCTATATTTTCCTCTGGAGAAGGGCCTGGCACACTCCAGTATTCTTGCCTGGAGAATCCCATGGACAGAAGAGTGGATTGCAAGGACTTGGACACAACTGAAGTGACTTAGTACAGCACACAGCACAGCATAAATGCTTCAGTAACATTTTAGGTTTCTAGAAAAGTCCTATACATAGTATGTTAAATTTAATCTCACGTATTTTATAGTTTGTGGCTAGAAAAATAGGCTATTTTAACAATTCTCTTTTTAAAATCAATTGTATTTGATGTAAACAAGTATTATTAACTTTGTATATAGTTTTTGTAGACAATAACTGTCAACTGTCTGATTATTTCTACTAATTTGAAACTAGATTCTCGTGAATTTTATATGTGCAAAATTATACTATCTATGACAGTGATTTCTTTCTCCCCTTTTTTTTTTTTTTTTTTTTGACTGCTTCACACAACTTGTGGGATCTTAGTTATCCAACCGGGGTTTGAACCCAAACCCTCAGCAGTGAAAGCACAGAGTCCTAAATATTGGACCACCAGGGAATTCCCTGTGACAGTGGTTTCTTATTTTTCCACTCCCTATGCCTTGTTGACGGAGAAGGCGATGGCACCCCACTCCAGTACTCTTGCCTGGAAAATCCCATGGATGGAGGAGCCTGGTGGGCTGCAGTCCATGGGGTCACTAAGAGTCGGACACGACTGAGGGACTTCACTTTTACTTTTCACTTTTATGCATTGGAGAAGGAAATAGCAGCCCACTCCAGTGTTCTTGCCTGGAGAATCCCGGGGACAAGGGAGCCTTGGTGGGCTGCCACCTATGGGGTCACACAGAGTCAGACATGACTGAAATGACTAAGCAGCAGCAGCAGCATGCCATGTGGTGATAGCAGGCATCCTAAATTACTCCTGACTTTAAAAGAATGTTTAATATGTTTCATCATAAGTGTGAGATTCACATTAAGTTTTAGGTAGAAATCTTTTCTTTAAGTAAAGTATCCTTTTATTCATGGTTTCCTAAGATTTGTTAACCTGAGATGAACAAAATTTTTCTCTGTTGATATGTTAACATGGTAAATTCCACTAGACTTTATAAAATTAAATTATCTCTGTAATCTTAGAATATGGGCTTCCCAGGTGGTACACTGGTCAAGAATAGACAAGAGTTCAGGCCCTGGGTCAGGAAGGTCCCCTAGAGAAGGAAATTGCAACCCATTTCAGTATTCATGCCTGGAAAATTCCATGGGCATAGGAATACAGTGGGCTACCATCCATAGGATCACAAAGAGCTGGACACAACTGAGCATACGCATGCACACACACACACACACACAATCCTAGAATAAACCCAACTGGTACTTATTCAGTTCTGAAAAGTTCTTAATCTCTATCAAAATATTGTCTCTTTCCTCATTCTATTTTATCTTTCTGAAAATATATAAAATTTATATATTTATAGATATATAGATGTAGATACAGCTGATACAGAGAGAGGAAAAAAAGATTCTTATTAGATACATATTGGATCATCTTATTCAGTTGCACCCATTCTATTTTATTCTATTGTACTTCTTTTCTTTTTAATATTTTATTTCTGATTTCTTTGCTACACCCTGGACAATTTCCTCAAGTCTATCCTAAAGTCATCAATTCTTTGTTAATCAGAATCTAACCAGATATTAGATCTCCCACTTAAGTCTTAATTAATGATTACTTATTTTGTAATTTCTAAACATTTTATTTAGTTCTTTTTCAAGTGAGAGTGAAAGTCGCTCAGTCTTGTCCAACTCTTTGCAACCCCATGGACTGCAACCTGCTAGTCGCCACTGTCCATGGAATTCTCAGCCAAGAATACTGTAGTGGGTAACTGTTCCCTTCTCCAGGGGATCTTCCCAACCCAGGGGTTGAACCCAGGTCTCCCGAATTACAGGCAGATTCTTTAACATCTGAGCCATCAATGAAGCCCAAGAAATTGGAGTGGGTAGCCTGTCCCTTCTCCAGGAGATCTTCCTGACCCACGGATCAAACTGGGGTCTCCTACATTGCAGGTGGATTCTTTACCAGCTGAGTTACCAGGGAAGCCCTCTTTTCAATCTGTATATTATATTCTTTTTTCATAGGGCCCTAATATTTATGGCTTATATTACTTCTTTTAGTACTTCATTCATTTCACACATAATTATTTTGTAATCACTTTCAGATTATCTATGTGTCTCATGTATCTCAAAAGTTTATTTTTCTGTTTATTGTTTTTGCTAATATCTCAGTCAGGGTTCACTCAGAAGACAAAAACCATATCAGTATTTTGAATAAGGACAATTTACTATAAACTATTATTAATTAAGGTGGTTAATAATGAAATGAGAAAAAAGAAGACCAAAGAACACAATAATAGTGAATATCGAGAACAACTAATACTTCTAAGTTGAGGATAACTAAAAAGAAACAAATTTGGAAAAGGACCTCCACCACCCCAGCTCCCCGTAAGGCAGAGATTCAGACCTCAGTCCTAGAGAGGGTATGATTAGAGCTTACTGGTTGGCAAGGTTTCTGGGATGTAGGCCAGAGCTATTTCACAAGAAGCTGTCCAGTGACATGCCAGCATAGGTCAGGGATGATCTTCTGGAAGTTGCTTACTGGGGTATGGACAGCTCAGAGTGGCATGTAGAAAACTGCCCATTGGAGTGCCAGAGAAACTCACTGGAGGGTGAACTCCACTGTGTCTCCCTGCTACCACTGATAGCCGAGACTTAGGAGGAAAAAAAAAGACACAAGAATTGGTAAGAAAAGTCCTATTATCTGTTTGCCTTGCAGATTCCCTCCGGAGCCATCTCTTGACAAAGCCTAGATGGCTGGATGGCATCACTGACTCAATGGACGTGGGTTTGAGTGAACTCTAGGAGTTGGTGATGGACGGGAAGATCTGGCGTGCTGCAGTTCATGGGGTCACAAAGAGTTAGACATGACTGAGTTACTGAACTGAACTGAATATTGCCCCAGCTAGCAAAAGGTCCAACTCTATTACCAAAAATCAAAGCAACAGAGGTAGATTTGGATCTGATAATCAATAATTTGATAACTAGCTGTCTTAGAGAAGTTTGTGTACTCCTTAATTTAGTATAAACCTCATGAAAGCTCTGTGAGATCAGTACCATCCCCATTGATCAGGAGAGAAATAGGTTTACAGAGATGAGGTAATTGTCTACAGCCATCCACCTAGTAAATAGTCAGAAGGCTGGACTTAGATTATTTGATTCCAGAACCTTCTTTCTTAAACACTGCACTCTGCATCCAGATTCACCTGAGTAAGGCAAATTAGAGAGCTGGTATGGTGGTCCTGGGCTTTCCAGGTGGCACTAGTGGTAAAGAACACGTCTGCCAATGCAGGAGACATAAGAGATGTGGGTTCAATCCCTGGGTCAGGAAGAGCCCCTGGAGGAGGACATGGCAACCCACTCCAGTATTCTTGCCTGGAGAAGCCCATGGACAGAGGAGCCTGGCGGGCTACAGTCCATAGCAACACAAAGAGTCGGACAAGACTGAAGCAACTTAGCACACATGCGTGGTGGTCCTGGCCTGGTCTGAAAAGGCGGTCATGAGAACATTGGTGAAAATAGCTGGGGGAGACATTTCAGAATAAGATCTGATGGGTTTGGGACCAATTACATAAAATAGCTACCCCAGGATAATCTCAACTTCATATGTTTTACCCCATGACCCATATGGACATTTGCATTTTACAAACTCTAGGTTCAGAAAATATGGTTCTCATAAATCTAAGGTATACATAAAAGTCAAAAAATAAACCCTGGGAGCAGCATAGAACAAACTCCAGCATTCATTTTATATGATTTTGTATAAGATTTATAACCAATAAAAATGTTTATATAGAATAATTACACAAACACACAGACACACACACTCACACACATAAGCCCTCCAGCACAATATTCTTAGGGCTGAGTTTGTTTTTACATATACCATAAATATTCTTAAGGTTAATTGAAAGCAGAACATGTGCACGACTTGGTGTAAATGTTGACTCCTGTTCAAGTTCCTCTTTTGCTTAGGTTTTCTTAGCCTTTTTTACTTTCAGTGTCAAAAGATCAATATACAATAATAAAACGATAGAGAGGACGTCTAATTAGGCTTTGTTTATACTCTAGACATCCTCTCAATCATTTTTATTGTTGTATATTGACCTTTCAGCACTAAAGGAATGGACAAACTCAAGGCATCACCTCCTCCAGTGTATCCACATCCTAAGTCCCAGCATTTGTGAATATGTTCTAGCACATGGCAAAGGGGAATTAAGGTTCCAGATGGAATTACGCTTGCTTTAACCAGTTACCCTGAGATGGAGAGGTGAGGCTGGTTTATCCAATATAATTACAAGGGTTATTATAAGTGAATGAAGGAGGCAGGAGAATCAGAGTCAGAGTGACGTGACATGAGAAAGACAAATTCTTTCCTGGAGCCTCTCCAAAGGAGCACAGCCCTGCCTACACCTGAGACTCATTTCAGACTTCTGACCTCCAGAACTGGAAGATAATAAATTCATGTTGTTGTAAGCCACTAATGTTGTAGTAATTTTTATAGCAGCCATGGGAAACTAACACATCCTGCCCCAACATCTGAACAGGAGAAATTTCTGGATTTAAAGCCTTAAAGTCCCTGTTCAAATCATAATCCTAAGGATGAATGAATAAATCTTACTGGTGGCACTGAGCATTCCTTCCTTGCCTGCTCAGATGCTGAGGCCTCCCTTTTGATTTTCTCTTGTCCATAAGCAAATTGTTCCCGAAGTCCTACAGCTTCGCATTCAGAACTACTGTTTTAAGGTAATCTCTCATTCACTCACTCAACTAGTCAGTGAGTCAACAAGCATGTGGACCCCTAGCCAGACCTCTGCCCTGGACCTCAGATACAAAAATCTAACTCATGCCCAAACAGTTTCAATTTATGTCCAAAACAAAATTCCTGATGTTCCTACCCAATCCACAACTGTCAGAGGCATCTTCACTTCAGTGGATCCAAATTCCATTCTTCCACTTGTTTAGGTCAGAATACCTGGAGGGTCCTTTCTTCTCCTTTTTCCCTCACATTTCCTGTATAATCTGTCAGTCTATCCTGTCTGCTTTGCATTCAGAATATGTACACTTCTCACAGCCCTCATTGTCCATCCATCAGGCCACTGTTTCTTCTTGCCCAAGAGCCTCTAATGGGTCACCAGCTTTGTGCCCTCCAGTCTGTTCTCAAAGCAGCAACCAGACTGGTCACATGTAAAACCTAAGTTCAACCCCTTCTCACTTGTCCTGTCAACGACTCCCATCTCTTCTCATCTCACTGGGAGTAAAACCCAAAGGCCCTGCTCCCTCCTCTGCTGTCCACTGCCCTCATTTCTGTGACTCTCAGCTCCAGGAACAAGAGCCTTCTTGCTGTTCCTGGAACAAGACAAACACACCCCTGCTCCAGGGGCACTGGGCTTGCTGTTCCCTCTGCAGGGCTCACTCCCTCAGGGAGGTCGTTCCTGCCCACCTTATATAAAAAAGCAAGCTGCTCACTCCTCACCCCTTCTGCTACTTCCTGAATAACAACCTGTTTTATTTTTCTCCACATCGCCATCTCTTATATTACATATTTACATGTTGATTTGTTGTTTCTTCAGTTCCCCTCAACCATACTAAAATGCCAGTTCCATGAAAGAACTGCACCTGGCACATAATAGGCATATATACAAATATTTTTTTGAGTAAGTACATGAGTGAATCAATCAATACTGAGCTCCTGCTACATAAATACCTGTTCAGGGTGGGGATACAGAGATGAATTAAATATACAGTATTTGACACTGAGGAATTTATGATTTGAGGCAACACTGTTTGACAGAACTTTCCATGGTGATGGAAATACCCTATCTGTGTTGTCCAGTACAGTAGCCAGTAGCAACAAGTGGCTACTGAGCCCTTGAAATGTGGCTAGTGTGACTGAGGAATTGAGTTGTTATTTTAATAATCTTAAATTTAAATGTAAAAGTTGCATGTGGCTAGCGGCTACCATGCTGGAGAACACAGGTTTAGAAGAGGAGGTAGACCTGTAATAGTGGTAAGAAAGCAATATAACTGGTGCACAGGCAATAAAGTGCTGTGGGAACACAGAGGAGAGGGCTGCTAATTCTGCCTGAGTGTAATTTCCTCCAAGAGACTTCCCAGGAGCACTCAATGCTTCTCCCTCTCATCATGTGGCATTCCTGTAATTATTATTTATTTGTAATTATTTACTTGATGCTAGTCTTTGTTACTGACTGGAGAAGGAAATGGCAACCCATTCCAGTACTCTTGCCTGGAGAATCCCATGGACAGAGGAGCCTGGCAGGCTACAGTCTATGGGGTCACAAAAGTCGAACACGGCTGAGCGACCAAGCACAGCACAGAACAGCCTTTGTTACTAAGCTATGAAAACTGGAACACATGTGACAGAATCCTTTGGAAGCAGTGAAAGTGAAATGAAAGTCGCTCACTCATGTCCAATTCTTTGCGACCCCATGGACTAGTCCATGGAATTCTCCAGGCCAGAATACTGGGGTGGGTAGCCTTTCCCTTCTCCAGGGGATCTTCCCAACACAGGGATCGAACCCAGGTCTCCCGCATTGCAGGCAGATTCTTTACCAGCTGAGCCACTAGGGGAAGCCCACAAATACTGGAGTGGTAGCCTATCCCTTCTCCGGTGGATCTTCCTGACCCAGGAATCAAACTGGGGTCTCCTACACTGCAGGTGGATTCTTTCCCAACTGAGTGTAGGTGAGCAATAAATAATGGTTTGACTGACAGCTGAGATGCTTATAGGAAGCTTCCTGAGGATATTACATTTGAGATGGATTTTAGAAGGTGAGTAGGAATTCGGTAGGCCAAGGCCAAGGTGAAGTAGAGATAGTAGGCAGGGAAAATGACACGTGCAAAGAAAGCCAGACGAGCATGGGTGTTTCAGCTCTTCACTAGTGGACTTGAGAATACACTGCATTTATAATGCACGTATTAGTGTAAACGTGCTCACTTTATACTACTTGACCGTTCAAGCTAGGCAACTTTGTAAAAAAACCCAGAAGACAGTATGAGATTAAAAGTTGGGCAGTTGTTTAGTGAATTGTGGCAAAGCAGATGTAGACTTTGCACATCTTTAGCCCATAAAAGCCTTATAATAAGTATAGACTGAAGTTTCACTAGATTTTTCCTGATCTAAATATTCTGATATTTCAGCTTGTGCAGATCTTACAGATTATTTAACTGAAGCTTTCTCTGGTCAGATGACAGAAGACAGAGTTAATTAGTGCAGAGGTTGGACCATAATCCAGATGTTTTAGCTTGCTGTCTGGAGACATTACCAACATACGGCAATTACACAACCACATTTCATCCTCTCACTCTGACACAAAGCAAGTTACAGGTCCCACCATATGTCCATTAATAACCCCTAGTCACCTTACAAAATGCACAGGAAGAAGACTCAGTCATAAATTCTCTATGTATGAGACAGAAACATCAAGGCTGCTTGATACAAAACAAACAACCATTTAAGTCTCAATAAGCAGTAAATGTTGAAAGAATTATTTTAGTAATGCACTCTGAACTGAACTGCTATTTTTGCAAGCAAAACAAGGTGCCTGTTCTGTGCAGTATATTAAATGACAACTGGACCACAGATCTGGTTTCCCATGATGAATAGACCACTCTCTAGCTGGGTTACCTAGCACAACTCAGACAACCTCGCTGAGCCTCCACATTTCTTAATTTCTAAAAAGCAGAAACGGGATATCCAAGGTCCTCCCCAGTTCTATACTTTTCTTGTGATTTTTCTAAGTAGGAATGAAAGAAAAAGCAGCAGAAAAAAATTCCACTTGGACAGAGGTTCATTTATGCTGCTTCTTTTCAGTCACACCAGCAGCCCTAATGATATTTCTCTATCAGTTTATACATTTGTCAAACTATACATGTCACATGGTACAATATTGGAACTAACATTACATCCTTTACAGTATTCTACACTTGCTGTGTGCTCCAGAAATGCTATCAAATAACTGTTGTCCCGGGTCTTACCCGTGCTATATCAGCTGGCCAAGGTTCAACACTCATTCTCTGAGATTTCAGGCAGTCTTTCTTTGCAAGCTGTTTTGTCTTTATCAACAAGTTAAAACCAATTTTCTTACACTAAAAATATATTGACTTCCCTCAGTACAGATGTGATACAGACTATGTTTTATCCATCTTCATATTATCTTCTTTTAAAATCTCTTGGGGTCCGGGAGAACAACAAAGCTTACTTCATAACAAACAAGAAGAAATAAAAATAGCTTTTCGCTATGGAAGCAATTGTGTCTTACTACCTGATATGCATATATATAGATCCCGAAACAGAATCACCATGGTTTACCTTTGACTCTTTCCACCACAGAAATAGAACATTTATCTCCTTCTTTTCAATTTAGTTCTATCTTTCACACACAAACAAAGGTAAGATTTTTCCTTTGACTAATTTCTTTTAACATACATGATGCTGATTCCTACTTTCTTGGGATCTCTTAGACACGTACCTAAGCATTCACAGTACAATCTCTTAGAATATGAGGATAATCTCATACAAGTGCAATTAAGAACAGATGGTTAAAAACTGCAAGGTAGTATTTGCATAAAAAAATCATCATACTTTGACACTGTAGTTTTATATTACTTTTAATTGTTTTCCTTGAAAGGAGTACTCCCACCTCCCTTAACCAAAAGACAACAAGAAAACATGGCTTTTTTTTTTTTTACCAGAAAGGAAACATTTCATAGCAAACACACTGACGAGTAAAAAGTACACAAGTTCATAAAGGACTATGATATACTGTGAATAAAACTGGCACATATGGTCAAATGTACAAGAAACATGGAGTCTAATAGACTAACCACCTAACCTGCCCATACACCAGAAGTAATCCACAAAGCCTGTGCACCAACATAACAGACTTATTCTTAAAAAAAAAAAAAATAGATTGCTTTCAAAGCAGAGTTCATTGACTTATTCTCTTCTGTACGTCACTGTAATTTAAGCTTACCAACTTGGTTACCTTATGTTCCCACGGCACCTCTGCACCTCTGCCTTGTTCTGGTTTATAGATGGAAGGTTGAATAACAATTTAGCAGCTGCGAACAGTGTGATAGAAACAGGGATAAACTATTAAAAACAGACATAAAGAACTGAAGGAGGAGAAAAAAAACAATCTGGGCATTACAAAAGTGATTAGTAAAATTTAGAAAACATGAATGGCCCCTTCCATAGGCGGCCTTGGTTGATCCTGTTTAGTTCCACACAGAAATCTGCCACCCAGACCACAGCTGATTGAATTAGAGCTGGTTACGTGATGTAAATACAGCCAAAAGTCAGCTGAACAGTAAGTTTCAGGGTGGCCTAGTATGAAAAGACATTAGAAAGAAAAAGATTCAGTGAGATTCTTGACAAAAGCAAGGAAGATTCCAATCAGATCCTAGTTCTACTTGGAGTTGGATTAATGGAGAAAAATCAGATTGTTGGCAACGAGAACTGAAGCTGAAAAGATGATCTGCATAAGATCCTTGAGAGGTCAAGAACAAATCAAAGACATAAGAAGCACAAACCAAAAACAAGCAATGATGTTGATGAAAGAAAAGAGTGAGGCAATGATTTATTAGATGAGAAGAAATGAGACACACGTTAAAGAGATAAATGGAGGCTCTGCTGTAAAATCCCTAGAACTACCTTTCGCTTCTACTTTTTTTTTAATTAAATTTATTTATTTTTAATTACAATACTGTATTTGTTTTGCCTACATTGACACGCTTCTAATCTTTTGTGTTATTTTTGGATTTTTCTGAGACTCCATATCTTTTATTTATTTTTCTAAAAGTCCATAATTACTTAAAATAGCCTGGAAATATCTTCATTTCTTAAAATCAGAAATGCCTAGTCTTTTGTCTATAAACTCTGAAGATTAATCACTTTCTCACTGGTTTATTAGCGTTCTTTGCTCATCAGGTCTATAAATCTGTAGTATATGTTCATCATTTGACTTTTAACATAATAGTAGACAGCAGTTATCGGCATTTATTATGTTCCATGCACTATAAAAACCACTTTACAGGAATTATCTCACTGAGTCCTCAAAATAACCATCCATGAAAAAAGTATGGCACCAAGGGTTTAACAAATTTGTCTAAAGTCATAGAGATAATAAGAAGAAAGAAAGGTAGGGAAAACCTTGTGTGTCTGACTCTGCAACTGCTCTTAACCATTCAGCATCACCATTTCTCTTATCGCTACTTCTTAAATTGTGTTAAAATATGCATCAGGCTTCCCTGGTGCCTCATATGGTAAAGAATCTGCCCGCAATGCAGGGGACCTGGGTTTGATCCCTGGGTCGAGAAGATCCCCTGGAGAAGGAAATGGCTATCCACTTCAGTATTCTTGCCTGGAGAATTCCATGGACAGAGGTGCCTGGTAGGCTACAGTCCATGGAGTTGCAAAGAGTTGGACATGATGAAAGCAACTGAACATGCACACAAAATACACATAACATAAAATTTACCATCTTAACTATTTTTAAGTGTACTGTTCAACGATATTAAATACATTCACACTGATGTCCAACTGTCATCACCAGTCATCTCCAGAATTCTCTTCATCTTTCAAAACTGAAACTCTGTGCCCTTTAAACAATAACATTCAATTTCTCCCCGTGCCAACCCAGCCTCTGGTAACCACCATTCTACATTCTGTCTCTATGAATTCGACTACTCTGGGTATCTCATAGAAGTGGAATCACACAGCATTTGTGCTTTTGTGGCTGGCTTATTTTACTTAACATACACAATGCCCTCAATGTTCATCTATATTGCAGCATGTATCAGAATTTCCTTCCTTTTTAAGAGTAAATAATATTCCACTGTATGATTATACCAGATTTTGTTTATCCATTCATCAATCTGTGGACACTTGAATTGCTTCCACCCCTTGGCTATTATGAATAATGCTACTATGAGCTAGGATGTACAAAAATCTTCTCAAAATGTTCTTGCTTTTAATTCTTTGAGTATGTACCAGAAGTAGGATTGTTAAATCTTATGGGAGTTTTATTTTTAATTTTTTTAAAAACTGCTATACTGCTTGTCATAGCAGCTACATCATTTTACATTTGTTACCAACAGTGTACAAAAATTCCAGTTTTTCCACATCCTCACAACACTGTTTTAAAAAAAAAATGGTAGCCATCTTAATGGATGTGACATCATTCTCTTAATTTACATGTTTGGAAATTTTAAAGTTTTTATGTAGATAAATTAGCAATTTAAGGTTTTAATTAGCAAATAAGGTTTTAATTATTATTTCAAAAACCCTTCCTCATGCAAGATTTTATAAAGATTCATTTCTATTACATTTTCTTGTTGTTGTTTAGTGGCTGTATCTGAGTCTTTTACAACTCCAGGGACTAGGAGTCTCCCAGGCTCCTCTGTCCATGGGCTTTACCAGGCAAGAATGCTGGAGTGGGGTGCCATTTTGTTTTCCAGGGGATCGTCCCTATCCAGGGATCGAAACTGTGTCTCCTGCATTGGCAAGCAGAGTCTTTACCACTGGGTCAGCAGGGAATGGGATTAATCATGTGAAGTAAAGACTAACCATTAATTCTTCAGTCGTAATAACTGAACTATTGTCCCATTGTCAGTTTTTAATACTCTGTCTTTCTCAAGTAGTCTGAAATTCCATATTCAGTATATGCTAAATATGTATGTGTATACATATATATAAATATATATGAATAAATTTCTGGACTATATGTTCTGTTTCTGTACCATAAACACAGTGTTGATTACAGTACCTTTATAAGGCATTAAAGTATGTGGTAGGACCAGTATCCCTTCATCACTCTAGTTTATCTGAAGTGCTCTAGGCTATTCTCACATATTATACAGAGGTAAAATATTTCCACAATAGTTAATTGCCTCCCAAAGATATTGCCACATTATAGAATAATGCGATATAATTAATGTTCACCAAAATCACTGCAGATGATGACTGCAGCCATGAAATTAAAAGATGCTTGCCCCTTGGAAGAAAAGCTATGACCAACCTAGGCAGCATATCAAAAGCAGACACGTTACTTTGCTGACACAGGTCTGTCTAATCAAAGTTATGGTTTTTCCAGTAGTCATGTATGGATGTGAGAGTTGGACTATAAAGAAAGCTTAGTGCTGAATTATTAATGCTTTTGAACTGTAGTGGTGTTGGAGAAGACTCTTGAGAGTCCCTTGGACTGCAAGGAGATCCAACCAGTACATCTTAAAGGAAATCAGTCCTGAATATTCATTGGAATGACTGAGGCTAAAGCTGAAACTCCAATACTTCGGACATCTGATGCAAAGAACTGACTCATCTGAAAAGACCCTGATGCTGGAAAAGATTGAAGGCGGGAAGAGAAGGGGACAACAGAGGATGAGATGGTTGGATGGCATAATGTCTCAATGGACATGAGGTTGAGCAGGCTTTGGGAGTTGGTTATGGACAGGGAAGCATGGTGTGATGGACAGGGAAGCATGGCGTGCTGCAGTCCATGGGGTCGCAAAGAGTTGGACAGGACTGAGTGACTGAACTGAATGAATTAATGTTCACAGTGATCACTTCAAAAATCATCACAAAAACTTTAAATCTGCTTAACAGCATTGACAGAAATAAGCGGAAGAGAATACAATGCATTTAATGATTTATGTAAAATAACAGTATAAAAAAATAAAATTTTAGCTTCTTCAAAAACTAAGGGACAGAGATCACTAATATTATGCATTTACAATTAAAAATAATAATAATCATTTAAGCTCAAGGATACACTGGTGGAAACTGGGCCAAAATTCAATTAGCACTTAGGGTGCATTAAAATATCCTTTCCTGAGAGAGGAGGTCCCAGAATACCCCACTGACCCAAGGATCATTGCACTTCCTTTCTCATTAAATCATCTGAAATCTTTATATCCTGACTATAGTTTCTCTCTACTCTCCACCAAACAATTATCGGTTAGTCCTCCCAGCTTGCAATGAAAACTATGATGCACTTTCTAATTTCAAAGAATGTCCAGTCATCCTGTTATAGTCTCTCTTTCTTGAATCAATTCCTGAAGATGACTGAACTACCACCTCATTTGCATTATAACACCCAACATGACATTCTTTCTTTTGTCTCTTTGCCACATGTCTAGCACTATCATTGGCACATCACTGTCAACCATCATAGTCAAAAATTCCCTCCAGAACACAAATGGCACAAACACAGCCCACACAGGAAAGCACATAAGTTGCAGACACATTTATCTCAGGAGAGCATGGTAGAAAGCTCATTAACCAAGAATATTTTTAATACAAGGTGCTAACATCTCTTTGTGGTGTATTCCACATAGTGTCCAATATGATAGAGAAAAAGCAAAGCAACTTGAGCACAGATATATGTGTTAAGAGCATACTTTGGCCTAAAGAAAGAGAGACTGGCAGCAAGGAAATGACAACATTTCAGAAAGTAATCCCAAAGTCTATGGCAGCAGGAATGCAGAGGAAGTCATGACGTATGGTTGAACATAGTTGAGAATAAGACAGAAGATTTCATAGATGACTCCCAACATTATTCTTAGGTTATCGCCACATATGCATTTATTAATAGTAAGTCTTCATTAAAAGAATGAATAAATGAGTGAATGGTTTGTCTAGAACCACGTTTATTTCTGTTCAAAGTGGGGTCTACAAGTCAGTTGTCAAAGTGTTGTTTATTATTAATCCAAAACAAGATAATGAGCTTGCTCCTGCAGGTTGGATTATGAAGTATACCATTTAGTTCAAGTTTTATTGTTCAGTTCAGTTCAGTTCAGTCGTTCAGTCATGTCTGACTCTTTGCAACCCAATGAATCGCAGCACGCCAGGCCTCCCTGTCCATCACCAACTCCCGGAGTTCACTCAGACTCACGTGAATCCATCGAGTCAGTGATGCCATCCAGCCATCTCATCCTCGGTTGTCCCCTTCTCCTCCTGCTTCCAATCCCTCCCAGCATCAGAGTCTTTTCCAATGAGTCAACTCTTCGAATGAGGTGGCCAAAGGACTGAAGTTTCAGCTTTAGCATCATTCCTTCCAAAGAAATCCCAGGGCTGATCTCCTTCAGAATGGACTGGTTGGATCTCCTTGCAGTCCAAGGGACTCTCAAGAGTCTTCTCCAACACCACAGTTCAAAAGCATCAATTCTTCGGCGCTCAGCCTTCTTCACAGTCCAACTCTCACATCCATACATGACCACAAGAAAAACCATAGCCTTGACTAGACGAAACTTAGTCGGCAAAGTAATGTCTCTGCTTTTGAATATGCTATCTAGGTTGGTCATAACTTTTCTTCCAAGGAGTAAGTGTCTTTTAATTTCATGGCTGCAGTCACCATCTGCAGTAATTTCGGAGCCCCCAAAAATAAAGTCTGACACTGTTTCCTCATCTATTTCCCATGAAGTGATGGGACCGGATGCCATGATCTTCATTTTCTGAATGTTGAGTTTTAGGCAAACTTTTTCACTCTCCTCTTTCACTTTCATCAGGAGGCTTTTTAGTTCCTCTTCACTTTCTGCCATAAGGATGGTATCATCTGCAAATCTGAGGTTATTGATATTTCTCCCAGCAATCTTGATTCCAGCTTGTGTTTCTTCCAGTCCAGCATTTCTCATGATGTACTCTGCATAGAAGTTAAACAAGCAAGGTGACAATATACAGCCTTGACGTACTCCTTTTCCTATTTGGAACCAGTCTGTTGTTCCATGTCCAGTTCTAACTGTTGCTTCCTGACCTGCATACAGATTTCTCAAGAGGCAGGTCAGGTGGTCTGGTATTCCCATCTCTTGAAGAATTTCCAGTTTATTGTGATTCACACAGTCAAAGGCTTTGGCATAGTCAATAAAGCAGAAATAGATGTTTTTCTGGAACTCTTTTGCTTTTTCGATGATCCAGCGTATGTTGGCAATTTGATCTCTCGTTCCTCTGCCTTTTCTAAAACCAGCTTGAACATCAGGAAGTTCACGGTTCATGTATTGCTGAAGCCTACTATGAAGCAAACAGTACACTGATTCATTTTGCTGCATCACCTCTTAATTACATCAGGAACCAGCACTTTGATGATACATATGATTCTGGTTGGATCCTGAACAACAAGCCACTAAATCTGATTTATCTGGGGATCCAGAGGTAGTAAAGTCTTCTGACAATGTCTGTGGCTGCTGCTGCTGAGTCGCTTCAGTCGTGTCCGACTCTGTGCGATCCCATAGATGGCAGCCCACCAGGCTCCCCTGTCCCTGGGATTCTCCAGGCAAGAACACTGGAGTGGGTTGCCATTTCCTTCTCCAATGCGTGAAAGTGAGAATTGAAAGTGAAGTCGCTCAGTCGTGTCCGACTCTTAGCGACCTCATGGACTGCAGCCTACCAGGCTCCTCCATCCATGGGATTTTCCAGGCAAGAGTACTGGAGTGGGAATGTCTCTGGAGCCAGTGCTAAATAAAGAAGCTCTTAGTGTCAGGAGAAGGTCTAGGACACTTTTGGAACTGGTAATCTGACGGTTCCAAGGAAAAATGTATTTGTTTGATAAATAGGTATACTTAAAGAACAGTTCTTGCCTTGAGCTCAGTGAAATGGCTGTGCTGATATTTCTGTGAGTTATGATTGGATTAATATCTACAAAATTGCACAAAAGCCAAATCGGACCCCATAATCTAATGGCTATTTAAAAGATCTTACTCATTGAACTGAGAGTATCAAAAAATTATATCTAAGGGATAGGTTTAGGCCATCTGCAGAAATTTCCTTGGTGGATTGTGAATTTGAAGTAAATTTGTGAAAGTCATTGTTCAATTAATATGCTTCTATCTGCATGCATCTGAAAACCTAAATCAAACTGGTTCTCACAAAGAAGGAATGTATTTGCTCACATAAGTGAATGTCCAGAAGTAAGCTGGAGTTTGGGCTTGAGTGAATGCAATGACTCCAGCCCCATTCCCCTGCATTGCTCTATGTTCATTCCCCCTGCACAGGTACTTCACATTTAGATTGGCAGAAAAGTAGCTACAACCATTCTATCCTCACACCCTTACTCTTTCTATGGATCCCTATTAAAAGTAGGTGATTCTCCCCCAAAAAATGCCCCTCCCCTCAGTTCATATCACTTTGCCCATACTGGAGTATATACAAATTCTTTGACCCTCTCTCTAGCTAAGGAAATGGCAGACCAACTTAAGTCTGGCATACTAAAACTGGTGCTGGCTTGGGAGTAAAGCTTTACTGTGATTCCCTTAGCCTAATTAGAGCTCATCCTTCCAGGCAAGGTCAATGACCCAAATATTTCAATGCCCCTGCTGTGAAATGGATGACTCAACCCCAACATCCAACACAAGGTCCAATCCCAACTTCATTAAGGAGTAGACAACCTACAGTGTAAACGAGCAAAGGCAAACAATGACTTAGCATGTTGTTACATGAAGGATGCCACAAGCAATGCCTTTGATAATAGATATTTCCAGAAGAGAAATACTGCCTAGAGAATTGGGAGGTTAGACTGTCAGTGTGTCTGAGTCTAACAGTGACCAAAGAAAATTATGTTGTGAGTCTAGAAGATGGATTCCAGTAATTTAGGAAGAAATAACCATAGGGCAAAGAAGGATTAACTCAAAATTATATTAGCCTGAAGAAACTTCCCTTGGGCAAAACCTAATCTCTTTGCTGTAAATCCTAATGTTCACCAAGTAAACTTCTGAATTATTATTTGTCCTTCTGAGTTGCTGAGCCCCCACAGAAAAACTCCTTGTTAAAGAAATATACCTGATTTTTAAAATTGATTCTATTTCCCATGGCAAGTGGGCACTGTGGCTTATAAATCACTGGCTTTTGTACTTTGTTAGAAATTTCTGAATCTATTCTGTGAAGCCTAATCACCCTGACAAAATGGCAAAAGTGAGATCTTGAAAGGGAAAAGCTGAGGCCCAGACACAGGGCCATATCGTATTTGTTAAGGTGGAATCTGCATGAGGCCTGGCCTAAATCTGCTCTTAACATCACCCCTATAAGGGAACTCTAATGTCTGAGAAAACCAGAAGACCCACCATGCAGTCCCCTGACATTTAATTGAGCCCTCTTAGAGAGGGGCTTAAGATTGGGGGTTATGGGTCAAGTCTCTAGAATCAGTGAGATCTGGGAATAAACTCTGGCTCCTCTGACCAGCTGTGTGACCTTAAGCAAGTCATTTAACATCTAAAACTCAGTAGCCTCAAATTATAAAATAGTGAATATTACATAGAGTTGTTACAATGATTAAAGAGATATAGTTCACAAAGTGCTTGGTATGTGATTAGTAGATTTCATTCATACTTTTGTAATAATGTTAACTAGTGTTATGATTTCTGTATTGGACTAAGAAATATGTGCTAACCTTTCCAAGTACAACACTCCACAAGAAATGAAGCTCAATAAATGTGGCTAAAAGACACAACTGGAGAACACGGGAGAGAAACACACTGAGACGCCAATATAATTTGTAACATCCCATCTTGATCTAGATTAAATCAGTGTGAGACCCCAGCATGGGTAAACTCTGATTATCGTCTGCTTCCTAATCAAAGAAAGTATCTGGCATTAAAGTATCTCCATATAGCTCTTATTTATTTCTGAGTTTTTTAGAAAGCAACTAGAAAATACCATATAATATTAATGTAAAAAATTAAAAGTCTGGAAGCTGTGTTCTGTGCATGATATTGAAAGAAATTAAGACTAAAAAATAAAAATAAACAAAGCAGTTAGACTATTTGCAATATAGAAACAAAACACCAAGAAAGAAAAAGTGCAAAATGTTAGCCATCCTGAAATATTTGGAGGATTATCACATAGAAGAAGGCATTGAGAAAATCCATGGACTTTTACTTGTCTATTTCTCCCATTAGACTACCAGGTGCCCTGAGAGAAGTGAATGTATTCCATTCATCACCGTATTCCCAGACATGGGCTTGGTGCTGGGAACATAGTAAGTACTCAACAAACGTTTGTTGATTGAATGAGAAGATCGATGGGTGGAGAAGATGAGATGAATGGATGTTAGGATGGAAAGAGGGACAGATTGATAGATATCACTTAAATCATTATAAGATATTAATGTTGGAATGCACTTGAGAGAAGAGGAAGCTGAGGTTCTAAAATAGTGAAGGATTTTCTCAATATCATACAGCTGATTTATATAAATGCGGACTAGACCACAGCAGCCAGGATATTCAATATTCTTTTGATTACCTTCCTTTTTTTAAATCTGATAGAACTGAGAGTATCATGAGAATATAATCCTGATGTGGGTCACTATCGTTGGTCGAGTTCTGTCCTCCTAAAGTTCCTATGTGTAAATATTAACTCCCAGGACCTCAGAACATGACTTTTTTGAAGGTAAGGCCTTTAAAGAGGTAATTATGTTATATGAAGTTCCCTAGGCCTGACTCTAATTCAGTGTCTGGTATCCTTTTAAGAAGAGGAATTAGGACCCATCCAGACACAAGACCACATGAAGACAACTACAAACCAATAAGAGAAGGGGTGGGCCAAATGGGTGAAGGTGATCAAAAGATAGGAAATGGCTTAATAACTTCCTTAAGTAAGTTCTGGGGATGTAATGTACAGCATGGTAACTTTGGTTGACAATACTGTACTGTATATCTGAAAGTCACTAAGAGTGTCAATCTTGAAAGTTCTTATCACAAGAAAAAATGTAACTGTATGAGGTGATATATGTTGACTACAGCTTTTTTGGTAATCATTTCTTAGAATATGCATGCATGTATTCTAAGTTGCTTCAGTCACGTCCGTCTCTTTGTGACCCTCTGGACTGTAGCCTGCCAGGCTCCTCAGTCCAAGGGATTCTCCAGGTAAGAATCCTGGAGTGGGTTGCCATGTCCTTCTCCAGGGGATCTTCCCAATCCAGGAATCAAACTCACATCTCATATCTCCTTTATTGGCAGGCAGGTTATTCACCACTAACACCACCTGGGAAGCCCTTACACTCCTGTGATCATCTTGTCCTGCACCGCACTGCCTCTCCGGATGAGAACACACACATACGCACACTAAGAAATGGTCAGGCAGTCATGATAAATCTTCTGAAAATAAATCAAAAAATGATTAATGATTCTACTTAATCCTAGAGCCATCAGACTCCAGGGGATGTTACTTTTTTAATGTGCACAAGTTTGTTTAGGCTCTCAGTAAGGCTACTACAATGTTTTGTCCCCTAAGAAAAACTGAAATTTGAATTACAAGACAGAAGTCAGACCTCTATAATTTATCATCAGCATCTACACCAATGTGATTCATAAATAAAAAATAATAATAGAGAAGAGAGTTCTCAGAAGAAACAGTCCTGCTGACCCCTTCATCTTGGATTTCTAGACTCCAAAACTGTGAGGAGTCTGTTTTGAAGCTGCCTAGCCTGTGGAACTTCGTTACGGCAGCCCTAGAAAACTTGAACAGCCTCAGAGCCCTTACCCATGCAATGCATGTTTAATCTGTGTATTCAGTAGCTCTGTACTATAGCACTGAAGAAGGCATTTGCCTGATTTGCATTTAGAGGTCTATAGCCTGCTACCATGTATATTACAGACACTTTGCTCTGTCCTCATGACAACACTGCATTTCTGTCACCTGAGTCTCAAAATAACCAGGTAATATCAGTAAGATTCTTAGGACATTAAGGCTTAGACCATTTTAGTGGCCTAGTCAAAGACACAAAACTGGTTAGTGGTGGAGCCACACAATTCAAAGTTAAGTCTTCTGAATCCCCCGCTCTTTAAGAATAGCTGCAGGTGTTTAACTGAGCACATATTATGTGCCAGACTACTTTCATTACCTTACCCAGTCCCCACAACAAACACAGGGACTAGATGCCATCTCAGTCTCCATCTTATAGATAAAGAAGCTGAGAATTCGAAGCCTAAGGAGCTTTCTTATGATTATGGAGTGAGTGGTACTTGACCTCCTCAAGTTTTGAATGTAAGCCATCTCCTGCCAAAGTCTGCACGTCTAACCACTGCACCTCACCATCTCTAATTCATCTCAGTCTTCTCTTCACAAGCCTCCTCCTCCACATGTCAGCCTACAGAACGTTCGTTCACTATTTTCATGTAATGTTCCAGCTGTTGCTAATACCCATCCTCCACACCTCCTGCTTTGCAGAGCAGGTGCACAGGACCCACCTCTGGAGTCAGGAACTTCCTGCCCTCTAACTGCAGTGGGTGACCTGGGGCTCGACCTTTGTTTGTCGATGAGTGACAACCTCTGATGAAACCACTTCAGGGGCAGCAGGGGTTTGATGCGACTGTATTTTTTCACTCAGCCTTCAGTGGCTTTCCTCCTTGATTCAGGATCACAGCCGATTGAAACTGAAACTGAAATCCTCTCTGACAACGTTTGCTGGATTGCCACAGTGTCTTAGTCCAGATCCCCATGGACTGTCTCTTTCTTTGTGCCAGCTTGTCACAGTAGCAGCAGCAAGGAAGGTGACCTAGTGCTTTTAGTCTAGACATGTAGTCATGAGAGGCCCTCGGGTCTCTGGGCAAATTTACAGGCTTTTGAGGCAAGGGCTTGTCTGATCACAAAACCAACACCTGATAATTGACACCCTCCAGATAGAGAGCTCTGCAAAGAAATGTGGGACTGACAGTCTTCTCAGCACGTCACTTTTCCCAGTCTACGTTTGCTCAGTTTGATGGCGTCAGCTTCATATTCTGAGCCCTCTTTCTAAAAGGCTAGGGTCTTCTCTTTGGCTCCAGAGGTGCTCTCCCTCCCTCCACTGCCTTCTGGAGTCCAATGCAGCCCCTGATCTCATCAGCAACCCCCACGGGGCTGGTGGGACAATCCTGTCGCTCTTACCACCAAAGCCCACCATACTTAGAACAAGCGTGTCGAAGGAAAGGCCTGCAAAAGAAACCGGCTGTCAGATACAGGTTTTCTCTCTGAAATCTTGTCCAGATTTCCATTCAGGGACAGAAGAGGCTGCTACGAAGGGAAAAGTGACTGAATAGGACTTGAAGATGCACAAGGACCCTGGTTTAGACGAGGGAGAGTGAAGAGCATCTCTTCTTGAACTTAAACAATATTCTCTACCTCCCCAAATAAGCAAAAAAGCGAAATGAAAGTCAAGAATCTCTCTCTCTCTCTCTCTCTCTCTCTCTCTCTCACACACACACACACACACACACACACACACAGAGTCTCTGAAACCTCCCACTTTATCGGAAGGCCAAGCGATATGGTAAGGTGTGAATTCCTTATAAAACGCAGGCAGCATGTGCGGGAAAGAGCCGCAGACCATCCTACCCAGTCACTCTGGCTGCACTGCAAGCCTGGGCTGGAGAACTAAAAATCTATCTCAGATAATTGACATTTATTTGATTGAAACAGCAGGGTGCCCTCCGTCACCGTGGGAGGAGACCATATGGAAGAACAGTGCGAGTGGAGATAATGTTTGTCTTCTGAGTGTGCCAATGTGTTTAGAGATTACTCACAGGGCTCTGGGGACTCCAGTATGATAATGTTTCAGCCAAATTAGAATCAGATTAATTGCTCTAATCTAATGAAAAGACAATGTTTATCAAATTATTGCTCTTTGCGCCACATGATATTGCAGTGTCATTATTCTTTGGGTTTAAGAAAGGAAATGAAAAGACTCTTGTAGCACATCTGTTCAAGAGTTCTACGACAGTGCTTTTCCCACTGCACCCAGGACGGTAATACAGTCGGCAATTCTGTGAAGTAACCAATAAATTAAAGTAAAAGATCTGTAGTGGATAAATCTGCTGGAATCCTATGATATCAGTTCATATTTTGATAAGACCATCTAAAGTCAATTAGCTTGTTCCAGACTTGAGAGAGTGTCTTCTTCATATTATGTAGGGAGTGTTTTCCTCTATAAACAGGGAAGCACTTTTTAAAAAACCTTAAGTGGCACTTACAACAAAATTCTAAAACTCTTTTTTCAAAATATCAAAATCAGCCCACTTTTTCAACACCCAGAGAGGAAATGAGGCTCTTATCAACTTGCGGCTCATAAGCCTCTGTGGATTCAGGAGAGAGGGTTCAATTATCTTTTCCCCAGGGCACGGAGGACTGGGTCAACTCCCAAGCACCAAAGGAACTGCCCTCTGGCTGCCGCCCTCTGGGCCACCGATTACATCTTTGAAAATTCTCAGAGGCTTCATACAGTGACCAGGGCTCCTTTGGAGAGGTTGGAAGGGTCACATCCAAGCCAGTGGCCTCACAGAAAGGTGCTGGCAATCAGTCTCAGCACCTACTAGGCTGCTTGCCTGTCTCCAACAGGGAATTTTGGAGAGAGTTAGAAGATTTTTCTGCCATCCACCTCTCCATAGGGGGCCCCGTTGGTCCCTGCAGAGCAGGGAGGAAGGATCAAGCAGCACAATTTGTATGTTCACTCTTGTGTGCACACCGATTATTTCAAAACAGCAGCAGCACAAAGCCCTCAGATGCTCACGAAGGCTGTGGGCAGGTAACGATCAGGTTTCTTCTGGGCCACGTGCTAAGTCCAATCGTTGCCTTTTCTTCTGGAGCCAGTGCCCTTATACAGAAGGATCTTAGCAAAGGGGGCCCATCAGAGAAAAAGGTGAAAGTTATCGTCATCATTATTAATTCTACATTTATGTAATAATTCTATAGAAGGCAGAAATCTTACCACCTTCTCTCTTTTGTGATTAGCTCTTCAATATTTAGTGCTTATTTATACTGGTATCATTGGAGTTCCATGGACTGTATAGTTCACGGGATCACAAAGAGTAGGATGTGACTAAGTGATTTTCACTGCCACTTTCACTTTGATCATTAAAGTCGGAGGTACTTTTACTCACTTACCTTCTGTCTCTTTCCCCAAAAGTTTGCTATAGCCTTCTATTCAAGATGCAAGCACAATAATCATAATTATGGCAAATACATAACCACACAGGCCAAACTAAGATTCAAGTCCAGAGTGTATAATTTAATTTATGCTGTTGCTAACTTTTCCTCACTTGTATCCTAAAGTCATTCATAGGGCTTGAAAAATTTTTTTAAAGGCATGATTATACTATCGTTACTGAGTTGGTCTAAACAATGTCTCAGATGTCATTATAGCCCACATTTGTGGAGTATCAAGACAAGGTTAGGCTTATGTGAATAGAGTCAATTGCTCTCTGATCCGTCCAAGCTCAAATCTCGCTGTGATTTTCATGTTGCTGCCTCAACAATGGACTCCCTGTGTGAAAAAAGAGTCATTCTTGAGAAATAAATGCGGAATATCATAGCTATACCAATGCCTCTGAAAACAGTGTATGTTTTCCAAGACAAAGCACAGAGCTGTAGATCTTCATTAATTACAATGCACTGGAACAAAAGCAAGTGAAACCACTATAATTAACAATGCAATGCCTCTAACCCCCATCTAAATGCTTTCACTTCACTATAATTTAACCGTAAGAGCCTGAGAAATTATTTTAATCCTTATTTTTGCAATTCATTTTGGAAGGTTGTGTGACTCAGTCTGAGGCATATTCATACATTCATTTACATTTCTATTTTAAATGCCTTCATTATCAAACTTCTTTAAACCCTACCCTATCATTTAGAACCAAATTCTGAAACTTTTATTGTAAACCAAGTATTTGCAGTAACATCTGTGGAAATCACACTAATATTGTGAATATGACGAGCATGTATTTTACCCCTTCGCGTGGGAAAAATAAATCCATTCTTAACTAATTCAAAGGAATAACTTTGCAATATATTCAAGTAGTTATCAATTTGGGTTAACTTCGAATAAACATCAAAGAACAAGCTGCCAATCCACACATACTTATCTAATGCTTATAATGTATAAATGAACTGTTTAAAGGAGGGTGAGATGTCACCCTGGCCCACAAGTTAGGCAAAATGAAAAGTAATGAACAACTTAGAGAGCAGTTAAATGTTGATTTAAGTGATTTTGACTGTCATTACAAGAGCAATTCAAAAGAGAGAGAAATTGGAGTTGGTAAAGGGAAAGATTACCTTTGGCATAGTCAATAAAGCAGAAATAGATGTTTTTCTGGAACTCTCTTGCTTTTTCGAAGATCCAGCATATGATGGCAATTTGATCTCTGGTTCCTCTGCCTTTTCTAAAACCAGCTTGAACATCAGGAAGTTCACGGTTCACGTATTGCTGAAGCCTGGCTTGGTTTGAGCATTACTTTACTAGCGTGTGAGATGCGTGCAATTGTGTGATAGTTTGAATGTTCTTTGGCATTGCTTTTCTTTGGGATTGGAATGAAAACTGACCTTTTCCAGTCCTGTGGCCACTGCTGAGTTTTCCAAATTTGTTGGCATATTGAGTGCAGCACTTTGACAGCATCATCTTTCAGGATTTGAAACAGCTCAACTGGAACTCCATCACCTCCCCTAGCTGTGTTCGTAGTGATGCTTTCTAAGGCCCACTTGACTTCATATTCCAGGATAGCTGGCTCTAGGTGAGTGATCACAACATCGTGATTATCTTGGTCATGAAGATCTTTTCGTACAGTTCTTCTGTGTATTCTTGCCACCTCTTCTTAATATCTTCTGCTTCTGTTAGGTCCGTACCATTTCTGTCCTTTATCGAGCCCATCTTTGCATGAAATGTTCCCTTGGTATCTCTAATTTTCTTGAAGAGATCTCTAGTCTTTCCCATTCTGTTGTTTTCCTCTATTTCTTTGCATTGATTGCTGAGGAAGGCTTCCTTATATCTCCTTGCTATTCTTTGGAACTCTGCATTCAGATGCTTATATCTTTCCTTTTCTCCTTTGCTTTTTGCTTCTCTTCTTTTCACAGCTATCTGTAAGGCCTCCTCAGACAGCCATTTTGCCTTTTTGCATTTCTTTTCCATGGGGATGGTCTTGATCCCTGTCTCCTGTACAATGTCATGAACCTCAGTCCACAGTTCATCAGACATTCTATCTATCAGATCTAGTCCCTTAAATCTATTTCTCACTTTCACTGTATAATCATAAGGTATTTGATTTAGGTCATACCTGAATGGTCTAGTGGTTTTCCCTACTTTCTTTAAGTCTGAATTTGGCAATAAGGAGTTCATGGTCGGAGCCACAGTCAGCTCCTGGTCTTGTTTTTGTTGACTGTATAGAGCTTCTCCATCTTTGGCTCCGAAGAATATAATCAATCTGATTTCGGTGTTGACCGTCTGGTGATGTCCATGTGTAGAGTCTTCTTTTGTGCTGTTGGAAGAGGGTGTTTGCTATGACCAGTGCATTTTCTTGGCAAAACTCTATTAGTCTTTGCCCTGCTTCATTCCGTACTCCAAGGCCAAATTTGCCTGTTACTCCAGGTGTTTCTTGACTTCCTACCTTTGCATTCCAGTCCCCTATAATGAAAAGGACATTTTTGGGGGTGTTAGTTCTAAAAGGTCTTGTAGGTTCATAGAACTTCAGCTTCTTCAGCGTTACTGGTTGGGGCATAGACTTGGATTACTGTGATATTGAATGATTTGCCTTGGAAACAAATAAAGATCCTTCTGTCGTTTTTGGTTTGTCCAAGTACTGCATTTCAGACTCTTTTGTTGACCATGATGTCTAGTCCATTTCTTCTAAGAGATTCTTGTCCACAATAGTAGATATAATGGTTATCTGAGTTAAATTCACCCATTCCGGTCCATTTTATTTCACTGATTCCTAGAATGTTGATGTTCACTCTTGCCCATCTCTTATTTGACCACTTCCAATTTGCCTTAGTTCATGGGACCTGACATCCCAGGTTCCTATGCAATATTGCTCTTTGCAGCATCAGACTTTGCTTCTACCACCAGTCATATCCACAACTGGGTTTTGGGGGTTTTTTGTTTTTTGTTTTTTGCTTTGGCTCCATCCCTTCATTCTTTCTGGAGTTATTTCTCCACTGATCTCCAGTAGCATATTGGGCACCTACTGATCTGGGGAGTTTCTCTTTCAGTATCCTATCATTTTGCCTTTTCATACTGTTCATGGGGTTCTCAAGATAAGAATACTGAAGTGGTTTGCCATTCCCTTCTCCAGTGGACCACATTCTGTCAGACAAGCTGTTTATTTTCAGAGTTCCCTATTAATGGTAGATGATATCTACGATTGAGAGCCTTCATTACTTCAATACAAAGCTTGGTTTAATTTTTAGAAACCTGAGTCACGGTAATAATAATAGTAATCATACTGGGTAATGTGATAAACTTCTGTCAGCTATTCCTACCTCAAGGTAGGCATTTTTCATTTTTGAGAAAGAGAATTTTGATTAGAGGAAGGCGACTGTCAGCACTCTAAATTTGAGGGAACGGGAAACAAACATCCCTAGGGATGCTCAGGATCTAGAACTGTTTGGTGAGTAAGGGTCAAACTTCACAGGCTTCTGGGTTTTTTTTCTTTGCTTTTTCTGTCTTAAATTATAAAAGTGTGATATTTATAACACATTTACAAGAGACTTGGAAAATACAGAACAAAGTTATATACAGTTCCACTATTTGTTATTCAGTCACTAAGTCATGTCTGACTCTTTGCAACCTCATGGACTGCAGCACAGCAGGCCTCCTTGTCCCTCACTCTCTTCTGGAGTTTGCCTAAGTTCATGTCCATTGAGTCGGTGATGCCATCTAACCATATCATCCTCACCCACCCCCTTCTCCTTTTGCCTTCAATCTTGCCCACTATCAGGGTCTTTTCCAATGAGTCAGTGCTTTGCATCAGGTGGCCAAAGTATTAGAGCTTCAGCTTTAGCATCACTCCTTGCAATGAGTATTCCAGGTTGATTTCCTTTAGGAGGTACTGGTTTGATCTCCTTGCTGTCCAAGGAACCCTCAAGAGTCCTCTCCAGCACCACAATTCGAAAGCATCAATTCTTTGGTGCTCAGCCTCCTTTAATGGTCCAACTCTCACATCTGTACATGACTACTGGAAAGACCATAGCTTTGACTATATGAAGAATTATTTTTAAGTAAATAAGATTTTTAGTTGGAGTTTCAATATCAAACTCAAAAATTAATAGAATGAATATACAGAAAAGTAGAAACATATGGTAGACCTGAAAAACACCATGAAACAATTCAACATAATTAACATTTATACAATTTTCACACTACCGTAGGATACAAATTTTATACAAGTTCCCATAGACTGTAAGGTAGGAGACACTGGAACATATCCAGGGACATAAAACAAGGTGTAAAAATTTCATGGTCTAAAGGTATGGAAATCATACAGAGTCTATTCTATCACTATGAAATTATGTTAGAAATCAGTATGAAATATATTTGAAAATAACCCACATATTTTCAAGTGCAACGTCATATTTACCAAGGGAGATCTTTGACTCAGTCATTGAAAGTCTCAATAAAGTTCAGTTCAGTTCAATTCAGTCGCTCAGTCGTGTCTGACTCTTTGCAACCCCATGAATCGCAGCACGTCAGGCCTCCCTGTCCATCACCAACTCTCAGAGTTCACTCAGACTCACATCCATCAAGTCAGTGATGCCATCCAGCCATCTCATCCTCGGTCGTCCCCTTCTCCTCCTGCCCCCAATCCCTCCCAGCATCAGAGTTTTTTCCAATGAGTCAACTCTTCGCATGAGGTGGCCAAAGGACTGAAGTTTCAGCTTTAGCGTCATTCCTTCCAAAGAAATCCCAGGGCAGATCTCCTTCAGAATGGACTGGTTGGATCTCCTTGCAGTCCAAGGGACTCTCAAGAGTCTTCTCCAACACCACAGTTCAAAAGCATCAATTCTTCGGTGCTCAGCCTTCTTCACAGTCCAACTCTCACATCCATACACGACCACAGGAAAAACTATAGCCTTGACAAGACGAACCTTAGTCGGCAAAGTAATGTCTCTGCTTTTGAATATGCTCTCTAGGTTGGTCATAACTTTTCTTCCAAGGAGTAAGCATCTTCTAATTTCATGGCTGCAGTCACCATCTGCAGTGATTCTGGAGCCAAAAAAATAAAGTCTGACACTGTTTCCACTGTTTCCCCATCTATTTCCCATGAAGTGATGGGACCAGATGCCATGATCTTCGTTTTCTGAATGTTGAGCTTTAAGTCAACTTTTTCACTCTACTCTTTCACTTTCATCAAGAGGCTTTTTAGCTCCTCTTCACTTTCTGCCATAAGAGTGGTGTCATCTGCATATCTGAGGTTATTGATATTTCTCCTGGCATTCTTGATTCCAGCTTGTGTTTCTTCCAGTCCAGCGTTTCTCATGACGTACTCTGCATAGAAGTTAAATAAGCAGGGTGACAATATACAGCCTTGACGTACTCCTTTCCTTATTTGGAACCAGTCTGTTGTTCCATGTTAGAGGACTGAAAATCACAGAGGCTGCTTGCATAGAAGGAAACATTTAAATGAGAAATTAATACCAAAATGAGAAATTAATATCAAAGATATCTTTTAAAACCCATGTATTTGGATATTAGGCTTCTGTTTTAATCAGGATAGTCTGTGTATAATATGGACATGCAGAAAATATGAAACAACATTTTTAAAATAAAAGACAAAGCTAGTGTAGATTGCATGAGTGAGAGAGAACATATAAAATGTAACTTCAAAGTTACATGACTGTAACATTGGTGAGGTCACTAAGAGAAATAAAGTGGTTATAAGAAGAAACCCATTTTAGAGATAAGTGAAAGATTTCAATTTTCCTTCTTCACTTATGCTGGCAACAGTTGGAAATGCATTATTGGAGCAAGGGCAGAAGCTATATTAGTAATGCATATTTGGAAGTTATTCAACATAGAATTGATATCTGAAGTCTAGAGAGGTACATGTGGGAAGCAGAATAGAGAATATGCCTTTGGCTTTGGAAAACAGGAATAGGGATGAACTGAGAGTAGCATGCTGCTGCTAAGTCGCTTCAGTCGTGTCTGACTCTGTGCGACCCCATAGACGGCAGCCCACCAGGCTCCACTGTCCCTGGGATTCTCCAGGCAAGAACACAAGAGTGGGTTGCCATTTCCTTCTCCAGTGCATCAAAGTGAAAAGTGAAAGTGAAGTCGCTCAGTCATGTCTGACTCTTTGCGACCCCATGGACAGCAGCCTACCAGGCTCCATGGGATTTTCCAGGCAAGAGTACTGGAGTGGGGTGCCATTGGCACAGGAGATAGCAAAAGACATGGAAAAAGAGCAGGGAAAGAAAACAGAAAGCATAACACTATAAAAGTCAATGACAAGAGAATTTTTTTAATGGGTAGTCAGTGTTATCAAATGTTTAAAGAGTCAAAGAGATAAGAACCAAGGAAAGTTTTTTAGAGCTGGAAAGAAAGAAATCAGTATTCATTTTTGGAAAGTGAAACTCAGTGCTCAGGGGTAATACAAATACAAAACAGATATCAAGTGATTAAGGGTTCAAGTGTCAGAGAAGAGAATGATTTGGCATAAGAACAATAAAGAGAAATGGTTAAAAAAAAAATGATGTCCAAGAATATAAGGGAGCCCATAACCAGAGTCAAAAACCCGCTATCTTTGAGTTTCAAAGATGGGATGAGAGTGGAAGGAGGGTGAGCGATTTGCTAGAAGGAAGCAAAGGATACAAAGATCTTAGGGTTGGTTTCAACACTGAACATCTTGAATATTCTCTATTATATCATTTCTCTTAATCTTCTGTGTAAAATCAATATGACTTTCTTGAGAGTTTAAGGGAAAAAAGACTAACTCCTATGAAGAACATTTTGGGTCAGTGAGAGATGAAAGGAGCTGACAAGCATAGTGGGGGCAGATTAAATTTGGACCCCATATATTAGCCGTGCTCTAGATCTATGTGGCTCAGTGTCTCATTCAGCATGAGAGATGCTCAGTTGTGTCCGATTCTTTGCAATCCCATGGACTGTAGCCCACCATGGAATTTTCCAGGCAAGAATACTGAAGTGGGTTGCCATTTCCTACTTCAGGGGATCTTGCCAACTCAGGGATCGAATCCCCATGTCTTGCATCTCCTGCACTGGCAGGTAGATTTTTTACCACTAGCACCACTTGGGAAGCCCGTCAGTCTCCTCCAGTAGTGGGTGGAAATTAGTCAGAGGAAAAGAAAAAGGTCCTGAAAGAATAGTCTCAGGCAGAATTAGCTCAATGAAGCCTTAAATAATGAACGTAAGGAAATAAAAGATGCTGGAGAGTATAGGACTACAGCAGCTCACCAGGGTATCTGGAGTGGAGGTGCCTAATGTATCTTAAAGAAGGCAATGACATTAGCATGGGCTTGGGGAAGGACAGATCTAACTTTCGAGTCCAGCTTTACCACTGGTGAGTCACATTTCTTCATGAAAGTCATATAACCTCTCTGAAATTGGGCAATAGATGTTCCTAGATCACACTGATGTTGTAAGGATTAAGTACTGTGAGGCATGTGAAATGCTCTGAGGGATATCTGGTACTCAAGTACACAAGTGCTCCATCATCACAAGTACACCAGAAGCAATGGTTGTGATGGTCACAGCTGAATTCATGTTAGTGCACTGAGAGAAGGTAACAAGCAGCAGATGGAGCAGCTGTTGGCAGAAAATGAGAACTGAAAGTTCAAGATCTCAGTGGTATCACTTGGTGAAGTTGGTTGAGGTCACAGTGGAGTCCTGAAGAATGGGCTATAAGAGAAAACATGAGACTTCAAAAATGATGAGAGTTTGCCTGAAGCTCACATTTCCTCGAGCTTACTGGCTGTGCTAAATCCAGCACTAGGTGATCTGAGTCTGTGAAGAAGCACAGGACTTGGCAATGGACATTGGGTGGCGGGTGGGGGGGTAGGGGGCGGAATCCCTGGTGTTCCTCTGTGTCCCTTCTTCAGCCAGTCTTTAGAACCTGTTCTCAGTGGCACAGACAAAAGTCACCAGTCCCCCACTGCTATTTGATGTCACACTACCTAAAGGGTGTCCCAAGGCAGGAAATATGCTGGTGTGGGAAGATTTCCAGGAACATTCTAAAAATCTGGCAGGGCAGAGGCAAGGAGCTACTTCTCTCCATGTGTGTGAGAGTATCTGACAATCTATTCACAGACAAGTGGTTTCTGAGTTCTCTCCAAAACCTTGCTGGAACAGGGTCAGGTTGAAGGAAAAGAAAAAAAAAGAAACTAAGAAAGAAACAAACCATCATCTTACTGTCCAAGATTTTCAGAAGAGGCTGTTGTTCAAAGCTAGCTCAATGTGACAGTCATATGAATCCCATGAAAAAATGGGTTCCAAGGTTAGATAACTTTGAGAACTACTGAATTCAGTGCAGTTTAAATAGATTTCTTTCCTGCAGGCTTCCTCAGAGCCTTTAACATGTTACTGACATATTCAAAATGTCCATAATGAGTTCTTTATTTCTAGACCTCTATGACCATAAAACACTTGTTTTCATTGGGCATCTAGAGGGACAGTGGGGAAGTGTGACATTGAGCCCATGGATAATAATTCAGTGCCTACAGTCCCCGAGCCAGGGTCCTCATCTACCACTGAGGGGTGAAAATCACAGGGCAAAAATCACATATAGCCAGTAGGGAATTTCCCTCTCTTTCTGGGATAGATATACAGGGTAATATCTAAGGACATGCCAAGATATATCAGACCTACTGGCCACCATACACTCCTACTGAACTGTGAAGGGATGAAGGCCTGTGACAGCAAAGACTCAGGCATCATCCTTGGAACAGATAGCAACTAGCTACACTCAAGTATGAAAACAGTGTGACCAGAGGCTCACAGGAGCCTAACCCTTTATTTCCCCTAGGAACAATGATTCAGCATGTGCTAATTCAGGGTTTGTGGTGACTTTATAGAGCATACTACCTTGAATGGTGAGAATCTATTCACTGTTCACCTGAAGCTATCATAACATTGTTTGCTAATCGACTATAGCCCAATACAAAACAAGAACAGGTTCAAAAAAAGAGAAAGAAAACAATAATCTTAGCTGAAAATTACTGCACACGTATCAGGTACCAGGAACAACAGCATGTACTCTATGGGGATAATATTCTTCAATTTCTATAATAATCCCATGAGACCCATAGTTTACCCCTTTCACACAGGAGAAAACAGAGGCTCAGACTTTATCTGAGCTTCTAGGATTCAAACTTCAACAGCGTGACTCCAAAATCTGCTCTCTTAATCCCTCTGCTATACAGGGTCTCACTAGTTTTCTCACCCTGAACTGGTAAGATGTGATTTTCCCTGATCACAAACAGCCCACACCCAGGTGCTTGTTTCTGTGTTTCCTCACCTCCTTATGCAAAACACACACACACATATTCAATAATACTGTGAGAGTATTATCAACTTTGCACTAGACATTATAAAAGCTGGGAGAATACTGTGTTACTTTCCAAGTCTCACATGCACAATGCCCATCAACCTTTTATTAGTTCATTAATGAGACCAACTGATGCTGCCAAGCAGACCTCCTTGCAGACCAAAGAAACAGCACTCACTGCTCATTCTGTAACAGTGTCTTGCTCTGCCCCAGTCACTGCAGCCAGTGAGAAAAGGAAAAGAGCTGAAATGTTACAAGACAGCCTTTCCTCCAGGTCCCCATATCACTGAGAACAGAGCTCTCACTGCATCCTGTTGCTCTTTGTTCTCAGGGCTCTGAGTTAATGGATGGCTCTGTGACTAAGATGTTGATGAGGTAGGACTCATGAGATATAATCAGCAAGTATCTTTACTTTTGCCTTCCACCTGGGGGCTGCGACCCAGCGCACTAAGCGCGGGCGTTGTGACCCGGCACACTAAGCGCGGGTCGCACTAGGCTCGGCCAAGAGGTGTTACCCCATGTCCGAGGTCAGGGGCAGTGGCCGAGAGTCCCAGGCTGCAACGGCACAGGAACAGCCGAGAGGAGCTACCCAAGTCCGAGGTCAGGGGCGGGGCCAGGATGAGCTACATAGCATCCGAGGTTAGTGGCAGCCAAGAGGAGCTACCCCACGTCCGAGGCCAGGGATCACAATAAAGTGTGGAAAATTCTGAGAGATGGGAATACCAGAGCACCTGACCTGACTCTTGAGAAATCTGTATGCAGGCCAGGAAGCAACAGTTAGAACTGGACATGAAACAATAGACTGGTTCCAAATAGGAGTATATTGTCACCCTGCTTATTTAACTTATATGCAGATTACATCATGAGAAATGCTGGACTGGAAGAAACACAAACTGGAATCAAGATTGCCAGGAGAAATATCAGTAACCTCAGATATGCAGATGACACCACCCTTATGGCAGAAAGTGAAGAGAAACTAAAAAGCCTCTTGATGAAAGTGAAAGAGGAGAGTGAAAAAGTTGGCTGAAAGCTCAACATTCAGAAAACGAAGATCATGGCATCCGGTCCCATCTCTTCATGGGAAATAGGTGGGGAAACAGTGGAAACAGTGTCAGACTTTATTTTTCTGGGCTCCAAAATCACTGCAGATGGTGACTGCAGCCATGCAATTAAAAGACGCTTACTCCTTGGAAGAAAAGTTATGACCAACCTAGAGAGCATATTCAAAAGCAGAGACATTACTTTGCCAACTAAGGTTCATCTAGTCAAGGCTATGGTTTTTCCTGTGGTCATGTATGGATGTGAGAGTTGGACTGTGAAGAAGGCTGAGAGTTGAAGAATTGATGCTTTGGAACTGTGGTGTTGGAGAAGACTCTTGAGAGTCCCTTGGCCTGCAAGGAGATCCAACCAGTCCATTCTGAAGGAGATCTGCCCTGGGATTTCTTTGGAAGGACTGACGCGAAAGATGAAACTCCCGTACTTTGGCCACCTCATGCGAAGAGTTGACTCATTGGAAAAGACTTTGATGCTGGGAGGGATTGGGGGCAGGAGGAGAAGGGAATGACAGAGGATGAGATGGTTGGATGGCATCACGGACTCGATGGATGTGAGTCTGAGTGAACTCCGGGAGTTGGTGATGGACAGGGAGGTCTGGCGTGCTGCAATTCATGGGGTCACAAAAAGTCGGACACGACTGAGTGACTGAACTGAACTGAACTCATAGGGCTTCCCTGGTGGCTCAGACAGTAAAGAATTCGCCTGCAATATAGGAGACCCAGGTTCAATCCCGGGTCTGACAGATCCTCTGGAGAAGAAAATGGCTACCCACTCTAGTATTCTTGCCTAAAGAATTCCATGGACATAGGAGCCTGTTCAGGGTATAGTATATGAGGTCACAAAGAGTCAGATACAGCTGAACAACTAACACTTTCACTTTCATACTATTGAAATGTATTCAGTGAAGGAAAGTCCTTTCTCTCCCCAGAAGCAACCCTGGGCAATACTATACTTTTCAGTTCACTGTCAGAGTACAAAATGCTTCCAAGCACATTAGATCACAAACACAGGCTCAATCTGGTAACTACATCATCTTGGCTTAGCTTTCTCTTCCTCTCCCTCCAAAACCTCATCCCCATCTTCTTGTCCTTCCTGGATATACTGGAGGAAGGTAAAAGAGGAAAGAAAGGAGAAAGGCTTTCTTTGATTGGTAACACTGAAAGATAGCATCATGCTCTCTGGATCTGTCAAGTGTTTAAAGCTCTTATTTTTGAGGCACATTTGAGAGCTCCTTGGGTTCTCAAGCATCATCACCCTCTGTTGCTACTTCTTTGACTCAAGCAATGAATCTCCAGTCAGGCTGGTGACTTGATTTCTCCTGTGGTTTCTAGGACTCCATCAGTGACCTAAAGCTCACTCTGTCTGCCAGGGTGCCACCAACGCTTCCAATCTGCACTATCAAACAGGACCAAAGACACTACATCCAATTCTCTCTCTCATGAATAACCCACATTTCCCATGGGAAATGCTCACAAATTCTTTACCTGAACAAATTCAGGGGATATAGGCTAATCCTAGTATTACTATCAGAGAAGGCAATGGCACCCCACTCCAGTACTCTTGCCTGGAAAATCCCATGGATGGAGGAGCCTGGTAGGCTGCAGTCCATGGGGTCGCTAAGAGTAGCACACAACTGAGTGACTTCACTTTCACTTTTCAGTTTCACACATTGGAGAAGGAAATGGCAACCCACTCCAGTGTTCTTGCCTGGAGAATCCCAGGGATGAGGGAGCCTGGCGGGCTGCCATCTGTGGGGTTGCACAGAGTCGGACATGACTGAAGTGACTTAGCCCCAGCAGCAGCAGTATTAATATATCAGAAACAATTCATTCCTCCAGGGCCAAGCCAGTTAGGCAGCCCATCCTTTATGCTCTAGATTCCCCATATGTAATTGGAGGCAAACCCTGTCCATGGTGTCTGGCTAACTACAGGCACACCTTTAAGATATCCAAGTACAGAAGTCCCCTACATACAAACCTTCAAGTTGTGAACTTTCAAAGATGTAAACAGGCTTTCCATCAAACTTCAGGTGTAAAACTGCAGCTTGCTCTCCATCTCCTATTGCTGACGATCCTTCAGGTCTACCATCTTCTTCCTCTTCTCCCCACTCTAGTCGGTAACTCTTCTTGCTTGTGCATTCAATGCCAGCCTCTGTATGCCAGCTATTGTACTGTATTCCTGTACTTTTCAAGGTCCTGTACTGTAAGAGTAAAAATGCTTTATTTGTGTTTTTGTTTGTTTTTCTTAATGTATAATTTGTGTGAAGTATAATAAACCTATTACATACAGTATTACCTAGCTGATTGTGTCAACTGGGTACCTAGGTTAACTTTGTTGGACTTACAAATGACTTACAGACATACTCTTGTAATGGAACTCATTTGTATGTAGGTAACTTACTGTAGATTTGTTGAAGGCCAGAAGCAGTTACTTTCTAAACCTTGCCCTTGATGGTAGAGGGGGCAAAACTCATAACTCAACCAGCACCTTCCTCCACAGAAGCCCTTTACAAAAATTCCTTGCCCATGGATAGGAATCTTCTCAACTCTTTTCTACATGCAAAGTGAGTAAAAGATTGACGAGTCATAAAACCAGGTTTTAAGCGCCTACTTCAAAATTCCAAACAGATGCTCTGTCTCACAACTCATTCTGGTGTCTGATATCGATCATATCTTGGTACCCTGGGTAAGCTTCCAATTTAACATTTTGTCTATCTATATATTCCTTTTCCCAAGACATAAAAAGCATTTTCCAATCACTCAAGAATTTGGAAAGCACAGTCGTATGTGGATGCCATGTTGTAAGCCATTTGCAGTCGCACAGAGTAGTCTTCAAGTTTTTAAATTTATTTTGTCTTCTAAACTCACACAATTACAGTAATTGAAAAAATTATAAAATGAAGCAGTAGACTGTTCACACAAATTCTTCCTTCAAAAGTAAAACTGTAGGCTTAACAGAAGATGAAGTCCCTCATGTACTGTACTGGGTACATGGTTTGCAAAATAAACTAGCACAGCACTTTTGTCCAATATGGTTATTAAATTTTGCCTAGGTAGGTATTGTTTTGACAACTTCTATTTCTCAGGAACCAACTCCATTTTTTTTCTCTCCTTGTTTCAAGGTCAGTGGTTGGCTCTTTATCTTCATATGCTTATATTAAAGAAAAACACGAGAATTTTTATACCCTTAAAAGGGTATAACTCTTCAAGCAACTCTTAACCTAGAGTCATTTCTCATTTCTTTAATTCTTCTCCCTCTTTTTAATATGGAGTCAGAGCTAATAATTCTTCCTCTTAAATCTTTAGTGTTAATAGGGTCACAAAAGCATTTACCCTGACTCTTGCAGAACCCAACTATTCTTCTTTCCACACTAAGGTGTTTAAGTCACCCCAGTGGTCTCCTTGTTCCCAAAGCAAGTTATTCTCTAACCTAAAGGGCAAAGCATACGGACTTATCAGGGAACTTCCTGGGGCCCTGAGCTACTAACAAGGCTAGACCAGCCTTCAGAGTGGCCGCCTATTCAAGATATTTAGATAACACTATTTAAAGCCAGCTAGCTTATTTATTTGAATATGTACACAATAAAAACTTTAGGAGAATATTTGAAATGTCTACACACAAAGTCACAAAATATAGTCCCCAAAATGAATTGGACCTGATCATGTCACCCACCTCTTACAATTTGTGGTTTGCTTTCCACTACTCCCGGCAGCAGTCTCCAAAATAAGTTGTGTGCACCAGGGGGTGAACAAGATGAGCCACTGGGAACAGAAGTAAAATGTCAGAACTCCTAGTCTTAGATACCTAAACTATAAAAAAGGCAGCTAAGGATTTCTAAGATTTAAGATGTGCATTGACCTCAAGGATTTGACAGTGGAGCCCTCAGCTATTAAGTTACTTGAACACAATACAGCACCATTCAGTTCCCATATTCCAGGCCAAGTGGGCTTACTTACAGGGTGTATGGGATACCTTTAACTAGAGCAGTCATCACAAAAGGGACAAACGGCTTAAAGAGAATTTTCAAAAAGCTGTAGATTAAAGAAAACGCAAATGAAGCCAATGAATAACAAGAAAATGCCAAGACAAAGGTTTTCCCTATTTACAGTCTGAACTCTCTGGTCAACCCTAAGAGGGAGTGAATGCAGCAATGAAATAATCAGACTTGTCATTGAGTACAGTTATTTTTTAAAAATAAGCACAAAATCTCTTCCTTCTACATAAAGGTGATGGTGTAAGGAGAGAGGAAATAGTTTATTTCCTGGAGAAACCTCTAAGAGAGCATTTCAAAATAGATGTTTAGAATTATTTTCTTTGTTATACGATTTTTGTCTCTGGTCATGACATGTATCATCTTCGAGAACTGCCAGAATTAGAGACTTAAACTTCCAGTTTCCTAACTTGCTTTAAAAATTTCCAGGTGAACAGTTCCAGTGGCTTGAACACATCGTAAGCACATCATATAAAATATGAAAACACAGCACCTTCAAATCCATTTGCACATTGACAAGCAATTGACAGCAGGGAAGGTATAAATTATAGCAGACAAATTAAAGCAAAAACTTTGCATAATTGGTGGATAGTTTTGAAAAATATCTATTATAATTTGCAAGTGAAACCAACGATTCATTTCTTTCACTTGCATCCATGTATCTCTGTGAGATATCATTTTGGCTGTGATGCCATTTAAACCGCACATTAAGGGAAAATTAATCTTGAAATAATAACTTTAAACAGCTGTATCAGTGTTAGGCCAAGATTTTCAAATATAATTAAGCATATTCATTAACATCACTCTCATTAAGCATCATCGTTATTATAAGGAAGCCAAAAGGTTTTGTAAGCCATTAATACTTAAAAATTTTAAGATATATTTTAAATATTCATTCTACCTTCAGTTTATCTTTTTTAATTTCCCGTATTTGTATAGTTTATAATGTATACAGTATAGTACTAATATAGTGCTACATATAGATAATTTATGGAAAATATAGTTAGAACAAATGCTCAAATTATTTAATTGAGAGAGAAGATGGACAAGCAGAAAGCACAATTTGTAAACTTAAGTTCCAGGCTCCCCGGTCTGGCACAGTCTCTTTGCATTCTAGAAGCCTCTTTATCTGTCAGTTTCTGCCTATTGTTCCCACAACCACTGGCATCATGCTTCAATCAGTCTGACTAGCTATCTCCTAAACACACCAAGCTCCCTCCTAGCGCACCAAGCTCCCCTCTCCATCTCAGCCTAGAATGTTTTGTCCTTTCTTGTCCATGGCAGAATTCCAACTTTTCCTTTAAGACTTAGACCAAAGGAAATTTTCACCTCCTCTGTGGAAATTTGCTGCTCTCTCCTAGACATATGTCAGCAGGGAGATTTGGTTTATGAGGAAAGATGATAAAGGAAGTGTGGTGACTTTAAGTCTCAGTTCTGCCGCTTAAGATCTGGATATGAGGTCATTGATCTTCAGTTTCCTCACTTGTGAAATGGAGATTCTGTTACCCCATATATAGTAGGGGTCAGCAGACCTTTTCTTTAAAAGGCTAGAGAGTAATTATTTTTGGCTTTGCAAGCAAATCTCTCTTGTAACTACTCAATTCTGCCTTCCGTAGCCCAAAAGTTGCTGTAGACAATACATTAACAAATTGCTGCTGCTGTGTTCTAATGACTCCTTACCAACAAAAACTGTTGACATGCTGGATTTAATTCATGGACCACTTGCTAATTTCTGCTTACAGAATTGTAATGAAGATTGAAGTAACCCACACTACCTAAGTAAAGCCCCTGGCATATAGTGAGTAGCCGGTCTCTTACGTGCTAGGCCTGGGGAAGCATCAGTGCACATGATTCCTGCAGTCACGCAGTGGGGAGATGGATATGGAGCAATCACAAATTAAGTAAATAAACTCCTCGCCCACCTCCACACGCTCAGAGTGAAACATCACTGTCATGAAAGGCCTATGAAATCCTCTTCTGTTGTCTTCTTTTGTTTGCCATAGTTCTATGAAGAAAATACAGATGGTGTTACGAGTGTGCATAGCAGCTCTGTGGGAATGGCACTGCAACCTGAGCCACATACGGGAAGGGAAGAAAGAGGAAGTGCGCTTCAGACAGAGACCGGCACATGCAAAGGCCCTGCGGAGGAAAGCAGTTCAGCTCACTTGCAAAACAAAATGAAGCCGCGTTTAGAGATCTGGAGAGTCTAGACATGAGGCTATGTAGGTATAGAGGAGTCAGAGGCCTCATAGGATGTGTAAAGGACTTGGAATTTGATTGCAAGCCTCAAAGGAAAGTCTCGAATAGTCTTTAATGATCTCATTCGTATACCCAACATACAGAAGTTAGTGTGATTATTATTACTATAGACAGTGCATTACTATTAATAAGGCAACAAAAAAGTTTGTGAAGCATTAATAACTAACAACACCTGTGAAAGGAATTCCTCCTTCAAACTCTCCCCAAAAGCCCTTTCCACTGGATCCTCTGTTTCCTTCTGGGACTATCTGATGCAGGCCAGTAAGAAAGTTGCTTCAGTCCTGGAGCGAAAGGTGGCGCTGGGACGTTCGCCCCATTTCAGAGGAGGATGAAGCGGGGCAGCAGCCACTGGGAGTGTGGACAGGGGGCTCGTGGTCTCCAGGGCATGAGGAGTCTGATCCCGCACGGGGGGGCGGTGTGGCCACCAGACGCACAGGCAGCTGTGGTGAGTCGTTCTGCCCCAGGTGACTATACAAGCCCACAGCAAAGCTCAAAGGGGGCCCAGTACTGGTAATCTGGTGATCTAGCAGGTAAAATGTGTCTGATTTCTGGGGGTGGCTGGCACCTCTGATCTCTGTGTGGGTCAGAGGCAGCCTGAGCTTTTGATCGACATCTGAAGCAGAGGGTAGTCTCGCAAGATTGAGCCCTTAACCTGTGGAATCTGATGCTGCCTCTGGGTAGATGGTGGCAGGATGGAGTGGTCGTGGCACAACAGTCAGCTGGGGGGGTAGTATGGGAAAACCCCCAGACAGCAGAAATGAATGCAGAAACCCTTCAAAGGGGATCAGATAGCAACATGGAATACCTAGAAACCAGACCCAAAGAAGAGGCAGAAGCAGAAACCGAGAGGGGCCGATGAAGATGGACAGACAGAGCCCGAGGGAGACAGCGCAAGCTCGTAGATTTCTGAAGTACATTTATCAGGGTAAATTGTTTTTGTCACATCCCGCTGTTTGTGAACACGAGTAAGTTGTTGCCTGTTATCACTGACCTTTACGATGCTGATTAGCTACTCAGCAATTAACTGGTAGTCCCCTGATGGCCTTAACTCTGCACTGGAGGAAAGAGCCACAACAGGTCCCTGAGGCGGAGGAAGAGGAGAGAAAGCCTGCCGAGGAGGAAGTCACTGCACCGACTGCAGAACCGTGAGCCCCATAGGCTCCTGCCTGTGGTTCTACAAAGGAATAATCGTACCATGCATTTATTAAATTTAAAAATACTTTCTATCATCGGCAACATAGCAGAGCTCTCCTCCACTTGCTATACCTAAAACCTGAGGCTGAGATGGGTTAGTTACACATCAAACATGGCATACACCACAGGGACCCAGAGCTGGGAGGCACGTGCCCGCCTGGCCCTGAGCCCCAGGTGCGTTCTCATCTGCCTCACCTCCCCAGTAACCAGGTAGAAGGCTGGATGCCTTGTTGGAAATCAATGTGGAAACGTTTGTTCTTCTTCTGAACCTTCATTTCAGAGCACCTTCTTTGACTCTGGTTTCAGGCAATAAGATTAGTGGACGGTTTCTCCAACACAAAGCTAAGATCTTGGCAACCCTTTCAAGCACTATTTTTAGGTTCTCCCCGCACACACAAGAGAAAGAGGAATCTGAGGCAGAGAGTGTAGACTTACACAAAGAGCTTCCACACAGGGCCTAATGCAGAGATCTTCAGTCACTCAGCACACCTCTGGCTCTGCCATACTTAAAATATCCAACACTGAGCCCGCAGGCCATTGCACACTCCTCAGCCTTCAGAGCAGAAAGCTCTAATATGATGAGGAAGATGTAGTCCCAGGATAATAACATATAAATGTACCAAGTATAGAGTCATCACACAATCATCCTAATTGAAAAGTGAGACAAAGTACACATTTATCCTATCGACACCAAAGGAAACTTGCATTTTGGTCTCTATCCACATAGATGCACTGTGGTACTGTGGCTTAGAAGTTTCTTTAAGGAAGAAGAGAAGTTAAAGCTATTGTCAATATGTGTTCATGTCCAACAGCGATGCTAATATGACAGCTCTGAGATCGCGACATCTCCAGGATGAATCTCATAAAAACGCTGTAGAAAGTGAATGGACTTAGGGCCCAAGTGAATGGCATGTGGATGTAAGCCGATAACCAGAGCATCCACCTGGGCCACTGCCCCTCTTCACAGATAACACTCTGAAACAGCTGGGCCAGTGTGGTTTTATTACTAAGTCCTCGCGTCATGCAGCTCTGATCAGCATTAGTCTGGAAGAGAAGAATCTAGAAGGGGAAAAAAACAAAACAAAACAAAACATTATTGGTTACTCTCTAACATTCCTGAGAAGTGGTTGAAATCTTGTTCCAACCTTCATTTCCCTAGGAGTGGGGATGAAAATGAGTTCATGTGGATGAGAACAGGAGTCAGCAAAGACCAACTGAAACAAGAAGCTGAATTGCCGACTCCCAGTGGTAGATGCCACCACCCAGCAAACACAAGGCCGCAGAGATACCACCCAGCATTTTCCTAGCCCTCTTAACCAGTTCTCCAGGCAGGGATAGGACAGGTGTCAAAAGGTGGAGATGGAAATGACAATGGAAGGCCCAGAATTTTAAGACAGGACAAAGGAAGAGTGTATATATGGAGCAGGGAGAGGCAAGCTTAGTTCTTATGTGTCTATTTACTTAAACACAGTATGGGGAGACTTTGCCCCAGCTTCTAGAGCAAAACTTGGTCAGTGAGCTCCTTCTCTCCTTGGCCTGGTCATAAGCAGGAGATAACAGAAGGAATGATGGCAGGTCTCCTCCCCTCGGCATTGGAGCCAAGGGATTTCCACAGTAGCCCAGTTACTCCTCACAACAACCACAGGAGGCTAAGCACTACTAATGGCCCCGTGGTACAGAACAGAAACCAGCACATCCAGAGGCTAAGCCCTTACCCAAGTCCTATAGCCAGTAAGCAGCAGGTAGCAGACCAAAATGGGCTTCCCAAGCGGCGCTAGCAGTAAAGAACCCACCTGCCAATGCAGGAGACTTAAGAGAGGTGGGTTTGATCCCTGGGTCAGGAAGATCCATTGGAGAAGGAAATGGCAACCCACTCCAGTGTTCTTGCCTGGGAAATCCCATGGACAGAGGAGCCTGGAGGGCTACTGTTCATAAGGTCGCAAAGAGTTGGACACAACTAAAGCGACTTAGTGCCACACACACACACACACACACACACACACACACACAGCACACCAGAACAAAAACGTGTCTGATTCCAGAACCATGTTTCCACTGCCACAAAGCAGCTCTTTTCCAGGGAGGGAGCAGAAATGAGGGTACGGGAATTACTATGTTAATAATCTAACCTAACTATTATTGTTATTCGTAAAATAACAACAATTTGGTGTGGTTAAATGACTTTTCCAGGGTCACATAAAGTATTAAATTTTTCAAATTTCTCCAAACCTGATTTCATCCAGGAATTATGTTAAGGCCGGCAAGGCCCAAATTGGGTTGAATTTAACTTATGTCATAATAGTGACAATTGTTTCAAAGAAATAAAAACTTTGCTTTGAAATCAAAAAAACAAAAATGAGGGTACATTTTGGTCGCTGAGAATTGGTGAGTATAAGACCCAGTGTGCCTCTTGATTACAATAAGGTTAGATTTCCTTGCAACAGGGGATTACTTTTTGTTTCTGAAAGGGAAAACCCTCCTGTTTTCTTCTACTCACTTCACCACTTCCAACACCAATGTGCACGCTTTCCACACCAAGCAATTCTGACACTAACTACTTGGAGTTGGCACAGACCTCATAAGTAAAGGGCTCATTCCCACAAGACTGCTGCTGCTGCTGCTAAGTCGCTTCAGTCATGTCCGACTCTGTGCGACCCCATAGACAACAGCCCACCAGGCTCTGCCATCCCTGGGATTCTCCAGGTAAGAACACTGGAGTGGGTTGCCATTTCCTTCTCCAATGCATGAAAATGAAAAGTGAAAGTGAAGTCACTGAGTTGTGTCTGACTCTTCGAGACCCCATGCACTGCAGCCCACCAGGCTTTTCCATCCATGGGATTTTCCAAGCAAGAGTACTGGAGTGGGATGCCATCGCCACAAGACTGATCTCCCCGATTATTGCCTGTGCTTCTGACAAACCGACTATAAAGTACTCAGGACCTCTTCCTCAGATCTGATAACTTTCTAAAACTCAGGAAAGAGGCAGTCCAGTGGTTAAGACTCCACACTTCCAATGCAGGGGATGTGGGTTTGATCCCTGGTCCTACATGCCATGTGGTGCCACCAAAAAATAAAAATAAATAAATAAATAAACTCAGGAAAGCACTTTACTTACTATTACATGTTTATTATCAAAGATATGACTCAGAGGGACTTCCCTGATGGTCCAGTGGTTAAGAATCTGACTTCCAATGAAAGTCCTAATCCAGCTAAATAAATAAATAAGATCCCAACTCTCCTCTAATCAAACAGTAAACATGTTATTATCTTCTTCCTCCCACCCACACACAAAGAATTAAAGCAAAAATAAAGATACAACTTAGAAACAGCCAACCAGAAGCACTGAGTGTGGCATTGGTGGTGGGGGTGCACAGGGCTCCCACGCTCTCTCAGGGTTTGCCACCCGCCCAGCACTTCTGTGTGTTCACCAATCCAGAAAGGATCCTTTCTGTTAGGATTTTTATGGAGGTTTTATTACAGAAGCAATGTTGATTAAATCACTGGCCACTTGTGATTAAGTTAACCTCCAGTACTTCTCCCCTCCCCCAGAGATCAGGGGGTGGGGCCGGAAGTCCCAACTTTTAATCACTTGTTTGGTTCTTTTGACAACCAGCCTCCTTTTGAGGTTATCCAGGAATCCCCTAGCCACAAGTATCTTCTTAGCACACAAAACAATACTTGTCACTTCAAAAACTCAGAAGGTTTTAGAAGCTATAAGCCAGGAAATGGGAGCAGAAATCAAATCTTATCACATGATATTTTCTTTGTTCTTTTTTTTAATCACAAGAAAATGTTTTAATCTTTTCTTTTTCCCCCAAACTTTAAACTTTTTATTTTGTATTGAGGTACAGCTGATAAAAAATGTTGCAGTAGTTTCACGTGAACAGCGAAGGGACTCAGCCATATATAATCAAGTGTCCATTCGCCCCAAAACTCCCCTCACATCCAGGCTGGCACATAACATTAGAAAAAAATGTTGAATAACAGCAACATTCCCCCCCACCCCCGCCTCCATCCATGGTGCTGTGCTAAGTGCTAAGTTAATTCATATTAAATTGTTTTTAAAAATCAAGCCCTTGGTCTGAAAAGGCCTCATGTTTATATACAATGGGTTTAGGCTGGAAGCTCTGTTTAGGATTAAGATTCCCTTTGCAAGAAACTAAGCCTGAAGTTTTTATTGGAAAGGGAATCTTTGCAAGAAAAAAGATTCCTCTTACTCAAAGTCACATTGTCAGCAGTTTTACAAGGCCTCTGAAAATGATCAAGTTAACTGAGAAGATAAAAATTTGCCAGATAGATGTCCTTGGCAATGTACAGCTCCTTGGCTGAAATGAGACACAACAGAAAACTTGAAAATGCAAAGTTTGTGAGAATATAATCTATCTAATGGACAAAACCAACTTACTGTGTATGAAAAAATTAAAAGAATGTGTTTTCAGGCAGCAGCTTCTTGTTACATATTTCTTCAATTACAGAGCAAATTGCTACAGTGACCAGACAATCTAGAAAAGAAGGAAGAGTCAGTTTGTCCAGAATCATTGACATAACCTTAGCTTTAACGGTCCAAGTATATGGTTTCTATTCGTAATTACAGACTCTCAGAGACACCCATGTACTTCACATCTGTCTCTGGAAGAAAAAAAAAAATCCTTTCTTAAATTGATTTGCCCTTTGTCACTGTCACAGATATGTTTTCCCTGTTTTGACAGGTAGTTGTAATTCTATTAGCAGCCCATCGACTTCCCTGTGAAATCGATCTGTGTTGGGCTGGCTGGGTCTTCTTAAACTGGCTGATTTATTGCTTCTGCATGTTTTTAGAAAGAGAGAGCACGTGCACGCTCACAAGTGAGCTAAAGAGTCCAGGGGTGGGAGAGGAAGAGGGAAAGGCAAAGAGACACTCTTCTGTTGCCACAAAGTATAAAGTATCTAAACAATTGTTGAAAACAAATCATCTCCAGCCTCACTGTTGGTTGTCTTGATGGCAGGTGAGTTGTGACCTTTGTCGACAGCCTAGTTGAGATGCCTGCTGATGCCAGTCAGAATAAATGACTGTCACTCTCCCTTATTAATTTATCTTACTGCCTCATGTATAAACTAGAAGGACTTGCTCACCTCAGATGTCCTCGATGTCAATCTATCATGTTTGCCTAATTCTCCTCCCAGCTCACAGTAACCAGAACACGAGTAGCTGCCTCCAGTGCCCCAGTCTCTGCCTGTAATCTTGCCCATGAAAGGAAAGCACTCAGCCCAATCACAGGAGATCACAGTCAGCCAGAGGTCAGGGATAGAAATCACCACTGCATTTTGTTTAAAGCCACATCAGCAAAGAAAAGAAGGGAAGGGAAACTTAATAAACACCCTTGTCTTAATAAGGTTCTATCCAAAGATTTATAATGGAATCAAGCAGTGCTAGATGAAAATAATATGTGTGAAGACCAGGCAACCTAAAAATAAGTTGATTTTTCTGATACTAAAGAACAAATCATTGCAATTATATACCTTTACAAACTGAACATGATTCTAAATATTCTCGTGTTAACTTCATGAACATAAATATGAATAGTAACGTCTCACAAGTACCATTTGTAATTTCATCCTTGAGCAATATAGTGGAGAGCCTAATTCTAAGCAGAACTGTTACCAGGAAATACAATTAGGTAGGCAAATTCCACTTTTGCACTGTTTCTTCTCCTTTTATATATGTATAGGTGCTTCTACCAAGATACTCAACTCATCCTTAACTTTCAGGATAGCACTGGAGCTTTCCCTGTCTTCCTTACCCAAACCTTCTCAGATGTCAGGCCAGCAAAGTGATAAGGGCATGTTTATATAAATGATAAACTAACAAGGTTTAAAGTATTAACTCTCCCAGTAAGATTTTGCATTTTAATTGGGAATTTTTATAGATATAATACTTAAACCCAAAATGGAGATGACTGGTAAGAATCCTGGGCACCACTGAAGACAGATTGGTGGATGGAGGGATGGTGGTCGACAGGTTTACCTTTCGATCGCCCTCAAATGACACTACTAGGATAGTGCCGGTTCTCAGTTACAAACAGTGACTCTTCTTTCCTACATAGCCCTGTAGAAACTGACAATCCTATGCTATGCTATGCTTTGTTCACTCAGGTTAGCTGAGAACCCTGAGGTTTCCAGGTTAAAAGTGGCCAACAGCTTTTACTCTTGGAAGGTGATCACAGTCTGACATAGTAGCAAACAGATGCAGAGGAGCCTGGTAGGTGCCAGCTTGTTCTCACTCTGCTCTGTTCTGCATTCAGCTCTTCTTGACAACTGATGGCCCTACTGGCCAACGGTGGCCCCATGCACATCATCAGCTGCTCTGCTGTAGGCCCTCAGCGGGAGTGACCACATAGACTCCAGTTTCCCAAAGACGTTTCTATGGTTCCACTTGGCAGCTGGATGAGCTTAGCTTCCCAGATCAGTCAACACAGACTTCCCTGTAAGCTATGACTTGTTTATCCAGCCAGCACTTCAGGAAAATTGGTTAGGAACTCCTTGGATCCTCCAACTCCTTGGACCCTACTTTCCAGTTTCTCCCATGTTTGTTTCAGGTCTAATTGCTATGAGAAATCTCCTATTCCCACAATACTCAGAGTGGCCCTGCTGTGAACTAACCCCTGACTGATACAGTCCCTTGCAGAGGGTCTTTACAGAGACCTATCATATACATGCAAGGCCATGCACATGTGCATGGTTCCCAGCTGAAAACTATTGGCTTGTTACCAAGAAATATAATCAAATCAAGGCTATATTATCTGTCTGAGCCTGTGATTTGTATTTTGTAAGATATAATTTACAATTTATTTTTTGAATTATTTATCATTTTTTAAGTCTTGCTCTTACTTCTATTTATTTGGGAGGGAACATACCACAGGGCATGCAGGATCTTAGTTCCCCGACGAGGATCAAACCAGCACCCCTTGCAGGGGTAGCATGAATTCTTAACAACTGGATTTCCAGGGAAGTCCCATTTTATCATTTTTAAAGCTGAGCCTGGGGCTTCCCTGGTGGCTCAGTGGTAAAGAATCCACCTGCCAACTCAGGAGACACGGGTTTGATCCCTGGTCCAGAAGATTCTGCATGATGTGGTGCAACTAAGACCATGTGCCACAACAATTGGAGCCTGTGCTCTAGAGTCCCACGTGTGCAAGTACTGAAGCCCAAGTGCTCTAGAGCCCATGCTTCACAACAAGAGAAGGCACGGCAATGAGAAGCCCACACTGCAGCTAGAGAGTAGGCCCCTCACCGCTGCTAGAGAGAAGCTTGAGCAGCAACGAAGACCTAGCACAGCCAAAAATAGAATAAATAAAAAATTTTAAAGAAGCTGAGCCTGATATTCAGTATATGCTGTCTATGCATCATCCTAAATTAAGAGGTTACAGATTCAAGTTTCAAAAAATGAATTACAATGGCAAGATCATCAAGAACCATCTTGAAATCCCAAGCTAAATAGATCATTTTCTCACAAACGTGTCTGAATGTTGAGTACAAGGCATAATGGCGAGAGCGACTGGGAGGTAAATTTGGAAGGGACATAACGGTCAGTTTATAAATGCTGGCATTTGGTCTGATGTTCACATCTGGGCCAATCAGATTTGGTCAGGGTCAGGGTCATCTGCTGCCATGGAAAGTGGACCACTCACCAAAAAAGCTACAAAGGTGACAAGTGTTATTGGACCTCACTTAGTGTGACAGCTGTTTTGGGCACTTAACATCTGTGATAACAAACTGGGCCTTCAGAAAGAAGTCTTTTCAGAATGGAAAAACACAAACTCCTTCCATGAATTGTACACCACTTATTGCACAGGCTGAAGAAAAAAATTCAGAGAAACGCATCAATATACACTGTAGTCAGAGAACTCCAGTTACAGTTTATTCTTCAGAACAGACTAATTTTTAAAATCCTATTTTTAAAATCTTTCCAGCTAGATAAATAACTATAACATACAGAGGTTTCTTGTTTGCCATTAATATCAAGTGCAGACCAAGTGCTCAAAATTGCACAAACCATACTGCGAAGCACAATATTTCCTCTGAAAATGCAAATGCATTTTTCAGAACAGAACTAAATAGCACAAATAAAAGAAGCCAACGTCTCTGAAGTTACTCAGGTGTCTTATTACATCTGCAAAATCAAAATTATATCACAATATTCTTGTCTGACTTTTAATTTGCTTTAAGTCAAATAAACATGAATAATGAGAAAGAAATCTCAGGCTAGGAGCTGATAACATCACAAACCATATAAAGGACACTTGGTTAGTTTCTGTCATAAAATGCCATCATAAAATCACACCTGCTTGAAAAAAAAAGTTTTTGCTAGGTTCTGTCTTTTCCCCTCAAAATAGCCATCCCTGTCAAAGGACATTCAGTTCAGTGTCTGGAACTATCAGTTATTAGGGCTTGTCAGCAGTCAGAAATCATTCAAATATATTTCCTATTCCCTTCCAAAGCTATAAATAAAAATTGTACACTAGCATCTACTGACCAAAAGGATATATGCCTAAATGACAGCAGTCAGGATTTAGATTAGATGGTAAATATTTTGTGACGAGGGAAGTTAAGATATTGGAAAGAATCATATTGAGAGGGACCAGAGCTTCCCTACCCCAAAACTGTTTGAAAATAAGATGCATTATTCTCCAGGATTCCATAAATCAAGAACTTAGGTAACAGTAGGGCTTTGTATGTAATAACAAAAAGTGGTTTTATCAATTCATTGCTCTATTGATTATCAAATCCTACAATTCTATGATTGAATCAGAAAGGCAACATAGGGAGTCTCAGTCCTCATCCTCATTTTCAATGAAATGTGAATCCTTTTGCATTGTTATCATCATTTTCACCTTTGAATGTGATGATTAACAAGCCTGATAATACCAATCCAAGAATAATAGAAAGATCTCTGGACTTTAGGTCAAGAGACCTGGGTTCGAGTTCTAACAGCATTTTATTAGATATGTGATCTTGAGGAAAAAAATCAGTTAACTGCTCTGAATCTAAATTATTCATGACTAGAATAGCTTCTGGCCCTACCTACCTCACAGGCTTGTCATAGGATCATATGTAATAATGTCTGTGACAGTGCTTTGTAAAATATAAATTATGTGATGGTGTAATTATCATTAGAGGACAAGTGGCTGTACAATCACATCCAAATTATGAAAAAGCAGATTTTTTTCAGTTAATAAGACTATATCACGCAGATGCAGTGAATAGTAAGTAAACACCAGCAGGATGGGGGGAGGGAATGAAAACCAACTGAAATGTTTACCCAAGTGGTTTTTGAACAGATGGAAACCGTGAGGTCTCTGCCATACTTCATATTCTCTGGGTCTCTTGTGTTTTGAGAGACAGCTTTGTCCCCCTTCAGCTTTTTAATCCCTGCTATGGTTTTCCACAACTTCTGCTACACTGAGAACCACTGCGGTAAAGACTGCTGACACCTGCTCTCAGGAGTCTAGACACTTTTTCAACCTTAGAGAACATAGACTATGGTTATGAATCATGGTTCTCTTTAGAATCTGATCTTCAGCCCATGAGGGTTTACATTTAAATTCTGCATGTAGGTTGGCCCGTCTTTGCTCTGTGGTTCATTGTTAATCTGGGAGACTTTAAACTTTTGAAGTTTAGCAGTGTCACGGCTAAATAAACTTTCTTATAAATAGACAACAGCCAAAAACTCAGAGATATCAGAAAAAGTCTTATAGAATCAAACAGTATTACTGCAAGCTTGTCATGATAATTAATATTACTTCAGGGTGCCTTGAAAAAATATAATAGTACTAAATAATAATTACAAAACTAGCTAAGAGTTTGATGACAGATGGGGAGAAAAGATGAGCAGTGGCTGATAAGTTCTCTTCTCTTCTGAAATATAATGCAATAGAAATAAATTTTTAAGTCCAAAGAGGCATTTAAATTTCAAAACTCAGCTAAAATATTACTTGGGGCATAATCAAGTAATTTATGGCCTATTTTGTGGCTGCTTTCTTCAAGTAATTCATAGAATCTATTTGAAACCTTGACCTGTTAAAACAATATATATAAGTTGAAATTGCACTAGATACTTTCCGTAGTTAAAAGTGGCATCCTTAAAACTAAAGTGCTTTTATCAGAGCATAGACAATTCAGTTCCTAAATGCACAACTTCTAATGACAATACTTGACCCATAATGCCCAAACTGGCAACTGTATATATATAAATACAATAAAAAATAATTTGAGTTAACTTTCTATTTAATAGACTATTTAGGCTCTTCCATTACCTATGTCCACTGTAGCATATGATTTTTAAATCATCTTACAGGTTATCTCTCCAACAGAGCTCTGGCTTTGTTATTTGTTTTGCTATCTCAAACATGGAGGTTATAGCCTATTTCTTATTTTAAGAAATGAGTGTGCTCTTGAAAGCTAATAAACCAGCATGTATTTATGGTGCATTAGGTTTTATATTCTGTGAAGTGGTGGCAGATACAGAAGATGGTCCCCACACAGAAATTAGTCAAAAGTTAAACTTATGGATTAAGTGCTAAATTGCATCACAGAACACAGCTGTTCTTGGAAATCAGAGAAAAGGTGAATGCTAAATAATGGAATGGGTGAGTATAATCTCCCTGGAGGAGAGAACTTGAGTTGATATTTGAAAAATAATTTAGGATTCAGGGGAAGTGTCCTAGGTTTTCAAATGGAGAAAAGATCATGATCAAATTATTTGAAGAAATCAGTCAGAAGTCTAGACTGACTGCAGATAAGAGATGATGTTAGAAGGTAATGAAGGATAAGCTTAGCTAGGTAGAAATCATCTTATAGAACCTTGATAACTAGACAAAGAAATCAGACTTGATGCAATAGATAAAAGGGAGCCACAAGACTAGTTTTCGAACAAGGACATAACATAAAAAATTAATGGTTAAGGAAGTTTCTGGTAACTAATATGTGTGGGATTGGATAGGTATAACACTAAAAACTGGAACAGAAGTTTGGAAGCAGTTACATAAACCTAGATGGTAGTATCAGAATCAGCAAGAAAAAATATAGACTCAGACACTTAGAAGAGAATTCACTATGTAAGTCAAACTCTCTCTTTTTTTTTTTCAGATTTGAATATGAGGACTTAGTAAGGTGCTATGGCAGCAGAGCAAGGACTGAAACTAGGTTTCTGGGCACATAGGTAATTCTACTGAGAAATTCTGAAGAAAGAAACTGTGGGACTTGTTAAAGACGAGTTTGGCAATAATGATAAAGATGAAAAGCATAAAGTCTGCATCTGTGGCTTACAGTCTAGAGGTGAGTGGTTTAATAGTTCCACAGTTAGCCATGAGGGAGCTGACAAAATTAGCTTGGGGGAAAAGTTGATGAGTTAGAATTGGATTATGTTGAAGTCCAGGTGATAATAGAATACCTAGGTAGACATGCCCTACGATAATTGAACATAAAGAACTGCTCAGGGCTGACAGCCCTGAGCTCCACCCAGACCTCTCTCCAGACTCCCAGGATCATTATATATATATCCAACCCCTCATCTGACACCAGCACCTACAATTTAGACTCACCTAAATTGAAACCATTATCTCAACTCTCAAGTTTGGTTAATACTGTTATCCATACTGGTCATTCATTAGACAAATACTTATTACCCTTGAAGTTAGAAAATGGGACACACCTTCATTTCCTTCTTGTACCTCACTGACTGCAGCCAATTTAGTGACCAAATCCTGCTTGATTTCTCTTCCTATTTCTCCATCCTTATTACTGCCATTGTGGCTTAGACTCTTGTCATCTCTTGCCTGATTTATAACTAGTCTCCTAAATAGTTCCACTTTCTCTACCCTGGATTCCATTTTAGCCTTTCTCCACATAATTATTATGTGCTTAGTCGCTCAATCGTATTCGACTCTTTGAGAACCAAAGGACTGCAGCCCACATTGCAGGCGGATTCTTTACCATATGAGCCACCAGGGAAGCCCCTATAATTATTATAATGATTTTCTAAAATGCAAATCAGATCATCATATATTCTTTAGTTACTATTCTCATGGTCTATCTAGAATTTAAGGTCCTCAAAATTTTATCCTTTTTTCCTTAAGAGTTCCAAACAATGAAAATTTATAGCGTTGTCTGAATAATCTATTGGGTTTGTATCTCAGTATCTTTGATTGGGTAACTCACTGCTTGGAATGCCCTTCTCTCCAAATCTCCCCTACTCATACTTTCCACTTCTTTCATCTACTGAACTCTTATTTCAAAATTCCCAGATGAGTTGCTTCAACGATCTCAGTTCAGTTCAGTTCAGTTCAGTCGCTCAGTCGTGTCCGACTCTTTGCGACCCCATGAATCGCAGCACGCCAGGCCTCCATGTTCATCACCATCTCTCAGACTTCACTCAGACTCACATCCATCGAGTCCGTGATGCCATCCAGCCATCTCATCCTCTGTCATCCCCTTCTCCTCCTGCCCCCAATCCCTCCCAGCATCAAAGTCTTTTCCAATGAGTCATGAGGTGGCCAAAGTACTGGAGCTTCAGCTTCAGCATCATTCCTTCCAAAGAAATCCCAGAGTTGATCTCCTTCAGAATGGACTGGTTGGATCTCCTTGCAGGCCAAGGGACTCTCAAGAGTCTTCTCCAACACCACAGTTCAAAAGCATCAATTCTTCGGTGCTCAGCCTTCTTCACAGTCCAACTCTCACATCCATACATGACCACTGGAAAAACCATAGCCTTGACTAGACGGACCTTAGTCGGCAAAGTAATGTCTCTGCTTTTGAATATACTATCTAGGTTGGTCATAATTTTTCTTCCAAGGAGTAAGCGTCTTTTAATTGCATGGCTGCAGTCACCATCTGCAGTGATTTTGGAGCCCAGAAAAATAAAGTCTGACACTGTTTCCACTGTTTCCTCATCTATTTCCCATGAAGAGATGGGACTGGATGCCATGATCTTCGTTTTCTAAATGTTGAGCTTTAGGCAAACTTTTTCACTCTCCTCTTTCACTTTCATCAAGAAGCTTTTTAGTTCCTCTTCACTTTCTGCCATAAGGGTGGTGTTATCTGCATATCTGAGGTTATTGATATTTCTCCTGGCAGTCTTGATTCCAGCTTGTGTTTCTTCCAGTCCAACGTTTCTCATGATGTACTCTGCATAGAAGTTAAATAAGCTGGGTGACAATATATAGCCTTGATGTACTCCTTTCCTTATTTGGAACCAGTCTGTTGTTCCATGTCCAGTTCTAACTGTTGCTTCTTCACCTGCATATAGATTTCTCTAGATGACAGTTAAGGTCCACGAATAGTGCAGCCAAAATAAGGCACACTCCCACATACTGACTTGATAGAATATATGATGCTAATAAAGGGTTAAATTATATATTATATATATATATATATTTACATACACACACAAATTCTTTGACATAGTGCTAAATTAAAACAAATAAAATGTGGTATAACTTATTTATTACAACCATATAAAGATTATAAGCTTATATAAAAAGCTAGAGATGAATAAACCTAGTTACTGTTCTAAAACAAAGGGATTAAATAGACTTCTTCTGAAATATATGTATATTTCATTTAAATGTTTAAATTTCTAAATAATGGATGTTATCAGTATTAAATTCAATTAAAAAGCTCAAACAGTTATTTATAAATAAAATTATGCCTTATCTGAGCTTGATAGTTACTACTCAAAAGTATATCACTGACATTTTTACAAAGTAACTACACAATGCATAACAAAATTATTGTCATAGTATCTTTGCTTTATAAGTTCATATTTTGTTTTGGGTTTTTAAAACAAGGCATACCTGTACTGACAAACATAAGTGTCATTTTATGCTTCTGATGATCCTCTATTTAAAACACAGATAATTACGATTTGATATTACCAGTTTTGTTTCCTGGATTAAAATTTCCAAAAGTTCTTTGTAAGTCAGTTACAAGAATGCCAAAATGGAAACAATAAGAAAGTAGGGTTTATAATCCTAACATAAAGTAGAAGCTAGGCCAAAAGGCAACATAAGAAACTAATGCACGATGCAAAGCTGAAAGCCAGAGTTCACAAAGAAAATAGGATAGTTATAAATATCTACACCCCAAATAACACATAAAGTTCTAATGCAGATCAAGAACTACTGATGACATAAGCAAGAGAGATGGAAACGCACTTTCAGTACAAAATAAAAGGAAAAATATAAATAAGAACATAGAAGATTGAAACAATATAATAACTGAATATGTCTTTAAATATATATAACACTATCCTTGAAATAAAAAATAAATTCTCTTAGAGTGCACATGAAAAATTCACCAAAATTGTTAATATGTTATTTGACAAAGAAAACATCATAACAGTTACATAAAGTAAAAACGTTACAAACAACACACACTGATCAGAATGCAATAAAATTAGAATTGAAAAATACAATTAAAAATGTAAAAAGGCTTCCAACCTGGAAAATGTTTATTTTGTTAAACAACTCATAGAAAAAATGGAAGAAAATAGAAATTACCAAACTTCTGAATAATATTAAAAATGAAAATACTACATGTCAGAGCATCTGGTGTATATATCCAAGGCAGTGATCAAAAGAAAATTCATAGCCTTGAATATCTATATTAATTAAAATAAAAGAATAAAAATAAATGAAATTTACAATTCAGAACTAGAAGCAAGCACTAAAAATGGAGATAAAAATAAAAGTAGAAATTAAAGATGCAGCAAATTAGGGGAAAAGGGATTAAAATTTAAAATCAAAGTTTTGGTTCTTTAGTTGTCCAGTTGCTAAGTCACGTCCAACTCTTTGTGACCCCATGGCTGCATCATGCCAGGCTCCCCGTCCTCCACTCTCTCCTGGAGTTTGCTCAGATTCATGTCCATTGAGTCAATGATGCTCTCTATCATCCTCTGTTGTCTTCTCCTGCCTTCAGTCTTTCCCAGCATCAGGGTCTTTTCCAATGAGCAGGCTTTATACATCAGGCGGTCACAGTACTGGAGCCACAGCTTCAGCATCAGTCCTTTCAATTCAGGGTTGATTTCCTTAAAGATGGACTAGTTATATCTCCTTGCAGTCCAAGGGACTCTCAAAGAGTCTCCTACAGCACCACAGTTTGAAAGCATCAAATCTTCTATCCTCAACCTTCTTTATGGTTCAGTGCTCACATTTGTCCCTGACTATTGGATGGCATCACTGACTCAATGGACATGAGTTTGAGTAAACTCCGGGAGTTGGTGATGGACAGGGAGGCCCGGCATGCTGCAGTCCATGGGCGTTGCAGTCCATGAGACACGACTGAGCGACTGAACTCAACTGACTGGAAAAAACCATTGCTTTGGCTACCTGGACCTTTGTCGCCAAGGTAATGTCTCTGCTTTGTAATACACTGGCCAGCTTTTCCTCCAAGGAGCAAATGTCTTTTAATTTCATGGCTGCAGTCACCATCTGCAGTGATTTTGAAGCCCAAGAAAATAAAGTCTGTCACTGCTTCCACTTTTTCCCCTTCTATTTGCCATGAAGTAATGAGACAAGATACCATGATCTTTTTGAGTGTTAATTTTTAAGCCAACTTTTTCACTCTCCTCTTTCACCCTCAGCAAGAGGCTCTCTGCTGCTGCTGCTGCTAAGTTGCTTCAGTCATGTCCGACTCTGTGCAACCCTATAGAGGGCAGCCCATCAAGCTCCACTGTCCCTGGGATTCTCCAGGCAAGAACACTGGAGTGGGTTGCCATTTCCTTCTCCAATGCATGAAAGTGAAAAGTGAAAGTGAAGTCGCTCAGTTGTGTCTAACTCTTTGTGACCCCATGGACTTCAGCCTACGAGGCTCCTCCATCCATGGGATTTTCCAGGCAAGGGTACTGGAGTGGGTTGCCATTGCCTTCTCTGAAAGAGGCTCTCTAGCTCCTTTCAGATACAGCAATCTTGATTCCAGCTTGTGACTCATCCAGCCCAGCATTTCACCTGACTGACAAATTAGACAAATCAATGAAAATCAAAGGATTGTATGAGTTATTTGTATTGTATGAAAATAGATTTTCAATGAAAATCTATTGAATTGTATGAGTTCTTTATATATTTTGGATATTAATCTCTTATAGGATATATGATTTGAAAATATTTTCTCCCATTACAGAGACTGTCTTTTCATTTTGTCATGGTTTTCTTTGCTCTGCAGAAACTTTTCAGTTTGATGTGATCCCACTTCAGTACTCTTGCCTGGAAAGTCCCATGGACAGAGAAGCCTGGTAAGCTGCAGTCCATGGGGTTGCTAACAGTTGGACACAATTGAGCAACTTCACTTTCACTTTTCTCTTTCATGCACTGGAGAAGGAAATGGCAACCCACTCCAGTATTCTTGCCTGGAGAATCCTGGGGACAGGGGAGCCTGGTGGGCTGCCATCTCTGGGGTCGCACAGAGTTGGACACGACTGAAGCAACTTAGCAGCAGCACTTATTTATTTTTGCTTTTGGTGTTTTTGCTTCCAGTGGTAAATCCATAAAAATCACCACCAAAAAGATGTCAACAAGCTTACCCTCTATATTTTATTCTAGGAATTTTATGGCTTCAGATATTTGATCCATTTTGAGTTGATTTTTGTATATGGTATAAGATAGGGATCCAGTTTTTTTCTTTTGCATGTGGCTGTCCAGCTTTCCAAGCATTATTACTTGAAGAGACTATCTTTTCTCTATTGTTTATACTTGCTACTGTTGTCAAAAATTATGTGTGGGTTTATGTCTGGGATCTCTGTTCTATTGCATTGATCTATGATTGCTATAAGTTTGAACCCCTTTATTAAAATTTTCAGTTTAATTATTATATTCAGCTCTGTAATATCCATTTGGTATTTTCTTACACTTTCTATCCCTGTTGAAATTCTCAGTTTATTTATGCATTCTTCCGCTCTCAGTGAACATTTTTAAGACCACTATTTTTAATTCTTTATCAAGGAAATTAATTATCTTCATATCATGAAGGTCTGTCTCTGGAGTTTTATCTTATTCTTTAGTTTGGAACACATTCTTCTGTTTCTTCATTTTCCTTGACTGTCTGTGTTGGTTTCTGTTCATTAGGTAAACTAGCCACCTCTCTATCTTGATGCAGTGGTCTTATCTAGGAGATGAAAATTATAGCCCGGTCCTAGCTCATTTGTCTGTCAAATCTTTTGTTACTGTCTAAGTTGCCTTCTTTGTTCTTAGGATTCCCAGAAATTGAAGCTGTGCCAAGACCTGTCAGTGTCCCAAAGAAAGGATCTCCATCAGCATCTAGATGCAGGCTGATGGGAAGCCAAACACTAAGGCAGCAGCTTTTAAAGAAAGACTGGGAGCTGGGCATTTTGTCTGCCCGCTCTGCAGTGAGCCTTGGGGCGAGGCCAGTTAGGAACTCTCTGTTTCCTACAGTCCTGTGGGATCCATGACCACAAGTCCTACTGGCTACCAGATGTGGACTATCAGGACTTCATCCTCTGAACTGCAACCACAAAAGCTAGGGTACCAGACATGTGCACAAGCTCCTTCCAAGGAGACACCAGTGACCTGGGGCAGAGCAGAGGGAGAACATGAAGACAGTGCCCACCAGCCTCCCAGGTCTCAGGGGACAATCACAATCATTTATAAGACACAAGTGAGTGACTAACACACACACATACACAGTAAAATTTACAAACAAATCTGGACCTCATCTTAGTAGGTTTGTTTTTGTGGTGGTAAAGTGTATGAATTTTCAAACTATCTTATATGCATTGAAGGGATAAGCAAATGTGTTGCCATTGAGAGAAGCCAGAGTTCTCACTGCACAAGAAGAGACAGGCAAGTATGGAAAGAAGAAAGGCAAGTAAAGAACTTTGTGAATTTGGATTAAAATCAGAGATATCAGCATGAGCTCATGGTTTCTAATACACAAATACATAGAAGTTTAGCAAGAGCTCCTTGCAGAAATACTGATGTACGTCTGGGGCAGGAAAAGTTTAAGATCAGCCTTAAACAAATTTTTTATATCAGAAATTAAGAAAGCACTCCAAAAACTGATGGAAACATGTCCAAAAAAAAAAAACCCCACAAGAGCCAGCTCGAAGGGCCTTCCACTGACCAAATCTGGGTCAATTTGAGCATGAAAATAATTACAATAAGAATCACAATCTATTGAATAAAATAAGAATTCATGAATACTAGAGAACAATGGTAATGATAGATGAAACGTACATACCTATATAAATACATAAACTTTTGTAATGTATCTTATTTCAATATTAATTTCTTTGGTTGTCAATAGCAATGGGTTTCAGCTCCCTCCATTTCTCCTTTGAAATATCAGCCCATTTATTTTCCCCTTATTTTGATCATCATAGTATACCTATGATGGCAAAACTTTATATTTTGCAACTAAATTTGCAACTTGTCATTTTCCTAATTTGTCATTTTCCTTTTAACAAAACTTTATCATATGAATTGTAACTATTTTTTCTAATGTGTCATTTTTCTTTTAATAAACAGGAATATTTTGTCTTTAGAAACTCCTTCTGACTGTAAATACATGTTATGAAAAATACTTATTGTGTTATATTCCTTAATTCTCTTTCATAAAAATAAAATAAAACATCCCATTAAGTCCCTAGAAGGCACTGCTAATGCTGAAATGGAAGAGGAAAGGAAAGAGACAGGAAAGAGGGAGCCAAACTGTGAGGGTTAATGAAAGAGGAGTCGTATTCCCTCTGTTGTGCCTTAAACCATTCAATCTCAATAAGGAAGGACATCAGAAGAGAAAAATGTGATCCCCTTCCACAGAGAAATTAATTACTTTCTTAGATTTGAAACCTTTCCAATGAAAAATTTCCTGTTGCCCAGAAGCACCTTTCTAATTAATGATCTTTAGTTTCTCAGGTAAGCTCATGCTGCACAAATCCCTTCTCAGCTTATAAGGGAAGAGGCATTTAAGGCCTGAACTGCAGGAAGAAAGGACAGGAAAGTTACACAGAGGAAATGAACTGAGCCAGACACCCCATTCTTAACGCTTGGAGCCAGCAATAGGCTACAAAGATCTTTGCCCCCTGGCTCAGTGGAGAGGAGTGTGTGCTGACTCAAGGCTCCAGCGCATTCTTGAAAAATCACTGCGCGTTAACTTCTAAATTACTGAGAACAATTGTAGAGATCAATAGAAAACACCAACCTCTAAAGACATTTCCTACAGCATAATTTGAAGAAAGTAGAATACATGAAGCAGTGAGCCAAAGAAAATCAGGTCTTAGCACTAATTAGAAAATTTTCTAAGCTTTCTCTCTCAAGAAAATCAGTTCCTCGGCCAAAGGACCAATTTGAAACATGGCTTACAAATTTTCATTTGGGCTGAAAAAAATTACAGCTGGATATTTGAACCAGTGTTCTAAATAAAATTGTGAGACTAATTACTTCCTGTTAATAAAATTGTAACGAAAATTGATTATTCACTAGTAGTTAAAATCTGTTTTCCACAAGTCAGAATGAAGACAGCCTATGAAGCAGAAAAAATAAAACCCCACTAGAGTATCCCATTTAATCAGAGAGGGAAAAAGGAGCTTAATACTAGGTCCCCAGAAACATAACTTCCTCCTTAAAACTATGATTTTATAACATTTACTTCCAACAACTTAATAAATGCTCACCTTGTGACTAGCTATTAATCCCAACTAGCAAAGCAGCCTTTTTTCTTTTACTGTGCAGCTTGATCTTGTTTGACCTAGAGTACTGATGCCACAGAGCACTATAACACATATGTAAATCTGTGTGGGTGTTTTGGGGGGCACGCTGCTTCTAGAGTAAATACTTTAGAGGCTTATTCTGCTCTTCCCATGGATGAAAATTCCTACTTAACCTCCACTCCAATCTGCCCATCTCATTTGATTTTTGTATGAGTGGTCCAACTGTTCACACTGAAAATACACCTGCCGAAAGCTACTCTTCTTTTAAATAAAAATTAGAAAATAAATTCTCCTTGAGCAGAACAATTGGTCCATGCTTTCTCTTCACTCAAAGGGTTACTGGCTTATAGAAATAAGCAGCCAGGGTGTTAGTTAGCCTGTCATCTTTCTTTAAAGGAAAATCACACTTTCTGTCCTAGGTGATTGGTTTAACCAGTCCCCACCATCACTACGAATAGGCCTACAATCCTCCTCGTGTGCAGACTCAAAACGTGGTACAATTTGTATCTATTTCCTTTCATTTCATCCTTGATGCATGTTAAGATTTTAATACCTATTATAATAAAATATGTAAATACAAAAACAGAGTTTAAATGAATAAATAAGAATTGTTAAATATATACTGGAACCAACTAGATATCTGCAAAGGACACAGTTATATTCTAAAGTCATGTAAAGATTTTCCTGATAAACATTAGGCAGATTGGAATATTAACATATCCTAATTAAATATATTTGCTGTAGAAAGTTAGGAAAATACAGATATGCCTAAGAAAAATGAAAATCTCTCATAACTCCACTCCCTGAGATGACCACTGTTAACATTTGGCATATATCCTTTCTGATTTTTTCCATTCTTATATATGTTGCTTTTTCTTACAGTAGTAGGTCTCATACTGTATAGCCTGCTTTGTAATGTGTTTTCTATTATCAATAAACATACCTCTAAAACATCATTCTTTATTGATGGATTTTATGAATGTCCTAATTTAGTTACCCAAACCTTAAAGCTTTTCAGATGCCATACCTGGATCTATTTTTTTGTATATAATTTTGACTTCATGACTGCTTTGTGATAGTTAATACATACTGACCAGGCTCCACTGAAAGCCTAGTATTTTATCAAAACATTAGCAATAATGTTTAGCCTTTAGAGGAAACTACGCAACATAATGTGAAATCCAGCTAAATTATTATTATTTTTATTGAACTACAACGTTTAGCTCCTCTGGCTCATCTGCTATCAATTAGGGTGATAAGCAGGCACTCAAAAGCTGGCTTTTCAATTATGTTTTCTACCTTTCAACTGAAATGTTCCTGTCATTGCAAATCATGTAGTAATTTTGTAAAGGCTTCATCGTAGCAACCAAGTGATAACTTTAAAATCAAGAATCTAAACCAATTAATTCCTAACATTAATTACTTCTTCTAAAACAAAAGGCACTTTAAAGTAAGTGACTGCAAATATACTTTTTATCCCACTAACCCTCTTTATCTCTTTTTTCTCCAGCTCACAATTCTGTTGACAACTCATGCTCAGACTCAAATCATCATTCAAATCATAATTAAAGCATAATTCTGAGCTCTCTTTGTACATGCTAATTCCACAGCCACCAGATGTAAAAGCCACACAGAAATTCCTATAGAGTATTATTAGCTTGCAAGGAGCAGAATTAAGATGCATAAAAGTATCTTGTATAGCAAGTAAATATTTTGGTTTTAATTACATTATTACCTTGTTTTATGCCACTAATTACTACAATTTATTGTATAATTGACTCTCAGAAAAAATGTTACCAAAGTTCTGCATAAATTGAAGATAGTATATACTAATGATTTGGCCTAACCCCTCTGTTCCCTTAAAAATAAAATGTAAAATACTTTTATTGTAGATTTGACAAATCACTTTCCTATTTTCCCACTAATAAATAAAGTTTATCATATGCTACAGTTACTTGTTGATTTATTTCTCATAAATCACAGGGTAATAAAAAATTGTATTGTCAAGCTAGGGACAATACATTAAGCTGCCTTTAGTCCCTACAACCCATGCTAGAACTTGAAACTTAGTAGGTGCTCAATTAATTTTATTAACTTAATGAACTAATCATGTAATACATTCATTTCACTCAACATAATAAAAGCATCATTGTTAAATACTAGCTAGTATCTATTTAAGCCTTTACAGATTAAAAGCCTGCAGCCTTAGAGCAAAAGACTGAACATTAGCAATAATAACAGTTTGCTGTAGATTGAAAACAAATGAACTCATTCTGGGACTGGGCAGTCATTCATAAGCCACTTGAGGGGCCTCCCCTCTTGCAGTTTATGACCCCAGTCAAGTCTTTCTAGTGAAATAAAGCCTTGTGTTCACTCTGGGGCCATCCATTGTTCTCTCTATAATTTGTACCAAATTGTAAAGGTTATAAATACTTGTGGTGAAGCTGCCTTCACTCACACTTAGGTGCAATTGTTTTTTTTTTAAAATAACTACAAGACCAGGGACTAGTATTTACCTACTTCATAATAACCTAATCATACTTACCTTTGAACTCAGGATGTTCTTCAAATGCCATGATTTATTATGTCCTTCTTGGTCACATAATAGTGAACCGCATCAAATTCAACTAGGCCAACTTCATTCTCTTAGGAGTAGTAGCTAGCAATAAAAAGTGAAGAGTCATTTCTTAAACGGGACTATATACGCTTGAATTCTTTTCAGATTTTAAAAAACTAATAGATTACGGTGCAAGTGAAAATAAGCACAGTTAAATACAGAAATTTTCTCTGCCTACCACTTCTAAGCCTATTTTCTTCTTGTTTCTGTGATTTTAATTTTTCTTGAACTAATGTGCCCTCTAATGGTTAAAATAAAGATATAATCAAAACCATAAAAGAAATGCCAACTTATTAACTGCCAGGAATATTTCTATTCAAAAATACTTCTTTAACTTGAACCTATGCCTTCAAGATATGTCTTTAATAAATAGCTAGAACATGCATTTTATGTATTCTGTACGACAGATAATGCAAACGAGGAACAGCAAACAGATCCTGTCAAATAGATTTAAATGTTACTTCCTATTTTTAAAAAGTATCAAATTTTTTTAATGATATCTATAATTATGTCTTACATGTGCTGAAGTTGAAATACAGATTGGGGTTATACCTATTCTAATATCATAACTTAAGCATTTAATTAAAAACAGCTGTTACCCCAAAATAGATTATTTTGGTTCTTCCTTCATTTTTATTTTTCTAACATGAAATAAAAGTCTGCCTCTAACCTCTAAAATATGTAAATATATGCACACATGAAAAAATTAAATACAGTTCTATTTGTTCACAGTTTACTCTCAGTGTTCATGCTCTCCTACTTTTGGTTCAGCTGTAATACTAGAAAATAATAGAAATTTAGTAATTACCCAGTTAATGTGACCAATGGAAATAGTCCTCTGAGCTAAGGAGAGTCAAGGAGAAATTGCTTGAATTATTTACCTTTGTTTACTAGATTCGGGAAACTTATTGCAGGTTTATAATACAATTTATTTTGAACAAGAATGTGGTCAAGACAGGAAAACATATATACAGAAAATTTATTTAATTCTGTCTATCCAGAAGAATAGAATTGAAATCAAAGGCAAAAACAGAGACTACCATGTTTAAAGATTTTCTGCCTTGTTTAACCATTACTGTTAGTACTTTAGATAATTTGCTTCTTATCAAAAGATGGTAGTATGCTCATAACACAGAATTTTCAAGTCCCTTCCAACTTGAAATGTATTTTAAGATTATTAATGTATGTTTTTAAAGGCAGCCTTTTTCTTGCCTCAGAGAGTAAAGACATTATTTTTCCTATTATAAACATAAGGTAACTGTCATTGAGGTGAGCTGACCTACCAAATACTGCACAAAAACAGTGACAGAAGCTAGACTAGAATTTAGAATTATTTGTGCAGTTTGCTGATTTTGGCTGGTTCTTTGTGTGCATAACAGGAATGTGTTATTTGTTAGAGAAAAATTACATCTTCCTGAGTTATACTTCTGCTTTTATCTTTCAGCATAGTTTTATAGAGAACAGTCTGTATTCAATACATGATATATTAATTTTTCTTATTTTAAGTGAATGCAAAACTACTGAAAGGGCTACAGGTTGAAGGGCAGGAAACTTGGGTTCCAGTTCAGTTTGTCCTCCTAAGTGAACCTCCATAGATATGAAAGATGCTGAGCCTTGACTGCTCACCCAGTAAAGAAGACTGAATTAGGAAACCTCTGATCTCCCTCCTAATTTAAAACTGGAGGTTCTTTTTTTTAATAGTAAGATAGAAAAATAGTATTTTTGCAAAATGGTCAAGTACAGTGAAAACCTAAAAGAAAAAAATTTGATTATCTTAGAAAAGCTAAATAGCATCTTGAATTTTAGATTATAGTTCAGTTCAGTTCAGTGCAGTTGCTCAGTCGTATCCAACTCGTTCAACCCCATGAATCGCAGCACGCCAGGCCTCCCCTGTCCATCACCAACTCCTGGAGTTCACTCAGACTCACGTCCATCAAGTCAGTGATGCCATCCAGCCATCTCATCCTCGGTCGTCCCCTTCTCTTCCTGCCCCTAATCCCTCCCAGCATCAGAGTCTTTTCCAATGAGTCAACTCTTCGCATGAGGTGGCCAAAGTACTGGAGTTTCAGCTTTAGCATCATTCCTTCCAAAGAACACCCAGGGCTGATCTTCAGAATGGACTGGTTGGATCTCCTTGCAGTCCAAGGACTCTCAAGAGTCTTCTCCAACACCACAGTTCAAAAGCATCAATTACTAAATGCCTATTAAAGACCCACCTCCACAACCATGGATCCTAGACACATGAGAGGCAGAATAAGGTGATGATTAAGACATGAGACTCCGGAAGTAATGGAACTGGGTTTGAATCCCAGCTCTCTTGGCTACTTGGCTACTAGTTTTATGACTTGGGACAAGTTATTTAACCTTTCAGATCTTAGTTTCCTCATCTGTCAAATCAGGAAAAAAGTGGCAACTTCATGGAGTTATTATGAGGATTCACCGTATTTTTATGAATTAAATGCTCAGAATACCACCCGGTACAAAATAAATGATCAAAAAAAAAAAAAAGTTAGCACTTCTAGAATGGCCAATTTAACTTTTTCCCTCAGTCATAATGGCGGAACACTAAAACGGCAATTAAGTTAATTTTAATGACTCAGCCATCTGGCAATCTTAATTTCTATTTTTTATTATCAAGGTGCTCATAAATCCTAGTTTCCCAGTTTATACGTGTTGTCCTAGGGTATTATGAATAACAACCTCTTTTATTCTGTGTCTAGATTTGGACAATAAAGTATGTAATCATCCTGATTATAAAACGGATTACTCAATTGTTCTCCTGCACAATGAGGAAAATAAATTAAATGGCCTCTGGGGGCACAAAAAGCATAGGTTACAATATATTGGATATGAATGGAAAGAAACGTTTCGATGTTTTGTAAATAAAGTCTAAAATATAAAGAGCTATTAGCTGTTATCAAGATGGCATATTTGATAGCTTTCTTATATTTAAATAAAAAGTTTGAATTGTGTATGGAGGGCTACTTTTATTTCGCTTGTTCCAAATGCATGAAAAGCTCTCTGGAACTGGACCTCACTCTCATTCAGGTCTTCCTTTCTTCTTCCTCACCTGCTTTCACTATTTTCTCCACTAGATGTGAGATGGGTTGAGGAGTGGGCAAGAAGAAAGAGCTTCTCCCCTCTCCTTAAACTCAACCATTAAATTAAGCTTCCCCTAAAACTGACCAGTCTCCAATCCTAGCCTAGTAAGCAATCACTCCTAAACAAATATTAACTGAACTTCTTAAATATAGGGAAGAAAGAATAGATTTGTAAGAGTCCTCTGTCACTGCATGATATCTACAGAAAGATAACATCAAACCTGAGAAGTAATAACATCTTCATTTAGCACATTGTTAACGTTTTAAAGTATTTATCCAACAGCATGCCCATGCTGCACCTCCACTTTATCATGCTGTTGCTTTGTCACTAAGTCGTGTCCAACTCTTCGTGACCCCATGGACTGTAACCCACCAGGCTCCTCTGTCCATGGGATTTTCCAGGCAAGCATACTGGAGTGGGTTTCCATTTCTTTCTCCAGAGGATCTTCCCAACCCAGGGACTGAACCTATGTTTCCTGCTTAGCAGGAGGATTCTTTAATTTATTTATTTTTAATTGGAGGATAATTGCTTTAACATTGTGTTTGTTTCTGCCATACATCAACATGAATCAGCCATAGGTATACATACGTCCCTTCCCTCCTGAACCTCCCTCTCACCTCCCATTCCATCCCAACCCTCTAGGTTGTCACAAAGCTCCAGATTTGAGCTCCCTGAGTCTTAGAGCAAATTCCCACTGGCTATCTGTTTTACACATGGTAATACAGATACTTTCATGCTGCTCTCTCAATTTGTCTCACCATCTCCTTTCCTCACTATGTCCACAAGTCTGTTCTTTGTCTGTGTCCCTCTTGCTTTGGCAGGCAGATTTTTCACCACTGAGCCACCAGGTAAGCCCCCACCTTATTACATTTCATGTTATAAGGAACACCATCTTAAACCACAAGTAGAATTTGAGTCCTCAGATAAAGCTAGACTCTAGTGCTCATACATTTACCAGATATAGTATAAAAATGCCTTCTCTGTTTAAAGATTTGTCTAAAAAGAAGTCGTTTTAAACAGATTCTGGTCCTAATGAAGTCTAATGTTCTCAAAGGTATCTGCCCTAGAAGAAATGCCAGTTAATGAGGATGGCAGCTTGAGAAATGATAGCTTCATGGCCCTGATTGTACCAACCACAAAAGGGGATGATTAATAATACAATACTGTAAAGAGGGAAAAGAGGGTGAAAAAGTACCTCTCATGATTCAAAAAGATCAACAATTATATGACCTAAAAATCTTGGAAGGTCAAATTTGGTAGAAGGAAACATTCGTCTCAAGCTAAATTCAATGATCTGTTCCATTTGATTTTCCTATAAAGAAGTTTCAGCTAAAATATGGAAGCATCCTCTTTAATTCATGCCATAGAAAAGGAGGTTTATTTGAGTGTTTATTCTGTCATTTGATCAGTAACACCAATGCAGAAAGTGTAAGAGAATGTATTATTAGAGACAACAATATCTAAAGAGCAATGTACTGATTCACAAAGTGAACTTCCCTCTCATATTACCTCAAGTAACTTACTGTTTTGATGGATTTCACTGAGTATTTCTGTTTTTCCTGGATGATCTGTGTTTAAATAAAGCCATTTGTAAGGAAACAAATGCAGTTCTGGACAGTGAGGTCCCAGTCCTGGTGCCCACCTCATCAGTCCCTGCTGGAAAGGAGTCCTTCTGTCCCTCAGACAGTTCTTTCTGCTTGCAGTCCTACACCCTGCTGGTCCCGAACAAAGGTATGTTACAATCTTAGAGGCATTGAAAGGCTCCCAGAATAGTGCCCATTAAATCTAGTACTGATAATTTCCCAGGTTTACAACGTTTCCTGTGCCTTGAAGGATTGATTCCAGAAGGCCCTTATTAAAATACAAATATTTACTGGAAGAACTGACATTTTATCATCCACTGTGATAGGAACACCAGCTTTGTAATTTCATAAGCTCCTTGTTAGAAAAGGCATTGAAAAAATGAGATTAGTTTCCATTCATTCAAACATATATTGTCAGCCTACCGCAGCGAGACTAATTGTTGGAAATCTCAAAATAAATAAAGCAGTTGTCACTACCCTCAGGGAGTTTACTGTCTGGTGGGGAAGATGGACATATACACAATCATTTTTATAAAGTATTGCATGATGAGTCTTAATAAGGAATCATTTGATAATAAGGAACAAAAACTCAACTGGTCAAGTTAAATAAGAAGATATTAGCATAGATCTGAGTGTCTGAAAAGCAGCTACAGCATCAACAGGGACTCCAATAGGAACTGACAAGCCACCAAGAACCAAGACAAGTCCCCATTCATTCTCGATTTGTTTGCTCATCACTTACACGTGCTTTTTCTTGCAATTTGCCCATTTTCCTACCTTTCCTTACAGATCTTCTCTCTTGGCTTGCACATATGACCACATCAACCCTTGAGACCATAAGACCTTACTCATCCAACACCCACAGCCAACTAAGTGACTCTCTCTTTCCATCCCCATTATCAATATTCCTTAGAAAGAGAAACTGACCTAATCCTATACTAATACAAGAATAGATTCTTGGCTTTTAAAAAATGTGGAAATAATCTCCTCTCCAATACAATAAGGTAATTTCAAGGTGAGTCTTGGAGGAAAGGTAGGCATCTTCCACAGAAACAAAGGGAAAAATGCAATTCAAGCAAACAGATTGTCATGTTCAAAGGTATATGGATGAAGCAAAGCAGCCCATTTATAGACCCATGTGGTGGTATAAAGATCCACAGCAAGGAAGCTATTGGTAATGCTGGGAAGATAGCCAGGGACCAGACACACGTACATGATTTTTATCCAATAGTTGAGGGAGGTGGGGTGTGAAAATTTTTACTGAAGGGGAAACTAAAGCAGACCTGTGCTTTAGGATGAAGACAAAAAAAAAAAATCCTCTAACAGCAGGGTGAAGGGTGGACCATTAATACGAGAAGACCAGACTGAATGTACCACTCTGGAAGCCACTTTAGTAATTCAGACAAGAGATGGTGTAGTTTCAAAATTGGACCATGGCAAAGAGGATATAGAGGAGAGGAAGGATTCAAGAGCATTATGAAAGCAGAATATAAAATGAAGTAGAGTCAATTCAGAAAAGCAAAGAATCACAAACTTTGATACAGGGAGAAGGGAAGTCTAACCTGAACCCAAGGCTGGTGCTAGACGATGCACCAGACACAGGGAAAATAACACACTGAAGGAAGCGAGGGCGGGGCAGGGACAGTCACTGCATCCTTTCCGATCTGTCCTTAGAGCTGCCTTTCCTATGATCTCTAAACATCTTAATCCACATAAATAAAGGCAGACTCCAAATCTTCAGGGTGTGAGCACAAGCGGCATCAAATAATTAGCAAGCAAACATTAATCAAAACCATATTCAAGTTACCCTGTCATTTTATTAAAATATCTGTCGATTGAGTCTACTACATAAAGGGGCAAGAATTCATTCCTGGTGAAGACTTAACTCGCCAGTGCCGGGCCTTGTTTCATTGTGTATTCAATTAGAAGTTTTCGTGGTGTTGTTTTCCTTTCAGTTCCAAGAATAAAAAGTGAAAAATGAGAAATGTGAACTTCTCAGAAGATTCTGTGACTTTGAAGCCACATATCTGAGTAAATGATCTCTTGCTTTTGCATTTAGAAGCCCTAGGGAGCAACATTATCAGACTGATTATGAATGCGTATATTTTCATAAGAATATGCAATCTTAGCCAGCTCAGCACAGGACACTGAAGTGACTAAGTATCAAATTAAAGATTATTCTTTTTGTGCAGAATTCACTCCAGCAAGAAATTGAACAAGGGGATTTAAAATCCAAAAACAGTGGGACCACCTCCTGAGACATTATTAATTATTAGTGGGCCCCAGTTTTCCAGTTTCTTATCTCCCTATACACCCAATGCTCCCATTGCTTTAAATTATTATCATTATTTGTTAAATGCTTTCAATGTGCTCGGTACCCTGGCAGGCACAGAAAAAAGTTACCGTACCTGCCCAGGGGCTTTCTACCTAAATTGCACAGATATAAATTAAGTTTGAAAATGGGTTGTAGTTGTCAGTTACAGTCTTTTCTAAGGCTTAGAAGCAATAGAACAAAACTAAAAGTATTTAAGTTTGAACACCTCCTTTCTCGGCCGACTTGGGTCTTCTTTATATTCCATAGCCTGGTCTACTAACCCCGAAAACAATATCACAGAAACATGTCAAAGGTCAGTAATGAGAGGCCATCAAGCACTCAGAGAAGATTATCAACACTTAGAAACAATCCTGTGTGTCTGACTTCTCGCCCTGCTCCCTGTTGTCCTGGGAGGGGAGCTTGTGGTTCAGAAGCAATAGCAAGGGACGCAAGTTGAGTTGAGGGAACAGCCTCAAAGCGGCCTTCTTCCCTTTGACTTCCTGCCCAGTCAAAGCTGCAATATTGCCAGCAGCGCCCAGACCCTTATTCTAATCCTTACTCTCCTCTCAAACGCCCCTTCTTCCCCGACATCTACCCTAAATCCTGTGACAAATATCTAGAACAGTGAAGTCGGAAATTTAGTCTGACTCAGGTCCTTAACTGTATAAATGAAAAGAAAATGGGAGTACCCTTTCAGCTGTATGTGTGCCCTCCACTCCCATTACTAACAAAACCAATCCTTTTAAAAAATCAAAAATGTTTTGTTTGCCTCAAGGTCTGATGGGAGACGGGGCAAAAGCAATGAGCAAGGGCTCTATTTCACCAATAGATGGAGAAAACCCAGACAAAAACCACTGAGACAACTATGGAAGAGAAAACCAGGGAGACCCCCACCTTGAGTCAGAGAAGACAATAACTGCAGGGGAGAGGAGGAAAGGGATGGGTATAGGAAATGGCCTGAGACTCCAGAGAGTGACGGGGTTGCCTCTACCAGAACCACAGAAGGTTCCCCACATTGCAACTCCACTGCCACTGCAGCCACCACCAAACCAACAATAACCCCCAGATCCTAGCCCAGCTTCCAGCAGTGGCCTTGGGGTCCACCACCAATGGTTCGTCATCAGGGCATCCCCTACTTCATCCATCCAGCAGAGAGGAAAGGGAGGAGCTCTTCGAGACCCTCGCAGAGGGGAACCAGGAGGTACACCCAGATGTTCAATCACTGAAAGTTTCTGACATAATACTGTTACACATAATGAATTATCTAACTTGGGACATATATATTTTTCCTTTGAAATACACATTCCTTGAAGACAAAGCTCCTGAGCATGAATACAATGAAAAGTGCCTAAGAATACATTTCCAAGGGATAAGTACTCGGATATCACTTCATTATTGTCTACTGGCTTGAACCTCTGCCTTGACCCCGATAAAGCCAGCTCCTCAGTCACTTGAGTGCATGCCTGCAAAGCTGTTTCAGTTGTTTCTCTGTCTTTGCAACCTAAGCACCGTAGCCCACCAGGCTCTTCTGTCCATGGGCAGGAATGCGGGAATGGGTTGCCATGCCCTCCTCCAGGGGATTTTCCTGACCCAGGGATCAAATCCCTGTCTCCAGCATCTGGCTGCATTGGCAGGAGGGTTCTTCACCACCAGCACCACCTCACTGCAACCCAGCAAAGCACCAGCTATGACCACTTCTACAGCTAAAAAGTCTCTGTCGTCTCTGGCCTTCTCTTCTGTTTTCTCTCTGTATTCATCCAGTCCTGCATTTCCTCCCCCAAGCAGGTTTACCTGAACATTCACTATTGATGTAAAGATGTGCTGAGTGCCTACTGTATACAAAACACTGTACTGACTACAAAGCATTGTTAAGTTTGGAGTCCTGGGAGTTTTAGCATTCTATTCACGTCTGCTCTAACCTACCAATTTCTAAAATGTCAACTAGGTCTTAGTCCACTGATGCAATAGGAACCTAAGTTCTTACTCCTTACACTCTTGACATTTGTCTGGAGATTCTTGAATGCATGCATAGTTCTTTTTCTTACTGATCCTTTGCCATCTTATTGTTTGGACCACCAAAAATTCCTGACCTATTTTCTCCGAATGAATCTCAGCTGTTCATTCAAATAAATGAAATTGCCTTCAATAAGAAGCTCAGTGAAACTGTAATACAGGGATAATATGAAAGTAACTTTAAAATGTTTATATCCAGAGATAACTCTGAAGAGATGAAGGAAGCAAAAGGAAATAAAAATTGTAATACAAGTAAAAGAAAATAAAAATCACTAAACTCCTGAGAGTAAGAGGTACAACTGTGCCACATTTACTAGAAAACATAGATTTTAAAAAAAAATTGAGGCAGAGGTAATTTTTCACCTGACAAAAAGATTTACAGTATCACTTTGCAATATGAAAAAGTATGGTTCAATTAGTAAAAACAGGATAAACATAATTCTTTTCTGGTATATAAGGATCTGTAGTATTTGTACACTAATCGTTCAATATAAGTTTGTTAAATAATGGATGGGATGCCCATTTCTCAATTTTTAGCTCCCACTGCATCTTAAAAATCTTGCCAAATCTCTAAGAACATAAGAATAACCAGGTGGGAAGTGTACTTTAAGAACAGGTTAAATGATTTAAGATTGGATCAATCCACAGCTTTCTCTTAGCCGCCCAGACAAAGGCTAATATATGATTGTCAGATCTGGAATCCATAAATGTCACAAGCACAGAGCTGGAAAATCCGTATCAATGTGTGGGCAGAAGGTTGGTGGATACGGAAGACAAGGGGAGAGAGAGGCAGAAAGATTACATTTAAAGAAAACACTTCATAGTCATGGTTTCTAAATGTTGTTTAATAGACTGCTTTAATCTTAATGTAATGTGTTTTTTTCCTAGTTTTCATACTGCCTAAATTCATTTTATCCAAATTACTACTTAGATGTTATTTTTTCTTGCCAGTAAAGTCCCTTTTCCCCATCTATCTCTTCTGTAGATCTTTATAAGGTTTTCTCATCCTTGCCTCTTCTCCCTTTATTAGTCTATGCAATTTACTCTTCTTTCAACCATTCTTTTTTGTTTTTATCTTAACTCTGACTTGAAAACAAACAAACAAAAAATCTGGTTTGTATGCAATCAGGTCTGTAAACAAGAGTAGAAGCTAATATAGGATGCTAAAGTCAAGTATATGAATAATCATCACCCTACTTTTAATGTATATATTTTTAAAAATCAGCTTTTTGTTTTACTCAGAGAGGATTCTGTCTTGCCTTCTTTTTATTGTTACAACCATCTTTACTGAGTTTAAGGTAAAAATGTGAGTCAGTACTTCCAACAAGAGCCCAAATCCTAAACTAGGAGTCCAGAGAATTCAGGGTCTGTGAAAACTTGGGAGGTGCCTCCACTTTTGATGAGAATAGATCTGGGTCTGGATGAAGTCACCGATGTGTCTCTGAAGAAACAAATGTCAGCGCGACCTATTAAAGTCAACCCCGAGCTAGGTAGCAACAATGAGCTGGGGATTAGCATTGACAGCTCGCTTAATGTGATTCTTTTGGACAGGGATTAATTTAATGTGTTGCTGTCAAATGAAACAAAAAACGAGATGGATTTACTAATGACTCTATTCTATACCACACACTTTTCCACCCCTGATCTATGTCAGAATGAATCTGACAGCAAAAGAAAATAATTTTTAAAAAGGAAGAAGACATTGCCTTCTGCAGAAGAAACTCAAGAAGGGAGTTTTTAAACTGGGCTCCCAGCAAGGATGGGCTCAGGGAACAGGGCCAAATTAAGTGAGAGACAACCGAGCGGTCAGGCCACCACCCCAACCAAAATGCGGAACGCCAGGGCGGGACCTAGTGTCCGGTCCCAAGCTACGGCACAAATTTACAAGACGCCCCTAATTTCTCCAAGGCCTCACCTACCTTCCGCGTGAAAGTAAAGGTTGTATTAGGAGGCTTCTAAATAACCTCTCGACTTTAAATTGCTAATCTCTAAAAGGGTGGCGTGGGGAGGGGAGGCGGGGGAGCCAAACCTGGCTGCCAGAGCATTAGCCTTGTTGCAAAGACAACTTACAGTGAGACTGTGACAGAGAGGGGGCGAGTCAAAGAGCGAAGGTTGATCTTTATTTTAGCGAAACGGTTTGCCAAGTCAAATGCTAAAGCCTCCTTAAAATAATTTGGATTCTTCTTTGTTCTCTCTAACAAAGAAACTTTAATTCGCAGTTCTCTGCGAGGAAAGACAATGCAGACAAGCCATTTTTAGGTGAAAGGTGTCTCGTCAATTAATAATCATTGAATAATCACTAAGGATTGGCAGGAGCTTTTCATCGAAAACGGTACTCAGAACATGAAAATGCAGCGATTTACAATGCAGACCTTTTGCGTGTTATTCTTTGTGGTTGTTCTGCTTTTACCTCCTATGAAGTACATTCGTCCCTAGTTTTGTTTCTGTGTATATTCTTGTTAAGTTACCGTTAGGTTGGTAAATACCCGCGATTTCCAAGGGTCTGAGTCAGGTCTCATTGGCAGGGACGCGCTCCACAGCGGAGCTTGCGCCCGGGCTCTGGGAACCGTCGTCCCCGCCAGGTTCGTGAGTCCTGAAGTGAGCGGTTAACTCAGCAGGAACTCCGGGCATCCTCGGCCCGCAGACCTCTGTGTTGCGCGCCCCGCCAGGGGGCACCCCCGCCACGGCGTGGCCAGGGGACCTTGAAAGCGACGCGAGAAGTCTTTGCGCAACGGGGAGCCTAGGGATGGGGCGCTTCTCCCCTCCCCGGAACCAGGGCTGCTAGTTTCTCGTTCCTCTGCCCAGACCGGCTGGGAAAGACTTCCGGGCCGCGCCCCTAAGAAGCGCTCTTGTTTAGGGAGGTAATGATCGCGTCCGCCCCGCCGCCTCCACGGCGTGCTCCAGCCCCGGGCCGCGCCTCCACCCGCCCTGCTCGTCCTTGTTCCCGAGCGGCTGGCGCGATCCCACCAAAGCCCAGATCCCGATTGAGGAGCGATGAGAATTCTGACTCTGGCATTTAGCTCGGTGACCTTGAACAGTTTCCCAACCTTTTAAGGTCGATGTTTTCCCACCTATTAACCGGAACCGAAGACACTGTTTCGGCGGGCTCCCCGTGGGATGAATGAAAGAATGGATGGAGCTCCTAGCGCCCTGCCCCGTCTTCGTTTATTCCGCTTCTTTTCTGCGTTTTTTTTTCTTTGCCTTTTGCTATCGTTTTTGACTCGTGTGTTTTCCCTTGGTTTTGTCTCCCCCAATTTCCCGAAGAATTCGTTTTCTTCTCTTCTTTGATTTCTCCCTTTCCTCCCAAGCTCATTATTGTAACCAACAAATTCATTAAAGATTTGTTTCCACTTCCTATTGGACCCTAGACTCCCCAAGATAATAAATGCCCATAATCTCCATTCGCCCCCTCCCTGGGTCACCCAAATAATCGGGCAGTCAAGGAAGAACTCTGCTTATTGTGTAAATACGGTCTCAAGACACAAGTCCCTTCGCCCTACTTCCAACCATTAAATTTCTTATCTCTGGGACCCCTAAAACCACCAAGGTGCCTTGTCATAACGTCCTACAAGCCGCCAGGCCCAGAAATCTATGCAAGGGCTCATCAAACGTCCTCAAGCGCCTGCGAACAGTAGTGGGAAGCTGAAACTGGAACCCAGTCTTGAATTACTAGTCTTGGTTTCTTACTAAGAGAAAAAGCAAATTCATATATGATGATCCATACTTACACAGAAACATATTTTTTAATCTTCAAATAAGCTCAAAGGTATAGCTTTTAAAAAGCACAAGATACACTCGTGCTTTTTAAGCATGTTCTTTGATTTTTACCTATAAAACCGAGATTTAGATCAAGTTCTTATTTATTGGGAGTGGTTAGAGACAGAAAACCGGACTGCCTGAAACTTGAACTGCCTAAAAATGAGCTGCCTTTATATTCATTTATTGAAACATTTTAAAGATACCTGAAAATACATTATTTCTTTGTAACAAAAGTCCACTCTTTAGTGTATAAGCATCATAAACTATAACCAAAGTTTGTATTTACAAAGAAGCAAAAAGCTAAGGCTAAATAGAGAATTTTTAATTACTTGTCAGTTACTTCAAACCTAAAAGTATCGTTTCCTTTGAAATTATTTCTCATTTTTATTAGAATCTAATTGAAGATCACCTGTAAAATGTTGGGGGAAGAAAGACAAGTGGAGAAATATCAATTCTATGCTGAGATTTTGAAAGAGTAAAAGAACCACAGTACCACCTTGTGGGGAAGAGAGATTTTTTTTTTCCATCTTCTCCATTATGGTTGTTTTATTTCCTTCCACTATATAGTCACACACACGTTTTTAAAATAAAAATAAAGTCATTAACAAAAACTTGGGTCTATGTGAATAAAATGTGATAATATACTTTCACTATTATTTTAAACACACCAGCATGTTTATATCAAAATAACATAATTTACATTAAATTAAATGTAACAATATATGTATAATATTAAGAAATTGTGTTTCTAGTAGTACAAATAAGTTCAGAAATCAAATGTTAGGCATGCAATGGTAAATGTAAAATCATGTATACATTCTAAAAGAATAATTCTTTAAAAAATAGATTTATATTTCACTATAAAATACTATTCATGGGTTTTTAACATGTAGTTAGTTCTTTGTTCAGTTGTTTGGACCTGGAAAAGCCACATTCTTAGATAAATACAAAGTAATGTTTTATTTTTTTAAGTTTTTGTCTCAGTACATTTAAGATTGGCAGAACAGTCAGATATTTTTAGAACCTATGAGTTGGTTTAATAAAGCTGTTTTAGTCACTTTGAGAATATAAAAGGGCATAGATCATAAAACTTGGAATTTAAGAAGATTATAAGACTCCAAAGCTGAGAAATGCAAAATAAAAACTGTTTCTCTTCTACTGTACATCTGGAAATATCTTACATGACACAAATGTTCCCTGCTCTAAACGTGTTTTCTGTAAAGCAAGAGAGAATTCTGGGGTTACCTGTAGGCATTCTTTATTCTCTATGCTTTAGAATCACAGAGCTGGTATATCCCTCTGACCTTCAGGAAGGACTAAATCAAAAGCATCCTGGGAAGAGACCAGTGTATTTCAAACTGTGTTCAGCAGAGCCCTAGGGGCTGTCAAAAGATTATAAGGGGAGGGGAACACTGAGAGAAGCCCCTCACTCTCAGCTTCTACCAACTGACTCTGCTTTCATCGCTTTCACATACAGGAATTCTGCCTAGGATTGAGGTTAAACAACAGGCTCCACATCTCTAGAAATGTTAGAAAACCACTAATCTAATCTATTTTGTCTAAGTCTAGTAAAGAATTGCTGTGAGAAATGTTCTGATGCTTCTTGCACATTTGTTAAAAATGCACCTTAAGAGCAGCCCACTGTGATTACATATACCGTATTTTCTTTCTTTAGAAAAATAGTTCATTATAAAATACATACAAAATTGACTGTTAAAAAGAAATTAAAACTGAAATATATTAAATTTAAAATCTTTATATCTCAATCCTAAACCACTCACTTCCCAAGAATAACACAGCTATCATTTTGGTTTGCACACATCCAATTTTTCCCTGTGGGCACAGGTATAAGCACGAGAGGGCTAACCCACACCCATACTGAGGGTTTCAAGAACACAAAATCATATCACCTACATTTTGTCCCTCAATAATATATCTCTCTGTGTCAGTAGCCACAGAACCACCTCATTCATTATTCAAAGAATGGATGTATACAAGTTATCTAATCTCTATTGTCGAATATTTGGATTTTTGTTCTTACATTGTATATTTGTACTTGCTCTTCCTTCTATCTAAAATACATTTCCTACTCTCCACCTGACCAACATCTAGACCCCAGAGTAACACACTATCAACCTGGAAGAAGCCACAATTTCAAAATTTTAAAACATAATTTCTCAATACAATGTAATTCTTTACCCCAACATTTTAAACACAATAAAATGAGGCTTTTAAAAAAAAGCCTATTAATTTCTTCACAAGAAAAAATATCTATATCATTTTTAGATTTTCCCAATTCCTCAAGAATGGAATTTATGCTTTTGGAGAGCAATTTGGTTGTATCTATTAATATTAAAAATGTGCATATCCTTCAATCCAGCACCAGAGTAGCTTTATAAAGGCATATTCACACAAATTCACTAATTCATTCAATACAATTACTGAACCTATCTAAGTGTAGGTCATTTTATTAGGTTCTTCTGGAAGTATGGTTAAAAGAAGAAAAACTCAGAGAGATTACAGTGTACTGGGATAAATCCTCACTGGATAAATACTCACATAGTATGTTTATCATTTATAAATTGTGATAAATAGTAAGGAATATTACATTATAGTAAACTACTTTAACATTAAGTTTTCTTCTTAAAGAGCTACAAAATGTTATAAAATGTCTATTACACTTACCTTTTGACCCAATCTTTGATGGTATATTTCTAAGCATCCCAATATGTTCTTTTTGAAAAAATACACCTGAACCTACAGACAAGCAACTGAAGTCGAATGAGCATCTGATATTGACAAACCACTGCTTTCAACTCATTTAATAATTTTCATCTTTATCCCAAATTTATTATTAAGATACATAGGCCTTTGTTTCTTACCAGCTCTTTCATTTTTCTTTTGTGAATTCATTTTTCAAATAAGGATAAAATAGAATATTCAAATATTAAATAAATACTGCTGCTTGGATAAGGTCAAGAAATTAGGTGAAATTAAATTTTGGCTGACAGTCAGTGCCAACCCCATACTATTTCAAAACCATTGCTGATAAGGTGGCTTAGAAGAGTCCAAATTCAGTGCACAGAAGGTAGGTGTGGGCTTGTTAATTCTTAAGGTATGAAAGTCTGCACTTCATGAAAAGGAATGTATGAGAGCTAAACGCCTACTGGAGGAGTAAAGGCTAGAAAAAAGGTATGGCCCTTAGCTATGGTTTAGTTTTGAAGGATGTCATTTGTGATAATAGCAACAGCTACCAAGGTGAAGCTGAGCCCATGAATCCACAGGAAATTCAGACACATTTGAGTATATCTAGAGGACAAATGAGATTTGGCCATCAAGGGTCTCTTTCTGAAAGAGATCAAGAATGCTTCTGGAAAATAATTCATCTTTAGGTTAGCAGAGACTTTAGGAGTCTCAGTTTGAACCAAGTAAATGTGATAAGTTAGTGTCAACTAAAAAGGGGATGATTTGGGTCTTAGGAAACTTATGTGACACATGTAGGGACTGCTTGAAAGCACTGATAAGAATTTAAGAGGCCAGAATGACCTTGGAATTGACCGGGGAGAATGGAGGGGAGGTGATAAACAGAGAAATACTATACTGTTTCTGCAAGTGTGACCTTTGACCCTGTTTTTATTCTGCATCTCCTCACCCCAAGGAAAGATGACTTAGATCACATAACACTAAGGCCTAACTGGAAAAAGTCATTACAAAGCTGATGCTGTGCCAGCTTCTCTTTCTTTTTCCCTCCAGTTCTGGTTGATTGCAAATTTTGGAAGCAGAGTTCTTTTCTATTTGAATCATGAGAACAGGAAACTGAAGAAAGATTGAGAGCTCATTAATGATATTAACTGGTACAAATCAACATTTTGAAACTATTACTTTAAAAAACAAAACACAACAGCCCTAGCCTCTATCGGTTGGGCAGAAATCAACTGGGAAAGGGTATGAAGGAACTTCCTGGGATGTGGAAATGTTTCATATCTTGATAGGGTTTAGATTATATAGATGTATTCGTCTGTCAAAACTCAACAAATGTACACTAAAGACATATGCGTTTATCATATGGAATATTCACCTCAAGAGAAAGAAATGTAAAAGTACTGAGCTCATTAGTGATACGAATGCTGAAGTATTTATGAGAAAATGTAGCAATGTCTGCAATTTACTTTCATCAATGAATACATCAAAAATTAAGATACACTAATGGGTGGATAAAGTACTAAATACATGGACAGAGATGTGATAAAACAATAAAAGTAAAATGTTGATAAAACCTAAGTGGTAAATTACAGGTATTCACAATAAAATTATTTTAAGTTTGCTGTATGTTTGAAACTTTTCACAATAAAATGTTGGAGGGAAAAGTTACTTCCTTGCATCCAAGAAGGCTTAAAGTCTAAAAGGGACCAAAGTAGAATAAGATACTATCTATCTATACTGCATTTAAAAACCAACAAAGAACCAGAATGGGATAGGAACAAGCAAGATCAGTCTGTCAGCTCCTATTTTCCCTGCCTCTGACTCCTCAAGCAACCCACCCCCACCCCCACCAGCACCTCAGGTTATATTGATTGTCCATTTTTTTCCTGGTAATCCAGACATTCTGCGTTAGGCAGTCAGTATAAAAACAGATACAGCTGTCCATTACTGTCCATTATATAACACTTCCCACCTCAAACCATACATACATCTTACTCCAAAAACGGGCTTAGAAGCTGACACACTTGCCCATATTCCCAGGCTCAACACTGGCTTTCATGTTGCTGCCTGAGCCTCTTCTGTCCAGAGTCAGGATTAGGACTCAGTGGCCCCGTGATGACCCATGGGTTTCTGGGATTACCCTACCCCTTTCAATTTCAACTCTAGGACGCTCTGGTAATAAGGGTGGGGTTTCTGTTTTGGTTTCTGTTATCTCACCAGCTTTCTGTGATCACTCTCCCAGTTTGGCTCCTGAAGCCCAGCCTATCACATAAATAGATGATGACTGCTGTACCACAGTGACCCCGAGAATAGACAGCTAAAGGAAAGGGCTACAAAGGGTCCTTCGCTGGGAAGGCATGAGGCTCAGAAAAGGGCTGAGACAGTAGAAGCTACATCTCAAGAGCCCTGGTCAAGCCAGTTATACAACAAATTTATTTAAGTCCCTACAATGTGCTAGGCAATATGCCAGGCACTGAGTAATTCGGTGGTGAACAAAATATAGTCTCTGACCTCACAAAGCTTACATTAGTGGGAGAAATAGTAAATAAGCACTAAAAATCAAATACCTATAAATATATCCTTTAGAATTTATTACACATACTATGAAAAGTAGGGTTCTGTGATGGATTATTAAGGAGATCTCCTTTAGACTAAGTGGGGAGAAAACACTGAGGAAATGTCATTTACGTTGTGATGAAATATTAGAAAGCAGAGACAGTCAAGATAGAAAGATGTGAAAGTCTGTGAGACACAGCAAAATTAGAGGAAAGGGAAGAAGGCCTGTTTAAACTAGAGCAGCAGCTCTTGGATAAGGTTTCAGACTAGTGAGCATGGACCAGATTTGAGCAGTTCTGATAAATGTGCCAAGGCTTTGGATTTTACTGAAGTACAATGGGAGACCCTGGGTTCAAGACAGAGGTTCGAATGAAGTCTTCCTGAATGCCACCTACCCCAGAAATCGCTCCAGTTCTGCGGACCAGTCTTCTGGGATAATAAAAGAATGTCAGCTCCAGGAGGTCAGGGATTCTTATCTGTGTTGCTCACTGTTCTATTCCATGCCTAAAATAGCAGGAACTTGGGAAACATTTGTTGAATCAACAGGGTGTCTCTAAGAACAACAGGTCTTCCTTATGACTGTAGATTTTGTTTCAATGGCTCTGCTCTCCTTTAAGCAACTATTGTTTCAACATCATAGCCACTTTCTACTGCTTCACAGCAAAGAAAAGCTTAACTCTCCAGCACATACTCCAAGAGTCAAAATGTTTTTAAAATAGAAGTCTATTTATTTGGTGTTTTGATCACAAAAGAGTTGTTGAGGGAGGGAAAAATGGTTTCATATGGTTCATATAGCAAATATTAGGAAACTTACCACGGAAGGTGAGAGGAAAAAAAAGCAAACTGTGAAGGAGTTGCAGGAAAGCGTTGGTGGAACAGCTGGAACATAACGGTTCACGTAAGTAACAGTTCAGGGTAGATCCCCAGGTACCACTGAACCCAAATGCTCTGGCATTGTCCTCAGGAGTCTCTTTCCACCCACATTCCAATTTCCATTCACAGGCTTTGTTCTCATGTTCCACAAAGATACCTACTAGGAGCTTCAGGTATACTGACTAAGAGTCTAGCAAAACAAGCAGAAAGAAAATGCCCCTTTCCCATGGTTTTAGCCAAAGTCTATTGGCTCTTATTGGTCTGACTTGGTTTATACATCCTTTCCTGAACCAATCACCATGGCTACAGGGGTATACAACTCTTCATGGCCATACCAAGATGGTGTTCTTACCACTGAAAGGGGGAGTGAGTAGTCAACCTCACCTTAAACCCAAGTATAGAAAATAGTCATTCTCCAAAGAAAAATGAAGATGCTAATGCCAGAAGAATTTTAGGGAAGTGACTGTTTGGGGGACAAATAAAAGGCAACTACAGAGTGTTAAGAATTATTCTATGTACAAAGAAAATTAAAGACAGAGAATGGCTAGAAATCGCTTTTTTTTTTTTTAAGGAATGCACAGATTATATTACAAACATTCAAATAACAGACTATACACACAAACTTTCTGTAATGTTTCCTCAAGTTTTGGCTGACTGCAAGTTTCAGATGAACAATCCAATCAATGCATGCACATTTTTAAAAAAGCATAGCTTTTAATTTATATATGTTTACCCTGACATGTGACAGGAAGGCAGTAACCATTTACAAGAATTTTATGCACGTCAAACAAAGATTTAACTTGATATATTTTTAAGTTAAGCTGAAAACTGCCACAATGTGGAAAGCTAAATGTGGCAATTATGTCAAACTGATAATACACTATTCATTATAGCATTACTTGTGTTTTGGACCACTTATTTAATAAAAATGTATACAATTTTGAGCATTTTTATACTTAATCAAAAACTTCAAACATCTTAACTACAAAATATGGCTTAACTAGGAGTTCCCAGGTGGTCAAGTGATTGGGGTTCTGGACTTTCATTGCCATGGCCCAGGTTCAATCCCTGGTCCAGGAACTGAGATCCCATAAGCCGTGTAGTGCAGGAAAAACAAAAAGGCTAAACCAAATACAAGAATACTGAAAAAGAAAACCTCAGTGAGATTAATGAAATAATAATATATTCCTTAAAACAAACAAAATTCTACAATAATGAAAAGTCACTGAAAGAGAGTTCTTGAAAGGGAATGACAACTGAAAAGGGAAAAAGAAAAGAATTAAGTAGATGGATGAGATGCAAAATCAGTAAGTTGTGATCGATACAGAAAAGTATTACAGAGGAAATGTATTACAACTCTGAATCTTGCAACCTAAGTACTAGGAGAAAAATTAAACACACTGAGCAAAACCAATAATCTTCTATTAAAAATTATCAAAATTTGCAAGCACCGCACACGTTTGCAACAATAGCATATAAATATACCTGGAAACAACATAAGCTCAACTTTAAGCTTTTGTGAGGGCAGAGAGGTAAGACTAAGTAATCATTCGTCTTATTCACTGATATATCTTTAAATGGGCTTCCCTTGTGGCTCAGCTGGTAAAGAATGTGGCTCAGCTGGTACAATGCAAGAGACCTGGGTTCAATCCTTGGGTTGGGAAGATCCCCTGGAGAGGGAAAAGGCTACTCACTCCAGTATTCTGGCCTGGAAAATTCCATGGATTGGATAATTCCATGACTGGATAATCCAAAAGACACGAGTGACTTTCACTTTAATCTGGCACATAGAGAATGTTCAATAAATTTTGTTCAGTTGAAGAATGACACATATAATCACTCTATCTAGTTATTTCAAGTAAATAGTTTGGTGGGCCATTTTGTGATCTCAAAATGAAACCAGTTAATCCAATACAGCAGTTATGTGACTGCGAATCTATAATCAAATAAACCCAGAAAGACTCTACCAGTCATATGTTGGGGTATGTAAGTTTCAGATTGTAAAAAGATATAAAAATTCTACCCATTATTTGTGTCTTGTAGACTTGCACTGCCACAACCAAGATTCTACTTGGATTGGTTGCAGAACAAGTTCTTAGCTTGGCTTCTCCTAGAAGCAAATCCTGAGACAAGGACTGAACGTACATAGCTTTTTAGAACAGTTGACTCTGACGAGGAAATATGAAAATGATACAGCAAAGGAAAGACAGTCAACAGAGGGTATCTTATTAAGCCAACTAACCCAGTGGACATCACAGGGAAGCTTTAGAATTATTCCAGCAAAGGGGTGGAGAGCCTGGGAATTTATACCTCTACATCACAGCTCCACTGGGTTAGGGCCATCACCTGAGGGACATTAGTTCTTATTCACTTTCAGCCTACCCAAGCATGTACACAAAGGGGGTTTTGGCAACTCAAGGCTAGTCCAACAAAGATGTAGTTGCTGGCCCCTGAAAGTCAGGCTGGCACCCATGGGAGAGTAATAGAATCTGAGGGGATATGGGTGGAGCACTCACAGTGTCTGCTACACCAGGCAAGTAATGGCAATAGGTATATAAATGGGAAGAGATCCTAGAATAAAGAGAGGATATAAAAATAAAATATTATTGTAATTTCTTAGTATTAGGTTAATAGCCTTTAAAGGCACTAAAGTACAGTAGCTACCACTATCTGTGTTCAATAAACCACTGTTGTTGATGAGGGAGTGAACCAATGATTTAGGACTGAACTATTCAAAAACAGATATACCAGAATTCCACAGTCACAGCAGCTCAGTTACATTGAGCTTTGAATAGTTATTTTTTAAATTTCACTTTTGACAGCCTAGCTAAGAGGGGATAGCTTTTATGTAGAACTTTTTATTCTATACAAGTTACATATTCTGTTTTAGTCATAAAGTATCAAAAATAAAAACAGATTAAACCCTAACCATTTTTCCTTATATGAACATGATTATACAATTAAAAATCTAAAGTCAAAAAGTATCATGAAAGAAATAAAGTTATTTAACTTCTTGTTCTCTATATATCCTAAACCTTGTAAATCTTAAGCTTACATTCTCAAGCTGTAATGACTTTTAAAGGCTAATTTTTTAATCCAGATTTCACATCTTAGTTCTACAGATAAAATTTGTTGCTTTCAGAAATCATTTGTATGTATGCCAGTTCAATATGCTTCAATCGGAGGTGAATTATCAATTCTGATTATACCTTTTTTATAAATTAAGCTAGAGACACAGGAAATAATGTATTCTTTGTTTCCCAAAGGGGATCAATCTGAGATTTATTAAAGTTGATAATGAGTCCCTTAGAAAAAAGTAGAAATCAATTCTGAGCAGGAAAGTTAAGGTAAGCAATATTACATGAAACGGAAACCAAAGATGACTCCACTTTTGTTTAATAACCACCATATGTCAATTCAAATATGCTATTGTTTTTCTTCTAATGAAGATGGCTTATACTGATTAATAAACTCTTGAATTGCCTGCATATATGAGAAGGTGTAAAACTTGCTCTCATTTAGATTGATCAAGAATTGCTTAATTTGATCTCAGAATAAAATTCCCCTTCAGGCAGTGAATTGCATCCAGTTTGGATTAGGATAATGACATACTTAAGCAATTGCCATTTATCAAGGAAACTGGAAGTGATTACTAGAAAACTTACAGAAATTTAGAGATTTAAAATCTTAACATAAACTGAATGACAATATTTGCTATCTTTCATTCTCCCCAAAATTATCAACTTCTATTTAAAGGCATATAGTATATTTGATACATTCATTATAATATGACCACATTCCTAAACACCCTTGAAGATTCATTCCTAAGGACTAAGTGATCTTTCACTCTTTAAAATATTTCACTCTACTTAAATTTCAACTTCTATTTCCTCTCCCTGAAACCACAGAATCTCACCACACCAGGCCCAAGTTTAAGCATGTGCATACATGCTAAGTCACTTCAGTCATGTCCACAAAGCTCTTCTGTCCATGGGATTCTCCAGGCAAGAATATGGGAGTGGGTTGCCATGTCCTCCTCCAGGGGATCTTCCCAAGCCAGGGATCAAACCCACATCTCCTACACTGCAGGCAGATTCTAAGCCATCAGGGAAGCCCAAGTTTAAACTGGCCTTAAATGAGTAGTAAATGATCAGATAAGAAACGAGAATACTATTAGGAAAATCATAGTAATGTAATCCTAAGGTATAACTATCAGTCAAATAAATGAGTAGGAAAGGCCCCATATTACTTTTCAGGGAAGGTCCATATTCTTCAAATAAGATTATAATTAATCATGTCTTAAGGAAACCCAATATACTCCAAAGTAATTTAATCATCTAATAGCTCAACAGAAGCCTAGAACTAGTAATCTAACGCCACAATTTCAGGCAAAAGGCTTTGGTGACTTTACAAGAAACCTCTAAGTGAGATAAAGTCACTCAGTTGTGTCCGACTCTTGCAGTCACACGGACTGTAACTAGGTTCCGCTGTCCATGGGATTCTCCAGGCAAGAAGACTGGAGTGGGTTGCCATTTCCTTCTCCAGGAGATCTTCCCAACCCAGAGATTGAACCCTGGTCTCCAGCTTGGTAGGCAGATGCTTTACCATCTGAGCCACCAGGGAAGTCAACCTCTAGAACTCATTAAAAAGATGTCTTCTTAGGGTTACAAGCTAGTTGTTGTCTTTTAAAGCAGTGCTCTGGTTGATAAAATATTATAAGACTCTAGTAAGTTCATTACAACTGTAGCAATCTCTTTAAATATACCACTCCTCAAGCCTCCTTTTGTTAATCTACAGTATTATAATTGTCCCTGCTTAACTATACTCCCTTTCTCCAGCCCTATCCTCAAAAGGACTAGTATACAGTATTGGCTTTTTAGTTCACATGGCCACTAGTGGTTTTGGAAAGGAAGAATCAAAAACCTAAATGTTCTTAAAGTGAACCACTAAAACTGAGTTACTGAATTTACAAAACCAGAGATTACATCAAACATCAATATCTCCTCTCTCTATGGTGAACTGCTGTTTCAAGCACCCTACTGGAAAGTCTTGAACTGTAGTTAAAAAAAAAAATGTATTACAAAATAAGAATAGAATCACTAACATCAACTTTATTTTTTAAAACAACAGGAAAATGGGCCCAAGATTAAAATGTTATCAGTAATCTTCAGTTCTTCTTTTTGAAGAACTGTTAAATTTATTTCTTAAAATATATGCTGCTGCCTATATGCGACCTTAACGGTTCTTAACTCTACAACTGGGCAGTGAAATAGAAACTCAGGCTGCCTCAGTCACAGCTGAGACCTCCTGGATCAGAATCTCCAGAAGTAAAATTCACTGACTAATCTGTAGGCTGCGGCTAACTTTTATGGACACATCATGTCATGTGTCTCTATGCCTTTATACAGCATTTCACTCATATTAACATCTTTGGACACTATATAGATTCTAGGCACTGTACTATATACTTTCACATACCATTTGGAATACATTAAGATTTAGAGATAAAATGATATTTCAATATGTAACATCGATATGATTCATATTCCTATGAACAGAAACAAAATATTTTAATATTGATAGGACTACAGCATATTCATTTAGCTCAATATTGACAGCATGGCTAAGTCAATCTTTAAATATTAAAGACTTACCAGATTACTTCTTTATTTAACAATTCAAGCTAACACTTCTAACATGGGTTTAATAATCCATGCAAAAATTTCTATACTTCAGGTAGAGATTCCATTAAGGAAGAGTTGTCAAAAACCACTTCTTGAATGTCTTCTAATACTTCTAATATTTCTTCAAATATCCAAGCACTAAATACTGATTTCCCAAACCTATCAAATGTGATAGAACATATAAATATTAAACATCAAACTATTTGATTTAATACAATCACATTTAGGGGGTGATTTTCCGTCTACACTATTTCTCTTAACTTTCTGGATGCCTCTGGGCATAGCTGAAAGACCCTGTTACTTTTCGTGTACCATGTGTTAAAGTTTAAGCGTGTTACATAACTGATTAACAATTTTTAGAAGATTAATTAACATCCCAACAGAAATTTAACAGAATTTTTCATTAATACCTTAATCTTGATAGCACCAATTTCCCCCTCAAAACACTCTGAATTCCCAGAGATGGCTTCCAAATACGGAGACTCTATTTACTTAATGGAGCTTTGAGCCCCTGAGAAGAGCTCTGTAGGGTGCTGGGGAACTCAGAGGAAAATGTTAAAGGGGCAGCTTACAAATAAGAATGCAAAGCAGATCCTCTCAGCCTAGCAGGTTTCAAGTACTATCTATCCCTTAGCCTGATTGCAACTTTAGCAGAGAAGAGTGGTTTATTTGCTGAAATAATGAATAGTAGATGGCATCCATTTTAGTGGAAAGTTTTAATTTGTGATTCCCCAAGGCTGTGTGAAATGAAACACCCTTACTCATTCCCGTAAATGAAGCCAAATTGTGTTTCTGCGATTTTTTTCTGGAAAAGGCTGTCTAGGAACACTGATCTGACATATCGGTCTGTGAAAGAAAACATTTAATGAATGCCCTTTTGTAGTGAAAAGCACTATTTCTATGAAGACCATTTTTATTTCTGAAGTATGCTGTTATCTGATTAAATTTCTGCTTTTAAAAACTGATGCTGAGGTACAACAGAATGTTTAAGCTTGCCTCAGACATTCAGAAAATAAAAATGTCTATCCTGTCTGATTTTGCATCTGTTTTAGTTAAAATATGAGTTACGTCTGAAAGCAGTCATCAGTGCCACAATAACACCTTATTACTAAATTTCAATAAACAATTCAAATGGATTAAACAGTAGTGAGTATTGGGGAAGAAGAACAACTAAAGTTTACCCTTGCAAAACATACAAGGTGAACTATCTAAACATTAGTCATTTTAACATTGAAGAGAGGTATAAACTGAGCGATAGAACAAAGCACCTTCAAATCTCTCAAATATTTAAGAAATCTCTGTGATACATTAGGTATGCTACTTTTTATAGGAAATATTTGGTTAATCTATTCCTTATACCTGAAATAAACATCATTTACTTAGAAATATGGATACTCACTTAAGTTTTAGAAGATTATTAAGTGTCTACATTTTGGGTGCAGTTCTAAATCCTGAGACAACAGTGGTGAACACAATGCTTACGATCAATCCCTGTCCCAGTGGAACTGACATCCCATGGAGTGGGGAGAGGGTGGGAGGACAGAAAATAAACAAGGCAGTAAAAGTAAATAAGATAATGTCAAATAGGTAAAGGGAGAGAAATAAAACTGAGTAATGGATAAAAAGTGAAGCGATAGGAAGCTGAGGTAGAGGTAACTGAAGCAAGATCTAAATGATAAGACAGAGACATCAGTGGGAAATTAGAGAAATTGCACACCGGAGTTGGGAATTGCAAATCTACCTACCTTTAGATCTGCATCCATGAAATTAAAAGATGCCTGCCCCTTGGAAGAAAAATTATGACAAACCTAGACAGCATATTAAAAAGCAGAGATGTCACTTTGCCTACAAAGGTGGCTACAGTCAAAGCTGTGGTTTTTCCAGTAGTTGGATATGAGAGTTGGATCATAAAGAAGGCTGAGCACTGAAGAACTGATGCTTTTGGACTATGGTGTTGGAGACTCTGAACAGTGAAGTTGAACAGAAGGATATTAAGAAATAATACTTCAAACAATGTCCCATAAAACACAAAAAGAAACTGAAGGAAGCAGGATCTGGCTGAATATTTATTGGAAGGACTGATGCTGAAGCTGAAGTTTCAATACTCTGGCCATCTTACACAAAGAGCCAACTCCTTGGAAAAGACTCTGATACGGGGAAAGACTATGGCAGAAGGGGACGACAGAGGATGAGATGGTTGGATGACATCACTAACTCAATGGAGATGAGTTTGAGCAGACTCCAGGAGATGATGAAGTACAGGGAAGTCTGGTATGCTGTAGTCCATAGGGTTGCAAAGAGTCAGACACGACTTAGCAACTGAAGAACAAAAACAACAACCTGTAGACCACGCTGCTGCTGCTGCTGCTAAGTTGCTTCAGTCGTGTCCAACTCTGTGCGACCCCATAGACAGAAGCCCACCAAACACCCCCGTCCCTGGGATTCTGCAGGCAAGAACACTGGAGTGGGTTGCCATTTCCTTTTCCAATGGATGAAAGTGAAAAGTGACAGTGAAGTCGCTCAGTCCTGTCCGACTCTTCACGACCCCATGGACTGCAGCCTACCAGGCTCCTCTGTCCATGGAATTTTCCAGGCAACAGTACTGGAGTGGGGTGCCATTGCCTTCTCCGTGTAGACCAATAGTACATGAGAAAAGAAATCTAACTCATATAAAAGCAGGCCTTCTCCTAACATTTGTAGGGCCCACAGCAAGAATACAAACAGAGGCTCACATACATAAGTCAAAGTATTTATAACTTCTAACTCAAAATAACTGGTAAAGGGAACAAATTCCATCTTGCACCAGAATGCAAGTGGTATAGGCTCCCTGACCTATCCCCACTCCTCCTATGCTAGACGTAATTTTACACTGCAAGGAACCTTATACCACCCACAAGTGGACACTCCCACCTACCTGCTGCTGCTGCTGCTAAGTCACTTCAGTCGTGTCCGACTGTGTGTGATCCCATAGACTGCAGCCCATCAGGCCCATTCCCACACCCTCCCCACATAGAGATTTGCCTTGGCTAACCTTCAGGAGGCAAGACTCATATCCAATGGGCACTCCGAGTTTTTCTCATGTTTAGCTTCTTGAAAAGTATTCAACACTGAAATATCCTTTTATATTGATTTCCACAACATCATAGTTTTTAGTTTTCCACAAATTTCTTTGGCAGTTCCTCTGCCTCTACCCCTAACTTAAAGATTTTATCCCATAAGGTTTTAATTCCTCTTCTTTCTCATTTTATACATCTTGCCTAGGTAATCTTGTTCATTTCCATGACTGAAATTACCATCAATAGGCCAGTATCTGTTTCTCCAGTACTGCCTTTTTCCCTAAGATTAGTTGCCTACTTGCTAACACTTGGAACTCTCTCAGGCATCTCGAGCTCAGTGTCTTGAACTGCTCTTTATTCTCTCCCCAATCTTGTTCCAGTCTTCCCTGCTTCTGAAAATAGCACCCTTCCCAACTGAGTTGCACAAGTGAGAATCTGGGAATCATCCTTTATACCTTTTGACCTTTCCTTTGTCTCCTTCCCCAACATCCCACCAATTCTGTTTCCTCAGTATCTCTCAAATCCATTTATCCATAACTCCGTGTGGCCACGATCTATACTGTTCAAATCACTAACACTTCTATTACTACTGCAATACCCTCCTAGCACCTCAAAATTTTCATGTCATGGTAAAGGTTAAAGATGATAATATTGCAAAATATTCTAGGATAAACTGAAAAGATTTTAAAGTATCTATTTGGGCTTAATAAAAAAAAAAAAACCTTCTTTTCCCACATTTGGTTATTTTAAAAAATAAAGCATTACACTATCAAAAGAGTCCTTGTAAACATCAAACATGTTTTTTCAAAATTTTAAGAGGAATTTTTATAAGCTTTTCTTCATAAATATAACTTTTTAATATAAGATTTTATATTGTACTTGAAATACCTACTAACAATCCTAATCAAGACTTTTTAAAAATGAACTCTTCAAATTCTTGATAGTCATTATCAAAGAGAACATATATACATACAAGAAAATGAAACTGTTTAAATATTTTCACATCCATTTAAAAATCTACAACAGCTGAAATAGTAATTTAAAACTTTCTAAACAATTCTTCCTCTTATTTAAATGGCAAATACAATGTTCAAACTCTTTGGGATAATATGAATAGATTTTGAAACCAGCTACATTGTTTCGTATCAAGAATTTCAAAAACAATGATGCAAATTTTATCTGCAAGACACATAGGCATCATCAAAGCAGTTGCCTCACCACTAACACAATTGATGGGGACAAAAAGAACATCAGCTGCAAACAAAAATGCTAGCTCTGTATAATGTCAGAGAACATCTTGGAGCTGCACCTTTACTCCACTTTTGCAGGTCCACTCTGACCAGCCACACTGCGGACACTTGGAACACAAACCCTCCCAGAAGCCCATGGACTGTGAAAGACCTAGAATGAAGATGTGGGGGTATATGGAATAAAGAGACCCAAATATCAAAGAAATGCATGAATTTGGGGAGCCACTCTCCAGCACTTTCACAAAATTGCTAAGGGATTGGCTCTCTTCTGTGAGAAAACTGCAGTTTTGAATATAGTGGAAAACTACTTCTGAACTTTCTATAAAGAATATTTGATTGGTGGGCTAGTTTGGTTCTGGCACACAGTAAAGACACACTTTCTAAGTATAGAGCATAACCTGAATAAACATATAAATAATGAACACTTGTTGGCTGCATTCCCAGCAACCATTCCCTGCTTTGCTTTCTTAAAAGTCTCTAGATCTTTCTTCTGGTTAGCAGCTCCTTCTTCTCAAAGCTCACGACCCGGTGAGTCTTAGATCTAAATTCATAACTTCAAACCCCATCTCCATTCTTCAGTCAAGGGTATAGATGCCCAAGTTTAAAGTTCCCTGTTCTTCTGAAGCAGCTATCAAAGAGATGCTGTCATTGTACTAGACAATGCGGTATGTCACATGAAACTGCTAGAGCATGCATTCTTAATGGGGGTGATATCATCTCCCAGTGGATGAAATTGGAGAGGAAAAAAAATTTTACTGTCTTTACGTATAAAGCAAAAATATGCATACAGTACATAAACAGATTACACAGTATATATGTAGTAGTAAAAACTCTGGGGGCTATTAAGAAAAAAATCTTAAAAGGTTCCTTAAGGGATTAACAATGGGAAAAAAGATTGAGATACTCTGTTCTAGAATAATGGCAAATATCACAAAAAGCAGATGACAACAATAGAAATTCAATTATTAATGTTACCATTTAACTTTATGATTCAAATGACACTCTAAGTCTGTTCTAGCTCTTAGCTTTCAACTTAACTGAGCTAATAAATCCTCTTTATTCTTTAAGCAATGTTGTCTTGTCTGTTACTCATAAAAAGTCACACTCACAGGTAAAATACAGAACTTGTTCTGTTAAGTATTGACACTGAGGATGGGTGGTACAGAGTGCTCAAACTGGGAGGGACTTCAAGTCCAGTTCAATAGCTTGATATTCACTTCACTTCATTCGCTCAGTCGTGTCCAACTCTTCATGACCACATGGACCGCAACACGCTGGGCCTCCCAGTCCATCACCAGCTCCTGGAGTTTACTTAAACTCATGTCAAGTCAGTGATGCCATCCAACCATCTCATCCTCTGGCATCTTCTTTTCCTCTCACCTTCCATCTTTCCCAGCATCAGGGTCTTTTCAGATGAGTCAGTTCTTTGCATCAGGTGCCCAAAGTATTGGAGTTTCAGCTTCAACATCAGTCCTTCCAATGAACATTCAGGACTGATTTCCTTTAGAATGGACTGGTTGGACCTCCTTGCAGTCCAAGGGACTCTCAGAAGTCTTCTCCAAAACCACAGTCCAAAAGCATCAATTCTTCAGCGCTCAGCTTTCTCTATAGTCCAACTCTCACATCCATACATAACTACTGGAAAAACCATAGCCTTGACTAGACAGACCTCTGTTGGCAAAGTAATGTCTCTGCTTTTAATACGCTGTCTACGTTGGTCATAGCTTTTCTCCCAAGGAGTAAGCGTCTTTTGACTTTATGGCTGCAGTCACCATCTGCATTGATTTTGGAGCCCAAAAAATAAAGTCTGCCACTGTTTCCACTGTTACTCCATCTATTTGCCATGAAGTGATGGGAACAGATGACATGACCTTAGTTTTCTGAATGATGAACTTTAAGCCAACTTTTTCACTCTCCTCTTTCACTTTCAAGAGGCTCCTTAGTTCATCTTCATCTTCTCCCATAAAGGTGGTATCATCTGCATATCTGAGGTTATTGATATTTCTCCCAGCAATCTTGATTCCAGCTTGTGTTTCTTCCAGTCCAGCATGATGTACTCTGCATAGAAGTTAAATAAGCAGGGTGACAATATACAGCCTTGATGTACTCCTTTTCTATTTGGAACCAGTCTGTTGTTCCATGTCCAGTTCTAACTGTTGCTTCCTGGCCTGCATAAAGATTTCTCAAAAGGCCGGTTAGGTGGTCTGGTATTCCCATCTCTTTCAGAATTTTCCACAGTGTATTGTGATCCACACAGTCAAAGGCTTTGGCATAGTCAATAAAGCAGAAGTAGATGTTTTTCTGGAACTCTCTTGCTTTTTGATGATCCAGCAGATATTGGCAATTTGATCTCTGGTTCCTCTGCCTTTTCTAAAACCAGCTTGAATATCAGGAAGTTCATGGTTCATGTATTGCTGAAGCCTGACTTGGAGAATTTTGAGCATTACTTTACTAGCGTGTGAGATGAGTGCAATTGTGCGGTAGTTTGAGCATTCTTTGGCATTGCCTTTCTTTGGGATTGGAATGAAAACTGACCTTTTCCAGTTCTGTGGCCACTGCTTAGTTTTTCACAAATGTACTGGCATATTGAGTGGAGCACTTTCACAGCATCGTCTTCTAGCATTTGAAATAGCTCAGCTAGAATTCCATCACTTCCACTAGCTTTGTTCATAGTGATGATTCCTAAGGCCCTCATGACTTCACATTCCAGGATGTCTGGCTCTAGGTGAGTGATCACATCATCGTGATTATCTGGATCTCTGGAGTCAAGTGGGCCTTAGAAAGCATCACTACGAACAAAGCTAGTGGAGGTGATGGAATTCCAGTTGAGCTATTTCAAATCCTGAAAGATGATGCTGTCAAAGTGCTGCACTCAATATGCCAACAAATTTGGAAAACTCAGCAGTGGCCACAGGACTGGAAAAGGTCAGTTTCATTCCAATCCCAAAGAAAGGCAATGCCAAAGAATGCTCAAACTACCGCACAATTGCACTCATCTCACATGCTAGTAAAGTAATGCTCAAAATTCTCCAAGTCAGGCTTCAGCAATACATGAACCGTGAACTTCCTGATATTCAAGCTGGTTTTAGAAAAGGCAGAGGAACCAGAGATCAAATTGCCAATATCTGCTGGATCATCAAAAAAGCAAGAGAGTTCCAGAAAAACATCTACTTCTGCTTTATTGACTATGCCAAAGCCTTTGACTGTGTGGATCACAATACACTGTGGAAAATTCTGAAAGAGATGGGAATACCAGACCACCTAACCGGCCTTTGAGAAATCTTTATGCAGGCCAGGAAGCAACAGTTAGAACTGGACATGGAACAACAGACTGGTTCCAAATAGAAAAGGAGTACATCAAGGCTGTATATTGTCACCCTGCTTATTTAACTTCTATGCAGAGTACATCATGCTGGACTGGAAGAAACACAAGCTGGAATCAAGATTGCTGGGAGAAATATCAATAACCTCAGATATGCAGATGATACCACCCTTATAGCAGAAAGTGAAGAGGAACTCAAAAGCCTCTTGATGAAAGTGAAAGAGGAGAGGGGAAAAGTTGGTCTAAATCTCAACATTCAGAAAATGAAGATCATGGCATCTGGTCCCATCACTCCATGGGAAATAGATGGAGAAACAGTGGAAACAGTGTCAGACTATTTTCGGGGGGCTCCAAAATCACTGCAGCCATGAAATTAAAAGATGCTTACTCCTTGGAAGAAAAGTTATGACCAACCCAGATAGCATATTCAAAAGCAGAGACATTACTTTGCCGACTAAGGTCCATCTAGTCAAGGCTATGGTTTCCTGTGGTCATGTATGGATGTGAGAGCTGGACTGTGAAGGCTGAGCGCTGAAGAATTGATGCTTTTGAACTGTGGTGTTGGAGAAGACTCTTGAGAGTTCCCTGGACTGCAAGGAGTTCCAACCAGTCCATTCTGAAGGAGATCAGCCCTGGGATTTCTTTGGAAGGACTGATGCTAAAGCTGAAACTCCAGTACTTTGGCCACCTCATTCGAAGAGCTGACTCACTGGAAAAGACTTTGATGCTGGGAGGGATTGCGGGCAGGAGGAGAAGGGGACGACAGAGGATGAGATGGCTGGATGGCATCACTGACTCGATGGACACGAGTCTGAGTGAACTCCGGGAGCTGGTGATGGACAAGGAGGCCTGGCGTACTGTGATTCATGGAGTTGCAAAGAGTCGGACATGACTGAGCGACTGAACTGAACTGAACTGATAGACAAGTGACTGAAGTTCACATGAAATTGTGAGGTCTAAGCTTCCATCCTTAACTCATGAAAGTTAAAAAAGTTAAAAGGAATACAAAGTCAAAATTCAGGTGAACTGAGACAAATTCCCCTCCCTCAATTCTCTAGATTCAAACTATATTATTTATGCTTCTTTGATTGCAAATAACAAAAATATAACTTGAATCAGCTTAAATGAAAAATGGGAATGTACCAGCTCATGAAAGTAAAAGACACTTACTCCTTGGAAGGAAAGTTATGACCAACCTAGATAGCATATTCAAAAGCAGAAAAATTAATTTGCCAATAAAGGTCTGTCTAGTCAAGGCTATTGTTTTCCCAGTGGTCATGTATGGATGTGAGAGTTGGACTGTGAAGAAAGCTGAGCACCAAAGAATTGATGCTTTTGAACTGTGGTGTTGGAGAAGACTCTTGAGAGTCCCTTGGACTGCAAGGAGGTCCAACCAGTCCATCCTGAGTGTTCAGTCCTGGGTGTTCTTTGGAAGTACTGATGTTGAAGGAAATCAGTCCTGGGTGTTCTTTGGAAGTACTGATGTTGAAGCTGAAACTCCAATACTTTGGCCACCTCATGCGAAGAGTTGACTCATTGGAAAAGACCCTGATGCTGGGAGTGATTGGGGGCAGGAGGAGAAGGGGATGACAGACGATGATATGGCTGCATGGCATCACTGACTCGATGGACATGAGTTTGGGTAAAGTCGGGGAGGTCGGACAGAGAGGCGGTGATGGACAGGGAGGACTGCCATGCTGTGATTCATGGGGTCAAAAAGAGTCGGACAGGACTGAGTGACTGAACTGAACCGAACCAGCTCACAAAATCAAATCACAGAATGAGAAAGGTACACTGGACCTTAAGGATGATAAGATCCAGAGTCATAAGCACTGCTGAGAGCTGGGACTTTAAAAAAACAGAAAGAAAAACTGCAAGCAAATAGCAAAAGGATTGATTTTTAGATTACTATCAACATCAGAAGTCCAAATCTGTGCATAAAATATAGAAGCAGAAATATAAGGTAGATGTTCAAGATCATGAAGGAGATTCACTTTGAAATGCATCCAACGAAATAAGAAAGATGTACGTGTGAGAGGATGCATAGACAGATATGTGATAAAAACAAGTATAGTAAAATGTTAATGATAGCAACCTACCAGTAAGGATATAGTGGTTTACTGTGAAATTCTTTCAACTTTTCTGTATTTCAATATTTTTGTAACAAAATTTTTGGGGGATAAAAAACAAGCAGAATACCATCATGACTATGGTGACTAATCCCTGTCTGCCTTACTTTAGTTCTAAACTGAAGGTACAGAAAACAGATCATGCACTCCATGAAGGTTAGGACTGGCAAAAGTATTCATTCAGCCAAAACACAGAAGAATTATCTCTTGAATTCCCACTTGGTAGCATCCACTGTTTTAAGATCAAAGTGTTAAAGAAAAAGTAAATATGACCTGTGAGTGAAAGGACAAGGTTAAAAGTTGACCATTCTAGTTTGGGAATTTGAGTAAAGAAATGACAGGTAAAAATGGTTATCCCATTAATTTAATATGCTTCCATTCGGTGGCTGTTTTTTGTTTAGTTGCTCAGTCGTGTCCGACTGGAGAAGGAATGGAGAAGGAAATGGCAACCCACTCCAGTATTCTTGCCTGGGAAATCCCATAGGTTGTAGCCTTCCAGACTCCTCTGCCCATGGGATTTCCCAGGCAAGAATACTGGAGTGGGTTGCCATTTCCTTCTCCATTCTATTTGGTTATTAGTGCACTAATTAAGCATCATTTTACTGTAATACACATAGAAATAAAGCTCTGATTTCTCACTTGGACAACTGAGTAGATAATGGGATCCTTCATGGAGACAGAAAATGCACACAAAGAATATATATGTAATGGATGATAACTTCTGAATTTGTTTTTGGAATCTTAAAGTTCATGCACTAAGTTACATCTAAACAGAGATGTCCAATAGGTCCATAATTCAGGAAAAATTTGAAAACTGGGAGAGATTGGGAGTTATCATAAAAGTGGTCAATACCCTGGGTAAGATCACTCAGAGATTGCGCTGTGAAAGAAATTATTCTTTCTTCCATTCACCAAATTCTCATTGTTATTAAAACTACAAAAAAAAAAACGACACACTGTCTTTCAGGAGGTCATAACTTCTTAATCGCCAAATTCAATGACCTCTTCGCAATCCCAGTGTTGGTTAACCATTCCTTACTTGAAAAACTCTCCTCCACTGATATTCCCATCACCATTCCTCTCACTTTCTCCTTTCTGACTGTTCCCTTTTGGTCTCCTCATGAGACAGAACTTGACCTTCACAACGTTTCATTCTTAAACCTTCATCTCTAACTCCAATTTTCCCAATTAGGCTTTAGGTCAAACTGACTGATGTTTAAGTTTAAATTTAAAAATTGTGTTGATAGTACAACACAAGAAATACTTTTCACCTTGGAAATATACTGAGCTAGGTGCTTGTGAGAATCATAACTGATTTACCCCCGAGCCTGTTTACTCCCCTCTTGAAAATGGCAAGAAAAATATTTAATTTGCAAGGCTACTGTTAATAAAATATGGATACATAAATGTAAAGCATCCAGCACAAAGCACTGCACTCCGACAGGTACCAATACATCCTATATGTTCAAATGAAAGACAAATTATGCCAAATCATAAATATCTACTTCACCTAAAATTAACTTCTGTACGTGAGCCTATATAGTATTATTCAGGTTACATACGCTGGCTCGCTGTGTATTATTTTCTTTAGAATCTCTGATAGCATGAGGGACTGGCTCAAAGTAACAGTAGCAATCGCTTCCCTCCAAACACAAAATACATTTTCCTAGGCTTTTTAAGAAATAGTGCAGTTTAGCTTAGGAGTGAAACTGCATAGTAAGCTTCATCACAAAAACTCAATCCAATACTACTCCGTCCATCTGCAGGTCTCTGACAGAAAAGGGACCGGGGTCAAATCATACTTCACCAAGCAAGGCTGAAACTGTAGCTTTTATCTTTCCCGCCGGTTCCTAAAGGACCAACCATACTGAGATTCCATAGTGCTCTGCGCCACTTCCGTTCGCGCGTTTTAATTACGTCACAAGTCAGCTCTCGCGGTATCATTACTTTGCTGAAGGCCCTTAATAAAGGTCTCGCGAAATTTGTCCCTCTGGTCCAAACTAGCCTCTCACCCTCCCCCACCCCACCCCCTCCCCTACCCCACCCCCAACCTGTCCTTCCTTTCTCTGTCTCAGTCACCGAATTTTTCCCTCCCCTCCCTTGATCTCAAGGCCCTCTTCTTGTTTCCGATTTCTGGCCGGAACCGGAAGTTTGGTGGGCGGGGCCGGGCGGCGGAAAAGGCAGCTGAGCCGGAGCCGGGACTCGGCTGTGGCCGCTGTCCCTCTCCCCGCCACGGATCGCCGTGGCTCCAGGTTGAAGGTCGGTCCGGAGGCGGGTGGGCGCGGGTCTCCCCGGACTGTCCGGGCGGCAGCCTTCCCGGGCCCCCGGGCTCCGCAAGGGATCATGTCTACAGCCTCCGCCGCTTCTTCTTCCTCCTCGTCTTCCGCCGGTGAGATGATCGAAGCCCCCTCCCAAGTCCTCAACTTTGAAGAGATAGACTACAAGGAGATCGAGGTGGAAGAGGTGAGCGAGGCCCGGCACGGAGGCTCGGGCCCTGGCCTGTCCCGGTCTCTGCCTGGTCCTGACTCTAAAGGCGCCTCCCCAACCCTTCAAATAGAAGGGACCCACCCGGGAGTCCCCACACCCCACAGAGACCGGGTGTAAAGGGGCTCTCCGCGTTCAGCTGCTCCGGGGTAGCTCTTTTTTCTCACTTTAACACTCTTGAGTTTGGATTTAATACTCTGGTGCTTGGAGTTTGGGTCATCTCAAACGGAAAAGGATAAACTGGTGCGATCGTCTGGTCCACCAGTTCTAGAATCTGTAAGTAGTAAAATATATCAAAGACCATGGCCATTTTGGAGTTTTAGTTCTCCAAAACATGGTGTTCTTAAGGGTCAAGGATTATATTATGTGAGACTTCTGGCTCAGCATCTGGCACGCGGTGGGTGCTCAATGGATGCTTCGTAAATTAATACATCCGCAAGTCTAATAGTTTTTCCAGGTACCGAATAGCTGTTTCGTCGATTCCATAGCGCAGTAGTCATATGAAATGTTATTTAATAGCCTTCAATTAGACTAATTTAGGCTAACTTCACCATTAGTAATGTAGACTGGTTTAGGATGAAAAAATGTTTCAGAAACGAGTGATTTCAGTGACAACTAGAATGTGAGATCAGACCAGAAATCGTTGTTATAAAACCCTAATACATCCTTTATTCTGCAGTATTTAAAATTATTTTGGAGCAAGGTAACTGTGCCTTTAGCACGTTGCTTCTTTTCAATGCACAGAGGTTGGTTGTATTGACCATAAAATTTAGAAAACTGAAAGCTATGTATATTTTAAAGACACTTTAGAAAGTATTTAAACTTTGGTTGGAAATAGTATTTATAATTTACCATTTGTTTATCATTTAAGAAATTTACTAAGCACCCTGCATTACATACACCCACGAGAATCCTGCATGTTCTCAAAGAATTATCTCTACTTTAAAATTTTTAACTTACTTTTAGACAGTGGTAAGCTAAAAGTAGATATCCTTCAACAGATGATTTTTTTTTTCTATGCATGTTTTGGAAGAATAATGGATTATTTTATAAAATAATCTTAAAGATCGCTTAAAACAGCCTCATTTTACAAGATAGTGTAAGTGGGAAGAGCAAAACTTTGGAGTTAAATGAAGGTTCAGTGTATCAGCTATGCCATTTATTAGCTGTGTGATCTGACGCAAGTTTCCTGACTAACCCTTTTGAGCTTTAGTTTCCTTAACTATAAAATGATTATAATTTCTACTTCATTTTATTTGTATGAGAGTTTGTTAAGCAGTACATGCAAAACACCCAACTCAGTGCCTGACACACATTCCTAGGAACCTGAATTCCAGAAGGGAACTGTGACCTGCTTTAAGGTCATATGGCTAAAAGAAGGACCCATATTTTGGAAGAGGGGGAGTTTTGTGTGTGTCTTTGTGTGTTTGTGTTTTTCTATTGAGACTATGATAAATTCTTTTTTCAGAATTGGATAGTTGATCCCGCTTTCATGGCTAACATTCTTTCTTTTTAAGAATAAAAATTCGGTGAGTCAGTATAAAAGAATTGCAGTTTTTAAATAAGCATTTACGTCTACTCTGTGGCGAACTGCTATGCTTGTAGACTACAAATTGTTATATAATAATAACTTGTACTTCGTGGTCTACCAAATGTTTTCAGAGACTTACATCATCTGATTTTTACAACCTTAGTTTTCCAGCACTGCTTTCTGAAGCATTTTACATTCTTGGTTATTAGTAAGGTCTCATCTATCCTTTAACTACTCTTCCCCCAGAGCTATTTAACTTCCTGTTTGCATTCTGTTTCCAAAGACCCTTCTTTTTAGTTTAGATGATGTTTCAACTATTCTTTAGTAGATTTAGGACATTCCTAAGGAGTAAATTTTTGTTTCTAGATGAAATTTTCTTACGTTAGGCAGTCTTTTAACTTTGTTCTTTTCAGTTTTTATTACTCAGTTTATTTTCATGTTAAAGATTTGAACTTAGACCTTACTAATGTTAAAACCATTACATAATTTTCATCATATTCTTTATTTTCACATTAAAGCAGTATTACTATATAATCTAGGAAGCACTATGGGCACTCATTATTTCTCAACTTAGATTCTGCTCTCAGCTTAAAATCATGAATAAGAGAAACAGAGAAAAATGACTAGAAACAAAAGTATTTTATATTGCTTTCATTATTTTATATGGTACTAATATATTGCCTACAAATGAAGAAAGTCATATTCTGTTTCTCAGATAACAGTGTAATTGAATCAGCATTATACTGATTCAGTTAGAAACTGTGTATAAAGAAAAATACTCTGACCATAGGCCAAATATGCACTCATTTCACGGATGCATATTTTTAAGTCATCAGCTGATTTTATTCCTTACATTTCTTATACCATGACTCAGTAATAATCATTGTGAAACTTTCTAAACTCAGTTTTGATATCAAATTATGTCAGGTCTCAGCATTAGAAACCTGTATTTTTTAAATTTTTAAAGTCACTTAGCTTTTATCATTCTGGATCTGACTGAATTGTGAGTTATGTACCAGTACACTGGGGACTAAGTTGCAAGAAGTGAGAGAGGCAGTGTGGTGTAGTTAAAATAAAAGTGTACTGGTCTGGGTATTTAGAAAATGTAGATGCCATACTGATTTTGCCATCATGTGTTTCAATAACTTTGAGCAAATCACATCATTTTTCTGAGCTTCTTGATTTCTCACATAAAAGAGAGATTGAACAAGATAATTTAAGGTTTCTTCCAGTTCTAAAATGAAATCACACTTACTGTTTCACACTTTTTCTAGCATTTATGCTCTGTTTCCACAGTCAGCGTTAAGGACGGTGATCACGATGAAATGTAGTTTATGACTGCTGCTGCTGAGTCGCAACTGAAGTCGTGTCCGACTCTGTGCAACCCCATAGACGGCAGCCCACCAGGCTTCCCCGTCTCTGGGATTCTCCAGGCAAGAACACTGGAGTGGGTTGCCATTTCCTTCTCCAATGCATCACAGTGAAAAGTGAAAGTGAAGTCACTAATCCTAATTAAATAGGGCAAACGATACTCCTGGTTTACAGATATTGACAACTAGTCAAACAGTGATTTGCCAGAAGCCTTATATCTAAGTACATGGTAGAGCAGGGAATTGAGTTTGAGATTTCACACTCCTGAGTCATTTGCTCTTTCCTGTTGGATTTATAAGGTACCTTCAGTTCTTTCTGAAGTTACTTTGTAGCCAAACCTTATTTTAAGAATGGGAAACAAAATACCAATTTCATTTATAATAGCTGGTCTCCAGCACCTATGTACATTCTTTTCTGTGCTAAAATTATGCAAGATGAGTGAAGAATCCTAAGGTTCTCTCCTTAAAAACGTTGACTTATCCTGAGACTAGATTTTCAGAACCATAAATTAAAACTATGAATGTAAGGTAAATTATACACTTAAGCAATAATTTGAAAGTAGAGTTTATCACAGAAGGCTCCATTTAGTGGGAAAGATTTTGAAACTAGATTTTGAATAAAGTAAGCATCATAGACTGGGAAAGATACTAAAATGAATTCTTTGTAGTTGTTCCTCTGCCTCTAATGCTGTTTTCCCTAGAATTTCATTGACCTGTTCTCACCATTGAAGTCCCATTCAATTGGTGGTGCTGATGGTGGTGTATTCGTTAAGTCATGTCCACCTCTTGCGACCCAGGGACTGTCTGCCAGGCTCCTCTGTCTAGGCAAGAATACTAGAGTAGGTTGCCATTTCCTTCTCTAGTGGTAACTGCCTTGGAAAAGCTTTCCCTGAGCAACCTAGAGCTTTGTCAGTTCTAATATCCTTCATGACACTTAGCTGTCACTGAAAGTAGGTATCCCTCAGCGAAGTTTAACCTTATTCACACTTTTTAACTCCAATGCCTAGCATCTAAAGGTTTTCTGTAAATAGTTGCTGAATGAGTAAATGAAGTTACTACAGCATAATCATGAGAATTCTAGTGTCCATCTTTATGTGAGCTGGTTCTTTTATGTGATTAAACCAGAGGTTAAGATAAGTTAGTGATTTGGCTAATGCAGTATTTACACTAAAAATAAAATCTGATTCTCTTTGCAAATGTTGATTTCATTGCAATTAATTATACCTAGCAAATAGTTTGGTTTAACCAGAGGTAAAAGATTCTGCAGAAGGTCAGGTGCTATAACAATACAAACCATGTATTAGTGGGCCTTTACTAAAATGCTAAAAAGACCCTATTTGGCATGGTCACTTTTTAAAGGGGAGATCCACAGTGTTGACATTAAGAATAGCATATGTGCAATGCATATATAATAATTGGATACTTTATATGTTCTTAGAGACATGCAGAGATTTTGTTTTAAATTGAAATACAGAAATAGCTTTGACAGTGTTGTACGTTTTGTGATTTTTTTATGTTAAATGTGTGGGCAACTAATAATAGAACCTAACTTATAGTGGCCTGAATAAACTGTCTCTAGATTTGTTATTAGTATTAATGTTAAGAATATTCAGAATTATTAATAAGTGCTTCCATGTGAAACTTGATTGTTGGTTTCAGGAGAAACCTGTAATTGTTATCATAGGGAAGAGGTAGCCACAGTGATAACATTTATAGTGTGCCTGTGTAACTTAAAAGACATGAGCATATTATTTGAAAGAAAGGCCTGTTTAAAGGGTCAGATGTCTTATGGCTGGTTTTAAAAAGTCTGAATAATCAACTTTACTTCTGTGTTATAAAGTCTGTCTTGTCAGCAGGTGGCAGTTCTACTCTGCCACAGTTAATTAATAGATACTGAAGCTCTGAAATAGTTGGAGGCTCCAAGTTCTAACTAATAAATGTTCAGATCTATGCTTGTTCTGTCTTGTCCCAAATTTCTAGCCAGAGCAATGGCAGCACAGCCAGGGTCCATTCACATAGATCACAGGTCAGGGCCAAAGCAAGCTGACAGCTACAGTCATTGAACTAAAAATAACATGAATTGGACACAATTAAGAATTATTTCATAGTAAATTAAAAGTGCAAGGGTACACACCCTTTTCCATTTAGTTTTGATTTAGGTGGTTTTTTTGTTTTTAAAAACCTGACTTGACAAAGGAATGGAGTGTTTGTCCATCTTAAAGAAATTAGTTTTTAAAGGAGTTGCTTTCTTTGAACACATACACCAAATTTTGATTTTGGTATTTTTGCCTTTTAATATTAATTGCATGGAAATATTTTTTTTCTGTCATTTCATATTCTTCTGCTGTACTTTTTATATTCAGAAATTAAATTTAAATCTGCTTTACTACATGAGACTAAAATTGTGGATCCCAAACCAGGAGGGCTAAACCACAGAGGGAGATATAACAAGACATATAATAAGAGACATATAATAAGAGAATTAATCTGAAAACAATTTAGAAAACAGTCATATGTTCAGAAGGAAATATTTCAATTTGACTTCCCTTTAAAGCCAAAGTTCTCGCTGCATTCCTTTGTTTTTCTATTTTTATAGATGAGGGATTGTGAAAAATACCTGAAATATTTATTTCTGGGTTCTCCATTTTGGATGGATGTATGCATTGGGGGAGATACTTGTAATTTGGACATGCGCCATTTTTATACTCTGGTGAAAACTGATCTTTGGAGAAAGCTGTCCATTTACAATAATTGTTAATAATAATATGTCAGAGAAGCTTACTCAGATATGAGTACAATGAAAAAGCATATTTGATTGTGAACTTGAATTAGATATTTGGTAGTAAGTAAAAAGTGACTTCCTTTCATTGTTTTGTAGTTTAAATATTAGTTTCTTTTATTATTTACCTCAGTTGCCATTGTGTCTCAGCTTGCCATCTGTGCCACTCTTTCCTTCTGATCCACTGTGTGTCAAGGACAACAATGCGTTGCTCTCAAGAACTCTCCTTTTCCTTTCTTCCTGCTGAGGATATCATGTCAGTGGTCTGGAAAACTTCCATAGACTGTATCAGCAGTAAGCGAAGGCTCTCTGGTCTGTGTGATGGTTTCCAATGAGCTATCTTGTCTCACTGTTGGTTATGGTTTTAGTATAACCTGATACAGTCATTCTCAAATATCAGAATCACCTGAAGGGCTTGTTAAAAACACAGATTGCTGGACCTGACCCTCAGATTCAGTAATTCTAGGTGGGAACCTGAGAATTACATTTTCACAAATTTCCAGGTGATGCAAGTACTTCTGACCCAGAGATTACACTTAGAGAGCCATTAACTTAATGTTCTTGCTGTTTTTATATTTGCTTTCTTTTTGCTGGTTTCTTCTTCCCCTGTGTTCTAAATGTTGAAGTGCTTCAAAGCTCAGATCTGGGACCCCAGTGTTCATGTGTTATTTTTTGGTCTCCACACCCAAAGGATTGATTTGAAGTACCAGCTAAATGCTAGTGACTCTCCCAAATTTTTAATATTCTGCCTGACTTCTTGACTCATGTTTCTCTTTCTTGATATCTCTACTCAGATATCTAAATAGGCATCTTAGGCTTTATATGAGTAAATCAGAACTCTGTGCTGTTAAAAAAAAAAAAAGAAAGAAAATCTGCTTGCTTCATCCTTTCTTATCCTTTATTAAACTGTTTCTGAATCTAGACATTATAATTGACTCATATCTTTTCCTGTCTACCTGTCCTGCCTGCATGCAGATTATCAGCAAGCTCTTTTGACTTTACCTCTAAAACATATGGTGTCTGAGATGGTTGGATGGCATCACCGACTCAGTGGACATAAGTTTGAACAAGTTCCAGGAGATAGTGAAGGACAGGAAAGCCTGGTGTGCTGCAGTCCATGGGGTTGGAAAGAGTCAGACACGACTTAGTTACTGAACAACTAAAACATATTCCCCGGCTTCCCTGATGACTCAGCAGGTAAAGAATCTGCCAGCAATTCAGGAGTGGCAGGAGACTCAGGTTAGATCCCTGGGTAGGGAAGACCCCCTGGAGTAGTAAACGGTAACCCACTCCAGTATTCTTGCCTGGGAAATCCCTTGGACAGAGGATCCTGGTGGACTACAGTCCATGGAGTCACAGAGTCGGACATGACTGAGCACATGAGCACAAAAACAAGCTAAAGCATATCCCAGTTCTGCTCATTTTTCTGTACTACCATCAGCCTTGTTCTTACAGCAGTTCTCTCTTGCTTGGGCTGCTTTTACAGCCTTCTGCCTGATCTCTCTCTATATAAGCTAGCTTCCTGACAATTCATGCTTCACACAGAGCCAGAATGATTTTTTTAATGTAATATCATATCACATTCCTCCTTAAATTCCTCTAATTGCTTCCCATCACACTTAGACTGAGATTCAGACTCCTTTTCATTGTGCCAAGAACCCTCCAGGATCCAGACTTTGTCTGTCTCTCTGGCTTTATCCTGCATCACTTTTCCCTTTTCTCACTATGTCCTGCTTACACCAAACCCTCCAAGTATTTCTCTAGGTCATCATTAAAATGTCACCTTTCTCAGTAAGGCCTAATTTAAAATTAGAGTGGGAGGAGTGCATGAATGTGTACACACACACACGCGCAATTACGTTTCGTTTCTTCTCAGTGCGTTTATCATTTTCTTAAAACATTACGTCTTTTATATATATATGTGTGTGTGTGTGTGTTTGTATATATATATATATATATATATATAAACCTATATATACACACATTTTGCTTCCTCTTTGTCTCCCTGCACACAGAGAATATAAGTAGTTAGAACAAGGAGTTTGGTTTAGCTTGTTTACTTCTGTGTCTGGAATATGTAGGATAATGCCTAAACTATAGATATGGTTCAAATGTTGTTGAATAGGGATTGTAGGGTTTCCCCTCCCCCCTTTAAGGTCCTTACATTAGTAGTTTCTTTGGTTCATTCCTTGTGTCATGCAAATATGAAATTAGTCCATGGGGTCGCTGAGAGTTGGACACGACTCAGTGACTTCGCTTTCACTTTTCACTTTCATGCATTGGAGAAGGAAATGGCAACCCACTCCAGTGTTCTTACCTGGAGAATCCCAGGGACGGTGGAGCCTGGTGGGCTGCCATCTCTAGGGTCACACAGAGTTGGACACGACTGAAGCAACTTAGCAGCAGCAACCTCCTCAGATGCCTTTTATACTATCCAGCCATAAATTTCCACATAAGTTTGTCCCATTATTCAACTTTTTCTTTTCTCCATGGCAGTTTTTATAAGCTGTTATTTATCTTATTCATTTTTTTGTCTTACATGCTTGTGTGCTCAGTCATGTCTGACTCTTTGCAATCCAAAGAGTAGGCTGTAGCCCACTAGGCTCCTCTTCCATGAGATTCTGCACGCAAGAATACCACAGTGGGTTGCCATTTCCTCTAGGGGATCTTCCTGACCCAGGGATCAAACCTGCATCTCCTACGGCTCCTTCATTTTCAGGCAGATTCTTTGCCACTTGAGCCACATGGGAAGCCCCATCTTTTTGTCTGTTGACTGTCTTTTCTTTCCCTCTCCCTATCCCCCACTTAAATTGAAAGTACATTTCATGTGGATCTAGGCCTTTGTCTTATTTACGGCTGTATCTCTTGTATCCCAGATGGTAGCTGAATATAGTAGACATTCAAGAAATATTGGTTTAAGGAATAAATGCAGTTCATTGTTCTGTTGGCTTTAGCCTCACTTCACCTTTTGAAAGCAGGAGACCTTACCCATTTCTCCCTACCTGCTAACTGGACCCTCCCCTTTGGCTTTCATTGATCCTCTGAGATGCAGCTGAGCTTTGCATTTAGCTCCCTGTATTTTGAGCTGTCTGCCATCCAACAGCCTCCTTCCTGCAGTCAGAAGACACTTCAGTGTTCAGCTATCCTGTTTTTCTCTTGGCAGGAGTTTTTCTGTTCTGTCAAGGCTGAAAGAATGTGGGGCCTCCCTGTGACTGTCTCCTTTAGCACGCTTAACTCATTTGCAGCTTCCCATATTGGCAGAGCCTGTCCTCTGAGGCTGCTTTCTCCTGGAGATCTCAGTGAGACACTGAGGGGGAGGGGGCATGGAAATAAGTCTTCTCTACACGCGAATCCCTAAGTCTGTCCTGAAAGCCACCATCATAGACTCTCATCTCTGGCTGGGAAGTGTGTGTGTGTGTGTGTGTGTGTGTGTGTGTGTGTGTGTGTGTGTGTGTTATTGCTTTTTCTTGAATTTCTTCTCTACCTCACTTTCAACCCTTGAAGGCAGGGATCAATTCTTTATATATTTTTTCTTTTACCCCTAATGTTTATGCCATTTGAAAAGATGGGAAGTCACATTTTGATTCTGTGATATGGTGATTTACAAGAAATATAAAAGAATCCACTTGCAATGCAAGAAACCCTGGTTTGATTCCTGGGTCGGGAAGTTGCCCTGGAGAAGGGATAGGCTACCCACTCCAGTATTCTTGGGCTTTCCTGATGGCTCAGACGGTAAAGAACCTATCTGCAATGCGGCAGCCCTGGGTTGGGAAGATCCCCTGGAGGAGGGCATGGGAACCCACTCTAGTATTCCTGCCTAGAGAATCCCCATGGACAGAGGAGCCTGGCAGGCCACAGCCCATGGGTCACAAAGAGCTGGATATGACTGAGAGACTCAGCACACATGTACTTGGTCATTAAGATGACCAAAATATTTCTTAAATATATTTGGTCTTTGTCTACAGTTTCTGGCTCACAGCTCCCAAAACCCTCTGAATTTTGTAAGTGCTGAGAGATAAAGATGTCCTGAGGTTAATTTTGGACCACACCTAAGAACAGGGCTGCTTGCCAGGAGAACCGACAATGTGATTAGAGGGTTGGAACTTTCAACCCCACCACTCTGACCTCTGGGGAGGGAGAAGGGCTGGAGGTTTAATCAATCAGCAGTGGCCAGCAGCTTAATCATTCCATTTAATGAAGCTCCACGTAAACCCAGAAAGACAGGTTTCAGAGAGCTTCCAGGTTGGTGAACACATGAGCACAGAGCGGGCATAGAAGCCTTTGGTGGGAGAGAGGGAGGGTACAACACAGTCTCGCAGAACTGAGCCCTTAACCTGTGGGATCTGATGCTCTCTAGGTGGATGATGTCAGAATTGAACTCAGTGGTAGGCTGTCCAGCTGGTATCTGAGGATTGCTTGAAAGTGTGGGGAAATCTCCCTCCACACACTGGAATTTAGTAATCAGAACCGTTACGTACACAGAAATGTAATTCATTAAGCACTGATTCTGTGCCTCTGACGGAGAAGGCAATGACTACCCACTCCAGTGCCTGGAGAATCCTATGAATGGAGGAGCCTGGTAGGCTGTAGTCCATGGGGTCGCTAAGAGTCGAACACTTACTGAGTGACTTCCTTTCACTTTTCACTTTCATGCTTTGGAGAAGGAAATGGCAACCCACTCCAGTGTTCTTGCCTGGAGAATCCCAGGGAGGGCGGAGCCTGGTGGGCTGCCGTCTATGGGGTCTCACAGAGTCGGACACGACTGAAGCATCTTAGCAGCAGCAGCAGCAGCATCTGTGCCTCTGACCTTTGAATTATTACAGTTATTTTTTCTGTTATATATTTCAGTTTACCTGTACAACCTCAGGCATCTTGGACTTTATTTAATCATTTTAGATCTAGTGTTTCACCATACACATGAAATATCACGTGGCCCTGATGCACGCAGAGGCTTCATAATAAGTTCATGGACTCTTATCTTACACGAAATGCCTGTTTTATATTTCAGAGTGTTTCCAAAATATTGCTTTTGTAAATGAGAGGGAGAAAGTTTATCATGTCCTTAGTTGCCTACATTTTGTTCTCCTGGTTTTCAGCTGCAGGCTCAGGTTGGCCATCATCTCAGCACTAGGTGGCACTTGAGCATCACAGTGAGTCATGCACACCTTACACAGTTTTTGCAGCAGATTCATGATACACAAATGTAGTGTTTGAAATCCCTGTGTGGGCATTCAGAGTAGCAAATGAAACAAGAGACCTGCTGAGTACCAGTTGCTTTGAGGTATCTGTAAATACATGAAAAGAGAAAGAAAAGTGAAATTACTATCCACTAAGTCCTGTCTGTCTCTTTTGTGACCCCATGGACTGTTGCCCGCCAGGTACCTCTGTCTCTGGAATTCTCCAGGCAAGAATACTTGATTGCTTAGCTGTTCTCTTCTGAAGCCATTCCTTCAGGAATTTTCCTGACCCAGGGATTGAACCCACATCTCCTGCATTGGAGGCAGATTCTTTACTGTCTGAGCCACCAGTATCAGTATCAGTTCAGTTGCTCAGTCGTGTCCAACTCTCTGCGAGTCAGACCTGAGCCATCATTTATAACTACATAGTTGGAGAATATATTAAATTACTTCCCAATCGTTATTCATAGTACTGTTAACAGATAGACTGGTCTTTCCATCCTTTCTTTCTTCACCTGATATTGTCATAATATTGAAATTTTAGCTGTGCTGTTCATTGTGGTTAATTTGAAAGAAATAAGGAGTATAACTCCTCAAACTTATTCATACCCAACTCCAAGCACTTATTATTATTTAGTGGTATATAAGAAAATGTCTGATTTTGACTTATGAACCCTATAGATAATATGCTGAAGAAAATGTAAACATTTCCCTTTTACTGTTGAGAAAACAGAATCCCAAAGACATTAATTTGCCCAGTATTGGTAGCTAGCAGGCAGACAGAATCTATATTTAAGTCTGTTGGGTTTCAGATCCTAGGTGTGCTCTTTCTGTTATTCCAATGGTACCAGGTCTAGCCAGTCGCTGTTCATGTTAAACTAACTGGATGCAAAGTTCAAATAAGTGACATTGACCCCTTTATTTTGTGAGAGGTACGGAGGAGGGCCAGAGCCTAATCAACAGGAAGCCCCTGAGCACCAAGGGCCAGGAATGGAAAAAAAAAGTCACCAGAATCAAGACAACTCGGTTTCCTTTAGGCTGATGGCATACAGGCTTCCCAGGTGGCTCGGCGGTAAAGAATCCACCTGCCAAGCAGGAATGCAGCTTTGATCCCTGAGTCGAGAAGATCCCCTGGAGGAGGGCATGGCAACCCACTCCAGGTTACCTGGAAAATCCCATGAACAGAGGAGCCTGGTGGGGACCAGTCCACAGGGTCACAGACGAGTCAGACACGGCTTACGGCCTAAACAACAATGACATCCAAGGCTGAATAGAAAATGAATTGTTCATAATATTCTCTGTGTTTCAAATCCTGACTTCTCTGATCCTGTGATCTTGGTCAACTTGGCAACTGTGTGACTCAGTTTACTTATCTTTAAAATGGAGTAGGAGGATTAAATATGTTAATGCACTAAAGCCGTAGACTAGTACTTGGCACATGGTAGACATTCACTGAATGTTAACTGTTTGGGTAGTTTTATACATTAAGAAATGTCCGTACTGCTTTGTGTAATGTTTGAAGTGGAATTCGAGTTATGGCTAGAGTGGCCATCCATTTCAGCTTACAACTAACTATCCTGGTATTTATTAGCACCTGTTTCTCACTCTGGAAAGAGTACCTGTTCATGTAAGTTTGCCTAAAGTGAAGACTTCCTCCAAGAGAAGATGTAACTGCTCCTTTCTGATGCATGATACAGATTTGCATGCGTGCATGCGCGGTCACTCGGGTTGTAGCTTACTGTTTGTGACCTCATGACCTGCCTGGCTTCTCTGTCCATGGGATTCTCCAGGCAAGAATACTGCAGTGGGTTGCCATTTCCTTCTCAGCTCAGTGCTTACTACATAGAAAGTACATCATTGGTGAGAACTGTAGATTTTTCGCTTAAGGAAGTACTTAGATCCTTTGGAATTTGAAAGATTCAAGTACTTAGATCCTTTGGAATTTGAAAGATTGAAGTAAATGGCACATAACTAAGGTGATTTTCAGTGATTAAATAGACTGATTTTGTTCTAACAAGTATCAAAAGCTGTTCTTTTGTTGTTGTTTTAATATAATGGCGAATTTCAAACATCAGTAAAAGTAGAGTAGCATGAGAGGAATGAACTCGAGAGCTACCTTTCAGCTTCAACAATAATACAACATATGGTCAGTGTTTATTTTGTAACTTAAAAAAGTAACTTTAATGAGATATATTTTACACATCACAAAATTTAGCCATTTAAAGTGTACAGTGAGTATACAATTTACTAAGTTGTGCAAACATCACCTGAAATCTGTTTGCAAACATTTTCATTGCCTTGGTAGGATTCCTCCTACCCATTTACAGTTACTCCCAGTTTCCACTCTCAGCCCCAAACGACTGATCTACTTTTTACCCCTAAAGGTTGCCTTTTACAGACACTTCATATAGCTGGAGTCATACAGTGTGTGGTCTCTTGTGTCTGTCATTCGAGCCTAGTAAGTTTCATCCGTGTGGTAGCATGTATCAGTAGTTTATTTCTTCTTCTTGACGAATAACATTCCAGTGTATAATATGCCGTGTTTTGTCTGTCCTTCACATTGGCCAGTCTTTTATCATCTGTATTTTTATCCTTTCCCCTCTACTTCCTACCCCACTGAACTACTTAAAAGCTGTTTTTAATCTCATAAATATAAGAGCTTAAAACATTCATTACGTTTCTTCTTTCTATTTTTGTTTTTCCAAACCATCTTCTCTGTATCTTCTCATTCATCTTGCCTGTCTTAATTTGTTTTCTGTCTTTAAGAGTCCTTTTTTTTGGTTTTGGTTTTGAGAATGAAGAGGTGTCTAGACCATAAACTTTCAAAGATAGAGACAGTGCCTTTCACTGTCTCCTTGTTTTAACGAAAATTCATACTGGCTCTGGCAAATCCAGATCGTGATGATTTCTAAAATCTTTAACCTTTCAGGTTTGCTTCAGCATTATATGTGGGCTGGATCTATTTGTTTCTGATTCTCATGGGGGTTTTTCGTTTGCTTTTAACTCAGGTTGTTGGAAGAGGAGCTTTTGGAGTAGTATGCAAAGCCAAGTGGAGAGCAAAAGATGTTGCCATTAAACAAATAGAAAGTGAATCTGAGAGGAAAGCTTTTATTGTAGAGGTAAGTTGAAATGTCATTTCTGTTGTGTAGTTCTTTACTTAAGATACTCTGTGAATTTGATATTTGTGAAAAACAAAGTGTTTCTCAATTGTCATTTCTCTGCGTTCTTAAACATCAGCAGTTTAGTTGAACTAAAGGGAATGCCATAGGAACATATTTTCATTCATACTCTTAGTTCTGATTAAAAATTAGAAGATTTAGCTGCATAAATGAATTCATCCCTGAATTAAAATACAGTCTCTTCCATGTAATTCAGATCTATTTTGAGGCATAGAATTTAAATTTTAAAATGGAAAAGAAATGGTAATCTCTCCCATTATCTAAAGTTAAGAAGGGAAATTTTATGCATTCATTTTTGACTGAAAGTTTTAAGAAATTCAAATGAGATTATTTTAAGGAAAAATTATGTCAAATTGGCTTTTCTCATTTAGCATGAAAATTTATAGCTGTTCTCTTACAGACTTGATGATGGAGAATTTGATAATCATGAGATTATTTATTATCAGGTTCATTCTTTTATGCTGTTTTGTATATTAGATTACAATATTTGAATAAATTGATGATTTTATAACTTTTTAACTTCATTGGCCAACAGAAGTGGTCTTTACCTTATAACTTTCTGAATTTTTATCTGTGATTTTAATTATAATGTCAAAATATACTTCCTGATACTTTTAAATGCATAACATAAGGAAATGAGAAATTAGTTGTGATATGATGAAGTAGATTTTTGTAAATTAGTTGAATGAATTGAGAGATACTGATGAATGGTTTGATGTCATTATGAGGAAAAATGATATGTAGTCCAACAGTCTGGCTTTGTCTTGCCTTATTCACTTTTTGTTTATGGTTTAAATGAGGATATTGATCAGATACTGTTGTATTGGCAGTTTCCTAAAACTAGATAAAATCATATGTGTTAAAGTCTAGGAATCCAGTCAAAAAGATGATAATAGCTTGGAGAAAAATTTTTCATCAAAGTTATAGATACACATAATTTAAATTGTTGAATGGTTCTCCATGTATTTTTATTAAAAATCCTTTGTAGCTCCTCCATCAAGTTTTCTGCTTCTCAGAGGCAACTACATCGAGCTCATCCTTAGTTTTGTTTGATGTCCCTCAATCCAGACTCATACCTTCTCTAAAGAAGGTATTTTTATATTTCTATCTCTGTGTTTATCTCTTCATTAAATATATATCTATATTTAGAGAAGATATTATTATACCTTCTCTAAAGAATCAACTTCTAACCTTTTTTTTTTAACTGTACAATATTGTATTGGTTTTGCCATACATGAACATGAATCCTCCATGGGTGTACACATGTTCCCCATCCTGAACCCCCCTCCCACCTCCTTCCCTATACCATCCATCTGGGTCATCCCAGCACACCAACCCCAAGCATCCTGTATCATACATTGAACCTGGACTGGTGATTCATTTCATATATGATATTATATCTGTTTCAGTGCCATTCCCCCAAATTATCCCACCCTCTTCCTCTCCCACAGAGTCCAAAAGACTGTTCGATACATCTGTGTCTCTTTTTCTGTCTTGCATACAGGGTTATCATTACCATCTTTTCTAAATTCCATATATATGCGTTAGTATACTGTATTGGTGTTTTTCTTTCTGGCTTACTTCACTCTGTATAATAGGTTCCAGTTTCATCCACCTCATTAGAACTGATTCAAATATATTCTTTTTAATGGCTGAGTAATACTCCATTGTATATATGTACCACAGCTTTCTTATCCATTCATCTGCTGATGCATATCTAAGTTGCTTCCATGTCCTGGCTATTGTAAACAGTGCTGCAATGAACATTGGGGTACACATGTCTCTTTCAATTCTGATTTCCTCAGTGTGTATGACCAGCAGTGGGATTGCTGGGTCGTATGGCAGTTCTGTTTCCAGTTTTTTAAGGAGTCTTCACACTGGTCTCCATAGAGGCTGTACTAGCTTGCATTCCCGCCAACAGTGTAAGAGGGTTCCCTTTTCTCCACATCCTCTGTAGCATTTATTGCTTAACCTCTAATCTTTGGGACAATAAAGAGGCTTTCACTAGCTGTTTGAAGACAGGGAAGGAGGGAATCTTGGGCCTAATTTTAAGCGATCTCTCTGCCCCTTTATTACTAATCACTTATGTGAATAGCTACCTGGTACTGTCACCACTCCCCAACCTTTTGGAGGTTTTAGAGTTAAATCTGGTTGCTTCTCACTTTTTCTCATTTCCTTTTAGATCTGCAGTGTCAGTTATTGCTACTCATTTGCTTTCCAACTTCCAAAAATGTGTGCTGTTTTCTCGTATCACGTTTTCTTCATCTTTCTGAGTTTGTCTTGAAAAAAAAGTACCTTTGCTCTTTTGGGTAGTATTTGATGGATGAGCAAGAGTAAATGCTTGAACAATCTGCCATCTAAAGCTCAGTACTTAAGAATCTTAAGGTGAAATATAATAAATAGTGATATTAAGTCTCTTAGGATTAGAAATCTAGAGATGTTGGCTGTAGAAAAGTACAGCTTTCTAGTAGCATGTGGCAAAAAGGTTTACTTTTGGGCTTCATGTGAGCCAGCAGTATTATGTAGATAGTAGAGAAGGAGATGGAGAAGGCGATGGCACCCCACTCCAGTACTCTTGCCTGGAAAATCCCATGGATGGAGGAGCCTGGTGAGCTGCAGTCCATGGGGTCGCTAAGAATTGGACACGACTGAGCGACTTCACTTTCACTTTTCACTTTCATGCATTGGAGAAGGAAATGGCAACCCACTCCAGTGTTCTTGCCTGGAGAATCCCAGGGACAGGGGAGCCTGGTGGGCTGCCGTCTGTGGGGTTGCACAGAGTCAGACTGAAGTGACTTAGCAAAAGAAGGAAAGGAAGAAGAAAGGGGAAGAAGCAGAAAAGGGGGAGAAGAAAGAGTAGGGAGCAGTTAGGGAGGATATGGTAATATTAATTTGAGATAAAGAGCAAGAGAAATGAGTACAGCCAGGCCACTCACGGATCTCACTATGAATCATTGGATTGGATTTGACTGGATAAAACTGAAAGTACAGAGACCAGTTAGAAGGAGGCTGTACATTGGTTCAGATTGGAATTGCTAAAGCAAAGGCAGTTGTAATGGAAACTGAGAAGAGGGAATTCTCAGGAGATAGGAGGTGGAGGGGAAAGAATGCAAGAGTGGAGATTTTAAGTCAGACAGACCAAAATTCAAACTCTGGTTCTACTACTTCCTGGCTCTAGGGTATTTAGCAACTCATTTAACCTACTCTGAGCCTTATCTTCAGGGTACCTCATCTTTAAAATGAAAATGATAATACCTGCCTTGCAAAGTTGTGAGGATTATACAGTATCTGTGAAGTGCCTCCCGGTGCCCAGCATAGAGTAGGTAGAGTATTCCTTCATCCATAGCTATGAAGATGAAGGTGCTGATGATACGGCTTCCTCTGGCTTGGATAACTCAGCTCAGTACCATCTCAGGGATGGCCTTCTAACATTTCTTGGCAAACTTAATTGCTTCTTATTGTACTCATGCCTTGTTCATAACTCCTGTTATAGCACTTTGCATGTTGCTTTAATTATTAGTGTATGTATCTCTCCCACGGCTAAACTGTGAGAACTCCAGGGCAGGGATTCTGTACCATTGTAGGCAGGTGCTTATGATCACGGTGCCTGCTACATAGGAAACAGTGACTGTTGAATGATTAAACTAATGTTTTGTACAACCTTAAGACTTGAATGATACTGTGAGATCACTTCCTCAGAAGTAAGCACTTTTCAAAAGAAACCTTTTTTTGTTACAGCTTCGACAGTTATCACGTGTGAACCATCCTAACATCGTAAAGCTATATGGAGCCTGCTTGAATCCAGTAAGTTTGCCATTTTTTCATTTTACTCTGTGAGAAAAAACATGGCAGATACATGTAGCTGTGTAGTTTATGAAGCTGTTTTGATCTGGTGTATTATTTCTAAAAAATAATAATAATAATCATACCGTGTGTGCTTCTAATCTATTAGCCACACAGTATAAGGGAAGAGTTATCTTGGGTCGTCTTATCCAGTAACCTCATCTTCTTTGGAGATTCAAAGTAACCTGTGATAGCCTCTGTTCATTTGCACTGGAAAAAATCCCCAAAGATCTTGTGATTATGTTTTTATATGCATCTTCACTCTTAGATAGTGGCCCCCTAGAAAACAAGGTCTTAGATCATAGATACCTTTTTTTTTTTCCTCTAGTGCTATTCAGATACTGGGGACCTAAAGAATGATTTTTAAATGCATTTATAAAATCAAAGCTTGATCTAAGTTGTCTCTCAAGTTCCCTAGGATGCTGTAGCTCTGTGGTTAATTATTCTGACATATGTTTCCTTCAGGTGTGTCTTGTAATGGAATATGCTGAAGGGGGCTCCTTGTATAATGGTGAGTGTCATTAGACCTGTCTTTATTAGAGCAAAATAATTGAAAAGCTTTTGATACAAACTGTAAGTTACTTAACGTTCTTCACAATTTATCCTCAGAGTTCCAAAAGGAGATAGTTAAGAAATCTGCCAAAGATTAAAAATCTGCTAAAGACAAGAGGCTACAACATTAGTATGTGAAATTTAAACGTCTAAGTAGAGTAATTTTTTAAATTGATGGTACTCTTCATAATGTTAAAAGCATTACTTGCTTTTTAAATAGATTTTAAAGTATCTTCATACTTAACAACATTTTCTTTTGCCCTGTCTTAGCTTTCAGTCTCCTCATTTTAGAACTTTTAACTACACATCCTTATTCTACCTTTTTTCTTCCCCCAAAAGTAAGTTTGTGAAAATGTTCACTTTATGGAATGTTTTAGTAATAATGAAAGGAAGCTGTATTATTTAGTTCCCTTCATAGAACAGAGCTAATCCATTTAGTTAGCTGTGTAGAACAGAGCTGTTTCACTCTAAGAAACACCAACCGTATATATAGTCTCTTGTCACACCACTTTCATAACAGGTAGCGTTTTGTATAGCTGTGTCTACTGCTCTTGTGTTTGTCATTGTTAATGGCTGTCTAATACTTCTGTGTTTTATTTTGAATTGCTTCTAGTTTTTAGCTATTACAGAAAGCATAATTGTAAACATTTCAATGCACATTATTTTGTTTTCTTCTATACTGTTTGTTTGTAGCTCTCTAAAAGTACAGTATGCTATCAGATGCTTGTAATTTATATTATTGCGTGCAAGACTGCATCTATTGAGATTTTAAAATGTGGTAATATATATTAATTGTATTTGAATGTATGTGTAACATTTAATAGATGTCCTATTAAATGTTAGGTATTTATCCATTTGAAATCATTAGCTGTTTCTATCTTTTTATTTAGAAAAGAAGGAAAAGCAGGAGCGATGGGAGCTCCCGGGTAGGGGAATACCCGGTCATGTGTTCTGACAGTGCTGGTATTCACCTTGTGTCTTTTGTTATATGCAATAAAGTTCTTTTTAGTTTGTGCCTTTCTCTTGCAGTGCTGCATGGTGCCGAGCCATTGCCGTATTACACTGCTGCCCACGCAATGAGCTGGTGTTTACAGTGTTCCCAAGGAGTGGCCTATCTTCACAGCATGCAGCCCAAAGCTCTAATTCACAGGGACCTGAAACCACCAAAGTAAGTTCTAATCATATGGTCTCTCTCTCGGCACCCTCCACCCACTCCTGAATTTTAGCTGGTCATTGCACATTAGTCTTTCTTTTCTCTTCCCTTTTAGCTTGCTGAAGAATGTTTATTTTTATTCTTTTAACATTGTTTATTTTTAACATACCTCTGTCATTTAGCCATCTAAACTGCATTTTAGAACGTTGTCTTCAGTGGCATTTTTATTTTAGTGGCATTTTTATTTTTAATAACTTCTGCCTTAGATGAGCGCATTTCTAGAATCTGTTAGTCTGTGCGTCCTGTTTTGTGCCCACAGTATGTATTGGTTTCCTGAACAGTTTCATGAGAGCAGAGACAAGCCTGTCTTGTTCCCCATTGTATCCCTAATAAGCACAGTGTCCACACATAGTCAACATTCCACCAAACTACACAGGCTGGTTATTATTTGCATTTTCAGAGAAAGGCAAAGGGCATTGCTGGCACATCTGAGTAGAAACTGAAAATACTCTGGATTTCTTTATATTGTGGATCCCGGGACTTTGAAAGAACTTCAAAATTACTTAAATAGGTATTTTTAAAGGCTAAAACTTCAGAGATTTCCCCCGCCCTGGGGGTACTCAAGTTAAAGAAAACATAACATATTTCTGTCCCCATTTCTCTCTAATTTTTCTCTTTTCTATCCACCTGTGACAAAAATTCCCCTTGTGCCCTTTTTCCTCTATTGCTGGCCATCACATGGGTTCTGAGATAAGAGGTTTCCCCTAGGAAACCAGTCAGAAGTATTCCATTCTCTTGACAGTGATTTAAAGCATCACAGTATCCCTTCCAGGTAGAACTTCTCACTCTCCTTTCTAATCTGATGCACTCTACATAGGTTTCAACTCTTGGAATCTCCATTCTCACTAGTGTACCTTATTTCCACCTCCAGGCTTAAACTGATTTCTCTTTCCCTGGGTCCTTGGTCAAATAATGTTTATGTCCCAGGTTTATGATACTTCTTTTTAACTTGACTCCCGAGATTGTTGTTGTAGCTACCTATCTTGGCTAGTAAAGAAGAAAGCAGCTGTTTTGGTCCCCGTTTGGGGAGATTGTGTTCTCCTTTCCCCCTCCCCAGATTAACACAGAGTTGAATTAGCAAAGCAAATTTGTGAAAATATAGCTCTTACCCAGGAACAATGAGGCGTGAGGGTATTATGCCCTCATGATGCAAGTATGAGGCATGAAGCATCGTTTTCCTGGAGGAGCCAGAACCCATTAGATGCAACACCTGTCTGCACTGGGGCATATTTGGCTTTGAAATGACTAATGAGTTATTAAACAATATACTTTAAAATCTCACAAGAGATGTTTTTTAACATCTTTTAGATTCCATAATTACACAGCTTAAACATCTATTTTCATTCTCCGTTCAACCACAGCCTGTAAATCCATAAATTTTAGGTTTATTTAACCAACCTTTTTAGACAGACCAGATATGTCTTACCAACAGGGACTCTCGTTTTGCTAATAAATACCATTAACTTATTTGCAAGAGATGTGATCTAGGTCATTCATTCCTCAGCCATTCTTACAGTTGGACTCATGGTGTAGTGTTGAAAACTGCCTGTGGGGCACCCTGTATAAAAATTGGGCTTTATCATTGAATTTATATTTTAGAAGGTACTGGGGAAAAGGAAACTCTTTGAGATGGCTCTACTTTCATATATAGTTGTATATACAGATACATGTGCCCTATCTTATTATTCCTGAAAAACCTGTTGAGTCTCCAGTCAGGAGGAATTTTTTAAAATGGTACAGAAAGAAGGAAGGCACCTGATGATACAATTAGGTGTTTCATACAGTATCAGCTTGTGCCCCTACTTTAGTTACCATTTTGCTAGTTCATTCAGAATCTTACGAATAAAGGGGCATTCATTGTAAATAGTAATAACATAAAAGTCATTCAGAAAAATTACTGTGATATTTTGAATATACTAGGATGAAACAAGGAAGTCAGTTACAGAATTCTTCTCTTGGATAAAGAGTAGTAAGAAGTTAGCAACGGTGAAACAAGGAAAATTTGTTTGTTGTAGTGTATATAAAGGTAATTTGCACTTAGCATTCTTTCTGCTTAAATTATCACAGTATTTGTGGCATTATGGAGATATGAATAGTAGTTTATCCGGCTTATTTTAGTCATGATGGACTAAAAAGAAACTAATATTCTAAATAATCTGTCCAGTTAGAATTTTGGAACAGAATTATATGCAAAGAATTTATAACTTTATGTAAATATCTGTATATAATGATATAAAAAAATATCCTGGGAAGGGAATAAAGCAACATTATGTACAGTGTAACCTATACATGCTTAAATCCCCATATACTGCTCTTGACAGTGCTCACAGGGATCATATAGTAATGTGGCTTTGACTAAAACTCACATGAGAAAAATTTTGGTCCTCCAGCAATATGGCAAACTGGGTAAACTGCAAAAACATCCAGCAACAAACCCAGAGGTGCTGCATATAACAGCAAACATCCTTTACATGCATAGGTGATCTTACAAGAAGATAAGGGCATCACTAAGCCAAAAGACAGAGAACTGAACCCTAAATGGGTTCGGTGGCTTGTGGATTTTGCTCCTAAAGTTCAAAGTGAACATTCCTGATTCACGTGCCAGACTCTGTCTTGTAGGTCAGAATTCTCTGCATTCAATGACATATAGGGAAAGGAAAGGAGTACATATATATATATGTATATGTATGTATGTATATATATATATATGTAGGAGATTTTTATGGATCAGGCTTGAAGGTGAAGTATATCACATTCTACTGGCTAGAATGGTCATAATAACCATACCTAATTGCTCAGAAGGCTGAGAAATGTACCCAAAAAGGAAAGGAAATAGGGTCAGTGAACAGCTAAGCAGTCTTGCTACATTAGGCTAACTAAAGACTCATTTCTGTTCACAGTAAGGTTAATAAGAGCAAAGAAGGTTTGGAAACTTTTGGCACCATGATCCACAGTAAGAAGTACTTCACAGTCTATCGTGTGTACATAATAATATGTGTAGACCTGAAACTGAACTTTCCTGAAACAATATTTAATCTTAGTAGTTGTGATACACTTTGATATTTTCTATTTTTTAATGCTGTCATAATCTTCTGGGTTTTGCAATCTAGGTCCCCAGATTTGCGATCTAGAATTTTTATGATTTAGATTTTATGACTAGGTTTCTACTTGCACCTTAAAAAACACTGGGGTAGGCAGTTAAAATATAGGAGCCAACAGTTTATGAAGGTATTGATATCCATCCACTCCCATTTCAGAACACCTTAATATTCACTTACTAGATGTTTTTAAAACCCCATATTTTGGCCCAAAGAGAAGCGTACAAAGATTATGGAGATAGAGATGGAGACATCAAAATTTGAGTCTAGCGGTCACCCTAAGAACTGGCTTAAAGTCAACTTTTGTCAGTATTTCTCTGTATTATTAAGCTATTACAGGTGACTGGTTCACATTTTACAGAAGTTGAATGGTGACATTTTGCTTATTAACCTTTTCTATTTCCTCAAATGTCTCTTTTATTGTAGAATCAAATTCATTTTTGGCTTATTTTTTTGTCTTGTTTGTTTTTAAACAGCTTGCTGCTGGTTGCAGGGGGACAGTTTTAAAAATCTGTGATTTTGGTACAGCCTGTGACATTCAGACGCACATGACCAACAATAAGGGGAGTGCTGCTTGGATGGCACCTGAAGTTTTTGAAGGTAAAATAGCAAAAGCGTGATGTGACTGATAATCTGCCTTATTACCCCATGGAAATCCAGAGTGTTTATGGCTTTCCCTATTTACATGATTTTATTTCTACATGGCATTTACACAAGATATTTCCTACAGTCTAAGGAAGTGCTGCATAAATAGTCTTAGATCTTGAATCTCATAGCAAACTTTCGGTTGTCTGTGAAGTTCAGGCATATATACAGTTTATCCTCATGCTCAGATTCCGTAACTGCAAACTTGCCTATATGACCCCTAAAATCAGTGCTCATAACTCTTTTCATAAGTTATTCACATGTATGCACAGAGCAGGAAAAAATTTTGAGTCGCCCAACACACACATTCCCGGCTGAGGTCAACAAGGCACTACTCTGCCCTCTTATGTCAGTTCTCATACTGTATCACTTCTGTGATCTATTGAGTGCCTCATTTTTTTTCCCTTTTCTGTACTTTGTGTTGATGATTTCACAGTTTAAAACAGCCTCTACGAGTAATATTGAAGTGTTTTCTAGTGTTCCTAAGTATCAGAAGGCTGTGATGTGTCTTACAGAGAAAATGCACTTGCTAGCTAATCTGCATTCAGGCATGAGTTACAGTGTTTTTGGCCATGAGTTTAATATTAATGAATCAATGATTTATATTAAAAAGTATTTTAAACAGAAACACATAAAACAAGGTTAATATATTGATAAGTTGACAAAAACACTGTGAAGAGGCTCACAGGAACCCCATCCTGTATTTCCTCCTGGAGGAAGTGATTCAGTGTTTACAAATTAATAGTTCAGTTCAGTCGCTCAGTCATATCCGACTCTTTGAGACCCCATGGACTGCAGCACACCAGGCCTCCCTGTCCATTGCCAACTCCTGGAGCTTACTCAAATTCATGTCCATTAAGTCGGTGATGCCATCCAACCATCTTGTCTTCTGTTGTCCCCTTCTCCTCCTGCCTTCAGTCTTTCCCAGCATCAGGGTCTTTTCAGATGAGTCAGTTCTTCGTGTCAGGTGATCAAAGTATTGGAGTTTCAGCTTCAACATCAGTCCTTCTAATGAATATTCAGGACTGATCTCCTTTAGGATGGACTGGTTGGATCTCCTTGCAGTCCAAGGGACTCTCAAGAGTCTTCTCCAACATCACAGTTCAAAAGCATCAATTCTTTGGTGCTCAGCTTTCTTTATACTCCAACTCTCACATCCATACATGACTACTGGGAAAACCATAGCTTTGACTAGATGGACCTTTGTTGGCAAAGAAATATCTCTGCTTTTTAATAAGCTATCTAGGTTGGTCATAACTTTTCTTCCAAAGAGCAAACGTCTTTTAATTTCATGGCTGCAGTCACCATCTGCAGTGATTTTTTGGAGCCCCCCAAAATAAAGTCTCTCACTGTTTTCATTGTTTCCCCATCTATTTGCCATGAAGTGATGGGACCAGATGCCATGACCTTAGTTTTCTGAATGTTGAGTTTTAAGCCAACTTTTTTACACTCCTCTTTCACTTTAATCAAGAGGCTCTTTAGTTCTCCACTTTCTGCCTTAAGGGTGGTATCCTCTGCATATTTGAGCTTTTTGGTATTTCTCCCAGCAATCTTGATTCCAGCTTGTGCTTCATCCAGCCCAGCTTTTCTCATGATATACTCCCTGCATATAAGTTAAATAAGCAGGGTGACGGTATTTAGCCTTTACGTACTCCTTTTCCTGTTTGGAACCAGTGTGTTCCATGTCCAGTTCTAGCTGTTGCTTCCTGACCTGCATACAGATTTCTCAGGAGGCAGGTCAGGTGATCTGGTAGTCCCATCTCTTTAAGAATTTCTAGAGTTTATCGTGGTCCACACAGTCAAAGGTTTGGCATAGTCAATAAAGCAGAAGTAGATGTTTTTCTGGAACTCTCTTACTTTTTCAGTTATCTTTTGGATGTTGGCAGTTTGATCTCTGGTTCCTCTGCCTTTTCTAAATCCATCTTGAACATCTGGAAGTTCATGGTTCATGTACTATTGAAGCCTGGCTTGGAGAATTTTGAGCATTACTTTAGTAGAGTGTGAGATGAGTGCAATTGTGTGGTAGTTTGAGCATTCTTTGGCATTGCCTTTTTGCTGCTGCTGCTGCTAAGTGGCTTCAGTTGTGTCTGACTCTTAGTGACCCCATGGACTGCAGCCCACCAGTCTCCTCTGTCCATGGAATTTTCCAGGCAGTGGGGTGCTATTGCCTTCTCTGTGCCTTTCTTAGGGATTGGAATGAAAACTGACCTTTTCCAGTCCTGTTCACTGCAAACTTTATAAGACAATACAAGGCATAACGAGAACCGAGTGAGTGTGCTTTGTGCTGGTTTCCTAGTGATTAAAAATCGGCCGTTCAAAGCTTAAATGAGCATGCCTTAGGAAGAATGCTAAGGACAACAAGTAAGGGATACTTTATGCTTACTTTTACATCTGTGTGTCTTAACTCAAGTTTTAAAAGAGTGATCCATAAGTTGCATATGAGGTTTCTGTATAAAAACATCAATTATCTTTTAAACAATTGAGAAAATTTGAACTGAAGACATGTGATTCATACATTAGAAGGTATGAAAGCCCATGAAATTCAGAAACATTCAATAATCAAATTCTGATTTTGACTTTCATTTTTGATGAATTTAAAGGGTTTTGTTCTTTGTTTTTAGCCACCAAGAGAAAGAAATTTGTTCTGCAGCTGGTCCCTTGAGTGGAGATATTTTGCCCCAAAGTTCAGTTAAAAAGTTTGTGGAAAAGCCAGTGTTAAATTATGTAAGGTTAAATAATGCCACTTGTTTTAAGTTTGTATGTAGAATACACATAATTGGCATTGTTTTGAAATTATTTATTTAATGTGACTTTCTTTGAGTTAAAATAGTACAGTTAATTACCAGAGTGTGCAGAGCAGAAAGATTTGTTTTTCCAGAAGAACCCAGAAATAAAAGTTACTCTTAATTGTTTAGAGCAACAAAACTCAGACTATTAGGCTATGTAGATTTCTTCATTTCTGAAAGTTGTCAGCACCTATGGTTCAAATCAGACTGTAATGTCATTGTCCGGTTTATTGTGCCCAGTGCCTCTGGCACGTGCGAGGTACATCCGTAGCTACCGTTGTAATAATTGGTCATTCTCACAGTGGGTTGTTCATGGGTTTTAGGGTTTTGTTTGTTTGTTTACCAGCTGATTGACCAGCCAGCTTATAATTATGTACATTTCCCTGCATATATCTGCTTACTGTATATTTGGTATTTGTAGTTTTCCTGCTTACAACTTACTTTGAAGTTTTCAAGCTAATAATTTATCTCGCCAGATATTTTGGAGAAAAAGTCTTCACACTAGATTAGAAATTTCTTCTGCTTTAATAGTGTTTTCCATCAAGAGAATGGGAGAAGAAAATTTTAAGATTAAGAAATTACAGAAAGGAATGTATAAATTCTTTTAATTCTCTGCCCCAGAGACAATATGTTTAAATAAAAGATAAGGTCTGCATTTCTTGACAAGAAGGTAGAAAATAACTAACTTTCTAAAGTGGGTTTTGTGTGTTTTTTTCTCTTTATTGGATGATAATTGCTTTACAGTGTGGTGGTCTCTGCTGTACATCAGTGCAAATCAATCATAACTATACAAATATGTATGTGTGTATGTATGTATCCTCTCTTCCTGCTGAGCCTCCCTCCCCCCCATCCCCCACTCCAAGTCCAGGTCATCACAGAGTGCCAGGCTGGGATCCCTGTGTTATACAGCAGCTTCCTGCTAGTTATCTATTTTATACATGATAGAGTAAGTTTTTGAGTACATTATTAATACTTAACTCATTTTAAAAGTATATTTATTGCAGAGACTTGAGGTCTTCAGAAAGAGTTTCTCAGCCCTACCTGTGGCATTCTCTTGTTTTTGTACATGTTTATTCTTAAAATTTATGAAAGCCATTACTTCTGTAAGTCATGTGAGGAAAAGTCTTGAAATTTTACTACCTTTTTTTCTAGGTAGCAATTACAGTGAAAAATGTGATGTCTTCAGTTGGGGTATTATCCTTTGGGAAGTGATAACACGTCGGAAACCCTTTGATGAAATTGGTGGCCCGGCTTTCCGTATCATGTGGGCTGTTCACAACGGTTTGTGAAGTTTTTCGCAGTATATTTTGTATATTTCTTGTTTAGAAACTGTTTCTCCCCTAAAAAGACCATTTATCCCCAGTATTAAAGTATACGATTTCCTGTAACCAGCCTCAAGCCCTACCTGCCCTGACACCAAGATTGAGCAGAGCTGGGGGCAGTCCTGGATCTGGACAGAGCTGAGAAGGTCTGCTGGCTGTACCCGTGCGGAAGAGGCCCTCAGGAGACAGCCAGAGCCAGCTGCCTCATTGCCTCTCTCCAGCAGACAGGGACACGTTGGACTGGATGCTGTGGGGAAAAAAAATTTCTCACGTGGTTAAGATCATTAGGGAGCTCTTGCTTTTTCTCTTGAAGAGGCAGTGTCTCACTGAGGAGAGAAAGCAAAACACTGAGTAAGAGTTGTTACTGAAGCTATTCATAAAGGCAAAACGCGACGTGCATCACGTAGTCTTGCTTTTTAGCTTCTCATTGATCTTTATGATGTGAGTGCTGTTATTGCCCCATTTTACAGCTTTCCTTATTAGGAAGCTGAGACCTAGAGAAGCTAAGTAATTTGCCTGGGGTCGCAGGTTTAGTAAGTGGTGTTGCTAAGATTAGATCTGGATGTTTTTAAGTTATATTCATTTATGGACACAATATCCTTGCATCCCTCCTATTCCCTTTATAACTCTAATTACAATGTTTTTAACCACTCATGATACTAGAATACATCTCCTTCATTAATCAATTTACTTTGCTGTTCCTTTGGGAAAATAAACTTCTTGGAAGGAAATTGCTGAATCTTTGAACTTTTGCTATCCTTCTCTGTTGTTTAATTTCTGTCTCTTGATTATAATTACTCTGATTAATGGCATTTTTGACACACTGTTCCACATGTGATAGAACAAATATCTGCCCCACTATTTTGGTCATTCATAGACCTGTCAAGGAGTCATTGGAGTAATCTTGTGTGTTTACCGTCTCCGGTTCATGGTACTGCCTTTTTTGTTGTTACGGAGAATGCTAAAGCATTGACCAGGACAGTTTGTTTTCTTTTTCTATCATGTGTCAGTAAAATTGAATGTCAGTGAAGTAAGAAATAAAAGAACTAACTTATTAATGGATAAGTTTACAAAGATTTCATTATAATTGAGCCCTTCTTTTAAGTTAGGGACCTTGCTAGTGATATTAGTCTTATTAAATTACACAAAAGTTAGCTGTTTTCAGCTTGTGAAATGACTGACTCACGGCTACTGTAAGGCCTGCCTCCCACAAAAGAACCATTTAGAAGTCAGTGAGTGTAATACTATATAATATATCAACTATGGTTGATGACTTTTGATATATGCAAGATGATTTTTCAAACATGGAAATTTTTATGATAAATCTGAAAATACAAGTCAGATATGATTACCTTGAGTTACTATTCACACATTAAGCTGTTAACTATTTGTTAAAAGAGTGTTTATAATAAATGAACTATTGTTAACTCAGTCATAATGCAGGTGAAAATTTTAATTTGGTTTCTCAAAACGAGTAGATTCCCCTTTATGAAAATGTAATGTTAACCTAAAGGACAAAATAAATGTACTTTTATTCCTCCTAAAAAAAAATCTTGATTTAGAAAATAAATACCATGTTAGAAACTTACACTATTCTTTGAGTAAATACATTGTTTTCTCCCTCCTGTAATTTTTAATTGTAGGTACTCGACCACCACTGATCAAAAATTTACCTAAGCCCATTGAGAGCCTGATGACTCGTTGTTGGTCTAAAGATCCTTCTCAGCGCCCTTCGATGGAGGAAATTGTGAAAATAATGACTCACTTGATGCGGGTATAATCCTTCTTTTGAGGGGCTTTGGGATTAAGGGACTTTTATATATACTGAGTTTTAATGGGATTTTAAAGTAAAGGGATATCATTTTTGTTTGTTCATTTTATACATTTTTGTATTTTCCACTTCAGAATGGGTATTCATTGCTCACATAACCAGAGGAGAAAACATTATTTTGGAAAAAAAAAAAGTCTAGTTCTTTTTAATGGAAAGATGGCTAGACTAGGTCTCTGAACATGCTTTTTCCTTCTGTTTAACTTAGTAGATGTATTTGTTACTGGGCCTGTTGCCTTATCTGTAATGTGAGAGAAGTTGAATTAGATGATCTCTAAAGCCTTTACAGGACTTGGGTATTTTATGATCCTAATTGTTGCTGAGTTATAAATTTTCTTTAGTACAAATCTTTATCAAGCAGTCATTTATGTAGCACACTAGAGAGGCTACATTCCCAGACAGTTTTATTTAAGTGATTTTTACCTTTTGGTTTTTCATTGTATATTTTCAGCTTTCCACTTGCCATTAAAAAGTTAAACTTTTTTCTAGGATCTGTAGAATTTTAGAATTTAGAAGAATCATTTTAAATGATTATTAGAATTTCCCAGTCTATAAATCAAACACTTTTGTTAGAATTATTTGAATCATTCTAGGCCTCTGGTTTTTGATGCACTAACAAATCTGTCAAGTAGTACCTTGACTTGGAAATGTTTATGCACTTGCGAAAGTGCCTGAATTTCAGAACAATTTGCTAAGTAGAAGAATCTTTCAATCTCTTTGAATATAGATTAAGTGATTTCCTAAATGGCCACATAATTAATTTGTTCATTCTATTGAAAATAAGTTAGGCACAGCAGCTTAAACTCATCTTATTAAAGCTTAATTTCATATTTGGAGAATAGCTATATGTAGAATCCTGGGACCTAAAGATACACTCATAAGAAAATAACTCAGTAAAAATTAAAATTAAAAAGTAAAGAAAACAGCTTGGTCTCCATAATCAGAAACCTTAAAATTTTGGATTATATAAATTATTCAGATTTTGATTGTGTATATATGTGCTTTGTCTAATTTGAGAAGAAAGTGTTTCTCTTTTTCTCCCTAAATTGTAATTTTTATCCAGCAGATATATCCAGTATTTTACCTCTGATTCATAAAGTGGCATTCATAATGTATCCTTGATATTTTAAATGTCTAACAAATTATTCTATGGCATACCATCTCGGTTGTCAGACTCGATCATTTCAGCACTTTAGAGATTTGCATCACTGCTATGAGAACATGCATAATGTTTCATGTAATTATGAGGCATGACACTACTGTATTTCATATGTTCCTCTAGAAGAATATTGGCTGTTTTCTTCAAGATCATCTAGGCTCTATGTAGGTAGATGTATGGCATTGAAAACAGTTGAAATTTAGAAGAGTAGCACATTGTTGTCTTTGTATCTACAAATTTCCATGTATGCCTTAGTGAAAATAAAGCAACATCTTCGCTGCATTCAGATCTCAGCAAGGAAGTAATTCAAACATACTTACTCTTTAAGTTAATTTTCACACGATTTAATTTGTATTAAAGAAAGTTTAAATTGTTATTTACTTTTTTATATATAGTACTTTCCAGGAGCAGATGAGCCGTTACAGTACCCTTGTCAGTATTCAGATGAAGGACAGAGCAACTCCGCTACCAGTACAGGTAAATGGATAGATTGGAATGTAATAAGCTGAATTTTTGCATCTCTGTTCCTGTGAAGTGATAATCAAGAAGCAATGAATGATGTCCCTTTTTGCATTTTAATTTATTCCTTTAATATGATTGCAATTTGAATTTCCAGGTGCATCATTCTTCATACAAGTACCCAGGGGTAGTTAATTGAAACCCACTTCCAAGTTTTGAAATTCTTACACAATTGTATCTGAAAAGATTGGATATTATATTTCTGTGAATGCCATTCTTCACTTGAAAAATAATTCTTACACAGATACAGCTAGATCAAGTAGTATCAAAAATTATTATAAATATATATATAAAACAGTATATTTCCTGTATTATGAGCACCCTACTTCTTGATCTTTGTAGAAGAATCCATAGAGACATTCATTTAAGAAGCTGTGTTTTAGTTCAGAGTTCCTCAGTTCTGTGGTTTGCGGTCATCAAAAACCCAGTAAAAGTAATACTCTAATTAGAAAAATTTTACTTCTCAAAATATATGGTATTATGAACACTTCATTATTAGTTTGATTAAAACTAAAAGACATAGTTGTGTATGTATACATATACTTAATGCATTCTTAAAATTTTATTTTCACTGGTCTATTTCCCCTACCTCCAAAAAAATTATATTTAGACTGGCTCCAGTTTTACTGAAAGTCTTTCTGAGATGCTCTGAATTCTAAAGTGAATTTCTCTAAAAACATTTGCTTGCCACTTCTTACTCTCAGCTGACCTTCTTTACCATTTCTCTGTGATCAAAAGACAGCTGCCATAAACTCCCCCTCTCCATGCGCCCACCTGCCTGTGTCTGCCCCTCTGCTCTGCACTCTCTTCTGTTCCCATTCTGAACTGTCCATGCTCATAGCCAGAGGCAGGCCTGTCCCCCTGTGCATCAGATCCCATCTGCTCTCCTAGCCATTCTTCCTGTCTCTTGCATCATCAGTTTTAGCCTTTGTGCTGGGATCATTCCCTGAGTAGATATGCAGTAGTCTCCCCTTGTCCACAGTTTTACTTTCTGCAGTTTCAGTTACCTGTGGTCAGCTGTGATCCAGAAATACTAAATGAAAAATTCCAGAATGAAATAATTCGTAAGTTTTAGATTGCAGCTATCTTGAGCAGCATGATGAAATCTCACTCCATCCTATGGATCGCCCTTTTATTCAGTGTATCCTATCCATTTGTCACTTAGTAGCCCCGTTGGTTGTCACATCACCTGTCAAGGTATCACAGTGCTTGTGTTCATGAGACCCTAATTTTATTTAGTAGTGGCCCCTAATGGCCACTGCACAAGTAGTGATGCTGGCAATTCTGCTATGCCAAAGAGAAGCTGGAAAGTGCTCTCTCTAACTGAAAAGGTGAAAATTCTCAACTTTAATTGGGGGGCCAGGGGGGGCATCCTGTGCTGGCTGAGGTTGCTAAGATCTGCATTAAGAACTTCTATCCATGAAATCATGAAGAAGGAAAAAGAAATCTGTGCTTGTTTTGCTGTCATGCTTCAAACTGCAAAAGTTAACAGCCATAATGCAGGATAAGTGCTTAGTTAGAAAAAACTATTAAGTTTGTACAGTAAGATATGTTGAGAGAGAGAGAGACCACATCATTCATGTAACTTTTATTACAGTATATTGTTACAGTTCTATTTTTAGTTACTCTTGTTAATCCCTTACTGTGCCTGATTTATACATTAGTTTATCATAGGTATATATGTATAAGAAAAACACAGTATGCAAGGGCTGAGTACTATCTGAGGTTGCAGGCATCCACTGGAGGTCTTAGAATGTATCCCCTGTGGATAAGGCGGGGACTGTTAAAGTCTGTATTTGCATTTCTCTAGCTTCTCTCTTGCCATTCTCTCTTGTGCTCACTCTGTTGAAGTTTTTATTATACCACTACTCTAGAATTGTTCTTGTCAAGGTCACCAGTTATCTTCACATTACTAAATCTAAATGAAGGATTTTCAGATCTCATCTTTTTGATTCTCAGCAGCCTTTGACACAGTTTGTTAATGTCTACTATTTTCAGCACTTTGAGTTGGTCTCCAGGATACCATACTAGCCTGGGCTTCATCTTACATCTCTGGTCACTTATTTTCATGGTTTCCTGTGCTGGTTATTCTTCATCTTCCCAACTTATAAAAGTCAGAGTGCCCAGGGCTAAGTCATTTGACCTCTTTGTTTGTCTAAACTCATTTCCTTAGTAATCTCATCCAGTATGCATGTATCTAACCAATATTTTTGCTCCATCCCAAATATGAACTCCATACTCACATATCCAGCTACTTGATTGATACCTCAAAATTACCATTTTCCTAACTGAGCCCCCTTCTGGCTCAGTCCTTCCACAGTCTTTCCCATCTTGATTAATAGCCATTTCTTTCTCTCAAGCTAAGAATCTTAGTCATTCTTGACTTTTAGAAAACCATTTAGGCACTTTGATTCCCTTTTTGTGCTATTGTGAAATATCATTTAAAATGGGTTTGTTTGGGTATCTTCATAGCTTGAAAAGTCTTATTTCTCTTCATATCTTGCTAGTTTAGAAAAGAATTTAAGTTACATTTTATTGAATGAAGCATTTGTATTATTCCCAGCCTATTGTCATAAATATTTTTGCTTTCCTAGGCTCCTTCATGGACATCGCTTCTACAAACACCAGTAATAAGAGTGACACTAACATGGAACAAGTTCCTGCCACAAACGATACAATTAAACGCTTAGAATCAAAATTGTTGAAAAACCAGGCAAAACAACAGGTTTGTTTTGTTATTTAAAGTAAAATCTTTTGGTAACCTTACCAGTAGTCATAAAGTCCTGAACATTATACTAACAAGTATTGTTTGCCTTTTTCGACTGTATGCTTCCTAAATCTTGTTCCTGAAGCAAACAGATAGGCTTAAGAGTAGATGTGTGTAATGAGATTCTCCTGAAATTCTTTATAATTAATTGTTCTTCCATCTGATGGTTGCTGCCTTTGACATTTGTGCGTATCTTCCTTATGATGATCCCTAACTTGAACAGTTGATCGTTACAAGTATAAGATGGAGAGTTCTTGGCTGTACTACCTGGTTAAAGGAGTTCTTCTAGATCCATCATTTCATGTTTCCAGATTTATTATATTTTTGCTGTTACTGGTTTTTAAATATTTTAAGGAGTGATTTTATTTATCTTCCTTGAGGCATTTAGGATAACTAATAATTGGGACATTTAACTGCTAGCTCTAGTGATCACCTTTTCCTAAAGGCCAGTGTCTGCAGCTTGTTCTTCCTCACTCCTACAGCTCCCTCTCCCTGAAAACTTTCCATTTCTTTCAAAACAGAACCCATAAAAATCCCAGTTGGTATCTCCCTTCTTCTAGCTGCCCAGGATTTTTAAATATAAAGAGCTTCAGTAATTCAAGTTAACCTATGTTTCTAACAGAGTGAATCTGGGCGTTTGAGCTTGGGAGCGTCTCGTGGGAGCAGCGTGGAGAGCTTGCCCCCAACCTCTGAAGGCAAGAGGATGAGTGCCGATATGTCTGAAATAGAAGCCAGGATTGCTGCGACCACAGGTAAACAGGAAGTAAAAGTCTGAAGAGGAACGAAGATGGCAGTTTCAGTTGTTTCAGTCATGGGAATGTCAGGGCTTTTTTGTGTGTGTCCTAAATTTTTCTAAAGCAGGAAGTTGATTTATAATATACTTCCTATGCTTCTAGCAGAAAGCGTCTCAAATTCCAGATAAACCAAGCATGATTTGTAAAATTATTTGCATTATAAAGTTTAATTTCTTATTACAGATTTTTATCAAATATAATTAAGCTCAATATGAGCTGAAAATGTAAATGAGAAATTGAAATTTAGCCAACACTAGGATGTTTTAGGAGGATTTTGAGTGAATCTACTAGAGTTTTGTGCTGAACTCAAGTAATAGCAAATGTTTTGTTTTGAATTTAGCAGAAAAATGTGCTCCAGATCAAAATATGATTTGGCCTTACTGTCTGCTGCTGCTCCTTTCAGTGGCAAAAGTAGCTAAGTATGTGATTAATTCTTTTAATTGTAAAATAAAAGATCATAGTAATTTGATCTGGAAAAAGCTAGCATTTCTCTTCGATTTTGTCAGTACTTAAAATGATTAATTGTGGAAAGACTGGTCAGCACAAAAATAATTACATGTTTTGTTACTTTAGTGAACCTCTAACCTTCTTTTCTAACCAGGTTCATTTAGTAATGGTGGGTTAAATGGTTTTCTTTCTGATTTCCCTAGAAGTGGACAGGAACTGATTATAAATACATTTCTATTGTGGAAAATGTAGAAATATAAATTTTAAAAACCCAGTCTTCCGTAATTGTCCCACTAAAAATAAACATAGCATTTTTGTGTATTTACCTCTAGTCTTTTAAACTACATATGTATATATAGTATAGTCCCTAATGTGTTAGCATTTTTTTTTTAACTTAGCTAACCAGGTTTTGTGGGATTTTGTTTTGTTTTAAGGTCTTTCTAAAAGAATATTTTCATTTTGTGTGAAGTCCTTTTAAGAAAGAAGTTGTCCAGAGGACCATCCTAACTCGTCTTGTCTTCAACTAATCTTGGTCACTTATTTATCAGTTAGCATTAGAATCAGTTAGATACTATAGAATATCCAAAATAACAGTGTCTTTAACACAAAACTTTTTTTTCACACACAAATCTGAAGGTAGGCTCCTCGATCTTTGGTGACTGGGTTTCTTCTGTCTTTCTGTGTTACAATCCCTGTTGTGTGGCTTTTATCTTGAAGGCGACTTTGTGCTCCATAATGGCTGTTATAGTTCTAGTCATCACATCCACAGTCCCAGCATCAGGAGTCAGGAGTGAGGGCAAGGGCTACTTTTTTCAAAAAGCTTTCACAGAGGTCCCTCCTAACAACTCCCACGTTTATCTCATTGGCCGTAGCAATAGCTTCCAGATGGCTCCCTTTGGACCCAAGGGAAGAGGGCATCTGCAGTCTTTTATCTGGGAATATTGCTGTCCTGAGTACAGTTGAGGTTCTGTTGCTAAGAAAAAGGGAAAAATAAAGATTGGCCGGTCTCTGCCCCATAGGTGGAATCTTCAAAAATGGTCAAGTTGAGTGGAGGGAGGTCACTTGAGTCACAAGTGTTTCTGTGTGCAGTGGGTGTGTCACAGTATAGTGTCTGATGAACAGTGTATACAGAAATGCAGCCTAACACTTTGGGAGTTCTTTTCATTTCAGAAATATCAAGTTAGAGCTGCCAAATAGTGATTGCTACCTTAAAACAGGAAGTGTTCTCTAATGTACTAGTGATGATTTTTATATCTGCTAGTGTCAATTTTTAGTCAGGTACTGGTTTATAATTAACCTTCACATAAGTGATATTTCACCAGATTAAAGGTAACCACATATATTTAAATAACTCTATCCTTTCTCTGCCTAAATGTGAATAAAACAGATGGGCTGAACATTTGTTGGTGAATTGTCTTACTTTGACAGGTTTATATTTTCCAGCCTTTCAGAAATATTCCAGTTTAGCAGAAATAGACCCTAAACTCTGGAAACTACAATAAATACCCAGTTTATCAGAAGTATGTTTAAATATTTATAATTATAAAAGCATACACATTTCATACTTTGATTCAATAGTTATCATATAATTACTGAATTGTACTTTGTAGCACACTTTAAGAAACACTTCATTGAACACATATTCCTATGTTTGTTTAATTAAAAAAATATGGCAGCTTATTTCTTTTTAACTCCTCTTTTCTTTCCACTTTCATCGTAGACCCTCACTGCATATCAGTGGTTGTATTTAGATTATTTCTGTGAACGTGTTGGAAATCTAGCTTTCTCATTACCCTGCAGCTTTGTTTGTCTCTGTCTTTTTTTTCCTGCTAATTAAAGCCAGTATGTGAAACATCTTGTATTGATAGTTGTTTGCTCCTTAATCACGCCTTGTGTAAGCATGGACAAAGGGTTTGATAGTTCTGCATGCCATCCTGCATGAAGTGTTATTAACATAACTATATGAAAAGTATTCTGTTTTTGTTCACCGTTTTCTGTGTTACTGTTTGTGGTTGTTTGCATGTATACTGTATGTGTGTATTTTTGCAGCCTTTTCCAAGCCTAAACGGGGCCACCGTAAAACCGCTTCATTTGGCAACATTCTGGATGTCCCTGAGACCGTCATAGCAGGTATCATGGACCACCTGGGTTGGTCTAATAGCTATAAAACTGGAATAATGATCCCTAGTTCTTATAAAATGCTTCTTGCTCCAATTTGATAGAATGTGAAAATAGATACCTTGCATGCAGTCCTTAGGGAGACAGATTAAAAACTGTACACATTTATCTGCACTGAAGCCAGCTTGGCCAGAAACCTCACATCTCCAAAACTGAGGATGAACTAGAAGGTAAAGTAATAAGCCTTTTCATGGAAGGAGGTATACCAGCCCACAATTCTGCCAACTTCCTCTCATTTTTTAAATGAGCGGAATAGCTGAACCCAGACCTTTTTGCACCTAGCAGAAAGGAAACAATCCTTTAAAAATACTTGCTGTCCTTGGCTCCTTTTCTTCCTTCATTGCAACTTGGCGGCTCCCTCTTGGCATTCTGTCCCAGCCTCTTTCTGTTGGTAGCAAGAAAAATACAAAGTTGAGAAAAGAGTAACTGAATACTATTTCGCCTTAACCTAGAAAACAGAAACAAAATAAAAACTAAATGAGATTTGCTGTTTTGCATGGTATCTTGCCAAATAATTATGGTCACTTCAGATTCCTATGTACTATTAGGAGGATCTTCTTGCAAATTATGTTTTTATACCTAACTCCCACAAGTCTCATATGGTTAAATTGCTTTCATTTCTTATGGTGATGATCTCATAGATGAATCTAAATCACCATGCCTAGTAGTTCTTGTCTCCTCCAGTAAACTGAAACCTGAGGATAGAGACTATTTCTTTGTTATTTATTATTGATGGCATCAGCTGTGTCTGGCTCAAGACCTCACACATAGTGTTTAATAAATATGTGCTGGTTATGAAAATGACCCATTACTGAGCTCCCAGTGGGTCAGAACTAGCATACATGTAAAATCTGTAAATTACAGATGTGTATAAAATATTTCAAACAGTTCTTAGGGCCTATTCCATATACAAAACCACTTTATTTCTAGAGTAGTTCTTTGTTATTCTGGTTGTTCAAGTGGTTTATTTTACATTTTCATTGTTGCCCTTCAGAGAATACAGTTAATTTATTCCTCACATATTTTTATTGAGTCATGGGCTGCTTTCAAAATTATAAACTAGGATCATTTTACTTCTGCCCTGAAAGATACCAAGTTTAAGGGAATAATACTCTAACTGAAGAAGCAGCAACGTTTCAATATTCATATTGCTGAGCTGCGATTATCTTAAATGTTTGAGAGTATCAGAATAATTTAGCCAAATGACACACTAGTCTTAATCTGGGTCTTATGGGTAAACATTAAGAACAGATACACTCACACATAGCTAACTAGCCAATGATGTATATGATAATGAGTAGGGGAAAAGAGGAGAAAAATGGTTGCAGAGGTTCTGAGCCAGGGTGAGTGTGTGCACCACACCACACCCTACCAGGGGACATTTGGCACTGTCTGGAGACATTTATGATTGTCAAAACTAATAGGTGCTGCTGACATGGTAGACAGAAGCCACGTTGCTGCTAGACAGTCTGGAGAGTCTCAGGCAGCCTCCCACAGCCAAGAATTACCCATCCTGAAGTGTCAGCAGTGCCAGGGCTGAAAAACCTTAGTTAGATGTGCTGTGTGGCCTGTAAGGGAGTTTAAAGCACATCAGCTTAATAGCCATTTTACAAATGAAAAGATCCAGTGATGTTGAATGGTTTTCCCAGAGTTACACAGCCAGGATCCCATCATGGATCTTCTGACACCAGATTACACCCAATTTTTTTGTTTTGTTTTGTTTGAGTCACAGAAGTTAGAGTAATTCTGTGCTGCTCCTACTTAGGGTTTATATTAAATTTAACTGAGCTCTTCATCCAGGAGATGCTTTTTAATGACATTGGATCCTTGTGGGGTCAGGAAAGCTTAATTCTGCTGCTAATTGCCAGAGTACCAATGCTTGTTAAGTGGAAGTAGTATTTAGTAATACATTTTGTTAAATATTCTTATTGGTTTTTCCCCCAGATATTCAAACATTAACCTAGTAGTTTCACTTTTTTTAATAAAGGATGCAACCTCTGGAATTGAAATAATTGGACATAAAAGTCAAACATTAATTTATTCTTAGGTTATATTTTTAAATTAAACATAAAAGATATAACCTGTGCTTTGGGAATATCTCAACTATCTTACATGGCCATTTTAATTGTAAAGAAGGATGAAATTTAATTCCCTAAATTTCTTAATACCTTTTAGAACTTTTTTACTTGAGGTTGCTGCTGCTGCTGCTGAGTCACTTCAGTCGTGTCCGACTCTGTGTGATCCCATAGACGACAGGCCACCAGGCTCCCACGTCCCTGGGATTCTCCAGGCAAGAACACTAGAGTGGGTTGCCATTTCCTTCTCCAATGCATGAAACTGAAAAGTGAAAGGGAAGTCGCTCAGTCATGTCCGACTCTTAGCGAGCCCATGGACTGCAGCCCACCAGGCTCCTCTGTCCATGGGATTTTCCAGGCAAGAGTACTGGAGTGGGCTGCCATTGCCTTCTGTGGTTATATTATCAAATACTTCTTGATATATCCAAACTGGCATTAATTAGCATTGGATCCCAGTTGTAAGCATTTTTAAAATATAAGCTATATTTTTCATCTGTTATGGATAAGTATTTTCAATAATACTTTCCTTTAGCCAAGTGCAGTATACTGAGTTTAATGTACCTCTTGAGATAAACTGCCTCTTTTTATTAGGAGTGCTCCTTTAAGCATCAAGTAAGTTTTTAATGTGTATTTATTAGTAGTGTACAAATGTATCATTTTTGAAGTGTTGCTTCTTGCATTTAAAAAAAAATTTTACCAAGTTTTAAAAGTTTTTAAATAGGCACTGTTACTCTAAAAAAAATTTTAATACAATCTTTATAATGACTAAAATGCCTAACCTGGTCATGGGTCAACAAATTTAAATCTTGCTTTTGCTTGCTCTTCAACACTGTTAAATACCCTGCCATCAACAAATGAGTAACAAGCAATCTGTGGCTAACACCAGCATTCATCAGTTTAACAGTCTCTCACGTCATGCAAAAATGGACCTTTAATACCTCAGGACTTCTGTGGATCAAACTACACAATTTTTTGTACCCTTGCTACCTTAGGCCTGGCTCTCAAAGAGGTAGTGGCAACTTTGTTCTGGTTAAGTCTTCTTTCTGCTTTCCCCTGCCCACAGAGTGGCTGTAAATCTATCTGGCTTCTTTTTAGCAAGCAAGGCACGTAATAAGAGCAAGTGCCAGTACAGTATGACATTTTGCTAACTCTTCATTTGTAGAGAATGTCCTGCCAAATAACTGTGCAACCTACGCAAAGTTAATGTAAATGCAGACATCTCTTGCCCATAATTGAAACTATCTGATCTATAGTTTTCTAATCTGTTTTATGTTACTTTTATTTGAAGAAAAGAGAGTAGGTGGCAGATTATTGGATTGCTTTAAATTTTTCTAAAGTTTTTTCCTTTAAGATTTTGATAAAAACATGGATTTTTGTTTATTTGGTTCTTTTACTTGGATTTTCTTGACTTTCCCACATTTTGCTTTTGTTATTATCTGAGCTTCCAAGGGTCTATTTTCCCTCCATCTTCATCTCAAATACTCAAATGAGATAGGGATTATGAGTTGGGAAACTATATTACATTTGATAGTAACATTTGATCTGGTGTTAAAAGAATACCTAAATTTTACATTTCTTTGAAAATTTCACGTGTCAGAGTTAAACAGTTAAAATGTCAAAAAGTTAACCCAACAAGAGCAACAGCCTTTTCCAGTTTCATAGAGTAAGAGACTGAGTCGGCTTCCCTGGTAGCTTAGTGGTAAAGAATCCACCTACCAACACAGGAGACGTGGGTTACGTAGGAGACGTGGGTTCAATTCCTGGATTGGGAAGATCCCCTGGAGAAGGAGATGGTAACTCAGTGCAGTATTCTTGCCTGGGAAATCCATGGACAGAGGGCCTGGCAGGCTACAGTCCATGGAGCTGCAGAAGAGTCCAGCTTAACTTAGCAACTAAACAACAAGAGACTGAATACTTAAAAAATATCTCGCCCATGGCTCTTGTGTCTGTTATCAAGGGAGATCAGCAGTCCTGCTCTGGAGTCCTTGTGTGAAGAGTTAGAGTACTTAAGAAAATCAACTGTGATTATAATATATTTTGAAAACCACAGGATGAAAGTACTGTCAGATACATATACACATACCACCTGCAAAAGACTTAATTGAAACATAAGTCTTGTGTACTTTCTCCCTTTCTGTTGTTAAAAAATCCTCATGTATCGTTTATACCAGATTGCTATTATAAAATGAAATAAATTTCCAACATATGATTTGCAAAAGTAAATTTTTCCAAATACTGATATTGAATAACTGTTGTTAATTATACTATAAAAGATAACTTTTAAAATGAGCTAAATTGTAAGATTTTATAGAATATATTTAAACAGTTTTTATTAATACTACTATAATATCGTACTCAGTGGTTCTTAAGTTCAGACTAAATTACAATACTTGGCTTCATTTTAAACACTTGAAATTTTTCTCCTCTAGTCTACAGATTAGCATTGCTTTCATGTACTTCTGTTTGAGAAACTTCAACAGTGAGACTCTAGTGTACCTTTTGTTATTTCTGAGCCTGGAATAAGATGGTATAACATCTTAAACTGATAGAACGCTTTGACCGAAAAAGCATTATGTACTGTCTTAAGGATTTTCTAGAGAATGCTGAATATGCAAGTGTTTTGTTGAGTCAGTCTTAATACACATAAAATATGTTTGTCCAGGTCTCTGAATGTAATTGACATTTGTTGTTAATAATATTCTTGAAACTAAAAGAAACTTTAGGAGTCCTTATGGTTTCAGGTGCATTTAGATCTCTTAACTGAGAAAAATTTAATGACTATTCATTCACCTTAAATTTCAGTCAGGTACACTGAGCTGTATTATATATTGGTTATTTACCAAAAGTGTGATATGTAGTTTAGTACAACATGAAAAGTGTCAAGTGATAAATAGTGCAGCACCATTATGAGGAGACCATGAGGTAAAAGAATTGAGCTTTTCTAGATCTCAAGTTCTTACCTTGCACAGATAGTGTCATTAACATTTGCCTTTGTTTAGGGACACAGGGGCCCAAGGAGAGCTCTTCTAAGATATATTACATCTGCTTCTGCCAAGTATAGACACTGCTCCTTCAATAAAATTCTGTATTTGTGACTAATTAAATAGGAAAGTACATATAACTTTACAGGAAATATTTTGGTAGTCTCTTTCCACCTTATTGTAGTCTACCAAGATCACTTTTTAAAATATAAAAAGGATAAGTGTCCCATTCAAAACTTAACAAATATCAAAATTTCCAACATTTTGGTTAAGAGATGTCTCCAGGAAAATGTGTTGATTTTTACATGAATCGTTTCTTCAGAAAGTTGGAACCTAGAAAAATGTAAGTAGTTTAGGTAAGGAAACTGATAAGAAAAACCACAGGAATGACTCTCTGGGACCTAAGCCAGCAGTCTCTGGAAGGACTCTGATGACTTTCAAATACCAGCTCAGAAAATCAGTTGTACTTAAAAAGAACAGCTTTTTGGAGAGATGGATTTTGTTTGTGTTGTAAAAGCAATTGCCCTATTAGCTGCTGTTCCAACCACCCTTTTAGGGGTGGGGAAGAAGGCGGGCTTAGGGATATAGTATATTCCTTTTGTTGCTCTTAGAAAAGTTATTTTTTAAAATATCTTTTGTTCCCTGTCAGAAATCTGAACGTTCCAAAATTCATTACAGATTAAAAACTCATGACATCATTTATAAATTCCATATTTTTTGATTAAGCATTGACAATATATCATATTGTCCCTTATTTCTACTTTTTTCCTTTATACTGCTGTGTTTAATACAGGTGTGCACATATTAAAGAATCATGAAAAAATGTAAAGTAAGTGTTTCTAAATTAGTTACCAAAAATTCAGAGTCAGTCTAAATTTACTGAGCACACACTCAGTAATTTTCATTTGTGATACTAGGAGCTTGATGTTTTTTACATTCATATTTCTAAATTATGGCTTGAAACTTAATATTGGAGCAACAAGTATTTGTTGATTGCAATCCTTTTTGCTTCATCTGAACTGCATGCCAGATGGTTTCTGCCATGGTTATGCTAATGAAAATGCATTGCCTAGTATTGCTGCTTTTGACTCATGCTGTAGCTTAAAGATTTCTCATTTTATGGCATCTGTTAACTGTCAGGTCTCCTTGCCCCTACTTAAAACTTTTTATTCCCCTTGCCTCCCCTTCTCCCCCCACCCCTCCCCTTAGAGCTTGTCTTTGTTGTTATTGCAATGGTGATGTAATGATTTTCAGACACATGTGCTGGGTGGTTCCCCAGATTCACAAATGTTGCTAATCTGAAAAGAGAATTCCAGACACTTTTACAAGCCTGTCTCATCCCAGCTAATTTTAGAATGATTGTGTTGAATGAAATGTGCCTGAAATTGCTCATTAGTCATGGTAGTGGGGATCATTTTTGTTCTCAGGAAAACGGGGATAATTAAAAGTTTTCAGAGAAATATCTTAGTGCGCCTGATTCCATAAATGTGCAGTTTGTTGTTACGTCAATTTGTAATTGAAAGTTGGAGCTTGGAATAAAATGAAATGTGAAGTAACTTTAAGATTATGCAAAGAATTCTAAAACAGCTTTAAATACAAAAGAGTTATACTTTCGAGGATAGCTATAAATTTGAGTTTTTATATTCACTGCACATACTATTGCATTAAACATTATTCTGTTGTAAGGTCCTTTTAGTGTATGTACAAAATAGTAGGGTCACCTTGTTTAAGATGCTAGGATATATTGCTGGTTGGTTTAAAATAAGATAATGAAGGTTACGGAGATATAAAATTTTAAGAATGAATTCTGTCAGCTGATCAGGCCACAACTATTAGAGTACGTGGTCTGAGCGCTGCCCACTATTACATAATACAGTCTTCAGAGTCGAAAGAATTTTGACTATTGTGTCAGCTGTTACTCATAGTATTTTGGTGTTTCCTTTTAGACAGCTGATCTCTCATCTTAGAAAATAACTGTGTAAACAGCCCTATTCCCAAATAGAAGTGCTAAGTGAAGCTATTGTTCAGTTCACCCCATGTTGCTGAAGACTTAAATTTGTCTAGTTCTTCATAAACTGATTTTTAAGTCAGTTATGTTTAGCATGGAAGTTCCTGAAGCAGGGTTAACACACTAGCCCATTTCAATAACCTATATATCTGAGAATGCAATGAGAGTCATTCATCTCCACTAGGAATTAAGAGTTGGTGTTCACAAATAATAAATTACTAGATTCTGACAAAGACTAATGGGATTAGGTAAGTGTGACTCAGTGCAATAAATTCAAGCCTAAGCATCCTTTTAAGCTCTGAAACGAACAAGGTACTGCTGTTGGTTAAAGCCAGTCATGGCTCACAACTTGCTAGCTGTCTTGCTGTAGAAAGTGTAACGTAAGGCCCTTGAAATAGATGCCGTCATCAGCCCCAGCCCCCAAGCATTCATCTATTTAAACACATGACAGAAGATGGTGGAAGAGAATTCAGCAGCTCTTCGTGTGGTAGGAATGGTTATTGTATTAGGACACACTTTATTGTAAGCCAGCAACTTTTGAGTTAAAATACTATAGCTGTTTCTTTCTTTACTTACATCTTTCTTTCTCTTTTTTTTTAACAATGAACACACTTGTTTTTTCTCACATTCTGTGTAGATCCAAGGAGCAACAAATTCCAACTTCCTACTGTAGCAGTTAAACACTTCTTGTCCCTGAATAGATTTCAGTATTTTAATTTTTAATTTTTTTTTTAAAGGCAACGGGCAGCCAAGACGTAGATCCATCCAAGACTTGACTGTTACTGGAACAGATCCTGGTCAGGTAAGACTTAATATTCTAATTCTCTGTCTTTGAAGATGAATGATGGGCACAAATCAAAAATTAACTGGAATATGTATCCTCTGCAAAATAAGCTTTATAAGTTGACCTAAAATAATAATGGAGAAATTCATTATCATCAACTTAAATATGTAAGGGGAAAAAAGTTATAGATGCCATTATTAACTTGAATCTAAGAAGAGATTGGTTAATCCAATTGTGCTATGTATGTGTTATGTGGTTTTCATATATGCTTTAATAAGGAAGTACTTGGTTTTGTACTTGGGACAATTTGTCATTAACACTGTCCTCCAAAATATATCATTAGTGTTAACCTCCTTTTTACTAAAAGAGATTAAGTATTCCCCCAATAAAGATGTCACTTCTCTGGGGTCATAGGCACTGCCATACCTGGTGGACTCTAACTAATCTTTTAATTCGTCATATCCACTGCTGCTGCTGCTAAGTCGCTTCAGGCATGTCCGACTCGAGATTTACATTTTTAAACATCCTTAAGACAGTATTTACTAAGCAGATGGATAAACTAGCAGGGCTTCTATCCCAGTTGTTACGGGTTTTATTCTTCATCTTTATATTTCTGGATCTTCTTCTAAACTCCCCTTACCTCTTTGAAGATGTCCCAGACAGTGCTGCAGTTTAAGCCATTATTGAACAGGTGCAGAGTTTAACCAACCAAGTATATAAAAGTAGTAATCATTGCCTTTTTTATTATTTATATCAATACTTAACATATATAATTTATATCATATTCTTAAAACTAATTATGAGGTTTTGCTGTTGATTTGCTTTCAGTTGTACCAAAATAAACTTTAATACCGTAGCATGCATCTGAAGTGATAAAAATACCACATAAAAATTACAGGATTATGTGTTATAACCAGTGTGATTTAATTTCTGGTAAAATGTGTTAGTACTTTTCATCTTAAAAGATGTTTTATTATTACTTCTTTTTTATAGCATGCTTGAAATTTTAGAGATTCTTTGTAGTTGTTAATAAAAATTTGAAAGCCTTTTGTAGCCATCAACTAACATGAACTACTTGAGATATTTAAATACTAAGTATCTTTGATCTTCACTTATATCTGGAAATATTTCTCATAATGCCCACACACACCTTCAAATTCATATATGCACAGCTGTATGCATATGCACACAAATATAAGCATGTATATAAGCATATATACACATATATGCATAAAATATATATGTATAATACTAATTTATTATGATATTAAGTGATCCTAAATCTTAATTTTATTAATTTAATAGCATCATTTTCAGTATATCTGCTTTTATGAGATCTCAGAACTTTTACATGAAACTTCCCACTCTCTCTCCCTCAAATGCTTCAAGCATTAATCAGGGCATTTAGTAATAGATAGCTTGACATCTGGTATTTGCTTTGATTCCTTAAAAGTTTGATGAACTCAGCCTTTTTAATGCTGTTTACTATTGCCATTGACATTCCAGTTATGAAAAACTCTAGCAAAGTATTCTCCCTTTGATTAAGAATGAGAGGCTTGCTCTAAGACAGCTCAGGAGCATCTGCCAGTGCTTTTTCTCTATGTTCTAGGATAAAAGCATCGCTGTATTTCAGGACTGACCTGACCATACCAAGCCTTACTTATTTGCTCACAAATCCTGTATGACCTGAGACTTTGATCATTACCATTTGCGTGTATATTTATGTGTACATGAGATAGTAGAACTCTGGAACTGAGGCAGACTTATGCATGCATTGTCACTGAGTACTTCAAAGGTTTAGAATAAAGGGTATTTGATACAGTGGTAAAATTCGTTGTGAAACAGGTTCTGTACAACCATTGCCTAGCCAGTGTTAAAATTGATCCACTCATTCAGAATTAATTTCATATGACAACCTTAAAATGCCTAATATCCAGTTAGGGATGAGAGTGACAAATAGTAATCTTAATATACTATGAAAACATTTTCCCCTGAAAATGTTATTTATGATAAATGACCATTAGATCTCTAGTTACTTATGAAAATAACATTATTTGGAGAGGAAGTATGCAAATCTGGATTTTCAAAATTGAAGGTATAGTTTTTTTTTAAAGTCTGGCTAGGCAGTGATTAAACAGATGCATAGGGGTTTTTTTGGTTTGTTTTGGCCGTGGAAATTGATAAAGAACATAAAAGTATTTGCCCAGCCAGTACAGTCATCAGAGGAAAAAGAGTTTCCTGATGAAGTTCAATATTATATCTCATAGAGGAAAGTGATTGGATAGGCGTTTCTACTTTGACTCTTGATTAAGATTGATCTTAATAAAATCATTTAAACTTTTCATCTGTCAACTAAAATTGGCAGTTTTTATACTGCCATTTCTATGGAGAGGAGGAATGGTGAACATAGCAAGCTTCTTAATTAAAAGTACTTGTGTAATGTTCACGTAAAAGATTGAATCCACACAGCATACATCTCACTTTTAAATTAACTGAGGTTTTTATTAATTCAGGAAGTTCATTAAGCATATGTAATGGATCTGGCCTCCATTTGAGAAAAAAAGCCACACCTGATGTCGAGGAGCTGATCTCATACTAAAGCCTTGGTGTTGTTAGAAGCTGGAAATAAACAGTATCTCAGAACACCAGTAGACAAAGTGACTCTGAGACCATGAAAAATGAGACAAAACAGGGCCATTTTACAGTGTTGTCTAAGCACAGATGGAAAACAAGATCACTGTGCCACCCACAGAAAACCAACCACTGCCCCTCTCGCGGCGGATATGAGTGCCTGCTGCTGCTCTGCTAGTTACCAGCTTTACCCTCACTCTGCTCTGCCCTCCTGGTAGAATTGCCACTACTTGCTGACAGTAGCCAATTTAGAGTGAACCCCTCCTTCCTTGGCCTCCTTCAAATCATTCACCAAAAGCCTAGATCCTCTAGTAGTGAAAGTGAAGTCGCTCAGTCGTGTCCGACTCTTTGCAACCCCATGGACACCAGGCTCCTCTGTCCATGGGATTTTCTAGGCAAGAGTACTGGAGTGGGTTGCCATTTCCTTCTCCAGAGAATCTTCCCGACACAGGGATCAAACCCAGGTCTCCCACATTGTAAACAGACGCTTTACCGTCTGCTGCTGCTAAGTCACTTCAGTCGTGTCCGACTCTGTGTGACCCCATAGACGGCAGCCCACCAGACTCCCCGTCTCTGGGATTCTCCAGGCAAGAACACTGGAGTGGGTTGCCATTTCCTTCTCCAATGCATGAAAGTGAAAAGTGAAAGGGAAGTCACTCAGTCGTGTCCGACTCTTCGTCACCCCATGGACTGCAGCCTACCAGGCTCCTCTGTCCATGGGATTTTCCAGGCAAAAGTACTGGCGTGGGGTGCCATCACAGAAACACCCCCAAAGTGCCTCGGGGAGAGTGCTTTGCTTTACTGCAACAGATACTAACGAAGAAGGCAATGGCAACCCACTCCAGTACTCTTGACTGGAAAATCCCATGGGTGGAGGAGCCTGGTGAGCTGTAGTCCATGGGGTCGCCAAGAGTCGGACATGACTGAGCAAGTTCACTTTCACTTTTCACTTTCATGCTTTGGAGAAGGAAATGGCAACCCACTCCAGTGTTCTTGCCTGGAGATCCCAGGGACAGGGGAGCCTGGTGGGCTGCCGTCTATGGCGTCACACAGAGTTGGACACGACTGAAGTGACTCAGCAGCAGCAACAGACACTAAATCCAGCTCACTCCACTACAGGTAGGTGCATTCGTGGTAGGCTTTGACCAGAGTACATTGACAGACCAAGAAGGCCCAGACTCCCAGGAGCTTGTTTGGGCAGATCAGACTTACACCCAGATCAACTGGAGAACTTCAGTAATTAACAACTGCCTTTTATTTATTGTGCACCCATTTTGTGCCTTTACTGCCAGGCCTTTAATATATGTTATTGACATTTTAACCTGAAAGTTTGGTACTTTTTATTTTCCCCATTTTGCAAGTAGATAGACTGAGGCTTAGAGAAACTTACGTAAGTCTTACTTCCCTTGGCACTGGCTACTGTTTGCTATAATCAAGTTTTGAATCCAGATCTGCTTCCAAAAGCACACAAACTCTACACTCTATTGTTCTGTCTTGCATATAAAACTGAATGCAGTGCATGGTAAAGTAATCCTAGACCCCTTCACTTTCAAGTGTTTTGGCTTCATTTGGTCTGCATCATCACTAATTATTTAAATACTGTTTATCAATTTTTACCATATTTTTGAGCAAGGCTAATCCTCCTTGGTAATAAATTTATAGATCTGTTTCCAAGATTTCTCTTGGAGGGTGCTGCAGTCAATGACAAATTACAGCTGCAGTGTGATACGATTGTGATTATTCAGAGAACCAGATATACTAATTTTTACGTGAACTCAAGAATCTGCCTTTACTGACCTGATATGTGGCTTTGAGCAAGTCCTTCATTTCCCTGAGCTTCAGCATTATCTACCAGTGGTGTCAATAATGTCCAACCCCCAGGGTTCTTATAACATGTGAAAGTACCAGACACACCAGTAGATGCTTGGAACATGCTCGTATGCCTGCCCCCATCTTGTGCCTCCCAGGTCTCTTACCACCTATTCTCACTATATTACTATAGAAAAATAAAGCAAAACTACCACTTGAAAAGATGTAAAATCCATTGGCATTCGTTTCTTTCTGTATTATAAGGGAAGCTTCTGTACAGAGACTATAGAAAGTACCTGCTTTAGAGGCCTTCTGTCACATATCAAGAGATGTATTATCATACATTGTCATTATTTAGTTGAATACAATTTTTCATACTATTTCTTTTGTCTGTAATAATAATTTTCTGTTCAAGCTCTAGCTCAGAAGCCTACACAATTATATTTCCTAAATAATTCCTAATTCATAGTATGCATTCCTTTTGGAGAATTTAAAGACCTTATAAGAAAAATAACATTCTAAAATTTCTTGTAATAAACTGTGGTGAAGCCAGAATTAGATAGAGCCCTTAATTCTGGATTTAAAAGAATTATTTTTAGTACATCCTTTCATGTATAGACTTAATTAATTTGTGATTATTGTGATGGAGTAAGTACTCTTGTAAATCCACATTACCTACTGATATCCATTTCTTTTGAATGTTTATGCTCTTCCAATGTTACTTCACAAAAATATCATATAAATCAACATTTAATCTCTGTTTTATGCTCCTATAATTTTAGCAACTAAGATGATTCCTGAGGGTTTTAAATAGCTTTCAGATGTCAGTCTAATAGTAACCCTGGCCGTAGATTCTTGACTTATGAAAATATTTTCCCAGTCTTTCAGGTGAAACATAAAAAGCAGAGCTTTATTTTTGTTTGTAAATAACTCCCAATTCCTTTTTATAAAGTTTTGGTCCAAGTTCAGTTTGGGTTCGTGTCTACTGATGGTCATTCGCCCTGCAGTTTAAATTTGGCTTAGTATTCTTTTGCTGACTTAAATTGCTGTGTGGCATTTCTGAACCCTCATAACCACTTTCATAGCCAGTCCTTGTGGTAAGTCAAGTTTCTCTATATTTCTTATTGAACTTTTCCGTTTCTTTGAGAATAAAGGAATTGTCAGTGTCTTGAAGGAAGGAGCAACCTAAATGAGTTTTAGTAGTTTCAGACCATTTATGGCCATCAGTGATTTTTTTTTTAAAAACAGCTACGATAAAAATAAGACTTTCGTCATACTCAATTGCCAGAAGTTTGATACTTTTTAAAATTACCAAAGTATTACCTGTCCTGATTTATGCCTTGGATTTTTTCAAGTATTCAAAAAATATAATTATGGTTTGCTTTTCAATGTTTCTTTAGTTTTTTTTTTTTTAATAAAAATGTTAGCATATTGTGTTACTTGTTGAGATGCTCATTTCTTGAAATAAAAAGACTGGTTTAGTTAATTTACAGATTTAAATTTAAGTTGTAGCTTTTCTTACAGCTACAAAGACCAGTTTTGAGATGACCTAAAAATATTAGCCTTATTTCTTAGTTTTATAACTCCTGGGAAATCTGAAGTAGAACAAGTGAGTGTGCGCATGAGATGAGAGAAATAAAGTAGCAAAGAATTCTCTTGGAAAAGAGTTAAGTTTAAGGAGTATAATAATTCGTACTAGGTTCAAGTAGGATTGTTAGTTTTAATACCACATGTTCAGTGACCCTTTTTTTTTAGTGTACAGAATTCATTCTTATACTTTGTAAACCTAATCTTGTATTTTATCTTGTTTAATTTCTCACAACTGATATTGGTTCTCACATGTCACAAATATCTATATTTAAAATATTCACATAAAATTAGGCTGACTGAAACCCTCTTCTAGCACTCTGAAGAAAAATTGCTGTGTATTTGCAGTAGAAATTATAACTGTGGTCATATCACTGTACTCTTATTAAATCAAGACTTGGCTTTCAGACAAAGAAGGTTAAAGGACTGAGGAATAATGTCATATCTATTTGTTTATAGAGGTTAACAGCATTCTAAAAATAACAGTTGATTATTTTATCACCATTCTCTATGGTGTATATTTTCATTCTTATCATATATCAGTGTTTCAGTTCAGTTCAGTCACTCAGTCGTGTTCTACTCTTTGCGACCCCATGAATCACGTCACACCAGGCCTCCCTGTCCATCACCAACTCCCAGAGTTCACTCAGACTCATGTCCATCGAGTCAGTGATGCCATCCAGCCATCTCATCCTCTGTCGTCCCCTTCTCCTCCTGCCCCCAATCCCTCCCAGCATCAGAGTCTTTTCCAGTGAGTCAACTCTTCGTATGAGGTGGCCAAAGTACTGGAGTTTCAGCCTCAGCATCAGTCCTTCCAGAGAAATCCCAGGGCTGATCTCCTTTAGGAGGCCTTGTTGGATCTCCTTGCAGTCCAAGGGACTCTCAGGAGTGTTCTCCAACACCACAGTTCAAAAGCATCAATTCTTTGGTGCTCAGCTTTCTTTATACTCCAACTCTCACATCTGTACGTGACCACTGGAAAAACCATAGCCTTGACTAGACGGATCTTAGTCGGCAAAGTAATATCTCTGCTTTTGAATATGCTATCTAGGTTGGTCATAACTTTTCTTCCTATCAGTGGTAAATAAACCTAAACACCAGTCTTAGATCTGAATACCAAAAGCTTGTGTTATTATTTAATGAGTCTTTATTATATGGTTCTTTACTGTGTATGTGGTTTTTATTCATTATAAGATGTATTCAGCAATCTCCTTAATCCTAGAGTGACCAGTAGAAGAATACACATGATCTATGCCCTTAGAAGATTTGCATGTTTTTGAGGAATCATAGACTTTAATATAAAGCATTTCAGGCCCAAGTTGGAGTTCATGTCTGAACAGCCTGTAAACACACCCAAAGAGAGAAAAATACCTTTGTGACCAGGCTTGGTCACTGTCTATGTTTTGTAAAAGAACTGTAATTTTGAACTAGGAAAGGAATTGTTAGGTGCTACAAGTCTACTCATATATTCCCATCTTATAGTTACAACAGCCTAATTATCTGCCACTTAGTGAGCATTTTTATCATTTCGCCAAAGTATTCCATGGGTGCTTGAAAAGAATGCATAATCCCTTTTGTTAAGCATGTGTGTGTTTGTGTGTTAAATCACTTTAGTTGTGTCCAACTCTTTGCGACCCTGTGGACTATAGCCTGCCAGGCTCCTCTGTCCGTGGGATTCTCCAGACAAGAATACTGGAGTGGGTTGCCATACCCTCCTCCAGGGTATCTTCCCGACCCAGAGATTGAACCTGCATCTCTTATGTCTCCTGCATTGATAGGCGGATTCCTTACCACTGTGCCACCTGGGAATCCCTTTTTAAGCATAGGGTTCACAAATATGTTTACACCAAACTTGCTTTTTATGAAGGTCAGGTTTTACTGTGAGCATGGTTTGGTTTTTGGACCCTTTCATATATCACAAGAGTATCAAAATATCTCACCGTGATGGTAAATTCTTTTGGTAAGTCTGTGGGTGGTAACCTCAGGTTTTGTTCATCTGAGAATGTTATTTTGACCTCATTCTTGCCATTTTTGATGACTGAACAAATCTACGGTGACAGTTGTTTTCTTTCAGCAGTTTGAACGTATTCTACTTCTGTCTTCCTTGTTGCTGCTGAGGATTTAACTGGTATTCCTTCGTGGATGATCTTTTCACTCTGGCTGCATTTTACTGTCTTCTGCTTTCTTTGTTTTCTAGAATTTGACTATAATATGGCCTGTGTTTAACTCTGTAATGTAGGTTTTCTGCTTGGGCTTTATTATGGTTGGAATTTGTTACATCTTCCATCAAGTTTGGAAATCTTTTATTGATTGATGGCAACTACATTTTATACCCTGTACCCAGAGCTGCTACTTAAGGTAGACAGATTTCCTTGTTACCACTTTTGTAGGGTAGGTTTTGTTGTTTTGTTTTTCTAGTTCACTGAGAATGAGGCTTGCTTGGGTTTTAGCTTTAAGCAGGAGGTTCTCCGGTCCTACTCCCATTGTGCAAAGACTCCAAACTTTGCGCCTATTCCTCTGAGGATAGCAGGCAGTCAGAACAGAAGCTCCAGCCCATTAGGGTTCAGCTGAAATTCGCAGGGCTAGCAGCTTAAGCACTTGCTAGACTTTATTTCTGGTCTCAGAGCCTTTCCCTTACTTTCTTTCAAGCTTATTGGTTTCTAAGAGGTATTATGTGTGATTGCACATAAAATTTTAGCATACATATATTAATATAATAATCCCAGAGTATCTATTTGATTTCTTGCAAGTGTTTTAGAACCTCTTCTGATAAAAATAGAAGTCTTCCTTTGCCTTAGAATGGAAATTTTCTCCTGTTATTTTTGTTTTTATATCAAAATCTCACTTTGTTCCTCCTGTCATTTCTTCCTGCAGGTGAGCAGTAGGTCATCCAGTCCTAGCGTCAGAATGATCACTACCTCAGGACCAACCTCAGAAAAGCCAGCTCGCAGTCATCCATGGACCCCTGATGATTCCACAGGTGACCAGTTTATTTCCTCATTATGAAGTTGAATTTATCATGTTTATGTTCATTTAATCATGTGATTACTGTAATGTTTATAAAGACTGGCGTTATACTGTAGTTTAGATTTTCCTATTAATAAAATCCTAAAATAAAGTATTAATAAAATATTTCCTATTAAGAAAATCCTAAAATAAAATATTTAGCAATAAATTTTAAAATATCTTTTTGACTACTAAGACGGAAACTACTTTTCCTCATGTGGTTCTCCCCCTTCATCCCCCATACTAAACCTGTATTTTGAAGATGGTTTGTTTGGGGATTTTTAAGTAGGAAGATACTCTGTTCTTGATGTTTCAATCTGATTTTTCTATTACAATTATCCTTCTGGTAGTATTGATAGTAGTAAACTCTCATCTTTTGAATAACTAAAAGCAGGATGGTAAAGTAATCATCTTCATCTCAGTGTTTTGTTTTTAAAAAATATAAGATATTGTGTACCTTGGTAAGAAAAATAATTTTCTGACCTTTGACCTTTTGAATTATTTTTAACTGAGAGGGAGACCTCATTTCAGTCACATAAATAGTCTGTTAAATAGATTTTTAAAGGCCTGTAAGAGTTATTAAAACTCCCCAACATGAATAACTTAACTAATCAAAATCAGAATATAAGTATTAAAATCTGTCTATCTGAAGGTAGTAATGAAATAGTTTCATTATGGGTAACCAAGAAATTATGTGCCATAATAAAATTAACTTTTCTTTAGCATTAAGAGGATACCTTGATAAATATGCAGAATATTCTTCTATGAAAATTATTTATATGTTATTGTGTCAGAGAGGGAAGATGATCTCTTAGACCTCAAAAACTAAACCATTTGGGATATTATATCAGATCAACAATGGTATTATTAATGGCGATTAAATTGAAACTTAAAAGTCAGCTTTCTGTCTTTACAAACTGAAATTCTGCTTATAAATATAGATATTTGACATGGTATTGTCAAGTTCATAATGTAATTTTAAAAAGTTAACTGGGTGGCTTTTATCTGTGTCATGTAAGATAGAACTATATTTAGCCTTGGATGTACTCCCTAGTTTTAGAAAGTTTAAATTTAGTGGTGACAAAAACTCCTAAATTTTACCCCCATCACAGCCCAGCCTCCGATTGCCCAGAACATTCACCACTGCTCAGCACATGTTTATCCTGACACGCTTCTCCTCAGAAAGGGACAGGGCAATGATCTTGACAGATTTGACTGTTAACATTCAGGTAGTATTAGCTCTTTTTGATTCACATATCCTTCAGTGAGGGTGTACTTGCCCTGGCATCACAGCATTTGCTGGGTCTCCTCATTTCAGCCTGGACTAACCTAGACATCCCAAAGTGGGGCAGGTAGCGAATTCATGAGGGTAAAATCAAGGTTCTCCTACATCTCTCTCATTTAACTGCCGTGATTCCATTTCATGTGTTCTTCGACTTCCAACTTCCATCTTTTTGTTCCTTTTCTGGAACCTAAAATACCACAAAATACCAATAGCTAGACATCATACATAAGTCCAGGTTGCAATAACAACTAAATTTCATCTCTGCTGTGAAGTATACTATAAATGTGTGGTTATTATTTTTAAATAATTTTGAATATAATTTTAGGTATTGAGAATCTGGTTTAAGTTTGTAAATAATAAAGTTCAGCTTTGCACTGTTTCTACGAAAAATATTGATAATGAAGCTAACAGAATAAATTGTAGGGAAGAGACAGGTAAAACCTTTTTCTTTCAAGGCCCACTGACCAAGAAAAAAATGTAGAAGTGCATATCTTAAGTTAAAACAACCTAATTAATTGGGTTTTTTAATTTAAAAGGGCAGCAGTTTTTTGTGTTTTTCAGAGAAAAAGAACAAAATAATTAATAATTATAATGCATAGTGCTCTTGTAATATGGGTTTCTACTTGTGGTATATTGGGGATAAAAAGACAGGCATACCCAAGAGCAGCTAGTAAGAGAGATACCTGGATCCAGTAGAGGGTGCACGGTGGTGAGGGGACACTCACTCAAGAGATGGTCCTGTACGTAGGACTTTACAAAGACTAAAACATAAATCATGCCCCATTTGTTTGTATTCTGATTAGAGTCATGGTACTGACACATTAAAAGTAAACTCATCATGGTATATAACAAACTGCTCCATTTACAGTATAAGCTCAGTGTTTCAGTAGTTATAGATAAGACCTGCCATAGTCCGTGACTTTAAAAAAAAAGAGATTTATTATTTAGTCATAAAGCAGAAAGGAGAAGATAGCATTCCAGTTGAAGCGATCATATATTTAGAGAATATGAGATAGTTATAAGTTTTGTATTTAAGAGACTGGATGAGAGTTTTTACCTAACTTAACCAACTCAGTATGAATTCTGATATTTAGGAAAAGAGGTTAGATTTGATCACCAATTAAAACACTATAAGACAGACTTTCATGGAATAACCTTGCTGTCTTAAAACCAGAAAATGAAAGTTGCTCAGACATGTCCAACTCTTTGTGACCCCATGGAATATACAGTCCATGGAATTCTCTAGGCCACAGTGCTGGAGTGGGTAGCCTTTCCCTTCTCCGGTAGATCTTCCCAACCCAAAGATTGAACCGAGGTCTCCTTCATTGCAGGCAGATTCTTTACCAACTGAGCTATCAGGAAAGCCTTGTAACCAGAAACTGAAAGCTGAATTTCAATTTTAAGTGAGAAGGTGAAATCTCACTTCTTGGATTCAGAGAACAGATGAAATTTAGTAAAGGACCTTAATTCCCACCATCAGAGAGCTTTAAAATTGTTTGAAAATAGCACAATCCTTGGATTCCTTTTTTTAACCCCCAGAATACTGTGAAACATTGATACATTTAATTCTGAAATACATATTGGGAAAAGGGAGTGATTAAATATGATATATAAAGTATCAAAGATTTAAGAAAGAGTGATAAGAGTGGAAATATTAAAGAAATTTGAAGACACTTAATTTTTCCAGTAAGTTCAGAGGAAATCACTTTTAATAAGTTTAATTTTGTGAAAAGCAGTATTCAGTGGAGGCATTATTTGAAACTATTGTAGGGGGTGGGGAGAGGTTTCATCAGAGAAATAAATATATTTCTTGCTTAGCTATTTCTAAAAAGCCTTTGCATTAGTATATGATTTTAGGGTAAAAGCTCTAAGGCAATACTCTGTTATTCCTTCTTTATTGTACTCCAGCACACATCTTAGCAACTTAACAACAGCAGCAGTTTAACGTGACTTTTTAAATCTGAAATGTAAACTTGAATATCTTAAATTGCCCTGCTTTCCCAATTCTTCGCTTAGTATCAAAGACAATAATTAAAAAGAAGAACCAGCACCATGTGTTGAGTCCTCCCCAGAGACTAGCTAGCACTGCATGGTATTTCTTTTCTTTCTTTTTTTTTTTAATTTATTTATTTATTTATTTTAAATTACAATACTGTATTTGTTTTGCCATACATTGACACGAATCAGCCATAGGTGAACACAATCTCCCAATGCCGAAGCCCCCTCCCACCTCCCACCCCACATCCTCTACTTGAATCATCCTGTGCATCAGCCCCATGCATCCTGCATCCTACATTGAACATAGATTGGCGCTTCGTTTCTTACACGAAAATATACGTTTCATTGCCATTCTCCCAAACCATCACACCCTTTCCCTCTCCCTCAGAGTCCAAAAGTCCACTCTATACCTCTGTGTCTCTTGGTTGTCTCACATACAGGGTCATCATTACTGTCTTCTAAATTCCATATATATGTGTCAGTATACTGTATTGGTGTTTTTCTTTCTGGCTTACTTCACTCTGTATAATTGGTTCCAATTTCATCCATCTCATTAGAACTGAGTCAAATTTATTCTTTTTAAGGGCTGAGTAGTATTCCATAGTGTATATGTACCACAGCTTTCTTATCCATTCATCTGCTGATGGACATCTAGGTTGCTTCCATGTCCTGGCTATTATAAACAGCGCTGCAATGAACATTGGGGTACATGTGTCTCTTTCAATTCTGGTTTCCTCGGTGTATATGCCCAGCAGTGGGATTGCTGGGTCATAAGGCAGTTCTATTTGCAATTTTTAAGGAATCTCCACACTGTTTTCCATAATGGCTGTATTTCTTAAATACGTTATCTCATCTGCTCTGAATTAGCTTAGCTTTTGAAGTTATTTGAAAACACATTCTCAGTGGCTTTAAAAAAAAACAAAACTGGAATATCAATCAGCAGTAACTTAGGAGGTTATTGAACCATCTAACTGTCTTAGTTTTTTATTGTATTTGAGGAAGTGCCTGGCTATCTTCCTGACCTTGCCTTCATCTCCACCACTCTTTCCTAGAGTCTCTAGCAGAAAAAGAGTGAATAGCTCACTTGCTTAACTCACTTATTCTCTGTTAATACCGGGGAACTAGCTACTTCTGAAATAGGAGAGTCTGTATTACCTCCCAGTTATCCTTCCTGCTCCTGGAAACGTACATACGTGTTTATATTGGGAAGAGAGCGAGCCATGCTTCTCTCGCAGGTTGTTGTGACAGTTTTACCTCTTTTTGAAATACAAACAAAACTTGTGTGTTCAGATATTTTTATAAATTAGCTGGTTGGTTGTTCGAGTTAACCCATTTAATTGTTTTTTGACATGACACCAAGTCACACTTTTCATGCTGTCCATGTGTGTAAGACACTCCCGTCAGTAACACCTCTCATTCTCTGCAGTGATTCTCATTGGCAGGAGTGGGATGGACAGTTAGAATCTTTGCTAATTGAGGATGACCCACTGGAGAAGAATGTGCCTCTTGCTTTCCCCCTTTCCCTGTGAAGGAACACTGATAATTGCTGGAATTGACACAGCCTTATAGTAAACTTAACGTGATCAAGGAGAGAAGGAATGTGAGGCTTGAATAGGTAGAGTCCATAAGACTGAATTTAAAATGTAAAGGTCCCATATGACTGTTTTTGATTTTAATTAAACAAGGGCTTACATGTAGCTTTAATATATGATGTTCAGTTCATAGCCAGCTTAAATTGTAGGCATGAGAGTATGGTTGTACTCTAATAAATCTGTAATTGGATGTCCTCTGTTTACCTTTAGAAATAAAACATTACCAGTAGCAATAACTTTTTTCTCTAGGAAAAACAATCGTCTGCTTTCTTGCTTTTTGTTTTTAATTATTTATGACAGAAAATAAATAAAACACATGCTGTAATTCCAGATACCAATGGATCAGATAATTCCATCCCAATGGCTTATCTTACACTGGATCACCAACTACAGGTAAAGGAGTACTTTCTCAGCAGTTTCCTTTTTCCTTTTAGAGAAGTTTGTCTTTAAAGCTGGTGGTTGTATTCTTATTTGTCATTGTGTGTGCATTTATTTATGCTTTCAGTTGGCCTCCTTAAACTTCTAAAAATCAAATTGAAATAATTGATTCTCAATTAAGTCAGTGAGATTGCCAGAATCATATGTTTTTAATCCAACAATCACCTTAAAATACTTATATCTTTGTTCAGCTGCCAAGAATAGGTCTTGGCTCTTCATTGTTTGTGTATTAAAATTTAAAACTCATATAAGCTCATTTCTCCTTAATAGATTTTGTGATACATTGGCATGTTCATGGTGACTAAAATATAAGTAATACACATCTCTGCCTGAGTATGAGAGCTGTAAACATCTTTCAGTATAATAAAGTTTAGCAACTGAAATGTAAAACCAGAGGTCAAGAGTACTGTAGTCATGGTTCAAAAGTTTGAAAACAGCAAGTATAAATTTAAGATCTGAGTTAACACTGGCAAAAGGACACCAAGATTTTCTAGGCCTGGTTTATTTAACGCTTATTTTTAAAAGATCATTGCTTTAGTGCTATAAAAGTCTTGTTACAGTCTCTGTCTTTCTTAATGCTCAGCTAGATGTTGAGATTTGATTTAATTATGTTTTAACATTTGTGACTTATTTCCAGCCTCTAGCACCATGCCCAAACTCCAAAGAATCTATGGCAGTGTTTGAACAGCATTGTAAGATGGCACAGGAATACATGAAAGTCCAAACAGAAATTGCATTGTTATTACAGAGAAAGTAAGTTATCTTTTATGAATAAAAATAAATAATTGGTATTTTGAGTTTAAAATGTGCTAAGGTGCAGTATTGTTTAAAGACATGAAAACCATAATTCTTAGGATTAATCATGAAGTATATTTCTCATGTGGAGCTTTTCTCTATGTTTTTTCTTTTCTTTTTTATTTTTTTATTGACGGATAGTTGCTTTACAGAATTTTGTTGCTTTCTGTCAAATTTCACCATGAATCAGCCATAGGTATACATATATCCCCTCCCTTTGAACCTCCTTCCCATCTCCCTCCCCATCCCACCCCTCTAGATTGATACAGAGCCCCTGTTTAAGTCTCCTGAGCCATACAGCAAATTCCCATTGGCTATCTCTTTTACATATGGTAATGTCCGTTTCTGTGTTACTCTTTCCATACATCTCACCCTCTCCTCCCCTCTCCCTATGTCCGTAAGTCTATACTCTATGTCTGTTTCTCCATTGCTGCCCTATAAATAAATTCTTCAGTACCATTTTTATAGATTCCATATATATATGCATTAGAATACCATATTACCTTTCTCTTTCTGACTCACTTCACTCTGTATAATAGGTTCTGGGTTCATCCACCTCATCAGAACTGACTCAAATGTGTTCCTTTTTATGGCTGAGTAATATTCCATTGTGTTTATGTACCACAACTTCTTTATATATTCATCTGTCAATGGACGTCTAGGTTGCTTCCATGTTCTAGCTATTGTAAGTAGTGCTGCAATGAATGGGATACATGTGTCTTTTTCAACTTTGGTTTCCTCAGGGTATATGCCTAGGAGTGGGATTGCTGGGTCATATGGAAGTTTTAGTCCTAGTTTTTTTTTAAAGAATCTTCTATGTTTATGTTTTTTAAACACCCCTGGCTAATTGTCCATGTACAACTGAACTCTTGACTGAATTTTATTATATTAGCAAGACATAAGGGAAATAAATAGGTCCTCTTAACCATATATTTTATGTTCTCAGAATTTTAAAGTTAAAAGCTATTTAGATTTACTGGTAAACGGATTTATTGTCCTTGGACACAGGTAAAATAATTTGATTTGCTAATGTTTAGTTGTGCTTTATCTTAGAAACACTTTGGTATATATAGTCTCTCCAGGTGTATGTTTCAGAGAGTAGAATGACTTATTAGAGGCTTTATTTCATCTCTGAGTGTTTTTCTGAGGAGTTCAATACTCACAGGTTGCTCTGGGAAATAGACTACTTTTCTCCCCTTTTAAAGAATTACAGTCCTATTTCCATTTCTCTTCTTGAGATTCTTAAGAAACAATGTTTCCGTTTTCTTGAACATGACCTTCATGAATTTTACTCCTTTGACACTGATTTATGGTGGTACTTTCAAGAAGGGAGAAAAAGAGTTTTTTTCACAATTTTCTAATACAATGATTTTGATGAATTCAGTATAACATTTTAAAGGTAAAGCTAAATAGATTAAATATTAAACTGTGTGAACTGTAGAACTGTGGAATTTTGTCACACTTCATATCAAGGAAAAAAGCTATTTCTTATGTCACATGTTTAATCTGTACTGTTTTCATACTTTAATCATTTGAAAGAGGAATTCTATGCTGGAGAAAAAACACAGGATGAATTGAGAGACACTAAAAAATATGGCAGTTTTAATCTTTTTTTTAATTTATTTATTTTAATTGGAGGTTAATTACTTTACAATATTGTATTGGTTTTGCCATACATCAACATGTATCTGCCACAGGTGTACACATGTTCCCCATCCTGAGCCCCCCCTCCCTCCTCCCTCCCTGTACCATCCCTCCTGGGTTGTCCCAGTGCACCAGCCCCAAGCATCCAGGATCCTGCATTGAACCTGGGCTGGCAACTCGTTTCATATATGATATTATACATGTTTCAATGCCATTCTCCCAAATCATCCCACCCTCTCCCTCTCCCACAGAGTCCAAAAGACTGTTCTATACATCTGTGTCTCTTTTGCTGTCTTGCATACAGGGTTATCGTTACCATCTTTCTAAATTCCATATATATGCATTAGTATACTGTATTGGTGTTTTTCTTTCTGGCTTACTTCACTCTGTATAATCGGCTCCAGTTTCATCCACCTCATTAGAACTGATTCAAATATATTCTTTTAATGGCTGAGTAATACTCCATTGCATATATGTACCACAGCTTTCTTATCCATTCATTGCTGATGGATATCTAGGTTGCTTCCATGTCCTGGCTATTATAAACAGTGCTATGATGAACATTGGGGTACATGTGTCTCCTTCAATTCTGGTTTCCTCGGTGTGTATGCCCAGCAGTGGAATTGCTGGGTCAAAAGGCAGTTCTATTTCCAGTTTTTTAAGGAGTCTCCACACTGTTCTCCATAGTGGCTGTACTAGTTTGCATTCCCACCAACAGTGTAAGGGGGTTCCCTTTTCTCTACACCCTTTCTAGCATTTATTGCTTGTAGACTTTTGGATCACAGCCATTCTGACTGGCATGAAATAGTACCTCACTGTGGTTTTGATTTGCATTTCTCTGATAATGAGTGATGTTGAGCATCTTTTCATGTGTTTGTTAGCCATCCATATGTCTTCTTTGGAGAAATGCCTATTTAGTTCTTTGGCTCATTTTTGATTGGGTCATTTATTTTTCTGGAATTGAGCTGTAGGAGTTGCTTGTATATTTTTGAGATTAGTTGTTTGTCAGTTGCTTCATTTGCTATTGTTTTCTCCCACTCAGAAGGCTGTCTCTTCACCTTGCTTATAGTTTCCTTTGTTGTGCAGAAGCTTTTAACTTTAAGTCCCATTTGTTTATTTTTGCTTTTATTTTCAGTATTCTGGAAAGTGGGTCATAGAGGATCCTGCTGTGATGTATGTCGGAGAGTGTTTTGCCTATTTTGTCCTCTAGGAGTTTTATAGTTTCTGGTCTTAGGTTTAGATCTTTAATCCATTTTGAGTTTACTTTTGTGTATGGTGTTAGAAAGTGTTCTAGTTTCATGCTTTTACAAGTGGTTGACCAGTTTTCCCAGCACCACTTGTTAAAGAGATTGTCTTTACTCCATTGGATATTCTTGCCTCCTTTGTCAAAGATAAGATATCCATAGGTGTGTGGATTTATCTCTGGGCTTTCTATTTTGTTCCATTGATCTATATTTCTGTCTTTGTGCCAGTACCATACTATCTTGATGACTGTGGCTTTGTAGTAGAGCCTGAAGTCAGGCAGGTTGATTCCTCCAGTTCCATTCTTCTTTCTCAAGATTGCTTTGGCTATTCGAGGTTTTTTGTATTTCCATACAAACTGTGAAATTATTTGTTCTAGCTCTGTGAAAAATACTGTTGGTAGCTTGATAGGAATTGCACTGAATCTATAAATTGCTTTGGGTAGTATACTCATTTTCACTATATTGATTCTTCTGATCCATCAACATGGTATATTTCTCCATCTATTAGTGTCCTCTTTGATGTCTTTCACCAGTGTTTTATAGTTTCCTATAGATAGGTCTTTAGTTTCTTTAGGTAGATATATTCCTAAGTATTTTATTCTTTTCGTTGCAATGGTGAATGGAATTGTTTCCTTAATTTCTCTTTCTATTTTCTCATTATTAGTGTATAGGAATGCAAGGGATTTCTGAGTGTTGATTTTATATCCTGCAACTTTACTATATTCATTGATTAGCTCTAGTAATTTTCTGGTGGAATCATTAGGGTTTTCTATGTAGAGAATCATGTCATCTGCAAACAGTGAGAGTTTTACTTCTTCTTTTCCAATTTGGATTTCTTTTATTTCTTTTCTGCTCTGATTGCTGTGGCCAAAACTTCGAAAACTATGTTGAATAGTAATGGTGAAAGTGGGCACCCTTGTCTTGTTCCTGACTTTAGGGGAAATGCTTTCAATTTTTCACCATTGAGGATAATGTTTGCTGTGGGTTTGTCATATATAGCTTTTATTATGTTGAGGTATGTTCCTTCTATTCCTGCTTTCTGAAGAATTTTTATCATAAATGGATGTTGAATTTTGTCAAAGGCTTTCTCTGCATCTATTGAGATAATCATATGGCTTTTTTCAGTTTGTTAATGTGGTGAATTACATTGATTGATTTGCGGATACTGAAGAATCCTTGCATCCCTGGGATAAAGCCCACTTGGTCATGGTATATGATCTTTTTAATGTGTTGTTGGATTCTGATTGCTAGAATATTGTTAAGGATTTTTGCATCTATGTTCATCAGTGATATTGGCCTATAGTTTTCTTTCTTTGTGGCATCTTTGTCAGGTTTTGGTATTAAGGTGATGGTGGCCTCATAGAATGAGTTTGGAAGTTTATCTTCCTCTGCAATTTTCTGGAAGAGTTTGAGTAGGATACGTGTTAGCTCTTCTCAAAAATTTTGGTAGAAATCAGCTGTGAAGCTGTCTGGACCTGGGCTTTTGTTTGCTGGAAGATTTCTGATTACGGTTTCAATTTCCTTGCTTGTGATGGGTCTGTTATGATTTTCTATTTCTTCCTGGTTCAGTTTTGAAAAGTTATACTTTTCTAAGAATCTGTCCATTTCTTCCACATTGTCCATTTTATTGGCATATAATTGCTGATAGTAGTCTCTTATGATCCTTTGTATTTCTGTGTTGTCTGTTGTGATCTCTCCATTTTCATTTCTAATTTTATTGATTTGATTTTTCTCCCTTTGTTTCTTGATGAGTCTGGCTAATGGTTTGTCAATTTTATTTATCCTTTCAAAGAACCAGCTTTTGGCTTTGTTGATTTTTGCTATGGTCTCTTTTGTTTCTTTTGCATTTATTTCTGCCCTAGTTTTTAAGATTTCTTTCCTTCTACTAACCCTGGGGTTCTTCATTTCTTCTTTTTCTAGTTGTTTTAGGTGTAGAGTTAGGTTATTTATTTGACTTTTTTCTTGTTTCTTGAGCTGTGCCTGTATTGCTATGAACCTTCCCCCTAGCACTGCTTTTACAGTGTCCCACAGGTTTTGGGTTGTTGTGTTTTCATTTTCATTCGTTTCTGTGCATAATTTGATTTGCTTTTGATTTCTTCTGTGATTTGTTGGTTATTCAGAAGCGTGTTGTTCAGCCTCCATATGTTGGAATTTTTAATAGTTATTCTCCTGTAATTGAGATCTAATCTTACTGCATTGTGGTCAGAAAAGATGCTTGGAATGATTTCATTTTTTTTGAATTTACCAAGGCTAGATTTATGGCCCAGGATGTGATCTGTCCTGGAGGAGGTTCCGTGTGCACTTGAGAAAAAGGTGAAATTCATTTTTTGGTGCGAAATGTCCTATAGATAACAGTTAGGTCTAACTGGTCTATTGTATCATTTGAAGTTTGCATTTCCTGGTTAATTTTCTGTTTAGTTGATCTATCCATACGTGTGAGTGGGGTATTAAAGTCTCCCACTATTATTGTGTTATTGTTAATTTCCCCTTTCATACTTGTTAGCATTTGTCTTACATATTGTGGTGCTCCTGTGTTGGGTGCATATATAATTTTAATTGTTATATCTTCTTCTTGGATTGATCCTTTGGTCATTATGTAGTATCCTTTGTCTCTTTTCACAGCCTTTTTCAAAGTCTGTTTTATCTGATATGAGTATAGCAACTCCTGCTTTCTTTTGGTCTCTATTTGCATGGAATATCTTTTTCCAGCCCTTCACTTTCAGTGTGTATGTGCCCCCTGTTTTGAGGTGGGTCTCTTGTAGACAGCAAATATAGGGGTCTTGTTTTTGTATCCGTTCAGCCAGTCTTTGTCTTTTGGTTGGGGCATTCAACCCATTTACATTTAAGGTAATTATTGATGAGTATGATCCCGTTGCCATTTACTTTATTGTTTTGGGTTTGAGTTTATATGCCTTTTTGTGTTTCCTGTCTAGACAGTATCCTTTAGCATTTGTTGGAGAGCTGGTTTGGTGGTGCTGAATTCTCTCAGCTTTTGCTTCTCTGTAAAGCTTTTGATTTCTCCTTCATATTTGAATGAGATCCTTGCTGGGTTCAGTAATCTGGGCTGTAGGTTATTTTCTTTCATCACTTTAGGTATGTCTTGCCATTCCCTCCTGGCCTGAAGAGTTTCTATTGAAAGATCAGCTGTTACTCTTATGGGAATCCCCTTGTGTGTTGTTTGTTGTTTTTCCCTTGCTGCTTTTAATATTTGTTCTTTGCATTTGATCTTTGTTAATTTGATTAATATGTGTCTTTGGGGTGTTTCGCCTTGGGTTTATCCTGTTTGGGACTCGCTGGGTTTCTTGGACTTGGGTGATTATTTCCTTCCCATTTTAAGGACGTTTTCAACTATTATCTCCTCAAGTATTTTCTCATGGTAGTTTTAATCTGTTTTAAGTACTTTAAGAAATGTTAGTAAATTTTTGTTGGAGAGCCTTTCATTAATTATTCAGTTGTTTTTAGCAGGGCCCCTTTAGGAACTAATACATAATATCCTCTAAATAAAGGGCACTTAAAGAAGTTTATCAGGCTGTAAAAGACTCTGGTTTTTCTCAAAAATAATTGCAAGGGTGGTACTCTGTATTCATTTCATTATTTTCAAAGTAGGAAATAGATTTAAGTTGGATAGCACCTATTTTAATCATCTTGCCAATGTTTTATTAGCTCCCACTGCATTGTAGTTGAATAGAATTGTGACTTCAACTTTGCATATGAAAATGGGAATGTGAAAGTCAAATGTGAATGATTAAAACTGTCAAGGGTTACTTTCAAGTGGAGCCAGAGTAAGCTCTTCCCAGACTTTTTTCTTCTTTCCTACATACAAGGAATAACAAATGAAATTTTCTGGAACTTTATTTATACCATTGTATCTGTTTTCACTACTTATCAAAGTACAGTTAGGCTTATTAAAAGGAGTATGATATTTGTATGGGTATGCTAGAAGAGTAGACGATAGTTTCCATCATAATTGTGTCTGACTAGTGTACCTGGCCTCCATTCATGGGATTTTCCAGGCAAGAGTACTGGAGTGGGGTGCCATTGCCTTCTCCGTTAGTAGCAGCCGCGTACCTAAGATGTATAATGGTAGACCGAGAATCAGAGTTTTAATTAATTAGAACTTTCGTCACCAGCTGTTAAGGTAGGAATATTTCCATCCTATGTAATGTGTGGTATTTGTTTTTAGGCAGGAACTAGTTGCAGAACTGGACCAGGATGAAAAGGACCAGCAAAATACATCTCGTCTGGTACAGGAACATAAAAAGCTTTTAGATGAAAACAAAAGCCTTTCAACTTACTATCAGCAATGCAAAAAACAGCTAGAGGTCATCAGGAGTCAGCAGCAAAAACGACAAGGCACTTCATGATTCTCTGGGACCCTTAAATTTCAAAATATGCAAAGAAAGACTTTTTTTTTTTTTTTTTTTTAGGAAAGAAAAACCCTTATAATGACAATTCATGCGTGTTAGCTTTTGGCGTGTTCTGAATGCCAGCTGCCTATATTTGCTGCATTTGTTTCATCGTTTATTTTCCTTTTCTCATGGTGGACATGCAATTCAATTGTCTCCTTACATCACATGGGGGCATCTGTACTTGAATAAGCAGCAGTTCTCAACTTCAGAACAGATGCAGTGAACCATGGCTGTATATGCATGCTCGTGTGTGAAGGCTAGCCTAAGGAAATCGGGGGTGTCAAACTAGCTGCTATGAGCAAACATCGTCTTTTTCTCGAGGTGGAACCTCAAGAATGATTTTGTTCTTGTATCTCATCTCAAACAACCAATAATCTTTTATCTAAAAGATGGTATATACCAAGTTAAAGACAGGGTATTATAAATCTAGAATAATTGGTGGTACATTATAGAAATGCAGAAACTTTAGGGATAGTTGAAAGGGAGGGCTTTGATGCCAGCATCCTTGGATCAGTACTGAACTTTATCCATAAACTTTAAGGTAAGTGATGGCCGCTGTATTTAATAGAAGTGTATTTCTTTAGACTTAAATTTGACTATGATACATTGAACAAAGTGGAACCCTTTTTTTAAAAGGTATAAAGATTTTTAATTCTGTGATTGCGTGTATGTGTGCTGAAACTATAAAGCTTTTATGACTCTAATATTAATATCCTTTAAATGAAATTAAAAGGTAAATGAACATGATCCAGCTTAACCGATCATTCCTTCCTGCAGTGATTATTGTATTATTTTACTGTATATTTGAAAAACTGAACAGAAATCATGGAAAATGGAAATAATTGCTCCAGCTAAAAGGCGCAGGCCTAAACTACTTTTATGATACCAAATGAGTAAAAACCTAACAAATCAGGACAAGTTAGTAAGGAAGTTAAAGGAATAAGTCTCAATTCATCAAGTATCCTATTTATCAATATTGGAATGATTGATTTTCCTTGTAAGCCCATCCTAGAATGCCTTTCAACACTTTTAAAGGAATTTCACTTATAAAGAAAAAATTTATATTGTTAACAGTAACTTTGCTACCAACTTTGAAAATAAAAGTAATAATAAAACTTCATTGAAATAATAGACTATATAAGCTCTATTTTTTCAGTTGGTATTAAAATAAACTACATTTTGATACCAGTACAATGTGTCTTTTAAATAGGGATGTCATCAACCTCATTTTTATAGCATTAATGTTTTGTGAAGAGAAAATTTAAAATGAAAGCATAAATGCTGTGATTATTAGAATTATATTGTGATTGTATTGTAGTTTTGCTCTGTTTCAGATAAGCAAGTTGATCTAAGAAGTTATCAAAACTATTCTTAAAAATACTAAAGCAGGTAACTTTTTCTTCCATTATTTTTTCCTCTTCCCACTGAGTTTTATAATGTATTCCTTGTGTATACAAGCAATAAAGGTAAAGGACAGTTTGTATTTAACTGTGTCATTTTTAGCTTCTTCAGAATCTATTATTTAAAAGTTGCTGATAAATATCAATAAATATTGACTATTACTTCATTTAAATAAACAGAGGGTTTTCATTCCCAAATAATTTAATTACCTAGCCAGAGGTGATGTTAGGCTCAATGTATTAGTAGTCAAATAAAATTGGCATGGAGAATAACTTTAAGGAAAAGCTTCACTCTTTCATAGTATTGCGCTTGTTTGTACATCTGTCACTCCACCAAAAGGAACCTAGCCAGTGTTTAGAGACTTCTCTGATCATCTCAGAGCATGAGATAGCCAAGCGTAGATGCTAAGATGGAACTTTTCCATTAGGATTTAGCAGATTGCAGGTTTTCTTTCTGGTCATTAATGTGTTTTTGTTATACATTACAAAGTTAAAGGGAAAGTTTATTATCATATGCAGTCACTTCATAGAAATATCCCAAATAGGTAAATGGAAGAAAATAGTAGTTTTAAGTCATGGTGCCAAATGCAGAAAAGGCTGTTAAGCCCTCATGTGTCTGTTCACAGTGTGTTCCTGGGGTTTCCAGTGCTGCATTTGTCCTGCGCACTGAGTACTGCTCAGCCTTACTTCGTTTCTGAGTTCTTGCATTGCCAAGCTCATGTTTTTAAGTCCTTATTATTCTTGATGAAGGGGAAAAAAAGATAGCAGGGTTAATTAAAATCTGTAGCCAGTTTCACCAGTGTTCCTACCCATCAGCCCTTCAGAGATGTTAACAAGGAATCAAATTTGTTATTAATTCTGCTTTTACCATTTCTTCTAACTCATGTATTTTGGGGGATGGAAATAGCTAACAGACATGGAAGTATCTAAAAGGTCCTAGTCTGAAAAATTCACAAGCAGTCCTTAAATAAGCACTAATTACATTTTATTTTTGCCTCCAGGGGAAGAAAACAAAGCTTTTATCTAACTTACAGGGAAATTCTCCTCAGCAGTTAAAATAGACTTTTGAGTCAAATAAAAATCAATTAAGAATATTTACCTTATAGCCACATAGTATATTGAAGAGATCTGTTTAAAAGTTGTTTACAAATGTTTGACTATTTTTGCTGAACTATTTTAGAGCACTGAATGTCTTTTCTGTCTCTCCAAGTTTCTTTTGTGTTCCTAGTTTCAGCTGCTGCCTGTAGCCAGAGATCACAGGCCTTGCCTGTAAAACTCTAGTTTCTTTCTGTAAATGTGTGTGGTTTTCAGCGGTCAGCTCCTCTCTTCAAATGGTAGGAAGTTCTACTTCTGTCATTCAGAACATTTTATGTAAAATGATGTAATGCAGAAATCCTTGTGCATACTGTGTAATTGAAGGAAGCTTTTTAGATTTATTTTTGTTTGTAATAAAATTCAGATTGTTACTCTAAACTTGGTCATAAAACTGGTGAATGATTTATATCAACAAAAGAGCCATGAGGTGTTCAGCTCTAGCAGCCTTTTTGGCTTATCCAAAATAGAATAAAAACTGAAAAGTCAGACTCCTAATATTTAATGCCATCGTAAAATTTTTAAATGATTTTTGAGAAGCTTTCCTCAAATTCAGATTTTTGGTTAACTGGATTCTCTTCACAATTTCAATGAACCCTGATTTATATGAAGTATATAACACAGTGTACATCATTATACTTATGCTTATTAGCAACCTGATTTCTTATAGTCTATCTAAATTACATTATTTCATTTCTTTATCAACCTGTTAGCCTTCTAACCTACACATCTATGCATGCACATCCTTATAAACTCTGCCTTCACTTTAGTAAATACATCTGCTTATTCACCATTCCTCAACAAATATTTACTGGGCACCGGTGATAAGCCAAGCTGCTGTGGCTACTGCCAAGTGACATGTTTATTTCAGTCACATGGTAGTCAGATGATATTCCCATTTCACAGATGAAACAGTAGGCTCTTAAAGGTTAAGACTGGTGCCTGAGTCTGCTTTTCCATCATCATCTGTTTTCAGCAGAATCACATGCCTGGAGACTGTGGCCATTGCCAGCCCATCTGAAGGAAAATTGAATGGCAAACCAAGGAAGGGAAAATGAGGTAACTTTGAACTTACAGTCCCAGGGACTTAGTGACCACTCTATAGATAGCAACAGTGCCAACATTGAGACCCATGTGTATCTCTTTTAAGCCTAAGTATGTGTTCTAAACCACTTTTCTGTGCTGTAGTTTAAAATGCTCGCTGAGTACAGAGGTGCTTCAGCTTTTTCATTCACTTATTTGACGGGTAGTGTGTCTTCAGTCTTCTGCCCCATCCTCCGCCCCCACACTTGAAGAATGTGCTCAAAATGGGAAAACAGGTCATGGGCTTGTAAGACCTGGTCTTTAGGCTCCTCCATTCTTCAAAAAAAAAAAAAAATGAGACTTTACCTGGGGTTTTTCTCTTTTGGTTTGTTCTTGTTTTCTTTTTTGCCCTATTTGGTGTGTGCTAAGTCACTTCAGTTGTGATGGGGGCAAGGGGTCTCATTAAAGAGTAAGTGGAGTGTAATTTTTAATACAATAAACTGTATTCATTTCAAGTGTGCAATTTATTGAGTTTTGACACATGTACATACTTGTAAAGGGACTATCCCAGGTGGCTCAGTGGTAAAGAATCTGCCTGCAGTGCAGGAGACACGGGTTCGATCCCTAGGTCAAGAAGATCCCCTGGAGAAGGAAATGGCAACCCACTGCAGTATTCTTGCCTGGGAAATCCCATGGACAGAGGAACCTGGCAGGCAACAGTCCCTGGGGTCATTAAAGAGTCTGACATGACTTAGCGACTAAATACACTTGTAAAACCATCTCAGCAACCAAGATTCCGAACATTTCCATCCCCTGCAAAGCTTCTCTCATCTCTTACAATCTATCCATCCCTTCTCTCCAAGCCCCAGTGTTCTCCTCTCTAGCAATATAAAATAGTTAACATTTTCTAGAATTTTACATACATGAAATGATTCAATATGTACTCTTTTTATGCTTTTTCCTCCTCTTGAGTTGTTTTAATCCCTTTGAGAGGAATTTTTGATTTTAATCATTTTTAGTGATGCTTGAAAACCTTTCAGTATCAGTTTTTGAGGGAAAATATAGGTTTTAAGAGGTTGTAGGTGTGTCCAGTATGGCCTATTCGATTGTACAGTGTTACCATCTTCTGAAACATCTAGGATCACTTTATATTTTTATAGAACTTTAATACTTCACTCACAAAATCCCTTGATTTTGTTTGTTTTAAGCTTATTTTTATCTGTATTACTTCAGGTGTTAGAAATGTGAATGGTCATGGTGAGTAACATTAGTAAATATTCAGTCCTTGGTGATTTCAGCAAATATGATTGATAACTTCTTTTCAGTTTTTGGGTTTTTTTTTACATTGTAGCTACTTTTTTCTTGATCAAAAAAGGAAAGATAGGTTGGTTACACTGCAGAATAATGAAGAACAACAGTTTAAATAACAAAACAATCTTCTTTTAAAATTGTTAGGTATGATATCTTATACAGGTGCTATCAGTGGTCCTATCTAGTGCGTTGGCAGAGTGTAAACCGCTTACCAGCAGGATCTATACTCTTTGTCCATCGATCAGAGCATCTTATGCCCCTGCCACGAGGTCCAGTGAAACTTAGACTTCTGTTTAAATGAGCTACCCTTCGTATCAGTTTTTTTTTTTAATATTTTTTAAATTATTTATTTGTGCCAAATGTCAGTTAGAGCACATGAGATCTTTAGTTGCGGCCTGTGGGATCTTGTTCCCACACTAGAGATAGAATCCAGGCCCCCTGCATTGGGAGCACAGTCTTGGCCACTGGACCACCAGGGAAGTCCCTTCATGTCACTTTTTTCAGGGAAATTTTTCTGAGAAACAGTTAATGTTATCTGAGTTTCATGGTACTTTTACATTTCCAAGTAGTGAAAAGCATTCTTCATCCTGTAATTTAATGGTCAGCAATATCTTATAGATGCCATAAGGCAGCAGGATAATTGCCTTGAAAGCACTGGAAATTACTGAGCAAATGCTGACTGTTTATCTTCCAGAAGTCAAAAGCAGTTCACAGAATGAAATTACATTTATTGCTTATTTTCTCTCTGTGGATACTTGACTCTTCTTTAGTTATAGGAATGGCTGTATTAATCATTGATTGATACATTGACCAAATTAGAGACTAAAGAAACCTGAAAATGGTACAGTTATTACAATGTACTGTAATAATAAAAGTTCATTGAATGTGGTTTCTCTCAAAATACCTTATTTTACAAATTTGTTGCTCTTCCATCTTAACTATGCACTTTACCATGCTAGTTCAGATTTTTTTCCTTCTTTATAGTTTCACAGGTAGAAAATTTATTTCTTCCATAGATCTTAGACATCTCAGCATATGATATTTTTTTCCTTATTAAGTCAAGAGCTTTCACCCTTTCACTTAAAAGAAGCAGTGTACAGTTTCTCTTTGACATATCCAAATTGCCAGCATCACTATTCTTGCATGTGGGGGCGATTATTAAGTAAAATAAAGGTTCCTTGAACACAACTACTGCGATACCGCAACTGTCAATCCAGCAGAGGCGATGACTGTTAAGTGACCGGTGTCACCCCGGGAACACCAGAAGGACAGATGCTCAAGTCCCTGGCAGGACATCACAAACTTTCTTCACGGTACTCAGAATAGCTCACAGTGTGAAACTAATGAATTGTGTATTTCTAAAATTTCCTATTTAATTCTTTGGGGCCATGGTTGACTTTGGCTAACCAGAAAGCAAAACTGTGGGTAAGGGGGAAATGCTGCAGTCTTTGGTGAGGTCTGTAAATCAAAAAGTACAACAATTCAGCATTTATTTTACATTCTTGCTAGACAAACTGTTAATAGTACCTGAGCCAGTTTGGCTACATGAAATGTTTTAAACATTTCTGTCACTATCCCCTGGAACTTCATTTTAGGATCCAAAAACCTGCCTTTCCCTTAAATACCATCCTGTGACAGATGTGGAGGTGGTTGGTCTACAATGTGAGCAGGCTGCATCTCAGCAAACTGTTCCATATGAAAGCAAGAGGCACAGTCAGTAAAACGGAACAGTCAAATGTGCCCCCCCTCCCCCGCACACACAGTGCTTCGGCTCTTTGAGGAAGAAAAGGTCTTGGTTTACACTTAAAAATAGCCAGACTGCTGCTTGTTACTTAAAAGTTTTCCTTAACCACTCTTGTCCCAAATTCTCTTATTCTGCTGGCTGTTAGGGAAGAGACATTTTAGTATCCTCTAAAACATAACATCTCATCCTGTAGGACTGCCCTCTACAAACTGACTTCAAAAACACGAGATAGGCTTCTTTTTACTTTTCCTTGGTGAATAGCCATCTGTCTGGTTTTTTTGTTTTGTTTTGTTTTTAATGTTTTGGCTGTGCTGGCATGACATGTGGATCTTAGTTACCCAACCAGGGATTGAACCGGTATTCCCTGCATTGGAAGCAGAGAATCTAAACCACTGGACCTCCAGGGAAATCCCAAGCCATCTATTTTTAAGTGATTTTTTTTTTTTTTTAGTGTAAAGAAAAGGAGGAAAAAGAAAAGAGCTGAAGTTAACAGGGACAAGGTCAAACTGTTGACATAACAATCTCCAGTTTGTGGTCTTCATAATTCCAAGATAGGCATGCCAACTATAGATGGTGTGATATGATAAGTGCATTTCTGGTTTCTCTTACATCAGCATTCATCTAATTGCCCCTGGATTCAGGGAAAGGCACTGTAGTCATCAAATGAGCTTTGCCTTGGAACCTGAAAATGGGAGGGGTGTAGCTGTGGGAGGGGATGACGGAGACCTGGGAGGCAAACTGCCTCTGGTCCTGGCCAGATGCCACCCTTCTGTTGGGAGACTCTCTTGGGAGAGAGGAGACTGAGCCCCAAGTTTCTTCATTCATAAACACAGGAATGGCCTGGATCCAATTCTAAATGCCTGTCATCTCCATATTTAGTATTACCTTTCCCGTTCTCTGCTAGGGCTAAATTCGTAGTGTCCATCACATTATATACCTCAGGTGCTGATAAGAGAATGATCTCAAATATTGGGGGAAAATAGAATTGAACGTGTATTTGTGGATTCCTTCTTTCAGGAAAATATTCTAAATCTTCTCATTTATGTTGCACTATTGTTTCCATAAATTCTCCACAGAGAATGGTAACATTTAAAAAAATGTTACCTTGATTAGGAATCAGTAAATATCCTGAGAGGGCTTCCCTGGTGGCTCAGTGGGAAAGAACCCGTCTGCAACGCAGGAGATGCGGGTTTGATCTCTGGCTCAGGAAGACCCCTGGAGAAGGAAATGGCAACCCACTCCAGTATTCTTGCCTGGAAAATTCCATGGACAGAGAAGCCTGGCGGGATACAGTCCGTGGAGTGACAGTTGGACACGACTAAGCTATGACTGACTTAACGACTAAACAGCAATAACACATTCTGGGAACGAAAGTAAGAGTCAGATTTCACGTGAAAGATCTGTAGGACTGTAGGGAGAACCTGGACTGAGGGCAGATTACTGCTGCTCTGTTCTCATGATGTGTTTGCAAGCCCAGCACAATGGGAAGAGTCTCAGATCAAACGGCAAGGCAGCATTGCCACATAACAACATGCAACCAACTGTAAGTCTCGCTGTATTAAACCCGAGGCATGCTGAGGGGAAAAAACTGCCTCCAAACATAAGTGGAAATTGAACTTAATACTCTAATCACCATAAATTGTAGTGATTATTTGTGTAAAACCATAAATGTACACTATGACTAAATGAGTCATTTACGGAATATCCTTTCAGTTATTAACTTGGCATAAATACTAATCCCTAAAGATGAAGTTGAACACTAATCACGGGGAGCACGAGGACCTTTTGTAATCCGAGGATCGTATTTACGTAGGGTAATTTCCCCCATGGTAGTGGAGCAGGGCGGCTCACTGCTTTGTAAGTAGTAACATATGACAAGGATGCTATAACGAGGAATGGATTTTTGTCTCTTCTCCCAACCCCTCCCCTTCTTTCCCAATTTGAGCTTAATTAAAATTCCTCAGAACTTGGCTCTGCTTAACAAGCGGGCAAAGCCAGTCCTTTAAACATTGACACCTCCTCTACTTCTACCCATTAAGGGTCATTACTAGAGAGCACATCCGAGGTGTCAAGGCTACAGGTCAGAGGGCAAGAATCCTCAGAGCGAAGAAGCAGAATGCACCACAGCAAGTAAATCTACCATTTGCCTGACTCTTAAAATGCATTTTTAAAGGCAAATTTTTAATTTTTTGATGTAATCCTTGAAAGTCCACATAGCTTTACATCACATTTATCTTCTACAAAATGAGCAGCTGCTACCCCAACCCCGCTTGCAACCCCTTTCTCTGCCCCACATTTGTAAGTAATATACTACTATTTCTTGATTTATCAAATTTGCATTCCAAAATTCTGGCTTCATTTTCACAGTAGCCGGGATTTAGCTAACACAGGCACATCTCTCAGTCTCCTCTACTTCTTCCAAAAATAGTTGATCTCCGTTTTAAACCTGCCACAATTACATTATTGTGACCATGTAATTAGAATTCACTGTTGAGCCAAGTAAAGTATGACTATAACTATATTGCCTTTCTCTGAAAAGCATGTTTCTCCTAGTACTATTTTTCTTTTGCCTTATAGGTTTATCACCTTTACATACTTTGAACAGGTGTGTCACTCAACAGCCATCAATAATCTCGTCTCAAGCACAGTGGCCAGGTCCGCGTCCCCTGCGGAGCCATCAGCCTCCCTCTGAGTTCAGCACCAGCTCCTGACTGGCTTGGTGCTCTCCAAGCCGCTGCTCAGTGGTCCTCCTGGGTCCCCTCCATCACTACTTTTCTGGGCTAGATCTCTGTTTCCTGGACTTGTAGTCTGTCTGTTTTATGGTTTACAATGTTATCCAATAGCTTCTTCAGAAAGGCCAAAAACAAACTTTTGATTCATTATGTGGCTGAAAGATGGGCTTCCCTGGTGGCTCAGATGGTAAAAAAAAAAAAAAAAGCTCCCTGAAATGTAGGAGACGGTTTGATCTCTGGATCTGAAAGATCCCCTGGAGAAGAGAATGGCAACCCACTCCAGTATTCTTGACTTGAGAATTCCATGGATAGAGGAGACTGGCTGGCTATAGTCCATAGGGTCACAAAGAGTCAGACACAACTGAGTGACTGACACATAACACTTGTGGCTGAAAATGCCTAATGGCCCTTATATTTTTCCCCGAGGTGCACACTGGTCTATATTTCTGCATCCCCTGAAGACAGGACCTCCAAGTCAGAGGACTCTAAAATGTCCCTCTTGCTCAGCTGTTTTCTGGACCATTTTAGACTGTGTTTTTGTCTTAGTCGCTCAGTCGTGTCTGACTCTTTGCTACCCCATTGGATTGTAGCCCACAGGCTCCTCTGTCCCTAGTATTCTCCAGGTCAGAGTACTGGAGTGAGTTGCCATTCCTTTCTCCAGGGGCTCTTCTCGACACGGATTGAACCCAGGTCTCCTGCATTGCAGGTGGATTCTCTACTGTCTGAGCCACCAGGAAGCCCTCTTTTAGAGTCGGAGGGAGAACTTATCCTTTTAGCATTCCAGACTCCTCCTCCTTAGTATATAAGAAAATTCTTCCTGCTGTACAGTTCCATACTTTTCTTATTGTATCCTTGGACTTTTTCTGTCCAAGAACATGGATTGGGGGAGAGGAGGGAGAAGGCATAAGTAAAGAACTCAGCTGCCTGAAATTGACCCTCCTTGGCCTCTGAGGACTTGACAGTTTTCCAAGACAAGGGGAGGGGCATGTAGGTTACTCTTGTCTCAGGCTGCCACCTGTCCATCCGTGGATGTGCCACGAGTTGTGATGCAGCTCACGGGCAAAACACCTGACCTTAAAAGAGTCAAGATTAGTCAATCTCAAAGTAGTGAGCTGTAGACCTCTGAGAACATCAATACCATTTTTTTTCCTAAAAGAGCCAAAGCAATTTAAGTTACACCTGAGAAGGAAGAGGGAAAGGGCTTCTAGGATGTTGCTCAAATTAAGGGAAAAGCAAAGAGGGAAAAGGTTTATATAAGAAGGAAATATATAAAAAGATGTGCAGCAACTGCTGTCTCCACCATGCTTCTCCCTTGCCTGTCTCTTTGCATAAACTGGAAACATAAGATTTGCATTTCAAGCTCCATTTACCACTTGGAGTGGCTGAGTGACCTACATGAGACCAACAGGCAGTGGCAGGGAGACTGCTGAGGAGCTCCTGAAAAGGCTTTCTCTTTTTCCAGACAGAGGCTTGGAAGGAAGAAGCCTTTGTTCCTTCCGTCCTTCCTGCATAGGACCCTGTATGAGGACCTAACATGTGGAAGCATCATGTGAAAATGGTGCTAGAGATCCCACACATCAGGATGATGGAGATGAGGATGGGAATTACCTGGATGATTTACCCCACCAACCCTGAGGTCACAGTCTCCGGATAGAAGCAGTGAATGTCCCATACTTCCTTGGTGAATCCTTAGTCTAAAGTAGACTCCTTTTCCCCTAAAGTCAGGAACAAGACAAGGGTGCCCACTTTCACCACTACTATTCAATATAGTTCTGGAAGTTTTGGCCACAGCAATCAGAGCAGAAAAAGAAATGAAATCCAAATTGGAAAAGAAGAAGTAAAACTCTCACTGTTTGCAGATGACATGATCCTTTACATAGAAAATCCTAAAGACTCCACCAGAAAACTACTAGAGCTAATCAATGAATATAGTAAAGTTGCAGGATATAAAATCAACACTCAGAAATCCCTTGCATTCCTATACACTAATAATGAGAAAGTAGAAAAAGAAGTTAAGGAAACAATTCCATTCACCATTGCAACGAAAAGAATAAAATACTTAGGAATATACCTACCTAAAGAAACTAAAGACCTATATATCGAAAACTATAAAACACTGATGAAAGAAATCAAAGAGGACACTAATAGATGGAGAAATATACCATGTTCATGGATCAGAAGAATCAATATAGTGAAAATGAGTATACTACCCAAAGCAATCTATAGATTCAATACAATCCCTATCAAGCTACCAGCAGTATTTTTCACAGAACTAGAGCAAATAATTTCAAGCTTTATATGGAAATACAAAAAACCTCGAATAGCCAAAGCAATCTTGAGAAAGAAGAATGGAACTGGAGGAATCAACCTGCCTGACTTTAGGCTCTACTACAAAGCCACAGTCATCAAGATAGTATGGTACTGGCACAAAGACAGAAATATAGATCAATGGAACAAAATAGCCCAGAGATAAATCCACACACCTATGGACACCTTATCTTCAACAAAGGAGGCAAGAATATCCAATGGAGTAAAGACAATCTCTTTAACAAGTGGTGCTGGGAAAACTGGTCAACCACTTGTAGAAGAATGAAACTAGATCACTTTCTAACTCCACACACAAAAATAAACTCAAAATGGATTAAGATCTAAACGTAAGACCGGAAACTATAAAACTCCTAGAGGAGAACATAGGCAAAACACTCTCTGACATAAATCACAGCAGGATCCTCTATGATCCACCTCCCAGAATACTGGAAATAAAAGCAAAAATAAACAAATGGGATCTAATTAAAGTTAAAACCTGCACAACAAAGGAAACTATAAGTAAGGTGAAAAGACAGCCTTCTGAGTGGGAGAAAGCAATAGCAAATGAAGCAACTGACAAGCAACTAATCTCAAAAACATACAAGCAACTTATGCAGCTGAACTCCAGAAAAATAAATGAGCCAATCAAAAATGAGCCAAAGAACTAAATAGGCATTTCTCCAAAGAAGACATATGGATGGCTAACAAACACATGAAAAGATGCTCAACATCACTTATTATCAGAGAAATGCAAATCAAGAACACAATGAGGTACCATTTCACACCAGTCAGAATGGCTGCGTTCCAAAAGTCTACAAGCAATAAATGCTGGAGAGGATGTGGAGAAAAGGGAACCCTCTTTCACTGTTGGTGGGAATGCAAACTAGTACAGCCACTATGGAAAACAGTGTGGAGAGTCCTTAAAAAATTACAAATAGATCTGCCTTATGATCCAGCAACCCCCTGCTGGGCACACACATCGAGGAAAACAGAATTGAAAGAGACACATGTACCCCAGTGTTCATTGCAGCATTGTTTACAATAGCCAGGACATGGAAGCAACCTAGATGTCCATCAGCAGATGAATGGATAAGAAAGCTGTGGTACATAAACACAATGGAGTGTTACTCAGCCCTTAAAAAGAATAAATTTGAATCAGTTCTAATGAGATGGATGAAACTGGATCCGATTATATAGAGTGAAGTAAGCCAGAAAGAAAAACACCAATACAGTATGCTGACACATATATATGGAATTTAGAAAGATAGTAATGATGACCCTGTATGTGAGACAACAAAAGAGACACAGATGTATAGAACGGACTTTTGGACTCTGTGGGAAAGGGAGAGGGTGGGATGATTTGGGAGAATGGCATTGAAACATGTATACTATCATGTAAGAAAAGAAGCGCCTGTTCGATACAGGATACAGGATGATTGGGGCTGGTGTATGGGGATGATCCAGAGAGATGATATGGGGTGAGAGGTGGGAGAGGGTTTCAGGATTGGGAGCTCGTGTACACCTGTGGCTGATTCATGTCAATGTATTGCAAAACCAATACAGTATTGTAAAGTAGAATAAAGTAAAAATAAAAATAAATTTGCAAAAGACTATCTTAGAAAATGCAAAAAAAGATACATAGTAAGTCAATTAGAGAACAATAAAAAAAAATCAGGAGGGAGAATATTGGATAAGTAATATCTCAATCACATCATAGTTCAAAATGGAATTAAAGGATTGCGTTTTGAATGGGCAGAGGAAGATGGACAGAAACTTATATCTCAAATTCATATAAACTTTTATAAGATCCTGCATGTTGGTCCAAATAAACATCGAGAAAGGTCAAAAAATAAATAAAGTAGACTCCTTTGCTGTGCTTTTTTTTTTTTTTTTTGAAATGAGATTCACGTAATGAAAATTAACCACCTTGGCTTTACAATTTAGTGGCATTCACAGTGTTATGCAATCCCCATCTCTAATTCCAACACATTTCCATCGCCTCAAAAGAGAGCCGTGCACCCATGAGGCAGTCACTTCCTGTTCTTCCCTGCTCCCAGCCCCTGGCAACCACAATATATTTTCTATCTTATGGATTTACACATCTGTATAGTTCATATAAAAGGAATCACAATATGTAACCTTTTGTGTCTCACTTCTTTCACTTTGCCTATTTTTGAGTTTCACCCATGTTGCAGCATCTATCAGCACTTCATTCTTTTACATGACTAAATATAATAATGCGAGGTCATAGATACCCTGTATTTTGTTTTTCCATTCTTCTATTAAGGACTTCCCTGTAGCTCAGATGGTAAAGAATCTACCTCCAACGCAGGAGACTATTATAAACAATGCTGCAATGAACACTGGGGTACATGTATCTCTTTCAATTTTGGTTTCCTCGGTGTGTATGCCCAGCAGTGGGATTGCTGGGTCATAAGGCAGATCTATTTGTAATTTTTAAGGAATCTCCACACTGTTTTCCATAGTGGCTGTACTAGTTTGCATTTCAATTTCAATCCCTGTGTCAGGAAGATCCCCTGGAGAAAGGAATGGCAAACCACTCCAGTAGTCTTACCTGGAGAATCCCATGGAGAGAGGAACCTGGTGGGCTACGATCTGTGGGGTCGCAAAGAGTTGAACTACACTGAGCGACACACTACTGTTCATTGATTGATGGACCCTGGAGTCGTTTCTACCTCTTGACTAGACTATTGCAAATAATGCTGCTATGAACTTTGATGTATAAGTGTTTGCCTATTTTCAGGTTTGGGGGTTATATACCTTGGAGTGGAATTGCTGGCTCATCTGGGAATTCTCTGCTTAACTTTTTGAGGAAATATCAAAGTATGTTCCATGGCAGTCATGTTTTTTAAAAAGCATCCTATGCATCTCCTTGTATCTGTTTCTTACCTATCGTGCAAGCTCTGTAAATGTCCTGATCATATCACTGCACATTGTGTCCCCAAATACTAATGAAGCAGGCCCTCAAACGTACTTGTTGACTTAACAAAAAAATGAGTGAGTATGACAAAACTGATTCACAATTTAAACAGACCACTGTGGATGCAGGCGGTGGGTGGATCAGAGGGGCCAAGGATGTGGCAGAGAGCAACAGGAGCTGTGTTCATCTGGAGCCATGGACCAGGTGAGATACTTTGCTGCATGCTGACTTACCCTGGGAGCCCACGCAGCTGTCTCACACAGCCCAGCAGCTGCATTGTAAGCTGTCTGTTTATCTTCCCTCGCTGGGCTGAGTTCTGTAAGGACAGCCTCCAGGTTTTTTTCACGTTGCCAGTTGCACGGTAGATTCTTAACCAGTGTTTGATGAATGAGTGAATCTGAATGGAGAAACAATAGCTGCATGATCTTAGGCAAGATACTTAACCTTTTAAGTCTTAGTTCCTTCAGGGGTAAAGTGGTTCCTGCCTCAAAGGATTCCTTTGATGGGTAAAAGAAACAAAGCTGTCAGAGATCTTAGCACCAGGCTGCCCGTGGCAGTCACCCAGTAAATGATGCCAGAACACTCCTCGTGACTCTGCAGACATAACTAGAACAAATGGGCCCAAGGTGAGGGGACAGGTTTCAGCCTAAAAGAAGAACATTCTAACGTAGGCTAAAGCAGGACCATGTCCATGTCGTTTCCTTTAGTATACCCAGTGCTCAGCACAAAGTGAGAACACACTGTTGACTGAACATGTAGTGAGACTGACAAATGTGGAATGGGCAGCCTGGGGTCGAAAGCCACTCGTCACTGGGAGTGATCAGGCCAACTGTGAATGTTCACTTGCCTGAGATAGAGGGATAGGGAAGCCTGCTCTGGTAGGACAGATGTGTTGACTGCAGAGATCCCTTATAATTCTGGGTGGTTCATGTTCTTTGATGACCCTGGCAAGACAGCAAATTCTTCCAGGGCAAGAATTGGCAATAAAGAAATGAAAAAATATCTCTAGAGATAAGGGCTACCAAACATAGTATTTTTATTATCCTTCATGAGAAAAGGAAAGCATTCAAAATGCCTCAAAACTGAAGATGATAAAATGAAATTTGAAATAAAATGACTATTTTCTCAATAGTCTAAAGATGAAGGAAATCATAGAAAATGAGGAGCCTGAATCTCACAGTATCCAAAACACAGAAGCAAGCTAAGTGTGCGCCTATCGACAAATGGGTAAGTGTGTGTGTGTATGTGTGTGTAATTGAATATTATTCAGCCCTGGAAAAAAAAAAAGAAACTCTGCCACTTGCAATAGCATCAGTTCAGTTCAGTTCAGTTCAGTCACTCAGTCATGTCCTGCTCTTTGCGACCCCACGAATCGCAGCACGCCAGGCCTCCCTGTCCATCACCAACTCCCCGGAATCTATTCAAACTCATGTCCATCGAGTCGGTGATGCCATGGAGCCATCTCATCCTCTGTCATCCCCTTCTCCTCCTGCTCCAATCCCTCCCAGCATCAGGGTCTTTTCCAATGACTCACCTCTTCGCATGAGGTGGCCAAAGTATTGGAGTTTCAGCTTTAGCATCAGTCCTTCCAGTGAACACCCGGGACTGATCTCCTTTAGGATGGACAGGTTGAACCTTAGGTGAACCCAAAGGACATTATACTAAGCAACTGTCCATGGAATTCTCCAGGCAAGAATACTGGAGTGGGTAGCCATTCCCTTCTCCAGGGGATCTTTCCAACCCAAGAATCAAACTTGTGTCTCCTACGTTGCAGGTGGATTCTTTACATCTGAGCCACCTGAGAAACCCATAAATAAGCCAGACACAGGAAAATACCACAAATACTCTCTTATATGTGGAATATAAAATAGTCAAATTCATAGAAGCAAGGGTAGGATAGTGGTTGCCAGGGCCTTGGGGTAAGCTGGGAGGGGAATCAGGAGATGTTGGTCAAAGGATACAGACTTTCAGGGTAAGATGAGTAAGATATGAAGATGGCATGTATAGAATGGTGACTATAGATAATATTGTATTGTTTACTTGAAATTCACTAAGAAGATAGATCTTAAGAGTTCTCACCACGAAAAAGAAAATGGTAACTATGTGAGGTGACGAATGTGTTAGCTTTATTATAATCATCATTTCACAGTATATACTTAGAGTAAGAAATCAAGTTCAGTTCAGTTCAGTCACTCAGTCGTGTTCCACTCTTTGCGACCCCATGGACTGCAGCACTCCAGGCCTCCCTGTCCATCACCAACTCCTGGAGTTTACTCAGACTCATGTCCATTGAGTCGGTGATGACATCTAACCATCTGTTCCCTTCTGCTCTGTTGTTCCCTTCTGCTCTTGCCTTCTCTGTCGTCCCCTCCTCCTCTCGCCTTCAGTCTTTCCCAACATCAGGGTCTTTTCCAATGAGTCAGCTCTTTGCATCAAGTGGCCAAAGTATTGGAGTTTCAGCTTCAACATGAGTCCTTCCAATGAACATTCAGGACTGATTTCCTGACAGACTGGTTGGATCGCCTTGTAGTCCAAAGGACTGTCAAGAGTCTTCTCCAGCACCATAGTTCAAAAGCATCAATTCTTTGGCACTCAGCTTTCTTTATAGTCCAACTCTCACATCCATACATGACTACCGGAAAAACAATGGCCTTGACTAGATGAACCTTTGTTGGCAAAGTAATGTCTCTGCTTTTGAATATGCTATCTAGGTTGGGCATAACTTTTCTTCCAAGGAGTAAGCATCTTTTTATTTCATGGCTGAAGTCACCATCTGCAGTGATTTTGGAGCCCCCAAAATAAAGTCTCTCGCTGTTTCCACTGTTTCTCCATCTATTTGCCATAGATTGGGATGATGAAAAATCTTTGGAGATGGGTAGTGGTGAGGTTGTATAATAATGTGAATAGACTGAATGCTACTGAACTGTACACTTAGAAGTGGTTTAAAATGGTAAACTTTGTAATGTATATTTTACCACAATGAAAATAATACTGAAAATTTCCAATTTTCAAAATTGGAAAATTTTCCAATTGGAAATATCTCTCCAACTTACTTAAAAAAAAAAAAACAAACTAAAATTTGTATACATTTAAGATATACCACTTGATGTCTTTTCCTATTTTCCCATTTCCTTTTCCTATTTTCCTATAGGAAAAGACGTCAAGTGGTATACCTTAAATGTATACAAATTTTAGTGGGTTTTAAAAAGTAAGTTGGAGGGGAAGCTAGGATTCTGAGGTATGATTGTTTTGCTTAATGTGCACTTTTTAGCAATTACAGAGATATTTCCAATTGGAAAATTTTCCAAAAATTGGAAATTTTCAATATTATTTTCATTGGGGTAAAACATACATTACAAAGTTTACCATTTTTAACCATTTCTAAGTTTACAGTTCAGTAGCCTTCAGTCTATTCACATTATTATACAACCTCACCATTACCCATCTCCAAAGATTTTTCATCATCCCAATCTAAATATTATTTTTAAATATTAATATTTTATCTAACAAATTTGTTCAAAAGCTGGAGCTAAACTATTGATCAGCAATTAGCTTTTGTAACAAAGGGAAACCAATAGAATGTTGTTTTTCCTATAATCAAATGAAATTGCTTTCAAAAGGAGTAAAATAGCTGGATTTCCTGAGAAGGGAAAGAGCTATTGAAGAATTTTCTATACTTGTAAACTGTTTTAAATGTCATTTATTTGAGTAGCTAAGGAGATTAAAAACCATATAGATTTCATGTGTATCAGTCACACTGGTCAACAAAACTCAAATTCCCAGAGTCAATAAATGAAGCTTTATAAGCATAGATGCTACTGGAAAAATTTAAATCATCAGCCTCAGGTAATTTGGTTACTTGCTTTATTGCACCTATTTGAACTGCAGCTGCTTTCACGGAAGGGGTATAATCAACTCCACGTGCCCATATCAGAATCTCAGAGATAAGACTTGAAATTAACAATCAAAGTCATTTTTGATAACAGAGCTGCTTTCCATTTCTTCAGCTGACCTCACAGGGCCTCTTCCAGCACCTCTTCTCATGTGCCGGGCTCCGATGCTGGACACCAGTGCAGAGGTGTGCCTGGGTCACACAGAGCCCAGACGCCCAGGCAGCTCACAGGTCCTGACGAGTGTGCACAGTGGGGCCAGTCACACCGATTATAATCAGCTTCATATTGTTTCATTTTACTTCCTCCATTTGATAGAATCACCAAATTCAAAAGATTACTGGGCAGCAAAGGTGAATGAAGCAAACAGCTAATATCAGACACCATTTCAAAAGCAACTGCCTGGATAAGCCTTTAATAGAATTTCCCAGTTTACAACTCTGAAATTGAAGAAGGCAAGTTACCATGGAAACAAATAGTCTCTTTAAAGGGAGACGGCCATAGTCTCTTTAAGGGAGACGGCCTCCTCTCCTGATCTAAGCATGTTCCAGAAGGGAGGAGGTGGGAGGGGAGGGAAAAGGCGGGCCAAGCATTTTCGACTGAAACAATGAAGGGAAGTTTTCTTTTCATTAAAATCTTCCCAATGAAATAAGCTTGGAGGGTCAGCTCAGGACTTGTTTTCTTGGCTGTATTATTAAAACTTAAGTCAGAGATTTTGAGACATTTGGGAAAAATGACATTTTATTGGTAGTTTCTTTTTTTTTCTTTATTCAAATAGTGACACGTGCTATGACAAGTGAAACCCTCAGTACATGACATAAAAGGCAAAGAGGACTCACTTTTCCTGGTCTTCTATCAGAAAAAAATACCCATTGAAGAAACAGGCCATTGATTGCTTTTCTCTGCCTTTAGCCTCTTCATATGTTTGTATATATACATATACATATATATACAAGCAATATATACAAACAAAAAAAAACTAATTTAAAAATTGGGCAAAGGACTTAAATAACAATTTCTCCAAAAAATGTATACAAATGACCAATTAGCACATGAAATGATGCTCACCATCACTAATCATTAGGGAAATTCAGGTCAAAGATAGATATTATTTTAAAAAATTAGTATTACTGAAGATGTGAAAAAATTGGGAACTTTAAACACTGATGGTGCAGCCATCATGAAAATGATAGTATGATACTTCCTCAAACAGAATTACCACACGATCCAACAATTCCACTTCTGAGCATATCCCCAAAACAGTTGGAAACAGACCTGAAAAGATGTTTGCAGACCTGTGTTCATAGCAACAGTATTTACAATAGCTAAAAGATGGAAGCAACAGTAACATCAATCAATGGATGAATGGATAAACCAGTGTGGTATATACATACAATGGAATATTATTCAGCCTTAAAAAGGAAGGAAACTGTGACACAATTAAGACATTATGCTAAGTGATCAAAGCCAGCCATAATAATGTATAATTCCACTTCTATGAGGTACCTAGAGTACCTCATGAAAAGAGAAGGTATTAATAGCAGGGTGATTGAGAGGAGGCAGGCGTGGGAAGCTGTTAGTGTTAACTGGGTACAAAATTTCAGTTTGGGAAGAGAAAAAAAGGTCCAGAGATATATGGTGATGATGATTATACAACAATGTGAACACAATGCCATGAAAATGTACATGTTAAAGTGGGGGTTTTTTTGCATGTTTATGCAAATATGCATATTTGAGCACAATAAAAATTTTAGTTCAATATATATTTATGTACAGGAGTATTTTGTATATATGGATGTTTTGTATGTATAGATGTATAGAGATTTTGTTTTTGCTCTTGACTGTACTTTTACTAAAAGAATTGTACTACACACTTACTGCTTATGAAACAAACCCCAAACCTTACTGGTTAAAGTAACCATGTAATTATGCTTAGATGAGACTTCCCTGGTAGTCCAGTGCATGCAGATTTGATCCCTGGTCAGGGAACTGAGATCCCCCTTACTATGTGCAGTGTGGCCCCCAAAAATTATTTTAACAAAAAGCTATGCTTAGAATTAGGGAATCTATGAGTCAGGAACTTTACCTAGGCAGAGAGGGGACAGTTGACTCATCTCCATGGTGTCTGAGGCCTCGTCTGGGAAGACTCGAAGCCTGGAGCAGGAATCATCTGGAAGGAAGCTTCTTCACTTAACTGTCTGGCAGTTGATGTTGGATCCTTACTTGGGCTGTCGACCAGAACATCTACATGTGGGCTCTCCACATGGGCTGTGCCTTCGAGCTTCTTCACAGCATGGCAGCTAAATTCTATGGGCAGCATTCCAAGAGAAGAGAGCAGAGCATGCGGCAAATTTACAATGGAACGTCAGAGTGTCCTTGGCTATATGCAGCTGGTTTCAGAGAGGCAATGCCAATATGACCTGTTATAGCACACTGATTAGTTTGCTACTTGCATTTAGGATATTTCATTGACATCCCTTTGAGTCAGTAAAGATGTAATTCTTCAGTTTTCTCATTTCTTTATAATTACAAAATTACTTTAAATCCTAAAAGTGATATAAGTACAATAACAAAACTTGGAAAACATAAAAGAAAAAACTCTATCCGCAATTCCCCTTCTTCAACTAATCACAGTAATCATTTTTAGACTTTTTATTCCATAATTTTCTCATAATGTACATAGAGTTTATGTTTGTTTTTAAAAATTTCCCCTTAGCACATAATCCCCCAAATTCACATCTTAACATTAAGTTATCATCAATATTTTTCTTGTGTGGACAAAGCAAAAATAAGAGGGTACACCATGGGATAAAGACCTCAGGTAGGTTCTTGCTTATCTAATCCTACTAACAGCTATCAGGGAAAATCACTTCAGGGCTTTCAAGGTTTCCATCTTCGTTTCCAGGAGCATAAGGCAGACACACTGACTCCAGAAAAGTAATGTCCCGAGTGAGCTGTGCCTTCTGTCACGCTCATCTAAGGAGATGACTGACCTGGTGTGGAACGCCAGCTGGCGGCCTTTTACTCAGTTTTCTGCCACCCTGACTTGGCACTGGGGTTTCAAGAAAATGCGTGGATCTAGCAAATAAAGTTTGGCAGAGCCCGTGTCTCCCAAACATGACTCCAAACTGTTACTGGTTTTCATTGGTCTGCTGTGAAATGAGAAAAATGAACATGGGGTGGGTGTTTCATGCAGCTAAATGGATTCAGTTTTTTAAAAGCTAGGCTTTATTCAGAGGTGATTAAAATGTCACTATCGGGAGTTCCTTGGTAGTTCAGTGGTCAGGACGCCACGCTTTCACTGCCATGACCCAGGTTCAGTCCCTGGTTGGGGAACTATGATCCCACAAGCCAAAAAATAAATACAAATAATAAAACTAAAAATGTCAAAATTTATAACATTATTCAGATCATAGATTTTCTTAGCATTCCTAAGTAGCAAAGTAAAAAGCTGACAAGTCTAAACTGAGTTTCAGTCATTTGGCTGATCTGTGTTGCTTAGTCGCCGAGTTATATCCGACTCCTGCGACCCCATGGACTGAAGCCCGCCAGGCTCCTCTGTCCATGTGATTTTCCAGGCAAGAATACTGGACCAGGTTGTCATTTCCTCCTCCAGGGGATGTTCCCAACTCAAGGACTGAATCTGTGTTCCTTGCATTGGTAGGCGGATTCTTTACTGCTGAGCCACCAAGACAAATGGAAACACTGATCCAGTCGCCTTATTTGTCAAAAGGGATTACACTCTGAGGTTGTTGGGGTAAAAACTGCTTCACATGGGAGAAGGATGAGAAACTCGACCCTGCTCAGGATGGTCAAGTTGTGTGGCCTTGGCCATGTCATTTATACTGAGTCTCCTCAACTGTCACATGAGCGGAGCCGAAAGGCTTAACTGTGGGAAGTGCAGAGAACTGGGTAAGTGCCGAGGGTCTTGGGGCTGCACCCTCGAAGCTTTCCCTCACCAAGGCAGCTGAGCGGGTCCTGTATTAGCTGGTGAAAAACTCAAGAAGGGACTTTCTACCATCCCAAGTATTTCCCTGGGAGTTTCCTAATTTCAATGAGAAAGAATATTCTTTAATTAAAATGCCGCCACAGAAATTTTTTAAAGAACAAATTGCCATCTAATTTCCCTTTGATCTGTTTTTTTCCACTTGGGTTGCAAGGTTTTACAGAATTTTCCCCGAACGCTTGGAGTCTGCAGTAATTTTATTTCATTCTGATTAAACTTCAAAGAAGAAAACACCAAGCCACCAGAACAAGCTAAGCTTTTTTCCACTTCATTTATTGGGTAGGCATTTCGGGGGGCATCTACAGTGTGCCTCACGTTGTGCTGAGAGTTGGAGACACAAAAATGAATAAATACAATTTGGCCCTTGCCCTCACTGTGTTCAGTGTTTCCAGGACCTGAGCAAGCCACAAACAAAACTTTGTAATGCAATGGGGAGACAGTAGAAACAGCATCACATAGTCATCGTCTGCAGGGCCTTGTAGGAGCCAAATGGTGGCCCTGGCTGAGTTGATACTTTCGATGAAGCTTAAAGGATGAATGAAATGAAATCAAATCAAAAGAGGGCATGAAGGATAACTGAGACAGAAAAGATAGCAGAAGCCCAGGTCTAGGGGTGGAAAATCACATGGGCTCTGGTGTGTGTGTGCACGTATGTACATGACAACATATGTCCATGTATGTGTGAGTATATGCACCTATGTATGTGTGCATGCCTCTGTGTGTATGTGCGATTGTGTCTTCATAATAGGAAAGACCTAGAGTGTCATCTAGAGACTCCACTGATGGCATGGGGACAGGCAAGTTAACTTGAAGCAAGTTGCCAGGATTTATATTATCTGTGGAGCTTCCCTGGTGACTCAGACAGTAAAGAATCTGCCTGCAATGCAGGTGACCTGGGTTTAATCCCTAGGTTAGGAAAATTCCCTGGAAAAAGGAATGGAGACCCAATCAAGTATTCTTGCCTGGAGAATTCCATGGATAGAGGAGCCTGGTAGGCCATGGGTCCCAAAAGAGTCAGACACGACTGAGTGAATAACACACGCTTTATTATCTGTGGGTGTCAGGGAAAGAGAATCAAAAATTTGCTTTAGAGATCCTGGAAAGAAGAATGAAAATACTCCAGCATGGGTGAATTTGACTTTAATTTTGACTGACTAAATCAGGCAGACACCAGCATTGACCCTGGAACGAAGAACACAAGTTCTCCTGTAGAGGTAACGTGGGGACCCAATCCAGGGCTTCTCAAGCCTGGATGTCCGTTTGAATTCCTGGAGATCTTGTCAAGATGCAGATTCTGACTCAGTGGCCCAGGATTCTGCATTTCTGACCAGCTCCCAGGTGATGTCAGTGCTGCAGGTCCACGGAGCACACTGAGTAGCGAGATCAAATGTACTTGTTGCCCAGTCTTGATGCCAACCTAGACTCCACTGGGGACCCACTGACCTCAACTCAGGGCAGAGATCTCCAGAGGACCATGTTCAGTCCCTCACTGCAACCAGGCACATGGCCCCATCTGGCAGGAGTCCAGACCCTCTGATCTAAAAGGGCTGCTGGCTCCACAGACCTAGAATCAAAAAGTGTAAGTTGGGAGGAAGGAGGCAGAAATGGAGGGCTGGAACTGGCACTTACTCAGAAAATAGGCCCAGAGAGCTCCTAACAGGAGCTAAGTAAGACACTAAGGGCACAAGAAAAGGAAGAAGGAGCTTAGGCAAGGGCCCAGGCAGAGCCTCAGACACTGCACACAGCCATCTGCTCAGTGACTGTCTTCGCTTTACGCAGATATCACAATCATCTTCACCCAAAGCCATTGCAAAGCCGACCATAAATCCCTGCTAACAGATGAGGCTGGGAAAGTGCACAGCAGTTCAGGGGCTCACTTGACCTCCCAGCGGATACACAGGAGAGCCACAGTTCACACCCCAGTGTGCAGGATCTGAAAGCCCAAGTCTTTTGGGGACCACACACTGTCTGCTGTCCTTTTAATGATGGATGAGGTCCAGGCTCTGTGCCCTAAGGTATAGTCTTTCAATTATCTGAATCCAAAACCAGTGATGTCAGCCATGAGTGCCAGGCCAGGAGGAAGCCTGTCAAGAGAAGCCAGCATCTGAAGAGCTGGTATCAGGAACAGGACTGCTCTTGGACAACGTGGCCCAGCCCTCTTGATCCTAAAGTAGATCTGCCTCCATGTGGGCCAGCCAGGTGTCCAGCACAGCCCTAGCGATCTTGGTAGGTGCAGAGGTTAGTAGACATCTTAAAGCCATCTTGATGTACCTGAGAAAAAAGAAAATAGAGTGCTAAATGGGAAGAACTGCCATCTGACAAAGTGTCTGAACATAGCATACAGTCAGGAATTGGGAGTCGCTGTTACTATTATTATTATTGTTTTGGGGTGTTGTTTCTGTGCATTGCTATGGAACCAGTGAGTGATATACTAGGAACATTCTCAGGCATAATGAGATATTTCATTCTCAAGAAACCAAAGTCTACAGGAGTCCAGCCAGGTTGCTAAATGAATGAGCTGAAGCTTCATACAGTGTGATGGAGGAGCATTCACCTCCCTCCAAATATTTAGCTATCAGAATGCTGCTTGCCTGTGGTCACTGCTTATGGCCACTGGTTCCTCCTGGTTGGGCTATCATGGTTCAAAAATTATATTTCTAAATGCCAGGAGCCTTCCTATAAAAAGAGCCTCAGACTGGAGTTGAAAGAACCACTCTGCTCCTCACTGACACTCTCTCTGTCTCCTCACCTTGGGAAGGGAGACAAGAGCACCTATGCTGCCTGCCTCGGGACCAAGCGAGGTGCAGCAAGTGGAAGGAGGTAAAGACCGCTGTCCTCCATGCAGAGAAGCCCTGATATTGCCCTGCCCAAGTCTTGCCATTCTATTCTATTCTCTTTATTAATATTATTATTATTATTCTAGCCTCTACGTTCTCTCTAAACTGCCTCCATCCTTTAAAGAACCAGATGGCATTTACTTACATTCATACATCCATAAAATAAAAGTCTACATGGAACCTAAAAGCAAACTTCCATGTATAGATCTAAATACACCTAACATATATATAGACATGTATGCATATATACAGGGGTTTCCTGTTGGCTCAGTGGTAAAGAATCTGCCTGCAGTGCAGGAGACGCAGATTTGATCCCTGGATTGGCAAGATCCCTGGGAGGAGGTAATGGCAATCAACTCCAAAAATTCCATGGACAGAGGAAACTAGCAGGCTACAGTCCCTGGGGCCGCAAAAGAGGCGGACACAAATTAGTGACTAAACAATAATGTATGTAAACAGACGTGTGTGTGTGTGTGTGTGTGTGTGTGGGTGGGTGGGTGTGTACACCAGTATATGCACACACAGGCATATATGTATATATATGATTTTTCCCGTGTTCTAAATTCAAAGGACTACTAGCTAAAGCAGGTGAGACATTTCCACAATTCGTTTAAAAGATTATTATTTAAAAATGGAAATAGCTTGGAGCAGATGACTGGAAATCATTCCTCACTGCAACTCACATGGAGGAAGCTGTCTAATTCTTGGAAATTTAGACATTCTTCTCGTAATTTAGCACAAAAATGGGTCTGACTCAATCTGCTCTTCACATTTTGGTAATTTAAAAAGGACATACAGAATTTTATTTTAATGGTAATTGCAAACTCACGCAGAAAATGTAAATGAACATTTCATGATTAGCTTACAGCATAAACTATGGCTTCTATTAATGTATTCCAATTTGTAATTCTTTTCACAGTATGAGATTTGAAAGCTGTGATTAAAATTAATTAGGTTAAGTAAAGTTTATCCCCCTGAGCACTGCTGTTGGGAAAGAGCAAGAGGAAAACGCGCACTGCATCTGGCTCTGCAGGAAGCCGCGTCTTTGCGAGAAGTCGGCGACTCCTCTTCTCCTCACGGAGGTCGCCTGCTGCTTATTTGGCATATCTCAAGCACCATGTACCTCCTCAAGCAGCTAACTGAACCATTCAACTCTTCTTTGCTGAATCACAAAACCACATAGCTGTGACTGCATCATCTTCCGATAAGGACATTAGTTAGATCCATCGATTGTTTATGCAGGAAAAGATTGAAGAAAGGAGGAGAAGGGGACGACAGAGGACGAGATGGTTGGATGGCATCATCAACTCAATAGACATGAGTTTGAGAAAACTCCAGGAGATGGTGAAGAGCACAGAAGTCTGGCATGCTGCAGTCCATGGGATCGCAAAGAGTCGGATACAACTGAGCGACCGAACAACAATGGATTGTTTAAACATGGTACATCTTGGAGGGAAATCCATACATCCTGTAAAACTAAGGTAATGTGGCCACCAAGAATTCAGTACCGTAACTGCTGTGAAAGAGGTGCCAGATGAGGGAACAATAAGAAAGATAATAAATAATCCCCACCTGTACAATTCTGGTTTTGCCCAGAATTGTCTTGAATATTGATTACCACCTTTGATCGCCTCAACAATCCTGACAAGAGATCTTTGCTGTTGTCCCATTTTACAGATGACAGTACTGAGGTTAAGTGATCATTCCAGGATCAAGGAATGATGGAGATTAACCCAGGGCTTCTGAGTTCCTATCCTATACTCCTTCCACGGCTCACCTCTGTAGCTACTAAAAACAAAACTGAAGTAAACTTTTAACCTATAGTTTGCCTATGTTTACTCAGTAGGTTGAAATTCATTACCTAGGTTCCTAGGATATGAACTAAGGCAAAGTTTAGCAATTTCGGAATGGTGTTGTACATCTCAGTAAGCAGAACATCAGTCTGGAGGGCCAGGACGACACGGAGTGCAAAGCTGGCAAGGGACACCCTCTTCTTATTGGAGATCTTGATTCGAGTTATTCAGTCTTCCCTAATTGTCCTTCAGCTTCATACCCAGCTACTCAGGCTACCCCCAGCTCCTTTTATTTCCTTTGGCGCAATGCAGTCTCTGGTCCTGGGGCATGGAGATACAGACATGGACGACACATGTCCCGCCTCCGGGCTTGCCTGACCCATGCCCTGAGTCTTGATAGAGCCTCATCTCCTGTGACTCATCCTTCCTGGCTCTGCACACTGACCTGGCTTCTTCCAAAGAGGACTAGGAAATTGGGAGTATGGAAAACTGGGTTTCATTCAGCCCTTGAGTGAAGGGTGTAATTTCTTCAAAATCAGTGCTTTTGTCTATCAGCACTACCTGATAGAAATTCTGTGAAAATGGAGACTTCTACTTCTGAGCTTTAAACATGGTAGCCAATTAGCCACGAGGAACCACTGTGTGCTCACATGTTCTCTCACTTAGTCCTGTCCGACTCACTGCAGTCCCATGGACTGTAGCCCACCAGCCTCCTCTGCCCATGGAATTTTCCAGGCAAGGATACTGGAGTGGGTTACCATTTCCTTCTCCAGAAGATCTTCCCAACCCAAGGATCACACCCACATCTCCTGTGTCTTCTGCACTGGCAGGCAATTTCTTTACTTTTAGCACCACTTGGGAAGGCTTCCCCGATGCCTCAGCTGGTAAAGAATCCTCTAGGTAATGCAGCAGGCATAGGAGATGTGGATTTGATCCCGTCAAGAAGACCCCTGGAGGAGGAAATGGCAACCCACTCCAGTATTCTTGCCTGAAAATCCCATGGACAGAGAAGCCTGGCAGGCTAAAGCCCAACGGGCTTGCAAGAATCAGACATGACTGAGTGACTATGCTCGAAAAGTGGCCATTAAGCCCTTGAAATATGGCTATTGGCTGTGAGAAAAGATCTTTTTAAATTTATTATTTAATTTTAATTAGTTTCCATTTAGATAGCCACATGTGGCCAGTGGCTGCTGTGTTGGGCAAAGAAGGTCAATGATCTCTTCATTCTGTTCCATCATTAAAGCTCTGCTGCTACTGCTGCTAAGTTGCTTCAGTCATGTCCGACTCTGTGTGACCCCATAGATGGCAGCCCACCAGGATCCCCCGGCCCTGGGATTCTCCAGGCAAGAACACTGGAGTGGATTGCCATTTCCTTCTCCAATGCATGAAAGTGAAAAGTGAAAGTGAAGTCGCTCAGTTGTGTCCGACTCTTCACGACCACATGGACTGCAGCCTACCAGGCTCCTCTGTCCATGGGATTTTCCAGGCAAGAGTATTGGAGTGGGGTGCCATTGCCTTCTCCGCATTAAAGCTCTATATAAAATAAAATCTAAAGCTGGAAACCTCTAGCTTGTATGGTAGTAGACTGGTGAGAAAGAAGGGGAGTAGATGGGATCTAGTAGTGACCCTTATATCCAGCCACATGGAAAACCACAAGCTCCCAGAGATTAAATATAGAATGAATCTTTGCTTTTAAGGTGGAAGATTGTGTAAGAAGAGACTTTCTCTATTGCCAGTGGAGTTTGGGGCCAAGGAAACCAGTTAAACGTTCATATGTAGATAGTTCCTACTACATGGAGCTGGTGTGGTGTTAGCATCTGCTAAAATACTAACAAGTAAGCAGGGATGAGTCTACAGAACCCTTTGCCTGCAGAGGCTCATGGTACACTTGCTCCTTCCTCCCGCTGCCTGTCAGTAAAGATCTTCTGCCCAACTATGAGAAACGCATTACCCAGAAACATGTCTTAGCACTGCTGGGGAATGACCTTCTATTCATATTAAAGCTGTTTGAACAGACTAAACCTCTTTACTAAAATCCATTCAGCAAACAGGGATGGAACCTGGGCTGCAGAAACACAAAACATGAGACAGGTGTGACATCTAGCCTATGACCTTCAGGCAAGGACGATCCAGGGAATGAGTGAGAATTCACTGTCCTGGACTACTGGTTATAGACAACAAGCTATTATGGAAAGTTTACAAACAAGCTTCGATTTTTAAAATATAATGGCATATCTCTAAGTATTCCCTATGAGCACTAAATACTTGAAGATGGTTGGATGGCGTTATTGATTCGACTGACGTGAGTTTGAGCTAACTCCAGGAGATGGTGAAGGAGAGGGAAGTCTGGCGTTCTGCAGTCCGTGGGGTCGCCAAGAGTCAGATACCACTGAACAAATCAACAGCAAGCATGGGCTTTGAGGGCTAAAGCAGAGTCCCGGGGAAGAGGGAACAAGATGCTATTAATAGAAAGGGAAGGAAACCAGACAGTTTACAAAGGGGCTTCACACTCAGACCTCAGTCACCTAAACCCTGCATATTGTTAGCTTCCATTTTCCTGAGAGAAAATAGGGGATTTTAGGCCTTTCCCCGAAGTGGAACGGTGCGCTAGTGACTCGGGCGAGCCTTTGGACTCCTAGGCTGGGGTTTTTGCCCCTGCCGTGAATCTCACAGCATTTCATGGCTTTGGGGGAGTGATCAAATCAAATCAAACTGAGTTGTGTAATTAGGTTGTAAATCGGTGAATAAAATGTTCATGTTATAAAATTTCTGTGAGGAGGATGTTGGGTCTGGGTAATCATGGCACAGGTAGGTCGGTCTGACTGTGAGGTCCCGAATCCTCCCCAGACTGTCTTGCTTCCGATAACCACGGGGTGGCAGTGCAAGCACAGCCTTGCAGGGCCTCGTTACCATGGACGACCCAGGGTGGTGACAAGCGGAGTTTCCTGCGCCAGTCTAGGGTGACTCATTCCGCAACTCCAGGGTCGTGGTATCGGTTTCAGTGTGTCTGATTATCTGGAGTTTTCTCTGTGCTCTCCAGTCTCACCAGAGGCTGCTCTATTTGCGTAGAGATACCTGCTGTGGGACCTTCTACTGAATTATGTAGAATTAGTGAATGAGGGAGACGCTTCACGGGGCTGTCCGCCCTTTGAATGCCAAGTAATTGTCATCCTTCTGAGTAAGCAGGGCTGCCTAGGATCCTAGAAGGAAAATTCGAGGTCTCCTGCTTTATGTCCGGAAACCAATTCTCAGGCTATGTAGCATCTTGGTCGCTTTCAGTTGCGACTAGTTACAGAGTAAGTGCCATTAATAATAGGAAACTGGAGACTCAGAGGTGCTGAGCTTATTTCTCCCCAAATACAGTTAATATTCTCATTGCAAAGTAAGGTATCTTTGGGGGGTGACCCGGCCTCCCTGTTTCTAGAAAGGAGCATCCCTCACAAAAATTAATTATGCTATTAATGTTAGTTAATAGGGACTTCCCTGGTGCTCCATTGGTTAAGACTTTGCCTTTCAAGGAAAGGAGTTCGGGTTCAATTCCTGGTTGGGGAGCCAAGATCCCACGTGCCTGGTGTCCAGGAAACCAAAACATAAAGAAGCAATATTGTAACAAATTAAGTAGACTTTAAAAATGGTCTATATCAAATCTAAAAAAAAGAAAAATTAATTACTGCATATGGGAGAAGGCAATGGCACCCTACTCCAGCACTCTTGCCTGGAAAATCCCATGGATGGAGGAGCCTGGTAGGCTGCAGTTGGACATGGTTGAGAGACTTCACTTTCACTTTTCACTTTCATGCATTGGAGAAGGAAATGGCAACCCACTCCAGTGTTCTTGCCTGGAGAATCCCAGGGACGGGGAGAGCATGGTGGGCTGCCGTCTATGGGGTCACACAGAGTCGGACACGACTGAAGTGACTTAGCAGCAGCAGCAGCATTGAACTTGCAGGAAGTACCGTGTATACACTTACTATAGGTTACCTCCTTTACTCTGACAATGGCTAACAGAAGCAAATGGTAACATGATCCCGATCTTCCAATGAAGAGACTGAGAAACCCAAGCCATGGAATTTGAGTGAAGGTCTCTGATTGAAAAAACCTAACATTTGTGTCCACTTATGAGTAGTTAGCAGGTTTCCCTGGTAGCTCAGAGGTAAAGCATCTGCCTGCAATGCAGGAGATATGGGTTTGATCTGGGTCAGGAAGATCCCTTGGAGAAGGAAATGACAACCTACTCTAGTATTCTTGCCTGGAGGATCCCATGGACAGAGGAGCCTGACAGGCTATAGTCCATGGAGTTGGACACAGCTTAGCGACTAAATAACCAGCAATAAACAGATGTGAGTGCTTATCATGTTCTTGAACTATGTATAGGGTCTCACTCCACATCTGTCACACAAGCGGACTCACAGATGAGCCCCCATGTTCTAGTGCAGATTCTTTGGAGGTAGAGCAAGATGCCAAGATGCCCACCAGCTGGGATGGGCAGGAAGTCCCCACAGGCCTGGCTTAGCTGATGTTCAGCTGGACAGGCCCACCCCTAAGGTGAGATTGGCCTGGTACAGGCAAAGATGGAGGTGGTCTAGATTGTCAGGCAAATGGCTCAACAGCAATGCAGCCAGCACCGGTGCAGGTACACGAGCTTCCTAGTGTGTCCATCTGGAGATCAGACAGTACAAAGATCCTGATTTCACTCAGAAATGGCACCTTGTCCTCTAGGTTTATTTCCCTAAAGTCTTGATTATGATGACTCTTCCACTGGTTTGCATGAAAATGAGCATTCAAGGACAATGTGGTGAGTTTTTTTTTTAAAAAAAATCAACATTTATTACAGAGAAGATAACCCCTAATTTTGAGATTCTCCTCTTCCTGTTTATGGTTAAAATGTTTCTCTTAAGTACTCTTGGCTGGAAAATCCCATGGACGGAGGAACCTAGTGGGCTGCAGTCCATGGGGTCGCTAAGAGTCGGACACGACTGAGCGACTTCACTTTCAATTCTCACTTTCATGCATTGGAGAAGGAAATGGCAACCCACTCCAGTGTTCTTGCCTAGAGAATCCCAGGGACGGGGGAGCCTGGTGGGCTGCCATCTATGGGGTCACACAGAGTCAGACATGACTGAAGCAACTTAGCAGGAAGACATGGAAGTTGATTTATATCTTAATAAAGTTCCCTGGAAAAATAAAAACTTGACATACCTACAGAGTACTCCTCTTTTCTTCTTCTTTATAAAAAAGTTACAGATTAAAATCTAGGAACTCCATCTCTGGGTGGTCCTCAAACTTTTCCTCCCCTGTGCAAGTTAGGAATATTTCATATACTGCCATCTAGTGGTCACCCTCTGTCACACTTGCTGACTCGGGAGAAAATAAATAGTGTGTGGGAACACAAGGGGGTGGGTGTGTGTGTGTGTGTGTGTGTGTGTGTGTAAACTCAGGTGCCAACAACCAGAGATGTGTTAGCATGGAAAAATGCAGGTTTTGAAAACTGTGTAGAAAGAATCAGAGTGAACAGACCTCCTACTCCAAACCCATGTGGGCAGAATTGAAAGCAGGTGTGTGGGATTAGCACGCTGTATTTTTTCCAGCATCCACCACCCAAAGGGCAGCCGCACAGAATCGTTCATGCTCAGGAGCGCAATCAGCTAATGGGACGTGAGACGGTGTAGAGAAGAAGGTTTCAAGATGAAACTTGAACCAAATGTGTTCACGGTGTAACTCATACCCTTTGAATAACAGAGGTATCCCTTCCAACTCTGGGAGGGCCCCTCAACCTTTCCAAAATGGGTGAGTGTAGATTTCTGCAAGTGCCTGGTGCAGCTGGGAGCACAGCAGAGAATGTGGATTTGCAAATAGCAGGCGGCCTGACCTTTGAGGATGGCTCCCACTAGCAGCCGGTACACCCCACCTCTGTCCTTCACTGTTGCTGCAGCTTCTGGGTTTCTCCATCTGCAGCCTCCTGCCAATCTCCTCCTCCAAGCTGGCTGCTCATCTTCGTTTCAGACTGCTAGAGAGAGTGAAAGGGGGACAGAGAGAAATGCAAAGAAACCATGTCTAGGGTAGAGAGGAGACAGAGGTGCTTCCTTAAAAGGCCTGAAAACCCCTTCTCAACCCCAGAAGACTATAGAAGAGTCTTAAACTACATGGTGTTCTGTAACTCTCCCGAGTGGTCCTGAACTGAGTCAGCGAATGCAGGCTCTGGACACTAGTGCAGAAGCCAGTAGTCGGTAAGTTGCTAACTGACTGTATTCTGAAAGGTTACATGTATCTTGGGCTTCCCTGGTGGCTCACTGGTAAAGAATCCAATCTGCCAAGGCAGAGAACGTGGGTTCGATCCCTGGACTGGGAAGACCCCCTGGAGGAGGAAATGGCAACGCACTCCTATATTCTTGTTCGGAAAATCCCAAGGACAGGGGAGCCTGGATGGGGTCAGAAAGAGACAGACGTGACTTTGTGACTGAGCACACAGGCACATACATGTATATTAGTCCCATTTGAAATTTGAAATACATTTACACATAAAACCAATGAGCTACAGTGCTTAGGTTCCCAGGCTGGCTTGGGAAATCCACTTCTCTGCATCTGAGCTGTGCTGCGACCTTCTTTAGGTCACCTGTGCTTTCTCTGAGTGGGGTGCTTTGTGGGGAGGGAGAGAGGGAGGTTCTGCAGAACCTTAATCGTTGATACTTTTAATAATTCTCAGGAGAAACTCCTTAACACATCAGAAGAATATCCAGGGGGTAAAACTGGAAATAAAGAAATAAATCTGAATGCAATTAATCACACTTGCCAAGAGGATGTGTTCAAAGAATTCTTAGATAAGATAGCAGCAGCCAATAACTATAGGAAGAAAGTGCAAGGATACAAATGGGTGCCCTGCTTCTCTGGGCTCTGGACACCCAGGGCTCACTTGTGCTCCTTTGAGTCTTCTCCTCGGCTGTCTGTGTGCTCTGCACCCCTTAGTTCTGGCTCATAATAAGTGCTCAATAAGTGTCAGATGAGTGGAGCTGCCAAAAACAGGCATAATTTCTTGCATTCACTTTATACATAGTAATCAGTTATCTGCTATGATGGGCATGTATTCTAAGTACTGGATCAACAGTGGGCTGGGAAGTTGAGTCCCTGCTTTTATATCTTGTTGCAGGTTGAATAACGGCTCACCAAAGTGCCAGCATGCTAATCCCTGGAACCTTGAGTATGTTGTTATGGACATAACGTGGAAAAAGGGATTTTCAGACATGACGAAGTCAAGGATCCTGAGATGGAGAGAGGATCTTGGATTATCCAGGTGGGCCCAATGGACTCACCGAGGTTCTTATGAGAGGTCACAATGATGCAGGCCCACAAGCCAAGAAATATAAGCGGCCTTGAGAAGCTGGAAAAGGCGGGAAACAGTTTCTCCCCTGGATCCTCAAGAAAGACCACAGCCCTGCTGACATCGTTGCAGAGAAGACGCCGATTCTGACTCCATATTGGAACTGCTTCTTTGACTTGCTCTTCGTTGTTTTTGTTATTATAAGCACACAGCATGGCCTGCCTAAGAGAATCCTGCTCCTCTGTCTGACTGTTAAACGTGCCTTTGTTCAGGACCCTGTCCACCTGTAGATAGCAGGAAGGGAGAAATTGACACATCCCCCGCCTGAGGCTTGCCATTTTAGGAGATGTTTTCTAGATTAATGGTCTTTTTACTTTGTTTCCTCACCTTCCCCCATCTCCGATCTATAAAAGAAGCTGGCAACCAGGCCCCAATAAGAGGATTATTTTGAGGTGCTAACCTACCATCTTCTTGGTCAACAGGCTCCCCACTTAAAGTCTCTTTGCCTCACCCCTCACCTCTCGGATTCATTGACCCATCATACAGTGAGCAGAGTGAACTTGGACTTGGTAACAACACCTTGATTTTAGCTCTGGAAAACTGCTTTCAGGCTTCTGATCTTCAGATCTGGAAGGTAAGAAGTTTGTATTTGTGTTGAAAGGCACTCCATTTATGGTAATGTGTTACAGCAGCAATAGGACATGAATATAAACTGAATATAGTTATAACTTATTAGCTATTTTGTATAAAGTATAACAGGCTTCCCTGGTGGTTAAGTGGTAAAGAATCTGCCTGCCAATGCAGGAGATGTGGGTTCGATCCCTGGGCCAGGAAGATCCCCTGGAGAAGAAAATGGCTATCTCATGAACAGAGGAGCATGGTGGGCTACAGTCCATGGGGTCACAAAAAGTCAGACCCAACCGAATGACTAAACAAGAACAACATAAAGTATAATAGACATTAAAAAAACAGCCCCGATACATCATCATAATAGAGACAGTGCAGAATGATGCTCTTTTCACAGGTGGGCTTAATAGTTCGTTCTTCTGTTTACCAGTCAGAGCATCTTTTTGAGGCTGTACCTTTCTAGAATAGCAGAAATTCACTTTACAGCTTCCAACATCAGTTTCTGAATCTCCAAATGCTTATATGTATATAAAAAGAAAGAAGCATTTTGATGATAAATCCTTCCCTAGATAACAACTTTTACTTTAGGACAAATATTGTTCCTTAATTGACAGGTTCAACTTGGATTTTTCATCACAGCACCCTAAGAAACAGGGAGGAGATCTTTGCCTCTCATTTCTCCCAGGAGGAAACAAGCACAGATCTGACCAAGTTGCTTCACCGCCCACGAGCAAGAATATGAACTCAGCTCTTCTGACACCTCAACCAAGGGCGTTCCCCAGTCTCAGCTCTAAAAGAGGCTTTAAACACGCGAAGGGCTGGGGTTGACAGCTTGCTACAGGGAGAGGAGAGGAACTTTGGAGAAACACCAGTAGTCAGGACCTCTGGAATAAGAGAGCCTCCAGTTTTTACATTAAAACGAGGGGGAAAATGTGACAATTGGATGAGTTTCACTTTGAAACTCATTTAACCCGAAAAGTCAAAATGAAACTCCAGGGGTGCAAACCCACAACAATCAAAATAAAAACAAGTTTTCACAACCCGTTGTGAAGCTAAATATAGATTTTTTTTTTTTCAGATGGACCCTACTCACCTTCACATTCATGACTTTTGAGAACTATTTCAAATATTATTTTAAAAAAGAATGTCAATCAAAAGAAAAATAGTTTCGCGGGGGAGGGATGGTGAGGCTGAGCTTGTATGTGTGATGGGGGAGCATTTCTCTGACTTAGCTCCCCCTGCAAAACCATCAAGCTGTTTTTAAATACCATTTGTGGTCACTGCCCTGGTAATATTTTCTAATTGTGGTCAAAAGAAGCTGACTAAATGTTTGTGTGTTCGCTCCAGGGGGAAACTGTCAAAAGTCAGGGCCTTAGTGGATGGCCTTCCGTCACGTTATTTCTCACCTTGTTCTTGGGTGCATCTGTGAGAGCCCCTCTGCGTTCTGCCATTGTAAAGAGCATAATTCAAATTGAAAACCAAAGTACTCTGGCTGCAGCAGGGGCCGTGCACACGGCTTTTCCCTTTTCCTGTTCCTCTGGCCTCACCTCTGTGCCCAGGAGGAGGCAGACGGCGGGGGCTGGGATCACCTGGGGCCTGAGGCTTGCCCCCGGAAAGATGGCCCTTGGCTCCTCAACGTGCGGTGAGGGCTTTGAGCCAGGACGTTTGAACTGCTGAGCAATTTCTTATTAAGACATGAGCACCGAAGTGTCAGCTGGAGCTCTAGGCTTTTATTTGTGGTGGGCTGTTTTCCTGTCACGGTTGTTGTGGTTCACCGTCTACCTGAGTGTTCAAAACTGCTTTGCAGAATCCAATGGCTGAGCTCCAGATGGGTACTGCTCCTTCCCCACCCACCGGTGGCCCCCTGGGACAACAACCCCACGGTGCGTCTCCTCCTAGGCCCCACTGCATTCCCATCTGGAGAAGAATCGTGAGAAAACAGGCATGAGAAAACACACTGTCAGATCTTCAGTGTGTATTTCCAGGAATGGTACTTTGGGGAAAACTGAGACAGGTCTCCAGACTGCTGTGCCAAAGAATTCAGACTGTGATTTCCCGGAAACAGACGATGGAAATCAATTGTAACCCCGTGAAGTCCAAGAATGGAACTGGGACTTCAAAAGCCTTAGAATTTTGGGAACCACGCCTCATTTATGCTAAGGAAATAAACATGAATATGTAAAACATTTCCAAAACTAAAGCTACGGGGATATTTGTTAGGAGTTCACCTACCTATGATAACAAAAAATGGGAAAAAATCTAAATGGCTAATAAGTTATTGATCGATCACGTTACGGTATAATCATGTTTTTCGTCATCATCAGTACCTAGCACTTGTTGAATGATTACTGTGTCCTGGATGTTATGTATTAGCTTTATGGGTGTTATCACACTTAGTCCTTAAAAACCCCAAGAACTTACACTCAGAGAGGTAAAATTCCTTATCCATGAGCACAATACTAATACAGTGAGACAAACAGTAACCCCCTACCACCCCACCAAATTCATGGCCACCTGGAACCTGAGAACGTGACCTTATTTAGAAATAGGGTCTTTGCAGAGGTAATTGCTAAAAACAAAATCTCCCGGGGCCCATCTCTGACTGGCAGCCTTAACATGAGAAGAGAGAGAGTGATTTGAGCCCCTCAGAGACGCAGACAGGAGTCTACGTGAGGATGGAGGCAGAGACTGAAGTGCTGTGTCTACAAGGCGAGGAGCGCCAAGGGTTGCTGGCAGCCTCCTGGAGCTTGGAGAGAGAGACACATGGAGCGGCTTCGGCTCTGAGAGCTCCAGAAACAAGCGGCCCTGCTGACACTTTGATTTCAGACTTCGCCTCCTGAACTATGAGAGAATACATGTCTGTTGTTTTAAGCCACCCAGTTTGTGGTAAATTGTTATGGCAGCCACAGGAAATGAATACAGATGAAGAGAGTAGCACACAGAGGATTTGAACCCAGGCTGACTCCAGAACCAGAGCTCGCCCTCTGTGCCATGTAGCCTCCCACAGCCGGGCTTAACATGGTATATTTAACATCACATTTGGGTAAAAAATTTGAATAAATGCATAGAAAAGAACTGGAAGGATATATGGTGAAATGTTTATTTCTGGATAGCAAGAATCCAGATGGATTTTAATTTCCTTCTTTTTGCTTATCTGCTTTTTCCTTTTTCAGCATCAAAAGCGATACTTTTCATAGTAAGATGCACATGGAATGATGCAGGAGTGAAGGGGCATCATGCTACAACTTGCACTCAAATGGTTCAGACCAAAAAAACTAATAAATATGTATCTACACAGAGAGAAAGTGATTAAGCAAATGTGGGAAAATGTTAATCATTGAGAATTTGGAGAAAGGGTAGATAGGAATTCTTTGTATTGTTCTTACAGTTTTTCAGAAATTCTGAAATTGTTTCAAAATTTAAAAGTTGCCCCTACCCCCAAAAAGAGTCCTAACATGGAAGACATTCAAACTTGAAACAGAAACGACTTTATAAACATAAATGCCAAGACACGGCCAACTAGCGTACTCTAAGAATCAGAAAAGTTTATTTGTGGATTAAAAGCAAGTATGTGCATTACAGCAAAGATGACTCTCCAAAAGAAAAAAAAAAGGCAGAGATAGAGACAGAGTATCAGGTGATAGAAAGTTGTAAAAGAAGTTTCTGTTGAATTATTGCTCTGGGGCTAGCACAGCCGTGCAGCCCACGCCAGCTCTCCAAGGTCGTTTTTGTCATATGGCTGAGAGATAGTGATTTCAGGCCAAGCCTGGACAAGGAGTCAGAAGCTGAGACATTGCCCAGCCTGCTGGGGACCTATGTGCCTCGGCCTCTTCACAGTCCCTTCTGATGGCAGCTTTGAGTCACTGCTTACTAGTTCCCCAGGGTAGCAGCGTGTGTTGCATGGCTCAGTCATGTCCAGCTCTTTGTGACTCCGTGGACTGTAGCCCACCAGGCTCCTCTGTCCGTGGGATTCTCCGGGCAGGAATACTGGAATGGGTTGCCATTTCCTTCTCCCAGGGCATCTTCCTGACCCTGGGATCAAACGCACATCTCTTATGTCTCCTACATCACCAGGCGGGGTCTTTACCACTAGAGACACCTGGGAAGCCCCCATTCCCCAGCAGGTGGCCATCAACACTAATTCTCCAGGTTACATGTTTTAAAGTATTTACTTTTGTTTATACATTTGGCTGTGCCAGGTCTTAGTTGCGGCATGTGGAATCTAGTCCCTTGACCAGTGATCAAACCATGCCCCCACCCCTCCACACTGGAAGCACAGAGTTTTAGCCACTAAATCACCAGGGAAATTCCCACGTTATATTTTTAAAATAAAATGGATAGACAAACTAGAAAAGGATTTCTAGTTTATTGAAATTAAACTATTATTGATGGGCCACTTGATATTTTTAGTAGAACAGAAATCCTAATATGCCAATTTTAAAGCTCACTTCCAACCAACATGTCTAGTTTACCATCTGGATGAATACAGGCAAGGGTATGTCCATAATTTGGACTTATCTGGAAGGGAAAAGTGTCAAATTACTAAATGGCATTATTTCAGATGGCCCCTTTCTCTAGCACTAATTCCTATAAAAATTGTGCCTATTATGAAAAATAGCAGTGTTATTGGCATCATTTTTGTTTAATATATTGTGTAACTGGGCTAGTTCTCATCCATTTACAGGAGCCATTATTTCCTGCCATTCCCAGGTGGGTGAGTGGCAGGGCTGATGTAAATGAGCCTTGCTTAGAGGTAGCCCTACCTTCGGCCTCAAACAGCATAGATAAGTATATGGTTTGACAAATGCATATTGAATATATTGTGTGCCCTTAATTGAGTCAAAGAATAATAGGTCCATTTTTATTCCATTCTCAAGTTGTTTCACGTTCAACATTCCTTTCTCACAAAGGTTAGCTAATTGTTCCAATTTGCAGTGCCAAGTAATTTGTGCCTAGTAATTCCATAAATGTTTGTATTTCTGGTTTCTTACAAAGCAATTCCACTTCACCGTGCTTCTAAGTCTCATTTGCAGGGAAAGGATCCCACAAAGACTCATCCTGCTGTAACACTTGCATATTCTGAATGTCCCCAAAACCGCAGAGAGTATTGACTGCCCAGGGTGCCTCCCATGGACCATACAGTGAGAATCACTAGCCAATGGGAGGGTGTCTGAGTGGGAAGTTTGCTGTATGTATAGATAGTTTTCCCTAATATATTTAAAACTAGTTTGAAGTTCATGTGGGAAGAGTCCCTTTCTAGCCTTTCCTTTATGGAAAGAAAAAGCAGCTTCTTGGTAAGATTCCAGACTATCAGCCCCACCTCCGTGTTGACCTCTTTTCAACTGGTTTTATTAACATTTTCTGCTTTATGACATCCTCATAGTGTACAAAGACTGTGTCCCTTTGAGTCTTACACCTTCCTTCTCAAGGGAAATATCCTCCCAAAGCCTGGCCATGGCCTTTTGGATTTTTGTTCTTATTTTGGGGGTAAAAGCAATGGTGTTTATAAATTATGCATTAAAGCATGACCTAGTGATGCAGTATTTAAGCCCTTTTGGTAAGTCAGCCTTAATAGGTGAGTATCATTGATAAAGACACTTGCATCCATCCTAGACCACTAGACTCACAATCCTGAAAGGTACGATGCAAGCCAACCACTGAGAAGTCTTTAGTTGACCCGATGACTAAGTTAAAGCCTTTTTTTGGGAACTGACATTAAGAGTTATCCTTGTCAAAAACAACTAAGGTTCTCACGAATTTGGTGGCGACTGCTGTCATATTTAACTCTCTGCACTTAACCCACATACGTTCTTGTGGTCTTCCAATCTGCCTTGTAAAGGAGGAGGGAACCAGGCTCTTGCAATCCCTTGCTTAGTGAAAGCACACAGGATTATGTTGTGTGTAATGAATTCTAATTTTTCCATTTCCAGCAGAAGAAATCTAGGGTCAGAAAGTTGGTTTTCCTGCAAGTTTACACAGAGTTCATGACGTCGTGGAGAAGGCAATGGCAACCCACTCCAGTACTCTTGCCTGGAGAATCCCAGGGACCGGAGCCTGGTGGGCTGCCGTCTATGGGGTCGCACAGAGTCAGACACGACTGACGTGACTTAGCAGCAGCAGCAGCATGACGCTTGGGGCCAAGGTCTCTTCCAAGGATCCTTGTTCCTTGGGGACCTCAGGCAGTATTGACTCCTGGACCTGCAGTCTGTGATAGTCACCAGGTGAGCAAAGGTGCCTTAGGTTCGGGGTAGGGACTCTCAAACTCCAGTGTGCATAAAAATCACCCAGTGTTGGGAATGGGGAATTTTTTAAATGTGGGCTCTGGAACCCCTACCCACGTATCAGTTCTGCGTGCATTTTTAACAAATATTCTGCGTGCTTCTGATGCAAGTAGTTTGCAGTAAGAAGCACTGTTCTATAAACTGGGATGAAGCATATTCCAACATGTGCCTTAATTCATTGTTTGTTTTTGGTTTGTTTTCATATTTTCCACTCAAAATTCTATCATTTCAATATTTTTTTCCTAATGGGCAAACATTTAGGACAAGAAAAGACACTCAGGGTCATTAGTCATTGGTGGTGGTGGTTTAGTTGCTAAGTCATATCTGACTGTGTGATCTCATGGACTGTAGCCTGCCAAGCTCCTCTGTCCATGGGATTTCCTAGGCAAGAATGCTGGAGTGTGTTGCCATTCCTTCTCCAGGGGACCTTTCCAACTCAGGAATCGAACTCAGGTCTCCTGTGTTGCAGGGCAAATGCCTTACCTCTGAGTCACTAGGGAAGCCCCATTAGTCATTGGGGAAATGCAATGGAAAATCCCAATGAGATACTGCAGCACACCCCTTCAAAAGGCTGCAATCAAAAGGCAGTACCAAATGGAGACAGAGGATGTGGAGAAACTGGGAACCTGACATACTGCTGATCAGAGCATAAAATGATAACGCCACTTGGAAAAGAATGTGCCAGTTTCTTAAAAGGTTAAACATGTATTTACCATTTGATCTAATAATTCTTCTCCTAGGTATGTGCCCAAGACAAATGAAAACATATGTCCACACAAAGACTTGTGCATGAATGTTCATGGTAGGTTTATTCATAATTGCCCTAAATTAGAAACAACCCAAATGTCCACCTACTGATGAACAGATAAACAAAATGTAACATAGTTATACAGTGGAACATTGTTCAGTATTTTTAAAAAAGAATGAGCTGCTTATATATGGCACAACATGGATGAATCTCAAAAACATCACATAAAATAAGCCAGACACAAGAGACTACAGATCACATAATTCCATTTAGATAAAATTTCTAGAAAAGACAAATCTATAGAGATATAAAACAGATCAGTTGTTACCTGGGGCTGGGAGCAGGATTGACTTTGAAGAAACAAAAGGGAACTTTATATCAAGATGGAAATATTCTAAAACTGGATGGGAGGAATGACTACAGAACTCTGAAAAGTTACTAAAAAATCATTAAGCTACAAAGTCACAATGGTGGAGTTTTAAGATATATAATTTATACCTCAAAAAAGGTGTTTAAACAAACAACAGACTCTCAGAAATGGCAATTGAAGGGTACAGGAGTGAATGAATCAATCAAAAAACATTTCAAAGTATTTAGGAGCTGGTGTTCAAAGAAATCTATCTACATATGATTAAGCTCCTTCCGTTGCACACTGTCATCAGCTACAGCCTAACGTGAGTCTCATTAGTTGGTGGCTTTTTTCTTTCAGCTCGCTCTGAGTCACAGTTTCAGCCTCTGCCTTCACCGACTTATCCCCAACTTTCCAGCTGCTCTCAGCTTTTCTCAGCCTGAACCACCCCTAGACTCTCTTTAAGATAATAGGCAATTTTAGCCTTTTAGCTTTCTTAACAAGCAGAAAGGACTGTCCACCATTCCCTCTGACTCATGTGCTTTCTTTTCCATGTGGCAGGAGAAGAAAAAAGAGTTTTCAGTCCCACCATGTGTCTCTGTGTCAGCAATTCAATTGTTCCCTTAGCAACCATCGCTTTTACTGCTGGCTTTCCAATACACACAGCTTTCTCGAAGAGCTTAAAGTCACAGAATATCTGGTTCATGCCAGAAGCAGTTTTCTAAAAGACCAGTATCTCTTCTAGAGCCAACTATTTTTAAAACAATATTCAAACAAAACACACAGGTTTCAGACAAAGCCAATGATGCAGACAGCGCTGGGGAGATGATGCCTCCCAGGAACATTCAGCTGAGATAAGGAAGGCTGAGCAGCGCTGGTCGGCCTGCTCTCCTCCCGGTCGGTGGATGTCGTGGGTCACAGGGGAAATCAGGAAGTGGAGGAGGGAGGGTCATGCTGGGCGGGAGCAATCCAGTGACTCTCCTTTGCTGATGCAACAATCAAGGCGTTATTTTTGCATTAGACGCTTTCCAGATTTTCCATTTTTCAATCTGACTCCTTATGGGAGCATACTGTCTTCAATGTGTTTCTACATCCAGGTAAAAACTAAGACCCAAGGTTAGCTCAAAATGTGGTTTCCTTTATTATTCCATCCATTATTTATGTTCCAAGAGGATATGTAAGTTGTTTTTCCCTTTAAAACAAACAAAAAAGAGATATGTTTCCTATATCATGTGAGAAGCAACAGGGTCGTGTGTATACCCTCTCCAATACCATGAGAAGGATCTGGAGTTTGTGGCATTCTATTTCATGGGCCCATCTATAGAGATAAAAATCACTCAGTAGCAATGGTAGTTTCTTCTTTAATTAACAAGAGTGAAGGGGTATTTTATCACTATTTGAGAACACTGGCTTTTCAGCACTTCAGAACACCTGTACTTCAAACAGCTGATACTGATATCATGGTGAAGCCCTGCTGAATATTAGGTGCACTGTGAGCTGAGTATATGACTTGCAAGATTTAGGCATCTGCCTTTTTAAAAAATGTCTGGACATATATATGGTATTCTTTTTGTTTGTTTTGTTGTACTTTGCTTTATTACACTTTGCAGATACCACGCTTACAAAGTTTTTTATTTTTTACTGCGGTAATAACATTGGTTTGTAACATGACATTAAATCTCTTGTGTACAACACTGTATTTCTACTTTTGCATATGCTACAGTGTGAACAAGCCAAACCCAAACAAAAGGGTAGCTACAGAGAACAGAGTAGTGGGGTTTGGTTTTGTTTTTTAAATTCTTTCTATTTCAACTTTTCCTTTCAGTTAGTTCTGTTCCTAATTTAGGCCAATTTTCCTTGATATTAGCCCAAATTAAGACGATTTCCATATACACATATGGGTTCCATATTTATATATATTTCAACACAGAAGCTATTGACCCAGTGGGCTTGTAAAATAGGAAGAAATGCTCTGGTGCATTTTATAACCTTTAAGGATAGATACTCACAGTTGTATACGTAATCCTGCAGGTCCCGGCTCTGTGGCCTGGACGTCCCCAAACCAGTCCTCCAAGCCATTTTGAGAGGTTGTACTTAAGGCCAATCCACTCCCTCAGCGTTTCCCAAAATAATGCAAAGTCACCAAAAATGAACACTCAAGGTTCTAAGTCCGGGCCCAAGGCATTAAGGATAAAATTCACAGGCGATTTATCACAAATAGCCTATGAGCAAACACTGCCAACCATTCCCACACAAAGCAAAGAAGCAGCTTCCCTGGCGGCTCAGTGGTGAAGGACCCACCTGTCAATGCAGGAGATGCAAGAGACGCAGGTTTGATCCCTGGTGTAGAAAGATCTCCTGGAGGAGGAAATGGCAACCTACTCCAATCTTCTTGCCTGGAAAATCCCATGGATAGAAGAACCTGGCAGGCTATAGTCCATGGGGTTGCAAAGAGTCAGACATGACTGAACACACACACACACCTTTCGGTTCAGAAAGGGTAAAGAGAGTCCTCCCAATTGGAGTTTGCCTTGGAGGAATCAACAACTATCTGTTTTATTATGACAAAACAAGAATAAAAAGTTCCTACCTCTGTACTGTGCTGTGCTTAGTGGATCAGTCGTGTCCAACTGAGCCTCTATATGCCTTGAAATCTGTCACTTGGAGACTTAGGCAGGTGAATGAACTTGGGTCTGATCTGCTGTCCCTGAACTGCTAAAGAACAAATTTTTCCTCTTTAATGTTTCTGGGCATTGGTTTCCTCACATGCTGAGAGAGTGGGGAGGAATGAATAGCCTCCAGGCTCCACTGTGGCTATAATCTGTTTCTACTTCCTCCAGGTCTGGACTGTGAAATTCCATGATTTTCTGTGTGTCTGCCCCAGCTGCCCCGACCCTCTCTGGAACCCTTTCTTTCTCCAGGAACCAGGCATCTCTCACATGTATTGTTCATACACTCTGATTCACACAGCCTTTCTTCACACCACCATCCAAGTCAGAGGTGTGAAAATGAAGAAGGAAAAAATATACACAGACACATACATGTAAAGATACGCATCTATAAAACCATGTGTTTCAGGGGAGCCCACGGCCACCCAGAGCTCAGTGCTCTGAGCCTCACCAGGTGACTCTTCTCGGCAGGAAGTGACCCGTCAACATCCTGCTCTGTCTCGGGGGCCCATCACACATCCTGTTCCTGGCTGGGCTGGCTTCTCTGCCACAGCGTTGCTTTCTAGGCTGGATGGCCAAGTGGGGTGCTTTAACTGCAATTTCTGAATCAAGTTAGAGGACAGTTTAGCTCAGGACCTGCCATGCCGCTGGTCCAGTCCCATGCATGCGACCTCCCCACTCATTCTTGTTACAAGAACCACACGCTGGCAACTTGTCTCCCCAGTGGAAAGTTTCCCTGAGTTCAAACATAGTGGGAGAGTCTAGAGCAATTTTGCTGTCAAAGCTGACTGATTACCTACAAACAGTCCTATTAGTCCTAAGGACACTCATTCAGGAAACAAGTCTCCTGGTCTCTTTTCTCTCAACCCTTTTTTTTTTTTGGTTGTTACCCACCCCTTTCTCTGGCTCATCAGAAACAGGTGAGAGTTTCAAGATGATGCCCATGGTGGGTGGGAGCGTCAAGGCTGTGCCTTGGAGTCTTGTTTTCTTCCCAAAGGAATGGATGGATGATTGACTGCTGTGTGACCACTGAGGTAATACTGGTGTTCACTGGAAACATAAATGGCTTTCTGGGCTGTGAGGTCATGTGCCAAGACAGTGACCCTGGGGACAGGAAACGTGGGGGGGGGGGACCAATCAAAATAGGGAAAGAAGTATGAAGACCACACTTCTGAAAGCATATATATGCATGATTAAATTAGATCAAAAGGTCTTGAATCAGAAAACATAGACTAGTTCCAGGGAAAAATAATCTATAACTTTGCCTCCTATAGAGAATCATTGCTGGCGCTATAGTGTGTTTCATTCCTTTGTTTCCTATGGAAATGAAATTTAAGAATTCAGTTTTGTGACCTGTTTTCTTTCCAGTTGATAATACATCCCTGATCACTTTCACCACTCATTGCTGTGGGCCTGAGGCCCTTACATTACTCCAGGAACCCCCAAGGGGTGTATTGTTTATTTTTTGACTTAAGATGAAGCCTTTGGTTTTGACCTGGGTTCAGTGACAGAATCACTGCATCCGCAGACTTGCAAAATGATAGCCTGAGATCGTGCAAATCGAACGTGTTTCACAAATGAGAAAACTGAGGACTAAGCCAGAGCCAAACCCAGGACTGGATCCACACTGACCACGCCTGGTCTGTTTACCCCACACCACAGCCACAAGTGTGAAAAAGCTTTCCTTTCAGCAAACAGCCCTTGAGAAGCCTCAAGGTGGGAAAGGGGTGCAGCCTCCCAGGATTAGTGGAGGCTGCTCACCCTCACCCAAGAGAGGCCATGGCTGGAGAGTGTGAATCAGGGGACTGGGCAGGGTACAGGGAATCAAGAGCCTAGCCACTCCACGGAGCCTAGGGGAGACTCCTAGCATTCCAGGGTCTTCACCTGTCGGTGGTGCAGCTCTGCCTTCTAGACGCAGCACTGGGCCACTTCTCACCACCTCTTCCTCTTCTGCCCCTTCAGCCTAACCTTCCTCCCCTGGATTATGGCAGGAGCTCCCTGCCGGGATTTCAGCTTTCTGTTGACCACCACAACCCCCACAGTGATTGCCTACAACAACTAGTGCACGCTGACTCGCTTCTGTCATGTCCAACTCTTCTAGACCCTGTGAACCGTAGCCTGCCAGGATCCTCTGTCCATGGAATTCTCCAGGTAGAAATACCGGAATGGGTCGTCATTCCCTTCTCCAGGGGATCTTCCAGAGCTAGGGATTGAACCTGGGTCTAGCGCCACCTGGGAAGCCCCACAACAGCTGGTGGGCTCCTTTTAAAATGTTAAAGTTCTCCAAAGGTGCATTCTACCTTACTGTGGTTAAAGACCAAAGTTCTTACAATGTCCATGGGGGCCCTTCCATCCCCGCCCATCTGCCCCTCTCTGTCCTCCTACTTTCCTCCCCACCTTTCTGGGCTCCTGCCACACCTGCCTCCTCGTTCTTTCTCACACTTGCCTCAGAGCCATTGCACTTGCTGGTTCCTCTGCCTGGAGTGCTCTTCCCCACATACCATCCTGGATTGCATCCTCACATGCTTTGGGTTTCCGCTCAATCATCACATTTTCAGTGGGGCTTTCCCTGAGCATTTGAAGTTGGGGTCCCTAGTCAGGATTTTAGATGATTTCCTTCTAGAAATCTCTGCTCCCTCCTTCCTGAATTGATTCTCCTAGGCCCTGATCACTTCCAGACACACCACATATTCCACTCACTTTTCCTTGTCTGTCTCCCTCCACTAGAATGCAAGATCTAGGAAGCCTGGGGTTTTGTCTGCTCACATAATTAGTGAAAATCTTTTCTCACAACTCACGGGAACCAACTGCAGCTTAGCAGGGAAGGGAAGCCATTTATCCCAAGGACTCATGAAAACCACGGGCAAAAGGGAAGGCTGGACTCAAGGAGGGCTGAGAGACAGCTCTTGCTCCCCTCTTTGGAGTTCTGCTTCTTTCGCCTCTATGCGCATCCTGACTGTTCTGCTTCTCTAGACCATAGGACAAAATATGGCCCCCAGTTTTCATGCATCAAGTCAATTGGACATAGGACATACCAGGCACTGGCCTAAGTGCTCAGGGTGCCTCAGTGAACAAAGTAGAGTCCTGCCTTCATGGAGTTTACATTCTAGTGCAATAGAGGGATGCAAGCATAATCAGTGAGCAGAGACTATAGCACATTGGATGAGAAGACGGAGAAAGAAAAATGGAGCAGAGTCAGGAGGTGGGGACCTGGCACATGGGGTAAGGCACCCTGGGTACAGTTTTAAACATGGGTCAGAGGAGACCCCAGGAGGAAAGTAAGCTTTGAAGAAAGATTTCCAATCACCATACAAAGTGGCTCAGAAACTCACTGCTAAATCCACAAAAGAGAAATCTAATGGATCCAGCTTAGACCAGGTATCCACCTGTCCAATCACTAGGACAGAAAGGCAGGGTCACAAAAAGCAGGCCTGGTTTCTGGAAGCCCCTCCTGTGGATGAGACAGGAGTGGCGAAAGGCATTCCCAGAGGAGGGGGAATTATCTTGAGCTGGAAAGACATGGCCAAGTGGATCTGCCCCTGGAGAGAGTTGGGAACATTCTGTTTGTGCCACTGGAGCACCAGTGTTGACTTTAGAGGTTAAAAAAAGTCCCAATCCAGTTGAGTTGTTCGTGTGACCTCACTTGCTGGAGGTTTGTGGTAAACCAGTCCCCGATCCTGCCACATTTACAGGAAGGCATCGTACTGTCCAAGTGGCCCAAGACAAGTGGACAGAGATGGTGAAATCACCAAGAACCTTGCTGAATGTGAACTGACGCAGAAACTAATGTACCACGTCTCCAACTGTTGGGCTTGTTTCTGCCTGCTCGGGAAGGGTTGCCCATTTTTAGCACAAGCAGACCTGATTCTCATCTCTACCCTCAGGATTATTTTCCCAAAAGAGCAAAAAGTCACAAAGAATTAAGGGGGCAGGAAGGAATAAGGCATGGACATACTGGATGATAGAATGGCAGAAACCATGACACTCAGGTTATTTCCTACTGAGGGAGCCAAAAAATAGCAATGGAAAATTGATAAACCCCAAGTCATCTGCTGCTTTGCAAGAAATGCCTGAGAGAATTTTGAGCCTGGAGGATTAGCTCAGAGGACCCTCCTCAGTTGTTTATAGACTCATGTGAATTGTCAGCCTTTCAAAAGGAGACAAATAGTATTTATAAATTTACGAATTTAGAGGCCTCAGGCCCCATTACGAAAAACCAAGGAATGTAAGACGCTAGTCAAGTTTAAACCCAAAATGTAGGGCATCTCAGGCTGTGAGGTCACAGCAGAGCTCCTGGCTGACCATTGAACATAGATTGTCCCCCATCACACCCTCACTGCACCAGTGTTTGCAGGCAGTAGAGACTAAGATCTTCATATGTGGATGAAGGTGCCAAAGGTAAGGTAGAGAGATGACAGAATCAAAAAATTGTCCTGGTTTGCCATGACCAAAAGGATAAGTCTTTAAAGCCGGGGGCTTTATATGGGGCTGACTGCAGAAACCATCCATGCTCAGCACAGAAAAAGCAGGTCCAGAGTCTGTTTTGCACCAATCCAAGAGTCAGAGGCTCCTAGGAGCTCCTTGGGAGACAGAAGAGGCTTTGAGACTGGGTCAGCTTTGGTCACCTGCCTCCTCAGAGTAAGCAGTGAACACACCACCACAAGCAAAACTAAGTATCTGCAAGAGTTAAAATCAAGAAGATGTTTTCTGATTCGCTTCTGAGTCTCAAGAGATTTTTAAGCACTGTCTAGCCAGCAAATCGGAGAAGACACTGGTGACCCACTCCAGTACTCTTCCCTGGAAAATCCCTTGGATGGAGGAGCCTCGTAGGCTACAGTCCATGGGGTTGCTAAGAGTCAGACACGACTGAGCGACTTCACTTTCAGTTTTCACTTTCATGCATTGGAGAAGGAAATGGCAACCCACTCCAGTGTTTTTGCCTGGAGAATCCCAGGGATGGGGAAGCCTTGTGAGCTGCCGTCTATGGGGTCGCACAGAGTCGGACACGACTGACGTGACTTAGCAGCAGCAGCAGCAGCCAGCAAATACAAGTTGTTATTACACTTACCTGGGCTTCCATGGTTTGAAATAGATCCCAGGGACTCTCTAACCCCACCTCTGACTGATCAAGAGACCATACAACGGGGACCTCAAAAATGTCTTTTGGAGAATTTTACTGTGATCAGAAGCTGGTTTCTAAAACCTGAGAATCTTAGCTTTATTAACCCGGCAAAGAAGTGTTTCTGGGGTTATCTAGAGCTGAAGGAAAGCTTCACAAATCGAAAGATTCCTCTTTATACCCAAAGTTCAATCTAAGGAGCTGTCTGGAGGTCAGCCTCTCTGCTGCATCTTGTCACATTTCCTGTAAATCAGACTTAAATAAGAAAGGGCCTTCTACCTAAGGTGGGTCCACTCCCGGTCCAGCCTCCTGGAGGCTGGGACTCAAGGGTTGCAGAATGGTCTTGTGGAGCGCCCTGCTCATCATCACCAGGCACCATTGCTGGGTTGAGTCTGCCCCAGGAATAATGACTTGACCTTGGCAGTGTAAAATCTGTTTATATTCCAGAAAGTAACACAGCCATAGAGCTTCCTCTTCAAATTGCTTGTCCCAGCATTTCCCAGAGACCTTGCTGAATTCCTGGAAAGACTGGCAACACAAAGCTGCCAAGAGGGGCTTCCTGCAGCAAGAATGCAAGAGCAGAGGGAAAGTACATGTTGGGGCCACCGGGAGGGGGAGTAGGACTAGTCCCAGGCAGTTGGCTGCCCTGCCCAGTGACCACAGCATTTGGGAGATGTCTTCACCATCAGGATGACTTTGTTTCCTCGAATGACTTCAAGGAGTTGTAAGTGAGTACTAGATCTGAGTACTAGATGGAGCCTGCTGTAAGAAAAATGTGTACTGATTATGACAAATCTATATTTCTTTGTGTGTGTATGTGTGTGTATGTGAATCACTAAAGACTAATCCTGAACCAAGTGTAGAGGCCCTGCCTGCCCCGGGAAAGAGCATACGCTTTGGAGCCATAGAGACTGCAGTTTAAATCCCACCTCCTTCAGTTCCTAGAATGTATCCCTGGGCAAACTACTTACCTTGTCTGAGTCTCAGAGAGGCTGTTTACTCATCTGTGAAATAGTGGTTTTCACCTTGCAGGGCAGATTATTGTATTAATAACTGGATTAGAGGTGACAGAAGAATCTGCTAGCACAATGCCTGGCACATGTAAGTAGTCAATAAATGATAGTGCAGCTGCTATTGCCATTTTTAATAAAATTGATGACATTAAAAAAAAGAAACTGCAGGATTTGGAGAGGTGTATTAAGACACTTTCTCTGATGTCAGGGAAGCTAATGGACTAGGCACATGGATGTACAAAACATGACAGTCAGTGCTGACTGGCATTCTTCACCCTCTTTCCTCCTTGTCTTTTCACTCTGGAGGCAAGAAAAGCTAAATTGTCACTTTTCCAACCTCCCTGGCAGCCAAAGATTGCTATAAGACACAGTTCTGGTCAAAGAGATGTGAGCAAGATCTTCTTCCCTGGTAGAGACATGGCTAGTGCCACTCTTTCTTTCTTTCCTGCTGCCTTGAATGTGGACCTGATGCCTGGAGCAGAGGCAGCCATACAGTAGCCACAGTGCACTAAGACACAGGGTAGGGATGTCAGGAGAGAACAAGAAACAGGTCCTAACTTTTTGTTGACATCACTGATTGCTGCATCAGCCCTGGGCTACCTACTTCTTAGTCTTGCAAGAAAAATACCCTTCTGTTTGTTTAAGTGACTCAGATGGGTTTTCTGTTGCTTACTGCTGAAAACACTCTTATCTGATAAAGAATTTTGTGATAAGCTTCTGAAATACCTTGCTGACCTAAGCAGAAAAATCCACAGTCACTCTGACTCTCAAACTCTCAGAGCATAAGCTCTGTAGACATTAAATAATCTTACATTTTCGAATCCAAATGAGTATATGTCTAGGAATGTAAGATACACACATATATTTCTATAGCAGCTTATAAGACGTTGGAGGTTTTCATTTCTCAGCCTTTGGAGTGTGTAATCACAGTGGAACATGCTCATTCCTGGGCTCTAGCCTTGGAGATTCTAGTTTCACATTCTTGGGAAGGGTTCAGGATATCACAAAATTGTGCACAGGTAGTTTAAGAAGGCACAGGACTTAAGGAGACCTATGATATAGCCTTCCTTAGCAGGGTTCTAAGCTCAGCAAATCCTTAGTACTAAAGATTCCAGGAGTCAGACTGAAAAGGTAAAATAGCTTTACAGGGAGCATGGCACAGCTTTGCTGTTTTAATTCAACAGACTTACTCCTCAAATTACTAAAAGTTATCAAGTTTCATAAAAACATAGGATTTATATGCAATCCTCTACTGCCAGTTATACAGGCTTCCTGTTTAATTTTGCATAGCACTTGGTCTGGATAAACCAGCATTCAACCTGCACAGGGATCAGAAATAGCAGCGCTGCTGCCTTATGACCATATTTTAGTAGCTGGGATGACTGTGATAGAAACTCCATAAGACAGTGTGGGGCTCAACAGCTAAGCCTGACATATTCACATGTAGACAGACTAGGGCCCTTCTAGGGGTGCTTCCCAGATGGTGCCAGTAGTAAAGAACCTGCCTGCCAGTGCAGGAGAGATGCAGGTTCAATCTCTGGGTTGGGAAGAACCCCTGAAGGAGGGCATGTTAACTCATTCCACTATTGTTGCCTGAGAATCCCGTAGACACCAGGGCCTGGCAGGCTGCAGTCCATGGGGTCACAAAGAGTTGGACACGACTGAAGCTACTTAGCACGCACGCACAGGGCCTTTCTAATGAGAAGGCAGCCAGATACCTCCTTGTCTTTGGAAATGTTGCCATAATGTGACGCAAAGTACCTACATGGTAAGATCAGAATCACTGACATTGTGACTCAACATGTTTACTCAGAATTTGTAGTTTTTCATATTATCTATAGTCTCTCTGTCAGAACTACATATGTGCTTATATTTCCTGAATAAATTTTTAAGTGAGATCTTTATACATATAAATAAATATACATAAGGTCTTAGGTGGTGCTAGTGGTAAAGATCATGCCTGCCAATGCAGGAGATGTAAGAGACATGGGTTCGATTCCCAGGTCGGGAAGATCCCTTGGAGGAGGGCAGCAAAACCCACTCCAGTATTCTTGCCTGGAGAATCCCATGGATAAAGGAGCCTGACGAGTTACAATCTAGGGTCACAAAGAGTGGGACTCAACTAAAGCAACTTAGCAGGCATGCAAGGTCTTGAAGGTTGTTTTCTGCTTCGAGTGTTGTTGTTGTTGTTTTTTTAACCCAGCAGAAAACTGTTTTAAGAGCCAAATATATTGTCTTTGTAGATTAGGCTTCTTTCTAGTATCCCTGATGGCAAATATTGCTAAATAGTCTTAGGTTCACATATAGAGTACTGTGTAAATTCCTTTATCAACTCACTTTTGAGAAATAATTGCTGAGCTTCACATTTTAGTATCTGTTGATACAATTTACAGCAGCCCATCCTCATATTGCATTTTCTTCTTTTTAGTTTTCTGAATGTTGAGCTTTTTTTTTTTAATACTTTGTTCTACGTTACAATACTGTATTGGTTCAATTTTTACTACTGATAATAATAGTATAACTTTAACAAGCCCTAGCTGTATAGCAGACACTGTACCATACTCTTTACGTGAAGTATTGTATTTGATCTCACTACAACCCAGTGAGGGGGGGTACTGTTGTCATGGCCATTTTACAGGTGAGTAAACTGACTTTGGGGAAGTTAAATTACTTATCCTCGGACAAAGCCTGAAACTCATCAAGCCAAGTTTTGAATCTAGGGAATTCTTTTCCCAAAGTCTACCCACTTAACCACCAAGTGCCATTTATCATCCACACTTATCAACTGTATTTTCCTCGCGGTCATGCTGTAAGAATCTTTGAACAGTTATTCTATCGTGAATGATTGTCATCAAGCCTGGCAGCCATATTCTGCTATAGCATCATCTGTAAAATCTTTTCAAAACAAGTATGGCCATGGGTCTTTTACTTGTAAAACTGCTGTGTTTCTGTGTTTTTAAACCTGTTTTGAGTCACTTCCATCAATGCTGGTGAGACAGAAGAACACGAGTTTTGGAGTCAGATGTGTTGCTTATGTGGCCCAAGCTGGACATTAATCTCTTTAAGCTACAGTTTGCACATCTTTAAAGGGGAAGTGTTCGTGCTACCTTCTCATTCCCCAGGATTATGTTCTGGCCAAACAAGCTAGTGGATGTGAGAAATGCTTTGAGAATGATGGAGTGATATAGACATTATTATTGTTTAATGAAGTGCAGTTGATTTACAATATTGGGTTAGTTTTAGGTACACAGCCAAGTGATTCAGTTTTTTTTTCTCCCCAAATGATGTCCCATTTTGAGTTACTAAAAGGTATTTACATCATTATTTTATAACTTTCATTTCCATACAACTTTTCTGACTAGTTTCACTATAATTCACAATCACAAAATCTCCAAGTGGCCTTCAGGCCTGCCTGGTGAGCCCACCACATGCTCCACGTCGGCGAGCTTTCCCGTTTGCCGAAATGACCATTTTATGGTCATTCGGTGAAATGGTCGCCCTTCACAGGATACCCACCCCCAGTTTTAGCTAGGGACCTTGCCTCCTTGCACTTCCTCAAGAAAGCTGCAGCAACCCAAAGGGCCCCCTTCATCATGTCACCACCTCAGGGCTGCCTTCCGGTCACCAGGGATCAAGTCTTTCTCGCTCTAGGGACTATCCACCCTCCGGTGCCCATCTCTCCTCATGCTTCTCAGGGACTTTGTTTCCCCAGTTTTTCCTTCTCTTCAGCTCCATTCATTTCACTTCCTCTACTAGAGTGTGATCCTGTGCCTCCCGTATTAAAAATAGAAACAACAACTCCCTTAGGACACGTTTTCACATAGCCCCTGCCCTGCTTCTCTGCTCTCCCTAGAAAACCGTTAACACACTCTCCTGGTCCTGCTGCCTGCTTTCCGGCTGCCTCTTGTCCAAACTTGCTGCTCTTTCATCAAATTTGCTTCATTTTTCTCAACCTCCGAGTACTAGGGTTTGGGCAGTGACCCCTAGTCTTCCATGTCCTCATACATTCTCTAAGGAGTCTCATACAGTGTCATGACTTGGGAAAAACCCTGATGCTCTTGTGTGGTACCATTCTTTCTCATTTAACCTTGCTCACCCAGGTCAGGTCTTTGTTTTTTTGAAATACACCAAGCTCATTCTCAGAGCCTGGAAGTTTTTCTCTACCTGGAATGTTCTTTCCCTCAACTTTGTGTTTATTTCACTTGGTTTTTCCTCAGCGGTCAGATATTGACTTCAAGGTCACCTGCTCAAAGACACCTTCCCTGAACACTCCCGGTCTCTCTCTCTCTCACTCCATCCAGTATTTAATTCTTTGCAAATCACCTACCACTCCATGTGTTTCTTATTTGTGTGTTATCTTTGTTGTTTAGTTGATAAATTGTATTTGACTATTTAGTGACCCCATGGACCATAGCTCTGCCAGTCTCCTCTGTCCATGTGATTTCCCAGGCAATAATACTGCAGTGGATTGCCATTTCTCCAGGGGATTTTCCCTACCCAGGGATCAAACCCACATATTCTGCTCTGGCAGGCAGATTCTTTATTGCTGAGCCACCTGGGAAGCCCGTGTTACTTTATGCTCCCCATTAAACTGTCAACTTATCAGAGCAGGTATTTCTTCACATTCACAGCTACATCCTTTGTGCCCAGAATCATGCTGGCTCAATAAATAGCTGCTGAGTGAAGCTGAGTGTTTGTTATGTATTTGGATAATGCTAGATGTTACTCCCATATTGAAATAAATCTCCTAGTAATAGAATCTGCCTCTTATCAGTCATGAGTACCCTTTCCTATATAACTCTAGGGTTTTCTGTCTTGGGGATCGTTCTGGTTACATTCAGAACAATAGATATTTTGTTCCATTTCCTATTTTCTGGGAAGCCAAAGCTCATTAAGCCCCTTCCCCATTAAGACCCTTGGGACCAAAGCAATTACTAGGAGGACAATGGGTATTATGTGCTCCTACACTTCTCAGAAATGATGCCTGCATCTCATAAATGGCAGGACCAGGGTCTGCAGTGATTATTTTTATTCTCATTGTTTTGACACTACAGATGAAATAACGTCATATGCCAGTTCCTAAGAGCCATACAAGAGCCTTAGCTGTCCTAAGTTAGAACCAGGAGAGAAGTTCAATCCTGCTGTCTTCTGCCAACTCCGAGTGGGGCCTCAGATTTGCCATTTGAATTCTCCCTGGCAGCCACTTCTCTTTGAATTTAGAGAGTGGTGCCTTCAACTTTGTGAATGAAACGTGCGGCCAGCAGAGTCAGAAGCCCGGGCCTCCTTCCCGCTGACACCCAGTCTTCATGGTTTCCTGTGTTAGTTGCCTTCATGAACAGGAGAAACTGGAAGGACAATGCCATGTAAAAGAGACACTTGATCTGTTCCATGAAACTCAGACCTATCGTCATCTTTCATGCACGCCAGGAGGCCTGTCAATAGGACTGCCCTTCAAAACTGGCCCCAGATGCTCAGGAATATTGCATCTCCCTGTTAACCTACATAAAGGGAGGATAGGATATATGTGTGCTGACATTAAAAAAAAAAAAAGTGTCTCTCAGCGTTTGCAATCTCAGAAAGGTCGGTGTTGCTGCAGATTTGCCGGAACAGATGTGCACGGTGAGAGGGTGCTGCCTGGAGGCTCCGCTGGGCAGATGGATTCATTACACCACCTAATGAAAAGCAGTGACTCAACAGTGGCCTGAGGGAAGAAGGTTAGAGTCATACAGAAGATCCAGGCACTTGGACACATGTGCACACAGAGATATGCAGATGGGGGAATAACGGGATGGGCCAGGTAAGAGATGCTTGTGATCCTCTGAAGTTGGCCAGAGAGCTCTGTCTGCATCCAGTTTATGTCCAGACCTGCTGCTGCATGGGGAGCCAGTGTAGCAAGGTATCATGACCAGAAATAGTCACTACACATTATACAAGCCCATGATGAAACGATAGATGGGAATAGGCTGTAATAGATGTAGACAGGTACAGCCTGGTGGCATCCTGCTTCCTAATAATTACCAGCTGGCCACCTTGGGCATTTTAATTAACTGCCTAAGCCTCAGTTTGTATGCTCCTGCTTAGTTGCTAAGTTGTGCCTGATTCTTTGCAACCCTATGGACTGTTGCCCCCAGGCTCCTCTGTCCATGGGATTTTTCCAGGTAAGAATACTGGAGTGGGTTGCCATTTCCTCCTCCAGAGGATCTTCCTGACCCAGGGATCAAACCCACATCTCCTGCATATCCTACATGACAGGCGAGTTCTTTACCACTGAGCCACCTAGGAAGCCCAAGGTGGAGCTTGGGAGGTAATGGAGGTAGTAATAGTATCCATCTCAAAGGGTTAATGTGAGAGTTAAAGGTCAGGATATACAAAAACCTTAAGTCCTGAGAAACACTGAGCTTGCCCATTTCTGGACAAAGCTTCTACCAGTTCCAATTTAATAAATGAATCCCGCTGTATCTGTCACCCTGACTTCCCAGCCCGTGCACTATCTGAACATCTGCCTCCAAAAACCCATATCAGCATTTTTAGCAGTTCCTCCAAAAGTTGCTGTTTGCTCATAAGCCCAGTCTTTCAACCCGAAGGCAGTTCACTGGATTTTATGAACAAGGGCAAAACAGAGATGAGAGACCATCCTTTCTAACACTGAGGAGTGTTATTCACGTCAACTGACCCGAGTCTCAATCACAGCACTGTCATTGCTGAATAATGTTGTAGACAGATAGGAATTTAGTACACTGCCCTGGGGTAGGGAGTATGATGATCTCCAGACAACGAAAGCAAGGAGTTAGATCGTATGCTTCTCCTGCCTCATTCTGAAGTTTTGTTGCTAATGATGCTTAAATTGTCTGGCCTGTAAGTTTAATAGCCAGTAAAATATTTTAAAATAAAGTTTTAAATGACTTGTATTTGTTGCATAAAGACATTTCCAGAAAGGTTAAATGTATCATTTGGGACTGCAATAAGTTCACAAGTTTCTTAAATCCTGAACCTACACATGGTTTAGAAGTAGTATTAGTAATAATAATCAGTATAATTGTAATAGCAATTATCAGGATTGAAGTCACCATTTCTTTGCAAATATTACTGCTAGATATTAAGAGTCAGATAGTATTTCCATTTTTACCTTCCAGAGAACTAAGATCTGGCTCCTGATATAGTGACCATGATTAAACCTCAGTAACAGCTCAACCTGTCAAATCACCCAACATACACACACATGCACTGATATTAAATTTGGGTTCACTGCTAAATGGGCTAAAAATAAGAATAACTTCAGTCAAATGCAACCACATCAGAGAGTTCACACTAAAAAGTCACTTTCAGAAAAGGAATGCACTGAAAGGTCAGATGGAAATTTCCCCTTCCCACCCCCAAGTGCTCAAAGAGTGAATAAATATATACCTCTCTATTAGGCCAAGGATCTTCAAGGAGGTGGCTGTGAGCAAGAATCATGACTCCTTTGATCTGTATAAACTGTTAAAAAAAAAAAAACATGAAAATAAGTGCAAGGATTCAGTGAGGTGGGAGTGAGGTGATTTTCCACCATCTCAGGTCAAGGGTAGAGGATGTCATTTATTTCCTATATAAACCTCAGAGTCAACTTTCCAAAATAGAAAAAAAGAATTAAAAGTGGAATTGCATGAATTGATTCTCAGGCCCTATATGATTTTTCTGTTCTCTTTGTTGGCATTATCCATCCAAGTTAACTTACCGCTCAGAAAAAGTGATGAGAAAAACTAGACAATGTCTTCAGTAAGCCCACATTGCTTTAATGGTCATTCACTTTTCCTCGATAATTTTGACTTTGTTAATAAAGCTTGCTGCTGCTACTGCTGTTAAGTCGCTTCAGTCATGTCTGACTCTGTGCGACCCCATAGACGGTAGCCCACCAGGCTCCCCCATCCCTGGGATTCTCTAGGCAAGAACACTGGAGTGGGTTGCCATTTCCTTCTCCAATGCATGAAAGTGAAAAGTGAAAGTGAAGTCGCTCAGTCGTGTCTGGCTCTTAGCGACCCCATGGACTGCAGCCCACCAGGCTCCTCCATCCATGGGATTTTCCAGGCAAGAGTACTGGAGTGGGGTGCCATTGCCTTCTCCGTAATAAAGCTTAGGTGATAGTATTGTACTGGAGAAGGCAATGGCAGCCCACTCCAGTGTTCTTGCCTGGGAAATCCCATGGACAGAACAGCCTGGAGGGCTACAGTCATGGGATCACAAGAGCTGGACACCACTTGGCAACTAAACCACCACCAGCAAAAAGCACTGTGCTGCTGCTGCTGCTAAGTCACGTCAGTCATGTCTGACTCTGTGCGACCCCATAGACAGCAGCCCACCAGGCTCCCCCATCCCTGGGATTCTCCAGGCAAGAACACTGGAGTGGGTTACCATTTCCTTCTCCAACGCATGAAAATGGAAAGTGAAAGTGAAGTCGCTCAGTCGTGTCTGGCTCTTAGCGACCCCATGGACTGCAGCCCACCAGGCTCCTCCATCCATGGGATTTTCCAGGCAAGAGTACTGGAGTGGGGTGCCATTGCCTTCTCCGAATAAGCATTGTACTTTGAGGTAAATGTTAATTAAACTAGACCAACCCACCTGTGGGCAGCCATTCTTTTCTAGGAAGTGAAGTGAATAATTAGAAAAATGGAGAAACATTTCCACAGCCCTCGCTTCCTGTTTTCCCTTCCTTCTTTCTGTGTAGTCTCCTCACACAAAGTACTCTCTTTGATGTGTGTACTTAATGAGGAGCCTTATCTCTTGACCTGAAATAATCAGCCAAGTGAAGGGAGTTCTCTGTTTTAATTTTGTCTCTCAGAGCGCTGCTTTTGTCTTTTTCCCTTTTTCTATTCTCTCTTTCAAGAGTTGGTGAAACATTTCAAATGTGCTATGTTAATACAGAGCAGTAAAAATACGTGTTCCAGTTGTTTCATTCTGCCATCTTGAATGAAAATCCGATCTGATAAATGTTTTCAAATGACTGTTTATCTATAATGCAACACTAAAACCATTAAATACAAGATGAACCCAAATGAGTTCTAGGGAAAAAAAGCACCAGTTTATTCAAAGAGTTTTATCTATTTCTTCTTTTAGCTAAACATTCATTGGCTTGCCCCCTTCCTCCTCACATTTTCCATCTCCACAGGATGGACATTAACTCTGAATGTTTGAGGAAACCAACTTAGGTACAGCACAATTTCATCTTATCCAAAGATTTTTTCAATTTTTGGCTGTGCCACAAGGCATGTGGGATCCCAGTGAGCTTTCCCCTGCACTGGAAGCTCAGAGTCTTAACCACCAGACCACCATGGAAGACCCTGTCTGCAGTTTTGCTTTCTGAGGTTTCAGTTATTCACAGTCAACCATGGTCCAAAATATTAAGTGGAAAATTCCAGAAATAAAGAACAAGCCTTTTTTTCCTTCAGATTTCTTTTTTTTAAACTTTTTATTTTATGTTAGAGTATTGTTGGTTTACAACATTGTGTTAGTTTTGTGTGTAAATTGCATGCTGTTCAGAGAGGCATGAGGGAATCTTGTGCCCAGTCACAATGAACCATCTCTTTGTTCAGTGCACCGCCATGCTGGATTCTCTACCCACCCATCAGTCACTAAGTGGCCATCTGGGTTGTCAAATCACCTGTCATGGTATTGCAATGCTTGTGTTCAAGTGACCCTTATAACTTTTGTTATAACTAGTATAATGTCATAACTGTTTTATTTTACTATTCAGTTCAGTTCAGTTCAGTCGCTCAGCCGTGTCCGACTCTTTGTGACCCCATGAATCGCAGCACACCAGGCCTCCCTGTCCATCACCATCTCTCGGAGTTCACTCAGACTCACGTCCATCGAGTCAGTGATGCCACCCAGCCATCTCATCCTTGGTCGTCCCCTTCTCCTCCTGCCCCCAATCCCTCCCAGCATCAAAGTCTTTTCCAATGAGTCAACTCTTTGCATGAGGTGGCCAAAGTACTGGAGTTTCAGCTTCAGCATCAGTCCTTCCAAAGAAATCCCAGGGCTGATCTCCTTCAGAATGGACTGGTTGGATCTCCTTGCAGTCCAAGGGACTCTCAAGAGTCTTCTCCAACACCACAGTTCAAAAACATCAATTGTTCGTTGCTCAGCCTTCTTCACAGTCCAACTCTCACATCCATACATGACCACTGGAAAAACCATAGCCTTGACTAGATGGACCTTAGTCGGCAAAGTAATGTCTCTGCTTTTGAATATGCTCTCTAGGTTGGTCATAACTTTTCTTCCAAGGAGTAAGCATCTTTTAATTTCATGGCTGCAGTCACCATCTGCAGTGATTCTGGAGCCCAAAAAAATAAAGTCTGACACTGTTTCCACTGTTTCCCCATCTATTTCCCATGAAGTGATGGGGCCAGATGCCATGATCTTCATTTTCTGAATGTTGAGCTTTAAGCCAACTTTTTCACTCTCCTCTTTCACTTTCATCAAGAGGCTTTTAGCTCCTCTTCACTTTCTGCCATAAGGGTGGTCTCTTCCTGTCCCTAATTTAACACTTTTCTAACTTATGTTTGATTGTGCTGTGTGTTCCCTGCTGCTCAGGCTTTTCTCGAGCTGCGGTGAGCAGGGGCTGCTCTCTAGCTGCAGTGCACAGGTCTATCACTGCAGTGGCTTCCCCTGCTGTGGGACATGAGCTCTAGGGTGAGTGGTTCCCAGGCTCGAGAGCACAGGCTCAGTAGTTGTGGTACAGGGGCTCAGTTATCCCTGGGATGTGGAGTCGGCCCAGATCAGGAGTTGAACCCATGTCTTCTGCACTGGCAGGTGAATTCTTTACCACAGAGCCACCAGGGAAGCCCCCCAATTTAACTTTATCATAGATATGTAAATATAGGAAGAAACAGGATACATATAGATAGGGTTGAGTACTATCCGAGGTTTCAGGCATCCACTGGGGGTCTTGGAATGTATTTCTAGAGGATAAAGAGGGGCTACTGTATTTTATTTTTGTAACTTTACAGTAACTCAATAATGCAATTTATAGCATCTACAAGAAACCCTCCATGTTCTAATCAATTGCAGCTCTTCCGCTCCAAGTACCAGCACTAGACGTTATGTTTCCCACGAGTCTTTGATTCACACAGCATCAGTGCCCCAGACAGAAACTGAAAAAGCAGCAAAGATATAAAACTTTTTTTTTTCCAGCACCGATTTAATGTTGGTCTAGCAGAAAGAAATTGCATGGAGAAGCTGACTATCATCACATCACATGGCTGGCTCTTTGAGACTGATGTGAGTTTTCCACTTGAAGGATTCTAAGCACTCAGAATGTCATGTGTAACCTCAAAACATCCTATGCAGTGGCCTGGTTCTCAGAAACTGGGTTCGAGGAGTTCTATCTCTCAAAATCAAGCTGGAGCTGGAGGCCTGGGAAGGCCTGTGACTGTGCTCTGAAAGAACTTGTCCAGGGTATGTCAGGAAAGAAACTTCACATGGCCTAGGGAACATCAGGAACCTCTCATGCTATTTCAGAGTAAGAAAACATTAGAAACCCTACTGCTATATGACTCGCACGCTAGAACCTCCTGGCCATAGACACAAACACTTGTACAAAGTAATCTGACCATTCAAGACAAGCTTTTAGTGAATTCAGACTTGAGCATTGCATTTAGCATAATTTAACCTGAAATTGTTTTTCATTTGATTCCATTTTTCAAAGAGTCTGGGATTTAAAAAAGTAACCTTCATGCTCTACACTGAAATAAAGTCATGTATTTTACTAAATAAATATAATCAAGACCATGCAAAACTAAAAATTGTTTCCAGGTTGTAACTACTATTGCTTGCCTACCTGTTTGGGCTGAGTGCCAAAGCATTGATGCTTTCAAACTGTGGTGCTGAAGAAGTCTCTTGAGAGTCCCCTGGACTGCAAAGAGATCCAACCAGTCAATCCTAAAGGAAATCAACCCTGAATATTCATTGGAAGGAATGATACTGAAGCTCCAATACTTTGGTCACCTGATATGAAGGGCCGACCCATTGGAAAAGACCCTGATGTTGGGAAAGACTGAGGGCAAAAGGAGAAGGGGGCAACGGAGGACGAGATGGTTAGATAGCATCACCAACTCAATGAACATGAACTTGAGCAAACTCCAGGAGATAGTGAAGGACAGAGGAGACTGGCGTGCTTCAGTTCGTTCATGCAGTCACAAAGAATCAGACACAACTTACTGACTTAGCAACAACAAAACCTGTTTCTGGCTCAAGCCCTTAATGCCTGTTACCAAAGCACAGGCAGAGAATTGGTATGCTCATCTAAGGATAGGGAGGACAATAGCCCAAGACCAGGAAACCTTAAGGTGTGAAGAGAAGACAAACTGGGAAAGGCAAATGCCCAGTCTTAAAGCATATGGTCAGACTCTGTGTATAGCCCTGACTTTTAGCACAAGACTGTAAAATAGCAATTATATATGTATTTGTAGTAGTGGTTAGTCACCAAGTCGTGTCTGACTCTCTTGCAACCCCATGGACTGTAAATCAATAACAACAATCTCTCCATTTATACTTTGTTTTTGTTCAGTCGCTAAGTCATGTCTGACTCTTTGTGGATCCTCTGTGTGGATCCATCTATACTAAGTCAGATCAATAATCTTCATGAACTCCTCACCACTGACTGCTATTTCTTCTCTTTTACACGCTCACTCTCCCATCTCCCTCCAAGTCTTTCCACTTCTTCCTTTGCTCCACCCTTTTTCCCGTATTCCAAGGCCAATGCTGTCATTACACTGAACTTGACCAAGTCACCATTGCCCTATGTTGTCTGACTGCCTCTAGTCTTTTTCCAATCCATCCTATTGTTGTTGTGTTAGTAACTCTGTGTCCAACTCTCTGCGACACCATGGACTGTAGAGCACCAGGCTCCTCAGTCCATGGAATTTTCCAGGCAAGAATACTGGAGTGGGTAGCATTCCCTTTTCCAGGGGATCCTCCCGACCCAGGGATCAAACCTGGGTCTCCTGCATTGCAAGCAGATTTTTTTTTTTTTTTAAACCATCTGAGCCACCAGGGAAGCCAACCCAATCTATCATACATCCCCTCATTGAGCTATTTTCTTAAAATGCCATGTTTTCATCATGTTAGCTCTGTGCATAAGAACCAACAAGGACTTGTCATAGCTCACAATCTTCAGTCTGGTGTTCAAGAGCTCTTCTCCATCTGGCTCTGTTCTCATCCTTACAGCATCACCCCCATCAGTCCCCTTGAGGGAATGGCCTCCCTCCCATAGTCTGTTAGGATGTTTTCCATTCAAAGTCTGTCAACCTGAGATTCTAAGTGTTCACTTCTGCTGGGAAAGGGGGAAGAGATTTAAAGAGGCTGAGCTTCGAAATAGCAGACATTCTTTGGATTTTAAATCCATCAGATGTCTTTGTAAATGAGCTGGGGGTGGAGATGCCTCCCTCTCAGATTGGAAAGGGGAATTCAGGGGGTGTTGTGTTGGGACAGGTCTTAGAAACAGAGCCTTCTGGTGGCTAAGGCTGGGACTGGGCTTGAGGCACATGGCTCCATTGCCTGTCTGCAGGGAAGGCAAGCTTGATGTCAGCTCAGTTGCCTACTCAGAATCATGGATGGAGACAGAGTCAAGCATTACAGCCTTAACAAAGTGCGAGTGAATACACTTCAGGTAGAATTCTCAGTGCCGGGTCCTATGGGAAGCCTTCTCTGACCATATGTCCTGTCTGTACAACCTCACCTGAGCCCTTGTAGCATCCCATAGTGACCTGAACCAGAGCTCTGAACTCACGGAAGGTGAGTCTCTGTTTTCTCATCTGTCTTCTCCGCTCCTAAGGATACTCGTCACACCATGTCTGGAATGTGGGGCAGATCCATAAATGAAGCCAAGCTGTTCTGAAAGGAAAAGCCAGGGCAAGAGCACAGTAGATTGGAAGCTTTCCTTGTGAGCAGGACTTGGTCATTCACATCTTCCCTCCGCAGAGCATAGTTCTGGACCACACACAAAGAAGGCACTCACTGAGTGAGTCAGTGACCGATAAGCCAATGCCATTTAAAAAATATTAATTTATTTTAATTGGAGGATAATTTCTTTATAATGTTGTGGTGGTTTTGGCCATACATCGACATGAATCAGCCACAGGTATACATGTATCCTCCCATCCTGAATCCCCCTCCCTCCTCCCTCCCCACCCCATCCCTCTGGGTTGTCCCAGAGTACTGGCTTTTGGGTCCACTGCTTCACGCATGGAACTTGCACTGGTCATCTATTTTACATATGGTAATACACATGTTTCAAAGTCATTTTTTAAAATATTGTTATTGGACCCTTATATTTCTTTCTCAGATTAAATGTGAAAGTCCAACACTGTGACTATTGTAACTCTAAGAGCTTTGTTTTCAAAACTAATCTTTAAAATGATGCCAATCAAATTTTCACACATGCAGCTTTAGTACAACTATCTCAGAGCACAGACAGATACGTTTAGCCTTCTACATCATGCCGCACATGACTCTGGAGCATTTGCAAGGTTGCTGTGACTTCTAGACGGGGCTACAGCAGCACCCCAGAGCTCCCCTAACTGGATGTGTTGCTAGTGAGGGAGGGGTCTGCCATCGCCTTTCTGTGTACACATTGCTCTCTAGGGCACACGTGCTCTTTTTAAAACACAGCTTAGACTGCTGGGCGGGAAAATTCTAGCCTGCAGGGTCCAACTTCAAAAACTGAAAAAACTGAGAACTCCCAAGCCTGGTTTCCACTTCGGCCTTAACTAGCTCCTATTGTGCTCCATATGGCAGGACATATGTTTCTCACTACACAAATTTAAAACATCTGAAAATAATATTTTCCTGATTGAGCAGCCATTAGGGATGAGGCAGCATTTTCTGAGCGAAAGCTTGAGTCAGTGGCAAATCTAAGAGGCAGCAACCCAAGCACAAGGGTCACAGTTCACTGTGGCTCAGCTCCAGTCCAAGGACAGCCTACAAGTCCCAGGATAGGAAGCCAAGCATCCTCACACTGCCCCCAACCCACACCGCAGGCCTACAAACACACTTCTCGCCTGGAGTATGAGCTTCATAATAAAAACATAGAACAAACAGTGCACATTATGTAGAAAACAGTATTGAAATATACTTATTTGAATAGATTCATTTTTGTGATCTTATCTCTGTTCTCCATAAACTAGTCTTTAGACCTTGGAGAACTGTGGGAGAAGTGGAAAACTTTTCTCATAAGTTACCCTGGATTGGGCTGGAGCAGGGAAACTGATAGATGAAGAAGTGATACAGTTTTGCTGCTGATATGGTCCTGTAACGCCCTGAGATTCCAGAAGGAACTGCTTGGCAAGGAGATGGAAGTCCTCAGGTAGGAGATGTTTGGAGTCTTCTGGTTAGGAAAGGGTGAACGCAGAAAGAATGATGCTAAAGCCCAAGGCAGCCCCATTAATTATGGACGCTGAGCTGGACAGCTGAACACAGCAGTAGCAGCAGCATCCGATAAGAGGCCTGGGGTGAGGGCACCCTTCTCACTGAATTCCTGAGTCAGGGAACTCTGCAGAGTCAGCATGCAGCCACCCAAGTAAAGAGTTTCCAGTGAGCCAAGAGAGCTGCCGTGGGTCCAAAGAGAGAGGAAGGAAGGAAGGAGGGACAGAAGGAGAAGGAAAAGAAGGAAGGAAGGAAGAAAAGAAGAAAGGAATGGAGGGAAGGAAAGAGGAAGGAGGGAGGGAGGACGTGATTTGGAGAAAGCCTGGAAGATAGGAGCGCATTCACACCTGCTGCAGAGCAAGGGCACGTTTCTCTCATTGTTAAGCATCACCTGACCATTCAGATGCCCACTCCATCCCTTAGTTTTCCTAACATACTGCATATTTTTCTTATCTTTTTTCCTTCCTCCCTGACTAGAACACTAGAACACTAACTCCATGAAGATAGAAAAACAGTGTTCATTTGGTTTGCAGTACTGCGCCCTCTAAAATGAAGTGTCCCAACATTGCCCTCATTCCAGTTGTCCTCTCACGGCCTTGAGTTGATGAGGGAGGTACAATCAATCACACGCAGGAGAGGAGGCAAAGAGGTCAGTAGGAAACCCCTGGAGCCCTAGATGGGAGAGGAGGGAAACCTCTCCCCAAAGGAGGCAGCCGCCAGGTGGCTCCCACGCATCCGGCACTCTTAGTCCAGCTTAGACAACACACCTCATCCTCACCAAGTCCTCTTATTCTCCCAGCAGCCCTCTGAGGCATGCACTATATCTAACTTTGCATTTTACATAAGATAACTGAGGAGCAGAGAGGTAAAGAATCTGATCGAGGCATTTATAATACTGTTGTCATTTTTGTACCTAAAAATGATCAAATATGGACCCTATCATAGAGTTTGACCTAACTGCATGCCTGAGATCATTAAATTTCTTAAATGGCAGAAGACAGATGCAAATGTAGTCTGTCCACCAGACTCCCAAGTTCAAGGGTAAAGCCATTCCTTTGGAAGGATGCCATGGGGAACCCATGTCCTTAGATCTCGTTAGAACAGTCACACAGTGAGGCCTTGGAGAGAGAAGAGAGGATTGGAAATAATTGCCTGTGTGAACTACAGCCATATGGTCTTCCTAAAATACCTCAATTTTAAAATGAAGACTCCTTATTCAGCCTTAAAAAGAATGAAATTCTGACACACGCCACAGCACACATGAACCTTGAAGACATTATGCTAAGGGAGACAAGCCAGCCATAAAAGGACAGCGCATGGTTCCACTTACATGAGGTGCCCCAGGAGACAGGCTCATACAGACAGCAAGTAGAATCGTGGCTGCCAGGGGCTGGGGGGTGGGAAGATGGAGTGGGAGGTTATTGTATAATAGATCCCGAGTCTCAGTTGGGAAAACTAAGTGTTCTGGAGATGGATGGTGGTGATGGTCATACAACAATGGGAATGTACTTAAAGCACACTTAAAAATGGTTAAAATGGTCAATTTTATGTTGTGTATATTTCACCCCAATGGGGGAAAAAGGAAGACAGTTCTCACTTCAGTTGGAATCTGTCCAGTAATGAGGATCATTGGATACTTTGATGCTTAAAAAAGAAACTATTTCAAGTTTATGCCTTTATGACATAAAGCATACACATGTATACAAATACATCTGCATGTACTCTCTGCAAATACTGCTAATAAAGATAGCTAACACTTATCCAGCATTCGCCTCTTGCCATACTCGTGTAAACGGTACACGTGTAGAAGGCATTCCAAACTCACAGGAGCCCTGCAAAACAGGTATCTGGATGGTCTGTTTTGTTTCACACGCCTTGCCTTATAATGAATATACATGCAAGAGTCCAGTCACCTTTTTCCTTCTATGCGGAGAGCCCCTGGAGAGCTCCAAGAACAAAAGCCTATACAGAAAACAGATTCGAAGCAGAGGCTTGTCCTCAATAAATTTTTATTAAGTGAATAACCACACAACCCAAGAAGAGTTCCTTGGGTTTTCTGATTATATTCCTTAATGTTTGTGTCATCAGAGCTTTAAATAAGGGGTAAGTGAAAGAAAAAAAAATCATGGTGAAAATTTCTGCCAAAATGCATTCTGATATTTTTACAAAGTAGAAACATGACTAAATATAGCCTACAAAAGCTGGCTATATTTAGAAATGGCCTTTTGTTTGTTTCACCCCAAATGTAGTATTGTAAAAGGTCTCAGCCTTTTCCAAAGAAGGAAATCTCATGCAGTGGTTTCGGGGAGTCTCGCTGTTGTTTCTGTGGGTGATATTCCCACCCCTAGCTACTCTCAGCCCAGCTCCTTAGAAGCAGTGTTCTCATAGTTTCACAGGACATTTTTAGTTTCTTCTGGCACAACGAACTGGGTTAGGATAGTCGGCTAACAATTCTCTATAATTGTCACACTTAGCTCAGAAACCAGGGAGGTGGGGGGGGGAATGATTGAAGCTTCAGTCACAAAGCTCCTGGTAAAGGTGTGATGTCTGTCAGCTCTTTAAGAGTTAAGCAGCATATCTTGCACTTTCAAAGCCTGTTGTTTTGCAAGAAGTCTTAGGTGCAAACAATGAGACAAAAGAATGCTTGGTGAAAGACAATGACATCCATTCAAATGCCTCTCATTATAAGCTCCTATTTTGCAGAGCCTTGTATCCAAAATTATCCTGTTCTATTAACTAGTCTGGTATAGTCTTAAAAAAGATTTTTTTCCCCTTAAATGTGGAGTTAGGGGGTGGAGAAAAATTAAAACAGAAAGACATCTCTTTCAATTCATTCAGTCCCAGCGACTGCGGTTGGAAAGATGGTTTCTAGTCACAGTCTCTTTCAGCTCTTTATGGGAAGAGCTCAAGGCTTCCTAAAAGTGTAGATTCTCAAGTGCCCACTTGAGGTTTACAATAACTGCTTCTCTACCAATGGAGTAGCCCCCACAGTAAGAGACAGAAACTGAAGTTCTTCTGTTTCTTTTCTTCCTTTTTCTTCCTTCCTTCCTACCTTTCTTCCTTTCATTCAACTTGTTGAACGTGATTTGTTACAAAAATCCTGGAAATTGGAGAGGAAAACATCTCATTAGTTCTCTGGAGCACTCCATTTCTGCCTCCTTCAACACATTCCTCAGAGGTTAATTCCATCAGATCTCAAATTGGGTGAACGAAGTCATGACCACCACTTCCCAGGGAGCTGAGCCCACAGTTTATGAGGTTTTGTGGTCAGGATGTTTAGACTTTTGGTCTGTGGTTCCAGCTTATTGCAGTTCGAGTTCACAGGGCCTCAGACTGTGAGGGAAATGAATGGCAGGAAGCTGATCTCTAGGCAAAGCCTACAGCAAGGAGGTGACAGTGGAGGGACTGGCTGATCACTGAGCTGGGGGGCCTGGATTAGGGAGAGGAGTTTTAAGGACTCCTGGATGAGAGCACGGGGTGCCCTGGGTGCAGCCTGTGTGATTCACCTGCCAGTGGACAGCCCATCAGACTGGGAACTCTGAACTCAAGGCCCTTTACAGACTTCACCAGCAGGAGCAAACATAACCAGTTCAGTTCAGTTCAGTTCAGTTCAGTCACTCAGTCGTGTCCGACTCTTTGCGACCCCATGAACCGCAGCACGCCAGGCCTCCCTGGCCATCACCAACTCCTGGAGTTCACTCAGATTCGCATCCATCGAGTCAGTAATGCCATCCAGCCATCTCATCCTCTGTCGTCCTCTTCTCTTCCTGCCCCCAATCCCTCCCAGCATCAAAGTCTTTTCCAATGAGTCAACTCTTTGCATGAGGTGGCCAAAGTACTGGAGTTTCAGCTTTAGCATCATTCCTTCCAAAGAAATCCCAGGGCTGATCTCCTTCAGAATGGACTGGTTGGATCTCCTTGCAGTCCAAGGGACTCTCAAGAGTCTTCTCCAACACCACAGTTCAAAAGCATCAATTCTTCGGCACTCAGCCTTCTTCACAGTCCAACTCTCACATCCATACATGACCACAGGAAAAACCATAGCCTTGACTAGATGGACCTTAGTTGGCAAAGTAATGTCTCTGCTTTCTAGGTTGGTCATAACTTTTCTTCCAAGGAGTAAGTGTCTTTTAATTTCATGGCCTACCAACCACTAAACAAGATGAGTTTCCACCATGTTCCATGTGAAAAGGTCCAGGTTGATGGTGTTGATGTATAAAACAGTCACAACCTAAAAGTTGAGAGTTGTTTCATTCGGTGGGAAGTTTTAGTACTTCAAGACCAGGAGATAGCATCTCAAGTGACCTGGAAAGAACTGCTCTGAGGAGGTGAGGGGAGAAGTCAGGCTATAGAGAAGTCTTACAACAAAGGCCAAGTAGTTTCAACATCGAAAGATTCTTATTAGTTAAAAGCAGATATCCCAAGTTAGGGAGTTTAACACTTTTCTGAGAGTCCTTTGGACTGCAAGGTGATCCAACCAGTCCATCCTAAAGGAGATTGGTCCTGGGTGTTCTTTGGAAGGAATGATGCTAAAGCTGAAACTTCAGTCCTTTGGCCACCTCATGCAAAGAGTTGACTCACTGGAAAAACTCTGATGCTGGGAGGGATTGGGGGCAGGTGGAAAAGGGGACGACAGAGGATGAGATGGCTGGATGGCATCACTGACTCGATGGACGTGAGTTTGAGTGAACTCTGGGAGTTGGTGATGGACAGGGAGGCCTGGCGTGCTGCAGTTCATGGGGTCACAGAGTCAGACACGACTGAGCGACTGAACTGAACTGTGTTTGGGCAGATGCAGGGGTCTGGGCTCACTGAAATCATTCCTTTCTCAGGCATCTCAGCTCTCTGGGGCCAGTATCCTGCATTTTTCATCCTGAGTTTCTCAGAGTTCACTATAGGGAGTGGCTATAGCCTGATGGCTACTGGATTGCAGGTATTGTTCTCCTTCTTGTGTATTATTGGGTTAGTATCTCAGTCATGGCTGACTCTTTGTGACCCCATGGACTGTAGATCACCAGGCTTTTCTATCCCTGGAATTCTCCAGACAAGAATACTGGAGTGGGTTGCCATTCCTTTCTCCAGTGCTTCTTCCGAGGGGATCGAACCAAGGTCTCCCACATTGCAGGCAGACTCTTTACCATCTGAGCCACCTGGGAAGCCCTTGAATGTTCTTAGGGCTCAGGAATTCACATTTGGAGGGCTGGAATTGCTGATGACTGTGACATCCTAGTTTACTGATATGGCAGGAAATACTCCATTTCTCAGTGGGCACACCATGGCCCTGCCCATCGTGGGTGATAATTTCCTCCTGCAGGTGATAATTTCCTCCTTTTCACCTAAATTATTAAAGGATTATATTTAATATATCAATGTAATTGCTGTGCCCTGGTTTCATCAACCTGCAAGAATCAAGAGAGGTCATACTGAGGGCCTAAATTACAAGGGCTTCAAGCCTCCATTGCTTCCAGTAAGACTTCCAGTTTTTTCCAGAGTAGCTTTCCCCAAGTATTTCAGTACTTCTCCAGAGCTGTCTATATGTATCCAAGAATGAGATTTCTTTATCACCCCTAGATAGTAGCTACAGAAACCCAAACAGAGCCGTCTGGGTCTGATTCCCGGATCTCTGGTCTGCTCTAGCAGCCTGCTCAGCTAGCATTGCGAGGACCACAAGGCCACGGCCAAGCTACTTGTCCACTGATCCTCCTTTCTTGCTGCCACCACTGTCACCATCTGCTCCAACACAGAACCACCCACCTTCACCAACCCTGGGGTAGACTTTTGACAGTTTTCCCGGCTAGTGTAGTTCCTGGTGGTGAATGGAGATGCTCCTCTGTTACTCTCTGCAGATAAGACCCAACAGCACCATTTCTTGGGCCCCAAATATCATAGCATTTTGACCAAATATCACAGCTCTTCCAGTTGCCATGTTTGCAGCTATTTCCCCAAAGCTCTCGCTTGGCAACAGGTGGCTGCCTCTGCAGAGTTGCTTGTATCTTTCCCTGGATCAGCCCTGGCCAGTACCAAATCCAGCTTACTTCTTAATACCCTCCTCTAGCCAGAGGCCCCACTATCGTCTCCCTCAAACTTATCTGGGGGCTTCCCTGGTGGCCCAGTGATTCAGTCCACCTGCCAGTGCAGGGACACGAGTTCAATCTCTGGTCCGGAAAGATCCCTGGGGCAGCTATGTCTGTGCCTCACAGCTACTGAGCCTGTGCACCCTAGAACCCATGCTCACCAACAAGAGGAGCCATCACAATGAGAACCCCAAGCACCACAACTAGAGAACAGCCCTACTTGCCACAACTAGAGAAAGCCCACCTGCAGCAATGGAGAAGAAGCTCAGCCAAAAAAAATAATGATAATAATAATACAAAGGTTCCTTTGGGATGCTGCAGGCCAGAAGTCAGAGTTTTATGCTTCTATTTCTCCTTTGTAAGGCTTCCCTGGTGGTTCAGAGAGTAAAGCGTCTGCCTACAATGCGGCAGACCCAGGTTTGATCCCTGGGTCGGGAATATCCTCTGGAGAAGGAAATGGCAACCCACTCCAGTACTCTTGCCTGGAAAATGCCATGGACAGAAGAGTGTGGTAGGCTACAGTCCATGGGTTTGCAGAGTCGGACGCAACTTCACTTTCCCTTTCACTTTGGGTTGGCTCCTCGACCTCAATGTAAATATGTGGCAGGACAGGGTTACATAAGGGGCTTCCCAGGCAGCACTAGTGGTCAAGAAGCCCCTGTCAATGCAGGAGATGAAAGTGACGTGGGTTCTACCCCGGGTTGGGAAGATTCCATGGAGTAGGAAATGGCAACTCACTCCAGTATTCTCACCTGGAAAATTCCATGGACAGAGGAGCTTGGCAGGCTACAGTCCATGGGCCCAGAAAGAGTCAGACGTGACTGAGCACACATACACATAGGGTTACATAAAGCCTCAAATACAAATGGCTATATTGGAGAAAGATGATGCTTTTAGTATCTGAGCCCCAGACACTGAGTTAGTCAATATTATCCTGGTTTGAAAGCAAACTGAATCAGATTCTCTTTGTGCCCAGTCAGACTGTGGAGATCAAATATCTATGGCCATTCATTCATCCATTTATTGATCCAGCATTTATTGAACATCTCTTAGGTGCTTGGCACTTTCTTAGGCTTTGGAAACACAACGATGAATAAAACAAGATCCATTAACTCAAAGGACGCTATGAGAAAAGATAGCTACATCCGTTTCTTACAATATAGTGTTATAATGTTGTCTGTAATAGAGCTATACCATGCTATGGAGAGCAGAAAAATGGAAGATTCCTTCTGTCTGGCAGGATCAGGGATCTCAGAATCAGCTTCTCAGGACAGAAGACATTTAGGCTGGGTCCTGAAAGATGAATGGGAGTGCCTTAGGAAACAGGTGTAAAGAATTCCAGAGAGGGAGCTGATAACAAGCATTGGCCCAGAGGCATGTAATGTCAGCACCTACCTAGGGAAGCATTGGAACTATGCGTGGCTGGGGCACAAAGACAAAGAACAGACTGGAACAGCAGGAACAAGGTTGGTCAGATTTACTGGAATCACTCACAAAGCATTCGATATAAGAACCTGGGATTTTGTTCCATTCAGAAAACATTTCTTAAGCACCTACTAGATATCTGACATTCTGTTGGATAATACTAAGAGTAGAAAGATGACTACGGTGTGGTCCCTGTATTTTAGAAGGTTAAGTCACTTGGGTAGACAAACTTACAGAGCTAATTTCAGAATGAGGCTAGGACATGGACACACACAGAATGCTCTGGGGCAAACAGACTGGAGGGAGAAAGGGTGGGGGCATGTCAGGAGTACACTTCCTGAAAGCATTCCAGCTGAAGTTTAATTTTGAAGGATGAGTGGATATAACCCAACAATGAAAAAGGAGGAAAAGCTGTCCAGGCAGATGGAAGAAAACCACTGTGAGCAAAGACATAGTGACACCCAAAAGCATCAGTTATTGTTTTTCTTTACTTTGGAGGAGGAGATAAGTATCTCAATGTTGCTGAAATAAGATGCAAGAAGTTGGAAGTCACAGGAGGTAAGAACGGGGTGACAGGAAGACCCAGGGCATTATGGGCCTGATATGCCAGGCTAAGACCTTTAGACTGTCTTGTAGGAAACAAGGAGCTATATAGAAAAGTTGCAAGTAGAGGAGGGATGTGATCAATTTTGCATTTTAGATAGATCACTCCAGTGGCAGTGGTACGAGGCTACTGAAATATCCAGGCAAGAGATACGAAAGGCCAAAAGGAATGGGATGCAGCCAGAGATGACTTGGCTGTTTGTGTTGATATTTCCTATTAAGATAATTTCTTAATGACACTACTGGGCCAAATTTGACACTTTAGGTCCATATCTGTTGTTAGTTCCTATCCGCTTATCAGTTCAGTCGCTCAGTCGTGTCTGACTCTGTGCGACCCATCAGACTGCAGCATGCCAGGCTTCCCTGCCCATCACCAACTCCCAGAACTTGCTCAAAATCATCTGCATCGAGTCTATGATGCCTCCCAACCACCTCATCCTGTATTGTCCCCTTCTCCTCCTGCCTTCAATCTTTCCCAGCATCAGGGTCTTTTCCAGTGAGTCAGCTCTTTGTATCAGGTGGCCAAAGTATTGGAGCTTCAGCATCAGTCCTTGCAATGAATATTCAGGACTGATTTCCTTTAGGATTGACTGGTTTGATCTTGCAGTCCAAGGGACTCTCAAGAGTCTTCAACAGCACAGTTCAAAAGCATCAATTCTTTGTAGCCCCTAGACAGAAAGAAAATGACAGCTATAAGAGTGAGTCTAGAACCCATGTTCAAAGCAGGGCTAGTCACCTCAGCCAAAGGTGGAAGCAATCCAGATGAACAGAGAGAGACCTCCTATGTGATCCAGTGGCTAAAATTCCATGCTTCCAAGGCAGGGGGAACTGGTTCAATCCCTGGTTGGGGGATTAAATCCTATAGGCTTCAACTAAAGATCATGCATGTCTCAACAAATATCAAAGATCCCCAGTACTGTAATTAAGACCTGGCGTAGCCAAATAAGTAAATATTAAGAAAAAAAACAGATGAAGGGTAAACAAGATGTGGTGTATACACACAACGAAATATTATTCTGCCTTAAAAAGGTAGGAAGCTCTGACACATGCTTCAACTTAGATGAATCTTGAAGACATGATGCTAAGTGAGTAAGCTGGACAGGTAAGGACAAGTATGATCTCACTTATGTGAGGCAGCTGGGAGAGTCAAATTCATACAGATGGAAACAGAATGGTGGTTGCCAGGGGCTAAGGGAAGAAGGGAGAATGGGAACTTAAGTTTTTAATTGTGATGGCATTTCAGATGAAAAAGATGAAAATTTTCTGGAGATGGATGGAGATGGTGATGACTATACAATAGTGTGAGTGTACTTAATGGCACCAAAGTGTACAATTAAAAATGGTTCAAATGGTCAAATTTCTGTGTATTTGACCACAATTGAAGAAAAGAGTACTGAAAGAAGTTAAAGTTATGCAGTATTTATGATAGGTATTGATGTTTTTAGAGGCTTCCCTGGTGGCTCAGATGGTAAAGAATCTGCCTGCAACGTAGGAGACCTGAATTCAATCCCGAGTAGGGAAGATCCCCTGAAGAAAGAAATGGCTACCCCCTCCACAGGATTTATATGTAATCTGCTACTGGCAGTTACACAGTCTTCCTCTTTAATTTTACATAGCATTTGGTCTGAGTAAACCAGCATTCAACTTGCACAGGGATCAGAAATACTGGAACTGCTGCTTTATGACTTTATTTTAGTAACTGGGATGACCATGATAGAAACTCCGTAAGACAGTGTGGGGTTCATTAGCTAAGCCTGACATATTCACACATAGACAGACTAGGGCCCTTCTGGACAGGAGGTGGCTTCCCAGATGGTACTAGTGGTAAATAACCTGCCTGACAACACAGCAGAGATGTGGGTTCAATCCCTGGGTAGGGAAGATCCCCTGAAGGAGGAAATGGCAACCTACTCCGGTATTACTGCCTGGAGAATCCCTTGGACAGAGGAGCCTGTCAGGCTACAGCCCATGGGGTCACAAAGAGTTGGACACGACTGAAGCTACTTAGCATACACACACAGGGCCCTTCTAATGAGAAGGCAGCCAGATTACTCCTTGTCTTTGGATATGTTGCCATAATGTGATGTAAAGTGCCCACATGGCAAGATAAGAATCACTAACATTGTGACCCAACATGTTTACTCTAAATTTGTAGTTTTTCATTTTATCTATAGTCTCTCTGTCAGTGTTACACATGTGCTTACATTTCCTGAATAGATTTTTAAATGAGATCTTTATACATATAAATAAATATGTATAAGATCTTGAAGGTTGTTTTCTGTTTTGAGTGGGTTGTGTTTTTTTTTTTTTTTTTAACCCAGCAAACTAGACCAATGTTTGTTACCAGCTGTCTCTCTGGAATTCCTTACACCACCTCCCCCTTCCTAAGGTACTCCCATTCATCTTCCAGCCTAAATGTCTTCTGTTCTGAGAAGCTGACTCTGAGATCCCTGATCCTGCTGGACAGAAAATGTTTTTCAAATAATTAATAGAAATGTAGAACTGCAAGAAGTAGGATGATATTGGGAGAAGGCAATGGCACCCCACTCCAGTGCTCTTGCCTGGAAAACCCTATGGACGGAGGAGCCTGGTGGGCTGCAGTCCATGGGGTCGCTGAGTCGGACGCGACTGAGCGACTTCACTTTCACCTTTCACTTTCATGCACTGGAGAAGGAAATGGCAACCCACTCCAGTGTTCTTGCCTGGAGAATCCCAGGGACGGGGGAGCCTGGTGGGCTGCCATCTATGAGGTAGCACAGAGTCGGACACAACTGAAGTGACTTAGCAGTAGCAGCAGCAGAATGATATTGTCTTAGTAATCTAATTCATAGGAAACCTCAGAACCAAGAATGATGTCTGTAATCTACCTTGAACTGTGAGACTTACTAACACTAAAATCTAATCTTGTACCAATTCTTCAAACAAGAGTCTAGACCAGCCAGCCACATGTTTTTATAAATAAAGTTTTATTAGGACCCTACCACAGCACAGGCTGCTTCTGTTCAACCACGGCAGAGCTGACCAGCTGTCACAGAGACTGTCAGACCTGCAAAGTCAAACACGTTTACCATCTGCCCCTTTCCAGAAAAAGTTTGCTGAGCCCTGTTCAAATGACTTGAATGTAGACTGTATATTGAATAATAGGTTTGTGCCAATGTTAAATTTGTGGTTATTGGTAAGAATGCCCTTGTTCTTAGGAAAGAAATGCTGAAGATGTAGAAAGAAACATTCAAGTGGTAGATGACAGATAGACAAGCAGGCAGACAAGCAGACAGAGAGATAAAATATGGAAAAATAGTAACACTTAGTGAATTTTGTTGAAGGGTAGAAAGGTGTTAATTGTATTATTCTTACAACTTTTTTTTAAGTTTGAAGATTGTCACAAGAGGAAGGAAAAAGAGTAAATCTACCTCTATAGCTGAATTCCTTGTGTCCTTCTCTGCAGCTTCTTGGACACTGGCAATTTTTTACTTTAAATGATTGCAGATTAAAATAAAATTAGAAACCAAGTATAAGATCATGCCCCTCTGCCTTGTGAGGGGTATATGCCAGCCAGGCACAACCCATTCCTTCCTAGATTCTTTCTGGTGTTAATTTCTTCTTCTTTTGGATAATTGTGTTTTGGACTCTCTACATGTCGTACAAGTCATGCCAGCAAATCCTCCTGTGGATGGGTTGTAAAAATAGTAAGTAAGTGGCATAATTTCCCCACTTGTATTCTTATAGTCACACAGAAGTGTAATGATTCTTCTTGTGTTCCACTTGGCATTTTGAGTTTCTACTTATCCCAATGCTGGACCTGATTTCTCTATAATTTTTTGTTTTAAGATCCAAAAGTTGAACCTTTGGCTCACAAGCTAACCTGGGACAGACAACAAGTACCCAGAAAGAGATTCTGGAGAATAATCAGCAATGAGCATACAGTTTAATACTCTGTCTCAATAATTCCACTCCTTGAAGAAGCAGTGCTCAGTCATGCTTGACTCTTTGCAACCCCATGGACTGTAGCCCACCAGGCTCCTCTGTCCATGGGATTTTACAGGCAAGAATACTGGTCCAGGCTGCCATTCCCTTCTCCAGGGGATCTTCCCAACCCAGGGACTGGACACACATCTCTTATGTCTCCTGCACTGGCAGGCAGATTTTTTACCACTAGTGGCACCTGGGAAGCCTACCACAAGCTACAAAGTGGCTGACACAGGGGCTTTCTTTGCAGTTGCTGGTGGGGAACTGAAGGGGAATCTGGGGCTCAGTGGGGACTGACCTGGCAAAATGTGGTAAATGCCCTACTTGGAGCATCTTTAAGAAGCACAGAGTAGATATGTGTATAGCAAAAAATGGTGCTTGGTTAAATCAGTGTGAGACAGAGTGACAGATAGTAACACAATAATATTTGTGGAAACAGAAGTACATGCATATAGACCAGTACACATTTTTACAAGAATACTTAACGCTAAGTTTGGGTCAGTTCAGCTCAGTCACTCAGTCATGTCTGACTCTTTGCGACCCCATGGACTGCAGCACACCAGGCTTCCCTGTCCATCCCATCTCCTGGAGCTTACTCAAACTCATGTCCATTGAGTCAGTGATGCCATCCAACCATCTCATCCTCTGTCTTCCCCTCCTCCTCCCACCTTCAATCTTCCTCAGAATCAGGGTCTTTTCCAGTGATTCAGTTCTTCACATCAGGTGGCCAAAGTATTGGAGTTTCAGCTTCAGCATCAGTACTTCCAATGAACATTCAGGACTGATTTCCTTTAGGATGGACTGGTTGGATCTCTTTGCAGTCCAAGGGACTCTCAAGAGTCTTCTCCAACACTGCAGTTCAAAAGTATCAATTCTTCAGTGCACAGCTTTCTTTATAGTCCAACTCTCATATCCACACATGGTTTTTCCACTACTGGAAAAACCAGTAGTGTTGACTAGATAGCTTTGACTAGATGGACCTTTGTTGGCAAAGTAATATCTCTGCTTCTTAATATGCTGTCTAGTTTGGTCATAACTTTTCTTCCCAGAAGCAAGTGTTTTTAGTTTCATGGCTGCAGTCACCATCTGCAGTGATTTTGGAGCCCCTCCCCCCAAAATTAAGTCTCTCACTCTTTCCATTGTTTCCCCATCTATTTCCCATGAAGTGATGGGACCGGATGCCATGATCTTAGTTTTCTGAATGTTGAGTCTTAAGCCAACACTCTCCTCTTTCACTTTCTTCTTTCATTCTCCTCTTTCACTTTCATCAAGAGGCTCTTTAGTTCTTCTTTGCTTTCTGCCATGAGGGTGGTGTCATCTGCGAATCTGAGGTTATTGATATTTCTCCCAGCAATCTTGATTCCAGCTTGTGCTTCATCCAGTCCAGCATTTCTCGTGAGGTACTCTGCATATAAGTTAAATAAGCAGGGTGACAATACACAGCCTCGACACACTGTATATTTGGAACCAGTCTGTTGTTCCATGTTCAGTTCTAACTGTTGCTTCTTGACCTGCATACAGGTTTCTCAGGAGGCAGGTCACGTAGTCTGGTATTCCCATCTCTGTCAAAATTTTCCAGAGTTCATTGTGATCCACACAGTCAAAGGCTTTGGCATGATCAATAAAGCAGAAATAGATGTTTTTCTGGAATACTCTTGCTTTTTCAATGATCTAGCAGATGTTGGCAATCTGATCTCTGGTTCCTCTGCCTTTTCTAAATCCAGCTTGAACATCTAGAATTTCACAGTTTACGTACTGTTGAAGCCTGGCTTGGAGAATTTTGAGCATTACATTGCTAGCGTGTGAGATGAGTGCAACTGTGTGGTAGTTTGAGCATTCTTTGGCATTGCCTTTCTTTGGGATTGGAATGAAAACTGACCTTTTCCAGTCCTGTGGCCACTGCTGAGTTTTCCAGATTTGCTAAGTAATACACATTAAATATTTTAGAACAGTTGCCAATGAAAAAAAGGAACTAGGACAGAAAAGAATATATAATTAAACTAGACATTTCTTAATTCTTAAAAAGAGAGAAGGGTCTTGGAGCAGCAATGATGAGGATCAAGGGAAAGAAAAGATAACTCCTAAGAAGAGCCAAGAACCAACATTCCACATATATGCGATAAGTGCGTGAAGCAAAGAGGTAACCAGAGCAGGTGGATATTGGGGAAATCTTCTTGAAAAGGTGACTTTTAGGCAGAGTGCTTTTTCCCTTACCCAATATCACCCTCCCGATACATCCATCCCTCAAAATAAGTACTGCATCATATAAACTAATATTATTTAATAATAACAGTAATTATACTTGGAATACTCAAAAATGCAGTGCCAAAAATCTAAATAATTTACACACATTATTTAATTCAACATCCACAAAACTCTTATAAGGATTATTATCATCCTTTCTCACAGATGGGAAATGAAGCTATGTCCAAGAAGACATAGCTAAAAAGTGGCAAAACAACATTGATACTCAGTCCTGTTTGACTCCAAAGGCTGTGCTCTTAATATCTTTTCTGGTGATGATACATAGTGAGTGAGTGAGTGGTCAGTCGTGTCTGACTCTGTGACCCATGGACTATAGCTTGCCGGGCTCCTCTGCCCATGGAATTTTCCAAGCAAGCATCCTGGAGTGGGTTACCATTTCCTACTCCAAGGGATCTTCCTGACCCAGGGATCAAACTCACATCTCTTGCATCTTCTGCACTGACAGGCAGATTCTTTTCCACTAAGCCACCTGGGAAGCCTGATGCATAGCAGACACTCAAAAACTGCCATATCACATGGCAAACACACTCAAAAAAAAAGTGTGGCTTAATCCCAAACCAAGGAAGGCAATACTGCTTTTAAGCTTCCTTTCCAATTTAAAGCCACATGGATGGCAGCCAAAACAAATTTCTGTTAGTTAACATGCTTGTTAGGACATGACAGGTAGTCCCAGCCTTGGAACTGTCCATGTTCAGTCATTCACTGAGCCTTTGGTTCACTGAATTCTTTGATTTGATCAAGAATCTTCAATGTGCCAGGCACTTTCTGAGGTTATGCTGCTGCTGCTGCTGCTGCTGCTGCTAAGTCACTTCAGTCGTGTCCGACTCTGTGCGACCCCATAGACGGCAGCCCACCAGGCTCCCCCGTCCCTGGGATTCTCCAGGCAAGAACACTGGAGTGGGTTGCCATTTTCTTCTCCAATGAATGGAAGCAAAAAGTGAAAGTGAAGAAGCCGCTCAGTTGTGTCCAACTGAGGTTATAGCAGTGAACAATTCAGGCTACTTTCTAGCTTTCATGGGATTACACTGTAGTAGAGTGGGACTGCAAAATGACACCAAAATGAACAAGAAAAGTTTCTGAAAACTGCTCAGAAATGAAAAATGAGTGGCAAAGTCCTACAAAGAGATTTTAAAACAGGGGTGGGACATGTCTTGGGGATTGCTTAAATTAGCTGGTCAGGGAAGAACCATTCGAGGAGGTGATGTCCACGCTGACATTTGAATGACAGTAATGAATCAATGATGAAATAATGAGGGGGGAAAGAGTATATCAGGCCCTCTGTTAGATGATGCCAAGTCTTAAGGCAGGAACCTTATTCAAGGAACAGAGAGAGAAGGGGCTGAGAGTGGAGAGGAGTCATAAAGATTCTCATGATTGCAGAGAAAGGCCAAGCTTAGGTAGTGATGGACTTTGTAGACTACAGTGAGTGTTATAATGTGACTCAAATTTTTATAAGACCACCCTTTTCTGGGTAAAGAATAGATTGTAGGCCATGACTGGGAACAGAACGCCCATTCAGAGGCTTGTACAGAAGGCCAAACAGGCTTCTAGTTCTGGCTACAAAAGAGAGCTTATGCTGTTTTCATCCTCCTACAGTAAATAGATGTAAACCTCAAACAAATACAACTCTTTTCAGACACTGAACAGCAACTAATGCAGAGAAACACATAAAGTGCACCTGACATTCACCTTAAAACCATTTTCCAAACAGACACATAGAAACCAAGCCCAAGCAACAAATGGCGGTGGTTTCTCAGGAAGAGGAAACACAGATGGGAATCCAAGGCTGCTGGCACGGCCAGAATTTGGGAGATAGGGTACTGAAAAGGACTCTCACGCAGAAAAAGAGACTTCAAAATTTGGGTGATGATTCCTCATATTCTCGGTTGCCTCTGTGATGATTAATTTTATATGTCAACTTGTCTAGGTCAGAGTACCCGGATATTTGCTCAAACACCAGTGTAGATATTACTGAGAAGATTTTTTTAGAGGAGGCTAATATTAAAAGCAATAGACTTCAAGAAAAGCAGATTGCCCTGCATAATGTGGGTGGGCCTCATCCAATCTGTTGAAGCCCTTAAGAGAAAATAGACTAAGGTCCCTGAGGAAGAGGGAATTCTGTCTCCAGAATGCCTTCAGCTTGAACAGCAGCATCAGTTCTTCCCTGGGTCTCCAGCCTGCTGGCCTACTCTTAGATTTGGACTTGCCAGCCACACAATTGGGTGGGTCTCTCAGTCTCTCTATCTCTCACACACACACCCTACTGGTTTTGTTTCTCTAGAGAACCCTGTCTAATATACCTCTTAAGCTGTCCATGCATAGGGTGGTAATAAGTCTCAAGAACAACCAACCTAGTTGGAGCAGAAAGGAAGGAGCTATTAAAGATCTTCTTGATAAATAATGGAAATAAAAGATTATTCAGATGGTTGAACTATATAGAAACTATAGGAAGTTGTAGGGAAATTAATCCATCAAGTTCAAAGCAAATAAAGCCAGTGAAAAACTGAGGCAAGTACTAGCTCTAAATAAAAGAATGTAGTTTTCTAACTTAGCAGTGAACAACAATTGCACACTCATAAAATGAAAACACTAAACATGGATTTGATTAACAAGTATAATACAAATATATGGGCAGATGGGAGGGTAAAGGGGTTATATAAAACCTGAAAATGTCATTTACCACAGTAAGTCAAAAGATAATTAAAAGTATTCAGCTAGTTTATTAATGTGAACACTTTAACTGAGTTTTCCTATAGTCTCTGAACACAATGTCATAGTCAGAGCTCTGGCCAGGTAAGAGTTAATTGTTCAGACAAAACAAAACAGAAAGGAGGAGCCTCTGGTTCCAGTTGACTAATCTTTTCTCTCACCTGTTTCATGCAGCCTTCAGGGCCAAAGAAATTTTACCAAAGGATTAAAACTTAGGTAAACAGAGATTCTTTTATTTCCAGCTCTGATTCTCTGGAGAGCAAGAAGCTCCAGCTTGTATGTATTCAGATGTTAATTTATATTGGTTACTCAATATATAATTTTAAAGAGTCTGATTATCTTACAGTATAGAGGCAGCAATGAATGAAGGTGATGGTGAATGCTAAGGTAAAGGAAGTTCATTTATTTGGGCTGTTGTGGGTTGCAGTTTATCACTTCTGGTTGCAAAAAATAAAAGGAAGACTTAATGCTGAGAAAAAAAAAGTATTAAGATGTAGTTATATACTAAACAACAACATATACATATATTATTTAAAAGATAAATACAGGTAAATGTCAGAGAAAACAGCTAAAAGTATTTCATGTAGTTGCCTCTTTAGAGTGAGATTGGTCTGTGTGATGTATATGGCAATTTTTTTTTATGACCTTTTAGTATTAATATTGTGACCTTTTAAACTGCACACATGCATTACTTTTTTACAACAAAAAGACACAACAAAGCTACCATTCACCAAACCAGGAAGGACCTTGAAAGATACAGGCAAATATGACAAATGAGTTGTGCTTTTTTTTTCAATTTATTCACAGCCCTGAAGGCATCAGAGAAATACCTTCTTCCTCAAAAGTGTTATATCACAAAATTTCAGAGGATTCACTATCTATTCAATACATAAGAGGACTTGAGACCTATAATTTTAATTTCAAGAAAAGTTGGAGAAAATTTGTGAGGTCATAAAATACATTTGCTTGCTATTTGGATATTTACCCCCCATAAAAGTGTGTTCACAAGAAGCCACATTTAAAGAATTTTTAATTAGTTCAAATCACTAACTACCAGCGGAGTTAAATTCAACAATCACAGGTAAAGGATTTGCAAACAGGAAGACTAGCTGGGAGACTAACTTATACTGACAGATGACACGGAACTAGCTGCATATTAAGAATGAGTGGTGAAGATCTCAGATTATTTTAGAAATGATAAAAGAAACTAAAGTCAAAATTCAACTTCACCTTTTAAAAGAGGCATGTACAAAGAACGCCACACAATGGAGGAAATTGCCCAGGATTTATGTGACAATTACATGAAGCCAAGTAGATGTGTGTCAGATTCTGACACTGGTGCATCACCTGCCCTGAACTGTCATCTCGGCTAACGCCAGGGTAATAACTATAAAAATTTCCAGCACTTATCACTTATATTTTCCTGATTCTTTTGTCTCCAGCTTCACTGTCATATTTTCTGCAGTAATATTCAATTAAAGTAATTGATTTGAGGAGATTCTAGATAATTTGAAGAAAGAGCCCAAGATACTGATAGTTTGGTAAATAATTCCAAAGAGAAAAACTAAAAGAGCTAGAGCAATGATGTCAGAACAAAGATAAGAGAACACATGGGGTGTTTTTCAGTTGCTTTGTCCTTCTATTAATTTCCCAGACTATATTCCCAACTGCTTCCTAATAAATTGCCACTGTTGTTTAATCACTGAGTCATGTCCAACTCTTTTGTGACCCCATGGACTGTAGCCCACCAGGCTCCTCTGTCTATGCCCATGTAAGAATACTGGAGAGGGTTGCCATTTCCCTCTCCAGGGAATCTCCCCAACCTAAGGATTGAACTACATCTCCTGCATTGGTAGACAGATTCTTTACCACTGATTCACCAGTAAAAACCTACTAATAAATTAGTCCTAATGAAATAAAATGAATTCTAAAACGAACCAGTCTTCTCTCTCCTAGGATTATATCTAGGTCATTGAAGATAATTGACAGAGCAAAATCATAAGGTTACTTTCAAGATTTAATCTGTACCAAGCAGTTCAAATATTATTAGTTTTCAGGCAATACATTTCCCTGAACAAATAGTAAACACTTTCTTGCCATCTTTAAATTTAGAGATACAGGCATGATTTTGAACTAGACAGGAGATTTCCACATTTTTGCCATCTTTGCTTTGGTAAAATTCCTCAGTTTTACCCAGCAGTGCTTAAGAAATCCAGACTCCTGACTCTAAGAAAGGAAAGAGTAGAGTATTATAGTTTCATAGAAATTTAAATTCAAATGTCATGTATTGTAGACACCGTTCATAAAGCAACACATGAATTTATCAAAGAAACTGGAAGAGGGAGGAGTAGGAAGAAGACACAAATAAGGCTAAAGATATGGTAATCTGAATCAGGATTGAAAGTCAATAAATAATAATGGGTAGGGTAGGAGACGATGGCAAGAGAGGAGGTAAGTTTTTAGCTCAAGTGACTAGGGAGATGGGGTTCATTTAAAGAGATGTGTTGACCAGGGTCAGATGTGAGGCTGGGACCACTTTAATTTTGTGGGCATTTAAATGTTAAGGTGCCCAGTAGACAATGGAGATGGAAGGTGGACTACTTTGAAGTTTCTGGGAGAGGTCAGGATCATAGGTACATATTCAGGGATCACAGTTACATAGACAGTATTTAAAGCAATGGATCCTGGAGAAATTATCTGGGGACAGAGTGTAAATATGAGAGAATTGTGACTGTGGGGCTAAGCCTCAGACATGTCACAGTTTAGAGGTTTTACAAAAAGAGGTTGCAAACGAAACCAAAAAGGCGTAAAGAGAGAGGAGGAACACCAAGAGTATGAATGATGTCTTAGAAACCGAGAAAAGAACCTGTCACTTCCCGCTGAAAGATGAGGTAAAATGAGAAAAGAAAATGACCTCTCACTTTGGCTATGCGAAAGTCAGTGGGCCACTGGTGACCTTGTCTAGATCCCTGACATGATTCCATGGAATATCAGGGACAAAAGTCTGAACAGAAGATGAGGAGGTGCAAATTGTGTCTAGAGTCAGATTTGTCAAGAAGCTTTGCTTGGAAAGGAAACCCAGAAGTGGTATGGTGGTGAGAGGGAACTGTTAGGCCAAAGATTGGCTTAAAACACCAAAAACTAATGATTTTGGCTGTGCTGGGTCTTCGTTGCCGTTCTAGAGAAGGCCCGTTGCTCCAGGCTTTCCTCTAGCTGCAGTGCGCGGGAGTTCTCCCTAGCTGCGGTGCGCTGGCTTCTCTTTGCGATGCCTTCCCTTGTGGAGCACAGGCTACCAGGTGCAGGCTTAGCTGCCCCGTGACATGTGGAATTTCCCCAGACCAGGGATCAACCCTACGTCCCTTGCATTGGCAGGTAACTTCTTAACCACTGAACCACCGGGGAAGTCCAAGACTTCCTTTGTTGATGCTACTGTTTTTACTGTTTACTTTGGGAGCATTCATACATATGTAATATTATTTATGTACTTTTCATGAACACATCACTCAACTTCAACAATTATCCATTTGTTGCTTGTTTCATCTAATGCCCCTTTTACATATACTAAAATTCACTCTTTTGGGTGTACATTTTTATGAGTTTGCATAAATACATATAGCTAAATAAACTCTACCAAAATCAAGACATAGAACAGTGCTACCACCCCTAAACTGTTCCTTATGTCCCTACATAGTCTATCTTTTTATCCACAGGCTCGAGCAACCACTGATGGACCCATCTCTGGTCACTACAGTGCTACCTTTCCAGAATGCCACATGGTATGCAGCCTGTCTGCCTTCTTTCACTAGGCATAATCCAAATAAAACTCATCCGTGTTGCTGCCTGTATGGGTAGACTGTTCCTTATTATTTCTGAGCTGTGTTTCAGTGTGTGAATGTGCCAGAATTTGTTTATCCATTCAACAGTTGAAGAACATTTGATTTGTTATCAGTTTGGGGCCATTGTGAATAAAACCTCTACAAATATTCACGTATAGGTTTTGGTGTGAACATGTTTTTATTTCTCTTGGTTAATAGGTAGGAGTAGGATTTACGAGTCGTATAATAAGTATATATTGAAATATGTAAGAACCTGCCAAACTATTATTACAGTGGCTTGTTATTTGTAATCCCTTCAGTAATAAATGACAGTTCTGGTGCCCAGCAGCCTTGTCAGCTGTTGGTAGTGCCAATTTTTTAAAATTGAAGCATACCTGATTTATTATATCATATTCGCTTTAGGTATACAATATAGTTTCAAAATTTTTACAGATTATAATCCCAGGAAAGAATACTACAGTGGGTTGTCATTTCCTTCTCCAGGGGATTTTCCCAATCGAGGGATTAAATTTACATCTCCTGCATTGCAGGCAGATTCTTTACCACTAAGCCACCAGGATTCCCATATTCCATTTAAAGTTATTAAAAATATTGGCTTTATTCCCTGTGCTGTGCCATATACCCTTGTAGCTTATTTATTTTATACATGGTGGTTTGTACTTCTTAACCCTTTACATCTATCTTGACTACTTCTCTCCACTGATAACCACTAGTTTGTTCTCTATATCTGTGAGTCTGTTTCTGCTTCATTACACTCATTTGTTTGTTATATTTTTTAGATTCCACATGTAAGTGATAGCATCCAGTATTTGTCTGACTTATTTCATTAAGCATAATACCCTCCAGGTCCTGCCACTTGTTGCAAATGGCAATTTTTTTTTTATGGCTGAGAGTAATATCGTTTTTAAAAGTTTTACCCATTTTAATACATGTCCTTGCCATGGTATCACACTGTGGTTTAGTTTACATTTCTGTAATAAATAATGATGCTGAGAATCTCTTCAAGTGCCTTTTTTTTTTCTTTTTCTGTCTATGTATCTTTGGTGAATTATCTATTCAGATCTTTTACCCATTATTTATTTGGCTGATTGTTTCCTTATTAAAAGGTTCTAGAGTTTTTAAAATTTTTTCTGGAAACTAGTCCTTTGACAGATATTTTTTGCAAATAATTGCTCTTGACCTGTGGCTTGTTTTCCTTTCTCTTAACAAAGCTTGTAGAGAAGCTTTAATTTTGATAAAAATCCAGTTTGTCAATATTTTCTATTATGACATGCTTTTTGTGTCGTATTAAAAAATAGCTGCCAAAGCCAAAGTCACAAAGATGCCTCTCTATGTTTTCTAAGCCGAGAGTTTTAGATTCTTACATTTAGATCTATGATGTATCTTCAGTTAATTTTTGCATAAGGTGTCCAGTATGGGTTAAGGTTAGTTATTATTTTTGTGGATATCATGTTCAACTGTTTCAGCACCAGCCATCTGTTGATAAGATTATCCTTTCTCCATTAAATTGCCTTTTAACTTTTATCTAAAAAATAACAATATACTGTTACACTGATCTAATAATCTTTCATTCTACCAACTTGATATTATTTTAATCACAATTTTGATATTATTTCAGTCACAGCTTTATACTAAACTTTGAAGTAAGAAAGTATGGATCCTCTTTGGTCTTTTTTAAAAAATTCTAGTTCCTCAGTTTTTCCATGTGAATTTCAGAATCAACTTAGTCAGTTTTTTTTTTAAAGCCTGCAGATTTTGATGGGGACTGAATTGAATCTTTACCAGTCCTATGATCTGCATTTAAGAACTTATCCTAAGTGAAAAGACGGTGATCCAGTGAGCTGGAGCTTTTCTGTGACCCTTTGGAGACAGGACCATGTCCTGTGTGCAGCCAGGTCACTAGAAAATATAAAAGACTTGAGTTATTTAGTAGACAAGTTCACATAGAAAGGTAATGCCCCCGATGGAACATGGTACTTTCATCTTTCTGTTCACTGTGGCCCTGGATCACCATTTGGAAAAGAGAATTATTTAAATCAGTGTTGTATAGGAACACAAAGCTTACTGGAGGGACCAAGTAGACACATTGCCCAGAAAAAGAAAAAAGAATAAAAACATGGAAAAACCAGGAATCCAAGCATGTAGTAAACAGAAATATAGAAAAGAGCTTAAATAAAAAAAAAAAAAAGGAATGAGAAAAAATAGATCGAACCATTGAAACCAAATCAGTTTGACAAGGGGGGAAAATGCAGTAAAGGAATCAGGGAAATAAAAAATACAGACGATGTACTACTCGGTTTTTATTGCTCTGCTTTATGTGAAGATTTTCTGCCAAAATATTAAACACGTGCAATCATGGTTTACATGCTATGTATAAAATGAAATAAAATAATCACAGCCTTCAAATAAATGGCCCTTGTCTTTTACTTGTAATAAATAATACCTCATGATTAGAAGCATCTGGAATATCATATTTAGACACTTTTTGAAAGCAGGAAACAACGAAATGTTCTTTGACATATGTAGAACAGATATCAGTGTATTAATCATATATGTGTGTGACTAACGTTCCACTTTTTTAATTTCTGGGATATTTTCAAGTATTGTCCTTAATATACCTCTTACATGCTGCTAGGGAAATACAAGCTGTTTGAGAATTAATTATAAGAAATTAGGGAGAGTAAGTTATATGGAGTGGTGCCTATTTTTAGCTTCCCAACCCTAAAACTACACATCTGATATTTTAAAATGAAAATCAAATACATTCTCTTGGATGCCTGCCTCAGCTCCCACCTAACATGTGATCATTTTGGTCACAGCTCTGCTCACAGCGTGTCTTTTACATGACAGGATTTTTTTCTTTCTGTTTTCAAGCATCACCTACTTTCCCAGTCTCTCTGGACCCCTCTAGGCATGTTGTGGTCCAGCCTCACCTCATGGCCCTATAATTATGTTGTGTGCTGGAAGCAGGGTAGAAAGCATGGCAACTGTAGACATGTCTGCCAGCAGATGAGTAAAAATGTGTCTTCACTTGCCTTTATGCACTGGGAATATCTCTGATGGAAAACAAATACATAGATACCCACATGTATATGTATACATAGATGACCTCTGTGATGTTTTCAGGGCAGCCAAGCCCATTGTGATGTGTTATGTGGATGTCAATCCCTCCATTTTCAAGTGCTTGGAGACAGACTGAAGTTCAGGACTCAAATGCAACCAAAAGTCAGCTCTCTGAAATCTAAGTAAAGTGCACCTATTTTCCTCCTTTCTCCATTTATCAAGGTTATCTGGAAATTTTCAACTGTTTCTATTTATAGATCCTCATTCTGTATTTTATCATTTTGACGTTTCCCCTAATCACCAGGCAACGGCTCAACATAATATTGCTGTAGCTTGAACAGTCACTTCTAGCAAGATGATTGATCACCTTAATGGTCCTGTGACCTTTAGGAATAAGGACTATATAAGTACTCACTGTTTCCTTTAGAAGAGTGTTCCTTTTAGAAACAATGTTCCCTTCCATCATAAAAAGATATATACAATATATATATAAGATAAAGCTAGATACAGATACAGATATTGTGTTCATATATTGACTGTAAAGTACTCAAACCCATTCTAAACTTGGAGAGAAACTGCCCTGAATTTGTGGTTATGCTGTCTGAACTTATCCATTGAATTTATCCAAAAATTCTCTGTGACCACTGTGGACTAACCATCACACTTTCTGAAAATACATTGGCATAATTGCTTCCCTTGTAGCTCAGTCGGTAAAGAATTTGCCTGCAGTGCAGGAGACCTGGGTTCGATCCCAGGGTTGGGAAGATCCCCTGGAGAAGGAAATGGCAACCCACTTCAGTATCCTTGCCTGGAAAATCTCATGGACAGAGGAACCTGGTGGATTGCAGTCCATGGAGTTGCAAAGAGTCGGGCATGACTGAGTCCCACACACACACACACACACACACACACACACACGGTAGATTTAGCTGACATGTTCAGGCCAACTTCCTACTTAAAATACCTAGATGAAATAAAGCCGAATTTAAAAAAGGCAAAAATTATTTAGTTAATGCACAGTTGAGTTCAAGCTAAAGAAATGTTCCCGAACTGAAAAAGAAGCAGTCATCACAACCTACAGTGGCAAGGACTGAAGTATAGCGGACCACACAGCCGACAGGCCCCTGGCGTAGACATGTGGAGCTGAAGACTAAAATGTTAATGCTTTTACAGGGACAGAAGAGTCAAAGCCTTAGATTATTGAGAGGCAAGGTGGAGGAATAGAGCATCGTTTTTCTCCAAGTCATCTGTGACGTAAGATCCTGGCCAGCTCCACCCACAGAGATGAATAATCACCTCCTACGTGTCAGATAAAGAGAATCACCTGAGAACAGTCAGATGCCTAGGCTACTGCCTGTGGTATCTGGATGTGCAATACCAGCATGGCATAGGAATTGACAAAAACCAATCCAAGACAAACAAGCATCGAGGGTCTCTGCAGAGGAAGACATAAAGACAACCCAACTCCAGTGAGGCTGCCACAGAAAAGAACTTGCAGCAGTGTAGCTTACAGTGAAATTCTACATTCACAGAAGGAAACAAGCTCCCACGAGAAAGAGACAGGATGTGCAGAACTAGGAACCTAAGGTCATAGAACAACCAGAAAAAGGCTTATAAAATAAGTATGATGTCCCAGGCCCCTAGGACACCTTCCTCTGTTACCTACCTGCCTCTCCCTCAGTTCGTGCCTATGGTATCATCTGGGAGATGGGTCCCCCACTGAGCAGGAACAGTTGGAACTGAGTTCATGGTGACTTGGCTTGGTATGATGGTACAAGATGACCATGGGATGCTTCTGCACTATAACACATCTCAGGGTGTCTCAGGAGGGCAGCCATGAAGGGACATCCCTCGGATGAATGGATTCAGATGATGTACTTCATCATCTTAGTTGTGTAGAAAGCATAGTGACCCGGCATAAAGATTTACATGGACTCGTGGGCAGTAACAGATGGCTGAGCTGATTAGTCAGAATCCTGGAAGGATTAAGATTGAAGTATTGGCCCAAGGAAGGGTAGGGATGGAGCCTTCATGAATAGGCACGAGGTGTGAGATCTTCCACTTCTACACCAGAAAGTATGCCAAAAACAAGAGAGAGCCAACAAGCTGGAGGAGGTATTTGCAAACCAGGATGCCAAAAACCCTTGGAAAATCCTACCCTGCATGCCAAGGCTGTCAGACGTTTACTTGCCATCTTACAATTCTTCTGTCCTGTAGGAGGAGATAGAACACTGGCACTAGCATTATAAGAAGCACTGTACACAAAGCCTTCAGGGTTCCCAGATAACTCAGTAGTAAAGCTTCTGCCTGCCAATGCAGGAGATGAGACGCATCTTCATTCCCTGGCTGGGGTAGATCCGCTGGAGGAGGAAATGGCAGTCCACTCGAGGATTCTTGCCTGGAGAATCCCATGGACAGAGGAGCCTGGCGGGCTACAGTCTATGATGTCACAAAGAGTTGGACATGACTGAGCCACTAAGCACAATGATCTAATATTATCTTAGTTATAAAACAAAAGATATTTGTTTGAAAAACCTTTAAGTTGATGTTTGTCTCCTGTGTTAATTTGTATCTCATGGTTTCATAAAAGAACCAACTAATTTGTGTCTGACATAGAGCAGGGCATCCTTGCTGCTCTTGCCAAGTAGTCCTGAAATATCCATAAAGCTAACAAGTGGTCACTGTTCAGTCCTTGAAGATCTCTTATAGATAAAGAAGATTGAGAATACCCAAGAGATAAAATGGAAAAACAGTTCACAGAAGAAGAAAACCTGAATGGTCAACAAAACACAGAAAGACATTCACCTTCAGCAGTCATCAAAGAAATGGAAATTAAGACAGTGGCAAAATGTTACTTATACTTTACTGAATATTGACAAAGTTCTGGGGGATGAGAATTCTCATACAGTTCTTGTGGGTGTGGAACCACCTTGGAGAGCAATTTACTAATAACCAGAAAGTAGAAGTTTTGCCTACCACATATACACTAGGAATACTATCATACAAGTGCATGAGAAAATATACACAATATTTTTTAGTCATGTTGCTGTCATAGAATAAAAAATTGGAAGCAATCCAAATGTCCATCAGTTGGGGAATAAAAACATAATTATGATGCATTCCCAAATGGAAAACTATGTAGTAATTTAAAATATGAGCAAATGAGTTCTATAAGCATCAAAATAGGTAAATCTTGGAAACACCATGTTGAAGGAAAACAGCAAAATATGATTTATGTAAACATTTTAAATATACCCAAACAGCACTCTATACAGCGCTGTGTGTAAATTCATACATATGCCATAAAAATGAAAGCAGGGACAAGAACTAAAAACCTATTGTAAGAGTGGTTCACTCTGGGGAAGGAGAAAAACATTTCTACTGTCTATATAATTTGTTTATATTCTAAAAAGAAATCATCTGGGGACTTCCCTGGCAGTCCAGTGGTTAAGACTCTGAGCTACCACTGCAGAAGATCCAGGTTTGATCCCTGGTCAAGAAATTAAGATCTCATCTGCCGTGCAGCCAAAAAAAAAAAAAAAAGAGGAGAGAGATGATCTGAAGCAAATAGAGCAAAATTCCAACATTTGTTAAGTCTGGGTGGTGGAGACATTTATGATTGTTTGAAATGTTTTCGTCATTAATTAAATTAAAATCAGAGACAAAGCAGAGCAGACTCCAGGCTTGCTCCAGGCCTCCTCTCCAGGCCAGAGAAGAGTGGAGCTCAGGAGAGCCAAGCCAGTGTGGGTCCAGGAGCCCTGGCTGGGGCCTCAAGACAGCCACAGCGAGCAGGGGGCTGGTGGGGCGTATGACGCTTGGTCTGGGCTGGGTAGGACTAGGCTGGAGGAGGAAGGAGCTGGGCCTCAAATCTGGGGCTGTCTGGGTCCAGCTGAGTCAAGGCTGGTGAAGGGAATGGCATTTGGGGTGAGCATCAGAAACCTGCCAGGGGAAAGTTTCGGGGCTAATGGCTGCTCTGATCCTTCCTTCCTCGCTTCCTGCTCCTGCCACCCTCTTCTGCCTCCTCCTCTTCTCATCTTCTTCCTCACTCAGGAATCCTCTTCTCAGGAATTCCCTGGTGGTTCAGTTTAAGACTTTGTCTCTCAGTGCCAGGAGTGTGGGTTCAATCCCCAGTCAGGAAGCTAAGATCCATGTGCCTTGTGGCAAAAAAAAAAAAAAAAAAAACAAACCATAAAACAGAAGTAACATTGTAACAAATTCAATAAAGAATTTAAAAATGGTCCACCTCAAGAAAAAAATCAAAAAAAAAAAAAAAAACTTCCCCTTTCTCCAGCTCTCTATCACCGGCACTTCTGTTTTGTCTACGCTATAGTATTGATGTCTGTATTAATGCATTTGCTCTATTTAATAAGAGGCTGAGGTTCCTCCTGGCGACTTAAAATAAATTGGTTTAATTATTTTTGTATCACTAGAAATTAAAATAATTTTTAAGACTCTGTGTCCTCCAATAGATATTCCCTTACTCTAGTCCTGCTTAGCAGCCTTTGAGAGAAAAGTGTTTGTAGGCGGCCGGGGATGGGGGCTCCTCTTCCAATATATACTTTGCTTCAAGTTTTTTCTAAAAACAGTAGTCCATTAAATATCTACTGTGTGCTAACCCTTGTGTGCGCTCGGTACTTAACATGAATTATTTCACTTAATTCTTGTAAAAAAAAAAAAATCCACAAGCATTCCTATGAGGTGGCAAAAAAATCCCCATGTTACAGGTTATTCCCATCTCATGAATGTGAAAACTAATGCTTGACGGGCTTAAGTAACTTAAGTAAGTTCTAGAAAATGGCCCAACAGAGAGTTAAACCCCTCCGCTTCCAGAACTCACCCCACGAGGGAAGAATTGTCTCTGATGGGAGGTCTGGACAGGACTCTTGAGCATATTATATCTCTCAGTATGATAAGTTTCAGAGATTCATGTTTTCTGGTAAATTTGGGACTTTGTGCTCTCTCAGTATAAGTACTCAGATGATTCCATTTTCAACAACACAACAGAATCTTATTTTTAGGGTGTTATACCACCCTCAAATGTGGAAAACTATATTATAAAACAAATATCAAGCATCTTATTCAAATACCCACTTCTCTCTCTCTCCCACACACACTCACTCACTTTCAGGCACCCACACTTCCCGGATCTACTAACCTAAATCAGCAGGCTTAAGGGTTTCTCAGAGACTCCTCTCAGCATTAAGGATGCTAATTGCTACTCTAGCAGTTACTGGAAGATCAAAGAACCGCCCACAGAGCAGGGCTGCGCCGTTTCATCTTCCAGAGACCAAACACCAGTACCGCCCATCCCCCGCCATCCATCGCTCCCTCTCAAGCTGCCACATTGGACCAATTCCTCTTCCTCTTCTCCACACGCTCTCCCCGCCCCTAAAATAGCTCTATGCCAAAAATAAACACTCAAAAAAATGCCTGTGGAATGAATGGAGAAAGGTAACTTCACTATCATTATGCTCCCCTTCTAATTACCGTGGTTTGTCTAAGGACGCGCTTGTTTGTGACAGCGATTCAGAAACCCGTGACGGGGAGCCCTGCCCGGTCTCGGTCCCAGGAGTGGGGACAGGCGTGCGGTGCCCGACGCCACCGTGGCACGGCAGGCTGCGGGCACACCACGCCTCACCACCCTGGCCCCTGTCCTCGAGCGCGGCATGAAGCCAGAGAGCTCTCCCCTCAGGCCAGCTCTGCATCTGCTAGAGAGCAGGGTTATGAGAAAGGGTCCCACTTTCTGGAGCGAGACCTCCGCCTTCGCCGGCCGGCACTGTGAAAGGGGCCTTCCATTCAATCTCCGTTGCAAAGTGGAGTTGGCGCAGCCAGAGATTCGACCCCTCTTAAGGCATAAAATGTGACCTCAAGTGGATGAATGAGGCTCTCTCCGCACTCTCGGGGGCTCCAGAAAAACTGTTCCAGGTTTCCTCGAGAGGAAAATTGAGATTCAATTACACGCAGGCCAGGGAGCCCGCGGGAGTGAAGACACAGGGGGTCTCAGAGTCCCTAGGGAGCTGGGTTGAGGAGACTCCGAGGGAGGCGGCCCTTGCTCAACAGGTCAAGGGCCCCTGACTAAGATGGCGCCTGTGCCCTGGAATGGGCAGCTTGAGTCCTCAGGAAGACATCCAGGGGCACAGAAACCCACTCAGGCAGTGATGTGCTTCCTCCCCACTCCCTGGACAAGGGGTCTCTTCCCCGCCATCCCAGGCGGGCAGGCTCAGCTCCTCTGATGGATCCAGCCTACGTTCACACCGGGGTCCCTGTCCAGGGCTCCCAGAATCAGCCGAGCCCTGTTCCTACACTGCCTCTCCTCCAAATGGGGTCCTCATGTCCTGGGGCCCCCCGTGCGCTCGCCCTCCTCCATGGTGCGTTTCCTCAGTCTGTTCTGGCCTACAGAGATCTTAATGTTGTTTTCCCTCCCTTCCTTCTTGTCTTTTCTTTCCTTCTTTCCCCCCTTCCTTCCTTCTTCCCTTCCATTCTTCCCTCCCTTCCTTTCTCCCATTCCTTTCCATGGTTTTCCCCCAAAGAAGACCTTCTAAAATCCCTCCCCACCTTTCCACAATCTGCCTCACTGTCTCTGGTTTAAGGGTCTGTCTCTCATGGAACCATTGGTCTCCTAACAGTTCACCACCTGCCAGTTCTGCTCTCCCAAGTCCATTGGAAAACACAGCCACATGGAATCTTCTGCAAGCATGGTCTGTGCATTGCACTGTCCTGCTCAAATGCCCTCAGTGACCCCATCAAGACTTTATTATTTATGCTGTGTCAAGGATGCCAGTGTGGGGGTATGTAGGGGAACCATCAACCTTGAATTCTGATTGGCATGCTCTTTGTATCCGGGCAGCTGGACTTGCCCTACAGAGGTCCAAGCTGCAGAAAGGTCCTAAGAGCTTGGGAACAGCATACAGTCTAAGTGACCAGGTGTTGGCTTTTGGCTACCAAGATGGAAACCCCCGAGCTGTTGCTGGGTAGGAAAGGGACATAACCCCAGGGGCTAGAGATTCTGGACATACATGATTATTCTAGGAACAATGGTTAGAGGATATTTGAATGTATACAGTGTAGAAGTGAAGTGAAGTGAAGTTGCTCAGTCATGTCCGAATCTTTGCCACTCCATGGACAGTAGCCTACCAGGCTCCGCCGTCCATGAAATTTTCCAGGCAAGAATACTGGAGTGGGCTGCCATTTCCTTCTCCAGGGGATCTTCCCAACCCAGGGATCGAACCCAGGTCTCCTGCATTGCAGACAGACGCTGTAAGTCACCTAAATGGTCATCCATCCACAATTCCTCATCTCTACCCTCCATGCTAGTTAGTGCCAGCTTCCTGGGGTAAAAAGTGAAAAGAAGATGGAATGAGAACGAGTCAAGCACAAGATGAGAAGGGCCGGCTGCCTGTCTGACATGGCCATTGTAGTCAGCGAGAAGGTAAGTAGCCAAGTGTTCACCATGGAGGTGGCAGCTTGAGTGGCAGAAGCACCCATGAGTGGTGACATCAGCACTACAAGCCCAGGCCACTCAGAGAGTCACAGAAAACACAAAGTTTTAATGTTGAGTTCCCATGTGACACACCCAGGAATCCCTTGAATGGAAAGGCAGGAGTATATGAAGATCCCTCTCCAGGTGGGATCTGAGTCAGGTCCATTAGAGTGACAGTCATTTTTCATCTACATACTCAGGCTGGTATACTGAGGGGATGGGGGTTGTAGCTGAATAACTCATAAATTTAACAAAGCTAGCATGGATGGAGGAGCCTGGTGGGCTGCAGTCCATGGGGTCGCTAAGAGTGGGACACAACTGAACAACCTCGCTTTCACTTTTCCCTTTCATGCATTGGAGAAGGAAATGGCAACCCACTCTGGTGTTCTTGCCTGGAGAATCCCAGGGATGGGGGAGCCTTGTGGGCTGCCATCTATGAGGTCACACAGAGTCAGACACAACTGAAGCTTAGCAGCAGCAGCAGCAGCATTCACTTTTGACCCCTAATCCTTGGACCAAATATCAACTTCTCAGCCCTCGGTGAACATACCCCCAAGCATCACTGCTACCATGCTTTTGTTCATGCTGTATTTAACTGGAGTGCCTTTCCTTCCTCCACTTCTCTGAATTTACTTCTGAAAATATTATCCATTTTTAAGGGCCCAATTTATATGCTACCTCTTACAGGAAGTCTTCCCTGATTGTCTCAGTTCTAAGTGATTTTTCTCTGCTGAATTCACATGACTGTCTGAACTTGCATGATGACTCCTGCCACATCCCACTTTATTATGGAGCTACTCATGTGGGTCTCAGGTCACAATGACTCCAGGTGTCCAAATCCTATGGGATAGCAGTTTTAGCTGTCATTTTAGTTGATCTCTCAGTGGTATTTAATACTGTTGAATATATTCTCCTTCTTGGAACACTCATCTCCATGGCATTTGTATCGGGTTTGCCTACCTTGTTTTGCTACCTTCTTTGGGTAACAGCACCCTGCTTTTCTTTTGAGGAACTTTCTGGCCAAGAACTGTGGGCATGACTGATGCCAATCTCCAGCTTAGTGATGAACTCATAAACTGAGTCACACCAACAAGAGTGATACCTGGTGTCTTGCTGGAACCAATAAAAGAGAGAGTTTTTCTTTATCTTGTGTGTGTATGTGTGCGTGCATGCATGCGTGTACATGCTTAGCTGTGTTCAGCTCTTTGAGACCCTGTAGACTGTAGCCAGCCAAGCTCCTCCATCCATGTGTTTCTCCAGGCAAGAATACTGGAGTGGGTTGCCACTTCCTTCTCCAAAGGATCTTCCTGACCCAGGGATTGGACCCGTGTCTCCTGCATTGGTAGGTGTGTTCTTTACCAGCTAAGCCACTGGGGGAATCCCTTTCTTTACCTTAAGTAAGATATAAGCCTGAAGTTTCTGGCAGTGACCTGACCAAGCCACCACATGGAATAACCAGTTCAGCAAAGAACTGAGAGATGGAGAGAGAGGCAATTTCCCAAGGATCTGTCTATGTACTTGGATCCAGGCATGTCTGACTAGTTCTGAGTTCAGGTTATGAGTCAGTGAATTTTTCATCTCTTTTTTTTTTAATCAACTGAAGGTGGATTTCAGTAGCATATATTTGAATTATCTGAAAGAGTCTAGTTCAGAAGAACAAAACACGCTCTTGGCTTTCCTCCTGCCTCGTTATTCTGGTTCCATCTCCTTTGCTGACCAGTCTTCCTCTACAGCCACAGTGTTTGTTAGTCACTCAGTTGTATCCTGCTCTTTGCAACCTCATGGACTGTAGCCTTCCAGGCTCCTCTGTCCATGGGGATTCTTCAGGCAAGAATACTGAAGTGGGATGCCATGCCCTCCTCAAGGGGATCTTCCCAACTCAGGGACCAAACTGGGTCTCCCACATCACAGGAAGGTTCTCTATCTTCTGAGCCACCAGGGAAGCCCCAATCCTCCTCTATCCAGTCTTTAAATGTCATAATCCATCCAGATTGGTCCTATCCCTCCTGCTCTTCTGTCCTTCATGTCTCCCTTGGCAATCTCAGTCACACCTCTGGCTTCAATCACTGTCTCAAATTTATAGCTTTAACCCAGGTCTCTCTTTAAGACAGCAGATATATCAATTCATCTGTGTGCTCAGTGTGTCTACTTGAATGCCTCAAAGGTGTCTTGGAGCAGTCATATAAATCATGAATTAGGATTTTTTTCTCCCCAAAGAGGTTCCCTCCTCTGTTCCTATCACAGAAAATAGCACAAGACAAAAAATAAGGTCTTCTAAGCAATCCTCCACACGTAAGCCAAAGTGATCTTAGTGTAAGTTAGACCATGTCTCTTTTGCCTAAATGTGTCTAGACCCTTGCTGTGACTCCCAGGATATATCTGGAACAAGAAACATAGAGCCAGAGCCCTGGCCAATGTGGTTCATTCATCTTTCATTGCTCTCTGCCTCCCTCCCTGAGCTCCCTCACTCTGCCTCTGATCTCTTCCTCAAAAGTGGCACGCTCAGGCTTCTACCTCAGCACTAACTCTTCCCTTTGCCTAGAACCCTGCCTTCATCTCCACCTAGTTCACTGCAGCCATCCTCAGGTCTCTGCTAGAAGATCTGAGAAGACTTGCCTGACTCTTTCAGATTGCATCAAGCACCCCCAACCCACTTTCCTAGTACCTGGTAATTTTCATTCATCATACTCATGATATCTGTTTGATTCGTTAATGTCTTTCTTCCCCAGAAGACTAAGCTCGAAGGGGCAGAGACCATGTCCATATTTCTCATTCCTGTTTCCTTAGCACTCAAACCTAATATATGATGGCCAGTAGGTACCAACGAACATCTGTAGAAAAAGTGCTGGATCCTTGATATCTCCTGCTACATAAATAAGCTCTTAGAGACACATGGAAGCAGGTGGGTATTAGCAGGTGGGATTGCCGGTGTTGAGGAAAGAGAGTGGAAAAGGGAATTTCCAAGGGAAATAGCGCCCCAGTGGGTGGATAGAAGCCTTCTGAGCATCAGGGCAAGACCATCCTAATTAAAGTCACACCACTAAGGGGAAGTAGGGTGAAACACAATCACGGGACAGTGAGTTTGTAGATAGCTATTTGCTTGGCTGGGCTGTTTAGTTGAGAATGGAGTGGAAAGTCCCAGGTGATATTTTCTAATACAGATACATTTTGAAGATAAGCATTTGTAACCTAATCAAAGAGCTTCTTAATACGTGCATGATATGTATCATGGATAAGATTAAAAGGTGTGGTCTGGGCTTGTCATGAATTATTCTGTTATGTGATTTAAGATGTGTGATGTACATGCTAACATTGTGTGTTAAAATCTTAGAAAGAAATGTGACCTAAGGGTGTTAGAAAACTAATAAGGCAGGGGCACAGAAGCATCACCCTCTGTAAATGATCTGTGCCAAGAGATTTTTCATGTGCCACTCAGTCAGTAAAGAACTCCTGCAATGGAGGAGACCTGGGTTTGATCCCTGGGTTAGGAACATCCCCTGGAGAAGGAAATGGCAACCCTCTCCAGTTTTCTTGCCTGGAGAATCTCATGAACAGAGGAGCCTGGTGGGCTACAGTCCATGGGGTCACAAGAGTCAGACACAACTTAGCAACTAAACCACCACCACGACCAAACAATGCATGCCTTTTGGACAGGGAAGTCAAGAACAAAAAAAATGAAGGATCATTTTTAAAAATTGAATAAGTATGTATTAGAAAGCTAATTTATGCCATCTCTGCAACTTCCTAAGTCTCTGGTTTCATTTAATTTCTTTATGTCTCAGTAAAATTGGTATAATAAAGATTGTTAAGAATATTAAGTAGATAACAGTACATTGAGGTCTTAAAAACAGTGCCCAGACTAATATAAATAATTTAAAAGTTAACTGTTGTTGTTTTTTTTTTTTTTAGTTTTTTGTCACTATATGGAGAAGACACTTTAGAGTTCCTTGGACTGCAAGGAGATCAAACCAGTCAATCCTAAAGGAAATAAGTCCTGAATATCCTTTGGAAGGACTGATGCTGAAGCTGAAGCTCTAATACTCTGGCCACCTGATTCTAAGAACTGAATCACTGGGTAAGACCCTGATGCTGGGAAAGATTGAATGCAGGAGGAGAAGGGGATGACAGAGGATGAGATGGTTAGATGTCATCACTGACTCGACAGACATGAGTTTGAACAAGCTCTAGGAGTTGGTGATGGACAGGGAGGCCTGGTGTGCTGCAGTCCATAGGGTCGCAAAGAGTCAGACATGACTGAGTGACTGAACTGACTGATATCCAGTGTCCTTTCTAAGAACTGAGGTTACAGTTGTGAAGAAGACAGATGGAACTCTCATGGGACTCATTTCTATTCCAGTTAAGGGGGAGATCAGTTAGTAAGTAAACTAGTAAATGAGGTCATTTCAGAGAGGGATAAATGCAAAAAGGTGGTGGGGTGGGGCATTCCTGTGGGCAGAGGCCCCTTTCAAAAGGGCAAACAAGAAAGCCTCTCTGAAGAGGCAACATTGGAGCTGAGATCTGAACAATGGAAGACAAGGGAAGAAGCCTAGCAAAGGCAGTTGAGGCCAGAGGCACAGCAAATGCAAGGGCCCTGAGGCAGAACTGAATTGAAGTGTGAGAGGCAGGAAAATGCAGTGTGCCTGGGGTATGGTGAGAGAGGAAATCAGTGGTAAGAGATGAGTTCAGATGCAATGAAATGGAGAAAACCATCAGCACCAGGCTGGACTGATCAAGGAATAAATCAATAGCCAGAATGATGATGGCACATTCCTGATAGATAGATGGAGGCTTTGTTTCAGCAGTGTAGGCCTAAGGTACCCAGGAGCCAGGGTCCTGAGCCTAGAGAAAACTGAAGGCAGAGTCTTGCCATGGGTCTTGGCCTCAGAGGAACTATCAAGGGAGTGTGTAATTTCCTCAGTCCTGTCTCATCACAACAAAAATTTGAAGTGACGGACCAGCATTAGAGCCCTTGGACGGGCCAGTGTTACAGCTCTCAGACAGACCAGCATCACAGGTTCCTGTTACAGCTCAGAGGAAAATACATCCTGGAGGCATGAGGGCATGCTGACCCAAAAGATGACAGAGTCCCTGGCCCTTCAGCTCCTCTGTTGTTTTTTTTTCCCTCCCCCTGGGCCTGCCCTATGTAAACTGGACCAGCCAGGAGTGCTCTTTGTTCTAAATGAGGTCCTTACTCCAGTTCTTGGACCTTCCTTTGTTCTATTTTTGCGGGCTTTTCCCTTCCTTGCCTTTTAGCCACCGCCATTCTGGACTCCTTTTTCCTATCCTAACTGCCTAACAGAACCCTGGCTTCAAGAAGGCAGGACCTTTCTGTTGGCCGTTGATCTTTCCACACACCTGTTATGGCAGATGCAACAGAGAGTTGCCTAGTCAGGGTCCATGCCCTCTCTTTTGCTCATTAGCAGAAGCTTGATTTTGTTCACAGCAGCTTTAGTCCATCTGCAAGTGAAACAGGATTAGTCTAAAAACCTAATCAAAACAAGTCTGCAACTTGAAGCCTGTGGTAACGGGGTGCTTGGGAACCCAGCCCCAAGGAAGTTTCCCTCTTAGGTGTGAGAACCAAAACCATCTCCCCCACACCCAGCCTGGACACAGAACTGAAACTCCTCCATGCTGTGTGCACCCACATGACTTGGCTATTCCACTGTCTTCCTTAGAATGACTGGACTATTCCAGGACTGTCTCACCTGAATGTCATAAGACTCATGCACGCCTCAGTGGAAAGCATCAACAGTGTTCACCCCAAGCTTCTTTCATGCCTCCTCTGTGAATCCTTATCTTGCTGTTTCCACTGATGTTACCTTTAATCAACCTCCAATTCTCAATAAACTATGACATCACCTACTCTACTCCCGAGACCCTGCCCAAGGTATCTTGGCAAGGGTGTGTTTCTGTGGAGGTGTATTTCTGTTATCAAAAGGTGCTGTTGGCAATGCTTTGGAAGCCAGCCTTTGACAAATCTCTCTGTCAACATAGGCTTTGTCTAGTGTTGTGTGTGTGTATGTCTGTGTGAGTGCTTAGTCACTCAGTGGTGTCCAACTCTCTCTGATCCCATAGACTGTAGCCCACCAGGCTCCTCTGTCCATGGGATTTCCCAGGCGAGAATACTGGAGTGGGTTACCATTTCCTCCTCCAGGAGATCTTCCCTAACCCAGAGTTCAAACACGCTTCTCCCACATCTCCTGCATTAGCAGGCAGATTCTTTACCACTGTACCACCTGGGAAGCTTTACCTAATGTTAGCTACAAGTAAACACATACAAGTTATATGTATATTTCAAAAGCTAAAGATTTCCAAGGGGAGAAAGAGGCCTGATTTAAAGGAGTGCAGATAAATATGCATCAACTTTTGTATATCCCTCTGAAATTTGTTTAAATTCCTCTTATCAGAAAATCAGGTTATAAATCTAGTACAATTTCCAGAAGTTCTCAATTAGATACCAGAGGCCACAAATCTTCTTTTCTTAAAAAATAAATAAATTATTAAAGTTTGAAATCACCTACTGTGTAGACTTATGTTTCTTAAAGCAGGACAGATAACAACTACTAACAAATAAAAAATACTACAAAGTTAACTGATCTTTACTTTTTTTCCTATGGTATTAAGATCAGAAAGCATGATAACATCCTAATTTTTAAAAATCATTTCTGTATTTATCACTCTGGAAAATGGTTCATTATTATTGTTTATGTATAATTATTCTTTGGTTGATAATTAATTCTTTAAATTGTTTGACTCTATTTTTCTGTTTGTTTGACTTTACTGATAGACCAAGTTCCATGGTCAATGGATTTAACAGGTTTTACTTTTTTATTTTTTGCAAAATGAAGTAAAGGGTCAACTTGTGTCTTGTGAAAAAATGTTAAAGAGAGAAGTCTTGACAACTGGTTTTACAATATACAACAAACTCACATCTTTGAGTGTTTTACTCTATGAGGCAGATTCATGGGTGACAGCCCTTGGGGGAGGATAAAACACAGGAGTCTGTGAACCAAAGTGTGATCCTGGGGTTACTGCTGACCAGGGGCCAGAACCCAGGCAGGAGACAAACATATTTTTTAGATTATCTTATCATCAACACTCTGTGAATGAGGTACAGACTGCTTAATGTGCATTTTACTGAAGAAAAAAATTTAGGCGCAGAGAAGTTAAATAATACACACAGAAGACCACACAGCTGAGTAAGCACCAGAACCAGAATTCAAGGTGAGGCCATCTGTCATAGGCTCTATGAAAGAACACCTGTTTGTGGTGGCACCCTAGCAGGGCCAGAGGAGAATGAGAGAGAGAAGCTCTCTCTCCCAAGGCTGGGAGCCTGGGGGAACCTGTGGGTAGATTGGGAGGCTCATATTACACATTGCTTCAAGCTTGAGGCCAAATTCAAGGAGCAGAGATAAGATTCTCCCTGTCTCCAGCTGTAAGATTTGGGCCAGGCCCAGAAGCTACTGCCTGCTCCTGCAGCCATCCACATGGAACACTCAGTGTCAAGGGGGTCTTGTTAATAATGCAGACCTGTAACACAAGCAGGATGGCAGTTTGGAAGAGATGCCTGCCACTGCCCAGCTCCCCCCCTGAACACAGGCAGAAGGAGGATGACAGCAAGACATGCGAGATGCTAGGTGAGCTGAAGGCAGTCAGCCACCAAAAGGGGTGGGCTGCAGACCCCATTAGGATGTAGTAAGGAATAAGATCCAAGGAGACTGGAAAGCTGAGGACATAAGCATGTGGCAGGAGCCAAGAGATTGCAGAGAAATGTCAGTCAGAAATGGGCTGCCTGCTGAAACGAGTTAAAAGAAAAAGGCAGAATAAAGAGCAGTAGGTAAATACTAGGGAAAGAACATGAAGAATAGAGTGTGAAAACAGGGATCACAAGAGGTGATGCTGTAATGGAGCAGGATCCTAGGGGCCTTCCCATTACAGACTTCCCCAGGTCCTCTGCTTCTTGTCTATAGCAAACCTTTGGCCAAAGAATAAATTTAATCTGAGAAGTGAGAAAAATGCAGAAGCAAAGGAAAACAGTGAAACAAGACAAAGTAATAATAGTTCAGCCATCACACAAAGTCAAATACATTTAGTTTCTCCTCAAGGGCTATTGATCGGAAAAGGCAATGGCACCCCCACTCCAGTACTCTTGCCTGCAAAATCCCATGGATGGAGGAGCCTGGTAGGCTGCAGTCCATGGGGTTGCTGGTGGGCTTCCATCTATGGGGTCACACAGAGTCGAACACGATTGAAGCAACTTAGCAGAAAGGGCTATAGATAATATTCTGAGCCATATCCTTTAAGCTGTTTTGCAGCTACTGAAACCCCATCAGGTGAAAGCATTAACTACATGATGACCAGACTGTACCCATGACATAAGCTGCCACAATTCTGAGAACTGGCTTCAAGGAAATGGGAACAAAACCAACCCTGGAATTGAAGAGTAGCTGTACTTAAAACCATCAAGGTGACGCTGATCAGACCACGGCATGACCAGTTTCAAGATGACAGTCAGACTGACTGTGCTGTTCTGCATGAGCCCCCTCCCTCTGCCTTTATACCCTTAAAACTCTCCTTTAAAAGCTCTTGATCCTGATCAACAGAGAGGAGTTGGCTTTAGACATGAGTCCACCTTCTCCCTAGATTGCTGGCCTCCTGAATAAAGCAAGCTTTAGTTTTTCTACCAACATTTTTATCTCGAGTATTGGCTTTCAAGCAGCAAGCAGACAGACCTGAGTTTTGTACAACAACTCCTTTGATGGGGAAAAATTTCCTGGGTATTAAAGTCATTAGGACAGAAAAGAACCCTCAGTTGGGGTCTGCTTGTGTGTGACATGGTTCTGATGTGACATATGCACATGATTATTGTGGACACTCCTTAGCTCATGTTGTAAGTATGATAGGATGCTTCTGCTGCCAGCATCACTGGCCTCATATCTGTGAGGATGTAAGCTCCATGATAGTCAAGGCTTCTCAGCACTGTAGCTCCAAAATTCAGCATAATGCCTGGGATGTGATATCTGTTCAATAGTATTTCTTGGGTAAAATAGGAAAGAAAGAAGCAGGGGAAGGGGGGAGGAAAGGGAAGAAAGAAAGGGAGAAGGAAGGGAGAGAAAGAAGAAAGCAATAAAAAGGAAAGAAGGCAGGAAAGGGAAGGGAAGCTGTGACCCAGGGCAGCTACACTTGGATAGCCAAACTGACCATCTTTTGAAAGTGAAAGTGTTAGTTGCTCAGTTATGCCTGACTCTTTGTAACTCCATGGACTGTAGCCCATCAAGCTCCTCTTGTCAATGCGATTCTCCAGGCAAGAATACTGGAGTGAGTTGCCACTCCAGATCCTTCTCCAGGGGATCTTCCCGACTCAGGGATCAAATCTGAGTCTTCTGCATTGCAGGTGGATTTCTTTACTGCTCTGAGCTACCAGGGATGCCCCATCTTCAGGAAGGCTATATGCAAATGGCTGTAAGAAGGTCTCCCTACCTCCTCTCCCAACACACACACAGAAATTCCATGACAACTGCTCAAACTACAAAAGGGGGCTCAATAATCCAGGGTGTGATAGCGAAGCACTAAGCAGGCTTTGGGAAGCCTGCATGCCCATGCCCAGGCCTCCTGGGTCATCCCAGGGCACTAAGTTAGTCTCTACCGTCTCTATGTGGAGTTGACCTCTGGGCCTCGGGAGTCTTCAAAAGCCAAGCCAACCCAACCACACTCTGGTTTAACACACACTCACAGGTTCTGCACTGCCAGTGCCACACCAGGAGCCTGACAGAGTCTCCCCTCTTCAGACACACACTCCCCTGCTTGCACATTGAAACACCCTTGGTATTATGGTCAAGGGAAAGAGGGTTCAACCTTCTGTTTTAGTCAGCATAGGTTAATTTATGCTGCAGTAACAACCCCAATAGCTCAGTGACTGAAAAACAAGATGTATTTCTCACTCACCCTACCTGTTCTTCACCAGTTGCCTGAGGCTCGATTCTCCATTCCTTTCCCTGTAATCCAGGCTAAATCCTGTGTCTATGGTAGAGGGAGAGAGAACTTCAAAGACTCTCACAGTGGCATTTAAATACTTCAATCTGGGACATCTCTGGCAGTCCCGTGGTTAAGAACTCCGTGCTTCCAATGCAGGGGGTACAGGTTCAATCCCTGATCAGGGAACTAAAATCCCACGTGCCTCATGGCCAAAAAGCTAAAACATCAAACAGAAGCAATATTGCAATACATTCGATAAAGATTTAAAAAATGGTCTATTCCCCCAAAAACCTTTAAAAAAATAATAAAAATGAATAATAAATAATTACTTCCAGTCTGGAAGTCACAAACACATCAATCACTTCGCACAGTCACTGACTGAAAGAGCCACTCAGACCCCACCCCCACCCCCACCAGCCCCAAGGGGTCCGGTGATACAGTCCTGCCACAGACCAGGAAGGCAGAGAGCTAGAAAGAGTGACCCTAGTCTGGAACTGAGCCTTAGACATGCGACCCAGTCAATCCTACGCCCCTTCCCCTTGGCAAAGTGCTGAGGGCTGGATGCCTTCCACTGAGGAAGTGTGCAGAGGCCCAGCCTAGAAGGGATGGAGGTGCTTTCTAGGAAAGCTTGATGCATGGGGTGGCCCTGTCCACACTTTCACATCTGGTAAGTGGGGTCAGGGGTTGTCTCCACGCTCGACTTTCAGTGGGGGTCCAGAGAGCAGCACTGAAGTAAGCAAGCACAACACAGGGGCTGGCCTGAAGATGTGTTCTCTTTTTAAAAAGATAACGTGGGGACTTCCCTGGTGTGCCAATAGTGAAAACTCTGCCCTTCCAATGTAGGGGGCGTCAGTTCAATCCCTGGGTTGGGGGGTTAAGCTCCCACATGCCTTGCAGTGAGGAAAAAAAAAAAAAATATATTGATAATAGAGAAATAAAAATTAATATGGATGTTCCCACCTCCTTTGTTTCAGGAATCGAGTTACATTGTTCTTTACTAAACAGTCCATGTGTTAAACCTGAGATTTGCCATACTTGCTGGGATGGGTTTAAGTGGAGGTAGAAAGGAAAGGGAGATGCTGGGGAGAGAAACACAATCAGGCCGAGTTAGGCTGAGGAGGAAGGAGGCGGCAAATGACGGCTCTGCCAGCGGCAGAGGGCGAGGGATGCGGAAAGAGACGATGTGCAGGGAGAAGGCCAGAGAGCAAGTGCTGTTCCCATATCCCTTCTCAAAGTCCCCCAGCAGCTGCAAGGGTGAGTTTGCCCTTTACCAACGGTTCCTCTTTCTTGGAAACGGCAACCCACTCCAGCATTCTTGCCTGGAGAATCCCATGACCAGTGGAGCCTGGCGGGGTACAATCCACCGGCTCACAAAGTCAGACGGGACTGAACACACACACACACGTACTCCTGCAAAACAAATCACACAGCATCACCATTCTTAATGGAAACATTTAAATTATCTTCCCTTAAAGTCAAAATCAAGTCAAAAGTACAGTTATCACTGCTGTTGTGCTAATGTGCTGTGAAGACATTGCTCAGTATCTTTAAAAATGCTTGAGGACCAGGAAAAGATAGAAATGCGGTTTGGTTTAGATATAAAGAGATGTCAAAATGTCCTTGGTTCAAGATGATGCAGTCGTTACTGGAAAATTCTGTGAAATGCAACTGTGTCTCGCACAAGCTTCAGCCAAGGCCATTGGCTGCTTTGCTCCCTGGATTCCTTTCATTTACATCTCAACATTTCCTGCTCCAAATGCAGGAAATCACTTCAGCTTACTCCCCCCACCCAAACCTGTAAGCTCACCCCCAGCATCTGTCACCATGAACCTCACAGCTTATGGAAGCAGAATAGAGCCTGAAAAGAAAGACTGCAGAGATGTTTTAGTGACCCCACACATGCATGCACCTCTTTCTTCAAAAGTGGATCAGAGGGTTTGTGACTGAAGGACACATACAGCCCTGGGCTGAGCGCCCCACCCCCGGAAAAAGCCCCATGCAGAAGAGCCACAGAAAACTTAGTTTCAGAAGAAGGGCAGCAGAGGACGACATTTGGACACCAGAGGTCCAGGGGAGCTGGCCACATGCACAGACTCCTCCTGCGCCAGGGAGAGCTCAGGATGCCTGAGGAAAACTGAGAAACAGAGGTCTTAAAAATATCAGTTTAAGCCCCATCTAACGTTTGGCCCCATGGACAGAGGATCCTGGCGGGTTGTATAATCCATGAGCTTGCATAAGTGTTGGGCACCACTTAGTGACAACAACAAGCTTCTGGTCTAGACTCAAAAGAGCTGAACCAGGTGACTTCTGCCAGAGCTTTTGATTTGGGAGTTTTGTGTGGCTTTTCTGTGCTTGTCCTGTGAAAAGCTGGGTGGTTGCAGCTTGCTTGGGTTCTGGAACCTTTTAGAACCTGCATAACCAATACGGGCCTTAGAAGGAAGAAATCTTAAAATATAAAGAAAGAAAGGGAAAAAAGGAAGCAAGGAGGAAAAGAGGAGAAAGACAAGAGAAAAGAAAGGAAAAGAGACACCACCCCCTTCACTTCTCCTCTCTGCCCATACAAAAGCCAGTGATGCTCCACCGCTGCTCCCCACACAACCAGGCTGCATTCTCACTAGCAAGACCATGTCTTTATTAAACACTGTGCTCTGGGCCCACTGACAGAAATCAGAAATAATCAGGCTCCATCAAAACCCATGCTACCCTGGAGAATGGGTACAACTTCCGCTGGGGCCTCCCTAGTAATTTTCCCTCTCTGAGCAGGAGCAAGATGGAGCTCTGCTCAAACACCAAGAAAGGCACAGGAAACAGGCTCAACTCTCTGAGAGAGAGGACAGCCCCAGGGCGGTTAGCCAGGAAGGGGACTGACAGCGCAGGGCAGCCCGCAGGGGCGAGGCCGTCACAGGCTGGCTGGGGAATGTCCCCGCCAGTGGGGTGAGAAAGCTTCCGTGGCCATGGAAATCTTGATAAGAGATGACTCGCCCCACAGCAGCATCCTGGAGGCGGCCTGTCCGCCCACGCGCCCATGGTGGGCAGGCGAGTCACGGCTGTCATCATCCAAGGCAGCAGGGACCAGGCATCCTTTATTACCAGGGAGGAGGCTCAGATCACCCTTTCTATGCCAGCTCTTGATTTCATTTGTGTGGTTACCTCCCGCCCCCAACCCTACCCCCCCACCCGCCTTTTCTATAACTCAGTTGAATTGATCTGAAAGATGTCCAGAACTGGGTTGTCACTGGCAAAAGGGATACAGAGATGAGGAGTTTCATTTATGCATCCTTTTATTGACTGAATAAATATCTGTTGCGTGCTTGCTGTATACCTGGTGCTGTGCTTGGTGATACAGAGATTCTCATGTTTGTGTCGATTTGGCCAGAACTTGCTATCCTTTTCTACGTTGAGGGAGGTGGGAGCTGTGATATTTGAATATCACCACGGGGCAAACCAGAGATAATCCCTACCCAGAGGAGGCTGCCTGGCTCCTGGGGTTGAAAGGATTGGGTGCCAGTTCACAACTTAGCCTTGTTTCTACTAATGAGGTGTAAGGTGGCACCTCTAATCTGGTTCTGGCAATCTCCTCAAATGCCCTTGAGGGAAATTTTCCCTACTGAGGCCTTTTTCTTTCTCTTTTTAGTTTTGAAGGCTTGTCATAAAGGAATTTAGGGGCTTCCCCAATGGCTCAGCAGTAAAGAATCTGCCTGCAATGCAAAGACCTGGGTTTAATCCCTGGGTTAGGAAGATTCCCTGGAGAAAGAAATGACAACCCACTCCGGTATATTTGCCTGGGAAATCCCATGGACAGAGGAGACTAGCAGGTTACAGTCCACGTGGTCGCAAAGACTGGGACACAACAGAGTGACTAAGGGCACACGTACCCACCTGCACCCCCCAACACACACAGAAAGGAATGTGTAAGAGGAATGCTGGCCTTAGGGTTAACCACATCAGGGTGGTAAATGATTTAGCCTAATTTTCTCTGCAGTTGGGAATCTTAAATTAAATCTATAGGAGTCCTTTAAAGAATAGGTATTCAGACTCTTATCATCATTAATATGGGATTATTTAGAAAATGGACTGGAATGAATATTCCCAAACTCTTGGTCCTCTTGATCAGAAAAGCCTCCCTCTTCTCTGACCAGTGAGACTAGGGAAAGCAGAATGTCACAGAGCTGGAAGATCATATATTCCCACAGCTAGATGGTGTTCTAGAAGGTTTTCCCAGTTGGACTCCAGGTATGCCTGAGATGTGCCTCAGGGGTTTCTGGGAGTGGGCACCTCTGACCGCTCCAGCTTATCTCAACCAAAGAAGACCCATGGTAATGTTAGTTTTCCTTTCCTGGGAAATATCACTTGAAGAAATGTTTCCTGTATTAAGAGAAAGAAAGAGAGAGAGAGAAGGAAGGAAAGAAGGAAGGAGGTAAGAAAAAGGAAGAAAGAGAAAGAAAGAAGGGGAGAGACAGTCCAAACCACACAGTCACCAGAAGAGGAGATGAAAGCGCGGGAAGCACACAAGACTTACCAGGCTCACGCGGCTTCACAAAGCTGGCGCTGGCGCACATCTAAGCAACCTTCTCTGTTTAGCCAAAGACACCAAGGCCTTTGGTGTCACTCCCGAATTTTAAGGGAGCATGTAATATACTGGTTTTTGTTTACCTTTTATTTAGCAATTTTCATATAACATTCTATCAGACCTCTGCTGATTTGCTTCATTAGAGAGATTCTTGAGGAAGAAGGCCCAAGCTGAATATTTTTATCTAACTAAAGACAATCTTGTTATGTCAAAGCAAGGTGCTATGATGAACCTCGTCAGTCAGACTCCTGTTGTCTCCTTGGTGGTGGGATGAGGGGAACAGGCAGCCTGGGAGGGTCAGCTGTAGCTTACTCTGTTATAACCTCCATAATATTTTAGAAGATAATCTTTGTGGGTGGGAGAGGAGGCAGATGCTTGGGTTAAACCAACATATATCATGACAATATCTCATCAAAACAAATTATTTCCTTCTCACCATTACCTGACTAGTCAACTTTTCCATTATTGCCCAGATTTATCTTTCTGTCAGCATAGAAAAATACCAGCATGAAGTACCATGTGCATGGATTCTACAAAAGCATATCGTCTGGAGGTTTCACTCCTGCAAACAGGCCCTCATATTCCCCCATTTCCTCCTGCTCAGTGCTTACATTCTAGTGCTTGGCAACCCGATGCCTGCTGTGGTAGCTTACACAGAGGGCAGGCGAGAGGTGATAGCCCAGGGGAATCCCCGGGAAAGGGCAGATCTGCCAAGGGCCGCTATCAGATAAGGTGGAGGTTGTGCAGTGACTCAGACACTCTGAAAAGGCATTATTCATTTATAACCATACTTTCCTTTATCAGAAAGCATGCCCTTGAAATGCTGTGTCTAAACAAAGTTCTGCAAATCCAGTCCTGTGTTAAATGCACTGGAAAAACTTGCTATTCACACCATTCCTATAAAGCAGACTTTATCCACCAAGGCTGGAGGCAACCCCCTCCAGTATTCTTGCCTGGAGAATCCCAAGGACAGAGGAGCCTGGCGGGCTGCAGGCTACCGGATCGCTAAGGGTCAGACAACAACTGAGCATGCACACACACATATCTATCAAAGGCATCACTTACTTGTTGATTCATTTATTCCTTACATGAACATAGGTTTATTCAGGACTTGGAGCACAGCACTGGGTCAGTCACTGATAATAGGGGGTGGGGAGATATGACTTTTATGTGCTTATGAGCCTCAAATCATTACATGAGCACAAGAGAAATACTGCTGACTGATTTTTTGCAAAAATGCATCTTCAGAGATATCTGCTTATCAGCAGACTGGTGACTAAATAAATCATATTCTTCAGGCACCTTCCCCTCCTCCCTGACCCACACAACTGCCATCCCCAGCAGTTTGTTCTTCCAAGGCAGCATTTCCAATCATTTTCCCCAACATGTTTTAGTTTTGTTTTGATCCAAACCTTTTCTTGCAGCCTATTTGAAGTCCAGTGTGATCCATGAGCTTGGATCACAAGCACAACTGGGAAGATGACCGTTTGAAGAGAGAGAGCAGCTTTGGAGATAAGAGAACCTTGTTTGTGAAGAAAAAGATCATTGTAGACATCTCATTAACATGTAGGTCTCTGTTTGCTTATGGGCAGGTACTAAGTGAGTGACAAGAGAGCAATTAGCAGAAGGTTGAAAGATCAAGTGCCAAGGTTGACTGGGCTGCTGCACTGCTGAATGGTTGATCTGTCAGCAGCAGAAACCATCATGAGGACCTGACATGATGTGGTCCCTAGAAGAAAAAAACCAGCCACTTGGTGGAAAGTTGATTTCACCCCGGGGTGGGCTAGGGTAGGGCAGTAATTTGTCCCTGCTGAGATTGATACGGGTGTGTCTTCCTGCCCACAGTACCTTAGCTTAGCCCCACCATCTGAGAGCTCCCAGAGGATCTGATTCGCTGATCTGAGCTCATACATCCCATTTCCTCTCACCTGGGGACCCACTTTACAGGCAAGGAGGTGCGAGGATGACCTGCGATCTCAGGATCCATCACTGCACAGTCGAGAGGCTCCCAGAACAGCCCCTACAGGGCCCAGATCAGGTGCCAGCTCTGGGATAAAGCCCTCATTCAAGCTGCACGATATATTCTGGATATTCTGAATATGGGACAAAAGTGGCCCCTCTTCTCAGGTGGTCTAAATCACTTATGTAAGTCACTTAAGTGATCAAGTCATTTATGTAAGTGACCTGTTAAGGACTTTGTGCTTCTTATTCCTTAAACGTACGATAACCAGAGGCAGTCAGAGCCAGACAAAAGCCTGGTAACCAGAGAGACTGAGATTTCTGGAAAGGTTGGGGAGGGGGTCTCAACTAGGTCAGCAAAACTGCCCTCTGAGAATATGGGCATTAATCAGGCCTAGGGGTAGCATCAGGGACTTTAGTTGATCCAACCAACCAACCTTCCTGATGTTTGTTTGTTTGTTTGTTTAAAGGAATTGAGAGGAAAACCAGCTGAGTGTGAAGTAAGCCAACACCTTAAAGAATTAGTGATGGGCCAGAGTGAATGTAATATAAAGTGTGGGTGGATTTGAGCCACGTGAGAGGTGGACGGGTGCCGAGGCTATCAGTGCCTGACCCATCAGTTCAGTTCAGTTCAGTTCAGTCGCTCAGTTGTGTCCGACTCTTTGTGACCCCATGGACTGTCGCCTATCAGGCTCCTCTATCCATGGGATTTTCCAGCCAAGAGTGTTGGAGTGGATTGCCATTTTCTTCTCCAGGGGATCTTCCCAACCCAGGAATCGAACCCGGGTCCCCACATTGCAGGCAGATGCTTTACCGTCTGAGCCACCAGGGAATTCCAATAGACACACCCAAAGCCTCTTACTGCAAGTGCCTGCTGCCTGAAGCTTTTTCTGGACTTTAGGGGTGCTCAACCTTGCACAGGACAGCCCAGGGTTGCTGAGGAATTGATGCACCTGGGAACAGGCTGCAATAAATCTCAGCAGGTGGTGTGACTGGGAAAGAGGCTTGGAGAACATACAACAGAGAAACGGAGTGCCCAGGAATGGCCTCTCTGAGATGCAAAGGATGAGAAGACAGAAGAAGAGTACTCATAGGCACAGAAGCAGATAGAAGGTGCCTCCAAGGAAATGGTAGAAGCACAGAATGGACAGAAACAGGCAAGACTTGTACCATGGAGGGTCTTATCATCCTTGTTTGGAAATCTCAGTTATTTCCTACGAGCAACAGAAATCCCCTGAAAGGTTGTTGTTGTTGTTGTTGTTTTCCACAGAAGGCTACAAGATACAACTTATGTACCATTTTTCTAAAGTCTACATATATGCCTTAATATACGATTTGTTTTTTCCTTTCTGATTTACTTCATTCTGTATGACAGACTCTAAGTTCATCTGCATCTCTACGAAGGAGCAAATGTCATTCCTTCTCATGGCTGAGTAATATTTGACTGTATATATGTACCACATCTTCTTTATCCCTTCCTCTGTTGTTGAATATTATGGTACAGATGAACCTATTTGCAGGGCAGGAACAGAGACATAGATATAGAGACTAGACATGTGGACACGGGGAAAAGGGCAAGGGTCGGGCGCACTGGGAGAATAGAACTGACGTATCCACACTACCATGTGTAAAATAGCTAGCTAGTGGGGACCCGCTGCATAGCACAGGAGCTCAGCTCAGAGGTGGCTGACCTAGAGGCGGGAGGGCAGCCCAGGAGGGTGGCAGCACATGCATCAGTTCAGTTCAGTTCAGTCCCTCAGTCGTGTCCAACTCTTTGCGACCCCATGAATCGCAGCACGCCAGGCCTCCCTGTCTATCACCAACTCCCAGAGTTCACTCAGACTCACGTCCATCAAGTCCATGATGCCATCCAGCTATTTCATCCTCTGTCGTCCCCTTCTCTTCCTGCCCCCAATCCTTCCCAGCATCAGAGACTTTCCCAATGAGTCAACTCTTTGCATGAGGTGGCCAAAGTACTGGAGTTTCAGCTTTAGCATCAGTCCTTCCAAAGAACACCCAGGGCTGATCTCCTTCAAAATGGACATGGACTAGTTGGATCTTCTTGCAGTCCAAGGGACTCTCAAAAGTCTTCTCCCAACACCACAGTTCAAAAGCATCAATTCTTCAGTTCTCTGCCTTCTTCACAGTCCAACTCTCACATCCATATATGACCACAGGAAAAACCATAGCCTTGACTAGACAGACCTTTGTTGGCAAAGTAGTGTTTCTGCTTTTTAATATGCTATCTAGGTTGGTCATAACTTTCCTTCCAAGGAGTAAGCATCTTTTAGTTTCATGGCTGCAGTCACCATCTGCAGTGATTTTAGAACCCCCAAAAATAAAGTCCGACACTGTTTCCACTGTTTCCCCATCTATTTCCCATGAAGTGATGGGACCAGATGCCATGATCTTTGTTTTCTGAATGTTGAGTTTTAAGCCAACTTTTTCACTCTCCTCTTTCACTTTAATCAAGGGGCTTTTTAGTTCCTCTTCACTTTCTGCCATAAGGGTGGTGTCATCTGCATATCTGAGGTTATTGATATTTCTCCCAGCAATCTTGATTCCAGCTTGTGTTTCTTCCGGTCCACCGTTTCTCATGATGTACTTTGCACAGAAGTTAAATAAGCAGGGTGACAATACACAACCTTGACATACTCCTTTTCCTATTTGGAACCAGTCTGTTGTTCTATGTCCAGTTCTAACTGTTGTTTCCTGACCTGAGTACAGATTTCTCAAGAGGCAGGTCAGGTAGTCTGGTATTCCCATCTCTTTCAGAATTTTCCACAGTTTATTGTGATCCACACAGTCAAAGGCTTTGGCATAAGCAATAAAACAGAAATAGATGTTTTTCTGGAACTCTCTTGCTTTTTCAGTGATCCAGCAGATGTTGGCAATTTGATCTCTGGTTCCTCAGCCTTTTCTAAAACCAGATTGAACATCAGGAAGTTCACAGTTCACATATTGCTGAAGCCTGGCTTGGAGAATTTTGAGCATTACTTTGCTAGCATGTGAGATGAGTGCAATTGTGCGGTAGTTTGAGCATTCTTTGGCATTGCCTTTCTTTGGGATTGGAATGAAACTGACCTTTTCCAGTCCTGTGGCCACTGCTGAGTTTTCCAAATTTGCTGGCATATTGAGTGCAACACTTTCACAGCATCATCTTTCAGGATTTGAAATAGCTCAACTGGAATTCCATCACCTCCACTAGCTTTGTTCATAGTGATGCTTTCTAAGGCCCACTTGACTTCACATTCCAGGATGTCTGGCTCTAGATTAGTGATCACACCATCATGATTATCTGGGTCGTGAAGATCCTTTTGTACAGTTCTTCCATGTATTCTTGCCACCTCTTCTTAATATCTTCTGCTTCTGTTAGGTCCAGACCATTTCTGTCCTTTATCGAGCCTATCTTTGCATGAAATATTCCCTTGGTATCTCTAATTTTCTTGAAGAGATCTCTAGTCTTTCCTATTCTGTTCTTTTCCTCTATTTCTTTGCATTGATTGCTGAAGAAGGCTTTCTTATCTCTCTTGCTATTCTCTGGAACTCTGCATTCAGATGCCTATATCTTTCCTTTTCTCCTTTGCTTTTCAGCTTTTTTTCACACCTATTTGTAAGGCCTCCCAGACAGCCATTCTGGCTGTCTTTTTGCATTTCTTTTCCATGGGGATGGTCTTGATCCCTGTCTCTTGTACAATGTCATGAACCTCATTCCATAGTTCATCAGGCACTCTATCTATCAGATCTAGGCCCTTAAATCTATTTCTCACTTCCACTGTATAATCATAAGGGATTTGATTTAGGTCATATCTGATGGTCTAGCAGTTTTCCCTACTTTCTTCCATTTGAGTCTGAATTTGGTAATAAGGAGTTCATGATCTGAGCCACAGTCAGCTCCTCGTCTTGTTTTAGTTGACTATATAGAGCTTCTTCATCTTTGGCTGCAAAGAATATAATCAGTCTGATTTTGATGTTGACCATCTGGTGATGTCCATGTGTAGAGTCTTCTCTTGTGTTGTTGGAAGAGAGTATTTTCTATGACCAGTGCATTTCCTTGGCAAAACTCTATTAGTCTTTGCCCTGCTTCATTCCGCATTCCAAGGCCAAATTTGCCTGTTACTCCAGGTGTTTCTTGACTTCCTACTTTAGCATTCCAGTCCCCTATAATGAAAAGGACATCTTTTGGGGTGTTAGTTCTAAAAGGTCTTGTAGATCTTCATAAAACCGTTCAACTTCAGCTTCTTCAGCATTACTGGTTTGGGGCATAGACTTGGATAACTGTGATATTGAATGGTTTGCCTTGGAGACGAACAGAGATCATTCTGTCATTTTGAGACTGCATCCAAGTACTGCATTTCAGACTCTTTTGTTGACCATGATGGCTACTCCATTTCTTCTGAGGGATTCCTGCCCACAGTAGTAGATATAATGGTCATCTGAGTTAAATTCACCCATTCCAGTCCATTTTAGTTCACTGATTCCTAGAATGTCAGTGTTCACCCTTGCCATCTCCTGTTTGACCACTTCCAATTTGCCTTGATTTATGGACCTGACATTCCAGGTTCCTATGCAATATTGGTCTTTACAGCATCGGACCTTGCTCCTATCACCAGTCACATCCACAGTATTGTTTTTTGCTTTGGCTCCATCCCTTCATTCTTTCTGGAGTTATGTCTCCACTGATCCCCTGTAGCATATTGGGCACCTAATGACCTGGGGAGTTCCTCTTTCAGTATCCTATCATTTTGCTTTTTCATACTGTTCATGGGGTTCTCAAGGCAAGAAAACTGAAGTGGTTTGCCATTCCCTTCTCCAGTGGACCACGTTCTGTCAGCCCTCTCTACCATGACCCACCTGTCTTGGGTTGCCCCATGGGCATGGCTTGGCTTCATTGAGTTAGACAAGGCTGTGGTCCTAGTGTGATTAGATTGACTAGTTTTCTGTGAGTATGGTTTCAGTGTGTCTGCCCTCCGATGCCCTCTTGCAACACCTACCATCTTACCTGGGTTTCTCTTACCTTGGGCGTGGGGTATCGCTTCATGGCTGCTCCAGCAAAGCACAGTCACTGCTCTTTACCTTGGATGAGGGATATCCCTTACTGCTGCCCTTCCTGACCTTCATTGTGGGATGGCTCCTCTAGGCCTACCTGCGCCCACGCAGCCACTGCTCCTCTGGTTGCTCCCCTTGGCTGCCGTCCCTGGCCTCTGGCATGAGGTGGCTTTCCCAGCTGCCCCTGACCTGGGACGTGGGGTGTCTCCTCCCGGCCGCCACTGACCTCGGACACGGGGTAGCTACACAGGTCCGTGCTTAGTGCGCCGGTTCACACTGCCGGGTTGGCCCAAGGTAAGCGCGGCCCAGAGGAGTTACCCTACGTCCGAGGTCAGGGAAGCTGCTGACAGTGCCAGGCTGCGTCGGCGCAGGAACAGCCAGAGGAGCTACCCAAGTCCGAGGTCAGGGGGCGGCGGCCGGGAGAAGGTACATGCATACACATATCTTACTCACTTCATTGCACAGCAGAAACTAACAGAATATTGTAAAGCAATTATACTCCAATAATAACCATAATAAAGGATCTAACGTGGGAGATTACTCTGGCATAGTATGGAGAAAGTTTTTGTAGGAACAAGGCTGGAGACAGAGAGACCAGGATTCCATCTGGCGTTTAGATACATGAGTCTGCTGGGCAGGGACATGGCATGACCAGTGATACAGTAATTAAAGCCTTCTATCAAGGGGATGAGATGTTCCAAAGGGGAATATAAAAAAAAAAAAAAAGAGTGGACAGCCCAGACCTAAGTCCCATGGACACAAACACTGAAGGAAAAGTTAGAGGCAGAGAAGACCCCAGAGAAGACCAAGGAAGAATAGCCAGAAAGGTAGATGAAAAACCAGAGTAAGATGGCAGCTAGCAAACCCTAGGGAAGAGAATATTTGGTCAGTAGCATCAAGTACTATTAAGGGGATAAGCAAGATTAGTCTCATCCACTGCTTCTGACAAAATATTATAAAACACACTCTTTTAGGAAAATTATTCTTGAGAATCATATCCTAACTCCTGGGAATTTATTCAGAAGAAATAATTCAAGCCGAGAGGAAAAAAACCTACTTAAGTGACTATGATGGTATTATTTATAATGGCAAAACAAATAGTAAAAAAAATTTTAATGCCTCTGATAGAGAATTGACTCAGAAAAATTATGACCCATAAATTTATTGAAATATTTTGCAACCATTAAATATTATAATTATGACTGCCATGAAGCAACATTTAAATGAATATAAAATAGCATCAAGTGAAAAAGTAGAATGCAAGATTCCATGTAAAAGAGTAAATATGTATACAGATAAAGATTGAAAGTTCATGGAAAATATAAATACTTCAGATGTTAGAGAAGTAGAGTTGTGAAATTAAAAATTATTCTGAGTATTACTGTTATATACAATATAGACAATAAATTACAATCAGGAAGGGAAAAAAATACTATAGAGCAACTTTATAACAGATAGGAAAACCTAACACAATGTCAAAAGAACTTGCTGCCTGTGTAAGGATGGGTGCATGCTAAGTTGCTTCAGTCATGTCCAACTCTGCAGTCATATGGACTGTAGCCCACAGGGCTCTTCTGTCCATGGAATTCTCCAGGCAAGACTGCTGGAGTGGGTTGCCATGCCCTCCTCCAGGGGATCTTCCCAATCCAGGGACTGAACCTGAGGCTCCTGTGGTGGATTCTTTGCCACTGAGCCACTGGGGAAGCCCCGTCTAAGAATGAGAAAACAAACAAATTTTGCCACCTATAACAGGGTTTTGTGGAAGTGTTTGTTGCTTTCTGGACCAAAGAGGATCAGATAACTTAAAATACACCTGATGTTCATCTAAAGAGAATAAATGTCCAAATAGCCCAGAGTGTGAAAATTGTTTACTTTTGGAAGCTATGAAAATAAAAGGAAATTAAGTTAAATGCAGCCTGACATTCCCCATATTCAAAGTATTCACAATAGATTCTACACACTCTCCCACTTATAGGGAGGAGCAAGGGAATTCATATCATTTGAGGGCCAACATGGGCCAAGAATACTACTGGTCCCTTACACACAATAGTGGGTACCCCCTGAGGGAGCGTGAGGACCCATGCGTCCATGGGGCTCTCCATCTACAGATTCTGCTCCTTCTTTCTTCGCCTCTTGTCACTTCCTCAGTGGGGAATTCAGTGAATTTCAGTGACTATCTCGCACACCTGGACAAGGCTGCTGAACCCAGTGGAGATGTGGCTTTGTTTCCGTAACTTAGTAAATTTCAAAGTCCTGGTTGTCTTGCCACCTCTTCCCTTTCCATCTCCTCCTTTCTCTCCTCTTAACTCTGCCTTCACAGTTTTGAAATTCATTCATGTGTGACCCTATGGCTGAATCTTTGTTGTGTAATGTTCCTTTATTCTAGTAGCTAATCTTTTCATCTCACCCACACGTAGCATTTGCGCTCCATGCCAACTACAACGTTGTGGAATGTCAGGGCACTCCCTTCTGGTTGACTTCTAAGGAGGATTTAATTTCATCCCTGATAATCACATCCTAGTTTTATTCACTTTTCTAATAACTCTATTAGAATGTTTGGAAGATGACGTGCTTTTAATTGTTTCCCTCACCCCCAGTGATTGGGAGAGTTAGTTTCTCTAATGGGCTTTGTAACTCCCATCCTTTATTTTTGATTGCTAATGGACTCTCTAGTAATATAAAATGACTGATGAGTGCAGTCAGAGAAAAGCAGAAAAATCAATACCTGCCCAGACTCCATATTAGTTAAAAGCAGGTGAGGAGCTGAGGCTGGCAGACAATAGAATTTACTCTGGCTCTGAAGTATCTGAAAGAAGGAAAAATTAGCTTAGATGAGCTGTAAAGCTCTCAACAAAGGAGACTTTTCTTTATAAACACACGGAGTTGGAGCAAGAGAATACCAGAATAGGTTGGGTGTCCTTTGGACAGCTGTGCGCACTCTCTCCAGTAGAGGGCAGTGGTACACGCACACATTGACCATCAAACGTGCTGCCTTTCCCGAGCGCCTCTCCTCCCCTTCCAGTAGACCAGGCTGCGGGGATTTGGACCAGATCCAAAGCACACCCTGGGGCAGACACAGTCATAGCTAGCAAAGCCTCAGAGACTGCAGGTTCTCATTTGGTAAACCAGGTTCTGTGCAGCAAACCGACTAAGCATTGTACACGCATCACCTCATTTAGTAGTCACGAGAGCCCTATGATTCAGGTACTATTATCATCATCATCTCCACCAAGACATGAGAAAAATTAGGTTGGTCAGCTTGCCCAAGGACCCCCAACCAGTAGTTAGAACTGATACTGGAGCTGGTTCTAGTCTACAAGCCACCATGCTATGAATGGCTGACCCTACGAATTGTTCCGTTCATGTGTACCATTTATCATCTTGCTGTAGGGACTTGCTTGACAGCAGAACCATAGGTAACTCATCCTTGCATCCATTCACAGCTAGCAGAGGGCTTTGCACATCATAGGTGGTCGATAAATAAGGCTGATTCATCATTCATGCTTTCGTGTATCTTTTGATGGTACTGTGATGGGCTGGGTAGTTTCAACACACTCGGCATTTTGTCTTCATTCACATTCTAAGAAAGGTGAAGCAATGACGCAGATGAACCTGGTGAAGGCATAAAGTGAGAAGTGAGAAATAAACTTGAATTAATACCCACCTGGATAAGGAGTTTAGATTATAAATATAAACCAAGGGCAAAAGTCTAAGGTGATTTTCTATGCCTGTTTCTTTCACCTTCAGTTCAGTCGCTCAGTCATGCCCGACTCTTTGCGACCTCATGAATCGCAGCACTCCAGCCCTCCCTGGCCATCACCAACTCCCGGAGTTGACTCAAACTCATGTGCATTGAGTCGGTGATGCCATCCAGCCATCTCATCCTCTATCGTTCCCTTCTCCTCCTGCCCCCCAATCCCTCCCAGCATCAGGGTCTTTTCAAATGAGTCAGCTCTTTGAACGAGGTGGCCAAAGTCCTGGAGTTTCAGCTTTAGCATCATTCCTTCCAAAGAACACCCAGGGCTGATCTCCTTCAGAATGGACTGGTTGGATCTCCTTGCAGTCCAAGGGACTCTCAAGAGTCTTCTCCAACACCACAGTTCAAAAGCATCAGTTCTTTTTGCTCAGCTTTCTTCACAGTCCAACTCACATTCATACATGACCACCACAGGAAAAACCATAGCCTTGACTAGATGGACCTTAGTTGGCAAAGTAATGTCTCTGCTTTTGAATATACTATCTAGGTTGGTCATAACTTTTCTTCCAAGGAGTAAGCGTCTTTTAATTTCATGGCTGCAGTCACCATCTGCAGTGATTTTAGAACCCAAAAATAAAGTCTGACACTGTTTCCACTGTTTCCTCATCTATTTCCCATGAAGTGATGGGACCAGAAGTCATGATCTTAGTTTTCTGAATGTTGAGCTTTAAGCCAACTTTTTCACTCTCCTCTTTCACTTTCATCAAGAGGCTTTTTAGCTCCCCTTCACTTTCTGCCATAAGGGTGGTGTCATCTGCATATCTGAGGTTATTGATATTTCTCCCAGCAATCTTGATTCCAGCTTGTGCTTCTTCCAGCCCAGGGTTTCTCATCATGTACTCTGCATAGAAGTTAAATAAACAGGGTGACAATATACAGCCTTGACATACTCCTTTTCCTATTTGGAACCAGTCTGTTGTTCTATGTCCAGTTCTAACTGTTGCTTCCTGACCTGCATATAGGTTTCTCAAGAGGCAGATCAGGTGGTCTGGTATTCCATCTCTTTCAGAATTTTCCACAATTTATTGTGATCCATACAGCCAAAGGCTTTGGCATAGTCAATAAAGCAGAAATAGATGTTTTCTGGAACTCTCTTGCTTTTTCAATGATCCAGCAGATGTTGGCAATTTGATCTCTGGTTCCTCTGCCTTTTCTAAAACCAGCTTGAACATTTGGAAGTTCATGGTTCACGTATTGCTGAAGCCTGGCTTGGAGAATTTTGAGCATTACTTTGCTAGCATGTGAGATGAGTGCAATTGTGCAGTAGTTTGAGCATTCTTTGGCATTGCCTTTCTTTGGGATTGGAATGAAAACTGACCTTTTCCAGTCCTGTGGCCACTGCTGAGTTTTCCAAATTTGCTGGCATATTGAGTGCGGCACTTTCACAGCATCATCTTTCAGGATTTGAAACAGCTCAACTGGAATTCCATCACCACCACTAGCTTTCACCTTACCACTCTGCTACTCCCAGGTTTCTAAAACTTTCCATTAAAGTGCAGAGTAAAAAACTTTGGATCACTGTTTCCATAATTTTCTGTCAGCTGCCACCCTCAGGGCAAGCTAGGTTTGAGTTTCTGCCCCCAGCTTTTCCTTTCAAGATTTTAGCCAACTATGACTCTCCTGGTATCTCTCAGAGTTTAGTACCATTCATCCCAGAACACTCACTCACCCTCATCACAATTCCTATCAAAGGCAATGAGACTAAATCCGTGCTTATCTATAATTTCTTACCCTAGTTAAGACTACATAGATAAGCACATTTTAATGTGTCCACATGTCACCATTTTATCACCTCTATTACAGGTAGAACTTTTATACCAATTCATTAATACTGTGCTATAGTCTTAAAAAAAAAAACCAAATGGTTAACTAAGGTGATCGTGGATAGAATCAGGACATATTTTTGTACTTTAAAGAATTAAAGAACATTATACTGTAATGATGTCTATAAATAGCAAAAGAGCTCAACAGTAGAGATTTCAATGATTGTTTCTCAAATTGGAGCTCACAGATGATTTCTCAGAGGTCCTAGGGCACTCTAGGAGAAATTTTAATGTTGTGTTTTTATTATATTTCATGAAAAATTAATATAAGTGTATTTTGGTTATGGTTCCCTTTGAGAAGCTGTAGAGCATGGTGGTTAAGAGCCTGGTCTTGAAGCAGATTGCCTGTGTTTACATCCTGACTTTGCTGTTACTGGCTGAGCGACCCTGGAAATTCTCAGTTCACTTATTTGTACAGAATTGCTGTTTCATAGGGTAGTAGTAAGGGTTACGTGGATTGAAACACAAAAAGCACTGGAAGCAGTGTCTGAGACACAGTAAGGACTTTATAAATGTTAATCATTATTTTAATTATTACCAAAAATGCCATATGATTTCAAGGTTTGTGTTTGTGTATTTATAATCACATAGTAACCAATTCTACTTGAACTTCAGCACTAAGGGTGGGGGGCAGAAAAGAGCTTGGATACATAAACAATATGTTCAGACCAAGTGAAATCCAAATGCTATCACAATATGCCACACGGTGATGGATTTTTAAGAGTTTGAATGGAGAAAAGGAGTGGGAGAATTGAGTCACTCTCAAAAGCTCGCAGTGGTAGAGAAACACTGAACTCAAAAAAGAAAATGTATCATCACTGCTATATTTTAAATGGATAACCAACAAGGACATACTGTGTAGCCAGGGAACCCTGCTCAATGTTAGCTGTCTCAGAGGTGAAGAATCCACCTGCAAGGCAAGAGATGTGGGTTCGATCCTTGGGTCAGGAAGATCCCCTGGAGAAATAAAGGACAACCCACTTCAGTATTCTTGCCTGAGAAATCCCATGGACAGAGGAGCCTGGCAGGCTACAGTCCATGGGGTCACAGAAGAGTCAGTCAAGACTTAGTCCCTCAGTTCAGTTCAGTTCAGTCGCTCAGTTGTGTCCAAGTCTTTGCAACCCCATGAATCACAGCACACCAGGCCTCCCTGTCCATCACCAGCTCCCGGAGTTCACCCAAACTCATGCCCATTGAGTTGGTCATGTCATCCAGACATCTCATCCTCTGTCGTCCCCTTTTCCTCCTGCCCCCAATCCTTCCTAGCATCAGTCTTTTCCAGTGAGTCAACTCTTCCATGAGGTGGCCAAAGGACTGGAGTTTCAGCTTTAGCATCAGGCCTTCCAAAGAACACCCAGGGCTGATCTCCTTTAGAATGGACTGGCTGGACCTCCTTGCAGTCCAAGGGACTCTCAAGAGTCTTCTCCAACACCACAGTTCAAAAGCATCAATTCTTCAGTGCTCAGCTTTCTTCATGGTCCAACTCTCACATCCATACATGACCACTGGAAAAACCATAGCCTTGACTAGATGGACCTTTGTTGGCAAAGTAATGTCTCTGCTTTTGAATATGCTATCTAGGTTGGTCATAACTTTTCTTCCAAGGAGTAAGCGTCTTTTAATTTCATGGCTGCAGTCACCATCTGCAGTGATTTTGGAGCCCCCAAAATAAAGTCTGACACTGTTTCCACTGTTTCCCCATCTATTTCCCATGAAGTGATGGGACCAGATGCCATGATCTTTGTTTTCTGAATGTTGAGCTTTAAGCCAACTTTTTCACTCTCCTCTTTCACTTTCATCAAGAGGCTTTTTAGTTCCTATTCACTTTCTGCCATAAGGGTGGTGTCATCTGCATATCCGAGGTTACTGATATTTCTCCCCACAATCTTGATTCCAGCTTGTGCTTCTTCCAGCCCAGTGTTTCTCATGATGTACTCTGCATATAAGTTAAATAAGCAGGGTGACAATATACAGCCTTGATGTACTCCTTTTCCTGTTTGGAACCAGTCTATTGTTCCATGTCCAGTTCTAACTGTTGCCTCCTGACCTGCATATAGGTTTCTCCAAGACGCAGATCAGGTGGTCTGGTATTCCCATCTCTTGGTGCCTAAACAACAAAATGTGGAAGCTTGGAGGGGAGTTTTGGAGGGGAGTTTAGGGGAGAATGGATTCATACATGGCTTCCCAGGTGGCTCAGGGGTAAAGAATCTACCTGCCAAGTAAGAGACGCAGGTTGGATCCCTCAATAAGGAAGCTGCCTTGGAGGGGGAAATGGCAGCCCATTTCACCGTTCTTGCCTACAGAAACCATGGACAGAGGAGCCTGGCGGGCTATAAGTCCATAGGATCGCAAAGAATCAGACATGATTGGGCAAGTGTAAACAAACATGGATCATGTATACATATGGCCAAGCCCCCTTTGCTGTTCACGTGAAACTATCACAGCATTATTAATTGGTTACCCACTCCAGTGTTCTTGCCTGGAGAGTCCCAGGGAGGGCGGAGCCCAGTGGGCTGCCGTCTGTAGGGTCGCACAGAGTCGGACACGACCGAAGCAACTAGCAGCAGCATACTTCAATAAAGTAAAAAAAAATTTTAAAAAGAATGTGTGTCATAGTGGACAATACTGTATTCCTGTGGCAAGAGACATTTTAGCCTCAGTAAAATCTCATCTGTCAGTATTAATATTGTGATTTTAAGTTTTCTTTACCGTTCCTTTTATTTTTACTTAATTTTATGAATTTCTTTTTAGAATCGTATAAGCTCTTTCAGCAGGAGTCTATGTCTCCTGTTTGTTTTATATATTTAAGTATTTTACATATTCTAGATCAATACTGGGACTCCGGTGTATAAAAAAATTGGCTTTGAAAGAATTTCCAAACTTCTCAAGCTTAAAAATGCTGTTCTAATTGCTACAGTCTTGCCCTTTGGTTTGACAGGTAGACCAGCAATGAACTAAATTCATTTAGGTCCAAGTTTTGCTTGGACCTGTGAAATGTGAGGCATATATAACAGCCCCTTCTTGTTATTATTTACTTACTTAACTTCAAAGTCTCAACTTTCAATGTTTAAAAAAATGTTTCCAACACTTAGAATAGCTTGTCTTACACACTATATATTTATCTGAATATGCAAACATAAACAAAATAGCAAGAAGCCACACTGTAGAGCATGGTCCTGAAGAAATAATCATCTGTGCGTCCAACAGTCTCTGTATTTCCATGAGAAGAATTCAGCTGGGAAAATCCCTGAAAAGACGGGACCTCCAGCTCCAAGTGGCGTGAGAGTTTGGCCAGAGTTGGGCTGAGGTAACTAGTCCAAGGTCTAGTCACTCTGATTCCTTCCTCATGCTTCCCAGTCTGGTTCCACTTGGAAGACTCCTGACGATATAAAGGAATAGGACTACCTCCTTTTTTTTTTCCTATTGTGCCCTGTTCAGTCCTCCCATGGACTATATGTCCATGGGATTTTCCTAGCAAGAATACTGGAGTGGATTGCCATTTCCTCCTCCAGGGAATCTTCCTGACACAGGGATGGAACCCTGCATTGCAGGCGGGTTCTTTACTGCTGAGATACTGGGGAAGCCTTTTCCTATACCTTCATGCTTTGACTAATGCTCCTACCAAGCATACATACCAAGTGTTCCCAAGCCATGGAGAAAGCATTGTATTTAGATGCCATGAGGTTCTAATTAACTGGTCTAAATTGTTGAATAAATGCTGGCAGCCCTAGGGATCAAATCCCAGTTGAATAAGAGGAAAAGAAGCTAAGCACATCCACTGAGACGAATTCCTAGGAGTCATGTCTAATTAGTGGCTCTTCATTTACCCAAGAAGCAAAGGACTCTTGATGTCACCCTTAAATGTAAGCGTTTTCATGAGATCCTAAAGAAGGTAGGTGTAAGATTTTCAAGCTGAAGAATGCGAGGCAGGGGTGATTTTCAAATTAGTTCACAGCTGGGAGGAAAGGAGGCCCAACAGCCAAGCCAGTTGCCCCGAAGGCCCAGCTGCACCAGGTGTGAGCCACTGGGCGGCTCCATCCTGAGGCGGTCCCGGTGGTCCCGGGAGGAGGGCGAGGGAGGGATACCCAAGGGGCTCCGACCACAGCGATTTACCAGCCAATGGAAAAATGAAATGTTATTTAATAATAGCCTTGACTATAGCAATGTTCGCTGGCTAATTCTCAGCTTGAATTTACCACACCTTAGGGCCCAAGCTGGGGGAACAAAGACGTTGCTCGGGTTAGGAGTTTAGAAATTTGCTTATTTTCCATAAAGGCATGAGGACAGGAGCATTTTTCAACACCAGGCAGTTGTGACTAATGGATTAAAGGTGAAGAGGGTAACTTCAACATGGAGAGGGGGTAGGGTGTCAGAATTTGCCTCACGGTGAGGGCAAGGTCTTGGGTTTCTGCTGAAGTGCCATCACTCCTGGACAGATGGTTGGTTTTAAACCACGTTTGAGATGTACAGTTAGTCGTCAAGTGACAGTTTTCTCTTAGATGGGACTCAAATTCCAAAGCATCTGCTTGATGGGTTCTTTTTTTTGAAAAATTTTTTTTTTTTTTAGTTGCGCTGAGATTTTGTTGCTGCAGGCAGGTTTTCTCTAGTTGCAGCAACTGGGGCCCCCCTCTCTGGTTGCGGAGCACGGACTTCTCATTGTGGTGACTTCTCTTGTTGGGGAGCCCTGGCTTCAGTAGTTGCGGCACATGGGTTCAGTAGTTGTGGTATGCAGGTTCACTATTTAAGGGGCAAGGGCTTAGTTGCTCCAAGGCATGTGGAATCTTCCCAGTCCGGGGATCAAACTTGTACCCTTTGCATTGGCAGGCAGACTCTTATCCACTGTGCCACCAGGGAAGACCTGGTGGACTTTTCTGAATGCATATTCTTTAGCTAATATCAAGCCGGTCACAGAAACCCATGCTCACTGATCAATGGAGGAGGCAAAGTATTTTTCTGGGATTGTTTTAAATTTGCTGCAGGCCTAGAGCATGCTGTTTTCTTAGCTCTTCTGCCAGTGCAGCCATTTTAGGCTGAAAGGGAGAAGTCGTCAGCATACTCTTGAAAGGGTGAAGCCAAGGTAAGGTTCTGTATGAAGGCGAAGCCTGTGCTTTTATGAATGGGAGGGTGGGTGTTCCAAAGATAATTACTTTTTGATCTGAGTGATTGAAGGAAATGACTTTTCTGAACCAACCTTGCACTGAATTCAGTCAGTCGGGGCACAATTTCTTTCACATGCCACGGTTCACCCGTCAATCCCACCCCCAGCTCCCCGCTTCCCCCGTGGACCCTGCCTGGTGTTCAAGGCCGCCCACGCCCACGTTCCAACCAACATGAGAGCGGCAAAGGACAGCAAATGTGCTCTCACCAGACCTGAAGCTGTCAGCTAAAACCACGACCCCCAGTCCCTTGTCACAGACAGAGCGTTCGGTCCAGGCAAAGTCTTTATGCTTAAATGAAGTGCTTTGAGGCAGGTTATTTGAAGCAGTCATCCAAGCTTGTCATTTAATGGAAACTGTGTGTAGGAAATTGCTGAGATGGAGATCTTTGAGTCAAGCAGTTCCCTAACTGGGGGAGACGAGTGAAGCCAATTCTCATCTCCGTTTCTGAGTTCTAGTGGGGAGGGTTATTAAGAACACTGCCCCCTTCCTCGCAGGGGATGGGAGGATGGCAACACTGGCTTTAGTATGGAAAGTCTGTCTCTCACACACACACATCCCCCTCCACACACACACACATCCACACACACACCCCCACACACACACCCAACTGCACTTTGTCAGAGCTACACATGACTGCCTCCCTCTACACCCACTCCCTGGGAAAGAAGGAGGGAAGAACAGTTCAAAAGCCATCTCTACTCCTTCTTTTTCCCTTTCCGTGCCCATGCATTTGTTCTAGGTGATAGGATGAACTCCACGACTGGGATTGACTATACACACTATTGATACTATGTATAAAATAGATCACTAATGAGAATCTACTGTGTAGCCCAGGGAAGTCTACTCAATGCTCTGTGGTGACCTAAATGGGAAGGAAATCCAAAAAGAAGAGGAAATATATGTATAAGTATAGTTGATTGACTTTGCTATACAGCAGAAAGTAACACAACATTGTAAAGCAAATACACACTAATAAAAACAACAAAAAAGGAAAAAGGCAGTGCCTAAACCCAGGTTTAAGAATAAGTTGGACAGATCATTCTGGTGACTGTAGTTGTCAACATTTATGATCCCAGAAACAGGTTTAACTGTCTTCTAAAAATTAGGTAGTCTTGTATTGAAAAACAGGACGAAATGACGACTATCTCATGCCTTGATCTGGCATTGAAACATCCTGTGCGTCCTAATTAGCAGGTCCTCACACCCAATTTGTGAAAGTGAGTGGGAGGCCCACTCAGTGGACCCAGGAGGTGGGAACGGAAAGCTGGCACTTTGCAGCTGCCACCCCCGCCTTCCATGGCAGCCAAGGTGCCCAACTGCAGGGCTTCCCCTGAGAACTGAGCCCCAGCAGAGGAATCGCGTGTTCTGACATTCTTTGCTAATGATCCTAGACACCGTGCCATTTAAAAGCCCTCTGATGGCAGTTTTCCTCTGATGGCAGTTTTGAAAGGAGAGAAAGGGGAATGGAAGTTAAGTGAATGCCTCTTCTATACCAGGCAGTGGCTTATTTAATTTTCCCCAGAGCTACTATATTATTTTCCAGAGGAGGAAACCAAGGCTCACAGAGATAAAAATGGATTAGGAAAAAGGGATTCAGTTATGGAGGAAAAAGAGAAACCTTCCCACCCTTGCCACCCAAAAAACAAAATCAAAACCAAAAACCAACTCTGAGGTCCAGGCAACTTACATAACCCACAAAAAGTACTGTTTTCCTATTAGCACCAACCAAATCCAGGATCCAAATGTCCCAGGATCTCCACCCTGTCCTGTATCCAGTAGCGTCTAATTCTAAAGAGACTGGTGAGTGCCACAGTCCATGTGGTGTGCCGTTACCAGTCCTGCTCCATCCTTACACCTCTCCAGATGATTTCTGTCCCGTTTCCTTTCTTCATCACAGGATCCCTCACCTCACGAAATCCAATCCCCAGCTGATGACTTGGCTGGCAGACAACTTTAAGTACTTGCCACTGTAGTCTCTAAAACCCGGACAGTAACCCTAATCCTCACACCTAGAGATTTTGCACACTCACTTGTTAATGGTTTGGCAAATATTAACCCCACCATAAAGGCACAGATAAAACTCAGTCTTCCCTCTCAGTTCTTTTTTTTTTTCTACTCAAGCACAAATCTTCCTGCCTACTAGAAAGCTGATATTTTCTTTTCCATAACTATAAAAATTAGCAACTTGGATGCACTGGAGAAAAAAACTAAACTGCATATGTTCTTGCTTCTCTTTTTATCTAAGCGAACAGTGCAATGTTCCCGGGACACAGACGCCTGCTCTGTGTAAGGGATTGTCATATTGAGCTTGGCATCCCCCATCGATCACACTGCCCTCTATGTATTTACAGGGCTTTGAATAATCAAATCTTGGGGGCTGTATACCTTCTTGTTGTCCAAGTTCATTTCACAGCACATTGGTTAAGATAGATTTTTAATATGTCATCCAGGTCAATGTCAGTGAGCAACTCAGAAGGCCTAATCAAAGTGTTTCAGGAGATGAACGACTGGCAAAGTGGTCTGCGTTTCCTGGAGGCTCTCTCCCTGAGCAATTCCACCCCAGCCTTATAAACACACACTTTTCCATGCAAGTCTCCCTTGAGTCTAGGCTGTCAGTCATTCCCAAGCCAGCAGTGATTTTATAAAGTGCACAAAGGGTAATTACAGAAAGACTCCCACTAATTTTCACATGTAATCTTACCCTGGGACTTGAACCCAGGCTCCCACTTGAAGGGCCTCCTACATAACTTCAGTCTGGCAAACACAATAGAATGTAACTGCTTGGAGGGAGAGAAGGAAGCAGGGGGTGGAGGTGGAAGTTCAGACTAGCACAGCCCTAATCTTGAAGATTATTGTAAATCCTTGAGCACTGTGGAAACAATTAGATCTCTTGATTGGCCTTAACATTCCAAATCCCATAAATTAGCCTGGTGGGCACCTCATGGTGTTAAGCAATGTGGTATAATGCTCCCACACCAATATCTGGCTAGAGGAGACCAGACAGATTTTAATTTTAGCACTAAGAAATTATACCTATTCCAGGCCTTGTGACAACCTCTGTGTAGAAATGTGGCTTTTTGTCACTAACATTTTATTTTTAAAAATTACTTTTGCTTTAGATATCCCATGAATACAAATTTTAAACTGTGCTCAGTTTCAAAAGTTGTTTTCTTCCTCAAAATTTGAAAGAAGATATTTTGAAATGATAAATTTCATTCAAAATAGACTTTTTTTTTCTATCACCATCATTTACAAGTTGCAAATTCTAATACTCCTAAGATGCAAATATTCACACAGCATGAAGTACCATGCTATCTGCCATGATCACACTAAAGCAAATGGAACATATGGTCCCTGGTGCTTTTTAAGTCTCCTGAAACACAAAAGCAAATAAACAAATAAGCACATATATCCACCATAGAACCCATAAAACTAAAAAGATATATGTCAAGTTCATTATTAATTCTCACCTGTGTCTCGAGAAAGATAGATGAGACAGACGAGAAAAATATATGGAGGAGAGAAAGGGATCAGGAGGCAGAGAAGGCAAAGAGAGAGAGAGAGAAGCACAAAATCAACCACTGGCACACCAGAGCAGGACTGAGGCAGGGGGCAGCAACTTTTTCCATTACACCCCAGGTTGGCAGAGGCAGCAACAGGTTTGGCAAGATGGGATCAAAGATGGTTGATTATGTCACAGTAATCAACCCTTAGATAATGCTGTGTGCCGGGTACCTTAAATGTATCACCACCAAAATCTTCCCAACAGCTTATGAAATGTAAACCCATTTTCAGATGAGCTTAAATACAAAGAGTCTATGTAACTTGCCCAAGGTTGGTTTCTTAGGTGGCACTGGTGGTAAAGAACCCGCCTGCCAACACAGAAGACATAAGAGACGTGGGTTCAGTTCCTAGGTAGGGAAGACCCCCTGGAGGAGGACACGGCAACCCATTTCAGTATTCCTGCCTGAAGGATCCGCTGGATGAAGGAGCCTGCCAGGCTACAGTCCACAGAGTTGCAAAGACCTGGACATGATGGAAGCAACTGAGCATACACACACGTGGACCCAGAAAATGGCTGAGTCAAGATTAGAACCCAGAAGAACTTCCCTGGTGGCACAGTGTATAAGAATCCGCTTGCCAGTGCAGGGGACACAGGTTCAGTCCCTGGTTTGGGAAGTTTCCACACGCGGTGCAGCGACTAAGCCCACGTGCCACAACTGCTGAGTCCCTGCTCTAGAGCCCACAAGCCACAACTACGGAAGCCTCCATGCCTAAAGCCCGTGCTCCACAACAAGAGAAGCCATCGCAATGAGTTTCACTCACAACAGCTAGAGAGAGCCCGCTCGCAGCAATGAAGACTCAGCACAACCTAAAATAAATCAATAATTTAAAAAAATTAGAATCCGGAAGACAGGCTCCAGGAATCCCTGCACTTAGCAGCCTCTGAGCTCCATTGCAAACACAGCAGAAATTACCCTACCAGGTGTATTACTCCAAGCCAGTCATCTGTTCCGCCTTTATTCTAAAGACATTGCCTAAACATACACTTAGCTTTTGGGTCAGCCCTGTCTTCGTGACACAGTCCTCTAACTCTGAAATTAGCTTATTGAAATTGGAGTTTTTAGAACTACTGAAAATCAGAGCCATGCATGGCTAATCGGGTGAGCTCTGGAAAATAAATTTTTAGATGAACAACAGTGGATGATGGTGAACAATGTAATTAGTTTCCTCGAGTGGCCTAGGAACTTTGATAGAACCAAAACAGGGGGTCTATATGTGTTACAGGCAATTGCATGTTATTAAAACTCGCATGCAGGAGTCTTTTGGATCTTTCTAAGAAGTTTGCTTGTTGTGATCACTTTCCAGTCGACTCCAGACTCTGTCACTTCTCATGGTGTCTGAGGAGTGTTTCCACTTAAGTATAATATTGATTTTTAGTACGGTCTTTTGTAACTTTAGCGTTCCCACAAAGGCATCTAGAGCACTCTTGTCTTTCCTGAGAAGCAAGCAAATAAACAAATTGGTATAACAACCTTTGTTGTTTAGTTGCTAAGTCATGTTTGACTCTTTTGTGACCCCGTGTTCTGTATCCTGCCAGGCTCCTCCATCCATGGGATTTCCCAGGCAAGAAAACTGGAGTGGGTTGCCATTTCCTCCTCTAGGGGATCTTCCCTACCCAATGATTGAACTGGCTCCTCCTGCACCAGCAAATGGGTTCTTTACTACTGAACCACCAGGAAAGCAGTAATGACCTTGGGAGGCCTGATATAAGAACCCGGTTCTTTTAAACTCTGATATCTAAGGAGAGGTATACTAGAAAGATGTAAAATGATTTCAGTGCCCAGTCTTCACAGGCTGTAGTGCTCTGGGACTTCCCCAAATCTAGGAGGTCAATATTTCTGGCTCTAGGACTTGAATTGATTAGTTTGTGCAGAATTAAATAGGAAGAGGGAGCTGACTCCCACTAAATCTACACATTAGAAACTGATGTATAAACCAGACAACATTTATTTATTTGCCATGAAGGAATTGTCCTTCTCATAATTAAAAACCCTATTGTGACCAAACAGCATATTTCTCCAGTGTGCTAAAACTGATTTCTCTCTTTCTGGATGTCAAGAAGGCTCTTGATCTTTCATCACCATTCCATCACTTCAGACTGTGGTCATTACAATAGATTAGACTATTAATACTACATTAGGTTATTTGTTTCAGCCATTTATTTTCTTCTATGCTTGGTCATCTTAAATGGACTAGTTATTTCCCAGACCATCTACAATTCACCTCTTGATATGGGTAACCACACAGAATTTCTCAGTTAGTGATCTACGTTTCTAACTTGGTATGTTAGAATCCACCTTTATAGTACTAAGTTTAAATTAAATAAAAACAAAAATTTAACTCTTTCCTTCTCACTAAAGACAATTACAGTAACAGCTGACTTTGTTGAGTTCCTACTATTACACAGGCTTTGCTATAAGCATTTTGAAGGTATTAACTTATTTAACCCTCACAAGTACATAGAAGTTAGCTTCCATGATTGTCCACATCTCGTAGATGAGGAAACTGATCTGATAAATAACTTTCTCAGGGTCAAAGGGTTAATAAGTGGCAGAGCTAAGATGTAAACACAGTTCGATGCCCACACTCTTAACCACAACACTAAATTACCCTCTTAGCCTCTCTGCTACTTGGGTGTTATGACTATTACAAATGAAAACAAAAAAAAAAAAAAAGAAGCAGCTGTTTTCTCACTTGCTCTGACTCTAGCTAACTGTTCTTGACTTTTTGCATTTTATCCATGCGGAACAAAGCTATATTTGTATTAACTCCAGATAAGTAAGTACCTGTTTTTAGCAGGGTCAAACATTTGAGAAGGTTTAGCAGAAGCCGGTAAAATATTTAAATTCAGTGATGGAATGGAAAGATTCTTTCCTGTGTTATCAAAACCTAAGGATATCCATCAATCCTTCCATTCTTTGCTTTCATTATACTGAACCCCCTTCTCCAAGCTTCTGGGGCTTCCAGCGAGGGACAGCTATATCTGAGCGTGAGAATAGGGAGCATGATGTCTGCAAGCAGAATAGCCAGCCAAAGGAGAACAAAACATAACGGAAATGTCGGGCAGCTGCAATTATTGTTCACTTTTTTAATTAATTTATTTAATTGGAGGATAATTGCTTTACAATATTGTGATGGTTTTTGCCATGCGTCAGCATGAATCGGCCACAGATACACATGTCCCCTCCATCCTGAACCCCCATCCCACTACCCTCCCCATCCTATCCCTCTGATTGTCCCAGAGCACCAGCTTTGGGTGCTCTGCTTCATGCGTCAAATTTGCACCGGCCACCATTTTACATATGGTAGTGTGCATGTTTCAATGCTATTCTCTGACTGAGAAATCTTAGGTGACTCATTTAATTATTCTGCCCCCATTTTTTTCCCTTTGAAATGGCATTAGCAGTACTTGCTTCTGCCCATTTCCTTAATACTAAAGAGAAAATGCTTAGAAAAGGACTTTGCCCTCTTCAGAATGTCCAAATGGAATCCAAATTTGTTGTGTATTTTCCTGCTGCTGAATACCTGCATGAGACTAGCCTTCTTAGAGCAGCAGGTAGATTAGAACAGTTTGACTTTGGCACAGCCTTTTAAAAAATGATTCAGCACAACAAATGGCCTGAGTTGGTGATGGCTAAGGTGTGGTGGGAAGGACTTAGAGTAAGGTCAGGATGCTTGGGTTTGAGTCCTGAGTTCAGACCCTACCATCTGAGTTGGGTGAAATGGAGGCAGTCTGGCATCCTCACTGGGACTCAGTTTCTTCATCTGTAAAATGGGAGCTGTGTTTCAGAATTGTGATAAAGACACAATGAATATGAAGGAGTGTTGTGACTGCACAAATCTAACTCCCAGTTTACTTCTCCTTGATTTAGCATTGGAAGAGACCTCATACATCACCTGGTCCCATCCTTCTATTTGACACATCAGAAAACTAAGGCTCAAGGGGGTCAGATGACTTCTCCAGGGCCTTGCCTGCCGACTGCTGACTCCTGTTCTCCCTCCCTCTCCATTTTCCCTGGTTTGTGAGTGGCTTCTTAAAATAGAGAGGGCAGGACACCTCTGTGGACAAGCAACCCCTGAAAAGACAGTGGACACCGTCTCAGGATACTAGTCGGTTTGCACCTCAAGTACATTCTCTGTGCAAAAGAGAAAAGTCTACACTTAGACATCAGCTGGAGCTTGGAAGAAACAGATTCAGCCATTAAAGTAATCCTCGCACACCTCAGTGAGTAAATACAGTCATCCATATAGGAACCAAGTAGGAATAAAACAACAGGTGCTTTGAGAGAATTACAACATGTATTTGTACCAGGGCCATACAAAAGCCTTTTCCAAGCCAACAGGAAGGGCATTTATTATTTTCACTTAACATTTATTCAATAAAGAGTGTTGCAGAACAGGCTCTCATAATCTGAGCCCCCTTTGACTGTGTGTGTAGCTTTTCAGATACCTAAAATTTTCTTCCTCTTACTTACAAAGATGCTCATTGAACTGCAAGAGGTGAGTAAACACCTGGAGAGATCTCAGAGGAAACCTGCTGAATGGTTCAAGGCTCTCCCTAATAGAAAGGATCAGATAGATACCTGACCTTCAGTGTATCCCAAAATATTCCAGCAGAAGGAATTAAGTCTTTAAACGTTCATAGGCAGAAAGCCGCAGAAAAGGCAGACAAGGTCAGGGTTGAAAGAAACATTATTATGGGGTCTAGATGCCCTGGGATCCTGTTAAAATGTAGATTCTGGATCAGTCTGCAGGTGGATTCTGAAGTTCTGCTTTTCTGACAAGCTCCCAGGTGATGTTGACACCTGTTTGGGACATTTTCAGCAGCAACTCCATTCTCTATGCACCCATCCTTAGCTATTATTAGATAAAGCAAATAAAGTCTTGCAAAGGCTTTGGGGAGCTTGCATGAAGTAAAAATATAAGTTGATCAAGATATTGCTTTAAAATGGTACAAATGAACCTATTTACGAAACAGAAATAGAGTCACAGGTGTAGAAAACAAACTCATGGTTACCAAGGGGGAAAGTGGAGGGGGAAATAAATTGGGAGATTGTGTTTGACATATACACACTACTATATATAAAATAGATAACTAATAAGAACCTACTGTGTAGTACAGGGAACCCTACTGAACATTCTGTAATGATCTATACGGGAAAAGAATCTAGAGAAGAGTAGACATATGTATATGTATAACTGATTTACTTTGCTATAAACAGAAACTAACACACTGTAAATCAACTGTAGCCCATTAAAAATTAATTTAAAAACTGTCTCTAGGTAGAGGCATGCATAACAAGGGCTATCTCTATCAGCAAAAGAGATATCTGAAAATCCTAACTAATATCAGGGAATTTGCAATTTAATGTATCTCCAAAGGGATCTACCTTTGAATCAGGGCTGGAGGGAAAGGAAACTGCTGAGCACAGTTCCTCTAATAGTGCCATGTCAAGCCTGAGGGGCAGTTGATGAGAGACGTATGTGGGGGATATGTCTTTTCTAGCATCCCCCAGCCACTGTCAAATACTCTGACTTCAGATATATGTCTTTTGATTCATGTGTTATGTTATAGTCATTTCAGTCAATTCCCAAGTGTAGAATTTTAACTTAAAAGACTACAGTCACAACAGCTTAAGTTACTGCGCATTTCCCCCAGTATTTAGCTCCAATGTGTGTGCAAAGCCACTCCAGGCTCCTCTGTCCATGGGAGTCTCCGGGCAAGAATACTGCAGTAGGTTGCCATGCCCTCCTCCAGGGGATCTTCCCGACTGAGGGGCGGAACCCGGGTCTCTGACCTCTCCTGCACTGGCAAGCGTGTTCTTTACCACTAGAGCCACCTGGAAAGCCCCTTTAGCACCATGCCTTGCTCAAAGGAAAGCCCTAATAAATATATTCTGACTGAAAGAAAGAGTGAGTAGAAATTTATTTATAGCCCTGGGAGGTATGGTAATTAGAAAAACTACTAGTTTTTCATTGGTCCTCATAGGCAAAATTACAAATATAAACTTAATAATTCAGTTAGTTTGCCCTGAAAGGATCAACTGATCTCTTACAATTAGCTTCAGCCTTGAACCTTACCCAGCAGGTCCTGGATTCAGCCTCTGTTCTACACAGAGAATTCCTTAGGGCTCCCCAGGTGGCAGAGTGGTAAAGAACCCACCTGCAATGCCTGAGATGCAGGTTCAATCCTTGAATAAGGAAGAGCCCCTGGAGCAGCAAATGGAAACCCACTCCAGTATTCTTGTCTGCAAAATTCCATGGACAGAGGAGCCTGGCAGACTATAGTCCATGGGATCACAAAGAGTCAGATATGGCTGAACACACACACACAAGGGGGCTCATATGGCAAAATTATGTCACCAAAGACCATAAAAATTTCAATACTCTTAAAAGATCCAATGTAGACAGCAGATCAATGAATGAAAAGATGTGCTGATCCTTGAAGAACTCTACAACCACTGAATAAACGACATGAAGTTATTTTCATTATGAACAAATTTATTTCAGTTTTCCTTTTTCACCAAATATTGATTAATACACTGAATTCAAAACACCACCTTTTCTTCTATTGAAGAAAGAACTTCAATCCTAAGATGACAGATTAAAAAAAGTTTTTAACCACAAACCTTTTATTAAACATAGGGGAAATGAGTTGCATTAAGTTAACCCTAGAGTTTTCAAAATGCAATTATTTCATATACAGCTCAGTCACGAAGTTCAATGGACTTTTCCCCCAATCCGTTTTACTGAGGTGTGAGTGAGAGTGTGAAGCTTGATGAGTTTTGACAAACATGCCTCCATTACCATGAAGATATAGAATATACATCTTGTCCCCCAAAGTGCCTTCATTCTTCTTGTGATCAATGCCCACCAACCCTGACAACCACAGATCTGCTCCATGTCACTAAGGCTTTGCATTTTCTAGTTGTTTATATAAGTGGAATCACACAGTAGTTAGTCTTTTTCGTCCAGCGTCTTCCACTTACTTAGCCTGTTGCTTTCGAGATTCATCCTATGTTGTTGTGTCTTTGAGCAGTTAACTCCTTTTTATTGCTAAGCACTATTCCATTGTATGGATATATCATAATTGGTTTATCCATCCAGCAGCTCATGGACATTTGGGTTGTTCCTAGTTTAGGCCTATTGTAGACAAAACTTCTATGAACATCCTTGGTGCTGGACATAGCTTTCCTTTCTCCTGGGTGAATACCTCTAGGGTGGGAGTGGTGACTATGAAAAGGGAAAGGGTTAGTCACTCAGTCATACCTGACTCTTTGCGACCCCATGGACTGTAGCCTACCAGGCTCCTCTATCCGTGGGATTCTTCAGGCAGAAAACTAAAGTAGGTTGCCATTTCCTTCTCCAGGGGATCTTCCCGATCCAGGGATTGGAGCCGGGTCTCCTGCATTTCAGGCAGATTCAGAGCCACCAGGGAGAAGGCAATGGCACCCCACTCCAGTACTCTTGCCTGGAAAATCCCATGGACGGAGGAGCCTGGTAGGCTGCAGTCCATGGGGGTCACTAATAGTCGAAAACAACTGAGAGACTTCACTTTCACGCATTGGAGAAGGAAATGGCAAACCACTCCAGTGTTCTTGCCTGGAGAATCCCAGGGATGGGGGAGCCTGGTGGGCTGCCGTCTATGGGGTCGCACAGAGTCGGACATGACTGAAGTGACTTAGCAGCAGCAGCAGCAGCAGAAAAGCCACCAGGAAAGCCAGGACTTGCATGGTGAATATATCAGTTCAGTTCAGCCTCTCAGTCATGTCCAACTCTTTGTAACCCCATGGAATGCAGCACTCCAGGCTTCCCTGTCCATCACCAACTCCCGGAGCCTACTCAAACTCATGTCCATCACTTTAGTGATGCCATCCAACCATCTCATCCTCTGTCATCCCCTTCTCTTCCTGCCTTTGATCTTTCCCAGCATCAGGGTCTTTTCCAGTGAGTTGGTACTTCACATCAGGTGGCCAGAGTATTGGAGTTTCAGCTTCAGCATCATTCCTTCCAATGAATATTCAGGACTGATTTCCTTTAGGATGGACTGGTTGGATCTCCAAAGGACTCTCAAGAATCTTCTCCAGCACCACCGTTCAAAAGCATCAATTCTTTGGTGCACAGCTTTCTTTATAGTCCAGTTCTCACATCCATACATGACAACTGGAAAAACCAGAGGTTTGACTAGAAAGACCTTTGTTGGTCATGTCTCTCCTTTTTAATATGCTGTCTAGGTTGGTCATAACTTTCTTTCTAAGGAGTAAGCATCTTTTAATTTCATGGCTGAAGTCACCATCTGCAGTGATTTTGGAGCCAAGAAAATAAAGTCTGTTACTGTTTTCATTGTCTCCCCATTATTTGCCATGAAGTGCTGGGACTGGAAGCCATGATCTTATTTTTCTGAATGCTAAGTTTTAAGCCAACTTTTTAACTCTCCTCTTTCACTTCATCAAGAGGCTCTTTAGTTCTTCTTAGCTTTCTGCCATGAGGGTGGTGTCATCTGCGTATCTGAGATTATTGATATTTCTCCTGGCAGTCTTGATTCCAGCTTGTGCTTCATCCAGCCCAGCATTTTGCATGATGTACTCTGCATAGAAGTGAAATAAGCAGGATGACAATATACAGCCTTGACATACTCCTTTCCTGTTTGGAGCCAGTCTGTTGTTCTATGTCCATAATAAGTGTATATTTAACTTTATAAGACACTGCCAGACAGTTTCTCTGAAAGTGGCTATGTCATTTTGCATTTCCACCAGTAGGTTACAAAAGTTCTAGTTGCTTCATAGTTTCATCAAAACTTGGTACTGTTAGTTCTTCTCGTATTTGCCACTCCAGTGTGGGTGTAGCAGTATCCTGCTATTTTAATTTGCATTTCCCTAATGACCAATTATTCAGACATCTTTATTTTGTGATTGGTCATTCATATGTCTCCTTTAATTAGCAACTGTTTACAATAGTTTTACAGTAAGACCTCACTTTAAACATCAATGAACTCAGGTCAAGAGAAGAAAATATATGCACTCACATTTATGCCACAGAGCTCCTGAGACAATGTCCTCAGGAAAGAAATGAGAGGTTTTATTAAACGATTAAGAAAACTGGTACGTGTGAATTTCCACAAATACATTTGCTGGTCTACTTAATAGATAGAGATTTGGCGGCTTCCCTGGTGGCTCAGTGGTAAAGAATCCGCCTGCCGATGCAGGTTTGATCCCTGGTCCTGGAGGATCCCACATGCCATGGAGCAAATAAAACTCTGCACCACAACTACTGACCCCACCCCCACCCTAGAGCCCAGGAACCACAGCAATGGAGCCCTCGTGCCTTATAGCCCGTGCTCAGCAGCAATAGAAGCCACTGCAATGAGAAGCCTGAGCAACGCAACTATGGAGCAGCCCCCCACTCGTCACACCTAGAAAAAAGCCCGCACAACAAATGGCACCCCCACTCCAGTGTTCTTGCCTGGAGAATCTCAGAGACGGGAGAGCCTGGTGGGCTGCCACCTATGGGGTTGCACAGAGTTGAACACGACTGAAGTGACTTAGCAGCAGCAGCAGGAGTAACAACTAAGACCCAGCCCAGCCAAAAAACGTTTTTTAAAAAATTTTTAAACACAATAGTATAATTTTCAAATGAGAAAAAAAATTAAATCCTAAATTAAATAAGGGAAAGAAAATACTTTAAAATGTTGATTGACAGTTTTAAACAATATCAGCTTTGGGTCAGATTTTGATGTAAAGAGAATATAGTATGGTGCGTTACAGTGCTGGCGATAAAGCCAGTCTGGATTCAGTCCTGGCTCTGGCACGTGTGTGCTGATAAGCCAGGTCGCTGAGCTCTCGGAGTCCAGTGTCTTTATGTATAAAATGAAAGTGATAAAAACTACCGCAAAGGCTTGTTGAGATAACACATGTAAAGTGTTTAGAATGGTATCTGGCATGTATTAAGTGTAATGTAATAAATATTAGACATTGTTGTTCTGTTGATATTATTATATACACTCTTGAAAGCATGAGATTGAAATGTGTAGCCACCAAGCTAAACAAACAAATACAAGATTTGCTCTATAAATAGACCCTTTACAGGACTGACACTTGAGATCAATCCAGGTCACCACTGGTGGAGTGAGGTCTATTTTCCACCTCAGAGCACGTTTAAGGAGGACTCATTTCTGCAAAATCATCTCCTGTAATCTGCTAGATGAACTGTCCTCCCTTTCTGAGAGGAAGACGTCACCTCTTCCAGTACTAAGAAAGAAGACTATGGTTTCCTGAAAACAAAACCATAATTTGATCTTCTTCAACTCCAGTAATTAGCTAATGGCTCAAAAGGAGTTTCTTTGTAAGACATTCTGTATATGAGGCCAATCACTTGCTAGAACAGCAGCTTCCAACCTTAGTTAAAAATAAAAAATATTATAGGTTATTAATTATGCGTAAATCATAATTAATTACGCTTTTACTTTCAATTTTTATTGAAATATAGAAGATTTACAATTTAATTTCAGATGTACAGCAATGTGATTTAGTTATAAATATATGTATAAATGTATATACTCTTTTTACATTCTCTTCCATTATTACTAATTGAGTACAGTTACTATACTGAGTACAGTTCCCTGTGCTATACAGTAGGTCCTTCTTAATTATCTATTTTGTGTATAGTAATATGTATACTTTAATCCCAGACTCCTAGTTTATCCCTCCCCCCTTTCCCTTTTGGTAACCATAAGTTTGTTTCATATGTCTCTGTGAATCTATTTCTATTCTGAAAATAAGTTAATTTGTATCCTTTCTTTTAAGTTATCACATATAAGCAATATCATATGACATTTATCTTTCTCTGTCTGGCTTACTTCTCTTCGTATGATAATCGCTAGGTCCATCCATGTTACTGCAAATTGCATTATTACATTCTTTTGTATGACTGACTAACAGTCCATTGTACATATGTACCACATCTTCATCCATTCATCTATTGATGGACACTTGGCATAATAATTTGATATTGTATTTAAATTAATATTTCAGTAATAATTTCATTTTCTACCTACTTGTGGAAAATAGTACACGTGTATGTAGGACATTAAATCAAATAAAAATGTTTGCTGAGGACACTTGCAATCATTCCAAGTGCCCTTCAAGGTCTGAGGCTCCCAGATTGGAGAACCTCTATAACAGAACGTACATGCCGATTTTCTCAACCTTGCCTCCCCCTATCTTGTGTCCAGAGACATCTTCCTGTCCTAAAATTATAACAATTTCCCCCAAATGTTTTGTGTTTATTGTGCAGAATGTATGTATAGCACATAAACAATTGTAAAGACCTCCAAGCCCAGGAGAGACCATCCAGTTTCTTCAAATACTGAACTGTTCTCTTGACTATGTTTTCTAATATCTTCCTTCTGATTCTAGCAGGCTCTTTTCTGTAACTGGTCCTTGCCGCATTCTGTGGGGATGCAGAATGGAGAGACAGTTTCAACTTACTCAGCAAAAGCCCTCCAAGTCCTGAACTCTTTTATTCTGCATGACAAAGATGAGACTTCTTTGCTGTAGAGATCACAGGTGCATCCGTACAGGTGTGAGTCCCTCGCAGGCCCTTAGGAGAAGCTCTGTGTTGTGGGGTCAGGCGCCATCCATTCACCTACTCTTCACACAAGGGTGGAAAACCAACATCATTAACACAGGCAGGGAGGTGAGTCCGCAACGACCTGTTCTTAAGCATCAAAGTCCAACTGGTCGTTTGCCTTTTTAGTGAATTCCAAAAGCCTGGAGTCATTTGAGTGCAAAGGGGGAACTTGTGAGAGTAGCGGTGGGGCAGGGGGAACAAGGGAAAAATAGAATCAACTAAAAATACGCCTTCAGTGTTTGTGCTGCTCATTAGACCAGCACTGAACCAGGACTGGTGTGGACTGAATAACTGAGACTTTTATAAGTAACTGAAGAGCTATAAAAAGCATAGCATTTAAGAAAACAACAAACAGCTGTGTCGAATGAGCAAGAACACTCTAAAGAAAGAGCCTGTCTGGGTGGCAAGAGGTCACACTGCTTCATGAGGAAGTACTAAAACATCATCAACATTTGCTACCTCAGTGTGTTCTCCTGGCTGGTCATACTACTCTTCCTTCCTCCGCCCCACTTCCCTATTGAAATAGAAAAACAAATGCATGTCACCAGAATGCTCAGCAATATTTCCTGGAAACAGCATTTCTCTTCTGTGCATCTAACCATGGGTTAGGCAGTGGTACCCATGAGGGGTTCCAATCAGCAGGGTGAACACCTTGTGCATTCAGGCTGAGCCTCACTGCCCTGGGACCCCGGGGCTTAGCTCACATGTGTCTGAGGTCCAGCACAGCTGCCCTTCACTTTAACAGAAAATGCCATCTGCAGGTACCGCAGCTAGCAAAGACAGCCATAACCCTCCTGCTTCCCTTGGTAATTATCCACAAACTCAGTAATGAGGCAGTTACCAATGGGAGGCAGCGTGGTAAGGCGATCAAATACATGGGTTTGGGGCTCTGATTTCCAAGTCCAGCACTTACCCTGGGTTGCCTTGAGAAGCTGCCTAACCTCACTGCACCCTGCTTGCCTTTACAGTAATTAGTAAGTCAAAGTTCTCTTCCTCCATCCTTCAGCTGAGCCTCAGGTGGACTTGCTAGACAATGGTCTATGATGACTCTAAGAGGGGCACACAGACTTCCCTAATTTCCAAGTTTTAGACACTTTTTCTTAATGGTACGTAGTAAGTGTTAGTTGGGACAAATAGAAAGTAAATAGTGGGTACAGATGAACCTGTTTCCAGGGCAGGAATAGAGATGCAGATGTAGAGAATGGACATGTGGGCATGAAGGTAGGGGGCAGGAGGGAAGGGTAGGACAGACTGCTAGAGTAGTACTGACATCTATACACTGCTGCTGCGTCGCTTCAGTCGTGTCCGACTCTGCGCGACCCCATAGACGGCAGCCCACCAGGCTCCCCCAACCCTGGGGTTCTCCAGGCAAGAACACTGGAGTGGGCTGCCATTTCCTTCTCCAATGCATAAAAGTGAAAAGTGAAAGTGAAATCGCTCAGTCGTGTCTGACCCTCAGCGACCCCATGAACTGCAGCCTTCCAGGCTCCTCTGTCCGTGGGATTTTCCAGGCAGGAGTACTGGAGTGGGGTGCCATTGCCTTCTGACATATACACACTACCACCTGTGAAACAGATGGTGGGAAGCTGCTGAGCTTCCCACAGGGAGCTCAGCTTGGTGCTCTGCGATGACCTAGATGGGTGGGATGGGTGGGATGGGAGGGTGGGAGGGAGGTCCAAGAGAGTGGGAATATATGTATACATACAGCTGATTCACTTCATTGTAAGCAAAAAACTAACACAACGTTGAAGAATTATATTCCAATTAAAAATGAATAAAATGCATTACATTTTGTAATTTCAAAAGAAAGTGAATATGAAAATGATAGACCTAGATCCAATCATATCAATAATTACTTTAAATTTTAAGTGGACTTTATTTAGAAAACAGGTGGTCAGAACACAGAAAAAGTAAAACCCAACTAGGTATTGCCTATATAAGATATACCTTAATCATAAAGGATTCGGATCAGTTGAAAGGAATTGGATGGAAAAAGTATGCCAACAGTAAGCATAGGAAGACTAGAGCAGCTATATAGATAAAGTAGACGTCATTACAAATAATTGGCTATAGGAAAAGAGGAACTCATAATTCAACATAAAGATATAATAATTATAAATACCTATGTACCCAGTGGGTTGGGAAGATCCCCTGGAGAAGAAATGGTAACCCACTCCAGTACTCTTGCCTGGAGAATCCCATGGAGGGAGGAGCCTGGTAGGCTACAGTCCATGGGGTCACAAAGAGTCGGACACGACTGAGCGACTTCACTCACTCACCACATGTACCCAGTAACAGAGCTTAAAATCAGTTCAGTTCAGTTCAGTCGAGAGCTTGAAGTACATGAAATAAAATAGGGAATTAAAGGGAGAAATAGAAAATTCTACAATCATAGCTGGAGGTTTTAACACACACTCCCACAGCCATTGGTAGAATAGCTACACCAAAAAAAAAAAAAAATCCATAAAAATGTAGAGGATCTGACCTAACTATTAACAAATAACAGTTATAATTTTCTCTTCTTCCTTCCATTCACATGTTTAGTCACTTGCAAAGCTGCCAGTTCTGGCTTCCCGCCCCCCAGCAAGGAAGCCACTCAAGCCTTTGTCCCTTCAGAAGGCAGAGAAACATGGATGGCATTATGCTTGGAGAAGCTTTTCAAAACTGAGTCTGCAGAGAACCTTCTGAATGCTGTAAGGTGGCTGCATTTTTTTCCCCCTCCTCAGACGGTTTTATATGAACCAAGTCTAGAAGCACCAGTCTGTTCCCACAGCCATCCTGCCATCTGCTAAGCTTGACAGCCATTGCTGAAGCTCACAGAATACTTCCCTAAGATATCTGCAGTGTAGCCACAACAGATGTTTAACCATCACATTTCATACATGCTGCCTAGGGCAGGACCTCCCCTCCATATGAGGACTGTGCTGGAGGCCATGTGGAGCATTAAAATCCTTTGAAAGTGTCCACAGCAAAAGAATTTACACTTTGGCTCTACCCCTTAGGTGAACTCTAAACAAATGCAGCCCTCATTTATCTTTATATCTATTATCAATTACTCAGATAAAATTGAAGATTGTATTTGAAAGAAAAAAAATGACAAAAATATTGTCCTTTGAAAACTGTGAAAGATAAGGCTGCACCTTGGGTTTCCCTGGTGGCTCAGAGGTTAAAGCGTCTGCCTGCAATGTAGGAGACCTGGGTTCGATCCCTGCATTGGGAAGATCCCCTGGAGAAGTAAATGGCAACCCACTCCAGTATTCTTGCCTGGAGAATCCCATGGACTGAGGGGAGCCTGGTGGACTACAGTCCACAGGGGTTGCAAAGAGTCGGACACCACTGAGTTTCTTTCACTTTAGAAATATTTGCTCCGGTTTCTTTTCTGCCCAAGGCTGTTGTTACCTTGCAGCATTCCATTCCATGCAGTGTCTCCAGAGTAAGATATGTGTGATCCAAGGGCCTTATTATTCCAGCTGAACTGAGCAAAGGCTTCCCCAAATAAGCAACTGATTTTTATTCACCTGAGGACACGGACCTCAGGTAGACCAAGTTTTAGTTAAAAAGTCTGCATGCAGAGAATAAGGCATTTCCAAAGTTTGTGGATTTCACCTGTGTTGGCATCTCTAACCACCATAAATCTACCCAGCATTCCATTCATCCCAACAGCCCTTGCTATGCCAAGACCACGATTAAGGGTAGATGAGTCTAGAGAGTATAGAGGTGAAACAAGAGGGGAACTTTGTGAAGGTTTTCTTGAAGACCATAATTTAAATAGTCCATTCAGTCATAGATAATGGCATTAATGGGGGTGGAGAAACCATTTCTGAATAATAAAGTCTTCTCTTTTCAGGATGTGCTCCCAACACAGCATAGCTCCCAGAGAGGAGTCTACTACTTTTCAAGCCCTTTTACCTCTAATCCCATTGGCAACTCTGGTGCAAGCATGCTAAGTCACTTCAGTTGTGTCCAACTCTTTATGACCCTGTGGACTGTAGCTCACCAGGCTCCTCTGTCCATGCAGTTCTCCAGGCAAGAATACTGGAGTGGGTTACCATGCCCTCCTCCAGAGGATCTTCCCAACCCAGTGACTGAACCCGCATCTCTTAGGAACAGCCTGATTGGCAGGTGGGTTCTTTACCACCAGCACCACTGGGAAGCCCGATAACTTCCATGTTCTCTCCTTAGAGAACACTCCTAGCACTTCAAATGGCAGCACCAAAATTCAGCAGCTGCAGAAGACTTGGCCACTTGATCACAAGATCTTTTCCCCCTTTAGGATCTTGTTCACCTGGACTCTTCCTCATGAAAGAGGAACAAAATTATAAGATTATCCCCTTCTTCAACAGAGTAGTATTCTTTGCTAACCAAAAAGAGAGTCTGGTTCATTCCATAATTAATCCTTTCAATGCTCTGCAAGGATGAATAGGTAACAAGCACAAGGGTAAAGCATTTCCACAAACAAATTTTTACTGGAACTTGTCCTTTTGCAAAGCTCTTCTGCCAGATTCCATTAGGAAATTGCAAGCAGATTCATACATCCAAGAGCTTCTCTCTCTCTCCTTCTCATAAATATATAGACATCACGTGGCAGGGAGGGGGAGGACACTGAGTCTCTTGCACGGCATACCCTGCACAGCAGACGTGCAGGCAAATGCGAATACTCAACACGGCGGTGCGTGCATATATGCATATGAATATATATCATGTTATTACTCCTTGGCAATGAGATTCCAAGTAGCTACAGAAAGGGGAGGGAAAAGTCATAATCAATACAGCTGCACTTCAGAATGTCAATTGAAAGCAGACAATGATAAGAAGATGGGCAACCTGTCCCTAGCAACATGAAAATAAGAGCCAGGACCACCTAAGGATTGATTAGGGACTGGGCCAAATTCCAGCCCTAAACTCATCACAAATTATGCTAAGAGCTCCCTAGGAAGGCTCCAATTGGTATTTTTCAGCTACACATCCCATTCTTTTGATATAGACATCAGGACTGCCTGGGAGACTATCAGAGAATGAAAGGGCAAAGCAAAAAAAAAAAAAATTAGGAAGAGTTGTGTGCCTATCCAAATGCTTTCAAGCTTCCAGAGAAATCCTTCAGCTTCTTTCAGACAAGCTGAAATTATTATTCCACTTTGTCATTCAGGTCCCTAATGAAGGGCACAGCCACCCCGTAGAAAGGTAAAGAGAACTGTAGATGAACATGTCAGTGGACAAGCAGGAAGAGTGCAACCTGGCAGAGCCTTCTAGCTGAAATGGGAGAAGAAGTCCCTCCAAATCTAATTTTCAGGCAAGGTACTTCAAGATTTTTTTTCCTTCTTCTTCCAGGAACACTTAGGTCCTGTCTTTTTGTAGACAGAGACATACACTTAATCGTAAGCATATTGTATGAAAGAAAAATGTATAGACCTTCTAGACCCCCAAATACACAGCAACGGTTCCAATTTTCATTACCAGAAATAACCAGAGGAAATGAGAAGCAGGTGTGGGAAGGCTTCCCTGAGTGATGCCAGGGCTTCATTTTAATTCAGTCCTGTATGGTCTGCCGCTGCCTCCCCACCCTGGTGCTCACATGCTCAGAGGTCAGGCTGTTTAAATCAGCCCCACACACTCAAATTTGTTTCTTTTAGATCCCAGCTCTACATGCTTTACCAACAGAATACTGCACCAACTTCTGGCAGAAGCATCACTGTACCTCTTATGAAATAGAGGCTCTTCTTAGGTGACATGAAATCTTTGGGGGCATACCTTTGAGGAGCTCAGAACTTATCCAAGGAGAAGCGCTCATACATAAAGCATCAAACTATTTTTGGGTGAGTGGTAGAAATATAAAACAAGTTCCATCATTCTTCTATTGGTAAACTAAATTTTAACGGAGTATGGAATATGAGGCTTATTGTTATTAGGAACTGTTCAGATCACATCAATTTCTGATTATAAACTTTGAGGGTGACTGCCTGGAAAAAGGAAAGTTGACGTAGACCTGAGGGTCTACTTTTTTTTTTTTTTTCTCCTTTCACAAATAAGCCACATTTGCTTCTTTTATGCCCTTTAGGCAGCCCTTTTAATTCTTTGAAAATTTAGCATCGCCTGCAAATTAAAAAGACATTAGCATCTGCTTTGAATGTATCTATCAGAAACCAAGGCCCATAGAGAAAGAATAACAGCTCATTTACTGGACAGGATTCCTGCAAGTGCCTGTTGTAGGATAACTCTATGTTAGTTTACAGCCCAGCTCTGGGATGACCACATGTGGCAATTTCAGAAGAGAAAGGGAGGGTCAGGAATAGGCTCAGGCCCTGATTCTGCCACTTCCTGGTGGCTGACTTTTGATGAGTGACTTAACCTCTGTAGAACTTAATTTCCTAATCTGTAAAATGAGGGGTTGAACTAGAAGATTTCCAAGGTCACTTTCTGTTATAAAATTTTATGCTTCTAAGTATCCAGGCCTCTTGAAAAAAGCATATCTGGCTGTGCTTGCATGAATTGACTACACTTCTCACTCTAATGAGCTAAGAAAGATCTTAAAGTGACAAACTATTATATCTGAGAGTAAGTGTGTAGCCGTGACCTTAATGAATGCATATGCTCATGATTCACCTCCATGGAAGGGTCAGAGACACAACAGTGGTCTTCAGCTATGGTAGACTGTTTAGGGGCCAAACCTCAGCAAAAGACGGTGCCACAGAGAAAAGTCAGAGCCTCCACTTTAGTGTTTCAACTCACCTCCTCTAAAATTTCACCCACTGGATATCCCACGAATGCCCACTCTCCCTTCCTAAGCCTTGAATCCAACCAGGAGACAGGCTGTGATGTTCTACAAGCAGAGCTCCTGGATGGATAGGAGTAAGCCCTTGATGAAAGGATGGGTAATTATATTGGCTGGCCAATGTACTTTCAAACCAAAATGCTCGTGTTTAGTGTTTGTTTTTAGTGGATAGAGGGCCTCACTCCTTCTAAGACCTAAAACTCACCCAGAACTGCATGTATTCTTAGATTCATATTTCTGCTCATTTTCCCCTTTAACTATGGTAATCCCAGTGTTTCTCTCCCTTGACTACACACATTCACCCTGATTTACATGATGGACTTCTAAGTGTTGGAAACAGCAGTGACACAAATGTGCACCCTGCACTCACTCACTCACAGGGGGTAGATGTACACGGATGCACTCACACACGTGTGCCCTTTCTTTTCAAAGATTATCATAAAAAAATAAATAAACAAGCTCCTTGAACAACCTCAAAGTCTTAAAGTTTTGAAGTGTGGAATTTGCACTGATAAATACGAGTGTTTTTACAGGGTATTGTACCCTGGTGTTTCAAAAAACTTTAGTTGGATCACTCTTTTTCAGATTGGAGAGTCTCCCTCAATTAAAATTGGTACATATGTGCCCAGTCGTTTCAGTCGTGTCCAACTCTGCAACCCCGTGGACCGTAGCCCCTCAGGCTCCTCTGTCCATGGAATTCTCCAGGCAAGAATACTGGAGTGGGTTGCCATGCCCTCCCAACCCAGGGATCAAACCTGTCACCTGTGTCTTCTGCATTGCAGGCAGATTCTTTACCGCTGAGCCATCAGGGAAGCCTCATTTAAAACAATTAATCCTCATATATGAAAAACATATTCAAACTTTTTAGAACTCCGAACTTTTCTTCTGAACTTTATAAAGACCATAACATTGACTACTGAGGAATTTTATATGAATCTCCTGGGCATGCCTGTGTGCTAAGTCACTTGAGTCACGTACAACTCTGTGCCACCCTATGGACTGTAGCCCGCCAGGCTCCTCTGTCCATGGGATTCTCCAGGCAAGATTATTGGAAAGTGATGCTAAGCCCTCCTCCAGGGGATCTTCCCGATCCAGGGATCTAACCGGGCCTCGTGCATTGCGGGCAGATTCTTTACCGTTGAGCTCCAGGGAAGACCCCATGAACCTACTACTTCTGGAATAAATTATCCCTGGCTGATAAATAAGCAACCGTTATGGGCTGAATTTTGTACTCCTCCCCAAAATACACATGCTAAAGTTCCGAGCTCCAGCCCCTGGGATTGTGATCTTATCTGCAGACAGGGTCATTGCAGATGTAATTAGTTGAGATGAGGTCATAGTGCAGCACGGTGGGCCCCAATCCAATATGAATGATGTCCTTATCGAAGGGGAAACTTGGAGACACACACATACGGGAGAACACGACGTGAAAATGAAGGCAGAGATACTGATGCTGCTTCTCCAAGTCAGGGAACATCACCGTTTGCCAGCAAAACACCAGAAGCTAGAAGAGGAGCGCAAGCCAGACTTTCCCTCACAGCTCTCCGGAAGGAACCAGCCCTGCTGACACCTCGATCTTGGACTTCTAGCCTCGAGGACTGTGAGACAATAAACTGTGCTGTTTAAGCCTCCGTTTACAGCACTTCATTATGTCAGCCACAGGAAACTGAAACAATAACCAAATTTGGGGATTTTCTCCTCTAGGCTTATTTCTAAATTATCAAGCCCAAATGACTCAAACAATTTGTATAAGGCTGCTTTGTTCATTCTACTAGCTGCACACACACAACCACGTCCATACACGGAGAGAAGTGAGCGGACTTGGCCCGATCGAGAGCCGTTGTCGGGAATGCCCCACAGACCATGCCGTAGCTGGAGACGTCAACAGGGGTGGTGTTTTCTTACTCTCAGTCTTGAATCAGTAAAAGAAGAAGAAGAAGAAAAAAAGCACACTTGCGTATTCACTGGTTTGGGCCCAGTCATGATTCCTTTAAAGACGCTGCCAATAGATTTTAGTCATTCTCTGGCAAAGGTTTCTCTTCGACCGCAAACACTGCATAGTTGCGGAATGACTCACCACTTTGAGTGATCTAATTCCCTGACCAGCACATGCCTGCTGCTCTCAGCACACACTGTCTTTAGTGGCGTGTTTTGTTTTGCTCTTTTCTCCCAGGGCTTCTTTCATACTTTCGTAAGGACACGGTAAGGGCTTTACTCTCAGTCCTCAGAGAGGATAAATCTTGCTTCCTCAGCAGCCTGCGACCTGGCTACTTATCAAGAACCAAAATGTGAAGTCTTATTAAGCTTTCTCATACTGTGAGCTAAGCTAGAGGTGGCGTGATTACTGCAAAAAAGCAGTAAGTGTGGGCTGAAAAAAATTTTTCCCCAAACTGGAAGCCGTTTGCTAAAGAATTCAGGGGAAAAACAAAAGGAAAGATGCTGAATGGTGTTCCAGGAAAGATGGTGGAGTGAAGTTCACCCCACGTCACCAGCCAGGGTCCCACAGAGACTCAACCTGCATCACCAAATAACACCCAGAAGTTATTTCTCTCCAATAAAGTTTAAAGAAAATAAGCTACCTCTGAGCTTATTTTCACATTATTTTATTTTAATGTGTGTTATAGGTATTTCCCCATCCAATATACTATAAGCACAAGCTGTTTTGTTCTTTAACCAAGAAGTAATTTTTTCTCCAAGGCTGAAAGATTGAAACATTTTGAATATTTGTAACATTTTCTTTCAAGAAGAATTTGTACGACTTTTTGGCCAGCACTTTTTGAATGTTTTTCTTTTTTCTTCTCTTTTTTCTTCCATGAGTGGGTTCCAAAATTCTGGAGATAGAAATTGGAGAAATGAAACCATCTACAAAATGAAAAGATAACCTACCGAATGGGAGAAAAATATATGCAAATTGTATATCTGATAAGGGATTAATATTCAAAATAAAGAATTCATACAACTCAAGAGCAAAAACCCAAATAATCCAATTTAAGAATGGACAGTCTGTCAGTTCAGTTGCTCAGTCATGTCCGACTCTTTGCGACCCCGTGAATCACAGCACGCCAGCCCTCTCTGTCCATCACCAACTCCCAGAGTTCACTCAAACTCATGTCCATTGAGTTGAGGATGCCATCCAGCCATCTCATCCTCTGTCATCCCCTTTCTCCCTCCTTCCCTCAATCCCTCCCAGCATCAGGGTCTTTTCCAGTGAATCAGCTCTTTACATGAGGTGGCTCAAGAATTGGAGTTTCAGCCTCAGCATCAGTCCTTCCAAAGAACACCCAGGACTGGTCTCCTTTAGGATGGACTGGTTGGATCTCCTTGCAGTCCAAGAGACTCTCAATATTTTTCTCCAACACCACAGTTCAAAAGCATCAGTTCTTCGGTGTTCAGCTTTCTTCAAGAATGGACAAAGCAACTTAATAAACATTTTTTTCCAAAGAAGATATACAGATGGCCAATAGACACACGAAATGATGTTCAATATCACTAAGCACCAGGAAATCCAAGTCAAAACCAAAATGAGATACTAATGTATACCTGCCAGTATGACTAAAAGGATGATAAATAACAAGTGTTTGCAAGGATATGGAGAAAAAGGAAGCCTGATGCATGGTTGGTGGGAATGCAAACTGGTGCAACCATGATGGAAAACAGTAAGAGGTACCTCAAAAATTAAAGCTAGAACTACCATATGATTCAGCAGTTCTACTCTTGGATATTTAGCTGAAGAAGATGAAAACACTAACTTGAAAAGCTATCTGCACATCCATAGTCACTGCAGCATTATTTACAATGGCCACGACATGGAAACAACTTAAATGTCCATGGATGGTTGAATGGATAAAGAAGATGGGATACACACACACACACACACACACACACACACACACACACACAGGAATATTATTGAGCTGTAAAAATAAAATTGTGTCCCCAAATAGGTAAAACCTTGTCATTTGCAGCAACATGACTGGACCTTAAAGGCACTGTGCTAAGTGGAATAAGTTGGAGAAAGACAAATACTCCATGATCTGATTTAAATGTGGAATCTAAACAAACAAAACCAAGCTCATAGGTACAGAGAACAGACTAATGGTTGCCAGAGGTGGGAGGTCATCAAAAACAGGTGAAGGTGGTCAAAGAGATACGAACTTCTAGTTAAAAAAAAAAAAAAAAAATTCATAGGGATGTAATGTACAGCATGGCAACTCTAGTTAATAATACTGTATTGCATATTTGCAAGTTGCTAAGAGAGTAGATCTTAATTCTCATCACAAGGAAAAGAAGTTTATAAGTATGTATAGGGACAGAAGTTAACTAGATTCATTGTGGTGATCATTTCACAATATACACAAATATCAAATCAGTATGTTGCACACCTGAAACACAGATATAATGTTGTATGTCAACTATGCCTCAAGCTTTTTTTAAAAAAGAAAGAAATTGCAGAAATGAAAGACAAGTTCTTTAAATTAATTTTTGCTATGCTTCTCTGTTCCACAGCCAAATATAGGAGAGAGAAAGACAGATCTTAAGTTTATGCTGTAAATGGAGATGCTTTCAGAACAAGCTGAAGAGTGGTTGTTTAATAGTATTATTTATAACTTATACTGGCATGTTAACACACAACTCCCACAAAACCCACTTCACCCTCAACACAGCCCTGAGAACCAGATACATAACCACTGAGGAAATAGAAGTTGCCAAGTTCTTTTTCTTTTCTTTTTTGTGAATTAATTTATTTATTTTAATTGGAGGCTAATTACTTTAAAAAATTGTAGTGTTTTTTGCCCTACATTCACATGAATCAGCCATGGGTGTGCATGTGTCCCCCGTCCTGAACCCCTCTCCCACCTCCCTCCCCATCCAAGCTCTATGGAAGGTGCTGGAGCTAGGACTCTCAACTTAGTGCTCTTCATTCAGCATCCTCTAAGACAACTCACCCTAGACAGGAAGCACAGCTATTTGCCACAGAGAATTCTCTAGTTAGCGTTAGGATCAGACTCCTTTCCACCCAAGGACGGCAAAGCGAGCCACAAAACTTCTTTAAACTTCTATTTTCTCATCTGCAAAATAAGGACAGTGCCACCAATAGGATAAGATAGGATCTTATAGAATAAGATGACAGTAAAATCCAGTGGTACCAGTGAAAGAAGGTTAATAAACCATAAAGCCTTAGGCACATATTATACAAATCCCTTTTCCCAGAGCTGTATCACAGTGAGTAAGGACACTTATTTGAACGTTTGACCTTAGGCAAGTTTCTTAATATGTCTAAGGCTCATCCTTATCAGTAAAACAAGAACACAACTAGGACCTTGCCAGTAAGATGATGGTTGAAACACAGAGGAACTGATCCATGCCAAGTACCCAGCACTGGTCACTGCACAGACACAGCAAGTTCTCAGCACATGCTAACTTTCATTGTAAAGCTGTTTGTATTTGATCCCAGCCCTTTACCAGTTGAAATATAAGCAAACAGCCCAAGTTGTGTCTATCTAGACTCTTCACTCTGATGGCTGTTTCAACCCTATCTTCTCAAAGATCTATTTGGATGAGTTCCACTCACCCTTTGTTTTGCAAAATTAATATCTCTGGTTCATGGCAAACTTTCAGCCACTGAGCATGGTTTGCTCCCCTTTTATTCCTTCACAGCACAGGATCTGGTTGGATAATATTTACCCCCATCCTGATAGCCAGAAACCAACCCATTCCTCAGCTCGAGGTTCCTCCCCAAAGAAGGGCAGCATGACAATATTACTTCAAAAGTTAGCTGGCAGTTACAGAGCCAAGTTTTTGAACACACAGGAGAATATATCATTTTATGTACTAACTAGGAAAAGTCAACTGTAGCTGTCAGTGAGGAAAGGAATGTAAAAAAGCAGCAAGGCGCCTGACATAATTGGCACTTAAGACAAGCTGGGCTAGAAGAGAAAAAGTAACAAATTGTCTTCCGGATTGGACTGGTGTCTGATCATAACTTTAAAGAATGTTTTCACAGGAAAGAAGAATAAACACCAAGCACAAACTAATCTTAAAATCTCATTCGTCTCTGGCTATGAACACTGTTTCTTAATCAGGTAACTGCATTTTTCTGTAACTTAGATCATCCAAATGTATGTATATGTATATATATATCTTCATGTATTTCCTGAGGGTCATGTAGATTACACACATCAACACTCACATGAATGGAAGCTGTTTACCTGTGTTCAGGTACGATGGCGGTGCATGGGCTGGTTCCTCACACTAGCTTTCAGGGAATGCTGAAACTCTGAAATGGCCCAGTGATTTTCAGAGGAGAGAAAGTGAAACTTGGAAACTAGATGCAGATGGAAGCATCCTGGAAATCCTTGCCATTGCCTTGTTCCTGAGCGTTTCAGAAGTCAGTGTTTTCATCCTCAAACATTTCACGGTTCTCCTAATTCTTCCCTCTGGGAGGTCTGTGTTTCAGATCTTGTTTTTTCCTATCCATTTTATTTTTTCCAAAACTTCAGCGTTTGAACTTGTGACTTGCAGTCACTGTATGGGCTCTTGTTTCAGTCAGTGAATGTTTATAAAGTGCCTGCTACTTATCAATAAAAACCATTGTACATACAGGGCACTTTATATACATTACAGAATACATAGTGGATACTGTAACCCCCAGGTATCTCCAACAATGCCGAGGGCCAGCCATGAAGCGAACCCTGAAGATAAAAATTTGAATAAAGCCCAGAACCTTGCAGTCTAATATATAGACAAGTGAGGCTTGCAGGCAGATAAATAATTACAACACAACGTGAAAAGTGCAGAACAACCAGCCAGGCTGTGGGTTTGACCCACTTGCTGACTTTCTGGCTGAAATTTGTGAATGAACTTGATGGTGACATCTAAGGACCTCCTGGGGAAGTGGGACACTGAGCTCGAGCCGCAGAGTAGAACCTGTTCCTGGTAGTGGATGGAAACCCAACCCAGTCGTCTGCCCACATTCCCACAGAGCATATTTCTCTTCTTTCTCATAAGAGCCATAGCATTTCCCTTTGGATCTGGAGAAGGCCTTTCAATGGGGCCTCTCACCTGTGCCATAATTCCCTCTCTAGTCTCATTTTTTCTCCGCCCGTCCCCCATGTCTGTCTCTTGGTGTCTGTAGCTTCCTTCCTGTTCCATTATTCCAATGCTGTCACCCCCTCATCATACTGGGCCTCCCCTAAATGATATCTTATAAAACAGCTACCTCCCTGGAATATGAGGAAGTATGTCTTTTGCACTGTGAGTAGTTAGAATACGTAGCGCCGAAAATGCTGCTGTTGCTGCTAAGTCGCTTTAGTCGTGTCTGACTCTCTGCTACCCCATAGATGGCAGCCCACCAGGCTCCTCTGTCCCTGGGATTCACCAGGCAAGAATACTGGAGTGGGTTGCCATTTCCTTCTCAGAAACTGTCTGACACTACCCTATTTAGATTTTGTATTTTTATTTTTATAATTATTATTTTTATAAGATTTCTCATTAGTTACCTAGTTTATACATAATAGTGTATGTATGTCGATCCCAATCTCTGTTTATCCCACCCCCTGACCCATGCTTTTCCCCCTTGGTGTCCATATATTTGTTCTCTACATCTGTGTCTATATTTCTGTTTTGCAAGTAAGATCATCTATACAATTTTTCTAGATTTCACATACATGTGTTAGTTAATATACGATATTTGTATTTTTAAACTGAAAGCAAACATCTATAGATGAAATATTTATCTTTCTAAGACAAAGAGTAAGTCAAGGACAACCCCAAAAAGAGCCTTCACGTGACGCTGACCCAAATGAAAGCAGTAGGAAAAGAGAATTACATAACTCTGAGCACTTCCTCTCTGTTCCAAGAGGGATACATTCTGGGGTCAGGGGTGGGAAGAAATCAAGAAACAGACATGCAAGAGACAGGCTGAGCCAGGGGGTGTGAGTGTCTCTCTATGGTGGGCCCTCGGGGGCTGCGGCTTTTGACAGCCGTCTCTAACTGAGTGAGACAAGAATGCCATTGTCGCTCTCACCACAGTTCTGGGAATGAAGAATAGCAACTCCTTTATTTTTACATCCCAGTATAATCTCTTTATTCAAGGCCTACATTTCAGAAGGTCTCAATCTGAAATGTGGATCTTGGAAAACCCTGCCTAGTAATCAGGAAGGCAGCCAGGGGAGCCTTGGAGATTGAGCTGCATCCCAGCTGTGTGGATGTTCAGGCCTGTGACCCGAGGCCAGGTGGTCCCGGTCCCCCTCTGCTCCAGGCCGGCTAGGAGGCAGTGCTGTACTTCTGGGGTGCTAGGGCTGCGCCCAGACTCTAGAACCTGACAGACAGTAGGCAAACCTCAGCTCCATCACGTACAATGTGACTTTGGGTCGGATTACGAAACTTCTCTGTGCTTCAGCTTCGTCCCTGTGACATGGAGAAAACAACAGAACCTTATGGTGTCCTCACAGGGGTAAAGTGAGTTAGCATTTATGAGGCTCCCAGAGCTGTGTTGGACATGTTTACTATTAAAGTGCTCACAAATCCAAGAGAAATCTAGTTAAAGGCAAAATGGTCTCCTTTATTTGGACATAAACTATGAAATACCAGCATTCAATAAATTCAAATCTCAAGTCACAGAATGACCCATCCTAAAGACAGATTTTTAAAAAGGCATAATTCCGGGTGATACTGTAATCAACAAATAAAATAGAGGTGCTGCACTGTGCTTAGTCATTCAGTCGTATCCAACTCTTTGCAACCCCATGGACTGTAGCCCACCAAGATCCTCTGTCCCTGAGGATTCTCTAGGCAAGAATACTAGAGTGGATTGCCATGCTCTCTTCCAGGGAATCTTCTCAACCCAGGAACCAAACCCAGGTCTCCAGCACTACAGGTGGATTCTTTTCTGTCTGAGCCACCAGGGAAGGGCTTTTCAGGTGGCACTAGTGGTAAAGAAGCCCCTTGCCAATGGAGGAGCTGCAAGAGATACTGGTTCCATTTCCAGCTCAGGAAGAGTCCCTGGAGAAGATCATGGCAACCCACTCCAGTATTCTTGCCAGGAGAATCTCATGGACAGAGGAGCCTGGTGGGCTACAGTCCATAGGGTCACGAAGAGTCAGACACAGCTGAAGCGACTGGGCATGCACACACACACAGCAACACAATATACAGGATCCCACTGAGCCATTTCAAGGCAAAAGAGGCATCAACACAATAAGAATAGGTCTGTGTCCTTGCCCTTGTGTTGCATGCCTTTCAGGACTCAGGTGTGTATGTGGTTCCAAAAAAATGGCCCTATTGAGATAGACAGACTTTCTCCCCAGATTCCTGGGTTCAGAGAAACTCACAGCTCACCAAGGCAGTTTGCTCAACTCTAATTAGGAATCTGATTGCTGGTTGGCCTTGCACAAAGGACTTTTAATTAGGGCTGAGAACGCTTAGAAAAATCCACTTGGCAAGTCAACTCCCTCCCTCTATCTCTTTTTAACATCTTGCCAAGATCATAAGGAAAGGGAGAGCTTAATTACAGTTGGTGTATATATCTTTAAGAAAAAAATACATTAAGTGCTTTAAAATAGGCTCTCTTGGCTCTGTGATCACAAGGATTTTACTCACTTCTTATCCCTGATTGGTCTCATTCTCAGTTACAGATGAATCAGACACATTTTGAGCAGCTTTAAGATTTGCTTTTCATCCAAAGCCAAGTAGGCAAATGGCAGTGAATTCACAAGCTTTTCCAAATGATCTCATAGGTTCCTCCGGCTCTATGGTGGGGGCCGTTTGCACTCTGCGATGCTGTTATCTTAAACACCCCCAGCTTGCTTGTGTCTAAGGGGAGGCCGCCTCGTAGGGTGAGGCGCACCACTTTCTAGAAGGTGAGTTTAAGTACCTTCATAGGTGCATGTGGTAGCCATGACCTGAGAAAGAAGATAAGCACAGGGAAGACCCTCAGCCGGGAATTTGGGCCTGGAGGAGCTGGGGTGGGCGTGGAGCCTTGGAGATGGACGCTGTCCTGAAATCAGCATCTCTTTATGCATCAGGAGAATCATCCTCTCATTGAGTCTCCCAGCCTGAAAACAGGTGACCCACACTTACCCTTCAGTCCACTGGAACTGGGCCCTGGCAGCCAGTGACTTTCTCATTACTTATGTGAAATAGCTGGCAGCGCATGGAGTGGCTGAACCCGAGCAATACGTGCACAGGGCAACCCTGGGAAGTTCAAATCAGCTCCTCAGAAGCGTGAGAGATTTTCCGACTGAAGTTTGTGTTTTATCATTCCTTTAGTCTCTGCCTTTTCTTTTTCTTTTTTTTTAAACAAGTCTTTGTGCCTCGGTGCTAAGGATCCCTTTCATCTAGTCTCAGACACCTGAAGCTCTGCTATTGAATTACATCTCTTCACTAACTATTTATGTTTGATGCAAAAATAAGAAAGCGAGTGGGAACAGAAGACACTGTCACTTGCATCTGAAAGGGATCTGTCCATCATCCCTGAGCTCCATCCAGCTCTTTCACACTTTTTCAACATGACGCTTCTGTGCAGACTCTTGACTTTGGCTCTGTAGAATCATCTTAACATTCAGGCACATCCTTCTCTGTTGAGCTCGTACTAATCACGGTCAATAGGTATTTTTAATTCTTCTGCCTTTTGACATAGACAACTGGTGAGGGGAGGAGGGGCCAAGTTGCTCTGAAATTGTTTCCAAGCCCTGGGAATATGTGCTGGCTACCCGAGTGCCTTCCGACACAAATATCTTTCTAAGGTCTCTCTGGTTCTGTAGTAGCAGCTGTGACAACTATATTTCATGGTTTGATGATGAAATGTCACTGGACTAAGAACTCCTTAATATCAAAGAAAATATTGGAGGGAGAACAGCTTTCTAATTAAAACAAGGTGAGTTTCCAAGATATGGGGCTGATTGATCGCACCATATGTAGCCTCTCCTGGACATTACTGTTACCCCATCTTGAGAGAGATCATACATGAATTTACCACCATTTCGTTCTTCCTGCTTTTGGAAAATAATCAGGTTTCTGTGTTACCTTCCTTCCCAACTGCCAAGAACACACTCCAGAACTTCGCATTAGCTCTTCTGATAAGTTGGAGAGGGAAATGTCATTATCCTTGTTTTACAGATGGAGAAATCTGAGGCTCAGGGAGGCTGTTTTGCCTAAGGTGAAAGTGTTGTTTTTAATCCTCGACTTTTATTTTTATCTCTTCAGATTTCTTCCTGAGGGTGGTAATGAGCTCGGAGGATTCATCAGGACTAAACCTTGTCTGAAGACTTGTTTATAAAATTATTTCAATAAAATCCGCAATCAGATTGGCTGGGGCGGGTCTTCAAACCAAGCGGCTTCCCTAATGAGCACACTCGTCAGGGCGGCAGAATCTCGTTACCAGCCAGCTTCTCCCACACTTTGTCAAGGCGGGTGGTGGGGGATGGTGGAAATTTATTAGTAATAAAGACCAAAGCTCTAGGAGCTTTTATATGAGAACCTCCTTTCTTTTTTATTTCTTTAATTATTTTAAAAGTTAGGTTGGAAAATGGTTGCGGAGCAGCTAATAACGTGACTTCAGAGCAGGGTAGCTGGGCCCATCCCACTCATTAGCTCGGAACCAGCTTCGTGCCGGCTTTCCTTGGTGAGTTACTAGCTTCTAATTCCTCTTTCTTGGGGTTGTGCTATTTGCCCCTCTGATTCCTATCTAATTCAACCATCTATTCCTCCTTGATTCAACACACACTTTTAAGTTACATATATAAAAGACTGAATTTTCAGTGTAAAAAGAAACCCAGAGGGAGGGTTTTTATGTTTCAGAGCCCAGGGCTTCAGAATCCTCATGGGTCTGGAAGCCACCATGGATTGCTGTTGGTTAGGAGTTTGTCTTCCATGTTTTCCATATTTGTGATGCTTTGAAAGATAGGGTCTTTGGTTACTCACAACAGGACAATACCCCTGAAGACAGGAGGCCAAACTATAGACCACTGAGGGGCTGGGTTGTCAAATGGCCCATCACTCAAAGACCGGAAAGTACTTTTCAGTCCTAAGGATCCACCATTGCTTGAAATAACCCTTTTGGAGAAGGCAATAGCACCCCACTCCAGTACTCTTGTCTGGAAAATCCCATGGACGGAGGAGCCTGTTAGACTGCAGTCCATGGGGTTGCGAAGAGTCAGACATGACTGAACGACTTCACGTTCACTTTTCACTTTCATGCATTGGAGAAGGAAATGGCAACCCACTCCAGTGTTCTTGCCTGGAGAATCCCAGGGATGGCGGAGCCTGGTGGGCTGCCATCTATGGGTCGCACAGAGTCGGACACAACTGAAGCGACCTAGTAGCAGCAGCAGCAGTAGCAGCATTCATGTTTTAGCATATTATGATAGCACATATTTCTTTCTTTCTTGATTTAATGTTTAATTCACTTTTTTAATCAATGAATTCTTTAGTGTGGATGTATCTAATTTTCTTTCTTCAACAGCTGATGGGCATCTGAATTGTTTCCAGTTTGAGGTGATTATAAATAATCCTACTACGAGTCTTTGTGTAGATGTTTCCTTTCTCTTGGTGGACTCTAGGATTAAAATTGCCAGTCCTCTTTCTAAATGTCCACCAACAAAATTTAGTAGATTTCGAACTTTACTTATGTTACTGGATAGTTTAATATAACATAAAAATCACATGTTTTCTAAAACTTTGCAAGAATTCTTAATAAGCCAGCAAGACCTGCCTGAAGAGTTTTTGAAAGGAGGTTGTTTTTTTTTTACATTATTTTTTGATAACTTTGTCAGTTCCTTCTCAAGGTTATTGGTTTTCTCATATGTATAATTTATTTAATGAATTTTAGCAATTTCCCATAGAAAATCATTCATTTATCAATATTTTCACATTAACATTATCTTTCACATATAACATTATCTTATTTCATTTATATCTCCTCTGCAATATGTCAATATCCATTTTCTGTATATTATTAGTTTGTATTTCCTTTTTCCTAGATTCAAATGGTGAAAAGTTTTTCCATTTTGTTAGCCTTTAAAAATATGAAAACACTTGAATCAATTGGTTATACTTTACTTTCTAATTTGTAAATTTCTATGTTTATCTTTTTCATCTATTTCTGTTTATTTGGATTTATTTTATTCTCCTATTTCTAATTTTTAGTCATATAATTAGCTTTTAAATTTTCATTTTTGTGGTTTAATTTTGATATTATTTGAGGCTGTAAGCATACTTCTTGGTACTGATCTGGCCACATTCCATGAATGCTTATATATAATTTTCATAATGTTCTAAATAGCTTGCAATTATAGTTTTGATTTTTTAATGAAATGCTTATAAAGAATTTTTAAAATTTCCAAGTGGTTGAGAGTTTAGATATTTTTATTCTTATTTAAATTTATGAAAGACTTCTTTGTGGTCTTATATATTATTTGTTTTGCTCAGGGTTTCAAATAATAGTTTTTAAAAAGACTCATTTTTTGTTGTTATGGACCAAAATTCAATATTGGCCTGTAAATCAACTTTCATAATTGTAGTATTTCAAACTTTGGTGTCCTCTTTTTGTTGTCAAAATCTGGTATTTCGGTCTCCTAATGATTTATTATTTTTCTGTCAATTTTTGTTTCTTAATGTTTAATGCTGTGCTTTCATCACATGACTTTTATCACTGTAATATTTTCATTCTGCGTTATTCTTTTTATCAACATTATATACCAAATGGATCCTTTATTCCAAGGATTGCTTTATGACTCAGTTTTTCTAATTATTTCTGCCATTCATCTTTTTATTTCTATCTGCTTGTTTAAAATTTGGCTATTGTTTTATTGTTTTAGCTATTTAGAGTTAATTTTAACACTTACTGATATTTTTCCTAATTTCCAAGTGAATTCATGTTCACTGCAGAAATGCTGGCAACTACAGAAAAAGACAGACACACAAAATCATTCGTTACCCAGAGTTTTCTCTTTTTCATCCCCTTCTTTAAAAATTTTCTTTGCTATGTTCAAAGAAAGCCAGAAGAGCCTACGTCAGGGCCACAGGCCAATTAAACCAGAAACCGGATCCTTCCACAGTCCAGAGCGTGGAGAGAGACAGAATTATCAAGAAATGCGCTCCCATTTCTGCTTCATTTTTTAAAATTCAAAAACAGCGAACCACATTCCTCTCTTGTCTACTGTGGGAGCGGAGAAATAAAGTGATTAGATTGCCAAGGAATCAAAGTAAGAATGATGTGAATCTGCTGCTCAGGAGGAAGCCAGGCACCTCCCTCATGTCAGGAGGTGAGGGAAGGTGATTTCAGGGGCCACTGCTGAGAAGCAAAAGCATGGCTTCAGAACGGGCCTGGGTGTTGGTCAATGTATGTGTGTGTTGCTGTCCATTTGTGTGTGTTTGAATGTATGTTGTGTTTTGTTGTATTTTGTGTGTTGGGTTTTTGTGTGTATGTTGCCAGTATGTATGTTTTTGTGTGTGCATGGTTGTTTGTTTATTGTTGGTGTGGGTGTGTGTTGGTTTTGTGTGTATGCTGCCAGTGTGGGTGCGTGTTTTCATATCCGTTTATTCTTGTTTGTATGTGCTGTTGTGTGTTTGCATGTGTGTATTATTGTGTGTGTGTGTGTGTGTGTGGTGGTTGTGAGGAGGGGGTTAACAGTAGCAGAAAAGGTTTAGCAGCAGCCCAGAGGTCCTGCTGAGGGTAAGCAGATAGCACAGCTAAGCTGTTTTCTTCACAGTCATGAAATCGGGTCTGAGAGCTGTCTCAAGTCATGTTCTGGCTGAGAAGTAAGGTCTAGAGCTTAAGCAAAAATGTGTCCTACGTCAAAGGATCTGAAAATAGGCTCTTCAAGGAAAGGTTAAAGGGTTCAATGCCTTTAACCTAAAGGAAGAAAAGATGAAATGGCTACTTAATTACTACCATCAAATCCACAAAGATTCTCCTAGAGAGTGTGCACTAGTTTTCAGCTTTCTATAGAAGACAAGGTGAAATGCAATCCGCTTAAAACAATGGCAAGATGAAGGAGTTTCTCAAACCTCAGATTGTACAGCATGAAACAGTCTTCAGGGGAAGATTACAGAATCCCCAGCCCCAGCAATCTCTGAAGAGAGCTAAGTAGCCCTCTAGAATACAGGTGCCATGAGCTACAGGAAGCCAGCACAACCTGTGGGTCAGGTGGACCTGGGCTAGAATTCTAGCTCTACACAAACCCCAGATATTACCAACCTTTTATTCTTAGCTTCCTCATCTGTAAATTAGGCATAATGACAAAATCTGTAGCACAGACTTTTGTTGGGTTAAACCAAATGACAAGCTATGTAAATCCCTCAGCCCCAGTACCTGGTACATAGCAGGTACCCAGCAAATGTCAGCTTCCTCCCCCATTCAACTAGCAAGTGATGAGCAGTTAACTTTGCACATCCTCTAACCACTAAAGAGAAACCTAACTCAAATCCGTTTACTAAAGATTTAGTGAGCACCTCCTTTATGTAAGGTACTAGGGCAGAGATTTCACTCCCCAGCATCCACTCGCCCTATCTTTGGTATGCTCCAACTTTTTGTGTGTGGGTGCATGCATCCACCCCCAGTCAGTTTGGTTTTGCTGGAGCTTACTAAGTTACACCTGACCCAGACATTGCCAGTCAAAGCATCTGATTGTTCCGTCAAGAGTGATTGGTTCAGGAATGGGAATATGACCCCATCAGAGGCAGTGAGCCCCAAGGGGCATTACTAAGTTTGCTGGACAGCAGACTTTAGTTTCTCCCAAATTCTGGGAGATTGAAGCTAGCACACCCATCCAACCTCCTCAAGAGCCTAAGAATTGCAATACATAGAAGAGAGCAAAGCTGAGTCTAGAAACCAGAGAGAATCCAGCTCAATCCCTGTGCTTCTCAGCTATATGACCCAGTAAATCCCATTTTTGTTTAAACCAGCTGAGTTGGGGTTTTATGTTGCCAAATGTGTCCAAACTGACAGAGACTATGTAAAACATACAAAAATAAAAAAGGCTGAAAAGCTTATAAGTTATACATAAGATGTTTACAAAAACAATAATAGTACAGGTCAAGTATTTATTATATACTATTTGTCTAGGGCGTATTACATGTCAGACACCACACTAAATACTTTGCACACATTGGTTTATTTATTTCTCAGGACAGCTACTTTTATGCAATGAGCAGTGTTTGACTTTGAACTTGAAAAATGGGTAGAAATTGGGTGGGTGTGAGAGGAGAGAAAAGAGGGTAAGTAGAAGAGGGAACAGATGGAGACAGGAAAACACAGGGACAGTTTAGGGACCAGCCAGCAGTGCTATTCCTTGGAGGCCTGGAGAGCAGGAAGGACAGTAATGTGGAATAAGACTGCAAAGGCAGACTGAGGTCAACCCATTGGGAACTCAGGAATGTCAGGGCAAAGAATCTGTTGTTAACACGATATCTTTCAAGCAAAGAGGGAAGAGACTTCCAATCTGCTCTCACATAGCTTAGATTTACCTGGGGAAAATACTCTTATGCAGGAGATAAGGGAAGGAGAAATAATGAATATGGAAGTAGTTACAACTTTTGCCCCCATCCCTAACTCTGATAAAGATTGACACTTCCTTTGGAGTCAGTAGTCAAATGCTCTCAACTGTTTAGAGTCTAGGTAATGAGAAAAACACAGCAAAGACAATCTGAGATGGTCAGTTTGTCTGTAAAGGGTTTAGGTGATGGGCAAGGGAGATGGACAACAGGCCTGAGTTGGAACTTCTGGGGCTGGAATTCAAGGAAGAAAAAAAGAGAGATTCTAAAGGAGCTATTGTCATCCACATGAAGGAAACTGGGAGGGAGGGTTTTTTGAATGTGGTGCTGTGAGGTTTCTTGAGAGAAAAAGCCAGGGTTTGAGGCACATCCTCATAATTACTTTTTCACCTCCAGATCGCAGATGCTGAGATATGTTATCCTTAGGAGGAAGAGTTTGTTTTAGTATTCACTGAAGAGTATGGCTGACTGACTCAAGATGGGGAAGAGGAAAAAGCATTTTGAGTTCAGCTTGAAGGAAGACCAGGGATGAGTGTACCCAGGAACATTCAGAGAAGCAGTCTCTCTGAGAAGAGGTACCCCAAAAAGTGAGAACAGAAGGTGTGGATATGTCAAAACCATATGAGATGTTTCTCCGAAAGTTAAACCAAGAATTGCCATATGATCTAGCAATTCCACTTCCAGGTACAGACCCAAGAGAACTGAAAGCAGAGGCTCTAATGCACACTTGTATACCAGTGTTCACAGAGTTCACCGAAGGCAATGTGGAAACAATCCAAGAGTCTGGCAGCAGGTAAACGGATCAACAAAATGGGGTATATACAGTGGAATAGTACTCAGTCTTCAGCAAGGAAGCAAGTTCTGGTGTATGCTACAATGTGAATAAGTCTCAAAAACATTATGCTAAGTGAAATAAGCCAGATACAAAAGGACAACTAGTGTATGATTCCGCTTATATGAAGTATCTAATACGTGCAAGGGCTTCTCAGGAGGCTCAGTGGTAAAGAATTTGCCTGCCAATGCAAGAGCCACAGGAGACTCAGGTTCAATCCCTGAGTCAGGGAGATCCCCTAAGATAACATGGCAACACACTCCAGTATTCTTGCCTGGAGAACCCCACGGACACAAAAGCTTGGAGGGCTTCAGTCTATGGGGCTGCAAAAAGTTAGACACAACTGAAGCGACTTAGCATGCATGCTTGCAATATATGCAAATTCCTAGAAAATAAAGAGACTTCCCCGGTGGTACAATGGATAAGAATCCACCTGCCAATGCAGGGATCAAACACTGGTTCCTACACGCTGTGGGGCAACCAAAGCCATGTGCCACAACTGCTGAGCCCACACTCTGGAGCTCACAAGTCACAACAACTGAGGCCTTGTGCTGTAGTTACTGAAGTCCACGTGTCCTTGAGCCTGTGCTCTGCAACAAGAGGAGTCATGACAATGAGAAATTTAATCTAATTCTCTCAACTAGAGAAATCCTACAAAGATCCAGTACAGCCAAAAATAAATAAATGATTTTTTTTTAATTCTATTAAAAAAAAAAAAAAAAGAAGAAGTAAAATAAAGGTGACCAGGTCTTGGCGGAGGGGAAGAGGAGATGAGGAGTTATTGTTTAATGGGTACCAAGTTTCTGTTTGGGATGATGAAAAAGTTCTGGAAATGGAATAGGGTGATGGTTGCACAATAGTGATTATTAAGGCCACTGAATTGTACACTTAAAATTGTTAAAATGGTAACTTGTGTGTTGTGTATATTTTACCACAATTTTTTAAAAACCACATGGGCTATAAAGCTATTGATGCTGGACTAAGAAGTGGGGGTTGTCTACTGTCCCGAGACAGAAGTCTGGAATATAAAGGAGAGCTATCAAGGGTTGTTCTAAGGAGATTAATCCATAGCCATGAAAGAGAGAAGTATGGACCAATGCCAACCACTGGCCGAGGTTGTGAACTTTTAAACTAGTGTGTGCATGTGTGCTTAACTGCTCATTCACACCCGACTCTTTGGGACCCCTTAGACTGTAGCCCACCAGGATCCTCTATCCATGGGATTCTCCAGACAAGAATACTGGAGTGGGTTGCCATTCCCTTCTCCAAGGGATCTTCTCAACCCAGAGATCAAACCTAGGTCTCCTACCTTGCAGGTGGATTCTTTACCATCTGAGCCACCGGGAAGTCTTCAAACCAGTAAGAATGGGATAACTCTAAGAGCCAGACAAGGGGAGAATTGAAGGGATTTTTGACAACCGGATGGGGACAGAGACACTGGGGAAGCCAGGCGTTTCTCATGACTTAAGCATTTTTTTCCTTACAAAACATTTGCTGCAGTGGTTAATTTCCATTTTTTACCAAACTAAGTATTTCCTTCCTAATATTACCTAACTTTACCTTTCTCCACAGCTGCCATAAATAGAACTCATCAACCACAAAGTCGCTAGAAAACTGTCAACCTCAGCCAATAAAGAGCACTCAACCATACGGAAAAAAGTGGGCAGGCATGACTCAGGCAAAGTGACTGCTTTTCTGAATGGAAAAAACATTCCACGTTTTGATCTTGACCAAGAATGTCACTGAATGCAACTCTGAGGTCTGTAAATAAACCTTTTTCCCCTTTGGTACTGCAGTGTTTCCTAATGCATAACCATGTACTTTGACAAAGAGACAAATGTCAGACTCTCATCTGATCGATACAAAAGCCATCTTACAACCTGTTTTTCAGGATCTCCTTTTTCACTCCTTATGTTTTGTAACCCTACTATTCCAGTAATATTTTAATTTCAATTTCTTTTATATTTTTACACAAAATCCAAAACAAAGTACATGCTTGTGTAAAAACCTGAATTCTTCTTACAGGTTCAAAAACAATTTTGCTGCTCCCTCAGACACAGCTTAGATGTGTCTTATTATCGAATTTTAAGGGACCCTGGTGTCTCTTAACCACAAATGAAGTTAAAGCAGTTAACCTGTTTACCCCACTTATCATCCAGTGTCACATAGTGGCAGAGCAGAGTCTTCAAAGACTGGGAAAGAGGGAGGTATGTTTTGGTAATGAGGAGAAAGGTCTGACACCAAACCAGATTAGGGCCACAGTGAGAGGCTCTGAGCAGATCACAGAGCAAAAAAAAAAACACAGAGGATGAGGGTGCTGGCAATCGTTATGATACCTCTGCCTTCATCACCCCGTATGTTATTAATACATGCAAAGGAAAAGATTAGCTGGACTATACCAAACTAGATCCCTCCAACAGCTGGAGGTGTAGGCGATGTTCTTCTCCATGGCATCTATTCACATACACTGATCTTTGTGGAACTTTGGGGGCCTTATAGGGAAATTACTTGAGCCTTGCCATTTCAAGAAGATGCATATATATTCACTGCACAAATACTTACTGAGTACTTCCTACTCTGCCAGACACTGTGCAAAGTCCTGGGGATAAAACTGTGAAGATAAGAACCCTATCCATCAGGAGCCTACAATCTTAGTGGAGGAGACCACAATAAATAGAATAAACAACAAGTAATGTTCATGAGAATTACAATGAACAGAAAGAACAAGGGTGAGGAAGTAAATAGAAACTGCAGCAGCCCACCTCAGATGGGGTGTTCAAGGATGGCCTTAGAAGGGGGTAACATCTGAGCTTGATCATCAAAGATGAGAGAGAGTCAGCCAGCCTCCCCTTGGGGGAGCTTCCCAGAGCAACACAAGTGCCAGGCCTGGGAGCACGTGCTCAAGAGAGACAACAGAAACTGCAGCAGCTGTGACTATGCTACAAGATGACCTGCAGAGCTGGCTAAAGCCAGATCTTGAGGACCTTGTAGATGACACAGTTCAGTTCAGTTCAGTCGCTCAGTCATGTCCGACTCTTTGCAACCCCGTAAATCGCAGCACACCAGGCCTCCCTGTCCATCACCAGCTCCTAGAGTTCACTCAGACTCACATTCATTGAGTCTGTGATGCCATCCAGCCATCTCATCCTCTGTCGTCCCCTTCTCTTCCTGCCCCCAACCCTTCCCAGCATCAGAGTCTTTTCCAATGACTCAACTCTTCTCATGAGGTGGCCAAAGGACTGGAGTTTCAACTTTAGCATCATTCCTTCCAAAGAACACCCAGGGCTGATCTCCTTTAGAATGGACTGGTTGGATCTCCTTGCACTCCAAGGGACTCTCAAGAGTCTTCTCCAACACCACAGTTCAAAAGCATCAATTCTTTTGCTCAGCTTTCTTCACAGTCCAACTCACATTCATACGTGACCACCACTGGAAAAACCATAGCCTTGACTAGATGGACCTTAGTTGGCAAAATAATGTCTCTGCTTTTGAATATACTATCTAGGTTGGTCATAACTTTTCTTCCAAGGAGTAAGCATCTTTTAATTTTATGGCTGCAGTCACCATCTGCAGTGATTTTGGAGCCCCCAAAAATAAAGTCTGACACTGTTTCCACTGTTTCCCCATCTATTTCCCATGAAGTGATGGGACCAGATGCCATGATCTTCATGTTCTGAATGTTGAGCTTTAAGCCAACTTTTTTCTCTTTCCTCTTTAACTTTCATCAAGAGGCTTTTTAGTTCCTCTTCACTTTCTGCCATAAGGGTGGTGTCATCTGCATATCTGAGGTTATTGATATTTCTCCCGGCAATCTTGACTCCAGGATGTGCTTCTTCCAGTCCAGCTTTTCTCGTGATGTACTCTGCATAGAAGTTAAATAAGCAGGGTGACAATATACAGCCTTGATGTACTCCTTTTCCTATTTGGAACCAGTCTGTTGTCCCATGTCCAGTTCTAACTGTTGCTTCCTGACCTGCATACAGATTTCTCAAGAGGCAGGTTAGATGGTCTGGTATTCCCATCTCTTTCAGAATTGTCCACAGTTTATTGTGATCCACACAGTCAAAGGCTTTGGCATAGTCAATAAAGCAGAAATAGATGTTTTTCTGGAACTCTCTTGCTTTTTCCATGATCCAGAGGATGTTGGCAATTTGATCTCTGGTTCCTCTGCCTTTTCTAAAACCAGCTTGAACATCAGGGAGTTCACGGTCCACGTATTGCTGAAGCCTGGCTTGGAGAATTTTTAGCATTACTTTACTAGCATGTGAGATGAATGCAATTGTGCGGTAGTTTGAGCATTCTTTGGCATTGCTTTCTTTGGAATTGGAATGAAAACTGACCTTTTCCAGTCCTGTGGTCACTGCTGGGTTTTCCAAATTTGTTGGCATATTGAGTGCAGCACTTTCACAGCATCATCTTTCAGGATTTGAAACAGCTCAACAGGAATTCCATCACCTCCACTAGCTTTGTTCATAGTGATGCTTTCTAAGGCCCACTTGACTTCACATTCCATGATATCTGGCTCTAGATGAGTGAGCACATCATCATGATTATCTGGGTCTTGACGATCTTTTTTGTACAGTTCTTCCGTGTATTCTTGCCACCCCTTCTTAATATCTTCTGCTTCTGTTAGGTCCAGACCATTTCTGTCCTTTATCGAGCCCATCTTTGCATGAAATGTTCCCTTGGTGTCTCTAATTTTCTTGAAGAGATCTCTAGTCTTTCCCATTCTGTTTTTTTCCTCTGTTTCTTTGCATTGATTGCTGAAGAAGGCTTTCTTATCTCTTCTTGCTATTCTCTGGAACTCTGCATTCAGATGCCAATATCTTTCCTTTTCTCCTTTGCTTTTCACCTCTCTTTTTTTCACAGCTATTTGTAAGGCCTCCCCAGACAGCCATTCTGGCTGTCTTTTTGCATTTCTTTTCCATGGGGATGGTCTTGATCCCTGTCTCTTGTACAATGTCATGAACCTCATTCCATAGTTCATCAGGCACTCTATCTATCAGATCTAGGCCCTTAAATCTATTTCTCACTTCCACTGTATAATCATAAGGAATTTGATTTAGATCATACCTGAATGGACTAGCAGTTTTCCCTACTTTCTTCAATTTGAGTCTGAATTTGGTAATAAGGAGTTCATGATCTGAGCCACAGTCAGCTCCTGGTCTTGTTTTTGTTGAGTGTATAGAGCTTCTCCATCTTTGGCTGCAGAGAATATAATCAGTCTGATTTTGGTGTTGACCATCTGGTGATGTCCATGTGTAGAGTCTTCTCTTGTGTTGTTGGAAGAGGGTGTTTGCTATGACCAGTGCATTTTCTTGGCAAAACTCTATTAGTCTTTGCCCTGCTTCATTCTGCATTCCAAGGCCAAATTTGCCTGTTACTCCAGGTGTTTCTTGACTTCCTTCTTTAGCATTCCAGTCCCCTATAATGAAAAGGACATCTTTTTTGGGTGTTAGTTCTAAAAGGTCTTGTAGGTCTTCATAAAACTGTTCAACTTCAGCTTCTTCAGCATTACTGGTTGGGGCATAGACTTGGATAACTGTGATATTGAATGGTTTGCCTTGGAGACGAACAGAGATCATTCTGTCATTTTTGAGATTGCATCCAAGCACTGCATTTTGGACTCTTGTTGACCATGATGGCTACTCCATTTCTTCTGAGGGATTCCTGCCCACAGTAGTAGATATAATGGTCATCTGAGTTAAATTCACCCATTCCAGTCCATTTTAGTTCGCTGATTCCTAGAATGTCGATGTTCACCCTTGCCATCTCTTATTTGACCACTTCCAATTTGCCTTGACTCATGGACCTGACATTCCAAGTTCCTATGCAATATTGCTCTTTACAGCATCAGATCTTGATTCTATCACCAGTCACATCCATAGCTGGGTATTGTTCTTGCTTTGGCTCCATCCCTTCATTCTTTCTGGAGTTATGTCTCCATGTAGCATATTGGGCACCTAATGACCTGGGGAGTTCCTCCTTTGGTATCCTATCATTTTTCCTTTTCATACTGTTCATGGGGTTCTCAACGCAAGAATACTGAAGTGGCTTGCCATTTCCTTCTCCAGTGGACCACATTCTGTCAGGCCTCTCTACTATGACCCGCCTGTCTTGGGTTGCCCTGCAGGCATGACTTGGTTTCACTGAATTAGACAATGCTGTGGTCCTAGTGTGATTAGATTGACTAGTTTTTTGTGAGTATGGTTTCAGTGTGTCTGCCCTCTGATGCTCTCTTGCAACACCTACCATCTTACTTGGGTTTCTCTTACCTTGGGTGTGGGGTATCTCTTCACGGCCACTCCAGCAATGCACAGTCGCTGCTCCTTACCTTGGGTGAGGGGTAACTCCTTACTGCCACCATTCCTGACCTTCAACGTGGGACAACACAGGAGTGGTCAGAAGCTACAGAAGAGTTTTAAGCAGCAGACCAGGACTTCCCTGGTGCCTCAGTGGTAAAGAATCTGCCTGTAATACAGGAGACCCAAGTTTAAGCTCTGGGTAAGAAAGATCCCCTGGAGAAGGGAATGGCAACCCACTCCAGTATTCTTGCCTGGAGGATCCCACCCATGGACAGAGGAGCCTGATGGGCTATGGTCCATGGAGTTGCAAAGAGTTGGACACGACTTAGCAACTGAATGATAACAGGATTTTATTTACATTTTTAGATGATCACTCTGACTGCTGTGAGGAAATGGAGGTGAAAGTGGAAGCAGATTACTCAGGAAGCCACCATGATAACCCAGAGAAGTGCTGATGGCAGTTCAGACTAGGGAATGGTTCTCAAAGTAGGGTCCCCAGCACCTGGCAACTTGCTAGCAATGCAATTTCAGGCCCTACTCAGCCCCAGTGAATCTCTGGGGTGGGGTCAAGCCATATGCATAGTAACAACTCTTCCAGGTGATTCTTTTTTATTTATTTTATTTTTGGCTGCGCTGGGTCTTTGTTGCTGCTCTTAGGCTTTCTCTAGTTGCAACCAGTGGCTACTCTCTAGTTGTAGTGCGTGGGCTTTTTACTGCAGCAGCTTCTTTTGTTGCAGAGTGCCAGCTCTAGGCTACTTATCTCACTGGCAGCTTTGTAAGGGTCTCTCAGTTATTCCTGGCCTCTGGCCTCCTCCACTGCAGTGGGCCACCCCAGAGCACTGCTTTACCCACCATGCCCTGCAACATCATTAATAAATTCTTAATTTATACATTCTTAATTAATTAGTAAATTCTTCAGAATAAAATTCAGATGATTAGATTGATATTCAAGGTCCTACACATTTTGTCTCTCCCTATTTTTCCTAACTTGGGCTTCCCAGGGGTAAAGAATCTGCCTACCAGTACAGGAGATGCAAGAGTTGAGAGTTCGATCCATGGGTCAGGAAGATTCCCTGGAGAAGGAAATGGTAACCCACTCCAGTCATTTTGCCTGGGGAATCCCACGGACAGAGGAGCCTGGCGGTCTATATTCCATGGGGTCGCAAAGGATCTGACACGACTGAGCAACTGAGTAACAGAGTATGTACATTTTTCCTAACGAACCTTCTTATACTTTCCAATATATACCTTATATTCAAAAAAGGCTGGCCTATTTGTAGTCCCCGGGGCATGCATCATGTACACCCACCCACACCGCCTCTGCCCTAACCTAGAACGCCTCTCCTCTCCACTTTCTCTCCAAATCATTCCCTTCCCTTCAGATCCACTTCTGCTCCACCTCTCTTGGGAAGTCCTCTTTGGCTTTGCTTACCCACAATGGTCTCTCCCTTCCCTAAATCTTTAAAACCCCTCCTGTCTGTGCCAGTCATCTGGTGCTCCTCATGCACTGCCTAGCATGACTCGTTTCCTGTTTGTGGGCTTGGGCCTTATCGCATCAACCCGATTATAACCTCACTTAGAGCAGATGCCACATTCTACACAGTGATTCACCCCGATGACTGTGTGACCTCTTATGTCTCCTACACTATATCGTGGAGCACGATGGAAACTCAGATGAGCAAGGATAAAGCAAAGGGGTCTCACTGTCTGCCCCATTCGTGGCCCCTTCTGAGAATCTTTTGGATCCCTTCAACCCAAAGCAGCAAGTCCAGTGTGAGAAAAGCAGGATGTGGCCTGATGAGGCACTTCCGTATGAGGTTCTGCCTGAAGAGACAGAGGTTGTTGTCAGTTGGTGGTGGCTCCTGGAGCCTGGAGATCATGACGGAGGGCTGGACTGGCAGCTGTGCTGACGAAGGAGGCAAGATGACTGTGCAGAGGAGACTGGCTTAGGCGGAAGGTCAACAGAGAAGATGTGCAGAGACAGCAATCATGCAGCTCCTAGAAACGAGAGAGAGACTCAGCTCCTGGTGGCCAGCTGGTTCTCAGGTCGCATCTGTCACTCAACAGGGTTGGGCTGTATCTCCTGTCCATGAAGTCCCCTTTACCATTTTAGGACATTGGAGCTCGCTGGGATGGCTTTCTGGTTTTTGCCTTCAAAGGAACTTTGGCTGGAAAAGAGGCGGCACAGGCTGATAATAACTCTACCTTCCATTCCTGCGACTCCTCCCAGGATGGGCTCCTCAGGTCCTGCCCCTTCCCTTCTTCTAGGACTGTCACAACAAAGCACGATTACTAGATTCCTAGCATTGAAAACCAAGAAGCAATTGCTCAAATGCTGTCAAAAGTGACAGCCAAGTTTGAGTGACAATGATGGCTTTGGGCCTGTCCCCATCCACTTCTCTATTTTTAGTTCCGCTCCTGCTCTCTGCAATTACAGTGCCTAGTGCTGAAGCAGTTGCCAGGAGTTATTTAACAAGTACCTTGCCCTTCTTTGAAGACAGTGCTTTGATCCTGAGCTTACATCCTCCTTTCAGTAACAGAGATTTCAAAATCTCTGTTCACATTTCACAAAACACTGAGCCTCTTCTGGTGTTTTCTCTGAATGACGGGCTTGAGCCCATGGACTGATCATGGACATTGGAGTTTATCAAAAGAAATTACTGCAAACGCAGTGTCTTCAGCTATTTTCTCTCCATCTCTAAAATGGGACTAACATGCCCAAGTTTCCTCAAAAAGCCAGGAAGTGAATCGATATAATGGGTGGAAGTGAAAGTATGAAAGTGTTTTTAGTCACTAAGTCGTGTCCGACTCTTTGTGACCCCATAGACTGTAGCCCACCAGGCTCCTCTGTCCATGGAATTCTCCAGGAAAGAATACAGGAGTGGGTTGCCACTTCCTTCTCCAGGGGATCTTTTCCACCCAGGGACTGAACCTGAGTCTCCTGCATTGCATTCACCAGGGAAGCCCCATAATGAATGAAAAGAACTTTGTAAATTCATTCCACATAGTATTATTTTTCTAATTACCAATGTCCATTTATCTTCAGGTAGATCATCCAAGGTGTAAGTGTTATGCTCAAAGAACTATGGAACACTTAGAGCTGTGTTATGATGCAGGGGCTACTTGAGTCCCCTGGTAAATGATGCTGATGGACATGCTGTAGCGGCCACTCCCTCATGCACATGTATTTATCTAATATTTGAATTTTTACATCAAGCCCAAATTATTTATCCCATCAGAAAATCCTATGTATAAATTAGGGATCAATCAAGGGTAGGAAAATTGGGGAACAACACCTGCAGGAAAGTGAAGAAAGCCAGATAGGGGACGAGAATTTGGACTTTATTTCATCACAACAAATGCCTCAATGGATCCTGAGGACAGTGGGCTGACCCTGAAGACTTGTCCCAGATGAAGCCAAGAGGCAGAACTCTGTACCCATACCTGTCAGTCACTGGTTGCAAGCTGCCCCCAGGAAGGGGTATCGCCTTCATCTGAGAGCAGTTCCTGGGAGGGGTTACTCAGGCCAGCCATAGGCTGGGGAATGAGCTTAAAGCAGATGCGGAAGCAGGGGTTGCAAGGATCTGAGCACAGTGCAGCATCTATTACAGCAAGCCAGAGTCACCTTTGTGTCTTTTCATGTGTCAATGAAATAAGAACTAATAAGGAATTCCCTGAAGAAAAAGTGGTCTTCTTAACAGTTTTCTTGCTCCAACGACACACTGTAGAGGATGGAACATACCTCTGACTACCTGGTATCTGAAGCACAGGGCTAACAGGAGAATCTGTGGCAAGACACAGGAAAACTCCAGACATGACCCTGCGCCTACACCCCAGCCAACAGCACACACCGCTGGCTCCTTAACCCACAGACTCACATCTCTCATCACAGGTATTTCATTCCAGGAATGAGGTCCTGGCCTTAGCTCAGCTCAAAGGGATATTTTGCTTTTCATGTTCGCCATCTCCTCTAGTACGTACACCTAAGAGCCGACAGTGTTATTACTTCAAAAGGCTTATGGCTATTAGCCTAAAATTAAAAGGTATTATCAGAAACAACTGGGAGAATTAAAAGATCAAAAATAACATTTGAAACCTTTGCAATTCCCCATAAAATGACAGGATGTGCTAAAACTCATCTATACTCCATTTTGCAGGAGGAAATCCTTCCAGGCTTTCTTAAACTTTTACACACATTTATTCCTTGCAACATTTTTATTAAACTTACTGAAATATGTTGTAGAGAAATACACCCTTGATCTTTATCAAAACTGTATATTTCTTTTAAGTCCTGAGGAAGGGCATTCTCTCTCACCTAATGGAGTTGTGAAGTAGCAGCACTAATGGTCTCTTTGTCCAGTCTTGCTGTCCCGTCTAGCTCAGAAATTAATCAGTTCAAGAAGATATATTAACCTCCTGGTTAATTCAAAGATCGGATTCTATGATTTTTGTTCACCTATAATGGACAATGTGTCCAGGTTATTATCCCCTAAGAGGATCACCATTTAAGCTTTTCCTAGATGCTCAATTCTTCTTTGTCCCTTTGCTAGCATTTTTATCTTCAACCAGGAAAAAAATGTACATTGTCCTACGTTCGTGGTTTGGCAGATTATAAGCGATCATTGTTCCTTTCTCTTTTTGATGTTCTTCAGAGTTTTAAAAGTGAGTTTAACAAGTACTTTGAGTTTCCTCGGTCCTTTCCAATTTATCACCATCATAATTGCTGATGTATCTCATTGACAGACAAATAAACATTTATCTTTTTGCCTGAGTATGAAAACCAGTCCCTGCCTACACTTGTTGGTATGGGTAAATTCTCACCAACGTGTGAGGCTATAAAAGTTATTGGCTAATAGCATGGATTCTTTTTTTAATTGAAGTTGCCTTACAGTGTTGTGTTAGCTTCAGGACATGTGTAGTAATCAGCATCCAGCCCAATGCCCTCTTCAAAGAGGGTACTCAGCTGTTTATGGTAAATGAATGGATATTTTAATTAGCTTGAGTATCATCTTTGGGGTGCCTGTGAGTGTGATATAGAACATGATCCTATCTGAAATAGAAGAGAATGATTACATCAAGTGATCCAGATACATAGATATAGTCTTTTTCAGCTTCTTTTCCCATATAGGTTATTATAAGACATTGAATATAGTTCCCTGTGTTACACAGTACCTTGTTGTTTATCCATTTTATTTTATTTTAAAAGAGGGAAGAAGACACATGTTTGGGGGTGTTTTTCTGATATGTTGTTTAGTCACTGAGTCAGTCATGTCCCACTCATTTCGACCCCATGGACTACAGCCCACCAGGCTCCTCTGTCCATGGGATTTCCCAGGCAAGAATACTGAAGTGGGTTGCCATTTCCTTCTCCAGGGGAATCTTCCTGACCCAGGGATCAAACCTGTGTCTCCTAAGTTGTAGGTGGGTTCTTTAACACTGAGCCACCTGGGAAGCCCTGTTTATCCATTTTATACATAGTATTGTATATAAATTCAATCCCTAACCCCTAATTTATCCCTCCCCTACTTTCCCTTTTGATAATCATGTTTGTTTTCTATGTCTGTGAGTCTATTTCACTTTTGTAAATAAGTTCATTTGTATTATTTTTTTAGGTTCCACATGTTAAGTGATATGGTATATTTGTCTTTTTCCATCTGACTTACTTCACTTAGTATGATTAATCTCTAGGTCCATCCAATATAGCATGGATTCTTGAGCTGGACTGTCTGGTTTCAAATTCCACCTCTGCCATTTAGCTCTGAAAAAAATCACAGCTTCTTTGTGCCTTAGCTTCCTGGGTATAGAGAATATCTATTCACAGGTTACTTAAGTTTTAAAAATTTTAATTAAAATTAAAACTTTTAGAATTAACTGGGTTAAAAGCAGTATCTAACATGTGATCTACATGTTTTTATATGTGTGCATGCATATGTATACTACTTATTATTACTAGTATTACACACAAATTTAAAATTATTATCAATTATACAGCTAAATTATAATATTTGTCAATAATAGCACAAAATTTATTATGGTATAATCATTCTCTTCTATTTCAGATGGGATCATGTTCTATATCACACGCACAGGCACCCTAAAGATGACACTCAAGCTAATTTAAGTATCCATTCATTTACCATAAACATCTGAGTGCCCTCTTTGAAGAGGGCATCGGGCTGGATGCTGATACTTCAGGTATGATTACTACACATGTCCTGCCCTCAGAGCACCATTCCTCCCAGTGGCCCACAAACACTAGCCCTTCCTGAAGTCAAACAGTGGACCTTTGAGCACATTTTCTAATCTCGTATTTATTCTTAAGCAGTCATTATTAGTGAATGTCTTTATATTCTGTCATGAAGCTTCCTCTCAAGTCACTGAAAGCTTAAAGGAGATAGATATTCCACATTAGAGAGTGAGAGAAGATTCCAAAGAAAGGCTTTAGCAGGTGCAGTGATATTTTTCTATAAAATCATTGTGATATCTCCACTGATATCTTTTTCTAGGCAGGTGCTATATTAATAGACCACTTTTTATACATCTGCAACCAAAGAGGACTGACAGAGTTAGTCTTTCCCACTCCAGGCTTCCCAGGCGGTGCTAGTGGTAAAGAATCTGCCTGCCAGTGAAGGAGATGTAAGAGACATGGGTTCAATCCCAGGTCAGGAAGATCCCCTGGAGGAGGGCTCGGCAAACCACTCCAGCATTCTTGCCAGGAGAATCCCTTGGACAGTGCAGCCGGGAGGGCTACAGTGCAACTCCGTATCATTCCTTGAATAATGGTTTGCTGTCACAAAATTACTTGTTCACTGTAGTGACTCTCTAGTGTTTATAGGGAATATAACCAATTAAGTCAGCTGCACAAATTCCATACTTATTGTGTGATAAAAATTATGCTATATAAAGTACAGGAGATAAAAATATCAAAAGTGGTGTTAACCAAAATTTATAATTAAAAAAGAATACAAAAGTCACTACAGCACATTGGAACTAATCAGGGACAGCTTTTAAAAAGGTGAGTTTTAAGCCAGAAAGGTTACATGCATGGACTGGTGATATTAAAAGCAAACAAGGGGACTCTGGTATCCAACAAGGTACAGAGGAAGGCATTTGAAAATCTGTGCATGCACACACACACACATACTCACACACACTCCTCTGTCGTTCCCAAACTTGTGTGCGTATGTCGGCAAAGACAGTCTGGTCAATGAGCTTGACAGATGGCTGTGAAGTGTGTGCCTCGTGGCTGAACTGGAACCCATGATAGTGTGGACTCAGATGAGAATGAACTTTTCAAACTTCCCAGGGGCTGGTCATCCTTGTGCACATGGGTCCCTGTGCACCCCAGTGGAGCTCTCACCCATCAGGTGCTGGAAGCATCTGTCTTTGACCACCGAGTAGTCGAGGTAACTCTCGACTCTGGTAACTCTCTCAGGTCCTGATGCCTGGGGAGTGCTCCCTAACACAATACAGAAAGAATTTCAGGGCTGCCCATCCAGAAATCTGATGCAGGGAGCTCCTAAGGGGTGTTAAAACTGCCCTCCTGTGGCCACAGTATGGGAAAGAATCCAGACCTGGAGAAACCACACACTAAGAGGGCTCAGGTTAAGAGCTCAGAGAGCCAAACATCTTGCTTGAGTGCTCGCCATAGGCCAGCAAAGCCTGAGAACTCTCTGGAAGCTATGATGAAGGCCAAGAAGCAAATGTCTACGGCAGCAGGCAGACAAGCTGGCGACAAGATCAACGCAGCACATCTGAGTATAGGACCAGAAAGGCTTCCAGCAATTCCTGTGTGAGCAGACACTGGCCAGACATCAAAAGCCATGCCTTTGTGCAATCTCAGGACAGAGAGCAAGTTCAAGCTCTTTCAACCAATTCTTTGGTCTTCATAGAACTTCTACTTAAAACATCCCTTCATTATCTATATATATACCTGGACCCAGTGGTCACTTACCTTGAGAGTTAAGTTCCCAGGGCCTGGATCAAAGCAAACAAAATGGGCATCTCCCACCCCCTCTACCCACTAAGGAATTGTCCTAAAAGAATGATCTGTGTGTCAGTGTGCCACACTGAAGAGTGGCTTATACCTGGAGATGAATCCTGTCCCTCCATCGGGCTGGTCTGATGGGCCAGCCTTTCAGGGACAAATTTGTACACCTTAACCTCCTCTAACCTTGAACTTCCACTCCAAGGCTGCTCCAGTCAACCTGGTATAGGAAGAAGGGGAGATCCAGTTATTTGGGCATTCTCCCAGCTTTCCTAAATTAAAGTTGGTTCTGTATTATCTATCCACTCGTTCATTCACACATCCATTCACTCGCTTTTAAAAACTGGAATATAAGCTTTACAACATTGTGTTAGTTTCTGCATTACAGCATGAATCAGCTATATGGGTACATGTACCCCCGTACTCTGAAGCCTCCCTCCCACCCCCTTTAGGCCATCACAGAGCACTGAGCTGGGCTCCCTGTGTTATACAGCAGCTTCCCACTAGCTATCTATTTTACACATGGCGGTGTCTAGATGTCAGTGCCGCTCTCTGGATCCGTCTCATCCTCTCCTTCCCCTGACCCTGTGTCCACAAGCCCATTCTCCATGTCTCCACTGCTACCCTGAAAATAGGTTCATCAGTACCATTTTTCTAGATTCCATTTATGTGCGTTAATACACAATATTTGAGTTTCTCTTTCTGACTTTACTCTGCATGAAAGACTCTAGGCTCATCCATATCACTACACATGAGCCAATTTTGTTTCTTTTTATGCATTCATTTATTTAAAAGGCTCATATACAGCACTCACTAAGGGCAGGACATTCCTCTAAATACATTAGGAATTAACTCCTTTACTCCTTACAGTTCCCTATCACACACACACATGCACACACACACGTCCTTTGCCCCTCAAGTGTTTCTACTTCTTTGTCTGTGCCTTGTATGTGATCATGTATCATGCCCTTATTTATGTGTTTGCATTATCTCAAACTGCATTAACAGCTCCTAACTGGCAAGAATGCTCTGCGGACACTTACCCAAATGCAGTGACTAGCGGGGACATCAACAGTTAAGTTCCCTTCCTGGAAATTGCTGAAGAGGGTGCCACTGGCTGATGCTGTAGCTTCCTGAGGATAAAATAGCTGGTTCCCCTTTCTCTTTTAGGGGGTGTCTGTCTAAACCATCATCATTGTTGCAGGTACTGCTGTTTCCACACACTCCAGCCCACACACAGGTAACAGCATTGCTGGGATCCCTGGAAAGATGTCATTTTTCCTGTCAAATTACAGGACAGTGGATGAGGGGCCATAGAATTTGCTCCTGCATCCAGGCCTGGCTCCATCACACACAGCTTTACCGTGGCAGGGAAATTCTCTTTATGGAGTTCTGAGTGCAACAGTCTGGCAATTGGGGGTTTGACAAATGTTTTTTCATGATACTGAAGCTGATGTTCAGAGGAGCAAAATATTTCCTGGAACAAAGGGGTACGTTGTGAGTGAATTCACCTTTTATTAAGGGCTGTCTGGCCACCAGATCTCTCTGTGCCCAGCATGCAAGAAAAACAGACCACAAACATGAATGCAGGACTAGACATGCAGAGACTGCAACCACAGCACCAAACTCTTCAGCATCAAAATGTGTCTACCGTGCAAAACAAACCCCACATTCAATAACTAAGTTGGGGAACTATGAACAGACATGAAGGATTAGGAACTCACAGACTGTCCTGAGCAAAAACTCCCAGCTGATTCCAATCTCAATAGCAAGTGTTTATTCAAAAACACTAATTAGCAGGCAAAATGTGTGTTCATGAAACAGCACTCTCCAGAAAGTGAGGAAGGATGGAGAATGCAGAGTGGGGGCAGTGGGGGGAAGTAAGACCATTTCCCTAGTGAGAATGATGACAGAATTGCTTGCTCAAGGGCAAATTTTATGGAAAATCATGATCCAGTGCTAATAGAGGAGAAACCTTTCCAAAGAGTTAATGGAGCAGTTAGAGAAATTCAGGTTCAGTAAATCACGAGGACTGGGAGTATTGATCTGAACATCCTGGTGGATGAAAATATGGAGCTGAGCTGCTGACCAAACTATATAATGGAACAGCTCTTCCACAGAGGACGGGGTTTTTAGTTGCTGAGCTGATGCTGCAGTCTTGCCCACCCGGCTCTCCCTCTCAAGCTGGTTCTCTTAAAAAAATGCTTTCCACTCTGTCCTGGAAGTTGGTCGACTAACCTCCCAGTCACATAACTGCCCTTCTCATCTCTGATGAGTTCCAAATCCACAACCTCCAGCCCAAGCTCTCATCTGACCTCCAGGGGACAGTTCCAGGTCTCGCAGGGAACTGGGTAACTCACTGTCACAATTAAATAAATGCTCATCCTGCCCAGAACCCTCACCACCATCATCAATGAAAAAACAAAGCAATCAAATAAGCCATAAATCATTTCAATCGTGCTTCCTGTCTGCCAACTTTGAAAATATGGGTTTACCTGTAATCCCGCCCTTTTTCAGCTCCTCTACCCAAATTGTCAATAATATCAGCATTTCACCTTGGCCAGTTATTCCAGTGATTTCTCTAATTCTGTTATGTCATCTAGAAAATGAGAATAAGAGACTGACGTGAAGACTGACAAGAAACCATGTGTGTGGAACACTCAGAACGATACCAGGCATTTTGTTATTACACACAAGCCATCATTTTGACCAACACTGGCATTGCAGGAAAATATTTCTCCAATTCTTTCCTCTAGACACTCCACCAGCATCACATCAACACCTTCGTTGCCCCAGCCATTGGCGTTTGGGATGTTAAGTTTCCAAGCCTTTAAAGCCAGGAGACTCCTAAGAGAAATAAAGACCAGTCCTTGCTGCTTGCCACAGTCTACTGGGAGTTAAAAATCAAAATAGATACCAAGCCCCAACCCCAGACTTGCAGAATCTAAAACTTGGGGGAAGGTGTGCCTAGAAGCAGTTTGCTTTTTTCAGCAGCCTCTCTGGGTCTTCTGCTGCAAAGTCAGGTATGGGAACCACTATATAAGACAAGGCTATTGGATGTTCTCATTCTATAGCTGAGGATACTGAGGCAGAGAGAAATTACGAGACCGAATTAAGGACACAGAGCTGGGAGGCAGCAGAGCCAGGAGGAACCCAAATCCCAGGGTTCTCAATCTAAGGAACTTCATGTCACCACCCTGGCTACTCTTAGCCTTCTGGATGCCATAGTTCCCTCCCCTGTTCTTCTCCACCACCATTGTCACACACTCTAAATACTTGGTCTACATTGACCACTGTTCAAGAACCTAAAGTAGTTCTCCAGGGCAGGGATACTCTCCATATGGAGAAAGGTATATATAAATGATTTTGTTAGAAAAGTAACCCATGTAAGGTATAGTGATTTAGTGGTGAAGATTTAGAACAGTGGGTACTTATCTGTAGCCCAACATGAAAATTCTCATCTTCATCACATGTGAATGACAGCTACTCCAAATCAATGTCAGCACCGTTCTACAGGTCAAATGTTATGTAATCTTACAAAAGAAATAACTTGCTGGACAGTGTTACATGATCATGCTGATCTCCTGCATCAGGCACAATCTGGACACTAGGATACCAGAAATAAGAGTGCTAGAGCTCCTTTGGATATCTGGTTAACCGTATAGACTGGATGGACTAGAATAATATCCTGAAGGAGAGAAATGAGTTTGGGCTTGGGCTTCATCCAAGTAGTATTTCAGGCTGGTGATTCCTTCATGGAAAGCCATACAAATCATGGGGATAAGTGTGGGGGACCCAAGGCAGGGCAGGAGAGGGGCGGGGTCCTCCCCATGGATGAGAGGAGTACCATCTCATCAGTTGGTTAATAGACAGGGATCTATGGAAGAGCACTTCAGAGCCACTTTTCAAAGCTTTATATAGATGTCTGGCCAACTGCATTATATGTTAAATAAGTAGGAACTTGGAGGCATTAAAAATTAATAGAAAGCTGTATGAATAATGAATCTGTGGCAGTGTATAAAATGATCATACATTACCTCCAGGTTAGGCAATGCATCTTGGAAATGGTACGAACTATGTGAACTTACAGAGTTTTCACTGGTGGCCTGAGAAGAGGAACAAAGGAGAAGGTAAGTGAAATCTGGGCTGAATGAAGGCACAAGTTACTGATGCTTTGAAGCAATGTATCTAAGGATCTCCACATACTCTGTCCCAGTTGGAGACATGTACCACAGCCCTGAGCCTTTGAGCCCAAATTGCAGAGGCTGATTCCGATCTCCTAAGACAGAGAGACCCCTTAGGATACAAGTAAAGCAGGCTATAAGTAAAGGTTACAAGTACCCGTTGGGTTACAAGTAAAGCTAAAGGCAAAGGAGAAAAGGAAAGATATACCCATCTGAATGCAGAGTTCCAAAGAATAGCAAGGAGAGATAAGAAAGCCTCCCTCAGTGATCAATGCAAAGAAATAGAGGAAAGCAATAGAATGGGAAATACTAGAGATCTTTTCAAGAAAATTAGAGATACCAAGGGAACATTTCATGCAAAGATGGGTTCAATAAAGGACAGAAATGGTACAGACTTAACAGAAGCAGAAGATATTAAGAAGAGGTGACCAGAACACACAGAAAAGCTATACAAAAAAGATCTTCATGACCCAGATAACCACCATGGTGTGATCACTCATCTAAAGCCAGATATCCTGGAATGCAAAGTCAAGTGGGCCATAGAAAGCATCACTAAAAACAAAGCTAGTGGAGGTTATGGAATCCCAGTGGAGCTATTTCAAATCCTAAAAGATGATGCTGTGAAAGTGTTGTACTCAGTATGCCAGCAAATTTGGAAAACTCAGCAGTGGCCACAGGACTGGAAAATGTCAGTTTTCATTCCAGTCTCAAAGAAAGGCAATGCCAAAGAATGCTCAAACTACCGCATGACTGCACTCATCTCACATGCTAGCAAAGTAATGCTCAAAATTCTCCAAACCATGCTTCAACAGTATGTGAACAGTGAACTTCCAGATGTTCAAGCTGGATTTAGAAAAGGCAGAGGAACCAGAGATCAAATTGCCAACATCTGTTGGATCATTGAAAAAGCAAGAGAATTCCAGAAAAATATCTACTTTTGCTTTATTGACTACACCAAAGCCTTTGACTGTGTATATTACAACAAACTCTGGAAAATTCTTAAAGAGATGGGAATACCAGACCACCTTACCTGTCTCTTGAGGAATGTGTATGCCAGTCAAGAAATTAGAGGAATTCTAACTGTATGTGGTTAGAAATGGACATAGAACAACAGGCTGGTTCCCAATTGGGAAAGGAGTATGTCAAGACTGTATCTTGTCACCCTGCTTATTTAACTTATATGCAGAGTACATCCTGCGAAATGCCAGACTGGATGAAGCACAATCTGGAATCAGAATTGCCAGGAGAAATATCAACAACCTGAGATACACAGATGACACCACCCTTAAGGCAGAAAGCAAAGAACTAAAGAGTTTCCTGATAAAAATGAAAAAGGAGAGTGAAAAAGTTAGCTTAAAACTCAACATGCAAAAAACTAAGATCATGACACCTGGTCCCATCACTTCATGGAAAATAGATCAGGAAACAGTGGAAACAGTGAGAGGCTTTATTTTGGGGGGCTCCAAAATCACTGCAGATGGTGACTGCAGCCATGAAATTAAAAGACACTTGCTCCTTAGAAGAAAAGCTATGACAAAAGGTCTGTCTAGTCAAAGCTATGGCTTTTCCAGTAGTCATGTATGGATGTGAGAGTTGGACCATAAAGAAAGCTGAGCACCAAGGAACTGATGCTTTTGAACTGTGGTGTTGGAGAAGACTCTTGAGAATCCCTTGGACTGCAGGGAGATCCAACCAGTCCACTCTAAAGGAGATCAGTCCTGAATATTCATTGGAAGGACTGATGCTGAAGCTGAAACTCCAATATTTTGGCCACCTTATGTGAAGAACTGACTCACTGGAAAAGACCCTGATGCTGGGACAGATTGAAGGCAGGAGGAGAAGGGGAAGACAGAGGATGAGATGGTTGGATGGCATTACCTACTTGATGGACATGAGTTTGAGCAAGCTCTGGGAGGTGGTGATGGACAGGGAAGCCTGGCGTGCTGCAGTCCATGGGGTCTCAAAGAGTCAGACAGGACTGAGCAACTGAACTAAACTGAACTGAGGGCTTCCTAGGCAGCATAGTGGTAGAGAACTCGCCTACCAATGCAGGTGATGCAAGAGAGGTGGATTCAATCCATGAGTTAGGAAGATCTCCTGGAGGAGGAAATGGCAACCCACTCCAGGATTCTTGCCTGGGGAATCCCATGGACAGAAGAGCCTGGAGGGCTACTGTCCGTGGGATTGCAAAGAGTCAGAAATTACTGAGCAGCGCACACCCACGCTGATGGTTTTCCATGCTTCCTTTTCATCCTGCCAGTATCCAGTTACTTGGTCATCTTCTCTCTCTCTCTCTCTCTCACACACACACACACACACACACACACACACACACACTCAATGCTGAGATATGCTGGCTTTCAGAGTTTTAGATACTATGTTGGCTCAACACGAAACAAGCAGACCAAAAAAGAGCATTTCCTGCAAATTAAAGACAGGCAGAGCCTGGTAACACAGGTGATGGGGTGAACATTTACAAAGTCTGCCTCTCAACACTGCTTCTTTGATGCACTTTATTTTGCCCTAAAGGGATTTCATGGTAATGAAATCTGTACTCAAAAATCAAGCCTTCCTAACTAGAGATACCTTGGGACTGTTCGTTCTCTGCTATGTAGCTGTGTGTGGCATGACCCTGTTACTGAGTGTGTTTTGGGGGTGGGGGTGGGGGAATGTTGCTATCGATGTATGATATAAGTCTGCTTTGAAAGCTGATTCCATGGGGTAAAGTAAGATATAGATCTAATTTGATGAGATGGTAAATTCCGACCTGTCTTACCTAACGAAATTCTGGTGCTTGTTTTTTCATTGTAAAGATTTGGGGTAATAACTTTATTTAGTGCTTGCTTTTCTCCTCCCCTGGATTTCTAGCAGAAAGTCAAAGATCCTGATTTACAAACAGAAGTTTCTTAAGTACTATTTTTAGAACAGTGCTGTACCAGATTTATAAGGGGGGGGGTTAGGGGAGAAACTCCAGTCACTTTCGAGCAAAGTAGCATTTCACTGCATAATAATGAAGTACTAATTGCTCTTTGTCATCACTTTTTATGCAAATTGCCCTGGAGCATTTGCCCAATATGCATTTTACATTTTAACAAAGAAAGTGGAGTCTTGACAAACAAGAATAGTATACCCAAGCAAAAATAAAAATATCAGCTATAAAATAAAACTGCTTAAGGTGCATTCTCTATGGGTATAAATTTTTCTATTATATCATTCCCATTATTAGATCTATTTGACCAATAAGATTTCTTTGAATCTAAAATAGCAGTTTATGAGTCAGGCAAAAAATAAGTTGGTGGGCAAAACCTGCATATTTTGCTCATGATACAATTTGCAAAGGAAGTTTGATGTGAAAATTATGTTCCCAGCAGAATTTAAATAGACCAGGTCAAAATCTAGACTGTCAAAGGAATCCAGTTGTGTCAAAGCATTTATAACAGGCACAAATTTTTAGAGGTTTCAGTTATTCTAATGGTTCCCATTTTCATAGAGATAGTCATCAGCGTTATATATTAAAAAAAGAAACATGATTTGCATATCACAAATGGGTAGAGAGGTTAAAACATATTTCAGGATGTGTGCATTCAGATTCCAGTCTGGAGATAGTTACTAGTCACTATCTTGGTAACCATCAGGCAGTAGAGGAAAAAAAAAGAGAAATGTGATTTATGAGATTTCTGAGACCTTCGGAGTAATCTAAAATTCAAACCTGGTCTTCTAGGTCATTATGAAGATATATTTGTCAAGGTAAGAGGATAGAACATATTTTATTTAACAGTCTGTTAGTTTGATCTATACCATTTAAATATTTAAACATATGGTATGTGGGCCTCCATTTGTACTGTTGCCCTAGGCTCCACAAATGTTAGAGGGAGGCCTACTTCCTAGAACCACTCTTCCACTTCCAATTCACAAGCTTCCATCAAATCTGGACCTGCTTATTCTAAAAACAGAATGCGACTGGCTCAAGGCAACTGATGTCCAGAACTATCACTATGCTATTCAGTAAATCCATTCTGTGCAAATCAAAAATACATTATGTGACAAGGTTCATTGTTTATAAAGAAATAGAGGATTTCTTTCAAGATGTACAGAAATGAGCTTTTGCCTTATTAAATGACTATTGTAGAGTAGGATAATTCCTGGAATAATAACGAATAATGGGAAGCCTTGAAATGTTTAATTACAGACTTCTAAGCCATTTACAGTTCTAAAGGCATTAGTCCACAGTCCCTTCTTCTGAGCTGGATCCAGAAGGTGTGAGCCACTCACTTTTACAAACACCCAGGCCCAGAAAAGTATTGCCTAAAGTTACAGCATGAGTCAGAGGGCAAGTGGAGTGCAGAATCACTCATGGTCCCAGACACCCTCTATTAGACAACCCGATTATGAGATGAAATACTGGTAAACACAAGCTTCTGTACCCAGGAAATGCACTGTGAAGGGCATAATGAATTACTTATGCTGTGTAGTGTATGTATAAATCATATTAAAGCATGCTGAATGGTACATTATCATGCTTCTATTTTGCATTACAAAAGTAACTAATGTAAGCTGCAAAGTGTACTTTTAATCCATTATTCATTTCTAAAAGTAGTCAGACCACTATTCAAGTACCATAAAAGGCTACCAGGGTAAGCAAACCTGCTTTTCAATGGATGAAGATGAAACAGCAAGATTTTTAAATCAATTTTAAATTAGTCAGGCTGTATTTATCAAAACTTGTATCAAGTCTATGTATTCCCAGTTCAGATGGAGGAATTATGACAAACCATAACTTTGTCTCTACCCACCCCACCACACACACAAAAATTCTCTTTCTCCAGTCTAGCATCAATATAATTACTTTCATTATGTGTGATTCTCTGATACTGTTTATTTTACCTCATTTTAAATGTTCACACTGGTTCAAACATATTTTGTTTTCCTTCTCATTTCAGTTCAGCTCTGTACACTCTAGTTTTTCCACAGGGGCTGCCTCAAGGAGTCAGCACTTTTTCTATAAATGTTTCCTAACACAAAAGCAAGAACTTGGGGTGTCTCTATCACTCCGTATAGTGCTGGGGTGTCCCGAGCCCTCCATATAAAGCACCCCGCAAAAGCTTTTTAGTCAGGGTTCAAAATCCAGGAGCCAAAGAAGAAAAGGCTGATAGAAATTGATACAAAAGCAACATAAACAGGAAACCCAAATGACAAACTAAGAGGATGTTTGCACCCTAAATCACAAAGAGTCCAACCGCTTAATGTTTCATGAGTCTCAGAAATTGAGAAGGACTTCCCTGGTGGCACACTGGATAAGAATCTGCCTGAGAGGCCAAGCACCACAAAAACGATTAGCTCTCACTCATTGCAACTAGAGAAAGAACCTGCAGAGCAACGAAGACCCACTGTGGCCAAAAAGAAAGAAATAATTGCTTTAAAAACTATTAAAAAGAAAAAAAAGACATCGAGTAAAGTCCAACAGCCTAACTGAACAAAGGTCATGAACAAAGAAGTTACAGAGGGGGAAATATAAATGAAATACATATAAGAAAACTTGCAACTTCACTCGTGAAGTCCAATTCAAATTAAAGCTTCACAATGAAACCATTTCACACTGGCAAACATTTCCCCCAGTTTGATAATATAACTGTGACAGGGCTGTAGGGGAAATAAACACATAGGCTGGTGGGACTGCCGGTTAGACTAAATCTAGTGGATGGCAATAGGGCAACTCCTTATAAGGGTAACTCCCTATCAGAGTTCCTTGCTCTGACCCAGTAATCCCACTTCTGGGAATTTATCCTACATAGAGATTCATCCGCACCCTTATGAAATGGTATATATGCAAGGTTATTCACGACAACATGATTTGGAGCAGCAACACTTGGTCCATTAATAGATGTGATGGCTAATTTTATATGTCAGTTTGACTGGGCCACAGGCTGCAAATTATTTGATCAAATGTTATTCTGGGTATTCCCACGAGGCTGTTTTTGGATGAGATCTGAAGCAGTAGATTGAACAAAGCAGACTGCCCTCCCTAATGTCGGTGGGCTAGTTGAAAGTCTGAACAGTATATATTAGAAACAGTACTCACTACAGAAAAACAAATGGGGATGACCTTGGTGAGACCTTCTTCAGGGACCACTGACTTTCTTCTCTTGGAAAATTTTCAGCTTTCTATCTCAGGTATTTAGGGTCTGGACAGGCAGAATTTGCAGAAAAAGCTGCATCCCAATCCAGAGCCTGATTGACCTGTTGCTCTCCCCCAGTCAAGGGAGTTTACGTTGCTCAGCGACAGAAGGGTCCGGGTCATTGCTCTGAGAGATGATGGGAGGAGGTACCTGTTCTCCATTCTGACCCTGTCCTTGTGCATCTCCCCATCTCCCAGTAGAGGCTCTTCTTTAGCCAGAGCTATGGAACATTATCAGAGAAGGCAATGGCACCCCACTCCAGTGCTCTTGCCTGGAGAATCCCATGGACGGAGGAGCCTAGTAGGCTGCAGTCCATGGGGTCGCTAGGAGTCGGACATGACTGAGCGACTTCCTTTCACTTTTCACTTTCATGTCTTGGAGAAAGAAATGGCAACCCACTCCAGTATTCTTGCCTGGAGAATCCCAGGGACGGGGGAGCCTAGTGGGCTGCCGTCTATGGGGTCGCACAGAGTCAGACACGACTGAAGCAGCTTAGCAGCAGCAGCAGCAGAACACATTAACTAAATAACTGTTACGTGTATAACAAAATGTCTTAAATGCTCACCTTTACATGAAAAGGGAGATAAAGATACATATTGGTAATTGCTTATATTCACATTAAGAAATATTAAAAGAAACACAAAAGCAGTAAATAAATCATTTCACTAGGGTCAGAGTGAACCAGGATATATATGCATAAAGAGATACTTTTTCAGTCCTTTTGCTTTTTGAATCATGTGAATATATTATTTATTCAAAAAGGCTAAAATAAATTTTAAAATAACTAATAGTGTTTCTTGATCACATCACCCTAATTGATTTCTTATAGGCACTATCACCATCAGAGATATTCTTGTTTAGTTACTAATTTCCCTATTTTCTGTGCTTTAGGACAGGGGTCAGCAAGGTATAGCCCATGAGCCAAATTCAACCCTCCTCTTATTTTGTAAATAACATTTCAGCAATAAACAGACATGCCCATTTATTTTCATATTTCTCAGGCTGCTTTTATGCTACAGGGGCAGAGATGAATGGCTGTGACTGAGACCAAATGGCCCAAACGCCTAAAATATTTACCATCTGGCCTTTTCCAGAAAGAGTTTGCTGATATTTGCTCTAGAATTCGAATTCCTTCTTAACAGAATGTGAAGGTAGGGGCTTCCCAGGTGGCTGGTGGCAAAGACCCTGCCTGCCAGTGCAGGAGATGTGGATTTGAATCCTGGGTCAGAAGATCCCCTGGAGGAGGGCATGGCAATCCATTCCAGTATTCTTGCCTGGGAAATCCTATGGACAAATGAGCCTGGCGGGCTACAGTCTGCAGGGTCACAAAGAGTCAGATGTGACAGATCATGCACACACGCACAAGGGTAGGAAGCTTATTTGGTCTCCAAAATATTCCTGCAGTTCAGGTCAGTTCAGTCACTCAGCCATGTCTGACTCTTTGAAACCCCATGGACTGCAGCACGCCAGGCTTCCCTGTCCATCACCACCTCCCAGAGCTTGCTCAAACTCATGTCCATCAAGTCAGTAATGCTATCCAACCATCTCATCCTCTGTCTTCCCCTTCTCCTCCTGCCTTCAATCTGTCCCAGCATCAGGGTCTTTTCCAGTGAGTCAGTTCTTCACATCAGCTGGCTAAAGTATTGGAGTTTCGGCTTCAGCATCAGTCCTTCCAATGAATATTCAGGATTGATCTCCTTTAGGATGGACTGGTTGGATCTCCTTGCTGTCCAAGGGACTCTCAAGAGTCTTCTCCAACACCACAGTTCAAAAGCATCAGTTCTTTGGTGCTCAGCTTTCTTCATCATCCTACTCTCACATCCATACAGGACTACTGGAAAAATCATGGCTTTGACTAGACGAACTTTTGTTGGCAAAGGAATGTCTTTGCTTTTAATATGCTATCTAGGTTTATCATAGCTTTTCTTCAAAGGAGCAAGTGTCTTTTAATGTCTTGGCTGCAGTCACCATCTGCAGTGATTTTAGAGCCCCACAAAAATAAAGTCTTTCACTGTTTCCATTGTTTCCCCATCTATTTGCTGTGAAGTGTATTCCTTACAATCTTTAATAGGGTCTAGGTTGATTTTCCTGAAAGACAAACTCTGAGCTGGAGATCAGTGAACAGCAGGCTTCTTAGGGCTGCTCCTAGGATCACCTGAGGGAAGGAAAGGAGCCAAGAAGCAGGGAGGAGTCAAGCACCCCCACCACTCTGCCCCCTCCCCCAGTCTCAAAGGACTGTCTCACCTGACCACCACGGTGCTTCCTAAAGGTGGAATGACCCTCCAGAGCTCCAGACGAGTTGAGACGGCTAGGGCTTTCTGGCCCCACTTGGATCTGTCATTGCATGGGGGTATCCTGGAAAGGAGATCTGATTTTCTTTCTTCAGTCGAAACAAATCCTGAAGCAGTGTCACCAGTGACAGGTATCTGCCAACAGGACTCCTCAAAGCTGGGATGTGAAAGGGAAAGTGTTAATCATCCAGTTGTGTCCAGCTCTTTGCAACCCCATGGACCATGTAACTCGTCAGGCTCCTCTGTCCGTGGAATTCTCCCGGCAAGAATACTGGAGTGGGTTGCCGTTCCCTTCTCCACAGGATCTTCCCAACAAAGCAGTCAAACTTGGGTCTCCCACAGTGCAGCAGATTCTTTACGGTCTGAACCACCAAAGCTGGGATAATAAGGATTTAATTTGGGGTGGGGGCGCATACGACATAACATCCAACACAACATAGCATTCATCCCTGACAATACGTGAGCAACTGTGTGAGTGTGTAAGCATATATCTTCCAGTGATGACTCCATCTCTTTGGAAAGTCTCCTTGAGTAGATTTTATTCTCATCACCTTTCTTTGGGTTTTATAGTACGTGTCTTAGTTTGTGTGGTCTTCCCTGGTGGCTCAGACGGTAAAGCGTCTGTCTACACATGCGGGAGACCCAGGTTCGATCCCTGGGTTGGGAAGATCCACTGGAGAAGGAAATGGCAATCCACTTCAGTACTATTGCCTGGAAAATCCCATGGACAGAGGAGCCTGGTAGGCTACAGTCCATGGGGTCGCAAAGAGTCGGACACGACTGAGTGACTTCATTCATTAGTTTGTGTATGCTCAGATGCAGACTCTGAGACAATGACTGGAGTTCAACTACTATATAAATATATATATATATTTAAACAATTTTAAATATATTTATTTATTTTAAATATATTTATTTTTAAACAATTTTAAATATATTTATTTTTCCCCCTGACATGCAGGGAACACCAGTAGAGGAGAGAAGTCAGAGAAGGTAAGGCAGTTAACCCACTACCTGTGGCAACAGAGTCATCCCCTAGTATCTGAGGGCCATTGGTTTCAGGACCTACACTAGATACCAAGTTGCACGGAGGCTCACATGCCTTGTATAAAATAGCATAGTACTTGCATACATCCTACACACATCCTCCATATACTTTATATCATCTCTAGATTATTTGTAGTATCCAATGCAATGTAAATAGTATGTGAACAGTTTCTGGTAAATGTTAGATTCAAGTTTTGCATTTTGAAACTTCCTGGAATTTGGGGGATTTTTTGGAATATTTTTTATCCTTAAACCCACAGAAGCAGAACTTGAGCCACTTGTATGGATTACTGCTGCTCAAAGTGAGGTTCAGAGAATAGTGCCCATCCAGGAATGGTTTGTCACTAAGTTTACAAACTACAGTTGTCAATTCCACCTCATTCTGATCCTCAGATTCTGAGCAGAATTTTTCCTCCATTCACTCAACACCGTTAATTACCTTTAACTTAAAGTTAAGAGCCAATGTCCGGTGGAAAACACTACACCAATTACAGATTGGTAATTTTCACAGTTTTCTAGCAGGTGAAATAGCTCCCATCCCGAATAAGTTTTTATCCTTTGAATCTAGAGAGTCTATATTTCTCATTATAAAACAATGGTTCCCATGGGAACAAAGTATCAGATTCTCTTAGCAACCATTGCAGCTCCTATAACATTGATAAACTTGGTATCAATATCAAACGACATTTACTGAGTGCTTCTTGTTACTGTAAAACCAAGCTTACCATAATTTAACTTTAAAAAATCTAAGCAGGATATAAAACATCATATAAACTGTGGTATGTACAAAATAAAGTACGTGTAAAATACAAAAAGACCTCAGAGAAATAAACTAAAATATTAATTCTTTCTTTCTTGATGAACGTGTGGTCTAAATTTTTGCTTTGTGCACTAAATAACTGTAACACCAAAAGGAGAGAGAACTCTAAACACGATATAATATAAACACATCTTTTAACTCAGAGATGAAGAGTGGACGTATCATTAAGCTCTAAGCTGTTGGTCACAGCATTTTCTTCTCTTGACTTCATGACTATATCACTAGATGAGAGGGTACCAATCACTTAACCACTGGCCTTTAGATTCTTTCCATGAAGAGTGATGTCTAAGTTGCTTTTGAACTCAAAGTCAAAAACTTTATAATTTTACTTTCCCACAATAATTATATGTGGAGGCATGCCCCAATAGTATTGAAGCAGTTTGCAGGTTTTGGAGAGCATAATGCTAACCAGGGAAATAAGAAATAACAAGTGTTGATGATATGGAGAGAAGAGAACCCTTGTACACTGTTAATGGAAATGTAAATTGGTACAGTCATGATGGAAAACAGTATAGAGGACCCTCAAAAATTAACAATAAACCTACCACGCAATTCAGCAATTTCACTACTGGGTATATACGTGAAGAAAATGAAATCGCTGTCTGGAAGAGATACCTGCACTCCACTGTTCACTGCAATATAAATTACAATAGCCAAGACACAGTTCACGTGGATGGACCTTCAAGGCATTATGTTAAGTGAACTGAAGTCAGAGAAAGACAAATACTATATATTCGCACTTATATATAGAATCTAGGAAAACTGAACTCATAATTATTGAAAATAGATTGGTGGTTGAAAGAGGTAGGGCTGGCAAAATGGGTAAAAGTGATTCAAAGGTATACTTTCAGTTACAAAATAAATAGGTTCTGGAGATCAATATATTTGAAAGTTGCTAAGAGAGTAAATCTTGAAAGTTCTCATCACAAGAAAAATAATTATAGCTACGTGAGGTGATAGATTTTAACTAAACTTATTGTGGCAAACATTTTTCTATATAAACCTGTCTAGATCATTATGAAGGCTGTACACCTTCAACTAACACATGTCAATTATATCTCAACAAAACTGGAAAAACATAAATAAAAGGAGAATCTCCAGAAGAGTTTCTTATAAGCCGATGACCGGGCTGCACCTTCAGATTCTCCATCAGTAGTTTAGACTAGGGCATTTTTATCATGGCTTCCCAGAGGTTCTAACATAGGTCACATTTGGGCATTAATCCACAATCTATGTGCAAATCTTGAGACTTAAAAATCATCAAGAAAAGAAGCCATTTGACATAAGAGAATGAGTCTTCCTTGAGATCATCCCAAGCTAAGTGGTACAGTTGGAACTTAGGGCAGTTTGGGACCTCAGGTATTTAACTGAGACTCATCTATTCATTCCAGTCCCTTTCTTACATTCATCCTAGACCTCAGCTCCATCAGTATTTTTTCCACTCTTTGCAGCGTCATTCTGCACCAGCTGTAGTATCCTCTGTGACTCAGCACAGAAACATAACAAGATTCTTCACATGTGGGGCCCGACACCTGGAAATGGACACGCTTTTCCCTCAGAGACGAGACCTGCCTCACGCTCTCTAATAGAAACAACGCCTGCTTTGTCCAATGCAATAGCAGCCGCTGGCCTGCCACTGGCGATATGAAAGCTAACAATAAAGGATAGAGACAAATGTAAAACAGTTTGTGTAATATATTTAATCCTCCGTACTCAGAGTGAGTGAAGTCTCTCAGTCATGTCTGACTCATTGCGATCCCATGGATCGGTAGCCTGCCAGGCTCCTGCATCCATGGGATTCTCCAGGTGAGAGTACTAGAGTGGGTTGCCATTTCCTTCTCCAGGGGATCTTCCCAACCCAGGGACTGAACCCAGGTTTCCTGCATTGTAGGCAGATGCATTACCGTCTGAGCCACCAGGAAGTCCACCATACTCAGAAGCAGTTGACAAACTAAACTACAAAACCAGCAGGCTTTTACTGGAAACTTTCTTCTACTGGGAGTATGAAACAAGGATCCACCTGTGAGCAAAGAGGAAAAACCTTCCCTAAAGGGGTCATTTCTTGAAGATAAGCAAATTTTTAAAATCCACAAGAAATGTCTTTCTTAGGTGTTTACTGCAAAAAGATATTTTTAAATTTAGTAACCAGGAGAAAGCACTGTGTTAACTGTATGATGCTGAGTTTTGATGTGAGGTTGGAATGGGAAAGGTGTTCATGTCTGTTGCTTATTATTGTTCAACATAAATTCTATTTACTTAAAAAGAAATTTGTTTTGCCTATTCACAAGTGTTTTTACCGAATTATATAACCATCAGGGATAGATGAACAACCCCATGGTTGCACATCACTGCCCATGCCTGACGATATCAAAGTGTTAAAGTATCTGCCAAATGTTGGATGGGGGAAAGTGTTTTATTGTTGCTTCTATTTGTCTTTATATCATTACTATAAAGTTGATCAGCTTTTTTAAGTCCACAAGCCATCTCTTGCCTCTTTTGTGAAATCACATATGTTTGCTTTGCTCATATTTCTATTGGATGTGTTCTATTTTTATTTGCATGAAGACGTGCTTTGTAGATTCTGATGTTGGTGCTTGGCCATAGCTTCTCTGTAAATGCATCATGGGCTTAAGAAAACGTAAGATCTGAAAATCAGTGCGTAAAACACAGTGGAGCATAACGAAACACATTTCAAGTGCATCCTTACCTTATAACAAAAGGTTATTTACCTACACTTTGAAATAAGAATAATCCCTTCAGCATTTAAAATATCATTGGTTTGGTTATAATTTATTTCTTGATCTGGGTGCTGGTTATATGTATGGGTGGTTAACTTTGTGAAATTTCATGGAGCTGTAAATGCATAGGTTGATACCCTTTACCATAAGTAAGTTATATTTTAGTTAAAAGTTTACCTAAAAATTCATTAGTTTATATCCCAGTGTGCATACAACTTTTCATGGATGTGAGTCTGCTATAACTTTTGTTGAAGATGGTACATTAGAAAACTTAGCGACAGAGGGAAAAGATAACACAACAGAATGAGTTTCTGCGAGTCAAATGAGGCCACAAGAGGTAAGTCAAGATAAAGGGTAACCCAGTGTCAACAGGATGGCATGCTGTCTAATACAGCCATTTTTAGGATAAAGTCAGAACTGATCATTTTTATTAGTCTCTCTCATTTAAACAAGACTAACAAATTAAGATACAGACTGGGGCCATGAAGGTAAAAATGTCTTGCCTCTGGAATACCATTCCTAAGAGAAGTAGAGTGGAATTACAAAAGACAGGATTTGAAAACTGAACTGGCCACTCCCTACTCACCTGAGCCCTTGTTTATTCCGTTGTAAAAGGGAGATAATAAACACAACCATGTGGGGTTGCTATGAAGACTAAGAAAAGCACACACATGAAGTGCTCGTCCAGTGTCTGCCTCAGATTATAGTAATTAGGATTGTTTCTGTCCCAAGATGTGAAAATTTTGAGGGGAAAAAAATGTTTCTAATTGGAATGACTTAAATTTGTTTAAAAGGCAAAACTGAATTTTTTTTTTTTCCGTGGAGCACTAAAAACACTTTCAGGACCAATATATGATTTCTATGTGATGAAAGAGTGGGACTTGGTGTTTTTCCCTGTTAGTTTTTGAGTATGATGTGGAGCATGCAGGCTTCTAAGTAGGTACTGATGATTGGTGCTTAAACTCTTAGCAGTTAATATAAACCTTGGATTTACATGGCTTTCAATTTCCTTTGCAACAGTTGCCTGAGTCGGGTTTATCACCCTTATCCTGCTGCACTCAGGAGGACAGAGAAGGTGAAAAGAACAGTCAAGCTGGTGAGGCTGTCTTAACGTAAAACTGTTTTGAGCGAGCAGCAGCTATAATTTTTCTGCCCAAATCAAAATCTCATGAAGTTGTGTTTAGACAGGGCTTAGTTCTACACTTCAAATTTACTTGTGTACACTTATCTAAATACCTTAAGGATTCAAGTGGGGTGCCCCCCGCCATAAACTACCTTACAGCAATCATATGCTGTTTGGTTAACATCAAATAGATCTATATCTACAAAAACCTTTCTCAATATAAGCAGGAATCTGAACATAAAAGCCCTTAAAAATAATACTGGAGCCCAGATTAAACTCACAAACGCTAGGAGGGTTAACAGGGGTTGAGGGACACCCTCTCCCTCCTTCGCTCTGCTGTTGTGATTGTTGAGACTTGGTGAACTGGAACAAAATTGACAAGGGGCAAGCTTGTCGTTTCAAGTCTCCCAGATTAAATTGACACCTTGTTTTTAATTTCATTTCCTTTTTTATTTAAAAAAGAACTTGTTATTCACATCTTGAAATTACGCTAAATAAGTTAACTGTCCCAGCAGTCTCTCTGCCTGGTTGCTCACTGGACAAAACACAAATGTGTTATCAAAAATAGCCTCTCAGCCATAAAAAACGAATGAAATAATGCCATTTGCAGCGACATGGGTGGACCTAGAGATAGTCATGGTAAGTGAAGTAAGTCAGACAGACAAAGACAAGTATCTTGTGATATCACTTATATGTGGAACCTAAAAAAAAAAAGAGACAAATGAACTTAATATAAAACAGAAGCAGATTTACAGACAGAAAACAAACTTACAGTAAACAAAGGGAAAAGGAGAGGGCAAGGAATAAATTAGGAGTTTGGGATTAACAGATGCTACAGATAAAATACACAACAAGATCCTACTGTATAGCACTGGGAACTCGACTCAGTATCTTGTAATAACCTACAATGAAAAAGAATCAGAATACAAATAACTGAATCACTTTGCGGTACACCTGAAACTAACACAACATTTAAAATCCACTGTAATTTTTTAAAAGTTTAAAAAAATAGTCTCAACATAGGCAGCTCAAGACAAACATTAATGTTGGCTGAGGAGGGGTCTAAGGAACGAAGTAACCTGCATCTGGAAATCCCCTACCTAGGGTGCTTTACAAAACAGCACCAAGATCTTTATACTCAAGTTCACTGCAGGTACTGGAAAACAGAGGCAGAAATTCAGTCTATATTTTCAAAGGAAATTATTGGGAAATGGAATTAATCATTGATTTGAGCAAAGATTTGAAGCTAACAGATCTCTGGTTGCTAAACCTTGCCTCTTATTCTTTGTCATTCTCAGCAAGATTTCGTGACTCCATTTTATTATCTATGACATGAGAAAAACACAAGCACGCTTTATCTTCTACAATTGTTGTGCCTTTGAAAACTTGTGTGAACTGAATTGTGGAAAATAAAATTATAAGCTCTGAATTTATCAAGAGAAAAAAATTAAAAACCAGGAGCATCATGTGACATGGATACACATACAAACATCACTCAAAAACTTTGAATGAGTAAGGTTTGGATTATCTGAGATTTTTATAATGGAATAAATAGTACATGTCTGTTTCAGCTAAAGAACAGCAACTGCTTTGAGTTATTCATGTTTTTAAACAAACTAATAATAGATTGGAGCAATTTTTATTGCATTTGATTATATATTTGGGTCAGATTTTTCTCTGGACCCTCCTCTTTAGGTGAACAAAGGATGCTGTTACATCACGACTGACTTTTTCATAAGCCACGACAGTTACTGTTGTGGAATACTAAATGTGACCCTAGTGGCCCGGTGGCATTAGTGAATCTTCCAAAAGTGCCCACTGTTCTCCTTGGAAATAATTTCATCAGTGACAGGCTGCAACTGAGGAATTTCTGATAAGCAATGAGCACACATCAAATCCAGGCGCATTATGCAAGGGTTTACACTGTTAGCAGAGACATAGCAGGGGTGGCCTGTTGAAAAGCATCTGTGAAAAACTTCTGCTATTATTATGGAAGCAGTAGGCAATATTCAAATAGAGGTGACTCAGTCATTTAAATAAATATGTTTTTAATCATAAAATGTTACTGCTCTACAGACCCGTTTTTCCTATTAACATGTTGGAGTTACTGTTGATGAGATTTAGTGTTTTAAGGGCAAAGTCTTATGAAAGGCAGCATCAAAGGACACAGCAGTATTCTTCTGAAGCTGTGAATCATTATTTATCTGTGTGAAATCTAATGGCACTTAAATCTGTATTCAAATCATCTAAGCAACAAAAACACAGACTTAGATGACCACAGAAGGTGTGCCCAGCAAAAGGCTTCTCCTCTTTGTTACTTTTCATACCCCTGCCATTGCCGCTGCTGCTGTTTAGTTGCTAAGTTGCATCTGACTCTTTTGTGACCCCACCAAGCTCCTCTGTCCATGGGATTTCCCAAGCAAGAATACTGGAGTGGGTTGCCATTTTCCCTTCCAGGGGATCTGCCTGACCCAGAGATGGAATGAGTCTCCTTGGCAGCCAGATTCTTTGCCACTGAGCCACCTGGGAAGCCCCTTCATACCTCCGAGAAAAAACAAAAACAAACAAAAAACAAGGTTGGAAGTTGGAATATTGCCGGTGGGGAGGTCACAAGTTAGTATTTCAGAAGACAGCTCATTTTTGACGTACGACTGTGTTTGAGATATTGATTACAGCTTATACCCAAACAGTCCCCCTCAAGAGAGAATGGCCTACACACATGGCTGCTGAAGGGGAAGACTTGGATGACCTTGTTCCTGGTGATGCCCTTTCCTTCCCCCCAGCCCCCTCTCCCACTTGGTAATTGTTGATCGGATCAGAGGTGGGCTTCTAACCCACCCAAGGCAGCCATTCTGGCCATCTGATGTCTGGCCATCAACTACACCAATCAGATTTCTTCTCTCACAATGTTGACATAAGAAAGACTTAAAAAAAAAAAAAAATCTGGAAGGGGACTGCCCTGGTGGTTCAGTGGTTAAGATTCCCTGCTTCCACTACAGGGTGTGAGGGTTCCATCATTCAGGGAACTAAGAACCCACATGTTACATGGTGCAGGCAAATTAATTAATTAATTGGTCAGCTTTCAGATATATTAAAAAGAAGAAGAGTCAGAGCCTTAAAAGGCAACATTTGCTCCTGAAACTTTCAAGGAACAAAAATGATGGGTATAAGGGAGTATCTTGGAGGGGTCACCTGCTGAGACTCAGCTAGGCATGGATGTGACGGCAGGCCTCACCTCCCGAACAGAGTCTCTGCATTCAGTTGCATTGCCCAATTTTCCTGAGGTTGCACATACCCATTTGATGAGCCAGAGGAGGAGAGAGGAGAGTAACAGAGGCTGCATCACAAGGAGCAAGCTCAGAACCCCAGAGAGGAAAGGAAAACAAAAACCCCTAAACAATGAAGAAAACCATTGGGCAGGAAGGGTAGGCTGGAGGCTGCTATGAGAGCTTGGGTATCAGGAGAGAATTGTGATTTGGGGTACAGTCTGAGAACTCTACCTGAAAGCTTGAAGCTGTCTTTCCCAGTCTCTCTTCCTTCGTCCAACCCTTCCCAGGCAGGGGGAGGATGTATAATACAACCCAAGATCACTATCATTTGCCATGGCAACCACCCATCCCCAGATCTCCTGGCCCAGAGGAGACTGGAAGGAGAAGACACTTCACCAGGACAGAGAAGATAAGAGTGTGTAAGCAGAAGTCCTGGGGTGTATCGGAGGGCAGGGCTGCTCTGTGCTGCCAGGCGGCAGCGTGGGCTATGCTGGTGGGAAACCTCAGTGAGGGTTAAACTGGCAGCCAGCACAGCAGAGGGCAGAGCCTCAGAAGCTGTGATGGCTAATTTTATGTGTCAATCTTACTAGGCTCAGGGATGCCCAGGTAGCTGGTAAAACATGATTTCTGGGTGTGTCTGTAAGAGGTGAACAACTGAATCAGTAAACTGAGTAAAGAAGCTCATTCTCCCCAATGTGGGTGAGCACCATCTAATCCACTTAGGGTCTGAATAGAACAAAAGGCAGAGAAGGGGCACATTTTCTCTTTTTCCAGGAGCTGGGACATCCATCTTCTCCTGCCCTCGGACGTCAGATCTCTTGATTCTTGGGTCTTTAGCGCATGTGCATATGAAGTCACTTGAGTCGTATCCGACTTTGTGACCCCATAGACCATAGCTCGCCAGGTTCCTCTGTCCATAGGATTTCCCAGGCAAGAATACTGGAGTGGGTTGCCATGCCCTTCTCCGAGGATCTTCCTGACCCAGAGCTAGACCTGCGTCTCTTGCATCTCCTGCATTGGTAAGCAAGTTCTTTACCACTAGCACCACCACGGAAATGTGGGTCTTTAGACTCTAAGTCAACAATTCCACCAGCTTTCCTGGTTTTCCAGCTTGAAGATGGCAGACTGTGGGACTTCTCTGCTTCCACAATCATGTGAGTCAATTTCTATAATAAATTCATCATCTATCTATCCTGTTAGTTTTGTTTCTCTGGAGAATCTTGACTAATACATAAGGTAAATGAGTCTCCTCCCTACACACACCTTAAGGAGGAGTAGAGCTGAGGTTTTGCCATTTGGCAAAAGAAGACTAGGAATAAGGTGACAGCTAAGTGGGTGGTGTCCCACAAAGATGATGGAGGAAGTGGAGGAGATGAAAGCCAGTCACTGGGAACCAAAATCTCACCTGGCTCCCTCCCCCACCTTAAAGAGACTTCCCCTTTCCCACCGCACCCGACCCCCAACCAGGTGACAATAACAGACCTGGTCCCCATGCGCACTCTCACCAAAATAAAAGGCACAACCAAAAGCAGAATAAACCCAATCTGAGCGCCAGGGAGTCTAGAAAGCAATCTTTGGCGTTTTGTCAGCAATAAAATGCAAGTTTCCGTTTTTAATTTTGGGAAATTTCATATTGCACAATTTACTATGTCTCCTTGAGCTGCCAGTACTATTTGCCATCTATTTGGTATCTGGACCAAACCCAAGCATTTACTGGCAGAGGTTGCTTTTACTGGTTTGGGCTGTGTTGCAGATAAGTTAGAAAAACAGGCTCTGGAGCCAGACTTCATGAGTTCAAATCCCGCCTCAGTTACTTGATGGGGGTGCCTCTTAAGGAAAGCACTCCACTCCTCTGTGCCAAGATTCCTACTACCCAAGGTGGTTGTGAGGATAAAACCAAGCGACCAACTTTTCTGGTTTGCTCAGAACTGAAGGGCTTCCCTAGGATGCTGGACTTCCAGTGCAAACACTGGGAAAGTCCTGGGAAAACTAGGATGTGCCAGTCACCTAAGGGAGAAATAAGCTATTGTAGGTAAAGCACTAAAAACAATGGGTGCTCAATAAATATTAGCCACTGATACTAGTGAACTTGCTATGACTGACTGTTGCAACGGTCATTGCTTCCCCCTGAACTTGGAGGTCTGGGACTAGTGTCCTGGTCTTTTCTGAAGGATAAGATCACTTCCACTTCTCCAGAGCTCTAGAATCACTGGAAACAGAGGCAAAGATGAGACTGGTGTGCTTGTGTGCATGCACAGGGAGGATGAGCCAGGCTCCAGCCTCTTCTTCTGGCCTGGGATAACGCTGGAGGTGCCCCTGACCTCCCCTAGTGCCCTCCCCACTCTGCCATGGGCCCACTTGCACCATGCTGGCTGTCTGGCTGGTCTGCACTGGAGATCTACAGACAGAGCACACTCTGCCGAGTGAAGACTTCTAGTCTTTGGAATCCGATTTCTCCTCGGGACACCCTGAGTCTCCCCAGAATTTCCAAGTGAATTTCGAAAAACGAAAGGACCATATGCTTGCACACTCTGATCTGGCATCCTGGGAGTTTCTATTTCTCACAAGCTCTTCAAACATTTTATCAGTGAGAGGTTTGTGAGTTTCCTCACTGCCTGGTCTTGAATATAAGGGAGAATGATGTACATACGAGGCACTTTGGTGCAGAACTTAAGTGTTTAGAGATTCTAGATTGCTTCAGGGTGATCACGGGCAGCTTTTCCCCTTTAAATCTTGGCTTCCACAATTGCCAAGTTGAGATAATAATTGCTAAGATTTACAAAGCATTTACTATGTGCTGAACAACTAATATATCTTAATTAATCCTTTAAGACAAATCAAAGGTTATACATTTTAAGAATCCCTTTTATAGAAATCTGAGGCACAGAGAGAAATAACTTGTCCAAGGTCACACAGTTTGCAAGGAGAAGAATCAGATTCAAATTTGAGAAGTCTGGCTCCAGAATTCAAAAACTTTCAACAAAGTGTATTCTGACTCTATGCCCACCTCACTGGTTTTTGCAAGAAATAAAGTAACACAAAGATGCTTAGCATATAGTAAGCATTAAGTAAATCTTTGTTTTATTTATTTTTTTCAGGGTAGGGGGCTGAAAAGATAGTCAAGATAAATGGTTCAGCATAATCTTCATCCACATATAAGAACAGACAATGAGTCTACTAAGCTAGCCTGACATTATTAGAAAAGTTTAACTAGTATTTATTGAGCATGTATCCAGTGACTATTGCTATACAAAGAAATTGGGGTGGAATAGTGAGTGAAACCAGACATTGTTTCTACACTTCTGAAGATTATTGCCCTGAGAAAGAGATTAAAATTGAGCAAATCGTTCCACTCAGAAAAAAGGAAAATGAACAATCCAAAAGGAAATTAAGAAAACTGGCAATCATTTCTTGGACATGACACCAGAAGCACAGGCAACACAAATAAAAAGTAGATAAACTGGACTACAAGGATAATTAAAAACTTCTGTGCATCGAGAGACACAATCAAAGGAGAGAAAAAGCAACCTATACAACAGGAGGGAATATTTGCAATTTATATATCTGATAAGGAGTAAACACCCAAACTATACAAAGAACTCCTACAACTCAACAAGAAACCAAATAACGTGATCAAAAAACTGGCAAAGAACTTGAACAGACATTTCCCCGAAGAAGATACAAATGACCAACAAGCACATGAAGAAGTGCTCAGGGTCGCTAATCTAAGGGAAATGCAAATCAAACCACAGTGAGATACCACCTCATACTCCTCAGGATGGCGACTGTCAGAATCACAAAAACGAAAACAACAAGCATTGGCAAGGATGTGGGAAAACTGGTACCTAATGTAGTCAAATTCACAGAGAAAACAAGAAGAAGAGTGACTGCCAAGGGCTGAGGAAGGGAAGAAATGGGAGTTGATGGGTAAAGAGTTTTCATTTTTTAAAAGATTGTTTTGATGTGGACTGGTTTTAAAGACTTCACTGAATTTATTACAGTACTGCTTCTGTTTCATGGCTTGGTTTCTTGGCCATGAGGCATGTGGGATCTCAGCTCCCCAACCAGGGATGGAACCTGTACCCCCTGCGTTGGAAGCTGAACTCTTAACCACTGTATCACCAAGGTAGTCTCCAGAGTTTTCCTCTAGCAAGATGAAAGGAGTTCTGGAGAAGGATGGTGGTGACGGCTGCGCAGAAATGGGAATGTACTTAACGTTACTGAACAGTACACTTCAAAACAGTTAAGATGGTAAGTTTTATGTTACATGCATTTTACCACAATTTTAAAAGATACGTTTAAAAGAGGAGTGGAACACATGTGTAATGAATGCTGCAAAGGATTTGGGTTCAAGGTACATATAAGGCAGCCCTGACCTGTGTGGGGGGTGGGTGAGAGAAATTTCACTACATGCGGAGCTGGGTGAGTAGGAGTTTGCTGGGGCAGGAAAGAAGCAATGAGAAAAGCATTGCAAAGTCCTTGTGAGGTGAGGGTGCTTCATTCATTTGGGATAGTTTATTAATTATCAACTAAGTATCATTTGTTTCCATCTGGTTATTTCTACCTTTTTCTTTTTAAACTGAGACATAGCATACAAACAAAGATTGCAAAACCTTAAATGAACTGCTCAGTATATGTAGTACCAACACTTTGAATCAAGTAACAGTCAAAAGGAGTATTGCCATGCTTCCGTCCCCCTTCCTGGCCCTTTCTTTGGAGACAGTAGAGGGCAGAGGCGAGGAGACATCAACAGAGAGCTGGTCCAGAGGGAAGGAGACCGAAGAGATGTGACAGCTAAATGAAAACGTGATCCTGAACTGGATCTTGGACCAGAAAGGAAAAAGATGTTGTCGGGACAGTCGGTGAAATCTGAATAGAGTCTGAATAGAGTCTGAATAGAGTCTCTGGATTGGCTGTCAGCAGTGCTGACTTCCTGATCTGGATGCTGCGTTGTGCTTATGTAGGACAGAGTCTTTGTCTTTTGAAAATATTCTTTCACGCATTTAGGGGTTGATGGGCACGCTGCTGAAGTGAAGTGAAAGTCACTCAGTCGTGGCCGACTCTTTGTGATCCTGTGGACTGTACAGTCCATGGAATTCTCAGGCCAGAATACTGAAATGGGTAGCTATTCGCTCCTGCAGGGGATCTTCCCAACCCAGGGATCGAACACAGGTCTCCCCACATTGCAGGCGGATTCTTTACCAGCTGAGCCACAAGGGAAGCCCATGATGCTGAAACTTGCTTTCAAATATTTAGAAAAAGAATAACAATAATAAGTGTGTATGCAGATACCTATAGATAGAAAGGGGGGAGAAAGAGAGAAAACACACAAATGTGTCAAAATATTAACAATCAGGATATCTGAGCTGGAGGTGATAGGGGAGTTCTATGTATTAATCTTGCACCTTTTCCAAAAGTTTGTAATTATTTCTAAGTAAGATATTTTTCAAAGATATTCTTTATGATTGAAAGGAATCCACAGGTGAGGCTGTAGGTAACACAGGTGAGATCAGAAAGGAATGGCAACGTTGTCTATCGCCGAATTTGAAAAAGGAAAGTTTGGGAGAAAAGAAATTCGTAGTGTTTCCTGTTATTCTTTTCAGAGTGAAGTAGGCTATCCTGAAACGAACTCACCGGAGGTTACAGACATAATACACAAGCACTCTGATTCAGCATCTGCTTGGGTTCACATGAACTGGTCATCAGACCTGGGAATCTGGGTCCCTTTTCTGGATCACCGCCCAGCACGATTCCGAGACATATCCTAGACCAACCTTCACACCGCCCTTTGCAGCCTCAGAAAAATGAAGGATGGAGGGAACCTAACAACAGGATCTGGCTGACGATGACGACAAATCTGGGCCAAGTTGTAAATCCAGAAGCTGCTGAAGTGAAACTGGAACAAACACAGGGACTCGGTGTTTTCATTCATCTGCAAGATCACCCAACGCCCCGTTCAAGTCTGGGCACGAGTCACCAGGTTTCCACACACACCTACCCCGTGAAGTGCAGTGAGCACCTGGGTGTGTGGTGCTGAGGGAGACTTCTGTAGGAAACACCCCGCGAAAATGAGAGAGGAGGCCCGGATCTCGGTCATCCACGCAGGCGCCGCGCCTGACGCGCGCACGTGGGTGCGGGACAGCTGCGCTGACCAGCGCTTGCTGTTACCAGCGTTCAGGTTGGATGCCCTTGTGTAATTATATCACATAAACAAGTTTGTTTTTAAAAACAGACTGAAAGCTCTAAGTATAGCCTATTAGATTCTTTGGGGGAAACTGCTATAGGATTAGTGAACTCAGCTCTGTGCCCCTGAAAACTTCAGAAGCTGGTTTGAAGGTGGGGTGGGGTGGGGATGTAGAATTAGTATTAATGCATTGGTATTAGAATAAAAGCATCCAGGCTTTCTTTTCATAGTCATGAGAAAATTGTCAGATTACTTCTGTCTACAACCAAACTTCAAGTTTCTTAAGCAAATATGTAATGATTGGTGAAAATAATCCATTTATTGACCAAAAACATCTTTGCGAGGTGGGCAAAGGAAGAGACAAACGTTGAAATTTTACTCACTCATTTAAAAAAGCTAGGCATAGCAACAATCTCTGAGGGGAACAAGAGAATATTGCTAGAGTTTCTTATTTTAAAAAGGGGAAAGGAAAGCAATATTATGATTATCATTGTTGTTACTATTACCAGTACTATTATTTTGCTTACTTGAGCTTTGAACTCATCACGCTCTTCCTGTGGGGGAAAAAATCCAGCTCTCAACCCCAGTTTTCTTACTTATCCCTAACTCTCAAAATTTTACCATTGTCCTTTCTTTGATGGTAATCCAGTTCATTTTCAGGTTCCACTTTTCCCAGTAGATGTCTGACGACCGCCCATCTGTCCCCCAGATTATGTTTAATGCCCAAAATGAGCACAAGTGTCTGAGCTTCTTCAGTCCATCCATGGCTACTCCTGCCCACCCAGAGTTCTGGATTTGCGTTGTATTCCTTCATATCCTGTGCATCTGCCTTTATCTGCTCCATCCTTTCATCTCCAGTCTCTTCCATGTAGGTTCCTACCTCCGTGTCTTTCTGAGTTCCTCCAGGGACCCACATCTCCCTCTTCATCCTACCCCTCCCCATGAAGTGGGTCCAGAACCTCCCTACTGTCCCTCCAGACTTTTCTTTTTGTGGGATTCTATTCCCAGACCCCTCCTTGAACAGTCCTCCTTGCTTTTGTTGATGTGCCCATCTCTGGACCATCTTCCCCTCCAGTTAGCTCCCTTCCTGCCCACACCCATCCTCTACACTGCTGTTAGAGTTCTAGCCCCAGCCCTCATTCCTCTTCACTTCACTTTACCAGAGTGCTTTCTCCCTCCTCCCACATCCCAGGATCAGCTCTTCCCTCTGGTTCTTCCTCCCTCTCCCCCTTCCCTCATGCAGGTGATCCATACGTCTTGAATATCTCTGAATGTCTTTCATAGCCCCCTTCCTTTTGGTCTTAGTCCCATTCCATGCATTGGTTTGGGCTTCTATCATCTTGTTCCTGGATCTCTGCTACTGTCTCCAGCTCCTCAGGCCCCTTCATGCTGCTGATGCTGTGTTCTTTTCTAAAACCAAAACTGATTATGCCCCTCTGACAGCTGGCAACTGGTCATTGAAAGCCACCCAGCCAGGCTTTCCTGTATCTCCAAGCATCTTTGAAGACACAGATAAACTCAGAGCATTTTCCTACAGTGCATTGATTTTAATAAAAGATTTTGAGTGTGGGAGAAGAAATTTTAGTCCTAAAGGACACCAAATTATTTGAAATAAGAGTTTATAGTAAAATCAACTCCTGTTCATCATAGAGGCAACAGAAGTTTCGTTGAATTCTTTAACATATAACAAAAGATTTCACAGATACACTAAGCTTGGAGAAGAGCATTTGGGGCCATTTTCCAGGATTCCTAGCTGTTAGCATCCTATCTCTGCCATTTTATAAGCATGTCCCTGGAAAGTTGAAGAGGCATTGTGCCATATGGATAAAATTAAATCTTCATGCTTTTGATCCACGTCCACCTCTCTAGTCTTATATTGTGCTACTGGGCTGTTACTTTTAACATCCTACAATTCTTGAACTTTCACTATCCCAGTTTCCCTGCCGAGAATGACCTTCCAACCTCTATGTTTGACAAAATCTCCTTGTCCCTCAGAATCAAGGAATCAGGGAATGTATGAAAGAAGTGAAGGCAGGCAGGTAAGTGATTGCTTTCTAACAGATACAAGGTTTTGGCCAATGAGAGGGGATAGGAAGGAGAAACGTATTTCTCAAAAACCTTGTCACCATGACGACGGCCCTTCCTCGCTGCGGTACCTGAGGGCTCCTTGTTGGCTGTCACAGCAGGCAGTGTCTCCCAGAATTTTCTGATCTACTTTTCTTGATGTCATAATGTCTTAACTCCTTCCTAAGACTCCAACACATGGATGGTTTGGTCAGACCAATGTCCAGCCTCTGGGGATACTTTGGTGTTGAGTGTCCATCCACTTTTCCTCCTCTCTGAATCCTTCCCAGCCTTGATGTTCAACTCAAATTCCATCTTCTCAGTGAAAACCTTCCTGGCTGTTTCAAACCTCATAAAAAATTTTTTTCCCTCTTAACACCTACAACACTTAAGTTCTTATTAGAATTTAATTACACACATCTTGAATTTTATAACTTTTATTGGCTTTCTTTATTGCAAAAGTAATACATTTATATTAGAGGATAAAAAAACAGTTAAGCAAAAGAAAAATCACTCCTAAGCTCTACTTGAACACTGGCTGTATATCCTTCCACACTTTTTTCCTATGGCCACTTAGACAGTTTTTCCACTTTGGGGATCATACTGTTTTGCAGTTTTTAAAGAAAATGTACTAATAAAGCACTAAAATACCAATATACATAGTTTTTCAATGTCATTTTTTATGAATCTGTGATATTCACTTTTATATATAAGCCACCACTAATTCAGCCAATCCTCTGCTGTAGGCGTTTAGATTTTTCCATTTCTTTTTGCCATCATACAAAAAATCTTTTTGTGTATTCTTAATTTTTTCAATAGTATAAATTCTAATAAATATCATTTATATGTAAATGATTTTAAACCTTAATATAAGTAATGCATGAAATAATAAAATTAAATATAAAATCACATTTGTCCACTGTTTCATTTATGTTAGCTTTGACTTTCTACCTAAATTTAAGTGTCTTAAGGATAGGATATGGCGTTTTCTAATTTTTCATCTCTCATCAGTACAACAGATATTCAGCTGTGCCTGAATAAGAATTAGTTTATTTCACTTAAATTTTTAGATAATAGTGGCATCAATTCTTCACTGTAATAGAAGATCTTGGGCTCTGTTACCATGGATAATGATGTAGGAACATTTTTCCTCCTAAGGACTATTTCCAGTCCTTCTTAGGAACTGAGGTGAGCTTTGGGGGAGATAAAGATGTGATAAATAAGACAAATGAGTAGTTGAAAAGCAAAAAGGCTGCCAGCTAAATTTAACAATAGCTAGCAGTAAAATTTCTGCATGGTCCTAGTGACTCTGAAAAATTACAACCCTCTCTAGTTTGGAATACATTGATTATTTTTCAAAACTTGTATGAGAGTTTATATGATGAGGAATAAGTCTTCTTGGCAATGTCACGTCCATAAAGACTCTAGTAGTGACCCTCAAACTCCACCTGAGCTGCCCAGTAGTCCTGCTACATTGTGCTGCACTATGGGACAGTCCATGGGGTCGCTAAGAGTCGGACACGACTGAGCGACTTCGTTTTCACCTTTCACTTTCATGCATTGGGGAAGGAAACGGCAGCCCACTCCAGTGTTCTTGCCTGGAGAATCCCAGGGACGGGGGGAGCCTGGTGGGCTGCCGTCTATGGGGTCGCACAGAGTCGGACACGACTCAAGCGACTTAGCAGCAGCAGCAGCAGCAGTCCACTTTTCCTCTCTCCTCCAACTCCTACACCCTTCCCTTCTCCACCGTCAGCTGATGACATGACTTCTCAATCTCCTAAGAAAACAGAATCAGCCAGACAAGGACTCCTGGCATCTCCCACCATCCCAGACCAGCCTCCCTGAGCACCCCTGCCTGAGCCGCCTTCCTTGCTCTTTGGGGGATGAACTGACCCTACCTGACTCAAGAACTTCCCTCTAGAAGTTGTCCACTCTCTCTTGACTTCAACAGTTTCCCCTCTTGACTGGATTATTCTTACCAACAAGGTCTAATTTCTCCCATCACCCTCTACCCATGTCTCCATTTTGTCTTTCACAGCAAAGCTCCTCTAGAGAGTGGTTCACATCCACTGCCTCTACTTTCTTTCCAACCAGTATCTCCCAGACTCACTTCAGCCAGGGTGAGTCCATATCACTCCCTGCTGTCAAAGACACCAGCCCTCTTCAGATCATTAAAGTCAGTGGGGGGCCTTCCTGGGTGGGGTCCAGTGGTTAAAACACTGAGCTTCTGATGAAGGGAGTGACAGTTCCATTCCTGGTTGGGGAACTAAGATCACATATACCCTGTGGCATATATTTGTTATATATATATTTGTTTGAAATAAACAAAAAGTAAAATATTCAATTTAGAAAAAGTCAATGGTACGTTCTCTTCAATAAGACCTCTCAAAGCACTGGCACAACTGATTAGCCCCTGCTTCTCAAAACATCCACTTTCACTTGGTTTCTAGGATGCTACCCTGCCCCCTCTCCTACTCTCACTGTTGCTGTTTCTCAGTCACCCTGGCCAGATCTTCATTTTATTCCTCTTCTGACCTCTAAATGCTGCCCTGCTCCAGGGCTTATCTCAGACCTCTTCTCTTCTCCACCCACGTTCCCAGATTTTCTGTGTTGATGACACACAGATTTCCAACTCTAGTCTAGATCTCTCTTCTGAAGTCTCAGTCTCCCATGTTTAATTGTTTACTCAATGTTTTCACTTAGATGTCAACAGGTGCCTGAAGTTTGGTGGCTGGTTGGTTGGTTGATGGTTTAGTCGCTAAGTCATGTCAGACTCTTGAACTCCATGGACTGTAGCCTGCCAGGCTCCTCTGTCCATGGGATTTCCCAGGTAAGAATTCTGGAATGGGTTGCCATTTCTTTTCCAGCAGATCTTCCCGATCCAGGGATCAAACCTGGGTCTCCTGCATTGCAGGCGGATTCTTTACCAACTAAGCCACTAGAGAAGCCTGAAGTTTACTTACTTTCTCCAATGCAAACATTTGAACTTCTCCCTGCCCTGTTACCTGTTCCTTCTGTCGCCTTCCCAATCTCACAAAATGGAATTTCTGTTAATCAGTTATTTAGGCCAAAGTCTAGAATTTCCTTTGACTCCTTATTTCTCTCACATCCCACAGCTGAATCATCAGTCAGTCGCATCTGGTTTACTTTGAACATATATCTATATTCCATTTACAGCTCTTATTGCAGTCCAAATTACCATCACCTCCCTCTTAGCCTATCTCAATAGCCTCCTAAGTGCTCTCCGTGTTCGCACTCTTGTCTCCTCCATTTGCCAAACAAAATGATTTTTAGGAGTCAAGGCCAGACAGGGTCCTTCTCTGCAGAACCCCCTGTAAATTTCACCTAAACTAAAAGCCTGGCTAGCTTTCTGGCATCGTCTCCTGCTACTCTGCTTCCTGCTCTTCTGCATCAGGCACTGTGGCCTCTTTGCTCTCCCTGACCACCCTACCTCAGACCTTTGCACTTGCTTTTCTCCATGTGTGAAAAGCTCTCCCCCAAGATAGCTCTGATCTCTGCTCATTTATGTCTCAGATTTATATATCTATATATGGTCAAGTAGTATGTTTTTATCTATAAATATATATTTGGTTCATTGTCTGTCTCTCTCCCCGACCCCAGTCTCATCACTAGAATGAATTCTGCATGCCAGTTCGTAGGACAGTGCCTGCCACAAAGAGGTGGCTTAACAATTATTGAACAAAACACCACTCAAAACTATTCAAATCTCACCAGTTCTTCCAGGTGTTACTTGTGCAGTACTGAGCTGAGATTTTATGGTTTATATATATTTCAACACATCTGGTTTTGAAATAATAAATCTCAGTCATTATTCTGAGGAATTTGCCCAGTGAGTAGAACTCAGAACTTTCTTAACAGAAATTTCCTCCAGTGTTTTGCCTCCTTTTGTCTTTGATATTCTCCCTCTAAACATCTTACTCCATTCTCTCTCATCTGATTTTAACTTTGCCCTGCTATGTCTTGTTCAAGGTACAAAATTTCAAATTCTGCCTAAGCAAAATGATTATATCTTCTCAACATCCTTAGATCTTTAAGAGGGTGCTGGAGAATGAGAAAACCAAAGATCTGAGAACCGCTCACTTCTATCTTCCTTTGCTCTTTTTGTTTCCTGCATATTTTAATCTTTCCTATTTTATTTTATAAAATCAAGATTTATGGGGACAAAAATTATTGACTTCAATACTATGGTACAAATTATTGTCTCTGGAAATCATATCCTGCCTTTAAGAAATGTATCACAGATGAAGCCCCTATTCTGGATCAGCACACACATCTAATTAGGTAAGAAGAAAAGTATATCAGGAAAGGTTGAAAGTGTAGGCATGGGAAATAAATTGACTTCTACTCAAGTTACCACCATGAATACACAGAGGAAAGGACGTGCATCTGTTTCACACTGTAAAAGCCTTAGTGTCCAGAGCAGCATTTCAAGCTCAGGGGATGGCCGACAAATGTTCACGACAAGGATGCTAAGGCCGTCCGCAGCCTGACCTCTGCAGCAGTTCTGATAAAGAGTGTCCGGTTCTTGATTTACCATCTTAATTTTATGTGATTCTGAATATGCTTTACAGGCTTTAATTCAAATTACCCACTTCTGACTTTGAAAATGAAATAACTAACTGCCTACCAGACTTCCAGCTCCTCCAGGGCAGAGATTTTGTCTGACAGAAGCCCATGATTGCAGTCCCAGACATGACTTCGAGGTCAGTTCAGTTCGCGACCCCATGAATCGCAGCACGCCAGGCCTCCCTGTCCATCACCAACTCCCGGAGTTTTCTCAGACTCACGTCCATCCAGTCCGTGATGCCATCCAGCCATCTCATCCTCGGTCGTCCCCTTCTCCTCCTGCCCCCAATCCCTCCCAGCATCAGAGTCTTTTCCGATGAGTCAACTCTTCTCATGAGGTTCTCCAAACTACTGGAGTTTCAGCTTCCAAAGAAATCCCAGGCATCAATTCCTTCTAATTCCACCTCCCTGAATGACTAAATGAAACAACCTGTAATAGTTGCACTTCTAATTGCTGTCCCTTCCCATACTTGAGAATTTCAAACTAAGAAAGTTCTTCTGAGTCTTTGGCAAATAGGCTAATTGGAATGACATAATAGCCTTTCTTGTATCCATATCCAACCTGGACCAGAAACAAGGTGGCAAGATCAGCTTCCACCAGCCACTTCCCTGAAAGCCCACCCTCTCACCACAACCTATGCCAATCCCCACCCTCTCACCACAATCTACTCTGATGCACCCAACTCCATTCACAGCTGGGTGGCCACAATTTGTTTTCAAAACAAATTAATCTACTCCACCCTCCTGGCGATCTTCTCAAGCCTGGCACTTAGGACAAAACATTGTTTGGTTCTACTAAAAAGCAAAGTTATCACATTGACACTCACATGTTTACAAGAAGGAGGAATGCAGAAACATCACTGTTCAGAAGACTATAAGAAATGGCCCCGCCAAGGCAGATCATCAGAATTCTGACCTGACCGTGAGGCCAGGCAGGGACCTCTCAGAAGCCAGGATGTTTTGTCAAAAGGAGCACCAGATTCATCGAACCAGGGGACTGAGGGCTGCTCTTACCCCTGGCACCGCTGTTCATCAGAAAAGTAGAGATGCTGGCAGAGGAAGATACCCAGTGTGGGTCTCGACCTATTCCAGGAGGCTCTGCAATGCTGGTAGAAAAATTACCTTGGCCCCTTCCGCTTCCTTGCAGCCATTGCTTAGCTTTCCACGCAGACGTTCAAAATGGGGCCTTTGAAAACTCTGCCCTCAAACGAAGGTGGTTCAGAGCAACACTTTGGCTGATATCACAAGACTCCCAGGGCAGTGCTTCGCTGCTTCCTCAGCATATGCCAGGGCCCATTTTACAGGGGCGATTTATGGTCCTTCTCTCAGTAGAGCGAGCCAAAGTTTTATAATCTTCATTAAAAATCAGCACCACATGTAATAATACAGAATACTGCCTGTACACAAGGGGGCCAAGTTATAGGTGTTCAGGGAAACGTGGCAGAATTTCTTGGCCCTGGCAGGCGTAAAGTTGCAGGCACCAGCACTATACTAACACAACCTCCTTTTTATTGCAAATGTTCCTTCAGTCGAAGTCCTAATTACTTTCTGTAAAACCCTAACCACCATCAAGCTTTCTTCCGACAGGGCAGCCCCGCGATGGCCTTCAAGTGCAGCAGCAACACTCTGGAGGCCTCTCGAGTGGGCGGCGGGGGAGAGGGCTGGAACCCAGCAGGACTGGGGCGGCAGCTGCGAGGGTAGACTCTTGGGTGAGCTTCGCAATCGCATGCGCCCCTTTTCAAACCCTGGCGTGTGGACTTAGGGGCCACTTCGGTGGGACAGGCGGAGGCCCTCCTGGAAAGGATTCAAAAGTCAGTATCAACGTTAGGTCAGAAGCTACTCTTTCTCACCCCGTCTGCTCCCAACAGGGGGACCGGTCAGCTTTGAGGGGCCCGCGGAGCATCTTTTCCTGCCCCTTCTTGGGAAACCGCTAGGCAAGTCCGGAAACTCAGGTCTCGAGGTCCCACTCCCCTTCCAGGGTCTAGTGCCCCGGCTCTGCCCGCTCCCCACGTGACACACCAGCCATCACTTCTCCAACCACCCCTCTCGCCCCCCGTCCTGGCTTTCCAAGGCCCTGGGCGAGTGTCCGGCCAGGCCGGACCGAGCCAGACGGCCAGGAAGCCAGGAGCTGGGGGGTTCTCCAGGCCGCGCGGCCGCACAAAGCGGGGAGAGCAGCCGCGGCGGCGGCGTGAGGCGCGCCCCCTCCCGCGAGTAGGCCGAGCGCGCGCCCGCCCCCTGTCCCTCCGCCCTAGCCCCCGGAGCGCCATTCGCGGAGCGGCTTACGCTAGTCGCCGGGCGTACGGCGCCCCAGCGGCCGGGGAGGTGCGCTGCCCGGCTCCCGTAAAGTTATTGTGAATGGGGAACGGGTGACGTCAGCGCCGAATGTCAACAATGTAGCGATTGAGAGTGTGGGCGTTCCGGGGAGAGCGCGAGCCGCGCGGCGCGGAGCAAACAGCGCCGAGCAGCCGCCGCCTCGCCAGCAGCAGCAGCAGCAGCGGCAGCAGCGGCAGCGGCGACCGTGCACGCCCGGGCTGCGGTCGCAGCAGCGCTAAAGCCAGCGCCCGCCGCCGCCCTCGCCACCCCGCCTGCCCACTCCCGAGGCCGCCGGGCTCTCGCTTTCTCCCCGGCCTCCCTCGACCCTTCCCCTCCCCCCTTCCCGCCACTCTCGGGGGCTGGGGACGAACTGCCATGTGATGCGCCTCCCCTCGGTGAGCTTTCGGTGACCCCCCACCCCCTCCCCGATCCGCCGACCGCCGGGAGGGGGCTGCGGGCTGGGAGGACGCGGGCAAGAGGAGACGGAAAAGAACGCAAAGTTCTCTGGCGAGGTGAGTCCGTGGCCCGCGGGTCCCGGGCCCCCGCGGCGGGGCAAGTTGGCCGGGGAGGGGGTGCGGGGGAGCGGGCTCGCGGGACTGGCGGGGAGGCGTGAGGAAGCGGCGCGGGAAGGGAGCCGCGGCTGCCGGGCGCGCACGCAGCCGCCAGCCGAGCGCCCTGCCCGCTTTGATGGCATTTTCTAGGAACGGGAAGGGGTGGGAGCTGAGCAGGCGGACGCACGGCTGCGGCCGTGCGCTCTGTCGCCCGGCTGTTTACGGCGGGCGAGGAGGCATTGTATTTTGCTCGCGTCGACGGGTGTTTTGGAACAGCAGGGGAGGAGGAGCAGAGGGTAATAAGTCAGGCGTGGGGAGGGCGGGCTGGAGGGAGGCGCGCGTCCGCGCGACCGGAGCAGCTGTCAGACCCACGGCCCTGCGCTCGGGCCCCCCGGCCCGCGATCGCGGTGCCAGGCCGGGCGGCCTCCTCCCAGCTCGCGGAGTCCGCGACCTGGGCTGCTCCGCGAAGCTTTGCGCTCGGCTGTCAGTCGCCGCTGGGTGCTGAGACTACAGCGACTGGCGGGGTATCAAAGCCCAAGTTTAGGGTCCCGGGAAGAGGCAGCCCCGGGGACTCTCGGCGCAGACCTCGGGCTGCGCGCTGGGTACGATCGCTACCAGCCAAGGACCGGGTCATTGGCATGCGACCCGGGGAGCTCGAGCCGAAAGGCTCGTGCCTTCAGACAGAAAAATCTTGCACCTTCCTCTTCCACGATTCTGCATGAAATCAAAGTGCAACACACACACCCCCTCTTCTCCCCTGCCTGCACTTCAGTCTGCAAACCCCTTTTGGGCTCCACCTAGGAGAGGAGTTTATCCTGGGGACACCGCTCCACCGCCCCCCTCGCCGAGGCGCCCTGTGGGGTCTCGCAGTTTTTCTCCTCTCACCCGGTGAGTGCTCAGGAGCCGAGCACCCATGGAGAGGGAGGCGGGCGGCGCTCCTTGGACTACCCTAGTTGCCCGCGAGAAGGGACTCGAGTGAGCACCTCGGCGACCTCGGTTTGGCCGGGGATTTGCAAGAACTCGGACCGTGGGGGGAAGCGGGCAGGGCCGGGTGTGTGCGTGTGAAAGGGACCGCGCACCGCAGGCTTCCAGGGTCGTGGGCGCGCGAGGTATCTGCAGCACCGTCTCGCATGTGGGCGAGTTTGATAACTTGGGGGAAGTTCCCGCACCGCCGTCAGATGGTTTTTTGTCTGTGGCCGGAGAAGGACTGCTTCGCAATTTGCCTGTCTGGTCACCGTCGTCTCGATGACCCGTGACCCCTGGGAAACAGGAGGGACGAGGGCGCCCAACTCCGGGCAGAGCTGCGCACTCTCGGCCGCCTGACGGGGAGAGCGGCGGGACGCAGCGTTCCTCGGCTTTCACCTTCGCGGTCTAGTGCTGCAGTCTCTCACTCCCGGTGTAAATTTCATCTGTTGAGTGTATTTAACTAAAATGGGTAATTACTTTAGATAAAAATCCTTTCCTGCCTAGTGGGAACCTTGGCGGAGATGATGCCTAATGAGATATTTTGCTTTTGTCTGTTTAGAGTAAAATTAGAGATGTTAACTCTGATAACGGTTTTCTCAGATCATTAAAATGTAACATGTAGGAAAGGCATGTTGAGCTGCGAAGGCTCTGGCTGACATGAAAGCTGTGCGGGGAAAGGCTGCCCCTCGGTGGGTGGAGGGGCTGTTTTGGTAAGGAAGGCGGGCGGCGTCTCGCTTACAATGTGAGATTGCCCCACCCTGGTGCTCCGGCAGCTCGCAGCTTGTGAGTAAACGGCGGTTTTCATTCTTACAGGTAATAATAAATGTGAGTCAAAATGACATCTTGTTAGAATTAGCCTTCAGTCTGTTAGAGAGATGGCTAAATAACAGTGTTGCATTCACACTGCTCTCGTGAAAGGTCTGTCAGCATTTCCGTTATAAATGCAGTTTTTCAGGAGTTTATAATTTCACCACAAAACTTTTGAGTGGCTGAAATGTTTTTCCCTTCTAGTGTTTTGCTTAAAAAAAAAATGCGATGATTGCCCATTTCCATCCTATTTGCTGCTCCTGAAACTTGAATGTCATTCAGATGAGCGTCCCAGAAATGGAAAACACAACCATGGAATAGAGAAGTTTTGTTAGAATATACTTTATTTGTGCTGAGTAATATTTTCACTTTGGATTTTGGAAGGCTTTACGTTTGCCATTTGGTAATCATAAATGTGTTAATTCTGGTATCTGTCAGTTCTGCAGGTGGATTGAAATGTCATTTCGTGTTGTATATGCCAGGATTACATGGAAGAGCATTCTCATATATGTGTCTGTGAGCTCATAGCTAAATTATATGCACATCTGTTAGTTACTTATCAGTTCTTTGTATGTTGCAGGCAAAGATCTGCAATAAAGGAGAAGAGGTAAGGCAGAAAGAAAGGGAGAGAGTCAGGGACCTCCCTCTCCCCTACCGCCATAACTTTTCAGCATTTCTAGTGCCTGAGAGAAAACCATTCATTTTCTTTCTTTTGAATTATGCCTTTGACTCAGTGTCTTCAGGCCAGTCCCTTTCAGTCACTCACCTCTGGCTGCAGTGTGAGGGGCTTAATTATTTGAAAACTGCTCTGACATCCATGGATGAAAGGCACTGCAGAAGTGCAAAGTATTGTTATCCCGATATGGAATTTAATAATCCATTACAGTTCATCGGGAAAATGCACTTTGCAGCGATGGTGGGAATGTTCCCACCTGATAGAGGGTAATAATAACTGCCTAAAGGTAGGGTCAGATTACAGATGAGACAATTAACTCCAGCCATGTGCTCTTCAATTTGTTGCAATTCATTTAGTGATCAAAGTGAGTCGCAGAGAGCCAGATGGTCAGGTTCACATCTCTCCTAGGCCAGCCCTTCACTTCTGAGCCCACTGTCTGCACAGGCAACGGGACTTACTCATTAGTGCTTGTGAACTGTTCCTCGGAATTTGTGATCGAGGCTCCTGGGACGCCGACAAAAGGACTCAGGCCAATCTGTATTGTTGCAAGCAGTTTAATTTTACTTGGATTAACTCATGCTTAGTGTCTCTGGGATGGATCCAGCCTTAACAAGGGAGAGAGAGATCCTAGTGGCTCTCTAGCTCAGCGGGGCTGGGCTCCACTGCCCTACTTTTTTGTCTACCTCAGATTTCAGGGGGTGCAGTGTCTGGCTTCTTAAAAATGTTGGCTTATACTCACATACATAAATACCCTCCTGTCTGGCTGAGGGGTGGGGAACAGGACCAGCTTGTTGGGCACGTGACCTGCACCGTTGCCCAGGCCCCCTCCCCTCTCAGAAGGACCTCACACGTGGTTTAATCTTCTGCTCTTGTTCTTCTTAAGATCCTTAATAATTGGAACATGGGGCCCTTCATCTTCATTTCACACCGTCTTGAAGAGGAGGGGGCATGGTTTGGAGTGGCAGGCAACTACTATACCATCTCAGCTACTTGTCATCAGGCAGGAATGGGTGGGAATAGTGGCTTTGTGTCTCCACACTGTCTGATTTTTCTGAGGGAAGCTGGATATCAGGGTTTTGATGTGGAATCCACGACTTTCTAAATATTTGCTCACACTTTTTTAATAGCACCGGGCAGAAACATTGTTAAGTGCCGGAGCTGGCCTGTAGGCTGTTTGGCTGCCCACTACTAAGTGAGCTAAAACATCTTACTGTTTAATATTTCTGTTTTTGTCTATTTTCTAAAGGCCTGACACATCATAGATGATTTTTGAGTCTACACCAAGTGAATGGTTAACTGTGGTCAGGAAAATTGAAAAAGGGAAAAAACCCCAAACTGAATCAAATGAAATCAACACTGAGTCCCACTCAGGGATTGATAGCTTTCTTTTTAACAGAGAATACAATGTGAAAGGCCATATAATTAATACCAAGGGCACCATATAATCCTCCGCAGGTAAATAATCTATTTCGTTGGGTCACCTGCCCTCTGTTTAATTGATATTGACCAGATCGGGTAACATGGCTGAGGACTCCTCCAGGAGAATTTGACATTTGCCAGCACCCACTAAAACAATAGCTGTGATTTGTTGAATGTTCACCATGTGCCAGAAACAGTGCTGACTCCTTTCCCTGAACATGGACTCCTGGTTTCCTTCCTTGACTCCTCGAGGCAACCCTGAGAAGCAGGCATTGTGCCCATTCTACAGAAGAGAAAGGTTCTCATTGGAAAGAATTTTATCAGAAGGCAGTGTGTGTTGCCCTGACTGTCTAAAGGTTATTTCCCTGTCCTGTATACACAGTCTAGCCCAGAGTCAATGACTGGGCATGGCACTGGGGGTCAGAGCATGCAGAGAACCCAGGCTCTACCCTAGAGTACAAGGAATAGGGAACAATGTAAGATGCAACATAATCTGTCAACATCTGTGACTCGTAGAGCAAGCACTGCATCTGCCTTCCTGTCTCCTTTCCATGTCAGGAAGGTTCCAGTGACATAGGACCCTCTCAGAGGCACAAGCAGTTCAGAAGTCAGGGCTGGTTGCAAAAACTGGCATTACTCTGGAGAAGAAAAGAAGCTTTCGGCAGAGCTGAAGCCGTGTTAGGGAAAGCAGTACCAAGGCCCTTGGAATGATAGAAAATCGCTCCTGGATTGCCAATGATAGCATATGACCTATTCTTGTCCCTTTTTAAATTTCATGTAAATATTTACACATTAAGTCAAAACTGAAACCTGCTGTGAATTAAACATTTTGTAAACTCAGATTGCCCAGAATTATTACTCATCTTTTTTTTTTTTGGTCTGTGATAATATTTAATAAAAAAGTAATTCTTTGTCAATTTAAGGTTTTTACTCCCCCAACCTTTTTTTTTCCTTGTTAATTTCAAATGTCAGCTTCTCTAAGACTGAGACTTACTCTCACCATCAGCATGCTACTCAGCTTCCCGAAAGCTGGAAGTCTCAGAAGGACCAGTGTGTCCTTTTCAAGGACCATTTCTTTTCTAAAGAATATGGAAATTGAACCCGGTCCTATGAGTGGCACTGCTTCAAAATCAGGCAGGAATGTTGCTTTTGTTTTTCCTTGAGCTACTTTTTTCCAAAATAATAAATCTTCCCAATCTGAAAGCATTTCACGTACTTCTTCATCCTCGTCATTGGAATTACACCCAAAATGTCTCTCAGTCTTCCCCAGTGACCTTGCAATCACAGCTTCTCCAGCATATTACCCTGGTTAACTTCTCTTTTGCTCCTCAGCCTGATTATAAATTGGCCTTTGGTTCTGAGATGTGTCATTTGCCTCCCTGACCTCTGTGTTCCGCTCCTAGTGGCAGGAGGACACAGCACTGATGCCCCCTGCCGGGGGCTGCCTGGTTACTGGTCCCCTCTCCTGCTGTGTCAGCTTTCACCTTCCCTTTTCCCAAGCATTGCCATCCTCCTATTTCCAGTTTTCTCCATACTTCTTGTGATTATCTTCATTTATTCCTGAGCCTACAGCTGGCATGTGGACAAACTCCAGCTAGTGCAGAGGGAGGCATTCTGCATTTCCAAGTCTGTTGTCAAAACTCCAGTCTTACTCCATCCTTTTGTCTCTCCCTCGCCACTTTCTGTGGATGCTTCAGGAGTTTCCTCCAGGCCGCGTGTGTCTACCCCATAGGTGGCTTAGACTTTGGAGTTTAAAGCTGGGAGAGCCCAGTGTGGTTATTCCTGTTCTTATACGTAGAAAAACAAAGTCAAGGTGCTGCTCAGTGGGTTTGCTTAGTCTCCCAGGATCTATAGATTATAGGCAGGTTTTATATTATTCCCATCCTGTATTCTCCTAATTATCGGGAGCTCATGGATGGCATAAAATGGGCCAGGTGTCCAGAAATGGCATTCTTTAGAGGCAAATGGCTCATTCATTCACTAAACAGATACTGAGTATCCCTTACATGGCAGACATAGTGCTAGGTGAACATGATGCTTTTGGGGAGCAAGCCCCATCCCAGCCCTGACCTCATGAAGACACTCCATCTAGTAGGAAGGATGACATTTATCAGATAGCCACAGATGACTTATTGCAGACTCTGAGAAGGAAAGGTATTATATGCACTGGAGGATGTACTGGAGGGCCATGACCTGGTTGGGAGGTTGGGGCAGCCCTGCCCAAGGAATTATGGAGTCAGCTGCCATCTGAACCTGTCTGAAACTAGCTAGTCTAGTCTCCCTAGACTGTAAAGAAGGCTGAGTGCTGAAGAATTGATGCTGTCGAACTGTGGTGTCGGAGGAGACTCTTGAGAGTTCCTTGGACTGCAAGGAGATCCAATCAGTCCATCCTAAAAGAAATCAGTCCTGAATATTCATTAGAAGTACTGATGCTGAAGCTGAAACTTCAATACTTTGGCTACCTGATGTGAACAAAGAGCTGACTCATTGGAAAAGACCCTGATGCTGAGAAAGATTGAGGGCAGGATGACAAGTGGATGACAGAGGATGAGAGGATTGGATGGCATCACCGACTCCATGGACATGAGTTTGAGTAAGCTCCTGGAGACAATATAGGACAGGGAAGCCTGGTATGCTGCAGTCCATGGGATCGCAAAGGGTTGGACATTACTGAGCGACTGAACAAGTCTCCCAAGCCTATTAATTCACTCCTATCTGTGGCCCTTTGGAATATTGCATAAACCATGGTATAACCCGTTGAGTCATTTTAGCCAACAATAGTTCCTGTATACAGAGTCCAGAATTGATTTATTTACCTGTGTCTTTAGAACCTGATAAAAACAGAATTAATTGCCAAGAATATTGTTTGTTTCCCTACTGGAAAAAAAATGCAAGTTAGCATTCTTATTTTGGGCATGTTGAGGGTCATTTTAACAATATTTGAGTGATTAGAAGCTGCAGGCATGCCCTCCCAGTTTTCTAATATGTGTGGGCCTGGGGGTGAGGGGCTTGAGTGAAAATGAGAGTCCAGCTGATCAGAAGCCCCTGCCTGTCCCAGACTGGTAGGGTCTCCAGCCTCTGCAGACCCAGGATGATTTTTAGCACAATTTAGGAGTGCAGACAACATCTGTTTAAAACAAACTGACTTATTATGTGCTAAAACTCCTCTATTTTCTTTTTTTTTCCTATGATAGCTAACCTATGTTGGGAGCCTTATATGTGTTTTTCATATTAACTATTTAATTCATATAACCACCTGGAGGCAGGTGTGATCGTTAAAGACTGAAGCATGGATGTCACTTGGCTAATGAGTGGCTGAGCTGGGTTTGGACACAAGGTGTCTGATGCTAGACCTGTTTTCGTAACCACCTGCTGTTCTGCACCCCCTCTTCCTTTTTGCTCCATCACATCTCAGAAGTGGAAATACAGGCCATCTCACTCTATTGGATATTTTATTGACTTCTATCTGAAAGATAAAATTGAAAAATAATTCCTCAGTGAGTCTGGGTGAATGCATCCTTTGTCTTTCTCCTTTCACCTAACTCACTTTCTGATAATTGCATTCCTCAGTTCTCAGTGTCCGTCTGAAGATTCAGAGGATGGAAGTGATAACATGTCAAGACACAGGAAGAATTAGAACATGAATCATATGACTCTGTTCCCAGGGTTTTTCTGTAACTCATGCTCCTACCCTCTTGTTATGTGAAGAATTTGTTTATAGCTTGCTTTCTTTTTTTTTTCTACTGAAGAGGAAGTATTTCATTCAGAACCAATTCCATCAGAGTTCCTAATGAGAAATATTAGCTGCTAGTAACAGATAAAAACAGGTAACCTTTGCTCCATTCTAGTCAATTTCAGGAAGAGATTATCTTGCCAGATTAGCATGTTGCAACTCTCAACAGGAGATTTGAATGATTTTAAAGGACTCCGCTAGGCAGTTGGTTTGGTAGTGACCCTGATTACCCTGGGTTTGCAGGGTGACTGTTTAGAATGCTGACTCAGCTGTGTCCTGGGCTGGACGTCCAAGTTGTCATCTTTAGTCAAGTGGCCTTATCCTTGGAGCTGCTGGAACATTAAGCATATGCTTGAAGCTCAATTTGGGAAATGATCAAGCATGTGACTGTACTGTGCTTATTTTTCAGTATTTAGTTCAAATTTTGGAGATGGCTAAATGGGGAGATGCTTAGTGTGTCACTGTTGGAGGTTTTAAGTGATTAAAAAAATCAAGCAGATGAGTGCATAAAGATTTCTATGCAAACAATGATGAGCTTAAATTAAAGCTGCTGATTTAGTGTGAGAATTACTTGCACTGATTTGTAGAACATCTATAGAGGTTCAAGCTTCCATATTATGCAAATGAATGAGCCCTGAAGAGTCAAACTGTGAAAAAAACGAAATTAACTATAAAAGATATTATTACCCGTTCGGCAAGTGGAAAATGTTGACTGACTTAGAGTTAACCCTCTTCATGTGTCTCCTTGAGAAGATGGGCATTGGGGTGATGACCTTGACTGCACTGTAAAGAAGCCACTCAAGGCTTGCTCTTAGTTCCTCCCAGTGTCCACGTTGTGTCCTGACTTCACTCTCTGCTCTGCTCCCTTTAGGCCAGCCAGTGCAGATAACCAGTCCCCTCCTTCCCTTTCAAAACCAGTCTCAGAAGAGGATTTTATGAAAACTGTCTTTTGTTTGTTTAGCTGTGGAGTGTTGCGTCTGACTCTTTGGGATCCTGTGGACTGAAGCCTACCAGGCTCCTCTCTCCATGGCATTCTTCAGGCAAGGATACTGGAGTGGGTTGCCTCCTCCAGGGGATCTTCCCAACCCAGGGATCGAGCAGCAACAACCTAGTGTATTACTTCTTTCTGAAGCATCAGCTTATTAATAGGAGATAAAGTAAGAGAAGTAAAAACCCTAGCGATGGGGCTAGCAGAATCTCAGACACTGGTAACCTGGTGATAGTAGGAAATTTCCGAGTAAAGAGAGGGCTCTATATAAATCCAACTGTGGAGACAGAGAATATGGACAAGCAGATTAGAATATAAACCACAGTAGTATTAAAAATATGAAGAGCAGATGATTTTTAATGCGATAATACGTTTGTCAGAAAGCATCACCTTTCTCTTGCCAGACACTCGATCTGATTGCATCAACGTGGGTAACAAGATGGTGTATTTGATATTTAAAGGGAGGTTCAGGGGAAAACCACTTGGTCTATAACTAGGAATTTTTGTCAGTTAGTCAGTAGCAGTGAACCTGAAATACTCTCTTTTCTTAAATGTTGAATTTTAAAAGAAAAAAAATGGATTTCACCCATCTGCCTCCCCACCCTACACTTCTGTTGATTAAAAATTGAGTTGATAAGTCTATTTCAAAAGTGACATGCCCCATGCTATGAGCATGGCTGGTGGTGACAACTGGACATTTGGAGAGGCCTGTTTAATGAAATCGTGCTTTTAATTGTTTTGGCATGTGAGATCTTAGTTCCCTGACCAGGGATTGAACCTGTGCCCTCTGCGTTGGGAGCACTGAGTTTTAACCACCTTACTACCAGGGAAATCCCAACCCGGCTGCTTTTTAGATAGATGTACTGCCTTCTGAACACCCAGTTGTGATGAGTCTGAACTGGCTTCCATTCTACCCCTCCCCCATGCAGACGCCTCCAGCAACCATGCTATGTTGAGTTGATGGCGCCATCTAGTGTCAGTCTGTGGAAATGCCCTGCACTCATCTTTCATGCTCTGGGGGTCTGATCTCTTGGGTAGCTGGAGTACACTGTCTATAGGGGAACCTCTCCCTAATTCGTACTCGTCTTCTGTCTTCTGTTTAGTGCTGCCTCTGTGCCTTCCTCTGTCCATGACGTCATTTCTTTCTGGTCTCCTCTCTCTAGTACCCCCTCTCTGTAGCTCTTCTTTCTTTCTTGTTTTTCTGTTCCAACTCTTGGTGAATTTTTTGGAACAACAGCAACAAAAAAATTGAAACTCACAGCTGATAAAAGATTTTCCTGATGAAATGTTATGGCATAATAGGAGAGTGTCATGCATTTTAAAGTGCAATTAACCACGAAAGGTCATATTGGAGAACCAGAGTGAAACTGCACAAAGTCCGAAAGTCTCACCTAGAAGACTGCCTCTAATTAGGTGTTTCAGTCACTCAATAATGTTTTCTTTAGTTTTTAATTGGCTTTGGAACTATTGTTATAGTATTATTTTCTCTTTTAAAGCTACAAATGTAACCTCTGACTTGAATTTTAAATTTGAGACAACCTTCATGGATATCCTGAACATCGTGGTGTTTCTGTGTGGGACGATGTGTTCTGAGTTCCAAATAATCCCTTTCCCTCTGGAGTTTTGGGTCTGGTATTGAGAGAAAGGAGGTGAAAAGACGTGTAGGACCTAGCCTGAGATGTGATTACACCAGGACGTTCGTGGGATCCGAATTCGTGTACAGGTTTAAGCTCCCACATCAAACAATAAATTTTAAATTTCCACTTGTGTTAAACATCTCTGCATTGTGGGTTTGAAAGTAAGTCCCCTCTGAAAAACAGGAACTGTGCTTTTCTGTTAGCAGTTTTTGTGGTCGATCGGGCAACTATTTTGATTTTTGTCAGAAGGGAGGAAAAGCAGTTAAATCCAGTTAAAAACTGGTTAAAATGGACTGGCTCATGAGATTTGAGTGCAGCTGTTCCCCACATCCCAGCACGGAGAGTGAATTGTTTATTACCACTCTTCAGTGTTATTTAGTGGTCACCACTGCTTTTTGAGCAGCGGCATCTCTGCTCTGTGTCTGTTTGGGGTTTAACCTTGGAAAATAGGAGCTGTGAGGGGAGAGAGGTTCCTGTTTGCCGATTTGCATGGACCTTGTTTTTGTTTTTGCCGGGTAGGTGTGTGCGCCTTCTGTCTGGAGAGCCATTTAGCATGTCAGCAGTTTCCTAGCAGTCGCGCGTGCTGACTCATGCAGCTGTTACAGCCCTCAGCTGGCCCCACTGTGATCGGCCCACAGCACCAGCGCCGCCTTGGAGAGCACCTCGACCATTTCGCTGCGGGGAGACTATTTTCAGATCTGTGGTTGCTGCTGAGCTGGGTTCCCTTCTCCCTCCAGCAACCAGACACAGCTTTTATTTCCCCAGGGTAGAAAACTGGGCATATTTCTACCTTGGTGACTGTGTGAGCATCACAGTATTTCTGGGAAGCCCCCAAAGAAAACCGATTTCTTACTTCCTTTTAATTTTCTGGGGCTCTTTATAGGGAGAGGGGGAGTGGGGATGAGAGCAAGAGAAAGGGACTCTGCTGTTATTTCCTCCTTAGCACCAGAGGGAACTCTTCTGAACAGTTAACTGAGGTTTTCCTGGTGTGACCCAGACCTGACCCACTTCTCCCCGTGTCAGGGAAGAGTGTATGCCTGGACCAGGGCAGTGGGCAGGAGGGGTTCAGCAGCCAGCCCCACTTTGTTTTATGTGGTTCAAGTCCTTAAGTAATGACAGATTTTGTCTGTATCTGTTGCATGTTATTAAGGTTAAAAAAATTCAAACCTGACCTCGGGTCATTTTAAAGCTGGCATGTGTTTTCAGAAATGGTTTCGCTGTTTTTGGAGTTCAGTTCTGCTTATTTTCATCGGAAAGTGAAAATGTTACTTTTTTGAGGTTTATAAATAAACTTCCTTTTGCAGATACAAGTTGATCAGAGCATCCTAAACTTATCTTGAGAAAGATGATTAAAGTGAGATCAGTTAGGGAAAGTTAAAGTGAGATCAGTTAGGGAAAGGAAAGCTTTACACACCCTTGTGGAGTTTGCTTCCATTTTTTTTTTTAGCTTCAATAAGCATTCTGAAGGAGCTTTGACCAGTAATAAAGAAAAGCCAAGCCACAGTGACTGTGTGTAACATGATGTTGATGGAAGTTCTTGGTTTCCGCCGATACAAATGACTCATCAGTATCAATAGAATTGTGACTTCTAATAATAACACAGTGCAAGACCTTCAAAACATGTGGTTTTAGCCCTAGCTGTTAGTGAAAGGTTGGAAAATATTAGTTTGAGCTTTTTTTTTTTTTCTGATCTCTTGATTTCACCCAAGTTTAAAGTTGTTTTTTGTAGGTGTGATGATCACACTATTGTTTTTTCATCTTACTGTTTTTAGTTTCGTTATGACCAAGTTGCCAAACTCAGATCATTTCATCGTTTAGAAATCTGTGCAGTAAGCATCTCCCGGTGGGGCTGTGTTTTGAGGGAAATGTGGCTGAAAAGCAAATCCTCCCTGAACAGAGAAAGGAAAAAACCGGTCCGGACTCTGGTCCACCAAGCTGCCAGCCTTGTCCACAGCGTCTGTTGTGGAGGGCTGTGGGACCGCTGACTGGCTGATTGCCCTCTGAGTCATTGTCAGAGGGATCCAAGGGGAAGGGTAACAGAAAATGCGAGTCAGAGGAAACAGCCGTGTGAGAAGGAGCATTTGCGACAGGAAGGACGGTGCTGCCCCGTCTCCAGGGCTGCAGGGCTGAGACCCGCAGACCCTGAGCATCACAGGGAGTTTAGGTGTGTATTTGTAAGTCGCAGCCTCTCTGCTTGCGTCTGTTTGTGGGCGCTTTCTTATTTTGCTGTTCAGTGTTGGTTTGTTCTGCCTGCAGTTTGGCCAGACCATCAGCGATCGCTATCTTAGCTCGGTAAGACCACAGAGGTCTTACCCCAGGCCCTTTCCTTTTTGCATTCTGTAGTGAAAGCAGCTGCATTTCTAGACTATGAAATCAGCACCTACATTTACCTTTATACAGCCTTTTTTTCTTCCTGAACACTTCATCTTTAGAGATGTTGCATCACTAGTTTCCTAGCTACTAGAGCCAGTGGCCTTTGTGCCTTACCTGCTTTGCTAGCCTTGATCTGGGAAATACTAAATGCTTTAAAGAGAAGCGCAAAATGAGAAGGCTACTGGCTGAAATTTTGTGTCAGTCTTGCCTTTCTCACAATTTGTTCTAGATGGCTCTCGCTTCTCTTTGCCGTCTTCTCAGCGTTTTTAGTTTTAATACTTATGCCTCCCTTTACCCTCTTTACCCTAGTTTCTTGCTCCCCAGTAGTATTTCCTTTCTTTGCCTAGTGTTCTTCCTCTCTCTTGCCAAGTCTTTGCATTTCTTTCTCTGTGTGAGCATACACCTCTTCTTGTTTGTTCTTGTAGATTCTTTCTGCTCCTGCCTGCGTGCACACACCATTTCTCACACCATTCCTAGACAGACCCAGGCATGTGCGCACATATGCACACACACTGTGTACATATGTGGACACATGTGCACCAACACAACCCCCTCCCTGGCCCTGGTCTCTTGCTTATGGAGGCCCCACAGTGGCTCTGGTGCTCCTGTTGCTATCTCTTCCCAGAGCTGGTTTCTGGGAGGGGCCATTCAGACAAGAAGGGAATTGGAAGGGGAGCTTGCTCTGGCTTCCCGCCTGTGTCTAAGAATACATCCTGGGAAGGAGGCTGGATTCTGAGGCTCCAGGAAAAAACCCAAAGGAGGCTCTGACTTTAGAATCCAGGGAGTAGGTTGTTGTTTAGTCCCTAAGTGATATCCGACACTTTATGACCCCTATGGACTGCAGCACGCCAGGCTTCCCTCTGCTTCACTATCTCCCAGAGTTTGCTCAGACTTGTGTCCATTGAGTTGGTGATGCCATCCAATCATCTCATCTTCTGTCACACCCCCTTCTCCTGCCCTCAGTCTTTCCCGGCATCAGGGTCTTTTTCAGGGAGTCGGCTCTTCACATCAGATGGCCAAAGTATTGGAGCTTCAGCTTCAGCATCAGTCCTTCCAGTGAATATTCAGGGTTGATTTCCTTTAGGATTGACTGGTTTGATCTCCTTGCAGTCCAAGGGACTCTTCAAGAGTCTTCTCCAACACCACAGTTTGAAAGCATCAATTCTTCAGATCTCAGCCTTATGGTCCAACTGTCACATCCGTACATGACTACTGGAAAAACCATAGCTTTGACTGTACGGACCTTTGCTGGCAAAGTGATTAGGAGGAGGTAGGCCTAAGCTTGGGGAAATCAGCCAAAGAGAACAAGGTGTTGGGATGATGTTTCCACCAGCCTTGAGTTGGAGAATCCTGATGGGGCAAGAAAGGCCTCTGGATGGGGTGGGTGGTTGGGGAATACTCAGGGGAGGAGGAGGCTCAGAACTCAAGGTGTGAAAGAAGATGGGGATCATCGGCTTGCCTCTAGCTGTTAAAATGCCCATGGAGCCTGGTAGGTCCGGGGGAACCGGCAGGAGATCCTGGGGATACCCAGGCTCCCTCTGCGACCTTGAGCTGTCTCTTGCCCCACAGAGAGACCTTCCCCGCCCCTGTGGAGTGGGGGACCACCCTCCTTTCCAGGTACCCACTCTTCTCCTTCCTTTTCTCTGAGGCTCTTATCACCCTCTGACCTCCTGTATATGAGATTGCTTGTCCATCTGTCTCCCTCACTATGAAATCAGCTCCAGACTCCGAGGTCTTTGCCTCCTTTGGTCACTGTGTAAGTCCAGGGTCCTGGAAAAGTTACACTACAGGCTGCTCATTACGCATGTATTTGTTGAATGAATGAACTTACTGTTTCTTAAGAATCACCTGTGGCTTCTCACTGTCCATAGAAAACAGAGTCCTCAGAAGAGCCTTTAAAGCTCCTTACAATCTGTTCCCAGGCTACGATTTCAGATATATATTTCATCAGTGTTTTCTTCCTGCTCAACTTTTGTTAGATATCTCTCTAACTAACTTATGTTTTTATTTTGTACAGTTTCCTAACGTATGTGTTATATCTGTTGGCTCTGAAGTTCTCTTAATTTGTCCTAAATTTACTTACTGTGCAAATAGAGAATTACTTGTCAAGGGGCTTGCTCTTTGCAGGGAACTCTGTTAAGCCCAGGTTATGGTGTGTGGAATACGGACCCAGTAGTGGAATATGGTCCCAGACGGTAGGGAAGTTAGTATTTCTGGAGATCATATATATAAGCATGAAGCATTTGAAGTACAGTGCAAACAGCAGGATGTGATCAAGGGCCCGGATGAACAATCGAGGTAAGTGTGGTTGGAGTTGGAAGAAAAGAGAGCTGGCAAAGATTGGACGTCAGGACGGCCTTAACAGGAGGAGGTGAATCTGTTTATGTCCTTAAAATGATTGTGGGATTTGCTGAAATGGTCCTATTTACCTAGCTGATGCCCTTTGAGATCTTATAGATGTCAGGTTCATCAGTTTTATTGTTCCATATCAGTCATTGTCAGCATACTTTTCCTGACCATGCCCAAGTAAGAACTTCTTAAGACGTAATTAATGAGGGGATATGAAGGACTCTTTAAGTGCAGACCTAGAAAATTCTTACAAAAAATTTAAAATGTATGAGAAGGCCTTCACTTTAATTGTTTGAAAAAATGTGAATAGCACTTCAGTTCATTAAGACATGAGGAGTAAGAAAACAAGCCCAAGGTGGTTGGTGATATTTGTGGGACATCTGTGGTAAGGTTCCAGCATATGTAAAGAACGCATGAATTGGTAAGAAGAAGCCAGATAGCCCAGCAGAAAAATGATACTGTACATTTATAAACTTGGACAAGCACTTCACTAAAGAAACCCCAATGGCTAGTTGAATAATGTATGCTAAATAAAATTACAGTAACACACCATACACTCTCTCTGGATTTGCAGACGTTTACATATCTGATATAACCATGTGTTGCTGAGGATGTGCATGCTTGGAAGGTCTTGTACATAGTTAGTAGGATTATAACTTGATACAATTACATTAAAGAACAGTTTATTACTGAACCAAGTTCAACCGAGTACAATTCAGCATTCTTACTCCTAGATACACATTTTGGAAAAAGTCTTACTCATGTGCTTCAAAATGGATAAGGAAGTTGTGGTACATATGTACAATGGGATATTTGTTGCTGCTAAGTCAGTAAGTCACATCTGACTCATTGCAACCCCATGGACTCTAGCCCGCCAGGCTCCTCTGTCCAGGGATTTCCCAGGCAAGAATGCTGGAGTGACTTGCCATTACCTTCTCCAGGGATCTTCCCAACCCAGATCAAACCTTTGTCTCCTGCTTAGCAGGTGGGTTCTTTACCACTGGGCCCTGTGAAACCTGCAGTGCAATATTATTCAGCCATGGACCGGAACGAATCTGAGTTAGTTGAACTGAGGTGGATGAAACTAGAGTTTGTTATACAGAGTGACGTATGTCAGAAGAAGAAAAACAAATATCGTATATTAATGCATATGCAGGGAATCTAGAAAAATGGTACTGATGACCCTGATTGAAGGGCAGGAACAGAGACTCAGATGTAGAGAAAGGACTTCTGGACACAATGGGGAGAAGGAGGGAGTGGGACAAACTGAGAAAGTAGCATTGAAATATATATGTTACTATATGTGAAACAGATAGCTAATGGGAAGCTGCAGTGTAACTCACCTCAGCCTGATTCTCTGTGACAGCCTAGAGGGATGGGATGGGGTGGTGGTGGTAAAAGGGCAGCTTAAGAGGGAAGGGATATATGTATTCTTATAGCCAGTTCATGTTGTTGTATGGCAGAAACCAATACAACATTGTAAAACAATTATCCTCCAATTAAAAATAAATTTTAAAAAAGGAAACACTGACAGGAATGTTCAAAGAAGCATCGACTAATAAGAGCAAAAACGGGAAACAACCCAGATGCTCATCAACATTGTATTCAATTAACTCATTTTGCTGTACTTACCCATTGAGGTACTGACTATGAAAAAAAAAAAAAGAGTCAATAACATCACATACAGAAGGGTGTGCGAGATGTGTTTAAGAGCAAGGATTCTGCCTGGGTTCAGAATCTGGGTCTCCCACTTACTTTGTGACCTTGAGCAAGTTTCTTAACCTCACTGCTCATCAGTTCCCTTACCTGTACGGGCGGGTAAGTGATAGTGTCTGCCTGATAGAGTTGTTAGGAAGATTAAATGAGTTAATATTTGTGACATGCTTAGGAGAGTGACTGGCATGTAATAAATTCTAGGTAAGTGTTTGTTAAACAAAAATGCATACATCAGTATGGGTTAATCTTAGAAATGTAATGTGCAGTGAGAAAAGCAAGACACAGAAGAACACGTATAGAATGATTCCATTTGTATAAAGTTCAAAAGCTTGAAAAACTAAGTGGATTGCTTAGGGATGTACATATAGATGTTAAAATTGTAAAGAAAATTAAGGCAATGATTGCCAGCAAAAAAAAAATCTGTATAACGGTTACCTCTAGAGGTGATGGAGTAGGATATGGTAGGGAAGGAATTCTTGGGGGACTTCTAGGGTCCTCAAAATGTTTTATTTTCTAGCCTGAATAATGGTCCCAAGAATGTTCTTTTAAAATAATTATTATTTTAACTGTGTGTGGATTTTTGCAAATGTGTATACTTATTACATATTAGATGATACATTTTTAAACAGATTTTATGAGTTGTTATTTTCTGAAAATATTTCTGATTTGATCTGTTGTTTTAAAATTACCTAAGAAAATGCCAAACCCAAAGTAGCAAGGTGACATTTAGCAGGCATAAATGTAAATTCCTACATTTGAGTTAAAAAAAAAATAACCTGTTCAAGTACAGAATTTGCACACCTGCTTGATACTTGTTTCAGCTGCCAGTGCAGTGTGGCCCTTGCTTCTTACTGAAGGTGACCTCTCTGCAGAGCCACATTTAGTGAGCTGTCCCATTTAGATAACACTGTGCAGTGATTTTGCTCAGCTGTTCCCAGGCCTGGTTGTCCCATGTACAGAATACTGTGCCCCATTCCTGGGGACTGTTTTAAGGAAGATAGTGACCATGGATGGAGCATCCTCTGTGATCAAGATGTTTAAGGATCTGGAAACTGGCCACTTCTAAGAGTAGCCAAGGAAGTGGGGATGCTTAGTTTGGCGAAGAGAAGATGTAGGGAGAGCAAGGGTGTCTTCCGTCATTAGAAGAGGAAATCAGCTTTCTCTGTTGTTCCACAAGTCAGATGCCTGCCATGTCTGCTGGTGGAGGCAGGTTTCAGCCCCTGGTGGCTGGAGACTTCCAAACAAAAGCTGTGGGCTGTCCTTTAGGCTTGACTGATCTTGGTACCTGACGTGTGGTTCCAGGCTCCAGCAGCATCAGCGTCATCCAGAGCACGTTAGAATGCAGAATCTCAGGCCCACTCCACAACTATGGAATCATTATCTGTATTTTTATCAGGATTTCCCTGGGGATTCATTTACACATTAAATTTTAAGAGGCACTGGCCTAAACATTTCTAAGATCCTTCTTTGTAATTCTTAGGATTCCATGATTTTATTTAAAGTATATGTTCAACTCAAAATTACCAGTTCGTATGTGACATTATTGATTGTAAAACCGTGACTACAGTTAATAATAAGGTATTTTATATTTCAAAGTTATTGAGACAGTAGGTTTTATAAGAAAAAATAAATTTGTTAAGTATGTGTGGGGATTGATATTAACTAGACTTCCTTGGGTGATTATTTCACAGTATGTGCTGTGCTTAGTCATGTCCGACTCTGTGTGACCTCATGGACTGTAGCCCACCAGGCTTCTCTGTCCATGGAGATTTTCCAGGCAAGAACACTGGAGTGGGTTGCCATGCCCTCCTCCAGGGGATCTTCCCAACCCAGGGATCAAACCCAGCTCTCCTGCACTGCAGATGATTCTTTACCAACTGAGCCTCCAGGGAAGCCCATTTCACTATATATCCATATATCTATATACATGTACACACACACACACACACACAAATATCAAGTCACTCTGTTGTCTACCTGAAACAAATACAGTGTTGTATGTCAGTTATATATCAATTTTCAAAAAGCAGAAAATAAATGCCTGAGTATGTTACATGTACATAAACCCAAACAAGTTTTTGTTGCTGAATTAGTTTGAAATTTTTTGTCCATTTTCCCTCTAATGTAAATGTAATGTTGCTTATGTCTTGGGGCAGCTTATAACAACTACAATATAATATAATAGTGATTTTTTTTTAATATATAGGATGAGATTCTTATTTTAAAATTATGTTAGTTTATTCAAATTTTTCTTCTGTAGTCTTTAAAAGTTTGCAGAGTGAATTAAGGTTCTGAATACCTCTTAAGAATGCTCAAAAGAGACATTTAAATGATAAAAACATATCACATTAATTTTGTACTTTTTTTGCTTGTGCATATTCCATATTTTGACCTTATAGGAGCCTTCAAAGTCTGAGTATTTTTAGTGATTCTCCACAGTGCCCTTTATCTTTTAGATACTAAACTTGAGATCAAGTAAAATAGTTGTACCTTTTTCCCCCTCAAAAGATCATGACTAATTTAAGCTCATTTCTTATTTTCCTTAAAGATTTGCTACTCATCCTTTTAACTGATGAAGTTCAAGTGGAACCCATGATTCATTTCATCCTTTTCCCTTTATGTAATTAGTCATTTATTCTTTTGATGTCCACAGTAAAACTAATACTTAGCATGATAGTCTTAAGATTCCAAAATAAAGAAGTTCTTAAATGACTTACAATCAGATATAAAATATGCTTTACTGTATGGCAAAAATGAATAGGGAAAACTTCTCATGAATAAAAGATGTGTTTTTAAGGCCATATAACCATGAGTTACTTGGCTTAAGCACATATTTCCAGATCTGTTTTCTTTTAAAATGTAGGACAAAGAAACTGTACTTTGATATTTGTACTTAGATATTATTTGGTGATATATGTCATTTAGATAAGATATGACAAATGGCTTTATAAAATGTAAGATACTATAGGCACTTTATTAACTTGGTTGCATGATAACCCAGTTTTCATTTTAATTTAGCAGGGTTTCCCCTCTTTTTCTGGAACTGACTTAAACAAAAATCTAAATTCCATCTTGGTGTGAGTCTTTAAGTTTCGATTTCTTTATCCATAAATGATTTTGAATAGATGTCACCACAGGTTATCATATTAGTAATTGGGAGGTGGAAGGCTAGACTTTTTCTGTAAGCTTGTTCGCTTGTTTTCTTTATTTGTTCATTCATTCATCATGAATATACACTGAGAACTTTCTATGTTCAAAGCTCTGGGCTAAGTGCTCTGGTAAGACATAAACTGAATAAGCCAGTCCAAGGTACAAAATTATTTGTAATTTATAAACTTATTTTTAATAATTATCATACTTTTCTGAACTTTAGCATGTTTGATCACCATTTAAAATATTGAGTAGACATGAGATCGATGGTGAACTTGATAGCTGTTAAAGATACAAATGCCTGAAGTATATACTTCAGTTTTTAAGAGCAAGGTTGAGGAAGAGTACTGCATATCCGTATAGAGTTTACCTGATCTTAGATTTTCTTCAGAATGCTTTGCAATCACATACTCCAGTCTAGTCTGTGCTGTTAAATACGGTCGCCACTTAGCTGCATGTGGCTTTTGACCACTTGAAATGTGGCTGGCCCAAGTCAAGATGTGCCATGAATATAAAATACACACTGGATTTCAAAGATTTAGTACAAAAAAGACAAAATACCTCTTTAATAAGAATGTTGTTTACCTGTTGAAATGATAATATGTATAAAAATGGTTTAAATTTTCTTTTTAAAATGTGACTACTAGAAAATTTTAAGTTACATATGTGGCTCACGTTTTATTTCTGTTTGAAAGTGCTGGTCTAGATTCTAAAGTGTAGAGTGATTGAGAGCTCTCGGAGAAGAATATCAGAGCTTAACACAGAGAGTTTTAGAGATGAGATACCACTGACAGAATCCGCTTACTCAAAAGAAGAAATCTCAGTCTGCACCTTTGCCCTACTTTGAGACATGCCTGCTTCCCTGAGCACACAAAAAGAGCATTGGTAGAGCGAGCATTTTAATATCTGCAATGTACAGAGTATTGAAGGGGATTAAAATATATATCACACAGGTCCCTTCTTTTAGGAAAAGATCCAGCCTACTGAGGAGACAAGATACGAGCATATGACTTGTTATATCATAGAAAGAGAAATAGCTATTAACACTCTTTTCCAAGAACTTGGAAGCACTCAATGGAAAAGGAAAGAAATGTCACCATGGCAGGGAGGGATGCATTGATTGGGTGCTCAAGAGTGGGTAAGATTCCAGTGGGCAGAAGGAAAGGGGCATGGCGGGGTAGGAAGGGGATTGAGTGGAAACAAGTGAGAAAAGATGGAAAAGCACAGGAAAATAGAGAGGTCAGCTGAGTCCGAGGATGGAGTGTAAGGTATGAGTAGAATAAATGTTACGTGTCTTTGCTAGAGTTTCCCACGTGGCTCCAGTTGTAAAGTATCTGCCTGCAGTGCTGGAGATGTGGGTTCAATCCCTGCATCAGGTAGATTCCCTGGAGAAGGGAATAGCAACACACTCAGTATTCTTACCTGGAAAATCTCATGGACAGAGGAGTGTGGCAGACTATAGTCCACGGGGGTTGCAAAAGAGTCAGACACTACTTAGTGACTAAACAAGAGCAAATCTTTGTTAGAAAGTCCTTTAAATAGCAAAATTAGTAATACTGTATTTCCAGTTGCATTTATACTTATATTTGTATATAATCTTATAACTTAAAGAATTCTCAATAATACAGTATCATTTAATATTTTAGGCAACAGTGATAAACATTTTTTTTTTGCTAAAAGTACACTTTATGTCATTTGATTTTTGCTGTTGATGCCATTTTATAGAAGTAGAAAGCAGAAAAGCCTGGCTTGCATATTAATGATAAAGTCTTGAATCTGAATTAAACACTCTAGCGCAGTTTTACTACGCTGAGCCACTCTGAATTGCACACCTGTAATTCTGTTTGCTTTGCTTGTTTTTGAACTTTGTATATATGGAATCATGCAGCACGCACTGTTTCATGTCTGGTTTCTTTCATTCAGTGTTGTGAAATTCATTCATGTCATTGCGTATAATGGTCGATTTTAAATTCTCTGTGCTATATAGTATTCCACTGTATGAATATACCACTTTTTGTCTATTTGTATGGTTTTCAGTTTTCTTGCCATTCTGAATGACACTGCTGTTGAACATTCCAGTACATATCTTTGGGTGAACACACAGTATGTTTCTGTTGGGCATATATGTAGGAGTAGAAATATAAAAGCAGCTAAATTATTAAATTGTCTTGGAAATGAATCTAAATTTTGGCTTCATGATAGTCTTTAGAAGAAAAGTAAAAGCTGCAAACTTTTAAAAAACTGAAATAGAGTTGACTTAAATGTTGTGTTGATTTCTGGTATACAGCAGAGGGATTCATTTATATCTATTCTTTTTCATATTGTTTTCCATTATGGTTTATTTCAGGATATTTAATGTAGTTCCCTGTGCTGTACAGTAGGACCTTGTTATTTATCTATAGTATATGTAGTAAAAAACTACAGACTTCTAGTCTTCAAATACTGTATCAAAATAGATATCAAGGCAGCCTTTACAAAAGGATCTGAGGTGTAATAATCTTTTTGCTTTTAATACATTTTTGGATGGAAGCAAGAAAACAGTCAACTTTTTCATCTATATAGAATTTCAAAGGGGTAACCGGTGGCGTGGCGGTCAAGAATCCTCCTGCCACTGCAGGAGGTGCAAGAGACTCGGGTTCGATCGCTGGTTTGAGAAGATCCCTTGAAGTGGGAAATGGCAACCTACTCCAGTATTCTTCCCTGGAAAATTCTGTGGACAGAAGAGCCTGGTGGGCTGCAGTCCATGGGGTTGCAGAGTCAGATGTGGCTGAGCAACTGAGCACGCACACAACATATGAAAAGACTGAATTTGTATCACTAAGGCTTCTCTTATAGTTATACTTTTTTCCTCCAAGAGAAGTTCTGGCAGATAAACAGTGGATAATTCTGATGAGATTGTTACCAGGATGACATTATACTAGGGTATAATGAGCAATAAGTATCTGGATTATGTTTATTGGGAGATGAGGAATTTGAGGTGCAGGTAAATGGTAGGAAATTACATCCCAGAATCTACAATGAAAGCTACCGTTCTCAAAACTTTATTGAACTTTCCTCCAACCCTCCCTCTTTTGTTTAGGGGAATCTTCAGGCAATCAAATTTGCATTCTTGCAAAGAAGGCAATTACAAATTCCCCGCCTGTTTTTAAGGGAGAAGAAAAAAATGAAGGCAGACATTTATCCAGAGGCACCCTGTGTGAAGGAAGGGTAATTCTAAGATTTGCCAACAGAAGACTTCAGTCTTTGTAGCTTCTTAACGTTACTGATGATCGTTTAAAGATGGGTGTTTTATGTTTAGACTGACCAGAGTTGTTGAACTTAAATTGACTGGGCAGAGAAAGAAGTCTTTCTTTTTCTGTGCTCTGACTCAGGGTGGCCCTAGGCAGGTTACAAGGCAAATGGAAATGTAGCGTCAGTGGACAAAGAGCATTGTTGTGGTTATTAGTGGTAAATAAAAATTATTTTAGAGTGGAGAAAAGGACATTAACTTAGGGCATATCCCTTATGAATTGAAAGTTTCATTCCTCTATTGCTATGATGGACATCTCTTGCATTTTGTAGAAAGACCCTCTTGGTTATTGTTATGTCAGTGAAGTGTGATTACTCCAGCCTCCAACTACTGTGTGTACTTTGAGGGATTATGGTGTATGTGTAAAGTCACATTTTTTTTTTAATGTCCACTGATGATTTCCTTAGGGTTACACGGTGTGGGTAGGGTTACATGGTGTGGGTCAGCATTTGAGCTTATTCAGTTTTTCCTCTCACTTTCCAAAATCAATATCAAATGAGAGCATGATGGGGGAATCAAGTTATTTTCAGGTCATATTTGAAGAACAGGTGTGTTCTTTCCTGATTTACAGTGCAGGTGCATTTGAACGTAACTGCCTAAAATGGTGATTAAAAAAATTATTCAAGTGGAACAAAGCAAAGTTTTAAAAATGACTTGTAAACAGTTGCTCTAATTTTTTTTTCCTGTTTTCTCTCCACTTAAAATAATGTGGATTTCTGAACACTCCAAGAACCTCTTAACAATACTCCTCCAAACATGTGAATTACACTCATCCAGTGAATAAGATCCAGCCTTTTCACTGGTAGGACAATGTCGAGTGGTCACAGGGCCCTGGATCTTTTCTTTGTCCAGTCTAATTCTAAGGCGGAGAACAGTCCTCCCTGCTTTTGAATCCGGTGACATCTTTCCATTCACCATTGAACACCAGGGGGAGCAGAACCACAGAACCCGCACACCCCCCCAGAATACCCCTCACCACTGTGGGCTCCCACTCTCTGCCAAGGGGTTGTAGCTTTAGTCTTTCAAGAGCCTCGAATATTTGATGGTGAGATCCTGAACGCAGGTAGCCAGTTATCAGGCTTGTGTGGGTGTGTTTAACGGGGTCTCCCCCTTAAGCTTAGCTTTAGGTCTTGGTGACCGAATCTAAATAACACAGGTTACTCATCACGAGTTGAAGATTTTCCCCTTTTCACATTGATGCTTCTGATATAATTTTGTACGTTGGCTGATGATGTGTGCGCACTTTGTGGCTGCCGAGATGCAGCTGGAAAGTGTGGGGGGTTGTCTGCTTCCTCTGAGGCTGCTCCAGGTGGTCAGGTGGGGGCGGCGTGATAAAGGTGCGGCACCACTTCCGGCAGTTCGTCTTGTGAGTTCTGTTCACCGGCTGCCTGAACCTGGGTCCCGGTTCTCTCCTGCATACTTTATTTTTCACTGCTTCAATTCGCCTGACGCTGGTTTATGACTAAGGTGGTGGTTCAAAATTCCCTTTTCATCAGTAGCTATGAAAAATCTTTCCAATTACTTTGTGTTGCCATTGCCCTTTCTTCTTTTGCTGTGCATTTTCTGTATTTTGTAAAAAAATAAAATAAAAAAGAAAGAGAGAGAGAGAGACCTGAAAAAGATTTTAGTACCACAGAACAGATAAAGGTTAGGTGTATCGTTTAAATCCCTCATTAGCGCAAACGTAGAAATCATTTTATGTTCTTGGCAGACCGAGTGTGCGAAAATGCATTTTATGTTGGAACCTGTCGGTTATTTAACACAGATATGGAAAAGTCCATTTCAGAATATTGACAGAGGACCACTAGACTTGTAAGGGGTTCATTTATTCTATCTGCCCTTCACATTCAATTTCTGCGTTGCCATCACTGACTCAATGGACACGAGTCTGAGCAAACTCCAGGAAATAATGAAGGACAGTTCCCGTATGCTGCAGTCCGTGGGGCGCAAAGAGTTGGACCTGACTTAGCAATTGAACAACAGACATCCTTGGAGCTGGGAGAAGTGTGAACTGCCCCTGGGGGTTTACAGTCTCCCTGGAAGGAAACCAGTGTTTATTAATATACCTGACAAACGGGTGATCTTATTCATCCTTGAGAAAACCTTATCAATGAGAGAATAGAATAGCATTTTCAAGAAAGAAGCTGAGGCGCAGAGGCGCAGGACCCGTGCAGCGGAGCCCATAGGAAAGGACAGGCCTCCGGCTCAAGATCCAGTGCTCTGTGCAGTGTGTGCGCTGCCTCTTACCCTTGGTCATTCAGAGACTAATTTGATTTAGGGACATCCAGGAAGTATTACCGGAGAAGGCAATGGCACCCCCACTCCAGTGCTCTTGCCTGGAAAATCCATGGACAGAGGAGCCTGGTGGGCTGCAGTCCATGGGGTCGCACAGAGTCGGACACGACTGAGCGACTTCACTTTCACTTTTCTCTTTCATGCATTGGAGAAGGAAATGGCAACCCACTCCAGTATTCTTGCCTGGAGAATCCCAGGGACGGCAGAGCCTGGTGGGCTGCCGCCTGTAGGGGTCGCACAGAGTCGGACATGACTGAAGTGATTTAGCAGCAGCAGCAGCAGAAAGTATTACGGAAATTCAGAGTCAAGGGCGACGAGTGCAGCCGGAGTAATGGAAGAAGACCCACTGGCACTGGCTGGGTGGGAATTAGCCCTGAGCCCTAACCATGGGTAGAATTTGTATGCAGCAGCCATGGAAGAGAAAGGATCTCCCATCCAGTATAAAGTGAGTGAGGGCGGGGATGATTCCAGAGGGAGAAGGACATGTCTGTGTGGGCCGTTCAGGCGGGGAGCCATGAGAAGCTAGCACTGAAGCGGTGCTCACTGTGCAAGGCACTATTCCAGGTTCTCTACATCAGTGAAGCAATCCTACCCTCACAGCAGCCCTCTAGGGCAGATGCTGTCAACTCTTTGAAGGACAATGATGGTGGCACTGGGACTCAAAACCCAGCTGTCAGGCTCCAGAGCCTGAGCTCTGAACACTCTGCTCTATGTACCCCTCGTTACTAGGAGATGTGGATGGTGGGGAGGTTTTTTTAAAAAAAAACTTTTAATTTTGTACTAGGGTATAGTCAATTAACAGTGTTGTGATAGTTTCATATACATGTATGCATTCTCCCCCAAGGAGAATGTATCCAACACCATCCTCCCCCTCAAACCTCAGGCTGCCACGTGATATCGAGCAGAGTTCCCTGTGCTATACAGTAGGTCTTTGTTGGTTGTCCATTTTAAATACAGCAGTGTGTACATGCCCATCCCAGACTCCCTAACTATCCCTTCCCCTCTATCTTCCTGGTGGAGCAGTCTCTTGAATTGCTGGGGACAGTGATGGAATGATCAAGATGGCATGGGGTGGTGATTGGGAGATCACAGTGACCGTGTTGTGATGGTTGATTTGGGAAGAAAAGAAGCATTTCCTCTGAGCTAAACAGGATCTGGTTGGCGCAAGTGTGTAGCAAGAGACAGAGGGGAGCTTTAATGAATCAGCAGGCCTGGAATGACTTGAACTGAAGACGTAAAGAAGGCTGTACAACTTGGAGACTGGGTGGCATTTCTGCTGTTGAAGAAACGAGTGAGACCAAGAGAGAGTCTCTTTTGAATGAGGCAGTCGCACAAGGGGAAGAAATGAAGCCTTTTGAAAGGGTTAAACCTGCAGTAGAGGCACTGCACAATAGACAAGCGGTTCACTGGAGGGGAGCTGAAAATCAGGGAGAGGAGTCCAAGGGAGGGGAGAGTGAGGAAGGCGGGGGTTCTGCACAAGGAGAGAATTGATTTCTCAGCACCCTCAATCAGGCAGAGGAAGGAGAGGAGCAGCAGTCAAGGAGGACACAGGGGAAGCAGCTAAGCTAGGGAAGAGAGGATAATAACAAGAGAAAATTTTAAAAGTTGCTGAGCAATGTTAGCTGTTGCAGAGAGGTCAAGGGGACAAAGAGTGAAAAGGGGCCAAATAGTTTGACAAAGGGAAGGCCATCTACACTCTGTATAGTAGGCTTGGTGGGAATCTTTCAGTTCAGTTCAGTTCAGTTCAGTCGCTCAGTCGTGTCCGACTCTTTGCGACCCCATGAATCGCAGCACGCCGGGCCTCCCTGATCATTACCATTTCTCGGAGTTCACTCAGACTCACGTCCATCGAGTCCGTGATGCCATCCAGCCATCTCATCCTCTGTCGTCCCCTTCTCCTCCTGTCCCCAATCCCTCCCAGCATCAGAGTCTTTTCCAATGAGTCAACTCTTCGCATGAGGTGGCCAAAGTACTGGAGTTTCAGCTTTAGCATCATTCCTTCCAAAGAACACCCAGGGCTGATCTCCTTCAGAATGGACTGGTTGGATCTCCTTGCAATCCAAGGGACTTTCAAGAGTCTCCTCCAACACCACAGTTCAAAAGCATCAATTCTTTGGCGCTCAGCCTTCTTCACAGTCCAACTCTCACATCCATACATGATCACAGGAAAAACCATAGCCTTGACTAGACGTATCTTAGTCGGCAAAGTAATGTCTCTGCTTTTGAATATACTATCTGGGTTGGTCATAATCTGGGGAGGGAAAATCCAGCTGGTCTAAGGACTTTGAAGGTCTTCAGCAGACCTCTCAGAGCTAAATTTACAGGTTAGTTTAGCATCACTGCAGAGTGGGAGCTTTGTAAATAGCTTGGGGCTGTTGAGACTGCTTTTTGTCACATTGGTCCGTCTGGCCTAATCCGTCTTTCCGAACACCTAATAAATTTGGTGTTCCAGTGCATTGGTTCACATAGCATAAGAGTTCTGATGGTGGAGGTGTTTAATTGATCACTGCCCACTGAAGTCATCATTTGGGTGCCAGTTTAATACACCCTTAAAGCAGAGCAATTGAGGCAGAAGACTCTTCCTTGGGAACCATGCTTTAGAAGATCATACAGCTGCCCACTGCCTGCCACACTTCCCAGGGCCATAGACTCATCTATTTTTAGTATCATTTGATGATACTGTTTGCTACAGGGAATCCAGATAGTGTCATAACACTGCCATACTCAGGTTTCTTTTCATTTTAGGGCTCCCTTGTCTATATATAAAGTTCAACTGATACGAAAATAACCCAATTGTTTTTCCTAACTTCTCAGATATCCTCAAGATCCCAAACTGTGTCATACATCTTCCAGTGGCTGTGTCCCCTATGGTGACAGTCCAGGATTTCCCAGTTTCAGCACTACAGCTGTGAATTTTAAAGCATTTCATCCACCACCGTGACATTCACAGTTATTTTTATTTACACTGCCAAGTTTGGAAATGCACCTCACTCTAGCATTAGTATAAATTTTTTTAGGGAGGAGAGAATAAATTTGCATTTACAAATGATCATGGTTTTTTTATTTTAGCTTTTGGCTGGAAGCCTATTTGGTTCTTTCTTTTTCCAGCCAGTTTTTCTTGGTAACTATAACTTGGTGCATTCTGCTGTTAGAAAATATGTCTCCGTGTGGAAAACTCAGACTAAGGAGCATGTAAACGCTTTCTCTCCCACCCCTCCCCCACCCCTAGCATAGATTACTGGTAAGTGAAACTTCAAAGAGTCAGCTCTGGAAAGTCAGACCCCACCGCCCACCCCTACCGGCCCCTAGCTTCTCCTTCTTACTGCCTGTCTCTGTCATCATTAGCATCTTGACTCAGAAGCATGAGAGGGGAGAAAAATGAAAGTCAGGTCAACTTTGTTTCTTATCCACAGTTTTGGCAAAAGTTTAATTGTATTTGATTGAACTCTTGATAGTTGGTTTTTGGAGTTGTCTGGGGTTTCATTTATTCTCCAGTTCTCTTAGTTTTCAGTAAGGAAAAACTGAAATTTTAGTATAAATATAATCTAGAGTTCATTGTTCTTAATGAGAGAAACTGCTTAATCATTTACTTAGGTTAGAAATCTGTTCTGGTTACCCGAAAGTCTTCAGCAAATCAATTTGGTATCTTTTCATAAGTGTTTGATTATATTAGCATAGTCCTAATATGTTTAATACAATTTAATCTTTCATTATTAAAGCTCCTAAATATATGACTGTGCTTTTATCATTATGAACATCGAAGAACTGTGCTTCATTAACCATTTTGTTTGAGTCATGGATGCATGATTTTATAAAATATTTTAAAAATGAATTACTAGAAAAATGAAATTAAAAACATCTAAAATCATAAGATTTTTAAAAATTGTTACATTCAACAGACATAAAATTAACTCTGGAAAACTGCTAAAAAGTCTCTAAACTCTCCTCCCTTTTTCTGGCTTTGGGGCTGGTCTACATAGATCCCACTTTAAGTCCCACTGGAATGGGATGGAATACAGACAGCTGAGGAGCTATAAACTGAATCCCTCAACTTCAGGTCATACCCTCAAAGTAGGTTTTGATGGGACTGTCATATCCATATTTCTTACATTTGTATTTTCACTCATTAAAGTCAAGTGCAGAGAAAAGAATCCTGTTTATTTAAAGTTTTTCTATGTAAAAAAATATAGTTGCAGGACAATTACATGATTGTTAAAATGTTTCAAATGATATAAAGGTAAATATTGAAAAGCTTATTGCCTTTCTTCCCAGTTCTCAGATTATTTATTTTCCTTGCTCTGAATATATGCATACATATATATATGTATGCATACATATATAATTTTTTCTCTGTAAAGATTAAATCATGATTAATACTCTACAACTTATTTTTTACTTAATATTGTGTCACAACATTTTTCCTTATCAATAATCATAAATCTGATGCCTCTTTTTAATATATGAATGTCCCTCATGGCTATCAGTGGAACCATCGGTTCAGTTCAGTCGCTCAGTTGTGCCTGACTCTTTGCGACCCCATGGACTGCAACCCACCAGGTTTCTCCATCCATGAGATTTTCCAGGCAAGGATACTGGAGTGGGTTGCCATTTCCTTCTCCAGGGGAACTTCCCAACCCAGGGATTGGACCCTGGTTTCCTGCGCTGCAGGCAGATTCTTTACCAACTGAGCTACAAAGGGGAGCCCATAAGGTGCGCCATAGTTTCTTTAAATATTCCTCAGTTGATGGCATTCAGGGGCATCCTAGGTTTTTACCATTCCACAAAACACCACAGTTAAAATTCTTGTGCGCATATTCTCACTTACCCACTTTGAAGGATAGATTCCTAAGAGCTGAGTCAAAGATGATGCCAGATGACATTCCAAAAAGTTGCATCAGTGGAGAGTCTTACCAGGAAAATATGAAATACCTGGTTACCTCACTGCAGCTAGAGAGCTGGAATCTTTTCCAGGTTTCCCACTCAGATGAAGAGAGATTCTCTAGTTGTTTTCTTTTGAATATCCTTGATTATCAGCGAGATTGTGCCTCTTTTTGTATGTTTAAGCGGCTGTTGGATTTTTCTTTTAAGTTTGGGACAGTTGGGGGACAGCCCAGAACAGATTTCATTTTACTGGTCTCTTTAAGTATCAGTTTTTCTGAGTGTGGTGTACTTGGTGATTGGGGTTTATATTTGGTTTCGTGGGATAGAGGAGATACAAAAATGAAGTACAGTGTTGAATCTTGTTTTGTTTTGTTGAGTTGGCTTAGTTCTCATTTTCTTTCTCTAACATTTTTTTCTTCAAGATCAGCTTACTTACAGGAAATCCGTCTCTGTCTATTTGTGTGTAATGTAAAAAGAGCCCAGGGTGGGGCATCTTTATGGCTTGGCGTACTGTACATTGTTATTCGAGACTGCCCAAGGAGTGTGCATTCTCATATGTGTTTTTTTTTAATTGAAGTGAATTTACATAACATGAAATTAACTCTCTTAAAGTATACAATTTAGTGTGTAGCCATCACCTCAATCTAGTTCCAAAACATTTTCATCACCCCAAAGGAATCTGCATACTCATTAAAAAGTCACTCCCAATACCCTCATGTTTCATCCCCTGGAAGCTGCTAATCTGCTTCCTGCTTCTATGGATTTACCTTTTCTGGATGCTTCATATAAATGGGATCATACGTATGATATGTGACTTTGGGGGTCTGGTGTCTTTAATTTAGCATAATGTTTTTGAGGTTCATCCACACTGTAGCGTGTATCAGTATTTCAGTCCTTATGACTGGATAATATTCCATTGTATGCCACAAATATACCACAATTTGTTTATCCATTCATCAGCTGATAGACATTTGGGTAGTTTCCACCTTTGGCTGTTGTGAATAGTTGCACATGTAAATTTAGACCCCGAGTTAGTCATACAAAGGGAAGTATGAGGGACAGGCAGGAAGGCCGCTGAGAAGAGCCTTCCAGTGGGTCTTCTAGAGCTCTCCCTTCTCTCAGTGATTGGTCGTTCATAGAATCTCTGGAAGACTGAGTCAGCCTCGGAGTCAGACTGGCAGTTTGTTTTCCTTAGGCTTTAAGCTCTGGGTTAAACCAGAATATAAAGCCACCCAGTGGACCACATCCTCTGGATTTAAAAAGAAACTTACCTTGAACCCTGGGGCATGGTTGTATACTTCCCCTCCTCCAGGCAATGGGTTTCTGTAGCCCCAGTGGATACAGTGACCAGGAGGTAATATTTGTGGCAGTCCCCTCCATGGCCATGACGTCTGCCTCTGGTTTCTGGCTTGAAGCTTGAGGAATTTGGTGACCAGAGAGAGGGATTGTGCTCATGATGCATAAGGGGTTTTTAGTTCCAGCTTAGCAATCTTGGCTATGTACCTCCCAGTTTTCTCCTCTGTAAAGTGGGGTTACAGAGAGAGTTAGGTGAGATAATGTAGAATGCGCACTGTTACGATGCCACGTCGTCATGCCTGATGCATGCTCATTTCCCCTTCTCAGAGCTTCCCTGTTCTCTGCTGTCCCATGCCTGTAACATTATGTACCTCACAGTGTTGTACGAAGAACATGAGCACGTATGCATGTTCCTAGCACCATGGCTGCCATGTAAGTAAACAGTATAAACAGATCGAAAGATACCTTACCTTGCAATCTGTATTTCCCATTGAGAAAACACCATCTAGTTGATTGTAAGCTATCTAAATGCTTTAGGTGGTAAAGATTTCACCTGGGTTTATTGAGTTCTTATGAAGCTTTATATTTATTATTACAGACATATCTGGCTAATTAAAAGACAACCATGTTCAGGAGGGATGGACGGTAGCCAAGATCTCGGTGTGTGAGTTAGAAGTTTAGCATTATATTAACACAAACATTAGAGAAAGTTATGTTTGTATCATATTGCTGCAACCTACCCCCCCCAAAATACCATGTGCACAGTGTGAAATCAGCTTAGAAGCTAACACTTCTGTCTGACCTTTGAAAACAGGCGTTTAGTGCCCTGTTTTGAGTACAGTTTGGGTGTCATTATTTAGAAACCCTGACTTAGGACAAATGGAAAGTGATTTTGGAAAAAAAAAAAAAAGCTGCAGAGAGAAGAAAATGTCTTCTACCGCATTCCCTCTCGAAAGCATACTCTGTGAGGGTGAAGGCAATCATCCCAACATGCCTGTTGCGAGGAAATGTTTCTTGGGACTTCCCTGGTGGTCCAGAGGTTAGGACGCCCGGGTTTCACTTCCCAGGGCTTAGGTTGGATTCTTGGTCAGGGAACTAAGATCCTATAAGCTTCTCAGTGAGGCCAAAAAAAAAAAAAGCCTTTTTCCATCTATGCCAGTATAATTGAACGAGAAAGACTGTTCATGTTTTGTCAGATATGAAGTATGTTTTTAGTTCCAATCTTTTGTTTCTCTGACCAGATCTGTACTGATTAGAATAGTAAATTGCTCACATAAGATCTGCACATGAATATCTGAAGAAGCATTTTAGACTCAGCTGAAGTTTTGAAAGCGTTTAAGAATATTTATAACACTTTCTTTTAAAATTAGGAGATCTAACACACAGTAGTTTATTTGGCTAATTTGTCCCATGTGTCTGTGCTTTGGATTAAGCCGCAAACCTTCAGTGAACTCCCAGCCATATCCCAGGAGCCACAGGTAGATCCTGGAGGCAGGATGAGTAACCAGGAGCTCCCTGGGAGGTAGAGACCAGGAGACCCTGAGGCCCCAGGTTTCTGGAGACTTCCAGAGGGAAGTGCCTGGATTAGGGGTGCATTCATCTAGCCCTCCACCTCTGTCCTAGATGTCACAATCAGTCCCCTCCAGCATGTGCAAACTGAACCAAAGTTGTGCTCATAGAAGACAATTAAAGGTGTCTTCTGTTGTTTCTGACATCTCTTTAGCACAAGGTCCCCCAAATTTTAGGTGTGTGGTGCTATAAAATGGATTTACAGTATGAAAAACTGGTATTCATTAAGAAAAGTAATTTTTAAACTTTTTTCCTCTTTCTTTTGAAAAATTCACACCTAGAGGAAAGATGAAAGAATAATATAAGGAACACTTTCTCTCCTCTAAGTTTATGCTCACTGATCATTAACATTTGCTATTGTGTCTTTCTGTATATACTTTTTGTGTATATGTACTAGAGAAAGGGACTTCTTTCATAGCTCAGTCGGTAAAGAATCTACCTGCAATGCAGGAGACCCAGGTTCAATTCCTGAGTCGGGAGGATCCCTTGGAGAAGGAAATGGCAATGCACTCCAGTATTCTTGCCTGGAGAACCCTATGGACAGAGGAGGCTGGCAGGCTACAGTCTGTGGGGTCACAAGTATTGGACACGACTTAGCAACTAAACTACCACTACCATTGGGGAAAGGGGCTCATATTTTTAAAAGTTTCATTTGAGAATAAGTGGTAGACCTTGTGACATTTTAACCCTAAACACTTCAGCATCATCTCTGAAGAATAATAATGTTTCCCTCCATAACTACAACAGTATTGTAAAGTAACTCAGTTGTAAACTTCAGACAAAGGGCAAAGAGTAAAAACAGCAGAGACTGAACAATGCTGAGGCTGAGTTTCAAAAGTGTAAGGAAGAGAAATAGAGGGAGATCATTCAAATTCCTGTTTGGTTTGCTCAAGGATAAATTTTGTATGTACCACTGAGTCACCCATAGATGCAGATTTTCCCTGAGTATTTATTTAAAGAGTTTCTCCTAGTACTCTGGAGCATTTTAGCCTGAATTAAAAGCTTTTCAAGGACTTCCCTGATGGCTTAGTGGAGAAGAATCCTTCTGCCAATGCAGGAGATCTGGGTCCATCCCTGGGACAGGAAGATCCCCTGGAGAAGGAAATGGCAACCCACTCCAGTATTCTTGCCTGGGAAATCTCATGGACAGACGAGCCTGGCGGGCCACAGTCCACGGGGTTGCAACAGTCAAACATGACTTAGCAACTGAACCACCACCACCATAAGCTTTTCAGCCTACAAATGCATTTCTTTAGTATCATCAATCTAAAACTTGAGAGGTCACATCTACTTGGACTTGGGTGGTTATGAGCAAATTTCCAAGGGGATTTGTTGGTGCCAATAATCTGTTGGATTGACAACATGGGACCATCAGTTGTTATAGTCCATGATGGTTATTAATGGACAAGAGGAGGAAACATGGTAGTCCTTCCCTGACATTTCATTTAGGTTTGTCTAAAAGCTGATATCCCTTGGACTGCAAGGAGATCCAACCAGTCCATTCTGAAGGAGATCAGCCCTGGGATTTCTTTGGAGGGAATTATGCTAAAGCTGAAACTCCAGTACTTTGGCCACCTCATACGAAGAGTTGACTCATTGGAAAAGACTCTGATGCTGGGAGGGATTGGGGGCAGGAGGAGAAGGGGACGACCGAGGATGAGATGGCTGGATGGCATCACTGACTTGATGGACGTGAGTCTGAGTGAACTCCGGGAGTTAGTGATGGATGGGGAGGCCTGGCGTGCTGCGATTCATGGGGTTGCAAAGAGTAGGACACGACTGAGCGACTGAACTGAACTGAACTTAACTGAAAAGCTGATATTCTAGCATGCTGTTTTGAGAAATCATTTTACTAGCTTGGCAAAATGTTAAGTTTGATGTCATCCCAGACTTTTTGCAGAATTTCAGTCTCAAGTTTCAGTTCCAGGTAAAATGCTACTCTTTTAAAGCTGAACAGCAGGAACTTAGTCAAGTGGTTGCTATATATTGTATAAGCATCAGTGATTTGTGTATTTTAGAACAAAGATACACATTTTCTTGATACCATTAGCTCAGAGACCATTAAATAAATTAAAAGCTTTCTTTGGACTGTGTCCCTGAAAACATCCATCTTTGGAAGGATTTAATATGTTATAAGAACTATGTTTGGGGATTAATTTTTCAAAGTTTAGAAAAGGTATTCACTAAGCTTTGGGATGGGAACCATGTTCAGCTGTCTCTGAGGATAAGTACATCATGCATGATCGTGTCAGGTAGGAGAAAAAAAATGTGTTTCCTTTAACAGCAGATATGTCACAGAGTTGTTTGACCCATGATTTTTCATAAAAGTTCCATTTTCCGTAAACCCTTGTGTTTACCCAGTACGCTGCATGTGCTGACTGGCCTCCCAGTGATCAGGCAGGAGGGAGCTATATCCCAGAGTTTGAAACTGTGTATTTTATCTTTCATTCCCTTTTTCTTTTTACTCTTTTAGTATTCAGTGGCCATGGAGATTTCTAATTTTAAGTTCCTATTTACATATCAAATTTACAAGCTATAACTTTTAGGATAATTTTTGTACTACGTTCTGTGAGCAAATTACAACAGCATTTAATGCAAAATGCACGTGTGGTTCCTTGTGTTTCAAAGCCACGCTTTTCTTTGCCTCATTTAACTGTCTTCTGTTCCCAATTTGTGTGAGAAAGTCCCGTGTGAAATGTGAACCGTGGTTTATACAATTACTGAGAATGAATGCATGTCCCTTGGGATAAAAGCCCTTGAGCTATCTTTACAGTGATCTTATGTAGAATATTTGAGTCTTTCTCCTCTAATGCCAAGTGCTCACTTTTCACATGTAAATTAAAGATGGCACTACTTGAACTTGGCCACCAGTGCGTACCTATAATGTTGATCAGTGTCATCATGATTTTGGGCCACTCTGAGAATTTTGTTTTAAATTTTATCAGGCCCAGCTTAAGAAGGATTGCATTTGCTCATCATTCATTCTTTCTATCAGTAAGCATTCATTAAGTGCCTACTTTGTGTTAATGCTGTTCAAAAGGAACAGGACAATATTGCCATCCTGGAATCACATGATAGGTGCCATGAACCAGTACTAACTGTATAAGAACCACTTGAATGGCCCACTTGAATGGGTGTGTGAGGATGAGAAGGGGGCCCACAGAAGGTTGGGTTAATCAGTAAAGACATCTATGAACAAATGAATCCCACACTGAATACTGAAAGAACGTGTAGTACATTGCCTCAGTTGGACAAGGGTAGTGGAAGGTGCATTCAAGGCAAAAGGTTTGTATAAAGTTTTAGACGCATAGAACACATACCACCTTCTTTGAATTTCAGATAGTTCAGTATGACTAGAGCTTGGCAACATGGAGGAAGATCAGGCTCAAACATAAATGGGAGCCTGACTGCACAGGATCTTATGTACTGTTCTAAGGAGATGGACCTTTGTCCTGTAGGCAGTGAGGAACCACTTCTGAAATTTCAGTGAAGAATTTTCTTGATCACATTTGTGCTTTAGAAATATTGCCTTACAACTATATGGAGATGTGACTATGGGAGTGGGTTCAGAGGTTCTAGGATCAGTTCCTATGTTCCTATAGTAGTCCATGCAAAGAGTGCGGGAACAGTGGGGGTGGGGATGGCGATTAGGAGCTAATGGTGCCGAGAGTCAGCTTCCCTGGTAGCTCAGCTGGTAAAGAATCTGCCTGCAATGCAGGAGACCTCGGTTCAATTCCTGGATCAGGAAGATCCCCTGGGGAAGGGATAGGCTACCCACTCTAGTATTCTTGGGCCTCCCTGGTGGCTCAGACAGTAAAGAATCCCCCTGCAATGCGGGTGACCTGGGTTTGATCCCTGGGTTGGGAAGATTCCCTGGAGGAGGGCATGGCAACCCACTCCAGTATTCTTGCCTGGAGAATCCTATGGACAGAGGAACCCAGTGGGCTATAGTCCATGGGGTGGCAAAGAGTTGGATGTGACTGAGCAATCAAGCACAGCACAGCCTAGAAAGAGAGGAACTAACTGAGGACAACTCCCAGGTTTCAGTGACTGCATGGACGATGTCATCAGTGTAGGGGTGTTCAGTTAAGTCATGAAACCAGGAGTGGGTTGAGATTAATGTGAGAGAGAGAACCAATGATAGAAGCCCTGGGAAGTGGATATTTCAGGAGGAGGCCAATAAAAAGAAGCCTTAGAAAGAATGGTCTGCTGGAGGAGGAAAACTTAAAGACAGCATGTCCTAGAACCCAAGGCAGGAGTGTCTAGAAGGAAGGAGTTATCAGTAGTGTTAAGCATTTCAGAGAGGTTGGCAAAGGTTCCAGGATATTTTAATTTGTAGGATTGTGTGATCCTAGTGAGAGAAGTTGTGGTGTAGTACAACATAAGAAATAAACAGTCCACTCATACCACTCTTGCAAGAAGATGAGATGGGAAGGGAAGGAAAGAAAGAGGGTCAATGAGCATTTTTAGATCTTAGTTTTTAATAACCAAGACATAGAAGCAGCCTAAGTGTCCATTGACAGATGAGTGGATAAAGAAGATGTTATGTATGTATGTATACAGCGCTTTGCTGGAGCAGCCGTGAAGAGATACCCCACGCCCAAGGTAAGCGAAACCCAAGTAAGATGGTAGGTGTCGCAAGAGGGCATCAAAGGGCAGACACACTAAAACCATACTCACAGAAAACTAGTCAATCTAATCACACTGGGACCACAGCCTTGTCTAACTCAATGAAACCAAGCCATGCCTGCGGGGAAACCCATGACGGTCGGGTCATGGTGGAGAGGTCTGACAGAACGTGGTCCACTGGAGAAGGGAATGGCAAGCCACTTCAGTATTCTTGCCTTGAGAACCCCATGAACAGTATGAAAAGGAAAAATGATAGGATACAGAAAGAGGAACTCCCCAGGTCATTAGGTGCCCAATATGCTACTGGAGATCAGTGGAGAAATAACTCCAGAAAGAATGAAGGGATGGAGCCAAAGCAAAAACAATACCCAGTTGTACCTCATGAGAAAAGTTGACTCATTGGAAAAGACTCTGGTGCTGGGAGGGATTGGGGGCAGGAGGAGAAGCGGACGACCGAGGATGAGATGGCTGGATGGCATCACGGACTCGATGGACGTGAGTCTGAGTGAACTCTGGGAGATAGTGATGAACAGGGAGGACTGGCGTGGTGCGATTCATGGGGTCGCAAAGAGTCGGACACGACTGAGCGACTGAACTGAACTGATGTATGCAGTAGAATATTATTTAGGCATAAAAGAATGAAATAATGCTATTTGCAACAACATGGATGGATTTAAGAGATTATCATAGTAAGTGAGGTAAATCAGAGAGAAATGTCATATGATACCACTTATATGCGGAATCTAAAAATATGACACAAATGGGGACTTCTCTGTGGTCCAGTGGTTGAGAATCTGCCTGCTGATGCAGGGGACATGGGTTCAATCCCTGATCTGAAAAGATCCCATGTGCTACACAGCAACTAAGCCCATTGCCACAACTATTGAAGCCCATGCACCCTAGAGCCTGTGCTCTGCAGCAACAGAAGCCACCACAATGAGAAGCCCTTCTACTGCAGCAAAGACTCAGCAACCAAAAGTAAATCAACAGTTAATTTGAAAAATGATGCAAGTGAACTTATTTACAAAACAAAAGTAGTCTCACAGACATAGAAAACAAATGCGTAGTTCCCAAAAGGGAAAGTGGAGGAGGGATAAATTTGGGATTAACAGATAATCTGAAAAAGGTGTTGCTAATAGTAAAGAATCCGCCTGCCAGTGCAGGAGATGCAAGAGACCCGGTTCAATCTCTGGGTGAGGAAGATCCCCTAGAGAAGGAAATAACACCCCACTCTGGTATTCTTGCCTGGAAAATCCCATGGACAGGAGAGCCTGGAAGGCTATATATAGTCCATGGGGTCGCAAAATGGTCGGACAGGACTGAACTGCTGAGCACACTGGAAAAGAATTGGTGCATATATGTATGACTGAAGCACTTTGCTGTATACCTGGAACATTATAAACCAACTATACTTCAATAAAACTTTTTTTAAACTTAGTTTTTAACTTTGAAAATCTTAAGCATGTTCACATACTAGAGTAGATAGAATCCAGAAGAGAGAAAGAGGGAAACAATTAATGGAATGATGTCTCTAAGAAGATCTGAGGACATATTAGCTGGAATGTATGGAGAAATTAGCTTTGGACTAGAGAAGGAACAACTCTTCTTAAAAGACAGGAGCAGAGGAGGAAAGGTACGTGTGCGTTTGGGCAAGTAGAAGGAGGAAAGGGAAGGTAGGACTTGAAAGTTGGAAGTTTGAGGAATGTGGTGTCTGTGGCCATGAGACGTTTGTATCTGCAGCTGGAGCATCAACTGGCTGACTGCCCACATGGTGCCCCTGTGGGGCCACCTCTGCATCGACTCTAGGACTACCCTGAGCCCCTGGGCTCCTCCCCAGCAAAGACATGAAGGTTCCCATTGTAGCCTCATTCCTTTGGGATGCAAGATTTTTTCAGTGGGCCATGTTGGCTTAAGAACTCACATTCGCTTAACCAGACCTTTCTTGGAACTGTGCTGCAGTCTGAGACTTCCTGTTCATCCCTCCTTCCTTCTCTCTCACTGTCCACATTGTGGTCTGAAGGACCGCTCACCTTCTCTTGCTCCCTCCCCCAGCAGATCTTCTGTGTTTCTAATGCTGTCTTGGTTCCTACTTCTCAATAGACCCAAACTAAGGCAAAAGCGTGCTCAGAATTTGGGTATTGTTAAGATAAAGTTAGTTGCTTGTAAAGATAACCCCCAAAATCTCAAAGTCCATAATGGGTGTTAATAAGTGGCATTCCTCCTGGTTGTCCTTCAGAAATCCAGATTACTTTTATTTTGTCCTTTCTCCATTTCCAATGCATGGCTTCCACAATTATTGGGGGTTTTACAGCACATCAAGAGAGGAGGAAAGAACATAACAGGATCACACATGGGAGATTTTTATGGACCAGGCCTGTAAATTAGCATCATCACTTTTGCTCACATTTCATGCCACCAACTGCATGGGAGGCTGAGAAATGTGACATGACCTAGCTGTGTGCCAGGAAATATTATATTTCATAAAATAGCTCCTCTAGGAAACAGGAGGACCAACTGAGTAAGGGGACCTGATGCTGTGAAGCTCAGATGTATACCAAATCCCACAATTATATGATTTTTTTTTTCCTAGCAACTTCAACATTCACTGACCTGTGGAAAAACAGAGAAGGCAGGTAGATGACTTAGTTCAGTGTTCAGAGGTTCTCTTATTTCAAAACTGAGCCGCTTTTAAAGAAATCATGAGGCAAGCTTTCATTGGTAAATATGTTTGTAAAGTTTCAATACTTTTTGGATTGATGGGAGAAAGTCCTGGTCACAACATACGTCCCTCTGTGGGTTCCTAGTTGTGGTCTGAGACCTGGACAGCTGGCCAGGATCTTCCTCTTCCTTCTTGCTTCATGCTGGTCCCTTCTGAGGCTGAGCCCTCGGTCAGAGAGTATAACTCACAGGGAGAGGAAGATCATTTTTCTAGGTCTTATTGCTCCTTCAGGTGAAACATGTATCCTGAGTCCTTCTCCGGTGTGGATGCATGAACCTTGCTTCTTGCCGGCATTCTCCCTGACCTGCTTTTCTGGTATATGTAGTACTCCTTTGCATGTTTTGCTTTTGCAGATTTTGTTTATTGTGTTTTCCCTTTAGAAGTCTTCTCTCTTCTCCATCCCTTTTCACTTCCCTTTAATCTTTGCTAGTTGGAATTCTAGACATCCTGTCTTCTCGGGGCCAAGTCACGTGACACCTCTTCCACTGCTGCTGCTGCCGCTGCTAAGTCGCTTCAGTCGTGTCCAACTCTGTGCGACCCCATAGACGGCAGCCCACCAGGCTCCCCCGTCCCTGGGATTCTCCAGGCAAGAACACTGGAGTAGGTTGCCATTTCCTTCTCCAATGCATGAAAGTGAAAAGTGAAAGTGAAGTCGCTTAGTCGTGTCTGACTCTTAGCGACCCCATGGCCTGCAGCTCACCAGGCTCCTCTGTCCATGGGATTTCCCAGGCAAGAGTACTGGAGTGGGGTGCCATTGCCTTCTCTGCCTCGTCCACCGTTTCTCCCCATTTACCACAGTTGAGCCCTGCTTTTCTCCTTGGCCCCTCTTGGGTCTAGGTTTCATCATTCAACTGCCAGTTGGATGCCTTGGTGAGTAGACACTTGTATATGAGCCTTTGGTCCACTAGACTGAAAACTCACGGATGTTGGGTGTGCATTTGTAGTACCCCCTACCCCTAGCACTGTGTCTTGCCCAAAGTAAAATTTTAATAAATAATTGTTGAATGGAAATGAATAAATCTGGCTGATATTGGAGAGGCAACAGCAGACAGGTAATGAGGTTGAGTTGGGAACATCAGTCTTGTGTGGCCACACATCACTTGAAGAATATAAAGTGTTAAAAAAAAAAACAACCCCAAACATCTCAAATAGTGTGTTAGAAGAGAGGGAATGGTGTATAGTAATTTCATGCCTCTCTAACAATGCTAGGGATTCTGTTTCTATTATATGTAGGGGCTATCTGTTGCTGCTGCTGCTAAGTCGCTTTGTCGTGTCCGACTCTGTGCGACCCCATTGACGGCAGCCAACCAGGCTCCCCCGTCCCTGGGATTCTCCAGGCAAGAACACTGGAGTGAGTTGCCATTTCCTTCTCCAATAGGGGCTATACAAGAGGTCATATTATAGTTCTGAATTTTGTGAAGGCAGTTTCCACCCATCTGTTGTTGAGAAAGTCAGTCAATTGATTGGGAACCAACTATTTTTAAACAGTCTTGACTTACTTTGGAATGTTCATGGAGGCAAATAAAAATTTTGGTTGGCTGTAGGGAATCTAAGGTATATGAATGCTCAGTTGGATAGGTTTTTCTTTTTTACGTAAGATTTGTGCAATTTATTATACATAATTTGCACCTCACTTTAAATTTTTTTTGCAAAACTTTAATAAGTTATGGTGATTCTAAAAAACTGTTAATGAATAAGGTCATACAATAACACTCAGATTTTAAAATTTTCTTTGAAGGGAAGATTACCTTAGAAAGAGGTCCATGTTAAAATATTTGGAGAAAAAATGCAAATGGAAGACTATTAATGTTTTTATTTAAAAAACTGTATGCACACCTATGTGTGGGTTTAGAGGCAAATGCAAAATAAATTTCTGGAAGGAGAACAAGTTGTTTACAATGGTTACCTTTGGATAAATGGGGGACTTTTCACTTTCTTTTATTTTAAATATATTTATTTACTGGCTGCATCGGGTCTAATAGTTTAGAGTTGGAAACATTAAAGCTCCTCAGGCCTTTTAAAATGTAGTAAAATACTTGTAAGCAAAAGATAATGAGTTGACAGAAGACCTCTTTATATAGCTAGAATATATCAAGCTGCTGGGCCTTTGCTGTAAATCCCTAGCATGTTGCTTTTTGTTGGTACTGGATTTTATTCCTTTTGCAGTTGCAGTTGGTTTGTTGTAGGATTAAAGTCCAAGGGAAAACAAAAACAATTTTAAATATAAGGTACATACTTATATAAGACACAGACAGTATAAGTGATGCACCCTTTTCTGGCTATAAGTTTTTTTTTCCTTATCACCAAACATATTGCAAATCCAAAGATGGAGAGCAGGCAATTAAAATCTGGCCTGAAATACCCCTTGCTGAATAAGTTTGCAGGGCGTCACACCACGGGTGACCCGGGCCTTACACACAACAGGTTATTGTGTCACCCCTTATTTTATTAGCATAATTTAATATATTGATTTCTTAATGTTTGGCAAATAGTGTCAAGTAGTTTTGAAAAGATCTAGGAAGACACACAGTTATTTTCACGAATCAGTTATACTCTACTTAATTGAGCCTTTCTGTAGAGAGCATTTACCAACTATCTGCCAAGCTCTGGGCTCAATATTGAGATTACAGTCTATTGATTTGCTTCTCTCTCTGTATTTCTCTAATATATCTTATCTTTTGGGTTTCGTTCCTGGCTCTAGAGTCTCTTACATTAAGCACTTTTATCTGGTTGTGATTTGTTGCTAAAGTGCCTGCATTTAAATTTCTATAAATGGATATAGATATTTTGAAAGCAATTTTTTCAGGATGCCAAAAGAAAAAAATTAAATATACATCCCATTACTGTGTACAAATGGTCTTTTAGAATCAGAATTATTTGTATGTTGAAAGCAATTTGTGCAGTGATAGCTTTTAAAAATTGTTCCGCAATGATGTTTTTATTTAATTCTGTGTACATATTGTATTGGACCACAGAAGTCCTTTAGGATGACTGAGGCTTTCTGTGTGGCCAATTTTAGGTCAAATATGAAATATATGGTGTAGCTACTGCTGTGTTTCCTCTTTCCAGTACACTGGACTGGTCCATGAGATGTATTAAAAATTGTTATTTTGGCTTGGGTTGCCCTTTCATTCATTAGATTGGCCAGAAAGGAAGAACTCTGCAATCCATGATGAAGACAGTCTGTTAGTGCAGCCCCAGACTAGTTCTTGGTGTTTGATTCATGAAGAGTGTGGCATTCTGCCCCATGAAATTACCAGTTGTGCAAGTGGGCAGGAAGTTCAGTGTCTTCAGGTTCAGCACCATCAGATGCAGATGCTTCCTTTAAGGGATCTTCATTTCTTTTTTTTTTCCCTCTTTTGTAAAATACATTTTTATCTCATATTGGTATGTGTTTGATTTACAGTGTTGTGTTAGTTTTGGGTGTATAGCACAGTGACTAGTTTTACACGTATATATATCCTTCTCCATTATGATTTATCCCAGGAGACTGGACATAGATCCCAGTGCTATACATAGGACCTTGTTGTTTACCATTCTAAATGTTATAGTCTTGCATTTACCAGCCTCAAATTACAAATAAGGGATCCTAATTTCTATGTTGCAAATAAAGCTAACAGTTCTCATGGCAGATCTTCAGTTATTTGAATAAAGATAGCACCATAACCTCTGTAAGTCTTCTTTTTCCCAGTTATTCATGCTAAAATTCTTTTTCAGTCGGTTCAGTTCAGTCACTCAGTCATGTCCAACTCTGCGATCCCATGGACTGCAGCATGCCAGGCTTCCCTGTCCATCACCAACTCCTGGAGCTTGTTCAAACTCATGTCCATCGAGTCAGTGATGCCATCCAACCATCTCATCCTCTGTCGTCCCCTTCTCCTCCTGCCTTCAATCTTTTCCAGCATCAGTGTCTTTTCCAGTGGGTCAGTTCTTCGCATCAGGTGGCCAAAGTATTGGAGTTTCAGCTTCAGCATCAGTCCATTCTCTTTAGTATTCCTCAGATGGAGTTCATATCATTCTGATCTTTCCTCCTCTTCAGTCTTCGGTTTATGAGAAGGTGCCTTAAAATGTAGTGGGAAAAATTTAAAGCCATTCTCCATGAGTAGTTTGACTAGAGCCAAGTATGATGAGACTTGACTCCTCTGGCCTGAGAACAGTGTCTATTCATGCGGCCAAAGGGACATTTTGGCAGCCTGGTCACACTGCCTCTCTTCAATCAGGAAGCTGCCACCTCTATGGATCAGCTGGGCGGAACTTCACATTGGAGCCTCCATCAACTTGTAGGAGGCTTTCTGATCTTGTAAGAACTTTAAAAATCTTGTTTCTGCCATCCCTGGTGTTCTGTTTTCAAACCAATAGGTCTTCTGTATCTTTGTAATTCATCAGCGATTGGTGAAATGAGCCAAATTGGCAAAAAACAAGTCATCCTCTATCCAGAGTGATATATCCATTGACTTTTGCTTTAGACTGAGTTTTATTGTCTGTGCCTGGGGAATTTGAATGATAAAGCAGGAAGAAGGTATGCTTTCTAGTCATTCCAAATTTTACTCTTAAGGAAAGAGATATTTTTAAAAAGCTAAGTAGAAAGCTTAGATTTTATTAGTATGGTCTCATACATTTTAGGAGACCTAAAAGTGTCAGAGGAAACAAAATGGTTTACACTGAAGCCTGGTTATGACTTTCCCCTTGAGGGGCTCATAGGTGTGGGATGTGGGATACTTGTGGTTTGCCCAGGACTGTCCCAGTTCACACCTGTGTTCTGGATTAATTGACAACATCCCCTTTCACTCTTGAAAATGTCCCCTTTAGACAATACAATTATGTATTCACTCGAAAGCTCTGCCTCTACTTAAAAATATATATAAGTAACATATACATATGATGTTTTTAACTACCTCTCTTTGGTTTGGGCCAGAGACCTCATGTTCCAAGAAATTCTGGTTATGGAAGGTGATGTTATAAAATCTTCATCCAGTTTGGCTGCAGGGATAAGGCTGTCTGGCATCAAGCTGTATTAATCTTTATGTTATTAAATAAGCATAACTGGCAGTCTGAAAATCAGTGCTTCACATTATGTGGGCTTTAAAATCCTGTGGTGGTGATGTTTGTTTAGGCCAGCTACTCCTGCTCTGTTACAACATAACACTTCTTACACCATAGTTGAAAATTTGATGCTAAGCACAAAGTATTTTAAACAGAGTAGTGTCTAAATAAATTATTGCCTTTCTTTCTTCCCTCCTTCCCCCTTTCTTCCTTTTTGCTGTACTGAAATCTATGGATCGTACTGGAAAAACAGGTTGGAGGGCATATGTCCTGTCACATAACGTTACCTTTCTGTAGCAGCTGATTTTTTCTCTGTGTCCTCAGGTTAACCTGAACAACACCTATAAACTGTAGAACAAAATAACTCTCCATTAAAATCCTAACAATTGTTACGAAGGCTCCTGCCTGGGGAGCTTTCTCGCTGCTCTGAGGTGTGTTGCAAGAAGGGGAAAGTTGCATCTTCATTAGTTACCCATGACTTGATCCAGGTGTCACCTTCTAAGTTAGGAAGAGGGGGCAACCTCACACCAAGTGCCCTGGTGACACATTTGCTTTTAAGGGAGCAAAATTCTGAAACTGAAAGGATTTTCTTTTTTTATTCGATTAGCAAAATCATGTTGATTAAGTCAAGCAGGTGCTGGGTATGTGCTAAACTAGTTGATGGTTTTCAGAGTACTGAGGGGCTATTTTTAAGTGTTTCTATATTATTCTCAGCCAAGCTGCTGGATGAAAAGTACAAAGGGCTAAAAATATTTACGGTTTCAGTAATGTCTGTTTTAAAAGAAACCATCCTGTGTGATTTTTTTCCATTAGTAGGAAAAGCATATTATGGCTTAGAGACAAATGGTCATAAGCAGTTTGTCCAGCACATAGGTTTTCAGGTAAAATAACTATCAGAAGGGCAGCAAGTTGGGCTAAAAATCATCAAGAGTTGAAAAACCAAGTTGAAGAATGAAAACAGATGTGACTATAGCTACTTTTACTATCGTAGTATGATTACTCTTTTCCTGCTATTAGCTGAAGGTCCTATTGAAAATAGTATCGCTTATTTTCAAAACTTTGTGTATGTAAAGGAAACAGTTTAACTTGTTAGGAGACAAGTTGGATTGCATCTGAGCTCCATCTCTTGGATACGTGACCTTGGATAAGTTGCTTTCCCCTTCAGTGTATCCATCTGTAAAATGGGGATAATAACAGTGGCTGCTTCTTAAGGTTATTGTGAGGATTAAGTGAGATGACACTCAGAACCTGATATACAGTAAGTGCTCAGTAAATATTGTTGTCGTTGTCGTTCAGTCAGTAAATCACGTCCAACTCTTGGTGACCCCATGGACTGTAGAACGCTGTAGAAGGGCTTCCCTGCCCTTCACTATCTCCCAGCATTTGCCCAGGTTCGTGTCCATCATCCTCTGCCAGCCTCTTCTCCTTTTGCCTTCACTCTTTCCCAGCATCAGGGTTTTTTCCAGTGAATCAGCCCTTTGCATCAGGTGCCAAAGTACAGGACCTTCAGCTTCAGCATCAGTCCTCCCAATGAATATTCAGGGTTGATTTCCTTTAGGATTAACTGATTTGATCTCCTTACTGTCCAAGGGACTTTCAAGAGTCTTCTCCAGCACCACAGTTTGAAAGCATCAGTTCTTTGGCACTTAGCCCTCTTTATGGTCCAGCTCTCAGATCCATACATGACTACAGGAAAAACCATACCTTAGACTATATGGACCTTTCTTGACAAAGTGATGTCTCTGCTTTTTAATATGATGTCTAAGTCTGTGATAGCTTTCTATCCAAGGAACAAGCGTCTTTTAATTTCATGACTGCAATCACTGTCCACAATGATTTTGAAGTCCAAGAAAATAAAATCTCTCACTGCTTCCACTTTTCCCCCATCTATTCGACATGAAGTGATGGGACCGGATACCATGATCTTAGTTTTTAATACTGACTACATGTATTTTTGACCTTTTGAGAATTTGTTTTAGTTTTTCCATTGTGGTAAAAAGCACACAATATCAAATGTACCCTCTTAATCATTCTTTTGGAGAAGGAAATGGCAACCTACTCCTGTATTCTTGCCTGGAGAATCATTCTTTAAGTGTGTAATTCAGTAGTGTTAACTATGTTTACGTTGTTATGTAAAGGATCTCTAGAACTGTTTCATCCTGAAAAACTGAAATGTTTATTATTTTTTTGAAAGTTCATTTTCCTTCACAATCAGTTCTATAGCTCTGTGGATGTAGCATGAGAATTCAGGCTCCATCAGGGTAGGCGTTAGGCTATTCTGTTCACTGTTGTCTTCCAAGTGCTGAATCCCCATGCCTGGCACATGTTAACTGAGCACATGTTAAGGGGCTCAATTAGCATTTGCTTAATTAATGAATGAATGGATGGATAGAGAGAGAGAGGGAAGAAGGGGCAGGAAACAGTGAGGCTTCATTCAATATACTAGATGTGTTTTTGAAAAATTATCTCTTAAACAATAAATCCTTTTTAAAAGTGATCTTTAATACAAATGGAAAACTGACTCCTTTCACAAGGAAATAATTTTTAACAACAAATAACTACTTCTTAATTATTTATAAATTCTGATTTGGGTAGGTCAGCTTTTATTAGACTGGAAAAAAATGTACTGAATGGAGACATGGCAAAAGAAAAGATGATTTATTTAAATGATTTGTCTAAAATTTGACCAAGATTCACTTTTAAGTGCAAACATTTTTCTTTTTTACATTCAGAACTGGCTGCCAGACCTACTTTTTCCTCAGGCATTTGTGAATCATCTTGCTCTTTCTTTTAGAAATCAAAAGTTTAGGTCTCGATCAGTTATTTACCAAAACTGGTGGAACACTCCCTTTCCACTGAGAGTGTGCATCACCTCTTTTTGCATCTTTTGAAAGCATGTCAGCTGAACATTGTCTAGAAATGGCCCAAACTCTGTGGGTGGGAAGAAAGGAAGGAAGAACATGTCTGTCACCCAGAACCTGCCACCTATGGAATAAATTGTAGTCTTCATCTGCAGAGCTTGCATTTAAATTATCTACTCTGCTGGGAAAAAGATTTTTGTTGATAGAGTTTATTTCCTTCTTGGTGAAAACAGTGTTACTTTTTATTGTGTAACCTTATATTTTGTTTTTATAACATATTAAAAACTTCCAAGGGCTTGCCAGGTGGCTCAGTGGTAAAAGAATCCACTTGCCAGTGTAGGAGACACAGGTTTGATCCCTGGGTTGGGAAGATCCGTGGAGAAGGGAATGGCAACCCACTCCAGGATTCTTGCTTGGGAAATCCCACGGATAGAGGAGCCTGGTGGGCTACAATCTTTTGTAGGGTCACAAAAGTTGGGCACGACTTAGCAACTAAATAACAACAAAATGTTCCAATGAACATTTTATTTTGTGTTGAAGGATGGATCTTAGAAAGTGGGCACAAAATGTGCCTTACACAGTGGTTCACTGCATTCTCCCAGGGAGAGGGACCCGCGCTGCCACAGACTTCACAGTCCTGGAAGGAATATGATGGGAAGCCGTATCACCTGCCCAGATTTTTGGGGGTCCCATCCCAACACACTGCCTGTATGTAACCAGGAGCACAAGTACATTTCTCCTTTCAGCTGACAGTTGACAAACCCTCACTGTTTCTGTGAGCTTCCCAAGTGGATCAGCTGTAAGAATCCACCTGCCAGTATAAGAGACCAGGGTTCGATTCCTGGGTTGGGGAAGTTGCCCTGGAGGAGGAAATGGCTATACACTCCAGTATTCTTATCTGGAGAATCCCATGGACAGAGGAGCCTGGTGGGCTACAGTCCATGGGGTCGCAAAGAGCTGGACATGACTGAGCAACTGAGCACATTCACACTCTAGTTCCCATGGCAGAGACAGTCACCCGTCTTCCAAAAGGTGGCATCCTGAGTCATTTCCATTGTGATTCTGACCTGTTTTCTGAAAAATGACACAGGAAAATGATCTTACCTCGTCATTCTTTCCCAGGCCCAAGATAGAGCTTACCTCTGAAACAGAGATCGTAAAATTCTGAGAGGTCTCCACTGTTTCTCTAAATGGTTCCTATTTTTGTATCTGAATTCTCCGATAGCTGGAGAGTTTCTAAAATCTTGCCTGTTGTTTCAATTCCCTCTTGATTCTGCACCTAAAGACAGAAACTGAATCAAAGGCAGTTCCCTGGTCTGGACTCTGAGGACAGGATACTACTCGTGAAGCAGTCAGTACATCCTACCCCTGGCCTGCCCTCCCGCAGCTCCCCACTACCCAGAGAGTCCAGCCTCCGCATCTGTGTGGTTCTGCTTACCTCGCCCCCACAGGACACTCCAGTCACATCAAGGTGTTTTCCCTTCATTGACCTCCTATTTACCTCTCTGACCAGAGGCCACTGTTCTTCCTCGTGGCTGCTCCTTCTGAAAATGCCACCCCCACCCCCCACCAGCTTTTCATTTTTCTAACTCTGGCTCGTCCTTCAGTCTCATCTTAATACTTCCTCCAATAAGCCTTCCCTGATTCCCACCCCCTTAAGGAGCACCCCCATCAGTTGTTTATACTTTCCCTCCTCCTATCTTTCTTAGCCTTTATTAGAATTTTAATTACTCATTTACATCTGGATTTGTTTATTTGATGGTTTTCCCTCCCATTCGACAAAAAGCCCCATCACAGACCACAGCTGTCTGATCTTTGTAACATCCAGTTAGCCCACTTTGAAGCAGAAGATGGTGGTGGTGATTTAGCTGCTAAGTTGTGTCCGACTCTTGCAACCTCGTGGACCGTAGCCCACCAGGCTCCTCTGTCCATGGGATTCTCCAGGCAAGAATACTGGAGTGTGTTTCCATTTCCTTCTCTAGGGGATCTTCCTGACCCAGGATTGAACCCAGGTCTCCTGCATTGCAGGCAGATCCTTTATCCACTGAGCTACGAGGGAAGCCCTAAGCAGAAAGTAGGCAATGGTGACTAGAAAGACCTCAGAATGAAAAAGTAAATAGAAGCTATACTTTAAAGGAATGAAAAATTCCTCTAAGATCAAAAAAGGATAATTTTGATTACCTTAATGCACAGATGATATTAACATTGCTGTTTGATCGCCCTTAATAAATTCATTCTTGCCCCAATTCATGCCTCATGTACTGTAACTGTCCCCAATAAATGAGACTTTTAAAAGTCTCTTTTAAACTATATCCATGTTCTTGTTATAGTAGTAGTATGCAGGTTGACAATTTATATTTGGTCTTCAATCTTTATTGCAAAGTAAAAAAGTAAAAGCATTTTTATAGTATCTGACACTTGATTTGTAATTGATATTTGATTTGAATCTGACATTTCTCATTTGTAATATCAAAAATTTTACTCTTAAATGGGTATCCTAAATTGACAAATACTCTTTTCATGTGTATTAAAAGGAAACTTTCATACAACTTTAACATTAGGTTTCTTTTGAAAACTTCAACATGCAGTATCTAACAATTTCAGTGCAAATCTTCATTTTCCTGATCAAATTCAGCATAATGGCCACATTGGTGTTTGAGCAGAGATACCCTGGAATATCTGTGTTCTTAGAAAAGTTGGTTATGAAATATGATTTTATGAATCAGATTGTACTGTAACAGATTTGGTCATCTTCAAATGGTTCCTTCAGTAAATCCATTTATATCATCTAGTTTATCTTTTCTAAATCTGAATTTTAATAAGTGTCTATTTTTCTTGAATTGAGGGTAACTCTTCAAAGAATAATTAATGAATTAAGAGAATGTGTTATTTTGCTTTGGACAAATGTATATTAGTTAATTCACTGCCCTGCATCTGATAGCCAAGAGATGGGGTTGCGGGAGGCCCACATAACTGATTTTCTCTTTTGCCTGGAAACTTGTTGGAACCTGTCTTAAGGAATTCTGAGCAGATGTTGAAGGATGAAACTATGGTTTTCAGTTTAGCTGGACAAACTTAGTTTTAGTGGATAACAATAATAAAACTGGGACAATTCTATTTGAAACAGATATTTTGTTATAGCTTTTGGAAATTGATCATCTTCACTGTACACACTGCACTTATAAAGAACAATAATTTGCTTTGTACCTGTTTTGTGCCAGTTATTTATTTTAAAGAGTATTTTTAATGTGGGCCATTTTTTAAGTCTTTATTGAGTTTGTTCCAGTATTGCTTCTATTTTATGTTTTGATTTTTTGGCCATGAGGCATGTGGGATCTTAGCTTCCCAACCAGGCGGAGATGGAACCCTCACTCTCTACACTGGAGGGCAAAGTTTCAACCCTGGACCACCAGGGATGTCCCTGTTTAAAGGGCAAGAAAGTATAGTCAAGGTGCCCTAGGTTTACGTACATTTTAGAATAACTGTAAGCTCGTGATTCTTAGCTGTCACTGTGCTAGTTCAAGTTAGGACCCTCTCTGTTCATTCTGTTCCAGCAGTCATCACTCAGACTCGACCTACCAATTTATCCCTCGAGTCTTACTTCTGTCACTTCCTTCCCACTCCCCTTCTCTTGATAGCTTCTTGGGCTGCCACCCTTTCTCTTCTTTGTGGCTTGTTATTCTGTCACTGCCAGCCTCCTGTCATGGAATGAAGATCTAGGCCTGAAGATCTTAGAAACAGATTCCTGGAGAGTAGACCTTCAGAGGTTTTTATCAACTCTGTTTCCACCTCCTTCAAATTTTTATTTTGAAATCTAAAATACTAAAAATTTTTTAAAGTCAGACTTATTTCAGATGCAAATTATTTCTAGCCCCCTCATAGTTCAGTCTGAAGTTCATCTGTGTAGGAATGGAGCTAACTAAACTAGTGAATGTTAATGAACTTGAAAAGATACACTTAACCTACTTAAGAGAACAAATTACTTTCAGCCACATAGAAATGTCCACTTATTTTTTATTAATAAAAATGAATTGCATTGAAAGGAAGAGTTTGCTATCCTTCAACAATTGTTTTTAGTAGTTGATTAAAATCAGTAGCCTGTTTTCAAAGCAAAGGTTATATTAGCGTTGTTTATCCTTCATGGTTGCTGCTTGGTTAATTTCAGCAGATTAACATGATTAGCTAGAGCTGAAGGAACCTGGGAGAGTAGGGCGGGGCTCAGGAGAGATAGCCTTGGGCTTCCCTTGTGGCTCAGCTGGTAAAGAATCCGCCTGCAACGTGGAAGACCTGGGTTTGATCCCTGGGTTGGGAAGATCCCCTGGAGAAGGGAAAAGCTACCCACTCCAGTATTCTGGCCTGGAGAATTCCATGGACTGAGTCCATGGGGTTGCAAAGAGTCGGACATGACTAAGTGATTTTCACTTTCAGGGGAGATAGAACAGCTGCTATGGAGGGGTCAAGTGCAGCAGGTGAACATGGGATGTGTTAGATATTGTACCAGACCATGCTTCCTAGGGCATGACAGCATCTGTGAGTCTCAGCCCTGAGCACACATCTGTATGTGCCTGAGTGTAGGGGAGAGGAGGGTTCTTATGGGAGGGCAGTAGACACACTTGGAGACCCCAGAAACCACTGATACTCTTCTGTCCACATAGCAAGCAGTGTCCACAAGAATTTTGGACTCAGTCGTTAGCCAGGGGTTCTTGGCTGGCTCCCTCCTAAGAGGGAGGTTGGAGAAGTCATAGCAGAGCCCTGCTTGACTTTCCTGAGCTTCAGTTTTTGATTCCATAAATAGAAATGATAATAAAATTATCTCATGGGGTTATTTTGAAGGCTAATTGAAAGAATATATGTGAAGACCCTAGAGTAGCACCTAGTGCCCAGTAAGTATTTAAATGTTTGCTCTTATTATTTTTACATGAAAGTAATAAAACACTATTTCTTTTTAAATGTCCTACAACTGAGATTTATTATTCCTCAATTCTGTTATTTTAATCAATGAAATTTTATCTGTTATAAGTAGGTGATTTCCAGAGGTGTTTTTTGGGAGGGGGAGGAAACTATTTCAGTAGTAAATCTCTTCATAACAAACAAAAGTATTTAAATGCTGAGAAAAGAATTTTTCATTTTGGGGGAAAATCCTTATTTTTGCTAAGTTCATAGAGTTCTTCCCCAGTGGTACCAAACTGTAAAGTTTGTGGGAAAGAGGATGCAATAATGACTCCATAATGTTAGGGCAGGTGTAGAAATAAGGGGTGAACATTGTATTAAGGCCATAATACTTTTCAGAAAATGTCCTCAATGAAAATATAATGTTTTCTTTTGTTAGCAGGATAAAACTTTCATGACCTAAAACCAAAATAACAACAAAAACAGAAGCTCAACAATCCAAGTGATTTTCTGTGTCTTGATCATTTAACATTTTCTCCAAAGTCTAAACTACAGTTTGTTAAGGTTTTGTTAAAATGATACCAAAATAAATTAAAAGTCAAATGGAATTATTGATATCACAGAAATCATAATTTCCCTCTTAAGAGTTGTATGAGGCTTAATAACTATAAGGGATTTAAAAGATGGTCTTCGTGAGTAGTTACATTTTTTGAGGCTGTAAAAGTCAGGTATATTTGCTCAAAGACATCAGCTAGGGTCCTTATAAGTCTTACAAGTTTGGTCTAGCTCTGAAAGTTAACTATCCTTCACTTAGATCATAGATAACATACTAGTAGTGTTTTCTAGTCACATTGTGTTGATAAAATAAGATGCTCTTCCGTAGATGGATTTTGAAACATTATAGACGATAGACTGGTACAGCCACTTTGGAAGACAGTGTGGCAGTTTCTTACAGAGTTCATCATAGACTTACGCAGTTTAGCAGTTGTGATTATAGACATTTACACAAATGAGTGGGAAACTTTTGTCTGTACAAATCATGTATACGAATGTTTATAGAAGCTTTATTCATAATTGCCCCAAACCGGAGGTCACCAAGGTGTGTTTCAGTAGATGAATGGGTAAACTGTGGTATGTCCATGCAATCCAGGTCTCCTGCATTGTAGACAGATGCTTTACCGTCTGGGCCACCAGAGGGAAACCACTGTGCTACCCAGGTTCAATTCCTGGGCAGGGAATTAAGATCTGAGGCCCCTGCTCACAGCAGCCTCTGTGAGATCATCAACAGCAATCTGCCCTCAGGCAAATTACTTACCTCCTATCTAAACGAAGTGAAGTTCGACTCTTGGCGATCCCATGGACCTGTAGCCTACCAGGCTCCTCCGTCCATGGGATTTTCCAGGCAAGAGTACTGGAGTGGGTTGCCATTTCCCTTCTCCAAATGGAATATTATTTGGCATTAAAAAGAAATGGGCTAGCAAGACATTCATTGGTGGGGCTGATGCTGGAGCTGAAGCTCTTGTACTTTGGCTACCTGATGCAAAGAGCTGACTCATTGGAAAAGACCCTGATGCTGGAAAAGATAGAAGACAGGAGGAGAAGGGGATGACAGAGGATGGGATGATTGGATGGCATCACCGACTTGATGGACATGGGTTTGGGTAGACTCCAGGAGTTGGTGATGGACAGGGGGCCTGGCGTGCTGCAGTCCATGGGGTCACAAAAAGTCAGTCATGGCTGAGTGACTGAACAACAAAGCAAGACATGGAGGAACCTTAAATGCATATTTTTAATGGAAAAAGTCCATCTGAAAAGGGCGTATACGGAATGATTCCAACTACAAGAAAGGCCAAACTAGAGAAGTTAAAGAGCAGTGGTTGCCAGAGCCTTGGGGGAAGCAGAGGCAGGCTGAATAGGTGAGGCACAGTGGATTTGCAAGGCAGTGACATTATTTTGTGTGATATTGTAATGGCGGCTAGATGACACTGAGCATTTTTCAAGCCCAGAGAATGATGTGACATGAAGGTGAAAGTGAAAGTGAAGTCACTCAGTTGTGTCTGACTCTTTGTGACTCCATGGACTGTAGCCTACCAGGCTCCTCTGTCCGTGGGATTTTCCAGGCAATAGTACTGGAGTGGATAGCCATTTCCTTCTCCAGGGGATCTTCCCGACCTGGGGATCAAACCCAGGTCTCCTTCATTGTAGACAGATGCATTACCGCCTGAGCCACCAGGGAAGCTGGATTTAGGTTAGTAATAGCAAATTAATATGGATTCATTAACTGTAACACTGGCGCCATACTAAAGTAGGATGTTAATAACAGGAGACACTGGGAGGGAGAGGACCTTTCTGCTTTATAATTTTTCTATAAACCTAAATCTGCTCTTAAAAAGTCCACTAATAAAAATATCTTAAAAGTAACTTTTAAAAATTGGGATTGACGTATATACCCAACTATATATAACATAGATAATAATGAGAATCTACTGTTTAGATTGAGCTCAGGGAACTCAATGTTATGTGGCGACCTAAATGGGAAGGCAGTTCAAAAAAAAGGGGATGTATGTATACATGTGGCTGGTTCACTTTGCTGTACGGTAAAAACTAGCACAATATTGTAAGGCAACTATGCTCCCAAAAAGAAAAAGACTGTGGTCAACTGTAACAGAATGGCATCCCAACAGGGAAAAGCAAAATAACCCTGGATGTAACTTTTGTTATGGAATCTGCCCCTACCTTGTATCTCTGGTTGTTTTAAAAAACTTCTTTTCATTTAGCTCACATTTTATCTCATTAGCTAGTAATGAGCGAGTAGTTAAAAAAGTAAAAGATTGTTTTATTGTTTTTGTATAGTTGCCTATGGCAAACATGTCAGGTTGTGGGGAGCAGGTCAGGAGCAGAAGGGCTATCTCCCATGTGGCTGACAGATTCCCTTCTTCCTGCCCACACCCCAGCTCTCTTTTCTATCTTGAGCTGGGTTCCACCTGTCAGTAGGGGTTTCCCTGCTGGCTCAGACGGTAAAGAATCCACTTGCAATGAGAGAGACCTGGGTTCGATCCCTGGGTTGAGAAAATTCCCCTGGAGGAGGGCGTGGTGACCCACTCCAGTATTCTTGCCTGGAGAATCCCATGGACAGAGGAGCCTGGCGGACCACATACAGTCCATGGGGTCGCAGACAGTTGGACAGGACTGAGCTACTGGGCACAGCACATTGACAGCAGACAGAACTTGTGGGGTGGTAGCTTATTGTGCTTTAGCATTATGCCACTTTATTTATTTTTACACTGTCTCTTTTAAAACTCACATTTTGTAGTTGAGGAAAGGAGACCCCCTGGAGGAGGGAGGGTCTGTACACATGCTATCTGACTGTCATGACCTCTGGAGGAACATGAAGGTATATGACTGTCCTACCCTGCCCCCACATGCCTTGGGAGTGGATGAGAAGCGGGGCCATTGGAAGAAGCTGGTCTCAGCCCAGGTGCCATGGGAGTGATCAGATAGCAGGACCCAGTTGGTTCTAGCTAGGGTAGATACTACCACCCCATAAACCAGCAGCTGCTGTTAAGTGTTATCTAAGCCCTTATAATACATTATTAAATGACATATGATTATCACTTACGTGTATGTATTATTGTATTTTGTATTATATGAGAATCATATGTGCATTTCAGTTCAGTTCAGTTCAGTCGATCAGTCATGTCCGACTCTTTGCGACCTCATGAATCGCAGCACGCCAGGCCTCCCTGTCCATCACCAACTCACGGAGTTCACTCAGACTCACATCCATTGAGTCTGTGATGCCATCTAGCCATCTCATCCTCAGTCGTCCCCTTCTCCTCTTGCCCCCAATCCCTCCCAGCATCAGAGTTTTTTCCAATGAGTCAACTCTTCGCATGAGGTGGCCAAAGTACTGGAGTTTCAGCTTTAGCATCATTCCTTCCAAAGAAATCCCAGGGCTGATCTCCTTCAGAATGGACTGGTTGGATCTCCTTGCAGTCCAAGGGACTCTCAAGAGTCTTCTCCAACACCACAGTTCAAAAGCATCAATTCTTCGGCACTCAGCCTTCTTCACAGTCCAACTCTCACATCCATACATAACCACAAGAAAAACCATAGCCTTGACTAGACGGACCTTAGTCGGCAAAGTAATGTCTCTGCTTTTGAATATGCTATCTAGGTTGGTCATAACTTTTCTTCCAAGGAGTAAGCATCTTTTAATTGCATGGTAGTCAACTGTTAATTTCTGGCCTCAGGGAGAAGAGTGATAGAATTAAAATGCAGTATCTATTTGACTGTGAGAATAGCATTAAATTATTTTAGTAGGAATTAGCAGCTTTAACATTTTAAGTTTGCTTGGCTGGAGCAATATTAACATTTGGGTGTTTTCTGTAGCCTGCAAATGTTTGTGATGTAGGAGACAGAGACTTGGTCCCTGGAAAAAGTGAAAGTTAGTCATTCAGTTGTCTCTCACTCTTTGTGACCCTGTGGACTGTAGCCTGCTGGCTCCTCTATCCCTGGCATTCTCCAGGCAGGAGTACTGGAGTTGGTTGCCATTCCCTTTCCAGGGAATCTTCCTGGCCCAGGGACTGAACCCGGGTCTCCTGTATTGCAAGTGGATTCTTTACCGTTTGAGCCTCTAGGGACTGGTCCCTGGAAGGGTAGAGCTATTGTGGTAGTCAGTGTTTACTCTAGCTGTTCCACAGAGCTAGTCATCTACATGCTGGGGACTAATAGTTGATTTTGTGGAGACCATGGTTTTAAAAGTCAATTTGCTTTCTAATTTTGTGATAAATATTCAAGAATTTTGAACTGTGTCTCCTTTTATTTAATTTGTGATTCTGATAAGTTTCTGTTATAGTGGGATGAGAAAAAACACTTTTCTTTATGTTCTTTTTCTTAACATAAGAATTTTTGTAAAGCAGACAGTAACATAGAGTTTTACAAGTCTTGACTCAGTATTATGGATTTCATCCTTGACCAAAGCACAGGATTTCTGAAATGTTTGAGAAATTCATTATCACAGAAATTATGTTTCAAAATCATATAATTTATATTTTTGAACATAGTTTTCCTCCTTGAAACATAAAACTTCCCTCATTGATCTTAGAATTACATTACAACCTACTTTACCTTTATTATGAGGCAAAATACACTTTCAAAGGGATTAGCCTATGTTAAACTTTTTAATGTTTAAGAAAAATTATTTATAAAAACACAGTATTTTTCATTTGCTCCAAAATGTTTTGAATTAAATTTCTTTTGACCTACTACATAACTAGTACAAATAGAACTCTTTAAGGTTACAACATACCTGTGACCTGTAAGATTAATTTTCAGCTCTTTATTGTCCTTAGCATGTCTGCAATAGTAGTAGAGGTTTGCTCTGGGATTGATTCATGTATTTGTTATTCTAATCGTCTCTCTATTTCACTAATGTTTATATGCTGATGTTTTAGACATAGTCAGAATATATATGTATGTATGTGCTTATTTATTTATAGATTTATGATAGAAAAACAAGCATGACCTTTGATCCCACTGGAGATAACCATCATTTCTCAGTTATATGGAAGATAAGGTCTATCTCTTAGTCATACAGTAAGATTTACAGCTTAGTAGTTGACATAAATGTGTGCTTATTGCCAGAGATTACTGAAATATGTACATCCATATGTACTTAGTTTTGGAAGCAAAAAGAGAATCGTAATGTTTTATAGAGTAGCTGTATCTCTTTACTGTCTCGCCGGGACCTTCCTGGAATTCCAGAGCTGACACCTGCCTGGTTCAGGCTCACCCATGACATTTTCAGTTGATCTTTCACTTGTTTTCTTTTCTAGTTGACCTTCAAACAGAAAGTTCATAGCCTCTTCTCAGCTGTTAATGTGATTTACTTCTGTCTGGAAGTCAGGATTGTTGCTGAATTCATTGTTTGAAGGGGATTGAGGTTCTTGGGTTTATGCCAGAATGTTCCCTCCTAATAGAACTAAATCCACCAACCCCAGTTTCAAAGATTCCTAGGTCTGTAGCTCATGAACATGTTAGATTCCAGGTCAAGAGATTGTTAGGCTGTTCCTGGCATATCTCACACATACTGGATTGTCTGTTGGCTATAAGCCAGGTATCATTATAGCACTAATCAGCAAACACCCCAGTCATTGGCTTTGAGTTGGAAAAATTTAGTGCAACCACTAACGTGCTGTTCCTTATTAAAGACAGCTGAGTTAGTGATTGTTTAGCTTTTGAATTCTTATCTTGGTATTAAAACATATAATTTTTCTTTATTTTCAAAATGAGAAGTGCCAGTGTGTGCTTTTCAGGGTCCTGAGGCTCACAGGAAGTACATTATTAAATACAAGTGAAAAAGAGACATTTGATGAGCCCTGCGTATGGCAAAATTATAACTCTTAGTCCATCAGGGAGGCATTAGGTCATTGTTTCTCACACAGTGAAAAAGAGTCATCTTGCCATGGAAAAGGATATATAAGTGTGTTTAATTAAGAGCAATTTAGCAGACTCACAGATGTAGAGAAAAACCTAGTGGTTACCAGGTGGGGAGAGGTAAGTGGGAGTGGGCAAAATAAGGTAGGGATTATGAGATACAGACTCCTATATTTAAAATAAATAAACTACAAGGATATTTTAAAAGTTATTTTTTAATTGGAGGAAAATTACTTTACAATGCTGTGTTGGTTTCTGCCATACACCAACGTGAATCAGTCATAAAGCTCCTCTGTCCATGGGATTCTTCAGGCAATAATACTGGAGTGGGTGGGCATTTCCTTCTCCAGGGGATGTTCCCTACCCAGGGATTGAACTCCAGTCTTATTCTGTATAAGGCTCCATCTCAGCCTTCCACTTCTCCATCCATCCCACCTCTCTAGGTCATCACAGCACCAGGCTGGGCTCCCTGTGTTATATAGCAACTTCCTACTAGCTATTTATTTTATACATGGTAGTATATTTTAAAAATCAATTTAGCAGAGTTATTGTCTAGTTAGCTGGCGTGGAGGACATTAGCAGCAATAGTTTTAAAGCCTTCAAGAGCCTCTCCCAAGCAAGACCACACTGGTTCCCTTAGAGTCTTGTCTTTGTACCTTTACCACTCTCACTTCAGTATGAAACAAGATGAAACAGTGCAAAGGCAGAGAAAGATGTTTTAGAATCAGCTTATTAAGAATGAATTTTTCTTCATGGGTACTTAGTAACCCAAAAGAACGAGCATAAATAATTTTTAAAATATATAATTTCAGGTGGACACCAGCTGTTGTGCTGTTGTATGGCTATGCAAATACTCTCAGAAATTTTTTATCAAAAGGCACAACTCCAAAACTGATACCTACCGACTCGTTTCTATGGTAACTACTATTGAAATATGTCTAGCCAGTTTGTGTCTTTCCATAATTTTTCTCTGAGAGTTTCGGGGAGCTCATTAATTTTACTTTCCTAACACTGACTGGATAGAGAGAATGAGAGAGAGATATAAATATGCATATATTTTTCAATGAGGATATGAGACTATTGCAAAATTCCCTTAGATTCTTATAGAATATGACTACATCCTTATGCATAAATATTTTTGACTAAAGCAGAAGTCTATTGTTTTATAAATTTAGTTAAACTAGTAGAACCAGGTAAGTACTGATTTCTAAGAGAGAGGTGATTCTGGCTTCTATAGTATTTTCTAGTACTTATAGGTGGAACTTTCAGATTCAGCACTTGTTGATTTCTGGAATGACCAATGTCCCTTTAAATTAAGCTTCATTTGACTGTCTCTACAAGACCCACCAGGCCATGAGGCTTCATTTAATGGAGTTCTGACCTGGATTTAATTAACCCTCTTTGTGTCCCTTCTTCCTGGTCAAAGGTGGTTTGTGGAAGTCATAGCTTATTTCTTTGAAAATCTCAGTATTTCCCAACAGGGTCACTCAGCAAAGCTGACTACAAGGCACCCAAGGAATTCCATCACATTTTATATTTAAGATAAAATGTACTATTGATTTGTTTTGAGAGCTTCCCCACCTTTTTCTCAAGGCCTGAGCATCCAAACAAACAGATGTGGTCAGGTGGTCATCTTGTGACGTAAAATATATACTCACTGAGAATATTATGCTTATGGCTGGGCTCATGACATTTATCTAGTTGAATTCAAAGGGAACCATTTTAGAAGGTAAAGTGGCAAGAAATAGTTACTAAGGAAATGAAACTACCCTGGGCCTGACAGGAGGGGAATCTCACTCAGTTTACAAGGATGATGGAGAAGCCAGGATGTCCCTGAGCTTGTTAGACATGGTTGCTCATGATAATATTTGATTACTTGCTGAGGAGGAATGAGTATTTAAGGCCCTTTGTTTCTACTTTCAATTTCTAGGCTTCTCAAATAAGGGTGTTGCCACTCCTGGGTCATGGGGAATGGTTTTGCAGTTTCACCAATCCCATTGCTATACTGTAAACACATGTAGTCTTCAATTTATTTTTAATTGAAGTATAATTGATCTACAGTGTTCTGTTACTTTCTTGTATACAGGAAAATGATTCAGTTTATATATACTTTTTCAGATTCTTTCCCCATTATAAGTATTACGAGATATTGAGTGTAGTTCTCTGTGCTATACAATAAGCCCTTTTTATCTGTTTTATGTACAGTAATATGTATCTTGCCTTCACTGGTGGCTCAGGCAGTGAAGTATCCCCTGCAGAGCAGGAAATGCAGGTTCAATCCCTGGGTCAGGAAGATCCCCTGGAGAAGGGCACGGCAACTCACTCTAGTATTCTTGCCTGGATAGAGGAGGCATTCTTCCATGGATAGAGGAGCCTGACGGCTATCTGTTAATCCCAAACTCCTGATTTATCGCTCCCTTTCTCTTTTGATAACCCTAAGCTTGTTTTCTATATCTGTGAGTCTGTTTCTGTTTTGTAAATAAATTCATTTGTGTAATTTTTAAGATTCCACATATAAATGATATCATATGATATTTTGTCTTCTCTGTCTGACATACTTCATTTAGAACATCATCTCTAGTATCCATGTTGCTCCAAATGGCACTATTTCATTCTTTTATGGCTGAGTAATGCTCCGTTGTATATATGCACCACATCTTCATCCATTCCTCTGCTGATGGACATTTAGGTTCTTTCCATGTCCTGGTTGTTAAAATGGTGCTGCAGTGAACACTGGGGTACGTGTATAGACTTTTCTCTGTATATATGCTAAAGAGTGGGATTGCTGGACCATATGATAGCTGTAGTTTTAGTTTTTGAGGAACTTCTATACTGTTCTCCATAGTGGCTGCACCAATTTACATTCCCACCAACAGTGTAGGAGTGTTCGCTTTTCTCCAATACCCTCTCCAGCATTTATTATTTTAAGCTTTTAATGATGACCATCCTGACTGGTGTGAGGTGATGCCTCATTGTAGTTTTGATTTGCATTTCTCTAATAATTAGAAATGGTGAGCATCTTCTCTGGAGAAGGCAATGGCACTCCACTCCAGTACTCTTGCCTGGAAAATCCCATGGATGGAGGAGCCTGGTAGGCTGCAGTCCATGGGGTCGCTAAGAGTCAGACACGACTGAGCGACTTCACTTTCACTTTTCACTTTCATGCATTGGAGAAGGAAATGGCAACCCACTCCAGTGTTCGTGCCTGGAGAATCCCAGGGACGGCAGAGCCTGGTGGGCTGCTGTCTATGGGGTCGCACAGAGTTGGACACGACTGAAGCGACTTAGCAGCAGCAGAGCATCTTCTCATGTACCTACTTGAAATAACCAAACAGCAACAGGCCCACAGTGTCTAGTGAGTTGAAGAAGCAAGCATAACTTCACAGAATAGAGGTTCTCCTGTTTTCTGGAATCCCAGAATCTTTCTCTTTTGCTTCATCTTTATTCTCTCTGTATTCAAGCTTTCCCACTTCTTTTCTAGGTAAACACAGTAACCTCTCTACACCTCCCAGGTTCCACAGTATGGTCCCTTCATTCATCTTCCATACTGCCCAGCAGAGTGATCTTTCTAAAAGCAGAACTGAGTCTTGTCATGACTTTCTTACAATTTTTTAAAGACTTCTGTTACTTACAAGAGCACATTTTCTTCGCAGGGGACCTGATATTCCACAGTGTCTTAAGACCTACATACCTTTCCAGTCAGCATCTTTTTCCTCCTCCACCCCTGCTGTGCCCTGGACAAACCTTTGCCATCCCAAACGCCTTGTGCTGAGTGCATGGGTTTGCATGGATCTCTTCTGAGTCCCACTCTGCAGCCTGGGCTCTCCTCATGCCTCAGGTACACCTCTATCCTAGCACTGTTTTCTAGTGTTTGGTTGATTTACTTACTTTCTTCACTAGTCTCTTAAGTTTCTTGCTGTGTCCAGAACCTAGCCCAGCACAAGTTAGGGCTCAATATAAGTTTATTGTAGGGCTCAATATAAGTTCATTGTATGAATGAATGAATGAATTAGTGATTACATCACACAGAAAGCAGAAATGGAGACGCTCCTTTTAATTAGTACATAAAATAGGCTTGAGTTGCAGTTAAAACAGATTTCAACAAGAGTGAGGCTTGCTGGTTAATCAGGGTGATCACCCTAAGGACATAGCCCTGTGGGATAACGGACCAAAATCAGTTTTTATTGGTTTTAGAAAGATGTGATTTGTAAGAATTGACTCATAATTAAATTAATGACAGATGAATGCATAACTAAGATGTCTTGACAGTGAGAAAGAGGGCCATCAGGCAGTACAACTGATGGAGGTCATTTGCTCAGGCCATATCCTCTTGGTCAGTAAGTTCACTCAGGGGACCAAATGTTAGAGCTGGCTAAATTCTAATATGAGGAACTGAACTCTAATTGTCCTTAAGGGATTTTCCATCAAGTTGGATTATCTGGAAGAATGATTCTTTTCTTATTGAAGATAAGTAAGTTTAGATCAGTGACTTTTATACAGTTTTTAGTAGCTGTCAGAGTCACTCTTTCTTTTTAATCCTGATAGCTAGTATTTATGGAGGGCTCCCCTGGTGGCTCCGTGCTAAAAGAAACCACCTGCCAATGCAAGAGACTTGGGTTTGATCCCTGGGTTGGGAAGATGCCCTGGAAAAGGAAATGGCAACCCACTCTAGTATTCTTGCCTGGGAAATCCCATGGAAAGAGGACCCTGGCGGGCTACAGTCCATGGGGTCACAGAAGAGTTGGACACCACTTAGCCACTAAACAATATTTTTGGAATGTTTACTGCTGCGTATCAGGCCCTGTTCTAAAGGCTTTATCTAAGTTGACTCAATCCTTAAAACCTTATGATGAAGTTACTATTGTTAGCTCCTATTTTTACAGACTGGGACACTGAGACAAAGATGTCAAGTGATTTATCTAAACAGACCTTGTGAAGGGAGCTGGGATTTGAACCCATGTGGTCAAGACTCCAGCCCCTATGCTGACCAACCTTGGTAAGGATGCAGCCAGTCTTTCTTGTGTCCACTTTACATACTTCATTTAATTCTCATAGCAACTCTTGCAAGTGAGCTGTATAACCAAGGTGTTTTTGGTTGTGAGTGCATACTAACTTAAGTGAAAACGCTTTCACTGTGTCTTGTAACTAAGCTGTCTTTGTGTCGTGTGACTGGCTGTGATGTTAGGTCTTCTAGTGGATGCGGAAGGGCAGTTCTTCACAAAGGAAGAGGAGCCAGTGATGGACAAACAAAAAAATCACATGAGGACTTGGAAGCTGAGAGAGGTTATGTAGCTTGGCCAGGCTCACTCAGCTGGAGAACAGCAAAGGTGAAATTCGGAAGGTAGGCCTCCTGCCTCCAGGACCAACCATTCTGTGTTTGCTCTGATTTGTATGAATCTGTGCATTTGCCCATTCTTCTTCTACCCTCCATCTTCAGCAAGTTCTGATAGCTTTGGTGAAGATATCTTTAAAACAAACAAACAAACATTTTCTTCTGAATTGGGGTGTAGCTGATTAACAGTGTTGTGGTAATTTCAGGTGAATGGTGAAGGGACTCAGCCATACGTATACATGTATATTCTCCCCCAAACTCCCCTTCCATCCTGGCTGCCACGTGACATTGAGCAGAATTCCCTGTGCTGTACAGTAGGTCCTTGTTGATTATCCATTTTAAATATAGCGGTATGTACCTGTCCATCCCAACCTCCCTAACTATCCCATCCACCCTGGCAACATAAGTTTGTTCTCTAAGCCTGTGAGTCTCTTTCTGTTTTGTAATTAAGTTCATCTATACTGTTTCATTTTAGATTCCACATATAAGGGGCGTCCTACGATATTTCTCCTTCTTCGGCTGACTTATTTCACTCAGTGTGATAGTCTCGCGGTCCCTCTATGTTGCTGCAAGATACCTTTTTCTCCGCTTCATTTTAGCTTTAAGGACACATGCTGGTCACCTCCTGTGAGCCTGGCTGTTTCCCAAATGCAGTGTGCATTGCTTTATTGAATCCTGAACTGGCTTTTAGGATAGTTATGTGAACAGTTAAGTTCATGTAATCATTTTACTACTTTCCATTTCACAGAGTGAACTTTTTCTGACCAGGCCCCAACTTCTAGAGAAGTCTTTACTGAAGCCCTGTGACCAGACCAGAGCTTTTTCAGGCGAAGGTTTATGCAAAACATTGGCCTTCATGGAAATTTGGTTCTTGCTCACTGGGGTCTCGGTTCATGAGAATGTTCATCAACTCAAGCAGCAGGTCATAGATATAAAAGTACAGGCGTGGAAGGGTAGCTTGTGACCTTCCTGTCGCCTTGCAGCCCTACTGTAGAGATTCTTAGCAGGGACATCTTTGGAAGATGTACTGTACTTTGCACTTCTCAGTGTGTTTATGAGGAAATGACAGTATTTTTCAGTGTTTGCACCACCTCTGACTGACGCTCTGATCCTTGATGTGTTTAGTGTTTTACGTGTGCTCAGCTCTACATCAAAAACAGAGGAAGCCACAGGAAACTGCTGCTTGTATTTCCAGGAACTGTAACTACCTCGCCTGCTCCCTGATCCGCACAGCCCAGAAGACCCTGCCGTGGGCAGCGGCGTCTCTGATGAAGGCGGTGATAAGGAGTTGGGGGAATGTTCCCACTCTGCTGCTCTGCCAGCAAAGCCCCAAGAAGACTGGCTCTTCAGACTCACAAGTTCATGCTCAATCTGGTTCTCTAAACACTCACCCTCTGAACATGTAAATGCAACCCATGAAGTGAGATATAATTCCAAACCAGACCTCACTCTTTCAACTCAGATGTGGTGCCTCCTGACTGGTCCACAGGACTGGGGGCTGGTTCTCCCTCTCATCACACAGAAATGAAATAATCCTGGGAGAGAACCTGTTCATGGACTTGGGAGATTTCAAGAACATGAGGTCGTGGGCTCAGAGGGCGTTACGCTAAGTGAAATGAGTCAGAGAAAGACAAATACTGTATGATATCACTTATATGTGGAATCTACAGAAAAACAACAAACTACTGCATATAACCAAAAAAAAGCAGACTCACTGATATAGAGAACAAACTAGTGGTTACCAGTGGGGAGAGGGAAGAGGCGAGGGGCAAGATGTGGGTAAGAGATTAAGAGGTACAAACTACTGTGCATAAAATAAATAAGCTACAAAAATGTAATATACAGCACAGGGACTAGGGCAAATATTTTATAATAACTACCAATGGAATATAAATTGTAGATCACTGTATTGTACACCTGTAACTGATAATATTATACATAGTCTATCAGTTCAGTTCAGTCGCTCAGTCGTGTGCGACCCTTTGTGGCAGACTGCAGCATGCCAGGCTTTCCTGTCCATCACCAATTCCCAGAGCTTGCTCAAACTTGTGTCCATTGAATTGGTGATGCCATCCAACCATCTCATTCTCTGTCATCCCCTTCTCCTCCTGCCTTCAGTCTTTCTCAGCATCAGGGTCTTTTTCAGTGAGTAAGTTCTTCACATCATGTGGCCAAAATATTGGAGTTTCAGCTTCAGCATCAGTCCTTCCAATGGATATTCATTACTGATTTCCTTTAGGATGGACTGGTTGGATCTCCTTGCAGTCCAAGGGACTCTCGAGAGTTCTCTAACACCACAGTTCAAAAACATCAGTTCTTCAGCGCTCAGCTTTCTTTATAATCCACCTCTCACATCCATACATGACTACTGGAAAAACCATTGCTTTGACTAAATGGACTTTTGTTGGCAAAATAATGTCTCTGCTTTTTAATATGCTGTCTAAGTTGGTCATAACTTTTCTTCCAAGGAGCAAGCGTCTTAAATTTCATGGCTAGAGTCATTATCTGCAGGGATTTGGGAGCCTAAATAAATAAATAAATAAAGTCTCTCACTGTTCCCATTTTTTCCCATCTATTTGCCATGAAGTGATGGGACTGGATACCATGACCTTAGTTTTCCGAATATTGAAGCCAACTTTAAGCTAACTTTTTCACTCTCCTCTTTCACTTTCATGAAGAGGCTGTTTAGCTCTTCACTTTCTGCCATAAGGGTGGTGTCATCTGAGTATCTGAGGTTATTGATATCTCTCCCAGTAATCTTGATTCCAGCTTGTGCTTCATCCAGCCTGGCATTTCACATGATGTACTCTGCATATAAGTTAAATAAGCAGGGTGACAGTATATAGCCTTGACGTACTCCTTTCCCAATTTGGAACCAGTCTGTTGTACCATGTCCAGTTCTAACTGTTGCTTCTTGACCTGCATACAGGTTTCTTGGAAGGCAGGTCAAGTGATCTGGTATTCTCATCTCTTTAAGAATTTTCCAGAGTTTTTTGTGATCCACACAGCCAAAGGCTTTGGCATAGTCAATAAAGCAGAAGTAGATGTTTTTCTGGAACTCTCTTGCTTTTACAGTGATCTGATGGATGTTGGCAAATTGATCTCTGGTTCCTCTGCCTTTTCTAAATCCAACTTAAACATCTGGAAGTCATGGTTCCTGTACTTTTGAAGCCTGGCTTGGAGAATTTTGAGCATTACTTGGCTAGCGTGTGAGATGAGTGCCAGTCAAAAGTTATGGTTTAGTCAAAGCTATGGTTATGTCTCGTCAAAGCTATGGTTTTTCCAGTAGTCATGTAGGGATGTGAGAGTTGGACTATAAAGAAAGCTGAGCACTGAAGAATTGATGCTTTTGAACTGTGGTTTTGGAGAGGACTCTTGAGAGTCCCTTGCATTGCAAAGAGATCTAACCAGTTCATCCTAAAGGAAAGCAGTCCTGAATATTCATTGAAAGGACAGATGCTGAAGCTGAAACTCCAGTACTTTGGTCACCTGATGTGAAGAACTGACTCATTGGAAAAGACCCTGATGCTGAGAAAGACTGAAGGCAGGAGGAGAAGGGGATGACAGAGGATGAGATGGTTGGATGGCATCACTGACTCAATGGACATGAGTCTGAGCAAGCTCCGGAAGTTGGTGATTGACCAGGAAGCCTGGCATGCTGCAGTCCATAGGGTCTCAAAGAGTTGGAGGTGACTGAGTGACTGAACTAAACTGAGATGAGTACAATTGTGCAGTAGTTTGAGCATTCTTTGGCATTGCCTTTCTTTGAGATTGGAATGAAAACTGACCTTTTCCAATCCTGTGGCCACTGCTGAGTTTTCCAAATTTGCTGGCATATTGAGTGCATTGCTTTAATAGCATCATCTTTCAGGATTTGAAATAGCTCAACTGGAATTCCATCATCTCCATTAGCTTTGTTGATAGTGATGCTTCCTAAGGCTCACTTGACTTTGCATTCCAGGATGTCTGGCTCTAGGTAAGTGATCAGACCATTGCGGTTATCTGGGATCATGATCTTTTTGTATAGTTCTTACGTGTATTCTTGCCACCTCTTCTTAATGTTTTCTGCTTCTGTTAGGTCCGTACCATTTCTGTCCTTTATTGTGCCCATGTTTGCATGAAATGTTCCCTAGAAATTAGAGATATCAACTGAACATTTCATGCAAAGATGGACACAATACATAGACTGTACATCAGGAAAGTAAAGATTGTGTGTTGTACTATTCTTAGTTACTCGGTCGTGTCCAGCTCCTTGTGACCCCATGGACCCACCAGGCTCCTCTGTCCATGTGAATTCTCCAAGCAGTAATACTGGAGTGGTTTGCCATTCCTTCCTCCAGGGGATCTTCCCAACCCAGGGATCGAACCCAGGTCTCCTGCATTGCAGGTGCATTCTTTACCATCTGAGCCACCAGGGAAGCCCATAAAGATCATGAGGTTACACTGAATAACAATCATTCTTTTAAAAATGATGATAATAGATAGTACTATATGTAAAATAGATAACTAATAAGAACCTATGGTATGGTACAGGGGACTTTATTTAATACTCTGTGATGACCTATATGGACTTCCCTATGGCTGAGCGGTAAAGAATCACCTGCCAATGAAGGAATCTTGAGCTCAATCCCCAGGTCGGAAAGATCACCTGGAGAAGGAAATGGCAACCCACACCAGTATTCTTGCCTGGAGAATTCCATGGACAGAGGAACTCTTTGCCATGGGTTGGCAAAGAGTCGGACACAGCTTAGTGACTAAACAACAGCAGCAGCAGCAGCAATGACCCTATATGGGTAGAGAATCTAAAAAAGAGTGGATATATGTCTGTGTATAGCTGATTCACTTTGCTGTGCAGTAGTAAGTAATGGAACATTGTAAATAAATTATACTTTAATTAAAATTAATTTTAAAAGGGTGATAATGATAATAGTTAATGTTTTCGAGTGTGCCAGACATGTTACTTAGGACCTATGTGTGTTATTTAATTTAATCCTCACATAAACCCCAGTAGGGACTTTCTATACTATCCCAATTTTCAGATGAGGCACCTGAGACTCAGAGAGTGTTTAATATTTTGTCTGGGATCACACAGCCAGCAAATACAAACCCAGACCTATGTAATGCCAAGCCAACACTGTAAATAGCTGAGTAGGTCTTACTGGAAGTGGAGCTGGCCGCCTGGAGGCCTGTGTGCACTGGCAGACGCAAGCAGACAAGGTCCATCCAAGCAGGCTGAAGACTGTTTCCAAGGACCGGCTTCACTGTGGATCTGCCATGGTGCCACTCACATGGAAGAAAAGAGGGGTCCGGTAGTCCAATAAATCCTTTACCTCAAGGAATTTATGTGTCTTCTGGGTGCCGGCCAACATCCTGAGTGCCAGGAACTGAATACAAAAGGCTGGCTTCTCACTTCATCATGGTCCCAGCTTCTTAGCATAGCTCTCTTTTCTGTTTTATCTTATAAATTCATATTGTGATTAAAATAAGTATGAGAAATTGATGTTGTTTAGCTTCTCTGTGAACTGAAGCAGATTTTTGTTTGAGCATGAAATCTCCCATCTCACGGATCCATAAGAGGCTCTGTAAGAGAAGCACCTGTAAATATTTGAGACTTAATGAAGGCTGTCTAGTTAATAATACCCCATATTATTATAAAAGGTAACATCTGGGGCTTCTGAGATATCACTAGTGGTAAAGAACATGCCTGCCAATGCAGGAGACATAAGAGATGAGTTTGATCCCTGGGTCAGGTAGATCCCCTGGAGGAGGGCATGGCACCCTACTCCAGTGTTCTTGCCCAGAAAATTCCATGGACAGAGGAGCCTGATGGGCTTCAGTCCATAGGGTCGCAAAAGTCGGTCATGACTGAAGTGGCTTAGACATTTGACTCCAAAATACACCCCATTAAAGCCAATGGCAAAAGCTGGAAAATGAGCCTAGGAATTAATAATAATAATAATAAAATCAGAAGATCATTTATGGATTTGCTAGAGACATGCCGAAAGTGTGGTTTTGAACTTTCTGGTCTTACAGAATTTTAGCAGAAAAAGAATTTGCACCTCCACACAGGTAGTGGTTAGTGTTGGTTCAAAGTTGTGGGCAGGCAGACACCTATACACCTCTCTGCATTCTGCTTAGTTTTAGGATTAAACGCCCATGCAGTATGATGTATCTTATGTCTACTTCTGGATTACTTCAAGACTGATAATCTGGTTTGTGTATCATCTATGCCTTTCTGTCACTTTCCCTCTGGGCCTGTTGTTCATCTCCTGGACATTTCTTTTCTCATCAGCAGAATGCTCAATGATAAGCAAAGAAAATAAAAACAAGCAAACAGCTCTAGCAATCAGCTTGGCTACTTACAGAGGAGGTTTTAATGCTTTTTTAGCTGATGGGAATTTCAAGAGAGATCTTTCCCGACTGTCTTAGAACTCAGTCTGCCAGTGTGTGAACTCGGTGAACCCCATCTGGGCTCCAGTTGAAGACAGACCTGCAGGGGAAAGTTTGACCCCATTGTGCCCGAGATAAAGCCACTCTTGGAGAACTGGCATAGAGCAGAAAAGGTGGAAACATGTATTCATCTGCTGGGGCTGCCATAACAAAGCACCACAGGCTGTGCAGCTAAAACACCAGAAATTTCTCTTTCTATGTCTAGGCTGGAAGTCCTAGAGCAAAATGTCAGCAGAGTGGATTTCTTCTCAGGGCCTCTCTCCTTGGCTTGTAGATGGCTGAAGATCACATGGTCTTCCCTCTGCCTGTGTCTGTGTCCTAATCTCCTCTTCTTATAAGAACACCAGTCAGATTGAGTTAGGACCCACCCTGCTGACCTTGTTTAACCTTAAATACCTCTTTAAAGGCTCTGTCTTCAAATACAGTCATATTCTGACTTACTGGGGCTTAGGATTTCAACAGTTCAACCCTAACAAAACTGCCGATTAAAACAAGATGTTACATTATCTAGATTTCAATAATACGAATCTCTCTCCTCCTTAGTTGTAAAGAATTGAAGGTCTTGCAAGGCACCCTTATTGTAGCTTTCTGCCCTTGAAAGGCTTGGATCACAGTCAGGGTTTGTGTGTGTGTGTGTGTGTGGGTTTTCTCTTTTGGATCAAATATACTGTGTCTATTGAAAGTTTGAAGATCAGTGCATTTCCTTCTGTTCAGAAAATAATAATGCTAAGCTTTCACCAGAGTTCTTTTCATCTCCAGGGCTCTCTTAAATATTGACTAATTAAGTAAAAATGGAGGAATTCTGGCTAAATAGCCTCTCTTTGAGGACCAGTCCAATGGACTTAGAATACATAGTGATTTGCAGTTTCTTTGAAAACAGAAGAAACTAGAAATCTTTTATTATTGGCTATAATAGTAAGTGGCATCTCTTATTATGTTTAGCAGCTGACATATCAAATTGCATTGTAGTTGGTTGTTATACATGAAGTAGTAGGATATGAGTAGACTAAAAATGAGAATTTACAGCCCTGGGACATGGGGTATCTGACATCTAGGGGTTGCCATGACAACTCATCAGGATGTTGCTTTGTAATCTTTTAGATTAGGTTCCAGCCCAGGGTCACTGGATTGGAATTGAGGGCGGACTGGTTACTAGACGTGCATGTTGTACTTTTAATAAGTGGTATTTGAATTTGCGATTTGGTCACGTTGCTAAGATCAAGCAGAAATGACTTTGAGGGAATATTTAAATTCTGCAGAACTGAGACAAGGTCATATTTGTCAGCAAGAATATTCAGATGGAGTGGTCTGAGACTCAGCAGCTGGAAGACAGGATTTCCTGTCCTCACTCAGTGGATAAAAACTGTGCAAGTATTCCTTAATATATGTATACCGCTGAACAGTTCTGTGCCAATGGAACATTGGGAAATTAAAGCTTTTTTTAATTGTCTTATGTTATAAAATTGGAACCGAACATCCCCGAGAAAACAATTTGGCCGCGGAGCAAAGCACAGCTGCTTTCTAGTGTTCCATATCCTCCATCTCAGCCGGAAATGGCCTGTAGGGTGTGGAATTTGGATTAGGGAAGGGAATTGGTCAGAGTGAGGAAGGAAGCGGTGGGGAAACAGGGCACCACATTCCTCACCCCTCACGTTGGCCTTGGCCTCAGGTACCACGTCTCCCCTCTGACAGGCGGCCTCCCAGACATGCTTGTCACCAAGGATGCTCCATGGCAGTCATCTGGAAACTGAAGGGCTCTGTGCTAAAGTCAGATTCTGGTTCTGCCACAAAGTTGTGACCTTGGACACAGCTCGTTTCCACTCTGGGCTCCCCCTAGGAAATGAAGTGCTAGCGTTTCCTCCGGCTGTCGAGTCCTGCTGCTCATCATCACTTGGGGAGGGGCGATTTGCCACATTTTTCTTCTTTGCCATTAAACAAACCCACATTCTTATCATGTATTTGCAGCAGAAGTACCCTCCCGGGTTAGTGGGCCTCCAGATAATGATGAGAGAGCAGAAAGGTTCCTCCCCACCCTCATATATTTTAGGTTTTATTTCTGAAGCAAAGGTTGCCATGCCATGAGGAGAAGATGAAATCCCAAACAGAAGATAGCCGTTTCCAGTAAGTTTTTCTAACCATCGCTGTTGTCAGCATCAGCCTAGCTAATCTTTACTGAGCACTTCTAAGTGGAGACAGTGCTAAGCACCTTATATTCATATCCCATTTAATCCTATGACAAATAAACATATGTGTGTGTATGTGATACTGTAAAACTGAGCAGTTGCTTTTTACCAGGTATCATGACAGATCCTTAACAGTAATCCAGTAAGGTCAGTCAGTTAAGCTTCTCGACAGAAGTGGTGTCATCCATTAGCTTCGATTTTATAATTAATGAAACTGAACCCAAACCAGTAACAGGTGGAGCAGGGATTTGAACCTATGTGGTACGGCCTCAAAGCCCTTTCTCATAATCACTCTGGTGTGGTTCTCCACATTCGTATGACACAACTTTTAAGTCAGTTCAGTCATGTCTGACTCTGTGCGACCCCACAGATGGCAGCCCACCAGCCTCCCCTGGGATTCTCCAGGCAAGAACACTGGAGTGGGTTGCCATTTCCTTCTCCAAGGCATGCAAGTGAAAAGTGAAAGTGAAGTCGCTCAGTCGTGTCTGACTCTTAGCGACCCCATGGACTGCAGCCCACCAGGCTCCTCCATCCATGGGATTTTCCAGGCAAGAGTACTGGAGTGGGGTGCCATTGCCTTCTCTGGCTCAGTTCACTATCTGACTCCAAATTCTACCTCGCTGTCAAAAGATGATTTTTCTCCAGAGGTGGTTCTTACATGCTTAGGCTCTTGGAGTAATACTGGTAACATGTCTGTGAGGTATCTTTGTAAGGTTCTCAGCCTCACTGGACTCTCTTTTTCTTTTTCCTTTCTTTAAAAAAAAATTTATTTCCTTAGTTGGCTGTGCTGGGTCTTAGTTGTGGTACTCCAGATCTAGTTCCCTGACCAGAGGTGGAACCTGGGCTCCATTGGGAGCATGGAGTTTTAGCCATTGGACCACCAGGGAAATCCCTGGACTCCCTTATTTATGAGATATAATTTCTTTTGAAATTGTTTTACATTTTAAAACATTTTTATGATTTTCATATACATTGCTTTTTTCTTCCAAGAGTAAAATAAACACCTTTTCCACATAGTGCTTTATAATAATAAACCACTTCTGAGTCTTTCCTCAAAACAGTTTGACCATCATGGGAGAAAACTGACATGCCTACAGTGCTTAACAGTTGATAAAATCTTACAGACAGAAATATGGTGCAGATTTTCTCCTTAGGGAGTTTAGAAAAGTTTGATTTAACTTATCCATTGGAAAATACAGTTGGATTAAATAAAGAAGTATTAAAGCAGAAGGGTGCATTTGTTCACAGGTTTGCAACTGTACTTGATTAAACTGGAAATCCACTTTGCAGTACGTGCTAGGTCTCAAACTGAGATTTTTTAAGGCAATAGAGATGTCGTTTCGTGGGTAAGAGGAGACAGCTAGGGCTTCCCTGGTAACTCATATGGTAAAGAATCTGCTTGCAATGCAGGAGACCTGGGTTTGATCCCAGGGTCAGGAATCCCCTAGAGAAGGGAATGGCTCCCTACTCCAGCATTCTTGCCTGGAGAACCCCATGGACAGAGGAGCCTAGCAGGCTACAGTCCATGGGGTTGCAAAAGAGTGGAATGTGACTGAGCGACTAACACACACAGGAGACAGATAATTTGCAAGCAGAACAGATTTTGGCAAAGGCTGGGAGACAGAGGATCCTGCTAGGCAGTTGGGAAAGGTGTAAACTGGGTGTGGCAGGTGATGAGAAAGGCTTGCCAAGGTGGGGCTAGTCATGAGATTTCATAGGAAGAATACTTTGGAAGAGCTAAAACATATATGGTATAGTGGAGGGAGTTTGTTTTCCTTTGTGTGGTGGTTGAAGTCCAGTCGGTCTGTAATCACGTTGGTGCTATGGATCACTGAACAAGGCTGGTCATTTGGATTGGTTTTCTTGTGGGTAAAGCTTTTGAAATTAAGTCTGCTTCTTGAGGTTGAAAAATTCCTCATTCTGATGTCTACGTCTTGCTGCTGTAATCCCCCAAGAAGAGAAAGGGGACTTAGGGATGCCTCTCTTTTGAAAAGGAAGGGTCAGCACAGGCGGGGGCTGTCACGGTTGTTTTTCTTTGTTCAGGACTTAGGACTTGTGAGCCATGGTTCCACCCCTCACTTTGTGAGCTGTTTTCCTCCGATATTTCCTAATTTTTCCCATGACGTTTCAGCCTGTTTCTTCACAAGATTGTAAGGCCTGAAAGACCCCATTGTTTTACAGAGTGTGAGCTGGTGCACATTTGCTGAGCTGGTCGGCTGGGGTCTGTGTGTGGGTGGGATGTGGCTAGGGGATCATGCAGACTGGAGGGTATGTAGAGTGTATTCCTGACAATGGCAGACACTTTCTGCTTAGCAGGCATCTAGGGAGGGCCTTTTGCTTCATAGAAGGTGCTGTAGTTTTAAAATATTTTCCACAAACTATGTTTTTTCACCGTGCTGATTGAGAGAAGTGGGAGGCTAAGGGAAGTTCTTGATGGCAAATCAAATGAATGACAGGCTTATCCAAACTTCATATGATGTTCAGATAAAAGCAAACTTTTGTTCTTGTAATGCACACTCATATACCCCAACCCCCAACACACACAAAAACACACTGCTGATGTCCTGCCTGTGGTTTATGTGAGTTCTTGATCCATTTTCATCTTCTCATCACCCTGAGCTTCTATTTAGAATTGCACGCTTCCTCTTCCATCCTATTTCCAATTCCTGTGACCCCAGTCAATTTTTTATTGTTCCTACCACCTTATATTCTTGCCTGGAGAATCCTGTGGACGGAGGAGCCTGGCAGGCTACAGTCCACGGGATCACAGAGTCCAACATGACTGAAGCGACTTAGTACACATGCACCACCTTATAACAAAAGTCATTTATTACATTTCTTGTTTGTGTTTACCATTAGACTCTAAATTCCATGAAGGTAGGGGATTTTGTCTGTTTTCCTCATGGATGTATCCCAAGTTCAGGACAGTGCCTGATATATGTTAGGTGCTCAGTAAATACTGCTGGGTGAGTTAGTGAATGAACAATGTTGATAAGTGAATGATGTGTCTCAGATTTGAGTCAGAGCCTTTTAAATTCTAATTTACTGGAGAATCTTAATGCATTTTCTGCAATTTGGTTTTTCAGCTTCCTTACTTTTTAAGAATAATGAGGAATGGTATCTCCTCCCAGCTGCAGTATGGGAATGATCTGATGATCCTTACGGAGTAGGGGCAGAGTATTGCTCTTAGATTTACTTTTTGATCTTCGAGGCCCTGAACTAACAGTCTTCAAACTCTGGTCTGCAGAAGCTCCCTGGAGATACTTAAGGGGATGTACAAGCATTTATTTCATTTCCATTTTATTTTTAATATATTTTGAGCATTTTTTATAACCATAATTTTTAAAAATGCACACTTAAATGTATTACTTACATGGCAAATTTTAACACATTGAGACCATTGATGCATTGAATCAAATTGTCAAATTAACCTTGAAATTGAGTGTTTTCTGCTATCTTGGCTTATATTTGAACCTGTTATAAAGGAGTTGTCACTAAGTCTGTACCATGTCTGTACCAGTGTTTTTCAGATTCCAGTGAGGTCATAAATTGAACAAGTGAATTCTTCCTATTAGATAAATACAGCATGGTCAGTTACATGCCAGGCAGGGCTGGATGAGTATAAATTTCTGGGTGGGTAAGTGGCCAGTTATATAATTTTTCTGAATTCTGTCTAGCAAAGTGTTTTGACTCGGACCCTTCCATGCCATCCCACTGCCATGCCAGGTTGACTGTCCTCGTTTCCAGTGTCATCCTTCTCCTCTTCCCTGGCCTGGACTCTGGAACTAGCCTCACCAGCCTCTCCAAGACCCAGTCTTCTCTCTGCTTCTCCACATTGTTGCTGCACTTGTCTCCTTGTGAGACATATCCCAGCAAGTCCATTGGCCTTCATATCCCAGCAAGTCCATTGGCATTCACTGCCGGCATGGTCAGATGCAAACCCGAGCTGTTCAGGACAGTGTCCAGTGGCTGCACATGGCTCTTATGCTCTTAAGATGTGGCCGGTCTAAGTTGAGATGTGTCACAGGTATAAAACCATGCCCTATTCTAAAAAAGACTTAGTATGCGACTAGAAACTAGAGACCATTGTACTAAGTAAAGTCAGTCAGAAAGATAGATACCATATGATATCACATATATGTGGAATCTGAAATGTAACACGAATGAACTTATCTATAAACCAGGAACAGACTCACAGACATAGAGAACACACTTATGGTTTCCATGGGAGAGGGGGAGTGGGGGAGAGATGGATTGGGAGTTTGGGGTTAGTAGATAAGCAAAAAAGGCCCTACTGTATAGCACTGGGAACTATAATCAGTATCCTGTGATAAAACATAATGGAAAAGAATATTAAAAAAAAGAATATATATGTAAAACTGAATCACTTCACTGTGCAGCAAAATTAATACAACATTGTAGATCAACTCTGCTTTAATAGAAAATTTAAAAACTAAAAATAAGAGTATAAAAATATAATATAGCTCAATAATTTTTATATTAAATACATGTCAAAATGGTAATGTTTTAGATCTATTGGGTTAAATAACATATCATTAAAATTAATTCCTTCTTTTTCTTTTACTTTTTTAACATGACTGCTAGAAAATTTGAAGTTACCTGAGTGGTTCAGCTTAGGTTTCTGTTGCTCAGTACTGGCCTCAACTGTATCATGACATTTGAAGTTTCTAATAACTTAGCCTCAGTTCCCTTTTCAGTCTCAAATCCCAGTCCTCCTTCCCCTCCTCAGAATTTCTCATAACCCCCAGAACTCACCAAACCTATTTATACTTATGGGTGGTGGTGGTGGTGGTGTTTTTTTCCCCACATTCCGTTCCTTCATTCTGGGCTGTCCTTCTCTTTCTTTGTTAGCTGTAAAATTCCCACTCAGATGCTTAGGGCTTAATTGCCCCACGCTGCTGAGGTTATGCCCCGTCTCCCTAGACGGAATGGGCCACATTCCCCCACAGCAAGCTCTGGTACCTCCATTACTGTGATGGTCTTGCTGCGGTGTCTTCAGGGAGAAGGCTGCGATTATTCCTCCAGTGACCCCCTGAGGGCAGTACCTGATGTGTACTAGACATTTAATTGACATTTATTAAATTAATTTATGAATTAATTTCACCCTACTGCACACACTGCTGTTTTCACATGTATCCAGCCTTGATCATCTGAACCATTAGCCATGCAAACACTTGGTTGCAGAGGTGGAGAGCTCTGGACGTCTCAGTTGATCAGTTTCAGACTTTGATGTTTAATGAAATGGCCTCTTTGTTCTCACTGGTTGACTTACAGCGATTTAAAAAATTATACATTTGAATTTATGAAATCCATGGATATTGTATCAACATGCAAATGACCACTTACTGTTTCATTTAGAGAGGTTTCATATAAGATTTGGCTTGACTGAAGATTTCACTTCTAAGCAAGTTTGAAAGCCACTGTTCTAATCCCAAATTTCATTTATATTGCCATTCCAAAGGTTTCATTTTAATTTTAATGAGGTGCAAGTTCACACAGAGCAAGACTTTTCAACTCTGGCTGCCCAGTACCTACAGCTGGGAAGCTTTCAGAAATTCTGATGCCTAGGTCCCCTCCTCCCCCAGCCCCAACAGGGATCCTGGTAGAATTGGGCTGGGAGCATCAGTTATGAAAATCCTAAATATTTACTTGGCCAAAAAGTTCATTTGGGCTTTTCCTGTATCTTCCCAAACAAATTATTTGGCCAGTCCAGTACTTTGTAATAAATTGATTCTGTGGTGCAGAGGTAAACTATGAAAATGTTGAAGTTGTGAACTGATCATTTTTCTTCCTTTTTATTAGTGATGTTGTGATGATGGTAATTCATCTTAAGTGTGTACTGTGGTTTGGGGGTTAAAAACAGCATTTAATTGAACTCATCTTCTATGGACAGTTTCTTTTTTTTTTTTTTTTGATTATGGTCAGTTTCTTAAGGCTTCTGAAATTGAAAGTTCCTTTTCTATCATTTTCTAAAACCTACGAGCAGCAGAATTTTAATGTCCCTTATGGGTAGAAATAGCAAACAAAAGGCCTATTTCAAATCACGAAACGAGGATTGACAAGGACAGTGGGTGTAAGATGTCCGCTCAGGTAGTGGCCTCCTGACATCCTTGTTAGCCTGAATAAACAGTGTTCCCTTGACTGAACCTCCGTATTGCTTCCACGTTGATAAAATCTGACATTCTGCTTAATCACTTTTTAATGATACTCTTCCTTTTCTTCTTGGTATGTGAGAAACCAGCCTTTTAGTTTTTTTAAGGTGTGGGAAAGAATTAACTTTCAGTTCCTAATTCAGTAAAATGGGCTGGTATTACACATATAATTCTAGTGGGGACGGGGGTGAAATTATCTAATTCCTGCTTACCACTGTCTCTTCTTAAATTAAAAAAAAAATTTATAAACTACCTGAAATCATGTAAAGGAGAAAATCTGAGATTAAATACTCGGGAGACGTTGCAAGAAAAGTGCCTGAATTCCAATAGTCTGTCCCCGGTTATGATTGTGTTCGATGAAAATGCCAATGTCAATAAGCATAAGTTTTGCAAATTATCAGTTTGTTGAAAAGGCTGTGGGCTCTTATTCTTCTGAGGTGGGATCTCTTTCAGTTTAGGCTCCGTAGGGTAAGAAGAAAGAAAGAAAAATACACACTTGGGATTGAATCCTTGAGGGCAGAGAAAGAAACAGAGTCCTTTCCTTGACTTGGTTATTTGTAGCCAGTGTGTCATCTGGGTGAGACTGATGTCATGCGAATTGAATGCAGAGGCAAACTTAGGGGCGTGTGTGTGTGCATGCGTGTGTGTGTGTGTGTGTGTGTGTGGTGTTTAAAAGCTCAGAATATGGAGTGAGTGTGAAGGGCACCACAACCACCCCTGGATCTGTCAAGAATGTACCTATTTTTAACATCCTGGATCAAGTGTCAGCACTCAATAGGAGTGAGGAAGGCTAGGGACCGCGTGGGGCGGACGAGGACGGAACCGGTCCTCTGGCGTGTTTTCAATACAGCTGTGCATTCTTAATGGCTGGGCCGCTGCCGCCAGGTAAAGTTTTCTTTGCACGTGATGAATGGCAGAGAATTCTTTAGCCGAGGGAACCAAAGGAGCTGGGAGGCGGAAAGGGGAAGGGCAGAACGGAAAAGAGAGAAAAAGAAACACAGCTCCAGAGGGAGATGGTCTGTGCTTTGCAGTTGCTTGTGTGGATAGAAACCAGATGGTGAGCTGGAACCGTGCTCTGCTCCGCTAGCTGGGGAGCCAAACATATGGTTAATGGTCGGGAGAAACAGTTCCTCGAGCCAGGGCTTTGCTGACTGCTTCATATTACAGATTGTTACAGTGTGTCATTACATTGCCAACCTAAGTGCTTAATACCCACTGCGGGCGGGCGCTGGGCATCCACTCACAAGAAAGACTTTGAGCTCTGTGCTGGCTCAGGATGTAGAAGTGACATCATAGGGAGGCTTAAAATGTCTGGTGTTGGGAGGTGGGAAGAAGGGTGATTTTGTAGTGGAAACAATATTTTTTTTTTTTTTTTTTTTTTAATGAGCCAATCCTTCACACCACCAAACTCTACTGTTTTTCAGAGGACCATTTTGTATATCTCTCTCTCTGTCTCTTTCTCACACACACACACACAAGTCCCTGGGCAAAAATCTAACCCCAGTCCCTGTCCCCCCACTTTCACCTGGACACCCCATCCCTGGCCTTCGCAAGCCCCACATTTGAAGTTTCTGTTTGGGGCGCTTTGGGCCACAGCAGGCCCGTGTTATCTAAGGAACTGCTGAGCCCATTCATCTGCTTTTCACGGCCCGCTTCCTTTTATTTTTAGCCAAATCCGTCAGGCCTGACAGGCGGGTAATTCGAGCCAGAGAAAGGGCAGCGCTCCAGGTCCTTTCCACAAAGCAATTCTTCTCCTCCCTCCTGGGAGGGCTCCAGACTTGGCCTGCTTCAGGCAGATGGATTTGTTGAGTCATGTGAGATCATTTACACAAAAACACAGTGAGGCAATGGAAATTGAAAAAAAAAAAAGGAGGATGGGGGTAGAGGAAAGAGGAGGGGAAGGCCGGGGGTGTGAGCAGGGAGCAGAGGAATGTGCGGGGAGGCAGCTAGATGAGGAATGCGTAGATTCATTTGTGTATAAGGTAATGTCTCGTTTACACTGCGGGTGGAGCCAGGCTGCAGAGGCGCCTCCAACCACTGGCCTGTATTTACAGGAGGAAAGAGGTGTAGGGGAAACTTTGCTTTGTTTTGTTTTTTTTGGCTTAATTTTTCAAGCAACACCCACCAAACAAAGACCACACTGTTGACAGCCTTGGGTTCCAGTAGCGGTAAACTACCAAGAAGATGGTTTACAGAAAAAGGAGTTTGCTCTGTGATGTAATACCAGTTGGCTTTGTCCTGGTTCCAGCATGACTGAGGCAGCAGGGGAGGGAGGAGAGGAAAATTGGAATGGGAGTCTCGGTTAATGGTTTCCAGAGATGATTTAGCAGGGCTGGAGTGGAGCGAGGAAAGTGGGTTATGGTGGAGAACTACTCCGAGGTGCCCCATAATTGCGGTAGGTAAAATAAAGTCATTACGGTGGCTTCCCTTGCTCAAGAGGCATTGAGCAATGGTTTTGAAATGCCAAGGAAGGTATCACTTTTTCCCTACCAAGGTATTCATTTCCTGTTGCCTCTGGAACATGAAAAAAAAGAAAGCCCAATTCTTACATCGTGGTCAACAGTATTAACATTTAGTGAATCAGTTTTGTTTACTGTTTATACCACAGGCCCTTAAAACATTCCATTAAGAAACTGTCTCCTGCTCATTCATGAATTTTTTTGCTCCTTCTGATTTGCTTACATGCATGTGCTGTGTTTAAAAGGGATTTTTCCTTCTTTTGTGGGAATGAAAGCGTTCGTGCGAGAATGATGACTGGGTTATGGAAACGTACATTCTTACATCAGATGCAGTGAAAGTATGCTATGTAGAGGAAAGGGGATGTTTTGAAACAGGTACAGAAAATTAGAAATGGGAGAATTTAAAAATAAGCACCACGATTATTTCCATTATGATACCTCTCTGCAATTCTGCATTTATTTAGTGTCCTGCCATGCGGCTATTTTTCTAACCTTCCTAGGATGTAGGTCAACATCACCACGGTTCCTCATATTTTTGCTGGTATTGTGAAAGTTGAAGTATTTTGCCATTTTTTTTCCCCAGCCCTACATCTACTCAGGTTACATGTATGGTTTTAGTAATCATGGAGGCGAGCTCAGCAATTCCTTTTGTTAGGGCTCACCACTGAATCATGATGGTAAGCACAGAGATCACACCTTCACCTGAAATAAACACAGCACTCACGTTGATGCTGATCATGTCGTCTCAAATTCAAGCTGCTCCACTCTTTGCTGGTCAGCTCTTAATGATCTGACTCTGCATAGTTACAAGGCAGTTTTCATTTATTTTTCTTGAAGAAAGAACTGGTTAATTTTTGTGGTGGTTCAGTTCAGTTCAGTTCAGTCACTCAGTAATGTCTGATTCTTTGTGACCCCATGAATTGCAGCACGCCAGGCCTCTCTGTCCATCACCAACTCCTGGCGTTCACCCAAACCCACGTCCATCGAGTCAGTGGTGCCATCCAGCCATCTCAATCCTCTGTTGTCCCCTCCTTCTCCTGCCTCCAATCCCTCCCAGCATCAGAGTCTTTTCCAATGAGTCAACTCTTCCCATGAGGTGGCCAAAGTATTGGAGTTTCAGCTTTAGCATCAATCCTTCCAATAAGCAACCAGGGCTGATCTCCTTTAGGATGGACTGGTTGGATCTCCTTGCAGTCCAAGGGACTCTCAAGAGTCTTCTCCAGCACCACAGTTCAAAAGCTTCCATTCTTTGGTGCTCAGCTTTCTTCACAGTTACTTGTACACATTCTGACTGCATGCTTTCAACATTACTGGAATGTGATTAAGAATTGTCACTCTTTTAAACCTACCCACATCCTCGAGTGTTCCCTCTACATCAGAATTTCTCAATTCCATCCCTGTTGACATGTTTTTTCCCCTTTTGAACTTTTAATTTTGTACTGGGGTAGCGACAGTGTTGTGATAGTTTCATGTGAACAGAGAAGGGACTCAACCCCATATATGTATATGGATACATATATATATACATATATGGATACAAATATCCCTTTTCCCCCAAACCCCCTCCCATCACAGTGATCCTTGTTGGTTATCCCACTCTTGACATTTTAGAGCTGACAGTTCTTAATATGGGGGGTGTTTTGTGCCTGGTAGGATATTTACCAGCATCCTTAGTCTCTACCTGCTAGATGACAGTAGCACCCTCCCCCAGTCGTGACAACCAAAAATGTCTCCATGCACTTGCAGTTCAGAACCAACGCTCTGTTCTTAATTTTGGTTTGTAAGTTTATCCTCTTCCTCCTGAACCAAGCATTCAGTTACGTCTGAGATGAAATTAAAGGATGTAAAATAATTTTTTCCTCTTTCCATTCATTCTAAAAGTGGGAACCCCAGATTGGGTAAAGTTTTCCAAGGCTCAGACAAGGGTATTTTAGGGAAAAAATTTTCCCACCAAACGATGTCGAGTTTTGTTCCACGAGACAGCCTCTCTCTTGGGCTTCTGGCCTTAGCAGGTGGAACCCTTCAAGGCCGCGCTTTCCCAGGGCCGTTCAAGAGCCAGTGGCTCCACTGACTGCGCCTGGCGGGGGTGGAGTTGACAGAAGAAGAAAAGGAACTTCACCAGTTCAGGGGCTCTCTCCAGGCTCACCTCCTTCCTGTCCAGCCCCAGAAAGAGGGGAAGAGGCAGGACCTCGGTTCTTTCTTTGGAGCAAAGCAGACATCCTCCCTAGCCCCGTGGCTGTGGTCTCTGAAGCTGGAACTCTCATTAAGCGAGGAATGCGGAGCTCTCCCCAGGCGAAGGCAGGCATAAATTTCCTCTGTTTGTTTTGTGAGGACTAGTGTCGACTGCTGTAATGAGATCAGAGGATCCCCGGGGACGAGGCCTCCAGGTCGGCGGCTGGAGCCGTTTTCTGTGGCTGTTCTCTTGGCTGCTGTGGGAGAGCTCGGCCCCTCTCCAGACCACAGTTGTGATGTGGGGAGCTGGTTGCGTCCTGGTCTCCTTCCTCGTCCTGTTTGCCTCTCTCATGCTACCAGAACGTCAGCGTGCGGTCACTCAGTTCTGGATCATTGGAAAGTTAACACCAGGCACATTCCTCTCCTCAGACCCAGGACAGACTTAGCCGGGTGTAAAGAGCACGGGGCGGTGACCGCTTCCTTGGGGTAGTTTCCTGTGCTGCTGATGCTGACTGGGAGCACAGTTCTCAATGTTTGACCCGATCCTTGAGCTCCTCCTCGCCCAGCATTGCTCTGCTATGAGGAAAGCTCAGGCTGCGAGTCTTGACAATACGGCATCAGCTACAAAGAACGCATTTCTGGCTCTGGCCTGAAGTACAGCCAAATAGCCACTGGATGTGACAGAACTGAGGTCAGGGAAGCCCAAATGGGCATTTCTGGCAGAATAGAATCCTGAGGTCATACAGCCTGGTCCCTTTCTAACACCCAGCCCCCTCTACCTACCCCTGAATCCTTAGGTATGTTGGAAATTGGGAATAATATGTGCTTCATGAGCTTAAATCCACCTGCAATGCAGAAGATCCAGGTTTGATCCCTGAGTCAGGAAGATCCCCTGGAGAAGGAAATCGCAACCCACTGGAGTATTCCTGTCCGGAGAATTCAATGGACAGAGGAGCCTGGCGGGCTACAGTCCACAGGGTCGCAAAGAATTGGACAGAACTGTGTGATTAAGCACGAGCACAAGTTCGAAGGCAGGAAAGGGAAGTTCCCAGATGGGAAAACAGTAATACCACAGACTGGGCCATAGGTTCTAGGGGCTGCAGTGGGTGTTTATACTCACACGGGAATTGCTGACCCAAAGCAGCAAGATGCATTCCCCCAGAGTCTGTGTGGGGCTCTCCAGGTGAGTGTTGGGGGCACAGGGGTGGCAAGATGGGCACCCAGTATTCTGCTGTTTGAATGACTCTGGGGGTCCCCAGGTGCACTACCTGCGAGGAATGAGAACCTCATTCTTACCGATGACACTGAGCTCGTTCAAGAGCATCGAAAGCCCCACCACCCTGGGAAAAGCAGACATTAGGACACAGGGTTGTGCCCTCATGGAGAAAAGCCACACTGTGGAGAAGCTGGAGTTCAGAGGACAGAATCTGAGCCTCAGGATAGCAGAAATTTCAACAGTGAATCCTTGAGACTGCTTTCAACAGGTGCCGGTCATGCCAAATTGAGCTCTCTCCTGAGAATTAGTGAAATGTTCTTCCAAGACGAACAAGGCATCACACTCACTTTGGCTGGCTAAACAGATGAGTTTCAATTGTAAACATTCGCCCCCAATAAGACGATCGTTTCTCACTATGCCTTATCCTCAAGGTATTGTTGAGAATATTTCAATTCCTCTGTTGAAAACCTTTTTTGGAGAGATAGCTGATCCCCTTGAGCTTCTGGAAAGAGATACTTTAGAGTGATTTCCCTTGTCTTTGCTTCCTTTCAGTGGGTCATTCTGAAGTCACCCACCAACTAGGCTTTCTGTTGAGTTATTTTCGCTTCTCACCAAATCACAGGAAATGTGTTTGTATGAACTGTTCAGCAAACGCCCCAAAGGAGAGGGAAGCTGAGATTGTTGGAAGGTCGCTAGGATTCTTTCAGAACAAAATCAAAGAAACCTGAATCAGTCAGTCACGGTTAGTAAACTTTTGTCCTAGATGAATACAGGTCAGCCTTCTCAGTCTGAACTGGACAAGTGGACTGGGGATTGCCTCAAACTCTGGCCAGCCACCAAGTACACAGCAGGCAGTGACATGCACTGTTGGCAAACATGAGTTGAGGATGCTAAAATTAAGGCATGACTCTAGTTATTAGTAGGGTGATGAAATCTCTTACATTTAATTTTTTTCTTCTGAGGCATACAAAGAGTACTCAGAGAGTACCCTATTGACCTAAAAATGATGCCATACTTCTCAAGAGAAAGCTCTTCAGGATTTCATTCTTAAATTTGAAGGTGCTTTTTCATTTAGCTTCACTATATTCTGGCCAAGTCAGGAGTAGATATAGATTTTGACATTAAAGGATCAAAAGAACATAAATTGATAGGAAGAAGGCTCTGTTGGAGCTAGATTTAAGGAATATCTTCCTAAATGTTTGCTAGCAACAGTTTAGCCTACTATAACAGAATACCATAGCCTGAGAGGGTAAGCAGCAGTTTATGTCTCACAGTTTTGGAGGCTGGTGAGTCCCAAGACAAGGTGCCAGCCCATTTGATTCCTAGCGAGGGTTCTCTTGCAGACAGTTGACTTCCTGCTGTGTCCTCAGGTGGTAAGGAGAGGGGGAGAAAGAATTCCTGCACATGTTTGCGCTCTCTGGCATCTCTTCTTATAGTGGCACTAATCCCACAATGGGAACTCCACCCAAGTATCATCACATCGGGGATTAGGCAACCTGTGTATTTGGAGGGGGGGGGACACACAAACATTCAATCTATAACATCATTATAATTAAAATTTGCATGTATTGAGTGCCTACTGCGTGTGGGGCGGTGGGGTAGATGCTGATTTGGGGGCATAAACCAGACAAAATCTCTTCCTTTGAAATACTTATAATCCAGTAGGGTAATTGAGAGGTAAACACCTCCGTACAATTGCAAGTATGATGAAATGATGCTTAATGGTGATGGGAAACAGGAAGAGGTGAAGAGCCTCATCTTATTTAACATCATGCATCTAGTGCTTTCTTCGTGTTACTCTGTTTAATTGTCAGAACAGTCTTAGGCGGTATAAAGAATTTCCTCAAATTTTACGGGTGAAGGAATAGAGACAAAGAGAAGGTTAGTGCCAAGAGGCAGAGTTGAAGAAAGGCAGACTGACGTGGTTCCTGAGCCCTTCCTTGCCCACTCTCCCCACTGGGCTCCCTGTGCCCGGGAAAGCCACAGCGGTGCAATCCTAGGGGATCAGGAGGCAGGCTGGGGCCATCAGCCTTGGAGATTTAAAGGAACAAAGAATCCTCCAGCTGGCATGAAAAGTCTACGATAAGAGACACCAAATCCAACCTGTTTGGTATTTCCAAAGTATTAATATAAACATTGAAAAGGCATATGATTTCATGTAATGTCTCACTGTTTTTGTCTTCCTTGAATATCAGAAGCTCTGGGGCCATGTGCCTAATGTCCCTTGTTCCTGCCTTCCTGGAGTGACACTTGGCAGATTCTCCAGGCCACCTGCTCCTCATTGTCTTCTCCTCTGGCCTGACTCTTCCCTCATCTCATTCCTTCTTGACCCCTTTGTGGTTGTTCAGTCGCTCCACTGTATCCAGCTCTTTGTGACCCCGTGGACTGCAGCACGCCAGGCTTCCCTGTCCTTCACCATTTCTCAGAGTTGGCTCAGACTTATGTCCATTGAATCAATGATGCCATCCAACCATCTCATCCTCTGTAACCCCTTTCTCCTCCTGCTGTCAGTCTTTCTGAGCATCAGGGTCTTTTCCAGTGAGTGGGTTCTTCTCATCAAGTAGCCAAAGTATTGGAGTTTCAGCATCAGTCCATCCAATGAATATTTATGGTTGATTTCCATTAGTATTGACTGGTTTGATCTCCTTTCTGTCCAAGGGACTAAGTCTGTCTCTTAGGCATCTGAATTTGTGTCCTCTGGATTAAATAGCCCCACCCAGGCTAGAAGTAGGCTGATCCAGACACCCTCTTGGGAGCTTTTCTGTATTGTGCCTTTAATTAAGATAATCCTAAATTACTTAAATTGATATTTTATAGAGTGTTAGCCCTGAACTTAGATATCCTGACTTAGGATTAGACTACGGGGAACCCCCAGCATATGTGCCAGAAGTATTCATCTGAAAGCAGCAGTCACTCTACCCCTTGGCACCGTTCGCTGGCATGCTGCTTGCTACTCCTCATCGGCTCTCAGGGCAGTTTTTTTTGTGTTAACAGGAGTGTCTCTTTCCTTTATAGTCCTTTCATTTCTTCTTCTTTATCAATTTCCTGTTGAACTATATAGCTCATATGCTAGTTAGTATTTCAGAATATTAATTTTCAAATTGCCTAGCGTACCCTTGGATAAGAAGGCTCCTGATGATGCTTGGTGGCCAGATGACTTGGGTGGTGTGTTTCCTGTGGCATGCCATGAGGGCAGGGCACAGGGGAGCAAGGCAGGGTGGCCAGCACAGTCCTATCTCTTGGGGCAGAATCAGATTATGGCATGTTTGCTGCCTAAAGCTGGGGATGGCAAAAGCACAGAAGTCCTGCAGAGTCAGAGCCACGTGTCTGATGTAACCATGAGGCTGGAGAAGGACCTTCAAGATATTTCTCAGGAAACGTTGCTCTGTCTTTTCAGGAAGAATGGACAGAGACAACCACTTGGAGAGTGTATGTACATTTAGGGTAGAGGACGAGTCTGTTTGGTGCTTCACCTTTGGATCTTTTAATCCCAGCACCAACATCCCTTATTGTGGAAAGGAATGATTGGACTGTCTGTAATAAAATGGTTTTACATTTTCCAGTCTTGCACAAGGATTCCACTTGAAGGTTGTCAGAGGTGCGTTAACTACCCCAACCCATGAAATTTACTCCCCTGTGGTGGAGGATATTAGGGATATTTCTCTCATCTGTTAACGTCATTTCTGACACTCCTAGGTCCTAGATTTAGAGAATTTCTTCTAGACTCTTACCACTTTGCCTGCTCTCCCTTTCTCTCCAAGCACCCATTCATTTTTATTCCCTTATTCCTTTTCCACAAGCTCTTGGGTCCTCATGCTTTGGCCCTTTGCTCAGGCTACTGGATTCAGTGATGGGAGGGGAGGGACTGGGGGCCTTGATTCACAGGCTGACCTCAGGCTGTGTTGTCTGTAAAAGCCAGTGGGAACTTGGACAACGTGAGGCATGAACCACTGGCTCCTCTTGGCATGTTTCCTGTAGGGAGTGCCAAAACTCCCCAGCTTTGAGTTATATCAGAAAAGACTTCTAAACTGAGCATCTTGGTAGAGATTGAGGAGTTGGAGTGGGGAGAAAACCCAGCTCATCATACTCCACTGATTTCTTATTGGTATTTAATGCCACTGAAGGTGTTAAGTCACTCAGTTGTGTTCAACTCTGCGACCCCACGGACTGTAGCCTTTCAGGCTCCTCTGTCTGTGGAATTTTCCAGGCAGGAATACTGGAATGGGTAACCTTTCCCTTCTGCAGGGGATCTTCCTGACCCAGGGACCAAACCTGGATCTCCCGCCTTGCAGGCAAATTCTTCACTGTCTGAGCCACCAGAATCATTGATTATTGGTAATAAGTATTTGTTGCCTTTTCAAGGGCTAAGAAATGGTGCAACATACACACACACACACACACACACACACACACACACACACACAGAGCCATTTGATATGTTTAAGCTTCTCTTTAGAGTAAGGAGACGAGAATAAAGTTGGCTTCTGTTCTCACTATGCCTCTCTACACCATTATCAGTGATCCAGTTTAACATATCTTCTCTGTGGTAGGTGGAGATTGATGGTAAATAAATAGTGGTGAAACAGGTAGGCCCGGTCTTAACTTTACTCCAACTCCCACTTGCTGACACCTGAGCCCTGAGAGTGTATCATCCCGGAGAAGCCCTAGGATGTGGCGCTGTCACCAGGAGCCTCAGGACTGGCTGGTGAGGGAGTCGGCCATATCATTGAACCTGTCCCCAAGGCTCTTTTGCTCACTTGCCCTTTGCTTTTCTCCTTTTCCGTAGCCTTCACCTTTTCTTTTCATTCTCTTTGCTCTCGTCTTACATGTGCCCTGTCTCTACCTTCCTGCTCACCCACACTTCGTAACCTGACTGGAAAGATGAATTGCAGTTCAACTAAGCTTTTAAACGCCTAAGGTTGACCATGGACTTTGTTTTGCTGGTTGAACCAATCCTGTTAGGAGTGACTGAGTGGAAGTCACATGTTGGGATGGCATTTCTTCAGCTGCACTTGAAAAGCATCAGCTTCTTGAACAATTAAAAAGAAACACTGAAAAAAATAGAATAAAAAAAAGAAACACTCTCTTAATTCTACTATGTATGGTAACTCTGATATCTTTTCCCTGAATGCTTTATACTTGAGTCAGTCTTGTTTTTTAAGCTGTGGATTTTTTCTAAGCTTCTTCATAAACTGAATTGGCTATAAAACAACCAGGTTCTCTATTTCAAAGAAGATTGAAATAACTTGATAGAATAAGGCTAGTCTTTTCTGATGCTGTCCAGAAGCAAACTGTTCCAGTTTCTAATCCTGTCATTTGTTGACTGAGGTTATTTGTGTTAATTGTGATCTTTCTGTGTGTGTGTGTGTGTGTGTGTGTGTTTTATTGGGGGAGGTTCTTTTATTTGTGGTCTTTGAACTTATTTTAATTCTATAGTGTCTTGAAATGAAGTCACTTCCAGCACAGGTTCTACTGCCTACTACAGCATGCCTAAGAAGAATTCTTTTTCCTCTCTGCATCCAATTTCCTAATTAGGAAAACTACCACTCAAATTGATCCCAGTACTAAAGAATATAAAAATGCATCGTACAGTTTTGAGCATTGTGTATTCTTAACAGGTATTCTTAACAGTACTTCTTAAAAAAAATTTGTGATCCTGGACCTGGAAAGATTTTCTTCTTCTAAAAAATATCCTGAAGGCCATTTGTAACGATTATCAACATTGCTTTTAAGGCCTTCCATTAAGAGTCATGACATCACTCTCGGCCCTATGAGTGAGAGCAAAGAAAAAAAAACTGTTCATGATATTTATTAAGCGTTTTCTAGGTGATTAATATTTCCCTTGGAGAGTTTTTATTCTGACTTTGTTGTAGAACCGACTTGGCAGGGGTGGCCGACAGGAGAGGATCCAAAATTAGTTTACTGCAAGCTATGTAAGCAAGTTCTCAGGGCATGGGGATAGTGGGATGATTGGAACTGGGTGGGGTTTCCTTGGGGAAATTATGCTCAAGAATCCTTGTCTGTTTGTTATTATCTTCTTGTGCCCACCTTTCCTGTGTTGATACCAATGTGTCCCTTTGAATGGAATTGTGACATCAGGCATCTCTGCCAGGTTTTTGAACAAACTTCCCAGTTCATTGTTGGGCCATAGTTTTAAACAGATCAAGTACATGTCAAAAAGGAAATAACATGTCTAGATTTCTCCTTTAAAACCCCGAAATTCATTGACATCTGCTTCTAGAAATTCAGAGAGTATAAATTACATGCAGAATTTTCTTTCAGTCACTTTTAAGCTCGGTTAGAATTAGATGTTGAATTTTCTTGGCTTTGAAGCAGTGATTACCCAGGTCTCGTGTACAGATGAGGGTGTTTTTGGATGTATTTAGGCTACAGAGGCAGAATTCCAGGGTCTCTCCATGTTGTACATCATTGTTAAAATATGTTATTGCTATGACTGAATATAATATTTTCTTTGGAATTTATGTGTCTCGAATAGCCAAGGAGTGATCGGCAGTCTCCTCTCCCTGTCTTCGAATTTATAGTAACATTGTGTTTTCAGAATGATAATGTGCGTGGAGTAAGGGTTTATCTTTTGAAAACGTGTATTGCAAAATCACTTACTTCTTAGTGAAAGAAGTTAAAATGGAGAATACAGCCTTGGACTTAAGTGCCTTCAACTCAGTCAACAGACCTGCCTCATGTTGTTACTCCAATAGATGAAGGCTGGCTTCTAAAAACTAAAGGTGATACTGGGCCAGTGGGATTCTGCGTACTTCTCCCTTTTCCTCTTGAATATTTTCTACACTGTTGTTATAATTAAAAATAATATGTTTTTAAGACATTGCAGTTCTGCTTGAACCTCGAATTCCAGGCTTTATGGAAAGATTCAGATATATAAATTTTTCCTAGCTGCAACCTGAAAACACACAGAAATAAGGGGATTATAAGGCACCTTACGATGTTTTGTTCTCCTTTCAAATCCTCCCAGAAACATCTTTCAAAGAGAAAGGCTACCAATCCAATTAAGTGGTTGAATATATTTTCTTTATTTATTTTTCCTTAATATTTGACAAAAAGAATCCTGGAACTGAACAAGGACCATTGTGTTCTAAAATATAAATCAAATGAATCGAAAAACCTACCTAAAGAACCAACAATGTGGATAAAAACATGGACCCTATTTCCCATTTGAGGGGATGTTGGGTCATCTGCTTCATTTGGCCCATGGAAAACAGAACTCCTTCTGGTATACTGCCTCTCAAAAAGCTCCATGGAAGGCTCTAGCTATCAAGTCCTGTCAGTGGTACAGTCAGGCTCCAGCAAATGCTGGTCTGTTTCTTGGTTGGTTGGTTGGTTGGTTTCTTCTTTACCACATCATGCAGCATGTGAGATCTTAGTTCTCTGACCGGGGATCGAACCCATGCCCCCTTCAGTGAAAGTGCAGAATGTTAACCACTGGGCCACCAGGGAGGTCTCACCTAGTCTGTTCCTTTATTCCTGAGGGCTGCATGATATTGAGATTTGGCACATTTGTTGCTCGTATGTTAGAGCCTTTCCCTTCCCAAGGAGACTAGAGGCTGCACTAGAAGCCCTGATATAACTGACCTCTCTGGCTTACTGGTCACTGTATCCCCAGTACTCAGTGCACAGTAAGTACTCGAAAACTAGTTGCTGAATGAATGAGTGTTCTTCTCCCTGTGCATCCACAGGCACTCAGAGCATATGATACCCAACTTTTCCTTGGACACTGGTGTGCCCGGTGTCCGCAGCCTCAAGACTCTTGATTAGACTCTCTAGACCTGCACCACCCATTATGGTAACCACTGACCACACATGGCTATTTACATTGAGCTTTAATTAAAATTACACAGAATTTAAAATTTAGCCCTCAGTTGCACTGGCCACAATTCAAGTACTCAGTAGCAACGTATGGCTAGTGGCTACCATATTGACTAGCACAGGCATGGAGCCTTGCCATCATGGCAGAAGGTTCCTCTGGACACAGGACTGCTCTGAAAGATCTTTTCTTTGTTTGTGATTACAGCGCAGCTGTCTGCTTCAGGAAGTGAGGTCAGCAGGAGCAAGGAGAATCTCTAAGAGCTGCCTCGCATTGTGACATGTCTGATTCCTTGCTGCAGTCCCTACAGCATGAACAAGGTAAGAGGCACTTTGGGGACTGATCCTTTGTGTCTTCTTTATAGTACCATGAATTTCCCTGGCTACGTGATGTCGTTCTGTGACGTGAGGAAGGTTGTGTCTCCTGCCAGAAGCACTGTGGAGGTTGGCAAGCAGTGTCGACAGGCAGGGTCACAGGCTGCTGGTGGTGTAGTGTTCTAGAGGTGTCAGCTGTGTTCCTCGGAGGCCTCTGAGCAGCTGGACTGTCGGTTGTTAGTATAATTGTCTTGCCATGGATATTGGAAGACTGAGGCTTTAGGGCCAAGCTACCTGGGTTTAAATATCAGCTAGCTTTGAGGACCTTGGGAAAGTGGCTTAATGGCTCTGTGCCTCAGTTTCCCCATCTGTAAAATGCTGGTGATAATGGTGTGTAACTCGCAGGGTTGTTTTAAGGATGAAATGAGTTGATATGTGTCCTACTGTTTAATACAGCCCCTGTCTACATTATAAGCATTTGATTAGTTTTTTGCTGTTGTTGTTTCTGGTGTTGGGGACACTGTTGTCCCTCAGATATTGTTGCCAGAAAGCCTTAGGTGCAGGTGGTGCCGGTGGTAAAGAACCCACCTGCCAGTGCAAGAGACTTAAGAGACATGAGTTTGATCTCTGGGTTCGGAAGACCCCTGGGAGGAGGGCATGGTATCCCACTCCAGTATTCTTGCCTGGAGAATCCTATGGACAGAGGAGCCTGGCACGCTACAGTCCATGGGGTCACACAGAGTCAGACATGACTGAAGTGACTTAGCACAGCCTGGCAACATTTGCATTTATTCCTTAATTGATTACTCAGCATGCAGTGATTGATTTCCAGATGGGCACTCGGGGAAAAAATAAAGAATGGGGCTGAGGTCCTGCCTTTAGCAGGTGACAGACTATTTAGGGGCCCTGTGACCAGTGTGAGGTGAGTACCAGAAGCTGGAGAAGCACAGAAGAAACGTCTCTCTTTGAGGAATCTGGAAAGGGGCACGTAGGGGAAGTGACGTCTCGGGATGGATTCTGTATGCTACAGGGTCATTTCTTGGGCACAGAAGTATGGCAGGGCATTCCAAGTAAAGGAAACTGCCTGTGTGTAGAGGTGCAGAAGCTTATGAGAAAATCTGCCGTGCTTAGAGAACAATAGAGTTTGTATGGCTGGAGCAGGATTTCTCAACCTTGGCACTGTTGATGTTTGGATCAGGAAGTCCTTTGTCATGTGAGGCTGTCTTCTGTGTTGGAGGTGTTTAGTAGCATTCAACTTCCTCTACTTCAATGTGACAATGAAAAATGTCCCAACACGTTGGCCAGTGTCCCTTTAGGGAACAAAAAGGCCTGCTTGAGAACACCTGCCCTAGCGGAAGATGGCAGATAGGAGCCCAGAGGAGGGACGGATTGCATTCTGAGAGCCCCTGAAGGATTTAAAACAGGGGAGAGACAGTTCCAGAGACTGCAACAAGAGGTAACCATGGATTGTAATGGAGTTGGACAGCGCTTTTAGGTGATTTGGTCTTAAAAACCTACTATAGGACTCCTAAACTTTAGAAAGCCTATGTAACTTGTTGAGGTTCTTTTGCTAAGATCCCTTTTCCAGGGGCAGTTTTTCTCATGGCCATTGTTTGGCCTTTTTATGGGCATGGTTGCTCTACCTCATCAGAAGAGATCAGAAAAAAGTAAGCCATTGTTTTGGGGGTTTTTTGGCCATGTTGTGAAGTATGTGGAATCTTAGTTCCCTGACCAGGGATCAAACGCCTGCCCCCTTCCCTGGAAGCACAGTCTTAACCACTGGGCTATCAGGGAAGTCCCAACTCCTTTTTTTTTTTTTTTTTAGAGATTTTCATTTGACTGAGCCAAGCCAAAGAGAAAGAAAGCTTTGCTGACCTTTCCCCGCTTTGGGTTTAATACCTAAACCTTTTTTTTTTTAATCCATATATTTTTTTAATTGAAGTATAGTTGCTGGGATAGTTGGATGGCATCACTGACTCAATGGACATTGAGTGAGAAAACTCAGATAGTGAAGGGCAGGAAAGCCTGGAGTGCTGCAGTTCATGGGGTCACAGAGTTGGACACGATTGAGCAACTGAACAACCACAGTAGTAGTTGCTGTACAATATTATACAAGTGACAGGTGCACAATATAGTGATTCACAACTTTTAAGGCTATGCTCCATTTATAGTTATTATAAAATACTGGCTATATTCCCCATGTTGTGTAATCTATCCTTGTAGCTTGTTTTATACCTAACAGTTCATATCTCCTACTCTCCTACCCCTGTATGGCCCCTCCCCCCTTCCTTCTCCCCACTGGTAGCCGCTAATTTACTAGTTCTCTATATTTATGAGTCTTTCTTTTTTGTTATATTTGTTTTTGTTGTATTTTTTTAGATTCCACATACAAGTAAAATCATACAGTATTTGTCTTTCTCTGACTTATTTCACATAATGCCCCCTAACAGTCTTTGAGGAGTGAGCTTTGGGATCCTGGAAGATGGGCAGGTATTCTTCCCCAAGGTCAAGATTGGAAGTGGGGGAGGGAAGGAGATTCATCATGGCGGTCATTGCAGACCTTGGCTTCTATCACTGACAGTTTGATGTAGTGAAAAGCTAAGACAGCTCTTGGGAAATCTCAGCTTGGCAAGCACAGTCTGCTGTGACAGCCCTGCCCTGAGTTTCTCTGGGGCAACGCAAGACCTGATGTCATGGTTTGGCTCTTGACACACAGCTGGGAACCAGACTCAGAAATTTCAGAAGTCTCGGTAGGTGTGTCGGTTGCTTGGGAGGTTATGTTCTTGCCTGAATGACCCAGTGAATGTTTTATTTTATGTTATTGTAAGTCAAAGTGGTGATTAAGCATGATGTGTAACCTTCATCAGTCAGCATTTTTCTTATAGTTTTCTTGGCATAAGACAAAAAAATAGGTCACCCCCTGGGGAGGAAACAGACCTTAGCACAAATAAAACTAGACAGTCTCCTCATCAGTTAGGATATATAAATTAGAACATTGGAAATATTTTTGAGGGTATGACTGATTTTCTAAATAGAAATGTTCCTAGAAACTTGGAGACATCTGAGTTGTACATTTTCCACTTCCTTGGACATACACAGTAATCACTCTCCTTCCTTCCCAAACCCCAGCTCCCTTTGTGACACTTCGCCTAGGGACATGTCTGGCCGGGTGGGGGTGGGGGGCTGGGACATCCTAGGGTCCAGGGCTGCTCCTCTGAAATACCACAGCAATTCTGATCACAGTTGGGCACTGACAGCTTCCTTTTGGGTCAGTTGGAGACAGAACCCTCTAGAAAACATAGGAATGGCTGCACGGCATCAAGAATTGGCAGTTTGTCTAATCTAACAGGGATAATCTGATAGTGAGCCATTGGCAGCCAGGCAGGGCCTTCATTCCTCACATTCTGGAACTTCTCTGTATGCCCGGGTCTGGAATGCACCTACCTGGAAAGGGTGCACTTCTGTCCCTCAGATAGCCAGCGCAGATACCTTAGTGCTGGCAGAAAAGAGAGGGCATTCCCAGCCACCACAATGTTCACTGTGAACTTAGGGCCGTTTCTGAAGGCCGGTGTACGTGGGATGTGTCAGGTTGATACAGGGTGGATACCCTCACGTCTCTTCACCTTTTTAGTGTTGTAAACAGACTAATGCTTGTACATTTCTGGGCTGTGCACTCTAGCCTCACACTTAAGGAAACCGTGTATGTAAAAATTTCCCCAGGGTTCTCATGCTCCCTGGGCTTAGGCAGACTTGCAGACTATGTTTCCAGCTTTCACATTCTCCCTGGAGCTTTTTGCAAGAGCTGACTTTCCAATCTTTTGTCTGATCAAAAACTTTATAATTAGGATTTCATTTTAAATTTGTCCAGCGTCTTTAGCCTTTCTACATCATCCTCTTTTTAATCTGTATAAATATATATTATATTTTACTATTATAAATTTTGCTAACCAGAAGGATTATTGTTTTGTGTTTATATCTTTTATCTGTAATTTCTTTTTCTATGTGTTGTTTGTATGTGTTGTCATGCTGTCAAGAGAGGATTTTATGTGTAACTTAGAAAATCGTAGCCAAATGAAAGGCTGGACAGAATGGGATTTTGTGGACATAAACTGGGCAGGGTGGTGTACATTTTGGACATGCCACCATGTAACACAGAACCACACTTACAGGAACAAAGTTCTGTTTTTGAAAGAGCTCTCTCCCTAGAAGCAAGCTTGGAATTATGATCCTAAACTCTTTCTCTAATGGTCCATGATGTTCTCTGCCTTGAATTTATGAGGACACTCCATCTGATTGAAAAGTAATTGACTTTTCCGTTATTGCCCAGAATGCTCCTCACTCTACCCCCACAGTGAAAATGAATCTTCTTAGAACCGTTCTTCCTTGTCATGTTCAGATAAGGCTAAATCTGATTGTTACTGCCTTAGACATACGCCATGGCATCAAATGGAGGAAGGTGGTATCTCTTATCTCCCTTGTTGAGTGGATGCCACTATTTTGCTTACTCAGCCCAACATAATTTTTTTCTCTGAATATTTTCCAATCTTCAGCACCATATCCTACTGTGCTAAGTTTGAGGCAGTTTCACCTTTACATGCAAATCAGTATCTCTACAGTTGATAGAAAAGTAACACTGAAAATTTCATTTCTGCCTTCATTTAGAGTTTTTCTTACTTTGCCACTCCTTAATAGGAAGCAGTCAAGTCCAGGACTCACACCCTTGGATCTTCCCATGAAACACCTGGCAGACACATAACAACAGCAGGTCCTTCATCCTTCAGCACATTTATCATGTACACACTGCGTACTATGACCATGCTTGCAATTCACCAGGGAACAAAACAAAGGTCTTGACTGTCCAAAACCTCCGTTCTGGCCAACATGCGGAGTTGTCTCACTCCACAGTTTAATAAGCATGCATCTGATGTTCAAACTTTCCCCATTTGAAACTTCTTCCACCTGAAGAGCAAGTTAATAGAGCTACTGGAAGCAGGATAAGGGATTGGTAAACAGCAAACGTGTAAGATCTCTCTCCTCCCCTTTCTAGGACACGCTGGGTGGTTTTACCCAGTGACCAGTCTTTATTTTATGAGTCTCCACTGTTGTTTTTGAAGGCAAATGGCCAAATTCCCCTCCTGGCAGACTTTGGAGAAATATCACACCCTTCAAAAACCAATGACACAGAAAAAAATACAAATACAGCTTAAATCATCTTGGAATAAGGAGGGCCTTATTAATATCGAGTGACAGAAATAATAGAGGAAGAAAATGTATTTGTATAAAACCCAAAGATGTTTTTCCATCAGAAGACATTCTGAACTATCCTACCACATAGGAGACTAGCCGGGCAACATACACAACACATTCAACACATGTGTCAGACGGTTGGCTAACTTATGAAAAACTCTTGAGCATTAGGAAGATGAGTGATTCCTCTAATAGAAAATGGGCAAAGAACAGAAAGATAAAGTCAGTAAAGGAAGAAATGTGATCAGCAAATAATTTACAAGAAAATACCCAATCCCAGAAGTTATCAAAGTAAGACAAATTAAAATGATGAGATGGTATTTTCTACCTATACAATCAAGGAGGATTTACAACAGTTATTCATCAAAGGTACAGATAGGACTGACAGCCCTCTCTCATTCACAATGAAAGAGTATGTTTCTCAAGGGGACTTCGTGTGTATCAAAGCCTCCAAAAGACATGTACCTTTTAACTCAAAAATTCCATTTCTAAAACTCAATGAAAATTGTCATAGATGTGTGTAAAAATTTAGCTAAGATTTTCATTATATATTATCACAGTAACTTTTAAAAAGTAATAACCACAACACATCCAGACAGTAAAGATGACAAAGGATGGTAGAATATTTAATGATATAAAAAGATGTTCCCAATAAATTGTGAAGAAGGCAAGGTAGTAATACATAACAATATATACAGTTTGATCATTATTTGTTTTTGAAGATTCACTTCTGCCCACAGCAAAAAGATTGCAGATATACAGTAAAGTCCTAAGAGCATTGTCTTCTTTTTGCTTATATGTTCTGAATTTTCTTAAGCAATATGAATTCTTTTCTACTAAAAATAGTATTTTGAAATAAGGCATGCAATTATCTTTAAGATAGAGACTTCACTAGATATTAAAAATATATATGATGAAGAAGACTTTGCAGTGGACTTCCTGATGGTCTAATGGTTAAGGTTTCACCTTCCAGGACAAGGGGTGTGAGTTCAAGCTAAGATCCCACATGCCTCGATGCCAAAACACCAAAACATAAAACAGAAGCAATATTCAGTAAAGACTTTAAAAAAAAAGGTCCACATTAAAAAAAAAAATAAGCAAAACAGACTATGAAGATTCTTCCCAGAATTCTGGCAGTGTTTTTCCTGAGGACAGGTATAAGGTATGCATGTTTCTTACTTAAGAAAATATTTTTCTGTGGGAAGAGACACCTGAGAGCTCTCTCCATTAACCCCTGCCCTGAACACGGTGAAGAAAGGCCAGATGAGGATGACATAGTGAGAAGTGACCGTCTACAATCCAGGAGGAAAGTTCTCACTGGGAACCAATCCTACTGGATTTTGATCAAAGACTTCCAGTCTCCATAACTGTGCAAAAATCAATGTCTGTTGTTTAAAATTTTTTTTTTATTTTCAACTTTCTTTTTTTTTTGATTCCTCTTTCTTATTTTTTTTTATTTTTTGGAGGTTAATTACTTTACAATATTGTATTGGTTTTGCCATACATCAGCATGAATCTACTACAGGTATACACATGTTCCCCATCCTGAACTTTCTTGCAATTAATATTTATATGTATGATTTACAATCAGAAAAAGCAGGCATTTTACAATAAATACATTTTTAACTGTTTTGCATTTGAGGTACAAGTGGGTGGAAATATTTAATGGCAGATAAAAAGAGAAAGAAGCATTGATGAAACAGATCTGAATGTGGAAGTCATTCTATTTGACATATTACCAGGAAGGGGTATTTTAATGTACCAGCGTTTTAGAGGGAGTAGTATATTGAGAAATGCTCTAGAAAAGATTCTGTCTTTTGAATTCAGTGGCTATTACATCCTCTTACTCATTACATCCTCTTATTCAAGATACTCTAAAGTGCCAAGTTTAGACCAATGGTTTTCAAGCTGTGGTTTGGGGACCCCTGGGGTGCCCACTTATGGGCCATCTGCAAGGTCAAAACTATTTTCACAATAATACTGAGACATTTTTTGCCCTTTCCACTGTCTCTCAAGTATACAGTACAATTTGAGAGGCTCCATGACATGCTGTGATGTCATCCCCTGATAGCTGTTGGTATGTTTGATTGTGTTTTCCTGTTTCAAGAATGTCTCCATTTTAATTTTTAATGTGGTAAAGTGTGTGAGTCGCTCAGACGTGTCCAACTCTTTGCGACACCATGGATTGTAGCCCGCCAGGTTCTTCTGTCCATGGAATCCTCCAGGCAGGAATACTGAAGTGGGTTGCCATTTCCTACTCTAGGGAATCTTCCCAACCTAGGGATCGAACCTGAGTCTCTTGCTTTGCAGACAGATTCTTTACCATCTGAGCTACCAGGAAGCACCACATTGACAGAAATAACTGACCTGGACAGAGGCTCTTTAGGATCTGCACTCATTTTTAAGCATATCCTCAGTTAGAAGTCTAGTCTGTGCCTGTGTCCTGTATTTGGCTGTAGTTACTCTAAGAAGAAGGTGGTCCCTGGCCCCTGGTTCAGGAGGGGCCTGGACATTGTAGCACGTCTGTTCTCACCTTCTGCATCTTTAAAGAGACATTGCCCTTGTTCTTTATTTTTAAAACATTACTTTGTAGAATTTGTGAAGCTGCGTGAAACTTTGTTAGCGCAAGGGTGACATGTAAATTGAGTTCTGCTGAATGTGAGGTGTATGGAAATGGTGAAATTAGACCTCCAGTCTCTTGCCTTTGTACTGCACTGGGAAAGTCTGAATTTTTAGGATGGAAACAGGAATACAGTTTCCTTCTGAGAGGTATAGGAGTGCATATATAAAATAAACATAACCTGTACAGATGAGCCTATTTGCAAAGCAGAAATAGAGACACAGACATAGAGAACAAATGTATGGACATCAAGAAATGGGGGTGAGATGAATGGGAGATTGAGATTAACATATATTAGGATTGATATATATGTACTATCAATACTATGTATAAAATAGATAACTAATAAGAACCTACTGTATAGCACAGGGAACTGTACAATCAGTGTTCTGGGGTGACCTAAATGGGAAGAAAATCCAAAAAGAGCAGTTATTTGTATACATAAGGTGGATTCACTTTGTTGTACAGTAGAAACTAACAACATTGTAAAGCAGCTATGTGTGAAAGCGTTAGTCGCTCAGTTGTGTCCGACTCTTTGCGGCCCCATGGACTATAGCCCGCTAGACTCCTCTGTCCACAGAATTCTCCAGGCAAGAATACTGAGTAGGTTGCCATTCCCTTCTCCAGAGGATCTCATTGCAGACAGATTCTTTACCATCTGAGCCATCAGGAAAGCCCATAATACTCCAATAAAAATTAGTAAAATAAAAAACATAACCTAGTAGATGGTCAGCTTGGCATGAAGTAGGGAGGAGACAAACTTGGAATTAACTGAGTATGTTTATGCTTATCTGTGTTTAAAATGTGTGCATGTCTAGAACTTGTGTTTGTAAACATATGTAAAATAGATCTGCTATTTGAGAGTTGCTTCCTGAATGATGTGGAATTCTCCCCTAGACAGTCCTCACTACTGGGGAAGCAACATCAGTGCTTCCGTTTTGCTGCCAAGGCTCCTGCTCCTCTCTGCTTCACCAGGAGCACATTTCAGCCTCAGGCGTGGGGCTCACCTCTGCCTCTCAGAGCAGCATATGTTGGGGCGGTCGTCTGTGGCTGCTCCTCTGAGCAGGTATCTTTATGGTCTGGGGTGTAAGTTAAATATTTGAACCTTTCTGTACAGAGAATGTGGCTTCAAAAGAAGGATGCTATGGGAGCTCTGAGACCAAGGTCCTGTTACTGGTGGCTTGGCAGTTTCTTGACTTGAGGGCCAGGCTTCAGTTAGCCTCACTTACCAGCTCCCTGTCATATCAGAAAGAATGAGGGAGAATCCAGACGGGGGAGGAGGGAAATTAAGGCTTCAGACTGGACTCTTGGTTTAAGACCATCCCAGACCCAGAGCAGGAAGAGGACTATGTTTTGACATGACTGCAATCTAATTTCAGGTCTAAGAGACTGAGCTGTGAATCATGACACAGCCTTTTGAAATGTGGCCACAGCTGCTGTTGTTTAGTCACTAAGTCATGTCTGACTCTTTTGCGACCCCATGAACTCTGTCCCTCCAGTCTCCTCTCTCCATGAAATTTCCCAGAGAAGAATACAAGGGTGGGTTGCCATTTCCTTCTCCAGGGGATCTTCCTGACCCAGGATTGAATCCACGTCTCCTGTATTGTGAGCGGATTCCTTACTGTCTGAGCCACCAGGAAGGTCCTTGATTGCAGCTACTGACCGTAGAACTGTTCTCACTTGGATGCTTGGTCTCCCTTGGTTGTTTTTAGTGGCAGTTCACACACATTGTAAGCGTCAGTTTGGCACTCTTACCCTCCTTATTTCTTGAGGGTTTAGAGGGATGTGCCTAGGATTTTCTTGATTACAACAAGTTTTGCTTCGTTGTTCTTTTTTTTTTTTTAACTGCCCTACCGGCCTTCATGTCGAGCTGTAACTGAATGCTGACTGAACCGCGGGAGTGTTGTTCAGCAGCACCGTGTGGAACTAAGCCCACACCAGCCTGTCGCATCATTAGCCGGGTCCTTTGGACACGTGCTGTGTGCGGTGAGCTCTTTCTTTGATCCTGGTGGTGACTGGGTCCCTGGTAACAGAGAGGTCAGTGGATCCTGGTCCCAGGCATCGTGCGGAGGAATGCCCTGACATCCTTCTAAGCCCTCGGCTCTGCCCCTTTTCTCCCGGCTTTAATGGAGACAATTAAGTTACATCCTATTTAGTTAATTGGTGATTGGAAACATGACTACTCAGCTGATCTGTGTCTTGTCTGTTAGAATATGAATGATCCACTTGCTTTGCCTGATTTTGTGAACACACCTCCACCAGTGCACTCACTGTGTAGGAGGGGAAATACATAACAGAGAGTTTGCTTTCAACCCTAGCTTATTAATTTGAGTACCTAATACTTTGAATTGCTTTTTATCCCTCCCTTTTGTGCTATGGAGGGCTTATAATGTGGAGTTGTTTGATGTTTTTCCTGCTTCTTGTTATCTTTTGCTGCTGCTGCTAAGTCGATTCAATTGTGTCCAACTCGGTGCGACCCCAGAGACGGCAGCCCACCAGGCTCCCCCGTCCCTGGGATTCTCCAGGCAAGAACACTGGAGTGGGCTGCCATTTCCTTCTCCAATGCATGAAAGTGAAAAGTGAAGGTGAAGTCGCTCAGTCGTGTCCGACCCTCAGCGACCCCATGGACTGCAGCCCACCAGGCTCCTCGGTCCCTGGGAGTGTTATCTTTTATCTCTATAAAAATAAGCCTAGCATTATTGTCTTCTGTAAGATGTTTTCAGAGAGCGCTGTGCTTTTGAATGTATGTATGTCCTCAGCTTTATGTTTTAAAAACCTCCTACTGTATGATAAAATCGATGCATGTACTAGCTAGAGGAGAGGTGCCTATTCTGAGTAGGTAAAACTGCATAATTTGTAGAAACTCCTCAGTTAATGCTCAGAAGACCTGTATTTCTCATTGCTTATAAATGACAATATTTAGGTTTAAATGCAAACATTTAGATTTGATTAATCACAGTTTATATATTCTTCTGGTTGATTTGCTTTTTTTAAATGAAATAGTTTTATAATTTTTTACACCCTTAGACGTTAATAAAGTGGCATTATCTTGAGAGGCTAGTCTCAATTATATATAAACGTGAGCAATTAATTAAGTTAGCCAGCACAAGCCACAGAGGTAAGGTGTCATCACATGTCAGTGATCGAGGAGCACCTGTTAATTAGAACAGTAGGAAAACTGCAATGAGTTATGGGAAAAAAAAACCAATAAAAAAATGATGGGTGAAATTAGCAATATCTTCATTTCTTGTTATTTCTTAAATTCTACCTGTAAACAATATGTTGTGACAGCTGTAGGATGGGATTATGGCATTTCGGGTGAGGTCTGATTATGGCTAAAAATAGACATGTGTATTGAAGATCAGAAGAGGAATATTAAACAATTGAAATTTTGTGAAAGACTGATGCTGTTTCATTGTAATAATTTCCCCAAAGACACATTAGTAATGCTGCTAAATACAGACTTTAATAGACTTTAATAATGTGTACTTTAGAGGCCTGATACACAAAGGAATAATGTATAAAACATTCATTATGGAAAATTGCTACCTTTTTATTTAATAGGAAATCTGTTGAAACAAAACCATTGCACTGCCTATGGCATTGTGTTCCTGGGTGCGAGCAGGCTGAAGAATAATTGCCACCTTCTCTTAACATTTTTCCCATCTATTCTAATCAAGTTGCAATCATATTTACTTCTTTGTTCCACGAATGAGATTAGATGGGGATTAGAAAAAGAGGATGTGTATTGGATGTACCCTTGTTCACATGTGGTCCAGCCTCTCACTATCTGTGTAATTGTGGGCAAGGACCTTAATATCAGACTCCACTTCTTCATTTACACACTGGGGGTTGTTCTACTTACCTCACAAGGTCAAAGTAGGAGATATGAAATGTTGGCAGGGCGGAGACTCCATGGAACAGGCACTCAGTAAAATGCTTCCTATTATGATTACTTTCTGCATCTGTTTCTCTTTGTATTTCTTGTTTCTATGGGTGACCAGTGGATGGAGAGAGCAGCTTGGGGGTCGAGAGTAGAAAAAAGCAATTAAAAAGAAGCCTCCGTAAGCAGCTCTGTCGCCAAGCCCTGCATTGGATTTCAATTTGATTTTAATGTGCTGCTGAGAGAGCCATGCTGTTGAAAAAGAGAGGAGAGTAAGAAGCAGATGCTTTTGGAAGAACAGTAGGGCATTTATCTCTTTTAATGAGATAACATCATTAGAGTGACAAAGTGCAGCGAATCGATACTCGAAATGGACTAGTGCTATCCTCCCAGACTGTGGTGATGGTTACCCTTCATAGCTGAGAATCTGCTGAATCACGAATTCTGTCTTATCTGTTATTACAGCCCCTGACTTTGATCTCACAGAATAGATCCACACCTTTGGAATCTGCCCAGGAGTAGAAAAAACAGACTAATTGGATAAATGAGACGAATCCAGGGTGATTTATAAGCTGCTCTGTAATCAGGGAGCCTCAGAGGAAGGAGGTTGGGCTTTTTCCCCTTTGACTTCTATACATGGCTGCGCATCCTCGCCCGCTCTCCTTGCTCCCCGTCTGCTTCTTGGTGTCGTGTCAGAAACACTAATCATGTCAGGCTGTGACATTGACAGCCCTGACATTCACAACAAAGAGACAAGAAGGGGAGAGAGGAGGAGAGACCTTGGAGCGGGAAGGTGGGGAGGAGCAGTAGGGGAAGGATTTTTATTTTTCTTGCACATAAAATCCATCGCTGCAGCATCACCAACATTTCTGGGTAGATTACACTCAAGGAAAATGAAGGAAGAAGCAAGGTGAATTCTGATGGAGATAAAATTGGGCAAGGAAGATTTTTTGCGACTGTTTTTCCCTCTTCTCTTAGGTTTCAGTGTGTAGTTTATATGAGAGTGACTGAGGCTGTGATTTCTTCTCGTCAAGAATAAAAAGATCATTGAAAAAATTTCCCTCTTGTGAATTAGGAGTTTGGGATGAACATATACCCCGTACTAGAGTATATAAAATAGGTAAACAACAGGACCTACTCTATAGCACGGGGAACTGTGCTTAATATCTTTTAATGACCATAATGAAAAAGAATCTAAAAAGAACATATGTGTGTGTGTGTATAACTGAATCACTTTGCCGTGCACTTGAAACTAATACATCATTGTAAATTAACTATACTTCAATAAAATAAAAAATTCACCTCTTCCATTATCCTAGTTTTTCTCTTCAAAACAAAGTAAAATCGAATCTTAGCAGGAACTGTGTGCTCTCTGTGATTTTTCCTTTTACTGCCAGATTCCCATAGTTAAGTCTGAACAATGACTACTTCAGGAAAGGGGTCATTGGTGAGGGGTGTTTTCTGACTGTGACAAAGCTGACGAGGGCACTGGACTGTTTAGTGACATCCTCTGGCTGTCTTACCCTTGGCCTCCCCAGCACCTGCCCGCTGCAGGAAATGCTGATGCATGGGACTCCCTTGGTTGTCCAATGGGCTGTAATGCTACAGGCCACTGCAGAGGGCACAGGTTCAATCCCTGTTCAGGGAACTAAGATTCCCACATTCTGCACAGCCAATAAATAAACACAAATTATTTTTTTAAAAAAGAAATACCAATGTGCTTGGCAATTTGGAGCAGGCTGCCTGTGGCCAGATCTTTCAAACACCTTTGAGTCTCCTCTCTCCCTCGGGCAACTTTCTCCATTTGGCGTCCTTCTGGTGAATGGTCTCCAGTCTCCATCTTGGATCAGTTCAGGACCTGGAAACCTGTGGCCACATCGCACATGTGTTTGAAATCCAGATGCTATGATCTAAATTGAGCTCTGAGCTCAGGCTGAATCATCCTAGCTTTTCTATAAACAGGAGAACCCAGCTGCCAGCTCAGCTTTTGAGGTATTTTGAATTACAATTCTATGTCTTAGCAAGGATATCTGTCCTTTCACTTTTTCATGCAAGGGAAAAAAAATAATAATAAAAGGAAAACAGTAAATTGATTCCATGTTAGTTACCATACCACAAAGGAAGCACATTTTTTTGGTCTACAATTGAGGGAAGAAGGTGTTACGTGGTGACATCTCTTCAGATTAATTAAAAATAATATTAATAAAGAACTTTGGAAAAAACTGAGACTTCATTGTGCAGTATTCTTGTTCTTAGTACCCAAGTAGGACTTAACACACTTGGGCCACTTGGGAGAAATGTTTCTCTGAATTTGCAAAATAATTGTTTTAAGCGAATTATAGCATAATTTAAACATTTACATTGTGGCTTATTTAAAATTCTTGAGGAACTTCTGTTTCTACTGGCAGAGGAGAGTACATTTGTACCCTGGGGAGGGTTTGGGGAATTACCCCCAAGTATCTTCCTGTAAACTCATATTTTCTTTGAAGTTCCCTTTTATCCTAAAAGTTTACATGGATGTTACATTGTTCTCTGTGTTCTTTTTTATGTAAAAGAACTTTAAAAATTACTTGCCAGTTGAATTATTAATACTTAATTAAATCTTAATATTATTAATACATAACCTAGCTATTATTACAAATAAGCCCTCAATATTCAATGGTTTGGCACAATAAAAGTTTCCTTTCTTGCTAAATTTTGACCCACTGTAGGTATTTCTGATAGGTAAAGTGCTTTTTACTCAGTAGTTACTCAGAAATCCTGAACCCAGCCTCCTGCCTTGTTCTGGCCTTGCCATCTGTACTGGGTTTCTAGGCTGCTGTTAGATGGTACCCCAGCCTAGAGGCCGTAAATAAAAGTAATGTGTTGCCTCACAGTTCTGGAGGCTAGGAATCCAAGATCGAAGTGTCGGCAGGGTTGGTTTCTTCCGAGGCTATGAGAGAAGGATCTGTGCCAGGCGTCTCTCCTTGGCTTGTAGATGGCTGTCTTCTCCCTGTGACCCTTCATGTCATCTTCCTTCTGTTCCTGTCTGTCCAAATTTCCCCTTTTTATAAGGACACCAGTCACACTAGGTTTGGGCCCACCCTCTTTCAATGTGACTTTTTCTTCACTAATCACATCTGTAATTATCCTATTTCTAAATAAGGTTATTTTCTGAGAGACTGGGGGTTAGGACTTCATGAGTTTGGTGGGGAAGAGAAGATTCAACCCATAATCCCATCTTTGAGGCTTATGATTGTCTGCCTGTAGCTGGTGGAAGGGACAGAGAGCATGAAGAAGGAACACTCCTTAATCCTCATAGCCCTGAAGGGAGTCCACATTTTCCCTTCATATTCCATTGGTAAGAACTAGTCACATGTTTCCTCCTGAGTGCAAAGGACTTGGGAAATGGAGTCCCTGGCTGGATAATGACTGTGCTAAGTGGTTCCAGGCAAAGACATGCGCACAAGAGCCACCCATCTTTCCAGGAAAAAGTGTCATCTATATCCTGGATCTTCCACTGCTGCTGAGAGCCAGCCCATCCGTGGGCACAGAAGGAGATCATATCCAAGTTTAAGAGGCCCATTCTTGCACAGCTCAGAACGCTTTTCAGTGAACACTCCAAGTATTATGTGTGAACGCGTGCCTCAGCTTGCTTACTATTTTGTTTTCTTAAGAATCTAATATATTCTCAAGGAGATTTTATTTACACTATTAATGGATACATTTTCCTCATATGAGACTAGTAAACTCCAAAATAATGAGGTTTTACTCTTCACCAGCAGAGTAAACCTGTGGGTAGAATGCTTTCTTGTGGTATAGTGACATTTTTTGTTACACGTGCTATTATTACTGAAAAATGTTATGCATGCAAGAGGGAGAAAAGGATATTGTAAGTGCAGAGGACAATTATATAACCTGCTGTGCTTATCTCAAATGGCTAGACTTTAGTATTTAATTATACAAGTCTTGTCTTTCCTATCAGATTAGTCATTATTTCGAAAGATGAATGTGGGTTTTGTCAGTGACTAAGTAATTGCTTTGTATGCTCCTTTGCAATTACAGTAAGAAGTCATGAATCCTCTACATTTAGAACTGCTAAAAATTATTTAGATTTGCCTGTTGAGTAGGTTTATCTAAAGAAGGACTTGGGAAGAAATTTCCACTGTGAAGTTTTGGCTTCTCAAAGTAATTTTACCTGAAAAAGATAGTGATAGTAATTTGAAAAGGATAAGTAGGTACACTTTGAAAACTTGGTAGATAGTGTGAAAACACATGAATATTGAACCATAATATTTAAGATTTTCATCATGAAATCCCATGTCAAGAAAATTGTCTCTTGCTGTTTTATTGTTTTATTACTTTAAAACACTGATGTTATCTAATGATTTAAAATCCATCAGTGGTACTATAGATTTCCTTTTGGTCAAAAACTTACAGTGATACTTTAGAAAGATAGTCATTTGAACAATACCCTTTTAATTTTCAGTGGTTATAGTTTTCATATGGCAAAATAAACTAACACAAATATTTGAGTCGTTTTCAGCATGAACTGATATATCATTTGCTAATCTGCATGTCTGTACCTCAGCACAGTATTGTCTCTGCCTTTAAGCTTCCTCTACCCAATATATTCAGTTTTGTACACTGAGGGCAACTCTTTAATGCCCAGCTCAGAAGCCACCAATATCACAAAGTCCAGTAGAAAGAGAATCCAGAAGAAAGAATGAACTAAGTCCTCATTTACTTAGATGTCATGAATTCAGATTTTGGATTAGAATCTAGGATGATGTTTATCCTTTGTAGATATTTGATTAATAATTTAACTGTTAAATCGGTACCACCTGCCTAGATATAGCATATCCAGTATTTGAATTTGGATTTTATTGATTCCAAAACCCAGGCACATTTTCATTCTGTCACATTGCCTCATAGGAGAGTATTTGAACTGTATTCTGTGGATTTGCTAAGCTAAGAGTAAATGCAGCATCCCAGGATGAATGTTTTAGTTCTTGAAAGAACAAGTCTTTTGCAAATGAATTAATATAGTGGCTGGAAATTAGTTTCATTTCATCATTAAAGCAACTGTAGAAATTTTACTTGCTAACACTTCAGTAGACTACCACTTTCTAAATAAAGGAATAGCCTCAGATTCAGAAAACCTCTTAAACATCCAGTGTGTAACTAACTTGGGTTTCCCTGGTGGCTCAGTGGTAAAGAAACCCCCTGCCAATGCAGGAGACATGAATTTGATCCCTGAGTGGAGAAGATCCCCTGGAGAAGGAAATGGCAACCTAGTCCAGTATTCTTGTCTGGGAATCCCATGGACAGAGGAGCCTGATGGGCTACAGTCCATGGGGTCACAAAAGAGTTGGACACGACTTAGTCAGACATGACTAAACAACAACATGAGACTAACTTAGAGTTCTTTAGAACTCATGTTAATTTCCTTAAAACTGGTTTCTAATTCATACTCTCACACTTGCTCACCTTTATAAATGTACCCAGGTTATAGAAAAAGCAAGAGAGTTCCAGAAAAACATCTATTTCTGCTTTATTGACTATGCCAAAACCTTTGATGTGAGGATCACAATAAACTGTGGAAAATTCTGAATGAGATGGGAACAGACCACCTGACCTGCCTCTTGAGAAACCTGTATGCAGGTCAGGAAGCAACAGTTAGAACTGGACATGGAACAACAGACTGGTTCCAAATAGGAAAAGGAGTACGTCAAGGCTGTATATTGTCATCCTGCTTCTTTAACTTATATGAAGAGTACATCATGAAAAATGCTGGGCTGGAAGAAGCAGAAGGTGGAATCAAGACTGCCGGGAGAAATATCAGTAACCTCAGATATGCAGATGATACCACCCTTATGGCAGAAGTGAAGAGGAACTCAAAAGCCTCTTGATGAAGGTGAAAGAGGAGAGTGAAAAAGCTGGCTTAAAGCTCAACATTCAGAAAACGAAGATCATGGCATCTGGTCCTATCACTTCATGGCAAATAGATGGGGAAACAGTGGAAACAGTGTCAGACTTTATTTTTCTGGGCTCCAAAATCACTGCAGATGGTGACTGCAGCCATGAAATTAAAAGATGCTTACGCCTTGGAAGAAAAGTTATGAACAATCTAGACAGCATATTCAAAAGCAGAGACATTACTTTGCCGACTGAGGTCCGTCTAGTCAAGGCTATGGTTTTTCCTGTGGTCATGTATGGATGTGAGAGTTGGACTGTAAAGAAACCTGAGCGCTGAAGCATTGATGCTTTTGAACTGTGGTGTTGGAAAAGACTCTTGGGAGTCCCTTGGACTGCAAGGAGATCCAACCAGTCCATCCTAAAGGAGATCAGTCCTGGCTGTTCATTGGAAAGGCTGATGCTGAAGCTGAAACTCCAATACTTTGGCCACCTGATGCAAAGAGTTGACTCATTGGTAAAGACCCTGATGCTGGGAGGGATTGGGGGCAGGAGGAGAAGGGGATGACAGAGAATGAGATGCCTGGATGGCATCACCAACTCAATGGACATGAGTTTGAGTGAATTCCGGGAGTTAGTGATGGACAGGGAGGCCTGACGTGCTGCGATTCATGGGGTTGTAAGAGTCGGACACGACTGAGTGACTGAACTGAACTGAACTATGAAGATCTGATTGATTGGCTGAGACAAACACAGAAAAGGCAACCTTGAACCATAGTTAGGCCTGCCCTGAGGGCAAGATAAAGAAAACCTCACTATTTCCAGTGAGAAGGTCAGTTAGAACTCTGAGATGAAAGAAAGATATATTCCTCTGAAAACATTTCACCTTTTCTAGCAACATGATAAGCCCGACTTTTGATGAACAGGATGATTTAGAGTTTGGAAGGGTACCTGCATCATTTTCCATTTTATTCCATTTGCTCCCTTCACGGTCTCTGCTATGTGACTGTGGCCAAGTCACATCCTTTGTTTGAAACTTGGGATCTGCATGTATGAGATAGAGCCACGGGAATACATTAGGAGTTGTTCGCCTGATGTTTTAGCCTAGCTTGACTTCAGGTGTTGTCTGTAAAATATAGGAATTGAGTCCAATATTTGATGTGCATATGCATTCTTCTGAAGAGAGTGGTTCGTAGGTTATTATATCAGATTCTCCCGGGCTTTAGCACATGAAGAAATCAAGAAGCCAGATGATCTTGGAACTCTGTAGGGCTTCTAGCATTCTAGTTTTCTACAAATTATCTGAAGCACAGGCTGTCCTGGGCAGAATAGAGGAGAAAATGAATTCACTCTGTCTCCTTTCTGCAGTGTGACCTGGAAAGGAGAACCTGCAGTGCTTTTGTTATAGGCAAGTGCTTCTCTTTTATCTAGGATGAATGTTCTGTGTACAGTAAACGTTCAGTAAATGTTTGTGGAGGGTGACAAAATTCTGTTATTAGCAGAAGAACAGAAATAGCCTATTAGTCTGAAGTGAGTCACTTTTTGATGATCAATGAGCATTTTTTTTTTTCCAAAAAAATTGAGCATTTCTTGTAGTTATCTGCAATGAGTGTTTAAAGAATCAATTGTATTAGCACGTAACTTACTTGGAATCTCAGTCACTTGAAGAGTTAGTAAGGATGTTCAGAGTTAAGAGATTGGTTCCCAGCAGTGAGGAGGCAGAGGCCCAGAGGTGTGGGGGTGTCCAGCCATGCTCCTGCCTCATTTCTCTGACTGTGGTTCCTATAATGTGATACGCATGCCATCTTGCCAGAGGGCCTTCTCATATGGTTCATGGCTCAGCAGATCAGCCAGCCTGAAGCAAGAGCCTTATTGCTCAGCAGATAAACAGATGAGAGAATCTGAAGAGCACTCTGGCACCTCCCACTTTGGTAGGAAAGAAAAAAATGAAGTAGCATTCCCTGGCCAGCTGTGCAATTTGAAGCGAATGGAAGTCTGCTCTTTAATGTGACTCATGCAATTCACTGTATTGAAACAACACACTATTCTCCAGAAAGTCCCAATATGATTAAAACAGACAAACAAAAACATTATTTCTTGACTACTTGGATCTGCCTTTCCAAAAAAATCACAGATGTTAATTTACATTATTACTTCTCAACAAAAATTGTATTCCTTTTTTTTTTTTCTGTTGGTGGATTTTAAAAATTGGCTTTTGAGTCCTTAATATAAATGCCTATGCGTGTGTTTTACAAACATTGACTGTCAACTTGGGTATAAAGTTTAAGCATCTTGGCTATTTTCTTTGGAAACTTTATACAAAGAGAATAATCATATAGGCCACAATAATATTACTTGTCTTCAAAGTTGCTATGAACAGTCATTCCTAAGATTTATTATCTAGGCCAAGTCCACAATTCAAAGTCCAGAGCAGGCCAAATGTTCAGAGCTAGGCTTTGGAAACTGATTTAATTTATTTTCTAACGCTGAAAACATACTCGGCCTCCTTCTGCATTATTTCTTCATTGTTAGGACCACCAGTCCTTATTACAGGTATTTAACATGAAACTTTCACGATGATAATCACTTCAGAGTTGTTTGAGCTGGACTGGTGGTATGAAGCAATCATATCAAAATTTTCAGCAGGACCAGAAAACATAGTATAGAATATTATCACCTGTATTCTTTGACATAGTTTCTTAGGATAGGTTTTTTACAAATTATCTGTGTCTCTTTTAGTCATGGGTGAGCACACAGTATGGCACATGGTTTTATACCATGTATATTTATGTATTTTTGATAGATATAAATTAGTGCCCAGGTACCAAATAATGAACACCCTCAAAATTTGAATTTCAGGGAACAGTGGCAGAAAATATCATCACTTGAAACTGAAACTTTCAGACATCAACAGAAGAATGACTGAGATTAGCTATGTGTGAAATTCCCAGAAGGTAATCCACACTCAGATCAACCCATGGTTTGTCTACCTACTTTTTGATATCCTTTCAATAAAAATAAATGTAGATACTTAGACAAGTGAACAAATAGCACTACATGTGGTGAATAACCTGACACCAAATGTTTCTTGAGATGATAAGAGTATGAAGGTATCACCTGGGAGATATTCTCGCCAAACGTGTAATCAAGCCTCTAGACCTCATTCCACTTTAAAGGAAATACAGGGGGTTGAGAAGGAAGTTAAATAACCACTGCAGGAAAACAAGGAAATCAGTTTTGGGGGAAAGTATAAAGATAAATGTTTTTGACTGCTTCAAAAGCCTATGTCATTAAAAAAATAATATGGTAGAACTGAGACTTCCCTGGTGGCCCAGTGGTTAAGGCTTTGCTCTTCCACTGCAAGGGGAACAGGTCTGATCCCTGGTCAGAGAACTGAGATCCTGCATTCTGTGTGGCATGGCCAAAAATTAATTATTTTTCTAAAAGGGGGAACTATTCTAGATTAGAAGAAACTAAAAAGCCACAAAGCCAAAAACAAGAAAATGTAGATAATATTAATTAAACAACGTTTTAGGAATTATAGCATGTTCACATCAGAAGCAAACGGCTAGCTGCTGTTCTTTGTGTCAGCCACCAACAAGAGTTGGGGAGCCTGAAAAGTGGTTATTACAGGCCAACTGGCAGCTGTATGTGGCCAGTTCATTTTAAGTCTAGAGGTTTAAAAATCGTCAACGCAGGATGACCTGACTCTCATCGCCACCCACTTCTGAACTTCACGCTTTCCCAGCAGTGAGACCCCTGCCTCCAGTATTGGAGATGGACTCTGCTGCTGCTCTTTGTGACATCAGCTGAGGCTCTGAGCCTCTCCAGGCCACAACCTCCTCGGCTCTAACATGTACACAAAAGATACTTCAAAGGTTTGTTGTGAGAGTGAAATGAGACCACTCATGTGAAAGGGCCTTGGACAGATCTTGGCCCATGGTAGGCTTTCAGTAAATGTTTTAATTTAAAAAATAATAATCCTCTGGCCCCAGTATTATGTTCTTCTGGGAAACTCTATTTCTCCTTGTAAATTGATAAGTAAGCATTCCAAGTTATCGGTCAGCTTGGCTTTTATGACTTTGGGAGGAACGAGTCATCTCAGTGCGAACAGATGCAAACGATTTCTCCTTCGTGCAAAGCTGAGTCCTCAGTGGCCCTGGCCTCCTGGTGACCCATGAGTTGATGGGAGTAAACACCCCCACCAGAAGAGGCCTCCTCTGCTTCACTCCTGCAAAATGGGTGTTAGTCAGAACTTTGGAGATTGGGTGGAAAACTTATGTGTTTTGTTTCTTTTTGACAGGACCAAAAAACTAAGGATATGCATGGACTATAGCAAATGAGAGAAATATGAATCCCACTCACAGTATATTTTTCAGATGCTGTTAACTGGGTTTATTTTACTTTGACAGATACTTCCGTTTAGGGGGTGCTTTCCACAGACAGAGTCTATTGTGCAATAGAAAATTCAGTAAATTTTGCCTCTAGATTTCCTCCAGATCTCTCAGGTGACCACACCCAAGCCTCAGCATGGCCGTGTTTTCAGTAAGAGACTTGAGTTATTACTTTGCAAAGTGACCTTAGTTTCTTCCCTCTGGAGGTTTTTGTTGGCAGAGTTTGTCATCTTTTTTTTTTTTGGACACCATGCTTACTATAGGGAAAGACCAACCATGTATATGCAACAGACTGAAAGGTGGCGTGACTGTATCTACCTGTTAATTGATTTCACACTTCATGGGCTCCCTAAAGTCAACGTCCTTCATGGTTAAGAGTTTTCACCCTGGGAGTAGTCAGACCTGTGTTCAGATCCCAGCTCTGCCACAGAGGAGCCTGGAGACCTTGGGCAATCTCCCTGACCTCTTCTAAACCTATCATTTTTAAAATACTGATGAAAGCACCTAACTCCCTGGCCTCCTCAGAGGATTATGTTAGATTATACCCATAAACACTTAATGCTCAGCATCTGCTGAGCTCTCAGTCAATGTTAGCCCTTGTGATGGGTGTGAGGGAAGGGGAATGGCAGTGTTCTCAAAGCGACTTCTCTGTTTCAATTCAATAAGTGCCTGGAATTTCACATTTATGAAAAAAATGATAACCTTGAAATGATAACCTTGAAAAGAACTGACTGACTTGCGCCAAATTTGATATATTGTGTTTTAAATTTCTAGTAAGAATATCAGCTCCACAGACTGACAATCATCTGTCTTCTTGTGGGCTGTTGCACTAAAAAAATAAATAAATAAAAAGCTACTGTTTGTAGACAGCTATATATCCTGAGAGTGACTTCAGATGTTACAGTAACCGTCCTCAGATTGGGGTGGAGTGGGGTGGGGTTAGGGAGAATCACTGGCAAGCACTCTGAGGGGGCCTAGCAAACCCTGTGAATGGAAGCTGTCCTATTGATTCTGGCTCCAAAGTTACATGAGTGGTTTGACTTAAGGCTATTTGGGTTTGGTTTTATTTCTTAAGTGGAAAAACTCTTGTGTCTCTCTTTTCTATTAATTCCAGAGGCTGAGTCAGTGGTGAGTCCAGTAGTTGAATTAATATGGAAATCATACTCTAAGCTAATGCTTAGGATTACTCCATTCTGTAACACTAAAGTGGGCTAGAACAGAGAAAATTCCAATACCACTTCTTTTTCACTTTAAAGATGGTAGGTAGAGCACCAGTCTTCTCTATGAAAGTACATGCTGCATATAAAAGTGGTTTTTAACAAGGATTTTAAGACAGGAGAAAGGATGTATTCTTATTTTGTGTCCTTGTCTGGGCATCTGTATAACACTGAGGAATTTTCCAGGCTGCTCTCAGAGTGAACAAAACCCAGGTGCATTTGCATAATCATCATAAAATTATGTTCTGCTATATTTTTCACTGAGCAAAACTTTGCACAGAATTAGGCACAGCCTTTGCTCTCTGGGAGTTTAAATGTAAAACAGAAAATACTAATGTGTGTAGATAGTTAGACAAATTTGTGTTAATATTTTATAAACTTTTCTATTTTGTGCTTTGATAGCCTCTCTCAACTCAGGTAACTCATGCATGGGTATCAGTTCATCCATAGGATAATGGGGTTGGTTTTTTTTTTTACATTAGAGAAGTTGTATTTTTCTTAATTACAAAGCTAAAACAGGCTCCTTTTAGAAAAATTGGAAAATAAAATATAAAGAAAAACACAGTGACATGTAATTCTATCACCCAGAGAAAACTACCCAGTGGTATCTCATGGGGACATTTTTAATATCTCTTTAAAAATATATCTATATATTTTATAAAACTGATATCTATATATGCAGTTTTGCTTTGGGCTATTTTCACTTGACGTATCTTTGCGTGTTTTCATGTTATATATTTTTAAAAATTCACTTTAAGTGGTGTTATACTATTAGAATAATTTTTTAAAAGCTGAGAATCCAGGTTCTGGACATCTGAAACAGTCATTTAGTGGATTAAAAGTCAAAGGATCATTCTGACTGTTCAACCAGCCCATCCAGACCTGTTTCCGAAATAGGCATTGTTCACCTTAAGTGGAATCTCAGCCGACTCTGCATGTTTCCTCGGGCTGGGTTGCTGTTCCAACGTCTGTCTTTCCTTGTTGACTTATCAGCCTCCATGCACACATGCACATTTGTTTATACCAGCCTTCCTGATATGCAGTCACAGCGTGGGGTTTGGAAAACTGCCCGGCTGCATACCATTCATACCGGCTGATGTTCAGCTTCTGGTAACGAACTGGGTACTCTGAACTCCTTCCATCTCTACAGAGCTCACCCTAAGTGCCGCTGACCACAGAGCAAATGCACTCACAAACTCTGAGTGCCTATATTCATGCACACCAAAGGAAAGAGGATCTTGGCCCAAGCATTGTAACAGGCTTGGAGTTCACTTGCAAAAATCATCAGCACTCTGCTTACCACCTCCTCAGCCATACCATAAACCAGTGGTCCCCAACCTTTTTGGCACCAGGGACTGGTTTTATGGAAGACCGTTTTCCATGGACTGGCAGGATGGTGGGGATGGCGTGTGGTGGTTTGGGGAGATTCAAGTGCATTACATGTATTGTGCAGTTTGCTTCTATTGTTATTACATCAGCTCCACCTCGGATCATCAGGCATGAGATCCTGAAGGTTGAGGACCCCTGCCATAAACAACTGCTTGAATTCATATACCTTCAAGCTTAAGATGATGTTTCTCGAAGTACCTTGGAAGCAAGGGAGAATGAAGGAGATGGTCCCCGCCTTGTGGAGGACAGATGCGCCCCCGTGCTGGGCTCACCTCTTCTGTTAGGAAGTATTGCATCCTGCCCCAGAGCCATCCCTTTCGGAACACTCCCTGTGGTCCTCGCGCCTCCCCCAGGAGCCCTGCTCTTCTCCATGCCTTGTCGGTTTCTCTTGGAGAATAAGCATCAGAAAAGAAAACTTTGTGGGGCTCAGTGATAGAAAGGGAATGCGAAGGGCAGATGAAAGGACATTATGCAAAGTAGAAAGATTGCCTTGTATTGGATGAGGTTCAGAATCTTTCCATGAACTCCACACTTTTTTTCTCCAAAGAAAGACTTGTTACTCCTTTCCATCAAATAACCTTCTGTATATGCAGGGATCTGAAGAAGAAATATTCACAATAATGACATACCAGGAAACGGGGGAGCCTAGATAGAGAAAAGAAGTTAAAGTGACATTCATTCTGTTTACAAATACCTCCGCTGAGCATGTTTCAGCAGTTAATCAGAGCTTTCTTGCTTGGCACTTTCTAAAATGATATCATTATCTAGCTTGCTATTTCAGCAGTTCCAGGAATACCTTGCCTGTGGGTCAGGGTACTTGGTTTCATATAAACAACTCATAAGAGCCTTTTATAATTTCAGAGAGACAGGCAAAAAGAGAAAAAATAGCTCCACGAGTTATGCAGACAAAAAATAAACTGGCAAGATTTCTCTCCTAATACAGACACTGGGAGAAGGCATCCTCTGCTCCCTCTCTCAGGGGTTACATGTGACTTATTTGTTTCCCCCTCAAACTGTGCTGAGTTTAGTCTCTCAGTAGACTGAGGCACCTTTGGAACTCCTGGGGGAGGCCAGGAGGTATGTCCTTAATTGCTGCATGGATGATGTGAAGTCTTGGAATGGAATCTAGCCGTCACTCATTAACTAGCTTGGCTTATTAAACCTTGACAGCTAACAGAACTGAGCCAGACATCCTTGATTAGAGTGGCTCACGAGCACCAGGAGTTGGTCCAGTTGAATTGCACTATAGGAGGAGTTACTGTAGTGCCTCTATTTCATCTATTTGAACTTATTCTCGTGAAATCTAAGGACAGATGATAGTTTGCCAAATGCTTTTCCTGCTTTCATTGAGGGCAGTAGGAATAAATAGGTGACCATTTTCTTAATTGTTATACTGATCACTATTATTAAGGAATCACTGTTATACGAGAATGGCAAGTTTTGTTCAAACTTTGCTTGCTTGAATCTATTTATGGTAGACAATAAGGGATATACATGTTATCAAGTACATTCTGATTTCGCAGACCTTGCTTCTCACAGCAGGGACCTACAATCAGTCAGCATTTTCAGGCATGGACATGTAATCAAGGCATAAACTCAACAAAGGATGTTCTGCTGCACAGTCAGCATCAGGATAAATGCATATCACGTCAATTGATTTGCTCTTTGCGCCATACCACAGAACAGATAATGTCTCTGAAAGTAAATACATTCCAAGTGTTAATACAAATATCAGCCATTATTATTTCTCTACATGATCTCACCCTGCGGAAGTGAAGGAAGGTCTGAATTAGTGACAAGCATTCCATATGTGAGTACATACATGCGCATACACACACTGTGCTCCAAATGTGATTTCACACCTAAAACCAACATTTGAAAAGGTGGTAGCTTGCCCTGCGGTTGCTGAGATAGGAAGAGGCAGGAAGGAAGCAACACCTGTCTGAGTTATAGCATGTTTCCTGGTAGAGATGTAATTAGAGATTATCTAAAGGCAGGGAATTCTTAGCTATGTTCACAGAAGACCACAGGTTGATTGCCTGCGTGATGGACCCTCTTACTAATTCATCTTGTGAATTCATAAGATCTCAGCTTCACAGTTCCATGAAACTGATATTTTATTGAAGGTCTGTGATACACTAAGCACCATGCTAGCCACTGGGGCAAGGTGAGGTTGAGAAATGGCACAGAGATAAATAAGACATCATGCTCTTGGTCATCTCCTGGAAAAAGCAGCACCAAACCCACCATCAAAGGCTAGGTGAGAACTGCTGGGGTACACCTGTCCTCAGTGGTGTGGGCATGTGGAAGATGAAGCACTTCCGCTTGAAAGAGGTAGGAAAACATTGATGGAGAAGATGACATTTGAGCTACATATGAAAGAATGCAGAGGAGTTTCCCAGGCTGAGAGAAAGAGGAAGGGGATTCCAGATAAAGGAGCACAGGCCTGGAAGAAGGAAGCCTTGTTTTTAGAGATTGTGAAGATGTTTCCACTTTTAGTTTATTTGGGTAGGAGGGAAGGTGTCTTTGATTCAGAGATGAACCAATCAATAAGGATTTTGTAGCAGTGGTGATTAAAATGATGTCTATGGGATAGAGGGTTGCCCTCGTAATCAACTACAAAAGGCTGAGCTCTGGCTACACTGTCAACTGGGTTTAGTGTTCCAACCTGGAAAGGGGAGCTTCAGAGGACAGCTGGAGGTTCTGAAAAGAGCTCTGGAGTGAGAACAGATTGCAGCAATGTGCTGGATCCCTCTCTTCAAGCAGCCCCTCGCAGGGGCTGGTGAACTTGCCAGTGTGATCCCCAGCCCTGGTGGACCAGAGTGTATTCACCTTGCTAGTTGTGTGGGCCACAGAGTGGTTCAGAGCCCAGGCCTCATAGCCTGAGAGACTTAGGTACAATTCTTGGTTCTTCTGCTGCTTATGTAGTGTGGGATTTGGGACAAGTTTCTTTCCTTTCTTTTAAAAAAAAAAAAAACACTCTCTTGTATGTCTATATACTGCAAGTGATTTTCTGTTAGTGCGTGAGTGTGATGATAGCACATACACTTCTTAGTTTCCCATTTTGAAATTTTCCTTTTTGAACTAGGTCACTCACTTCCTTATTCTCCCTTCACCTACTTTAACTGTCCAGGTAGCCATCTATATTTTCTCATATTAATATAATCAGTTATATAAATACACAATCATAAAACACACACACACCACTACTCTTATGGGAGCAAGGGTGAGAGTTGTCACAGAAGTGAAAATATATCATATGGCGTATTCTCAAAGCATTAGTGCAGTTTTAAGTTAATAACTTTAGGATTATAATTGCTATGGGTTTCCCTGGTGGCTCAGATGGTAAAGAATCTGTCTGCACTGTGGGAGACCTGCGTTTGATCCGTGGGTCAGAAAGAACCCCTGGAGAAGGGAATGACTGTCCACTCCAGTATTCTTGCCTAAAGAATTCCATGAACAGAGGAGCCTGGCTGGCTACAGTCCTGTGGGGTTACAAGAGTCAGACATGACTGACCAACTAACACTATAATTGCTATACACTTACAAAAGAAATATTGGAACATTTAATTATTTGCATTTACTTTGTCAATTTTGAATAAAAAATTTGCTCTTCATTTTTGTGTGCAGCAGTTTCTGTTAAGTTGAATTTTAATAAGAATTTTTAAATGTATTTTATAATGTTCAGTGTTCAACCTTTCATGTTATTTTTGTAAGTATGTAGCATTTATACTTTTGAAGTTATTAAAGTTTAAAAGCACTACATTAAGACTTTGGGGATTCCACATGACATTTTCTTACATTCTGCTTTTTCTGCAAAAGTCACATCGAAATCTCTTCATTCAACTGGTAAAATTCTAGTCACTCTTTCAGTGGTTGGATAATACTTTATAGTGTAGTTATTATCATTTATTCCACTGTTACTCTACTGATGGATATTTACCTTGGTTCTGCCCCACCCTTTGCTGTTGTCAACATTGTAGTCATAAACATCTCTGTACATAACCTTGGAAAGAAGTTTCCTTATTACCATGGCATTGTTTCCCAGGAATTGGACTGCAGCACTGAAGAATGGATGGACAGTCAGCCCTTGAATGGCATGGTTCGAACCATGTGAGTCCACTAATGCTCAGACTTCTTTTCAGCTGTAAATACTACCGTATTATACAATCCATGTTTGGTTGACTCCACAGATACAGATATGAGAGAACCCTGAATACAGAGGACCAACTATAAGTTAAATTCGGATTTTCCAGCTGCCTGAAGTTCTGTCGCCCCTAACACCCAATGTATTCAAGGGTCCACTGTAATTATTTTTAGAATTGTTTTGATGTGGATCATTTTTAACGTCTCTTATTGAATTTGATACAATATTGCTTCTATTTTATGCTTTGTCTTTTATGGCCACAAAGCATTGAGATCTTAGCTCCCCGACCAGGAGTTAGACCCACACCCTCTGCATTGGAAGGAGAGGTTTTGGCAACTGGACCACCAGGGAAGTCCCAGTCCATTGAAATTTTCATTTTAATGGTATTTCTGTGAATGGCTTTAGTTGATTAATAAAAATGTCTTTGATTTTAGATTATTTGAAAAGAACATTCAAATGCATTATCTTTCATGTTCACAGTGACCTTTGAGGTAGGCAGAGGAGATATTATTATCCCCATTTTACTGATGGAAAAATAGAGGCACTGAGAAGCTAAATGGTTTCTCATAATTAACTCAAGTGACGAGTACTTGATTTCTGTCTTGAGACAAGTCTTATCCTGAGGAAGCCCTGTACAGTCTTTACCTGTGTGTTTGGTTTTGATAGATCAATTAGATGAAAAGCTTCTAAATTGACTGAATTAAAAAAGGTTATGCACCTTTGTTTATGCTACCAGGAGAGGGCAGTAGTTGAAATACAGTTATTTTCCTAAATATTTGCACCCCCAGCCTCTTTTAAGAGCCATATATATATATTTTACATTTGTAATGTCTTAATTACAGTTAATAAACTTAATAAAGTTTGAGTTTGTTGATCACTGGAATCTTAATTAAGGTTCAATGGTTTACGTTTCATCAGTGATCCGTTTCCTCTCATTTTTTTTTAAAGTTGACACACACAGAGTGCATGCCAAGCGTTGTGAAAGAATGAATATTGTTTCCTTGGTTCCAAAAGAACTTCTGTGTTACCTATTTTGGGTCTTACTGACTGTTCAGATTCCAGTTTGGCAAATTTCCTGGCTGTGTGGTCTGGGGCAGTTCATGTAGCATTTAGTGTCCTCACCTGTAAAATGAGGGAGAGTATACCTTCTCCCTAAGGCTGTTTTTCTCATAGCATGAAGCTCACAGCAAGGGCTCAGCACACACGTGTGCATGGGCATTCCTCATGGAACTAGACTGACCCTACTGATCAGGAATTTGTTGGACACTGGCCACATCTCCCGAACATGCAAAGGGTGGGATGTATTTTTTTTAACAGTTTTCATCTATGCCATTGCCATAATGCCATTCGGCTACTCAGCATTTTGAGCCCAGAGCAAGCACTGACACAGCTCCCTAAGTAGAAGTGAAATTATAGAAAGGCTCATGGCGTTTCCAGGTACCACTTTTTTGAGTGACAAGTGTGTAGACCACAGTGAAAAGTTTTGCTCCTTCGAGGGTTTGATTGAGAGGAACAGCAAAAGAATTTTAGTTTCTCTTCCTCCAAGCGAACATTGTTTTTTAGTTGTCGTTTTTTGGGAGACGGGAAGGAGTGGTTACTTAAAACCAGTAGTGTGTGTATATAGGAGTGGCAAGTATAGTTAGCATTTGCTCACTAAAACTAGTGGACAAAAAATAATAATAATAAAAATAAAACTAGTGGACAGGCCCTTATAGACGTGGCTGGGGGAGACATCTGTGAACAAACAGATTTTTTTCCCTTTGAAAATGTTAAGAATCTTTGTTTCCAGCAAAACGGCTGTAGAATTCAGCTGTTTGTAACGTGATGTCCGAGCGAGGGCTGACGTTTAGATGTAGTGTGTTAATATCCAAGATGTCATTGTAGATAATAGTAAGGTGGTGAGGTAAATGGGATGAAGCCAGAAAATTCAGTCACAGCTGACATTTCATCCTCTCTGAGGTCTGTGAAAAGGCCACAGCTAGCTTTGCATTTCCCCAGGAAGGAGGGCGGAGGTCTGCTTGCTGTCACACCCTGCCCATTACCTAAACGCAGAGTTGTTCGTTTTCTCCTCTGTGGAGAGTGGTTACAGAAAGTGTGTCTGTCACTGACTCTCTGACATGCTGCTGCACTGCTCCTCTCTGGTCTGCAGCCCTTGGAGAAAAGTGAGGGTCCAGGAGCCTGCTCTGAGCTGAGAACCTAAGTGGACACTTCTCTGACCCTGCCCAAAAGTGGCTTCTGACATCCTTTCTTCAGCAACAGTTTTTCAGTAAAGGAAGCAATGTTTCAAGGCCAATAACTTGGAGTACCCAGATTTTTGATCCATAAGCCTTTCTTACCAGCTTTAAAGGGTCAAAAGAGTGAAGCTGTGATGTGGAATCTGTTATGTGTGGGATCCTCCGTAAGGAGGAGAGGGCGGCCCAGAGACAGCTGGGGACAGCCCTGAGTCACAGTTGGCAAGTGGCAGAACCAGAAGTCCTGACACCTCCTCCAGTGTGCTCCATCAGCTTCACAGGGTGAAGGTGGGTGAGAGTTCACAGGACCTGTGTCGCTTGTGTTTGCAGGACATCTCACCACAGGTGCAAGATGCTGACCTAAGCAGTGGAGTCCCAGAGCCCCAAGTTCTCATCAGAAGGCCACCACCTACTAACTGGAGGGTCTCCAGGGGATGTTAACCCCTAAATCTCAGTTTCCTTGTTTGTAAAAAGGGGCTAATAACAGAATTCATTGAGTCATCATGGGAGTTCAATGTGATAAAGTGTAAAAAGCTGAGTAAAGACCTGTTTTATAAATAAACGATAACTTTTGTGGGGGTAGTGCTGTGCTACACACTGGAGATGTAAAAAAAAGATATCATTCATGCATTCAAGTACTTTGCAGTGTAGTTGGGAAGATAGATTTAAAAAGCAGCAAGTGTTCAATGGAATGAGAGCAACAAGATTCATGAGGAGTGCAGACTGGAGTGGTTTGGGAAACCTTCAGAATGGAGCTGTTTCACAGATTTTCTGAAGATGGATAATAATTTTTGAATTTTATTGAAGTATTAGTTCACTTCAGTTCAGTCGCTCAGTCATGTCCAACTCTTTGCAACCCCATGAATCACAGCACACCAGGCCTCCCTGTCCATCACCAACTCCCGGAGTTCACTCAGACTCAGGTCCATCAAGTCAGTGATGCCATCCAGCCATCTCATCCTCGGTCGTCCCCTTCTCCTCCTGCCCCCAGTCCTTCCCAGCATCAGAGTCTTTTCCAGTGAGTCAACTCTTCACATGAGGTGGCCAAAGTACTGGAGTTTCAGTCTCAGCATCATTCCCTCCAAAGAAATCCCAGGGCTGATCTCCTTCAGAACGAACTGGTTGGATCTCCTTGCAGTCCAAGGGACTCTCAAGAGTCTTTTCCAACACCACAGTTCAAAAGCATCATTTCTTCAGTGCTCAGCCTTGTTCACAGTCCAACTCTCACGTGACTACTGGAAAAACCATAGCCTTGACTAGACGAATCTCAGTTGGCAAAGTAATCTCTCTGCTTTTGAATATACTATCTAGGTTGGTCATAACTTTTCTTCCAAGGAGAATGTGTCTTTTAATTTCATGGCTGCAGTCACCATCTGCAGTGATTTTGGAGCCCAGAAAAATAAAGTCTGACACTGTTTCCACTGTTTCCCCATCTATTTGCCATGAAGTGATAGGACCAGATGCCATGATCTTCGTTTTCTGAATGTTGAGCTTTAAGCCAACTTTTCACTCTCCTCTTTCACTTTATCAAGAGGCTTTTGAGTTCCTCTTAACCTTCTGCCATAAGGGTGGTGTCATCTGCATATCTGAGGTTATTGATATTTCTCCCAGCAATCTTGATTCCAGCTTGTGCTCCTTTCAGTCCAGCATTTCTCATGATGTACTCTGCATAGAAGTTAAATAAGCAGGGTGACAATATACAGCCTTGACGTACTCCTCTTCCTATTTGGAACCAGTCTGTTGTTCCATGTCCAGTTCTAACTGTTGCTTCTTGACCTGCATACAGATTTCTCAAAAGGCAGGTCAGATGGTCTGGTGTTCCCATATCTTTCAGAATTTTCCACAGTTTATTGTGATCCACACAGTCAAAGGCTTTGGCATAGTCAATAAAGCAGAAATAGATGTTTTTCTGGAACTCTCTTCCTTTTTCCATGATCCAGCGGATGTTGGCAATTTGATCTCTGGTTCCTCTGCCTTTTCTAAAACCAGCTTGAACATCAGGAAGTTCACGGTTCACGTATTGCTGAAGCCTGGCTTGGAGAATTGTGAGCATTACTTTACTAGCATGTGAGATGAGTGTAACTGTGCAGTAGTCTGAGTATTCTTTGACATTGCCTTTCTTTGGGATTGGAATGAAAACTGACCTTTTCCAGTCCTGTGGCCACTGCTGAGTTTTCCAAATTTGCTGGCATAAATGAGTGCAGCACTTTCACAGCATCATCTTTCAGGATTTGAAATAACTCAACTGGAATTCCATCACCTCCACTAGCTTTGTTCGTAGTGATGCTAAGGCCCACTTGACTTCACATTCCAGGATGTCTGGCTCTAGATGAGTGATCACACCATTGTGATTATCTGGATCGTGAAGATCTTTTTTGTAAAGTTCTTCCGTGTATTCTTGCCACCTCTTCTTAATATCTTATGCTTCTGTTAGGTCCAGACCATTTATGTCCTTTATCGAGCCCATCTTTGCATGAAATGTTCCCTTGGTATCTCTAATTTTCTTGAAGAGATCTCTAGTCTTTCCCATTCTGTTGTTTTCCTCTATTTCTTTGCACTGATCATTGAAGAAGGCTTTCTTATCTCTTCTTGCTATTCTTTGGAACTCTGCATTCAGATTCTTATATCTTTAATTTTTCCTTTGTTTTTCTCTTCTCTTCTTTTTACAGCTATTTGTAAGGCCTCCCCAGACAGCCATTTTGCTTTTTTGCATTTCTTTTCCATGGGGATGATCTTGATCCCTGTCTCCTGTACAATGTCATGAACCTCATTCCATAGTTCATCAGGCACTCTATCAGATCTAGGCCCTTAAATCTGTTTCTCACTTCCACTGTATAATCATAAGGGATTTGATTTAGGTCATACCTGAATGGTCTAGCGGTTTTTCCTACTTTACTCCATTTGAGTCTGAATTTGGTAATAAGGAGTTCATGATCTGAGCCACAGTCAGCTCCTGCTCTTAACTGATATAAAATGTTGTGTTTAGTTTCTGCCATACAGCAGAGTGACTCAGTTATACATATATATCTTCTTTTTCATATTCTTTTCATATGGTTTATCACAAGATACTGAAGATAGTTGCCTGTGCTATACAGTTGGACCCTGTTGTTTATCCATCCTATATATAATAGTTTGAAGATGAATAATAATTTTGAGGCAGGCAAATATTTTTCAAGAAGGAGTGAAGAGCATACAGTAGGCTAATATATGGACCCATAAAATAATATTTTAATATCAGCATGTTAAATTAACACCACTCTTACCATATTGGAATGCTGTGATCTAAAGTGTATGCACTGAACAACCAGAAAGGACAGTAGAAAGAGGACCATATTCTGAATGGCTTGGAGGCTGTTCTGTGTAGGGATGGGTCAACACTGAAAGACTTTATAGCTAGGAAATACATGGTGATGCTTATGTTCTGTAAAGATGGCCCAGAGGGCAAATGGAGGATGAATTGCAGGAGGGGAAATTACACAGGTCGTCGGGAGATACTGAGGCATTGGGTCTGGCTTGGGTGACTGGATCCTGTCACCCAAGACTGATTTGGAAGGGTTGGTAATGAGTACCATTTGGAATATTTTGTGTGGGTTATCCAGATGGCTGGATCATGAGTATCATTTTAATTATATTGGCGATTTAAAAACATTGTATGAGAAGTGAAAATATTTTCAACTCTTTCTGACATGGATCTCCTATTATTTTGGTCTGAACAAAACTTCTCTTTCAAAGAATTTTTAAAAGAAAGAATCAGATTTTTCCAGTGAAAGTTGTTTTAATATAAGAATTCAAGTCTTTTTGGCATTTCTTAATAGTGAATGTTCTTTCCTTAGCATGTGGTCATTTATTGTTTTTCTTCTGTCTTATGCAGGCAGTTATGAAAACACAGAGATTTTGCTATGTACCTTTAAAATCTATCAAGACAGTGGTGATCATGTTGCAATATATATATATATAAATATCAAATCATTACATTGTATACCTGAAACTGATACATTACATGTCAATTGTACCTCAGAAATAAATAAATTTTTATTTATTTATAAATAAAATAGCCAAGAAAATAAATAGCCAGTCTAGAAAAAAAAAAAACCAACCAAAAGAGTTTCTTATGACTTTGGTGCATTTAGAAAATCATCATGTGAGTGAGGACTATCAGCTTCCCCATAAATGAATTTAAAAATAATAAATATTAATTATAAAACTTATATATAGAAAAATAGCTTCCTTAATGACTGTGTTTTCCCACTTGAAATAATATTACAGTACATTTTGGGGGGTCCACCTGACTCTGCATGTGGGATCTTAGTTCCCCAACCAGGGGTTGAATTTACACCTCCGGCAGTGGAAGCACAGGCTTATCTCTGGACTGCCAGGGAAGTCCCTACAGTACTTTAAATGCACTTTCTGAGCAGGTTCACTTGGGTTCATTTATTTCTTTGAATTAGGAAGTATACCACACATAGAGAAGAGAAAGCATAGCATATTTGCACATTTTAAAGAATAAAATGGAGACACCCACATTTATACTACTTATCTAAGAATATTACCACTACTATCGAAATCCATATGTACCTTTCTCCTGTTGTATTCTGCTCTCCCCAGTTACTTTCCTGGATTTGGAATTAATCACCCTCCTGCTTGTCTTTAGTTTTACCACATAAGTATGTGTCTCTAAACAATGTACTATATTATTTTAATCTTTATGTAAATACAGTCACGCTGGTTATTTTGTTACTTACTCCTGCCAAACCAATATGTTCTGAGACTCATCTATATAGATGTGTGTAACTTCTTTAGTTCATTCACTTTCATTGTTGTATCATATTTTATTGGACTTACTATAATACAATCTACTTAGCCATTTCAGTGTTGAAGGGCTCTGCATTTTATCACGTGTATGATAACATTAGTTCAGTTTAGTTCAGTCGCTCAGTCGTGTCTGATTCTTTGCGACCCCATGAATCACAGCACGCCAGGCCTCCCCTGTCCATCACCATCTCCCAGAGTTCACTCAGACGTTCATCGAGTCCGTGATGCCATCCAGCCATCTCATCCTCTGTCGTCCCCTTCTCCTCCTGCCCCCAATCCTTCTCAGCATCAGAGTCTTTTCCAATGAGTCAACTCTTCACATGAGGTGGCCAAAGTACTGGACTTTCAGCTTTAGCATCATTCCTTCCAAAGAAATCCCAGGGCTGATCTCCTTCAGAATGGACTGGTTGGATCTCCTCACAGTCCAAAGGACTCTCAAGAGTCTTCTCCAACACCACAGTTCAAAAGCATCAATTCTTCGGTGCTCAGACTCTCACATCCATACATGACCACAGGAAAAACCATAGCCTTGACTAGACGGACCTTAGCCGGCAAAGTAATGTCTATGCTTTTGAATATGCTATCTAGGTTGGTCATAACTTTTCTTCCAAGGAGTAAGCGTCTTTTAATTTCATGGCTGCAATCACCATCTGCAGTGATGTTGGAGCCAAAAAAATTAAGTCGGACACTGTTTCCACTGCTTCCCCATCTATTTCCCATGGCCTCCTTATTAATAAAAATAATTTGTAGATTCTTTAGGCTTTTCTATTTAGATTATTATACCATCTATAAGAAATAATAACTTTGATTTTTTTTCCCCTTTCTGATTTGTATAGTGTTAATTCCCTTTTCTTGTTTTATTGAGCTGGCTAGAATCTCCAGAGTTGAACAGAAGTGATAATAAATAGTAGACTTTATCTTTTTGTTGTCTTTACAGGCAATGATTTAAAGTTTTACCCTTGAATTGAACTGAACTTAACTGAAATGATGCAGGATTATTTTGTGATACCCTTTATTCAGCTGAGGAAGTTTCCTTGAATTCCTTGTTTACTCAGAGTTTTAATCATGAATCGCTTTTGTATTTTATTGAATGTTTTTCTTCATCTTTTGAGGTGAGCATATACTTTTTCTTCTTTAATCTGCTAATGTGATGAATAACACTGATTGATATTGAAGTAAGCCTGTATTATGGGGCTAACTTAGACTTAGGTATGTTATTTTTCTTTATAAATTAAGGTATTTGAATTGTTAATTTTTTTGCATTTATGTTTATGAATAAGATTGTCCCATGGTCAGTTTCCCCTTGAGGTTATGTGAATTTTGTTGTTATACATTTTGAAGATATTGTCAGGCATGTGTTTCTCTGGTGGATTAAATATTTTTGTTAATATGTCATGACCCTTTTCATCTCTTTGCTTAATATTAATTTTGTATGGGTTCAGTTCAGTTAAACCAGATTTGGGGGCAATTGTGTGCAAATATCTTCCTCCAACTTCCTTTTTCAAGGATACAAAATGTTTTAGATTCGTCTTTTGTAAATCACATAGCTAGATTTTGTCTTTCTTAATTACCTGTGCGTGTTAGTCTCTCAGTGGTGTCCAACTCTTTGTGATCCCAAGGGGTGCAACCCACCAAGCTCCCCTGTCCATGGAATTTCCCAGGCAAGAATATTGGTGAAGGTGAAGGAGAAGTCGCTCAGTTGTGTCCGACTCTTTGCGACCCCATGGACTGTAACCTACTAGGCTTCTCCGTCCATGGGATTCTCCAGACAAGAATACTGGAGTGGATTGCCATTTCCTTCTCCAAGAATACTGGAGTAAGATATAATTTATATACAGGAAGACTCAAACATTTAAAATGTACAGTTTGGTGAATTTTGACAAGCGTGTAAGGCATGTAACCAACACCACAATAAAGATACAGATCATTTCCATCACACCAGAAAGTTCCTCATGCCCTTTTTGCAGTCAGTTTCTTTCCCTCTCGTCTAGCCCCAAGAAACCACTGATCTGCTTTTTTATTACTCTACTATGGTCTTCTCTAGAATGTCACATAAATAGGATCATACAGTATGTAGGTTTTATGGTGTTTGACTTCTTCCATTTAGCATAAAGCTTTTGAGATTCATCCATGTTGCAGTGTGCATCAGAATTTCATTCATTTTCATCTTTGAGTATCATTCTGTTGTATGGATATACCACCATTTGTTTAACTATTTACCAGTTGATGGACATTTGGGTTCGTTTCAGCTTGGAGCAGTTATGACTAAAGCTGCTATGGACATTTATCAGGTGTTTGGGTGGTCATGGTTTCTGTTTTTTATTTCAATCAGACAGTCTTTGTCTTTAACAACAAAAAATACGATCATTTTTTTTGTTTATGATATTGCATTGATTACATTTGTATTTTCAGTCAAACAAAATGTAATAATGAAGTGAATTTAAATTCATTTCAGTCATCTCATTTTTGCTTTCTATTTGTCCTGCTTTTTCTGTGCTTTATTTTTTGTTATTATCTTTGTCTGAAATGAATGAGTTTTGCTTTGTTTTTATACTTCCAGGTTTTTTCTCCTACTCGTTTGACAGTTGTACATGCTATTCTCTTTCAGTGTTTACCCTAGAGATGTCCGTATTCTATGTAACTTAATGAAGTCTTACTCTGTATAGTGTCTTCCCTCTTCTCCCAAGCAGTTTAGGAATCTTAAAACTCTTTAATTCTGATAATTCTTTTCCAACCTAATATGCCATTGTTGCTCAGTTTTCACTTTCATTTTATTTTTTATATTATTACAATTTGTATTTAGTCAGCATTTGTTTTATATTGCCTATGTTTCTGTAAATTTAGACATACATCTACTGCTTTCTTTGCTTACCATTCCCTTTCATCTCAGATCACTTTGCATTTTTCTGAAGTATGTTTGTTAGAAGTTCGTATAATTGTTCCTATAAAAGTTTTTTTAATAAACTTTCTTATTTTTGACTGAAAATGCCTTTATTTGCTTTTATTTGTGAAAGGTAGTTTTGCTGAGTATACAGTTCCATGTTTAATATTATTTTCTCTCAATGTTTTAAATGTATTTTCTCCAGATTCCTCCTCTTCTCTTGAGAAATCAAATATCAATCTAGTTATCACTTACCTGTAGTAAATAATCTGCTTTGTCCTCCGCTGTCCTGAAGATCTGTTTTGATATGGTGTTCTGCAGTTTTTCAAGGCTTTATCTGGGCTAAGATTTCTTTCTATTTAGCATCCTTGGAATTCATTTGGCTTCCTGAATTTGATGATTGATAGTTCTGGAAAATCTCAAGTATAATCACTTCTAAGTCTGTCTTTCCCTTCATTTTTCCTCCATACAACATCTTTGCATCTTCTTTTCATCTTGCTACAAGATTATGTGTAACTTCTTTATGTCTGTCTACCAAATCACCATTTCCCTCTTCAGCTATATCTAATTTGGTATTGAACTCACCCACTGAATCTCTATTTGTGATTATTTTCACTTCTAGAAGTTACTTTTGGTTCTTGCTCAACTCTGCTTAGTAATTTTTGATATCTTACTCTTTTTCATATTGTAAGATACTGTTTTCTTTCTCTAAACACATTAAACATATCTTTTTTATATTCTGTATCTGATGTATACAGAACCTCCATCCTCTGAGAGTTTGATTGCACAGTTTATTTTTCCTTCTTGTCCATGGTGTCCATGTGCTTAGTCTGACTCTTGTGACCCCGTAGACTGTAGCCTGGCAGCCTCCTCTGTCCATTGGATTCTCCAGGCAAGAATACTGGAGTGGGTTGCCATTTCCTTCTCCAGGGAAGCTTCCTGACCCCCAAAACAAACCCGGGTCTCCTGCATTGCAGGCAGACTCTTTACTTACTTCTTTTTGCGTTTTGAGATTTTTAATTCTGAATTCAGTTACTTGGAACTCTCTGTATGAAGACTCTTTGAAATGTGGATTTGGTTCATTATTCTATAGGCCTTGAATTTGCTTCTGATGTATGTTTGGAGGCACTGCCATTTTAGGGCTTTTTTTTATCTTAAATGTTTGTATTTCGGAGAGGATATGTAATTTCTGATCCCAAATAGTACAAGAGTGGGCTTGGAATTTTCTGAAGAAACTTTTTCTTTTTTCCCTGACTCTGCCATCACGAATGCTTATCTTTTCTTTCTTCTGCTCCTGGGGAGATGTTTTTAAACTTACCCACAAAGGATCTCACATTTCAGGGGTATGGGCTCCAACCCCCCACACACTTTGTGTGCCTTGGGCTTGTCTCCTATCCCATACACACCCAGGGATTTTTTATGACTCCAGGGTACATGCCACCTCATGGATTACTTACCTTCCTGGCTTCTAGTCTCCTTGTTATTGCCAACCTTTAATACTTTCTTGCAGTTTAGCCACAAATTTTTAAGTGTTTTTAATGCTTATACCAGTATTTTTAGGTGTTTTACATAAATTTGCCAAAGTTGACAATCAGAAGTCCTCTTAATTTGAAAGTTGAAATGTTTCCCAGAAGGGGAGAAATATTAAATTAATTAGATCCTGTTATCTGTGAATTTTACTGAAATCAAAGACTGACTTTAATTTTTACTTTCGAAAAAGTAGTAGTTGGTTTGCATAAACATTAATGTTCATTTTTTAAATTCCTGCTGAAATAGAATTATAAAAGATTTAAGAATCAGTCATTTGTTCACTTCCCTTTCAGCAAATACTTGTTGAGCTTCTGTGTTTTGGTGGGTGGTTTTAGGTGCTGGGAGTACATCAGTGATTAAAACAGACAAAAAGCCGGCCTCTGCTGAGCTTACAATCCTGTTGGAGGAGACAGACAATTAACAAGATAAATAGGTAAAGTATATGTAGTTGAACCCTGAACAACTTAGGTGTTAGGGGCACCAACCCTCCCTCCCCCACAGCTGAAAATCTGTGTATTGCTATCTCTGCCTTAAAAGCAAAGGAGCTGATAAATGACTAACTCAAAGGCAGGAAACAAATAGTTTTGATAGACTCAGAACTCAACCCTAGTTCTTTTGATTCCTCATACTGTGATTGCTTATTGCACACAAACTTTTCCCCACACTTAGTTAAGTCAAAGATTTGTAAAGTGGAAATGCATACTATATTTATTGGGAAAAATCTGTATGTAAGTGGTCCCACACAATTCAAACCTTGGTTGTTCAAAGATCAACTGTAGTATGGTAAAAGGTGATAAACACTGTAGGGAATGATTAAGCCAGTAAAGAAGGTCTGGGAGATGTTATTATTCTTCTTCATTTTTAAAAGAATATATTTGAGATCAGCAGGGGCCATTGCAATTAAAGAAAAACAAATATTGTATATTAATGCATGTACGCGGAATCTAGAAAAATGATACAGATGATCTTATTTGCAAAGCAGAAATAGAGATACAGACGTAGAGACCAAATGTACAGACACTAAGGAGCAGAGGGGGCATGGGGTGAATTGGGAGGTTGGGACTGACACATATACACTACAGATACTGTGTATAAAATAGATAACTAGTGACAACATACTGTATAGAGCAGCTCTACTCAGTGCTCTGCGATGACCTCAATGGGAAGGAAATCCAAGAGAGGGGATACGTGTAAACATATAGCTGATTCATTTTGCTGTGCAGCAGAAACACACACACCACTGTAAAGCAACTATGCTCCAATTTAAAGAAATTATGCAGAAGCTAAACACTCTACTACTGCAGCATTATTAATTCTAACTTAACTTTGTAAGTATTAAGTTGAAAATGATGTATACATTTGTAGATGTTCCTAGATTGGAAAATAAGTTGTTTTTTAATAGTTTCTTGGCCACTTCTGAAGAAAGGAAATGATTAGAAAATATTAACCACAAGAAAACTTCAACAGCAAAACTTTTAAAATTCTCAGGTTTTAAAAATAGCTTTAAACTGGAAAATGATCCTTTCTACCCATCAATCCCCACAAGGGATAAAACAAGACTCACCAACAGCTAAATACCAAAGGAGGCTAAATATCTATTGCACTTAACTCACTCTGGTTGGTTTTGAAAGCCCCAATTGGTGAAGTTATAAAAGGCCATTCATTTCTTTAGTGTGAAAACTGACAAACAGGGCAGAAGTAACCAAAAGGGAACAAAGAGAGCAGTGGAGACCTTTGAAGACAGTGGCGGTGGACACCAGGGTGAAAAGCAGCAGGCACTGTTTTAAAAGGAGCACCATTAATCCGGAGACTAAAGCACCGCAGACCAAGAGCAGAGGACCATTTGCAGTTCAGTTCCCACGAGAGCATGACCATGCTCTGTTACATGCACACATCAGCGAAGGACAGAGAGTCTATTGTCACACAATTGTAGTGGCTACCTGCAGGAAGTAGGGTGAATGTCTGGGTTACTGTCCTGACACTGGTGACTTCATCCACCCTATCCGAGCAAGTTATCAAGTAAGGGTTCAGAAGAGTAAGAGTTACTGCAGAAGGTTATTCAGGAGTGAGCTTTCTATCATTAAAGCAGCATCTGAGACTTGCAATTTTTTTACTTATTGAAGTAGTTGATTTGCAATATTGCATTACTTTCTAGTGTACAGCAAAGTGATTCAGTTATGGTGTGTGTGTGTGTGTGTGTGTGTGTGTATACACTCACTCTTTCGTGTTCTTTTCCATTATGATATACTATAAGATATTGAATATAGTTCTCTGTGATACAGTAGGACTTGGTTGTTTATTTTATGTATAGTAGTGTGTATTTGCTAATCCTAAACTTCTAAGTTATCCCTCTCCCACCTTTCCCCTTTGGTAACCATAATTTTTTTTCTGTGCCTATGAGTGTTTCTGGTTCATATATAAGTTCATTTGTATCATATTTTAGATTCCATGTATAAGTTATATTATATGGTATTTGTCTCTTTCTGATTTACTTCACTTAGTATGATAATCTCTGAGCCTGTCCATGTTTGCTGCAAATGGCATTATTTCATCCTTTTTATGGTCGAGTAATATTCCATTGTGTATATGTACCAATATACCATTCACCTGTCAATGGACACTTAATAAGACTTTCTATTTTTAATGTTGTTTATGCTGAGACTTTTCTAAGAGTAAAAATTCAGGTGAGCAGAATATCTATCTTTTAAGAACCAAAAATACCTTTCATGGAAGAAAAGAGAAATCTATGAACCAAAAGAAGTCCTCACCAGACACCTAATTGGCTGGGGCCTTGATCTTGTACTTCTCAGCCTTGAGAACAGTAAGAAATCAATGTTTGTTGTAAAAGCTAAAGGGGAAAAAAAACTTCTGAAAATATGTAAATCAATTTAATGGTTTTTGTCATTGTAAAAAGTCACAAGTGTTTATTGGGAAGGAATCAGAAAATCTTTTTTATTTAAATCATCCATACCCAAGAGAGGGCTTCCCTGGTGGCTCAGCTGGTAAAGAATCTGCCTGCAATGCGGGAGACCTGGGTTCAGTTGCTGGGTTGGGAAGATCCCCTGGAGAAGGGACAGGCTACCCACTCCAATATTCTGGCCTGAAGAATTCCATGGACAATATAGTCCATGGAGTCGCAAAGAGTCAGACATGACCAAGTGACTCTCACTTTCATACCCAGGAGAAATCAGCTGCTAATCCTGTTAGGGATGTGCAGTTACCAAGCTTTGTGCCAGGGTGCTCTGGGACAGCACAGTAAATTCATGAGGGCGCCCCAGGTTCCTTTCCATCCTCAAGGGACACCCTTCTGTTCAACATTATTTTGAGGTTGTTCATGGTTTCAGCGTAAGATTGCACCAGATTCTTCTGATGACATCGTATCTTTGCAAAAGAACATTTTCAGAGACTGCTGAGTGTTTTAATGACAAAGTGAGCACCATGTGAAAACCAGCGTGAAACAGGAAATGCAGACAGTGGCGTCCACATTGAATCTGAAGTTTTGCTTGTCCACAAAGAATCTGAAGTTTTGCTTGTCCAACAGGTATTCCCATTCTGTTGATGAATCATTAGGAGGCCATTTAAGAAAGAACAGGACTTTTAATTTATGTGGGTTATTTTCTCCAAATACCTATTAAGTTATTAGGACATAAATACTTACTAAGTTGTTTAGACTAGCTACTGAACAAACAGCATTGTTGAATATCTGTTGGAGCCTGGAGGCACTGTTAAAAAAAATTATCAAGACTCTGAGAGCTTCCATAATCATTTGGGAGCCTGTAATATATTTCTTTCCAGATGTTTCCCTATGTACACTGTACATATTCTTTAAACTTTTTTCATTTAACAGTATCTGGTGAAAATCTTTGCATTTCAATAAATATGGGTCTGTATCATTATTTTCAAAATTTAATGGCGTAATGCCTTTCTGTCATTTGACTCCATTATTTTATTGATCAAACTTGTAATTTAGAAGTTAAGCAGAACTTTACTTTTATGATATGGTGTGGTCATCCTCTTTGTACATTTTCTTTGTTCACATATCCATTGATTTCCTTAGGCCATATTCCTAGGAAGTAATTTACTAGATCAAACAATATGTACTTTCTTATGCTTTTGATATCCAGAAAGAGAGAGGGAAAACCAGATTGCCCTTTCAGAGAGATTGTGCCTATTTCTTTCTACCAACGGTTTATAAGAATACCTCAATTAAGAGGGTAGCTTTGATGTATTTATGCTATCATGTGTGAAATAGATAGTGGGAAGCTGCTGTGTAGCACAGGGAGCTCGGCTTGATGCTCTGTGATGATCTAGAGGGGTAGAATAGGAGGGTGGGAGAGAGGCTTAAGAGGGAGGGGGTGTAAGAATGCATATGGCTGATGTATTACATGATGTTGTACAGTAGAAACTAACAACATTGTAAAGCAATTTAATTCCAATTTAAAAATAGCAAAAAAATACCTCAGTTAAAGAGGTTCTATGGCTGATTGTTGTTGATGTTTGACAGAAAACAACAAAATTCTGTAAAGCAATTATCCTTCAATTATAAAAATAAATGAAGTGGGAAAAGAAAAAGTGAAGTGTTGGAGAACTCCTAACCATAAGATTTGTAACTTGGTCAAGGGTGTTCCTCCTCCCCAACAGTTAAATAAACTTAGTGCCAGTGAAAAGCTGAGTAAGTGCATTCTGGCTGAGAGCTTTGGGATCCTCAGCAGACTGAAGTTCCAGCTAAAGTCAGAGGTAGCTGAGAGCAACATCCAGGCAGATACCCACCTAGAGAACAGAAAAACCAGTCGTCAGGAAACCTCTTTAGCTTTAGATTCACTGTCTAGTTTTTTCAAAACTAGATAAGTCATACCATACTGCACAGCTTCACCCTAACTGTGTGGAGTAGAGGCAAATGACCAAAACAGACGTTGACATCAGAAATTTTTTTTTTGAGGGGACGGATTTCAAAGTATTTTGACAGTCAAATGAAGTCCTTCGTGTTCCATGGACCACCGCACATATAGACTCATCTACAGCCACGTGTGTATCACGTTTTGAACTACATTCAGTTTAGACAAATGAGCTAGTATTTTCAATTGTAAGTTAAAAAGGAAAAAATGTATATTATGTATGCAAGCTCTATCATGGAGACACATACAAAAAAATGTGATACATTTTGGAAATATTTCTGTTTTAAGTAAACTGGAGCCCTTCAGCTTTCTGGGAAACTAAGCTGTATAAGAAGACTCATTCCTGAACCTCATGAATGGCTAAGATTTTTGTAATTTTCATGATGGTCATGTATATTTATTTACCTTTTTAAAAATTAAAACATTATCCACCTTTGATCTTGATTAGAAAATGTTTAAACAATTCAATTTGATAATTTTATAGAACATTCTATATTAAAGCTGTTTGAAAAATTCGTGCTTAGATAGCTGACTCTAAAAAGATGAAGGTGAATGTGAAGTCGCTCAGTCGTGTCTGACTCTTTGAAACCCTGTGGACTGTACTGTAACCTACTAGGCTTCTCCGTCCATGGGATTCTCCAGGCAAGAATACTGGAGTGGATTGCCATTTCTTTCTCCAGGGGATCTTCCCGACCCAGGGATCGAACCCAGGTCTCCCACATTGGAGGCAGACACTTTAACCTCTGAGCCACCAGGGAAGCCCCCTAAAAAAGATGAGTGGATTCTTATAGGCATTCACACTCTACTCTTATCAAACTGAAGTAAAAATTAGTGTGATAAGATGGTAGCTAAGTAGGATGATCTTACTTAAAGCAGAAATTTTGATACAGAAAAATTTAAATCTGTATTATAAATCCTTATCACTTCATTGCCTTTACCTGATCCCTTCAATACATACCTATTTTCACTTGTAACAGAAGAAATAAGAAGCCTGCTATGGTATGTTCATCAAACAATTGCAACATGGAGGCCCTTTTCCTCTTTGCAAAGATGGAGAATATCTGAACTGTTGGAAGCCTCCGTGGGAACTCCACAGCCACAGAGTATTTCCTTTTAAATCCTCACTGGCCTCTCTCTCCCAAAGTCTGGGGTGTGTGTGTGTCAGCTTTAGTAGGAAGCCAATTGTGTTGAGAGGTGACTTTCTGCCTTTGTGACTGGTACAGTTAAGAGAAATAAGATTTTCAGGAGTTTTGGAGAATTTGAAGGCTATATCAGTTATTTTTATTTGACCAACATGGTTCTCTTTTGTTGATTAAAAACAAAAACAAAAACGAATTGCCAGTGTGCTTCCAGAGCACTGGTCATGTGTACAGACTTAAGAGATACATGTCCAAGAGTGTGCTGCTGCTGCTGCTAAGTCACTTCAGTCGTGTCTGACTCTGTGCGACCCCAGAGACCGCAGCCCACCAGGCTCCCCGTCCCTGGGATTCTCCAGGCAAGAACACTGGAGTGGGGTGCCATTGCCTTCTCCAATAGGAGTATACTGCTGCTGCTGCTGCTAAGTTGCTTCAGTCGTGTCCAACTCTGTGCGACCCCATAGACAATAGCCCACCAGGCTCTGCCGTCCTTGGGATTCTCCAGGCAAGAACACTGGAGTGGGTTGCCATTTCCTTCTCCAGTGCATCAAAGTGAAAAGTGAAAGTGCAACCCCATGGATTGCAGCCTACCAGGCTCCCTCCGTCCATGGGATTTTCCAGGCAGGAGTACTGGAGTGGGGGTGCCATTGCCTTCTAGTGTACTATAATTATGTAACCCTCGTCTCTCATGACCAGATCAGAGTTTCCTTCAGGTAGTTTCTTAACCCTCCAGGTTTTAGATATAGAATATCATGATCATTCTTTGCTTTACTGTCCATAGGAAATGAAAATCTGTGTTAAAGGACTGATCTCTCATTTCTGAGTTTTTGAATATAACCAGGAACATTATTTCATTAAACCCCACATCATTTTTATCAGATATTTACCAAATTGATAAATTATCTGATAGATAAGAGCATTAATAACTGCTGTAAATCCAGCCCTTCACATTCATTCATCAGCCAAGATTTCTGGGGCTCCACCAATTCTGGGCCCCAGAGATGAGCCACACAAATATGGTTCCTGCTCCTAAGAAGTTTGTGATTGAATTGGGAAGCTTTCAAGAAAGCTGGTGGCTGAATATAAATGAAGAAGTGCTACAGAGATTCGGGAAATCTTTTAGAGCAGTGCCTGACCTCCGATAAACTTCCTGAAAGGAGCTTCTGGTTTGTCTGAGTATTAAAAGTCAGAGTACTCCTACTGTGAAATCCAAGTAGAGTACATTCTTCTGGCCAGATGCTCCACATTTTCAGAGCTGTAACTGACAGCCAGATGCTAGCTGGTACCATTGCCTTGTGGTCCCCTAACCACGATGGGATATTTGTCTGTTACAGTGTTACAGTTAGTAATAGAAAGGTGAGATTTTAAACATTCTGCTTTTTCTTTTCTTTTTCTCTGAATAATGTCAGCTGATGATACTAGGGCCATATTACCTACATGTAACTTGATTGGTTTTTGAGTCAGCCCTTGAATGACTTTTTAATCAGTTGTGTAACTATGCCTAATCATGCTACTTTGTTTATTCACACATGTAAATAACCACATGTGTACTTTAATGTTTATATTTATTTAGATGAATTCAGAAGTTAGTCATCTGTGATTTGGGGCAAATATGAGTGGTGGTATCAATTCTCCCATTTGTCAGATTTGGTTAACAGTAGCTATATTTACCTAACAGATTAAATATTTAATGTTTATGGAACATTTGTGTTTCATTAGAGGTATCATTATTATGGTTGTTCGTATGATTTTGCGAATCATTAGTACCAACCATAGATGAACACAGCTGCAGAAAAGATCACATTTTCAGAACAATCATAACTCACTCAGATGGCTTTAAATTTTTGTTTTTTTTTAAATATAAATTTATTTATTTTAATTGGAGGTTAATTACTTTACCATATTGTATTGGTTTTGCCATACATCAACATGAATCCGCCACAGGTATACACATGTTCCCCATCCTGAACCGCCCCCCCACCCCCTCCCCCATACCATCCCTCTAGGTCATCTCAGTGCACCAGCCCCAAGCATCCAATATCATGCATCAACCTGGACTGGCTATTCGTTTCATATATGACATTACACACATTTCAATGCCATTCTCCCAAATCATCCCACCCTCGCCCTCTCCCACAGAGTCCAAAAGACTGGCTTTAAGTTTTTTGAATCCCAGACTTTCATTACAGAAGTTTTGGGGTCATAGACTCTATAAATATCTCTTTTGCTTCCTCCCAGTTAAGGTCATCCACTTGTCAAAAAGCTGTGTGATAATTTGGCCTCTTTGGAGGAAAGCTTGAGATGAGAAATCCTTTCCTAAGGCCCAGTAACTGGTTTGATTCAGGACTCCATCTTATTTGTTTCCTCCTTGGGGTTCCTTTGTCTCAGGAAAACCAAGTCTGAAGAACTGTACTAAAAAATAGGTGACTTTTTTTGGAATGCTGCACAGAAGTTTCTAGTGAAGAGGTAGTGTTTGTCTTAGTATCCTGACACTATGCTTTTGAAAAGCTTGCAGTACCAAATTCCCATGTGGTTTATTTTTAGCTTGAGTCTACTCTGCTAGTAAAAATAAAGCTATTTTTGTAAGTGCTACTTCTAGTACTTACAGCTACATTTGAAAAGAAGTCACAGAAAACAGTCCAGAACTATGTGCAGTGCCCAGATTGTTGCAGAATTGTGTTTTGAATAAATCTTTTTATGATGGCTGCATTTCAGCTATACCAGAGGGTTCAGCTCACAGGATTCCACCCTGGTACACACACACACACACACACACACACACACACACACACACACACACACACACGTTAAAGTACTTATTTCATTTGTGTGTTTGTCCAGCGTGTGCATGCTGGCTGCCCTTTATGCATTGTCTGCAGCCTCACTCACGCACACAGACACTGAATAAATCTCTGTGATGACGGGTCCCCTTAAGAGACAACGGATTGCTCTTTAGAGAGTTGTGTGTTTCTATGGCAACTCCTTTCTAAAACTTTGAATTTTATCCATATATATTTTGCAGATACCAGAAACAAGCTTATGTTTAATTTAGAGACACTTTGAGTTTTGAAGAAGAGGAAATTGTAGCTCCTCAGCAGATGTCAAGAGCGTGCACCCTTTGTTTGAAAGCTTGTTGAAAAAAAAAGATTCTTTTTTGTGCTTGACACTTAACCAGAAGCCAGTGTTCCATTCAGACAAGGTTTTATTGTCAATTTTTCATGCTTCTTAGAGTAAGAGTCACAAAGAGATATGCAACTTGACAAAACTAAAAAGGAGCCTAGTAGGCACAATATTTTGGGGTCTATCCCCACTTCTCTCCCCATTCCCAGTTTTGTACATTATGACGTACATTGAATTAAATTTACTTTCATCATCCACTTCCTTTTCTGTGTGTTGCCACAGTATCTATGGGTTCTCAGTTACCAGCTACATCTGAAGGTTATGTTCCTTTTCTGAGAAGGGGACCATCTCAGAATGGCTCAATGCTTTGTGTTTGTTAACACTTGGGATTCTGGAAGAGATGTGGCTGTTTTCCTGAGTGATAAAATACCTGTATAACAACCATTTCCTAATTTTATAGGACAATTCAGACAAAGTAATTTGTTAAGTCTTTGAGGTCTGTATGTATATATTTAGTTGGCTTTTAGTTGTCTTACTTTGCTTTTAGGGTGTTTTGTTTCCTTTTGTAACCCTTCTCTGTATTTTCACTCTTTCTCCTTGCTGAAACACAGATTTCCTTTTCTTCAGATCAGATCAGCTGTGTGGCTGGTGCTGTTCTGCCTTTTCCACATGTGCTAATTGTTCCCTGGCTTATTTTGTTTACTGTTTTTGCAGACCTGATTTGCCATAGTCCTCGCCTTTCATTCTACCAAACCACACCATTGATTTCCCAGTGGGGAGAAGACTGCCTTTTCACTGGGTAATTAGTTATCTCATTTCAAAAGGACCAAGTTTCTCTGAGATGCCTTTGTCACACTTTAAATGTCTGCTTGGGAGGATGATAGCCCATTTACCTACATGCTCATCAATGTGGTGAAAGAAACGCATGGTTAGTCACCATGGAAATTCTGAAATATCTGAAGGGCAAAAGATGGTTAATTAGACCATTCATACTCAGTTATTGAGAGATTATGAGTTAGTTTATAGTGATAAGAAACCAACGTAAGAGATAATATTTTTCAGCCCCATGAGGAAGTGGTAGTGTTGTTTATTCCTTTGGTGTATTTTTATTTGCTGAAGGAGGACTCTCCGCCACTTTATCTCGAATAATTTTTGTGTGATCTCTTGCTAAGTAAGCCAGCATGCTCCCAAAAGGCACAGAGGTAAACTGAGTTATGCATCTCACTGCTGTTACCTCTCCAGGATATGGAAAGAGAGTCAAAGCTAGACTCTTCACTGAAAGTGCAGGATGGAGGTAAGATTGCCCCTTAGCAGGCTCCCTCCATTCACAATGCTTCTGGGTCTTCCCGCATCCTCAGATCACCACTGATCTCTTGTTACTACACACCATGAACCCCTACCCAGGCCCCTGGCCCCATGTAGCCTGGTCTCAAGGCCACAGTCTTCCTCTACGTCCTTTTCCTGTCTTGGCCTCTTTATTTCCTTCTGTTCTTAATCAGTTACAACCAGGACTTCCCTGGTGGCTCAGTGGTAAAGAATCTGCCTGCAGTGCAGGAGAAACAGGTTCTATTCTTGAGTCAGGAAGATCCCCCAGAGCAGGAAATGGCAACTCACACCAGTATTCCTGCCTGGGAAATCCTATGGACAAAGGAGCCTGGCAGGTTACAGTCTACAGAGTTACAAAAGTTGGACATGATTTAGGGACTAAACCACACCACCAGTGGTAGAATCCACACTTCCACTGCAGAAGGCATGGGTTTGATCTCTGGTCAGGGAACTAAGATCCCACATACCTTGTGATGTAGCCAAAAATAAATCAACAAAATGGGGGAAAAAATTAGTTACAACTGTGTGGCTTCACCTTTCAACCCAGGCTTCAGGACAGCCCAGGCCTTGTCTGTCCCCTCTCCCCCTCCATCTGGCTTTCTCCTTTGAGGCTACACTAAGCAACTAGAAATATTCACTGTGAAAAGACAAGGAATGGCCGTTTAATATTCTCAAAACAGCCACGCACCAAGACATTTTAGAGCCCTGTTTTGTTTCACACTTGATGTGAACAAAAAGGTCTAAGATTTTTACAGTTTAAAAAAATGTATGTGTTCATATTTTCTTATGCTGTATACGACTCAGATGGTCTGGCTCCTTCCTTACCTCCTCAGCTTCATCTTGCTCCAGGTTCACCCTCTCAGTCTGTTCTCCATCTGGGGGATGGTTTCTGAATGTGTCATAGTCCATCCTTCCACTTGGCCACTCATATGGTCCCTCTGTCTGAAAGGTTTCTCCATCCCTTATCCCCAGACCTCAGTGTCCCTTCTGTAGGGAGGCCTCCCCTCAGCCTCATCTAATCTCGGTGCCCTGTTAGAATACCATGGGCCTTTTCAGCAGAGCATTTATTATAGTTGTAGCTTTATCTTTATCTGCATGGTTATTTCATTAATTTCTGTCTCTGCCATCATCTCTAAGCTCCTACAGAGAGGCCATTCCTTGTCACCATGATTCCAGGACCAGCACAGGAGTGAACACACAGTAGGCACTTAGTGACTGCTGTTGAGTGACCATCTGCTTACATCTCTGGGGACCCACCCAATGGCATTGACCTCTTTCTTGCTAGCACAGACCTGGGTGAAGTCTTTACTCTCTTCCAGCTGCTCTTAGGAAGCAGGGCCCAGACCCAGTCCATCCCCAGGGGAATTTGGTGTTAATCTAAGCAAATCAAAATATAGTGAGTCTCCTACATATGAACCTTCAAGTTATGAACTTTCAAAGATATGAACATGTGTTCACATGTCCAATCGCTTAAGTTAGATCATGTGTCTAGTGTACATTGTCACATGCATGCATTCTCTACAAGTGGTTGTGCTTTTGTGTCCTTTACTGTACATTACTATATAGAGTACGTTAGTACAGTATCTTTATTTCAAGTCGAGGATGTCTGGAAACAAGCATAAAAGCAGCAGTGATATAGCTGGTACTACTGTACTTTTCAAGGTACTTTATTTTAAGATTAAACATATTTTCTTTAATTTTTTGTGTTTGTTTTTTATGTATTATTTGTGTGTAAAGTATTATAAACCTATCACAGTACAGTATTATGTAGCCAGTTTTGTTAGTGGTTATGTAGGCTAACTTGATTGGACTTACGAACAAACTGGACTTTGGACACACTCTTGGATTGAAGCTTGTGTGTATCTAGGAGACTTAATATAGACAGAAAGATGGAAAGAACCTTAGGTCCTTGATGATGTTGGTGAGCTGCTAAATAAACCGTCTCCACTGTATCCAGGCAACTCTGTTGTATGAGATAGAAGGTCCTTTTATTTACTTAGGTCAATTCAGATATTTTCTGTATCTGAAAATATCCTGGTAAATGTCATGAGTGAGTGAACCCACCAGTAATGATCAGCTTAATCTCACATCTTCCCGAGTCTCTTTGTAGTTCAGTTTTCTCTTCATTTCCCAACATATAAAGTGTTGGGCTGATATAGTGAAGATGTCAACCAATATTGACCACAGTGATGTTGTTGTGCTCAGCTGCTCATCATGTCTCTTTGCAATCCCTTGGACTGTAGCCCACCAGATTCTTCTGTCCATGGGATTTTCTGTCCAGGCAAGAATACTGGAGTGGGTTGCCATTCCCTTCTTCAGGGGATCTTCCCCAACCAGGGATCAAACCCACATCTCTTGCATCTTCTGCCCTGGCAGGTGGATTCTTCACCACTAGTGCCACCTGAGAAGGCTTGAACCCCAAGTAACTCCTCTGTGTTTAGAAAAGGGTTTCCTTCCACTAAATGCTCCATACCCTGAACTTGAACTCAAGGTCTTCTTCACCTCTCACCCTTTGACTCCACACTTTGTTCATTGTTCTTTAGGGCAAGCTCTTCTCTAGGGAGGTGGAGACTCAGGTTAAGTCATACCTAGCAGTTTCCTGTTTGTGACCCTGGAAGCTCTTGAAGGGTGCGGGCAGGTTTGATAGAACCGGTAGGTGTTTTCAGACGCTGAGCTGGCTCATTCCCTGTGGCCGTTGCTCTCCTCGGTTCCTGTGCCAGCTCTACACGCTGGATACTGCACAGTATCTCTTTGTGTGGGGATGAAACTTTCAAGTCCTACCCATTCTGTACATACTGTGTCTTCTCTGGCGTTTGGCAAGATGTATTTTAGCTCCCCTCCCCCAACACACACACACAGACACACACACTTCTCCATTGTTACAGAATGTTTCTACACAAGAAAGGAGTTCTGTCTGTTTCTTGGCATTTTTGTTGGTGGTGGTAAGGCAGAGCTTTAAATGATCCTTGAAAATTCCATGCCTGGTGGGCAGAAGAGCCTGGCAGACTACAGTTCATGGGGCCACAAAGAGTCAGACACAACTGAGCGCACGCGCACACACACACACACACACACACACACACACACACACACACACACACTGCTTTCTTTCTTAAAGTATTGCATGAATTTATTACTGATTCTTTTTAATGGTTTTTATTGTAGCAAAAGTCACATGATATAAAACATACTATTTTAACCATATTTAACTGTGCAGTTCAGTGGCACTAAGTGCATTCAGTTGTTGTACAACTCTCACCATCATTCATCTCCCGTATTTTTCACCTTCCTAAACTGAAACTCTGTCCCCATTAAACACACATTCCCCATTCCCCTTCCCCACCCCCTCCACCCCCCAGCCCCTGGCACCTACCAATTGTACTTGCTTTCTTAAACCAAATAGGAATGATCTGCTTTGGCCCACCACCATGGGCAAGGAACATTCTCCAAGATTAAGAAAATAATCCTAACCATTTCAAAAGGCAGTTAGGAGAACAGTGAGGTATACGGTGAAAGTGTATTTTATGCCTGGGGAGGTGCTGTACATAGTATTCATATTCTAAGGATATAAAGACAAGCCCTTGTGAAGTGTCTTTTCACACTGCCTGGTGCCTGCCTGTTTCCCTCTTGACCCCCAGAGATGTGCGGAGCTGGTCATCGGCCTGGCTTCACGTACAGCAGGGCTTAGTTACCCTGGAACCTTCAGCATGAGTCAGCTGCTTCTTCTGATAGCAGAATGCACCTGCTGACCTCTGAATTTGATTTCTTTTTAACCTTGGTGATTTATATTGAAAATTATATATATTCCTTGTAGGTGGTGATGAGGCAACTTCCTCATCTTGTTATCTGAAAAAGGGCTTTTTGCAGTATTGATAGTTGATCTCTGTCTTGTTCTGATTCAGTCAGCTGGCATTTTTGCACACTTACTGTGTGCCACACATGCGTCCACATCCAGATATGAATAAAACAGACGAACATTTCTGCCCTCTTGGAGCGTATATTCTACTGGATGGAAACAGAAAATAAGCAGTAAACAAATAAGCAAATTTTAGTGTGTTTGGAGATTATGTGTGTCTATGTGTGCTCAGTGGCTCAGTGGTGTCCAACTCTTTGTGACCTCACAGACTGTAGCTCCCCAGGCTCCCCTCCTCATGGGATTTCCCAGGCAAGAATACTGGAATGGGTTGCCATTTCCTCCTCCAAGGGATATTCCCGACACAGGGATTGAACCCTTGTCTCTTGCACAACCTGTACTGGCAGGCATATTCTTTACCGCTGAGCCACAGGGGAAGCCTGTTTGGAGATAATAATTGCTATTAAAGAAAAGGAAAAAGTAGAGCAGGTTAACAGGAGTGTCAGTTTGGGGATACAACAAGGTTGAAGTTTTAAGTTAGGTCGTCAAAGCAGGCCTCCTATGTTTTTGGTCTTTGTTGTTGTCGTTTTTACAGAATGTTGTAATAGTTTAATATTTCAGGTGAATTGTCTGCATAAATTAAATGTCTGAAATTAAAGTCATTCAACTGAAGACTAAAAATCTGGTCACTAAATGCTTGAGAAAGCATGGGATCCTGAACTGGCTCTTGTCTGGAATTCTCAGGTTCCCTTAGTTTAGTGTCCTTTTCCAAAAGCAGTTTTTATTTTGTGTAGTCTTCTAGTAGAGGGTATCTCTGACACCTCCTTCCATGTGTTTACAGTTAAACCTAACAAGCCATCTTTCCTCCAAGACCAAGAGGCTTGTCCACAGCGTTTCCTTTCAGTGTTCTAAGAAAGTTTCCCTGGTTGGCAACCCGTAACAATGATGGGATTTGCAACCCGCTCCTGGTTCACCCATGCAGGAAAAAAACACTCAAGTTGTGGATAGTTCTCCCCTTTAAACACGTGTTTTGTGTTTTGGTGGTGGTGGTTTGGGGTTGTTGTGTCTTAGGCATGGAGCTTATTATATCCATACAAGTTACAGATCACAGACAACCCTGCCTGGAATATGTATGTATGATACTGTATGTCTACTGTATGTATGATCTCCTTGGGCAGGGATCCTTCTGCCCATTTGCTGTGTGACCTGAAGCAAAGATGAGCCTTCTTCAAGGTCTGGAGTGTGTGTGTGCACCCTCTCCCTTTTTGGCCTCTCCTTGCTGCACACAGCCTTTGTTTTCTCCCAGAAATAGCTGAGTCTTGGGAGGGGCTGGCACATGGCTCCTCCCATCATTGCTCTGGGGCAGGACCACGTCAGGATTGCACTTGGTTTTGCCTCCAGTCCAGTACTGAGTAGGACAGTGCTCTTCACAAGGTCAGCTGGAGCTCAGGCCATCAGAGTGAGTGTGCTCTGAGGGTTGCCAGATGTCTTTCCATCCCTTGCCTGGAAGGGAAGTTGCTCCCTGTCACTCACCAAATTCAGAGGGTGTGATGATCCGTGGAAGTGAGGCAAGAGCCTTTAGAGCGTGGGTCCTCCAGAGGGGCTGGGTGGCCGCCCTGGCTCATGGCCAGATCTGAATCTGATGCTCATATTCTGAGTTGTGCAGTGCCCTTCTGTCACCTCCTAAAAACAGTGACCTCCAGAACGTCGCATACTTTCTCTAAGCCTCAGTTTCCTCATTTATAAAACGAGACAAGGACTTCCCTGGGGAATCAGTGGTAAAGAATCCACCTGCCAATGCAGGAGACATGGATTCGATCCCTGGTCTGGGAAGATCCCACATACCACAGAGCAACTAAGCCCATGCACCACAAACTATTGAGCCTGTGCTCTGGAGCCCAGGAACCACAACTCCTGAAACCTGAGCAGTCTAGACTCTGTGCTCAGCAAGAGAAGCCTCCGCAATGAGAAGCCTGCACACTGCATCTAGAGAGTACCCCCACTCTCTAAAACAAGAGAAAACCCTGAGCAGCAATAAAGACGCAGCATAGCCATAAACAAATAAAAGTATATAAAAATCAAAGGAAATGGTTAGTTTCCAAATTACTTCAAGCTTATTTCCACTTCTTATGTTTTCAAGGACACTATTAACTGTCCTTCTCCTAAAAATTGGCCTTTTCTATATGAGGCTCTTCTGCTTCTTCACTCTTTATCCTTCTCAACTCTCCATGAATGAGTCTTATTCATGATTGACCTGAAATACTGAGGTTGCACTGGTATCTCTGAGTAAGGAGTTGGGCCATTGACAAAAACATGTTGTGGCCCAAAGTCTGTATTGCAGAAGAGACAGGGAAGTGGAATTGCATGTTCTTGTTCTTTTAGTATTCCTATTTAATTAGACGGAGAAGGTAAAAGAATCTTTAGCTTAGAGGCAAAATGGCCCAAAGCCATATAACATATCAGACTCTAGAACTGAAAGTCACTTCTTTGGAATATGATTCATATCCTTGGTTATGAATTGATACCAATATCTTATGTGAAGTGCCTGTACTCTGGAAAATTATACTATTCTAGATATACACTTAATAAATATACCTGTCTCTCAAAAAAGATTGGAACCAGTTCTTTTGTCTCTAAATAGGGACATAGCAATGTGTACGTTGATGGGATTCCGTCTTATTTTTAAGATTTTTCAAGAAAGAAGATTTCATAACTTCTCTCATTAATTTACTCCACTGTTTAGTTGGGTCAGATGCCAGAACACTCTTTTTATCTAACTTAAATCTCTCATGCTGTAGCTTAAGTATACTTTCTCTCACTCTGCCTAGGATATTAAAAGCAACTAATGGCCATTATTCATAATAATGTTCATAAAATCTTCTTTGTATTTGAAATGTTAATATTGTAACTGACAGCAAGCATAATTCCCAAATATCAGTTAAGTTAAAATAGAGAAGAGAGACCAGCTTATAATAAATGTAGAAGACATAGTAGTGTTTAATTTTGATGAATGAGTAATACTGTTAACTAATATGACTTAGACTAAATGAAACACATTTATCTATTAATTCATTCACTTAAATATTTATTAGGCACCTACTTTGTGATATTGTGTTATATTCAGAAGTACCAGAAGAGGATAAATCATGGAATTGAGATGATTTCAAGGCAAGGGATTTTTTTTTTTTTAAGTAGAACTTAAGCATATTCCTCAGATTGTGAGGATAGAATAACCCAGCCTTAAGAGGATAACTCTTGTTCTATCTAATGAACCTCTGATATTTACAACCATACCTTGAGGCATGCCTGAAAAGAAAGTCTGCTGATTAGAACAGATTTCACCAGTGGCTCAGTAGTAAAGAATCCGCCTGTCAGTGCAGGAGACATGAGCTTGATCCCTGAGCTGGGAAGATCCCTGGAGAAGAAAATGGCAACCCACTAAAGTATTCTTGGCTGGGAAATCCCCTATGGACAGGGGAACCTGGTGGGCTACAGTTCATGGGGTTCACAAAAAGTCGGACACAACTTAGCGGTTAAACAGGAACAAGCTTACAGCATTTTATGATATTTACAGCTGCCCCATGACTAAAATCTATAACAGGAATCAAAATTCTACTCTTCATTGTCCTTGAGCCCTCTGGTTGGTAAGCCCCTTCATTTCAATGTTAATGTTGAAGAGATCCCGGTGTCTTTCCAGGTATACTCGGGCATGTGTAAGCATCAGTCAGTGCAGGACTACAAGAGGTTTATCACTAGAAATAAATTACAGAGTCATGGAGCATGAAAATGATGTGCCCGGGAATGCAGAACACCGGCTTACCTTCTGCCTCCTTCCTTTATCATAGACAGCAGAGGCACAAAGGAGCAAGAGATTTATTCTGAAGCCATTTGACGCTGACCAAGCAATTTATAACAGATGAAATGCTGATTTATTGCTGTGAAGAAAATAATGGGTGTTCTTGCCCAAATGCCATTAATAGCTTTATTGTTTCAAGTGCAAATTATATTCAGCAATTTGTTAGTCTCCTTTGGAGGCGAAGTTGAAGTAATTCAGTGTGGGCTTTCAGCAGAAAAAGGACAAAGTAATTAGCAAATGGTAAAAGAATTCATTCACCAAGCTTGGCTGATAGTTGAATTCTCTGTCTGAACTGTAAAGACGTAGAAAACATTGCATTTAAAAATACAAGATGGTACAAGCATTTGTTTAAGACAGAAAAGCCATAGGCGGGCTCTGTAGAGTGAAGAATACAGTCTTTTGTAGGTGCTGCTGGTGGTGTCTACTATATGCTGACATTGTGCTAGTCATCAGGCAGAAGGCAAAACTGAAAAAACAAACATTGCCCCTGCCCTTAGGGACCTTACTCTCTGATGGCAAAAAAAGATAATTCAAAATTCATTCAAATATATAACAGGAGAGTATCAGTATTTCAAGAAAGGTACACTTGAAGTGTTTCCAAGGAGGAAAAGATGGCATTCAGAAGGTGATATTGGAAGTCAGTTTTAACAGATGCCTAAGATTTCTGTGAACTGAACTGAAGATTTCTGTAAAAGTGTTAGTCACTCAGCGATGTCCAACTCTTTGTGACCCCATGGACTGTAGCCCGCCAGGCTCCTCTGTGCATGGAATTTTTCAGGGACGAATACTGGAGTGGGTTGCCATTCGACCCAGGGATTAAACCCAGGTCTCCCGCATTGCAGGCAGATTCTTTTATGTCTGAGCCACCAGAGAAGATTGGTGTAGTCACAGTTTGGGCTGTAAAGCAATTCTAGACGAGGGAATGCCCAGAAGTGGAAAGTCTGGCCTGATTGGTAGGTTCTCTGATACCTAAATTGTGATGGGATGACCATAAATTCCAGTTTGCCCTGGATGGTCCTTGGTCCACATGTTGTCCCAGTGTAATTATAAAAGCACTCTGTTTCACTCTTCAGAGAGAGGTGGAATGAAAGGGTGGGAGAAAGGCTCAAGAGGGAGGGGATATATATACACTTACGGCTGATTTGTATTGTTGTGTGGCAGAAACCAACACATTGTGAAGCAATGCTCCTTCTGTTTAAAAAAAAAAGGTTATTTTATAATTTACCAATAATATGGTAAATTATACAGTAAATTTGGTGGCCATAAACATGTCCACTCTGCCCTCCTGCTTGGTTTAGGGAGCACCACCAACTGACATCCCCAGCTGTGGCCCCTCTGGACACGCTGTGCTTTGGCCCCTCGACCATGCTCCCTTGGGCTCCCAGGCAGGACACAGGCCTCTTCTACGGAGCCGCTTTGGCTCGAGCGAGCGCTCTCCACTGGCATGGCTAAACCTTCTTGGAATCGTGCTGCTCTCTTCAGATGCTTTCCACCTAATCCCGCTCCCTCCTCCTCTCCTTTACACGTACCACACATTGCGATCTGCAGGTTTTCTGCACTTTCCCTGCTCCCTGCCTGAGAAACTTCTTGCACATATAATCCCATGTTAGTGTCTGCATCTCAGGAGAACTGAACTCATGCAGTGGCCTTAGTTACTGGTAAGTATTAAATACTGCATGAGGATAAGACTAGAAAGAAAGACTGGGACCATGTTGTAGGCAACTTTAAAAAGTGCTTGGAAGCATTTGACCTTAATTCATTACACTCTGGGGCTTCCCAAGTGGTGCTGGGCAGTGACAAAGAACCCACCTGCCAATGCAGGAGACGAAGATTCAATCCCTGGGTTGGGAAGATCCCCTGGAAGAGGATATCCCAGTCCACTGCAGTATTCTTGCCTGGAGAATCCCCATGGGCAAAAGAGGCTGGAAGGCTGCAGTCCACAGAGTCGCAGAGTCAGACACGTCTGCGGTGACTTAGCACGCACGCATGCATTAGACTGTGAGGCTCCATGGAGGGTTTATCTATTACAAAATAATGACTAATTACTTGGTCCTCTTGATGAAGAGAAAGATCACTGAAACAAGGAGATCAGTTAGGAAGGTTCAGCAATTGTCCAACAAGAGCCTAAATAAGAATAGTGTTTGTGATGACAAACCCTGGTGTGGCTTTGAGAGACATTGCGGAGGCAAGAGCTGTGGGTTTGGAGATAGTGACAGAGAGAGGAATCAGATTATTTAATCACTCTGTGCCTCAGTTTCCTCATCTGTGAAATAGGAACTACTCCAAGCCCTACATCACTCACAAAGTCATACTGAGAATGAAATGAGTATTTATTTCAAAAATTTCAAATATAATTTAGAACAGTACCGACTCTTAGGAGTTTAGCAAGTGTTTCTGCATTTGTTTGCCCATTGCCATATGGCAGCATCATCCAGTAGAACTTTCTGCTGTTGTGAAAATGTTTTCTGTTTGTGCTGTCTAGTACAAGAACCACTAACCATGTATGGCTCTTTTGAGCACATGAACTGTGATTAGACTAACTGAGGAATTGAATTTTTGTTGTTGTTCAGTCACTAAGTTGTGGCTGACTCTTTGTGACCCCATGGACTATAGCACACCAAGCCTCCCTGTCCCTCACTATCTTCTGGAGTTTGCCCAAGTTCATGTCCATTGAATCAACCATTTTCATCCTCTGCTGCTCTCTCCTCCTTTGGCCTTTAATCTTTCCCAGCATCAGGGTCTTTTCCAGTGAGTAAGCTCTTCACATCAGGTGGCCAAAGTATGGGAGCTTCAGCTTCAGCATCAGTGCTTCCAATGAATATTCAGAGTTGATTTCTTTTTAGGATTGACTGGTTTGATCTCCTTGCAGTCCAAGGGACTCTCAAGCTTCTTTTATCCAACCCCACAGTTCAAAAGCATCAATGCCCTGAGCATTCTATGGTCCAACTCTCACATCTGTACATAACAGTTGGAAAGATCATACCTTTGACTCTGCGGACTTTTGTCAGCAAAGTGATGTCTCTGCTTTTTAATACACTGTCTAGGTTTGTCATAGCTTTACATCCAAGAAGTAAGTGTCATTGTAAACTGAATTTTTAACTTCATTCAGTTGAAACTTAAATAGTCATATGTGGTGAGTGGCTGCATTTAGAAATCTGCATTTAGAAATCACCTAAATCTCAAAGTACTAAACAAACTAATAGTAATTGCAAAGTGAGAGTTGGTTATTGTATTCACAAATGCCTGTTAAACTGCTGTGACTTACTTGTAAGTAAGCCGGTAGGCTCAGTTGCTGATCACTGTAGTCAGAGATAACCACAGAGAGGGCTGTGATCCTAATCAGACTCTGGTGAGGTGATCAGAGCAGTTAAGAAAGGAAGGGAGGAGGAGAGTATTTCCAGTAACCCTGCAACGAGAAAATGACTTGAGACTTGATGGAGAGCAGTCGTGTCGTGGTTTCTGCAAGTAGCTAATAGGTGGTTAAGACCTCCCGTTAAATGGGATCTGGACTGCCAACTGTCCCTTTCCCAGGCCAAAAGAGAGGAGGTGTCACACTGTGTGCTATTATGTTTGCCTACCAGTAATAGCCAGGATAGCACTGTTATTATGTAAGGTCACAGCTGAGGACTCCCAGTAGTTCAAGGACAGCACTAATTAGAACTCTGAGGGACGTATTAGAAGGAAAGGTGCACAGATTTCTTGGTATTTGTAAGGGTAGGATAAAAAGACATTTGTGTGCCTATAAATCCAAAAATAAGACCTTTTAAATAGGACTCCTTCCCTTCTCTGTATCCCCTTGCCCTGTTTGGGCAGTGCTGGCCTTTCCAGTTCCAGGAATATCTCTCTGGATGGGAGTTTGTGTGGGGCTTTCAGCCAGCTGCCCCCACATCACTGACTCACCATTGAGATTTATGACGCCTTTGAAACTCCAGGTGCCTCTGCTGTTAAGTAACCTGTATGAATCAGGGTCTTTCTCTCAAGAGATAAAGGAGGCAGATGTGTAGCACAGTAGCAAGAGGGAGGATTTTTAGTCTATCCAGAGAGAAGATCATAGCTGTTGATTGCTAGATCCATGCCCAGTGCTAGTTATTTTAACTTCAGGGTCCTTATCTGTAAAATGGGAGTGCTGGTATTCTCAGAGTTACTTAGAAGATTACATGAGTTGACAGGAGCCTTTTATGTGGAAGTGCTGGAAGAAATGTTCCTTCCATGTGCCTTACTGTACCTTTAGTCTCCTAAGTTCCCATCCATTATTGTTCCAAAACCCAGTGTTACATGGGACTCTTCATTCTGTTAAACCCCAACTCCCAGATCACACACACACATCCTTCCCACGCACTTGGCCATGGGAGCAACTGTGAGCAGCCTTCCCTCCCTTTCTTGTGGTGACTTCTAGTGTTCCCAAGGTCAGAGCCTTCCTGTCCTGTACACCTTGGTTCCCCATCTACCAAACGAAGAGAGTGACCAGGGGAGCTGAAAGCCCTACAGCTCTAGCATTTGATAGGTTTCTGTACACAAGAGCACCACCTGATTTTGTTCCTTTTAAAAAAACATTTGTTGATTTTTCTCTTTATCAAAACCCACAACATTTTTTAAAAATATATTTTTAGGAAGAAGCAAGCAAGGAAGGAATTAAAGCATTCTTGTTTTTACCATCTCTGGAAACTCCTGTATGCATTCTGGTTGTATCTTATAATCTTGTGTATGTAAGACAAAAATCTAATCATTTCCACTTTTTGGTAACATCCTTCCTAAATGTCATCATTTCTTGAATATCTTTTCTGCATCACTAAACAGTCCTCTACCCCATCACTTCACATGCCTGTCTAGAATGCCATGTTTGAATGTCTTCTGATTTCTTACTGGACATTGAGGTTGTTTCTCCTTTTTCCACTGGTGTGAACAAGGCAGAACATTATAGGAGAAGCAGCAAATAGCATCCTCACACATACACTTTTCACGTGTCCTTAGAATGGAATTACCAGATCAAAAAGCATGCACATTTTTAAGGGTTATAGTACGACATTGTCAGGTTAGCCTGCTGAAAGGATGGATCTGTTTTCTTTTCCCATCAGGGCGCATAAGGCTTGGACCACTTGATTCCTGATGGAACCAGTAGTCCTACTTGGGGGAAAATGAGAGGAAGAGAGAAAGAAAAGCAACGCTCTTTCCTACTCGGGTCTCATGTGGTTTTAAGCTCTCCTTGAATAGGACGTCTCCTTGGCTTGAGTGGGATTCTTATTTATCACCCACTAGCTTCCTCTGCCTCCTCTAAATTGCCACCTTTAAATCAACACACTGTTCCTTTGAAGTGTCGACCCTCTGGGAAAAGCCTTTCTGCACCTCTGTCTCATCAAACTGGAGAATCTCATCAGAGTCTTTCTTTCATCTCGTCTCATCTCATTCTGCAACAACATTTTTTCTTTTCTCTCATATTGCCTTTTTGATTTACTGCTTTAATTTGGCATGTGGGTTCTTTGTATCACCATTCTGGATAATTCATGCCAGTCTAGGTTGAATCTTCTATAAAAATTGTGTGAAATATTCTGTGAAAGATGTCTTACAGATTCAAAGGATGGCCAAAGAGAAAAAGCTGAGCAGTTGTGGTAACTACACAACTTGTGATTCTAGGAGCTCAGGAGACCACCTTTTCTCTAGCTGGATGAGGATAAGCAGGTTTTTGTTTTTTTTTCCTGATTGATTTCTCTGGGACATAGATTGTGGCTTCAGCAGGTTGATCAGACCACATTCCATCATTTTCAAGGATGTGAGTACACAGGTTCCTTAGAGGAAGAGTCTAGGGGTCAGGCTTAGAGAAAGACCCCATCCGCCTCCTGCCTGGGATCCAGGACAGCGGGGAGCAGCTGGCGAGAGATGTGGCGGTTTCTTTAGCGTCCTCTTTCAGCGGCTGTGGGAAGGCTTATGCTGGAGTGATGTGACAAGCTGCGAACAGCAGATCAGAGAGAAAAACGTGAGATAATTTAATTGAGGAGCTTGGGGAGAGGACAGCTGAAGAGCAGAGAGCAGGGACGTGGAGAAAAAGGGCTTCTGAGGAAGGGATAAATTATGAAAGAGCCTTCTGAGCACAGTATGAAAAAAGTGCTTCCTCATTTCTCTGGCAGTTTGGGTCAATTTCCTACTCTCACATACTTTGCAAAAAAGGAAATAATTTATTTTTATTACTGCCCCGTTCTCATTATGGCAATTTTTAATATCACGTATAGCAAGCCACCCATTTCTGCTAACTTCCTTTTTTTCTGGGTTTGGTATTTACTATTTCTGCTATATTCTACCATTTCGGGAAAAAAATCTTTTTGTCATTTTCTTTTCCTTTTTAAGTAGCAGTAGAAATTTGAGACTGACAAGCTACGGTGTGTTCTCTTTGAAATATCTTTTGGTAGCTACTGGAGAATTTTTATTTCTTCGACTGTCATTGGCTCTGAATTCTGAAATTTTATATCATTCCCAAACAACCTTTTTGAGCTTGTTTCATACTTCATTCCTTATTGTTCACTCTGATTCACATTATTTAAACACTACCTAGTCTTTTAGTAAATCTCAACTAATATCCTTCCTGGGTGCTTGAAAAAAACAACAATTCAAAAATGGCTTACCTGGAGATTTTAAGGCAGTTGTTTATTCAAGTTGAAATAATTCATTTACTAAAATTTTCGGCTGTCCGTTTCTTTCTTGTGTTGAGACCAGTTGTTTATTTAAGAATGGCTGGCCATCTCTTTTAGAACAAGGTTTTGAAAGTGTTGCCCATCAGCTTTGGATCATGGCATGATTAAAGCCATTTTAGACACTTCCATCTTTACATTTTATTTAGATGACTTTACACACTGTAAATGACAGAATCAGTGCATAAAATCATCAGCGTCAGTCCTTGAGGGAAGATTCCACTGGAATACAAGGATTACCACCACCACCCCCAACACACACACACACACACACACACACACACACACAGAGTGATGACTACGTCAGTACACCATGACTTAGAGTTGAACACAATCTTTGTTGGAGCATCGCTTCTGTGAAATCGTCTTTGGCCACACATAGTAATGGGAGAATATTGCTTCTAGCGTATAACCCCAAATTCAGTACCCCCAAATGTATCTTTTTATTTTTTTAATTGAATTCTTTAGTTGCTAATTAAAATTTCAAATATCATTTTTATATGAAAACCTATGTGTTTCCCTTGATACAATTCTTTATCTGCATTCAATCCATGAATTCTAATATTTTGTGTAATATAGGACAATGTCACTTTATTTGGAAATAAACTTATTTTAATTTTCAAAGGTAACATTGAGACATGTCCTCATTTCTTTTAAATATCATTCTTGGCCTTTTAAAAAATAATTGATTATGTATTTATTTATTATTATTATTTTTTACTTTACAATATTGTATTGGTTTTGCCATACACCAACATGAATCCACCACAGGTGTACACATGTTCCCCATCCTGAACCCCCCTCCCTCCTCTCTCCCCATACCATCCCTCTGGGTCATCCCAGTGCACCAGCCCCAAGCATCCTGTATCCTGCATTGAACCTAGACTGGCGATTCATTTCTTATATGATATTATACATGTTTCAATGCTATTCTCCCAAATCATCCCACCCTCTCCCTCTCCCTCAGAGTCCAAAAGACTGTTCTATACATCTGTGTCTCTTTTTCCTGTCTTGCATACAGGATTATTGTTACCATCTTTCTAAATTCCATATATATGTGTTGGTATACTGTATTGGTGTTTTTCTTTCTGGCTTACTTCACTCTGTATAATTGGCTCCAGTTTCATCCACCTCGTTAGAACTGATTCAAATATATTCTTTTTAATGGCTGAGTAATACTCCATTGTGTGTATGTAAAATCCTTCATCTTTTCAACTTTTGGGGATTCTCCTTCTGTGCCTATATATATATAATCTCTATATATAATTTTTTCAGGTTTTTAATAAATTCTTATTGGAGTATAGATGATTTTTTAAAATTGTGTGTTAATTTCTGCTGTACAGAAAAGTGAATCATGAAGTGAAGTGAAGTGAAGTCGTTCAGTCGTGTCCAACTCTTTCCAACCCCATGGGCTGTAGCCTACCAGGCTCCTCCGTTCATGGATTTTCCAGGCAGGAGTACTGGATATATATATATGTATAATGTCTCTACTTTCTTTTGAGATTTTTTTTTCCCATATAGGTCATTACAGAGTATTAAGAAGTATTCCCTGTGCTATACAGTAGATCCTTATTAGTTATCTAGTTTGTATATAATAGTGTGTATATGTCAATACCAATCTCCCAATTTAAGTCCTCCCAACTACCCTGTAACCATGTTTGTTTACTACATCTGTGATTTTATTTCTGTTTTGTAAATAAGTTCGTTTGTACCACTAAAAATTTTTTTACTTCTTTAATTTTTTATATTTATTTCTTTTCAATTTTTAACATTTTAATTTATTTATTTTTAATTGAAGGATAATTGCTTTACAATATTGTGTTGGTTTCTGCCATACATCAACATGAATCAGCCATAGGGATACATTCATCCTCTCCCTCTTGAACCTCTCTACCTCCTGCCAGCCCATCTCACCTCTCTAGGTTGTCACAGAGCCCTGGTTTGAGCTCCGTGAGTCATACAGCAAATTCCCATTGGCTGTCTGTTTTACATATAGTAGTGAATATGTTTCCATGTGGTACTCTCCGCATTAGTCCCACCCTCTCCTTCCTGCCCTTCATGCTGATAAGTCGGTTCTTTATATCTGTGTCTCCATTGCTGCCCTCCAGATAGGTTCATCAGTACCATCTTTCGAGATTCCGTGTATGTGTGTTAATATACAATATTTGTTTTTCTCTTTCTGATGTACTTCACTCTATATAATAAGCTCCAGATTCATCCACCTCATTAGAACTGACTCAAATGTATTCCTTTTTATGGCTGAGCGATATTCCATATATATGTGTGTGTGTATGGTAAAAATATATATATATATATATATATACACCACAGCTCCTTTATCCATTCATCTGTCAGTGGACATCTGGGTTGCTTCCGTGTCCTAGCTGTTGTAAATAGTGCTGCAATGAACAGTGGGGTACATGTGTCTTTTTCAGTTATGATTTTCTCAGTGTATATTGCCCAGTAGTGGGATTGCTGGATCATATGGTAGTTTTATTCCTAGTATTTTTAAGGAATCAGATTCCACATGTAAGCAATATGATATACTAGAATCCGATGTAAAATTTTTAAAGCGAAGTTTGAATGTCAGACTCTTACTTAAGTTTCATTTGTTCCTAATTCCATGATTGAAATTCCATAGTTGAAAATTTGTTGGAAGTCAGAGAAAAGGTCACGAAATGGCTCAGCCAGTCACTCAAGGACTTTGTCAGTTTCCACCAGTTTCTCTCGAGCTGCCTTCTACACACACCCCATCTTCTTGCTTAAACCTAGGTGTTTTCCCTCTATATGCAAATCCATTCATGTCCTTTTGGAAGATGACACTCTTTTTTCTTGGGGTTATCATTCCTTGCTATTGAGTGGGTCAAATGATTCAAATTAGTCAGAGGGAGACTTAACGATGAACTCATATATTTCAATATGAATTTGATTTTAAGTCCTGGCACATCAGTCGTATTTAGGAGAATGTCACTCTCTGCACTTCTGAAAGGATATACTTGCAGTAAGAGGCCCTCTAGGGACCTTCAGGAAACCTTATCAAGCATTTTTCCATCATCCTGAGGGAGCTTGGATTGTATTTTAAGTGTTTTGCACTTAAAAAGTTTTCCGTGTGAACCAATTTTATAAAAAGCTGACTGCATACTGATTTTGTAAACCCCTTTCCTCCTTACCCCGCATATCTTCCCAAGTTTATCTCCAAGTGCTTCCTATCACCCAAGCACTTAAACAAGATTGCAGACGTTTTCATCTAAACTGGTAGCAGTTAATTGCCTGTCTTTGTCTGCATTTCAGCACTTAATACTATTTTGACAGGGGTTGCATACTCTCTGTCTTTCTGGAATTTTTTTAAGTGCTCTTATGAGTAATTTGAGAAATTCCAAGTATAGATGAGTTGAGCTGTTCTTTCCTTTGTTGGTTTTTTGTTTTTTAGAGACATTGAAAGAGGACCCACTGTGTGTCAGGTAACATGGTCTCCCTCACTCCCACAAACATTGTCTCACTTTCTTTCTTCTTCCCTTGGCCCTGCACCTTGAATATCCACTGTAATCTCACAGTGGGAGTGGGAGTGGGGTGAGGCCAGGGGGTCGCAGGAAGAGAGAAGAAAGGTCATGCTCTCTGGGCGGTACATCCATTTTGATCGGTGATTCAGTCTGCAATCTCAGCTGCATTGCTTCTTCCATCCTTAGGTGTCTGGTCGGAAAAATCCTGGTTGCTTATCAGCAGAAGTGATTTGTCGTCAAGGATGGCAGTGGCACTCTGGAAAGTTCCAACATGAGTTTGTTTCTGTTTCTTTTACAAAATCTGTGTTTGCTCACCTGCATGGTAGGTGAATGGGAGACTCAGCTCACCCAATGGAGTGTGTCAGGAGGGATTACCAATTTCCTTATGGTTGCTTCTCGAGTATTTGTAAGAAATAGGTTTTATTGCTGTTCTCAATAGGGCTTACTCACCCAGTCAGTGTTTGAATGCCTCAGGCCTGCCATCCCAGAACAGCGGTGTTCCTGGAGGTGCTTTCCTAACCTGAGGCATAAACCTCCCTCAGGTGCAGCAGGCCTGGCCGCAGTGTCGCTTTCCCGGCCAGGCCCCGCTGTCCTCTTTGGGCCCTGTCTGCTGACAGCTGCCCGGGCCTCCTCTCCCTCAGGGATAAGTGTCGTACCTGCGCTTTGCTCTTGACACCAGACTTTCATCTTTCTCCCCTTTCTTCCTTCGTTTCTCCCTCCCTCCCACCCTTCTTTTCTCCCTCCCCACTGCCCTTCTTTTCTCCCTCCCCTCCCTCTTCCTTCCATTCCTCCAGCAAACATTTATTGAGCACCTACTGAATACCTCACACTGCACAAAGTCCCAATAATCCAGAGTTAAATAAATAAACCTTTTCTTTGTGTTGTTCACAAATGACTAATGAGGCTTGCCCCAAAGGCAAACCATAGGTACCCGTTTTCTTAAATGAAGGGGAAAATAGTATCTGTAGCTGAATCAGTTCCATGTTTCTAGATGAGATTGCCCACAACTTTGTTATCAGGGAGTAGGATCTAGCATGGACAACCTTGTTATCAGGGAGTAGGGTCTAACATGGAGATTTTTCAGGACACTGTTCATCTTTTTCAGGACACTGTTCATCCATCAAATATTTATTAAGTGCTAAATGCATGAGTTCTGCACCAGACACAAGAAATATAAAGCTAGGTGAGACATGGTCCCTTTCTCCATATTGTAACCAAGGAAAGAGCTCTATAAAGTGTATGTTAATGGCATAATAAGAGCCCAAAAGGCTTCCTAGGTGGCGCTAGTGGTAAAGAATCCACCTTCCAGTGTGGGAGAACTAAGAGACAAGGGTTTGATCCCTGGGTTGGGAAGATCCCTTGGAGAAGGGCACGGCAATCCACTCCAGTATTCTTGCCTGGAGAATCACGTGGACAGGGGAGCCCACAGGGTCACACAGAGCTGGACGTGGCTGAAGTGACCGAGCATGCACATAGGGTGCCGGCAGAGACTTGGGCATGATTAGGGATGAGATCAAGAGCACTGAGCTGGGTGGAGATAGAGGTTTCATTCACGACCTATTCAGAGTGCCTAACCACCTAATGCCTAATAGACTCTTCATAAGTGCTGTTGACCAGCCAGTGGAGTGAGCCCTCAGTCAGGGCCTTTAGGGGGTGACATTTGAGCTATTCCGAAAAAGCTGTGGAAGACATTGTCCAGTAGGAGAAGCACATTCTGGACAGAATGTGAACAAAAATGAAAGAAGGAGCCTGGGACAGAAAGTGTGGGGCCAGGGGACCTCACAGGAGCAGCAGAGTGTGAGTCTAGAAATGGGGGTCAGTTTGAAGGCTGTGGCCATTTTCCTGTTGGTCAGCAGGGCAAGGAGACTTGGGGGTTTTGAGCAGTGAAGTTATATCAGCTTGAGGTTTAGAACCCCTGCCCTGGCCCCCTGGCCCTGCACAGGATATTCTCTTAAGTAGGAAGAAACCGGAGAGGAAAGATGAGGGAAGGTTGAGGAGGGGTCCAACCAGGCAGCTTATGTGAAAAGAGAGAAACAAATTTGGGAGGAACTGCAGGCCCATTCTGTATCACAGAGGAGACGAGGGGGATTACAGCTTTTAAGGGACTCCCATCCACCCATTGACTAGCTGAACAAACTCCTCCAAGTGAGTTTATCCCCCAGAGCCTTATTGATTGCAGCTGTACAGTGAGTACAGTTGTATGTACCTGGTAGGATTGCTGTAAGAAATAACTGAGAGGCTGGTGGTCTCAGCACTTAATGTGGCTCAGCATAAAAAATAACCAACATTTATTGAACTCAGACCAAGGCTTTTCCTGTGCTTACTTAGACCTCACAGTAACGTTGTGAAGTAGCAAGGATTACCATCCTTATCCCACAGATGAGGAAACCAAGGCACAGAGAGGGTAAGTAACTTGCCCAAGGTAGCTCACTTCGTAATGGGCAGGGGTAGGGTTTGAACTTGCAGGCAGACTGCAGTTCTGGATATCTCACTGCAGGCTACACTGTCTTTAGGTATGATCCATTATTGTTAGTCCGGAGAAGGCAATGGCACCCCACTCCAGTACTCCTGCCTGGAAAATCCCATGGATGGAGAAGCCTGGAAGGCTGCAGTCCATGGGGTCACAGAGAGTCGGACACAACTGAGCGACTTCACTTTCACTTTTCACTTTCATGCATTGGAGAAGGAAATGGCAACCCACTCCAGTGTTCTTGCCTGGAGAATCCCAGGGACGGGGGAGCCTGGTGGGCTGCCGTCTCTGGGGTCACACAGAGTTGAACACGACTGATGTGACTTAGCAGCAGCAGCAGCATTATTGTTAGTCTTCATCAAACCATCTGAGTCCGCAGTCCTGGCTTCCTGGCTGTGGAGATTTTGAGGGGCTTGCTCCTTGGAAGAAAAGCTATGACCAACCTAGACAGTATATTAAAAAGCAGAGACATTCAGTTACTTTGCCAACAAAGGTCCATCTAGTCAAAGTTATGATTTTTCCAGTAGTCGTGTATGGATGTGAGAGTTGGACCATGAAGAAAGCTGAACACGAAAGAATTATTGCTTTTGAACTGTGTTGCTGGAGAAGACTCTTGAGAGTTCCTTGGACTGCAAGGAGATCCAACCAGTCCAATCGTAAAGGAAATCAGTCCTGAATATTCATTGGAAGGACTGATGCTGAAGCTGAAACTCCAATGCTTTCACCTGATGCAAAGAACTGACTCAGTGGAAAATACCCTAATTCTGGGAAAGACTAAAGGCAGGAGGAAAAGGGGAAGACAAAGGATGAGACAGTTGGATGTCATCATCAGCTTGATGGACATGAGTTTGAGCAAGCTCAGGGAGTTGGTGATAGACAGGGAAGCCTGGCGTGCTGCAGTCCATGGGGTTGCAAAGAGTGGGACACGACTGAGTGACTGAACTAAACTGAACTGAGGAAAGCTGGGATGTCCAGTACCTGATCTTTTGATTGTCTCTCTCCAGTGACCTGTCCCTGACTTGGTTCTCTTAGGACTCTGTCCAGGCACAGAAACGAACCTCATCAATGAAAGTCTGCTGTGAACAGAGAGGGGCAGTAGATGAATGAGTTACTTTTCTAGAAAATACATCTACATTTTAACTAACTTGCAACTAGATGAGTGACCAATTTCAAGCCAAAAGGGAGTTATTTTTTAACTGAAATCACACCCTTTGGTTGATTCAGCCTGCCTTTGTTCATGCCCCAAGTGTTACTTACAAAATGTCTCTACTTTGCTCCCTTTTCTTTTTTTATTAATTAATTTGTTTTTAATTGGAGGGTGATTGCATTACAATATTGTGTCAGTTCCTGCCATACTTCAACATGAATTAGCCATAGGTATACATATGTCTCCTCCCTCTTGAACCTCCCTCCCACCTCCCACCCCGTCTAGATTGTCACAGAGCAAAGTTTGAGCCCCCTGTGTCATATAAGAGCTTTCTACTGGCTATCTGTTTTACATATGGTAATGTATATGTTTCAGAGCTACTCTCTCCACACTTTCCTTTTTATTCTTTTTTTCTTTTTTTAAAGAACTATTTTAATTGGAGGGTAATTACTTTATAATATTGTGATGGTTTTTGCCATACCTCGACGTGAATCAGCCATCCTGAACCCCACCTCCCACCCCCTCCCCATCCCACTGGGTTGTCCCAGAGCAACGACTTTGACTGCCCTGCTTTGTGCATTGAACTTGCATGGGTCAACTGTTTTATATATGGTATACATATTTCAATGCTATTCTCTCAAATCATCCCACTCCCACCTTCTTCCACAGAGTCCAAACGTCTGTTCTTCATATCTGTCTCTTTTGCTGCCTTGCATATAGATTCGTTGTTACCATCTTTCTAAATTCCATGTATATGTGTTAGTATACTATACAGTATTTGTGTTTCTCCTTCTGACTTATTTCACTCCGTATAACAGGCTCCAGTTTCACCTACCTCATTAGAGCTGAGTCAAATGGCATTCCTTTTTATAGCTGAGTAGTATTCCATTGTGTAAATGTACCACAACTTCCTTATCCATTTGTCTGCCAGTGGACATCTAAGTTGCTTCCATGTCCTAGCTGTTGTAAAAAGTGCTGCAATGAACATTGGGGTACATGTGTCTCTTTCACTTCTGTTTCCTTGGTGTGTATGCCCAATAGTGGAATTGCTAGGTTGTATGATGCTTTTGAACTGTGGTGTTAGAGAAGACTCTTGAGAGTCCCTTGGACTGCAAGGAGATCCAACCAGTCCATCCTAAAGGAGATCAGTCCTGGGTGTTCATTGGAAGGACTGATGCTAAAGCTGAAACTCCAGTACTTTGGCCACCTCACACGAAGAGTTGACTCATTGGAAAAGACTCTGATGCTGGGAGGGATTGTGGGCAGGAGGAGAAGGGGACGACAGAGGATGAGATGGCTGGATGGCATCACTGACTCGATCGACGTGAGTTTGGGTGAACTCCAGGAGATGGTGATGGACAGGGATGCCTGGTGTGCTGTTATTCATGGAGTTGCAAAGAGTCAGACACGATGAGCGACTGAACTGTACTGAACTGACGGCAGTTCTATTCCCAGTTTTTTAAGGAATCGCCGCACTGTTCTCCATAGTGGCTGTACCAGTTTAAGAGGGCTCCTTTTTTCCACACCCTCTCTAGCATTTATTGTTTGTATACTTTTGATGATGGCCATTCTGACCAGTGTGAGATGATACCTCATAATGGTTTTGATTTGCATTTCTCTAATGATGAGTGACGTTGAGCATCTTTTCATGTGTTTATTAGTCATCTGTGTATCTTCTTCGGAGAAATGTCTATTTAGTTCCTTTGCCCACTTTTTGATTAGGTTGTTCATTTTTCTGGTATTGAGCAGTATGAGCTACTTGCATATTTTGGAGATTAATTCTTTGTCAGTTGTTCCCTTTTGTTCTTAACACTATTTCTCTGATGATGATATTCATTCTAGTTCATTGAAGAAACTTTAAAGAGAAGCAAACAGAAGGAAGTGTAAGTCTCTCAGAGTAATCTTCCTACATGGCAGTAACCACTAAAGACTTTATATAAATTGTCTTTTTTTTTCTATATATGTACATGAACTACATCTGAATATAAGGCAAAAAGGGGTTTTGTTTAGCCAGCTATTATCCATCTTAAAAGTGGGTATTGTCTTATCTTCAGGTTCCTACAAAGTCTCTCATATAAGGGGCATTCTCTTTATAATTGTATTTTGAGCAACAGAGTACTGTTTGGACAAAGACTTGTTATCCTGAAATCACCCCTATCAGTGCAAGTTTTGGGTCTTTGTAGAAGTCACATGGTTGAATTGCTCTAAAAGTAAGTGATGAAAGCATGACCATCCTACCTGAAAACATGACTTCACAGGCTGGGTTGGATACCATCAAGGACATCTTTAAATGAGCACTTTTAAGAGCAATGGAGATCACATACAGATCAAATAATAATACCAGTTTTCTTAATCGGAATCAAATGTGTATTTCTCACTCAGGATAAAATTTTCAGAGACAGCATCACCTACTAAGTCAAAGAGTCTGTCACTGACAGTGAGAAGTATTTGATGATTAGAAAGGAATTCTACCGAAAACATTGAAGATGAGTGTATAATGCTTGAACAACACTTTTACATAAAATATGACTTCAAAAAATATTACAAACCAATCAATTATTCTATATGGATTCAACTTGTAATATGAATATGAAGTAAATATCATATTTTTATCACATTCCTAAAAGTTTATAAACTCGAGTTAGCAAAACTTTTCTTTACTGTTTTTGTATTCTCATTGATAAAATGGAAGATCTTTTACTTGAGGCTACCTTATATTCAAGTATATGTGGTAATATATGTTCTTTGATTTTTAAACAAAAAATAGGATCACAATACACATTTTGTTTTGTAATTCCTTTTTATGCTTTATATGGTAGGGCTTTCCTGGTGCCTCAAGACAGTAAAAATCTGCCTGCAATGCAGTAGACCCAGGTTCAATCCCTAGGTCGAGAAGATTCCTTCAATCATGACTGCTTTCCGTGACTTAATCTTATTAACCACCTCCTTTCTAATGGTTACATTAGAATGACCGGATCAGCATTTCTCAACCAATCCCCTCTTGTTAAATGGGGAAGGGTTTTTCCCCACTTACTGGTTAATAATCTTGATGAATATCTACATATATAGGTCTCTTAAATATTTCCATGGCTATTTTTCTGAAGCTAAGTTTCTAGAAATGAAATTGCTGGGTTGGAGCCTTACAAAATTTTAAGGTATTTAATATCAATTGCTAGGTTGTACCAACCAGTAATACTTTGATTATATTTTAGGAAACCATTTAATTATTGTCCCCTTGTGACAATGTCTTAATTAATTCTTAGTAGCTCTTTTATGAAATCGTTTTTTTGCTGTCCAAAATGTTTGTTCTGTCTCCCTCCTTCCTTCTTCACACCTCAGGCCACTGGATTAGTATTAAATACAGGTTAGAGGATTTCATGTCTGTTTTGTTGTCCAAAGCTATTGATTGAAAATATTTGCTACCACTGGGCTCAGTGAGATGTCTCTGTAGCACCATGTGATATATTACCCCTTTTCTGTGAATGACATTAAATCATTAGAAAACAGCACTGAGTCCTATGAGATCAAGGACCTAAATGACTTTTCTTAAATGCAGAAGAGTGCTATTATTGCACTTTACCATAATAGGGCTCTTTTTGTTTCCATTTGCATTTGCTCCTGATCTTTATATTATACAGCCTCAGAAAATAAGGAAGCTTGCAAAACCTTCATTATATCAGAGAGAGATTGCTAGTTGGCCACCAAAGAGCTTCCTTTTCCTTCTTCACCAGTTACCTGAAAGCCACATTGCTGCAGGCCAAAAGCCGTGTTCCCCAGCTTCCTTGGCCATGGCTTGGTTATGTCCAGTGATATGTAAGAAGTTCTAGGAAGTCTTAGAAAGGATAGATCACACCCTTCTCCACCCCTTTCTCCATCTCCTTCCTTGGAGTGTAAGTGTGATGGCTAGAATACCAGCACCGTTTTGGACTTAGAGGAGGAGGAGGACCACGTCGTATTACTGATGGAAAGGAAAGAACATGGTTCCTGATGAAAGAGAAACCTCCATATGGTCCTTCCTGACCCTGATTTCTTTTCTATGAAAGCAAAATAAACTCTGCTATTTAAACCCCTATTTTGTAGGGACTCTTTTACCGAGAGTCTGGCATAATTCTATCTAAAACAAGGATCTTAATAATTTTATGACCATCTGTCTTCCTATTCTCTTTCCTATATTGATTTTCTTTTTCTTATCTTATTAACTGAAAGGGGTTCCTTAACAGAAATAGGGGCCCCCAATCATGTAGAAGTACAGTGGGTATTGTTCATATGGCAAATAAGGACAGCCTCAGGACGCTGCTTTACATAATCATATTTCCTGTGTCTATTTACATGTGCTGTTTGAGGCTGGTTGATTTGTTGAATGACCCCTCCCTTCCTCCTCTTTTCCCCAAGAAAAGAAGCGAGAGTGGTCCATATGCAGAACTCACCAGAACATAGCTCTGTCTGAAAATAGGAGGGATGTCGGCCCCCTGGAGAATGAGGAAGCGGTTTGCTGAAACTGACAGCCCCAAGTAGTGAGCCTGCAACTTCATGGGACCTGCCACCCTAACTGTGAACCAGTTGTAGGCTGCATTTGTCTACCTCCATGCTCACTTTTCTTACTAACATTATCTGTGAATGTTTTTAGGTTTACCCAACTCTTTCACCCAACAGTTCAAGACACGCAACATTTTACGCAAAACATTACTATTACAAAGCTGAATCAGGAATTCCCTGGTGGTCCAATACTTAGGACTTTGCCTTCCAATGCAGGGGATTAGGGTTCCATCCCTGGTCAAGAAGCTGAGATCCCACATGACTTATGGCCAAAAAACAAATAAAGCAGAAGCAATATTGTAATAAATTCAGTAAAGACTTTAAAATGGTCCACATTTTAAAAAAAAATCATTAAAAAAAAGCTGAATCAGGTAGATGATGTGGGGTGGGAGGTGGGAGGGGGCTTCGGCATTGGGAGATTGTGTTCACCTGTGGCTGATTCATGTCAATGTATGGCAAAACAAATACAGTATTGTAATTTAAAAAATAAATAAATAAATAAAAATTTTTAAAAAGCTGAATCATGAGAATCATGGCAAAGAATAAATAAAAGAAGACAGAAAAATATGAAAGCATGGAGAAAGGAACGAAGATCAGAAAATTCCAGATTTCAGTCACGGATATACAGTAGCACTGTAAACAAGGCTTTTAAAATCTGGTGACGTAGCAAGAACATCCTTTGATGCCTCTTTTTCAGTGAAGTCACCTTAAAAGCAAACAAGGAAGCCGAGTAGGCATATCCTGTTTATGCATCTTGTTAAGTGTGTGTGCAGGGAAGCTGACGAAACCTACTGAGTATTCTTTCAAAAATGCAAACCTGCTTCTATCCTGGCACCTCCTACTCAAAGTCAGCAGGATGAACTTCACCCCACCAGTCTTCCCACCCTTGCTTTCTTATTACTAGATCATGTGGTACATGAATTAATACAGTCATTGAAGTGGGTTACAGGCACTGTGTTTACTATGTCCTACTTCAGTGTGTGTTTCACTTCCTGATAGCTTTCCTGATAGCTCTGTTGAGGGTTATTACTTAGTGGCAAGGGGTTGGTGGAGCTGAAGGGGTAAGCTTATAAATCATGCTTTCTTAGATTAATTAATATGTTCTAGCTCCTAGGAAGTGTCTTCTTGCACGCTTAAAGAATTTGCTTCAATTATTTATATTGGCATGTAGTCTCCAAATGACGGTGTGATTTTTCAAGGGTTTTTCAAAGAAAGGCTTAAGCAGATCCTTTTTCTCTACCCATTATTATCCTTGTCTGTGTGTCCCTGATCATTTAAACTGACTTTGACTGTTCCGTTCAGGTCTGTGTTTCTCCCTCTTGTCTCTGATTAAATCTAGAAGAAGCCTTTGGTTCTGAGAATGTGTGTCCTGGGCTTCATGGCATCTGTATATGGAAAGTGAGAGCAGAAGTAGTAACGTCCTAGACTATCAGACTCGGAGAATCTCAGAAGACGTCATCACCTCTTACACATTTTTTAAAGATTTTTTTTTTTAATATGGACCATTTTTAAAAATCTTTATTGACTTTGTTACCATATTGCTTCTGTTCTGTGTTTTGGTTTTTTGACCATAAGGCATGTATAGGATCTTAGCGCCCCAACCAGGGATCAAACCCACGTCCTCTGCTTTGGAAGGCAAAGTCTCAACCACTGGACTACCAGCGAAGTCCTCACCTCTTATATTTTATAATCTCCTCCCAGCAAGGTGGGATCCTTTGTCCCATCACATAAGAGTAGATTTAAGCCTCGGCCACCTGGTCCTTCCCACTGTCCCACCCCACCTGGCTTTGTGAGACAACAGCCGAAGCTCTTTAGAAGTCTGGGCATCAGGTCCTTCCTGGTTGAGAATTGCCTTGGAATATATCATCCTGATGGGAAAAAGCACTGGAGAATTATAGAATCTCAGAGGCTTCTCCAAGATAATTCACTTTCAGCTGTTCTCAGTAAAAGCCACATAAAAATGTCCAACAAATCATAGAAAAAATGACCTCATGGAGTAGTGTTTAGCCATAAACCGGACTAAAAATCTGTTCATCCAGAGAGAGAACTATGTAGAAGATCTTTTCAAAAGTTTGACAAGTAAGAAAAATGAGGAGGATAGAGTGACAAGGTGTCCAGTTTGGTTCCCACTGTCTTTCTGGGAAGGAGTCAAGAAATGGTGTGGATTCTGTTCTCCTGGCCCCAGCCTCATTTTCAATTTTCTCGGAATATGTTCCTTTGAAGTTTAAGCTGATAGATTGATGGAATCTTTAGATGATTGAAAGCCATCCTGTTTCACTGAAACACAGGTGCTTTTCTTCAGTCCAGCAGGAGCATCTGAGCTCTCTCCTTGGGTGTTTGCAGAGAGAGCTAGTCTACCTTGTGAGGCGTGCACAACCCCTGTGTGGTTCACTTCACTCGCCTGGCAGCCAAGGAGGAGTTTAATAACATGTTACTGTGCAAATTTCTTAGAGGATATTGTGTCTTGGGTTTGAATCGGCACATGGAGGTCAGGCCAGCCTGGTCCTCTGTCTGTCTGTGGCATGTTGCACTCCTTGTGGCTTCACTCAAGCAGGCATTGTGTGTGTGTCTTGATGCTGGGGTCACAGGATGACTTGGTACAAAAGAACTGCCTCACTTTCAGAAGGGGTCCGGTTAGTCTGCAAGTTCCTGTTTAAAATGGGAATCTGGTCTAGGTTTTTGCATATGTGTCAGTTCTGTGCATAAGGCCAAGTCTTTCTCACATACTTGTTTCCTTATATCCTGTTTCTTTGTGGGACACTTAAATAACATGACTTAGTACTCATTTTGTTGCTCATGTTGCAACATGATTTTTTTACTCACTTTGTCCTGGCAACCTCTTTCTTCTGCTTTTTGCTGCTTCTGTAGAAGTAATTTAGTTATTTTTTTAAAAAACCTTCTTAATCGTTAGATTTTTAGGAGAACAGTCCTGATAGTATGAAGTGCCGTTTGCAGTTATTCTGTTCATTGCTATCAGCTTTACTTAATTTTGCCAGCCACGTCCCCTCTCCTTCCCATTTACCATAGCCATCATCTGTATCACCTGTATAGGCGGGGTGCAAAGGAGTATGTCAGTGAAGGAACATTGACTTTCAGGATGCCTTCTATGTGTAAGGCTTTTTATATATTGAACCCTGATCAAATCAAACATTTGAGGTAAGAATTGCCAAACCCACTTTGCAGATACGGCAGTGGAGGCCAAAGAGAGTAAAATGACTCGCCAAAGGCTTTTCATCTCCTACTGCAGTTGATTGGGCTTCTTTGGGGGCTCAGCAGGAAACAATCCGCCTGCAATGCAGGAGACACAGGAGACGTGAGTTCAATTCCTGGGTCAGGAAGATCCCCTGGAGGAGGGCATGGCAACCCATTCCAATATTCTTGCCTGGAGAATCCCATGGTCAGAGGAGCCTGGTGGGCTGCAGTCCATGGGGTCTGCTCTTTGGGGTTACAAAGAGTCGGACACAACTGAAGCGACTGATCATGCTTGCACTGCAGTTTGTCAGGATTTGAAACTGGATCTCTCTGACTCCAAAGTGAGGTGCTTCCTCCCGGGTCACGTTCATGTAACAGTGCCTCTTTGACCAGTCCTATTTGTCTGTAGTAGAACTGATCCTGAAAGTGTTTTAAAAAAAAAAAAAGCATAGGAAAGTAAGATAGGTACCTCTGGAGGTGAAGAAATGCGGCCTAAGCAATAGCAACAGCAGAATGATGTGAGGGTTACAGCTTCGGACTGTGTTTGCAAGACTGGCTGATCACAGACAGGAAAGGGGGCCCTCTTTCTGGGTGATATCTTTGGATGAGTAACTAGTCTTAGGGAAATTCAGGAAGCTTAGGGAAAGTGATGAGAGAGAAAAGAGAAGGGACAGAGCACTGAAAAGCAATGAGCAGCGAAGATGAAAAATTGGGGTGATCAGCTGGCTGTAGCCAAGACAAGAAGCCCCAGTGGAGGGGGCCACAGGCCCAGGGCAGTTGATGGGAGCCTGTCATGGAGACTCTGTATCATCAGTGCCCCATTGACCATGAGACCCAAGTCAGTACATAAATGCTTGGTAAGTGAGGGAATCCATAGGAGGAGGGTTGTAAGAGAAGGTAGCAAGAGAAGATGAGGCTTGTCACTAATCTTGACTGTAACATTTCAAGGTTGTTTGTGACCAGAATTCTGATCAACATTAAACATTCAGTAAAACTTGGAGAAAAATGGTAGGCTGGGGTCATGGGTGCAGAAGCAGCATCATTTTCTGAACTCATAGCACAGATTTTCAAGATCTGATGTGAGAGAGAGATGGGTGAGTGAGTAGAGGGAATGAGAAGAGAACAAAGCTTCACTGTGTTGATGATGAACAAGGCAGAAATACTGTTTTGGTTGGCTTTGTTGGATTGGATGACGATGACAGCAACAATACGGAAAATGTTTGTACAGTAAGAAAACTACATTGAAGAAAAGCAGGGCTGCTTCCATAGCCTTCATTCCTTAACTTCAGTCTCATTGTTGCAAAAATGTGGTCACAGCATGCTGCCTGAGAGATGATGGTATTCCAAGGGCATCGCTCCTTTCGGGGAGGAGACAAATGATTCAGAAGTAAGGGTGCTGCCGAAGTGATTGTACACACGTCAGTCTCAGGACCTATTTATTCCACATTTCATACCATCTACTCCTTGTCTGTATCTGTCGTATATCCCAATAATTGATTTCTAGAAACCCAAGGCCCCAGATCTCCAGCTTGCCCTCCTAACTAAGCTGATAGGGAGGAATTGACCCAGCTCTTTCTCACTCCCTCAAGGGCCTTGACCGAAGCAAATACCTGTTCTTTGCACAAGATTTCTATTCAGCCAGAGCACACAGCTTTCAGTTTAGGCATAAACTCATCTAACAAGCTCCTCCACCTCCACTCCCAACCCTTCCCGTCAGTTAAGAAGACCTGGTTTCTGTAACATAGAAGTTTCCCTTTGGAGGCCAGCATTCTGGAGATGGTTTTCACTCAGATTATTCTCTGTGCACTGCCTATCCTGCTTCATAACTATTGCTCTCCCAACAAAATGTTACCTCAGAGCCCTGACCTGAACTGTGAGCCCAGCTCCACCATCCATTCTGGGTTAACACCTGCCTCGTTGAAACCCATCCACCAGAAAGGACTCCTCCCTGTCCATCTTTTTGTAACGAAAGACCTACCCTCATTTCTATCCATGCCCAGGTTGATACTATGCCCAAACAGGTCAGTGATGGGCTCCATCAGAAAAAATATTGTACAATATGAAATGGGTTCTGCTATGCTTAGTTGCTCAGTCATGTCCAACTCTTTGTGACCCCATGGACTGTATAGCCCACCAGGCTCCTCTGTCCATGGGGATTCTCCAGGCAAGAATACTAGAGTGGGTTGCATGTCTTCCTCCAAGGGATCTTCCCAATCCAGGGAATGAACCCAGGTCTCCCACATTGCAGGCAGGTTCTTGACCATCTGAGCCACTAACAAAGCCCAAGAATATGGGGATGGGTAGCCTAAGCCTTGTCCAGGGGATCTTCCTGACTCAGGAATCGAACCAGGGTCTCCTATATTGCAGGTGGATTCTTTACCAACTGAGCTACTAGGGAAACCCCAATATGCAATATATCTAAATAAAAACTGATTAAAAGTGAAGTCATGTGTTTAAAATGTTTAGGGAAAAATGTGCTTCTGTAGGGGAATTCTTTTATTTCCTCCCTCTCCCTCCCTTACGTTACTGAATTATAACTCAACTCCATAGTTATTACTAGACTTAACATCGCTAAGGGTGTTTGGCAGTGTTGAAGATTTGCTGGCAGGAGAAGTACTGAATTCTGAGTTCACTGAATTCCGTTGTGTCATCTACCCTGAGGGAGCCAGTGATGTCTCTGCTGATTTTACTTTTGCATTTCATTTAGATTCCCTTCCTGAGTTCTCCTAAGGACATAAATAAAAAGAAGTCTTTATTTATTGAAGTGGCTCCATGGGTTGTGAAGGAGGAGGAGGAGGACAAGGGATAGGGTAGGCAGAGATGATACAAAGAAAGAGAAAATATAGTCTTCTGGGAGCGATGAGAAATTCAGCTGAGGAGAGAAGAAATTAATGGATTTGTATTGGAATAGCATTAAAGCAGTAAACATTATAAAAGAGGTCACCAGGAGGAATACCACTTATCACCAAGTGACTGATCAGGGTTGCACGTCCTCCTGGAGAGGCCAGAGCTGCCTTCCTGGAGGAAACATGCCTTACCTGAACCCTGGGGGATAGCCAGATTAAAATGGGCTTGGATGTGAGCAGGGGATGAGGTTAGTGCAGAGCAAAAGTGAAAAACAGGATTGGAGGGGCAGCTTGGTTACCCCATTATTGAGGGCCACGAATACAAGCTGAGTTTTGAGTTGTCCCTGGAAAAGGCCATTGTGATAACCTGGAAGTGGTGGCCTAGACAACTGGTGGGGGCAGAAGCCAGAGGCTCAAGCCCCGTCAGGAAGTTTTTCTGAAGGTGTAGCTGTGTCTGGACAGACCAGAGGAGTGGGAAGGACCCTGCACAAAAATGGTAATGGTAGGAGTAGAAGGTAGAAGTAGAAGTGAAAGGCACATATCAAGGGAGTAGTCAGTGGGAATTTGGTAAATATTGATGGAGTCAGGATGGAACAAGAGAGAGAAATCAGAGAAGACCCAGGGTTCTGAGTCTGGATTCCTGAAAGCATGCGAGGTAGAAGCATGGATGAAAGCACAGGAAAGTGAGATGTGTGGCTGTTATTTATAAGGTGGTATTGTTCTGGTGCTTCCATTAGATCTGCTAGAAACCCTGTAGGGGCTGTGACCCCACTAGAAGAATAATATTCTGCCTTAGGAAAAAGTAGATGAAGACCAAGTCAGGTTGACCCACATTACAATATACATACCTGTTCACCCACTGTTTGTAGCTGGAACTCACAGCCACTTGGAGAGGAGTATAGTTTATCTTCTTCAACCAGGTGAGATGTCTAGGATCGAGATAACTTCCTCTCTTAACCACTTACCACTCTATCATAACCATTCTTTCTGCTAAGTCATAGTAGCATGTTTTCATTTACTTTTTAGTAGCCAGCAATGTGCCTAGTGGCCATTAAGCCTGGATGTGGTCGTGTCCATCATCAACAAGGGTAACATTCCTTTTGATATCCAGGCATGAAAGTAATGCCAAGGAGAAGCAGTCTCTGAAGCTCTCTTTCTGTGTAGTTTAGGAAAGGTGTCCCTTTCATTGGCTGGCATTACAATAATGAGCATCATTTCTCAGTTGTGAGTGAAGGCAACTTGCTCTGTGTATGTGGACTTGGCACTGTCTTGTGTGTGGCAGCTAGCCCACTGACCTCATCATTTGGATTCCCCGTTCTTGTAGTGGAACCAGCACCACAAAAGTGAAATGCTGTATTTTCCAGAGTCACCCTACATGTGATTGTTTACAATGACATAATGCTTTAAACGTTAGTTCATCCCTCCCCAAATGGCCACAAATGTGGTGGTTTGAAGGGTGAGCTCATGTGGAAGAAAAGGATGCAGACTGTCCGTAATAAAGGGTTCGATGAATCACTGCAGACTGTGCTTCTGGAGCTCACCTATCCATTCAGAAGTGTTGGCTGAAATTTAGGCCGTTAGAAGCAGAAAGTTTAGAATCCTGATGGCTGCCCCTGGGTCTCAGCAGGTCGGTGTCTTTTTCAGCTACTTTGGGAGAAGCTACTGCATTTTGAAATAGTTACAACATGAGGAGTTGACTGCCCAAAGGTGACCCTCTTTTTGAATCCAGTCTGCAGTGTACCAGGCATAAGTGTCATCACCAATAAGAAAATGATGCCTCATAAACTCGTCTAGGTCAACAGCTAACACGCAGGTCTCCAGGCAGCCTGTGAGTGTGGAGAGGATCACCTGCTCAGAATTCACTGAACGTTCACGTATCACAGAATCCATCTTCACATATTGGCTTTTGGGGTCAAACTTCCTTATTACTGGTAAAGAAAGAAAGTGAAGTCGCTCAGTCGTGCCCGACTCTTTGTGACCCCATGGACTGTAGCCTTCTACATTCCTCCATCCATGCGATTTTCTAGGCAAGAGTACTGGAGTGGGTTGCCATTTCCTTCTCTGGAGGATCTTCCTGACCCAGGGATTGAACCTGGGTCTCCCGCACTGTAGGCAGATGCTTTACTGTCTGAGCCACCAGGGAAGTCGGTAAATGCCAGTATAATCAGCTAGTTGCTTCTCTCTTCTCCCCAGGGGTCATTCTGAGAATCTTCTCTTGGATTTTCCCAGGTTGGGCTAGTTGGTACCTATGTGAAGGTTAGTTTTCTGCGTGTATGTGTGCTCAGCTGCTTCAGTCGTGTGTGACTTTTTGTGACTCTGTAGGCTGTAGCCCACCAGACTCCTCTGTCCATGGGATTCTGCAGGCAAGAATACTGGAGTGGATTGTCATGCTATCCTCCAGGGGATCCTCCTGACTCAGGGATCGAACTCGAATCTTCTGCATCTCCTGTATTGCAGGCGGATTATTTACCACTGAGTCCTGGGGAAGCCCGGAAGGAGTGGTGAAAGTGAAAGTGAAGTTGCTCAGTTGTGTCCAACTCTTTGCGACCCCCTGGACTGTAGCCCACCAGGCTTCTCCATCCATGGGATTCTCCAGCCAAGAATACTGGAGTGGGTTACCATTTCCTTTTCCACCAAAAGACTGCAGTAATAATAACATCCAGGCAACCTGTGTGTCTGAAAAAAATTTTCATGTTCCTTATTGAATACTCACAAACAACTCTGTGAACCGGGAAGTTCAGCTGAACTCTACAGATGAGAAAATGGAAGTTCAGAGATTAACTTCAAGTCAAAGAACTAGCCAGGTGGAGGGTCAGGATCCTAACCAGACCTGTCTGCATTCAAATTCTATATCCTTACTCCTCCACATTCACATGAGAAGAGGCTTTGGATCCAGGATATGGCTTCTGGGTGTTCCATCATGGTAAATCAGGGTGCTGACTGGAGCTGGTTGTTCACAGTTTACACTGGTTTACACTGGAGTGACGGAGAAGGCAATGGCAACCCACTCTAGTACTCTTGCCTAGAAAATCCCATGGACAAAGGAGCCTGGTAGGCTGCTGTCTGTGGAGTCATAGAGAATCGGACACGGCTGAGCGACTTCACTTTCACTTTTCACTTTCATGCATTGGGGAAGGAAATGGCAACCCACTCCAGTGTTCTTGCCTGGAGAATCCTAGGGACGGAGGAACCTGGTGGGCTGCCGTCTCTAGGGTCGCACAGAGTCGGGCATGACTGAAGCAACTTAGCAGCAGCAGCAGCATACTGAGGTGAAACCACTGAAGATGATAGAAGGATACTGGTTCCAGACTCAGTTGCTCACAGTTCCAATCCTGTCACTTTTTGTTAACTGTTGTAGCCTTAAGCAAGTTACCTAATCTCTTGGAGCCTCAGTATCCACCTTGGAAAATGAGAATAACAGAACCCCAGGCTCTCAAGGTTTTGGAAGTGGACCTCAGAGATATTATGACTTTGGTTCCAGACCACTGCAACAAAGGGAAGAGTGCAATAAAGGAAGTCACACAGTTGTGTTCTTTTCATTTCCCAGTACATACATATAAGTTATGTTCACACTATACTGTAGCCTGTTAAATGTGCAATAACATTACGTCTAATAAAACTTTGAACATAACCTTAATTAAAAACTACTTTGCTTCTGAAAAATGCCAGCCATCATCTGACAACACAGGGTTGCCAACCAACATCCTATTTGTAAAAAGACAGTATCTGCCAAGTATAATAAAGCAAAGTATAATAAAACAAGATGTGCCCGCATTGGATGAGTCTACATACATAAAAGCACACAGAACAATGCCCAGCAGAGACAAAATGCTTTGGCAGTGTTAGCGCTGGGTCAGCATCACCATCATTGGTGGGACCAGTTTTTCTAATGCATGACTTTCACCATCAAGCCAGCCTCTTGCTGGCTACAGATTTAAACACTTGAATACTGGGCTGGACTATTCAGGTTAAACAGACCACTTTATCCTAGATTTCCAGGCACTCTGAGAACCCTTCTCTCCTCTGTGTTTTAAGACTTCTCTGTGCATCTCATCCTTTAACAGGAATACCACCAACTCAAGGAATAGTCTAAGAAACCCCCAAGACTCAGGGGGATGACTACTTTATCCCACCAGTCATTTCTTTACTAAAATGACTCTTTCCTCTGCGTTCTTCCTGATACCAAACCAGAGGGGAGTTTCATGATGATGAAGAATGAGAGGGAGGGAAAAGGATGGGCCAAGAAGGGGATGAGTAAGAAAACTGGAAGAGCTCTCTGGGGACCTCTGGACTGTGGCTGGGGCAGTAAAGATGGGGGTGAGGGGCTTGTGTAAAAAACATCCCTGGGGAATCAGAATATTTCCCATTCACAGTTTTCCTTTGGGTCAGCTCCATACAAACTTTATTTTCAACAGATATTAATCCATAAATGTAGCCTACCTAAAGACAGCTCTTGCATTGCTTAGTTTTGACATAAAGAGCAATTTGTGATCCCAGGAAGCACAGTTACCGTTGTCCTCCAGTCTCCATGGGGGTTGGTTCCAGGATTCCCTCAGTTACCAAAATTCACAGGTGCTCGAGTCCCTTATAGAAAATGGCATATTATCTGCATCTAACCTGCTTGGTGGGCTGCCGTCTATGGGATCGCACAGAGTTGGACACGACTGAAGCGACTTAGCAGCAGCAGCAACCTATGCACATTCTCCTGTATATTTTAAATAATCTCTAGACTACTTATAGTACCCAATACAGTGTCAATGCTATGCAAATAGTTGCCAGCATATAGCAAATTTAAGTTTTGTGCTTTGTGGAACTTTCTGGAACTTTTTCCCCCCAAATCTGTTCAACTTGTGTTTGGTTGATTCTGGGTGGCGAACCTGAAGATCCAGAGGACCAGTTGTAGTAGTCTTCATTTTCTAAGGCACGTGACTCCTCACACAGAAGACACACTGCCCAACCAAAAAAAAAAAAAAAACCAAAAACCTTCAAACACAACACCTTGACCACACAGCACAGCGCTGAGCCAGCCAGAGACTGTAAAACATCAGAGAGAGAAGCCCAAATATTTGCTGTCCCACCCGGCTTCTTTCTTCACTCTAATTATCTCAAGTGGCTGAAGATCACTGAATCACACTGCATTCTTTCTGACTTTAACGTAAATCATCTGTGAGCTAGTGAATGGTATCTCCCCAGCCTCCCTGAAGTCCTAATAGGTAACAGAGTGTTGTTTTAATCTTATGGTTACCAAACGGGAAGGAAACCTGGGTCTCCTGCATTGCAGGCAGGTTCTTTACCACTATGCCACCGGAAGTCCCTAAAGGGGAAAGAGGAGTATGGAGAAATTAGAACTTTGTGAGTAACATATACACACTACTATATAGAAATTGGATAACCAACAAGGACCTACTATATAGCCCAGGGAACTGCATTCAGTATTTTGCCATAACCTATAATGGAGAGAATCTGAATAAGAAAAGGTATATACGCATGTGTGTGTGTGTGTAACTGAACCACTTTGTGGTACACCTGAATGTAACACAACATGGTGAATCAATTATTTGTGCCTTGTGAAACCTGAGGAGGTACCCTGGCACCAAGGCTAGCGCTACAGGGAGGGGCTCTGGAAGGGAGAACTACCACCATGTCCAGTTGTCACTGAGGCTGCGTGAGAGGCTCAGCACCCCCGCATCCCCTCAAAACCAGGGCCCACCTTCCTCTCGCACCCTGAGCCATCACCCCCAGAATGGGCCGTCCTCACCTGCAGGGTGGCATTCAGCCTCTCAGACACAGCTCCTGGTTTCTCTTGGAAGCAACTCTGGATGTTGTATGGGCTGGAAAAGAGGGAAAGCGTGTTGCTTTTTTTATCTAACAACTTATAACTGTGTCAACACATAAGACAGTCTGTCAAAGCTTTCTTCTCAGTGTTGCCGCTGTGAATTAATTTTGAGCGGCACTTGTGAGCAGTGAACGCTTTGCGGTGTGAACAACTCTTTGTGCGAGAGGAGTTGGCAGCAACTCGCTGTCCCTGTCCCCACCCCAACCCCGTAAGCGGGGAAGGGACAGAGGATGCCTCTTCCCCAGCTCGTCAGGTTGACTGGGCTTGGAGGAGCAAAAATTGGCCTCCATGCTCATGTTGTGATTCTGTCTTATTTGACCACTGGGCTGTCAGATCCTCAGACTGGAGAACAGCCTTGGTGCAGAGTTGAGAATCCGCAGGACGAGGCCTGATCGGCATGTTCTGATCATGTCCAGCCAGTGCATGACATCTGAACCTCATTTTTTTTAGTTGTTTCTGAGCCAGAAACCTGTTCTACACCCAGTGAAGTGCACATAACTCTTCTCTTTCCTCAAGAGTGAACATTGGAAGACAGGTGTTCCTTTTCAGAGGCGAACCCACTGTTTCACCTAAACCAGGCGTCTGGCTGCCTTTTACTATTTTAGAATTGGTTCTAGAGTGAATGGTCCACATCACTTTTGCCCTTAAATTATTCAAGAAGGTATCACCGTTTAAGATCAAGACAAAAAGACTCAATAATACATGTGCCAAACACTGAGAGAGATCTTTCATAGTTTTTACACTGATTTACTCTGAAGTTAAATTTTTTTTTTCAACCTTATTCACAGAGGTAGAATAGCCATTCACTTCACTTAGGTCATTATACACACACACACACACACACACACACACACACACACGTGCATGCTCAATTGCTCAGTCATGTCAGACTCTGTGATCCTTTAGACTGTAGCCCACTAGGCTTCTCTGTCCATGGGATTCTCCAGGCAAGAATACTGGAGCAGGACTTATGCAACCCAACTTCAGAAAAATAAACGAACCAATAAAAAAATGGGCCAAAGAACTAAATAGGCAGTTCTCCAAAGAAGACATACGGATGGCTAACAAACACATGAAAAGATGTTCAACATCACTCATTATCAGAGAAATGCAAATCAAGACCACAATGAGGTACCATTTCTCACCAGTCAGAATGGCTGCGATCCAAAAGTCTACAAGCAATAAATGCTGGAGAGGATGTGGAGAAAAGGGAACCCTCTTACACTGCTGGTGGGAATGCAAACTAGTACAGCCACTATGGAAAACAGTGTGGAGATTCCTTAAAAAATTGCAAATAGAACTGCCTTAGGACCCAGCAATCCCACTGCTGGGCATACACACCGAGGAAACCAGAATTGAAAGAGACACATGTACCCCAATGTTCATTGCAGCACTGTTTATAATAGCCAGGACATGGAACCAACCTAGATGTCCATCAGCAGATGAATGGATAAGAAAGCTGTGGTACATATACACAATGGAGTACTACTCAGCCCTTAAAAAGAATAAATTTGACTCAGTTCTAATGAGATGGATGAAATTGGAGCCGATTATACAGAGTGAAGTAAGCCAGAAAGAAAAACACCAATACAGTATACTGACACATATATATGGAATTTAGAAAGATAGTAATGATGACCCTCTATGTGAGACAACAAAAGAGACACAGAGGTATAGAATGGACTTTTGGACCCTGAGGGAGCGGGAGGGGGTGGGAAGATTTGGGAGAATGGCATTGAAACATGTATAGTATCTTGTAAGAAACGAAGCGCCAGTCTATGTTCAATGCAGGATACAGGATGCATGGGACTGGTGCACAGGATTATCCAGGGAGATGATATGGGGTGGGAGGTGGGAGGGGGCTTCGGCATTGGGAGATCGTGTTCACCTGTGGCTGATTCATGTCAGTGTATGGCAAAACAAATACAGTATTGTAATGTAGAATAAAGTAAAAAAAAAAAAAAAAAAGAATACTGGAGCAGGTTGCCATATCCTCCTCCAGGGGATCTTCCTGATCGAAGGATCCAACACACATCTACACTTCCTGAATTGCAGGCAGATTCCTTTTCAGAGGCGAACCCACTGTTTCACCTAAACCAGGCGTCTGGCTGCCTTTTACTATTTTAGAATTGGTTCTAGAGTGAATGGTCCACATCACTTTTGCCCTTAAATTATTCAAGAAGGTATCACCGTTTAAGAGCAAGACAAAAAAACTCAACAGTACATGTGCCAAACACTGAGAGAGATCTTTCACAGTTTTTACACTGATTTACTCTGAAGTTAAATTTTTTTTTTTCAATCTTATTCACAGAGGTAGAATAGCCATTCACTTCACTTAGGTCATTATACACACACACACACACACACACACGTGCATGCTCAATTGCTCAGTCATGTCAGACTCTGTGATCCTTTAGACTGTAGCCCACTAGGCTTCTCTGTCTATGGGATTCTCCAGGCAAGAATACTGGAGCAGGTTGCCATTTCCTCCTCCAGGGGATCTTCCTGATTGAAGGATCCAACACACATCTACACTTCCTGAATTGCAGGCAGATTCTTTACCTCTGAGCTATCAGGGAAGCCTATACACACACACACACACACACACACACGTATATATACTTATATGTATGAAATGTTCGCTATTACTCTTTTTCTCTTTGTTTAAAGGCCTTCGTTTTTTCTGCTCTTTGCATCCCTTGTCCAAATATTCCAGTCTGCATTGGGCAGCCCCGGGCTCCCTTCCTGCTGCACTCTGACAGGAGTGTGGGGAGTATCTTTCAGGTACAAAAGTGAGCTTCCTTGCTCTGACCCACATTTTGGAGCTGTATACCAGAGTTCCCTGTCCCTTTAAAACCCGGAAGAATCTATCGTGCACAACACTCCCATTCTAGCAGCTATTGAAATCTATTTTAGGCTGCATAGTTCTGAAGGCTTGTATGCTTCATATGTTTACACAGGACCTGCTGTAGAAGGTCAGGCTTCGCTTTTATCCGAAAATTCCTTTCTTCAGGCTCTATAGTGGGACCTGCTCGCTTTCACTTCCTGAAATGTGGTGACTAAGACCTCCATCAGGCTGTTCATATCCCGCAGAGTGGGGTTTGAACACTTTGTCTCCTCATCACCCCCTCCCCAGTGCCTGGCACACTGCTGTTACTGTTCATGAAAAATGCTCAGTAAATGAAGATGGCTGGTTTGTCACTGTTCAGTCTATAAGCGGAGCTGTGGCCAGCAGAGAATGGCAGTGGAGGGGGAGTTGGGTTTTCAGCATCGTGACCACCGGGCTGTCAGACCTTCAGGTTGGAGTGCGGCCTTGGTGTACTAAGTTGAGAATCTGCAGGACAAGGCCTGGTCTGCATGCTCAGCTCGCTACCAGCCAGTGCATGACGTCTGACCCCCATTTGGCATCATCTTCAGATTGAAGGAGATTTCCAAGGGCCCTGTGAGAAGACCCCTGCCATTTGTTAGGGCTAGAGGGTCTGTGTACAAGGTGTGAGCCTGGGGGAAAGCCTCTGCGACAGAGCAGGCAGAGGACATGAGGGCAGTACGCGTCCTGTGGAATGAAGCCCGCTCTCTATGCCCTGCTTATGTCCAGCCCATCCACCACCTCTGACCCCCATTTTTTCAGCTGGTGCCAAGCTTGGAATAGTTTTACACCCAGTGATGTGGGTACAGTTGTTCTCTTTCCTAAAAAGTGACCGTTTGGAGAGGAGTGTCTTTTTCAGAGGCAAACACTGTTTCTCCTGCCTGCCCAGGGGGAGGTTTGCTCATTGTTCCTAAGAGAGATACTAGTAGGGAAACCATATCATGCCAGACTCCAAAGGGTTAACTAATGATGCCTTTAAATGGGAATCATCATGAAATGTATGTAACATCAAAGGCAAATGCAAAATACTTAAGTGACAGGTGGCGTCGTTTGAAAAGGATGTGGGGGCTGATCCCAGAACTGCGATCGTACACAGCTGCATTAATTTGCCTAATCACTGGATTGCTGTAACCAGTGTCTATAAATAAACACACAAACTAATCTTTTGATTATCCTTTTATGGCACGTTCTCTGCTCCCTTCCTTCTTTTTCTTCTTCTTGTCTTTTCATTGTGATTAGAGAGTATTTCAAAACTCTGTAATTCTGCAGATTCTTCACGCTGGACAGTTCACAAAGAGAGTGATACAGATGGCCAATAAATGTATGAAAAGATATTCCATTTTTTATCGTTTTTAGAAAAATGCAGGAAGATATCAATGAACTGCCATGTTTAAGTATCAGATAGGCAGAGATGAAAATTATTGTGATAACCCCTGTGTGGCTAGTGTACACAGTCTATGCACTGGTGCAGTATTTGGTGAAGGCATCTGGCATTATATATCCAAACAGAAAGTGTGCCCATCATTTGATTTATCAAACATTCTTCTCGGGATTTGCCCAAAAATAATATTGGCAAGACAGAAAGATGTATTCTCGAGGATTCCTGTATCAAGAGTGTTTGCAGTTGTATGAAAAACATGTGAAAATAGAAATCCTAAAAGGGGGCAGGTTAAATAAATTCTGGTACATAAAGGAATATCACATACCCATTAACAAAGATCATATAGCTCTGTGTTTATTATTGAGGACAGATGTTTATAACACCTTGATGTGTGGGAAAAAGCAACGTAAAGAACAAGTGTATTCTTTGACATAGTATGTGGTCAGTTATGTGAAATCAATGCTTCTCAAATACTTATATGCAAATGCAGGTTCCAATTCAGAAAGATTGGGTTGGGATCTGAGGTTCTGAGCCACTATTAAAATTGACAGTTCCCCAACTCTTTGCCAGTGCTGCTGGCCTGTAGACCACACTTGGAGTTGTGAGGTTAAACTGTACAGATACATCTGTGTGCCAGTAAATGCTGGGGATAAATGTGTGAAAGATGGTGAATCTTGGTGATTTTTACTTTCATCTTTGTGCTTTCCTGTACTGTTTAATACTTTATAATACATCTCTACTGGCTTTCCATACACAATAGAATGGATTTTTAAAATAAAAACTAGCTTATTAAAAACATTAAAAAGACGCTTGCTCCTTGGAAGAAAAGCTATGGCAAGCCTAGACAGTGTATTAAAAAACAGAAATATCACTTTGCCAGCAAAGATCTGTATAGTCAAAGCTATGGTTGGAAGGCATCACCAACTTGATGGACATGAGTTTGAGCAAACTCCGGGAATTGATGGGCAACAGGGAAGCCCAGCGTGCTGCAGTTCATGGTGTCACAAAGACTCAGACATAACTGAGCAACTGAACTGATGTTCTTTCCAGTAATCATGTATGGATGGATGTGAGAGCTGGACCATAAAGAAGGCTGAGTACCGAAGAGTTAATGCTTTCAAACTATGGTGCTGGAGAAGACTCTTGAGAGTCTCTTGGACAGCGAGAAGAACAAACTAGTCAATCCTAAAGGAAATTAACCCTGAATATTTATTCAAAGGACTAATGCTGAAGCTGAGGCTCCAATAATTTGGCTACCTGATGTGAAGAGCCAACTCATTGGAAAAGACCTGATACTGAGAAAGAGTGAGGGCAGGAGGAAAAGGGGGGTGACAGAGGACGAGATGGTTGGATGGCATCACTGACTCAATGGACATGAGTTTGAGCAAACTCTGGGAGATGGTGAAGGACAGGGACACTTGGCGTGCTGCAGTTCATGGGGTCACAAAGAGTCAGACATGACTTAGTGACTGAACAACAGCAACATTAAAAACATGTCTGTTTTTAAAAAGTTGGCTTCAGATTTACCTCTCAAACATTTAAGGGAGGGGCAGAGCATCTAGGCCAGTTATTACTACAAAGGCTAGGTTATCAGAATCACATGGAAAACTTTTCAAAAACACAGTATCTCAAATCTGACCCCAGAAATTCAGATTCAACCATCTTCAAGTGGAGAAATCAGCATTTTTAAAAGTTTGCCAGGTGATTCTGACACAGACCAGATTTGGCCACTGATCCAGGCTTCAGATTCTTAAACATCAGATTTGGGGGCTCAAGCATGCATTTAGAAGAGGTTTCCACCCTCTGTCCTGCACACTTCCATCTTCAGAATCATGCTTTTGATATTGGCACATAGACTTCTCTATTTTCCAGGAGCTGTTGCTTGACATTTTCCCACCAGTCTCCTGATAGGCTTTCCTACCAGCCTTCTGTTAATATATTACTTTCCTCCATCAGCAGGAGGATTTTTTACCACTGGCGCCACCTGGGAAGCCCAATATATTACTTTCCTATAACAAACTATCACAAACTGGGTTGCTTCACTCAACAGAACTGTGTTCTCTCACAGTTGTGAAGGTTGGAAGTCTGAAAGCAAGGCTCTCCACTTTTTTTCCAAGGCCTCAGAGGAGATCCCGTCCTTTCCTTGTCCCGCTGCTGGGGAGGGTCTGGAGGTTGCAAGGCAAGTGGCTGCCTGCCTCCAACCTTGGCCTCCATCTTCCGTGGTCTTCTCCCCTGTGTCTTCTCTTGTCTCTTGTAAGGACATTTGTCTTGGATTTAGGGCTCACCTCATTAATCTGGGAGGATTTTGTCTTGAGATCCTCAACTTAATTTTATCTGCAAAGTCCTTTTTTCCAAAGAAGGTCACATTCATGTAAACAGTTCCAGGAGTTAGGACGTAAGCCTCTCTTCTTGCAGGGGCCACAGTTCCATCCACTACATCTTTTGAGTGGTTCAACAACAGTTTTGAAATTAAGCAGAAGATTCAGGATTTACCATTTTGTTTTTCTCTGAGATTGAGTCTTTGGTTTTATTTCCCTTTTACAGGTAGAGCTGTAGGAAGTTCTTCCAAAAAAAAACTGAACAGTTACCACTGGCCACTAGCGATTCAGCTGCCTAGAGAGCTCAGGGCCATATGCTGGTGGGTCCTTTTCTTGTCCAGGAATCTCCTAGCCATCAAAGGGCCTGGGAAAGCCAGGTACACCCAACAGTCTCTGAGCATATCCACACTGCTTGCCTGCACTGTGGTGGAAATGCCATCCAGCATTAATCCAGGGATGTGGAAGTCAGGAATAACCATAAGTCTATTGGCTGTTGACCTGGACTTTGAACTGGGTCAGAGCCAGTTTTCCCCACCCCCACTCACAGAGAGAAATGTAAAAGTAAAGGCTAAAATGAGACTAACCATACATCCCATCTTACTGCTTTCAAGTGGTCCTTTCCTGTAAAACCTCTTTTTGGTTGTTGTTATTATTCTGGTAAAGAAGGGTGACCTGTGTTTGATACTGAGACTAACACAGACTTGTCTTTCTGATGTTTCACTAACTTAATTTCTTTGTTTGGTACAAGCTTCAGGTTTCTCACAGTGGATTTCTCAGTTGAGGAGGAGGTTTCTCAAAACTGCTTTGACAGTGTCTGGTCATGCACAGCCCCTGGGCATCCCCAGTGAAGTGCTTTGAGTCACAGTCCCTTTAAGACCCAGACAGAGATGTGGACTTGTGTCATTTCCCAAAATATACAGGAGGAGAAGCAGATTAGTAAAAGGAAACCTTGTGCACACATGGGAGGGTTCTGCTGCCCTAGAATCAGCCTTTACATACGAAAGATCCAGCTCTGCTGCTGGGAGGTTCATGTTCATTGAACCCCAATAAAACCAATTTTACAAATAAGCAGGTGTCCTCACACCAGAAAGAGAGATGCAAAAGGCAGAATTAAAATTGCTAACTAAATAAACAACACATGAGTGAATTTATTTGACCTTCTTTTCTCTTTGCTTCAGGATACCTGAAGTTTATATATACATGTTTTATGTGAAAAAGAGTGTTTTTAATTAAATAAGCAAAGAATTACCATTGATAAAATGTTAGACAATAAAAAAGAAATCAGAAAGAGCAAAAAAGAAACTCCACATTCCTAGAGATTCCTGGGACTGTTTGTACAGTTATCGTCCTAACCTGATTGGGACCACGTGTTTTCTTATTAGTTTAAAATCTGGGTGAATCACTAAAAAAAAAAAAGAAAAAGATACTGCATGACTTAAATAATGTATTTAACTTAAAGATGCACGTGAACAGTTATTTGCCAATCTGATATAAGCCCAAGGCCTTTTCTTGGAGTTTGTGTACACTGATTGGAATTCTGTGTCACCTTCTACATATGTAAGCACAAGATTTTCATGTTTAGTCTCTTTAAAGTGGAAGAACTTTTTTAAAATTGTTTTTGGCTTCGCTGGGTCTTCATTGCCGCGTGCAGACTTCTCATTGTCATGATTTCTCATTTTGCAGAGCACAGGCCCTAGGCACATGCGCTCGGTAGTTGCAGCTTGCGGGCTCTAGAACTCAGGCTCAGCAGTTGCGCTGTGGGGGCTTAGTTGCTCCGTGGCATGTGGAATCTTCCCAGACCAAAAATCAAACCTGTGTCCTCTGGATTGGCAGGCAGATTCTTATCCATTGTGCCTCCAGGGAAGGACTAAAGTGGAAGAATTTTTAGACACTTGCCATACAGTCTGAGTGCAAAATCATTGTAAATTTTTATTTCTCCAGTCTTCCAGTTATATTATACATAGATAATTCAACAGCAAATTTCTTTCAGCAACTTGCTTCTTTCATTTGATTTCATGAAACTTTCAGAAAAATAGCTTTGAATTTTCACACTCATCTTTCATTAGCCAACGTGATAGTTAAATGTATATATTGTTGCTGTTTCAGTCACTAAGTTGCGTCCAACTGTTTTGTGACCCCTGTGGACTATATATAGCCCACCAGGCTCTTCTGTCCATGAGATTTCCCAGGCAAGAATACTGGAGTGGGTTGCCATTTCCTCTTTCAGGAGATCGTCTAGACCCAGGGATCGAACGCTAGTCTCCTGTATTGGCCGGCAGATTTTTTATCGCTGAGCCACCAGGGACGCTCCCAAATTGCATGTATGTAATAGTCAAAAAATATATAAAAATATATATAAAATTATCTACAGTCAAGAACAGTGAGTGGCTTTAGCAGTTTAAGCATAAAGTTCCCAGGAAGGAACTGAATGCTCCAGGATGCCAGAGGGCAACCTCCAGCCTTCATTTGACCACCGTGTCAGTCAGTGTATTTTACAGAGAAGATGGAGAAGGCCAATTTATTCATCCAGTCAATTAAGGACCATCTGTCAAGAGATTTTCTACTAGATCTATTCTGACTCACTCCAAGAAACTCATAGGTTAAAACCTATTCAAAAAGCAAGCAGGCTTAAAATGGTTTGAAGAGTTCTCTGCCAAACACAGGGTCCCACTTAGGAATATTAAGATCCATACCACGACTCAAGATATTTGAAGAAGGTTTATAGTTACACAAATATTTGGCTTCTTCTGAAGGACCAGTAAATGTATCAGTGAAGATATTGTGAAATAGGCAAGCTTTGTTCTGAGAACCTTGAAGTTAAAGAGGATTGGTTGCCAAATGGTTTATTCTGATAAGGTAGTGTTTTTCTTTTAATTTCAAATGTGTACAACATAATAAGTGCTCAGAGAGCTTTATGCTTCCTGAGGTAGAGAAAGCAGTATTTCTATTCCTGTTTTGTGGACCAAAAAACATACAAACAAAAAAACAGACCTAAAGGCTGTCTGTTCCATGAAGATGGTAATCATCATGAATTTTCCACTGTGATGCCTGATTTAAATTCTTTGCCATCATCGTGGTCCTCCCCATTTTTAGGGTGTTTAGTAAGCCTTATTGAGTGAGCTTTCTCCAAGGGGCATATCTGTTTTGCCCATTGATATCAGCAGTATCTGGAGTAGGTGGGTGAATGAATGAATGAATGACACAGGTCACACAGTTAGCAAAAGGTCGACTTGTGCTTAGAGCAAGGTCTTCTGACTCTTCACCCTGTGTCTTTTTATTACATTGGGATCTAGTGCTGTGCTGGCTTTTCTGGGTTCTTAATGTTCCTGAGACCCGAGCAAGACCTATTTATCAAGTCATAGAAAGATTGTGATGAATAATATAAAGCAAGATAAGCCACTCCCAATTTTAACCAACATATTGTCTCAATAACAGGCAAGTCATATGTGTTTTCACACATGTCTTGGAGTTTTTAACTGAGGCTTCATGATTATCTAGAAATGTCCAAGTTAGTATTTTCTTTTCAAGGTGAATGAACATCATACTTTAAAAGATTGTTTTTGACAGTAGCTAAAAACTACTGAAAGTGTCAGTCACTCAGTTGTGTCAGACTCTTTGCAACCCTGTGGACGGTAGCCCACCAGGCTCCCCTGTCCATAGGATTCTCCAGGCAAGAATACTGGAATGGGTTGCCATTCTCTTCCAAATATTTTTTATTTTAAACATTTTAACCCATTACTAAATGCTAATTATATCTTTCAACTTTCGCAGTTATTGAGTAATGTCCAATTTTGAATATTTTCCATAAATAATTGGTTTTACAGCTGGTAGATAATATATATTTTCAGAAAGTTGTTTCTATAGCTGCTCATCTCTTCTGTATGTTGAAATTTCAGGCTTTTAGTTTAAATTGATAGCTCAGTGAACCTACATCATAAATCCAGTGTTGTTGAGAATTTGTCTATGATGTGTGCCATACTTTAATAAATTTTGGACATTGTATTGATGTATGTAAGTTTGGGGCTTCCCTTGTGGCTCAGAGGCTAAAGCGTCTGCCTGGAATGCTGGAGACCCGGGTTTGATCCCTGCCTCAGGAAGATCCCCTAGAGAAGGAAATGGCAACCCACTCCAGTTTATTTTTTGGTATGTGTGAATTGATCTTTTGTAGGCTCTTCATCAATTCTTCATATTTTAGTTATTGAATGAAACTAATGTAATGAAGTAAAGCAAGTAAGCACTGGGCCCACATGAGACCCTGGAATGACCATGATTTAATCACCATCACTAGACGTAGCTACATGTGCATAGCAGTTCCAAACAGTTTCTACAGCATGTAGATAACAGTTCCCAAAAGTCGTGTTCACATAGAGGTTTACAGGTATCACATACAGCCTTACATGTAACTAACATTTTACATTTTAAAGGATGTCATGTCACATGTTTGTACAGAGCATAATTGGTGGTGGTGTAGTCTTTAAATCATGTCCAGTGCTTGTGACTGCATAGCCTGAAACCAGCCAGACTCCTCTGTACATGGGGTTTTTTTTCCAGGCAAGAATACTGGATTGGGTTGCCATTTGAAGATAAAAGAAAATAGTTTATTTAGATAAAATGTTCTGAACATTTGCTGTGTACCTGGGACTAGGCTCAGATTTTAAATTCTATGTATTATCTCCTTTAATCTTCATAAAAATCCTATGTGTTAAGTACCACTATTGCCATTTTATAGTATTAGATTTAGAGGAATTAAGTAACTCTCTCTGGATACCTGATAGGCAGTAAACGGTAAAGCTTGGAACCAAACCCAAGTCTGGTTAGACCCTGGAGCCCATACTCTCAGTGATTCCTACGCTGCTACCTGTTTGGCTGCCTGCAAAGAAGAACAAGTGATCCTTTGTTTGGTCCCCTTTTCCTTTAGATACTTACCGTGACCTTCTTGGCTTAATGTCACCTTTTCTTAAGAGTGAATATTGGTCTTTCCATGACAGATTAATCAAATGCATATCTTCTGAATTAATGAGAATATATTAGCATTAGAAGTTCAGTGACAGCTCTTGTGTACTGATCACTGATATTAATAAAAGGCAAATCAGATTCAATGAAATTATCAAAACTCATCAGCTGTGTGGCTGGATCTTCCAGAGAAATAAGAATTTGGATACAGTAACACAGGTTCCTAGAAGGCTGTTTTAATCATTGGAAAATAATTTTTCCTAACTTATAATTCAGGTACTTACATGAGTTATTTACTCATGGAATGTCATGACCCTTTCATTTTGTCTGTATTCTCCACAGAACAGAAAAGAATGGTCTGTAGCAAAGATAAGTCAGCTGTGTGAAAACACTGCCCCTCTTCTCTTTAAATAATAGATGCTTCTTCTTCAGACTTCTTGGTTAGCATTACACTCCTGGAAAATGTCCACAGAATGTCTTAAAAAATACTTGAAGGCTTATTAGCTTGAATTTTAAATGCTCTAAGGAACTTTACATTGTCAGTTAGACTTAACTATCCTTAATTATAGCTGTATAATAAATGAAACTATAATGAATCATAAAAGAAAACTATTATAGTCAGTAACAAACACTACAGAGTACTTTAATGTACAACTGTAGATGCTGGTAAACACAAAATTGAACTGGGAGCAAGTGGAGGTGAAAAAGACTGAAGAAGAAAGGGCCTAAACTTAAAGAAAGAACCATTGTGTATTGCTGCTTGGTATGAAAAATACAAAATCATAGAGAGGTGTACGTTTGTTTGTTTTATAATTTTATTTTTTCATTTATGGCTGTGCTGGATCTTCATTGCTGTGTGGGCTTTTCTCTAGTTGTGGAGAACAGGGGCTGTTCTCTGGCTGTGGTGCAAGGGCCTCTCATCTCAGTGGTTTCTCTTGTGGAACCCAGGCCTAGGGTGCATAGGCTTCAGTAGCTGCTGCCCGGGAGCTCAGTAGTGGAGGCGCACAGGCTTAGCTGCTTCACAGCATATGGGATCTTCCCAGATGAGGGATCGGAACCCGTGTCTCCTGCACTGAGCCACCAGGGAAGCCCCTGGAGAGATGTATGTTGGTTAAAAGTACATGTAAAGACTAGAAAGCTAGAAGCAAGAATGTTGAAAATGGGGCATCAGCCTGGCGGCCAGCAGGCCAAGTAGGATTTACAGGGGAAATTTCTATGGAGGCTGAGGAGGCAATGGCAGTGCCCGGAAACTTTATATCATCTCCCTAAACTGGCTAATAGTGGCATGGAAGATCCATTTGCGATCAAGCCCTAAGCCTTTGGAGTGGGAGCACTGACTCCAAGACCCTAGACTAAAGAGAACTAAGCCTAGGGAGTATCAAATAGTGAGAACTCACAGAAAGGAAACCACTTGAATACAAGACCCGGCATCACCCAACCACCAGTAGTACCCTCTGCAGGATGCTTCATCTAAACAACAAACAAAATAAAAACACAAACCCAGTCATCAGCAGACAGGATTACCACCCCACTCAGCCCTGCCCATCAGAGGAAAAACAAACAAACAAACAAAAATACAATAGGGTATTGTACCCTATACGCAAAGCTTACACAAACTGCTGGACTAACCTTAGGAGGGCAGAAACCCAAAGGAAGAAAGAATTCAGCCTTGAAACCTGGGAAAAGGGGACCTCAAACACAATAAGTTAAAATAATGAAAAGGCAGAGAAATACTACAGAAATGAAGGAACAAATTAGAAACAGAGAAGTCCAAATAAATGAAGAGAAAATGGGCAAACTACCTGAAAAAGAATTCAAGATATTGAAAGTGAAGATGATCAAAAACCTTGAAAACAAAATGGAGAAAATGCAAGAATCAATTAATAAAGACCTAGAAGAATTAAAGAATAACCATACAGAGACAAACAACACAATTACTGAAATTAAAAATACTCTAGAAGGAATCAATAGCAGACTATCTGAAGCAGATGAACGAATCAGTGAGCTGGAAGATAAAATGGTGGAAATAATTTACACAAAGCAGAATAAAGTAAAAAGAATGAAAAGAACTGAGGATAGTCTCAGAGACCTCTGGGACAATATCAGATGCACTAACGTTTGAATTATAGGTATCGCAGAAGAAAAAGAGAAAAAAAAAGGGTATGAGAAAAATTTTGAATACATTATAGTTGAAAATTTCCCCAACATGGAAAAGGAAATAGTCAATCAAGTCCAAGAGGTACAAAGAGCCCCATACAGGATAAACCCAAAGAGAAACACACCAAGACACACACTAATCAAACTAACAAAGATTAAACACAAAGAAAGAATATTAAAAGCAGCAAGGGAGAGGCAGCATGCAACATACAAGGGAAACCCCATACACTTAACAGCTGATCTTTCAGCAGAAACTCTGCAGGCCAGAAGGGAATGGCAGGATATATTTAAAGTACTGAAAGGGAAAAAAATTTGCAATCAAGATTACTGTAACCTGGCAAGGATCTCATTCAAAATTGATAGAGAAATAGAAAACTTTTCAGGTAAGCAAAAGTTAAGAGAATTCAGTACCACCAAACCAGCTTTACAATAAATGTTAAAGGGACTGATATAGTCAAGAAATACAAGAGAACTAAAAAGATCTACAAAATCAACCCCAAACAATTAAGAAAATGGCAACAGAACATATATATCAATAATTACTTTAAATGTAAATGGATTAAATGCTCCAACCAAAAGACACAGACTGGCTGAATGGATACAAAACAAGACCCATATATACATGTCTATAAGAAACCCACTTCAGACCTCAAGACACATATAGACTGAAAGTGAGAGGATGGAAAAATATATTCCATGCAAATGAGAAGCAAGAGAAAACTGGAGTAGCAATCCTCATATCATACAAAATAGACCTTAAAATAAACAAGATTACAAGAGATAAGGAAGGACACTATGTAATGATCAAGGGATCAATCCGAGAGGAAGACATAACAAATGTAAATATCTATGCACCTGGCATAGGAACACTTCAATACATAAGACAAACACTAACAGACATAAAAGGGGAAATTGGCAGTAACACAATGATAGTAGGAGACTTTAACACCCCACTCACACCAATGGACAGATCAGCAAAACAGAAAATTAATAAGGAAACACAAGTTTAAATGATACATTAGATGAGATGGATCTCACTGATATCTTCAGGACATTCCATCCAAATGCAGAAGAATACACCTTCTCAAGTGCACGTGGAACATTCTCCAGGATAGACCACATCTTGAGTCACAAATCAAACCTCAGTAAATTTAAGAAAATTGAAACCGTATCAAGCATCTTTTCCAACCACAATGCTATGAGACTAGAAATCAAGTACAGGAAATAAACTGTAAGAAACACAAACACATGGAGATTAAACAACACGTTTCTAAATAATCAACAGTTTACTGAAGAAATCAAAAGGGAAATAAAAAACTTTGTAGAAACAAATGACAATGAAAGCATGACAACTCAAAATCTATGGGATGCAGCAAAAGCAGTTCTGGGAGGGAAGTTTATAGCAATACAGTCCTACCTCAAGAAACAAGAAAAACATCAGACAAATAGACAACCTAACACCTAAAACAACTGGAAAAAAGAACAAAAAAATCCCACAAAGAAATTATAAAGATCCAAGCAGAAATAAATGAAAAAGAAATGAAAGAAACAGTAGTAAAAATTAATAAAACTAAAAGCTGGTTCTTTGAGAAGATAAACTAAATTGACAAGCCGTTAGCCAGACTCATCAAGACAAAAGAGAGAAAAACAAATCAACAAAATTAGAAATGAAAAAGGAGAGGTTACAATAGACAATGCAGAAATAAAAAAGATTATGAGAGACTATTATGAACAACTATATGGCAATAAAATGGAATAACCTGGAAGAAATGGACAGATTCTAGAAAAGTTCAATCTTCCAGGACTGAACCAGGAAGAAATAGAAATTACGAACAACCCAATTACAAGCACTGAAATTGAAGCTGTGATTTTAAAAATCTCCCAAAAACAAAAGCCCAGGACCAGATGGCTTCACAGGAGAATTCTATCAAACATTTAGAGAAGAGCCTGTCCTTCTAAACTCTTTCAAAAAACTGCAGAGGAAGGAACATTTCCAAACTCATTGTACAAGGCCACCATCACTCTGATACCAAAACCAGACAAAGACAACACAGGAAAAGAAAACTACAGGCCAGTATCACTGATGAACATAGATGCAAAAATCCTCAACAGATTTTAGCAAACAGAATTCAGCGGCACATCAAAAAGTTCACAGACTATGATCAAGTTGGGTTTATTCCAGGAATGCATGGATTCCTCAATATATACAAATCAATCAATGTGATATATCATATTAACAAATTGAAAGATAAAAATTATATTATAACCTCAATAGATGCAGAAAAGGCCTTTGACAAAATTCAGCACCCACTTATGATTAAAACTCTTCAAAAATGGGCATAGAAGGAACCTACCTCAACATAAATTGGAGTCGCTCAGTCGTGTCCAACTCTCTGTGACCCCATGGACTGTAGCCTACCAGGCTCCTCTGTCCATGGGATTTTCCAGGCAGTAGTACTGGAATGGGCTGCCATTTCCTTCTCCAGGGGATCTTCCCGACCCAGGGATCAAACCTGGGTTTCCTGCCTTGTAGACAGACACTTTATCGTCTGAGCCACCGGGGAAGTCAATTACTCTAAGACATGTCTATATTAGATAGGCAACAAACAAACCCGACATAGCAAAGGCCATATATGATAAGCCTGCAGCAAGCATTATTCTCAGTGGTGAAAAACTGAAAGCATTCCCCCTAAGATCAGGAATAAGACAAGAGTGTCCACTTTCACCACTATTATTCAACACAGTTTTGAAAGTCCTAGCTACAGCAATTAGAGCAGAGAAAGAAATAAAGGAAATCTAGATTGGAAAAGAAGAGGTAAAACTCTCACTGTTTGCAGATGACATGATACTGTACATAGAAAACCCTAAAGATAGTATCAGAAAATTAATAGAGCTAATCAGTGAATTTAGCAAAGTTGCAGGATACAAAATCAATATTCAGAAATCACATGCATTTCTGTATACTAACAATGAAAAATCAGAAAGAGAAATTAAGGAATCAATCTCATTCATTATTACAACAAAAAGAATTAAATATCTAGGAATAAACTTACCTAAGGAGACAAAAGAACTGTATACAGAAAGTTATAAGACACTGATGAAAGAAATCAAAGATGACATAAACAGATGGAGAGATAGTCCATGTTCAAGGGTAGGAAGAATCAGTACTGTGAAAATGACTATGCTACCAAATGCAATCTACAGATTCAATGCAATCCCTATCAAATTACCAATGGCATTTTTTCACAGAAAAATTCCACAATTCATATGGAAACACAAAAGACCCCGAAAAGCCAAAGCAGTCTTGAGAAAGAATGGAGCTGGAGGAATCAACTTTCCTGACTTCAGATTATACTACAAAGCTACAGTCATCAAGATAGTATGAAACTGGCACATAAATATAGACCAGTGGAACAAGATATAAAGCCCAGAAATAAACCCAGGCACCTATGGGTGTCTTACTTTAGACAAAGGAGGCAAGAATATACAATGGGGCAAAGACAGCCTCTTCAATAAATCGTGCTGGGAAAACTGGACAGCTGCATGTAAAAGAATGAAATTAGAACACTTCCTAACACCATACACAAAGATAAATTCAAAATGGATTAAAGATCTAAGTTTAAGACCAGAAACTGTAAAACTCTTAGAGGAAAACATAAGCAGAACACTCGATGACATAAATCAAAGCAAGATCCTCTATGACCCACCTCCTAGAGTAATAGAAATAAAAACAAAAGTAAACAAGTGGGACCTGATTAAACTTAAAAGTTTTTCTCAGCAAAGAAAACTATAAGCAAGGTGAAAAGACAGCCCTCAGAATGGGAGAAAATAATAACAAATGAAACAACTGACAAAGGATTAATTTCCAAAATATGCAAGCAGCTCATACAACTCAATGCCAGAGAAACAAACAACCCAATCAAAAAGTGGGAAAAAGACCTAAACAGACAGTTTTCCAAAGAATTTGTCAGATGACTGACAAATATATGAAAAGATGCCCAGCATCACTCTTAATAGAGAACTGCAAATCAAAACTAAATGAGATATTACCTCACACCAGTCAAAATGGCCATCATCCAAAAGTCTACAAATAATAAATGCTGGAGAGGGTGTGGAGAAAAGGGAATACTCTTGCACTGTTGGTGGTGGTGCAAATTGATACAGCCACTATGGAAGATGGTATGTCAATTCCTTAAAAAACTAGGAATAAAACCACCATATGACCCAGCAATCCCACTCCTAGGCATATGCCCTGAGGAAAGCAAAATTGAAAAAGACACATGTATCCCATTGTTCATTGCAGCACTATTTACAGTAGCTAGAACATGGAAGCAGCCTAGATGTTCATTGACCAATGAATGGATAGAGAAGTTGTGGTACATATACACAATGGAATATTACTCAGCCATAAAAAGGAACACATTTGAGTCCGTTCTGATGAGGTGGATGAACCTAGAACCTATTATGCAGAGTGAAGTGAGTCAGAAAGAAAGATAAATATCGTATTCTAACACATATATACAGAATCTAGAAGAATACTACTGGAGAACTTATTTACAGGGCAGTAATGGAGAAACAGACATGGAAAATAGACTTCTAGACATGGGGAGAGGAGAGGAGAGGGTGAGATGTATGGAAAGAGTAACGTGAAAACTGGCATCACCATGTGTAAAATAGATTGCCAATGGGAATTTGCTGTATGGCTCAGGAAACTCAAACAAGGGTTCTGTATCAACCTAGAGGGGTGGGCTGAGGATGGAGACGAGAGGGAGGTTCAAAAGGGAGGGGATATATGTATATCTACGGATATAGGGGCTTCCCTTATAGCTGAATTGGTAAAGAATCTGCCTGTAATGCAGGAGACCCCTTTTGATTCCTAGGTCAGGAGGATACCCTGGAGAAGGGATAGACTACCCACTCCAGTATACTTGGTCTTCCCTTGTGGCTCAGCTGATAAAGAATCCGCTTGCTATGTGGGAGACCTGGGTTAGATCCCTTGGTATGGCAGATCCCCTGGAGAAGGGAAAGGCTACCCACTCCAGTATTCTGGCCTGGAGAATTCCAACCATGGACTGAACTATACAGTCCATGGGGCTGCAAAGAGTTGGACATGACTTTCACTTTCATGGCTGATTCATGTTGAGGTTTGACAGAAAACGATAAAATTCTGTAAAGCAATTATCCTTGAATAAAAAAAAGGAAAAAGAAAAAGAACGTTGAAAATGAAGTGCAAGAATTAGGAACAATCAAAGAGATTACAGAAAAGAGAAAAACCAAAGCTAACCACATACATACCCTCTAGAATTATCTCTTTTGTCTTTGGTAGGATTCACACATTAGTCCATTTGTTCCTTAATACCATAGTCATTCCTGAGTACCTCTAGCTCAGGCTCAGAGATGAACAGGAGAGCATAGTCCTTGCCATCAAGCAGCTTAAAAAGGAATGGAGACATTTAAGTGAGTGATCATCTGGGGAATAACAAAGGCCGTGACTGCAGAAGTGTGAGATGCTGTCAGTTACAAAAGAAGCAAACCTAACCCAGATCAGGGAGGGGGCCTGAAAAAGTTCCCAGAGGAGCTCTCCAATCTGATACCTGAAGGATGAGCTAGCCAGGTCAGGGGGAGGGAATGAATGACTGTGAATCCTGAGGTGACGGTGCCTGGTGCAGACAAGGAACTGAATTTCAGGACAGCTGAGGAGTAGAGTGGGGGAGGAGCAGTAGCGAAAGAAGAGACTTTGGAGAGAGCAGCATCCTGAGCTACCTTAGAAGCTGTAATTGAGCTTCATCCTAAAATCAGTGGGAAGCGGGAAAGTGATATGGTGAGGTTTCCATGTTGAAAGATGACTCCCTACATTGTAGAAATGACCTGGAAGAGAAAGAGATTGGCAGCAAGGAGACCAGGTTGGGGAATGGTGAGAGACAGTGAAAGCTTGGACTCCTGTTTCATCTGCTGAAATGGAGTCAAGATGACAGACGTTCACAGAGCAATGATGTCTTGAGAAGACAGTCTGGACGAGTGGTAGCACATTACTTCTCTCTGGAGAAGGGAATGGCTACTCACTTCAGTATTCTTGCCTGGGAAATTACATGGACAGAGGAGCCCAGCAGGCTACAGTCCATGCAGTCATGAGAGTTGGACACAACTGAGCAGCTAAACCACCACCACTCTGTCACCTCACTTGCACATGATTATTTTGCAGTAGTCTTTCCTGCAGGGCATCATACCACCCATTGTTACATACATGCTTGCATCCAGTCAGCAAATATTAATCACCTGCTGTATTCTAGATGCTGTCCAAGATGGTAGGAATACAGCATAGCACAAGAAACATGATTGCTGCTCTAGTGGAGATTCCCATTCTGTTTCAGAAATACAGACTATAAACCAGTAATCCTATTCATCCCCAAGGTAATTTCAGAGAATTATGAGAGCCATACAGGTAATAAAACATAGCAATTTGTTCAGGAGGAAGACAGTTATAGGGAAGTGTGTATAGGAAGGTCACGTAATGCCTGATGTAGGGAAGAAGGACCTCACCCGGCTAAGGGAAGGGCCTTCAGGTCAGGACCAAAGAAGATACAAGCACTGAAGCAGACAGAAAGTGGGTGGTGGACTGGCCTGCAGACTGAAGTGACTGGAAAAGGGGGAAGAAAAGGAGGAGAGTAAGAATGAAGAGAGAGGACTAGGCAGGGCTTTGTAATTCTGAGTAAGAACCTTGGATTCTATTCTGAGAGCAATGTGAAGTCCAAAGGAAAGGTGTCAAGCAGGAGAGTGATGGTAGGGAAAGTGGTAACAGGAATTCTGTTTCAACCATGTAATGTTAGACATGCAAGTTGGATAAAAAGGTTCAGGTGCTACACGGGTAATTGGAAATAGAAATCAGAGAGGAAGTCAGGGCAAGAAAAAGAGATTTGGAAGCCTTCAGCATATGGGCAATAGAAGCCATAGACCTGGGAGTGAGTGAGTTGGAGCCTTGGACCACACTAACATTTTGAAGGGGAGTCAGCCAAGGCTCTGGGGTGGGGAGGTGGTCACAGGTGAGGTGAGAAAGCCAGGTGAGTAATCAGGACAATGTGATGCTACTGAAGCCACAGGAATAAGTCGTTTCATGGAGGAGCTGGGCCACTGAGTCAGGTGGTACTGAGACATCACAGAAGAGGAAAAGAGAAGATGAAGCATAAAACTGAGAAGATTGAATTCTTGGGGACTTTGACAAAAGCAGTTTATTTGAAGTAACACAAAACCTACTTAACACAGGCTAAGGATGGAATGAGAAGTGAGACGACAACACTAGCAAGTCTAAACAACTCTTTTGAGTATTTTCTTTCCTTTGAAAGGGGTACAGAGAAAGGGAATGGTACGTGGTGAAGTTATGGAACCAACAAATGATTTGAAGATGGGAGATAGCAAATGTGCTGGGATGCCAGTGGTCCTGGAGAGAGAGACATTGATGTGACAGGAAGAGTAAGGGTAAATTCAGGGACAAATTCCTTAAGTGAGAGCATGGGTGTAGGATCCAGAGCTCAAGAATAAGCATTGATTCCTGGTAGGAGGAGGAGAAACCAGTGGGATGCCCAAGGATGGGTCTCATCACCTTTGTGTCCCCAACAAAAAGATTGACAGTAGAAAACAGCCAAGACTGAAGATATTTCCTGGGAGACCCTAAGAAAAGAAGGCTCTAGATTCTACATTTGTTTGGGGTTTTTCCCACTTGTCTGGAGAGATGGCAGACATTCTCCATCTTTGGCCCTAGTCTTTGGATCTCTTCCTACAAGCTGTGGGTAGGGAAGAACCCAGCTGATAACCAGGTCGTATGTTACACTGGCTTCCTCTTTGCTGATGTTCAGTAATCAGACTGCCTCCCAAAAGCCAGTGGCAAGGGGGAATTGGACAAAGAGTGTTGGTGATTTCTTGGTAGTTCATGGTCAGTAAATAAGCCATAAAGATGTAACCCTGAGTCCACTTCTTAACCTTTCCTTCTTAGGCCAGTTATAAGAGAAAGCAGCTCTGGAGTCGAAATATCTCCTTTCTCCTTTTGGTATTATAGGGATCAGCAGCTGAAGCAGGTCAGCTTAGTCAGGGCTATAGTCTTATCCCAGGCAAATGCTGTCCATCTTCCCAGAAGGCTACTTTAAATATTATTATTGTCAGTGGTTGGGGAAGGGAATGGTAACTCATTCTAGTACTCTTGCCTGGAAATTTCCAGGGACAGAGGAACCTTGTGGGCTACCATCCATGAGGACGCAAAGAGTCAGACATGACTGAGCACACACACACGAACACACTGACCCCGTCAATGGTAATGAGCACCAATCATTCCCTTCATTATCTCAGGTTAGTGACACATGACTAACTCTGTGTCATCTCAAAACATCCCCCAGGTGAGGGGGTGGTTTCAAAAAAAGGAAGTGAACTGTGTCTGGTTTCATTATGAAGCTGAGACCTGTATCTATCCTCATGCCCATGGGCAGGACACAGCGCAAAGCAGAAATCTTGAAATCTCTTCTATCACTAAACATCCTCTTGTCTTAGATAGTTCTGAGTAGGAGAAATAAATAAACATGGTAAATATTTATTCTGAGTTTCCTCTCTGAATTGACCAAGCAGATTTCGGTGCAGCATACGCAGTTCCTAAAGGTCATTTTGTATTGAGTTAGTTTTCATCTTGACTACCCTCTGCTTTGTAAGCCTACTACAATTTAAGAATTACCAAAAATCTCTTGAGCACAGTTCTTTTCATGTGTTCTTTTGTTACTGAGGGGATAAACAGAAGGAAAGAATTAAAAAAAAAACAACAACAACAAGGAATTCAAGCTGAGAGAGTTGACATTTAATAATAGAAATCAGTGTCAAGACCTATGGTTGTATCCAAAGAAAGAAATCAGCTTCACAAATAGAAAATGCACGAAATAGAAGGCAATAGCAATATATGAAAAATCCTCATAAGACTTACTTTCCACAAGCTCAATCTATCAGTGATGGGAAGGAACTGCCGAAATTTTAACAAAATCGTGATTTGCATTGTAGGACTAAGAAGAAGGTACATAGTTCTGTCATTTTAGGTACATAGTCTGTCATTTTAACAGCATCACAGTTAAAATGATGCTGAATTTGAGATCACATTTTGATGGATATATTGGAAAATGTATTGTTGGCTATTGTGTGGTGTTAGCTTTAAGTGATTGTTTTTTAATGGAGAGCTTTTTTAAAAAAATTTCGAAAGACAGTGGCTTGAGACAACAACAGAAAATTTGAAACCATGTCCCAAGTGACATTGGAAGAAACTGAAAACAATTACCTGGAGAAGAGACTTGGGGTAAAAAAAAAAAGATGGAGCCATGACTGTTCCCTAACATGTGTATGGGTGTTATCCTTGCTCTGGTGACCCTGGAGGGCAGACCAGTATTTTTAGGTTATAGGGAGGCAGATTTGCCTGAGAGAGGACTCTAATGATAGATGCAGTGATGTTGTGCATATAATTCCCCAAAATGGAATTGACTGTTTCAGAGATAGTACCTTTTTTTCTCACTGGAGGAATTTAATCAGAATCAACCACTTGATGGTCAACCCTTTGATGGTGGATTATACCATCTAGCCTTTAAAATGCCTCTCACCATGTGATAGTGTTGATGGGTGTTTATTTTGTGGAGCACGTAGGTTTGCTTTTCATTAACCATCTAATGCTCAAAATGCTCCAAGCCAGCCTTCAACAATACGTGAACCATGAACTTCCAGATGTTCAAGCTGATTTTAGGAAAGACAGAGGAACCAGAGATCAAATGGCCAACATCCACTGGATTATCAAAAAAAGCAAGAGAGTTCCAGAAAAACATCTATTTCTGCTTTATTGACTATGCCAAAGCCTTTGATTGTGTGGATCACAATAAACTGTGAAAAATTCTGAAAGAGATGGGAATACCAGACCACCTGACCTGCCTCATGAGAAACTATATGCAGGTCAGGAAGCAACAGGTAGAACTGGAAGTGGAACAACAGACCGGTTCCAAATATGGAAATGAGTATGTCAAGGCTGTATATTGTCACCCTTATTATTTAACTTATATGCAGAGTACATCATGAGAAGCGCTGGGCTGGAAGAAGCACAAGCTGGAATCAAGATTGCTGGGAGAAATATCAATAACCTCAGATATACAGATGACACCACCCTTATGGCAGAAAGTGAAGAGGAACTAAAAAGTCTCTTGATGAAAGTGAAAGAGGAGAATGAAAAAGTTGGCTTAAAGCTTAACATTCAGAAAACTAAGATCATGGCATCTGGTCCCATCACTTCATGGCAAATAGATGGGGAAACAGTGGAAACAGTGTCAGACTTTATTTTGGGGGCTCCAGAATCATTGCAGATGGTGATTGCAGCCATGATATTAAAAGACACTTACTTCTTGGAAGGAAAGTTATGACCAACCTAGATAGCATACTGAAAAGCAGAAATATTACTTTGCCAACAAAGGTCCATCTACTCAAGGCTATGGTTTTTCCAGTGGTCATGTATGGATGTAAGAGTTGGACTGTGAAGAAAGCTGAGCACCAAAGAATTGATGCTTTTGAACTGTGGTGTTGGAGAAGACTCTTGAGAGTCCCTTGGACTGCAAGGAGATCCAACCAGTCCATTTGAAGGAGATCAGCCCTGGGTGTTCATTAGAAGGACTGATGCTGAAGCTGAAATTCCAGTACTTTGGCCACCTCATGCAAAGAGTTGACTCATTGGAAAAGACTCTGATGCTGGGAGGGATTGGGGGCAGGAGGAGAAGGGGACGACAGAGGATGAGATGGCTGGATGGCATCACTGACTCGATGGACATGAGTTTGGGTGAACTCCGGGAGTTAGTGATGGACAGGGAGGCCTGGCGTGCTGCACTTTATGGGGTCGCAAAGAGTCAGACATGACTGAGTGACTGAACCGAACTGAGCTGAACCATCCACTGGATTAAAACAATGAGCTATGCAGGCCAAGTAAGAAGAGGTGGCCACTTCTCCCATGCTGCTGGCTGTACAATGAGGATAATTTGATGAAATAAATACCTATGAAATATTTTAGTGTTTTTGAAACTTTGGCTGCAAAATATGAAAAGGTCTTTTTCTGGTCAGTCCTTACCTCAGGGAAGCAAATAGAAATCATTAATTGCAGATTGAGCACAATGAGCTGCCCCCTGTTTTCTTCTCCCTCTTCTGAAGATGGAGTGCTTTAGCAGGGAGCTCTGGAGAGCGCAGAAAGCCCAAAGTTGGTGGAGTTCATTAACTCCAAGCAAAAATATTGGTGCGACCCTCTGTTACTGTTATTAGAGGATAAACCTTCAGGATTTTGAAACTTTGAGCCCCAGATTTGGGAATTTAAAATCTAAAAATGAGACCTTTTAAAAACAGATGTTGATGATTAAAACTAGAAACTTGCCCCATCCTTCACTTTTCTTCTCGTTTAGTTGGTAACAGTAGAATTACCACCCCCATCAACGGATAAAAGGACTGAAAAACAGGAAACAACATCAAATAGTTTTAAATTACTTTGGGAAACTCCTGAAAGTGGGTGTAACATGTATGGGCCTTTAAAAATGAATCATATTTATGCATCTGATGTGCGGCTACTTAATTGCTTCTCACCGTTCACCCTAACGTTGATTGGTATTTGTCTCATCCCAACTACGCTTGGTCCTTCCTTGATGTGTCTTAACTGCTGTTGGGTTGGGTCCTGCTGGTACCATCTAGTTGTTAAACTAGCTGCTGCTAAATATGTTACAAAGTATGTATGAAGAAAGAAACCACAAGAGATGAAAGAATTGGGTGATTTTTTTTTTTAATGAAGATTTTTCTGTTAGCCCATAGCAAGATCCTGATGTATTTGGCTGCAGAGAAGCTAGATGGGAAAACATTTAGCTACCCACTTTCTGCATGATCTCTCCAAAACAACAGTGAAAGAAACCTTTGTTGCATAAGCACCTTGATATTCTGAAAGCCCCTTGCAGCCACCTCAGCTTCCTCACCCAGGGGGTCGGTGTCTGCAGCATCAGGGTGTGTGATCCCCTGATGCCCATCTGACCTGGCCCTAACCTGTTTGCAGCTTGGGGCAAGGGCACAATTGAAACTCAGGTGCCATACACTTAAATGTTAGAATGTTCTAAATCAAGCTAATAGACTGGGTGTATGAAATGTGTACTATCCTTTACCATAACCCAGTGACCTTTCAGAGGCCAGCTTTGAGTTCAGAATTCACAGTCTCCATGGAGTTCCCATCTGGAGCGTGGTGGTTCAGGGAGAGCTGGTGCACAGCCGACTTCTTCATTGTTGCCTCTTGTCCTCCCATCCCCCAAATACATCCTACTCTACAGGGGCCTGGATGCATGCATAGGGACCCCCAACCCACTCAGCCAAGGTATATCTGCATTTCCTTCAGCAGTTGCCACTTGGCTGTTTCAGTCGCCATACAGGTGGAGTAGCCCACTCTAAAGAGGATAGAGAGACTTTCCTGACAGTCCAGTGGTTAAGACTTCACCTTCCAAAACAAGAGGTACAGGTTCAATCCATGGTCCCGGAGCAAAAATCCCACATGCCTCATGGCCACAAAAACATAAAGCAGAAATAATATTGTGACAAATTTAACAAAGACTTTTAAAACAGTCCACATCAAAAAAAAATCTTTTTAAAAATAAAATAAAAATAAAGAGCATGGACTGGGGGAAACTCCTGCGTTGATGCTGGAAGCTCACTTGGGTGGGAAACTCTGAGGCACTGAATAGCAGGGAGGGTCATGAGTTTGAGGTAGGGTCAAGGGCAAGGGTTTCTTGGCCTGGCTTTTGGGGTTGTGCTGCCCATGGGACAGCTCTGTGGACCCCGCTGTGTCTCCGTTCCCCTCATGGTGGCGATTACTTCCCCCTCCACACAGAGGTGGCTGCTGCCTGGACTGCCAGGGCCAGAGTGAGTGGGTGCGTCTCCAGGAGGTGCCCTGTGCTTCTGGGCATGGCAGGCGCAGGGACGGTCTCAGTTCTGAGGTTTCAGGAAAGCATTTTGCCTCAAATGTGTGGGTCCAGCTTCTCCTTCAAGCTTTGTTCTTGTTCTCTTCTGCACCCTCTCCTTGCTGCTCACACCTGCATCTCTAACTGGGGACCCAGATATGAAAACCACTCTTGTTAGCACACTCACAGACATAGAAACAGACTCATGGTTGCAGAGGGGGAATGGAGTGGGGGAGGGATGAGGTGGAAGTTTGGGATTAGCAGATGCAAACTACTATATATAGAGAATGGATAAGCAACAAGACCCTACTCTACAGCACAGGGAACTATATTCAATATCCTATGATAAATCATAATGGAAAAGAATATACATATGCATATATATGTGTGTATACACACACACACACACACACACACACACACACACACACACGTGGGCTTCCCTGATAACTCAGTTGGTAAAGAACCCTCCTGCAATGCAGGAGACCGTGGTTCAATTCCTAGGTCAGGAAGATCCACTGGAGAAGGGATAGGCTACCCACTCCAGTATTCTTGGACTTCCCTTGTGGCTCAGCTGGTAAAGAATCCTCCTGCAATGCGGGAGACCTGGGTTTAATCCCTGGGTTGGGAGGATCCCCTGAAGAAGGGAAAGGCTACCCACTCCAGTATTCTGGCCTGGAGAATTCCATGTGGGCTTCCCTGGTGGCTCAGATGGTAAGGAATCTGCCTGCAAAGCAGGAGATTTGGGTTCCATCCCTGGGTAGGGAAAATCCCCTGGAGAAAGGCAAGGCAACCAACTTCAGTATTCTTGCTGGGAAATCCCAGGGATAGAGGAGCCTGGCGGGCTATAGTCCACGGGGTCACAAAGAGTCAGACACAACTGAATGACTAACACTTCATTTCACTTCATGGATACCTGAATCACTTTGCTGTACAGCAGAAATAAACACAACATTGTAAATTAACTATACTTCAATTTAAAAAGACTGAACTGCCCTTGTTTACAGTTTATCACCCAGCCCCTCCTCTTGCCCTCTATAGAATACGAGACTTTCTTAATAAAATTGCAAGAAATTTGAACACTTTTTGTGGAAATAAAATCGCAAGACCCTTGATACCTGAAGATTGTAAATTAAAAAAAAGTCCTATGGGTTGTGTGCTTCCTGGTTTGGCCATACTCTCAGTCACTGACCAAGCCACTTACCCTCTCCATGCCTCCGTCTGCATCTATAAAACTAGAATAACAATTCATGCCTGTTTCTGGCTCTTCAAATGGATATTTTCAGGACAAATTTCTAAGTACATATACAAAGAGTATGAAGAGCAATCAAAATAACTCATCACACCCCCTTCCCATATAACTTCATCTAACTTTCCAAGAGCTTTTTTATATTACCAAGAAATACGATTCAAATTTCCCTAAGTTGACAGAAAAGCGTGAAATCTGTTTCTAACAGATGTTTCCCGTGATCCCCCAAATGTAAACATGTTTGTGAGATGATCATAAGACAACCTGTTTACACAGGGAAGTACTTAAAAAGCAAGCACAAAAGCATCACCCAGAGCAGTCATTGTGATCAAAGTGCCTCAATTATTAGGGTGTAAAGGGAACTGATGACTCAACTTAGCACCACCGCGGTCTCCAGATTTCAGTTTCATAACAAGAGTTTCTTTTCAGGAATATTCTTCATTGACACACAAATCCGATTTTCTTTCTAAAATGTTTCTCGATTTTTGTCAAACCGAAATGACAGGATCCCTTCAAAAGATAACTCCGATACCTGTATCATGCTCACATGAGAGTCATGTGGATATACTTTGCCATGGAGAGTTGGGGTTTTCACTGCCTGGGATCTTGGTACCCAGAAAAGGGACTAGGTCTTCTGCCCAGTGACTCCTGGCTCGCAGCTCCTACACCTCCCCAGTTAGTCAGACGCAGCACAGAAAGTCCAGACTGCATAGTGGTAGGAAGTAACTTTCTGAATCAATCAAAGTGTGATATTTTGATCCTTTCACATGCATGGGTATTCTGGGCAAGTGCATGCTTCAAGTCAGTGACTCATGGATCAGTATGCAAAGTAGGTCTCTGACTGCTGGCTGGATGGAAATAAGTTTTTAAACCTGAAACAAAATACAGTCTAGTAAAGAATAAAATTAGAATTTGTGTCAGGTTTAGCAGTTTTTTGGGAAAATAATCACCACTTGTCCCTCAAAGTAATGTACATTGCGAGGCTATCCTAAAGTGGAAAGCTGCAGGTAGAATGTGTCTCTGTGAAAACCTGTAAGAAGTCTCGCCTAACAGAAAGGTTCTTTTGTAAAGGTTCATTCAAAACTCCTTTAGGATGTGGTTTCCTATACAAGCGAAAATTTAAATTCTTTTACTCTGGGGATGGTGATGTCAGACTCTGTGGCGTTTTTACCTAACGATGCCCACTTGAATAGACAGACCCTAAGGGGACAGGCTGAGGACCTGTCTTTCTAGCATCACTTTTGTGGACATAGGTTCATGTTTCACCATGATCCTGCGGTCCCTGCGGTGCAAATGATTGCATGCTTGTCAGCAAGAGTAGGGATGCCACTAAGACTGTGGCCCCCCACAGGAGCATCACCCAGGGAAGAGGGACTGCTAGTGTGGGCTCTCGGTATTTGCAGTGCAGTTTCAGTGCTGGGTTTGTGTGCTAACATCTACCTATGCTCTTTCAGAATACCTAAGACTCCAGTCCACATACACACCAAAACACACACACACACACACACACACACACACACACACACACACACAATGATTGTAATTAGCAAACAAGTTTAGGATAAACAAGTTGGGATAAAAGGTTATAGGATCAGAAGGTCAATGTACAAAAATCAATGTTATTTCTATAAACTAGCAATGGAACACTCTGAAAATTAGCTCTCTTTACAACAACATCAAAAAGAATGAAATGCTCAGGAATAATTTAACAAAAGAAATGCAAGATTTATACACTGAAAGCTATAGAACACTATAGAAAGAAATTAAGAAAACCTAAATAAGCAGAAGACATCCACAATTCATGGAGCAGAAGACTTGCTGTTGTTAAGATGGTAATACCACCAAACTGGTAAACATATATATTCAACACAATCCCTATCAAAAGTTCAGCTAGCTTTTTGCAGAAACTGACAGGCTAATTTTTTAAAATTGAAGTATTGATGAGTTGCAATGTTGTATTAGTTTCTGGTGTACAGAAAAATGATTTTATATATATATATATGAATATGAAAAAGAAGCCAATGCTCTCCAATAACCTAGAGGGGTGGGATGGGGAGGGAGGTGGAAAAGAGGTTTAAGAGGGAGGTATGTATGCATACTTATGGCTGATTCATGTAGTTATACAGCAGAAACCAACATAACATTGTAAAGTAATTATCCTCCAATTAAATATAAACTAAAAATATTTAATGGTCCACATGAAAAGAAGAAAATTGGAGAACTCAGTTTCTGATTTCAAAACATACTACATAGCTACAGTAATCAAAACAGCATAGTCATAGGATGGACAGTGGTATAGAATCAATAGTCTAGAAATAAATTCTTAGGCTTGTGGTCAAAGTTTTTCAACAACAATGCCAGCACTATTAGATAAGAAGGAATAGTACTTTCAACAAATGGTTCTAGAATAACTGATATTCACATGCAAAAGAATAAAGTTGAACTCCTACGTTATCCTACATACAAAAACTCAAATTGGATCATAAATGTAAGAGTTAAAACTATAAAACTCTTAGAAGAAAACATAGGAATTACTCTTTGTGACCTTGGATTAGGCAGCAATTTCTTAGACATGACCAAGTACAAGATAACAACAACAAAAAGGATAAATGTAATTTCATAAAATTCTTCTATGCTTGAAAGGAAACCATTAAGAAAATGAAAAGAAACTCTCAGAATGGGAGAGGATATTTGCAAAACATACATCTGATCAAGAATTTGTATGCAGAATATATAAAGAATTCTTACTAGTTAACAGTCAAAGACAAATAATCCAATTAAGTAAGGAGCAAGAAATTAAAATAGACATCTCTCTAAAAGACATACAAATGGCCAATAAGTGCATGAAAAGATGCTCAGCATCACTTGTCATTGAGGCATGCTCAGTTGCTCAGTCTTGTCCGATTCTTAGAGACCCCGTGCACTATAGCCCATCAGCTACCTCTGTCCATGGAATTTTTCAGGCAAGAATACCTGAGTGAGTTGCCATTTCCTCCCCCAGGGATCTTCCCTACCCAGGGATCAAACCATATCTCTTGTGTCTCCTGCATTGGAGGGTGGATTCTTTACCACTAGTGCCACCTGGGAAGCCTTGTTAGTCATTAGGGAAACACAACTCAAAACCACAAGGAAATAATCACTTTAGCCCACTAGGATGGCTGAAGATAAAAAGAAAATAGTAATAATAAGTGTTGGTAAGAATGTGAAATAAACTAAACTCTTATGCGTTGCTGATGGGATTGTACAGCTGTTTTGGAAGACAGTTTGACAGCTCCTCAAAATGGACATGAGTTTGAGTAAATTTCTGGAGATAGTGAAGGACAGAGAAGCCTGCCTTGCTGGAGTTCATGAGGTTGCAAACAGTTGGACATGACTTAGTGACTGAGCAACAGCAAAGTGTTAAATACAGAGTTACCAAATGAAATCCTTAAGATGTGTTGTATATGCAGAAAGAGTGAGATTTATTTTAAGGCATTGTCTGCCATAGTCATGAAAACTGTTAAGTCCAAAATCTGCAGGCTAGGCCACCTAGGTTAAAGACTCAGGGTGAAGCTGATTTGTGCTTCATGTCTGAAGCTGTCAGAATTTCCTCTTCCTTGGGAGAGGTCAGTCTTTTTCTTAAGGCCTTCAAGTGATTTCACCCATTTTATCTAGTGTAATCTACTTTACTCAAATCTACTGATACAAATGTTAATCTCATCTAAAAATTACTTTCACAGCAATATTTTGACATTCTTGGCCAAATGTATGGGTACCATGACATAGCCAAGTTAAAAATAAAATTAGTCATCACACCCATTATTTACACTTCCAGGTATATTTCCTAAAGAATTGAAAAACATGTCTATGTATATCTAGCTCTACTTAAGTGCTCATAGCAGCATCATTCATGATAGCCAAAAAGTGGAAACAAACCAAAGGTCCATCATCTAATAAATGAATCAATAGAATGTGATACATACACACAATGGATTATTATTTAGCCATTGAAAGGAATGGATTAATAATACATATTACAACATGGATGAAGCTTGAAAACAGTATGCTAAGTAAATCCAGATAGAAAAGGCCACCTAGTGTATGGTTCCATTTATATTAAATGTTTCATTTATATGAATAGGCAAATCCGTAGAGACAGGAGTTAGATTAGTGATTGCCAAGGGCTGGGAGGGAAGGGGGTGCAGGGAGGAAGAAATGTGGAATGATTGTAAGTGGGTATGGGATCTCTTTGTAAGGTGATGAAAATGTTCTGAAATTAGATAGGAGTGACAGTGGCATACACATCTCCATGAATAAACTAAGAGCCATTGAACTGTACACTTCAAAAGTGTGAATTTCATGGTATGTGAACTAGATCTCCGTTAAGTTTAAAAAGATACTTAAGACTGCAGATATAAGTGGTCCTGACTGCACAATAAACCGCATCAAGCATTGCCTCTAAAGTGTAGAATGTATGCCGAGTCCCATTAATGAAGAGTTAGAGGGGGAACATGGGAACCACTATATACTAGGCACCTTCTGTGTCTCCCAGGTGGCACCGTGGCAAAGCATCCACCTGCCAAGGCAGGAGACACAAGAGGCACGGGTTTGATCACTGGGTCAGGAAGATCCCCTGAAGAAGGAAATGGCAACCCACTCCAGTATTCTTGCCTGGAAAATTCCACGGACAGTGGAGCCTGGTGTGCCACAGCCCGTGGGTTCTAGAAGAGTGGGGCACGACTGAGCACAGCACAGCATTCTGTGTCTGAGGAACTATGCTTATCAGCTCAATCACCCTTAAAAAAAAAAAGGAAAAAATGTGTAGATCAGTATTGTCATCCCTATTTTTTTCATATGAGGAAATTGAGCTTTCCTTTAAAATAGTTGGCCAGGGACTTCCCTGATGGTGCAGTGATTAAGAGTTCACCTTCCAGGTGGGATGATTTGGGAGAGTAGCATGGGAACATATACATTATCATATGTAAAGTAGACAGCTGGTGGGAATTTGCTGTATGACACAGGGAACCCAAAGCCGGTGCTCTGCGATAACCTAGAGGGGTGGGAGGGGAGGGAGGTGGGAAAGAAGTTCAAGAGGGAGAGGATGTATGTATACTTATGGCTGATTCATGGTCTTATACGGCAGAAACCAACACAACATGGTAAAGCAATTATTCTCCAATTAAATATAAACTAAAATTTTTAATGGCCCACATGAAAAAATATGTTAAAAATAATAAAAATTAAAACAGTTGGCCTAAGTCTGTCAACTTAGTAAACTGGGATTAGACCCCCATCTGTCTGTCTTCAGGCTTACCATCTCCCCATTGTACCTACTGCTTCCATAGGAGAAACCCTGTCCCAACTGGGCAGAGACTGCAGACCCTGTTGCTTTGATCCATGGACAGGTTAATCCCTCGGGGCAAAGGGATAAAAGGGAGAAGGGTGCTTTTAGAGGAAAAACTAATAAGTTAAATACAAAAATCAAGATTGTTACTTTTATGGTAAAGAAAATGAATTTTTTTTTTTAAATTATAAGAGTTCACAAAGACCAAGAAGGAAAGAGACAGGATGGAGAGGGGAGAGCAGGATCTACGACAGCAAATCCAAGAGCAGACCCCAGGACCATCCGGGGGAAGGCAAGTCCAGGAGAGACGAGGGAGAAGTCACGTATTCCCAGAGCAGCCGGCTGGCTTGGGAAAGGCGCGGCTGTGTTTGCAGCAACTGACCAGAAGCCTGGTAGGGGTGTTCCTAAAGCCAAAACAAGAAAGGTCATTTTTCATCGAGACTAGAGTAACACCAGAGGAAGTCACCTGGGATGCTCCAGCGACCAGGATCCAATACAGAGACCCACGCACAAAGGGAGCTGTTGTTGAAGCTCATTTACAGCAGGGAATTTTAACCTGGGGTCTGTGGATTCTTAGGCTTCCAAGGGCCCTTGAACCCCTCCTGTTACATGGAAAGGTTTTGCGTTTATTTGTGCATGTTTTTATGAGGAGAGAGTTATTAGGTTTTTAAAGGGCCTGTGATGGACGAAAGGTTTTAAAAATCAGCTTTAAGTGTTTCTCTTAAAGTGCCAGGCTCATTTTCTGGCTGTGTGATAGAGTGTGTGAAATGGTCTGGCACTCCTAATTTTTGGAATAAAAATGAATTCTCAGCGAATGATCTCACTGCCTGCAGTGCTGTCTGATTCTGTCCTGGCATTTGATAGAACTTGTTAGGGGATTAGGTAAGACAGGATGTTGGTACGCTTGAGGTCATTAAACCAAGGAAGGCGGCGGGGGAAAAAAGCAATCTTGCTAAGTATATTGTGGAGTTGAACTAAATGCTGAGTAGCTAAGAGATGTTCTTTGTGCTTTGTGCCGACACTTTTGAACCCTTAAGAGTAGACTGAGGAGGTGGAGAAAGCTCCACCGCATTAACATATACAGTGCATTAGTTAATGCCTGTCTTTCCAAGAAATACTGTTTTACTTGTCCTTTTACAGAGGAGGTGTGGAAGGGTGTGGTGTTCTAGGTTATGTAATATTTTTGTAAGTGGATACAACTAGTATGAGCTTCTCCGGTGGCTCAGTCCTAAAGAATCTATCTGCCAATAAGGAAACAGTAGCTAGATCCCTGGGTTGGGAAGATACCCTGGAGAAGGAAATAGAATTCCATGGACAGAGAAGCCTGCCAGGCTATAGTCCGCGGGGGTCGCAAAGAGTTAGACATGACTTAGCGACTAAACAACAATAGTGTAGATCTGAGAGAAACAACAAAAGTTGCCTTTTCACCTGGTAACCAGCATTCTCACAGTTCTGGTTGCAAGACTAGGAGAATAATGAAAACTATATTACAGGACACCTCATGCGTATGAAAGGTTTTGTTGAATGAAGTGCTGCACTCCCCTCCTCGCTACCCAAAAGGTTATTTTCCACCTGTCTTTTCCTTCGACCTTTTCTGGTGTGCCCTTTACTAAGTTGACTGGCAGCCCCAGTCAACACACATGCCCATCTCTACTCCTGCAGAGAGCTTAGTCACTGACTGTCTGATTTCCTGGATGTCTTTGACCTAAGGATGGAAAATATGGTACATGAGCCCTAAATGCCACTTCTGTGCTTTGGGTGTTTTTCTCTGTGGGCATTGTCAAGGTCATGATATTCTTCAAAGATCAGGACCCAGAGGAAGATACTGCACGTACATATCTTTACTGCCATGTCTCATGATAGAGGATAGGTGTCCATTTAGAAAGATAGTAACGATAACACTGTATGCGAGACAGCAAAAGAGACACAGATGTATAGAACAGTCTTTTGGACTCTGTGGGAGAGGGAGAGGATGGGATGATTTGGGAGAATGGCATTGAAACATGTATAATATCATATATGAAATGAATCGTCAGTCCAGGTTTGATGCAGGATGCAGGATGCTTGGGGCTGGTGCACTGGGATGACCCAGAGGGATGGTACGGGGAGGGAGGTGGGAGGAGGCTTCAGGATGGGGAACATGTGTACACCCGTGGCGGATTCATGTTGATATATGGCAAAACCAATACAATATTGTAAAGTAATTAGCCTCCAATTAAAATAAATTTAAATTTTAAAAATTCACCTGGAGAGAATAACCTGGGTCATTTAGAAGCCTGACAGTATTTTAAGAAACTGCAATATGAAAAGAATTTTTAATTCTAGTATACTTCATGAAATATAACCATTTTAGTGCTAAAAAGCTAATCAGCTTTTTGCAAAAATATCTAAATGGCTGAAGGACCTGTAATTTTGTCACTTTACTTTGACACTTTACTGGTAGCATGTGGAAAAGTGTACCTGTTTGTTTGGGGGAGAGGAATATAGTTTCCCCAGAGTGTAGTGGATAGCAGTGTTGCAGAGGAAAGGGGTGAGCTTTGGAGTCAACTGGCATGGAGACAGATTACGTGTCATCCTCTCTTATCTCCTCCAGTGTGACCTTGGGCAAGGTGTGTTGCCTCCCTGAGCCATGGTTCTCTCATTCACTCAGTAGGCTAATAATACTCATAATATTCCTAACACAGTTCCTATAATGTGGAAGTTTTGAGTCATTAAAAAGTATGATTATTACTATGCATAAGTGAGGCCAGTATTTATATTCTAAAGCTACAGAAACCCCCGGTATATTTTGGATTGGGTATTTTCTTTTATATTGAAGTAGAGTTGTTTTTTTTTTTCAAGTATACAGCAAAGTGATTTAGATCTATTCTTCTCAGATTCTTTTCTCTTATAGGTTATTACAAGATACTGAATACAGTTCCTTGTGCTATACAGTAAATTCTTGTTGGTTATCTATTTTATATACAGTGGTGTGTACATGTTAAGACTCTTAATTTATCCCTTCGCCCCCTCCCCTTTGTTATCAGACTGTATGTTTTTAACACTTGTTTCTTTTTAGCTTCTTGTGTATCAGACTGTGTGTTTTCGACACTTGTTTCTTTCTAGCTGCTTCTTTTCAGAATTGTCAATGGCAACTTGTTCTGACTGCACTATCCTCTTATGGGTGCAAATCTGAACAAGCTCTCCACTATATTGGGGGAAGGTAAAAACTTGAGTATCAAAGAAGTGAATTTTCTAGCTGGGGCTCTCCAACTAGAGTAACTTGGCATCTGAAATGTGTAAGTGGAAACTTTCAGAAATGTTTTATCTTAATTAATTTCTCCATCCTGTCTGAAGTGGCTGCTCCCCAGTTCTTTCTCTGTTGCAGAAAAAAAAATGCACATTTCCTCATATCACCTTCCCATGCCAGTAGAACAAAACACAAAAGCCACAAGACCTATGATTCAAAGTTCTTCTGCCTTATACAAGTGACTGTTGAAATTCTGTTTGAAATGTATATTCAAAGAAGGAAAAAAAACTCACCTCTGTAGTTTCTTAAAAAATTAACGTCGATGGACCCCTTTCTTTTCAAAGCCCTTCTGGTCATAAAATAGTATGTGACTACTCTCTTTAGTATTTCTGGATATGAATAAGGACTCGAGGGCCACTCACAAGTTAGCATGTTTATTGCTAAAGCTGTCACCAAATTTCTGGTAATATTTTTATACAGCATGGGACCAGCAGAACATTTGAGATTTAACCTTTTCCAGCAGATGGTAGTCTCAAAATGGAATTTGTAATTTTAGAATTAAATTTTGAACTCTCATCTTGTTTTCTGACCACTGTAATTTCTCTTTCTATTCAATTCAGAGGGAAAGAGTGATAGAGTGTGTGTGTGTCTGTGTAGATGGTTATTTATTAACCTTAAAAACCAATACTGCAACTTTGCACAGAAGGACCAGAGTGGCGTTTTGAAGCTCCTGAAAGTCAGATTGGCTCAGTGGTATCACCCAGGTACAATCCCATTGTGATGCTGAGCAAAATCAGGTTATTTAGCTTGGTGACTCTCCTCAAGTGAAATAATACAAATACAATGGAGATAATTAGCTTAAAAACACTGTATCCCAGAACCTAATATCTCTGTCCTCTTAAATTTTGGCAGACCTGGATTCTGGTTCAAATAAGAGCAGAAAACAGTTCTTGAATATTTTGTCATGTTTTCTTATTATCAATCTGAATCCCAGGAAGGTAGGACGAGGTGATCGGGATAGAAAATTGACCACAGGACACAGGAAGCAATATTGGAAATTGGAAAATCATTAAACCAAACCACTTTTATGTTTCTGAGAAATAATGTAGCTGGTATTAGATTTGGAATGTAGATAAAAATATTTTCACCTGGAGTTGCCTGGGGGAAAGCAAAGAGAGCTTTGCTCATCAAATCTCATTCAAGCCACTGTGAAAATTTTAGCTAAGAGTGGAGTTGTAGAGTAAAAGAATGCAATCAGACTTACTTATACAAGAAGTACCTTCTAGAAAACCTGATCATTTCACAGCTAATTGGAATAAACGTTCCCTTGCCCACTGCTTGCAGCTGGAGACCTCCTTGTACTTTTTATGACTATTGCTGTAATTAAATAACCATTTACTTTTTCTTAGCTGAAGAATGTAGGTCCCACTGACTTTTTCTTCTAAGTAAATTTAAGTTTGTGCAAGAGGGAATTTCTTACAGATAATTTCCCTTCTCTGGGATATGTGACTTGACTTGTAAGTGAGTGAACAGTAACCATTCAGATATCCCTTTTTAAACTTTCCCCCAGCTTCTCTAACAGTAAATATGAAGAAACGAAAAAGCAGTGCTTTCACGCTTAGTGTAGCGTTACCATATCTCCTCACCCACCTTTTCCTAAGAGCAGTCTGGTGAACCACGTCAAGATTTTGTGAGGTCTTTGGATATCAGTCTAGCTGAGAAACACCACGAGAGCAGGAAGTGTCCGTGGTGATCTCATTCACCATTGTTTCAAGACACCTAAATGGTACCCAGGAGGAGGTCAGTAAATGCTTGTTGAAGAAATGATTATGTATTGACCTGTGAGCTTCTGGGGTCCAAAATACTGCCTAGAAAGCCAGTACATGAGGCAGCCTAGAGCCGCACCATTTAATAAGGTACCCACTAACCAGGTATGCCTATTTAAATGTAAATCAATCTAAATTGATTAAAGTTCAGTTCCTCTGTCTCACTAGGAACTTTTAAGCTCCCGTGTGGCTGATGGCCCCCATTTTGGACACCACAAATACTGAATATTTTCCTCATCACTGAAGGCTGTGTTAGATAGCCCTAGCAAAGTATCATTAGTAGAAGCAGAAGTTAGTGGCCCCAGCCCTTCTGAAGTGAGATTCCCCTGTAACCATGATGCTCACTCACACTAAAAAAGTAACCCTTTTAGATCTCTCCTCCAATACTGTAGGAATTCAGTCAGGAAAGGTGGGTGGCCCACAGAGGTGCAATCTCTTTGAAACTAATAGTCCAGCAACAGTAGGGCTGTTCACCAGACTGACACTCCCAGGGGTCTACACGTATTTGGCTATATTAGTTGTTAGAATAGTGAAATATTTTACCAGTTCAGTTCAGTTGCTCAGTCGTGTCTGACTCTTTGCGACCCCATGAATCACAGCACGCCAGGCCTCCCTGGCCATTACCATCTCCCAGAGTTCACTCAGACTCACGTCCATTGAGTCCGTGATGCCATCCAGCCATCACATCCTCTGTCGTCCCCATCTCCTCCTGCCCTCAATCCCTCCCAGCATCAGAGTTCTTTCCATGAGTCAACTCTTTGCATGAAGTGGCCAAAGTACTGGAGTTTCAGCTTTAGCATCATTCCTTCCAAAGAGATCCCAGGGCTGATCTTCAGAATGGACTGGTTGGATCTCCTTGCAGTCCAAGGGACTCTCAAGAGTCTTCTCCAACACCACAGTTCAAAAGCATCAATTCTTCAGAGCTCAGCCTTCTTCACAGTCCAACACTCACATCCATACATGACCACTGGAAAAACCATAGCCTTGACTAAAAGGACCTTAGTCGGCAAAGTAATGTCTCTGCTTTTGAATATGCTATCTTGGTTGGTCATAACTTTTCTTCCAAGGAGAAAGCGTCTTCTAATTTCATGGCTGCAGTCACCATCTGCAGTGATTTTGGAGCCCAGAAAAATAAAGTCTGATACTGTTTCCCCATCTATTTCCCATGAAGTGATGGGGCCAGATGCCATGATCTTCATTTTCTGAATGTTGAGCTTTAAGCCAACTTTTTCACTTTCCTCTTTCACTTTCATCAGAGGCTTTTGAGTTTCTCTTCACTTTCTGCCATAAGGGTGGTGTCATCTGTATATCTGAGGTTATTGATATTTCTCCCGGCAATCTTGATTCCAGCTTGTGTTTCTTCTAGTCCAGCATTTCTCATCATGTACTCTGCATAGAAGTTAAATAAGCAGGATGACAATATACAGCCTTGATGCACTCCTTTTCCTATTTGGAACCAGTCTGTTGTTCCATGTCCAGTTCTAACTGTTGCTTCCTGACCTGCATATAGGTTTCTCAAGAGGCAGGTGAGGTGGTCTGGTATTCCCATCTCTTTCAGAATTTTCCACAGTTTATTGTGATCCACACAGTCAAAGGCTTTGGCATAGTCAATAAAGCAGAAATAGATGTGTTTCTGGAACTCTCTTGCTTTTTCCATGATCCAGCGGATGTTGGCAATTTGTTCTTTGGTTCCTCTCCCTTTTCTAAAACCAGCTTAAACGTCAGGAAGTTCACGGTTCACGTATTGTTGAAGCCTGGCTTGGAGAATTTTGAGCATTACTTTACTAGAGTGTGAGATGAGTGCAATTGTGCGGTAGTTTGAGCATTCTTTGGCATTGCCTTTCTTTGGTATTGGAATGAAAACTGACTGAGTTTCTAGATGAGGGCAAGAGTGGGGTCATTTCATTCCATATAACAAAAAAAAATCTCTTGCATTTTCTTTTATCAGTGTATGAAAACTGTGTCCTTCTCTACATCAATTGTGGTAGTAAATGGCAACTCACTCCAATATTCTTGCCTGGAAAATTCCATGGACAGAGGAGCCTGGCAGACTATATAGCCCTTGGGGTCGCAGAGTCAGGCATGATGAGCAGCTAGCACACACACACACACTACATCAATTATCCTACAAGGCTAAATACATAAAGGGCAGAAAGGTAGAAAATTTATTAGAAAAGGCTGTAAATGGAAAGGAACTTAGGGTTGTGAACCCTGATTTAGCATTACTAAACTTGTAGTCTCATTTGGGAAGAATGTATTTGTAGGTTTGGTGGTTTTTAAGTATGTGTGTGTCTTCATTTTTCTCTGTGTGAACAGACTCTCAGCTTTCAACTGTACTGAGATACAGCCTCCCTCTTGTCTATATAAGACCTTTAATGTGTTTACAATTATTTGGACTCTTCTTGGATTTTATGCTATTTTCACTGCTTCCTACAGATAGTACTGGTGGTGCCAACAGAAAAATGTCTAAGGGTAACATTTGGTTTTATGGCTTGACTAGGAGTCATTGAGTCTTTGGATTATCATGGAGTCATTCAAGACATTAGGCTTGAAGAGATCTTTGAAATTGCAAACCTTTAAATCCTCCAGACTGACTAGGGGAGAAGGGGGATTGATGACCAAGCACATGCTTTCAAGCTTCACCACCACCAGCTTCTGTGCCGGTGCACTCAGCATTGCGTGAGATAAAGCATGTAAGGCACTCAGCACTAGAGTTGACACCTCGTGGGCGCTTGGGAGGGTTAGCCGTGATTACTGGCTTGTCTGATTTAATTTTGTCTTCACATCTCTTTCTGCTCCCTGATGGCCATTCTGAAGAGCATTCGAATGTCCGAGAAATAGGAAAATACCAAATGCAAGGGAAATGCAAGGCTCTGGTCTTCCAGAAACAGAATTAATCAGTGCACAAAGAAAAATGATTGTTTTTATTTTCACAATGATATGTCAATGACTTTCATACTCCCTCCACGGAAGAGGGGCAATTCCTCCCTTGTCCAGATCCAACTCAGTCCCATCTAACGAGGGCCACCTGATGGTAAACTTACCTTATTCCCATTTCTCTCTTTATTATGTGAAAAGCAATGAGCTGCTCGTTACCATCTGTGTAAGAAAAAAAAATACAATCTAAATGTGGTTGTCCCTGATTAGAATTTTGTTAAGGTATGTAACGGGCAAGTGCGTTTCTCCTGTGCCTTCAGTAAAGTGGCTAACTACACAAATTAACCAAAACTCATTCTGTGGCAGGAGTGTAAATTGGTACAGCTTTTCTGAACAGTCACCAGGACGCTCAAAGCTCACTCTACTTGACCCCACAATTCTTTTTCTAGGAATCTACCTAGGAAAATACACAGACATTCAGGCAATTTGATATTCAGATACCTCTGTCAAAGTGTCATTTGCAATAATGAAAGAAAAGAAAATAGTATGTCATTCCCCAAGTGAGAGAAATAATGAAATAAAACACTTTTCTACACAGACATTGAAAAGCATGTTTCTGAAGAATTTTTAAAAACTTGAGGAAATATTTACGTTCATATAATATTGAATTAAAAGGAGAAGCTAAGCTCTATTTTTGTGTATTTGAAAAGAATACCAATCCACAATCCCTTGTCTCCAGTACTGAACACATTTGGTTCAAACATCACAAAGGTCTCTTGGTGACTTGTTTGGAAGAAAAATCTGACCTGAATTAATGTGAAGCTCTATGTATCTGACCAAATAAGAATATGCATCTACTTTGCTGCAGAGATATCTAATGTGTGTGACTACAGGGTGCTGATGGGGCATCATACAATACATGGCAGTTTAGCATCATAATACTCTTTAACACCAAGCAGTTAGGAACTCTGAAGTGTATCTGGCCCAGGAGTTTCATTTAAGGGGTCATGAGCCTATACAACAAAATATCATGAATGATTTATCAGTGTCAAGGTTGCAATTGATGTTTATTTTTTTCTTGATTCTTTTCCATAAATTTTTCAGATATTCTGTAATAAGCATGTATTAATTTATCCTCAGGAAAAAATAAGGACTATTATTTTCTAAGAAAACATATTTGAAGTATCAGAGGATCATCTCATTTCAGTTGGAATCCTCAAATTTATCACTTGCTTCAAATTTATCACAGCTCTTTTTGTTGTTTAGTCGCTAAGTCGTGTCTGACTCTTTGTGACCCCATGAACTGTAGCTCACCAGGCTCCTCTGTTCACAGGATTTCCCAGGCAAGAATGCTGGAGTGGCCTGCCATTTCCTTCTCCATTGTTTCCCATATCTTCTTGTTAATATAGCCAGTTCAGAAGAGTACCCAGTGAGGGATGTGTTTCACCTGTTGGTGAGCCCCGACATTGATACCTGGATTATTTTGTCCTGTTCTATTTAGCTGGACTGGTCCTGAGGCACAGGAAGTTAGGGGGTCATGAAATCGGAGGATGGAGTAGTGCAGGATTGCAGGAGAGAGGGGACAGCATTAACATGCAAGGTTTCCTGTGCTAATGGACAGTCTTCCTCCCCAATCAGGTGGATGCTCGCTGACCTGTCACAAGGTGGCCCCACAAGGTTTTGGGGTCCATGTCTGAATGGATTGCTGTAGCCTTCTCTTCTCTCCCTTCGCCCAGTTCCCTGCATCCTAAGACTCGAAGCCAGCACAGGACCTGGAAAAATTACATGTAAGTTTTGACTAAGGTTTCTTTCCTCTAACCAAACAAGACTAAGAATTTTCTGAGATGATAATGACCAAGTGTCTTGAGAATTATCATTGAGGAAGGGCACAGGGGTTAGACTCTGCCTAGGGGTGGTTCCCTAACTTGGTGGATCTTACCCATTATCATGCCTCAGAATCACCTGGAAGGCTTGTGAAAGTCCAGCTTGCTGAAGCTCATGCCCAGATTACTGGATTCAGGAGATCTAGGGGCCCCTGAGAATTTACTTTACAAACAAATTTCCAGGTGATGCTGATGAGGCTGGTCCAGGGACCCCACTTTGAGAATCACTGCTTTAACTCAAGTGTTACTGAAAGGAGGAATAAAGGTAGGAACGTGTATGAAATGAAAATGAAGATGTTAATGCTGTACTTAATACATGAGCTCAACTCTCAGAAAAGAGACTTTTAGGGTCTTCTCAGTACCATCACTTTTGAAAGTCCATCCAAGTAGATGCCATTATTCTGTGCCAGCTCAACTCCAGGGCACAAGGACCAGCCACTCTCTGCCCTTGCCTTTCAACAAGAGTGACTGACAGTGCTCTTAATAGGCTATAGTGACAGCTACCATCTTTTCCCATATGTCCTCATCATGCTTTGAGACATACTCCAAAGGGAAAATCTTTTTCTCCTGGGCTAGAAAACATACTGTTCCCTTTCAGAGTGAATCATCCCAGCATGATCCTTCCCCTCATACTCTTAAATGACTTGATTTGCAAAAGGCATATGTGAAGGAAGGTGAACTTCTAATCAGAAGTCTAAGCCAGCAAACCAGTGTTTTGTGGGCGTTTATGTTCTCAGGACTGACGTATTTTTAAGATAAGCATGTTACTGTGTTAGCTTTGGGACAAGCCAGTCACCTCTCTGCTGAAGACAACAACAATTTAGTCCATGTTCATAGCATAAAGTAGAAGAGTTTGACTCAATAACTGTGCATTTGGGTATATGGGAGCATACATGCTAATGTACACGTGTACCTATGAACCTGTATGAATTTTGTATGTTTCTAAGCTTTCGATGTAAAAGTTCTAACAACATGTTGTTTTTTGTTTCATTGAGTCAATGTGAATGTGAAAATAGTCTGAGTGATGCTGTCTAGGAAATGTTTGAGAAATTTATGGGCGTTTTGAATCTGTGGATAAGCCTGGTGATTTATAACATTTTACTTGATATGGTTAATGTCATCATTCAAAGCAGCAGTTAGGGCTTAAAGTTCTTTTATTATAACTCTCTGAAATGGAGAACAGTCACTTAAAACAAAACAAAACTTTTTAAAATTGAGAGTAGTCACTTTTTTTAAATAAAGTGATTGAACAGGACCAGAATGGTTGGCATGATTGGACATTGATTTCCTTTTACAGACAAAGAAACTGATTGTCAGAAAGGGTTAAAATAATGGAAGGAAGGAAAGAAGGAAGAAAGGAAGGGCTGCTAAGAATCACATAGAAAGAAGTAGCCAAGGCCACCTGTAAAATTTGAGGGTCCCTGTGCAAGATGAATATGTGGAGTTGCTTGGGAATAGTCACTTTTAATAAAGCAATTCCCAAGCAGATATGTAATGAAGGAGCATTATCTGCTACCTAGATGTTAACAGAACCCTAAATCCTGGAGATAGATTTAAGTGCATGCGTTTAAAATAAAAATCACAAAATCAGAAAAATAAGACCAAAAGAGCAAGAGGTGATAAAAGAGTTCTAGAAGGAATTAATTCAGAATTGTCTTCTGGGAGCTGCCCAGAGGGTAACAGGGCTGGTAATCGGGCTGACAGAGTTGTGAGCGAGGTAATTACCTATTATCACTCTACCCTTACAAATGATAACATCTCTGTCAAACACTAATTGGTTATTCTGCACAGCATTCTGGGAAGTTTCAGGTTATGAAGTGTCTTCACCATGAAGTAAAAGAAATGGGTTGGATCAAATGTTCCTTCATCTCCCCCCTGCTTTCCTGTGCTGGCATCTGTGAGTGTCCACGTTTACACTTCAGGTTTCTCTGGTGGATGACCTTTGGTGTCAGTCAGTTTAATAACTACAAGACAAGCCAGGGCAGGTGGAAGGCTGCTGTGACACCTTGGGTGACGTGGAACAGAAAACGCCTGCTGGCCCTGGTGCCCCCTCCCTGGCTCCCTCTCTGCAGCCTTGGGTGCAGCATTCAACACACCAGGCGCCTAGAGCATCTCTGTAAAAGTCCTGGGACTCCCCTGGTGGTCCAGGGATGAAGGCGCCACACTTTCAAGGCAGGGGACACGGGTTCAATCACTGTGCAGGGAAATAAAATCCCACATGCCACGTGGTGTGGCCAGTAAGTAAATTTTAAAAATAATAGTAAGGTCTTGGCAATTCCCTGGTGGTCCAGTGTTTAGGACTCGGCACTTTCACTGCCATGGACCTGGGTTAAAGAAATAATAAAGTTTGAAAAATAAATATTGTGCATTTGGGGACAAGGAGTATATGGGACCCCATGGTGCTTTCCTTTCAGTTTTTCCATCAACCTAAAACTGCACTAAAACATTTATTAATATAAAAAACTGAACACTAACCAGTAAGATGATTCCTCAAAAAATTAAATGTGGAATGACCATGTGTGTGTGCTGTCGCTTCAGTTCAGTTCAGTTCAGCTCAGTCACTCAGTCGTGTCCGACTCTTTGCGACCCCATGAATCGCAGCACGCCAGGCCTCCCTGGCCATCACCATCTCCCGGAGTTCACTCAGACTCATGTTCATCGAGTCAGTGATGCCATCCAGCCATCTCATCCTCTGTTGTCCCCTTCTCCTCCTGCCCCCAATCCCTCCCAGCATCAGAGTTTTTTCCAGTGAGTCAACTCTTCGCATGAGGTGGCCAGAGTACTGGAGTTTCAGCTTTAGCATCATTCCTTCCAAAGAAATCCCAGGGCTGATCTTCAGAATGGACTGGTTGGATCTCCTTGCAGTCCAAGAGACTCTCAAGAGTCTTCTCCAACACCACAATTCAAAATTATCAATTCTTCGGTGCTCAGCCTTCTTCACAGTCCAACTCTCACATCCATACATGTCCAACTCTCACATCCATACATGACCACAGGAAAAACCATAGCCTTAACTAGACAGACCTTAGTCGGCAAAGTAATGTCTCTGCTTTTGAATATACTATCTAGGTTAGTCATAACTTTTCTTCCAAGGAGTAAGCATCTTCTAATTTCATGGCTGCAGTCACCATCTGCAGTGATTTTGGAGCCCCAAAAATAAAGTCTGACACTGTTTCCACTGTTTCCCCATCTATTTCCCATGAAGTGATGGGACCAGAGGCCATGATCTTCATTTTCTGGATGTTGAGCTTTAAGCCAACTTTTCTACTCTCCTCTTTCACTTTCATCAAGAGACTTTTGAGTTCCTCTTCACTTTCTGCCATAAGGGTGGTGTCATCTGCATATCTGAGGTTATTGATATTTCTCCCGGCAATCTTGATTCCAGCTTGTGTTTCTTCCAGTCCAGCATTTCTCATCATGTACTCAGCATATAAGTTAAATAAACAGGGTGACAATATACAGCCTTGACATACTCCTTTTCCTATTTGGAACCAGTCTGTTGTTCCATGTCCAGTTCTGACTGTTGCTTCCTGACCTGCATACAGATTTCTCAAGAGGCAGGTGAGGTGGTCTGGTATTCCCATCTCTTTCAGAATTTTCCACAGTTTATTGTGATCCACACAGTCAAAGGCTTTGGCATAGTCAAGAAAGCAGAACTAGATGTTTTTCTGGAACTCTCTTTTTCCATGATCCAGCGGATGTTGGCAATTTGATCTCTGGTTCCTCTGCCTTTTCTAAAAGCAGCTTGAACATCAGGAGTTCACGGTTCAGGTACTGCTGAAACCTGGCTTGAAGAATTGTGAGCATTACTTTACTAGCGTGTGAGATGAGTGCAATTGTGCGGTAGTTTGAGTATTCTTTGGCATTTCCTTTCTTTGGGATTGGAATGAAAACTGACCTTTTTCCAGTCCTGTGGCCACTGCTGAGTTTTCCAAATTTGCTGGCATATTGAGTGCAGCACTTTCACAGCATCATCTTTCAGGATTTGAAACAGCTCAACTGGAATTCCATCACCTCCACTAGCCTTGTTCGTAGTGATGCTTTAAGGACCACTTGACTCACATTCTAAGATGTCTGGCTCTAGATGAGTGATCACATCATCATGATTATCTGGGTCGTGAAGATCTTTTTGTACAGTTCTTCCATGTATTCTTGCCACCTCTTCTTAATATCTTCTGCTTCTGTTAGGTCCATACCATTTCTGTCCTTTATTGAGCCCATCTTTGCACGAAATGTTCCCTTGGTATCTCTAATTTTCTTGAAGAGCTCTCTAGTCTTTCTCATTCTGTTGTTTTCCTCTATTTCTTTGCATTGATCGCTGAAGAAGGCTTTCTTGTCTTTTCTTGCTATTCTTTGAAACTCTGCATTCAGATGCCTATATCTTTCCTTTTCTCCTTTGCTTTTTGCCTCTCTTCTTTTCACAGCTATTTGTAAGGCCTCCCCAGACAGCCATTTTGCTTTTTGCATTTCTTTTCCATGGGGATGGTCTTGATCCCTGTCTCCCGTACAATGTCACGAACCTCATTCCATAGTTCATCAGGCACTCTGTCTATCAGATCTAGGCCCTTAAATCTATTTCTCACTTCTACTGTGTAATCATAAGGGATTTGATTTAGGTCATACCTGAATGGTCTAGCGGTTTTCCCTACTTTCTTCAATTTGAGTCTGAATTTGGTAATAAGGAGTTCATGATATAAGCCACAGTCAGCTCCTGGTCTTGTTTTCATTGACTGTATACAGCTTCTCCAGCTTTGGCTGCAAGAGTATAATCAGTCTGATTTCGGTGTTGACCAGCTAGTGATATCCATGTGTAGAGTCTTCTCTTGTGTTGTTGGAAGAGGGTGTCTTTGCAACTCTGTGGACTGTAGCCCACCAGGCTCCTCTGCCCATGGAGTTCTCCAGGCAAGAATACTGGAGTGGGTCACCATTTCCTCCTCCAGGAGATCGTCCCAACCCAGGGACTGAACCCATGTCTCCTGCATCTCCTACACTGGCAGGTGGATTCTTACCACTGTGCCACCTGGGAAGCCTAGAATGACTGTATGATTCTGCAATTCCACTTCTGGGTATATACTTCAGTTCAGTACAGTTCAGTTCAGTCGCTCAGTCATGTCCAACTCCTTGAGACCTCATGAATCGCAGCACACCAGGCCTCCCTGTCCATCACCAAGTCCTGGAGTTCACTCAGACTCATGTCCATCGAGTCAGTGATGCCATACAGCCATCTCATCCTTGCCCGTCCCCAAAAGTGGTGAAAACAGAGCCTTGAACAGATACTTGTGCATTACATCATTATTCCCAATAGCCCAAAGGTGGAAGCAACTCATTCATGGATGAAGAAAACGTGGAATATACATACAAGAGAATATTATTTAGTCTTAAAAATATGAAATTCTGACACATGCTCCAGCATGGATGAAACATGAAGATACCAAGTAGAATAAGCGAGACACAAAATGACAGATACTGTATGATCCCACTTATGTGATATACTTAGACTAGTCAAAGCCATTGAAAGTGCAAAAGGCTGATTTTCAGGGTCTGGGAATGAAGGGGAGAGAAGTTAGTGTTAATGGGTACAGAGTTTCACTCTGGAAAGATGAAAAAGTTCTGGAAATGGATGGTGGTCAAGGCTGCACAGTAATGTCAGTGGCTTCCCAGGTGGCTCAGTGGTGAAGAACCTGCTTGCCAATGCAGGAGACGCAGAAGCTGTGACTTTGATCCCTGGGTTGGGAAGATCCCTTGCAGAAGGAAATGGCAACCTGCTCCAGTATTCCTGCCTGGACAGTCCCATGGACAGAGGAGCCTGGCAGGCTACAGTCCATGGAGTCGCAAAGAGTCAGATGTGACTTAGCAACTAGAACAACAACTTAATGCCACTGAACTGTCCTCTTAAAAAATGATCTAAGTGGTAAATATTATGTTGTGTATATTTTACCACACACACAAAAAAATACCCTGAATACCAGAATGTACTTTCCTTCTGAGAATACCAGAAAGAATACTAAGTAATGCTTGACAGGAATGCTGTAGTTTGAGTAGGAGGAGGAAACATAGGTGTCCATGTCCCTCACAACTCCCTCAGCCCCAGCACTTTCCGGGCACCCGCTGGGCAAAGGTAAGGCCCCTGCAGAATATTAGACTTCAGTCTCAGGAATGGGTTTTCTATCGGGACAGGGACAAATTTGTCCGAAACCACTAGGGAAATTTGTCATTGATAACTGTCATCTCTACTAAAATCTCACGTATGCACGCAGGAAAGCTGGTTTCCTGGGATGGAGAGGACATGCACACCCCTGTGCTCCAGTCATGGGACTGCTGCAGTTCATGTGAATTGCGACTTCATTAATGAGTCAGGATGCGTGAACAGTGGAGGCAGTTGACAGGTCTTAGCACTGGAGGCAGGCCTGGAGACAGGACCAGGACTTGCCCCAGAGTGAAGCCTAGTAGAAAGTGGAAACTTGGAAAGAAAATTAGTAGCAAATAGACCTCCTGCAACAGGGCTTCTCACTCTAATGCCTGTTTGACATTCTCCCAGTGAAGTGTAGCTTATCCCCCATCAGCAAATCTCTGTAATATTGGATGTTACTGCACCCATACCTCACAGAACAGCTGTAGAAGTAACATGGAGGCCTGCGAGGAATAAGGATTGAACCCACTGAGTTAGTCCATTTGGGCCCTAATTTGGGGAAGGGAGGTGGATTTTGCTTTTTTTTCTGTGTTTCTAGAAAACCAGCCTTGGAGAACCATCAGTGAGTTCTCTTGGGGCCTAGGTAGCTGTGTTTTCCTCAGACCTCCTTTCCTTTGTTTTACTTTACTCTTTTCAGGCCCCACCCTTAGGTTTGACTAGGGGTTGTAATTCCCAAAGAAGAGTACATAAGGATCCATAGTTTCAAAGAGCTCAAAAACTTCTGTCTTGAGTTATCCCACATCCTCCTTAAGATATCAGAATCATTTATACATATGAGCATGCATGTCTGTGGGCCTCTGTGGTGGCTCACACAGTTAAGAATCTGCCTGCAATGCGGGAGACCTGGGTTTGATCCCTGGGTTGGGAATGTCCCCTGGAGAAAGGGATGGCTACCCATTCCAGTATTCTGGCCTGGAGAATTCCGTGGACAGAGGAGCCTGGTGGGCTACAGTCCATGGGGTCGCAATGAGTCAGATACAACTGAACGACTTTCAAAAAGATAATAAATGTATGTGTGTGAATTATATACATATTGTGTATGTATGTGTTTGGCTCAAGGAAAAAGTATAACTAAAAAGAATAGAAATAAAATCATCAAAGCTGAAGTACAGTGGATATAAATCAGTCCCTCATTTCCAACCCAAACCTGCTTAGAAGTACTCTCCATGCTTTTTGCTTAGGTGCTAGAGAACAGAGCATAGCAACAAAGGTTTTGGAGTCAGTTGCTTAGGTAGCTGCTAAGATATCAAACAGTTGGAATTAAATGTTTTTATGGAAAAGAAAATTCAGGGGAGCAAGTCTTAAGAGAGGAGAAGTAAGTGCTTCTTCATCTTTGATGTCACACGTAGATACCGGCACCCTAAGCTTGAGTTGGAAACAACAAGGATATAGATTCTAATCAAAACAAGTTCAGCCCCAGGAGTTCAGAGACCGTGATTTTTAGATGGACACCCTGACACAGATTGCCTACAACAGTCCCAAGAGTGAAAGACATGAGCTAGAGAAAAACCAACAAAGACCAGCCTTTGGGGGCTCTACTGATCTACTCTTACAGCTCTGAGAATCAGATGTACCTGGATACAGGCACTGAATTCATATTTAGTGATGGCTCAGCTACCTGGAACCCAACTAACCAGAACCTTGAATTAACTAGCCTTGGTACTTCCCACCACCACTACACCCCCCCACCCCCTCACACCCCACACTCCACCCTACCACACAAATCCCACTTCCCTTTTTCAGAGATAGAGAATCAGAAAACAAGGTAGCTTTGGTTTAATAAAGTTAGCAAATACACCCTGGAGGATATTTGTAGCTGGTAACACTGACCTGCTGATTCACTGAGAATGGTTAGATCCTTTATAAGTAGAAAAAGAAACTGCTTTGGAAAGATTTTGAACAGAAAGCATTTTCTAGCTGTCAATTCCCCAGAAAATTGAAACAAATCAAAACAGATCTTGTCTTCAAATAGTGTAATTAACTTAGATTTTATTGTACCTATTTTCATGTCTTAATTGGACTTAGGATAGAAAAACATACCATTCATTTTTTTCTTGAGAAACCATGCAAATTTTGGCTTTTACCACCTTTCCAGTACCAGAGTTTAAATCTCAGATAATTATTTTTATGCTTATTTTGCTTATTCTAGTTGGAGACACTCTAAAAGTTGTGATGTTAATGATAAGAATGTTATATAAAATAACTTCATGACCATATATATTTAGCTCTTATTGTCATTGGAAAACCATTGGCATAGTTTTGAAGCCAGTTCTGTTTTTTTTTTTAAAAAAGAATGTATGTAATTCTTTGTAACATACTGTCTCACAGTCATGTTCTGCTCAAGGCACCACCAAGATTAATTTTCATTCTCTGCATATATGCTAATGGTACAAGTAGTGGTGATGTAACCAGCGCAGTAATAGACATGTCCAAATTTCAAAAGGTGTTCACTGTGAGTTCCCGACTCAGCCATGCAGATGACACAGCTGCTCACCAAATGACGTCAGTTGTAGTACAAATATTTTGTCAATTTCTTTTAATCATTTCCAATCTGTTGCTTTTTAGAAATAGTTTGTGTGCTATTTTTTGGATGTGCCTGTACTAATAAAGTGACTTTGCTCTCTGAGCCAAGATTTAACCCAAGGAATAGCTGCTGCTGCTGCTGCTAAGTTGCTTCAGTCGTGTCTGACTCTGTGTGACCCCATAGACAGCAGCCCACCAGGCTCCCCTGTCCCTGGGATTCTCCAGGCAGGAACACTGGAGTGGATTGGGTTGCCATTTCCTTCTCCAATGCATGAAAGTGAAAAGTGAAAGTGAAGTCACTCAGTCGTGTCTGACTCTTAGAGAGCCCATGGACTACAGCCTACCAGGCTCCTCCATCCGTGGGATTTTCCAGGCGAGAGTACTGGAGTGGAGTGCCATTGCCTTCTCCTAAGGGATAGCTACCCTCTTCCAAAGACACACACATTAAACTGACCACTGTGAGGTCCCTGGCCCATGGAGCCCTGGGGCAGTTGGAGCATGCCCAGACCATGGTCACAGTGAGGAAGGACACTGTTTGCAAAGCTCTGTAGAGTATTCTCAGAGTATTCTCAGCGTCCTTGTCATGCTTAACTAGAAGATATAACCTATTGTTTCTAGCAGATTTTCCCTGTATTTTATGTCTGCTTTGTCACCCCCCAGGTTACTATAAAGATCCCATGTATTAAGTGTTCTTAGTGACTAAAAAGAACAGATCAGAAACTAATGAATTATTTCCTTTTATCAAAGTAGAATTAGTTTTACTTTCCCAATTATGAAAGTAATGCATGCTTATGATACAAAATGCATAAAACAGTAGAATAGAATAAAGAAAATAAGTCACTTTTAATCCAGCTATCCAAATGCAACCTACCTGTTAACTTCTACTTTTCTGTGTTTTTCCAGACTTTTTCCTTTCACCAACCAATTCCAAATTGACAAGCAGTACTCTGGACTGCTGACATCCCACAAGTTGGTGAAATTCAGAAATGATAACTTTGTTATCACTTTATAGGACAGTGATCTCCTAGTTGCTGATTTGTCTCCCTTCAAATTACATTCATCAGCTCTTACAAGAACAGATACCTCTGTAGACTCACCAATGTCTTTATCAAGTGGAAATTGTTATTGATTTCTTTTCTTCCATTTCTGGATTCTGTCAATAAATAAGATTTTTGAGTGACCCTACAAGATCCTAGTGGGCCTTGGGAATGATAAGAGAAAGATTTAATTTGGTCCCAGATGGTTTTAGTATTAGATCAATTGGTTGTGTTCCATATAGGTAAAAATTTGTAATTGAAACGCTATAAGACAATTTGGCAGAAGGGGGAAAGGTTGATGAGCCAGATTCCCCACCTCTGTTCCCTAACCATACCCCAAACAATATGGACTCCAATAAAATTCTGATTTTATATTCAAATATAGCCCTTTCGTGCTATATTTTGTTTTCCTTTGCACCATTTGTCATTGTTGTTGTTCAGTCACTAAGTCATGTCCAACTCTTTGCAACCCCATGGAGTGCAGTACACCAGGCTTCCCTGTCCTTCACCATCTCCTGGAGTTTGCTTAGACTCGTGTCCATTGAGTCACTGATGCCATCCAACCATCTCATCCTCTGTCACCCCCATCTCATCCTCTGTCACCCCCCTTGTCCTTTTGCCCTCAGTCTTTCCCAGCGTCAGAGTCTTTTCCAGTGAGTCGGCTCTTTGCATCAGGTAACCAAAAATTGGAGCTTCAGCTTCAGCATCAGTCCTTCCAATGAGTACTCAGGGTGGATTTCCTTTAGGATTGAGTGGTTTGATCTCCTTGCTGTCCAAAGGACACTGAAGAGTCTTCTCGAGCACCACAGTTCGAAAGCATCAATCCTTCGGCGCTCAGTCTTCTTTACGATATCCCTCTTCAGAAAAGCGTCTCTTCAGGTTCCTCTGGTGTGGTGTTTGGTCTGTGGTGTGGGTTGTGCTGAGCATCTGTGTGCTTCCCTTTTGGAGATATGTCAACTTTGGATCAGGATGAATCCTGACTCTTAGCCAAATTTAAGAAGAGCTTTGAACACTGAAACAAAATCCAGATTAAAATGAAGGGGATTGTTAAAGGAGTCACCTGAGGGAAGTTGTAGGAATGTCATCCACAGACATTAATGTCAGTGGAATATTAAATGTATAGTAAACAGCTACTGGAAAAGAATTTTATGTTTCAAAAGTGATCTGAGGACTTCCCTGGCAGCCGATCCAATGGTTTAAGACTGTGTTTCCGATGTGGTGGAGTAGGGGTGAGGGGAGGTCAGATTCAATCCCTGGCCGAGGAATTAAGATCCCATATGCCACGCAGCACAGCTGAAGAATAAAAATTTTTAAATGATCTATATTAGACATTGTGTGTAATGCAGTCTCATCATCCTCTGTACAAGCCTTAGGTTCTTTAAAAGCAGTTTTTTCTAGGTTCTTCCCTCTGCATCCCTTCACATCCTTTGTGTCCTAGTATATAATAGGGATACAGTGTGCTCTGACTTGAATTAAAAGTTCTATGCTATGGCTCTTGCGTGACAGATGAACGAATGTGCCGAGCCTAGTGTATATTCTGCTTCCTTCCGACAGTAGTCTAAAGACGCCTTCTTCTGACGACAGTCGAAAGATGCTTTGGTAAATTGTGTGGAATGCCCGAGTCGGGTACCAGTGTGGGAAGTGGTCTGCAGTGCCTTGATCCTCCCTTGGAGAAGGAGATGCTCGTGTGGATACTGAGAACTCAGTTCCCTACCTTCGGTTTCGATTTGACCTCCTCACTTCCCTGAGTCACGGCGTTCGCTCATCAGCGACAGGCATGTCACCGAAACCCGAGACAGTCCCTCGGACTGTTTGTGACACTGTCTCTGAAATTTCCCGTGACACGAACAGCCAGCATTTGTCGTCAAACTTCAAAAACTTTTAGTTGGTTTGCAGTTGACATTGAGATTAACTTTCTCTAACCTAAGCCAGTGAAAACTAAAACAGCGCTCACCACATGAAAGTTTTACTTTCGCTGCGTTCAGACCCCTCCCACCCTATCACAGCACCGTCATTTGCAGTCTAGTGTGGGGAGGTACCTCAGTCGTGGATGACCCACTTTTTCGTAACACTTAATTACCCGTGTTTTTACAACAGCAGTCAGAGATCTGATGATAGTGGACTCCTAACCCCTCAAAGATTTTCTGATCCATCTCATCAGCACTGCTCTGGGAAGAAGGTGTGAGCTCTGCAGGGTGCAAGTAGCTCCCGGGGATGACAGCATTTCCTCTAGTTTCTGGATAATGAGCAAGCGCACAGGTAAAGATGCCTTTCTCAGTGTTGACTCTTTTCATGTCTTCATTATTTGGTGGAACTGACTTTTAAATATTAATCCCTGTCTGCGTGTGTTTGCTACTGTGCTTTGCGGAGGGTTCAGGGGAACAAGCACTCAGATTGGTACCCTGGGACTTTAATAACTTAACTTTTCATGAAACGTCTAAAGAGATGGTGATCAAAAATAGACTCTCATCTCTATCCTCTCTATGCCCCCAGAAACATCCTCTTCCTCAATTTTTTTTTTTTTCTTATTGCTCTCAAGGTGGGTTTTTTCAACATCAGCGGCTCCGCTCGACAGCGAGCGTTCGTGTTTGGTGAGCTGAGGGCTTGGGGGCTGAGTGCATGGAGCAGACAGAGACAAAAATGCACAGAAGGGAAGGGAGACGGCAAGGAGATGCTGTGTCCTGGCGAGTGCTGGCCCTCAGCACCCCAAGAGCAGATTCAGCCTAAACACTATTGCTGTGATTTTGGCAAGATCATTCCTGACAGCCTTCTCTGTTCTAGAAACGTTTACGTTTCTGATGTCCCTTTGTTCATTTGAGGAACTTTTAAAACACAGTCCTTGTTGCAAAACAAGATGTTGTAGGTATCATCTGCCATGAATTTACAGAACCGTTCTGGGGGTATGTTTCTTTGCTGGAAGCCGGTTGCCAGGCGGCAGGTGACAGGGTGGTGGCGGTGCCTGGCGGATCACGCTTGCCAAAGCACCGTCTGCCCTGCCACCGTGGAGTCTTTGAAAATGCCCAGAGATAAGTCAACGTTGTTTTCCCTGAAAGTCCTGATACAGAAAAAGAATGAAAGTACAAACACTAACTGGAAAAAATGTCACATATTTTAGCCACTTTGCATCCCTTGTTAGGATGAACCCTGGGTTGGGTTTTTATTTTTTTTCTTTTTTCTTTTTCACATTTGTGGACTTTGTGCGGTAGGTGGAGCAGTGTGGGCGGCCCAGAAAAAGTAGCGGTTAGAATAAGATTTTCCATTTATTGCCCTTTTGTGCATGGCTAAAAATAAGATTCATACAAATCAGAATATGTAATGCAAGCACAATCACTCTGTTAATTCTGATGACTGGCTTGCCCGCATCTTTGCATCTGTCTGGTAAGTGGTGCGTTGGGGGAATAAATGCATCTCTCTGTTTAAGCAGCAAAAAGTCAGCCACATTTGGGCACTGTGTGTCTACCTGTGATAGTTGATCAGCATTTTCCCCTTCTGAAGAAAGAAAGACACAACTCATACATAAGCAAATTGTGTCGGCAGAAGGTTGCAAGAAATAGTGACAGGATCCTTGAATCATTTTTTGAGAAGTAATTGCCTTGTTTGAAATGCCATTTAACAACATCCATCTCTTTGGCTCATTGTTAGAAAGTTGTGTCTTGTAGACCCAGAGAACAGCAATGAGAGGATTCCTTAGTGGTGGTGCAGAGAGACTGGAGGTTTTTTGATTGTGTAGGGACAGGGTGTTGGGGAGAGGGGACCAGGGATAGGCACAGACCTGCTTTATGCACAGATGTCGTAGGGGCAGTTAACCAAGTGAAAACTCCCTTCATCTGCCAGCCAAGTCTCCTGCAACCACAGTAAGGGGTAACGTGTCTGTCTGTGGCTACAGGAAATACCAGACAGAAGTAGTGTCAACCTTCACAGGGAAATTCGCAAGTCCGTGATCCCAGCCATGGTGCTGTCCCCGTGTAGCTGGCTGAGGGGCTGTGGCATTTCCACAGAATGAGGGTGTCTGCAAGCTAAGAGAGTGTCTGCTGCAGCCTTTCAGTTTGATGCCACTTGGGAAATAGGATGAGTCAAGAGCGCAGTCATTCCAGAAGCCTCTGGAAACTGAAGACTACAAATCATATTCCCCACTGGTTGTCTCCAGGCTCAGCAGATGGTGAGGAGGGATGGTTAATGTGAGACCAGAGCTTTGGGAAAAAGAGGACTAATCAGCATCAGAGCTTCACTTAGCTACCTGTTGACCTTGATCTCTTTATTGAACCTCTCCTAGGCCTGGATGTCTTTAATTAAAAACTGAAACAGGGGTCGTGCCTACCTTGGAGGGTGGTGGTGGGGAGTAACTGAGATAACATACTTGAAGCACAGAGCCAGCACTCAGTAAGAGCATGGTGGTGATGCTTATTCATGCTGTTGCATCATACGAATGTGGTGGAGAATTTCAGGGCATGTGGCGGTTCCCTGTTCTGCTTGGAGTACACATTTTGGAATTAAATGGACACAAGATCATCCTCTTGCTCACTATTTCTCAATCAGAAGGCTACAGGTCATTTACAAATAATGTGGTTCTTCACAGGCTACTACTGTTGCTTTTGGGGTCTCATTTTTTTTTATTTTGCCATTAAATTAGCACCATGAAAGCCTCTCTTTCATCTTAAGGTGAGCACTGTGTTGCCCATAATCAGTTATTTTTGCCTTCCCACTCAATTTATTTCAGCATGAATATTTCAGTTCTGACATCTGTGCACATTCACTGTAATACCTGCTGATGTATATCATGAAAGAGAGAGTGCTAATGTTGTAATCAAGGAAGGTTTTAAGTATTTCAGTTGGGAATGGGCAAAACTTGAAGAGCAATTAGCTTCCATGGTGGTAGAATTCCCTATAGAAAATATCACATCTGTTGTCAATTCTGGTTACTGATCAATCCTGTAGATAACCAGATGCTGACAAGCAGAAAACAATTACTGTTGCTTCTTTTTAGTATTTTTGCAAATTATTTTCTTTTGAATATAATGTATATCTAGCCTTCTAGGAGTCTTTTTCTGCCCACCAAAGTTTTTCATTAAGTAAATATATTGTGTATTTCATAATCAGGTCATCATTGTAGGTACCACTTATCCTTTTTAGTGAAGTCAAGTCGCTCAGTCGTGTCTGCGACTCTGCGACTCTGCGATGGACTGTAGCCTACCAGGCTCCTCTGTCCATGGGATTTTCCAGGCAATAGTACTGGAGTGGATTGCCATTTCCTTCTCCAGGGGATCTTCCTGACCCAGGGATCGAATCTGGGTCTCCCACATTGTAGACAGACGCTTTACTGTCTGAGCCACCAGCGAAGTCCACTTAACCCTTTTGGTTAACCTTTAATATTAAAGGTGAAGAGTTACATACATCAGATTACATACATCAGATTCATCAGCTTCCTGAGATTCGACATTCCTGGGATTCAGCTTCCCAGATTCGACATTCCTGGGATTCAGTTTTTTCATTGATCAAATTAAAAAAATACATTATGACTGCACCCTGACTTGGCCTCACCAGGGACCTGACAAGAAGTGATAAATGAGACTAAGAAGCTAAGGAATTAAAACACGGTACAGGTATAAAGCAGTGATGACTTGGTTTTATCAATTGATGTATTTTGCTAGTTTTAAAAATTCTTCTCTCCAAATTTTCCTTTTCATGATCTGTCCTACCACTTTAGTCACAGGTACAACCTTTGATTTGTAGTATATATGTTAGCATCATCACTGGATTTTCTGGATTTTTCATGTTAGGGACAATTATCTGTCCAGTGAGCTGGAGACATTTCTCAGGTTGACTTAATGGGCAAAACCTCTCTTTCATTAGAATGGTACCCAGGGAACAGACTTATGAATCTGGTGGGGCTGGGGGGCGGGGAGGTTGCTAGTGGAAGGATAGCGTGGAATGTATGGAGAGAGTAACATGGAAACATACATTACTATATGTAAATAGATAACCAATGGGAATTTGCTGTATGACTCAGAACTCAACCCGGGGCTCTGTAACAGCCTAGAGGGATGGAATGCGGGAGGGAGGTGGGAAAGAGGTTCAATTATCCTTCACTTAAAAATAAATAAACTTTTTTTAAAAAGGAGGATGGTACCCATATTCTTTCAGTGCCTCCAGACAGTGCTGCTTTTTCCACTTTTTTTTTTTTTCTGTTGAGTGAAATGGAAGAATGCTTTTCAGGCAGAGCAAATCATTCTAGAAGACTAACAAGTTGCTAGCGTCACAGATACAGCTTCCCTCCCCTCCACGAACACACACGCTCCCCATTATCTTTGCCTGTCTTATTGTACTTAGCCACAGACCGAAATTTCTGTAAAAATGGTAGGCAAAAGGAGGTGATAAATTAGGCTCTGGGTCTGATTTCCTCCCACACCTTCATAAGGGATGAGAGAGATTCTGAAATTCATCTCGTTGATATACCGCCTGCTTCTTCCTTCATAACAGCCAGTTTTAACCTATCCTTCATGTGCAATTTGAGGGTACTGGCCAGGCTGGGCTCATTATTCCTTTGGTTGAATAATGTAAAGCATTTGCAATGGAGATTTGCTCTAATGATGTATTTTAAGTGCATGTCCATGTTGTTGGTTTAATGCACTCAGTCATGGAATGCTTTAGAGTTTATTGCTAATGGATGAATCCTCAGGAAAATCGGCATTTTCAATCGGATTGACATTTGGAGTGAGAAATAGAAATCTAATGAGAGCATTTCAACCAAGGTTTGTAATTAGGGCTGAACGGAGTAAATTTGGCCATGTGCACCCCAGAAGGGCACCGTGGAAGGTGAAATCGCTCACTCTGCTGCGAATGAGGCACAAGGGCCGATGGATCAGTGTCAGGCCACGACACTGTGGAGTATAAATGATACTGTCACCAAGTGCTGCACAGGGTATCGAGGGAATTCCACTCCAGTAAATTACATTACTCAGACAGACCTGAAGGCATTGTGCTGGAATGAGAGGAGGGAAGAGAAGGCTGTCAGCACCCTGCGGAAGATATTACAGAGCTGGCTGCAGGGGTGGACGTCAACGGTTTCCATTATACCTGGAGATTCTGTGTCCTCCTTTGTTAATTAGTTTTCAGAGGTTACAAATGGGTACATGTGAAAGCAGTCGTGTCTCCTGGGGTATAGGTTTCAATTGACCACAAGGAAGTAAATGCAGGTTGATTTGTGTAAACTGGTTAGTGCTAGATTCTCTTTCTTGTCATTTGTAGTTGGTGATACTACACATTTATCTATGACCTAGCCCTCGTCTTATCTTATTTTGGGACTGATCCAAAAATATTCTGTTGGCCAAAATGTTTGTCCAGGTTTTTTGACAACAGCTTATGGAGACCGAATGGAGTTTTTGGCCAACCCAATACATTAGAGGGATGTAACCATTCTTCTGTCTATAATATTGTTTTATTTTTCCCCATCCCTGGCTTCATAGAGACATGTATTTCTTTCATCCTTGTCTAACACATCTTTCTTTTCATCATCTTCCATCCCTAAGGGCAACAAATTGTACCTGCGCCTGACATTTTATTTCATGAATGAGTTCCAAGTGAAGAAGAGTTGATTCCTCAAGTGCAGTTTATGGGGGAAAAAAAACTTTTTTCACTTCTTTTATTTTCTTTTGTTCCCTTGCAGTGAAGTGAGGCTTCATTTTGGGGGAAAATATTAGGAGGAGAACATAAGAGCATCAATTATATGACTGCCTTCTTGGTCATGTTGGAAGCGTTCTGGTCCACTGTGACCTCCAGCGCCAGTTCTTAAAAAAGCCAGACCAAGCACTCTGGAGTTACACGGTTGCGTCTTAATCAGAAAGCAGATGTCCTCTCTGAATGGATAGAGATGTAAAACTACATCCATTCTGACTTTCTTAAATCCATGTTACACTTTGTCTTTAGTGAAGTAAACCTGATAAGTGTCTCTGATAATCTGTTAACAAGGAGAATGCGTGGTATACTACAGAATGTCTCTAAAAGGCTTCCAAAGAGCAAATTTTAAGCAACCTTTGGGGCGTCCCTGGTGGTACAGAGGTTAAAAGCATCTGCCTGTAATGCAGGAGACCTGAGTTTGATCCCTGGGTCGGGAAGATCCCCTGGAGAAGGAAATGGCAATCCACTCCAGTATTCTTGCCTGGAGAATCCCATGGACGGAGGATTGCAAAGTCTACGGGTTGCAAAGAGTTGGACACGACTGAGCGACTTCACTTTCACTTTTCCTTTCACTTTGTGAAACAGAAAATGCAGATAGCAGTGAAAATAATTTCTTGAGTTTGACTTTTATTCTTTCCAAAATAATATTCCCATCAATATCAGGGTATCGCAATTTAGTCTTTATTTTGTAGCCATCGTTGCAATCTTATTTTGTTCATCCAAGCATAAAACTTAGTAAAACCAAGATACTTGGAAAACTAGTTTTGAGGGCGGATAGGAGAAACCTTGGTTCATGATAAGATGGTTGATATTTCCGTTTTATGTAAGGTTCAGTTCAGTTCAGTTGCTCAGCCGTGTCCGACTCTTTGCGACCCCATGAATCGCAGCATGCCAGGCCTCCCTGTCCATCACCAACTCCCAGAGTTCACCCATACTCACGTCCATCGAGTCGGTGATGCCATCCAGCCATCTCATCCTCTGTCGTCCCCTTCTCCTCCTGCCCCCAATCCTTCCCAGCATCAGAGTCTTTTTCCAATGAGTCAACTCTTTGCACAAGGTAGCCAAAGTACTGGAGTTTCAGCTTTAGCATCAGTCCTTCCAAAGAACACCCAGGACTGATCTCCTTTAGAATGGACTGGTTGGATCTCCTTGCAGTCCAAGGGATTCTCAAGAGTCTTCTCTAACACCACAGTTCAAAAGCATCAATTCTTCGGCACTCAGCTTTCTTCACAATCCAACTCTCACATCCATACATGACCACTGGAAAAACCATAGCCTTGACTAAATGGATCTTTGTTGGCAAAGTAATGTCTCTGCTTTTGAATATGCTATCTAGGTTGGTCATAACTTTTCTTCCAAGGAGTAAGTGTCTTTTAATTTCATGGCTGCAGTCACCATCTGCAGTCATTTTTTTACCACCACTTTAATGACATTTTTTTAATGTTGTTAGTTGATGATTCTAAAGTAATCATTGAGTATAAAAGGCATGATATAAATGTCTTAACATCATGTGTCTACTTTAGCACACAAGGACTGTGCTTATAGACGTTGCTTTGTTTACTTTAGTGACACAAAAGGCTGGGACTATATGAGAAATGAGAGTCTCTCCCTAAATAAATTCCCTAGAATTTTTCTGCCTTTTGTATTATGTCCATTTTGACGGTAGTGTGCACCATATGTCTTCTATTTTCTTTTCATCCATGCCATCATTTGGGAGATGCCATGTGTCTCGTTGTTGGCCCCAATAATACACGTATGATGTGTTTCTTTGTCCCAGCTTTTGATGCAGCATGCTATCAAAGTATACTTTTGAGTTTTTCTGAATTGAATTCTGATGGAAGGTGTTTAACAGTACCTAAAACATGGCTGGTTTAGATGCTCCTCCAATCTGTAGAGGTTCCTTTGTTCCTGCCTACTTATCCATGTCTGATTATAGTCTCTCTCTCTCTCTCTCTTTTTTTTTTTCCCCCATTAAAATTGGAAAGGGACAGGGGGAGCTCCTTAGGAGAAATAGGTCTGTGGAGAATTGTGAATCCTCATTCAGAAGCTATTCTTAGTTCTGAGAAATATAATGAACTTGAGCTTTGGGTCCTGCTGCATCTCCCATGAATGATCTTGCCATCGTCACCACCTCTCCCCTTGATTATGTTTTCCCCAAAGACTACTGGAATCTTTCCTCTAATATTCTGAATGGAACATCTCCCAAGGAAAACACATCTTGGAAGGAATTGGGTCCGTTATCCAAAAGGCCCACCTCTAAGTTTACTGGATGCTTTTTTTTTAATTAATTAATTTAGTTTTGCTTTGCTATTGCTTCATTGTTGCAAGGGCTTTACTCTAGCTGCAGCCCGGGGGCTATTCTCCAGTTGCCGTATATAGGCTTCTCACTGCAACGGCTTCTCTTCTTGCAAAGCACAGGCTTGTAGGGCCTGCGGGCTTCCGTACTTGCAGCTCCTGGACTCTAGAGCACAGGTATGATAGCTGTGGCGCACAGGCTCAGTTGCTCCGAGGTATGTGGGGTCTTCCTGCATTAGGGACGGAACCTGTCTCCCTGCATTGGCGGGCAGATTCTTTATACCACTGAGCCACCAGGGGAGCTTGAATGAGTCTTTACTCTTGTTTATTTATCTCTGAATGGATTGGGTCTTCGTTGCGGCACACAGGGTTCTCTCTAGGTGTGGCACTTGGGCTCCAGAGTGCATGGGCTCCATGGGACGCCCAGGCTTGGTTGACCCACAGCATGTGAGATCCTAGTTCCCCAACCAGGAACTGAACCCACATCCCCTACACTGGAAAGTGGATTCTTAACCACTGGACCACCAGGGAAGTCCCCTACTGGATAAGCCTTAATTGTTCTATGAAGTGCATGTATCTTGCATTACCTTGAAGTCTGCTGTATTGAAGAAACTTTTCCAGAGATCTTGATTTCCTTGTCAGAAGTCAGCCCATTAATGTTAGCACTTCACTTAACAGGATCGTTTTGGTGTTTCCAACTGACAACAGCTGACACACACTCCACGTTCCCCTAGTTCCCAGTGCTGCAGAAAAAGAGACTTTTGTTCTGACTTGATGAGGAAAAAAATGCAAACAACAACACCAGCCCTACCACCAGAGATCCTATGAAGACATGTTCAAATGAACAATAAGGCCGTTTGTTCACAGATGACATAAGGATATAAGAATTTAAACAATAAGACCTCTTGTGAAATGTGGCAGAATATGCCCCACAAACGTTGTGAAGTTCTCTGTCTCAGGGAAGCCAGTTTTTACACAGGCTTCAAAAACCCATTAACGTATAAAGCACCTTTTAAAAGAGAAAAGAAAATCACTTGTCTCACTATAACATTAAAGCAATTTCTGTTCCGAGGAAAGCTAAAATGCATTCATTTATAGAAAGTACATGCACTGTAATTTATAAAAAGTATAGTACTCTACTAGGGAGTATAGTGCCTCCTCCCTCTTTGGCCTGAAATGGGAAATCCATCATGCGGTCAAGACCTTTATTTATTTCTTCAAATGAAAAAAACAAAAAAATCCTTAAATCACTTAGAGTCAAGATGAAGTTTGCTTGACCATAATTCTCTTAAATTCTCTAACACTAATATACTTTTTGTTTTCTCTTCTTCTTCTGGGACCCCTCTATGGGCAAGAATAGAGACACAGATGTAGAGGATGGACTTATGGACACGGCGGGTGAAGGCGGGTTTGGGACGAATTGAGAGAGGAGCATTGAAATATATACACTACCATGTGTAAAATAGATAGCTAGTGGGAAGCTGCTGTATAACACAAGGACCCCAGCCTGGTGCTCTGTGACAATCTAGAGGGGTGAGTGGGAGGGAGGTTCAAGAAAGAGCCACATACATACACTTATGGCTGGTTTACATCATACAGCAGAAACCAACACAACATTGTAAGGCAGTTATCCTCCAATTAAAAACGTTTTGAAAAATGAATTTTGAATAAAAGCCCTCTGACATTGGTAGAACATGGGGAGGGAATAATTCTGCTTTAAAGAAAAAATTTAATTACTTTTATCTGAACCTTATCCCTTTTTTTTTTTTTTTTGCCTTGCACTTTTAAGGAATGTTTGATGTATTTGTAAACCCTAACAGGATGATGACAGAGAAATGCAGAGATTTCCATGTCAGCTTAGATCAGGATCTCTAATGATGCCCAGAATTATTCCTATCTTGATGATTCTGATGCTTAAAATGTGACCTTCCTACTTCAATAAAGAAAAAAAAAAGTTACCTTCCAGGATAACTCAGAGGGGAGGGAAAAAAAACAAAACACAGCACAATTTAACTGGCCAGAGGTGCTCATTGAGCTGACTTAGTATTAAACTCTAAAGATTTTCAAGTATTTGCAAATGGATATATATACAGCATCCTTGCAGAATCCTCTTAATTGAAGAAATGTTTCATCTCTATCTCTGTTGACAGAGAAGATTGCCTACTGATAATTGCTTTGCCTAAGTGTCTGATAATATGCCAGGAATGAGAGCATTCTGTGTTAGGTCATCTTTAATTATGCATGTACCACCTGTCAGCTGTAAATCTACCAGATTACATCCTCGTGAAGTCAGTTTGGGGATGGTTGGAGGGAAGCCGGGGTGATCTGTTTTAGAAACAACAAAAATAGAGAGGAGTAAACATGGCTTATAACCCACAGCTTTTTTTTTAAGGAGCCTCACTCATCTTCATTGTTCCTGGGCAGGAGTAAGCTCTTAGTGCAACTGAAAGACGTCTGAAATCTCTCCCAACCTACCTCGAGTGGCGATAAATTGCTGGGTGAGAGGGCGGTAGTCCCATCTGTTGCATTTCCTTTTTGCTCCCTCTCGTCACTGTAAATGAGCCAGGGAAAAGCTCAGAAACATTTTTTATAAGCTATGTGAGGACAGGAAATATGTTAATGATGTTAGATTTCCTACATTTCAGGTTTTTTTTTTTTTCTGTAGTTGGTTGGCTTTTTTAGAAGGACAAATGTGGGTTGGAAATAATGCTGTTCCCCTCTGTCAGCTTTTGGTAGTTTTATTCTCACTTCTCAGGGTTGTTTGGGACTTTCTGGTAGGATGTTTAGGGTTCTTTTACTGAAGGTTCTGTTCCCTCTTCTATGCTCTGATAGCATCATGGATCTGTAAAAGTGTCCCTCTTTGTTCACCTGTCAGAGGTGACAGGGAAGCCTTGAGATACTGTGTACTCCCTGCAGAGGAAGAGGTTGGACTCAGCGAGGGGCTGAAGGCAGAGAAGGGATAAGTGGACAGAGACAGCAGGTGTGTGTGATGACACACCGAGCCTGACTGCCCTCCAACCTGAGAAAACTGCCTCAGTAAGAGTTTATAAATAATAACCTTAGAAACCAGAATTTGGCATCCCGAAATGCATTGTTCCAAACTCTGCTGCCTTGAGGCACTGAGGAGAAACCAGATCGTCTCATAAACAGGTAAAGACCAGCACCCCTGTGCTGTTCTGTCAGACACCATGGTCCGACTCATGGCCCTGAAGGACCCCTTGGCTGTCTTCTTATACTTGAGGCACCACTTTCCTGACAATACATTTGATGAAGGACAGAGACTCCATGAACAGGGATCAGGATTGGAAAAGCCATCAGAAAGTGTGTCGTATAACCAGTGGTTGAAGGAACTAAACAGAGTTAGCTTGGAGAAGAGAAAAAGAAGGAGACACACAATAGCCATATTTAGATGCACAAAAGACTTGATTATTCCAGAAAAAGCAGAACCAAAAGGTGCAAGCTACAGAGAAAGTGATTTAGACTCAGAACAAAAATTTTCTTGGAACTAGCACTACCCTACAGTGAAATCAGTGGCTCCATTTGGAACAATGAACCCCTTTTCCACCTCCTGTTACTAGAATAAGAATCGTTATCTTTTAGGACCATGTTATGGGGTCGCAAAGAGTCGGACACGACTGAGCAGCTTCACTTCACTTTTTGGACCTGTTACAGACAAGATGCAATGAACATGAACTTGGGCAAACTCCAGGAGATGGTGAGGGACAGAGTGGCCTGGTGTGCTGCAGTCCATGGGGTCGAAAAGAGTCAGACACAACTGGGCGACCGAACAACAACAACAGTAGACAAGATTAGGGCTTCCGTTGTGGCTTTGTGGTAAAGGATCTGCCTGCAGTGCAGGAGATGTGGGAGATATATGGGTTTGGTCCCTGCATGGGAAGATCCCCTGGAGAAGCAAATGGCAACCCACTCCAGTATTCTTGCCTGGGAAATCCAATGGACAGAGGAGCCTGGCGGGCTACAGTCCATGAGGTTGCAAAGAGTTGGACAAGACTGAGCGACTAAACAACACAATAGGCAAGATTGCAGCACTGCATGGCAGCACAAACCAGATAACCATGATTTTATTTTGCAAGCTCAGAATTCCCATTCCATGCACAGTCACAATCAGGGACATCAGCCCCCAACCTCCACGCGGTACCTGGCTGGTCTGGTACTCAGTTCTTCATCTGCCCACAAGTTACAGGCTGAAAGTAGGGATGGTGTTGGGGGAAGGGAGCTGGCTTCTTCCTCTGGGATCGCATCTCAGTTCCCACGCATCCTGGCCTCTTGGTAGCTGCGACTGTGTCGGTGACTCCATCAAAGCTCGGAAGCTGCCTTTTTCTTGCCAAGCGAAATGGAAATAATAAGTATTTACTTCATGGAGTTACCTGAGGCTTCAGCGAGGTGAAGGAGTCTCCAGTGGACAACAGTGTGCTGTCCATAGGTGAGTGCTTGCTCCACCACTGAGGACATCCGAGCTCAGGGTTGTCACAGGTACAAGGGACAGAATGGCCTTCCTTGCAGGGTTGCTGAGAGCTGGACAGCCAAATAAAATGTCACATATAAAAATACAATGGTCCATATAAGAGTCCCCAGCACAGTGCTGGTGTTCAGCATTGTCAGCCTCACTCTACTCTCTGGGCCTGGAGAGGCTGGGAGAGGGCGTCCTTTCTCACACGCGTCTGCTGCTCACATCCCCAGCAGGTGCTGTTTGACGTTCTGCAGAGACCTGGCCTGAGGCTTGCCCACCTCCTGTTGCCTTGTCATCTCACCACCGAGCCACCTTCTCTCCTCCTTTTTTCTTCCTCCTCTATTTCCTTCTCTTCCTAATCCTCTTCTTTTCTCTGGCTGACTTCCCTCTGTGCATTCTGGTTAGGATCATTTTGATGAACACAAATTTGAAAATACTATTTCCAGTCATATTTTTGTTCAGAACAAGAGGTTTTAGGTAGCTTGGGTAGGGGGACTTTTTCATTTTCTTCTGAATTTGCTTGAACTTTTTTTTCTTCAGTGTTAACATTCTTCCCCTTATCCCATCCCTTGGGCTTGTAGTCACTCACTTGCCAGACACAGGGTAGCTGATTATCTCTGGACTTGGGAAAGTGTCCTTCACAGTGACCCTAACCCATATATTAACCCAGACAGAGCAAATTGCTAAATAAATAGCCCCAGAATGTCACTTGCATCCTCTTGGTCCCACCCTGTCCTGTGGAAAGGGGGTTGATGGAACAGAAAAGTCAAAGGGCAACCAAGGTAAAGTTTCAACCATTTTACTGAGTCAGAAATTGGGGCCCTGCCAGATTCAGGCATCCTATCTGTCTGTCCATCCATCTATCCATCCATCTGTCCATTTATCCATTCATCCACTAAATATTCAAGAAACAGGTCCTTGTGTAAGACCCAGCGTAAGATCCTGGGCAGACATGAGGCGGGTGATTGGATTCCTGCCCTCTGCCTTCCTCTGCTGTTTGAGCAGGTGGGATAGTGGCTCTCTTCAATCTGTATTTCAGTATTTCTGCAGTCTTCTTGATAGATCTAGTTCAGTAAATGCAGGAGTGACTGTGAAAGTTGTATAAGGGAGGGGAAGGAAAGAAGGAAAATCCTCAAAGGAAGAAAGGAAATGGTATTATATGTAGTGCCAGGCATGTAAATTGGTACCCATGCTAAGTGCAGTTTAATGATTGCAATGAGAACCCAGGGAAACATCGCTGCATATGGAAATTTGAATAAAGTTTCCAGGGAAGTGATGCTAATTATCCTCATTTTTTAGAAGTCAAAATGGAAACTGTGCATTCTCCGAGTACATCCCCTAGAATATGCATTCCTCCTGATTTTTCTCCCACTAAGTGATACTGCTTTTTACTTAACAGGAGACTGCAGCTTAAAAAAAAAAAAAAGAAGACTGCAGCTTTAGCCCTCCAGTCATTTCTGGTTTTTAAATCAGAAAACTGAATTCTTTCCTTTTAAGGAAAGCAAAGAACAGTTTGCTTCTCGCCCACCACACCCAAGCACCTTTTACCTGCAGAGTTTCTCTGGGCCCATTGACCTGGTGGGAGGGAGGGTTGTTCTTACCTCTTGGCTCAGCCCGTGACTCAGCAGCTGCCAAATGAGCCCCCGGGCCTGCCCCCCCGCCCCAGGGCCCCAGCACCTCTGCATTTCCACGGGAGGGGTGTGCGCACCCTGGGTTGTCCCGACAGTCATGCGAGAAGAGATTTATACAAAAGCGCTTTGAAAATGCAGGTACTAAATATGTAAAGAATTTTATTGCGAAATACAAAATGTCGGCTTGATTTTTCACAGTACATTTGTGTCTTTCTAAAATCGTAGACATAGCACCTGAGGTCATTTGCTGTCTGCGAGTTTGTCAACTGCCAAATTCCTTTTCAGAGATGAAGCTTGCGGGGCCCTAGAATAGAAGTCATTTTTCTCCTTTTTTTCCCAGAAAGTTCTCAGGACCCTTATGTTCCTCACAAGCATGCAGGTGATGTTTTTTCATGAACCAACGCAAAGACGTTTGAGCTTTAACTTGACGCTGCCCTGGGTTTCCACACACTTTGTTTGTGTTTTTAGTGCCCACCCTCAGAGTTCACGGTCAGGCAGAGGATGTACAACATACACAAACGACTGCAGCAGAGGCGGCAGGCTGCTGTTGCTGTTCAGCCCCTGGGTTGTATCTGACTCTGCAGCCTCATGGACTGGAAACACTAGGCTTCCCTGTCCTTCGCCAACTTCAGCCTTGCTCAAACTCATGTCCATTGAGTCAGTGATGCCATCCAGCCATCTCATCCTCTGTCATCAGGGGCCAATCTGTTTGATAGGTCAAGCTGGGAGTAGGGGCATATCTGGGAGAGGTAAACTAGCCTTTTAAGCAGAATAAGAAGAAAAAGCCTTCTTAGTGCTGTCCTACCATATAATATAATATAATGTTATGTTTATCTTATCCCTCTTATATCACAGGATCCTGAGGACAGGGACTTCCTGATTCATCACCACTATATTCAGTGATGTGAGCTTACAATTAATAGGTCCTAGGGAATGGCTGCCTGAGCAAATATATTCTGTATGATCTCATATAAAATTTTAATCTCAAAATCAATGCCCCCATTTGAAACAAAATTCAATAACTTCATTCTATATGTGTATATGGCATTTTGGGCCTTTCCAGTATTTTTTTTTTTAACTCTGGGGAAAAGAAAACAAACAAATGCTGACTTTAAGAGGAGTTCTAGAACAGAGTCAAAATAAGGAAAGTGATTTTGTTTACGCTTGAAGTATAAACTGAATGCAGAGAGATTTCCAGAAACTCTTTGCAACAGGAAAAGTGGCTGCTAGGGGGCTGTTTCCATGTATAATCAGGTTTCCCTTTTGTCAGGTTTAATTAGATAACAGAAACTCCTTTTACCTAGCAATCTATACTGTACAGTGATTCAAACATTATACTCATTTTATTACTAGATTTTCCCATCCTTTACTAAAATTCATAAGCTCTATTAGTGCAGAAATATTTGTCAAATTCTTTGATGTATCTCCAGGGACTATAAGTTTCCTTGTCGTGTAGTAGGTGCTTAATAAATGCAGGAGACCTGTGTTTGATTCTTGGGTCAAGAAGATCCCCTGGTGAAGGGAATGGCAACCCAATCCAGTATTCTTCCCTGGAGAATCCCGTAGACAGAGGAGCCTGGTGGGCTACAGTCCATATTGTCGAAAAGAGTTAGACATGACTGAGCAACTAACACTTTCAATAAATATTGCCCAAGTGAATGAATCGTTGACTGTGTCAAGTCCTATGGTAGATTCTAGGGGCTCAAATGATGAATAAGGTATAGTCTTTGCCTCCAAGAACCTCATCATCTAACTAGGAAGACAAACTTTATTGTAGAGTATGGAAAAGTAATGACGAGCTATGCAAAAACTTGTTTATTTGTTATTATTGTTGTTATTACCTTGAAACAAGAAGTCTCAAAGAATTATTGGTTTTTATTTCTTGTTCTGGCCATTTGTTTTACTAACCTTTGTCCTAACTTACCAGGTTTCCTGGGTGGTAGAGCGCATGATAATCTCCAAATGCAATCTGTGCTAAAATTTGCACATAGAATGAAAGTTCAAATCAGACTTCCAGGGTCAAAGTCAATGGCCATGTAAGCACAGACACTGCTGGTTTGTAATTGTTTTTCCTAGCCTCCTTCCCAGTCCAGTTTCCCTTGCCATCCCTCTCCCTCTCTCTTCCCTCTTAAAGGTCGGTGTTCCATCGCTACCTGAATTTCACCGACCACCTAAGTGCTGAGGACTTGACTGTATTCTTTCTGCAGGCCCACTTCTCTCCAGTGCTTCATAGAGAACAGCCTACTGGACGTCACATGTGCTCTGTCCAGACTGGAATGCATCATTTCACCCTCCCATTCCCTCTTGCTAGAGTAATCCCTTCATTTCCACCTAGTTGACAAGCCCATGAGCCATGCTTCCCTGCCATGCTCTCTATCCAAGGAGTCAACTCTGCTTTCAGTCGCTCAGATCCAGGCCTGTCTGCAGTCCAGCGCCTCAGTCCTCACCCAGTGACCATCTTGTCTGCAGCCACCTCCCCTCTCCTGACCTCTGCTGTCCACAAAGAAGTGGTCTTTCTAAATATGAATGTGAACCCATATATTCAAAACTCTTCAACACCACCCATAACCTCTTGCGTGTCTGGCCACTGGAAATTTCTCTTGTTTTATCTCCTGGCATTCCATCTTCATGTCTGAGTTCCTAGACTTTTTCCATGTTGCCTGGGTTCAGTGCGTGTTTACTGAATGAACCAGTAAACCCAGAGCTGAGAGGAGGCACACCACTTGCTTGGGCAACCTGACGAGTGAAGGTGGGTGGAGGAATCTGTGTGGCGTGTCCAGGAGAGGCGGCCAGGGGCTCAGGGCTGCGGAGATGGAGGTACAGCTGGGACACGCACGCGTGCACATTCACACCCCACCCTTGCCCTTTGGCCACACCAGACCATTTAACGTGTCCCTGTTAGCTTGTGCTTTCACAGCTCCACACCCTTGCCACTCTTTTGGACCCTCTCTTGGTCACCCACTTGGCACACCCGGCAGACCACCTCCTCTGTTGGTCTAGCACCTAACCTCCTTTCAGATAGTGTTTCCAGCCCAAAAGTGCCGTGGTTTGACTACCACCCTTGTACTTCTTCTAGCTTTGGTAGATCCCTTCATTCCTGAGGCTCACTCCTCTCGCTGCCTCCTGGACTAGTCTGCTTTCTCACTCCGGAGTTTACTAAGTTGTCCTAACTCAACATGCCTGAAATCCACCCCTACCCTCCGCCACCAAACTCATCTTCATAAATATCAGCGTAGCCCTTTGCTCCGGTAACATTTGGTTGGAGCTCCCAGGTCTGACTTTCTGGGTCCTTCATGTTGCCTTCTCACCTGCCCTCCCCACCCCAGCAGTCCAGAATCATGTGTCCAGCTGTGTTATTACTTCCCCTGCCTAAATGACCTGGGGTAGAGGAGGCAGACTACAGTAGCCCTCAGGCCAGCCACCTGTTTTTTTAAAGTAAGTTTTTATTGGAACACACCCCCACTCAACACAGTCCTTAAACTCCTCCTGTCTAGATTCCTTGCCATCCTCAGAATACACACTGCATCTTTGTGCCCATTCCCAAATGTGTCTTTTGAGATGCTTCTCATCTGTCACCTCCTCCATGCTGTCTCCCTGATTGCTCCTATTGGAAGTTTCTCTTCTGCACTCACAGGGTGCCAACTTTGGAGTGTAACTCAGATGGCATATGTCACATACTGCTTGGCATTTGATCCTGCCTCATCCACCTCATGCTTTGCATCCTCCTGGAGATCAGGCATTGAGTCTTTTGGATTTGCATTTCTTTCTGAATGCCTTTCACGAGGGAGATCTTCAGTGAAAGCTTATTTTAGGAATAAATGAATAACTGACATTTTACCATTTCCAGCACTTTATTTGCCACATTTCTAAGAGGCCATTGATTTAAATACAATATTTTGTGTACCACTGAGAAAGAAAAAAATACTAGGGAAGTGCAAGTCAAAACTACAATGAGATACCACTTTACACCTGTCAGAATGGCTATCATCAAAAAGACAAATAACAAGTGTTGGCAAAATGTGGAGAAAAAGGAACACTGCACACTGCTGGTAGGAATGTAAATTGGTGCAATCACTATGGAACACAGGATGGAGATTCCTCAAAAAAATAAAAATAAAACTACCATACAATCCAGCAATTTCACTTTTTGGTATTTACTTGAAGAAGGCAAAATACTAGTTCAAAAGATATATGCACCTAACCTTCATTGCATTGATGCTTTTGAACTGTGGTGTTGGAGAAAACTCTTGAGAGTCGCTTGGACTGCAAAGAGATCCGACCAGTCAATCCTAAAGGAAATCAGTCCTGAAATTCATTGGAAGGACTGATGCTGAAGCTGAAACTCCAATACTTAGGCCACGTGATGTGAAGAACTGACTCATTGGAAAACCCTGATGCTGGGAAAGATTGAAGGCAGGAGAAGAAGATGACAGAGGATGAGATGGTTGGATGGCATTAATGACTCGATGGACATGAATTTGAGTAAGCTCTTGGAGTTGGTGATGGACAAAGAAGCCTGGCGTGCTGCAGTCCATGGGGTTGCAAACAGTCAGACACGACTGAGCGGCTGAACCGAACCGAACCTTCATTGGAGCATTATTCACGGTAGTCAAGTTGTGGAAGCAATCTGAGCGTACATCAGTAGGTGAATGGAAAAGATACACACACACACTTGAGATTACTCAACCGTAAAGAAAAGAATGAAATAGTGCCATTTGTGACAACACGGATGAACCCAGGGAGTATGATGCTGAATGAAATAAGTCAGAGGAAGATCAATGCCATTTGATTTCACTTATATGTGGAATGTAAAACACCAGAGAACCAAAACAAAGCAGAGACAGACTTGATACAGAGAGCAAACAGGTGGTTGGGGAGGCTGGGCAAAAATTGGTGGATGGAATTAAGAGATATGAGCTTCCAGTTATAAAATAAATAAGGCACAAGGATATTTTATATCACATAAGGAATATAGTCAATGATACTGTAATAATGTTGTATGGTGACAGACTTGTGGTAATCATTTCATAATGTATTTGGCTGTTAGATCACTATAGTGTACATGTGAAACTGACGTAATATTGTATGCCAATTACACTTCAATTTAAAAAGAGAGAGAAAGACTATAACAAGCTATCAATTTTAAGATATATCCTAATTTTTTAAATATTATTATGTAGGAAAATCTTAGAATCAGTAAAATACAGAATTGTAAATCCAATTCAGATAGATACAAGTATCAAATTAGATATTTATAAAACACCTAAATGAACTGGGCATGAGAATGTCACAAAAACTATATAAGAGAGGTAGGTGAAGGTGAAGTCGCTCAGTTGTGTCCGACTCTTTGCGACCTCGTGGACTGTAACCTACTTGGCTTCTCTGTCCATGGGATTCTCCAGGCAAGAATACTGGAGTGGCTTGCCATTTCCTTCTCCAGGGAATCTTCCTGACCCAGGGATCAAACCCAGGTCTCCCGCATTGGAGGCAGACGCTTTAACCTCTGAGCCACCAGGGAAGCAGGTAAGGTGGGTAGAAGTATTTTACAGAAGAAAAAGTTGAAATTCAAAAAGGCTGCAATGCATATACAAAGTAAAACAAACACTGTAAATGAGGAAGCGAAGTCTTATGGCTGAGTCATAGCTCCCTTCCTAAAATCACCTGTGGATATCAAAACCCTTAAGTCAGCTCTAGGTCTGATTATCAACATGTACCATTTTTTTCTTTTCAAATTACATGCACATCAGTTGGCCTTTCAGTTTGTTTTTCCCAGCTGTATTGTTTTGTCATGTTACCCCAGGAACATCCTGTTACTTGACATAACATAATGTAATGGGATGTGATATTTCATGCTGCTTAGCAAAAATTAGAATGATTGTTGGATGCTTAGATTTTCTTGGCTGGTAATTAGCAGACAGAATCTCTCTCACACACACCCCCATAGGAGTTTCTCAACCATCCATTAACCTCAAACTAGTAGAAGGCTTTTCAAACCCAACACTTCTCTTAATTAATTACTTCATCTGACTACCTCCTTTTGGATTTTCTCAAGCACTTGCCGGAATATACATTGAGGGACAAAGCAGTTTTTGTTAGTAAGTTTAGGTATTTGTGACACTTCGGAAGGAATTGGTATGTGCAGATTTTGACTTACAGAGATATCAAACTAATTTTCCAGAATAGGGCCATTAAATCTCTTTCCTATATATGTCTGGTTGCATTTTCGTGTTATTTGGACAACTAGGTGAAATAAGTAAAACGCAAATCGAAGTGTCTCCCCAGATTAGCAGCAACTGGAGAGTGTTCACATCTTGGCAGAGTCAATTCAGCCTTTCATCCGTCCAAGGGAGATGTGTTGAAATCCCCCACTGTTCTCAGGATTACTCAGACTTTGAATAGCTTGTTGATTTCTTGTCACTGCACTTAAAAAAAAAAAAAGCAGTTGGAGAGAGGGAAAAAAGTCAGGAAGACTTAGCCAAATGATACAAAATAAGCTCTGAGTAGGAAAATTAAGAGAAAGGGATTGTTTGGCTTGGAGAAGAAACAGTGAATTTAAATTCTATCTTCAAATACTTAAGAAGTTTGTTTTTGGTGGGTTTTTTTTTTTTGTGTGTGAAGAATGTAACAGTTCAACTGTAAACCCTTATGACTACTAAGCACAAAATAAGAGGAAATGGATTTCAGTTTGTGTTGGACACATTACATGGTGACAGAGTTCTACATGTGGTTTCCAGGGGATACCACAGTGAAGGAGGTGTGCATCCTAAGACCTTAGGATTTACTTGCCTAAAGTGCATAGGGGATCAAATTAAACTTGATTTGAGCTAATAATTGAGTTAATCTCCTATTTTCATAACTACCCCAAATAACTTTTGGGTAAGGCTATGGTTTTTCCAGTGGTCTTGTATGGATGAGAGAGTTGGACTGTGAAGAAAGCTGAACACCGAAGAATTGATGCTTCTGAACTGTGGTGTTGGAGATGACTCTTGAGAGTCCCTTGGACTGCAAGGAGATCCAACCAGTCCATTCTGAAGGAGATCAGCCCTGGGATTTCTTTGGAGGGAATGATGCTGAAGCTAAAACTCCAGTACTTTGGCCACCTCATGCAAAGAGTTGACTCATTAGAAAAGACTCTGATGCTGGGAGGGATTGGAAGCAGGAGGAGAAGGGGACGACAGAGGATGAGATGGCTGGATGGCATCAGTGACTCGAAGGATGTGGCTCTGAATGAACTCTGGGAGATGGTGATGGACAGGGAGGCCTGGCGTGCTACGAAACATGGGGTTGCAAAGTGTCGGACACGACTGATCGACTGAACTAAACTGAACTGAGTGATTATCAGATATTGCCCTATAGCTTTTACTACTAAACATAGGTAAACTTTAATCTAGGATGTAGCATCCCCTTATGGTTAAGATTACAGTCCCCAAGTCCTTGTAAAATATATATAAGGACTAAACTTCCTATCCTGCAGGTCATGTGTATGACTCATGTTTCATGTCACAGACATGTTCCATGTCACATATTGAAAAACTTTGGGGCATTTGGGCTTTTCAGGAATGTTGCTCCTGAAAAATATCCCCTTTCTTTTGTGGATTAGTTTGTCCCTTATACTCAGTCCTTCCTATGGACATGTTAAATCTTTAATGTCACCCAATGAGGGGAGAAAAACTCTCTTCTGCCAAACCCTCCTCTAGCTTCTACTTATTTTTCTGCTCCCTTTCACATAAAATGTCTTGAACTTCTTGCCTATATGTGTTATTTCTACTACCTCATCTAATCCTACTACTCTACCACAACTATTCATATCAAAGCCACCAATGATCTCTTTGTTGCCTCCTGTTTCTCAGCCTCTCAACAGTATCCAATACAATCAACCACTCCCTTCTTCCTAAAATTCACTGTTCTTTGGGCCTTCATGAGAGTACCTTCTCCTGGATTTTTTCCTTCTCAATTGCTACTGCTGTCTTCTCCTCTATTCAGTGTCTGCATTGGTATCCTAGGGCATAGCTCTGAGCCTCATCTTTTCTTTCTCTGCAGTCTCACTTGATATTTTATCTGCTTCCAGAACTTCATGGTACTAACTCCCCAGTTTATATCTCCAGTTCTGATTCCTCCCTTGAATATCGGATTCATATGTTCAATGGTATACCTGACATATCCACTTGGATGTTTGATAATCATTGCAAACTTAACATCCAAAACAGAATTTAGACTTCCAGTTTTTTCACACATTAAGATCTTATGTGTGTTCAGATGTTTAGACGTGTCTGACTCTTTGTGACCCCACGGACTATAGCCAGCCAGTCTGCTTTGTCCATGGGATTCTCTCAGCAAGTATTCTGGAGTGGGGCAACATTTCCTCCTCCAGGGCAACCCAGGGATGGAACCCCCATGTCTTACATCTCCTGCATTGCAGGCAGATTCTTGATCGTCTGAACCACTAGGGAAGTGCAAGGCATAGCCTAAACAATTAAATAAAAATAAAAGAATAGAAGTGGTATATAGTTTCAAAGGCAGTTTTTCTTTTTAAGCCAAGCAAGGATAAAAACTGAATGAAACACAGAAAAAGTAGGGCAAATAGAAATCAAAAGTATATCAGCTGTCACAATATATATAAATTTTCTGGCTAAAAGAGTTAAATTAAGATTTTATAAAATAATAATTCAGCTCTACAGTGTTGCAAAACACACCCCTGACATGGAAGGACAAACTAAAAGGATGGAAAAATATATTTCAGCAAATGGTACTCAAAAGAAAGCTAGAGTAGCTTTATTGATACCAGTCAAAATAGACGTTAAGACAACATTATTTTCATAGGGAACTTTATTCAATATCTTGTAGTAACCTTTAATGAAAAAGACTGTGTATATATATGTATAACTGAATTGCTTTGCTGTATACCAGAAATCAGCACAGTATTATAAATCAGCTATACTTCAGTGTTTAAAAAGTGAAAAAAAGGACATTATTAAGGTAAAGAGAGTATTATGTATTGATAAAAGTTTTAATTTATTGCAAAATGTATAACATTTCTAAAATAGCCTCAAAGTATAAAAAACAAAAGTTAATAAAATTGTAAAGAAGTTTCTTATGTTTCTCTAAGTTACTGCTCAGTGAAGCAGATGACAAATAATGAGTAAAGGTGGAAAATTTAAACAGCACAGTTAAACAGTTTGACTCATGGACATAAGGACCTTGCACCAAACATTTACAATACATGTATTCTTCACAAAGAAGAGTTATAAAAATTGACCTCATACTAAGCCACAAAACAAGTCTCATCAAATTTCCAAGAATCACTATAATAATGATCACATTCTCTGATCATAATACAATTAAATTAGAAGTTAGTAACTAAAAGATAACCCCCCACAAAATCCCCCTATATTATATGGAAATTTTAAAGCATTTCTAAATAACTCATTGATCAAAGATATCATAATGGAAATTTTTAAATACTTAGAATTGAATGATAATGAAAATATTACATATCAAAACTTGTGGGATGCAGTGATACTTGAACTTAGAGGAAAATTTATAGCCTCAAGTGCTTTAACCAGAAAAGAAAAAAAAGTGAAAAGTAAAAAGTGAATTTTGAGAAGTTAGAAAAAAGATGAAGAAAACAAGGGAGGATGAATAAAGATGGGAACAGAAATTAAATGGAAAATAAAAATACCATTTAAGGAATCAAGAGAACCAGAATTGCTTCTTTGAATGGAGTTCACAGCATAGATTTTTGTAAAAAGGCAGATAGTAAATATTTTTGACTTTTGGCAGTACAGTCTCTGTCACTCAACTCTGCATTGTAGTGTGAAAACAATTACAAATATGTAAATGAGGATGTGTGGTTCTATTTCAATTAAATTTTATTTACAGAAACTGGTGGCACAGTTTTGGCCTCTGGCTCATAATTTACTAACCACTGGACTAGTGTAGTGGGAAGACTGATATGCAAAAAATAATGGCAAAGCTTGGCAAAGTGGCTGGATATAAGATCAATATACAAAAATTGGTTGCATTTTAATATACTAAGAATATAGAAAAGTAACTTTTTAAAGTTATGGTTTACAATAACAAAATATCTAAGTACCCAAGAATAAATCTAACATTTGTGCAAGACCTAAATAAATTTTCTTAAAAATAAATAAACTTATTTTCTCATTCCAAGACCAGTGGTTTTCAATTTTTGGTCTTAAGACCCCTTTATACTCTTTTCAAAAAAAATATTTTTATTGAAATATAGCTGATTTATAGTATTATGTTATTTTCTGCTGTATGGCAAAGTAAATTAGTTGTTTGTATACATATACAACTCTTTAGATTCTTTTCCCATATAGGTCATTATAGATATTGAGTGAAGTTCCCTGTGCTACACAGTCACCTTTATACTCTTAAAAATTACTGAGAACCCCAAAGAGCTTTTGTTTATTTGAGTTTTTCCATCTATACTTACCTTATTAAGATTGCTTAAAGTATTCATTATATAATTTTAAAACAACAATAATAAGCCCACTACGTGTTAACATAAATAGCATGTGTTTATGAAAAAAACTAAATCTTTTAAGACAAAAAGAGAAGAATGGCATTGTTTTATACTTTTTCAAATCTCTTCAATGTCTGGTGTATTAAAAGACACTCATATAAGATAGTTGGATTCTAATATCTGTTTCAGTGTTCAGTCTGTTGTTATATGATGGTTTGGTTAAATTAGATGAAGAAAATTCCACCTCACACAGATGTATAGTTGGGAAAGGATAAAGTATATTTTAAGAGTCTTTTCAAACAGTTGTGGATGCTCTTTTTTGATACGACATCAAAAGTTGACAAATGGTAACTTCCTAAAGGTTGGTTGCCATGCTGAATCTAAAACCATATCAATAAACTTTTCACGTTCTGTTATGTTAAATGCATTGGTCTGCTTTGCATAGTGAATGAATCTATTACCAAAGCATGATTTCTTAAGTCCATGATTGGCTATTTGGAAAATAGTGGTTTACTGAGTCATACAGATATTCAGAATGGTGACACATTTCATTTTACAATGTCCCCAAAATCCACATGTTAAAATTACCACCATATCAAAAGAAAAGTATTAAAGTTTGAGAAGCTAGCAAGCTCACAGTAGCAGACACACATTTTCAAAAATTCTGACTTATACAAGCTTGAATTTTCTCCTTGGCAGCAAATTCTGCCAGTTGTTTTCCTTGAAGTAACAGCTTACCTTTTTCATTCTCAAGAAAATATACCTGCTAGATATCTAAATCTGAATAACCGAAGTTCACAGGGCATTCAAGTAAAAATGTTGTTCCATGAAAATTGTCATTCAGCTGGCAACTCAGACAGTCCCACAAATATTTTTCCTTGACGTAGCAGTCACACCTTAGTGTACAACAGAAATTCTTTTGTTATACAGAGTGTTAAAACGATATTACTCAGATGCTGAGATTTAATAAAATTTCATACAAATAATAATTCTCACTACTTGACCAAGTGCATTCTTCAGTGAAACTAGCATTGTTTTACGGTGCATGTCTGGTGGGGAGGAACTAACACAGTGGAGACCACTGCCCGTGTCCCGCTACGGCACCAGCGGTTTGACCCACTGTTAAATTTGCACCATCAGTGCGGATGTCAACCCGTGGAAAAAAACAAATAGCGTCTTAGTATTATAGTGAGAATAGGAATGACTTCATTGATTTTCTGAAAGGGTCTCAGGATCTCCAGGGGGGCCCACAGACCATCTGGGATCAGCTGCCATAGACCTTCATGTGGCTGTCTCCTTCATATCATGCAGACCTCAGTTCAAATGTCATGACCTCAGAAATCCCTAGTCTATTTAGCCCGTAGTGACTCCCTAACATAGCACTGTATTTTGCTTTTATAAGAGCGCTTATCACTACTTGATAGTGATGTTTATTTATCACTATTGAACTGTTAAACTGTTTATTTGTTTATGTGTTCAGTATCTGTCTCCCCGACTGGAATATAAGGCCTGAGAATGTAGTGACCTTGTCTGTCATGTTCAATATAATAACTGTGTCTCCAAAACCTAAAATGGTATTTGACACCTGCACACTCAGTAGATGTTTGAGGAATGATTGAGTCCCATTGAGATGGGGCACAGGGAGTTGGGGGCATTCTCACCGTTTTTCACTCAGATGGCCTCATAGCTGTAAACAGGTATTTTGCTTTTACTCTTGGTTCTGTGGATAATAGCAGAAGGAATTTCTGAGTTCTGCATTTTACATGTATTTATTCAGTCCTCACAAGAACCCTGAAAGCTGTTTTATTTACCACTTTTTATAGAAACATTGGAAGGCCAACAAGAACTATTTTAAATCAAAAGATGTGATAAGAATTAGAGCCAAAAATTGAAGTGGTATCCATCAACTTCCTCCCAGGTGAAAAACAGCAGCTCAATGGATGCACGTTAAGACATACTCATAAGAATCACTCAGAAGGCCAGGGTTTCAAGAACTGCCTGCCTGATGAGGCAGTAGTCATTCAGAAAGTGTGTTTGTTAGAGGGAATTTTTTAAATAATTAAAATTGAAACTCTGAAGTTATAACAAATGAGCAGCAAATTTTCAAAATTAACTTCCTTGTACATTTTAGAAATGTTTACCTCAAATTTTAATTCCCAAGAAACCGTTGTTTCTTCTATTCTTGGCCCCCAAGTTCATGAGCTTTCATAGAAACTATAGCAGATGAGCATGGAGTTCCCATGTCACACGCACACCAAAGATCTCGCCTTTGCTCTGCTTTCTGTCTGGAACAAGGCTACAATAACATGTGATGACATACATGTCAGCATGGAGACTTAAGCCTAACCTGATCTCAACTATTTTATCTTTACTTCATAGATTATGCCACAGAAAACTATGACTGAAGTTTTAGGCATCACGGAGAAGTCAGCTGTGAACATGGAATATGAGCCCTGTCTTCTGTTGTCTAGACAGATGCTATGTTTGCTACAGGTTTTATGTGTAATCTTTAATACCAAGGAGAGACTCACTGAGAGTCTCTCAAGGGAGCTCCTAGACCAGCTCATTAGACACCGAGAGATATGGAACCTTCGACAGTCAATTCCCTAAGATTGTGTTTGCTAGCACTGAGAGTTATAACTATTAAAAAATAAAGTAGAGCACCAATGTTCTACCTGAGTTCTTTTACTTTAAAGGCTGCTTGTGAGAATTCAGGACCATTTCGCCTGCAGGGGCTAGTGGTGTGCCTACAGTAGGGACTGACTGGCAGGGCCTTTTTCTTCCACTCATCTGAAAATCCATAATTATCTATGAAATTAATTCACTGTCAGAATATAGGTAATGGCAACCCACTCCAGTGTTCTTGCCTGGAGAATCCCAGGGACAGGGAGCCTGGTGGGCTGCCGTCTGTGGGGTTGCACAGTCGGACACGACTGAAGCGACTTAGCAGACTATGACTAAACTCCTAGGACCATCATAAGAGATTATAAGTCAGTCCCAATTTCTAAAACCAGTTGAAGTTCTGAGCACACAAAGGTGCTCAGCATTACCAAGGAAACTGGAGGATGGGAATAGAAGGGAAGGAAGAAGTGACTTGTGAAAATGGAGTGCCAAGGAAGGGGTTCTGACCACAGAAGAGCACTGATATTCAGGAGACAGAGGGAGGGAAGGGGGACCTGTTCAGAAGAGCCTCTACTGGCCTCAGTCTTTCCTTGGGTGGACCACAGATGTGCCAGTACAGTTCAGGCTGACTCTGTATTCTCACCAGCAGTGGGAGAGGCACCCGTCAGACTACACCGCAGGCCCTTCCCACTACCCCAGCCCCAGGAACTTCCTCAAAGCAGCCAAAGGATAATGATTCATGCTAACAAGACCAGTTTGTCAAGGCCTAGGCTTGGCCTCTGCTAATGACTTGCTTGATCTTGAGGTCACCCTTCCCTTCCTTCTTATAATTATGGTGTAAAAACCAGTCTCAGCTAATCATCCCTGAAACACAACAGGTGAAATATTTGCAAAGTGTTCAAAGGGATCTTCTGATACGTTGTTTTCTTGAGTGTTTTAACCCAAATTCCCTTGAGGGATGACTCACTCGTCTTGTGTACATCCCCACCAGCAACTCAGTGTCTGTAGTTTGTGACAAAAGATTAACATAGCTCAGGAAGCCTCTTTCAGACGTGTGTCTCTCACTCCCAGGGCATGCTTGCCATGGAGAGTCACTCCTCTAATGTGTTTCATATCAATTTCTGCTTTTCATAGTATCTACTTATCTTGGGACTTAATTTGATTCATTATAGAGTTTTTATTAACTTTTTTGTTTTTATTTTTGGTCTTCAGTATCTGTTAAGATTCTGCCAGGGTTTGAAGAGTCTCTAGCCTCTGAAGTAGAAGCACCAAGCCATAAAAATGTAGGGCTGCTGGAAGGACCTAGAGAATATTATACTAAATGAAGTAAGTTGAACAGAGAAAGACAAATATTACATGCTATCACTTATATATGGAGTCTAAAAAGAAGAAAAAATAATAATACAGTTGAATCTACTTACAAAACAGAAACAGACTCACAGACATAGAAAACAAACCTGTGGTTTCCCCAGTAGAAAGAGAGGAGAGGAGGGATAAACTGAGAGTATGGGATTAACAGGTACACACTGCATATAAAACAGATAAACAACAAGGACCTACTATATAGCACAGGAAGATATATATATATACAAGCTCAATCGTGTCCTACTCTCTGTGAACCCATGGACTGTAGCCCACCAGGCTCCTCTGTTCATGGAGATTCTCCAGGCAACAATACTGGAGTGGGGCCATGCCCTTCTCCAGGGGATCTTCCTAACCCAAGGATTGAACCTGGGTCTCCTGTGTTTCCTTCATTGTAGGCGACTTCTTTACCTGCTGAGCCACTGGGGAAACCATACACACACATACACACACACACACACACACACATATACACACATATAACTTAATCTGTGTGTGTGTGCTTAGTCACTCAGTCATGTCTGACTCTTTGTGACCCCATGGACTGTAGCCTGCCAGGCTCCTCTTTCCATGGGATTTTTCAGGCAAGAACACTGGAGTGGGTTGCCAGGGATCACTGTGCTGTGCACCTGAAACTAACACAATGTTGTAAATCAACTATACTTCAATTTCTAAAATGTAAAAAAAAAAAGAAAAAAATAGTGTCTTATTATAATGTAGGGCTGCCCCCAGGCAGGCAGTATATAGGTGATAGCACAGACCATCTTTGCTTGGAGATGCTAATTATCAGGGTCATATTTTCATGTTAATATTAAAAAGCATTGTCACCTGATACCCAAATTCCCTTGACTGCCATTATTAATCATGCCTAAACTCACCTATAGTCCTAATTGGAAAGATTCTAATATTTCTAATCAGTCCATTTCTGAATATGTACAAAGTTGATCCTTTTCACAGGGGTGTCTCTCTAGGTCAGTGGAGAAAGTATTCAAAAAAACCTGTTGACTCTATTGTCTGCAGCAGCCTCCTCCACTGTACCTTCTCTGTTAATATCACTCAAAGGGCCAACCAGAAGAGTCTGGTGCTTTTTCTACTTTGCTCCTTAGAAATGTTCACGGTGAATATCTCTTGTAATGCCATCTGTTTTCATATTTTTAAATGTGATTATATTCCTATGAGCTGAGAAGCTCTTGGTTTAGGGTAATATATTTGAAGTAACCAAAAGAATTTGGTGGACCCACTGACCTGCTTTTGATTTCTGAGAAATACAGCTTTACTATTTCAAATTCTGCAAAACTTATCCTGGGTTTATGGCAAATATTATTTTATCTTCATTGCGAAAAATTGTTTCTGCCTGTTTTTTCAGTAGAGACATGTTGCACATGAAAGATGTCTATGAAGTGAAGTGAAGTCTCTCAGTTGTGTCCGACTCTTTGTGACCCCGTGGACTATAGCCTACCAGACTGTTCTGTCCATGCGATTCTCCAGGCAAGAATTCTGGAGTGGGTTGCCATTTCCTTCTCCAGGAAAGATGTCTATAGATGTTGGATTTGTTATCTTTTCTCCCCTTTCTAATTGGAAATACATTGTGTATACCTGTTAATATCTTTTCTTTCTGGAACTACTCACTCCTGCTGATTCCAGCCTGTACTTCATGCTATGACAGGATGCTGAGTTCCCAAGCAGCTTGAAGAGGGTTGACACACATTATCCACTTACTGAGCAATGGAAACTTATTCCAGAGAGCTCTGTGATACACTTTGTTCCCAAATAACTTGGGCTACAGGCTGTATTTCCTTGAGAGTGCAATGAAAAAATCTGAATTGGTCACCTAGACAGGGAGAAAATTTCACCTGTGTACTCTCATCTCTCTGTGTATTGTTTCTTTGTCCAGTTTCTGTAGGGTCGGGTTATATGACCCTGTTAACATGTTCCTGCACACAAACTTGCTTATTCATTCATTCAGCCCACACGAGTTTACTCCCTGGATGATCTCATCCAGTACTATAGCTTTTAAATACTGTCTCCACCCTAATGCCTCTCAAATTTATATCTCTAGAATAACTTTGCCCTGAATCTCAAGCTATGTGTTCAGCTGCTTATATAATATCTCCATAGGGCTGTCAAATAGTGCTATCCTCATGATTAGCATTTCCAAAACCAACCCTTATTCCCCCTCAACCCCCGCCCTGACACCTGATCCTCCCCTGAGGTGTCCCATTTCAGTACATGACACCTCCATTCATTTGGTCATGTAAGCCGAAATCCTTGAAAGCATCCTTAACTCCTCTCACATCCCACATCAATCCACTAGCAAGTCCCATCAGCTCTACCTTCCAAATATATGCCTGGTCCAACCACTTGTCACTGCTTCTTCCGTTCCTCCCTAGTCTAATCCATCATTCTTGCTCACCTTAGCTGCTGCAAGTCCCCCGACATGCTTCCAGGCTGACCCCACAACAATCCACTTTCCACAGAGAAGCCAAACTCATCTTTTAAAAATAGAAATCAAGACTTCCCTGGCGGTGCAGGAGTTGGGACTCTGAGCTTCCATTGTTGGGGGCATGGGTTCGATCCCTAGTTGGGAACTAAGGTCCTGCATGCCTACTGGTGTGGCCAAAAAGAAAAAAAGGAAAAAAATAGAAATCAGATTCTGTCACTTGCCTGCTTTGGCTTCCCATAGCACTTAGAATAAAATCCAGACTCCTACCCCAAAAGCATGCCTTTCACTGCAGTGACTACCTCGGAAGCCTTCTGGGCACACCCTCCAGGCTCTGGGTAGCTGTTAACTCTGCCAGGCAGGCTCTTCTCTCAGATACCTGGATCGTTTACCCTCTCACTTCATTTGGAATCTGCTTCAATGAGACCCTCTGTGACCACACTGTCTAAAGCAGAACCTCCATTCTCAGCTTCAGTTCTCTTGCCCTGCCTTATTTTTTTTTCTCTGTAGTGCATTTGATCAAGAATTTATTCATGTGTTTGTACTGATATATTGCCATCTACCCTAGTAGAATGTAAGTTCCTTGATAGCACAGCTTTGCTGGCGTCATGGCTGTGTCCTCAAGCACTTAGGACAACACATGACATCATGTACTGTACACGTGGGGGGGTGTACATTCAGTATTGATTGAGCGAGTGAAAACACGTATTGAGTAGCCAAATCTGCTTCAGACGTTATGCTGCAGGAAAGGAAAAAGAAACAAAGCATGGTTTCTGCCCTTGAGGGACTTGCCCTGGGTGGCAGACAGACACAGAAATAATTCTGTGATAGTGATATGACTAGGGAGCTGCAGAAGGTGGTGCGAGAATCCCTCAGCTGTGCCCGCAGGAGTCGGGAAGTAACCAGAGGAACTGACATCTGAGATTATTCTTGAAGGATGAGCAGGTGTTTGGCAGAGAAGAGTGGAAAGGGCAGGTGATGTATGGAAACTTAACATACAACAGCATGGAGCTGTGATAGGACCAAGATCTTGAATATGACCAATTGATTCAACTGATGGGAGAGTTGTATGAGAGGAGTTTGTACCATGAGCTTTCAGCAGGCAATAATTTATTTCAGTCCCAGTCTCCAATTAATCATATAAATGGATCTTTATGAAAGCTCATTGGATCATCTTCATAGATGCTGCAAAGATATTGATGTAATTAAAAATCCATTTTTCATTTAAAAGGCACTTTATAAAATAAGAAGTGATGGTATCGCCTTAACATGATCAAGGATAGGTATTACACCTAAAATTGAGCATCATGCTTGAGAGGGAAGTACTAGAATCCATGTTATGTCAGAAAGAATGAACACAAAGGTGCTTAACATTATACATTATTTTAAATGTACTGTAGCCCATGCAGTACTCAGTTCAGTTCAGTCGCTCAGTCGTGTCTGACTCTGCAGCCCCATGGGCTGCAGCATGCCAGGCTTTCCAGTCCATCACCAGCTCCCACAGCTGGCTCAGACTCATGCAGTACTAGAGAAAGAATTAAAAGCATAAAAAGTCAGAAGGGAGAAGTCAAACTGTGTTTGTAATTTGCAGGTAATACGATTGTGTACTTGGATTGGGTGCTTATTTCTATGAATCAGCTGAAAAATTGTTGTAAACAATAACAGAACTCAGTAAAGGTTGCTGAGTATCAATTTATTATGTGAAAAATAAACATTCTTCATGTACAAGATCAACAGCTAGCTAGATGATATAATGGTAAAAAAAGATCTTACAATAGCAAAAAGAAAAATCCAAAAGTAAATGTAAATATACACAGAAATACATTATGTATATAAACACAGGTATTGAGTTTCACAAAGAATCTGTAAGATATAAATCTTTATTCTTATAAATAAATGAAATTTTTCATCCCCCTGAGATGCAGAGGGGAAAAAAGATGTAAATAAGTGAAAAGGCAATTCATGTTCTTATAAGGAAAATCTCAACATCAGAGATTTAACACAATCCTAATAAAAATAACAACAGAATTATTTGTAACCACACAAGCTGATGCTGAAGTTCATATGGGAAAAAATGTTTTTAATTAGGAATAGTCTAGAATTTTTAAAAAGTGAGAAATAAATGCTTTTTAGATATCAAAATATATTACAAATATATTTATACATTTGAGTTAGGACGTTAATTAGATAGGTCCATGGTGGAGTATGGAGTCCAGGAATAATCTCAAATGCATTTGAAAGTTTAGGTTACATTAAAAAAGGTGTCTCAGATCAGTGCAGTTAAACTGGACTGTTCAATAAATGGTGCTGCAATGACAGTAATAGCTGTCTGGAAAAAATGAAGTTTGTTAAAAACAGAAACAGACTCACAGATTTCGAGAACAAGCTTATGGTTGCCAGGGGTAGAGTGAGTGAGGATGAGGGGAAGGGATAGTTGGAGAGTATGGGATGGACAGGTACACACTGCTATGTTTAAAATTGATAACCAACAAAGACCTACTGGATAGCACATGGAACTCTGCTCAGTGTTACCTGGCAGCCTGAATAGGGGGGAGTTTGGAGAATGGATGCATGTATACCTGTGGCTGAGTCTCTTCACCTTTCACGGAAACAATTGTAACATTGTTTGTTAATCGGCTGTTGCTTTGCTCCCTTGTGGTCTCTCAGGGGTGTCCTACTCTTTGAAGCCCCATGGACTCCAGGGGCTCCCCTGTCCTCTGCCAGGCTCCTCTGTCCATGGAATTTTCCAAGCAAGAATACTGGTGTGAGTTGCCATCTCCTCGTCCAGGGGATCTTCCTGAGCCAGGGATCGAACCCAAGCCTCTTGCATCTCCTGCACTGCAGGCAGATTCTTTACCACTGTACCACCTGGCAAGCCCTAATCAACTATACCCCAATAGAAAATAATAAGTTTAAAGAAATGAAGTTTGTTGATAGCTAGTATTTTATGAAAGTGAAAATCGGTCAGTCGTGTCCAATTATTTGCAACCCTATAGGTATAGTCCAGGAATTCTCTAGGCCAGAATAGTAGAATGGTAGCCTTTCCTTTCTCCAGGGGATCTTCCCAACCCAGGGCTCGAACCCAGGTCTCCCACATTGCTTGCGGATTCTTTGCCAGCTGAGCCACAAGGAAAGCCCAAGAAAAATACTGGAGTGGGTAGCCTATCCCTTCTTCAGGGGATCTTCTCAAGCCAGGAATTGAACCAGGGTCTCCTGCATGGCAGGCAGATTCTTTACCAACTGAGCTATCAGGGAAGCCCCAGTATTTTATACCAAGGTTAATTCTAATTGAATTGAAGACATACATTAAAAAAAAAAACAAACTGGGCTTTGCTGGGGGCTCCGTGGTAAAGAACCCCCTGCCAATGCAGGAGACACAGGTTTGATCCCTGGTCTGGGAGGATTCCACTTGCTACAGGGCAACTAAGCCTGAGAGCCACAACTATTGAGCCTCTGCTCTCGAGCCTGGGAATCTCAGCTACTGAAGCCCAGGTGCCCTAGAGGCCACACTCCAAAACAAGAGAAGCCACACAGCGAGAAGCCTGCACACCGCAACTAGAGAGTAGCCCCCTCACCACAACTAGAAAAAGCCCTGCCCAGCAGTGAACACCCAGCAGAGCCAAAAATAAAATTAGATTTAATTTTAAAACCCTAAAAATACTATGAGAATTTAGGGGTAATTGTTTATATCCACAATTGGGAAAAGCTTTTTTATTTATCATATACATGCTGAAAGCCTTAAAAAGAAAGCCATTAAATTAATCCAATTATATTACAATGAAAAATTTTTGAAGGGCAAGCACCACTGCATACAAAAGCAAGTGATAAACTAGGAAAAATATTTTGCAAGTCACTATAAGAGAAAAGGCAGATTTCTCTACTATATGAAGAGCCTCTACAAGACACTAAGAAAAAAGACCATCAATGCAATTAAAAAAAATAAGTTTAACAGAGAGTTTACTTCTGAGGACATATAAGTAGCTGTTCATAAATGTATTAAATATACTAAAATGAACATATTTTTAAACTTTAAAATATTTTAAGCTTTAAAATAAATAAACTTAAAAATTTTTAAGCTACCATGAGATGTTATTTACCTACCAAAGAGACAGATTTTTTTCCTTACAGCTTGATAACACTATTAGCAAGATTGGATAAAGAGGTACTCTTGCACATTGCTGGTAGGAATTTAAATTGGTGCAATATAAATGGAGAACAGTTTAGCAATATCACAACTGCAAAAGGTTATATAATTTTAATGCTTATCTTCCCATCAGCCTTAGGGAAAAATACATGGATGTGCAAAGTTACAAGGTTATACATTGCAACCTTGTTTATAATAACAAGTCAAATGGCTATGAATAGAGAATTGGTTATATACATTATACTGTATTCTCATAGTTGAATTTTGGTTGTAACCAAAAAGCAAGGATGAGGAAATTTTCATATGTTGGTATGGGGTGAAGCTCAAAATATATTTTTGAGTAAAAGAGCAAGGTACCAAATAGTGGTATGTTAGGTTTTGTGTAAAAAACGAGAAAGAGTTATCTATAAATGTATACATATTTGCTTAAATAGGCATAAGATTCTTCTAGAAGGATATACAATTAGCATGAGTTGCCTCTAAGAAATGCAACTGTGTGGTTGGGATGGCGCGATTTAGGAAATTTGCACTATGTACCATTTGTAACTTTTGAAATTTGAACCAGCCAAAACAAACCAAAAATGTTAATACTATTTTTGAAATCTTCATCAGAAGAAACCAGTATTACAAACAGCATGGATGAATCCTTCAAATATAAGATACAAAGGAAGCCAGACATACACATCCCCCTTGCCTCCCTGCCGCCAGAAAAAAAGTAGTATATTTTCCCATATATTTAAAGCTAAAAGGAGACAAAATAAATCTATGGTGCAAGAAGTTAGAATGGCTGTCCCCTCTGGGTGGGGAAGATCCCAAAGGTCATGGCAACCCACTTAATATTCTAGTCTGGGAAATCCCATGGACAGAGGAGCCTGGCAGGCTGCAGTTCATTGGGTTGCTAAAGAGTCAAACACAATTTAATGATGAAACACCAACAAATGTCTTGGTGTGGAGATAATGAATGGAACAGGGCAGGAAGGAGACTTCTGGGTGCTGCTGGCATTCTTGATCTGGGTAGTGTTTACATGAGTAACTTGAAAAAATTCACTTTAGTGTACTCTTATGGTTGATACATTTTTCTGCATGTAGACTATGCTTCATTTTTTTTTAATTACCAAAAAGGAAAAAAAAATCTTTAGGATTAGTTTCAGAAGCCTGCAGTAACAAAATAGCACAAACAGAAGTAGTTGCTAGAAGTTCAAAATCAAGATGTCTGCAGGGACACGTTCCCTCTGAAACTTGTAGAGGAATATCTGTCTTTGCCTCCTCCTAGCTTCTTGTTGGTGCCCAGCACTCCTTGACATTCCTTGGCTGGTAGAGGCATCGCTGTAATCTCTGCCTCCATCCCACATGCTGTTCTCTTCTGCCTTTCCACAGAGTTCCTTTTATAGAAACACCACTATACCCCAGTGTGGTGGTGGTGGTGTTTAGTTGCTCAGTCGTGTCTGACTCTTTTGTGACCCCATGGACTGTAGCCCACCAGGCTCCTCTGTCCATGGGATTTTCCAGGCAAGATTACTGGAGTGGGTTGTCATTTCCTCCTCCAGGGAATCTTACTGATCCAGGGACCAAAATCGTGTCTCTGCATCGCCTACATTACAGGTGGACTGTTAACCACTGAAACACTGGGGAAACCCCACCCCAGTGTGACTTCATCTTAACATTTACATCTGCAGTGATCCTGTGTCCAAATAAAGTCCCATTCTGAGGTATTGGAGGATAGGGTATCAACTTTTGTTGTTGAACACAATCAATTCATAGCAACAGTTACTGGAGGATTGTTAAAGAATGTTGGAGTTTCTTTAGAAGTCCGTTATAACACCATTTCAGTGACTGTGAAGTGTACCATTGTTGAGCTCTTTGGTAAAGAAGTAACCCAGTTCTTTGCCTGCTAAGGGTATCTCTCCTTGGGAATCATTCAGCTGCTGGAGAAAAGAAAAGACCTAGTCCGCTCACTACCCACTGACAGGTGAAAAGAAAATAAACAAGAAGTTTTGGGGAGTCCTTTGGTAACCCCTTCTTGGTTGTATGTTCTGTAGAACTAAGAGCTGAACCCTAACAGATTACACCTTGGCACACAGTGACCATCCATCTTTATCACTGAGCAATAATACCGATTTGGAGTTGGGCATTTTTAAAGGCCTCCTCATTTTTCATTTTTACTCCAAGGATCCTATACAGCCCTTGTTTTTCTATGGGTACGCGTTTTATTTTTCTATCGAAGAGTCAACCAGTTTCCAAATGAGTAACAAACCCAGAGTGTGGTGTGTGGCTTCCCTTTTGGTTGTACATCCAGATCACCCTTGAGATATAATTAATCCTGCAATTCTCACCACCATTGAAGTTATTTTCCTAGTTTAATGAAATGATTATTTGGTTGTCACTGGTTTCTAGTGTGTGTTCAAAAAGTGTTGGTTAGCCAAAGGGAGGAAAACAGAACATTAAGCTGCTTAACTGTTGAAGGAGGCTTTTAATCATTCAAAATTCAACCATTCGAGGACAGATAAAATTTGTCTATGCTAGAAAAACATTAGAATAGTGGCTGCCTTAGGCAGGTGTGGGGGGATTTACGGGGGATGGGGAATCTTTCTGGTGTGATGATTATATTCTGTAGCTTGATAAGGTTCAGATTACACAGTTATTTACATTTATCAAAACTCAGTGAGTATGAAATGATTTGTACATTTCATTGAATGTAAATTATACCTCAGAAGAGAAAAACTATAAACAAATTTTGAACTCTAGCAAGTGATATGTCTGTTAAAGTATTTAGGGGAAAGTGCACCAATGTTGGCAATTTATACTTTGATATGCACTCATATGGATTGACAGGTAGATAGAGGAATGGATATAAATGCTTATTATAATGTAATAAGCATAATAAAATGCTTATTGCAGCATCTAGATATGGGTATATAGGTGTTCAGTGTAAAATTCTTTACACTTTTACACTCTTCTTCTACCCACCGCTAACTTTATACTTATCAGCCCTGTGGAAATTAAATATCAAGAAAAGGGCCTAATTTGGGAACAAACATTCTCTCCATATTCTTCCCCATGACCCCCTTTCTCCTTAATTTTTACCAATACAATTTATTAATAGTAGAAACCTAGGAGTCAGAAATACTTAGGTTGTCCTGTGTCTGTTGCTGAATAGTTCTATGATCTTGAGTGGATTACTTTGAGCCTAGATATCCACTATTGTAAAAGGAGAGAATTCAATCAAGTGATTTACAAATCCCTTCTAGTACTGCTTAGTTTTTTTTTTAACTGTGTCTTCCTGTATTATCTTTTGGGCGATCAGCTGTAATGAAATCTTGAATCCAGACCCTGGCATACTCTAGAAGGAATAACTTCCCTTTCCCAACAAGACACACACTCTGCTAGGAGCTCATTTTAAATAATGTTAAAGATTTTAGTCCCAGTGAATATTCCATCTGCTCCTCCATATTAGCCAGATTTGAAGTTAGTCGAATATTTAAGACATTCAAGAGAGGAAAGCCATGATGTCTTACATCTCTTCCAAAAATATCAGTGAAAGCAGAGAAGAAAGCGATTTTTCTATGTGTAGATCTGTATGTTTTGTTTCACGTGGGCTTTTCCCTAGGTGAAAATTTCATTTAAATACTGACTATGTAAAGAGACTATCAATTACTAGCCAGGTATTTTCCCCAAGGGCTGAAAGCAAAACAGAGTAAATATGCCTATTGGGATGTGTCTATCTCCGTTCTCAGGGTATAATAGAACTCCAAGGAAAGAACGATTTGGTGTGTCACAATACAGAAACAACCCAGAGAGGATAATTTTATAAACTTTGAATCTTTTCATGTGCTACTTACTCAACTATATTACTAAAGACAGAGACTCAGCTTTCATCATGTGGGTTCTTTGGCAGGTCTAACTACCTGAGGAGTAATTATATAGACATAGTCATGCCAGATGTAAATTTCATACCGATTGTAGTTGTCTCCGTGATGTATCTTTTCCATAGCTTCTGTTTCTGTGTTTGCGTATTCTGGCCTATATGTCTACATATTTTCTCCTTTCACTTCACTGTAAACCAAATGAGTAGTGGGACTACTTAATAAAGAAAGAGGCTAATTATCAAGAACTTGACTTTACTAATATACTCAGGTTGGAGATGTTTTTGGTGACGAGACCATGGGCAAGCCATCTGATTTGGCGCATTATTATATTTTCAATTATCTTTGGTGCGCAGAGACATTAATATAGCTGAGGATGACATAGCAAATTACCACAGCTCTCTAACCTTTTAAATTGCCACTGTTGTAATCTGTAATTATAGAAATCAGTGTGAGGATTGTGGCACTGCATAAGTATCTTTCTTGATACTTTATTGCTGAATGAATTATTAATCAGAATCAGTCTTGTATAGTATTTGCAGCAACTCTGAAGAATAATGTATAATTAAATTTCATTATTCCTATTTTTGTGCTAATGTTTTATGATGTTGTAATTGATAATTAATTGTCCAAAAATTCACACAGTACTTGGGAGTTTCAGGTGGCTGGAAAAGGTTCAGCATGCTGAGTTCATCAACTAAGTAATGATCATTCTGTAAAGATCATATAGTCCACTCCAATCTGATGGAAAAACTTTTGAAATTGTTATATTAAATCATTAAGCTTTTCGGTGTTGCTTTGAAATAAGGTAATAACTGTGAGCACATATTAATAATTAAGAAATCTTAATAGATTTCAAATCTGGTCAATTTTAAGTAATCAGATGTTGATTATGACTGTCAGGCTTACTACTCTAGATTCAGTTGGTATGCTTTTTCTGTGTATTAGTTTCCATTCCAATTAAGCAACCAGCAGTCTCCATATAACCACAGTTTCAAAAACAGTATAACAGTGCTACAGTCTGAAAAGCCATTTCCCTCTGCCTTTAAAGAGTATAACCCACATCTTTATAGACAAAGTCTGGTGTAATCTTCTTTTCCAATTGTCCAAACTGCTAAATAGTTTTCCTCTGCACAGAGACAGAGAATTTAAAATCTGAAAGGATTATGAACTTTTCGTTGACTGGCATTCTAACGAAGAAATCCTGGTGTGAGTCTCTTTTGGTATCCTTTGCAACCTAGGTAACCAGCCAACGTTCAGAATCCAAGAATGTCTTTCACTCAGCCTGAGTTCTGTTGAAAAGAAACATTGTCAGGCATTTTATGTGAACTTCTGCTGTGCCATTTTATTTGACTTTTTTTTTTTAAAGAAGGTAATACTTTTTCTGGTTTTCAAGAGTCTTCTTTAGAAACATACAAGTTTAAAAAAAAATAGGTGAACATCTTTTTCCTTTCCAAAGAATTTTGAAGGCACTGTGATAAGAACCTTTACAATGTATGTGCTATTTTTCAATCAGTTCTTTTCTAAGCTGGTCAGAAAGCTATCCACCGGGAACTGTTCTTGGGAATTGCTGGACAAATACACCTCTACTTTCCCAGAAAGATTATGAGTGGTTTATTTTTACATTGATTGCCTTGATAAATTATTAAAGAGGAGTTTGTCATCAGACCACTGTGAGTGGCAGTAAGGCACGTTCCTGTAGCATCTGGGAGCAAGTTGCTCAGTAGCCTTTGTCTGATGCTGGAGTGAGCATCGGAAACCTTCCTCTTACCGTCTTCTCTCAATTCCAGGCCCTCTAGAGCTATGCATGATCCCAGAGCAGCCAGTACCCAGGAGGTGAGCCTGCTGAGTTCAGTCATACTCTCAAAACATAATCTTGGGGATGCAGTTCAGAGTCCTGTGTGCCCTTCATCTCTTGAGGATTTGGCAGCCTACATGCTGCTGAAAGGGAGGGCATCATTGGTTGTCTGTTTGGCAGTTTGAGATTAGAGGCTGTGAACTTAGGGAGAAAAATCAGCCATTGTGTTTTTCCTAGGCTAGAAGAGCTAAATTATGCTCTGCGGGGATCCAGCTTGTACAGATCCAGTGGACAAAGACTATGTTTCAGGGAAGAACCTGCCTGCCAGTGAAGGAGACATTAGAGATGTGGGTTTGATCCCTGGGTCGGGAAGATCCCCTGCAGCAGGCGCGGCAGCCCACTCCAGTATTCTTGCCTGGGGAACCACGTGGACAGAGGAGCCTGACAGACTACAGTCCATGGGGTCGCATAGAGTCAGACGTGGTTAAAGCGACCCAGCAACACAACACACACACACACACACACACACAGGAAGCTCAGTGCCGTACTCTGTAACAACCTAGAGAGGTGGGATAGGGTGAGGGGTGGGAAAGAGAGGTTCATGAGGGAGGAGATATGTGTATGCTTGTGAGGGATTCATGTTGTTGTATGACAGAGGCCAACACAAACTGTAAAGCAATAGTCCTCCGATTAAAGACAAATTAAAAGAGTAAAGAACTATTACTGTTAGTGAATAGTTGGGTCCAGAAAGCTTGGAAATAAAACACACTCAAGTCCCTTCCACTGAGAAAGTCTGCAAATGTTAGCTTTTCCTTTACTGTGTCAACCTAGGCTTTTCCTATAGCTTTTTAAAAAATGTATTTTTAATTGAAGGATAATTGATTTACAGCATTGTGTTGGTTTATGCCATACATCCACATGAATCAGCCATTGGTATGCATATGTCCCCTCCCTCCCACCCCTCTAGGTTGTCACAGAACTCCAGTTTAAGTTCCCTGAGGGCATACAGCAGATTCCACTGGCGATCTGTTTTACATATGGTAGTGTAAATGTTTCCATGGTACTCTCTCCACTTGTCCCCTATAGTTTTTTTTTTTACCTTCCCGTTCTCTCGGTGTGCACCTTGACGGTTATGGCGTTAGTTTCCGCTAACATTCATATTATTCAGAAGGGACAGAGTTTTCTGTGGATAAATCGACAGGCAAGGCAGCCTGGTGGCCCAGAGAAAACAGACAGCTCCAGAGAGCATAGGAAGATGTGAGAAGGAGCAGCTTTGAAGGAAACCTCGCCAAAAACAAAAGCAGCACCAAGAGGGGCAGGAGGATGGAGAGGCGGGCAGCAGGCCGGGGTGGGCTTTGAGGAGGTGGTCAGCGAGGCCTTCCTGAGAACATGACATCTGGGCAGAGACTTGAAGGACATCAAGGAGTGAACCAACACAGTCACATCTCCAAACAGCCTCATGGGAGGCCGGTTTATCCTGTTTTTCATGTATAAGGAGATGAGAACTTACACGAGTTGTCCCTGTCCTTCAACTCTAGGAAGTGCCGGGGACTCTTCCTGGTTTGTAGGGCTGCCTTGAATGAGCTGCCCTGGGGGTTAAAATGCAGGTTCCCACCCCACTCCCAGTTACCCTAAGCCACACAATGAACGAACTCTTGTAATTCAAGAGACAGGATGGCAGCTAGGCAAGTCTAAGTTATGTAGACAGGACTGGAAGTAGGAGATGCTGATGTGCAAAAAGGACCGGGGAGGTACACCCTGCTGTTTATAAGAGCGAGAAGCAACAAGGACCTACTGTATAGCACAGGGAACTGTATTCAGCATCTTTCTGTTTTGGTGGCTGTTCTGGGTCTTCGTTGCTGCGTGGGCTTTTCTCTAGTAGCAGTGAATGGGGGGCTGTTCTCTGGTTGTAGTGCTTCAGCTTCTCATCGTGCCGGCTCTCTCTTGCGGCGCACTGTCTCTAAGTCACGTGAGCTTCAATAGTTGCAGCGTGTGGGCCCAGTAGTTGTGGCTCCTGGGCTGTAGAATGCAAGCTCAATACTTGTGGCTCACAGGCTTACCTGCTCAGTTGCATGTGGAATCCTCCTAACAGAGAGATCGAACCTGTGTCTCCTGCATTGGCAGGTGGATTCTTTACCACTGAGCCACCAGGGAAGTACTATATTCACTTCAGTTCAGTGCAGTCCCTCAGTAGTGTCCAACTCTTTGTGACCCCATGTACTGCAGCACACCAAGCTTTCCTGTCCATCACCAACTCCCAGAGCTTACTCAAACTCATGTCCATCAAGTCGGTGATGCCATCCAACCATCTCATCTTCTGTTGTCCCAGTCTCCTCCCGCCTTCAATCTTTCCCAGCATCAGGGTTTTTCCATTGAGTTAGTTCTTTTGCATTAGGTGGCCAAAGTGTTGGGGTTTCAGCTTCAGCATCAGTCCTTCCAATGAATATTCAGGACTGATTTCCTTTAGGATGGACTGGATGGATCTCCTTGCAGTCCAAGGGACTCTCAAGAGTCTTCTCCAACATCACAGTTCAAAAGCATCAATTCTTCAGCACTTGGCTTTCTTTATGGTCCAACTCTTACAGCCATACATGACTACTGGGAAAACCACAATTTGACTGGACAGACCTTTTTCAGCAAAGTGTTGCCCCTGCTTTTTAATGTGCTGTCTAGGTTGGTCATAACTTTTCTTCCAAAGAGCAACCATCTTTAATTTCATGGCTGCAGTCACCATCTGTAGTGATTTTGGAGCCCCCAAAATAAAGTCTCTCAGTTTCCATTGTTTCCCCATCTATTTGCCATGAAGTGATGGGACCAGATGCCATGATCTTAGTTTTCTGAAGTTGAGTTTTAAGCCAACTTTTTCACTCTCTTCTTTGACATTCATCAAGAGGCTTTTGAGTTCCTCTTCACTTTCTGCCATAAGTGTGGTGCCATCTGCATATCTGAAGTTATTGGTATTTCTCATGGAAATCTTGACTCCAGCTTGTGCTTCATCCAGTTCAGCATTTCACATGATGTAATCTTCTTATAAATTAAATAAGTAGAGTGACAATATACAGCTTTGACATACTCCTTTCCCAGTTTGGAACCAGTCTGTTGTTCCATGTCCAGTTCTAACTGTTGCTTCTTGACCTGCACACAGATTTCTCAGGAGGCAGGTCAGGTGGTCTGGTATTCCCATCGCTTGAAGAATTTTCCAGTTTGTTGTGATCCACATAGTCAAAGGCTTTGGCATAGTCAATAAAGCAGAAGTAGATTTTTTTCCAGAACTCTCTCGCTTTTTTGATTATCCAACGGTGGTTGGCAATTTGATATCTGGTTCCTCTGCCTTTTCTAAATCCAGCTTGAACATCTGGAAGTTCACAGTTCACATACTGCTGAAACCTGGCTTGGAAAATTTTGAGCATTACTTTACTAGCATGTGAGATGAATGCAATTGTGCGGTAGTTTGAGCATTCTTTGGCATTGCCTTTGGGACTGGAATGAAAACTGACTTTTTCCCGTCCTGTGGCCACTGCTGAGTTTTCTAAATTTGCTGGAATATTGAGTGCAACACTTTGACAGCATCATCTTTTAGGATTTGAAATAGCTCTACTGGAATTCCATCACCTCCACTAGCTTTGTTCATAGTGATACTTCCTAAGGCCCACTTGACTTCACTTTCCAAGATGACTGACTCTCGGTGAGTGATCACACCATTATGGTTATCTGGGTCATGGAAATCTTTTGGATAGTTTTTCTTTGTATTCTTGTCACCTCAACTTAATATCTTCTGCTTCTGTTAAGTCCATACCATTTCTGTCCTTTATTTTGCCCATCTTTGCATGAAATGTTCCCTTGGTATCTCTAATTTTCTTGAAGAGATCTCTAGTCTTTCCCATTCTGTTACTTTTCTCTATTTCTTTTCATTGATCACTCTTTCTTATCTCTCCTTGCTATTCTTCCTTTGGAACTCTGCATCAGGTATATCTTTCCTCTTCTCCTTTGCCTTTCACTTTTGCCTTCACTTTGCCTTCTCCTTTCACTTTTCTTCTTTTCTCAGCTATTTCTAAGGCCTCCTCAGACAACCACTTGACCTTTTTACATTTCTTTTTCTTGGGAATGGTCTTAATCATTGCCTCCTGTACAATGTCACAAATTAATCACCAATAGTGGAAAAGAATCAGAAAAGAATAAGTTTACATATATGAGGTGATGGAATTCCAGTTGAGCTATTTCAAATCCTGAAAGATGATGTTGTGAAAGTGCTGCACTCAATATGCCAACAAATTTGGAAAAGTCAGCAGTGGCCACAGGACTGGAAAAGGTCAGTTTTCATTCCAATCCCAAAGAAAGGCAATGCCAAAGAATGCTCAAACTACCGCACAATTGCATTCATCTCACACGCTGAAGTAATGCTCAAAATTCTCCAAGCCAGGCTTCAGCAGTACATGAACAGTGAGCTTCCAGATGTTCAAACTGGTTTTAGAAAAGGCAGGGGAACCAGAGATCAAATTGCCAACATCCACTGGATCATGGAAAAAGCAAGAGAGTTCCAGAAAAACATCTAGTTCTGCTTTATTGACTATGCCAAAGCCTTTGACTATGTGGATCACAATAAACTGTAGAAAATTCTGAAAGAAATGGGAATACCAGACCGCCTGACCTGCCTCTTGAGAAACCTGTATGCAGGTCAAGAAGCAACAGTTAGAATTAGACATGGAACAATAGACTGGTTCCAAATAGGAAAAGGAGTACGTCAAGGCTGTATATTGTTACCTTGCTTATTTAAGACTCTTGAGAGTCCCTTGGACTGCAAGGAGATCCAACCAGTCCATTCTGAAGGAGATCAACCCTGAGATTTCTTTGGAAGGACTGATGCTAAAGCTGAAACTCCAGTACTTTGGCCACCTCATGAGAAGAGTTGACTCATTGGAAAAGACTCTAATGCTGGGAGGGATTGGGGGCAGGAGGAGAAGGGGACGACCAAGGATGAGATGGCTGGATGGCATCATGGACTCGATGGATGTGAGTCTGAGTGAACTCTGGGAGATGGTGATGAACAGGGAGGCCTGGCGTGCTGCGATTCATGAGGTCACAAAGAGTCGGACATGACTGAGCGACTGAACTGAACTGAACTGAGTACATCATGAGAAATGCTGGGCTGGAAGAAGCACAAGCTGGAATCAAAAGATTGTGGGGAGAAATATCAGTAACCTCAGATATGCAGATAACACCACACTTATGGCAGAAAGTGAAGAGGAACTCAAAAGCCTCTTGATGAATGTCAAAGAGGAGAGTGAAAAAGTTGGCTTAAAACTCAACTTCAGAAAACTAAGATCATGGCATCTGGTCCCATCACTTCATGGCAAATAGATGGGGAAACAATGGAAACTGAGAGACTTTATTTTGGGGGCTCCAAAATCACTACAGATGGTGACTGCAGCCATGAAATTAAAAGATGGTTGCTCCTTGGAAGAAAAGTTATGACCAACCTAGACAGCATATTAAAAAGCAGAGAAATTACTTTGCCAACAAAAATCTGTCTAGTGAATGCTGTGGTTTTCCCAGTAGTCATGTATGGCTGTAAGAGTTGGACCATAAAGAAAGCTGAGCACTGAAGAATTGATGCTTTTGAACTGTGGTGTTGGAGAAGACTCTTAAGAGTCTCTTGGACTGCAAGGAGATCCATCCAGTCCATCCTAAAGGAAATCAGTCCTGAATATTCATTGGAAGGACTGATGCTGAAGCTGAAACTCCAACACTTTGGCCACGTGATGCAAAGAACTAACTCAATGGAAAAGACCCTGATGCTGGGAAAGATTAAAGGCAGGAAGAGAAGGGGACGGCAGAGGATGAGATGGTTGAATGGCATCACCGACTTGATGGGCATGAGTTTGAGTAAGCTCTGGGAGTTGGTGATGGACAGGAAAGCTTGGCGTGCTGCAGTCCATGGGGTTGCAAAAAGTCAGACATGATTGAGCGACTGAACTGACTGATACATATATGTATGTATGAATCACTTTGCTGTTCATCTGAACATTGTAAATCAATTATTCTTCAATTTTAAAAACTGTTCATTTTTCTTCCTTTTTTTAACATTTACTTCCTTTTTTTACATTAAAAATTTTTTAATTAGAGGACAATTACTTAACAATATTGTGGGTTTTGCCATACATCAACATGAGTTGGCCATAGCTATATATATGTCCTCTCCCTCTTGAACTCCTTTCTCACCCTCCCTTCCCATCCCAGCCCTCTAGGTTGTCACAGAGCACTGGCTTTGGGTTCCCTGAGTCTTACATCGAACCTCCACTGTTTGTCTGTTTTACGAATAGTAACATATATGTTTCAATGCTGTCCTCTCCAATCATCGCACCCTCGCATTCCCCCACTATGTCCCAAAGTCTGTTCTTTATGTCCATGTCTCCTGTCTGCCCTGCAGATAGGATTGTCAGTGCTATCTTTCTAGATTCCTTACATGTGTGCTAATATACAATGTTTTTCTTTCTCTTTCTGATTCACTTCACTCTGTGTAATAGGCTCTGGGTTCATCCACCTGATTAGAACTGACTCAAATGCATTTCTCTGTATCAGTTCAGTTTAGTTCAGTCGCTCAGTCATGTCCGACTCTTTGTGACCCCATGAATCGCAGCACACCAGGCCTCCTTGTCCATCACCAACTCTCAAAGTTCACTCAGACTCACGTCCATCAAGTCAGTGATGCCATCCAGCCATTTCATCCTCTGTCGTCCCCTTTTTGTCCTGCCCCCAATCCCTCCCAGCATCCGAGTCTTTTCCAGTGAGTCAGCTCTTCTCATGAAGTGGCCAAAGTACTGGAGTTTACAGTTGAGTCATATTCCATTGTATATATGTAACATAACTTCCTTCCTTATCCACTCATCTGTCAATAGACGTCGAGGTTGCTTCCATGTACTAGCTATTGGAAATAGTGCTGCAGTGAACATTAGGGTACAGTGTGTCTTTTTGAATTATGGTTTTCCTCCAGGTATATGTCCTCTCCCTCTTGAACTCCTTTCTCACCTCCCTTCCCATCCCAGCCCAGTAGTGGGATTTCTGGGTCATATGGCAGTTTATTCCTAGGTGTGTTTTTTTTGTGTTTTTTTTTTTTTTAAGGAATCTCCATACTGTTTTCCATAGTGGCTGAATCAATTTGCATCCCCACCAACAGTGTAAGAAGGTTCTCTTTTCTCCATACCCTCTCCAGCATTTATTGTTTGTAGACTTTTTTGATGATGGCCATTTTAACCCGTGTGAAATGACACCTTATTGTAGTTTTGATTTGCATGATAGCTCAGTTGGTAAAGAACCTGCCTGCAATGCAGGAGACCTGGGTTTGATTCCTGGGTCAGGAAGATCCCTTGCAGAAGGAAATGGCAACCCAGTCCAGTATTCTTGCCTGGAGAATCCCATAGACAGAGGATCCTGACAGGCTACAGTCCATGGGGTTGCAAGAGTTGAACATGACTTAGTGACTCAACCACCAATGAGTGATGTTGAGCACCTTTTCATATGTTTATTAGCCATCTGTATGTCTTCTTTGGAGAAATGTCTGTTTAGGTCTTCTGCCCACTTTTTGACTGGGTTGTTTATTTTTCTGGTATTGAGCTGCATGAGCGTCTTGTATATTTTTCCTAACACCATATATGAAAACAAACTCAAAATGGATTAAAGACCTAAATGTAAGACCAGTAACTTAAAACCCTTTGATGAAAATATAGGCAGAACACTCTCTGACATAAATCAAAGCAAGATCCTCCCTGACCCATGTCGTAGAGTAATGGAAATAAAAGCAAAAATAACCAAATGGGACCTAATTAAATTTAAAAGCTTTCACACAATGAAGGAAACCATAAGAAAGGTGAAAAGACAACCCTCAGCATGGGAGAAAATAATAGCAAACAAACCAACTGACAAAGCATTAATCTGCAAAATATATAAGAGGCCATGTAGCTCAATACCAGAGGAAAAAAAAATTTAAAAAGGATAAGCTGTCATCAGTCTGGGAATGAAAAGTGGATGGAAACAGTTGGCATGTTGAGAGAGAAGAGCTAATTTTATTGGCCACGTACTGCATACTGAATGAGTGAATTAATGAACAGACACACACGTGGAATGTTTTCATCCTCCTGAGGCTACAGGGTAGGTGTTCTTTATCATACCCTTTTCATATAAATCAGAAGAATGAGACCCAAAAAAGTTATGTGCTGATGGAGGTTGGGCCAGAAATGAGTGGCAGAATCAGGATTCCAAGCAGGCAGGCTGGCTGTCCTCGACCCTTGCAGTGTCCTGCTTCTGTTAACCCTGCTGATACAGTGCTTAGTGCATGCTTACTATATACTCCAGGAACTGCTCCAGGCACTTTGTGCTTTAGCTTGCTTGCTCCTCATGACAAGTGGATTACAGATGAGGGATCCTCACAGAAAGCTTCTGGTCGGTATGCAGGTGCCGGCAGACTGGCTCCAGAGCCTGGCTGGCCACTGCTACACACACTGTCTCTGAAGATTCAGGAAGGTTCTGATTTGCAGAAACATGCAAAAGGTTTCAAAGGGAGAAAACTGGGAAAGTCTGTCATAGAAGGTGGACTGTTCAAAGCTCATCCTTCTAACAAGCATTGATGAGATGGAATCTTTTGGAAACTTTGTTAGATGAGAATCAGTACAAGCCTCCCCCCATCTGCCAGATGCCTTCTCTTGGCATGAGAGAGAAATATATCAGGGTTAAGTGCCCAGCAGAGCAGACACTCTTGATATTAATAATATAATCATGTGTACCACCATAATCATGTGTAGAATTAGTCAAATGGTGGTGAGGATTTTTCCTCATGCAAACAGAGTACTTTCTGCGTCTCAGGAAGCTCTCAAATCTGCTGCCCAATTCACGGTCATTATGGATGTTAGAGAGGGAAGGCTGCAGTGACGTCATGGTCAAAGTTGCCAGAAAACACTAGATCCCACACATTATTGCATCATTTTCTCCCAGACTATGGATAGAAATCAGGCAAATTGGGCTTTCCTCAAGTTTAATTAAGCAGGAGAATCTAGCAAACAAAGACATACTTCACTCTTCATACAGTTTGGGTTTGCCTCAATATAAGAAACTCTCATTCTGTGCAGAATTACAAATTTTTTATAATGTACAAAGAAATTCATTTTCCTTTCATAATTATAGTTTCCATTTGTGGAGTGTTTACTGTAAAACAAAGACCATCTTAAATACCTTATTGAACTAGTTGAATAGCTCCGTATAGTCAGTTGCTGAGTCGTGTCCAACTCTGTGACTCCGTGGACTGTAGCCTGCCAGGCTTCTCTGTCCATGGAATTGTCCAGGCAAGAATACTAGAGTGGGTTGCCATTTCCTTCTGCAGGGGATCTTCCCAAACCAGGAATCAAACCTGGGCCTCCTGCATTGCAGGTGGATTCTTTACTGTCTGAGCCACCAGGAAAGCTCAAATATCTTATTGCTTCATCTCATTTAATCTTCACATAGTCATTTTGCAGATGGAAAAACCAAGAATTACAGAGTCTAATTGGGTACATTAATTAATGTACCCAATGTCCCACAGCCAAGAGGTGGGAGAGCAGAAATTCAAATGGAGGGCCCTCTGTCTAGGGTTGGAAGGAAAAATAGGAATCAGGTACACTGTAGAATCAAGAAAGCACTGAGACAGAAAGAAAAATACCATCTGCTATCATTTATACATAGAATCTAAAAATACAACAACCTAGTGACTATAACAAAAAGAAGCAGACTCACAGATAGATAACAAGCGCTCGCGGTTACCAGTGGGGAAGGAAAGGGCAATAGGAATAGGGAAGTAAGTGATACAAGCTATTAGGTATAAAATAAGCTACCAAGATATACTGTACAACACAGAGAATATCCCCAATATTTTATAATAACTATGAATGAAGTATAACCTCTAAAATTATGAATCACTGTATGGTACATCCATAATTTATATAATATCATACATCAACTATACTTTTATTTTAGAAAGAGAGAGAGAACTTACCCAGAACCCAAAACAAAAAGGAAAGAAAGTACTGAGTAGTCTCTTCCTGCCTGGTACTTCTGAATGCTTCTGGATGCCTCTCTGATACAGTCTGGTCATACCTCTTCCTTTCCGTTTGGAGAGAGGGTATTTTCTGCACCATGGCAGTGCAAATCTGACTTTTTACAATGAGTGAGTTAGAACAAAATCTCTTCCTAACAGACTCTGCTGTATCTGAGGCATATCTTTCTCATCACACTGAGAAGCTGCCAAGGACAGGACAGGGACTTGGAAGGCTCCGAGCACATCCTTCCCCTCGTCTCTCTTCACTGACCTCCTGCCATTCCCGCATCCTCCCAGGAGCGCAGTTCACCTGTGTGTTCATATTCCAGCTCCGTTTGATCTCCTTCTTGGTGACAGATGGTCCAAGTGCTTTTACTACCTGATGTGGGATTTAACAGACTGCCAAGCAATGGTCTTAGCTTCATGGTTTTAATCATTTTGAAATGGAAAAATAGGAGTGAGGGTGCCCAGGCTTTAGTGGAAAATCCACCGACAATTTCAAAGCGTCTCCCGAAAGGACCCTCAAACCTGATGACTCCTCTGCCTTGATGCCTTGATTGGGCACTGCTGCCATGGGTGCCGAGTTTTGGTTTTAGTTACCAGCTGAATCATCTTGCAGTCTGAAATTCATCCATGCCAGCCTGCGTCTCTGCAAAGACGACAATATTTCAGAACAGAATCACATAGTCCAAAAGACCCCAGTGCGTGAAAGAACCAAGTTTCCTCTTATTCAGTACCTTTTCTGTGAAAGCTGTCTTTCTGCCAAGCCACAGAAACTCAGCATACCCTCTCAGGAAGCAGAACAGCCATTGCTAGAGATCACAGGGATGAACAGCCACATAACTGTAGATGTTCTTTATGTACAGGCAGACCTTTCTGTCAAAAGTGCTTCTGGAGGTGAGCCTACCCTCACTCTCTTCCCGGGAAAGAGTTAGGTTTGATGATTCCTTCTCTAGGTAGCACTATACTATAGCACTATATTATATCAGATGATTTTACCTTTGGCAACTTACACGTTTTAGCACTTACAAGCAGTAACTAGCCCAGAAAACTAGCCCAGGACACAATGGCTTTGTTAACATGGTTTCTTCACATCAGTAACCAAGCCCAGCTGACCTGGTGAGTAAACTTCTGAAATGAATGACACGGTTATCTATTGAAATGAATTCAAGGAGCAAAATTTTTAAATGATGACTCTTAAATGTTCTTTTGTCCTTTTCTGCCCCCTCTCTCTCTCCTTCCTCTTCCCTTCTTTCCTTCCCTCCCTCTCTCTCCCTTTTCTTTCTGCCACCCCCTTAATCAGATTTGAAGTCCACTAATTACTGAGTTCAGTTTTTTGACAGTCTGAGATCTGACAGTAATGCTAAAGTTGGGATTAGACAGACTCGCAGGCTCCCTTTGTTTCTGCATTTGACTATCAGTTGTCTTTTCTTAGTCTTTGATTCTCTGTTGTGAGTTTTGACTTGGTGCTTCTCTAAGACAGAATAATTTCTGTCAAGTTCTGGGAACTCCCCTCCCACCCGATGGAGAAGTTTTAGAGGGGGGGAGTGCGTGCCCCCGTGTCGAACTGTGCACTGGATACAAATCTGCAGCACCTTCTATTAAAACGTAAAATGATCCGTTGAGTCATCCTCTCTCTGGTTTGACTCAGATGCTTTATGGTGCACTTTGCATGTCATTTCTCTGTAATGATTTCCCCATGGAGAAGGGCGTCTGATAGAATCCAGGCAGACTGAAGATTGCTCTGAGTCAAATGTATCTTTTATTCTTTGAGTATTAACCCTTATCTCTCAGTTTCCCATTCTTGCATTTTCCCTGAAGGAACCTTAATGAAGTAAATAGGTTCCACCACCCTCATTTAGCCTCCTAATCACTGTTCATAATTTCTTCTCACATTAGCAGCATGAGGCTCTAGGGTCATATTTCTCTGGCTGGAAGGGAACACCAGGAGAGAACAATTCACACAGATGCCCTGATAGAGAAAAATGTAGAAGGGAAATGACTTCTTTCTGTCCTCTAACTCCTAATGTGCAAGAAGCAAATGCTAATAGGAAGCAGAGATTGATGTGCGAGAAATGAATATAAATGGAGAACACTGATACAAAGAAATAGGAACGGAGACAAACTGGAAGTGACAAGATAGCCAAGGGTAGGAATGGACCTACTCCGGCGGAATAAATGGGGGCTTCGGCTATACCCTTAGCTGGGAGCTGGCCACAAAAGAACCAAAAGCAGGCATCAAAATATAGAAAAGACGAGCAGAGGAGATGACGGCAGAGTCGCATATTTCCAATCTCTCCTTTCCTAGTTCCACACTTCCTCCCTGCCCACACGCCTCCCTTACCCCCACCCCACCATCACCCAAACCCCACTGACGATAATTGTTTATCATTTTTTAAATTGGAATATAATTGCTTTACAGTGTTGTATTAGTTCCTGCTGTTCAACAATGTGAATCAGCCATATATATATAGATATCCATTCCCTCTTTAAGCCCCTGCAAGCCCCGAAATCCCACCCCTCTAGATCATCACAGAGCACCAAACTCAACTTCCAGTGCTATACAGCGGCTTTCCACTAGCTATATATTTTACACATAATAGTGTATATAGTGGGTTTCCCTGGTGGCTCAGAAGGTAAATAATCTGCCTGCAATGCAGGAGACCTGGTTTGATCCCTGGATGGGGAAGATCCCCTGGAGAAGGGAATGGCAACCCACTCCAGTATTCTTGCCTGGAGAATATGTCAGGGCTACTTTCTCAATTTGTCCCACTCTCTACTTGCCTTACCCCTTTGGGTCCATGTGTCCATTCTCTATGTCTGTGTCTCCATTCCTGCTCTGAAAATAGGTTCATCAGTACCACTTTTGTAGATTCCATATTTATGTGTTATTGTACGATATTTGTTTTTCTCCTTCTGACTTACTTGACTCTGTATGACAGAATAATTGTGTATCTTGAACAGTCTGGCATGGAATCCCTTTCCCCCACTGATTTCAAAGCATGTAATTCTTTCATCTGCTTTTTGAAATGACAGTATATGTCCTATGTGATTGCTAAATCCAAATCATAACCTCCTCCTGGCTCCCGAACAGCCTGACATCACTGTTGTGTCATCTGACATCACTAGGTGCGGATTCCGATAGGAGGAGCTGATGGACACCCCACTTGATTCAAGAGCTACAGTTTCTGAGAACCCATCCTGCACACCACAACCCTCTTTGAGGGGAGCAGGGTGAGAAGAGAGCAAGGTGTTGAACCATTGTTCAGTCCCAGTGGGCACTGCTTCCCATTGATATGAACAAATTGGCCCTTGATCCATCCTTCCTTTGGGTTGACTTGTTTTTAAGGAGAATAAGTTCGGATTGTTTTGGGGAAAGTCTTCCTTTCTTGTTCCTCTTTCCCAAAAGCTTTGTGGTGGTATTTCTCCATTCCAACCAGCTATGTTATTTTGAGCATCTCTAACTTCAAAAAAAAAAAAAAAGATTTTTCAAGACTGTACTTAGAAAAGCTCACATTTCAAGTTTTTCTTAAACTTTCTATACTTTCACAGAACCATTGAAATTGAAACTAGAAATACCTTGCAGGTCACCTAGTCCATTTCCTCATTTTATAGATAGGGAAGTGGAAGTGCATTGAAGTGATTGGGTTTCAGAGAGAGAAGATGAAACATGAGATCTCTGAAAAGAGACTTGTTTGGAAATAAGCCTGTTCTCAGATGTCTCACCACCTCCTGAAGGCCCTTGTCCTTGTATTCTGCCCATTTTTGAAGATTCTTATTTAAAATGTCCAGCTAGATTTGATTGCCTTTAAGGTCCCTTCAGACCTTAACTTGTAGGTTATAAGATGTGGGTATGTATTTTCTTTAAAACCCAAAGTCCACCCCAGGACCTTTGTAGTTAAGTCACTGAACCTAAGGTAGGGAACTTGAGCTGTAAACTCGTTCCTAAAATCTTCCATTTAGAGTGAGAGGGCTCAGTGGTGAAGAGTCTGCCTGCAAAGCAAGAGATGCTGGTTCAATCCCTGGGTCAGGAAGATCCCCTGGAGTAGAAAATGGCAACCCATTCCAAAATTCCATGGACAGAGGAGCCTGGTAGGCTCCATTCCATGGAGTTTCAGAATTGGATACAACTGAGTGTCTGAGGACACAATCACAGGGTTGTGTTTTTTTGTTTTTTGTTTTTTTGATAAAATACAATGTAGAAAAAGAAAAGTGCATAAACAAATGTGTAATTCAATAAAAAGCAAACAAATATCTGCCTATCACTGATGTCAAGAAGTAGAACTTTGTGACAGCACCCCTGAGACCTTCCCAGTACCACTTTCTAATAAGTCTCTCCCTTCTGTGTCTTTTTCTCTTTTCTGTTTTTATTTTTGGCCCTGTTGCATTGCATGTGGGGTCTTAATTCCCAGACCAGGGATTGAACCAGTGCCCCCTGAATTGGGAGCATGGAGTTTTAACCACTGGCCCACCAGGCAAGTCCTGAGTCCTCTTTTTAGTTTCACCACCTATGTGTGTATCCATAGATACTGAAGTTTTATCTGTTTTTGAACTTGATGTCCATGGAATGTAACCGTGTTGTTATTTTGTGCCTTGCTTCTCTAGCTCAGTACTCAATGTTAGGTTTGTGAGATTTGTCCATGTTGCATATGACTCTAATTTGCTCTGTATTCTTCCATTAAAACAATATATGCATATGCCTCAGTGTGTTTATTCATTCTGCTACCCGCTGACATTGCGTTGTTTCCAGTTAGAAGCTGAACAACACTGCTGTGACCACTCTTGTCCAGAGCTCTGCTACAGACATGCAAAGGCATCGCTTGGTCTCAGAATGGAATTACTGAGTGACAGTCTTCAACTTCATTAGATAATGCCAAAGTGTTTCCTAAGGAATCTGAACCAGTGGTCAGTGTGTGAGTCCCTGTGGCTTTATATCTTCACAAACTATTTATCTAATTTTCTAATTCTTTCCAGTAATGTGGAATGCAGTAAATCTTTAATTCTTTATTGCCTTTAGATTATTACATACCGTCTGCTGCCAACATGGTAGTATTTCTTTTAGCTCAATCTCTGTATCATATTGTGCCTCTACAAATAGTTTACTTTTTTTTTTTTTTTAATGAAGCCATAGCATAAATATACTTCTGTTTTTGCTTGTGTTTGGCCACACCACTCAGCATGTGTCATCTTAGTTCCCGGGCCAGCAACAGGACCCACACTCCCGGCAGTGAAAGTGCAGTCTTAACCACTGGGCTGCCAAGGAAGACTTCCGGTTCACTTTTGAAAATGGAAATGCTAGTCACTGTCACTAATATTCAGTTCAGTTCAGTTCAGTTGCTCAGTCGTGTCTGACTCTTTGCGACTCCATGAATCGCAGCACACCAGGCCTCCCTGTTCATCACCATCTCTCGGAGTTCACTCAGACTCACGTCCATCGAGTCTGTGATTCCATCCAGCCGTCTCATCTTCTGTCATCCCCTTCTCCTCCTGCCTCCAATCCCTCCCAGCATCAGAGTCTTTTCCAGTGAGTCAACTCTTCTCATGAGGTGTCCAAAGTACTGAAGTTTCAGCTTTAGCATCATTCCCTCCAAAGAAATCCCAGGGTTGATCTCCTTCCGAATGGACTGGTTGGATCTCCTTGCAGTTCAAGGGACTCTCACTAATATTATGTTACCCAATAGTTTGAAAGTTTCGATTCTTTTTATTTGGCTCTGTTTATAAGAAGTAAAACAACAACATCAACAGCTAAAATTACCCCTGAAATTGGGGCCTGTTATGATGGTTCCTAATTTTTTTCAACTGCACAGTAAAAACCATTGTCACAAACTGTATCAGTAAATTGAACTTCCTCCTGAAAGGTCAAGGAAAATGGAAGTTTATGTTGAAGTAGGAGAACCATTCAGAGCTATTAAGGATTTGATGATATAATTCTAAGTGCTTCCTCCTAATAACGGCCTTAAATTTCAGTTCCCTAGCCACTAACTAGTACACACGCAGATGGAGTGTTTGAGTAAATAAAGAACATGGAACGTTTTAGTGCTCCATGTCAGGCCCTCAATTTAGCTATCTAAAGGCATTAGAGACATTAAGTGACAGGCACTGCAGTTTTCCATTAGAAAATGCCAAAATTGGATTGCTTTCCACTTTAAGTAAGAAGTTTGAGTCCTGATGCGATTGAAAAGTGTTTCCAATCCCACAGTAATAACTTCGTAATTTTAATGGCACAGTGCACTCTAAAACTTCTATAGACTTGATAACTTTCTTTTATATAAACTAGCCCTTACAGTTCTGTAGTAAGTGACTTTTAAAGAATGCTTCATAAGATCAGAAATTTACTCAGCAAATGCTAAATAATTTAGTGTTTGATTCACGGAAGTGTTTACTTAATGCACTGTTTCTAGAAGTGTGGTTGGAATTTCAAGTGAAATGGTTTGTAGTTTGGTCTTTTTCATTACCTGCAAGGCATATTCATGTCTTCTCTTACGAACATTGCAAACAGGACACATTATCTGAAAAACTTAACGTTCTACTTTTTCGTGAATTGAAACTTTTCAGGTTTCCCATTGTAGTTCTTTTTCTTTTCTTGGCTTTTCAATGTAGACTTTTACCTTCAGAATTAAGTGTTAGACGTTTTAATTTCTGAATATGACCCAATAGTGAATGAAGAGTGAACGAGGGAGTTAACAACTGAGTCTGTATTCATTAACACTTCATCTTTGAATGATAAGAGTTGTGGTCTGTGTAGCTTTTTGAGAGGATGAGCATACTCTGATAAAATTATACTAATTATCTTTTACTGCCAAACCATATGATAAGATGATTGGGGTATATGTGTGTGTACTTGTGCAGCTGGGGGTTTTTGGCCTACAAAAAGAAGAATGAGATCCAGCCAAAACCCAAATCAGAACCTTTGGAAAGCTTCCTTACAATCTGATTCCAGCTAATGTCTGCACACTTTAACACATTGTCTAATGCTTAGCGTAGACTGGCTGTCAGATTCCTATATGCTATTCTGGGCTGTTACTCACTACAAAGTACTTCATTCTTAGATCCCATGGGTCCTGCTACAGATTTCAGGATTTGCTGCATTAGGGGGGAAAAATGTGTTTTTATATTAGTACTGTAGGTAAAAAAAGAAAATAGAACATAATGCATTGATAGGAGAACCAGATTTCTGGTTGGCATTGGTCAGTCCAAAACAGACAAATTAGACAGAATTCCTAGAAGAGCACCGATGACAGCTGGAGCATGGGAAGGGGCTGACTGATTTCTAAAAGAAGAAGAGAAACATCATGTTCCATTATGCTTGAAGAGGGGCCAACGGGGAGGGGTATGATAAGCTCTCGTAGAAATGTAAAAACCAAGAGGCACAGAGTGGGCTTGGCATGGCATTGGAAGGATTATCCAGGAATAATGTAATAAAGTCAAGAAAATCTTCAGACATATTAGAGTCTAGCAACAGCGTCATGGGGATGATAGATATTTTCTCCTTTTGTTATATTCACTAGTATGTTGTTTTTTTTTTTTAAGATTCCACATACATGTGATATCAATACAGTCTTTGTCTTTCTCTGTCTGACTTATTTCACTTAGCCCAATATCCTCCAACCCCATCTATGTTGCTGCAAATGGAAAATTTTCATTCTTGTTGGGTCTGAGTAGTATTCCATTGTGTGTCTGCATGTGTATACACACATATATATATTCTGGCCTGGAGAACTCCATGGACTGAATGGTCCATGGGGTCGCAAAGAGTCAGAAATGACTGAGCAACTTTCATTTCACTTCACTTCACACACACATATATACTTTCTTTATCGTCTCTATTCATCTGTGGATTGACTCTTAGATTGCTTCCATGTCTTGACTATTCTAAGTAGTGCTGCTATGAACATTGGGGTGCATGTATCTTTTCAAATGAGAGTTTTCTCCAGGTGTATGCCCAGGAGTAGGATTGCTGGATCATATGGTAGTTCTCTTTTTAGTTTTTCAGGGAACTTCCATACCATTTTCCATAGTAGCTATAACAATTTACATTCTTACCAATAGTGTAGAAGGGTTGCCTTTTCTCCACACCCTGTCCAGTGTTTATTATTTGTAGACTCTTGTGTGTGTGTGTGTGCATGTGTTTGTTTTTAAATTTATTTTTAATTGGAGAATAATTGCTTTACAATGCTGTGTTGGTTTCTGATACACCAACACGAATCAACCATAGGTACACATATTATTTGTAGATTTTTTTGTTGATGGGCTTTCTGACTGTTGTGAGGTGATACCTCATTGTTGCTTTGATTTGCATTTCTCTAATAATTAGTGATGTTCAACATCTTTTCATGTGATTGTTGGCAATTAGTATGTCTTTGGAGAAATCTGTATTTAGATCTGTTGATTTTTGCTTGGGTTGTTTGCTTGTTGTTGTTTGATATTGAGTTGTGTGAGATTTTTATATATTTTGGATATTAACCCCTTGTCAGTCACATCATTTCGCAAATATTTTCTCCTATTCTGTAGGTTGTCTTTTCATTTGGTTTTTTTTTTTTTATGGTTTCCTTTGCTGTGCAAAAACATTTAAGTCTAATTAGATCCCATTTGTTTATTTTTGTTTTTATTTCCTTTGCTTTACGAGACAGATCCAAAAACTATTGCTATAATTTATATCAAAGAGTGTTCTGCTTGTGTATTCTTCTAGGATTTTTATGTTCTTAAATTTATGTCCTTAATCCATTTTGAGTTTATTTTTATATATGATGTGACATTAATTTTATAAAGAGTGACATTTTAATATCATTCTTTCTGGTTTCCCCAGCACCACTTACTGAATGAAGAGACTGTCTTTTCTCCATTGTATATTCTTGCTTCCTTTACATAGATTAATTGGCCATAAATGTGTGAGTTTATTTCTGAGCTCTCTGTTCTGTTCCATTGATCTATGTGTCTGTTTTTGTGCCAATATCATACTGTTTTGATTACTTTAGCTTTTACTGTAGTCTGGAGCCAGGGAGCATGATGCCTCCAGTTGTGTCCTTTCTTAAGATTGTTGCAGTAATTCATAGTCTTTAGTGTTTTCATAAAATTTTTTAAATTATACTTTAGATCTGTGAAAAAACCCCTTGGTATTTTACAGGAATTGCATTGAATCTGTAGACTGCCTTCGGTAGTATGGTCATTTTATTAGTTATTCAGTCCTGGAACACAGTATATCTTTCCAGCTGTTTGTGTCATCTTTAGTTTCTTCCATCAGTATCTGTACTGAATCTTGAGTTGAGGCATGTGACCTCTTGGGCTTCCCTGGTGGCTCAGAGGTTAAAGCGTCTGCCTCCAATGCAGGAGACCCGGGTTTGATCCCTGGGTCGGGAAGATCCCCTGGAGAAGGAAATGGCAATCCACTCCAGTATTCTTGCCTGGAGAATCCCATGGACAGAGAAGCCTAGTAGGTTACAGTCCACGGGGTCGCAAAGAGTTGGACACGACTGAGCGACTTCACCTTCACCTTCACTTTGTGCACTCTTAGCTGCAGCATGTGAGATGTAGTTCCCTGATCAGGGATCTAACCCAGGCCCCCTGCATTGGGAGCGTGGAGTTAGCCGCTGGGCCACCAGAGAAATCCTCCATCAGTATCTTACAGTTTTCCCATTACAGGTCTTTTACTTCCTTGGGTAGGTTTATTCCTAGATATTTTATTACTTTTGATGCAATAGTAGATGAGATTGTTTCCTTAATTTCTTGTTCTGATTTTTCACTGTTAGTGTACAGAAATGCAACAGGTTTCTGTATATTCATTTTGTATCCTGTAACTTTACTGTATTAATTGATGAGTTCTGGTAGTTTTATGGTGGCACGTTTAGGGTTTTCTATGTATAGTATGTCATCTGCAGAAAGAGACCATCTTACTCGTGAACTAGAATCTTGAGAATCCACCTGCTGCCTCGATTTCATCACTATTGATGACTGTTCCTGCCTGGTAGGTGAACCCTTGTCCAATCCTGCCATATAGCAGTCAGCCCCACTCAGACCTCAGTGGAACTCCACATTGGGTTCCCAGGTGACATATTTGTTTAGTTTATATTCCTTTGCTCAGCCATGGTTCCTAGAACAAACCTCTGGACTAAGATACATAGGACTAGAGGAGCTGGTGGCATCAGCTCCACATATTATGCCAAAATGTCCCTCTAGGTTTGAATTCTCCATTTCCTAACGGTAACTTCTCTTCAAAGGTCTTGTTCCCTCCATTTCATCCAGGATACCATAGTCTAGCCTATCAGATCTTCCTCACTTTAAACCTGTGTGAGCAGAGGCTGAGTTTCTGGTTCCTTCTCTCCCAGCAGGCTTTTTTGTTTGTTTGTGTTTTATGTGTTATTTGTGTGAAAAGTGTTACACATCTATAGTGCAGTACCCTGTAACCGACTATGTTAGTTGTGTACCTTGGCTAACTTTGTTGAACTTAAGAACGAATTGGACTTACAAACATGCTCTTGAAATGGAACTCATTTGTATGTAGGGAACTCACTGTTAATGTATTTCCAAATAATATATGCATCAAGGAAGAAATCAAAATGAAAATTAGAAAATATTTTGAAATGAATTAAAAGCTCAACATTTCTTGCTGCTAAAGTAACTAGAGTGAAATGTATAGCATTGAAGTTTTCATTAGAAAAGATAAAAGATCTCAGGTCAATGAATTCAACTTCCACCTTAGGAAACTGGTAAAGAAGAGCAAATTAAACCCAAAGTAAGGACAAGACAGGATATAATAATGAGAGCAGAATTCAGTATAATAGAAAACAGAAAGTAATCAATTTAAGCAAAAGCTTGTTCTTTGGGAATACCAATAAAATTGATAAACCTTGAGCCCAAGTGATCAGAAAAAAAAGACATGACACAAATTTCTAGTATCTAGAGGCTGAGAGGTGCCATTGGTACAGATTTTACTGATATTAAAGGAACATAAGGAAATATTATGTGTAACTTTATGCCAATAAATTTGACAATAGTTTTTAAATTGAATTTATAATTAAAACCCCAGGCCCTGAAAAGTCTATGGGAACTGATAAGCAAGTTATACAAAGCTGCAGGATACAATATGAATATGCAAAAATAATTTATATATCTATATACTCACAATGAAAAATCAGAAATATAAGTTAACAACAAAACCATTTCTAACTGCATTAAAAATATTAATATCTAGTTGTAAATCTGACAAAAGATGTGACCTTGGTTTGTGCAAAGGGTTTTAGATATGACACCAAAAGCATGATTCATTAAAGACAAGCTCACTGGACTTCATCAAATGAAGATTTTCTGCTTTTGAAAGACACTGCTAAGAGAATAAAACGACAAGCTACAGACTTGGAGAAAACCATTTGCAAATCACATATCTGATAGACTTTTATTAAGAACTTTTATAAAGAACGTTCAAAACTCAGTAATAAGGAAACAACCCAGTATAAAATGGGCAAAGAATCTCTCCAGAGAAAAAGTATGAAAGTGAAAGTGTTAGTCGCTTGGTCACACCCGACTCTTTGCGACCCCATGGACTATAAGCCTACCAGGCTCCTCTGTCTATGGGATTCTCCAGGCACGAGTACTGGAGTGGGCTGCCATTGCCTTCTCCAGAGGATCTTACTGACTCAGGGATCGAACTCAGGTCTCCTGCACTGCAAGCAGTACCATCTGAGCCACCAGGGAAGCCCCAACACATCACCCAACGTGGGACATGAACCCATGACTCCGAGATTAAATGCTCTACCGAGAAAATGGATAGATGACAAATAAGCACATGAAAGATTCTCAGTATCTTCAGTCACTGGAGAAAAGCAAACTGAAATCACTGCGAGATGCCACAGTGCACCTATTATAACTACCAAACTTAGAAAGGCTAACCATACCACATGGTGGCAAGGATGGGAAAGAAGTGAACTCTTATCCATTGCCATTGAAAACGTAAAATGGCACAGCCGCTTTAGAAAACAGGGGCTGTTTCTTTATAAGGTAGACTTGCACATACAAAATGATCCATCAGTTCTACCTCTAAGTGTTTACATGAGAGAAATGAAAGCTTACATTCATACAAAGATTTATACACTAATCCAGAGGAGCTTTATCTGTAACAACCCAAAGCTGGAAATACCCAAGTATCCATCAGTAGGAGAATGGAGGAGTGCGAGGGAGAGATTGTTAAGGGATGTAAAGAGGCTTGGTGGTGAAGAATATGTTCAGTGTATTGACTGTGATTATGGTTTCAAAATCCATGGATTTTGGTATTTGTGGGCAGTCCTGGAGTCAATTCCAGTGGATACCAAGGGACTACTGTATTCAGAGAATACATTTTTGGACTTCCCAGGTGACGCTAGTGGTAAGGAACCCACCTGCCAGTGCAGGAGACATAAGAGACACAGGTTCCCTCTCTGGGTCAGGAAGATCCCCTGGAGAATGAAATGGCAATCCACTCCAGTATTCTTGCCTGGAGAATCCCATGGACAGAGGAGCCTGGCAGGCTACAGTCCATAGGGTCGCAAAGAGTTGGACACAACTGAAGTGACTTAGTATTGTTTCACAGTTGTGAATATCTGCCAAAATATGTCAAGATTGCATGCTCTAGGCTATGCAATTTTATGGTGTGTTAAAACTCTTTAAAAAATAAATAAGAAGGCCTTCTCTGGCAGTCTTGTAGTTAAGACTCCACGCTTCCACTGCAGGGTACATGGGTTCAATCCCTGGTCAAGGAACTAAGATCCCGAATGCCAGGCAACACTGCCAAAAAATTGTTTAAATTTTTTTAAGTGAAATAAATAAGAATAAAGCCAAAAAGAAAGTAAGACTCACTATTGAAAGTTTTGGAAAACTGTTGCATGCTAAGTCACTTCAGTCATGTCTGACTCTTGTGACCCCATGGACTATAGCCTGCCAGGCTCCTCTATCCATGGGATTTTCCAGGCAGGAATACCGGAGTGAGTTGCCATTTCCTACTCTAGGGGATCTTCCTGACCCAGGGATCAAACCTTTTGTGTCCTGCATTGGCTGGTAGGTTCTTTACCACTAGCGCAACTGTTAGGTAAATTAATTAGATTTTTAAATTCGTCAGTGGACACTTTTTAAAGCAAAGAACCCCTTTGTAAAAGTAACCTTCACTGTTGAATATCTTTTTTTTGACTGCCAATGTGATATACTGTATTTCCTTGAAGAGAGTGTACATCCAGTCTGCTGGAGTAATGATAGCACACTTCCACTTCTTTTCAAGAGCCTTTCATGACAGTAGTAGCATTATGGCAGCTGTGCTTGAAGTGGTGGAGGGCAATTGCGACAGATAAGTGGCTACATCCACTCCATCATACACAGTCCGCTTAGTTCCCATGTTAAATTACGCATTGTGATGAGATGTTTAACCGCTTGGCGTCTTGGCCAAATTTCAGCCCAGAAACTTAAACACGTGCTTCATCAAGGCGGCATTGCCAATACTTCTGAATGATTCATTTCCTCTTAACACAAAGCTCAGTTAATACTTGCACTGGGACTGAGTATGTGTGAAAGTTCCCTTTCAGTCCACTAACAAAATCAAAACTACCAAGTTTTAAAGTGGGTATGTGTTTTGAGTGTTTGGGGTGTTCCATTAAAAGACCTGGCTTTGTTTCCATTGGGGTTTAAAAAGACGCAATAAGGGGAAAGGAGAAAAGTCAGCCATAGAACACGACTTTCCAGATGTTTTATGAGTTCACGGTGCTAACTGAGCATAAGATGCTAACAGACAGTTCTGCGCCTTTCAGCCTGGCTCCATCAGGGTGGTGGTTCACAGGAGGTCAGCATCCTTTCTCACCGTCTCTCTGACGCAGGGAGCCGCGATGACCCAGGCTGGCTTGCTCTCTTTCAGGGTGTGAACGGCATGTCTGTGGATGAGAAGCCTGACTCCCCATGTATGTGTATGAGTCCACAGTCCACTGCACCAACATCCTCCTGGGCCTCAATGACCAGCGCAAAAGGATATTCTCTGTGACGTGACCCTGATCGTGGAAAGGAAGGAGTTCCGGGCCCACCGAGCTGTGCTGGCCGCATGCAGTGAATACTTCTGGCAGGCGCTGGTCGGACAGACGAAAAATGATTTGGTGGTCAGCTTGCCCGAGGAGGTACAGTACTATGGTTTGTTCGTGTGGTTGCTAATAGAGGCCTGTTGACTGGGAGGTGGACCTGGAAGGTGGGCGCAGTGTCACATCCCCGCTTGCGGGTTGATGATCAAGTTACCCACATGTTAGGTTTGTGGCTGAGCCGGTTTCTATTTGATGCATTTCAAGTCTCGGAAGCGTGAATCTGAACCTCACCTGTGGCTCGCAGCCTCTCATAGTTTCTAGTTCACTTACTCTTCGGGTTTTGAGTCGTTTGACCGAAGTTTAGTACAGTCCTAGATGTGGGATCTGAATCACTGGGGCTGTTGCTATGATTTTCTCTTTCAAATGGTTGAAGGAACACTTGACTTACCTTGAGAGTAAAAGAATGAAAGTATTCACAGCACCTTCCTTGCCCAGGGGCAAAGTAAAAGCAAGCCGGTAGTTTTCACAGTTAATATAGTAAGATTCTAGGAAGCGTAAACTGTGCTTTTCTCACCATTGTTGAAAATACCCTACTCAGGTTTCTTAATTACTTTGGGGAGTCCAGTCACTTCTGTACCTTGGGGACACTAGGAGATGTACTTGCTCTGTCCAGAGATGATACTCAATTGACTAGTCTGAGCTGCCGGCACTCAAAAGATAGACTTCATGCTGACAGACCATTAAATTGGTCACCCCTTCGAAGTGCATGTGCTGTTTCTCTTCTTCCATCATCCTGACTCCGCTTCATTTTTGTGGGACTAAGAGTAACACTGAGCAGCCTTAGGCTTTGTGTTCAGGCCAGAATCGTTTCCTATGCACCAGCAACACTAGGGCCACTGACAGTTGCACAGGCTGTGTACTGCACAACCCACATCCATAGTCCGTACAAAGAGAGCCCCAGAGTTGTGCCATGATCCACAGAGCAGCTCTTCACAGCACTCCTAGGAGACACCAAGGACCCAGTCACCCTGAGGGAATGATGGGTACAACTAGCTTTAAGTCCCAGGGGGTCATAAATCCAGTGCCCCCAGAGGCCTAGAAACCATATAAGTGAATAAATCAGGTTGTATATAAAAAGTGGGCTTTCCTAGTGGCTCAGACGATAAAGAATCTGCCTGCAATGCGGGAGACCTGGGTTTGATCCCTGGGTTGGGAAGATCCCCTGTTGAAAGGAACAGCTACCCACTCCAGTATTCTGGCCTCGAGAATTCCATGGACTGTATAGTCCATGGGGTTACGAAGAGTCAGACATGACTGAACAACTTTCACTTTCATTATATAAGAAGTAGGCAATGGTGAGGCGAGCACTTGCGCTGCAAAAAGACGTTCAAGTTCAACCTAAGAAATAAACATCACACCCTACTATATGCAAGACATAAGACAGATAAACAGCAAGGAAGCTAGGGGAGCTTTATCGATAAAGTCGAAATAGACTTTAAGACAACATTATTTGCACAGGGAGCTAGATTCAATATCTTATAATAACCTAGAATGGAAAATAATCTGATAAAGAATATAGATGCATATATATTCCTATCTATAAATCTGAAACACTTTGCTATACACCTGAAACAATTTAAATCAACTGTTCTTCAATTTTTAAAAGTCACTCTATACCCTCCACCCCCCCAAAAAAAACAAAATAGACAGAGAGTCAGAAGGATCACCAGATCCAGTCCCCTGTTAAGCAGTGTCATCAAAGCAGGAGATCGGCCAGCTGGCAAAGTGAAGGTGGCATAGAGTTTCACATGAATATTCTTTGTTATGCACCCATGTGAAAGGCTCCATTACTACTCCTCACACCACTGGCATGAGCATAACTAAAAGGTCCCAATACAAGATGCCAAAGAGCCAATCAGCTGAAGGCCATGTAATCGGGGCTGGGGTAGGGAGGGACGTTTATATGCCAAGTGATGTGGAAAGGCCAAGGAGAGGCAGCTGCCTGGTGACTAGTGATCCTGAGCTGGACTGTCCTTGTCTATGTTAATGGGCAGCTACTTAATCCATCATGAGGTGATAGGATAAATATAAAAGTCTCCATTTAAACTAATAGGACTTCATCAAATGTAAGACTTTTTCTTCATCTCTAGAGGGGCGGGTGTCAAGAATGCCTTTTGAATTTACTTTCGCTCTAGAATTCTCTGAAAATATCTGACAAGAATCCCACTTATCAAGAATGATTTTGGGGGAGGGTGGAGTTTACAGTAAATTTACTATCTGTATCTGTTTGAGAACCACCTAATTTATGTTTTTTACTGCTTTTTAAAAGTTAGATTATTTTAAAATATATTTACAAATGAAAACCATAATTTACATAATTTAGTCTCTCTTCCATGACTGCTGACCACATCTTAAAACTCCCTGGACCCTGTCCTTATAAGCCCTGGCCTCTCCCAATCCCAGTAAGCTCTGTAATCCTCGTCGAGTCCCGTAACCTCTCTGAGCCCCAGTTCTTACCTGTAAAAACCCCTAAAATTCTGAAGTCCTTAAATTATGTATCATAATACAATGCCAAGGAAATAAAACCTAACCTAAAAGTTTCTTTTTAGATCAAATCCCAGATGATCACTTATTTCCTTGGCACTAGGCGCTGTAGTCAAGAGGCACATTGTAGAGATGTCACACAAAAATCTGCTGTTGAAACTTTTCAGTTGTTTGTCTTCCAGTTAAATGAGAATCTGCTAAATGCTGATTTCCTTCTTTCTAGTCGTGTGAAATGAATTTCTGCCCCTGTGTCATCTGCATTTCCAAATCATTAAAACATTCTGGTTATTTATATGCCTGAAACCTTCAGATATAACTAAACATTTTTTTTTTCCTTCCTATGATATGTGAATTCATATTGTCAGTAACCCAGCTCTAAGCATCTCGCTAATGGGCATGCAAGGAAATCTCCATGGCATTTTCCTTTGTGAGTCTGTAATTTTTTTCTGAGACCCACTTCCAAGCCTGTCGCCTCTGCTCAGAGGCCCCTCCTGTGGCCCCAAGCACTGGGCATTGTTTTCTCTCCTTGCTGTGTGCACACTGCAAGGTCCTTGCAGGCTCAAAGATCGTTGTCCTACTTAGCTCAGTGAATGACTTCATAGAATTTGAATTAAGTGGTGAATAAACATCACAAACACTACCTTGAAAAGTAGCTGCCTGGAACTCACTGGCATTTGGTTCCTATGATGTAAGAAAAAGCATTTCATTAGCTCCTTGGAAATCTTTATCATAATCCATCATGGTCAGATCACCTTCTGGCCCTTGTCCCAGCCTTGTTCTCACTCGGCTCCCTTCTGTGCTCTCGGCCGGCCAGCCACCCAGCCTCTCATGGGCCAGCACGGCCGAATCCAAAAGCTCCATCTTTGGCTAGGAAATCTCCAGATACAAACTGCTACCCCTCTCACTGCCCTGCTTAGTCGGCCCGGCTCCGGCCTGCAGCTGCTGTCCACTTGCACAATTCTAGCCCCAAACCCTGACCCCGATGGGCAGCACCATTGCCTGCTGAGCTGAGCCCACCACAGTGCCGGTGTAGTCTCTCAACTGAAAGGGGCCTCTTAGAAGCCAAAGAGTCAAGAAATTGTCTTCCTTTTTTTTCCCTCCCATAAAATGGAATGACAGATAGTCCCTAGGATTTGTGTGACTTGAGGTTGGCTCCTCATTGAAAAGCACATCCAGGAGTGTGTGTTACCAAGACTAGGGGATAAGGCATTGTCCTTAGTGCTTTCATTCAACAATGAAACAGATCACCTGATGTATAATAGTAAGCATATTTCGAGTTAAGAGATGAAGAGAAAGTGGTTGATGTGCCAAGCATGGCAAGGCCATTCTCGCTATGTTGGCAAGGATGTGGAGAAAAGGAAACCTTTGTGCACTGTCGTGGGAATGTAAATTAGTAGAGCCATTGTGGAAAATAGTATGGAGGTGCCTCAAAAAATTAAAAATAGTAGAACTACCATGCAATCCAGCAATCCCACTTCTGAGTCTATATCCAAAGGAAATAAAATCACTATCTCAAAGAGCTATGTGCAGTCCCATGTTCATTGCAGCATAATTCACAATAGCCAAAATCTGGAAGCAACCTAAGTGTCTGTCAACAGATGAATGGATAAAGATGAGGTCTGTATGTAAATACACACATACATACACACAAGAGAATATTATTTAACCTTTTAAAAAGAAAGGAAATCCTGATGTTTGTGGCAACATGGATAAACATAGAGGACATTATACTAAGTTAAATAAGCCAGACCGAGAAAGACAAATATTGCATATTCTCACTTACTAGTGGCATCTAAGGAAAAAAGTCAAACTCATAGTAACAGAATAGAACGGTGGTTACCAGAAGCTGAGGGATAGGGCCAAAGAAGAGATACTGATCAAAGGGTACAAACTTTCGGTTATAAGATGAATAAGTTCTAGAGACCTAATGTAAAGCATGGTTGCTGTACCTAATAATAGCTTATAGTATACTTGAAATTCACCAAGAGAGTAGATCTCAAGAGTTCTCACCACATACCCAAAAATAAAACATAGCTATGGGAGGTGACAGATTCGTTCATTTGTTTTTGGTGGTAATCATTTCACAGTGTATGCATATATCAAAACATCACATTGTATACCTTAAATATATCCAGTTCTCATTTGCCATCAATAAACAAACAAACAAGATGGAGAGAGGTTATTGCCAAGGCTCTGGTCCCTTTCTCTGGGCTTGTTTGCCTGGTTCTCTCCCCTCTCCAGAGGAGAAGGTTCACCCAGGGAAGGGCTGTAGGGTAGACTTACGTAGATATGGCCCCTTCAGGCAGACCTTGGGTTTTCATAAGTGTCAATATATTTCAAACTTCTGCTCACTCACTATCTCTATCTTTTGCTTTTCCTGTATGTATCTTTAACTTTCTCTCTCCCTCCCAATGTTTTGTGATAGATCTTGTTTTGATAGTACTAAACAATAGGGAAAACTGACCCAAAAGGGTTCTGAAAAAAATGGCATTTGTTATGACGTCTCCACCACAGGGTGCAGGAAAGAATGTCCCTCAGCAATGCTGCTGGGCCCAGAGGCCAGCAGGGAAATGATGGAATCTTCTTGTCTGAAAGATTTTAGAGACGATGAAAGCCATTAGCGTTCCTGGAATGGCTTCAGCCCAGTTTTTTAAAGCAATAAGACAGGCATGATTATCTTTGGACAGTGCTTTCAGGATGTCATACTACAGAAAGTGTTCTGTGCTGGATGAACAGAGGATGCCCACAGCGTTCTGAGCCTGAGAGTGATTCTTGCGGGGGGTGGGGGAGGTCTCTGGAACATGGCCTGACCAAGAAACTCAAAGCACTCCCCAACCCCGAAGCACAGAGCCAGCCCTTTGGCGTCCCCTCGTTTATCACCTAGACAAACCTCTCAAGTAGAGTAGGCCAGTTTTAGGAACTGAGGCACATCAACCATGAGGGGCTGGGAAAACCACAATCAGGACGTTGGCACTAACTGTTCGTGGGGTCTTGAGCAGGCCAGTCAACCTCCTTGAGTTTCTGTTTCCTCATTCATTCATTCATTCATTTATTCATTCATCCTATAAATGTTTATCAAAGGCTGCACCAGGAGACAGCGTTCTAGGTGCTAGATGAACCTAGTGAACACACAGAGCTGACATTCCAGTAGGGGAGAAGGAGAGATAGAAAATAAATAAAAGCAACATGACCTTTCTTAGATGCCACTGAGGAAGATAAAACAGGGGAGGAGGTTAAAGATCATCAGGGTTCAGATATTGCCATTCTGAATAGGGTAGTCAGGAAAGGCCTGATGGGAGGATGACTTTTTTTTAATGTATTTCTTTATTTTATATTTGGCTGCATTGGGTCTTAGTTGTAGTATGTGGGAGCACATGGGATCTTAGCTGCGATGCTAACACTTCTCTCTCAGTCCGAGGCATGTGGGACCTTAGTTCTCTGACCAGAAATCGAACCTGTGTCTATTGCCTTGGAAGGTGGATTCTTAACCACTGGACCACTAGGGAAGTCCCTGGGGGATGATTTTTGTATAAACACCTGAAAAAGGTGAGGGAGACAGCCGTGCTGACCTGTAAAGGAAGAGTGATCCAGGTGGAAGGAATGGCAAGGAAGAGGCCCTGAGGCTAGAACGACCTGGCCTGTTTGACACATAGTAGTAACACAAACAAAGGGTACGTGGAAGGTGGCACAGCAGAGAAGAATCAGGCACAAGCAGGGCGCATTACCTTTCCTTGGAATGAGCTGGGAGGCCAGTGGAGGGTTTCACGGGAAAAGATAACTTTGACTGCTGGGTGAGGATAAATTGAAAGAGGACAAGGGCATAGCAAGGAAAGCATTGAAGATGCTGAGGCAGCAAACCAGGCCTGACATGAGAGCCCAGACCAGGGCAATAGCAGTGGAGTGGTGATCAGTGTTAGATTCCAGTAAATTTTTTTTTAAGTTTACAAACATCTGTTTGTTTGGCTGCACAGCTTGAGGGCTTTTCATTCTCTGACCAGGGATCAAACCTCGATCCCATGCAGTAGAAGCATGGGGTCCTAACCACTGGATCACCAGGGAAGTCCCTCTGGCAATATTTTGAAGGTAGAGCTTATGGGATTATTCTGTAGATTAAATACAGGGTGAAAGAGAAGGAGTTAAGGATAACTCCAAGGTTTGGGTAGACTGTTGGGAGGATGAAGTTGCTGTTACCTGGGATTGGTGAAAGCCTGAAGGAAACAGGTTTCAGATGGTGCGGGTGGGGCAGGATTAGGAGTTCTGTTTTGTACATGTTAAGTCTGAGGTGCCTATTAACATCTAGGTAGAATTGTCTGCTACACAGTAAGGACATACACATGTCCTACTCTTTGAGACCTCATGGACTGTAGCCCGCCAGGCTCCTCTGTCCATGGGATTCTGCAGACAAGAATACTGGAGTGGGTTGCCATTTCCTTATTCAGAGGATCTTCCCTACCCGAGGATCTAACCCGGATCTCTTGCATTGCAGGCAGATTCTTTACCGTCTGAGCCACCAGGGAAGCCCTTTCAGAGTTGTCTGCTACACAGTAAGGATATACATGACTGAGGTTCATGGGAGAAATCTAGCCCAGAGATAGAATTTTAATACCAGAGTATTGGGGATATTGAAAGTCCCAAGACCACATACAAATGCCAAATGAGTAAGTATAGATAGAAAAAAAAAAGAGAGAGAGAGAGGGAGAGTGGTCTTAGGATTGATTCTTGAGTCTTTCCAGAACTAAGAGGTCATAGAGAAAAAGAGGAAGCGATAGGGTAAACCAAGAAAGAGCAGCTATTGAAATAGAAAGAAAAGCAAAAACAAAAAAAATGTAGTGTGTCAGAAGCCAGGTAATGAAAGTATTTCAAGGTGGAGAGAGTGATCAGCTATGTCAGATGAAGTTGATAGTGAGCTAAGGTGAAGGTTGAAAATTGACCATTCAGTAATTTGGAAGCCATTCATGGTTTCATTGAGCACTTGGGAAAGCAATAGGAACAAAAACCAGTTGGGTTCTGTTCTAGCGAGAAGAGAAATACTTGAAGAAGTTCACATAGGCTACATTTTTTTTAAGCCTTTGATTTAAAGCGATTAGAGAGGTGAGCCAGAAACTGGAGGAAAATAGAGTCACAAGAGGTTTCCTTTGGGCTTTTGTTTACAGTAGGGAGAAATTCCAGCACATTTGCCCCTGAAGCTAAAGATTATCAATATTCACTCATATCCAATTTTCCTCTCTTTCCTGCACACACAAGAAGACCACATTCACAATTAGGTGTGCTGGGTAACTAGATCCAACCAGTAAAAGGTGAGAGGAAGTCACATGTCACTTCTAACCTGAGGCAGTTAAGAGTAAGCCTGAGCTCTTCGTGTTCTTTTTATCCATTGAACTGGTGTCAGAGAACTCCTAGGTGGTGGAACCACAACCTTAGATTCTTGAGTCACTGTTGGAGGAGAGCCATCTGACTCAAATCAGACTGTGACATGAATGAGGAATTAACTTTTATGTTAAGGCATTAAGACTTAGTGTGTGTGTGTTTGCACAGCAGAGCTTATCCTGACTCATACTTGGGTGGATGGGAAAGTTCCAAAAGAGAGAGAAAACTTGCTGATACGGGAGACACAAGACTAGTCCCTAAAAGAATTGCTCTTGAGGACTTGAAAGGGGGTAGGATCTCCTGAGCAAGTGGGAATACTCAACTTAGCAAGGTTCATCCTTCAAAACTGATGGAGTTGAACTGGATGATCCCCAGCTACCTAGCCTAGGCAACAAGTTGATGGTCTTTGAATTTTTCTAGGTTCCTACTGGAGGGAGAGAAAAAAATCCTGCAGGTCAGAAAGAGAGGCAAGATGTTTGGATTGAGAGGTTGGGAAAGACTAGGGAGATGGGAGGCAGATTGGTCTGGAAAGGAGAGAATCATTCGGCTTCAGAAGAGATGTGAGCTCACTTCTCTTCTGTTTGTAAATCCTCCCTGACCTTTTGGAGATGGTCTTACGAGAGTTCACAGATGACAGCTCCAAAGCTATAGAACCCCTGGGCTATTTGATAACCTAGAACACAGACAGCTTGTAGAAAATGTAGATCACTACTCTATAATCATTTCAGAAGTATCTTGAAAAAAATTATTTTCATTTAATGATGTCAATGTCCATGTGTATATGCAGGGAGTAAAAATACTGGGTAACAGTTTGCCTTTCAAGTCTGCTCTTCAGATTAATGAAATGTGATAAGTTAAACTTCTTGGAAGGATAGTGCTATATAGACAGTAGGTGTTATTATTCCCCGAGGAGGAAAGCACAACCTTCTCTGATGAAATGACTCTTACCTCAGGGTCCTCATTAAAAGCTGTGGTGCAATTTTCCAAGTTGCATTAGTGAGACTTGGCAGCAGATTAAAAAAAAGCAAATAAATAATAAGTCAAAATATCCCAGGTAACTACTTGCTGGCAAGTAAGAAGTTTTCAAGTCCTAGACTCATGCTGATAATTTTGAACTGCCTGAAGGCAGAACATATTTATAGTTACACAGAGGTGACTTCCAGCCCTGAAATCTGGGCCTCCGTCTCAGATGGGGGTGCAATAAAAGCAAAGCCACAAAATGGGGTGTTAATGCTATTGTGATTCCATCTCTGAAGGCTGCTTAGTGGCACTGCTACAGAGGGAAGGAAATCTGGGGTGAAAATAGCCACAGCAATAGCTAATTTTAAAACTGAAATAGATAAGCTATTTCCAAACCTCTTACATTTTCTAAATCCTGAGGCCAGTAAGTCCTATTTAAAGAACTTTAAGCAGAGATGTGTTCCTCTTTTGGCATAGTAGAAGGAGTTAAGTAGACAAAAAACTAAGACCTGTCTAAGAATTATTTTTAAGTGACCTGATTTCAAAGCCAGTTTTAAGACTTTCTTTGACTATACCTATTTCCCCTGTATAACGTAGGATGAAAACGGTCATCAACATTTTAAAATAGGTCCATTTATAAAAACCTTTGACAGTAAAGTTGTTTGAATTAAATTTTGTAGAAGTAGTCTTCAGTGTACCTATTCATTTAAAAACTCTTCTTTCTATATGAATTAAACATCCAGTACATTTCTTTCTTTGCTCTGTTATGGAATCTCTTAGCTATTTCAATTAAAATTAGTAATAGCTTTAAAGACAAGAGTTCAGAGCTATAAAGTTCTTCACTTGATCAGGAATCAGAAGTATTATTTTTGTCATATTTAATCATAGAACCCAGGCCTTTAACAGGATACTTAATTAAACTTTTAATTCATGATAAGAAGTTAAATAGCACTTGGGACGGCTTTTTCAAAATTATTTCCACTTCCCATCCAACTTATCCCCCCGCCAAAAAAAAGGTGTGATCGACATAATAGCTGTCAGCCAGGGGTATTATAGGTCATGCCAACATGAGCTGGCAGCAAGCCATTGTCCAATTAGCATGGCTTTATCGATGCAGAGTAATCACTCTTGAGTACAGGGTTGAGTCACCCATGGTGTAGTGGTACTTCACTTGAGCCAGTGCTTCTTAGAATAGGTTTCTTGTTCACTGTTATTACCTGCCCTCCTTTGCCAATAAAAACGCAGGGCCATTTAGACTGAAAGCCAAACAGGAGAGAAACATTGATTATAGATCTCATTTCTCGTTGCTTCCTGAAAACTGAGATTGCAATTAAACAGTGAAAGCATGGTGTGTTTTTCAAATGAGTTACAAGAAAATACAGTTTCCACACCAAATTACTCAGAGTTGGAATCCAAGAATCGGCTTTGTTTCTGTCTTTTCTTTGGCAGCTCTACCACTTGGCGCAAATGGGAGGATATCAGTAAAATTACCTGATCAGTTTAATGGATTCACATTCCATTCAGAAACTTGGAATGTCCCCAGACACCTTCAGGGTTTGGCTCTATTGTCAGAGTGTCCGTGACATTTCTCGAGGTGTTCTATACAAGCAGACAACTTTGGAAAGGGACCCTTCTTATGGTGAGAACACCTGGAATCTTGGTTGGACAAGTTGTAAACCAGGAAATTGATTCAGAAAATTCCTGAATAAAAGGGAGCATATCCAGACGTTGTAGTGGTGTGTGGTTTTCAGTAGAAAAGGCTGTTCTTAGAAACACAAAGAAAGTAAAATAGTTGTTGGCATTCATCAGTTAATACCTTTCTGTTTCTTTTCTTGTTTGTTTGGGTTCTTAACCAAATCACAGACCAGACAAAGGGGTAGATTGGTTTTGCTTTCAGGGAGCAAGTAAACAATGGCACTTTTGGTTTCCTGATACTTCAGAAGTGTTCTTTTTTCATTTACTTGGTACGTATAGCAAAATCTTTCATTGTGCCATCGACTCCTCAAATATGTTGACAGTCTCTCTCACTGACATTGGCACCTCTTCTGAGCTCACTGGTGATGCAGTGAGCTTTCCTGTCTGAGCTGGACTTCTGTGTGCAGCCTGGCAAAGACTGTGTGTGAAAAAGTGAGAGCGTTCAGCACCCTGGGTGGGATGGAGCCAGGCCCTCAATGTGAGCACGTTTCTTGACTGATTGGCAGCACAGAGAACTGGCAGCTGTTCCCAAGCAAGCCAAAAAGTTGGCCCGGGGATGGGAAAAAAAAAGGCTGGTATTTAGCCAACAAAAGATTCCTGAGTTTAGAAGGAAATCAAAGGAAGGATATGGAAGGTCACAATTACAGGCCTCTGGCTTGTTGAAGTAACAACGATTTCGTTTTGTCTTCTGCTGTATAGAGAAGAGTATTAAATAAATGTCATCGCTACTCATTTTTTTCTCGATTCTTTATTTCTGAGTCTCCATTTTTGTTCTCTTGGTTTGTTTATTTTTTATTTCTCCAGATGCAAAACCGAATGACAGGTTAGTCTTCCTAAAAGTAGTGTAGGGATGATGCTATTTGCAGAGGTGGCATCAGTGACCAGAAATAGGTAAAATAGAACAGGTCTCAGAGAGCACGGCCACACGCATGGGTGCCAAGCCGTGCGGAATGGCACAGGTTGGGATGGAGTTACGTACCCTCTGACTTCTCACAACTTATCTACTCCTCTTAGTTTATTACTTACTAAAAGAGAAGGGTGGGAAAAACAGGAAAGTTCCTAAAAGACAAGGAAAATGTCTATTGAGAGATAGGATCCTCAAGGGTCTCGCTCTGTAATGATAAGCAGTCTTGTACGAGAGACACGGTCACATTTGCTGTCATTCTTTCTTCCAAGGAATACCCTAGACTATATGAGAGTATTCTTTCTGCCAAGCAGAGCTGTTGTATCCCAGGAATTAAACGGTATCCTACAACTAGGAAGGTGGGAAGATTAAAAATATGGGCCACCAAGATGCAGGGGTAAGGAATATGCAGGGTTCTAAGAGAAGATGTTTGAAGCACACCTTTTGTAACTCTGGGGATTTGGGTGGCAGGTGACTTAAATCCTTCAAATCTGTAGGATATTCATGGGGCAAAATGAGATGACCTTTCCTTTTCTGTTCAACAGTCTCTCCTCGCCTCCTGTTTAAGGCTATTACGGTAGATGTCGACCAGATGTTCTTTCTCGCTAGCAGAAGAAATAGTATCCTGGCTACATGTGGGGGATCTCAGCTCTTTTCAAGGATATTTTTATAATAGTGCAAGATGCTGGACACTGGGGTAGGTAGAAACAAGCATAGAATTACCTCCAGAGATGTGAGTGTGTGCTTAAAGGACAAACAGGTCCTTGAAGCCTTTAAGATGGCTTAAGGACAGTACCTCATAGAAAAAGGAATGGACTTGAGAGGCCTTAACTTAGAAATGTCAAATAAGACCATTTCCTCCGAAGAGCTTACAGTATATTAATAGTTGAACAATCAAGGCAAACCATAGAAATCAAAAGGTGTGAACAATTCAAAAGCATTCATTGTAGATGCCACGCCACGTGTTAGCCATTGTTTTGCTGCTGAGGTTCCAATGGGTTGCTGGGATGGGGTTTTCCTTCCATCTCCTAAAACCAACTCTCACTGGATTGATCAGACTTTCTCAGGGAATGAGAAGAAAGAAATCCTTCAGGAAAGGATGCTGATGCTACAAAGGTCCCAAAAGAAGCAGTAACAGGGCCTTGAGGAGTCATCTCTGATTAGCACAAAGGGTAGGTTTGGAGAAATAATTCAAAATAGGATTAGATTCCATGGGGCCTTCTATGAAAGAATAAAGTTTAGACAAAGAATTTAATCTTCATTGAGTAGCCAATAGTTGTGAGCCAAAAAGTGAGCCCAAATGGAACATGATAAAAGAAATTCAAAAAATAGCTGTCTAGCAGTGGAATGTTGGATGGATGGGTTCATAGACTACTTCAGACAGAGGGCACAGTCAGGAGGACCACCTGGTCCCAACATGAGCTGACAGTGGTTTGTGCCTGGTGATGAGCTGAGAGGTCCCAAAAACCGAGCATGGGACCCATCAGTGGAGAGAGAGGCTGTCCAGCCTTCGTGTCTATCTATGGCGCTTTATATGTTCACAAGACACCAAGAGTGCACAGCTGATGATACAGATATGAGGAGCACAGGCCCATAGGGCATGGCTGAGACAACTGGGAATTGCTGACCCCTCTGAGTAAAGAGATGGCTTCCCTGGTGGCTTAGCCATAAAGAATCTGCCTGCAAAGCAGCAGACTCAAGTTCAATCCCTGGTTCAGGAAGATCCCCTGGAGAAGGAAATGGCAACCCACTCCAGTATTCAACTCGCTCCAGTATTCTTACCTGGAGAATCCCATGGGCAGAGGAGACTGGAGGGCTATAGTTCACAGGGTCAAAAGAGTTGGACGCAACTGAGTAAATAAGTAGCAGCAGCAGCTGAGAAGAGAAGAGAACAAAGGGCCAGGGCTAAGACTGAACTCCTACACTGAAACTCTCATTGCTGGTTCCTCCACTAAGAACAGTCTTCTCTGGATGGCTGGTTTTAAGTTTATCTCTGTTTATTTGCGAAATAGTTAAGCCTCAATAGTTTACTGGACTGAAGGTACCTATAGAAGAGCTCCCTAAATGACCTTTTAGGGAGCATGCCTCCCAGGGATATTGTGATCATCACATCTTACATAGCACAGATGGATGCAAGGACCTACAAGAAGATACATACGAATGAGTTCTGTTTGAGAGTGTGTTCATAAGTCCAGTTTGTTTGTAAAGTCCAACAAAGTTAGCCTACGTACCCAAATAACACAATTGGCTATATAGTACTGTACTGTAATAGGTTTATAATGCTTTTCACACAAACCCTCAAAATAAAATGTTTCTAATTTTACAGTACAGGACCTTGAGAAGTACAGGAGTACAGTACATCAGCTGGCATACAGGGACTGGCATTGCGTGAACAGGCAAAAAGCGTTACTGATGGGGGGAGAGAGAGAAGGTGGGAGATGGTAGAGCTGAAGGATCGTCAGCAGTAGGAGATGGAAGGCAAGCTGCAGTGTCACTTACGTCTGATGTTGATGGCACAGATTCTGGTTCCTTGCTGGAACCAGACGTACATTCGCATCTTTGAAAGTTCACAACTTGAAGTTTTGTATGTAGGGGACTTACTGTACTGAATTTCTGGAGGACAGAGCTTCTAGAAATACCTCCAGGGCGTTTGTAATCCAGTGCCACGTATTTTAAAGTGTTAGGAACAAAGTCAGAAAAGATGTTCACTTAGAGCCATTACGATGAATGTTTGGTGGACATTAGTACAGTAGCTAAGCAACACAACAAGATACAAAGTAACAACACACACACAACACACACACACACACACACACACACACACCACTCTACACACAAACCCAGGCAGGAATCAGTCTGAGCATCACTCCTGGTGAGTCACCTTGGTGTTAGATGTCTTCTGATGATATCCATGAAATACACACCCTTCTCAATGATGTGTTCTGTATGCAACTTGACCTCATAAAACCTTTAGATATAATTTCCAGTTAGAGGAAAACCAGTGATCAGAAAAACAAGCATAACAGCAGCCTGAGGGAGCAATGGGGCAGATCCAGAAGGTGGGACGTTCTGCAGGACAAATGACCTGATTTCTTCAATGAGTCAGTGTCATAAAAGTGGGACTATGCTAAATTAAACAAGAGTTAAGGGATTTAAAAACCAGATGCAGAATATGGTCCTGGAGTGGTTACTCATTTGGATAAACCAGTTATAGAGAACCTTCGGGGGAAATTGTAGAAATTCAAATGTGGTCTGGATATTAGAGGAAATTTCCCTGAAATGGAAAGTTGGTAATAATTGGAAAAGGCAGACTGAGAAACAATAGGCCCAGTATGATCTTAGTTTGGTTAAAAAAATACAAACTCTTAAGTGTGTGTGTGTGTGTGTGTGTGTGTGTGTGTGTGTGTGTGTGTGTGTGTAAAGGAGACGAAGTACATGTGCTAAAGTGTTAAGAGTGGTGACCTGTGAATGGTGGGAATGTGATGGGTTTTGTTTTGCTTCTCTGAATTTCCAATTTCCTACAGCATACATTATTACATTTCTGCGATAATAAAAAGGTTATTTGAACAGTTCAGTGGATAGAAAGGAAGGAAGGAATGAAGATCAAGTGGAGTGTGGAGCATAATGCTGGAAAATGAACAACTCTGCAGTATAGTATTAATGTGTGATTTCACAAGTTCTGTGACCCCATCAGGTTTCTTTCTAGAAGCACCAGTGCTCCTGGTCCCTTCCTTCCAGCTCAGGGCCCTCCATGCTCCTAAGAGACTAGAGTCCTTAACTTGGACCAAACCACACTTGCACTCAGTCTCACTGGTGAAATGAAAATTAACCCCCAAAGAGGTAAAGGGAATAGATTTCTTCTAGTTCCTTCTTATTAAAAGTTTAAGCCCTTTTTCATATTTCAATTTACCATGATCATTGAAACTTACAGATGCTCTTCCTTCTTGTATATTCTCTAGAGTTACTCCTCTGGAAATTACTAGTGTTATTTTCAGTGAAAATAGCGCAGATGTTTTCCAAGACTCTGACCTTCTGCATCTACAGATAGAGAAGGAAATTCTCACTGTCTAGTCAAATCTTGTGCAACTTTGAAGGATAAGAATCTGCCTGCCAAGGCTGGAACATGGGTTCGATCCCTGGTCTGTGAAGATTCCACATGCTGAGGAACAGCTAAGCCCATGTGCCATAAATACTGAGCCTGTGCTCTAGAGCTTGCAAGCTGTAACTCCTGAGCCCCCATGCTGCAACTGCTGAAGCCCACACCTAGAGTCTATGCTCCGCAACAAGAGAAGCCACCGCAGTGAGAAGCCCGCATACTACTAGAAAAAGTCCACGTGCAACAGCAGAGACCTAGAGCAACCACATAAATAAACAAACCAAAAGTAAAAGAAGCTACTCCCGTCCTCAGCCTGGCTTTGTTCAAAGAAGACACCATAAAGCCATCCCCGGATCCTTGAAATTCTGGACTGCTGAGGGCCCTGCAATAATGAGATGGTTTCCCTCCTTCACGCCCAAAGTCTGCAAGAAGACAACTAACACGTGTGTGACTGAGATTTCAGGAGCGAGCCAAAACAGAAAGTGATGCTCCAGTGGGCCTGCACCTGTAAGGCTCACATTGGTGTTTAAAGCAACTTAATGCAAACTGCTTCCTGGTCAGTGGAATGCTGATTCTTCCTTACTTCCTCCCTATGAGCCTCCAGAAAAGTCTTTTAAGTTTTTAAAAAGTGATTTTTCTCTGAAATCAATCTTTAGCTTGTTTTCCTGGGAAATCGATAGCTCTTTAACTCTTCTAGGGTCCGAGTATTAGTCTGCTCAGACTGCCGTAACAAAAATACCACAGAATGGGTGGCGTAAGCAACAAATTTATTTTCTTACAGCTCTGGAGGCTAGAAGTCCAAGACTGAGGTGTCTGCAGGTTTGGTTTATCCTAAAGTCTCTCTCCTTGGTTTGCAGATGGCCACCTTCTCTCTCTGTTCTCACACAGACTTTGCTCTTTGCACAAAGAAAGAGAACACTGATGTCCCTTCCTCTTCATGTAAGGACACCAGTTCTGTTAGCTCAAGGCCTCACCCTTACAGCCTCATTTAACCTTAATTTCCTCCTGAAAAGACCTGTCTCTAAATATGGTTAGCTGGTGATGAGGATTTAGGCATATGAATTTGAGGAGACACAATTCAGTCCATAATGACCCACAAAAAGAGAATGGGTTTATCATGATGATGTTTGGTAGAAACCAACACAATACTGTAAAGCAATTATCCTTCAGCTTTTAAAAAATGGGTTTTTATGAGTAACAAAACAATATGTATGCAGAATTATCCATGCATGTACAGCCATGCGACTGCATACTATGCAGCTATATAGAAGAAAAAAAAGATCTTTGTGTGTTGATATGAAATAATTTCCAGGATATATTTTGGAAGGCAAAGCAAGATGCAGAAGCATATGTACACTAGGTATGGTATGCTTCCTTTTGATTAAGAAACAAGGGGAAATATGGATATGTATTTATAATGCATACATATATAAAATATAAAAGAGATGGAAAAAATAAAAGCTATGAAAAGGTGACCTCTGGAAAGTGGGCTAAAACAGAGTGAAAGAATTTAAGATGCAAGTTGCTTTTCTAAATGTATTTTTTTATTTGATATTGACTTTTGAACCGTTTAAATGTTTTATGTAATCAAGAAATTGAAATTGAATCAAAAAGATGAAAAGTAGGGAATTCCTCAGTGGTTCAGTGGTTGACTTCACGCTTTCACTGCCGAGGGCCTGGGTTCAATCCCTGGTCAGGGAACTAAGATCCCATAAGCCTCACGGTGTGACCAAAAAAAAGATGAAAAACAGCAAACTCTAAAATTTAAAATAAATAGAAAAAATGAACTCTGTATATTAAATTGGTTAACTAACCACACAACAAAAGGATAAATTAGATTAACTTTTGAACATAGTTTTATGGCTGGACATCCTCTGTGAGACATCCTTCAAAACAGCTGACCTGAACTTTTCAAAAGTGTCGCTGCCATTAAAGACAAAATGTTGGGGTCAAAGAAAATTAAGTGGGACCAAATTCAGTAAGTGGTCTTAATAGGCTCCCAAACTGGAAAAAAAAAATCTGTGAAGGACATTCTTGGAGCAATTTAGAGACTCTGAATGTAGTCAGTATAGTGTGATTTATAACACTGTGCCAACATGACTTTTCTTGGGTAGGAAATTGGTATTTTGGTTTTGTAGAATATTCTTGTTCTCAGGAGATACATGCTAAAGTTTCTAAGAATTAAATGTCATGATATACTTTTGAATGATTTTGGAAAGGTTTGAATGGTTATGTGGTGGAGTGTGGGTGTATGTATGTGTATAGATAGATAATAAAGATATAGAGAAGAGAGCACACTTTTTCTTTTGCTTAAAATACCAGAGGTATTAAACAGCTTCAGGCACAGTTCAATCAAGGACAGCACGCAAATTTAGCAAAATTTAAAACTGTTGGTGAGCTGAAATGAAAGGTATGTGGACATGCATTTAATTTTCTGGATTAAAAAATGGAGGGAGAAATAATGGATTTGGGTCGATTTTGTCATAAAGGTGCTCCATTCAGTAGAAGCATTTACTGAGCATCTACTCTGTGCCAAGTTCTGTTCTAAGTGCTGGAAATGCAGCCATGAACAGGACAAAATAAGCTGGTGCTCTCATGGGCCTACATTTTAATGCAAGAGACAAATAAGAAAACAGGTAACTTTAGATTGTGACGAATGCTAAAAACAAAATAAAACAAGATGATGTACTAGACAGAAGGAGAAGTGACATGAGATAGGGTGGACATGGAAGGAATCTCCAAGGAGGAGACTTTGGCACTAAGACCTGAGTGACCAGAGGGAGCCATTCATTCATTGGCCAGATTTGCCCTGAGCGCCAGCCATGTCTGCCCTTCTGTGCACCCAGTGTAGCAGGGAACAGAACACACTCTGCCTTCCCAGAGCTTACGTTCCCATTATGGGCAACCGTATAAGAAGCAAGAATACGTAAGCTGGCAATCAACATTACAGGGGAAAATACAGCAAAGAGCCTAGTAGTTGGTGAGGACAGGAGTTGAAATTTCGTTTTGTTTCATTTTGGCATTGCAGCTTAAAAAAATTTTTTTGAAGTATAGTTGATTGATAGTGCTTCAGGTATATACCAAAATGATTGACTTATACATATAAGCCCCATGTATACATATTATTTATGTGTATATATATATATGTACATATACATTCTTTCTCAGATTCTTTTTCGTTATAGGTTTTTATAAGATACTGAATAGAGTTCACTGTGATGTACAGTAAGACCTTATCTATTTTAGGTATAGTAGTATATATTTGTTAACTCTCAGTTCCCTATTTATCTCTCCCCACCCCTTTCCCATTTTGTAACCATAGGTTTGTCTCTATGTTTGTGAATTTATTTCTGTTTTCTAAATAAATTCATTTGTATCGGGTTTTTTTAGATTCTTACCTTAGATTTTTACCTCACTTAGTATGATAATTGCAATATTGCTACTAAGGGCATTATTTCCTTCTGTTTAATGGCTGAGTAACATTCCATTATATATATGTACCACATCTTCTTTATCTGTTCATCTGTCCATGAACATTTAGGTGGCTAGCTGAAAGTCTAGATATGACAGTTCAGAAAGGCTCACCGAACAGGTGACTTAACAGAGATGAAGTCTGAGCTGGCCTGTGGAGAGGAGACAGCACATAGAGGGCATGATGGTCCGTATTAGTGACTTTGGCTTTCACTCAGTGAAATGGGATCCTTTGGAAGGTTCTGTTAGGCAGGGAGAATAGGGAAAAGGAGTCCAAAATGGTGGTGGCTAAAAGAAAAGGAAGGTCTGAGGGCCAGAGTGAAGACTTTAGAACAAACAGCACTCCTGGCTGAGCCCAATTTGCATAGGGCAGGCCCAGGTGGAGGAATAAAATGAGGAGCCAAAGCGCTTTCCCTCTCTTTCTCCCCCCGCGTGCATGCGCTCTTTTCTCTCTCTCTCCCTCTCTCTCCCTCTCTCTCTCCCTCCCCAGAGCACTCCTCTACTCTCTTCTCTTCAAGTCTTTGGGTTGGCATGCCCTCACGCTTTGCTTCGAGGATGGATTCTCCTGCTATCTTCTAAATAAAATAGAGCTGTAACACTTATTTGCCTAAGAGCTATAACACGGTTTGTCCAAGACCCAAGAGCTGTGATGTGCCGAGGGCTTTAATGTCCGTCGCTCCACATCTTTGTTGCGACGAGACAAAGAACCGAGGAACACACACTCGCGTGACAGTTCTAGATAGGACAGTGGAGAAGGAAATGGCAACCCACTCCAGTATTCTTGCCTAGAGAATCCTGTAGACAGAGGAGCCTGGTGGGCTGCCGTCCACGGGGGTCACACAGAGGCACACGACTGAAGCGACTCAGCAGCAGCAGCAGCAGACAGGAAAGTAACATCATCCAGCCTGTCTTTCTAAAGGATGGCTCTGGATGCTGGGTTGAGGAAAGGCTACAGAAGGGCGAAAGCAGAAGTAGGGATACCAACTAAGTGTTGGTCGGGATACCAACTAAACAACTAATTATTGCTTCAGGAAGTCAAGCGAGGGACTTCCCTGGTGTTCCAGTGGTTAAGACTCCATGCTCTCAGTGCAGGGGGCATGGGTTCGATCCCTGGTTGGGGAACTGAGATCCCCAACGTGCCACACAGTGTGACCAAATAAAAAAATAAATGAATAATTCAAGCGAGAGGTGGTTTGTAGGTGGGTGGTAGCAGAGGAGGAATGCAAAGGCTTGGAATCCGACTCTGTTTTGAAAGTGAAACTGCCAGGACTTCCCACTAGCTGATTGGAAGTGGGATGTGAGAGAAAGAAAAGTATTCAAGATGACTGAGGTTTGGGCCCTAAGAACCGGAAGGACGGGAGTTGCCTTGAACTGAAGTGGGAAAGAAAAACTGCCTGAGGAGCAGGTTTGAAAGAGGACGTGAGGGGTGGGGTGGGTGAAAGGCAGGACCTGGGAGCCATCAGCAGTGAGGCAGAGGGAAAAGCAAAAGATTGAAGATCTACTGAGAATTTCACCACGGGCTTGTGCAAGGATAATCAAGGTTACCTTGGATAAATCTTCTCATAGAATTGTTTTTTCATTTACAAATTAACCTATTGGTCATTTGCATTCCATCCACTCAAATGAAAGTTGAACTCCCAGTTGGCACTGTTACTTGCCTCTCGGAGTCTAGCTCCCATGTGGAGATGCTCCTGTGTTCTGGACGCTGGGAGGAAGTTTTGTTGGGAAAGGGGGATTTTGTGCTGAAGACGTGGCTCTGTTCACAGTGACATGTGAGGCGGTGTTTGTGGGAGTGGCCCTGCAAGGTTCAGCCAGGGTGTCACAGTGGTTCCCAGACATTTTTTGCCAGTGACCCCTTTGACATGTGACTGAATTTCACAGACTGCCTTTCAGTTTTGAACCCAAACTTTCCTTCCTTCTGTGCCCTCCGCCTGCGTCCACAAGGGATACACATTCTAAGCATATTTCGTTCCTCAAGAGCAGGCTCTGGCAGCTCAGAGCCTATTCATTCACATTCCATGGCCTCTTCTGCGCTCCTTCCAAGATTCCGACAGAGGCTACACTTAAAATAATGAGGCTTTATTGATTCAGATTCTTCCTCCCCCAGAAAGATGCTGAGAACTTTTCATGGGAATTCTTGAAGAATCGTTGAGATCTTGTGGACTTCAGAGAGTGTTCTTGAAAGCAGGACTCTTGACAGGACCTTCAAAAGAGGTTTACTGATGGATATGATGGGCCTTGAACCCACTCTGCTGGGAGGACCCTCTCTAAGTAGCTGTAACATGTCCAGCCCAAGGAAACACTCCAGGGACCTCCCTTTCTAGCCAATGTCAGAAATAGAATCCAGGGTGAGTTTGCCCTCTTGCTCTCTTTCATTGCTTCCCTTCCCACCTCCCTCATTTATTTAAAAGCCATATCAATCAAAAAAGGCCAGCCACAAAAAGATAAATAGTACACGATTCCACTTAAAAGAGGTATCTAAAGTACTCAGATTCATAAAATGGAAATAGCCTGGTGGGTACCAGAGGCTGGGTCCTAGGATTTCAAAGGGAATGGTTTAATGGTTGCAGAATTTCAAATTTTTAAGGTGAAAACATTCTGGAGCTTTGTTTTATAGCAATGTGAATATACTTAATACTGCTGAACTATGACCCTGAAATTGATTCAGATGGTAGATTTTATGTTAGGCTTTTTTTTTTAACCACAACTTTTTAAAAGCCACATTAACAGCATTACTTCCCCCAAAGGAAAAACATACAAGTTCTAAAAAAGTGGAATGCCGTCAGACAGAGCAAACAAGCAGAGTCCAAGGGGTAAGGCTTTTATGTTATAACTGTAGGTGTTTCATCATCTTTCTGGATGCATATATATTGTGTGTGTGTGTGTGTGTGTAAGTATAAGCACTACAGCATTTTGTACACATGTATGGGTCTTCCAGACGTCATCATCATTACATCGTAAGAAAAAAGACATCAAAATCACCCCTGAGTTAACCAACACATCCACTCACTGGTCAGTCCTCTGCTAGGTTTAACATTAGTTAGTACTCTAGTTCCACTCCACTTGGGGGCAAATTTCTATCTAGTTCATACTGTTCTTACTTAAAATGCAGTTGTCTTTTGGTTCAGAAGTTCCTGAAATTCACCTTCCTTCGTGCTTCCTACACACTTGGGCCCCTTTTTCCAATCAGTTGTTGAACTGGATAATTCCCTGAGTCCTAAGCAGTCTGACCTCCACTGGCTGCTCAGTCTTGTAGTAGATTATTTTTGGATTTCAGAATCCATTTAAATTCTTTTTGGAAACAAAAACTATTAATATATGATATTGTTTGTAACTGTAACTTGCTCTGAGTTAAAGGAGATTTCTGAAAGGGCATGATCATCGTCCCATCCAAGGCTTTTTCTTCCTTGTTATTTCTTACAAAATTGGAATGGCAGCTTCTGAACCAACAACGCCATCTGTCATCAGAGGCCAGTGTCAAAAGAAGGTCCCTCCAGTGCCAGCTTCACAACCTGAGGCCCAGTTCAATTGTTCACCTCAACTTTGTGTCCAGAATTCACGTTAGAAATGCTAATTAGATTAAAAAAAAAAAAAGATCACAGACCTGAGAGGCCCATGCAAGAATTTGCATTAGTGAGGTCCTAATCATCAGAACAGGAAATGAATGTCTAAACAGGAGCTGGAACAGTGACCTCCAGGACCTCCAGATGCAGGAGCATCTCCTTTCCCCTGGCCTTAGGTTGCTGGCACAGAAGTATGTTCTCTCCCAAGTTGTGACGATTCTTGATAGATTGCAGATGTTTCCTGAATATCAGCTATGAGTAATTCACGGTACGTGTTGCCATGTTTTAGAGTATATCCCTCACTTCTTCGCACTTATTTCATTACCTTATGTCTTCCATCTCTTCTGTCAATACTTGTAGTCATTTATTCTGGTTTCTTTTCCACTCATCAGAAAAGATGTTGAGATTGTCTGGTTCAGTCTAAAAACCTATCCAAGAGATTACTGAAGAGGAAAAGCTTTGGGCTATTTTTTCTTGACATTTTAACATGTACAGAATGGCATACTGTGTACAGCTTTTATGATATTTTCTAATGGCTGTTATTATGTCAAGCCCTGAAAAATACAAGATGGGGCGTGCCGCTATCCATTCAAACAAAACTGTAGTTCCGTGTGACAGACTCCATTTGCTTCCCTGACAGGCCTAAATAGAAAGGGCTTACTTGTTCAACAAGGGAAGTCATGCCTGGAAATAATGCCTGTGTAAATGTCTTGAAACTCATACCGCTGAGTCTGCATTTATTTAATTTCCAGGTTCTGCAACTGTACAGTTGAATTTTTGTTGAGTAGATACGGAGGTCTTTGAAAATTTACATACGTAGGAAATCACTGACTCCTTTATTTTTTTAATACTTCCTTTCATTACATTCTATCAAAGCTCCCTGTGTTCTCTGCAAATTGTTCACTATCTCAACAGACTGGTTGGACAAGGTCAGAATTCCAAACTAAAGTAGCTTGAAGGATGTGTCATTCACAGACTTATAGAAGACTTGGGGAAGTTTAAGAAAGCTCTGTTTGTTTTGCTAACTCACAAGTCCATATGTTTTGCCAGTGGTATCCAGAGTAAATGAAAATACTACCCAGCTTGTCTTTGTTGCTTGTCAGTTTTTGCAAGAACTTTGCTGCTTGTCGGTGTTTAAGGAGCACTAAGAACCTTAACTCCTTTCCATTATTGTGGTAGAAAGTGAGGAGTATCAAGGATTGAAAGTTAAAAGATGAGGCATGCCAGAAGGCACTTAGTCAATCTCTTATCCAATTTGGAATCCTTTTATGACAGTGACATAGGTACCTCTCCAGCCTCTGCTGGAACACTTTTAGCAATAGGGATCACACCACTGCTTGAGAGCCCCTCCCATTTTGTACAACTGTGATTACTAGAAATTTTTTTTCATTTTTAGCAGAAATCTACTTCCCTTTGATTTTCATCTGTGGCTCTGTTTATGCCCTTGGGAATGAAAGAGAACAAATCTCACTTCATCTTTCCACGATCGCTCATTAGCTCTCTGAAGACAACTCTTGTTGTCTCCCTTTCTCTAGGTTGAACATCCCTGGTTCCGTGGCCACCAGGGACATGGATTCAGTATTCATCATGATGCTTTTAGTCTGGCCTGTTCTTTTAAAAAAAAAAAAAAAACTTTTTAAAAATTATGAAAGTATGACATTTACAGGAGACTTGGGAAATACAGAACAAGGTAACATATAGTTAGTTCCACTATACATTAGTTTTTAAGTAGATAAATTAAGATTTTTAGTTGCAGTTTTGATATCAAACTTTCAAAAATTAATAGAATGACTAACAGAGAAGTAGAAGAATATAGTGGTCTGGTCTTTTCTTAACATACAGCACAAGGACTAAATATGAAAGTCTCAATGTGATCTGAACAGTAAAGAATTGAAGGAAACTATAACCCCATCTCTGCAATACATCTCTTGATGTAGCTCTGGCTGTATTAAGTTTCCTGGCAACTGTGTCACAGTTCTGACACATCACATCTCATTAAGCCAGAACTCTCCCATCCTTTTTTTTTTTTTTACAGAGGTAACACTTTAAAAAAAATAGTCGGTTTATATTATTGTGCAAAATTGACTTTTTAAAGTCCAGTTTAGGAACTGACATCTATTTTTGTTAAGTTGCATCCTTATACATTTACTCCCTAATATAAGCCCATGGTCATCTTTTAGGATCTTGATCTGATTCCTAGAATATCTTACCAGCTTATCACCCAAATCTTTCCAAGTCAGAGATAGAAGTTAAGCATGACAGAGTGGGTAGAAGGCTAGGTCTTATCACCAGATGGTTTCCCTCAGGTTGAAATTGACATTCCATCTGTCACCTAGCCAATGATTGCTCAATTTTACTATCTTCCAGGCCCCATTTTTTATATTATTGAAAGAGTGACCTAAGATATATGTCAGCTACCATACTGAAATCCTGAGGTACTATTTCTGCTACATTCTCTGAGCATGATCCCAGCAAAACCAGAGACGAAGTTACGTTGGCATGACTCGGCCCTAATGAAGCTCGACTCATCTGCCACTTTCCTGTCTACATTTTGAGTGGGTGATGGTTTGTTTGCCAGACCCAGAAAGATCAAGGATACTATTCAGATAGAATTCCAAAACTTAGTTTTACTCACTATGAGCACCAGAATTTTCAGCAAGCAAGTGGGAAGATTTAAAAGTGCCTTGTGAACATCTGGATTGAGTGATAGGGAAAAATGTCAGGAAAAAAAAATCCTCCCATATGTATATACATCATAAAAATGAAAAGAAAACAAAAACAGAAGTCACTGTAATTATTGGGGAAATGGCTGATAAAAATTAGGATATGATTTTAAAACAGAAATGGAGGCTGGTTATTAGGAAAAACAAGAAAACAAAAACTTTGAGTTCCTGAAGCCCATGGTGTTATACATCTCTGTTAGAGAGAAAAGAGGTTGAACAGAAAGACGGTAGAAGGCAATCCAATAGGCAAGTCTAGGAGTTAGTGGGAAGGGCTCCTTAGGATAAGATGCCTAAACCAGTTCCTCGACCATGGAATGGGCTTGTAAATCCCACATAATGAAATGCAGATTAAAAACACACACCAAAGTGGAGAACAGGGAACTCTCCTCCATTGTTGGTGGGAATATAAATTGGTGTAGCCACCATGGAAAACAATACAGAAGTTCCTTAAAAAACTAAAAATAGAGTTTTCATGTGATCCACCAATCCCACTCCTGGGCATATATCCTGACAAAACTATAATTCAGAAAGATACATGCACTCATCTGTTCATAGCAGCACTATCTGCAATAGCCAAAACATGGAAACAACCCAAATGTCCATCAACAGATGAATGGATAAAGAAGATGTGGCACATGTATACAATGGAATACTACTCAGCCATAAAAAGATGAAATAATGCCATTTGCAGCAACGTGGATGGACCTGGAGATTATTATACTAAGTGAAGTAAGTCAGAGAAAAGACAAATACCATATGATATCACTTACACGTAGATTCTAGAATATGACACAAATGAGCTTGTCATTTTAAAACAGACTCACGGACATAGAGAAGAGACTTGTGGCTTCCCAGAGGGATGAATTGGGAGTTAATTCATGTATTCATTAATGTAATTAATGGATAAACAACAATGTCCTACTGTATAGCACAGGGAACTCTATCCAGTACCTTGTCATGAACCATAATGGAAAAGAATATGAACAAAATGTGTATATATAGATAACTGCCACTTTGCTGTACCGCAGAAATTAACACAACATTGTAAATCAGCTATACTTCAATAAAATAGAATAAAAAACACACATACCAAAAAGAGCCGTCATGACAAAGCTCCCTGGTGCACAGCCCAAGCACATGGAGCCCACCCCCTGCACGCAGGGGGCTGAGTTCAGTTCACCTCCAACGTCAGTCTCCCTTCCTGTCTTTCCACTTTCCTGTATGAGTCTTTCTCAGACACCAGGTTTTTGAGAAAGGTTTTAGAAGTCCTGTGTAACAGGACTGGGCCATGCAACCAGCAGCCCAGGGCCCTCATCCTTCCAGCCCCTTCACTGTTTCCTAGAGCTGTTGCTTCAGTTCCTCGTGCCCCTCCTTTCCAGCATCAGAAATGACTGAATCCTGAAAAACACTGCTGTGGAGTTATTTTTGGCTCTCTTCCCGCCAGCCCTGGTGTCTGCCACTCATCGACAACCATTAACAGCTGTTAGAAGGGGCTTTCAAATCCCTGGCTTCTCGCTGAAATGCTTTAACACCAGTTTTCTATGAGCTCAGCCCCACTGGAGAGGTGAGAGAAACATGGCAGAAGAGTTACATGAAATGCCCATCCTTTGGGGAGGCAGGTTTCTCTTCCTTTTGTGCAGGAAAACTGAGCCTCCGACAGAAGCTCTGGAGGCATCGCCCAGCTGGGTGTCTGTGCAAACCATTGAGTTCAGATGGTCTCAGGTGGTGGCCCCAGAGGCTGCCCTGGGTCACTCTCGGGGGCACGATCAGCTCTGAGCATCCTTGGTATGAGAAAGTTAGCATCCCGCCCTACTGAGCTGCAGCCTGTCCACTGCAGCATCAAGAGTTCTGGACTCAACACAGAGGAGATGGCCTATCACCACAGAGGCTGGCAGCTGCCACCAGGGTCACCCGAGGCCACCCACAAACCCAAACCCAGGAGTCCCTGGAGGGCAGTGAGGCTCCCACATGACTCTTCCACTACAAAGGATTGAGAAAACTACAGTTGACATTTGGAAAGTTCTGTGCTCCCTGTCAGTGTTAACTCATTCGTTCTCACCAGTCCCAGAAAGGACATGGATATTTCTGATCAGTGATTTATTTTTATGTATCTATTTATTTATTTTCGGCTTCACTGAGTCTTCTTTGCTCCAGGAGGGCTTTCTCTAGTTGCAGCAAGCAAGGGCTACTCTTTATTGCAGTGTGTGGGCTCCTCATCACAGTGGCATCTCTCGTTGCAGAGCACAGGCTCTAGAGTAGTTGTGGCTCACGGGCATGTGGAATCTTCCCAGACCAGGGATCGAACCCATTCCCCACATTGGCACACGGATTTCTAACCACTCGACCACCAGGGAGGTCCACTGATCTGATTAATGCTTCATGTCTTTGCCACTTTTTACCACTTCACTCTTTCTTTAGAGTGGTCAGGAGCACCCCCAACCACAGGGGGCCGTGGCACACCCTTGCCTGGTGTCCCAGACTGGAAAACACAAGAGGCTGTGTCCAGTGTCTCCCACCTTAGCACTTAGAATAATTATTCAGCTTCCTGATCCCAGGATTTCCCATCCGATGAATATTTGTAGCACAGCTTGAAAATGAAATGATTTCAAGTGATATGTGAAGAATTTGTTTTCAAAATCATGTTTATTTTAACGACATACTCGATAAGTGCAGCTCACATGTTAGACCTACGATTTCACAGATAGTATTGCTTAGAATGAGTTTCAGTCTAAGCTAAATTTAATTTTTAAGCAAAAATGAATTGTGTTAGAGAAGATGTTAAAAATTGCAACAGTGGATCATATGTAGTTTGGGAGGCACTCTATAATTCAGTACATTTTGTCTACTAGTCCTGTTTGTTTTCTGCAATCCTGGCCCCAAAGAAAGCCACAGTGGCATCTTATTGGGAACATAGGTCATGCATATTTTTATAAGTTTTATATAAAATATAAGGAAATATGTGCTTCCCGCTGGCTCAACAGGTAAAAATCTGCTCACAGTGCCGAAGAGGTGGGTTTAATCCCTGGGTCGGGAAGGTCCCCTGGAAAAGGAAATGGTAGCCCACTCCAGTATTCTTGCCTGAAAAAATTCCATGAACAGAGGAGACTGCCGGGTTACAATCCAAAGGGTTGCAAAGAGTTGGACACGCCTGAGCACGTGCACACACACACATACACACATATACACATAAGAATATGTAAGGTTTTTGCATACTGAACATTTAGATGAAAATACTTTGAGTGTGTGTGTTTTGGTCATGTGATTTATATATTTCTTGCAAAACATCCTAGTACTCCTGCATGGATCCCTAAGTGTCTATACTGCTTCCTCTCCTGTTTCTTTACCTTCCTCTTGGTGAAGGTAGAAAATGACCCTCTCCCTGACGACTGCTCTGAGCTGAGAATTTCTTCAGAACTCACATAGGTAACTTACACTTATCCTATCTGAGTTCTGAGGAACTATACCTCTGCCTCCCTCTCTCCTTTTCTTCTCATGTTTCAACTCAGTGAAATTATAAAGAACTTCTGGCTGTTGTGGATATCCTCATAACTTAAATAAAGCTTCCAAGAATGAATATGGAGAGTGATGCATTTGATGTCAATAACCGCATTTTATGTTGTTAACATGTAGAATAGGGAGAGGACACGGCAAGAAACGAGGCAAGACAGATCATTTAAGCCCAAATATAAAGCACCTTGAATGCCATGCTTGAAGGACTTGGGTTTTATTCTGCAGGAAGTAGGTTGACAAATTGTCATTAAGAAGATGAATCAGGCAGTGGTACAAAGGAAGGATTGAGAGAGAAAGGTACAATGGCCAGGTTGTTCCAGTGGCCTAAGCAAGAAGTCATGAGGCCGTGAAATTAAGTGTGTTTGTTGGAAAAGAAAGAGATAAGATGACTTTTAAAGACCAAAAGAAAACAGAAAAAGACCTCAAATTGTGTCATAGTTTTCAGTGATACATTTGTCAACTTACTTGTTTATTTTGTAACTTGTTCTAGATCTGTGTTGTCCAATAGCATTTTCTGTGGTGGTGGAAATGTTCTGCACATTGTCTACATATGTAATATGATAGCTACTAGTCACATGGGGATCAAGCACTTGAAATGTGGCTAGAGGGACTGAGGAACTGAATTTCTAATTTTATTTCATTTTAATTAATTTTAATGTAAACAGTCACACATGACTCCAGTTCAGTTCAGTTCAGTCGCTCAGTCTTGTCCAACTCCTTGCGACCCCATGAATCGCAGCACACCAGGCCTCCCTGTCCATCACCAGCTCCCAGAGTTCACTCAGACTCACATCCATTGAGTCGATGATGCCATCCAGCCATCTCATCCTCTGTCGTCCCCTTTTCCTCCTGCCCCCAATCCTTCTCAGCATCAGTCTTTTCCAGTGAGTCAACTCTTCACATGAGGTGGCCAAAGTAATGGAGTTTCAGCTAAATTTAGCATCATTCCTTCCAAAGAACACCCAGGACTGATCTCCTTTAGAATGGATTGGTTGGATCTCCTTGTAGTCCAAGGGACTCTCAAGAGTCTTCTCCAACACCACAATTCAAATGCATCAATTCTTCGGCACTCAGCTTTCTTCACAGTCCAACTCTCACATCCATACATGACCACAGGAAAAACCATAGCCTTGACTAGACGGACCTTAGTCGGCAAAGTAATGTCTCTGCTTTTGAATATGCTGTCTAGGTTGGTCATAACTTTTATTCCAAGGTGTAAGCATCTTCTAATTTCATGGCTATAGTCACCATCTGCAGTGATTTTGGAGCCCCCAAAATAAAGTCTGACACTGTTTCCACTGTTTCTCCATCTATCTGCCATGAAGTGATGGGACCAGAGGCCATGATTTTTGTTTCCTGAATGTTGAGCTTTAAGCCAACCTTTTCACTCTCCTCTTTCACTTTCATCAAGAGGCTTTTAGTTCCTCTTCACGTTCTGCCATAATGGTAGTATCATCTGCATATCTGAGGTTACTGATATTTCTCCCAGCAATCTTGACTCCAGCTTGTGCTTCTTCCAGCCCAGTGTTTCTCATGATGTACTCTTCATAGAAGTTAAATAAGCAGGATGACAATATACAGCCTTGATGTACTCCTTTTCCTATTTGGAACGTGACCGGTGGCCACCAAATTGCACAGTGCAGGACAGGTTTCCAGCATCATGCCTGCCTTATCTGCCATTCTGTTCCTTGAGCCCAGCACAGTGTCTGGCACAAAGTAGATGCTCAATAAATATTTGATGAATGAACCAATGAAAAGAAACCCTATAAGGAAGGATTATGTGCTACTCAAATGAATAGATTTCATGGAAAATTTTGGCCCCCACTTAAAGCAGCAGGAGGAAGATGGCAAGTTCCCATAGACAATGAAGATATTTCCCAAAGGTTTAAACTGCAGCTCCCAGCATGTACAGGTGGAGTCTTATCATGAATGAACAGCCATGTGGTGGGAACATCGAAAGCTGAGCGTCTGTACTGTGGTCTCTGCCTTGTTGGTCTTCATTTCTGGCTCTTACAATGCACAACGCCCACACTCTTTCTTGAAATATGTAAGGGGTGGTAATCAAAATGGAAAAATAGATTTTAGGAGGAATGAAAAAAAGAAAATGTGTTTAGAGCTGGTTTGTTAGAATGGCTGTAGAGGTGTGGGAGGTCACATGTGATCTGAGCAAACCTGGGCAAGTTGCTCAAACTCTCTGTGCCATTTTATACATCTAAAATGAGAATAGAAACCATCACATTTCACTTCCCAAGTTGTTGGGAGGAAGAAGTGGTATAAAAATATATAATGACAATATATTCCATAAATTTCCATTCAGATGTTTAATATTATTTACTTATTCATTTCTTTCTTTACTTATTCAGGTGTGCTCTTAGTTGCTGCACTCAGGATCGTTGATCTTCGTTGCAGCATGCAGGATCTAATTCCCTGACCAGGGATCAAACGTGGGACCCCTGCATTAGAGACAGAGCCTTAGCCCTGGACTGCCAGGGATGTCCCTCAGATATTTATCATAATTCACATGCACTGGACCCATAGCTGAATATCTGTCTGAAAGGCACAATTATATTAAAATAAATCCTGCAATGTGCCTTTCAGAAAAACAAAAATAAGAAGTCACCAAATTCAAGATATCTATATTCAAAAAAGGACCTAAACCATCCAAAAGAAAAAAAAAGAATTGTATATCTCTTATATTAAAAAAAAAAAAAAACCCTCTGGAAAGTTGATGCCACAGCCTCCTTCCAGTAGCTTGTGGTTCAATAGTGCTTATTGCCAGAAAGTGCCTGATCCAGTGGCCACCTCCCTCCCCACTTGGCCAGGACCACCTCGCACTTCCCAATGCAGCCCTTCATACCCTTCCCTCATCTTCCCTACCCTATACCTTCATCCTCTGTCTTTGGCCTCAGTCCTAGCAAAGAATTTAGACTCTTCTCTGCATGAACTGACCCTCCCAAACTTATAACTTCAGCAGTACTGTAACCTTCTGTTTAGAAACATCTCAAAAACAAAATAAATAAAAAGGAAGGGACTTCCCTGGTGGTCCAGTGGCTCCCAGTGTGGGGGGCCTAAGTAGATCCTGAGTGCTACAACTAAGATCCAGCAGAACCAAGAAGAAAAATCATCTCCAGCCACTGAGTCCCACAGAACCACCACTTTCCCTCCTGGCCCTGCCCCGTCTGCCTTTCTTTACTTTTCATGACTGTAGCAAGAGTTACTATCATTCCGTTTGTACTCTCCGCCCATGGACACAGAGCTCTGTCTAACCCTGTCAGATCATTTCCCAGTGACCGAGGGGGATCAAATCACATGCTTTCTGTAGGTAACAGCTACTTACAGGAAAGGCTCAAGATTTGGTCCATGTGTCAGGTTCTCAATGCTATGCCCCAGTTGCAATATTATGAAAAGAATTCCTATTGAAAATAATGATGATGTTGTCACTGGAATAATTTTCTTGTAGTACATCATCCCATTTCTTCAAAGGCTTTCTTGAATATGACCTCCTTTCTCATCTTTTTGTCATTTTATTTCTCAGAGTTTAATATACTAATGTGAAATAATAAGAGGCTATAATAATAAACAATTTAAATAAAATGCTCATCAATTCAGGAATCTAAACATCAGTTTTCAGATTTCACCATCATATTCCCGAATATTCTTTCTCATTGAGAACATGTTCTCTTTCTAATTGTATTTAAAGACAGGAATCACTATAAATCTTATTGGCTTTCATCATGTATTTATAGTGATTCCTGTCTTCAAATACAGTTAGAAAGAGAACATGTTCTCAATGAAGAAGAATATTTAAAACAGGAATCACTATAAATCTTACTGGCTTTCATCATATAGGTGGACTTAAGTAGTGGCTCAGACGGTAAAGAATCTGCCTGCAATGCAGGATACATGGGTTCAATCCTTACGTCAGAGAGATCCCCTAAAGAAGGGAATGCCTATCCACTTCAGTATTCTTGCTGGAGCATTTCATGGACAGAGGAGCCTGGAGGGCTACAGTCTACAGGGTTGCAGAGTCAGACACAACTGAGCAGCTAACACTTTATCATATATAAGCTTGAATCATTATTTTTCTATTTTGCATTTAGGGTGTATCTTTTTTTCTTCCCCAAATGGTACCATCTACTGAGCCTAATCAGAATTTGTCATCTTTAAACTTTAGTTCTAATTCAAACATTTCCTTATGCTTAACACCATAAAGACTAAGGCCATTCTACCCCCTGTCATTGGTAAAAATACTGAAAATTGATAGGTCTGTATAGCCAGTCCACAGTATACCTGATTGTATTAACAAAAGAGTAAAATGGTAAATATGCTAAAATTATACAAAATATAACACAGAATGAAAAATAATATATTTAAAAATCTTGTGATGTTAAGAAATAAAAGTTATACAGACTTCATAAAAAGAGAAAGCAGCAGAAGACTCAGCACCTTTGGGTGGAGGCCAGCAGGGTTCCTCAGTTGCACTGTTACGTGATCTTCCTACCGAAGATCTGGGTCCTCCACAGGTATCCTCAGGGCTGAAAGGCACTCAGGAAACCCACACCTGAGCCTTCTGCTCCCTCTGGAGGGTGGCCACTCAGGCATGGTCCCTGATAATAAGGGTTAGCCCCGGTGGTGTAGCTGTGTTCCCAGATCTGACACTGTGAACAGCCTTACCTGATGATTCTCATTATAATCAGAGACCAGCCTAGGACAAGGGTGCTTATAAAGTATTTTTCTGTACAGTACTGCATATAGCCAAACTTACTGCCATCTTCATAAGTAAAACCAGGTTGTATTTTTCACTTTTCATTTTACCAAGCCAGGAGTCCTCCCCTGAAACAGATTTTTTTTTCCTAGTATGCAAGTGACATGACTATAAGAAGAATCTTCACACTGACACTACTTGAAACATTTCCATCGCTTCATGCATTGATAACGCAAATGCAGTTTCCATTTTTGGTGGCCCGGTAGCTAAGGAACACAGGCTTAGGATAGGCAGCTTAGATAAATGATGTTCTAGAAGTTTGCTGAAAAATTAGTTTTTGGTAGAACTTCCCTGATGGTCCTGTGGTTAAGACACCACCTTCCAATGTAGGGGGCATGGGTTTGATCCCTGTTCAACTAAGGTCCCACATGCTGTGAAGTGTGGCCAAAAAAATTTTTTTACTCTCTTGTTAAAGAAATTGTTTGAACCGCTGAGAGTGTCTTTTATCCTGGAAACAGGATACCCTTCTATCTTTGTTGCCTTTCATTTTTTAAAATTTATTCAGTGGACAGATGTTTATCATCATGCAAAGAGAGAAATAATTTATTTCTATCATCTAGAAATAAGTGAAGGGCTGTAACACTGCAAAGAAAGAGTAGATAGTTCACATGAGAGGTGATCTCATGGAGGAGAGGAGGTGTGAGTGGTATTTCCATAGGTGGGAAAAGGCCCTTGGAGGCCAGTGTCCCTCTATTATATGTGTGTCACACCTTTCTACATTTCTGTCACTGCAGTTTGTACATTGCTTTGTAATTGAATTATTGCTTGTCTGTCTCCTCATTTGGACAGTAAGATCTTTGTGCAAGATTTTTGAGTGGTGATGGTACTGGCGATGCTATTTTTAATCTACAAATAAACCATCTAGGACAATATTCACATGGTAGCCATTTGGTTAACATCATGACAGGTCTCCTTCAGGAAGTTCCAGAGGCAGGAAAATATGTAGTGTATATTAGGTAAGAATGAGAGGAAAGACTGGAACAGAATTGTTGAGAACCAGAGTCCTGAATGCCAGCAAAGATTATCTCATTGGATTCTAGTTCTGATGCATTATTTTAGCCATGCCTAACTTCTGTTGGTATTTATTCTTATTTTTTTAATGGGAAAATTATTTGGAGTTGCAGCTAAAGGACCCAGTGCTAAGGATACAGGAGCTTCTTCTGGGAAGGTATAGAGATCTTATTATCATGGCAGTCATTTACTATCTCTGTGGATCTGTATGAATGAGCCAGTAGACCTACCTCAAGGGCAATGCTGCTGCTCAGCCTTCCTGAGGGCTTGCCTACCATTCACTTTCAAGTCCAGCTTATTCATAAAGTAAGGGCTGTTTATAAGTCAGGGACAGTGTGTATTTTATGAAAAATGTTTTCAATATCAGATTCCCTTACTTCCTATCACTTGCACAAATATACATGAAAATGTTGGCTTATCTTTTATTTGCATTAGCAATTTATGACTTTCCCTCTTCCCTTTATGTTTATTTTGTTGTTTTTGTTTTGTTTTTTTAAAGACTCACCCAACCTGGCCAGTAAATTTACGTTGGAGCTACAGTCACTCCAGCTGATGGCAAATAGCCTCTTCTGGGTAGCGGCAGAGTTCACTCTTCAGGCTTCAGTTTCATCACTGTCATTATGAGCAAGAAGCCTAGAGTTAATTACAATGCATGAATGGGAGATATTCCTGGACATATTTGCATTCATGACTTGCTGGTAGTTCCTCTGTGGAGGTCGCCATCCTTGTTTTTACTGGAGCTTTTGGCAGTGTTTCTGCAGTTGGTGTGTGAATTTTTATGATCTGTTGCATGTTATTCATACAATTTCCTGCCCTGTAATGGTATCAGTTTTCCAGACGCAGAGGAACACAGACTAAAACCCAGGAGCCTGCATTAGCATAAAATGTCCCAGTTCTGTCAGTTTGATTAATTTGTCTCTTTGTCTCCACTCTATATGATAAGTGCTATTAATGGTTGCAACACTTCATATGTCAAAGTCTTTCTTCCTAATGACTTGAAAATGTGGTTTATTTCCCCCCTTTTTGTATTATTTTTCTCATTTAGCATTCTACTCGAGTATAGATTTATGCCATGCTCTTTCATTATCTTACTGGTTGCAGCGCTGGAGTGATTACATATGGTGTAGAGTATGCGTAAAGATGTGATCCCAGGGGCAGCAGCTGCTGATGCAAGCTGAAAATAGATCCAGCGTGCGCTCAGCACTTTTCCCAGAGGCCTTTTATTTATTAGAAGCAGTCTCGGTACAGGACAGCTTGGATCCTCATTTAGCAAGATGACTTTTTGCCTTTCCCAACACTGCAATGACTTTGCTCTATTTACTGACACTGCTGTGTAATTTTTTTTTAACTGCCTTGGATCTCAGCAATGACTGAACCTAACATAAATTGTCATATAATCTCAGTATATAATGAACTCAAGAAACGACAGGCTCCATTTGAAGTAATGAAGCTTGACAGATCTAAGGTTTAAATTAAATAATCCTATTTGTAAGACAGCATTTGTACATGGTACACTGCTTTAAAATGAATTTCTATTCTTCTCTAGCACTTCCTACACCGTTTTTAGTATTCTCCCCTTCAAAAGGACTTTTTTTCCAGAAAGAAATGCATTGCCAAGCCAACAGCTCTTTCATAAGGAAAGAATAAGATGAAAATTTTTTTACCCATTTCAATCACTGAACTGGAACCAGCATCATTAATGATTCGAGATGGGTAGTTATTAATCCAAGCTGTCAAATCCAAATAGCTCCGACTTTTCTATCAGCGCAGAACATCTGTGATGGAAATATAATAGCAGAATTTAGGATTAAGATAATAGCTAACCTTCTGCACATGTTTTGGGTTCAAATGGGTATTTTTCAATAAAATCGAAGAGTCCTAATAATGAATATATGTAGCTATTTTCTGAATACAGCCAAGAAGAACTATTTTGTAATGTCATTCTTCTCATTGAAAAATGTACGTTAGACAGGACAAAGGAAGTTCATTGTACATACTAGCAGGTAACATCAAGTGAGTCATTCCTCACTGCATGATACATTCTCCCACGTTGCAAAAATAAAAATAACATTTTAAAAAGTTTATAAGCAGATGATAATTTAAGAGTATTACTTACTGGCAGAACCTAGTCATCTGATGAGGAAGCCTTAGAAAAAGAATTTATAGAGAGCAGAGCTCCTCCTGGTGAAGTAGTAAATGTAGGAGGCAAATTAGTAAATTTGCTTTTTGCTATTTTATGTGTGATTTTACTACCCCAGAACCAAGCAGCTGTCAGAGAAAGGGGTGGGGGTCGGGGGGAAGTTCCCTCCTTAAATTTGTCATTGCTCTCAAATAGTCCCATAGTATTCTGTTAGGTAACAGAGATTTTATTAATTCCATGATCAAATGAAAGTTGCATGGGGTAAACACATGATTTCCTGCTGAGTTGGGTTAAAAATTAAAGCAGTGATTCATGATAAAGAAATACAGCGTGATTGTCTCATTTTAGTGGGTTTGTGACCCATAATGTTGTTGAAAGAGCGGTAATTCAAACCATTCCTAAAATAAGCAAACAAAGGGGCACTTCAGCTGAGTAAGAGAAACCCCCTTTTTCCTGCCCACATGCACAGTTACAGGAGAAAGGATAAGAAGGGCGCATTCCATCAGTTCTGATCACTGTGATTCCTCTGCTCTTTCAAGTTCGTTTGGGAGTTTAGGCTGCTAATAGCCTGTGTTGCTATAACGAGAATAGGTATCTGTGCCCAGCCTTAAAGATGCCCTTGGTTGAAATAGATGGAAGGCAAGCAGGAGCTTGCCTGCAGCTACAGTGCCAGCTTTTTTATTTTTTACTCTTTTATTTTGTCTTCCTTTCTTTCCCTCCTGTCTTGCTTCCCACTCTCACATACAAAGAGCACCGAAGCTTGTTCTCCAGGCTCATCCCTAATTCCCTCCATTGTGGCACAGTGATGTTATAGCTGATTTCATTCTCTGTCTAGTGGCCTCTGAACAGTGGGTGTTCTTGCTTGCTATGGGAAGAGTGATACTCAGGCATGACAAAATGAATTAAGGGTGGGGGTTTAAGTATTAACTCTTGATGTCCTAGATCTTGTGGCTCTAAATTAGATTCAGTGTTGTTATAACTCGGAGAGCGTCAGCATTTATATGTACGTGTGTCTGTCACCAAAACCATGTTTGATCAATTGAATTGACCTTTTTATTTTCCTCATGAAACACATCAACTGTATTATGAAATAAGCCACCCAAATGAAAAAAAAAATTCGCCGTATCTTGACAGATATTTCATGGGGACCTCTGAAGGCTGATATTTCCCTTCTGCTGCCAGAGCTGAAATGAGAAAAAAAGCACTTAATTTTTGATAAGTGGGACGTTGTGTTTTTTCTGAACCTTTTTGCCTCCAAGATGTCTTATGAAAGTTATCTAAGTTTGGGTTAAACTTCCCAGTAAATGATGGAGAGTCTGAAGGGGAGGCTCTCGGAGCCAGTGATATAGCAAGTGGTTTGTAAACCAAAGACTAAAGGAAGAGGAAATTCCCTGGTGGTCCAGTGGTTAAGACTCTGTGCTTCCACGGCAAGGGGCATGGGTTCAGTCTGTGTTCGGGGAACTAAGATCCCCCATGCCATGTGGCCAAAAAAAAAAAAAAGAAGAAGAAGAAGAAGACTAAAGGAAGAAATATGTTAAGAGATAGGGGCCAAGGAACTTTATTGAGTACCTATTGTGTGCCCAGTGAATATGAAAATAATTTGAGCAATATAAAGATTTTAGTATAAGAGGAACAAAAGAAGTTCAGTGGACTTACAGGGCTGGCTTTCTTTTAATGGAACACTGTGTTTTGTATTAGGATATAAAGATTATATATAGAAGTGTTTGAATAGAAAAAGAAAAGAGGAAAAGACAAAAAGAAAAAACTAAGTTCAAGTCTCTCTAAAGAGTTAATAATAAGATGGAAAAATTTCAGCCACTATAATAGAATTAAAACAGCCTGTTTTAATACCAAAGTGTGCTTAGTCATGTCTGACTTTTCGAGACCCCATGAACTGATGCCCTCCAGACTCCTCTGTCCATGGGATTTTCCAGGCAAGAATACTGGAGTGAGCTGTCATTTCCTGCTCCAGGGGATCTTCCCAACCAGGGACCGAACCTGCATCTCTTGCATCTCCTGCATTGGCAGGTAGATTCTTGGCCACAGTGCTACTGAGAAGCACAATACCAAGAAATGTAGTGTTCATTTTCATTCCTGTATTCTGTTAGCTACATTTCTGCCTCTCCAAATCCATTTGAAAATAGAGAAGTCTGCATCTGAAGCTTTGCCTGGTCGAGGGTCTGCCTCACCCAGAAAACATCTTCAGGAAACCCAAAATCAATGGGATTTTTTTTTTCCAGTGGCTAACACAAGCCAATTTTGAGTGTGATTTAAAACTCACTATATAAATTCCTCCTGGCTTGCTTCAGCTATGAGTGTCCTCTATTTTTTATTGCCAACTCTTTCCGTAAAACACACATCCACTCCACTTTCCACACTTCAGATTTCAAGTGGAAGAGAGCTATTTGAAGGCCTACTCTCAAAACTGACTCATTGGACCTTGTAGACTGCTTTAAAAGCTACTGTGAGTATAGATGTATATGTACTTTTTTTTTTTAGCTTTGAACTCTTTTTTTTTTTTTGATGTATACTTGATTTACAATATTGTGTTAGTTTCAGATATCCAGCACAATGATTCAGATATATATATATAGATATATATATATTCTTTTTAGATTCTTGTCCCTTATAGTTTATTATAAAATATTGAGTATAGTTTCCTATGCTATACTGTAGGTCCTTGTTAGTTCTCTGCTTTATATGTAGTAGCATGTATCTATTAATCCCAACTTTCTAATTTATCCTTCCCCCACCCCTTTCCCCTCTGGAACCATAAGTTTGTTTTCTATGTTTGTGAGTCTCTTTCTGTTTTAGAAATATGTTCATTTGTATTTCTTTTAGATTCCACTCTATGTTCTTGCTTTTTGAAAATGATCTTTGACTCAAAAAAATTATAGCATTTGCATTTATGGGCATACAGTTATGCAGTGAGCTTTTAAAGGCACTTTAAGCTGGAGCCCATATCCCTCTAGTTTTGGTTGTGCCCTGTTCTTCTGAAAAGATACATATGCTTCATTAAGCTAAGATTTATTAGCAAGGCCACCAGGTGATCATGGGACAGTAATTTTTTACATATCAATTTTGACTTGGTGCATTTAATTGGCAGCAAGGAGAAATATTAAAGGATCTTGCTAGCACAGCATGATCCACGGGAAGTAAGAAAGTCAAAGGAGTCTTTTTCTTCTATGATATATTGGAAATCATAAAAACTTAGTCTTAAAAATCATCTGACCCAGCACTAAGGAAAAGGGCTATATTTTCTCTTTGGTACTTCCCTTGTGTCTAATATACTGTTGATAATGATTAAAAATAACCCTTAGTGAGCATTCACTATGTGCCACGTACTGCTTCATACACAATACATGTTTAATTCATTGATTCTATGAGATTGCTACTGTTATTATCCCCAGAAGCCAAATGAGGAAACTGAGGCAAGAGAGACTAATTAACTTGCCTAAAGATCAACTCCTAAATCAAGAAACCAGAATATAAGCCCCGGCAACCTGACTCCAGAACCTGAGTTCTTAACCCCTCGTCTCAGTGAAGACAATAGTAATCTTCATTAAAGATGCACATGCTGGGCTTTTAGCTGGTGGGAAAATAAGCCCTGGGGTCACAGTCCAGTCAGCTGTAGACTTGGAGACAGCAAGTCCCTCCAGCCCCTGTTCAAGGTTTCCCTGTGCCACATAGAAATTTCCATGAATGCAGCACTGCAAGTTTGTCTTTACACAAAAAATAATGAAGAGGATGCTGAAAAATATTTAAACATACAGTGATAGCAAAGAGAAAATGCCCGGACTCTGAAATTTCCATGCTTTTTCTTCACTTTACCCAGTGATGACTCAATTCACACCACTTGATCACAAAAAGATCTGAATATGTAGGTCACCTTGGCTTACATAAGGACCTGCCTTTGCAGCCTCAGTTTGAAGCACTGAAGCCATAAGACATAGCTAAGACAACAGCTGCATAGATTTTTATCATAACCCAGTGTGGTCTGCAGAGTAATGCCCCCGCAAAGATGGCTACATCTTAATCCCCCAAACCTGTGAAGTCACTACCTTACATGGCAAAAAGGACTTTGCAGATGGGATTAAGGATCTTGAGATGCAGAGATTTTCCTGGATTATCCAGCTGGGTTCAGGGTGATCACAAGAGTGCTTATAAGAGGGAGGCAGAAGGGTTAGAGTCAGAAAGTTCACTTTGCAGTCTGAAGTCCATTCAGGTGATGATGGAAGAAGTTATAGGGACCATCGCCACAGAACTGGTTAGCTGCTCCCCAGTTACCACCAGACTCAATGGCCGAGAGGAAGGTTGCCTTTTCCCCATCTGTGACCATTGCTATTTTCAACACACCACCTCATGTTATACTAGTCTGTCTCTCTGCCATTTATCTTTATTTAAATTTTTTTATTTAAGTTCTGTAAGAACTTTCAGCTCCTTCTCATTGCCAGACCAGGATGATTGATCGGGCAAGTTGGCTGTTTTTAAAAATCCTACATCATGCAGTAGCTAAAATATCAATGGCTGTCTTCCCTTACAGAAAGCTCTAGGCTACAGAATTTTGAGCCACATCTTCCCTAATAGTTTATGACTCGGAATCCTAAACTACCTCGGTGACTCCTGCGAACCTTAATTCCTGCTGGAATCGTCACACGGGAAAAGTGTGATGTGTGTCCCAAGCAGCTTCCAACTGGAACCTTACTGTCACTGGTGTGGTGTCCAGATTATGGCTTTGGTGAGTGAGTTAGAAGCGCTGTGACCCTCTTTTAATCATTCTCAGTCTTGATTTGGGTCCTCACACATCGCCAGCTCTCCCTCCCTCGTGGTCCCCCTCACTTGTCCACACCCCAGCATCCCACCATAGCTGTATTCCTGCCACCCGTCCTGGTGCGCTGGGTTCTCTCCTGTGTCTCTGCAGGGTCCACCAGTTCCTTCCAGTGCCCAGCTGATCTTCACCCAGGCTTCAGCCTGTGTGTCACTTCCTCAGAACCAGACGCCCTTCTACCAGCCCCTGGGTATGCTGCTAGAGCATAAAGGCTCTCCTCTCCATTCCAGCTCTTATTTGATATCAGGCTGCTGACCTGTCTCTGCACCATCCACCTAGCATCTCTCAGACCAGGTCCCTTCCTTCCTTATTCGTTGTTTGATCCCCCCGACACCTGGGGCTCTGTGGAGCCATGGGAGGTGGGCAGTATGCCTTAGGTAAAGGAACAAAGGGGTCTGTGCCCTACGTTGCCAAGGTGGCCACCAGCCAGCATCCCACAGCGTGAAGCCCCAGAGGGAGAACAGCTGATCTCATTGCCTTGCCCCAGGTGTCACACTCCTCCAGCTCAGACAGCTCCTCAGACTAAGGGCTGTGGTGGAACTGGGACCCACTGGTCTCCAGGTAAGGCGGAACCCTCGCCAGGCTGACGCAGGTGCTCCCAAGTCGCTAAGTGGTGAAGGTGAACTAACGTGAGCCGGGGAAAGTACCAGCTCTAAGGTGCTATTGAAAAGTGAAGGGAAAGTGTTCATCATTGAGTCATGTCCAACTCTTTTGCAACTCCATGGACTGTATAGCCCACTGCCTATGGCTCCTCTGTCCATGGATTTCTCCAGGCAAGAATACTGGAGTGGGTTGCCATTTCCTTCTCCAGGGGATCTTCCCAACCCAGGGATTGAACCCAAGTCTCCCGCACTGCAGGCAGACTCGTTACCGACTGAGCCACCAGGGAAGCCCAAAGTGTTACTAACACTACACAAGTGAAGTGCATTAAGTCTCTTATTTATTTCACTCTTCCTCTCAGAGCTGAAGGAAATTCAGTGCGCAGGAGAGAAGCCTGATCAGAATGAATCCTCCCTGTGCATGTACAGACTTAGTGGTGGACCCCACAACAACAGATAATAGCAGTTGATAAAGTAATGTTATCATCCAGGATGAACGAAGAACAAATGAAATGGCCTTTTAGGTTTTCTTTCATTATGATCAGCTGAAAATGTTTTCGGTGTGATGAACGAATAACAGATCCCAAATTCCCGTTCTTTCCTTCCTGAGAAGTACACCATTCAGATTCCATACCTATTTGTTGAGGCAACTGGCTTCTCCTTGCCTCATTCTCTTTCTCTGACTTGCCCTGAGACCCAGATCTATACACCTCTTGTGTCCTTGTGCTCCCTCTCCTGGTCTTTTTAATTTTCAGCAAGACAGCGTTCCTGAAATGTGTCCCCCAACCAGGAGAGGGGGTGCCTGGAGGGGAGAAAGCAGCCAGCCAGCACCGCAGGGTTTGTTGTAAGATTCGTGGGGGATCAGAAACAGCTTCTTCATTGTTTGCAGTCCAGTTTGATGAAGTGAAAAAGGGCCATACCGGCATGGACAGGAAACGTGCCCAGCATCCTTTTGAGAAATGAAATGCTTCTCCAGAAAAAAAAAAAGTGTAATAAAAAGCACTTGATGGGACATTTTTGAAAAACATGCTTCCCTAGCGATACACATATACACGTTGTCTGTGCCCTGCCCATTAACGGTACTAATTACCTAATTATCTGGTCAGGTGGAATAAAAACCCCCTTTGACATTCCATTCCTTCCATATGCCAGAGGAAGTGTTTGGTGTCTGTTCTGTGACCGTGGTGAGGAGTGAACTGGATTCTCTCCCCACTAAGAGCAAGGATGTCGAACGGTCTGTGCAGCTGGTCGAGGCAGTGCTTGGCTTCGGGGGCACAGCTGGGAACAGGGCAGTTCAAGCCCCCACCCCAGAGCTGGCTGAACAGCACACGCTCAAGAGGGACGGACTTCACAGGGCGTCCGTGCACTGTGTCCCCTGGAGCTGCCTGTGAACTCTGACCCTGCCCAGCTTCTTTGGCTTATGGCAGTCGCTTCTTAGACAGTTCGTCATTTTATCTCGTTACCTTATATTCTCTCTCTTTTGTTAAATCCTGTTTGACTTTCTGAAATATCCTCCCCGCTAGGTTGTTTTTGCTACTTTAGTATGTAAAAGAGGATTTTGACTTTGCTTTTTCTCAAGTTGATGTAGAAGCTCCCTCCCATCCCCCAGATGTAAAATCCTGAGCATCCTAAGAAAGAAACAGTTTTGCTCGTCCACGTAACTCTCCCAGCCTCCACGTTCAAACGAGCATCCAGCTCCCGCAGTTCCTGCAGCGATGGTACACAGGTGCCCCCGAAGCCCCAGCTGTTGTGCTCTGTGGTTTTCTATGCACCATCAGCCTTTCTTGACAGATCATTTCTGTTTCTACCTTGGCATCCCTTTTATGAGGGCCAGTGGAAGTTTCACGCAGATGGGGTGGAGGGCCCTGGTTTCTCTCCGGCAGACAAAAGTGTTAAATGCAAGATGCTTATGGAAGATCTGGACAGCCATGAGGCCATTTCTGACATCTGCCGTGGCCATGATCACAGTATTCAGAGGGCATGGGTTGTGTGCTTTTCTGTTCTCCAGCCTGCTCTCATTCAAGCTTAGTGCTGTCACACAGCCCGTCAGACCCATCCTTCTCGCACTTTCTGTCATTCCAGGAGTCTCGACAATGTATAGTTTAACATTTAAAGTTTATACTCCCCAACTATGGATAATACATCGTGAGCTCCTCCAGGGTAAGACTGTCTGTTCTGCTTCTGTTTACCTCAGTACCCAACACAGCAAATGCTCAAGTAAATATTTTTGGATGGATTATTGTTGTTACAAGATACCTAGGATGTACACAAAAATCCTCATGACCCCAGTAGTACTCTGTGACCTACTAATTTCCTATCATTCAACCTTTTGTGAATACTGTATCATCTAACTGAGGTGAAAATCTAGCCTTTTGTGAATTCCTTTAAAATGTATGATATTATTGGCTTCTGAAAAGAAATAACAAACTCTTCTTTACAATGCAGATATTTTTGAGATTTTATTAGAATACATGTAGATGACCCATAAAAACAGACCTTCAGGAATTTCTGATCAAGACAGGCATGACACTTTTGCAGCAATTGAAAGAGGAGAGTGAAAAAGTTGGCTTAAAGCTCAACATTCAGAAAACGAAGATCATGGCATCTGGTCCCACCACTCCATGGCAAATAGATGGAGAAACAGTGGAAACAGTGTCAGATTTTATTTTGGGGGCCTCAAAAATCACTGCAGATAGTGACTGCAGCCTGAAATTAAAGACGCTTCTCCTTGGAAGGAAAGTTATGACCAACCTAGACAGCGTATTCAAAAGCAGAGATATTACTTTGCCAACAAAGGTCCGTCTAGTCAAGGCTATGGTTTTTCCAGTGGTCATGTATGGATGTGAGAGTTGGACTGTGAAGAAAGCTGAGCGCTGAAGAATTGATGCTTTTGACTGTGGTGTTGGAGAAGACTCTTGAGAGTCCCTTGGACTGCAAGGAGATCCAACCAGTCCATTCTAAAGGAGATCAGTCCTGGGTATTCTTTGGAAGGAATGATGCTGAAGCTGAAACTCCAGTACTTTGGCCACCTCATGCAAAGAGTTGACTCACTGGAAAAGACCCTGATGCTGGGAGGGATTGAGGGCAGGAGGAGAAGGGGACGATAGAGGATGAGATGGCTGGATTGCATCACCAACTCAATGGACATGAGTTTGAGTGAACTCCGGGAGCTGGTGATGGACAGGGAGGCCTGGCGTGCTGCGATTCATGGGGTCACAAAGAGTCGGACACGACTGAGTGACTGAACTGAACTGAACTGAAAGATTATCATACTAAGTGAAGCAAGTCAGAAAGAGAAAGACAAATACCATATGATATCACTTATATGTGGAATCTAAAATATGACACAAATGAACTTATCCATGAAACAGAAGCAGACTCACAGACTCAGAGAACAGACTTGCCAAGGGAGAGGGAGGTTGGAGAAAGAAGGACTGGGAGTTTGGGATTAGCAGATGCAGGCTATTATATATAGAATGGATAAACAACAAGGTCCTACTGTATAGCACAGGGAACTATATTCAGTATCCTGTGATAAACCAGGATGGAAAATAATATGAAAAATAATATGTATATATACATGTATAATTGAATCACTTTTATGTACAGCAAAAATAAGCACATTATTAATAAAATTTAAAGTTTTTTAAAAGGCACAATATTCAGATAGCAATGTAAAACAGCACTCATGTACTCATGTGATTGAATGCCAGAGCTAGGGGTCTGTGGGCAGCAGCTCTTGTCCAGAGTGTGTGTGAGGGGGTGGGCATCCAATTTAATTGCCACCTCCTTCGCAACAGTTTCCCTTGGCCTTGCATTCCATACTGAAGGACACCCTGTCCCCTGTCCTCCATATATTTCACGGGTACAGTTGGCATCAGTAAAGCAAAGTGAAGAATGGACCCTGGCAGTGAGCACAGCTTGAGCAAATGCTAGAAGGCCAGAGAAAGGCTGGTGGTCAGGCTCAAGAGGGTAACTGGAAATGAGATTGAAAGGGGAGTTGTTTGGGGGAGTCCGAAAGGTCAGATGGAAGAGCATACAGTTTGCTCTCTAAAGCAGGTCATCGCTACTAGAAACATGGTCCATGTCAGGAACATTTACCCAAAGACTCTTCAGCCTCCCTGGAATAGAGGATCCAGAAAGATCATCAAGCTGCAGGAGAGAGAAGAGGTGGTATTTAGCAGCGAGGACAGGAGAAGTGGTATTAGTTTTCCCTTTCGTTTTGAGTCTCAGAATTTTTACTACAAAGATGACCCTACCCAGAGGTTCTTAAGCCCTGGCCTCCTACACTTGTTAAAGAAATGATCCAGATACCTACTAGCATGGCTGAGGTTTTCAAAACTCCACTGAAGTGGAAGGCCACTGATCATCCACTGTGGATGAGCTCTAGGGTCCTCACTCACAGATGCCAAATATTTCCTGCTCTGACAGAGCAAAGAAACTGGAGGGCTTGTTTTCCATTGTAGTCCGATTTCGAGCTTTGATGACTAAAACTCCATCAAAATACTGGAACACCCCAAAGCAAGTATTGTAGGTGCCTGAACTCATATCCTTAAAGGTATATTCTGAAATACATTGATTCACCAAAACAGCTGTTATTTTTGAGATTTGGTGTCTCTCAGAAATCAAAAGTTTGTTTTCAGGATTCAAGAGATATCTTCCTTTAGAGAAGAAAAAGTTGTCTCCTTGGTTAGGAGCTCTAAATAAAGAGGTCTTTCTTCACAGTTCCAAGCCACATTCAAAATAGGTGGCTCAGAACAGCCTCCAAGGGGCATTTTGGATGCACCTGTGGGTTATTTCCTTTTCTCACCATCCCCTGAGTTAGCATGAAAAGTGTGTTTCAGCCCCACAGAAACTGGACACAGCCTGCCAGTCATTGGTGGAAATTTCTGCCTCACCTGCTTCAGCAGCAGTGCTACCAGAGATGACTCCACTGTCCAAAATAGACCCCTAGGGGACTCCCCTGGTGGTGCAGTGGTTAAGACTCTACATAGTAAATGCAGGGGCACAGGTTCAATCCCTATTTGGGGAATTAAGATCCCTTGTGCCAAGTGCAATGGCCAGAAAAAAGTCAGAAGAGGCCCCTGCCTTCGTGCTCCATAGTCTCTATCCTGGATATAGTGCCGTTCTCATAGGAGGCTAGCATCCAGTACCACTGATGTCATTGCAAGCCTGGTGCCCTAGTTCCCAAGGAAGGCTTTTGAAGGCGGCAGGGCAAGAGCCCAGTAGATCCAGGCAAAAACGGCAGCCTTGGCCACACTGATGGATGGACTCCCTCTTCATTCCCTCCTTTGATGATGGGAATCACATAGAGATAAGGTGAGAACTAGGCAGGGGAGTAGCTGAGTGACATCACTTTGGCTTCACGCGCCGATCTAGGAGTATACTGATTTCTGCAGCCTTGATTTCTGCAGAGCTGTGTGTTCTGTCTGCTAGTCCTTTAACTCTGGGGCAGCCATGGTCCGGCTCACATACGGAAGGTTGGTGGCCGCTCTTTAAATCCTCGCAGAGCACAGATGGTGCCTGCATTGCATCAGCATTGACTCTTCCCCATTGGCAGAGCCCGTTGTGGAAACAGGAGGAAGGAAATCAGGAATACATGGTCTCTTTGGCAAAACGTCTGGTTCCCATATATGCATTTACCCTGGCTTACTGTACAGCCTTGGATAACCCAGTCAGTACGTCTTGGCTTCTGTTTTAGGGTGGATAGTAAAGGACTTAGATGGAGAAAATTAGAGACAGTAGAAATACTGTCCCTGCTATCATCTAACGGGGAAGGCAATGGCACCCCACCCCAGAACTCTTGCCTGGAAAATCCAATGGACGGAGGAGCCTGGTGGGCTGCTAGGAGTCGGACTCGACTGAGCAACTTCACTTTCACTTTTCACTTTCATGCATTGGAGAAGGAAATGGCAACCCACTCCAGTATTCTTGCCTGTAGAATCGCAGGGATGGGGGAGCCCAGTGGGCTGCCATCTATGGGGTCGCACAAAGTCGGACATGACTGAAGCGACTTAGCAGCAGCAGCAGCAGCAGCAGCAGCAGCAGCAGCTGTCATCTAAACCATGCTTGTAAGGCAAAATCTGTAGGTTTGTTCCTTCTGTAAGCCACAGTAACACCCACTTCCATTGCAAATGGAAAAGCTCTGTTTGAAAAGATGATACACATCTTTTTAGAATTTTTAGTGTTTGTCTCAAAAGCCTTTTAGATGTATTATCTGAATTTATTCAGCATGTCCCTATTTATTTATTCCTATTTTGCAAATGAAAGATTGGCAGTACTTGCCCAGGTTATCAGGGTTAGATTATTTTCCCCACCAAAGACCAGTGATTTTCCCTTGGTGGCACCAAGTCCTCATGGCGATTGGGGTGATAGTGGAATGTAAACCCACTTGCTTCCAGAGGTCAAGAAGAAAGTGACATTTTCCATAAGAGACGTGTGATCTGTCGGTTCTTCAGTTTTTATTTCAGATGGAGAATATGACTTCAGTTCTTAAAAGGAAAGAAAAAAATAAAAATTCCCTAACCAGACATGACAGATGTCTTCAACTATGTGATGGATTGTCATGTGAAAGGAGGACTCAAGCTGTCTGCTTGCCCCAGCAGGCATTACTAGGGTTAGTTCAATTCAGTTCAGCGAATAGTTATTGAGGACCTCCAGTGCATAAGGTTCATGCTTTAAACTGAAAGGAGGGGGCGAGGGGAGAGACAAATATCCTGCTAATTTCATGACACTGATTATTGCAGAAGCAAGCAGGTTTGACATTGACAGGAAAGTGCAGAGTATTTGCTGAATCACTTGATAAACCAAGAAGTGGAAGACAGAAGCAATGTTTATTTGGGTGAAGCAGGAGTAATTAAGAAATTGAGCTGGAGATTATTGCCAGAATGATAAATAGAATTTCTTAGATAGCTCAAGTAACCGCGTGAGCAAAAGGGCATGACATGGAGATATGGCCATGAGAAGGAATTCTTTATTCAAATGAAAAATGTGACCAGCTGGGAGAAAAGCAGAGCAGCAGCATGTATCCAGAAACTGTAAGCAAGTCGAGAAACCCGAGGGCACGAGCCTTCTAAAGAGAACTAAGAGGAAATAGGAGAGAAACGAAATTGACAGTGTAGGAGAAACTCCTTATGGATTATATAGTCGGAGCAATTACGGACTCCAGGTTTCAATTCCCATTTACAAAATTAGGGCAAAGGAGATGCATGATACCGAACTTCAAGTATATAAGTAGCTTTCAGAATTCTCTTCAACTAACGGAATACCTGAGCGGTTATTGATTTGCCCTATTGGTGGTTTCACCTTTAGAGGATAGACAGTTCAAGACTAGAATTGCTACTTTGGTCCTAACCCTGACTAACTAAAAGGACCTGACAAGAGCATACACAAGAGAATCCTTAGAAGAAACCATATCATTTTAGAGAACATGATAGTCAAAGAGGAGATTTTGCACAGTCCATAATTATTTCAAGACCTGTTTTTATTTTCATTTTAAAAAGCACAACATGAATTTACCATTTTAACCATTTTTAAGTGTCCTATACAATGTTCAATAAACATCTTACTTTAAAAATAGTCCTTTTTGATAGTAACTATCCTAATGTGTCAGAGGTGATCTCTTATTGTGGTTTTGACTTGCATTTCTTGAGAATCTTTTCATATGCTTGTTGGCAATTTGTCCATCTCCTTTGGAAAAATACCTATTCAAGTCCTTTGCCTTTTGAAAAAAACCCAAATTATTTGATTTTTGTTGTTGAGTTATAGGAGTTCCTTATATTATTGATATTAACCCCTTACTAAATATATAATTCACAGATCTCTTCTCTCATTCCATAAGTTGCCTTTTCACTCTGTTGTGTCTTTTTAAGATTATGTATTCTTTCCGCGTTGGGTCTTAGTTGCAGCCTGTAGGATTTTCACTGAATCATCTGAGCTCTTTCATTGCATTGCACAGACTGTCTAGTTGTGGCCTAGGGGCTTACTTGCTCTGTAGCGTGTGGGATCTTAGTTCCCCAACCAGGGATCAAACCCACATCCCATGAATTGCAAGGCATTTTCTTAACCACTGGACCACCAGAGGTGTCCTTCTGTTGTGTCTTTTCACCCACAAAAGTTTTTAAATTTTATGTAGTCCCATTTGCCTCTGTTTGCTTCTGTTGCCTGTGGTGGTGTCATATCCAGGAAATTATCGCCAAATCCGGTGTCATGAAGTTTCTGCCTTGTGTTTTCCTTTAGAAGTTTTCTGGTTTGGGGTTCACGACCTTTTGAAATTCTTTTTTAAAATCAGAGAAATGTAGAAATTACGCCTATGCAGGGAAAGATGACTCAGGACGGCTATGAATGTCCAAAACAAAGTTCAGATGAGGACCTTTTTATTTTTTTTTTCTACAAAGGATGGTAATTGTGCCAGCAGTTCTCTGTTTTGCTCAGATTTTTTTTGAACGGTAGGAAAATATGAACAACTATGAATAGGTATGAGTGCCAAGTCACTTCAGTTGTGTCTGACTCTTTGTGACCCTGTGGACTGTAGCCTGCTGGGCTCCTGTCCATGGGATTCTCCAGGCAGGAATACTGGAGTTGGTTGCCGTTTCCTCTTCCAGGGGATCTTTCCAATCCAGGGATCAAACACATATCTCTTACATCTCCTGCACTGGCATGTGGGTTCTTTACCACTAGCGCCACCTGGGAGGCCCATGAAAAGGTATACAGGACCTGTAAAAACAGTATCAAGAAAACTCAAGCTCAAAATGAGTGGAAACCTTTCAAAGAGGGGAGAGAGAAAAGAAATGTATTGTCCTATGTGGAGCAAAAAGATAAGGAGACCAACTGCTACTCCTTGGGGCTGACCATTTAGTATTGAGGATGACAGAGAGCCCTGAATTACCTCAATATTGTATGTCATAGAAAATGTTCAGTAGATGGAAAACTGAGGAAAACCTTGGAGAAAGAAATGGAAACCCCAAGTAGAAGAAAACACCTAAGCTCCCCGTCTGGACGAAGTCTCCCAAAGGACAAGCAAGACATAGTCATGATGGCACAGCTTGTTAAGGTCAAAATCTTTGAGAAATTGTGGAGCCCAGGAAAACATCAGAAATCTGGAGGTGAAGATACGGCATTACAGGTTTTTAAAAAGGAAGAAAGTGAAAGTTTTCCTGGACAACAATTTATATAATAAGAACAGTTTCTGAATATTGACACGGGTGTACACTCGGGTTAAGAAACCAGTTTTATACGATTAAGATGGACATGTGGCTTATCGGTAGCAAATGCTTGGGGGGGTGGGGGTGGGGCGGGGAAGCAGCAGCTCAGAGATGGTAATTCGTACCAACATAAGTAATAAGTGGCAGTGAAATAAACCTTCATAGAAAATAGACTCTAGACGGAGGGAGGTGATAGTTCTGTCCTCTGTTCTAGTGACTGGAGCATCAACTCAGTCCAGCTATCTTGCTGGAGATGTAGTCAAGCTCAAGATGTTTCAGAGGAGGGCAGTGAGGTGGGGAGAGGGGCTGGTAACTGGTTAGGTTTCAGGGATGGGTTGCTGCTGCTAAGTCGCTTCAGTCGTGTCCAACTCTGTGCGACCCCATAGACGGCAGCCCACCAGGCTCCGCCGTCCCTGGGATTCTCCAGGCAAGAACACTGGAGTGGGCTGCCATTTCCTTCTCCAGTGCATGAAAGTGAAAAGTGGAAGTGAAATCGCTCAGGGATGGGAATTTTGGCTTAATAGGAAGCACCCAGGTGGCGCTAGTGGTAAGGAATGTGCCTGCCAATGCAGGAGACTCAAGAGACGCGGATTAAGTCCCTGGATCTGGAAGATCCCCGATGTAGGAAATGGCAACCTGCCCCAGCATTCATGCCCGGAAAATCTCATGGACAGAGGAGCCTGGCAGACTATAGTCATGGGGTCACAGAGTTGGACGTGACTGAGCGCAGGAAGAACCGTTAGAAGGCTCTGATGAGAAACTAAACTTCTTAAGACTAGAGGCTTAAAAACTGTTTTGGGTTATCTGGTTGAACATCAAATGGTTGATGGTTGGTTTGAAATGACTAGAGGGGTCTAGGAGGTAAAACCAAACCTTGACTCAAGAAAATTCTAGTCTGTGAAGATCATTAGTTTCCTGAAAGAGGGGAGGGGGTCATTCAAATGGAAATTAGGTAATTTTTAAACCTTCTAAAAAATAATTTTCTGTTGGAGGTGGTTTTTCAAATGAAACTGTAAACCTCGATGCAGGTTTTACTACTTGTTTACCAGTGAGTAGGATGCTTTTCACTTTCATTTTACACTGAAAAACGTAAAAGTTACTACTATTTTATACCTATTTTAAGACCAACAGTTATACTGAAATTGAATTTTTAAAATTACTCCATGAGCTTCGTTACATAATCTTTCAGAAGAAAGACTTTCTGTTTTCATTGTATGCTTTTAGAGTAAATAAGAATACAGTGCCTTCTATTTGAATCGCCTGTGACTCTTGCCCATCATTTAGCTGGGAAACATAACTGGCGGGTAACTGAAGGCGAAAATAATTAGGGCCGCACATGAAGCAGTGAGATGAGGAGGTAAAACCACCCAGGTGAAGTGAAGATTCCGTAGGGCCCAAGCGTTGCCAGTTTCCAGGAAAGACGATGATGGATATGGAAAGACGATGATGGATATTTGCGTTTCCTTCCCTGTTCTCTTCACCTAGATACCCAGGGGCAGTTTCAACTGTTAGGTAACCCCAAGATCATTTGGAGTCAATGGACACAGGCAGGGGTCATGTCACATGCCCCCTAAACATGAGCCTTACCAGACTGCCTTTCCCATCTGGAACAAAGCTTTGGGGTAACATGGCCCCCCACCAGGAAGGCATTTCTGCTTTGACGTCTTCCAGATGCCAAGAACTGAAGCTGAGCTGAGCTTGCTGGCTTATCAAATTCCTATGTGATAGAAGAGCTCCCTTGATTTACCAGGTTTCATCAGGCAGAGAAAAGACTTAGCAGTTTGCATCCTTCTTCAGGAGAAATCTAGGCACTGAATCTGAATAATATAAATGACGATAGAACCAGATGTGAGATTCACCCTTCTTCCTACTGGGGAAGTACCACATCCAGTTGGCCAGACTCCTTTGGATAGAGCTGTAGAAAAGTGACTGTTTTAGAGAATGTAATAAAACATACACTCCTGTGTGTCCATGTGAAATGTCATGTCTTTTCTGGTTCACTTCAGAGAAACAACAGCCAGTATGAAAGGAGCAGGAAGATATTTAAAATGGATAACCAACAAGGACCAACTGTATCACACACGGAACTCTACTCAGTACGCTGTGCAGCCTGACTGGGAGGAGACTTTGGGGGAGATGCATATATACGTGTGGCGGAGTCCCTTTGCTGTCCACCTGCAACTCTCACAGTATTGTTAACTATACTCCAGTATAATCTTTAAAAAAAATTTTTTTAATGAAAGGAGCAGGAGAGTTGAACTCTTCATTCAGAAACCTTTATTGAAGCCCTGGCTGACCAGCCATGTGACTTTGGGGAAATCCCTTCACCTTTCTGGGCTGCACCTCATTTGGCTTCCTTGTCTGTAAAATGGATGAGGATTGAGTCAGGGAAACAGAAACTATGCCAGGTGTTTCAAACAGAGCGGGTGTAAGACAGGGAATTGGTTAAACAGGTGTTGGAAAACTGAAAGAACAGGAAGTGGAAGGAGACTCAAGCCAGTGATGAATGACGGCAGGTTGCGGCTCCCACTCCCAGGGCTGGAGGGATAAAAGTGGCCTCTGAGCATAGGAGGGGCTGCATCAGGGAGGAGACCACCACTTCCAGACACCCCACCAGGGAAGGAAAGAAAATGGCAAGAAGCAGGAACCACAACTGCTTTCCTCCTACCTCCTCCTCCTACCTCTCATCTCCCACCAGTGCCCCTACGGGCAGAATAAGCCACCTTACAAAGGAGCCTGGTTTAAAAACAAGCTTAAAGAGAAAGTTTAAAAACTAATCTAGCTTCATGGGAGGGGGCTTTGGCATTGGGAGATTGTGTTCACCTATGGCTGATTCGTGTCAATGTATAGCAAAACAAATACAGTATTGTAATTTTAAAAAAAATAAAATAAAATAAAAACTAATCTAGCTTCAGCGTTAGAGAAGGAAACATAAAGAGAATGGCCGTGATTGTGATCCATAGGAGAGTTGCTAAGAGAGTAAATCCTAGAAATTCTCATCATAAGGAGAATCTTTCTTTTTATTGCATCTTATATGAGAAGAGGATGTGTTAATTGCTCGGTCATGTCCAACTCTTTGTGACCCATGGACAGCAACCTACCGGACTCCTCTGTCCACGGAATTCTCCAGGCAAGAATACTGGAGTGGGTAGCCATCCCTTTCTCCAGGGGCTCTTTTTCACCCAGGGATCAAACCTGGGTCTCCTGCAATGGAGGCAGATTCGTCACCATCTTACCCACCAGGGAAGCACAAGAAGATGATGTTAGCTGAAACTACTGTGGTCATATGTCCACAGTATATGTCCATCCAACCAGCACACTGTACACCTCAAACTTATACAGGGATGTATGGCAATTGTTTCTCAATACAAGTAAGGAAAAAGCAAAAGAAGAGTGGATGTGAGTCTGAAAGACAATAGGAAATAATCAGCATATGAGTTTATAATGTCAGACTAAAATTAAGTGATAGAAATCAAAGTTAGTAGTTTGCTTAGAACTACTGAGATGGTCCCGTTACGTTTGTATTGAAGTAATACCACTAGGACTTCCCCACAGTCCTGTGGTTAAGGCTTTGCCTTCCAATGCAAGCGGTGCAGGTTTGATCCCTGATCAGGAAGCCAAGATCCCACATGCCTCACGGCCAAAAAACCAAAAACATAAAACAGAAGCAATAGTATAATAAATTCAATAAAGACTTTAAAAATGGTCCACATCAAAAAAAAAATCTTTAAATAAGTAGACAACTACTTCAGTTCATAGATAGGTAGGGATGGATACATAGATTTGTTTCTGATATAGACAGTTTCTGAATAATTTTTTGTTGAAGTTTTTGAGATTAAAAAGCTTGTCTTAGTTCATTATTTAGGAAAACTACAAGATGTATTCAATACATTTCTGCAGACCCTTGCAGAAGAAGTCATAGCAGCAGCATGGATTACTATAGGATTCTTCCTCGAGAGTTCCTGGGAATTAATTTTAGAGTCTGGATCTGTGAACTGACTCAAATGTGGGATCATGACCCTCTCATGGAGACTCAAGCAGGGCTCTGTCCACTTAACCTACATGATCTTCTTTTCTTTTTCACCAATCAAAAAGTTTCTTCGTGGGCTGACTGTATTTCAGTCCAAGATACCCATAACCCCGAGAGTCACTTGACCTACACTGCTGATCCCAGTAGCTGTGCTCCTAAACCCTTGGAGTTTCACTCAGATGGATTTCACTGGCTCAACCCTTGGATGACATCACCCCCGCCCCCCGAGATCACCATTTCAACAGCTGGGCATAGACAGCAAGTGCGTGTTTATAGGGCCAGATCACGGGCTTTTGACCTATGTCATTGCCTAGGGTCCCATGCTCAGAACGACCTTGTCATCCTCTTTTCAGATTTTTTTAAATTTGGATCTTAGCTGTATGATGCAGGCTCTTCACTGCCATGTGTGGAATCTTTGTCGCCACATGTGGGATCTTTAGTTATGGCATGAAAGTTGTGACATACTGAATCGAGGTCCCTGACCAGGGATTGAACCTGAGCCTCCTGCATTGGGAGTGTGGAGTCTTAACCACTGAACCTCCAAGGAAGTCCCACCATGTCATCCATCATCTTGAAGTTCTCAACCTCCAAACAGCAAGACCGTGCTTCCACTTTGCACTCTGCCCTGCAAGTCTGATAGCCAGTCCTGGGCTGGAAGGACAGGTGTGATTAGAGGCCCAGGAAAGGCCTGACTGAGAAAATGGCATTTGAAGAATGAGTCAGGCCTTTCTTATTGTGATGAACTTCAGCTCAGCGTTCAAGAGGTCATTCTCTTCTAGGAAGGCTATGCGGATACCCTTAGCGATTACTACCCTAGCTTGGTCCTGCCTTAGCAAGCTGCAAATAGCTTGTTACATACTTACATTACATTCTAGACATTTGTACTGAACATCTGTCTCTGGTCAGTGAAATGTTAGCTTTTGGAGAAGTTCAGTTCAGTTCAGTCGCTCAGTCGTGTCCGACTCTTCGTAACCCCATGAATCGCAGCACGCCAGGCCTCCCTGTTCATTACCATCTCTCGGAGTTCACTCAGATTCACATCCATTGAGTCCGTGATGCCATCCAGCCATCTTAACCTCGGTCATCCCCTTCTCCTCCTGCCCCCAACCCCTTCCATTATCAGAGTCTTTTCCAGTGAGTCAACTCTTCTCATGAGGTAGCCAAAGTACTGGAGTTTCAGCTTTAGCATCACTCCTTCCGAAGAAATCCCAGGGCTGATCTCCTTCAGAATGGACTGGTTGGATCTCCTTGCAGTCCAAGGGACTCTCAAGAGTCTTTTCCAACACCACAGTTCAAAAGCATCAATTCTTCGGCACTCAGTCTTCTTCACAGTCCAACTCTCACATCCATACATGACCATAGGAAAAACCATAGACTTGACTAGACGGACCTTAGTTGGCAAAGTAATGTCTCTGCTTTTGAATATACTATCTGGGTTGGTCATAACTTTTCTTCCAAGGAGTAAGCGTCTTCTAATTTCATGGCTGCCGTCACCATCTGCAGTGATTTTGGAGCCCCCAAAATAAAGTCTAACACTGTTTCCACTGTTTCCCCATCTATTTCCCATGAAGTGATGGGACCAGATGCCATGATCTTCATTTTCTGAATGTTGAGCTTTAAGCCAACTTTTTTCACTCTCCTCTTTCACCTTCATCAAGAGGCCCTTTTTGGAGAAGGATACTATATATTATTCATTTTTGTACTAACAGCAATAATAATTGCTGTTACTCAATGCTAGAAGCTGATCCATAGGTTTTACTACAAGGCAGGCACTGTTGGTCTTACAGTTGGAGAGAAACTGAAGCATATAACAATTAAGTAAGCAGTTCAAGTTACCTGGTACATTGTAGAACTGGGATTTGGATTGAAAGACAGCTGGTACCCTCAGATGTCATGCAGTGCATAGTCAGTGCCCACTGTGTGGTCAGTAAATGAATGAATGAGTAAACAAAAACCAGTCAATGATTAAATGATCAGATAGAGTCTCAGGGACAGATTTACAAACAGGAGAGGAACTTTATATTGTGTCTGGAAACCCCAATTCAAGTCTGCACAGGAGAGAAAAGATGCTTAATTTCACGCTTGTAAGCTACATTCACTAATAGATTTTTAAAAACCCACCATATAAAATTATATACTTGTAGATATAAATCAACTTGCTTTAGTTTTTGTATTGTTACTTTAGGAATGGGAAGATTGATTTCTCTGGCTCTATCATTCACTAAAATTAATATTAAAATAACCAGAAGTTCTGTTGAAATAGTGAGGTTAATTTAACAAGCACATCCTGAATGTAGTATGCTTGTATAGCATGCTGCTTTGGGGAGACACATGTGATAATATGGATATTAATTTTAGAAAATTAAGATTAGAAGCAATGCTTCATCTCTAAATCAGTCTTCAGCCTGCAGAACAGGATGCAGCGTGGTGCGGGGGTGGAAAGGAGGAGTGAGTTGTCATCAGTGTTGTTCTCTTTATTTGACAAGTGCCTTGCTGTACAAATACAACCCAAGTCAGTGTTTTCAAAAACCGATTGGCAAAGCTTTGCTGCCTTCTCTTCCCTGTTCCGGGAGAGGAGGAGAGATCTAGCTTCACTGGGATGTAATGTTGCTCAAGATAAGAGTCCATGTTTTGTGAGGCTGGGATTATGGAACCTTGGGCACGTGCCACCCCTCTCCTGGGGTGCAGTCCTCAGATCTCCTGACCCATCTGATCAGCCTTGGGCAGATCAGTGCTGCCACCGTGACTGTATACTGCCAACAGCAGCTGAGGGGGGACATCTGTGGTGGTCCAATGGTTAGGCCTCCACCTTCCAATTCAGGGGGTGAGGAACTAAGATTGGGGAACTAAGATCACACATGCTAGAGAGTGCAGCCAAAAGCTTTTTAAAACTTGGAAAATTAAAAGAAAACTAAAAGAACCATCAGAGGAGACCTTCATCACATGGCTTGAGTATGGAATGCTGTTCATGTCTCATAAAAACTCCCAAACCCTATTTTTAGTTTATGCCTGCCTGATCCCTATAATAGTCCAGAGCAATGAAATTGTTGAGAAGTTTCCTTTCACCAGCTCTGTCCAGTAGCACACAGGGCACATTCTCAGAGGATGAACCCCCAGTCCTACTACCAGCCCCTGAGCGTCCCCTCTGCTCCCTACGTTTTCATCACTTCATCTTCCTTTCTTCTCCAGCAGAGAGACTGTACATCAGAACCCTGGGGGAACAAAGGGTGGAGGCTCATGGCTTCAGTGGGTTACATTTTCAACCCACGAATGGCACATCGATGCACACCACAGGGTGCCACTCTGCTGGTCCAACCTTGTTTCTTTCAGACCCAAAACCCAAAAGTCAGTGCCACTTGCCTCGTGTGTGCTGCTGACTGAGGTCACAGCCTCCTTGGGAGTAACCAGAGAGCAAGGCAAGGTTATTTGCTGACCTCTCGTGGACCTCGGTCCCACAGGGCACACTCCATTGTGCCCAGTGTGTGAGCCAGTCTCATCTGTAGCACAATGCATATTGCACACTATGTGATGAAAAAAATACTCTTCAAAACAATCCAACAGCCAAGGGGGACTTCCCTGGCAGTCCAGTGGTAAACACTCTGCACTTCCACTGCAAGCGACGTGGGTTCCAGCCCTGGGTGGGGAACTAGGATCCCACATGCCTGAGGCACGGCCAAAAAAAAAATTTTTTTAAATGATCCAACCTAAATATTACTTTCATAATGCGAGACTGTTATCCCAGGTGCCCCTAATACTGTATTTTGCATCTGTTCATCGTTCCTTTAGACCATTCCTGATAGTAATTTTGAGACTAGATATGTCTGCTTCCCTTAGAGCAGTGGAGCACAGCTCCATTAACACCAGTGAGCTGGGACTGGCTTGCTATTTCTCATTACTTCATCCCATTGTAACTTGGTGATCATTACCTTTTTAAATAACATTTTTATGGGTCATTAGTTTTGTGTGTGATTCTCCACCTCCTACCCCCATCTTATTTTCCCCATTATCAGAGCCTTATCTGTTACAAACAGAATGTAAATAACAGTGCAGGCTTGTGGCCCCAGTTTCATAAACATCCAGCTTCACATTGGTACCTGGATATTTGTCATCAGTACCTGGATATTTGTTTTCTGAGGACAAAGTGAGGTGAAATAATTCCTGAAAATGGAAAGACAGTGCAAGCTACTCAAGATGGGGGATAAACCAATACTGAGAAAGCCTCTGCCTGTTTTAACAGTGGCCTACATGCACCAGAGATGGGCTCCTGGGAGGGATGGGTGTTGCAGTTCAGAAGGTACCCATTGTATCAAAGCAACCCTTGACCCAGATCAGACCTGTATGTGCATGTACCATGCAAAGTTGCTTCTGTCATGTCCAACTCTGTGTGACCCTATGGACTGTAGCCCACTAGGCTCCTCTGTCCATGGGATTCTCCAGGCAAGAATCCTGGAGTGGGTTGCTATACCTTGCTCCAGGGGATCTTCCTGACCCAGGTATAGAACCCAGGTCTCTTATGCCTCCCACATTGGCAAGAGGGTTCCTTACCTCTAGCACCACCTGGGAAGCCTAGATCCGACCCCGTTGGAGGCAATTCAGTGCACTCCAGGTGTCCTGATTACACGTGTTCAGGGGACCATATGGACCTCAGCCATCTCCTCTCCTCTACTGGTCAGGATTTCTCAGCTGACAGCTCATCATGTCAACTGTTAAAACAGGCAGAGGCTTTCTCAGTATTGGTTTATTCCCCATCTTGAGTAGCTTGCACTGTGTTTCCACTTTCAGGAATCATTTCACCTCACATTGTCCTCAGATATCCATACCTCACGTCAAATATCCATGTCAACTCTTGTGACAGCCCTTCCATTCTTTTTTGTTGTTGTTTTTGGTTTGGGGGTTTTGGTTTTGGCTACACTGGGTCAGTTGTGGCATGCTGGATCTTTAGTTGCAGCATGCGAACTCTTAAGTTGTAGCATGTGGAAACTAGTTTCCTGACCAGGGATTGAATCCAGGCCCCCTGCATTGGGGAGCTCAGAATCTTGGCCACTGGACACTCAGCCCTCTCCGTGTTAACATGGTTACTTAAAATTAACTTACTGTTCATATATCTCTTCTCCAAAGCTAAATCATGAGTTTATTAAGGACAGTGCTGAGTCTTAGACTTAACCATTCCTCATAGCACTAGTTGGAATCCCAGCTCTCCACTTATGAGCTCTATGACCTTGGATGCATTCCTTCATCTTGCTTTTCAGTTTCCTTGGCTACAAAAGCATGGCAATCCTGCCTGCCTTGCAGTACGTTAGGAGAACCAGCTAGAATGGTGCTAGGCAGTAACAGGAGCTTGGTGAATAGTAATCGATTCATTAGACAAAACCCTGCACACAGAAGCTGAACAAAATGTAGCAGAATTGAATATAACAAAACATGATTTAACCTCATGAGAGGGAAGAGCTAATCATGGTTGCTTAAGATTTCGTGGTGAGGACACCAGTTCCTCTGACCTGGGCTTGAATGACAGTTTACAACCCTGTTTTTATTCTTGACTTGAGCATGTGACCATCATTTCAAGCTCGTCATGTCTCCTGAACCCAAAAGGATTGGTGAACTGATTTGGGATGTGGAGACTGTGCTTATTGGCATCCTTGGTCCCACTCCTACATTTAAGGAACAGCCTGGCCCTAAGTGAAGAGCTTCCTGCAGCTCCTTGCTGCCCTGAGGCAGGTGGTGACTCCCAGGACTGATCTAGTGACACCCATGGATGTCTCTTAGCCTCTTTAGGAATTTTCTTTAACACAGTCATAATGGGGGCAGTGGTGCAGCTTACTGAGACCACATCAACATTTTAAAAAAATGGGGATGAGAGTGTAAGGAGCGCTGTATGAAAAAATAAATAAATAGCATTGAGATGAGTTTCCCAGATTTCCCATATAATGAGCGCATCTGCCAAAACTCAAGATGTGTATTATGTACTCTGCAACTGGAAGATTGCCTTGAGGGGGAGCAGAGGATGCTTCCTGATGAAGGAATCAAATCTGTCTTGATTCTGCCACTTTCTCTTTGTGGTGGAGCCACGTTACAATGAAGAAATGGGTCCTGTGACATTCTCTGCAACCTTCTTTAGTTTCTTATCAATATGCACTTCCTTATCTTACACCCCCTTTTAAAGGTTCCTGGGAGAAAAGTACATAAAACAGACATCTGCTGAATCTGTTGCCATGTCAACTTAGTAGAACAAACGTGGTCAGATGTGCTCCCTTTCCATATGGGTACTAGGGGTGAGTGAGTGAGTGAAAGTCACTCAGTCGTGTCCAACTCTTTGTGATACTGTGGACTATACAGTCCACGGAATTCTCCAGGCCAGAATACTGGAGCCTTTCCCTTCTCCAGGGATCTTCCCAACCTAAGGGTCGAACCCAGGTCTCCCACTTTGCAGGCGGATTCTTTACCAACTGAGCTACAGGGAAGCCCACAGGTACTAGAGCACACAGCAAATAAGCACCCCCACTCACTATGGATTAGTTAATTGGTGTAGTTTGTTGGTTGACACAATGCCTTTCTCCCAAAAGTAATATCTGAGATCAAACTTACCAAACAAACTGTGTTGTCACTTTCTTGACTCTGTAGTTTTATGTTAGGGGCTCAGTTGAACTTCTGACATATTCAGTACTATACCAGCTTTTATCAGATATTTAGAGACTCTAGTTAGAGTCACAAAGAGAAATGAAAAAGCCCCTGATCTGAAGAAACTTTGCTGTCCACTGGTTCAGTCAGTTCAGTTCAGTCGCTCAGTCGTGTCCAACTCTTTGCGACCCCACGAATCGCAGCACGCCAGGCCTCCCTGTCCATCACCAACTCCCGGGGTTCAGTCAGACTCATGTCCATCGAGTAAGTGATGCCATCCAGCCATCTCATCCTCGGTTATCCCCTTCTCCCCCTGCCCCCAATCCCTCCCAGCATCAGAGTCTTTTCCAATGAGTCAGCTCTTCGCATGAGGTGGCCAAAGTACTGGAGTTTCAGCTTTAGCATCATTCCTTCCAAAGAAATCCCAGGGCTGATCTCCTTCAGAATGGACTGGTTGGATCTCCTTGCAGTCCAAGGGACCCTCAAGAGTCTTCTCCAACACCACAGTTCAAAAGCATCAATTCTTCAGCGCTCAGCTTTCTTCACAGTCCAACTCTCACATCCATACATGACCACTGGAAAAAACCATGGCCTTGACTGGTAGAAGACACAATTAAGTACAATAAAAGGGAGATGGCAGTGATTGCCTTTGTAGAACTATAATGTAGGTCTTGCAGTCATGTGTTTTTGTGGTAAGTTTTATTGAAAGTACTTTAAAAAATATTACCAATTCCAGTCATCTCTGTATCTAAGAAACTTATCGTACTAGGCATTCCCTTAGAATGCAGTGATACAGGGACTTCCCTGGTGGTCCAGTGACTGAGACTCCAAGCACCCAGTGCAGGGGGCCTGGGCTAAATTCCTGGTCTGGGAACTGGATCCCACATTGCTGAAACTAAAGAGCCCATATGCCACAACTAAGACCTGGTGTAGCCAAATAAATTTCAAAAAGACAAGGTGCAATGCTGTAAAATCAGTGCTGCCTTGGGGAAGACAGTATTTCCTTACTCCGGCCATGGGGACTAAGAGGACGCTGTCATTCGATCTCTAGGAGGTCTGCAGAGGGCTCCCAGAGGAGCGATGTCTGAGCTGAAGTTTGAACAACAGTTTCAGGTCCTCACAAGAGCCTGGGCTACGCTGAATTCTGCTCCTGTAGCAGTCATTTCCAAGCCTGATGGTTTATCTTGCTCCACGTTTATTCCCCTAGCAGAGCTTTTTTTTAATCACTGCTACTATAGCTTCCAGCAAGGACCCCATGACCACTGCTTTCATTTGTTTTGTACATGTGATTCATGAATGTGCCTCCCTTCCCTTCCTTATGGGGTCAGCAGTGCTTGCAAGAACTTAGAGGATGCATGGGTTTGTGTATAGTGTAAGGGCAAAGAGTTGGACACGACTGAGCAACTGAACACACACACAAGGAAGCCTGCCCTGACCACCAGGGGGTTTCATCCACTTCCATCTGAAAAAACAACTGGCCTTAGGCAACGTATTTCTAACTAAGTCATTCTGCATGTTTGTGTGCATGCACGCATGCCCATGTACACATGCTGTGCATAAATAGCACATTCCCAATCTGTGTAAAATGAAATGGATGAGCAGCACATGACAGTAGGCTCAGCCCCTGAAGATTTACCAGGAAAGAAGACAGCTGTGTGGCAGAGCTGCTGCTTATAATTAGGGAAAGAATTGCCCATGTCCCGTACCATTCAGCAGCTTCAACCATTTAAATGACAGCCAGTTTGTTTAGTTTTTAACACCTTCCACGCCCGCACCCCCACTCCCCCTCCAACCCCATTTTATGGGCCAAGAGTTAATTTCTTGTTGAGAACACTGCTAAGGACTGTCATCTCTGGTATCACTGTTAAGATGGGATATGACATGATGGCTGGCAAATCTCAACTAGAAACCATGATGAGTGAGCAAAAAAATAGGAATTGCTTTTAATGTCTCTTTTTAACTTTGTAAGTGAGCAAAAACTATTTTCAAAGCCCCATGGACTTTCCGGTTTTTAACAGGGCCATATTGCCGGTTTTGCAGTTGACAAGAAAATTATAACGCTTTCTTTGGCTCGAGCGAGCTGTAAGAAGCATCGCAGCACTCCTGATGTACAATGGCTTTCAACAGGATGGATGGGGAGAGAAATTAATAGGCGTCCCATTGTTACCGTGCATTTTTTGCCAGGATATTTCATTAGTGTAAACACTGAACCCGTTGTCATCTTGTTTAGCCACTTGACCCTGGTGATTTTCAGTTCTGTGTATCGTGATGAGTTGAGCACTGGCGTGCACGAGACAGGCCCTAATTATTGGGAGCCGAATCATTGCTGACCCAGGACGAGATTAACTGCTCCTTTGCAGTCTTTATCCTGGGACATTAGCGCTGTCTGGTTATCTTGCTTCAGTTGAGAGATTCGGGACAATAGCAGTGCTGACGGTAATGGTTGGCGATTTCCCTGTTTGTTTTGCAGGTCACAGCCAGGGGGTTTGGGCCGCTGTTGCAGTTCGCCTACACCGCCAAGCTGTTACTCAGCAGAGAAAACATCCGCGAGGTCATCCGCTGTGCCGAGTTTCTGCGCATGCACAACCTGGAGGACTCCTGCTTCAGCTTCCTGCAGACCCAGCTCCTGAACAGCGAGGATGGCCTCTTCGTGTGCCGGAAGGATGCTGCGTGCCAGCGCCCGCACGAGGACCCCGAGGACAGCGCGGGAGAGGAGGAGGACGAAGAGGAGGAGACGATGGATTCAGATACGGCCAAGATGGCTTGCCCTAGGGACCAGATGCTTCCAGACCCCATCAGCTTTGAGGCCACCACCATCCCAGTGGCAGAGAAGGAAGAAGTTTTGTTGCCCGAGTCCGACGTGCCCGCGGACACCAAGGAGAGCTCGGCCAAGGACGCGTTAACGCAGTACCCCAGATACAAGAAATACCAGCTTGCATGTACCAAGAATGTCTATAACGCATCATCACACAGTACCTCAGGTTTTGCAAGCACATTCAGTGAAGATCACTCTGGCACCAGCCTCAAACCAGGGCTTGCCATGGGGCAGATTAAAAGTGAGCCGCCCAGCGAGGAGAACGAAGAAGAGAGCATCACGCTCTGCCTGTCCGGGAGATGAGCCTGACGTCAAAGACCGAGCGGGCGACGTGGAAATGGACCGGAAACAGCCCAGCCCCGCCCCCGCCTCCGCCCCCGCGCCCCCTACCGGGGCCGCCTGCCTGGAGAGGTCCAGGGGCGCGCCCTCCCCGTCCTGCTTAAGGTCTCTGTTCAGCATAACAAAAGTGTGGAGTCGTCCGGCTTGCCCGGCACCTCTCAGCAGCACTTTGCCAGGAGTTCAGCGTGCCCTTTTGACAAGGGGATCACTCAGGGTGACCTTAAAACTGACTATGCCCCTTTCCCGGGAATTACGGACAGCCCCACATGGGCCAGAAGGACTCGTCCAGCTTCACCATGGGGTCGCCCCTCAAGGGGCCTGGCTTGGAGGCTCTCTGTAAACAGGAAGGAGAGCTGGACCGGAGAAGCGTCATCTTCTCCTCCAGCGCCTGTGACCAAGTGAGCACCGCGGTGCACTCGTATTCTGGGGTAAGCGCTCTGGACAAAGACCTCTCCGAGCCGGGTGCCAAAGGGCCTGTGGGTGGGGGCCGGCCAGTCCCTCCCCAGCTCACAGGCCTACCCTCACGGTGGGCTGATGGCGGACCACTTGCCAGGAAGGATGCGGCCCAACACTAGCTGCCCGGTGCCAATCAAAGTGTGCCCTCGCTCGCCCCCGTTGGAGACCAGGACAAGGACTTCCAGCTCGTGCTCCTCCTACTCCTACGCAGAGGATGGGAGTGGGGGCTCGCCCTGCAGCCTCCCTCTCTGCGAGTTCTCCTCCTCGCCCTGTTCCCAGGGAGCCAGATTCCTTGCCACAGAACATCAGGAACCAGGCCTGATGGGAGACGGAATGTACAACCAAGTCCGACCCCAGATTAAATGTGAGCAGTCTTACGGAACCAACTCCAGCGACGAATCCGGATCGTTTTCGGAAGCAGACAGTGAGTCGTGTCCTGTGCAGGACAGGGGCCAGGAGGTAGGGAACCCGCATAAATTCAAGCATGTGATCCACCCTCAGTCCTTTATCTGGACTCCCCCTGCCCCCCACCACTGCCAGATTGTTCTTGTTTGCCAAGATTAAAGCTTTACAGTTAAGGGACCGCCTCCCCCATCCTCCCCTGGTGGCTCAGTTGGTAAAGAATCTGCCTGCAATGCAGGAGACTGCCCACAGTTCAAGAGACCTGGGTTCGAACCCTGTGTGGTGAAGATCCCCCTGGAGAAGGAAATGGCAACCCACTCCAGTATTCTTGCCTTGGGAAATCCCATGGGCAGAGGAGCTTGGCAGGCCATAGTCCATGGTGTCACAGTCAGACACAACTGAGCAACTAAATCAAACACCCGCCCCCGCCCCCCATCCACAGAGGCAGAATGCTTCAAGGTGATTCAGAATTAACCATTTTGCTCCAGACAGCACTTGAAATTTGATCGAGATTTCAGTCCTCAGAAAGCAGAGGCAAAGAGCTTAGTGGGAAAAAGTGATGCCTGAAAGTGTGCGCTGGTACTTCAGATCCACCCCCCACCCCCGTCTGCTCTGAAAGAATGCCATACCTGTCACCTTCATTCTTGCCCATCGCTTCTTCAATGAGAAGAAAAATATAATTGCTTTTAAAATTGACTGATTGAAACTGGAGAGATTCACAGTAAGCCCATGCTTTCCCAGCACCTTTAAGTTTCCTTGTCAACAGGGACCCTGGAGTCATCCCTTGTCCATTGTGAATGCAGGTGATGGACAGCTCACCATCCATCCTGGCCCCAGTATCACTGAGGAAGCACCTTTGTCGGTCGCATCTAACCGAATCATGGGTCATTGCCCAAGGGCCCCACAAACGGTGAGAGTCGTTTTAAGGAGCAGTGGGGTTGAGTAGCAGTTCTTATCCACACTAAAAGTGAAGTGCTTTCTAGGTAAAAATTCCCAAAGGTTCCATCCATATCTTCCCACTGCTGGGAGAGGAAGCAGGTGCAACGCCAGCCACATCGTGAGCGAGACTCACATGGCCATGGAGGGAAAAGAATGGACACCGCAGGTGATCCCCCTTCCCTTGTAACACGAGAAGCTCCCAGGAAGAGCTGAGGGTGTCTGTGTCACGATCTGGTAGTGACTGCCAGGGACCCCACGTGAGACTGCCACCTGTGTCTCAGAGCAAGCCCAGTGCCAAGCCCCTCCTGAGAACTGCATCTCTGAAAAACACAGGCAGAAATGAAGCGTGATTCTCATTAGGCCAGTGCACTTCATCCACTTCTGCGCTCCCTGGATATTAGCCTCTAGTAAAGCAGGGACGTTAACCCAACCAGACAGCAGAAATGCCACACGGGGTGAGCTGGCTTTTCACAGAGCCACGTGCAGTTTATTCAGCCCTCTGTGAGGTTGGCAAGAAACACATGAAGGGTTTCGATTGGGCATGTTTTGCAAACAGCTTCCAAAGCTCCCCGTACCAACTACAGACATGCCCTGTGGTCACTTCCTCGCTTTCTACATAGCCTGGTCCCCACTCCTCCGTTACTGCCTAGCAGAAATGGAAAGAGAAATATACTGAAGGATTTCCTTTAGCTAAGAGACAATAAAAGGAAATTTGAATGGGAAACTGTTTGAGTACATTGTATCCCTAGGGGTTTGGAATGTAGGGTTGGGCTCAGTGTCCCAAGCCAGAATCACATCTGGGTCCATCACCTGAGAAGGTGGAGGTTTGGTTGAGAACAGTTAAAGTTTGTGTTCTCTCTCTCTCTTCACTCATTTCTTTCTCTCTGATCACAACTTGTAGGAGGTTTTCTTTTCTTTCCCCTGAAATTATTCATGAGCATTCCTGATTCAGAAGCCCAGTCACTGAGTCCATTGACATAATGATTTCTCTAAGGATACATATCTCATGAAAAAGACAAATGTCTCTCAGTCTTTCTTTCTTTCTTTTTGTCTCTCTCTTAAGAGGAGCCCCACCATTAACTAAAAGGGTGTGTGTTCATGACAGCTGCATATGTCCAAGGACCTGTCAGTTTCAGAAAAACCTCCTTTTGTCTCTCTTACATCCCCAAAGAGAACTTAGTGAATTCTTGAAACTGAATGCCACCAACAAGGGCACAGGTATCTTTCTTGTGTTGAGGCCTTATCACTTGTCTGCCTTAGAACTTTGCAGGGTTTGTGTTGTTTTGGCTTCACTGAGTCTTAGATGTGGCATGTGGGATCTTCATCATTGCAGTAGACGAACTTCTCTCTGGTTGAGGCGAACAGGCTCAGTTGCCCCGAGGCATGTGGGGTTTGATTCGCCAACCAGGACTTGAACCCAATTTCCCTGCATCAGAAGGTGGATTCCTAACCACTGGACCATCAGAGAAGTCCCTAGAACTTTTCAGTTTTAAATGAATCAGTGAAATGGAGGAATTATTCAGCCTACACAGTAGTCATGAACAGCACTAGTCTCCCTCAAAAAATATACACTATTTTCAAAAATATTTTTATTTTCACTTTAAAAAAATGAATCTATTCTTTATATTCCTAAACAGTCTCGAAAGGAATTTTCCGCATTTCTATGCCATTTCAAGAGTCACATTTAGCCCCTCTCAGTAGTACATTTTGGGTAGAATTGCTATAGTAAAGTTAAGGTTTTCCCAACTTGACCATTTCATTTTCCTAAAGTAGTAGAGATTAGGTTTTCCAAGAACTGTCCCAGGGACTGAGTATGACTGCTTCTCTTTGAGCTAATTATTTGCTTTGGGGGTTTCTTTGACCCCAGTGGAAGTGTGGTCTCCAGCGATAACACTAAAAGCAAACCCTTCACAAAGTGAATCATACATGATTCAGAAGCCAGGATCTCTTGGGCTGATTCTGCCCTGACCTGCTCTTATGTAAGGTTCCAGGTAACTTCTTTTCCAAGTGAACAGAATATTCTGATTTCTAGTTATACTCTCGTTACCCTCCCATCTCATCAACGTTGACTTCTCATCCTAAGTATTCCCCAGCTTTGAGGAAAGTTTAAATAAGCACAATATTGTCCTTTATCAACAACCATTTTTTTGAAGTTCCTTTTTAAAAATAATCAAGCAGAACATACCAAGCCCGTAATGTACCAAATTTATCAGGCTTTCTCTGTGCCTATAATAATATATAAACATATTCACATGTATATTGGTTTGGGTTTTATTTTAATAGCATTTAGAATAACCTGGTGGGCTACAGTCCATGAGGTTGCCAAGAGTTGGACACGACTGAGTGACTAAGCACAGCACAACACACATTTAATTACTAAGCAACTTGCTTTCTGCACATAGCTGTCTACTGTGTACATGCCTCTAGGTCAATTGTGTAGGGTTAACACAAGCTTCTTTAATATCCTTGGTTCCTGTACATCACAGCTGACTCAGTGATCACCTATCAGCAGACATTTCCATTCCCTGTATTTCCCTCTTACAAACATTGCTGCAATAAACATTCTTGTGAACATATTTATTTAGTGGTGGTACTTTTATTTTTGTGAGTTAAAGTTCCATAAGTGGGCTAAAGTTATACTCGTTTGTTAAATACTACCTATTTAATACTTTCTCAAAAGGTGGTAGCAATCACACATCCTCCAGCAAAATTTACAAGTGTGTCCATTGCCCCCTGTTCTTGCCAATAGTAGTGGTCACCAGTCCTTTTACATTTGCCAATCTGATGGACAAAACAGGATGACTTCTAATGCAGTTGACATTTTTCTTATATGTATTCATCATTTGTATTTTCTTTCTTGGACTTGCCATTTGTCCATTTGTGTGTGTGTGTGGTGTTTGACTTTAATGAGTTTACAGAATCCTTAATTTAAGAATATTAATCCTTTCTTGCACATGTTGCCTGTATATTCTCTTAGTCTGTTTTTTTAAAACTAAATTTTTGGTCTTTGTTTATCATGAAATAAAAATTGTTCATATATATGGAGATTTGCAGGAGACTCAGGTTCGATCCCAAGGACAGAGGCGCCTGGGGAGACTGCTGACTCTGGGGTCGCAGAGTCGGACACGACTGAAGTGACTTAGCAACAGCAGCAGGTTCGATTCCTGGGTAGGAAGATGCCCTGGAGAAGGAAATGGCAACCTACTCCAGTGTTCTTGCCTTGAAAATCCCATGGACAGAGGAGCCTGGTGGGCTACAGTCCATAAGGTCGCAAAGAGTTGGACACAACTGAGCAATTGAGCACAAACACAAATCTTGAAAAATAATTATGCTTGATAATTGTCAAGTCATTTCAGAACCATGACCTTTATCATTAAGTTTCTTGAATTCTTTGTTATTTTTAAAAATTTGTATTTCTCCTAGTCTGTTTCTATAGTATCTTTCTCAATTTAAAAAGTTTAAGTTTTATGTAATCAAGTGATCAGGATGTTTCTTCATGCCTTCATACCTAAAAAGTCAACATGGGAATTTTTTTTTCTTGCTTCCAATTATAAAAAAATGAATAGGTCATAGTAAGTGAAAAAAGTAACAAACAGTATACGTAACATGGTCCTAGTTTACTTTATAAATATATTATAAACAATAAGAGCAGTATAGATAATAAGATGAAATGGAAGGCAAACTTGGAGAGAGGGAATATAGGGAAAGATTTATTTCTGTGTATTCCTATAATGTTTGATTTCTGTGTACGTTTATCACACAGGTTTTTTTTTAATTGAAATACAATTGATATACCATAAAAATCACTCTGTTAATGTGAACAATTCAGTGGTTTTTAATGATTCATAAAGTTGTATGACCATTACAGTGTCTAATCCCAAAATATTTTCATCACCTCAAAAAAGAAATACAATATCCAGAAGCAATCACTTCTCATTACCCTCTCCCCTCACCCCAAGCTGCTGCTGCTAAGTTGCTTCAGTCGTGTTCAACTCTGTGCGACCCCATAGACGGCAGCCCACCAGGCTCCCCCATCCCTGGGATTCTCCAGGCAAGAACACTGGAGTGGGTTTCTATTTCCTTCTTCAGTGCATGAAAGTGAAAAGTGAAAGTGAAGCTCAGTCGTGTCTGACTCTCAGCAACCCCATGGACTGCAGCCTGCCAGGCTCCTCCATCCATGGGATTTTCCAGGCAAGCATACTGGAGTGGGGTGCCATTGCCTTCTCTGCCTTACCCCAAGAAATTACTAACATACCTTTGTCTCCAGTAGATTTGCCTATTCCAAATGTTTCATTTCAGTAGAATCTAGCCGTGTGGCCTTTTGTGTCTCGCTTCCTCACTTAGCATGTTTTCAGTGCAGCATTGCTGTACAGCGTGATCCAGCATGCTGTCACTGTATCCCTCTGCCACCTTATCGAGTATTTGTTCTCTCCTTTTTATTGCTGAACAATATTCCACTGTATAGATACACTAATTTTGTTGATCTATTCATTGGTTGAGGGATGCTGGGCTGTTTCCATTTGGGGGCTATTATTGATTATGCCATGAAGAGTATTTGTGTTCAGGGTTTTTGTAGACATATATTTTTAATTCTTCTCGTTATATACCAAGGAGTGGAGTTGCTAAATCATATGATAACTCTTAGTTTAGCCTTTTGAGGAACTACTAGGCTGTTTTCCAAGGTAACTGAGCCATTTTATATTCCCACCAGCCTTGTATGAGGAATCCAGTTTCTCCGCACCCTCATCAACATTTGTTATTGTCCTTTTTATAGAGTCGTTCTAGTGGTATAGTACCTCATTGTGGGTTACAGGTTTGCTTTTAGAATTTGAAAATTATTGAAAAGTCACAAGCATGTGCCAAGTAGTAAGAATCTTAGTGAATAGTTTTGTACCACAAGCATTAACTGTAGATTTTAATAAAGAAGCAGCAGGAAGACAGTTTATTTGCATAGTCAAAGGCATTGATTAGTTGGATCTGTTTTATTAACACATTTCATATCAAGAGTGGAAAAAGCATACGAGGGTGCTGCGTGTACATATATGCTTGTGGATGTGTGAGGGCAGGGAGATGTAAGGTCCAGAACAAACACTGAAATGTTATCAAAGAGCCATGTCTGACTCTAACTCTTCCACCCAGATGTTGACTTCCAGACATATGTTGGATATAAAGATTTTACAGTCGTTTTTGTGGCTTGTTGAATCAGAAATCTTTCTAAAAGTAACTATAGTTGGTCTGCTTAATAAAAGGAAAACCATTCTGGGCAGCATGGAAGTCAGCCATATTTCTAATGAAAACAATGTTTTCCTGTTGGCTATAAAGACTGTTAGCATCTGGAACTCCAAAGCATACCTTATGACCAAAAGTGAAACTTTGTGACAAAGAAAGATGGTGGACAAACTGAAACGCTATTGCTGCTACAGCTACTACTCCTATTAGCAACACTTCATAATTATAAGGCAATTCCAACTTTTCAAAGCACTTTCTCCATCTGTTATCCAACTTTTTTCTTCATGGCAACCCTGTAAGCTAAGTAGGACAGATGTTGAATCCCTCTGACTCCCAGATCCTCAAAGAACTTCAGGACAGAGAAGGAAAAGACCTGCCTGGGATCACACGGATCACTAATTGTAGCATTCTAGATGTCCTGTGTTTGTTCCAGAAACTGGACTGCAAGATCAGAGGTTAGAAGGACAGTTGTGTGAGAAGCTTGTCTTTGGCAGAGGAGGTTTTGTCTTTGGCATCTGCCTGGCTCAAAGCCGGCTGTCCCCATTCAAAGAGGACTGGAATCATGAGCCCACAGGGCATCAGATCCCCAGACAGCTCACAGGAATCAGAGGGGCTTTCAAGAGCATTTAGTGTTAGGGACTTTCCTGGAGGTTCAGTGGTTAAGACTGAATGCAGGGGTTGTGGGTTTGACCCCTGGTCAGAGAACTATATCTCACATGCCCCGCAGCACAGTTAGAAACTTTTTTAAAAAAGAGCATAAATGTTACAGGTTTTGGAGAAGTGACTGTGCTGTTAAGATCCTCAGGGTACTGCTGCTGCTGCTGCTGCTAAGTCACTTCAGTCGCGTCCGACTCTGTGCGATCCCATAGATGGCAGCCCACCAGGCTCCCCCATCCCTGGGATTCTCCAGGCAAGAACACTGGAGTGGTTTGCCATTTCCTTCTCCAATGAATGAAAGTGAGAGGGAGGTCACTCAGTCGTGTCTGACTCTTAGGGACCCCATGGACTGCAGCCCACCAGGCTCCTCCATCCTTGGGAGTTTCCAGGCAAGAGTACTGGAGTGGGGTGCCATTGCCTTTTCCCAGCATCCAATTCCTAGAGCTTCTGCTCAGCATCTAATAGTGAAACCAAGAAAGGAGATAGGATTGAAGCTTGACCCCAGGGGCTGGTGCTTCTAGTTGGGATCTCTAGACGAAAGAGGTGCTTCAATATTTGCATCTCTATCCTATCTCTCCAGTAGTCCCATCCAGCACACCAAAGACATCAGGCAAGTGAGATGTGTACTGAAAGGCATGGCGAGGTGAGGTAGCCAGAGTACCGGCTGATCACCAGCCTGTAACAAGCGTGCCAGGTGGCAAAGGTCACAGGGAAGCCCAGGAGAGTTGGTGTTTGGGAATGGGAATTCTTTTCTTCTCTTTGGTCTCATAATTGAATTTGCTGCTAGAAGTTATATTTCTCATACAATTCTTAAATGATATTTTTGTTTCACTGGAAGAGAGGGGATGTTGTTTGGGCGGTAGAACCAGGGTAGGTATTGGCAGGAGAGAGAAAGGGAACAGCTGATTTCTGTCTGGTGAGAAAGAAGTGCCAGCCCCTGGGGTCTAGCTGGCAGCATCCCATGGTGGGGCCCTTAAAGAGGAATATTTAAGCTTCATTCACTGTCCAAATGTCACAGCCTCTTCCCACTTTTTGTCAGCCCTTGGGGCCAGAGGTTACCTGCACGGCAGGGGCCACTCATTTCACCATCGGCTCCAGAGCTGGAGCCCCCAGGAGTGAAATCCCCTCCTCTGGTTAATACTGACCAAGCCCAGAGTGAGTCCCAGGTGAAAACATCCTCCACTGTGGTCTTTAGAGGATGAGACAAGCCCAACATGCTCCTGACACTCAGAGTGAGTCTCCACTGATGAGCCAAGCTGGGGCACCACCTTTCAAAAAGAGACCATGGGCTCCTGGACCCCTTGGGCCCTCACCCTTCTAAACAGCCTGGTCAGCCTTCTGTGCCTCTATGCTGAGCCTCATGCATGACTGGTCACTGAATGGAGCTGCAGGCTGGCCGCTTAACAGGTGATGCTGCTGGTTCGTTGGACTCTGCATCCCGTCACCTCACTATTTATGAGGGTCTGGGGAATGAAAACTGTGTCACCTCCGAGAAGCGAAATCCTGGAGGAATCAGTGGGTGGAGGGACAGTAAATAAGCTGTGAAGCCCTAGTGGGTCTAATTTGGGTTGGAAACGTTTTCTGGAAGAAAGGCAGGAGGGCCTCAGCCTTCTCAGTGTCCAAGGCCAAGTCACTTTAGCTGACTTTTGAGGCCATTAGAGGAATAGGTGGGTGCCTGCCAGCCTGGGGAAGGAACGTTTTCCCAGCCCCTCAGTGGGTCTGTGGCTGACATTTATCTCCAGGGAAGATGCCTGTCAGTTTAGAACTTCCAATCCCTGGGTTGGGAAGATCTCCTGGAGAAGAAATGGCAACCCCTCCAGTCTTCTTGCCTGGAAAATCCCATGGACAGAGGAACCTAGTAGGCTACAGTCCGTGGGATTGCAAAGAGTCGGACACGACTTCACCTGACTTCACCTCACCCTAAAATTAGCGAATAGCTGTGGTAAGGTTTCTGCCACACCTTTCCAAGAACAACGTCAAGGGCTTCCCTTTGGCAGTTGGGGGAAGCCCTCCCTTGCTCGAGGGGTCACAGCACACTTTAGAAAGAGACCAGAGTAGTTGGGGCTGGGGGATTTTTTTTTCACATGGAAGAAAATCTATAGTGGACAATTTTCCTTCAACCTCTGCAAAGCAGCTTGAGTTGCAACAGCTCTGCTGAAAAGTTATATGGCCTTTTGCTTCAAGGACTTTGAAACCAGCATTGTTGATTTTTCCTCTTTCCTGTCAACCTTGGCGCTGTTACCATAGTTTTTTGTGTTTTTTTTTTTTATTGACTGTCTAGAGAATGTTAACTACAGTGGCCCTTGGTATAGAAGGCCTTGTGACTTTCCCTGTGGCCTGAGCCATAGGTATATATTCTGTCTGAAAATAAGCAAACACTATGTAGAGCATCAGCAGAATTGCTTTGTTGTCAGCAGAGGGGGAGATGCCGTGAGGCCCAAAGCATCGTCAGCCCTGTTGTGAAAACACGCCTGCTGCCTGGTGTGGGGACATCCGTGTGCCCAACAGACAGACCTCTGTGTTGTGTAAGTACTGTCCAGGATCTGAGTCTGTTTGTTATCCAAGGCACATAAAAGGGAAATCAAACATTCTTTCGTATCATTATAAGCCCTGTGCAAACACAGCCCGTGGACAAAGCCCTTTGCCGGGCCCATAACAAGGAGCTGTTTGTGCTGACCGCCTGTCATTGGCAGTTGCAGCAGGGCTGAGCCGACTGTGCTGTTATGTGGACTGTGGGGATTTCTGCCCTCCTGAGCCAGCACTGGACAGGTGTCATGGGACAGAGGTCGCCCTGTGGAAGTTCAATCAGAGCACCATCGGGAGCCTTCAGCAAATGCCACGTCTCACAGGCTCAGAGCTATGAAGTAACCTGACTGGAGCCGTCGCACCCAGCCGCAGGAAGGCAAATGATCATTTAATAGGACTGCCTTTGTGCCAAGGGATTAAGTAACCACAAATGCCAGGGTCCAGACTCACTCAGGGTCTGCCTGCCTCTGATGCAACCAAAGCAAAAGCCTGAGTTCAGGATTAGAAATCGTCCTCTCACTCCCCTGAATGGCCCAGACATAACCCTGTAGGTTTTGTAGGGCCATTTCTTCACCAAAAGGATTTTGATCAGTTAAACCCAGAATGGCCTGTCTGTTCCTCTGGTTATCCAAGTTCACTCGAGTCGACTTGTTCCGTCTGCTAAAGCTATGCTGTCCAGTACTGGAGGCACACGCCGCATGTGGCGACTGAGCCCTGGAAATGAGGCTAGTCTGAATGGTGAGACACACCCAAGTATAAAATGTGCCTCAGGTTTTGAAAATATGGTATCCCCCAAAAGTGAAATATCTCATTAATTTTATGCTGATTACTGTTGATAATATTTTAGCTACATCGGGTCCCATTCAATATATTATTAAAATTAGTGTCACCTGTTTCTTTTCACTTCCTACTATAAGGTGTAAGAATCCCACGCGCAGCTCACGTTGTTTGCATTGGACAGCGCTGGGCTAGTGCCTGAATGAAGTTTAGGTTTATAGCTCCATCTGCTGGTGTACCCAAAGCAGATGCTTGGGTTAAGCAGGAGCTCAGCCCAGCCCCTGAGCTGGGAAACACTATGTCTTGGCCAAGCAACACTCAACCTTCCACTTCCAGAAGCTTTTGGACGGGCCCAGAGCTGACTCCTGAAGTCTCTGCCTCATAGGGAGTCCTGAAGTGGGCAGTGGCAGGCTGCTGGAAGGTGCCGGTCTGTGTTCTCTATCTTGTGGGTGCTGAGGAAGCTCGAGAGAACACTGGCTCTCTGCTAAATGCTAAAGAAGCATGAGACACAGATCCATCTCTAAAATGACTAGTGTTCTTTCTTTGGAGGATGCTCACCTTTTCCTTGATTTGCAAGAATTTGAAAGTGAGACTCTTGCTGAAAACAGTATCTGCATCAATTATTTGTTGCTGTGTAACAAATCATCCCAGGGCTTCCCAGGTGGCACTAGTGGTAAAGAACCTGCCTGCGAATGCAGGAGATGTAAGAGATGTAGGTTCAATCCCTGGGTGGGGAAGAACCCCTGGAGGAGAGCATGGCGACCCCCTGCAGTATTCTTGCCAGGAGAATCCCAGAAGCCTGGTGGTCTATGGTCCGTGGGGTCAAAGAGTCGGACACAGCTGAAGAGACTTAGCATGCAGCCATGCAACGAATCACCCCCAAAACTTTGTAGCTTCAAACAATCATTTAACATTTCTCATTGTTTCTGTGGGTCTGGAATTCAAAAGTGGCCAATCTGAGCATGCCTGGCTCAGAATATCTCATGGGGTTTAAGTCAGATGTTGGCAGGAGGCAACCTCTGGAGGTTTGCCTGGACCTGGAGGATCCTCATCCAAGGTGGCTCATTCATGGGACTGATGAGGTGATTCTGGCTGTTGGCTGGAGACCTCAGTTCCTCTCTACCTGGGCTTCTCCACAAGGTGTCCTAAAGAGAGCATAATCTTAGATAGCAGTCCGCAACCTTTTGGCACCAGGGACCAATTTTGTGGAAGACAATTTTTCCACAGACTGATTGTGGGGAAGATGGTTTCTGGATGATTCAAGCGCATTACATTTATTGTGCCTTTTATTTCTTTTTTTTTCAGTCTTTTTTTCTTATTTTTATTATAGTTGATTTACAATGTTGTTAATTCCTGTTGTACAGCAAGTGACTCAGTTATAAACATTCTGTGAAAGTGAAAGTGAAGTCGCTCAGTCGTGTCCGACTCTTTGCAACCCCATGGACTGTAGCCCACTAGGCTCCTCCGTCCATGAGATTTTCCAGGCAAGAGTACTGGAGTGGGTTGCCATTTCCTTCTCCTGTGCCTTTTATTTCTAATCAAATGCTGCCACTGATCTGTCAGGAGGTACTGGTCCACAGCCTGGAGGTTGGCCCTGATCTAAGAGGCCTAAGAAGATACTGTACAACTTTTATGATGTCACCTCAGAAGTTACATGGATTACTCCCACTTCATTGTATTGGTCAAAAGGCAGGAGCATGCATTCCACCTTTTGACAGGGGAAGGTCAACATCACATTGTAAAAGAAAATATGAGAGCGTGAGCCATTTTATTTTCCAAAATCCATAGTGCCTCATGGGTAGCACTGTGCAACTAAAAAGCATGCCCCATTTGCAGATGAGGAAACTGAGGCTCAGAAAAGAATGGTGACCAGCCTGAGGTTTCATGTCTGGCAGGAAGGACTAAAAAGCCATTTCTAACTCCTAGATCACAGTGATGTAGCCTCGCCAGGTTCTCTCCCTGTGTCTGTCTCCCTTATGCTGCTGTAACTGCAAATTACACAGAGTGTTTCATCTTTCCAGCATCTTCAAGGTGTACAGGGGTCTCTTAATTCAAGCGTTTTAGATGATTCTTCAGATGATGTCTGTCTATAAATTGTTACTTCACTGAGTTGAGGTTCAGTGGGAGTGGGTTTCAACTAATTGTAGAGCCCTGCTTACAAAAGTGCTGTGGCCATGACAGTGGATACATTTTCCATTGTTTCCATGCTGTTTGCTTCTAAGATCTCAGAAATGATAACCACATCATAATATGTGTGTGTTCACATTCTGTTCGACTGAATATTTCATCTTATTTATATTTGAAACAGGAAAGAATCATCACTGCTTGCTTCAGTCGTTTTCATAGTACTTGGTCATCATTAAAAGGAGATTTTACCATTTTTTGATGTTCCCCTCGCCGAAGTGAAAACTATAAAATCCAGCTGCCATAATCATGTTCTGTTATTCTTGGTTGCAGGTCAAACTTCCATTTCCTGTCGATCAAATCACAGACCTTCCAAGGAATGACTTCCAGATGATGATCAAGATGCACAAGCTGACGTCAGAGCAGTTAGAGTTCATTCACGACGTCCGCCGGCGCAGCAAAAACCGCATCGCTGCCCAGCGCTGCCGCAAGAGGAAGCTGGACTGTATCCAGAACTTAGAATGTGAAATCCGCAAACTGGTGAGTCAGCCCGCCCTTTGCTGTCAGCAACCTGGAATGACCAAGACTGATACAGACTTTCAGTAGCAAAGGCCAGACAGGCAAAGAGAAAGGCCACCATTCAGGGACATTCGCATTGATTTTTAAAGGAGTTCTTAACAAAAAATAATAGCTTTACATCTGTAATATATGTGTGTCTGTGTGACTGTGTGATTGTGTGTCAGCATTTTATATCTTAGCCATTTGTATAGATCACAGGGGCAGTCATCCCTGGGTGTGCTCAAACCACCAACCTTCCCTAGTGGCTCAGCTGGTAAAGAATCTTCCTGCAATGCATTCGATCCCTGTGTTGGGAGCATCACCTGCAGAAGGGAAAGGCTACCCACTCCAGTATTCTGGCCTGGAGAATGCCACGGACTGTATAGTCCATGGGGTCGCAAAGAGTCGGACAACACTGAGCGACTTTCACTTTCACATTCGTATAGAGCTGATTTTTTTTTTTTTTGAAGTCTAATTGATTTACAGTGTTGTGTTAGTTTCTTTTGTACAGCAAGGTGACTCAGTTATATGCATATGCTTTTTCATATTCTTTCCCATTATGGTTTGTCATAGGATATTGAATGTAGTTCCCTGTGCTATATACTAGGACCTCATTGTTCATCCATCCTATGTATAATAGCTTGCCTCTGCTAATCTGAAACTACCATTCCTTCCCTCCCATAGAGATAATTCTTATTTTCCATTCAATGTGAGTCAAGAGCTAACATTTATTGCTGCATATGTGGACCAGGTATTATTCTGGTCTCTTTCAGTAGATGCCACATGTAATCCTCACATCAGCCCTATGATTTAAGAACTACTTTATCTCCACGAGCTTCCCTGGTGGCTCATGGTAAAGCATCTGCCTACAATGCGGGAGACTCAGGTTCGATCCCTGGGTTGGGAAGATCTCCTAAGGAAATGGCAACCCACTCCAGTATTCTTGCCTGGAGAATCCCACGGACGGAGGAGCATGGTAGGTTACAGTCCATGGGGTCGCAAAGAGTCGGACACGACTGAGAGAGCTTCACAGCTTCACAGCTTATCTCCATTCACAGAGAAGGAAACCAGAGTGCAGAGAGGTTTGGTAACTCCCCACCATACGATGGAGCGTGAATGCAGGTCTGCTTGTCTGATCCCGGATCTTGCTATTGCACTGCTTTCTCCTGCCTCCCACGGAGGTGTAGGTTAGGGGCAGGATGCCAGCCAGACACCAGGGGGCGCCCAGCCACCTGATCTCCTGAAGCCCTTCAGCAGCCCGAGGGTCCTGAATTCTGCACTTCTGCCTCAGAGTGGTTGTCACCTCTTCCTGTGTCTGGGAGTCTTTTGTCTCTGGGACTGTTCTCTGATCTTTCAAGCCTCCCCCTCACTCAGTAGTCTCCATTCCCTTCTGGATCAGCAACCTTAAGCGACAGGAAATAAATCCAAGTGGCCTCTGGTTCCTGACTGTTCCCTTGAAGGCAGTACAGCCTCATTCAGCTCATCCTTCCTACTGGCCCAATCCTAGAAATTCATCCCAGGTGCCATGTCTGTGGCAGCCTGAAGAAGAGGGAGGCCACGTTCTGTGGTCAAGACCTGAGTTTGGGTCCTCAGGCCTCATGGTAAGCCAATGTCCTGAGAACCTAAGAGCAACATAAGACATTTGAGGTTCAGGTTTAGTTCAGTTCAGTCACTCAGTCGTGTCCGACTCTTCGTGACTCCATGGACTGCAGTATGCCAGGCTTCCCTGTCCATCACCAACTCCTGGAGCTTACTCAAACTCATGTCCATCGAGTTGGTGATACCATCCAGCCATCTCATCCTCTGTCATTCCCTTCTCCTCCCGCCTTCAATCTTTCCCAGCATCAGGGTCTTTTCCATTGAGTCAGTTCTTCGCATCAGGTGGCCAAAGTGTTGGAGTTTCAGCTTCAGCCTCAGTCCTTCCAATGAATATTCAGGACTGATTTCCTTTAGGATGGACTGGTTGGATCTTCTTGAAGTCCAAGGGACTGTCAAGAGTCTTCTCCAACACCACAGTTCAAAAGCATCAATTTTTCAGCACTCGGCTTTCTTTATGGTCCAGCTCTCACATCCATACATGACTGCTGGAAAAAAAATAGCTTTGACTAGACAGACCTTTGTCAACAAAGTAACATCTCTGCTTTTTAATGTGCTGTCTAGGTTTGTCATAACTTTTCTTCCAAGGAGCAAACATCTTTTAATTTCATGGCTGCATTCACCATTTGCAGTGATTTTGGAGCCCCCAAATAAAAAGTCTCTCCATTTCCATTGTTTCCCCATCTATTTCCCATGAAGTGGTGGGACCAGATGCCATGATCTTAGCTTTCTGAATGTTGAGTTTTAAGCCAACTTTTTCACTCTCCTCTTCCACTTTCATCAAGAGGTTCTTTAGTTCTTCTTCTCTTTTATTGATATTTCTCCCAGAAATCTTGATTCCAGCTTGTGCTTCATCTTGTCCAGCATTTCTCATGATGTACTTTGCATATAAGTTAAATAAGTGGGGTGACAATATACAGCCTTGACGTACTCCTTTCCCAGTTTGGAACCAGTCTGTTGTTCCATATCCAGTTCTAACTCTTGCTTCTTGACCTGCATACAGATTTCTCAGGAGGCAGGTCAGGTGGTCTGGTATTCCCATCTCTTTCAGAATTTTCCACAGTTTGTTATGATCCACACAGTCAAAGGCTTTGGCATAGTCAATAAAGCAGAACTAGATGTTTTTCTGGAACTCTCCTGCATTTTGGCGATCCAATGGACGTTAGCACTTTGATCTCTGGTTCCTCTGCCTTTTCTAAAACCAGCTTGAACATCTAGAAGTTCACAGTTCATGTACTGTTGATGCCTGGCTTGGAGAATTTTGAGCATTACTTTACTAGCATGTGAGATGAGTGCAATTGTGTGGTAGTTTAAACATTCTTTGGCATTGCCTTTCTTTGGGATTGGAATGAAAACTGATCTTTTTCAGTCCTGAGGCCATGGCTGAGTTTGCCAAATTTGCTGGCATATTGAGTGCAGCACTTTGACAGCATCATCTTTGAGGATTTGAAATAGCTCAACTGGAATTCCATCACCTCCACTAGCTTTGTTTGTAGCGATGCTTCCTAAGGCCCACTTGAGAAACTTTGAATAAATGTTGCTTGTTGTCTGGACTTGTGGAGACAGAAGGGGAAAGAGAGGGTGGGATGAACCAAGAGAGTAGCACTTCCATATCTCCACTACCATGTGTGAAATAGACAGCTAGTGGGAGGCTGCTGTACAGCACAGGGGGCTCAGCTCAGTGCTCTGTGACACCTACAGGGGTAAGATGGGAGTGGGGGCCAGGAATGAGGCTCAAGGGAGGGATATATGTATAGGTATAGCTGATTCACGTTGCTATGCAGCAGAAACTAACACAGGACTGTAAAGCAATTAAAAATTAATTTATTTTAATGTTACCCTTTCTCAAGATAGTCCTGGATGTCATGTTTTGTTTCCTTTTTAATCTAATTAACACCCACCAAGCAGGGAAGATGTACCCATGTTCAGCAGCTCCCATCACCTACACAATAAAGGCCAGTTTCCTCAACAAGATGCACTGTGCTGTGACTCAATCTGCCTCTCTAGTGTCACCTTCCACTCCCTTCCTGGAACTGGACCCCCAGTGAAATCTAACTGGGTGCACTTCCCCCAGCCCCATCTCCTGCCATTCGCACCTCTGTGTTCCTGCCTCGGCTGTGTCTCCTCTACCTGGGACAGTCCTCTACTGTTTTCTTATCTGTGTCTTTTGTTCCTTAAGAGTCAGGTTACTGTCTCCTCCCTAGAAGCCCCTTTCCTGAGTCTTTGGTGAGGCTGGGTCTCTGTCCTCGGAGCCCTTTCTGACTTCATACTTAATCACATTAGCCTTGCATTATCTGTAGCTGTCTGTCTCTTCAATCCCGGCCCTAGACTGTAGATTCCTCATGACAAGCACAGTGTTGACGATCTCTGAGTCTCCAGTGCAAGCCCACTGAAGCCTCTCAGGAAATGTCTGTTGCCCTAAAATGTATCGGAAGTTGTGACTGAGTCCTGGGATTGAAAATTCCTTCTTTTCAAATTTTTCTTTAATGTTGTTCTAACAACAATGACGAGGCTTCCCAGGTGGCACTAGTGGTAAAGAACCCTCCTGCCAATGCAGGAAATGTCAGAAATGCAGATTCCATTCCTGGGCCGGAAAGATCCCCTGGAGGAGGGCATGGCAACCCACTCCAGTATTCTTGCCTGGAGAATCCCATGGGGAGAGGAGCCTTGGAGGGCTACAATCCATGGGGTCCCAAAGAGTTGGACACAACTGAGCAACTGAGCACACACATGTAACAACAGCAACAAAAATGTTTAATTTAAGCTGACATCAGGAAGCCAGATAGTGCTGCTGGTGAGTGTGGGTCTTCTGGAAGCCTGCTTGGCTTAGCTGGGTACTCAAGCAAGGCTGGGCCTGCTGGGGATAAGCCATCGAGCCTTAAGCATATGCCTGTGGTAATTCTGGCCCTGTGCTCTTTTCCAGGTACAGGAATAAATCTAATCACCCATATTTGAGTCTAATCACCCATATTTGAGAAATGCCTGATTTTTTGTAATTAGCTCTCTTCTCTGTGTACTTGTGTCGTACTGAACAAATTGAAAAAGTCTAAACCACACACCCAGCAGAAACTTAGAGCTCTGTGCTGATATTGCTCAGTTGAAACCAGAGGGCATCTCCTAGTTCTCCCCTTACCTTTTTGGAAACCCCTTGAATAAATAATGTGCTACCTTCCCCGTGGAAGGCAAGTGTCACATGCTTGTCCACAGTACACCTGTCACTTACAGCATCTTGCTGTTAACCGAGGCCTGGATTTGTACGGCCTCTCCTGCAGAGAGCCAAAACACTGCCACAGGGAGCATTTCATTGTCTTCCTCCTAGAAAGTGGCCCAGGACATGTTGCAGGTCGGTGGGCGTGGAGGGGTAGGTGACTTGGCCAAGAAGATGTGGCAGAATTGAGACCGAGATCCTTCCCGGGGATGGTGTTGCCTCTCAGTTTGCTGAGTTGCAGGTCCAGGAAAGGAGGTCCAAGTTGCACAGCTACTGGTGTAAGATGTCCTTTCCTTGGGAGCCCTCCAGATGTGTTTTATTCCATACCTCCACTTCCACCAGCCCCCTGGGGAGTGGTGTCCACAGGCTGGTCCCGCCCACTCATCCCCACCGGTCTCCAGCATGGCACTCACTCTGCTTTTGCAAACTTGCAAAATGTATTTCTCTCGAGTTGCACTTGTACATCTGTTTATTTTTAATCTTTAAAACATGTTTTCTTGATAAATTTATAAATATTTTAGCAGGTGCCCTTTCCCCGTGTAAATCTCTATCTCCGACATACATGCCCACACTGCCTGCCGGATTGCATTTGTGTTTCAGCACGTGCAGCTCCCGTGTAGGAGAGCTTGTAGGAGAGTGTTTGCCTCACTCTCCTCTCGCTCTCTCTTGCTCGATCTCTGGCTCTCTCTCTTCCCTCTTCCCTCTCTCTTTCCCATCCTCTCTTCCACACCTCAGCCCTCAGCATACCCTTGCAAAGGGTCAGGACTCAACTTCATACCCTTTCAAATGTCCCGTTTCTCCATCCATTTCACAGCAGTGCGTCTCAGGGAGATTCCTTATGTTCTGTCCTTACACAGATAGTTATGACCACATTCATCTCTCTGATAGGGTGATGAATTTTAGTAACACTAGAGTCTATATGGCATTTTCTCTGAGGAGAACATTTCAGAACCATGGGCTAGTACACTAAGCTTGTCTTAGCACCTCTGTGGGCACTTTCCATGTCCAGAGAGACTGGGTACTTGAGACTAACTACACAGTCCTCAGCCATTGTAAGAGGACCCGCTGTGTTTGGTCTGTCTGCTGCAAAGGCTAAGAGCGTGCTGATATAGGGTGAACCATAAGAAACTGCAGTGGTTGAATTTTTTTGCAATTTTTTTTTTTTTCAAATAGACTTGTTTTTTAGAGAAGTTTTAGGTTCACAGAAAAATTGAAGGGAAAATAAGAGTTCCCACCTGCTCCTTCCCTCTGCTCACTCACAGTCTTCTCAGAGTGGTGTGTTTGTTACAGTGGGTGTGTCTGTATTGATAAATTGCAATCACTCAAAGTCTGTAATTTGCCTTAGGGCTCACTCTTGATGTTGTATGTTCTGTGGATTTGGACAAATGTATGATGATGTATTTGCTGTGACAGTGATGTGTTGCATGCCCTAAAAATTTGTGTCTCTATGCTGCTAAGTCGTTTCAGTCGTGTCCGACTCTGTGCGACCCCATAGACAGCAGCCCACCAGGCTCCCCCATCCCTGGGATTATCCAGGCAAGAACACTGGAGTGGGTTGCCATTTCCTTCTCCAATGTATGAAGTGAAAAGTGAAAGTGAAGTCGCTCAGTCGTGCCTAGCTCTTAACGACCCCATGGTCTGCAGCCCACCAGGCTCCTCCATCCATGGGATTTTCCAGGCAAGAATACTGGAGTGGGGTGCCATTGCCTTCTCCGTGTGCCTCTATAGTTTTTCCTTTTTACAGAATTCTTGTAGTTGGAATTGGTCAGCTAAATTATTTTTTACCTTCAGAAATCAAACCCTAATGTATCTGGGGGAGATTTTCAACTATAAATTTGGAAACTGAGAGTTTTCCAGTTGATTCTCTTCAAACTCCAAATACCAGGAAACTGGAACCTTGACTGTCTACAGTTTTCTGGTGGTTGGAGACTTTGCTGGTTGCTTGGCCAAGACTTCCCTGGTGGCTCATCTGATGAAGAATCTATCTGCAGTGGGGAGTCCTAGGTTCAATCCCTGGGTTGGGAAGATCCCCTGGAGAAGGAAACAGCTACCCACTCCAGTATTCTGGCCTGGAGAATTCCATGGACTGTATGGCCCATGGGGCCACAAAGAGTCAGACAAGACTGAGCAACTTTCACTTTCACTTTTTGGCTAAGCCTCAGAGAAGGATGAAGCGCTGCCACAGGGAAGGTGTCAGGGACGCTGGCACATCTCAGTGGGCTGCTCAGATGGAAGACATGGCGAAAATATGGGTCCTGGCTCCCTGGATAGGGAGCTTTTAAGTTTCTAGATTCTGACCTAGTCATTCATTAATGCAAGTTGCTTTAGTCATGTCCAACTCTTTGCGACCCCATGGATTGTAGCCCACCAGGCTCCTCTGTCCATGGGAATTGTCCAGGCAAGAATACTAGAGTAAGTTGCAATGCCCTCCTCCAGGGGATCTTTCTGACATAGGGTTTGAACCTATGTCTCCTGTGGCTCCTGCATTGCAGGCAGATTCTTTACCACTGAGGCACTGGAGAAGCCCCAGTCATTCTTGAGTTACACTCTAATGCAGGATGCAAAAAACTGAAGTAGGAACCCCCAACAGAACACAGGGTCTCAGCTCCTCCCATTCAGGCTGGATCAGGTCTTCTCTTTTCCTGTCTTATCCAGGTGTGTGAGAAAGAGAAGCTGTTGTCAGAGAGGAATCAGCTGAAAGCATGCATGGGAGAACTGCTGGACAACTTCTCTTGCCTCTCCCAGGAAGTCTGCCGAGACATCCAGAGCCCCGAGCAGATCCAGGCCCTGCATCGGTACTGCCCTGTCCTCAGACCTGTGGGTCTTCCCACGGCCCCCAGTATTAACCCCGCGCCCCTGAGCGTGGAGCAGAACCTGCCGCCCCTCAGTGCGTGGTGGGGAAAGTGCACCCTGCTGCTTGGAGCAGGGGGCAGTGGCCCCGGCCCACCCTGGGCCCCCAGCAATGCCTCAGAGAACTGTACTTCTGCTCGGAGGCTGGAAGGCACTGACCCAGGGACCTTCTCTGAGAGAGGGCCTCCCCTGGAACCCAGGAGCCAAACGGTGACCGTGGACTTCTGCCAGGAAATGACTGATAAGTGTACAACGGATGAACAGCCTAGGAAAGATTACGCCCAGTGACGGCCTGCCCCCGAGTTCTCAGCCCTCTCCCACACAGGTGTCCTTGGGTCAGCTTGCAGTGCTGTTCGTCTGTCGTCTGGAAGAACCGAGAAGGAATCTGGTGCACACTACAGCGGTCTTAGCAGCAATACTGTTTCTTAGTATTCTCTCCTCCCTTCAAGCAGGAGCGACATATAGTTACCTTCACAATGGTGCTACCCCTTGTTCAGGCAAGGGAAGACGACAGTGGCAATGCTGTCTGTCTGTGGGTTCATTTCAGTCTTTACAGGGATAGACTATAACACCTCTAGGACCCAACCACGGATTTCTTTTCTCAGTGGCCCATGTCACAAACCCTATCTCAGGAATTTCTTCTGAATGTTCAACTTTTTTCATGGAAGACAGCTTCTATACACATCAAAGTTTTATAGCTAGACTGTACATATTATATATATAATATATATGAAATATATTATCTCTCTCCATATGCAAAAGTCCTGCATGCCTCGATCTTCTCATCCTAAAACTGGAAACTTGGTTTCTCGTTTATAAACAGGTTCCAACATTCCTCTTCTTTTGTCTCTGATGCTAGAACTGGTTTGTAACTGTTAACCTGGTCATTTTTCTTGCTTCACAGTTCAAGTTGTGCTTATTTATGGACAGAATTCAGTGTTGGAAGCTTTCTTTGACATTTTATTTCAGACCTTTTATTTTTTGTTGGTTTGGTTTGATTTGGGCACTGTCAGATGGCGCCAGTTGAGTATCGTGGGTTTGTTTTTTTTTTTTTTTGCAAATACTGTACAGTCAAGGTCAACTTTGCCACTTGCACTGAGTTTTGGGTCAAACCTATTTTCTTAAATGAAGTTGTCACTTCAGTATAACTCAAGTAAACTGTATATTCTTTGCTCTTACTTCAAAAAGTAAAACAGCTAATTAAAAAAAAAAAGCACTCAGGTGATAATTATATAGGAAAAACAATCTTGCCAAATAATGAATTCATCCTAGGATGTAGACAATAATCTGCTTGAATATTTTTATATCTCACCTCCTCCCCACCTTTTCCTAAGCAAAGTTAAAATGCAGAGAGTTCAGAGTTGATGTTCAGATTTCTAAGTGGGGAAAGAGTTTGGACATCTCACTGGAAAGTGCATTGAAACAGCAGGAATCGTGATGTTATACCGAACTCGGCAGGCTTTGGCTCCTAGAAACCAAGTTAGAACTGGTTTCTCAGCCAGGAAGTAAGTCCCTTTCATTTCAACACTGCCCCAGGCCTCTGCCTGCTCTGGATGTATAGAACAAGTAGGAACTTCTCCTTCAAAGGACTTGGCTGCTCGGCCACCCAGCCCCGGACCTGCCTCCTCCGGGACTCACCTGAAGGGGTTTGAGTCATCGCCCTGGGGGTCCCACCTTTGTGCGGCTGTCCTGGGGTTAAATGCCGCTGGCCCCACCTGAGTAGGAGAGAGCAGGACAGTTGTAGCCTGAAGTCTGTTCCTGGCGCAGACAAAAGCATTTCTTTCTCCCTTCTTTCTCCAAGTGCTTTAAGTTGCATTCTGAGGTTTTCCCACCAATTCTCTTGGTCTGAAGGCAGATTTCATTCTGAGGCTTTGGACACAATGCGTCCAGGAGCCCTCCCTGCCCCTTACCCCCACCACACACCTCCCTACTCTCTCCTGATGATGATTTTCTTCTTTTGCTGCAAAACTAGTTGGCTTGCAACCCACAGAGAGCGGCTTCCCTTGGCTCAGGGGGCGTGTGGGCCCCTGGCTGCGTTTACAGGAAGGGGTGCAGACCCCTTGAAGCTTGTGCTGGGGAGAGGTCAGCCCCCTCCCCTGTGGGTCCTTCAGCTCGGCTGCGGGGAGGAGTCCGAACAGTTTAATGTGGGGATGGGGTGGTGGGCCGTGGGGACTAGATGGTTGATTTTGTTTCTTCATTTGTGCCATTGTTTGGACGATATTAAAGCTGCATGTGAAAGGGGAAATTAGTATATGACGTAGGCGAAAAGTGAAATCATAGTAACATGTTTTAGTATTATTAACTTTTTTCTGTACAAATATTAGTGCTAAATGTTTAAATATGTATGAATGCCAGAAATTTGTTGGTTCATGCCGTAGGGTTTAAAAAAAAAAAAAGGCTTTTCTTTGAAAATAGTTCCACTTTTAGAACCTGCCTCTGGGTTTTTGTTTTTCCTGTCTGTGTGTGTGTGTGTGTGCGCGCACCCTTGTCTAAGATACATTTTGCTCCTGCTCTGAGTCGAAGCTACGGTTTCTGTTGTGGCTGTTGGAATTTCTTGGCCTAGTTCTGTGCTTCTCTGTGAGGTTTGCCTTTGGGGAAACTGGGGACAGCTCTCATTTAAACTCAATGTGAATGCCGTGATCCATCATAGGTGTGTGTTCTGGTGAAGAGCTGGCTAAAAGGTTTTTGTTTTTTGGGGGTTTTTTTTGGTTTTTTTAACTCTCTTGCTGCCTTTTTTAAGTGACCTCCTCTTCTTTTAAAAAGGAATGTTTTCTGCTCATATCATAACCAGGTCCAAACTGGCTCATTGCTGTGAATGACCGTGGTACCCACTCATGTGCATCTGGTTGTCTTGACCCCGTTCTGAACGCCCCCCTTTCCTTTGTCCTGTGCTGCTGGCTTCCAGCTGGGGAGGGGGTTTCCTGTATTTCTCTCCCCCAACTCAGCCCATGGCCTCCTCCAGCCAGCCCCTGCCTCAAATGTCTTCCTCTTCCCTAACCACACCCTCGCCACGCCTGCCATGGGAACCAGTTAAAAACAGTGCTGGAGAAACTGTCTTTCGATTTCTTGGAGATTTGAACAAGTTGTTGGAATTTGGTTCACTGTCCACCAGGAACAGCGACTGGCTTTTTTCAGTTGTTGACGTGACGTGTCTGTGTCTCTTACTGGTCTGAACCATGTGCTTGTTAACGTTATTTCCAGGTTGATCCAAAGGGAGGACTAGCTGGGGACCAGGGTTGCCTCAAGTGGAGTTTTAAAACCAGCCTGTCTCCTTTTCCTGGGATCCATTAGTGCAACCCGAGTCTTTTATGAAAGAGGAAAGCAAGTTAACAGCAAGGAATAGTGTTTGTGTGGAATGGTGACATCTAGTTGTACCATTAAGGTTCTGTCCTTACAGATATAAAGAACTCTGGCATTTATATTCCAGCCATGAAAGGTTCAGGAGGGTCCTTGTGCCAGGAAGTTGTGTCTCCAAGTAGCCGGGGTGGGCATGGGCTGCTGCAGCAGGGACAGTGGAGGTGGTCCTGTGGCTACTTAACATCTGCCTAAAACTAGTCCTCCCCTCGGATCTGCCTTTTTCTACTTGTGTCTCCAGACAACCTCACTTCGTTCAGATTGGTCTGGCTTGGGCAGGTGCATGCTTTGCTGTATATGTCTGTTTCTCTGCGTTATCTGGGGGTGCCTTGAATAAAATAACCATGACATACTGATTCTGGAACAAAACCATGGCAAAAACAAACAAACGAAAAAAAAGCTGGAAAAGTGACTAGGCCACCTGCACCTCCTCTTCTGGGTTCCCTTATTAATGACTCAGGCATCAGAGGTGATGCTGCCGTAGGGAAGGGTATTTTGTATAGTGTACAAGTAATTTATTAACTGTATTTCTAAAGGTATGCTGCTTTTAAGATGCACTATGATTTTTGATTTAATCCTTGTGTTGCTTTCCCAAGGAAGTAAAAAAGGAAAAAAAAAAAGGCTGATGATTAGTATGTCAGCTGCCATTTCTCCTTGAAAAGGAGGGCAGGGACCAGTGACAGAATTCACATGAGGGGACTTCTAAAAACCAGGTGGGCACACTGAAGTCCAGTGCTATTGTCAGGAGGCCTAAACCTACACTTTCTCTCTAAATGCTTTATAATTGCCATTAAAGAAGAAATGAACAGACAAAGGTGTGAAAATAGACAGCTTTGAAGAACCCACTTGCCCCTTCAAGCTGATCCATGTGCTAGATTATGTAGCATAATCCTCTCAAAATGGGTAAAAGCCTGCAAAGCTCTTGACTCCCTATTGGTTCCCTAGCTCTGTACATTATACCCCGTTTCAACTAGGAGCCACTTAATAAATGACTTCAAACTGTACCACTAGTACTTAACATTTGTTGGAGGAGTTGCTGATCAAGAGGGCAAAAAGAATGAAGTTTTGTCCTCAAATCACTATAAATAGGCAAAGAAACACAATTTTTTTTTTTTTTTAAAGAATAAAGCTATTCACTGGATCATGAGTTAGTCTTTCTTCCCCAAGTTGAGGATTTTGCTGTGGGTTCCATTACTGGCAAGTCGGTGCTCAGTGGGAAGCCTGTGTGGAATTGGAATTTGTGCAGGCATTCTGTGTGCCTACAGGCATTCTGTGTGTAAGCTGTGTGTGGCGAATACTGCCCAAGCTATCTCCTGACCCAAGCATCAAAGACGGATGCTGCAGAATAAAATATATTTGTACACAAATAGTGTGTGCAAGCAGTCTTTGTACATAGAAAAAAACCTATTGCGGCAGATGAGGATAAATTATTCGACTGACAGTGCAAAAATATTTCTTGCAAAGAAAAGTAAGTGTATAGTATTTTCCTAAACTCCACCTTGGGAGATAGTATTTATAGCAAATGAGTATCAGTGCATTTTCATTGTCATATGACAAAGATGCTGCCATGTTGCGAAGAAAACCCACTCGGTTGCAGAGGCCCGCCTTCATAGCACTGGTTTCCTGTTGCGACACGGTGTGTACGTTTCACTCTCCAGCAATGGACAACCAACCTTGACTTTCCTTTCCATTCCAGTGGACTGACCTCAGATAACACAGTGGCCTCCTTAGACACAGAAGTGCACCCAGAGTATGCATTTAAAGTAGACTCAACTGCAGCACCAGACGCTTCTGTGGGGACAGGAAAGAGTGAAGGGATTTGGACAAAGAGGGTTTTTCTTCCTACAGTTTGATGCTAAGTCTTCTACCAAAACATGCCTAGAGGCAGAGGGGTGACCTCCACATGAGTCCTAACAATGCATTGTGCACGTGTGAATGCTGAGAGGCCCATTCACGCCCCGACGTAAAAGACCTGCCACTTCTAGTGAGTTATCCGGACACTTCCACGGGTGTTCAGGAGCCTCGGGTGCTGGTTAGACATGGTGAACCATTCAAGACAAGTGCCACCTTTGCTTGTGAGGTCCTATGGGCCTGTGAGAATTTGTTCCAGAACCAGTCTAATGCAAGTGCACCTCCAATCTATGCCTTACAAACTCCAGAGGCCATTTTCAAAACAGGGTTTTCTCAGTGTATGCAAGGGGCTACTGCCCCTCTCCTCTTCCTCCCCAGGTCGAACAATACGGACAGTTTTCACACATATCTACCTGTATAACCCTCTGTACCTCTCATAACTGGTCAACGACTGTAACAGGTTACATCAGGTGTTTTTCTACATACTTTTTACACAAATTCTATGCGATTAATGTAACTTAATTCAATGCATCATTTTGTTGTACTAGTTCTTAGGCTTGTCTTTTTATTTCCTAAGTGATTGTGGTTTTTCTTGTGGTTTTTATTGTAAAAATGAAATGGCTGTTGATGCTTATTCTCTGTAACTAAGAATTTTTACCTTTTTTTGGAAAAAAAAAAGCATTGCTATGAACTAATGAATTGAAACTTCATTTACTCATTGTAAATACACTATTGTGCAAAAAAAAAAATTCACTCGATTGAATTGCTAGTGTTAACTGAATTTTGTCTAGACACCATTTCTGTTGATGAAATAAAGACATATCATTACGCATTGTAAACTGATTTTCTCTGATCCCTGTGTTGGAGATTATAGAGCCAGAGGCCTTCAGAACTGTTTCCTTTGAGAGAGGCCATGCCTCTTCCTTGTTTGGACCCTTACCTGCTACCTGATTAATCTGATAAGAAATCTTAAAAATGTGATAATGCTAATGTGATTCTTCAACTCTCAATTTAAAAATCCCTAATGCCTTTGAGAGTAGACAAAGGCACTAAACCCAGTTTCCTGGTTTTGATATTGTGCTATCATTAAACAGAAAGTCACCTTTGGGGGAAGCTGGGTGAAGAATATTGTTTCTTACTAAGGCATGTGAATCTATATCTCATAGTAATAGGTTTAAGTGAAAATAAAAAGCTGAATGAATGCAAATGGGGAAAAGGAAAAACTAATGCCAGATACAGTGAATTGCCGGGCAGAGAGTTTAGAATTGTGGTTAGGGCAGAAATACAGCTAAGCCAGAAAAGAATATTTGATCACTTGAGTCTGAATTTTACTGTAAAGGGAAAATGAGATACTGAATGGCGGGCAGCCCAGATGACCTGAGTACGCTGGACTCATGAGTGGTCTGGCAGTGAGGATGGAGTCACATGATAGCAGGAGATAGCAGAGCTGCTGGGATCTGAGCTTCTGGAAGTGCCCAACTCCATCAGCCAGGTGGGAAAACAGAAATTACCAGCTGCCAAACTCCACTCCCTCCATGGGCTCCCCGCTGAATCAGAGCTTCAGGGAGTATCTAACAGGATTAGCAAATATTCTCTGTTGTGAAATCACCATGGTTCAAACATCTCAGGTGTCAGTTCAGTTCAGCTGCTGTCGTGTCTGACTCTTTGCGACCCCATGGACTGCAGCACAACAGGCCTCCCTGTCCATCCCCAACTCCTGGAGTTTACTCAAACTCATGTCCATTGAGTTGGTGCCACCATCCAAACATCTCATCCTCTGTTGTCCCCTTCTCCTCCTGCCTTCAATCTTTCCCAGCATCAGGGTCTTTTCAAATGAGTCTGTTCTTTGCATCAGGTGTTAGAGGTTAAGAAAAGAGTCCTTTGCCTGAAGGCACGAAGTTATTCAGTTCATTCTGGGGAAAGGGTGGGTCATGATCCCAAAATTCTCTGTAGGAAAATCTGTTCATTTAGAACCAACGATTATTTGCACTTTCCACCTGACTTTAGTGCTTATGGCAGGGAATGACCACTGTGGTTTGATACAGAATAAGGTTCTTACATCCTGCAGAAGGGAAGCATTCAAACACCACCCAGCCCCAGATGGGCAGCAGTCATTCTCTTTCCTACTTTGTTTTTTTAAATTAATTAATCTGGCTGCATCTGGTCTTGTAGCATGAAGGATCTTACTAGTTGTGACATACAGGGTCATATATGTTTTTTAATTGTGGTATGTGGGAACTACTTTTCTGACCAGGGATCGAACCCAGGCCTCCTGCATTGGGAACATGGAGTCAGGGAAGTCCCTCTCTCTCTACTTTGAATGTGCACCTTAGGTGTGAATTGAACCTACTTCTAGAGCACAGTGAGGAGTCTCAGTCTGCCTTCTCCCTGCCAGCAGGTCTAGTGCATGTTGTTTGGAAAAACTGAGCAGTTCTTGGAAATAATTCTAGAACTTTTCACTCTTCTGCAGCTCATCACCCCAGCCCCTCAGTTAGGATACATTACCATGACTGTACTCCATGTCTCCCACAAGCTTGTGATGGTGTTGAGTGGAATGGGTTTCCAATTCTCTGCACTGAGCACCTCTGTCTTCCTGGCATAAATAAATATCATACTTCCTGGTATCAGGGAACCAAGGTCCAGAGAGACAGAGAAAGCTGCACTTCCCACATCCCATTATGAAAGTGTCTTTCCTTTCACTTGAATCAAGAGCATCATCCCTTCTGTCTTCTCGCCCACCCCCGCTCCTACATATCTGGACATCTACTTGCTGCTGAAGGTCTGCTCAACCAGAAAGAGGCAAGGCTATTTCTTCGTGGCTAGTTTTCACTCTCTCCCCTTGAAGACAAGTGTACCCTTGAGGCACTGACTTTCATCCTAAAGCAATGGCTGGAAACCTTAAGAGATACAGCAGCATTAACTGGAAGCATTGCATTTTACACTGTGTCGTTTTAACTTTATTTTTTTTAAATCTCTATTTGTGCACTACAGTTTATGACCCGATAAAGGCTTTGGAGAGTGAATAAAATTTAAATTACAAAAAAGGGGGGTGCAGAAGTAGAGAACAGTGCCGTGTAGGCTTCTGAGTCTCTCATAATTAATGTGTTGACAAGAAAGGACAGGACACCAGGGAATGAGGAGCAGACGGGAGAGTTGGAAGTGATGGGTAGTGTCTGGTCTTTGGCATCTATACATAAACATATGTTCGCTCAACCACCACTGGCTACATACTGGGCATCCAAGATTTAAAATGCACAGCCTTACCCTTAAAGTTTTCATAGGCTAGTTGAGGAGACAGATGTGTCAATAAAGCATTGTGCAGGGGGCTGCTGATGGTTATGGGTGAGAGAGAGCGCGGGGAGTATGGGCCTTAAAGCAGCAAGATTTGGGTTTGAATTCCAGCTATAAAGCAGGGACTTCAGCCAGAATTTAGCTGTGGGGCAAGTTACTTGATCTCTCTGACCCTTCTCTGATCTGTAAAAGGGGGACAAACAACAACTTTACACAGCTGTATAGGTTATAGATAATGTGACTTAAGCACCTGGAATATGGAATGCCCCTGAAAATGGCTCCTAATTGGGCTTGGCCCTGGTTTCATTTTCATCCTCCTAGTCTTCACAGGCTTTTCTACCAACTCCCTGCAGAAAAGACCGAACACTTATTCACATCTCCACACCTCATTTCCTCCTCTGCAAACTCACGACAGAGAAGACTCAGGAGCCATTTGGGCACGAAGCATAGACCAGCCCCTGTCAGTGCTAAGCTCCCTTCTGCAACACCCCAGACAGTTATCCAGGATAGCATTCTCCAGAGAGACAGAACCAATGGGAGATTTTATTAGAGAGACAGATACAGGTTGATTGATTGATTGACTGGATGATTTGTTGGTATTGGTGCATACAATTATGGAGGCTAAGAAATTTCACAATCTAGACCTTTTGTTAGCTGGAGGCCCAGGGAAGCTGGTGGTATAGTTTTGAGAGCTACAGAGTCAATGATGTAAGTCCCAGTCCAAGGGAGAAGACTGACACTCCAGCTCAAGTAGAGACAGCAAATTTATCCTTCCTCAACCTTTTATTCTGTCCAGGCTCTCAACAGACTGGCTGCTGGTCCGTCACACTGGGAGGGCAATCTGCTTTACTCAGAGAGTACAGGAGATACCAGGAGGGAGCAAATGAACTTCAGGCAGGAGCCAGCCCTTGAAGGCTCCACGTGCGGGCTAAGGAGTATGGATTTTGTGCTTTTGGAACAAACTGATTCTCCTGATAACCTGAAACCTTTGTTAGAAGGTGTATGGCCAGAGATAGGAGACGCTGGCCATGAGATGGAGGATGGAGAAGCTAAGTGTCTCCTGCCTTGGGAATTCATCCCACCTTTATAATTCTCAGAACTCAGCCAACCAGCCTCACAGATTGGAGAGTTAGTGGAATCACAGCCATCTGGGCCTCAGTGCTCTATAAATGTTCAGTGCCTTCTGCTGGATGGCTTGGGACCCCTGGGAGGGTAGGGTGCAGGAGGAAATGGTGCCAACTCCAGTCTCTCCTCTGGAGGTCAGTAATGAGATCCCATCAGCACCTGTTGGCCCACAGTCACGGCATCACCACTGATGATGTGTGAGTCCAACAGAAGGATACAGTCGTGCGATGCCACTGTTCACCAGTGCTGTCATCAACATTTTATATCATAGCATGTAGGTACAAAGATGCAGCTGCTTCATCCCCAAGAAATGAGGTGATGAGAGGAAGAAAACAAAAAGCTCCCCTCCTATCTCCCATGTACAGACAGGAAGTATGCTGAGCCCAGGCTGCAGGCAGAGCTCCCAGGCTGCTCTGGACCCATGTTCAAGGGTCCAAACTGCTGCTGGCTGCAGAGTTGGCTGCTGGCTGGGAGGGTAGTACATCCCACTTCTCCTCCCTTCAGGTGGCAGCTCTGGCCCCTAGATTTTCTCTGCTGGAATAGAGTGCCTCCCTGGTGAGGCATCGGATCAGCTTCAGGAAGTGTAGCCAAGTAGGGCGGTGAGAGGCTGACCCCAGAGGTCAGGGGGCCCAGCTGGGAGCTTCTGATGCAGAGCCACTGCCTGACCAGGGGTTCCAGAGGGGATGATTCTGAGTTTCTCCTGCAGTTTGAGCTCACAGACATACAACTTTTATTTCGCAGATGCCAGCTCTCCCTGGGTTCATTTTTTCTGATCCCCAGGCATGGATTATTTTTTCATAATAGATGAAAGTTCTAGAAGCATGTTCTGAAACAAAACGAACAAAATAGACTCAGAAAGGCTAGTAAAAGCTAGTCCCACCCACCCACCCAAGACTCTGTGTGTGTCACAAATACCCCAGATCCAAACAAAACCCTTTACAGAAGATAGTCCCTCCCCACATCACCCCAGAGAAGAACGTCCAGGTAAGAGGTTCTGTTCCCAGACAGCGTTGCAGCATAAGATCTGAATCCCACCTGCCATCTGCTCCTCCTTTCCAGCTGTGCTTGTTGTGTCCAAAATCCAGTTCTAAAACTAAAAGGCCAACCTTTCCCTAATCTCCATCTTTGTCCCCTCCACAACTAACCAGAGTTCCTGACTTTGCAATAATGTGGAATGGGAACATGGATCCAAATGTAGATGATTCATTTTGTTATAATCTATCCTAAAAATATGCTACGCTTAGGCTAACTGTAATGCAGGAGACCTGGGTTTGATCCCTGGGTCAGGAAGATCCCCTAGAGATGGGAATGGCTACCTACTTCAGTATTCTTTCCTGGAGAATTCCATGGACAGAGGAGCCTGGAGGGCTACAGTCCATGGCTCACAAAGAGTTGGATATGATTGAATGACTATCACTTTCACAGGGAGAGCAGGAAGCAGCAATGGGAAAAGGAACTTGGGTTGGGTCAGACAAGTTTCGGGTAAAATTCCAGCTCATTCGCTCATTCAATAAATATTCGTTTATGTTCCTGCTGTGTCCCAAAGACTGTGGTTTACCACATCCTAATTGCATGACTTGGACAAGTCATCTACTTCCTTGTTCTTAAATGGGAATAATCCCAGGGTCACAAGGAGGAAACCCATGGCAGTGTCTAGACCAGAATCAGGGGCTCCATAAAATGGGAGACTTTCTCCCTCTTCTTTAGATTCTTTGGCAACTGATATATTATAGAAAACTTCTCTAGTAAAAGATTCAATAAATTATAACAGTCAGTCCTCCAAGATCCATCTAATTACTCGTGTTGATAATGCTGTGTCAAAAAAGACCTTCTCAAATGAGGCAAAGAACCTAGAAGTCACAGAGATTTTAGATTTCGTACAATATTAAAAGTTTAAAGACACCATACACAATGATAAGAAATAAGCAGACTGGGAGAAAATCTTACAATACGTATATTGACAAGGCATTAATATAATACCATAAAAGAGCTCCTAGAAATCAGAGGAAAAACAAATATCTCAACAGAAAAATAGACAAGGATAATTCATGATAGAAATACAGATGGCTAATAAACATAGGAACAACTTTACTAGTGATCATGGAAAATCAAAGTGAAACAGAGGGAAACATTTCTAGTTTATCAGACTGAAGGTGGGGATAGATAATGTCTGAGTGTGGAGAAAAGTGCTAATGTGCTGGAAAGAGGATAAATTGGCAGTCTTTCCTGAGCAAAAACTGGCAGCATCTATCAAAATGTAAAATATACATACCTGTTAAAACCAATAATTCCACTTCTAGGTACCTATCAAAGTATGTATGAAACATTCATTGCAACATTGTTTGCAGTAGAAAAAAGTTAGAAAGGCTATGTTGTCATTAAGTATCTTATGGTTCACCTATCTCGTGGAAAAGCATGAAGCATATCCAACTGAGGCATCTCCATGGGGACTGAAATGAAGAGTTCCTGAGATGTCTCATTAACTAAGCAAAAGTAAATGGCAGAGACATCTCTATAGCAGGATCACATTTATATTTGTGTAAACATATAGCAAATATATGTTGACATATATTTGTACCCCAAGACAGATTATGAATGCAGTGAGGGAGGTAGGGGAACACAGCTGGTACTGTTCACAGTGATGGCCTTTGGTGGAGGGAAATGGGAACTGAGTCCAGGTGAGAGTGAGAGATGAACCTTCACATAGTCAGGTTCACATTTTACTTGGTGTTCTTTTATACTGATTGAATGTTTTTCAATGAACATGTATACTTTAATTTGAAAACTAAGAAAAAGAAAAAGACTCTTCTTTCAAACCATTAATAGTAATATCCCTGGAGTGAGTCACTCCCCTCTTACCTGAGCACTATGCAAGCCCCCAAGCTGGTCTCTGTGACTGCACTCTTATCCCCTCTCTTGGGCCATTTGGGCTGCTATTAAAAAAAAAAATACCCTAAACTGGGTGAAATGTAGGGACTTCTCTGGCGGTCCAGTGATTAATAATCCACCTTCCAGTGCAGGGAGCGTGAGTTTGATCTCTGGTTGAGCAACTAAGATCCCACATGCCTCAGAGCAACTAAGCTCACACGCAGCAACTACTGAGCCTGCGTGCCACAACTGGAGAGAAGCCCAACTGCACCGTGAAAGATCCTGAGTGCCTAATGCAGCCAAAAATAAATAAATATTTTAAAACAAAAAAGAGTAGAAATGTATTGCTCATATTTCTGGAGACTGGGGATTCTAAGACAAAGGCACTGGCAGATTCAGCGTCTGGTGTGGGCCTTCTTCCTGGCTCATAGGCGGTCATCCTTTCATTGTACCCTCACTTGGTGGATGGGCTAGGGAACTATCTGATGCCCTCTTTAAAAGGGCACTAATCCCATTAGAAAGGGCTCCATCCTTATGACCTAATCACCTCCCAAATGTCCCACTTTCAAACACCATGGCACTGGGGGATAAGGTTTCAACATACGAATCTGGGGGAGACAAACATTCAGACCACAGCATCTCTACAATAGACTAATCAGAAACAGTGATTTTAAAAATATATGTATCATGGGCTTCCATGGTAGTCCAGTGGTTAAGAATTCACCTGCCAATGCAGGGGACATGGGTTCAATCCCTGGTCTTGGAACTAAGATCCCATAAGCCCTGCAGCAACAAAGGCCATGTGCTACAACTACTGAAGCCCATGTACCCAAGAGCCCATGTTCTGCAACAAGAGAAACCACTGCAATGAGAAGCCTGCACACCACAACTTGAGAGCAGCCCCCACTCTCTACAACTAGAGGAAGCCCACATACAGCAACAAAGACCTAGTGCAGCCAAAAATAAATAATAAATAAATAAATAAATAAATAAATAAATATATATATATATATATACATGTATGTATATATCAGACCACCACCATTCCTGTGCCATCCACTCAAATTCCTTCCCATGGCCTATAAAGCCTGACATATCAGCTCCTGCCCATTCCAACCTCATCATCTCTATTCTCTCCTCCATGATCACGGCCTAAGAGTGCTCCCTGGGACCTTAGCACACAGCTCACACCATCAGTCACACTGAGGTCCTTGGGTAGGTGGGGCGACACAGACAGAGGGACTAGAAAGTACAAAGGTCCTCAGCACCTGGAGCTACAGGAAAGTGCTCTTTATCGTCACTCTCAGATGACCATTATATCTACTACTGCAGGCAGGAATCCCTCAGAAGAAATGGAGTAGCCATCATGGTCAACAGAAGAGTTCGAAATGCAGTACTTGGATGCAATCTCAAAAACAGCAGAATAATCTCTGTTCGTTTCCAAGGCAAATCATTCAATATCACAGTAATCCAAGTCTATGCCCCAACCAACAACGCTAAAGAAGCTGAAGCTGAACGATTCTATGAAGACCTACAAAACCTTTTAGAACTAACACCCCCAAAAGATGTCCTTTTCATTATAGGGGACTGGAATGCAAAAGTAGGAAGTCAAGAAACACCTGGAGTAACAGGCAAATTTGGCCTTGGAATGTGGAATGAAGCAGGGCAAAGACTAATAGAGTTTTGCCAAGAAAATGCACTGGTCATAGCAAACACCCTCTTCCAACACAAGAGAAGACTCCACACATAGACATCACCAGATGGTCAACACCAAAATAAGACTGATTATATTCTTTGTAGCCAAAGATGGAGAAGCTCTATACAGTCAACAAAAACAAGACCAGGAGCTGACTGTGGCTCAGATCATGAACTCCTTATTACCAAATTCAGACTCAAATGGAAGAAAGTAGGGAAAACTGCTAGACCATTCAGGTACAACGTAAATCAAATCCCTTATGATTATACAGTAGAAGTGAGAAATAGATTTAAGGGCCTACATCTGATAGATAGAGTGCCAGATGAACTATGGAATGAAGTTTGTGACATTGTACAAGACAGGGATCAAGACCATCCCCACGGAAAAGAAATGCAAAAAAGCAAAATGGCTGTCTGGGGAGGCCTTACAAATAGTGGTGAAAAGAAGAGAGGTGAAAACAAAGGAGAAAAGGAAAGATATAAGCATCTGAATGCAGAGTTCCAAAGAATAGCAAGAGAGATAAGAAAGCCTTCTTCAGTGATCAACGCAAAGAAATAGAGGAAAAGAACAGAATGGGGAAGACTAGAGATCTCTTCAAGAAAATTAGAGATACCAAGGGAATATTTCATGCAAAGATGGGCTCGATAAAGGACAGAAATGGTATGGACCTAACAGAAGCAGAAGATATTAAGAAGAGGTGGCAAGAATACACAGAAGAACTGTACAAATAAGATCTTCATGACCCAGATAATCACAATGGTGTGATCACTCATCTAGAGCCAGACATCCTGGAATGTGAAGTCAAGTGGGCCTTAGAAAGCATCACTATGAACAAAGCTAGTGGAGGTGATGGAATTCCAGTTGAGCTATTTCAAATCCTCAAAGATGATGCTGTGAAAGTGCTGCACTCAACATGCCAGCAAATTTGGAAAACTTAGCAGTGGCCATAGGACTGGGGAAAGGTCAGTTTTCATTCCAATCCCAAAGAAAGGAAATGCCAAAGAATACTCAAACTACCGCACAATTGCACTCATCTCACATGCTAGGAAAGTAATGCTCAAAATTCTCCAAGCCAGGCTTCAGCAATACATGAACCATGAACTTCCAGATGTTCAAGCTGCTTTTAGAAAAGGCTGAGGAACCAGAGATCAAATTGCCAACATCTGCTGGATCATGGAAAAAGCAAGAGAGTTCCAGAAAAACATCTAGTTCTGCTTTATTGACTATGCCAAAGACTTTGACTGTGTGGATCACAATAAACTGTGGAAAATTCTGAAAGAGATGGGAATACCAGACCACCTGACCTGCCTCCTGAGAAATCTGTATGCAGGCCAGGAAGCAACAGTTAGAACTGGACATGGAACAACAGACTGGTTCCAAATAGGGAAAAGAGTATGTCAAGGCTGTACATTGTCACCCTGCTTATTTAACTTATATGCAGAGTACATCATGAGAAATGCTGGACTGGAAGAAACACAAGCTGGAATCAAGATTGCCGGGAGAAATATCAATAACCTCAGATATGCAGATGACACCACCCTTATGGCAGAAAGTGAATAGGAACTAAAAAGACTCTTGATGAAAGTGAAAGAGGAGAGTGAAAAAGTTGGCTTAAAGCTCAACATTCAGAAAATGAAGATCATGGCATCTGGTCCCCTCACTTCATGGGAAATAGATGGGGAAACAGTGGAAACAGTGTCAGACTTTATTTTTGGGGGCTCCAAAATCACTCAGATGGTGACTGCAGCCATGAAATTAAAAGACGCTTACTCCTTGGAAGAAAAGTTATGACCAACCTAGATAGCGTATTCAAAAGCAGAGACATTACTTTGCCAACTAAGGTCCATCTAGTTAAGGCTATGGTTTTTCCTGTGGTCATGTATGGATGTGAGAGTTGGACTGTGAAGAAAGCTGAGCGCAGAAGAATTGAACTGTGGTGTTGGAGAAGACTCTTGAGAGTCCCTTGGACTGCAAGCTGATTCAACCAGTCCATTTTGAAGATCAGCCCTGGGATTTCTTTGAAAGGACTGATGCTAAAGCTGAAACTCCAGTACTTTGGCCACTTCATGTGAAGAGTTGACTCACTGGAAAAGACTCTGATGCTGGGAGGGGTTGGAGGCAGGAGGAGAAGGGGACAACAGAGGATGAGATGGCTGGATGGGATCACTGACTCGATGGACATGAGTCTGAGTGAACTCTGGGACTTGGTGATGGACAGGGAGGCCTGGCGTGCTGCAATTCATGGGGTCTCAAAGAGTCTGACATGACTGAGAGCCTAGACTGAACTGAACTTAACATCACAGAAGATATGAAGCGTTCACAGGGCAATCTTCCTAATGTCAAAATCTTCCTACTCTACAGTGGTAGTTCATATTGGAATCACTGGGGAGCTTTAAAAATATTGGTACTCAGGCTCTTTCTGCAGAGGTTCTTATTACACCATTTTTTCAAAGCTTCTCTGTGGATTTAAAGGGGAATTGGGCAATAGAATAACTACTTCACAGCACCTCTGACAAGTGAAGGCATTCATTGATGAATGCCATTCCATACCCTCTCCTTTACAGAGGGGAACATGGGTTCCTAAAACTCAACCACCCTTCCTCCCCATGCTCACTGGGCCAGACTAAAAGTCTGCTCTCCAAGTCCAATGAACTCCATCCTTAAAGAATCAAACTTGATAGAAACTTATTCAGTAAGCAATAGGCTTAGACTTGAAGAAACTGTGGGATTTGAGTGGTGATGGCAAGGAAAATGTCTTGGAGTATAAATCATGGCTCTTACCGGTGGTTTTCCTGACCTTTTAAAATACAGTGGATTTCTTTTTCAGGACAGTTCTCTGCAAGAGGAATGTGTGGCAAAGAAACTGTAGTCTCTATGTGAACTCATTTTATTCTGAAACACCAACTGCTACAATCAGAATGCACCTGACTGACCCTGAAAATTTCAGTTCTCTGGGACCTAATACAGTGTAAAAACTCTTTATAGTCCATATATTGAAAGTGGATGCTCACAATCCTTTGCTGAATGCACTAATGTCTTTCCTTTTTTGGCCACACCACGAGGCATGTGGGACCAAATTTCCCCCACCAGAGATCAAACCCCTGCCCTGCACTGGAAGGTGGAGTCTTAACCACTGGCCACTGCGGAAGTCCCAACTGCTCTAATTTCTCATGAAAGCTCCCTCTGTTTTCAGTAAGTATGATGTGTCAGCCACAGTGCTCTGGAGTTGACAGCTGTGACCTCAATCTCTAAGTCTCCCTACCATTTGGGGAGTGCAGTGGCCTGTCAACTCTGAGAGGCTTGGGGGAAAGTGACCACTATTAGTAGGAAAGCTCTGTGACTGGAGGCATTATTTATAATTCCTAGAAACATAACAAAGAAGAAAGGGGAAGATGAAAATAGAAAGAAGGCCTGTCACCCTCATCGTCTTTTCTCCAAGTTCTGCAGCATGGCCTGTCTCTCCCAAAAGATAATCTGAGATGAAGAAAATCTGCCTCAACTAAACACTGCCATTCTTCCCTCAGTTCTCTGCCAGTACAAAGGCTTCTCTCACATGGAAGGAGGTACAGGAGAGAGAAAATGATGAAAATTGTCATACTGACTTCACAAATGCAGATAAGAAGCAGGGACCACTGGCAAGATTACTCTAAGATAGTGAATCTCAACCCTGGTGGCATATTGCAATCACCAAGGGAGTTTTAAAAACACTGATCCTGCATCCCATCTCCAGAGCTTCTGGTTTAATTGGAATTGGATGGGTCCTGGGCTGGAGACTTTTTTAAGCTCCAGATGACTAACTCAAGCCAGAGTTGAAAACCCTCCCATAATTTGGCATAGGGTTCCAAGCACCCATACAATGATCCTAAATATAATCAACCTCCTGTGAAGATGGCTGGTCACTGACAAGAAATGAGTATAAGTTTGGAAGAAAAAAAGCATTTTGGGAAAAAGTCTAGGTAGTATGATTCTTTCTCAAGGTAAGGCATTAGGGCAGTAACAAAATATCTCTAAATTCATAGAAGATATGAAACTGGTATAGAGGAATTCAATTATTATTAACACAAAGAATGAAACAAAGGAAAAAGCAAGTGTGTGGACTCAACAAAGCAAATCAGCTGAGAAGTTCCCCTATTAACATGGGGGATTTTTATTTTTAATGGGAAAAAAGTTCTTAGAAGCAAGCAGTGGTAAAACATGAGTCACTCTTCTTTCCAGAATCAAGAAGAATCCACAGTAAATATCCATTGTGCCCTATGATAGCCAGGGAATGTTTATTCCATTGTGGCTTTTCAGAGAACAGAATTAAAATCAATACAATATTGATTTTGGTCTTTGTTTGTATATGACTTTTAAATGCCAAAATTATTAAAACAATGGAGCATACCCTCCTTCCTTAGTGAGACAAGGGCAACTCAAGGTTACAAATGATCTCTTCTCTAATTTTTATTTTCCATATTATGTTATAAAGTGCAACTCCATTCCAAGCATTCCTCCGTTACACATTGTCTAGCACTATGGGTTCTCCATTGCCTCTCTGCAAAGCTTCCATTCCCCCTTCTCCAGTTTTCTTTATCTCTGAAGTTTTCCTTACTACCCTGTGCTCCAGACACATATGGCCCCCAGACAGCTCTGTTTGTCCATGTTCTCCTTGTACTGAGACAGCCTTCTTCCATGTACCCCAGTCCTCCCAGGTCTAGAGAAACTCATATCTCTCAAGACTCAGTTCAACAGTAATTTCAACTATAAAGCTTTTCCTGACCTGTCTGTAAAGAACTGACCTCTTCCTCTTTGCTCACTACCCCCTCTAACATGCACACTTCACTTGACCATTTATATGTTTACCTAATTTCCCATACAGGCTCAGAGAGCTTTGATGGCAGAGATGGTGATTCATCTATATACCAGGACTTAAAACTAATCAATAGAAAGTTTTCAATAAGCTTATTTTATGAATTGAGCTTAACTGAATGTACTGAATGAATTTAACTCTCCATAAATTAACCTCCCTCTCCTCCTTTCCCTCTCTCTCAACACACATATATACACACAAAGAAGGAGGGAAGAGAAGGCTAAGAAGGGAAAATAAGGCTAAGAAGGGACCAGAGGGGGACACCTCTTATGAAAGTTCCATGATCAGTCAGGTTGTCTGACCTTACTTACCATGGATGTTCTTCGCCCAGGGGCTGAAGGCAGAAGTGAGGGGCTGTTTTCCCGGTGTGGAAAGCCTTGGCAAGAGCTATTTCGAGAACTGGAGCTTCCTGAGTCACTGTACAGCTGTCCCTTTTCAGAAAACAGTCTGGACAGGAAGCTGGCCTTGCGACTGCCAGGGTAAGATCTGTCTCTTGCCTCTTGGACCCTGCTGTCTGTCATGCTGCCATCGCTGTGTCTGCAGTGACTGTGCAAGTCTGCAAGCGGTTCCCCTGAGTGTTGTAGGTCCTGAGACTGCTCCCAGGGTCCTGTTGTATGTGATGGACAATGCCTAGGAGCCATCTTTGTACCTAGCCAGGAGTGAGGTCTTATATTCTGCAAGCCAAATAAAGAATGGTCTGGCTGCTGTCCTCGGTGCTGAATTCTAGCACCGTTGTCCCAGGGACATGGGCTATGGACATGGAGCTGTCCGTTGTGCTGATTCTTCTCAGCCCAGTCTTTTTACTATAGCAAGGGTCTACATCAAGTTGCCTGGGGTGTGGGATATGCCACGTAGTTTTAGAGTTCGGCACATTGACTCGGATCACTTGCTGTTGATTGTTGGCTTGAAGTAGGGAGATTTTTTCAGGGAAGGGAGAGCAAGTCATACACTGCTGGGTCACTGAATATTTTTTCAAATGGAATGGAGGTCTGCTTTCATCCTCAATGCCCTCACTGCTGGATTTGTCATAAAGTGCCCTCATGATTTGCCTGATGCCCAGATGAAATATTTCTAGTATGTTGAGAAACAAAGAGATGGCTGCAATGCTATGCATAAAGAGCATGAAAATGGTCTTCTCTGTGGGCCTGGACACAAAGCAATCCACTGCATTGGGGCAAGGGGGTTGAGCACATTTGTAAAGAGGGTGCATTTGAAACCCATAGAGAATATATTGGCCTACCATGAACCCTACTTCCAGCACAGATCTGGTCAAGATGTGTAAGATGTAAGTACGCAGCAGACATCCTTTCAGTGGGACTTTTGGATCCTCTTCTGCTCCTCTAATTTCCTCAGTTCTCTATCCATCCTTTGCTGATCCTCCAATTCAAGCTCTGGATTCTCCATCTGGGTTCTAAGCTGTGACTTCTTCCTCTGCCTTTCCTTTTCAAAGGCCCTGAGTCTATACAGTGCATGGCCCATATATACTAGGGAAGGAGAAGACACAAAAATGATCTGTAAAACCCAGAACCTGATCAAGGAGATAGGGAAAGCATTATCATAACAGACAGTGTTGCAACCTGGCTGCTGGGTGTTGCAGGCAAATGCTGACTGTTCATCATCCCAGACATCTTCAGCAGCCACACCAAGTATCAGCATTCGGAAAATGAAGAGGATGGTCAGCCAGATTTTCCCCACCATGGTTGAGTAGGAGTGAACTTCCTCTAAGATGCCACCCAATAAATTCCAATCCCCCATGGTAAGAGACTAATGTCTGAAACATACAGAAAACACTAAGATTAATAGAATCCATGGGTATAACATATAAAAACACGATCAATACAGCACATCCTCTCTTCATGTCAATAAAATTATGAAGGATTTTCCAGCCCTAATACTTATGGTTCATGCTTGCTGAAGTATTTCTAAGGAATAGGTTTTGGAAAAATACTAACGCCCCCCCAAGTCCAACCCATTCCTTCCCATAGTCTTCTCTCCTACACAAAGTTGACTGTCATTCTAGTATACTCATTGGCCATCGTATTTGTACAATATATTCTGTTCCATAATTTTGCTCATTTTTTCTAACATGAGGTGCCATATTTACCATATATCTTGCAGCTGCTAAGTCGCTTGAGTCATGTCTGACTCTGTGCGACCCCATAGACGGCAGCCTTGCATGATCTTAAATAAGCCTCAACTTCTTTAGGAAGTGTTCCCCAGCCATCTCAAGTCAGAGTGATTTTCTCATCTCTGAATTCATACACTAGTGCTTGTATTACTCATTTGGTACCATGCCTAAAATGAGCTTTGTGATAGTTATCTTATGTTCTCTTTTCTGAAAAGGTACTCTTTTTATAGACAGAGATGCTTTCTATTTCATTTTGATCTTGACATATGAAGGCATCAATAAATAAGTGAACTGAATTGTCTTTTCTTTTTAAAAACTCAGCTCCTGACTCTATCACTGGAAAAATCATCAACAGAAAAACCAAGTAGATCCTCATTATATATTATCGATGGCTTCTACTGCAAGACTGAAAGTACAAGTAGAGAGAATAGAACTCAGCCAAATAAACCCTCAGGAACTGGCACAGGGTAGCAGTAAAGATTAAGCAGGCTCAGAAGCAGTACCAGCAATGACACATGATTAGATCTACAAAGCCATATCTGGAACAGAAGATTTTCATGGAAGCTCTGCTTACTTAGAAGAAAAGTGAATATAACTGCTTTGCTAGCAAGCTTGGGAGCTGCGAAAGAATCAAAGCAGAGCTGACGTGAATGGGTCATTGGGTTCACCTTGAAAAAAACAAGACATTTTTCAAGGTTCAATGAGGTTAAAATACTTGAGACTCTACAGGCTTCTAATGTGGATGACTTCCAGATATGAAACAGAGGAAAAACAGGTAAGTGTTATTAAGTTAAACAGATAATGAAACAATTCTCTCCTTCCACAGTTCATTTATTCCATAAATGTGTAATATAATTTATCATATAGGCATTGTGCTAGACACAAGGAATTCAACAGTGAACAATACATACTTTATTCAAACTTCACAGTACTTAGTCACCAGGAATTCCCAGTAACATATAAAATGGACAGTGAAAAAGTCATGAATATCAAATCAAAAATGAGGAAAAAAACCCACAGAATTGTTATATGTTCCCTACTTATCTCCAAACACAAAAGTAAATTCCAAATGGAATAAAGTATTAAATGTAAAAAAACTAAACCATAGAAGTATTGAAGTAAAAAGTAAGAGAATCTCCTATAATGTTGAAGTAGAAGGAGGCTTTTTAAGTACATCAATACCAGAAATTATAATAGGGAAAAAATTAGATTTTACCCAACAAAACTGAATAGCAAAAGTGGAGATGTCCAGAAGGTATTTAGGTCTAGAGAATAACAAAAAGATGCAAACTACAGATAAATAAGCATAGGTTGAGATCACCTAGGGACAAAAAAAAAAAGTAAACCAATGGCAGAACCCCGAGAAACAGCATGGGAAAATAAGTCTACAAATAAAAATGATAAATGGCCAATGAGAAAGAGGGGGAAAATTATAAGGGTGAAGTCACTGAAACCAAAGCAGAACAGAGTTTCAAGGAGAGAATAGTTGACAATGTCAAATACCACTATTTAAATAAATCAGTTTAATGGTGGGATAGATCATGCTCAAGGATTAGAAAACTAAACATTTATAAAGATGTCAATTCTTTCCAAATTCATTCATCTGTAGCTGAGTAAAATCCTATAAACACATATATATGCATGCATATGTATATGAGATGTATATATATGTGACTACATAAGTGTGGAGAGAAGACCCAGAAGGCACACATGAGGAAGTTCATATAAGTTACTGGAGGTCTGTAGAACATGAGGGTGGAAGGAAGAGCTTGAAGGCAGAGGCAAAAGATAAAGGAGATGCTTCTAAGGAAGCATGACTGATTCTCACCTAGTACACACATTTATATAAATGCATACCTGTATGTACATACATACGCATAGACATCTTTTAAAATAAAATTTTAAAAGCACTAGGTACCTGTCAGAATCTAGAAGAGGTATTAATGAGTATTTTCTATTTTACTCCATGCTGCTGCTGCTAAGTCGCTTCAGTCGTGTCTGACTCTGTGCGACCCCATAGACTGCAGCCCACTAGGCTCCCCCATCCCTGGGATTCTCCTGGAAAGAACACTGGAGTGGGTTGCCATTTCCTTCTCTAGTATTTTACTCCATACACTTGTTCAAGATTTAAAAATTCAAAATGTAGTCATATCTACCACTTGCAAATAAAAATTAATTATAAAATTTTGGACTATTGCCTCATTAACTGAAACAATAATTTACTAAGCTCTATCCTCTCTTAAAGAGTTTCAGTCCTTTCACATAATTATTCCTTTAATATTGTCTGGCCATTGTTCTTTTAAAGCTAACTCCTTTAGCACTTAAAAAAATCTAGAGCTTCTATTTTATATAAAAACCTGAAAGTGAAAAAGCTAACTCATTTTATTAACTTATTCTCGATTTAGAAATCCTAAACTATTTAATGTTCTTTTTCCACTATCTCTTTAAAACATAGACGTTATAATTTTTAAATAACAAGAAGAAAACTGGAAATAGGAAATACATGAAACAGAAAAACAATCATGCATATTAGCATGCAAGAGTGAGATCCTTTAGACAAATATTTGTTTCCACAGGTCCAAGTAATACTCTTGAATTTTCTTTATCAAATAAAATATAAAGAAGCTGGTGCTCCTTTCGTGAATTTTACTTCAAATATTACCTTTGTATCCCCACAGAAATTTCCTGTATTTCTCACAAACAAAAGAGATACTATGTATTTACCACTTACCTTAGGAGTAGATAAAAAATGACTGGGCTCCAAGAACCTTCAAGTTGGACCATGTGTGGCTAATTAGTGGAACTGCTGCTGGTTGCAGATATAAAGGCTCTGACCTGCTGGCTGTGGGGCCCATTTCAGAATAAGCTCAGTAATTTTGATCAATGGAGTCTAACCCAGTTCTCCCCTGAGGTCAAGGTGTCCTTTGGTGCTTTTAAATTTTCTTTTTTTCCTAATTGGCACAGGGCTGGAGCCCCTCCTGGTGTACCATATTTGGAAATGAAAAGTGAAACAAATGAGAATTTTCCTTTTTCACTTGTGGGTGATTACAGTGATTTGAATTTCGGTGCATTTCTTTCAGTCAATTGATTGCTCTGTGAATCGATGTCACAGATCAATGGGTCATGTCCAATTTCATCAAGAGCTGCCTGGGGCAAGTCTGGCCTCACCAAATGGGAACAAGTAATAATAGAGTGACAATCAAACCCCAAGTATTCTTGCAAATCATGTCAGGCTGAAAGGAGAAATAGCTCAAAAGGAAATTAAACATTTTCAGACCACCAAGAGGGGGCTGTGCCTGTCTGTAGATTATGTGTTCTAGCAATATTCTATTAGACTGAAACAGGCAGCTCAGGAAAAAATTTATTTTTTCCAGTAGAGAATCTGAAAACCTTAGAAACCCATGTCAAAGTTTTGTAAAGTGTTTGAATTCAGAGAGGTCAAATGATTTGCCCAACGCAAACAGAGACCAGATCTTCTAACTCCCAGCCCTGCAGAATCTTCTGTTCATCACATCTCGAGTACATAATCTTACTGTCACCTTAGAGGAGTTGATAGCAATGGTGTCACTAGAACACAAGAACAGCTTCAAGTCACAGCTCTGAGGCACACTTCTAAGCTTGGCCTTTTCCATCTAATATATAGACAGTACATAAAATCATTCCTAAGTGTCATCTGCCTATATATTTAGTTGTAAAGAAAGGATGATAATGAAACGTAGACAGGTTGAGGTGGGGAGGTTAAATTTCCACTACCTGGCACACTAGCCTCAAGTACAAACTGACAGAATTAACTAGAGATGAAATCACACAATGTATTAATATGTGTATTTGCATAGTATTGCGTATACTGCCCAAGAAAGCCCTTGACATTTACTCCTAAAGTTCACTTGCACAGTAATGGATTTAAAAGCTTAAATGCATTTTACCAGAATCAAAATACTAAATTCATACATTTATAAGGGTATATAAAATAAGTCCTAACATTAGATGCCTGAAGGGAACACAATGAGGAAGAGGTGAGATGAATACTTTTACATAGAATTCTTTACATAGAATTTCTTGAGTGTTACCTACTCAAGAAAATAAATGTTCAAGCTAGAAAGAAAAAAAAATAAATGCAACCATACTTCCGAATTTTTAAAAAGTCTTCAGCATATGAATCAATCCAATCTTTACTCTTGAAGACTTTGAGCAAAACGGTGAATTATCTTTAAGACAGGCAGAGTGAATAACTCTACAAACCTCACAACTGAAATGTCCTGATGAGGTCAGTAGCACAGCTGTAGGAAACACAGGAGCACCACTGGGTTGAGCTTCATCAAAACTTGCCCAGGCCTTCAGCAAAAATTAGCATACCAGAGGCTGAGAATTCACTGCCATAGAAGACAAGTTTGGTTTTGTTTTTTTTTTTTTAAAGGTCCTACTTTTACACCAAAAGTTTAGCTGAATCTGTAGAGTCACTAGTAGGCCTATAACACACTCAGATATGAAACAGAAGTGAACAGAAAGGTGAGAGAGAATAAACATCTCAGGGTAGAGAAAGAGGCACAGGTCCATAGCCTCCACCTTTGTGCTCTCAATGGTCTCCAGTATTCACAACGCCCCTTGTCCACACCTGGTGATATAAACTCCTGTGGGCAGAAGCGAGAACCCCCTGAGACTCATGACTTGCTTTATTGCAGTGCTTTGGAACCATACCTGCAGTATCCCTGAGGTCTGCCTATACACACATCACCAAGGTATCAGGTAATTCACTCAACCCCAAGCTCTTGAAACATTTTCTGCACTTGTTTTTCTTTTTTTGTAGAGTACTCTCTCCAAAAATGTTTACAATGTGGATCTTTGAGTGATAAATCTTACTGAACATTCACATGTGAATAACAATATAAATGAACATAAAATTTTAGCTCTAATACTTTAAAAATAGTTTTCTTACAGCAAGCATTGCCCTTCAGAAGAGTCAATATGATTCCTATTCTTCGCACAATGATCTACTGTCAAAAAGTCTTTAGATTTTTCTTATCTTTAATATTCCTAATTTCAGTTTGTGTCTAGATGTGGGATACTTTTCGCCATTGGGCATCTATGGCATCTCAATCTTTAAAATTTTTTTCTTCTTCTGACCTTGTGCGTTGCTTAAATGTTAGGACATCTGCTTCTGTCCTTCATCCCACTTCTACATTCGTATTTTCTATTTACCTGTTTTTCCTTCCTCTGGACAGCAATCCAACAATCCGACTTTTCAACTCACTAATTCATGCATCTGTTCAGTTCAGTCGCTCAGTCGTGTCCAACTCTGCAACCCCATGGACTGCAGCACGCCAGGCTTCCCAGTCCATCACCAACTCCCAGAGTCTGCTCAAACTTATGTCCATCAAGTTGGTGATGCCATTCAACCATCTCATCCTCGGTCATCCCCTTCTCCTTCCACCTTCAATCTTTCCCAGTATCAGGGTCTCATTTCAAATGAGTCAGTTCTTCACATCAGGTGGCCAGAGTATTGGAATTTCAGCTTTAGCATCAGTCCTTCCAATAAGTATTCAGGACTGATTTCCTTTAGGATCTAGTGATTTGATCTCCTTGCTGTCCCAGGGACTCTCAAGAGTTTTCTCCAACACCACAGTTCCAAAGCATCAATTCTTCGGCACTCTGCCTTTATAGACCAATTCTCACGTCCATACATGACTACTGGAAAAACCATAGCTTTGACTAGACAGACCTTTGTTGGCAAAGCAATGTTTCTGCTTTTTAATATGCTGTCTAGGTTTGTCATAGCTTTTCTTCCAAGAAGCAAGCATCTTTTAATTTCATGGCTGCAGTCAACATCTGCAATGATTTTGGAGCCCAAGAAAATAAAGTCTCTCACTGTTTTCACTGTTTCCCATCATGGTACCAGATGCCATGATCTTAGTTTTCTGAATGTTGAGTTTTAAGCCAACTTTTTCACTCTCCTCTCTTTCATCAAGAGGCTCTTTAGTTCTTCTTTGCTTTCTGCCATAAAGGTGGTGTCATCTGTGTATCTGAGGTTATTGATATTTCTCTCAGCAATCTTGATTCCAGCTTGTGCTTCATCCAGCCCGCATTTCACATGATGTACTCTGCATACAAGTTAAATAAGCAGGACAATATACAGCCTTGATTACTCCTTTCCTGATTTGGAACCAGTCTGTTTTTTCATGTCTGGTTCTTCTGCCTCTTGACCCGCATACACATTTCTCAGGAGGCAGGTCAGGTGGTCTGGTATTCCCATCTCTTGAAGAATTTTCCAGTTTGTTGTGATCCACACAGCCAAAGGCTTTGGCATAGTCAATAGAGCAGAAGTGGATGTTTTTTTGGAACTCTCTTGCTTTTCTGATGACCCATCGGATGTTGGCAATTTGATCTCTGGTTCCTCTGCCTTTCCTAAATCCAGCTTGAACATCTGGAAGTTCACGGTTCACGTACTATTATAACTTGGCTTGGAGAATTTTGAGGATTACTTTGCTAGCATGTGAAATGAGTGCAATTGTGTGGTAGTTTGAACAGTCTTTGGCATTTCCTTTCTTTGGGACTGGAATGAAAACTGACCTTTTCCAGTCCTGTGGCCACTGCTGAGTTTTCCAAATTTGCTGGCATATTGAGTGCAGCTCTTTCAGAGGATCATCTATGAGGATTTGAAATAGCTCAACTGGAATTCCATCACCTCCACCAGCTTTGTTTGTAGTGATGCATCTGTATCCACTCTGTTTTCATTCCACTTTACCTTTATTTTAAATATTATGTTTTTGATATTTCTACATGGTTATTTCTTATACCACACTGCCAAAATCTTTTTTTCCTTTTTAGTGTTTACTGGCTTTATCTTAGGTCTTATGTAACCCAGTTTGTTTTCTTGTGATTCAGTGGTATCTCTTAGTTGCTTCTTTACTTTGGCTTGTGAACCCATTTAGCCGGTGGTCAGGGTTCTGAGTGACAGTATGCACTGAAGAAGGGCTAAAGGCCAGCTGAGGGCTTGGCTATGCTGGGGATTGAAAGAAAGGGGAAAGGACAAGCTTTATGGTAGACAGCCCCAGAACTATACAACCACAGTTCATTATTTCAGTTTGTTAGCTACCAAGTAATTGTTCAGATCAGGGCTTCCTTCTCCTGCAGAAACTGGGAGAAGTGGCAATTTCCTCAGTAACTTCAGAGCCCCAAGCCTAGACTGTAACCTGCCAGTACCACCAGTCTGAAGAGAGAGGGATGGATAAATAATGCATAGTTAGGCAATCCTCACCTGCTTTTCTTGCACTGCCCTGATTTTGTCTGTGAGGACCCCTGGGGCACTGTTCACTGTACCAGTACCTGCTGTGACAAAGCAAGCAAAGCAACTGGTTTGCTCCAGTGAATCTACCCCAGCACATTTAGCTAGCCACGCCCCCACCAACAACTACTTCAAAATAGCCCCAAAGGCCCCTTGGGCATTTTATCTTTTTCCATTTTAATTACTATCTAAACACAATAAAAGAAACATTCTAATACACAATGAAAGAAACATTCCAATCAGAATATAACAGAACTTTACATGGTTTTATTTATACATTACTGGTAATGAAAGCAAACTTTATACAAAAAGCTTTATACAAATAAAAAATCCTTGGCTAGGCACAGCCATTCATGTGTGTGTATACACCCACACATATACACACACAGAAAGTATTTTACATCATTATAATTATACATATTTACAGATACACTATTTAAATTATTTACAATTTAACAAAATGAGGACAGGCAATTACAAAAGCAAATAAAAATGGATGAAACAAACTAAATAATCATTAAGTTTAAAACGCTACAAAACTATTTTAAAAATCTAGAAAAGAAAGTCATTTCTTTGAAATATCAAAACTAAGATTTCAATACTGTTTCATTGTTCTTTTACCTTAATAATAAATTGTAACCTGTTTAGAAATAAATTTTGTCTGTGAGGACAAAATAAATATTCTGACCAGTAACAGGTGAGCAAGTTGGACTGATGTCAGGAACAAGTTGATCATGTTGGCCTGAAGTAGAGTCAGCAAGTAATAACAAATGCAGATTATTATCTGGTAATCAAATATGTCATAAAACTGCCCTCTCCTGCTCCATTAAAAACATGAAGAATTCCAAGCTTTTGTGTAGTATGCAATATCAATTAAGACTCCAAGAAACTCAGCAACTTATCTGTAATATAAGAAAATGCTAAAGTTATGATTCTGTTTTCTGATATGATCATTTCATAAAATGCTGTTCTTTCAAGTGAGTTCTACTTAGACAATGCATGTGTGTGTGTGTGTGTGTGTGTTAGTCACTCAGTCATGTCAGACTCTTTGCAACCCCATGAACTCTAGCCTGCCAGAATCCTCTGTCCATTGGATTCTCCAGGCAAGAATACCAGAGTGGGTTGCCATGCCCTTCTCCAGGGGATCTTCCCAACCCAGGGATTGAATCTGGGTCTCCCTTGTTGCAAGCAGATTCTTAACTATCTGAGCCAACAGGGAAGCCCTAGATAATACTGGTGGTTAAAGAACTAGCTTTTGCAGAATCAGGTTGGTAACTTTATCATTACACTCTCCTTTTGACAAGCATTTAATGAGACTATAGTACTTGAAGGAAAAAAAAATCAGCAAAGAAACCAACTAGGACTGAAATAACATACTATTTTTGCTATCATGCAAGCAAATAAAATGTCAAGTATCAAATCCATGATAAAATTGTACATTTGCAATGGACTTTGGAAAATTTCAAACTAATAAACATCACTTCCAGATACAAGTTAATTCTTTCATGAATGGACATTATCTTCAAAAAGAGAATGGAAGTCATATTTTATGACAACGTTCAGATAAAACTGCAGTTTAATCTCCTAAAGGTAGTGAAAAAATTTATTTATAATGAATCTGAAAAATAATCAGGCAATTTTCACATCAAACTATTTTCTTAAGGTTCTTTAGAATAAGTTTTTCTTCAAATTCCCCATTATTCAATCTTACATTCTGAATTACATATATAGAATTTTAACTACACATAAACTACTAAATATCTTTTGAAGATTTCAACAAACTAGTTCCTCCAAGAGAATACTGAAATTAACAGATTATTTAAAAGATAGTAATTTATACTAAGTTTAGGAACAGATTTTTATAACTCAAAAATATTCAGAACCTTCACAATGAGATCAATGTACAAATATGGTTTTTATTATGATTTATCTATAAAGTTGCGTGTTTTGGATTCAAATAACTATGACTATAAATCAACTGAAAAATAGTGATTTGTTAAATATCTTTACAATTTTCCTTACAGAAAAATCCAAAATAGTTAGGCAACTGGCCTAGGTCTTAAAGAAAAAAATCTGATATGTATTGCCTTAATAAATCTGTACAAGAATGGCTTAAAGAAACATGTCTGTGTACATTATTAATAATTTAATATGGTAAATTGTTGTCACCTCTTCAGATGACAATGGATTTCATGTTTTTAAATGTATGTTTTTTATTTAAAGTATTTTAGCACTCCATTAAAAATGAGAAAAATGTTAAATTACAGTGACTACACAGACTTCACTGGCTATGAAATACACTGCTATTCAAGAATGTTTTCTTTTCTTTATCTATAAAAATTTGTAATTAATCATCAGATGGATTTGCCCCTGCCTTAGACTCATGAGCATACAGAAGGTGGAGGAGAGAGGCTACCCAGTGAGCATGTCCCACCTTCTAAGATAGGTGACTAAGAAGACTTCATGAGCAATCATCCTCCAACCTGTGTCTGAAGCATGAGTTCAACTGGATGTCTCTCACCCACCACTCACATCTTCAGTGACTTAACAGGCCATTAACCAAACAGGTACAGTGTCAGACACTTACTTTACTAGCCTCCTGCAGTGTAACCATTAACTACCTGCATTTGGACTTTTCAAAGAGCTTCATTAGCTGCTGGAATCTTTCTGAGACCTGAAAAATTTTAAATGAGGGTTAATTGTAAATATTGCGATAATATATTTTTGTATCTTTGATGAATTTTTTCATAAAACATCTAAAATAAATAAAATTTTTAAAAAAAAAAAAATAAAGTCAGCCTTCTGATTTGTGGCAAAAAAAAACCATTTAAAGACAGAGAAAGCTACCCTTAATAATAATGGTAAAGTAATGCTTCGAAAAACAAAATATCTTCATAATAAAGGTAACTGCTATTTCACTTTTCAATATTAAACTTTCTTAAGCAAGAAAGTATCATTACAAAATTGCTAGAGATCAAATAAGTAAACGGTAAAATGACAGAAAAAAGAATTAGGATTATATTAAATTTCTTCCACAATCACCAAGCTTTTCACAGTTCTACATGAAGAACATGAAGAACCACACTTTTTTTTTTTTGGCCCCACCGTGCAGCTTGCAGGACCTTGGCTCCCCAACCAGGGACTGAATCCACACTTGGTAATCAAAGTATGAAGGCTTATTTACTGGATGACCAGGGAATTCTCCAAAGAGCAATACTTTAAAGACGTTAGCTAATAAATATCTATATATTTTAAACACATTAAAAATAAAATCTAAGTATTTAGAATAGTACCATCTGTGAAACAACAGAGATGTAAAATTTGGGTAGTTACCTGATATGGATTTTTATTCAACTTAGCAGCTAAATGAGTAAATGTTTTCAAAGATGGCCCTTTTTTTCTGACATTCCAATAAAATTTCCCGGTCATCATTTCTGAAGGGAAAAATGTTATTTAGGTTTTGTAGGTTAGAACAGAAAGGTAAAAAAGTTCACTTTCTTAATATCTACTAATAAGAACTGACATTTTTGTTAAAACTCATCAAAAAGGAAAAGTGTATATACTTAAATAATGGACAGTGGTTATCAGAGATAAGATTATGGATGATTTTAATCTTTGAGTTCATACATATTTTCCAAATTTTCTAAAACAAATATACTAATGTATTTTCTAATAACAAAAGGAAAGATTTAAAAAAATTCTACCTGTAGTGTGTAAATAGTACTAATAAAGTTAGGGCCCAAACGTGATCACAGACTTAATAGGTGAGAAGAACCAAAAAGTAATATACAATTCAGATCTTCTGATCCCTAGAGCTCTGCTTTTTCTACATGGTCTGAACCAATGTTTGTTATTACAGTCTCTGAGATTTTATCATCTACCGGTTACCTGAAATAAAAGCATGGAGGACTGAGGTATTAAAACTGATCCCATTTTCAAGAAAATTCAGTATCATTATACACTCTAGCCAGTCTGGAGATCGTGTTCCTCTAGCTTAATGGTTCACAACTGTGGTTGCCTTTACATCTGCATTTTTAAGTTCACATTAAAATACAACAAAATCTATAAAACTTTTTTTTAAACTTCTAATTTCAGGGGAAAACTCAAATTACAAACACTCACACTTTTTATCCTATTCAACATCTGTCATTTTTCCTTTCTAAAGAAAATTTGTGTATACTAGGTCCCTTACGAGTGAAAGATTTTTTTCCCCATTGAAAACGTGAGGTAAACATAGTGAAAAGTTCTGTCCATCGTGCCAGTACACATCCCTGGTCAACAACCACTGCTCTAGACTGTTCTACAGTACAGCTGGGCTGTATTCTAGAGTGTATTTTCTACCAACCTCAGCCACTTTTGAAGTGATCCCTTTTCCTATTTTAAGTTGGGATAAAACTATGACATGATAGATTTCTGGCGTCTCCAAATTTCCTGGTGATTTAATAGTCTCTTAAGATTCTTACCTTGTCCACGAAACTATAATTTCTCCCTTCTTTTTAATAACATTCCTTGCAGAAAGGCTTATAAAAGAAGTGGCAGATGCTGCTGATGTATCCTTAGTCCCTGGGCTTTCCTTTAATGATGAGGGGGCTTTAGTCACTGAAGGGGCCTTTTTCTTGCTGGCTTTCCTTCGATGAGCATTACCATTCTCACCAGAGTCTTGGGTAATTTTTTTGGTCTTTTCCCTACTGGTTAAGTCTGTTTCCTTTCTCTGTTTTTTCTGAGAAGAAGGATTTAGATCAGAAAGATTTCTTCTCTTTTTGTGAGGGTTATCCAACATCCCAGGCAACTCTGAACTGTTGGAATTTAATGCTGACTCTGAGTTTAAATCATCCTTTTTCACTTCACCCAAACTGGAAGCTTCCGAGGTTAGATCGATACAGGCCTCCTCAATGACGCATTCCAAAGGCCTGTTCACCACCTGCACATTTTCTTCCTTCGAGTTGTCTTCATCGACACATATCACTGGACACCCCAAGTCTTCAACAACTCCAGCAGGATGGTTGTTACCTTCATTTTTACCGTCACTTGAAACATCTTGTGTCAAATCAATAAAAGTATCAGCAGTTTCAGGCTGCATATTGTCTAATACTGGAGCATTTTGATCCATACTACTTCCAGAACATCCCAACTGATCAATATTTAAAACTGTTACTTCTACAATTTCCCCCAACTTTTTGGTCTCGGTGACTGGATCTTTTGTGAGGTCTATACATGTGCTTGGAAGAGGATCCTCAACAGAATGTGGAATTTCTTCCACTGGAGGCAATTCTTCAATGCTTTCAGGCACTTTTGGTTCCCATACTTGATGCAACTTGAAACATTCTTCAGCCTCTTCAGTACTTTGACTCACTTTACCTGAAGCATCTTTAAGAAATTCATATATGTCAGGAACTTCTGTTTGTATCACACAGTCTTGTTCCTCATGAACTAATCTACCATCAACACTCTTATTGGAATTTTTCAGTTCCTCCACAGATTTAAAAACTCTGTTCTGACATGAAATATATTCTTCCTCCACTGCTTCATCAGCTTCTTTTTTCCACTCTCGGCAGATATTCATCAGCCACTGTATTCTGTACAAGAGTAGGGGAGGTAGATGGTGCCGCACGCCGAATTTTCACAATGAAGTGATCATTGGACTTTTCCATTATGACAGCATGCATGGGGAGGTTGGGGTGGTACTGAAAGCCTGGAGCAACAGGCCGGCTTGTCCATGACGAAGAACAACTTGATTTACTGCTTGAGTTATCAGACTCCAGGGCTAAATGAATATCCTGTTCAGATGCGTCCTCTTCCTCCAGTAAGGCATCCTCACTAAAATGGGCACTAATAACTTCTTCAGGTGTTGAATTAGACAAAGCTTCTGGCTTTAAAAAACTGAGATGGCCATCTGACTTCAGAGGCGATGGTACTGTTAAAGAGACGGCTAGATCTTCAAGAAGTATGGAAGAAATGCAGGGCTTGCTCTTTTCTGAACCACATACATTATCTTTATTTAAAGCTATGTTAGTGGACACTTCAAACATACAATTTTCATCCAGCACATCCGGATGAACTGGCAATGAAAGCCCTGAAGACAGAGATGGACCTTTCTCAGATGACAGTAAGGACCAGTTGTCATCACTAATTATCTTAGGGCAGGGAGAAATCACCCTGAAACAAGCTCTTCAGTTGTACAAGCTGGTATAGATTCACATTTGAGACTCTCTAGCAGCTGTTTCTCTGGTGTCTTTAACTCCCACTCACTTTTTCATTACAGTTAACATTGTTGTCCAAAAGATCAGAACCTTGCAACAAACTTTTAAATATTTCTCCCATCTGTGCATCACTCACTAAATTAAACGTAAGGCTAGATGCCTGCTGTTCAGTAAGAATCTCAAAACTGCGTTCTGGTTTCAAAGGAGCAAGCTGGGATGTCTGGGCATCCTCTGTGGTGCTACCTTCAATTTTTCCTGGCTTTGGGGTGCTCAGGCAGTTTGGTTCCAAGGAATGCTCTTCAGATTGAGGATTCTTCATATTATCAAAGCAAGTGTTAGCAGTCTTTTTAATGTCATGCTTTACTGTGTTAATACTGGAATTCTTTTGCTCTTGATGTTTTTCCTCAGATTTTTTACAACCTACTGAAGACTTAGAAGAACCATAATCTTCTGATTTGGGGGATTTCTCTTTGAATATTTCTTTGCCCAAGTTGTTTATATTCCCCTTCTGAAAATGTGAAGATCGTGCTTTCTCTTTACTTTTCTTTTCAAGCTTTCCTTCGTCACTATCACTGCCAACATTTATGGAGTCACAAAACTTTACAAAGATTTTCTTAAGTTTTGCAAACAAATAATCGAGCTGTTCATCTACAAATTTCCACAATTTTTTTTTCATATCTGGCAGCTGCTGTTCAAATAAACGATCCACGATGCCATTCTTTTTAACTTGCTTGAGTTTGGATTCTATGACATCACAGAGATTCTTCTGTAAAGTAGTCACTGACTTAGATATTCTGGACAAGTCCAGGTATTTAATTAGTGATGTAAAACTCAAAATTGCTGACTCAATAATTCTATGAAATTGTATTAATGAAAATTTTACCTTGAATTTCATATAATTTTTCCTTACATGTTTTCTTATCATTCGTAACATGTGCATAATCTCTCGGACAGAAGAGGGTGTGACAATGATTGGAACTATTTTTTCCAGGCTGGAAGTACTCATTGACCTCTCTTTCTTCTCTGTTTTTGAAGATCTGCTCGATTCACTTCGTCTTCTATTCCATCTGCTTTTGGTCTGATGCATTTTCATAGAGGATATCTTCCTATTGTCTTTATCCAAACGCACAGAGCTTTTCCTATTTTCTGGGCTAGTTTTTGTGTTCTGCACTTCTGTAGAAGCTCTTGGTTTGGCACTTTTGTCAAAACTTCTTTGTGGTTCAGGTTTTTCGTTGTCACTTATAATTTCTCCTTCTTCTAATTCATCTAAAGATGAATTCTTGTGGGAGTCTGCTTCTGCAAATTTGTCAGATTTGCATATTGGCTTTTGATTTTCCTTGTTGAGATCAGACTGACTCGTGGAGGTAGAATGAGCTGAATTTGGTAGAAACACATCTGTGAAAGAGAAAAGCATAGTATTGCCACATGACCCATGAGTGTTTGTCGTTTAACATTTCCATGTTAAATATAACAAAAAAATTAAATGAGGCAATTTATTAATAGCTTAAAAAAAAAGCAGAATGTTAATGTCTAACACTCATCATATGATTCATCTTTACTGGTCTGAGAAAGTACCTGATAATATTTGAAACAATCTGTCCCACCATTCTCTTTTTTGTATAAGTAAGCATTACCTAAATCTAGGCTAAAGGCTCAATGTACATTACTAGTTTACAACAGAGGTCTGAACAGTAGTTATCAAATAAAAAGCATTAATTCATCTTGCTGGTGTATTTTACATTCTCACATAAAGATAAACTATAGGAGATAATATAAAGTATTACCTTTATGACTATTATTATACAATGGAACTTGAGATGCACTTTCTAGTCTAAGAACTTTTGCTACAGGTCTCACTGGACTATTCAGAGGACTGATGGCTTCTGGAATAGGTCTCAGCTGATTAAAGTCAATGCTCAGAACTGAATTCTCATCATCATGATATACTGAGTTTGTTTCACCAGCTTCCATTGTGTCATCCATTAACTCACTCTGCTGAAGTGATGATTCTGGAGTCTCTTTAGGTAAGCAAGGATCCAAATGACAAGACTTACTCTCAGCTAGTGGTGGGTCTACAAGACAAGGCTCAAGATTTGGTGTACCACCTTCTGAAAGGACAGCTGGCAGAATGCCAGTTTCTTCAACTGAAGGCTGCAAAATGCTTTCACTGGATTTGGTCACATTTGTTGTAAAAGCCTCCTTCATTTCTGTCTCTTCAGAAATACTGCAAGAATTTAAGTCACTGTTTCTTTTGCTATCCAATTCCAAGCCAACGTTCTGAGCAACATTTGTCTGTGCTGTGTCTATGTTCACAGGAACTGCTGCCCTGGCACCATTCACAGTCTGTTCCATTTCTGTGGATGAAGAATTGGCTTCTGATGGTTCCATTTCCACAGGTGCTGAGAACGAAGTCTCTGTGCCACATATGGGTGTGTCACAAGGCACAGTATTCTCCATAGATGCAGTAGACAAACTATTTTCTTCTACTTTCCGTTCTGAAATACTGGTCCTGGGTTGAGATGCTGCTCTAAGAGCATCCTTTGGTTCCAATAACTCAGATTTGGTTTCCTCTGTGATATGTTCACTGACAGAGGGAACACAAGTCATAGTCTTAGCCTGTACCAATGACTCAGAATCACATATGTCACTGCATTGGGAAGTATCAGTTATTGTATGCTGATTATCCTGAGAAACAGGCTGCTTTTTAGCAGGAGAAAGAGTTAAGTTCAATTTTTCCATAAAGCTCAACTTTAAGTCTTTGTTTTGTGGTTCATTTGGGGCACTCTCAGCTCTAACTGCTGGCTCCTTATTATTTGCTCCTTCAGAAACATCATTGTTAGAGACTTCCCCTTTGTCATTTTTTGGCTCATTCTGTCTCTTTAAGTCTGCGGTGGTTTTCTTAGTTTCTTTGTTAGTCTTCTGCAAATGTCCCGGAGGTACTCTTTCTTCATTTCTGATATGCTTATTTTCTTCTTTGTTCTCTCGTTCCCTTTTCCTCTTTTCTTCAGTTCTGTGCCTTTCTGCTCTGAAAGGTGCATGTTCCCGCTGGTGCACAGCATCAACTTCCGTGGAATCAATGTGTTTGTGAGTTCTACTGGCTAAAAGAGAAGACGGACACCTTCCTTCTTGAAAACTATGATTACTTACAGCCCTGTTTCTTTTACAATCTTCCCAGCCTCTTCTCTCCTCTAGATGGTATTTATTTGAATTGTGTGAAGACTTTGCTGGTTCATTTTTGGAATGCGGAAGTACCGCTCGTTCAGATCTTCTCCAATGATCCTGGCCTTTCACTACTGATTTTGACTTCTGATCAACTTTTCTTTCTTCTTTGTCTTGTGATTTAAGGTCTTTTCTATTAACATTTTGTGATCTTTCACTTTGTCTTTCGAGTTTTTGTCACTTTGAGATTCTAGTCGAGTGTGTAACTTGTCTCTAGAGCTTTCTTTCTCCCAAGAAGAGCTGATGCGTTCATTTTTATAATCTAAATCTGTGTTACTTTTCAACTTTGCAGTTTTGCTTTCAGCCTTTGGTTCACCTTTACCGTATTTCTCAGGATGTCCTTGTAGCCTTTGACTGGCCTCTGCGTTCCTCGGTTCACCATCACCATAGCTAGTGCTCAAGTCTTTTCGTATTCTGTCAGTCCCCGGTTGTACTGGCTATGTCGACTGTCTTTCCTTCCTCTTCTATGATCCTCATTTGAACTACTCTCACCAACCTGATAGTGGAAACGTGACCAAATGCCATTGGTGGAGTGTTTTTCAACAGATGTAGGCAAATGCAAAGTGCTTTTTTTTCACAGTGTGATTTTCCTTCCTTTTCGTGGTTTGGCAGTGAAGTGCTATAATGTACATCTTTAGAAACATCACTTTTCACTCTGTGATCAGTCTTTGAAGAGTCATCCAAATGGGGAGATCTGGATTTAAGATCTTTTGTTTTAACTAGATCTGATGTCCTTGAAGTTTTATGATTATTCCGAAAATGTGGAAACTCCGACAGTCTATTGAGAAATAGAAATTAACACCAAAAACAAGGTTAATTCCTTTTTAATAATCCAAGGTTTAATCACATGTGATACACTTTAAAACTGGGGGCCCACATACTGGCAAAACTAATTTTACTTTGTAAAAAGAAAAAGTAATAAGAATTTACCAGTTTCCAATATAATGGACAAGTTTTTAAAATAAGGAACTCTCTTTCATTTGCTTTGCTCAAATAAAGCCTGAAGGACCTCTCAGTTCTCTCCCAGCACTTGCCAATGTCATTTAGATTTCCTTCACTATAGGAGAAAGAAAAGAAGGGAGGGAGGGAAGAGCGGCAGGAAAAAAGAGGAAAACAGGTGGGATGGGGTAGTTCTGTGATAGATGACCTAAGTTGTCCTTTACAAAGTATCCTGTGGCTTTAATATTAAGAAGTGAGAAACCAGAGGCTGGAAGGAGCAAGAAGTGATCAACAGTTTTGAGCACAAAGACCACTGCCAGTTTAGCTGAGAGGTGATGGGTAGCAGTGACAGAAATGGGAGAGAAATCAATGAGTTGAGAGAATATAGACATAAAAATCAACAGGACATGGTAATGGATTTGGATCTGAAGGATGACAAAGAGCTAAGTGTCACTGATGACTCCAAGGCAGGGTGCCTGCAAGTCTCAGTTTGCCAAGTAATATCAGTGTAATTACTAACAGCACTTCCTTCTACTCTCAAAAGTATCCTGGTTTGGGCAATAAATTAAATGGTCATTCCATCCTCAGTCTCTCTAGCTTGCACCAGCTGAATAAATCTTGGGGAATCCACTGAGCAAGGAACAATGGAATGGGTTTAATCTTAAATTCAGTTTTGGATGAGGTAAGTTTGAAACTTTTGTACAGATGTAGTTATCTAACATATAAATGGAACTGACTAGTACAAGGAAGATTACATTAAAAGAAAATACTGAAAGAGAAAGGAAAGTAAAGACATAGCTTTGAAGAAAACCAACTTCACTAGAAAAATAAGTCTCAAGTTAGGAAGAAAACTAAGGGTCATGAAAGCCAAAGGGAGAAACTATTTCAAGAAAAAAGGGTCAACTATGTCAAACTGTGTGTAAAGACAAGTTAAAATGAGAAGTCAAAACTATATGATGAATTTAGCGGTAGTCACAGGAGGAAGAGGTCAGAGTGGACTGGGTTCAAGAGTGAGAAATGGAAGGTGGAGAAACAGAAATAGCAAATTTCGATAACTGTTTTGGAGGTTTGGACTATCAAGGGGAGAAGAGATGCAATTCTCTGAAGCCAAATACTGCCTCAACCAAAAAAAAAAAAGAGAGAGAGGGAGAGAGAGAAATTAAGTAGAAAATCTGTTTCAGAGGAAAAAGAATATATAATTGAGAGATATTTTAAGAGTTATCTATGATAGAATGTATGACACTAACATCCTCCTTGTATTTTAGTAATTTGGTGGGCCCCATCTGGAACCCATGACATACACCATCATCTTCTCAGGATCAAAGAATATCAGAACATGACCCCAGTATATTACAAAACTGGATACATTCAGAGAGGTATGTGGCATTACTAATCATACAGAAATCATTATGACAATATACTATTAGAATATTAGCTCCTCTCAGTGAAACCTTAAAAATTTAACAAAATGCATGATTTTCATTATCTTTTCAAAGTTAAAAATATTCCGCATATCAATATTCATGTAATTTACAAACATATCCACATCCCTCAATCATACCTTTGGTGAAGATTATTTATTTCTTCATCCTTGCGGTTTATTTCCACTCTGGCAGTTTTGATAAGTGCTGAGATATTTTTCTTAAGAGACTGGTTTTCATTTTTTAAACTAAAATTCTAAACACCATAAAATATATTTAGTAAAGTATGTATCTATGGAATAAACCACTATTTATAATAGCTATTGATTACTGAATGCTAACTACATGCTAGGTATGACTTACTTTATCTTATGAAATTCTCATAATAGTCATAGGAAGAATACAGTGATGCTCATTATACAAATGGGGAGTTTGAGATTCAGAGAAGAAACTGGCACCAAAGAAAGGCTATTTAAAAGGAAACAATTTAAAAGAGGGTTCAAAATGAAAAACCAATAAATTAACAGAAAAAAAGTTCTGCCTGGGTCATTATTTTGGAAATGATAAAATTTGTGTTATATTTAATAACTGGAGGTTTAAGTTGAAATAATATACTAATTCTTAGGTGAACAAAGAATAATTGAGGACTAATTGGCTCTTTAGGAGAAAGGGAAAAGAAACAACTTTACCAAAAAATAAAAATCAGAACAGAACATTCCTGATTCTGCAGCATGATAACAAAAAAGTCACTCTGGCAAAAACTGTGAAGGCACCACCATTTTCCCCCATCAGTCATTCTAAATCTTGGCTCCTCAAGCCATTCTTTTAAACCACCTGATACAATCAAAACTTTCTATTCTTTAACTATTAACTAGTCTAGCAACAGTTATTTAATCATTGGACAATATCACTGAACAAATCAAGCAGTTTTATCAGTTTCATTGATACAGGAAACAATGCATATCTGGCCAGATTTGCTATTTCACATAATACTTTGAAAAAAAGTTTCCTTATAATCTGTCAACCCTTTAGCATTTTAATTTCTAACAAAGAATGTTAACAAATTTTTATTTTAAAGGCTAATAAGGCAAAAATAAAATATTCATTATAATTCTACCTGTGTCTGTATTTCTTTAAACTTTTTCATCAGCTCTTTCATTTGCAGCTGACATTTTCCATATTCTGCCTGCAACTGTAAGATACAAAAAGACCAAGCATCATTTTAAATTATTTTCTTAACTTAAATGACATTTCAAAATATTTAAAATTTTGTAAATCAACTCACAAAATAGAGTAAATGAGGTCTATTTCTATTAACAGGTATTTAGTTACATTACTGGTTTTTAAGTTGGGCTTGCCAATAATGTTATTTTCTTTAGTTTCACATTCAGTCTCCAAACTTTAAATTCAAATAAGGTAGAAAGAAATTTGCCTGCATGAAGTCTTGGGACAATTTATAATTTAGTACAAACCATGAAAAGACAAAATGTTTTATCACACTGATTTACCTGTTGAGATTTCATATAGACACTTAAATTTAATCAAGCAAAATTATAACTACATTTAGGCAAACATTCAGAAGACACTGTTTTAAAGCAGATCTGAAGGCAGAAACTGATGTAAATGTTCTTTTAGTCTAAGAGCTACTTCTCAAACATAGAATGCCTATTCAGAAGTTAGCCGATGCTTGCATTTCAGGAGATATCAAAGCACAAAATAACCATCGTTCATAATTCTGGTAATCCATACATCATTATATGTTGCCTCCTTTGCAGTTCCTTCTTCAGTCAGGATTTCTTCATATAAATCCAAACAATTCCTGGATGGTACAGAGGATTTGGATGCAGTATCTAAAACAAACAAGAAACCCTTCCATTAAAATAACTATTACCAGATTCGATAAAATCCTATCAAAACTCCAATGGCATTTTTCTAAGAAATGGGAAAATAATCCTAAAATATGTATGGAACCACAAGACTGCAAATAACCCTAGCAATCTTGAGAAAGAAGATGAAGGGAGGAAGCATCACACTTCCTGATTTCAAGCTATAATACAATACTGTAGTAATCAAAAGTATATTTTTATAGGAATGAGAACAAACACATAAGTGCTACAGATCTTTTACAATTTGTCTAGCAGGTTTTCTGGTCCACACCAGAAAATACCCCTATGGGGGAAAAAAAGATACAGAGATCAGTGGAACGGAACAGAAAGCCTAGAAATAAATGCAGGCACGTTCAGTCACAGGCGGCTCAGGTGGTAAAGAATCTGCCTGCAACGCAGGAGACCTGGGTTTGATCCTGGGTCAGGAAGATCCGCTGGAGAAGAACATGGCAACCCACTCCAGTATTCTTGCCTGGAGAATCCCACGGACAGAAGAGCCTTGCAGACCACAGTCCATACGGTCGCAAAGAATTAGACACAACTGAAGTGACTTTGCAGGCAGGCACACATATACAGTCCCAACTTATGACAAAGGAACCAAGAATATACAATGGGGAAAGGATAGTCCCTTCAATAGGAGGTATTGGGAAAACTGGACAGCCACAAGCAAAAAAGAAAATAGACCCTTATATTTATATAGCACACACAGAAATCAAATCAAATTAAAAACCTGAATTTAAAATCTGCAACCATACTTAATATCTTGTAATAACCTATAATGGAAAAGAATACAAAAAAAGAACATATCTCTATCTATCTATATAACTGAATCACATTATTGTATACCTGAAACTAACAAAACAATGTAAATCAACTATATTTCAATAAAGGGAACTGCCTGGCAGTCCACAGGTTAAGACTACATGCTTTCAATGCAGGGGGCAGGGGTTCCATTCCTGACAGGAAAATTAAAATCTATGAGCCCAGCAGAGGGGTCAAAAGAAAAAAAAATTTTTTTTTTAATATGGAAACAGAGACTAAAAATGATGGTTACCAAGGGCCAGGGGTGGGGGAAAAAGAGATATTGATTAAACTTTTTCAAGTTTGTGGACAAGTACAAACTATCATCCAGCTATAAGATGAATAAGTTCTGGGGGTATAATGTACAGCATAGTGATTATAGTTAACACTATTTTATATAATCAAAAATTGCCGAGAATAATCTTAAAGAGATGGTAATCATGTGATGCTATACAGGTGTTAGCTAATGCTATGGTGGTAATGATTTCACAATATTTAAGTGTTGATAAAATCAACACACTATACATCTTAAACTTACTTCATATTATAAGTCAATTATATCTCAATAAAACTAGGGTAAAAAAATATATACATGTTAAACATTCTAATATAGTGTCTACCTCTACCCAAAGAGCTATACATTTCCCCATCTTTTGTATTTCATCTAAATCTATACTAATTTCAGATTAGAACTGGAGAACCACTTTACCTAAAACAACTTCGTCAACAAATCAGATGTAAAGATCATATTTGTTTGAAGCTTTGAAAAATCTGATGGCAAAAAGTTTTCTCAATTAGACAGGTCATCAGACTCTGTATATTATACTCGTACTGATTCATTTGAAAATACATATAGTACCTATCCTTTTCAAAAGTTCTAACATCATGTAAAAGCAGAGACGTTACTTTGCCAACAAAGGTCCATCTAGTCAAGCCTATGGTTTTTCCAGTGATTATGTATGGATGTGAGAGTTGGACTGTGAAGAAGGCTGAGCGCCAAAGAATTGATGCTTTTGAACTGTGGTGTTGGAGAAGACTCTTGAGTGTCCCTTGGACTGCAAGGAGATCCAGCCAGTCCATTCTGAAGGAGATCAGCCCTGGGCTTTCTTTGGAAGGAATGATGCTAAGGTTGAAACTCCAGTACTTTGGCCACCTCATGCAAAGAGTTGACTCATTGGAAAAGACTCTGATGCTGGGAGGGATTGGGGGCAGGAGAAGAAGGGGACGACAGAGGGTGAGATGGCTGGATGGCATCACTGACTTGATGGACTTGAGTCTGAGTGAACTCTAGGAGTTGGTGATGGACAGGGAGGCCTGGCGTGCTGTGATTCATGGGGTTGCAAAGAGTTGGACACGACTGAGCAACTGAACTGAACTGAACTGAGTATCACGTAGCCTGTAACAGTGTGTGAGGTTAATATATGCAGTCACCAACACCAGGTTTATTTTCAATGGTACAAAATACTTTTCCATAAGGTCCGATTAAATCTGACACCCAGATGAAAAACAAACCTAAGGGCTAATTTTTTCACTGATAAAGATTTGGGTAAAAAATAGTTACCTGAGTACAATCATTTCAAAGAAAAGGCAAACTGTTGAGAAGCTACGAGTTATGCCAGGAATTGGTAACAACAAAATAAACACTTCCAACAGACTGACCAAACAAAATGACATAGTATTTTGTTATAGAATTTACATACCAGAACCAGCACTGTCCAACCCAGCATATATGTCCAAAGAACCTTCATCATTATTTTTAAGAGGAGAAGCTGGGAAAAAAAAAATCAAAGACTGGTTAAAACTGACTCTATGTACTTAGTGAAGCTTTTCCATTTTTACTCTGAAGGACCAGAAAAAGAGTATCAGTCTTGTGCCAAAAAAGAAAACTGTTTAGAAGCTTTTGTACATCCTTATAAACATACACATCTTAGTACATAGATACAGACTTAAAAACTCACTTTCAAAACCATACTAGTAAGAAGATTCCCAATCCAGTAACAGCTGGTAGATAGATATAGACTTAAAAACTCACTTTAAAAACCATACTAGTCAGAAGATTCCCAATCCAGTATCAGAACAATCTTCCTGCAAAAATAAAAACTCTAAACAAAATATTAAAAGCTAACTTTAGTTAATGCTCTATCACTGGATTTATTGTGGCAATCATTTCACAATATATACAAATATGGAATTATTATATTGTACATCTGAAATTGTTGTAATATTATATGTAAACTATATCTAAATTAAAAAAAAAAAAAAGCTATCTGAAGAACTAAAGAGCAATCCAAAGCAGGCAAAAACTGGAGAGGAGATGACCCTTGCAAGAAGACATGAATTCCTACCCCTCTTTTTTTTTAACAAGTGTTTGTGCAAGGATAAGCCCTAGTTGGAACCACAGTAGGCAGAGAAACTCAGATGGACGCTTCCAGTCCTAATAGCTTGAAGAACTAGAGAAAAACTTTGGGGGTGATAACAGCAACTAGAAAGAGGAAATCCAAAGAGCCACAGAGGACTCCCCAAATTGTGCCCAAATCTGAATAACGTAAGTAAAGGTTAAAACTCCCAAGAGTCCAGCTAAAAGCTAAAAAAAATCTCTGTAGCTAAACAGATTTCAGCAACTGTTCACCACAGGGAAGACAGACGATCAAGTTCAGTTGAGATAAATGCCTGCTAAAATTAAAAACACTAGCACTTTTCAGAGGAATATAACAGAATCATATATCTTAAACATTTACAATGTCCAAAACGCAATTCAATATTTATCAAAGGAAATCTTGACAGACAAATAAAAATAACTCCAAAACCAAATGAAAATTCTGAAAGTGAAACTACAATACCTAAGGTAAAAAGATTCAACAGAAGAGGCAGTGAGCTTGAAGACAGATCAATAAATTATCCAACTGCAAGAATAGAGAAAAAAACATTTTTAAAAAGATCACTTACTAACCTATAGAATATCCCGAGTTCTCACATACAATATACCTGGAGTCCCAGAAGAAAAGAGACAACAGGGAGGCAAGTGATGCTAGAAGGAAACTAGAGGATACTAGAAGGACAAAAATGGTAAATAACTGAGTAAACACAAAAGACTAATATTTCACCTTAATTGGTTTTAACTCCTCTTAGTTTATTTAAGATATATACAACAGGCTAAAATAAAAATTACAGCACTCTATCACGGGGTTCAAGACATCTTTAACATAAAAGGATGGAAGGAGGTCAAATGCAACTATATGTACAAGATTCTACATCTTACATAAAGATTTTTACCTTTTAATAACTAGACTATAAAACATTAAAGATGTATATTGCAGTTCCTTGAGTAATCAATTATAAAAAGCACTGCAGAAAGGTATAACCAAAAAGCTAATTCGTAAATCAGAATGAAATTCTAAAATAAATTCAAATATTTGAAAAAGGCAAGAAAATCAGAAAATAAAAACTGATGAGACAAAGTAAACTTTTAAAATGATAGGTTTAAATCCAATCACAGCAATAAAGGACATTATTGTATTAACTGATAAAACTGGTTTAAAGATGGTTGACTAAATAAAATTATAGCATCAGTTTTAATTTACTGAAATTGATGATTATGTTGTCTTTATGTAAGAAAACCAACTTTTGCTCGTGAAATATATACTGAAGTATTTGGATGTAAGAGACTATAAGGTATACAACTGGTTATCAAATAGGTCAGGAAAAAACTGTGTGCATGTGTATAAATTAAAAAGTATGTGCACAGTGTTAAAGCCACTGGCATAAGCAAAAGGCTCCTTGCATGTTCTTATTCTTGCAACTTTTCTGTAAGTCTGAAATTACAGATATAATAAAAGAAAAGTACAAAAATGTTATAGGAATAAAAATGTTTGTGAAATCATGTTAACTAGTAAAAATAAAAATGTACACGGTGTATGTGACTATCAAACAATGAATGCATGTGGACAAAAAGTTGAGAGAGCAATATTCAGAAATGAAAACAGCTATTTCCAGCAAATGAGAATAACAAAATAGTTTTGTCCTTCAAAATAAGAGTTATAGATGTGATACTTATAAATCTAAATGATAAGTAAAGGTGGTAATTATACTTTCCATTTTTTAATTGGTTTAGAATTTTTCAAAGAAAAAATATCATAAGACAAATATATAGCAGCATAACAATTTGAAAAAACATAAGCAAAAATAATAACACCAAAAACAAATAATGCTATCCAGAGTGGTGATGACGGCCATATTCCAAGTGAATCTGTTCGTGTCTATGGATATTATTTTTTAGAACATATTTTTCCTCATAGCTCAGCTGGTTAATAATCTGCCTGCAATGCAGGAGACCTGGGGTCAATCGCTGTGTCAGGAAGATCCCCTGGAGAAGGAAATGGCAAGCCACTCCAGTATTCTTGCCCAGAGCATCTGATGGACAGAGGAATCTGGCAGGTCCATGGGGTCCAACAGTCAGACATGATTTAGTGACTAAACCACTTTCAAGCAAAAATGGAATTCTACTAGACATGTTTTACAACTGCCCTTTTCATTCTTTAGCATTCATCTGATCACTAAATATACAACTGTATCCTCAAAAATTTAATAAGATTGTCATAGCATAATTATAATTAAGAACTGAAATGTTATGTCAGGATTTGGAGGTTTAAAATCTGTATATTACTAAAAATATTTCCATTTTATGAGCTTATTTTACTATTAGGTCTTGGCTATCTCTTTCAAACTAATCATCTATTTGTGACTGTTAACTTTCCCCAAAACAACAATAAGTAAGTACCACTCCATTTGCTGGAAATATCAATTTCAAGAGTAATAAGTATCTATCATATATATATGTGGTAAGTATATATATGGTAATGTGTATATATATAAATATAAATATAAATATATATATATATATAAACACATACACATACACTTTATCAGTGAAAGCACCAAGGCCTAACCTTTGGACCACCAGGGAATTTCCCTTGTTCATTGTTCAGTCACTCAGTCATGCCCAACTCTCTGTGACCCCATGGACTGCAGCACACCAGGCATCCCTGTCCTTCACTGTCCCCCAGAGTTTGCTCAAACTCATGTCTATTGAGTCAATAATGCCATTCCAACGATCTCATCCTGTCACCCACTTCTCCTGCCCTCAATCTTTCCTAGCATCAGGGTCTTTTCCAATGAGTTGGCTCTTTGCATCAGATGACCAAAGTATTGGAGCTTCAGGATCAAGTCCTTCCAAAGAATATTCAGGGTTGATTTTCTGTAGGATTGACTAGTTTGATCTCCTTGTTGTCCTAGGGACTCTCAAGAGTCTTCTAAAGCACCACATTTTGAAAGCATCAGCTCTTCAGCGCTCATCCTTCTTTATGGTCCAACTTTCACATCTGTACATGACTACTGGAAAAACCACAGCTTTGACTATATGGACCTTGGTTGGCAAGGTCTCTGCTTTTTAATATACTGTCTAGGTTTGTCAGGCTTTCCAAGTGGCTTAACGGTAAAGAATCCGCCTGCACCGCAGGACAACCAGGAGCTATGTGGGTACGATCCCTGGGAGGAGGAAATGGCAACCCGCTCCAGTTTTCTTGTCTGGAGAATCCCATGGACAGAGGAGCCTGGTGGGCTATGGTCCATGGGGTTGCAAAGAGTTGAATACAACTGAAGCAACTTAGCATACATGGATGTCTAGATTTGTCATAGCTTTTCTTCCAAGAAACAAGCGTCTTTTAATTTCATGGTTGCAGTCACTATCCACAGTGATTTTGGCCCCCAAAATAAAGTCTGTCACTATTTCCATTTTTTCCCCATCTGTTTGCATGAAGTGATGGGACTGTATACCATGATCTTCATTTTTGAGTATTGAGTTTTAAGCCAGCTTTTTTACTTATATTTTTTTCCCTTATATTAATATGACAATAAAAAATAATTACTGCTTATACTGGCAAAGTTGTTAATTTTATTATATTTAAGAGGCCTGAAAGTATAAAATAAGAAAGTTCTCACTTATTAAGCACTTTCTATTTGCCAAGCACTTTATTGTATTCATTTAAATGTGGGGAGAAAAAGTTGATAATGACAGTGTTATATGAGAATAAATACATTATTTTATAATTAAATAAATTTAGAAAGACATTTAAAATGAGCTCTTACCAGAAAAGACATCAAATAAACTTGTTCCATCACCATTGTCATCATCTGCTGCCATGATCCTATTTCTTTTTGGTAGTCGCCATCTAAGGTATTAAATAGAAATACTCTCCACCGTTAAAATCAACCTCACAATTCAGAGACTAAACTTAGCTTAAGTTAAAAGATAACTTTCAAATTTGGACACAATGACAGAGTTCACTCTGCTGTTTTTGTGTTTTGTTTTTTAATGTCTGACATTTTCTAAAAGCTAAAACGATAAAACAAAAACCTTAACTTGCTGATATGGTTAACCCATATCACAAAGTAAATGATGCCAATTTTATAAAATATACCAAAATATAAATTAACTTTTATACTAAAATAAGCCAACTATCATACTAAGTAAGTGCAAATAGATGGTGAGTTCTCTGAGTCCTCTTAACAAATCATTAAACCTGGGGGTAATCTTAGATATACATGAGACTCTAGACATACACGTTTTTACCAACAAGGGAGTAAGATGGGCAAATTGCAAAGAGTTTGATACTACACTAGGTTGGTAAAGGTATGGGAAAAAAGATGATGTATATACTCTCATGGGCTTCCCATGAGAGGGGGCCTGCTTATCAACACAGGAGACGTGGGTTTGATAACTGGGTCGGGAAGATCCCCTGGAGAAGGGCAACTCACTCCTAGATTCTTGCCTGGGAAATCCCATGGACAGAGAAGCCTGGCAGGCTACAGTCCATGGGGTTGCAAAAGAATCAGATATTGTTTAGCAACTAAACAATATTCACATATACTCTCATACATAAAGCGTATGCTGGTACAAACTCTAAGGAGGTAATCTGGCAACAGCTATCAAGTTTTTAAATGCAATTTAAACAATTTCATGTCTAGTAATTTGCTCTATAAACATATCAAACACATGATTACAAAAATGTATATACAGGAATATTCGATAGAGCACGAGACTGGAAGCAACGTAAGAATCCAAAGCAGTTTAAAAAATATCTTGACTTAACTGACATTCACTATCTAACGCTCTCCATTCTGCTTGTAAGATACATGAATGCTGCCCACAGTCAATGAACTATGCCACTATGGCTATTTGGGGTTATTAAGGGTATCTGTGCCTGAAAACCTCTGCTCTCACCAACTGAGATAACCTACCAACAACCAGGTGCATCTATTATCAAATCCAATTATGTTTATCTCCTTATTTTTCTAAGTAAAAGTATGATTGTTGTTGTTTTAGTCACTAAGTCATGTCTGACTCTTTTCGACCCCATGGACTATAACCTGCCAGCCTCCTCTGTCCATGGAATTTTCCAGGCAAGAATACTGGAGTGAGATTACTATTCAGCTATTTACCAGGGAAAACTAGGCTGAATGCTCTAGAAAGTCTGAAAGATGAGAAGCAAGACACTTACAATTGCTGTCAAATCAAGTAAGGGTGACATAATCCAAAATACTGGAAGAGAAAATCTAGTCTGTACTCAGGTAGACTCAGAAGTATAGAATTTGTTATTCAAATGAAAATCGCAAGCAACATCTTCTTGGTGTGCAAGGAAGTCAGAGCTCTAGTCACTGGATGTATACTCAAAGAAAAGGTCATGATTCTACCACAAGAGATATAATTTGTATATTATGCCTTTAAATAAAATCAAAGTATATGTATATGTTTAATCAACTCTGTTATAGCCTGCACAATAATTACAAAAGGCAAAAATGGCATTATCACATTTGACAAGTAACACATAACTCTTGGTAAAGCAGCATCCAACTGATGGAGAAGAAACTCACAGGTTTCCTGGCAGTAGCCTACTACTAGCTGCAAACTGAAGGAAGCATCACTCAATCGATCTTTTTCCCCCACAAAATGGTGACCAATTAATCTGATGACTTGGTTAAATAGATCAAATAGATCAAAGCCTTCACTGCATATCATTCCACAGTTTCAGTGTTTATTACTGGCAGTTATTACTCTAAATAGAAAAAAAAAAAAGGTTCTACTTGTCTTGGTTATTTAAGATTGGCAAATAAAAGAGATCCAAAAAAATCCTGAGTTTTTGCCCCTCACCTGTCTTAAACTTTTCTCCAATTGTTTATGGGATCACTGTCTGCAAATCTTACTTTCTAGGCCCCTACCACCAAATAAAATACATTTAATTACTTTTAAAATTTAAGAGAAAAGTGACTGCTCATTTATTAGTCACAGTAGATGTAGCACTAAGAGATCTTCAAAGTTGTCTCTGAGAATTATTTATAATTGTTTCTGAGAATTATTTATATATAGGTACATACACATAAAGTTTAAGGAATTGTGGGAATTATGATGTCTCTTTATTCCCTATCTACCCTTGTGTGATAATAGAGGTAGGCCTTGAAAATATTTCTTTGCTCACTAGCCTTATGTATGTACAGTTTTGTCAGTAGAGAGTGCTGAAGGGACCCTGGAAAGGAAGGGGATTTCTCTTCTTACTTTCAGTGTGTCTGGCTGGCCAGGTTCCTGCAGAGCCAGCATTCCCCAGCATTCAGTACCTACAGTACACAGCTTCTCCAGCACTAGGTTTCTGCAAGGGCACAATTTTTCTACATGCTTGCCTCCTATACATAAGGTTGCTATTACAATGGACTCCTGCAGGACATAGCTTTCTCTTAATAGGCTTATGGAGAGGGCAGCTTCTCCAACTCCTGGATCCCACAGCACTCAACAGCCAGTAGTATCTAGGGGCTTCCCTATGCACCTCCTCTGCTAGGTTCAAAGCACTGTCACCAGCAAGGCAATTAGCAATTTCTCCAGGGTCTTAGGGTCATCTTTAACTCTTTACTCAATTCAATTAGCCCGGGCCACACTCTTTCCAATGATGGGAAGATAGATCTTCTCTGAATGATCTATCTCAGTCCTAAAGGTAGTGGCTGATCCTGTATCTGCTACTCCTTGTTTCTTAGGGTCATCTTTAACTCTTTACTAACCAATTCCAACTCGCTGTTAACAATTCTTTCTAATACGTTTTCTCTTTTAAAGCTACCATCTGGCGAGGTTTTAACACACTCTGCTAATCAAGCAGTTAAAAGAGATTTAAAGATACAACTCTGAACACAAAATTCACAGATCTGATCTGATGATTTTTATATTACCTACACTAAATTACTACACTTATATTACTTCCAAGCACATTTATAAAAATGGACAATATATTGTAATAGTGAGTTTCAACAAATTTCACAGATATGCTTTTATTAATAAAATTTGAAATTAACAGTGCATTTTCAAATTTCCCAATTACTTTAAAAACCACAAACATAGGGCAAAGAACAAATATCAATGGAAACTGGGAAATACACAGAACTAACCAACAATGAATATACTACAAAACATCTGTGGGGTACAACGAAAATAGTACTTTTAGAGGAAAAGTTATAGCATGAAATAAATTTATAGGAAAATAATACAAAATATTAATTAAGTCATCCAACTCAACAAAAAGAACAAAGTAAACTGAAAGAAACACATAAAAACCATAAATTAATGAAAAGAAACAACGCTCTAAAGACGAATAAAAATAAATACTAGCTTTGACATATACCTGGCAAAACTAATAAAGAAAAAGAAAGAACAAACATTAGGAAAAGAAAAGGAGTATGGCTTCACAAGGGCTTCCCCAGTGGTTCAGCAAGAAAGAACATGCCTGCCAATGTAGGAGCTGCAGGAGACTCAGGTTCGATCCCTGGGTCAGGAAGATCCCCTGGAGAAGGAAATGGCAACTCACTCCAGTATTCCTGCAGGAAGATCCCATGGACAGAGAAGCCTGGCAGGCTACAGACCATGGGGTCCCAAAGAGTTGGGACACAACTGAGTGCCTGAGCACACACGCGCAACAGTCTCACACACAGCAGAGATTAAATTATTAACAAAATGTATCTGCAAGTTCAATCAAAAAAACGTAACTTGTCCAAAAACTGACTAAAGAATAAACAGAAAATATGAACACATTTTAAAATAATTCAATACGGTAGTTAATCTAGGATAATTAAATAATGATTAAATAGTTCAGTACAATAATCTACTCCTAAAGAAACTTGTAATTATATCATACCTTCAAAGAAGAGATAAAATCTATTCCAGATAACAAATGGGGCTGGGCGGGGGGGGAAGGCTGCGAGACAAGATTTGTAAGGTTAGTAGTCTTGACATCAAAACTGGGCAAAGACAGGACAAAATAGGAAAATTACAAGACAGGAAAACTATAGGTCAATCTTTCTTATGAACACAGAAACAGTCTTTTAAAAGTATTAGCCAACTGCATCCAGCCAAGACATTAAACAAAAAACAAAACCAAAAGTACACTAAGGACAAGTAAGATTTATCCCTCCAAATGAAAGATGGTATAGCATTAAAATCTCAATTAGTATAAGCACTGTCTTCTGGTTGATGAAGTTGCTTCCCACCAGGATACAAACTAATAGCTCTGATCTGTTATATATGTATACTGGAATTGAATGATATAATCAATGGGTGGTAGTGAGAGCCAGGTTTCTTGCTACTGAAGCAGAAGGTTACAGAAAAGCAAGAGAACATACTAAAAATGACCCCTGTGGTAATAGATTATAGCTGAAGACATCAGTAAGAACACACATTTAACTCAACATAGGTACAGATGATTAGATATAGAAATAATTATAGGTACATGTATATACATGAGTTAGTAGACACACATGTATTGATATGTCTTTGCTCCACCAGCAAAGGAGCAATAAGCACACATAATACCCATACCTTGGATTCTAACACTCATCTCTATTAACCTCGACCAGAGAATTCCCTGCAAACTTTCTTTTGCCACGTAAGGCAACATATTCATAGGTTCCTAAGATTAGAACATGGACATAATGGTGAATCCATTACTTGGCCTAACACACTGAGACTGATGTTTAAATTGTAGCTTGTTTTAATTAACTTAAGAGTTAAAGAGGGGGTTCCCTGGTGGCCAAGTGGTTAGGACTCCACACTTCCATCGCAGGAGCCACAGGGGCTCAATCCCTAGTTGGGAAACTAAGAACCCTCAAGCTTTGTAGCATGGCCAAGGGAAAAAAAAAGTTAAGCCATATGTGGCTAGAGGTTGCTGTACTGGACAGCAGTTAGAGAGAATATGAGCAACCTGAAAGCAGAGATCAACTTTTAGACATCTCTATATTCTCAGCAGTTAAAACATAAATATGAAAATAAAGGTGTGCTGAATAAACAAGGAAATCAACCAAAAGGCCCTTAACCAAAATATATCTATATCCGTTAACGGTCATGGTTTATTCACTGGCTCTCACTCAAAAGACTACTTATTCATCATGAAAAGCTCACAGGGAAGACTTCACAGAGCTTTAGTTACAGTTTAATAACACATAACTAGTTCTAAATGCTATTGGGCTCTTGTAAAAATGTATCTGAATACTCTTATAAGGTGACAAGCTCCTGGACATCAGAGTCTTCTTTTCTACAACTGCAAACCAAAGTCTGGATTCAACATTCGATGGGCAAACACAAAGAAGCTGGGATAGAGAGCAAGAGCTGCTACAAAAAAACAGGGATACCAAATCAGACTCCTCTGCTGCTCCTTCAGTACCTGAAAACTAGGAACTATCTGTACTAAAATACAAACTAAGAGTCAGCAACAAGATGCTAGAGTTAATAAATACATTCCTGTATGTCCAAGGTCACCAAGTCCAAAACCAAACCAAAAAAAAAAAAAACACCTTTCCATCAACATCTGTCACCTCCTGATATCACTATTTCTTTGAGTAGCATCCCTACTGATGCTTCTCCCTTTTCTTTGTTCTTGCTAAAGAAATTTGTTTTAGCCTCTACTATAGCTACCTAGTTATCTTCGCTCTCCAAACACATGCTACCCACAATTGTTGAGTTAGTTCTTCCAAAGCAATCCTGTTCAACTCATTTCCTGCTCAAAAACTTCGTATTACTTCCCAACACCTACTGAATAAAGTCAACACAAACACTGGCACCTACACTTCTGACCCTCTCACTCACTACCCCAAGATTTCCAAAATTCCAAGGTTCAGTGAAACTGGATTCCTGCATGCAAACACACTTCCTGACAATATCTATGAATAAGTTCACAAGCAAGCCTGGGTTTGAATACCCACACACAATAGACTGTGAGAACTGAGGTTTTAGAAAGTCTGGTGAAATACTTGGACTTCTTCAACCATAGAATGAGGGAACCACTTAAAGCTTTTAAGGCCAAGAAATATAATGATCAAATCTGCATTTCAAAGAAACAATCTGCATTTCAGACATTCAGCTCTAGCAAGAGTATTGAAAATATTAGTAGCGAGGCAGATAGCAAAGGCTATTATACCATACAGGAGACAATGAGGGGTGCCTAAGTTATTAACAGTGGAAATAAAGATCAGAAGCAGACCTCAGAGATTTCAGGGACAGAATCAAAAAGATTCAAGGAAAAATGTATTGAAGTATCGGGCTTCTCAGATGGAGCTGGTGCTAAAGATCCCTGCCTGCCAATGCAGGAGACATAAGAGATGTAGGTTCAATCCCTGGGTCAGGAAGATCCCCTGAAGTAGGAAATGGCAACCCACTCCAGTATTCTTGCCTGGAGAGTCCCATGGACAGAAGAGCCTGGAGGGCTACAGTCCGCAGGGTCGCAGAGAGTCGAACACAACTGAAGCAACTTAGCGCTCACTCACCTATTCAAGTAACCAATATTGCCTATTTCAAAACCACAGCCTGGGTTGTCTTTTCAAAATGCAAATATGATCATGTTCCCTCCTTTGTTTAAAACTCTACAGTGCTTCCAGCTGATCCTAGGTTAGAAAGTTCTGCTTACAAAGCCCTGAGTGAACCAGCCTCCACCCACTCCTCCAAGTGTTGTGTGCTGTGTGCTCAGTCGCTTCAGCCATGTCTGACTCTGTGCGACCCTATGGACTGCAGCCTGCCAGACTCCTCTGTCCATAGGATTCCCCAGGCAAGAATACTGGAGTAGGCTGCCATTCCCTTCTCCAGGACATCTTTCTGACCCAGAGATCGAACCAGGGTCTCCTGCACTGCAGGCGGATTCCTTACCACTGAGCCACCGGGGAAGCTGCAGTGAGAGTCTGCATCATTCTCCCGCGCCCTCCAGGAGTCTCTGCTCTGATCAGAAGGGCCTTCCTTCAGCTCCTAGAATACAGTCTGTTCCTACCACCACAGGGCCTCAGCAGGGAGTGCTCTTTTCTCACTGCCCTTCTTCACTCAATTCCTCGATACTGTGACTTAAGTGCTTCCCCAGTGGCTCAGCAGTAAAGAATCCACCTGCAATGCAAGAGATGCAGGAGACTCCTGACAGCCTACACTCCACGAGGTGGCAAAGAGTCAGACATGACTCAACCCAACCCAGGGATCGAACCTGGGTCTCCTGCATTGCAGGCAGATCTTCACTGTCGAAATCACCAGGGAAGCCCCTGTTAAATTTAACCATCTTAAATATTCTTATAACACTGTGTCCTTTCTCTACATGGCCTCTTTTCAGTTTGATTCCATTTTTGTGGGATTCTAGAGAAATATCTGTCTCATCCACTAGACTATACGCTTCACCAAGACCAGGGCTGGTCTGTTCTGTTTACCACTGTACCCCCAGCTCTCAGCATAGAGCCTGACAGGTTGGTAGGTAATAAAAAAATATTTGCTGAAATAATCAAAATCCCAATTTGCAAAGACAACTCTTCAGTTCCTAGCTTCAATAACAAGGTAGTCAAGCTTTAACTGAAATGGAGAACCAAAGAAGACATGTTGAATTATCTGTAGGACATTTGGGACAAGATGTCTAAACAGTATATAACACAGAAGACAAGACAAAATTGCTACTATTTAGAAACGCTGGGCTGGAGGAAGCACAAACTGGAATTAAGATTGCCGGGAGAAATATCAATAACCTCAGATATGCAGACCACCTTTATGGCAGAAAGTGAAGAACTAAGGAGCCTCTTGACGAAAGTGAGAGAGAGTGGAAAAGCTGACTTAAAGCTCAACATTCAGAAAATTAAGATCATGGCATCCGGACCCATCACTTCATGGGAAACAGATGGGGAAACACTGGAAACAGTGGCTGGTTTTATTTTTTGGAGCTCCCAAATCACTGCAGATGGTGACTACAGCCATGAAATTAAAAGACGCTTACTCCTTGGAAGGAAAGCTATGACCAACCTAGACAGCACATTAAAAAGCAGAGACATTACTTTGTCAACAATGGTCATAGTCAAGGCTATGGTTTTTCCAGTAGTCATGTATGGATGTGAGAGTTGGACTATAAAGAAAGCTGAATGCTGAAGAATTGATGCTTTTGAACAGTGGTGTTGGAGAAGACTCTTGAGAGTCCCTTGGACTGCAAGGAGATCCAACTAGTTCATCCTAAAGGAGATTAGTCCTAGGTGTTCCTTGGAAGGACTGATGTTGAAGCTGAAACTCCAAAACTTTGGCCACCTGATGTGAAGAGCTGATTCATTTGAAAAGACCCAGATGCTGGGAAAGATTGAGGGCAGGAAGAGAAGGGGATGACCGAGGATGAGATGGCTGGATGGCATCACCAACTCAGCGGACATGGGTTTTTGGGTAGACTTCACCCAAGTCACAGTTGGTGGACACGGAAGCCTGGCATGCTGCAGTTCATGGGGTCACAAAGAGTCAGACATGACTGAGCTGAACTGAACAACAGCCAAGATTAGAAACTATCCAAATGTCCATTGACAAGTGAGTGGATAAAAAGATGTGGTATACAGACACAGTGAAATACTATTCAGCCATAAAAAAGAATGAAATATTGCTATCTTCAGCACCATGGCTAGACCAAGAGATTGTTATATTGAGTGAAGTAAGAAAGAGTAAGACAAATACCATATGAGATCATTTACACGTGGAATCTTAAATATGACACAAATGAACTTAGTTACAAAACAGAAAGATTCACAGACACAGAAAACAAGTTTATAGTTATCAAACAGGAAAAGGAGTAGGGGGAAGGGACAAATGAGTGTGGGTTAGCAGATACAAACTACTATATACAGCAAACTATATTCAATATCCTGTAATGAGCCATAATGAAAAATAACATGATAAAGAATATATAGAGTAAAAGAATACATAAAACTGAATCACTTTGCTGTATACCAGAAACACAACATTGTAAAGCAACTATACCTCATCAATTAAAAAGACATAACTGCTATAGCTGAGATCACCCTTGAAGTTACAAAGACCAGTGATTCTCTTGAAAAGGAAGACAGGAAACAGAAGACAAGGAATCATGTATCAGTATCTCTTGGGAAGGATTTTTCACATTTGCTCTCATCTTTCTCCAAATGAGTGTCTCAATATACAAAGATAATTGTTTCTGATAGGAGAGTTGCATCAAAGTGTAGAGGCAAACTTTTTAAAGTTGAGAACCATGATGATGAAAGAAAACGTTGCAAGCTCACTCATAATCTTTTGAGGAACAATCCCAATGAATTCAGATGTGAAGGCAAAGCAGATGAGAGAAGGATCATCTAGCCTTTTGTGATAGGATGTCTTTAAGAGACAGTCTGAAGGAGGTTTCCTTTAAGAAAAAAAAAAATCAAGGGAATGAAATAAGCATTTGTAGAGAAAAACAAAAATATCTGTAGACAAAGAGTCAGGGGAGAGGGAAAGGCTCACAGCAAAGGCCTAATCTAATACAGCAAGATCCCTAAAATGATGTAAGGGGCAAAGAGTAACAAACACCACATACTGTACCCTATGTGCCAGCCACTGACCTAAATACTCTTAAATACATTATTAATTTATCTTAAATCCTCCCAAAGTCCTATGAGGTACAGACTATTATTTTTCCCAATTTACAGATGCAGAAATAGATCAGAGAAACTTGCCTCAAGGTCCAACAGCTGGTAAAGGGAGACCTGGGATTAGAACTCAGCTGTCTCTAAAGCCAGATGACAAAAAAGAATATTCATTAAAGAGAAGAATATAAAAAAAATTTTTTTAATGGGTGATCTCTTGCAAAATGGCAAGAAACGCTAGAACTAATTGGCGTAGGGGGATTCTTCCCTTGAAGGCCTCTGTCCCCCCTCCAATCAAAAGAGCCCTGAGTGAGATGGGGGAGGAGCCTTCAAGACAGACAAGGTTTGGAGCTGGAGCTGTAAAGAATGGGAAAGAGCAGGGAAGAATCAGAATCAATGGCAAGTTGATGTCTGAAGCGCAAATCTTGAGACTTTACGAATTATACATTCACATCTGATTTAGGGTCTACTCTGCGTTAGGAAAAGATTCTCATACCTGTAGAGATTAAGGTAAACAACTTCTCTGGGTATAACAGTGGCCGAAACAAACTACATCCAATGATCACTAGACACAGGGAAGACCCATTCCTCCAGAGAATCGCATCTGAACGAGTACATTCCAAGGAGAGATAGGCGGGGGGTGGGGGTGCGGGGGGAGGGGAAGGAAGAATGGTCGAAAGGACAATTTCAAGGAGAGATAGGTTTTGGAGGAGGGGGGGCAGGAAGAGAGGTCGAAAGGACAATTCCTACCTGCGCTAGTCCTCGCCCCCGCCCCTTCCCGAATTCTCTCGAAGGACCACAGAGGGATCTGGAGTGAAAGCCCAGAAGCTGCATCCGAGGAACGCGGCTTCCTGGGGGCCCCGGACATTAGACGCACGCCAACCCCCACCGATTCCGCTGCTCCCTTCAACTCTCTGGCTCTCCGGACGGTCAGCCTCCGTTAAGGGGACTTCCGCGCCATGCAAACTCTTCCCAGAAGCTCCGCGCAGACCGGACCCCCAGAAGAACTTACCCGCCCCGCCTGGCCCAAAGCAGCCTGGGATCCTCTCTGGACACTCTCGTCTCCCTGGCATTTCCACCAATGCCAGCTCGCTATTAGCACCCGGAGGCGGGACTGAGCGTCCACGGCCAATCGGATCGGACGTAAAGCACGTCCTCGGCGCACATTAATAGTTCCCGCCTTTGGGAGGGATTAAAAAAACAAGGTTGGCGCCAAACTCGCGTTTGAGGCAAAGGGGCGGGGCCTGCCCTGGCGGGGTAGACGGGGCGGGGCTTCGGTACGGAAGGGGCAGAACCTTGGTTGAGTTAGGGCTGCGTCTGGGAACTCTTTCGAGTAAGCGAGTGAAGTCGCTCAGTCGTGTCCGACTCTTTGCGACCCCATGGACTGTACCCTACCAGGCTTCTCTGTCCATGGGATTTTCCAGGCAATAGTACTGGAGTGGATTGCCATTTCCTTCTCCAGAGGATCTTCCCGACCCAGGGATCGAACCCGGGTCTCCCGCATTGTAGACAGACACTTTACCGTCTGAGCCACCAGGGAAGTCCGGGAGCTCTTTAATGAAAGGGAAAAATAATCGCTGAGAAGGCACTGTCATTTACTTAGTTCTTTGTTCTGTTAATTCGACTAATTTATTTAGCTCTTTGTTCAATTAATTCGACTGATTGCCAACCGCGTGCTAAACAGGTGCTGGGCGCTGAAGTGATGACGACGAGTAAGCCCTGTTGTGCACTGCCCTCAGATACCGGACTGAAGGATAAGCAGTTTACCCCGGGAGTTAGCATCGAGGGGATACCAATCAAGTGTGATGGGAGAGAGCGAAGTGCTTTTTAGAGTCAGGCTACCAGAATTATCTCTTAGAACTTGCGGGCATCCGAGGCACCTGTAGGATCTAACCCCCAGAGGCTGGCCCTGCGCCATTGACCGGTGGGGAAATAAAGCCAGCTTCTGCTGCTACCTCATCTAGAGATATGATCTTGATCCCGAGTCCTTTTCTCCTGTTTGTCCAACTTGCGAATAAAGTTTTTCAAAAAGTCCTCATTTGGGTGAATATGTTTTGGAAGAATACTGGTTTCCTAGATTCTCCCCCAACCACCGTCGCTTCTGAAGAGAAGTTAGCCAGGTAGCTTTCCAGGTAGTGGAAACTGGGAGGGTAGAGGGGGTGCAATCGCAAGGCATACGTCGTTGCTGGAGCATAAAGGGTGAGGTGAGGCTGGAGAGAGAGGCCTGGGTCAGACCTTGAAGCCCCATAAGAACTTGTCGAAGAGCTTGGAATTTACTTTTAAAGATGAGGCATGGGCGGGCCACCAAAGGTTTCTAAGCTCTGGGTGCTGGTGATCTGATTTACATTCAGTAAGCTCTGTTGGCCTTGAGAAGGAGGATTTTGAGATGCTGTTGCAGTGATCCAGAGAAGATGAGGCAGATGGAAGGTAGCCTAGGGAATTGATTTAGACTATTTAGGAGATTAAAGTGATAAAACAGCAACTGACTGAATACTAGTTTTCAGCATGAGTACTTGATGGCAGACATCAAAAAAAAAAAAAAAATTACTGAGAACACAGCATGCTGCTGCTGCTACTGCTAAATCGCTTCAGTCGTATACGACTCTGTGCAACCCCATAGACGGCAGCCCACCTGGCTCCGACGTCCCTGAGATTCTCCAGGCAAGAATAGTGGAGTAGGTTGCCATTTCCTTCTCTAGTGCATGAAAGTGAAAAGTGAAAGTGAAGTCGCTCAGTCGCGACCCCATGGACTGCAGCCCACGAAGCTCCTCCATCCATGCGATTTTCTAGGCAAGAGTACTGGAGTGGGTTGCCATTGCCTTCTCTGGAGAACACAGCATATGTGCCTCAAAAATAAAGGTTTCCAGCAAAGTTATCTTCCAGGAAAGAATAACCTTATAATTTAAGCCTTACAAATTTTCTCATTGTTGCTGGTACTCTCAAATACTTTACATTGAACAGAAAGTAGTATTCGGATTAAAAATATTTGCTTGGGGAGTCCCCTGGTTGTCCAGTGGTTAGAATTCTGTGCTTTCATTTCTATGGCTTGAGTTTATTCCCTGGTCAGGGAGGGAACTAAGATCTTGCAACTAAGATTCTGCAAGCCCTGGCAAGGAAGGTGGGGTTGAGAGGTGGGAACTACCTGTAAAAATATTTGCTTCAAAAGACCTCATTGCCAATATGGTAAACTTACAGAAGCCAACTGAAGGAATCAATATTTTTCTTAGGGAAATGGAGTAATGTAAAACAGTTACATCCTTTATGGAGTCTGAACTCACAGTTGCAAATCTTGCTAAAGTAAAAGCAATTTCTGAAGAAGATGTTTATGTAATTAGGAGATACAATGTTAAGGGGGATAAAAGTACAATGAAAGAATTAGAAAAGAATATACATATATTTTGCTTGTTTCATATAGCAACACTTGAAGGATAAATTAGAACCTTATAAAAAATGTACCATATGGAACCGGAAGCCACCATTTAAGTATTTTTACTTAAATAAAAAATTATTTCCACATAAAAATATTAAATGGTGGCTTCAGGTACCGTATGGTACCCTTATTTTTAAATTAGGTTCTAATTAATCCTTCAAGTGTTGCTATGTAAAAACCAAGCAAAATATATGTATATTCTTTTTCTAATTCTTTCATTGTACTTTTATCCCCCTTTATCTCCTAGTTACATAAACATCTTCTTCAGAAATTGCTTTTACTTTAGCAAGATTTGCAACTGTGAGTTCAGACTCCATAAAGGATGTAACTGTTATGCATGGTTTTTCTTCCTTTTTTAAAATTACAGTTTCATTGAGATAAAATTCACATACCATATATTTTACCTATTTAAAGTGTTTAAGTTTGCCTTTTTATAAACTTTTACTTTTAAACTATAGAAGAGTTTCATATATTAAAAGATTGAGTTAAATCAGGAAGAAAAAACATTTAAATGGAAAATAAATAAATAATGAAACTGTGTAAACAAGAGAAATATAACCACATAAACGAAACAATTATTTCAAGTGACATATGACTACGGTGCTCTGACTGTATATCATGAGTGGGATATATTTCTAAGGACAAAAAGAATTGCAAAGAAATCTTATAACTCAAGCAGTAGTTTTATTGTTAGTATTAATGTTGTCATTTTGAAACTATTTTTGTAGCTTGTGGAAGAAATATGTAATATTTTAATATTTTTAGGAATTAAGATATTTATTGAAAGAGAAAAGAGATCCAAGGATAAAATAAAAAACATTAGGGGTGAAAACTTACACTATTTTACATGAATTGGAAATGTCAGCATGAACTCTTGATTTTTTAAAATACATATTCCTTATTTCTGTTCCTTAAAGGGCTTGGAAGCAAAGATACCTCAATTGCAATATGTCATGAACACACCTAAGACTCAGACTCCTTGTAGTCTGAACAGGTCAGCACCAAAGGGCAAAGAGGAGGATGAAGGAGGAGAGAAGGAGGGGGAATCTATCCAAAGGAACAAGTAAAAGATACTTAGTATCCTGAATGTGGGTAAGAGGCTAGGGTTAACAATTCCAGTGTTAGCATTATAAAAATTCTGTTACTCAAATAATTCAAATGAAAGTGCTCTGGAAAATTCTGTTAGAAATCTCAAAAAGTGCATCAGCTGTGGTAAATAGAGATGACTGGAAATTATTTGCCACTCCTCCATTGAGAAATGAAGTCTAATTTCCAGTCCCTTGAATCTGGGCTGGCTTTAGCGATTTGCTTGACCATACGATGCAAGGACAGGGATGTTTTAGGACTTCTAGGACCTTGCAGTTTCTATCCAGGCTTCTTGGAGATCTCTCTCTTCTCAACCTCAAATGGTCATGTAAAGCATTCCATCTTAAAGTTCCAGCTGAGCTCAGCCTTCCAGCCATCCCTGCCAGGATACAAGATGTGTGAGTGAAACTATCTTGGACCCACCAGATTAGGCCATTGACTAGCTCAATACAACTGAATGTCCTCAGTCAATATCCCATGGAAGACAAGAATTGCCAGCAGAGCCCTGCTCAAATTCCTGAACCTCCCTATTTTAAAGTATTGGTGGCGCTAGTCATTGGTAAAAAACCTGCCTTCCCATGCAGAAGACATAGGTTCAGTCCTTGGCTTGGGAAGATCTGCTGAAGGGAGGGCATGGCAACCCACTCCAGTATTCTTGCTTGCAGAATCCCATGGACAGAGGAGTCTGGCAGGCTACAGTCCATAGGGCTGCAAAGAGTCGAACACGATTGAAATGACTTAGCGCACACATGCATAAAATAGTTGGTGTTTTAAGTCAGTATAATTTAATAATTTGCTACAGATAACTAGATTACTGGAATAATTATGGCAACGACAGAACAAAACTGCAGAGTTTTATTAAAATTGTTACATGAAATATGAGAATGGAAGGCCAGAGAAAGACTTTGATGAATTTAAATTAGTAATTGCTCCCATTTACAGTATATAGTTAAATTCCTTTCAGTATTTTAAACCCCATTTATAAATGTAACGCATTTCATCTGTTTTTTAAACACTTCATACTTGTAGGACAAACACAAAAACTGACAAGTAAAACATTCCTAAGGGTTACTGAGTTTAAGCTCATACTACTATGACACATGACAGGCCAATAATCAAGAGACTAGTTGTTGGAGCAAGGCATAACAACTTAATTTGGAAAGCCAGCTGAGAAGATGGTGAACTCATGCCCAGAAGAACCATCTTGCCTGAGTTAGAATTCAGGCTCCTTTTATACTAAAAGGGGAGAGAGTGAAGTCAAACACTTTCTGGTTCCCATCAGCCTCTGGAGGGGATGTGCTCATTTCTTCCTCTCTATAGTCATTCAAAAGTAGGTCTGGTCAAGATGTTTCCTATGAGCTAAAAAACAGTATCTTAGCTTAATGCTCATTACCTGGAAGCAGGGTTCCCAGAGATGGACCATTATTTATAATTTAAACTTACAGGCAACATCTCTTTTATGATTAACTTGTAATAGAATACAAAAGATTCTTCTGTATTACATAAGTACCTAAACATGTAGTGAAACCTCAACTTCTTTTAAACATTGTAATACTTTTAACATTGGTCAATGTCTCTGCCTTTTCAACATAAAATCAAAGGTCTATGAATATGGTAAACTTATCTGCATTTCATAGTAATATATCCACCCAGAGCTGGAAATCCAGGAAAACTTGGAATACAGTGCATTCGTGTCCAGTCACTCAGTCATGTCCAACTCTTTGTCACCTAATGGACTGTACCCTGCCAAGCTCCTCTGTCCATGGGATTCTCCACAAGAATACTGGAGTGGGTTGCCATTTCATCCTCCATGGGACCTTCCCAACCCAGGGATCAAAACTCCACCTCCTGCGTTGGCAGGTGATTCTTTACCATTGAGCCACCTGAGAAGATCTTGGAACACAGTACTTTGACATATATCCTCAATTTTAAATAAAAAAGCAAATAAATTATGGCTTTTATATCTATCAGAGTATTTCCATCACCCTAGGAAGATCCCTGTAGTCAAAAGCAACCACTGTCTGACTTTGTCATTATTTTGGCTTGTTCATGAATGAATTTGACATAAATGCACTTTTAACTTTATGTACTCTTCTACTCCACTCTTCACGGTGCCTTCAGAATATTTAGTGTCCTATATACCATACTTTATTTCATTCCTGTGTCAATGAAAATAATCAATGATCTATAATAAGAATAGAAACAAGTTTTATTTCAGCCAAACTAAGGACTAGCCCAGAAGCCAGCTTCCCAGATTACTCTGTGAAGCTGCTCCAGAGAAGCATGGGTTCCAGCACAATTTTATACCTTGTCAAAACAAAGAACATTAAATAAGACAGGGTTACAGTTCTTCAAGGTTTAAAACACACACACATAGACATTACATTTCTTCAAGGTTTAAAACACACACACACCAGCAAAGTATATGAGAGTCCCTACGGCCTTGGCACCAGCATTAGCCTCCCAGAAAGAAAGGCATTTAATCTTTATTTTTAACATGGACATTCTTTAGCTGTCAGTGTGCTCTTCTCTTTATTAAAGCACATATACAACTTGTTTGATAGACCAAAAAGAGGCTATTCTCCTTAACTCATGTATAACCCAAAATGACTTTTCTGTATCTTAACATGTGAAAGTTTCTTTTATCGCCCATCTTAACACTTATATCCAGTATTTATAATAAGACTGCTGCGAGGGCTATCTATGCTTGTTACACTTGTATGTGAATTTCCACAGGCCTATCGTCTAAAAGGGAATTGATGGGTTAGAGGGGGTAAATCTGCTTTTCATTCCTAGCTTATCTTTTTGCCTGCTGAGGCAGAAGGAGGCGTGGCGGGCTGAGGATCGTAGGCACACGGCCCTAAGGGACCCCTAGCTTCTCCTGAATTGCTGTCACGCCACTCTTTGTCGCCGGATCAACCATCACTGTAACCGTTAACCTCCACCAGCAAAAGCTATTTCTGATGGAGTCTATGCCGGAACTATAGGTACTGAGGCCCCGCGTTTCCGGTGCCGAGGAGGCGGGGTCGCGATCGCCGGTTGGTGCGGTCGCGGACTGATGACGCAGAGCGCCGCGTTCGCCCCCACACGTGCTGCTGCCGCTCGCTAGGTCCTGGCGAAGCAGCGGCAGCCGCTTTCACTGGAGACGTAGTTGGTGGCAATTCCGGCGCGGGGACCTCAGCGGCTCGGGGGTTCTTAGCGCGAAGCAAGGAGCGCCTGTGGCCGCCCGGGCGGAGGACCCGTGACCATGGAGCACCTCTTGCTGGAGGTGGCGGCCGCGCCGCTGCGGTTAATCGCTGCCAAGAATGAGAAGAGCCGCAGTGAGCTGGGCAGGTTCTTGGTCAAGCAGGTAAGAGAAGGAGCGGGAGGGAAAGAGTTGGGCCGTCCCCACCACCGCCTGGCGCGTGCCCCATGGCCCTGCGCGGAGACGCAGGGGACCGGAGAGCCGTGACTTGTCACTCTGGCCCCCTCCTCAAGGCTGGCCAGTGGCGGAGGCGTCCGCGCGCATTTGAGGAGCCTGGAAGGAGCCTTTTGTTTTTCTGTGGGAGAATCTTCCCTTCTCTCCACCGATTTATTTCCTTGTAGCACCCTGGCTGCGTGCGCCAAACGTGACCTTCCCTTCAGAGAAAAACGTGGGTAGTTGAGGTTGCGTGTTTGCCCTTTTGACATTTGTATTATTTAAGCGTGCCGATAAGTCCAGCCACCTCTGTTAGCTTGGGTGGATATTTCCTTTCTCCCTTGTTCTGACTTTCCTGCTCACTAACAATTATTGATTGTATTCCTGCTGGGAGTAAGACACAGTGTGGCACTTTGCGGATACAGAGAAATTCGTTATGGTCTCAGACCCCCAAGGTATTTCGTGTCTATTTTTGGAGACGTTCATAAACACAGAATACAACTGATGGGCCAAGCGAGAGAGCGAGGGCATAATTCGTAAGCCATAGGAATTATGAATTCGTTTTCTGGAAAATGGGTGCTCTGGCCTTTTAAGAGCCTTCTCTCGTTGACCACCCGCTAAGTTGAGGATCCTTATCACGCATTTTTTTCACCTGGCGTTTTATTTTCTATTTTATGCTTCCCCACCACACCTGTGAGCTTGAGAGTAGGGGGAATTTTTTTTTTTCTCCTAACTTCTGTATCTGGAAAATATACATCCTATTGCTAAGGAAGCAACAGCAGTTTTTCTGGTCTGGAGAGGCCTGGAGCTAACAGAGAGACGTGTGTATGATGACAAATGGAACGTGTATAGCAAAGGGGAGGGAGGAGTGGAAGATATGTCTGGGGTTATCTGTCCTGTGATTTCCCCCAAGGAAGGGATCGTTAACATTAAGGGAGAGGTCTGGAAACAAAACTGAATTTTGATGGGCTGGACTAATGAAAAAAATCAATTTATGTGAGCTGAGCTTGTGGCGACAGGCTCCTGAACTATATGGCTAGAAGTATTCTTCTGTAAGTGGGCTTGCATTTAGAGCAGAGGTTCTGAAGCTGGGGATCATGGGCCACTGACAGCAGGAGGTTTGTTTATGGTTCTTCACAGTAATTGGATAGAAAATTAGTGCTTATGTATTGGGAGTAAAATGAGGAAATGGTTCATAGCCTTTTAAAAAAAAACAATCTGGGATTTTGAAACGTGGGAACCACTCAGGTGGATTCTGAGACTGTATATAGTAATGTTGAGGGACTTGAAAGCTACTAGAAAGTTCAATTGAATTAAGATTCCAGCCACCTGTGCTTTCCATTTGTCTCTCTGTCTCAGATTCTATCCAATCTGAGAAATGTCTTTCAGGTTTGCTCCTTTCTATTTTCAGTAATGATTTCAAGCCTTATCACTCAGAGAAGAGTTGCTTGTGTTGTTATCCTATTTGGGGAAACAGTGATTTTTACTGGAGAGCAAAGACCTTTTTTCCCACCACTGAACCTCATGATTTTACTTCCCCCTGCCAGAAATTGAACCTGGGCCCTGAACAGTAAAAGCATGGAGTCCTAACCACTAGACCACCAGGGAACTCCCAGCAAAGATTTTGAAACCTTCTCATGGAGTTTGGGATCTGAAATAAATCTTTAGGATGTGCTTCCTTTGTTCTTCATCTCAGCTGGTGACACCCCCGTCTCTCTGTCCAGTCCCTTGTTACAGAAAACTGAGTGTTCTCAACTCTTTTCACTCCTTTTCCATCACATATAGCCAAGTCCTCCTGATTTTCCTTCCTTGGTATTGAATCTTTATTCAATTGTGTCTTTCTCTTCATCCTTACAACTACTAGCATCCTACAGTTCTGACTCTTAATTCCAACATGGGGGTTTGCTTTCTAGCACTGCTGAGCAATTCTCAGATACCAGCTGGTGTCCTACAATTTAACTCAATTCTGATGCTGTTTACCTGCGGAAAGAGTCAGTTCCTTCAGAGTAAAGACTTAACCCTGAAAGATTTCTCCCACCCTCACCTGCTCTTCTGACCAGGTGGCCTATAATTGGGGCTTCCAAGAAATTCTTTCTTGGGTTTGATTAATTTGCTAGAGCAGCTCACAAAACGTGGAGAAATATTTTACTTTTCAGGACAGCCATCCCCGAAGCTCTCCGAACCACATTCTGTGGGGTTCTTATGAAAGCTTCCTTCATGGGCACAGCTGACTAAATCTCTGGCCATTGGTGATTCAGCTCTTAATCTCTAGCCCCTCTGCCCTCCTCAGAAGTCAAGGCATGGGGATGAAAGTTCTAATCCTCTAGTCACGTGGTTGGCTCCCAGCTTAGCCTCTTTCCAAAATCCACTGCGTTACTGTAGCATGTTTCTCTCATCACAGGAAATTCCCAGAGTTTTAGGTACATGGACAGGTGTGGGGTTTTGAAGACTAAGTATGGTATGTGTTTTGTTTTTTTTTTCTTTTACTATAAATCACAGAATCACATCTTATGTCCTTGATCACTGTCTTGTTGAGAAAGAGCAGAGTGCTTGAGAGCATGTGTGGGTAGTGGGACTGAAAGGTGGGTGCAGATCAGATTCCTTTTTGGTTTTGTGTTTTGGCAATGCATGTGGCATGGGGATCTTAGTTCCCCTACCACGGAGTGAACCCACTCCCTTTTCAGTGAAAGCACAGACTCTTGACCACTGGACCATCAGGGAAGTCCTCTTCTCTTTCCTTATTTGTTGTTGTTTACTCACTAAGTTGTGTCCAACCCTTTTGCCACCCCATGGATGATCATAGCCCACCAGACTCCTCTGTCCATGGGATTTCCCAAGCAAGAATACTGGAATACTGGAGTGTGTTACCATTGTTTTGGGGGCTTCCACAAGTTGCTCAACTCTCCTAAGTTTTAGTTTCTTGATAAGTATTACGTGTGATAGTTGCTAAATAGTTACCGTGTGATAGTTGCTAAATAGTTACAGAATAGTTGCAAGCAGAGATTCTGGAACCTGTGATGTGATTCCTGGTTCTTTTACTATCAGCTTTATGACCTTATCCCTTTTTAAAATTTTTCAGTTTCCTTATCTGTAAAATGGGGATAGTGTTACCTACTTCATGGGTTGCTATGAAAGTTAGGTGCCTAAAAGTGGTTGCTGTTATTATTGCTATAAATTAGACTGTAAAATCTAGATGATGCATTTGAGGAGCTTACCACAGTACCTGGCCCATAGAAAGTAATCAATAACCTGTGAGCTAGAATTAGAACTTTTAAGACAGCTTTGAGAGATAATTCATATGCCATATAATTCATCCATTTAAGTGTACGGTTCAGTGGCTTTTGCTCTGTTCACAGGTATGTGCAACTGACACCACAGTCCATTTTTTTTTAACATTTCTATTACTTCAAAAAGAAGCCCCTATTCCTTTTAGCTATTATCTCCCATCCTATTCTGGCCACTTAATATAAGTTATCATTAATAAGACAAATCTGAATCTCTCACTATTGTGTCTAAAAGCGCTCCATTATCTCCAGAATCAAAATACAAACTTTCTAAGATAGCATATGATTTTTTTTTTAATTTTTAAACTTGATTTTCTGTTAGTCTTATTTCCATTTTCTTTTGAAGTATCCCATCCCCCCCGCCCGTGACTCTCAGCTCCAGAGAATTTTACTCTCTGGGGCAAATCTAGAGACATTTTAAATTTTTTCACAACCTGTAATGGAGATATTATTGGCATGTAGAGTGTAGAGAAGGCAATGGCACCCCACTCCAGCACTCTTGGAAAATCCCATGGACGGAGGAGCCTGGAGGGCTGCAGTCCATGGGGTCGCTTAGGGTCGACAGGACTTTCACTTTCTACTTTCATGCATTGGAGAAGGAAATGGTAACCCACTCCAGTGTTCTTGCCTGGAGAATCCCAGGAATGGTGGAGCCTGGTGGGCTGCCGTCTGTGGGGTCGCAGAGTCGGATATGACTGAAGCGACTTAGCAGCAGCAGCAGAGTGTAGAGGCCAGGGATGCTGCTGAACATCTTTTAATACACAGGGTAGCCTTCACAGCAAGGAAGGTATCCAGCCCTGAATGTCAGTATTTCAGAATTTAGAAAGAAACCTAAATATCCATGGATCTAATGATAAAATACATGAATCAGAAAGTGATAGAAAAGGAAAAACAGACAATCACAGTTATAATTGGAGAATTTTAATACTCTAACCTCAATACTTGATAGTACAAATACAGAAAATTAGTAAGGATACAGAAGACCTGAGCATGATCAACAAACCTGACCTAATTGGCATTATAGGATACTGTGCCCAATAATTCCAGAATATATGCTCTGCACATCTGAAACATTTACCAAGATGGATCATAAGCTGGGCCATTAAACAAATCTCAGGAAATTTAGAAGAATTGAAATCATAAAAGGCATACTCAGTTATCTTAATGAGATGAAATTAGTAGGGGAAACCCTCAAAATAATACTGGGAAAAATCCTTCAGTTCAGTTCAGTCCAGTTGCTCAGTCATGTTTGACTCTTTGCCCGACCCCATGGATTGCAGCATGGAAGGCTTCCCTGTCCATCACCAACTTGTAGAGTTTGCTCAGACTCATGTCCATCGAGTTGGTGATTCCAATCCTCTGTTGTCCCCCTTCTCCCCCTGCCTTTAATCTTTCCCAGCATCAGGGTCTTTTCCAGTAAGTCAGTTTGTCGCGTCAGGTGGCCGAAGTGTTGGAGTTTCAGCTTCAGCATCAGTCCTTCCATGAATATTCAGGACTGATTTCCTTTAGGATGGACTGGTTGGATCTCCTTGCAGTCCAAGGGACTCTCAAGAGTCTTCTCCAACACCACAGTTCAAAAGCATCAATTCTTCAGCACTCAGCTTTCTTTATAATCCAACTCTCACATCCATACATGGCTACTGGAAAAACCATAGGTTTGACTAGACGGACCTTTGTTGGCAAAGTAATGTCTCTGCTTTTTAATATGCTGTCTAAGTTGGTCATAGCTTTTCTTCCAAGGAGTAAGCGTCTTTTAATTTCATGGCTGCAGTCACCATTTGCAGTGATTTTGGAGCCCCCAAAATAAAGTGTCTCACTGTTTCCATTGTTTCCTCTCTATTTGCCATGAAGTGATGGGACTGGATGTCATGATCTTAATTTTCTGAATGTTAAGTTTTAAGCCAGCTTTTTCACTCTCCTCTTTCACTTTCATCAAGAGGCTCTTTTGTTCTTCTTTGCTTTCTGCCATAAGTGTGGTGTCATCTGCATATCTGAGATTGTTGATATTTCTCCTGACGCTTGTGCTTCATCCAGCCTGGCATTTCGAATGATGTACTCTGCATATAAGTTAAATAATATGTTAAATAAGGAAAAATCCCTAAATGTTAGAAATTAAGAAAATTTAAAGAAACTTATGATCAGAGAAGAAATCTCTGGGAGAATCAAAAATTTTGAACTGTATTATAATTTAAATAATTTGTGGATTGTAGCTACAATTAGAAGGAAATTCATAATGTGAAATATATGAATAAAAGAAAACCGTGGTTTGAAATTAATGATATTTCTTAAGCTTCCACCTTGTGAAATACTAAAAAAAAGAGGAAATTACATCCAAAATAAATAGAGGGAAGAAAATAATAAAGCTAACAGCGGGAATGAATGAAATAGGAAATGGATAAACTATATAGGAAACCATTGAAACCCGAAGTTGATTCTTTGAAAAGATTGCCCAAGAATAAAAGTGAAAAATCCAAATTATTAGTAATGGAAGAAGGCCACCATTACACATTTTAAAAAGAATAGAAAGATAAGTGACTAATATGAAAAATGTTATGCCAGTATATTAGACAATTTAGATGATAAGGACGTTGGAGGAATGCCAGTTAACAAAGCTTATTCAGGAGAAAAAGTACAAATAGAACAGAACTTCCTCAAGCTGATATAGAGGATCTGCAGAAACCATCATGGTTAATACAGGAACAACCCTATTTAAAAATGGGTAAAAGATTGAACAGATTACATCACAGAAGATAAATGAGTGGCTGTTAGACACTTTATACCGTATACCACTTCACCTCCACTAGAATGGCTAAAATTAAGCCTGATAGTACTGTGTATTTGTGAATTTATATAGCAGCTGAAGCACTCAGACATTGCTGGTGGGGATGTGAAATATTACAAATACTTTGGAAAACAACTTCTGTTAAACATTGAGTGTCTGACTCTTTGTGACCCTGTGGACTATAGCCCACCAGGCTCCTCTGATCACGAAGTTCTCCAGGCAAGAATAGTGGAGTGGGTTGCCTTTCCCTTCTCCAAGGGATCTTCCTGACCCGGGATTGAACCCGGGTCTCCCGCATTGCAGGCACATTCTTTACCGTTTGAGCCACCAGGGAAGCCCAAGAAATTTCTTAATTTTTTTTTTAAATTAAAAATCAAAATTTAGACAATTCCCTGGTATTTCAGTGGTTAGGACTCTGTGTTTTTGCTGCTGAGGGCCAAGGTTCAATCCCTGATTGGGGACTAAGATCCTCCTTGCCACATGGCATGGCCAGAAAATAAAAGTCATGAAAATATGTCCATAAATCTTTTGTACATGAATGTTCATGGTAGGTTTATTGAGGATAGGTGCAAACAGTGCAAATATCTATCAGCATGTGAATGGATAAACAAGTTGTACAATCATACAGTAAAAAACCAGTAAGAAATAAAATGGAATAAGTTATTAATACTACATACAAGAACAGCTTTGGAACTTTGGAAAAAGTTACAGTATTTTTGAATATGGTATGTAGGTTGTGTTCCAGCTGTACTCTTATAGATAACCATTTAGTATCAAACTCTTTGGGCTGTAAATTCATAGCATTGGGCTTGGTGGGTCAGAGGGTATGCCCCTCAGGTAATTTAAACCCACTGTCACATTGGCAATGGTTGTGCAGAACTGCTTACACACTAGCAATATGAGACATTTTTCATACTTTTCAGTTTTCCTTTTAATGTTCGTGGGCATTCTGGTCCCAAACACTAGAACTCTGTGGTTTATTTCATCTTGTATATCAAAGTGTGCCTGTCTGCTTTAGACCTGTCTTGTTTGTTAATTAATCTGATGTCTTCATGGGGATATATCTTCATTCATTTCTAGGAATTGATTTCTTATATCTATTCTTTCCTCAAGAGAGTTGACAGTTTTGCATACTAACTGTACTTTTCCCTCATTTAACTACTGTTTTCCTTCCAGACAAAGGAGTTGGGGGAAGCACTGGATTCCCTGGGAACTATTATGACTCTGCAACAGATCTGTTATGACTCTGCAACCGATTCTTTTTCAAGGAAGCTGAAGCTGTCGAGCATTTTACATGGAATCCTGATGTCAGTCCTTTTAGCTCAAATCCCAGTGGGCTGAAACTTATTTGTTACAGCCTTTGCATTTGATTGGGGCTTCCCTTGTGGCTCAGCTGGTAAAATGTCCACCTGCAATGTGGGAGACCTGGGTTCGATCCCTGGGTGGGGAAGATCTCCTGGAGAAGGGAAAGGCTATCCACTCCAGTATTCTGGCCTGGAGAATTCCATGGACTGTATAGTCCATGCGATGGCAAAGAGTCAGACACAACTGAGAAACTTTCAGTTTACATTTGATTCACTAGTCCTGTTGCAAAGAAACCCCACTGTGTTTTGTAAAATAAACTCGGTTATGAAGTCTGGAAATTGAATATAAGCTAGGACTCTGTTCTCTAGCAGTCACAAATGAATTTGTTTTGCCTTTCTCAGGTGTGGACACCTCAAGATCGCCAGTGTGTCTTGAATACCTTAGCACAGTTACTTCTCGATAAGGACTGTTCTGTGCTGATTGGCCGCCAGCTGCGCCCTCTCCTTTTGGATTTGTTGGAAAGGAATGCTGAAGCCATTAAAGCCGGAGGCCAAGTCAACCATGATTTACACGAACGGCTCTGTGTGTCGATGAGCAGACTCATTGGTAACCATCCTGACGTTCTCCCGTGAGTAACGGTTTTATTCTTCATGTTTCTCCTTGAGATGGTAGACCCCACACTCTGCTGGAAGTAAGGAGGAGTCTGAGCTGACATGAGGAGGGGAAATACAGAAAGGGGAGAAAGGAGTGTTTTATAAAAATAGTCACAGAAGAAGCCATTTATCCAGCTCAATTCAGTGACCATTTACTAGGTTTGAAGTCTTGGTCATCAAGATAGGTCTGGAGAATTTGACCAGGATATCTTCCCTACCCTCAAGGATTCTGTCATCTGGCAAGAAAGGCATATAAGATGGATTTAAATGAGTTTTAGCTGAGGCTTTTACAGCATCCACTTCAGATATGTGAGATTCTTGCTGGAGCAGCTGTAGGGGTTGGGTTACAAGATCTCTCATGTCTCTTCCCACTTTCTAAATCTGTTCACATCCAAAGTGTGATAAGAAGTTGTGTTAGAACTGGATTCTAATGCGTTTCTCATTTCACTTCCTGTCTGTCTAGCTTGGGCTGGTTCATCCTTCCTTAGGCAATCTGCTGGTCTCTTGTTCCCTTGGGGTCATCCCAGTGAGCCAAACTTAGTGTGGACGCCCAGTGGGCAGAGCGTCTCACAGCCCAGAACTCCTTGCTCAAGCCATCTTCCTTCTTCAGCTTCCAACTAGCTGGTTCTATAGACACGTGCCACTGCACCTGGTTCTCTCAAATTGATAGGTTTGTGTGGGATAGTCACAAGAGGCAGCTGAGTGTGAGTGAAAGTCACTCAGTTGTGTCTGACTCTTTGCTATTCTGTGGATAGTCCTTGGGATTTTCCAGGCCAGAATACTGGAGTGGGTAGCCATTCCCTTCTCCAGGGGATCTTCCTAACCTAGGTCTCCCATGTTACAGGCAGGTTCTTTATCAGCTGAGTCAGAAGGGAAGCCCGAATCAGCCGTATACATGCATATATCCATTCTCTTCCAGACTCCATTCCCATATAGGTCATTACGGAATGTCAAAGACTTCCCTGTGCTGTGAAGTATGTTTTTATTATCTGTTTTATATATAGTATTGTATATACATCAATATCAGTCTCCCAATTTATCCCCCTCAACTTCTTTTCCCCCTTGGTAATCATAAGTTTGTTCTCTCTGTGATTAATTCTGTTTTATAAATAGGTTCGTTAGTACCATTTTTTTTTTAGATTCTACATATAAGCAATATCATGTGACATTGTTTTTCTCGTATCTGACTTCACTCAGTAGAGCATCCCTTCTTATTAGTCTTCATCAGCATAATAAGTTTCCTGCAAGTATGGCTTTCCTGCAAGTATGATCTCTAGTCTGATCCTTGTGTGAGCTTTTCTGAAAGAGGAGGAAAAAGTGGGCCTAGTTGTTTGAGGAAACTAAAACATACAGAGCAGAGTTAAAGGTCACCATCATACGTGGTGTCAGGAACCTGTTCTCTGGGTTGACTGAGGATCCAGATTGCGACCTCACTGGCTGCTTTCATCACTTAGGTGTACTTGACTGTGGTACTGTTTCACAAGATGTGCTGACTGTTCTCTGCTTACCTGGTAGGATTGACCTGTGAGTAACTGAACTCCCACTTCTCTTAAGCCTTAGTGGTAGAGTGTTTTCAGATTGTGTTTGAAAATCACTAAAATCATAGAGTAGCTACATCTGGTTTCCCATCAGCTTCAATTTTATGTTCTTATTAAATGAATGTGAGGCACCACTACTTTTTTTTTTCATTTTGCCAAGGCAGTAGGTTTTATTTATGCTCCCACCTTGTTCCAAAAATTATATAACATGCCCTTGTTAGAGTAACTTCAGTTCAGTTCAGTTGCTCAGTCAGGTCCGACTCTCTGCGACCCCATGAATCGCAGCACGCCAGGCCTCTCTGTCCATCACCAATTCCCAGAGTTCACTCAGACTCACGTCCATCGAGTCAGTGATGCCATCCAGCCACCTCATCCTCTGTCATCCCTTCTCCTCCTGCCCCAAATCCCTCTCAGCATTAGAGTCTTTTCCAATGAGTCAACTCTTCACATGAGATGGTGAAAGTACTGGAGTTTCAGCTTCATCATCATTCCTTCCAAAGAAATCCCAGGGCTGATCTCCTTCAGAATGGACTGGTTGGATCTACTTGCAGTCCAAGGGACTCTCAAGAGTCTTCTCTAACACCACAGAGTAACTTAAAGACAAGCAAAAAGAAAAACAAAAGCACCATGTGTAAATGTGTGTGAATGATGAGTCAGGAAGGACATACAATGAACTATAGGTTGTGATGTGGAATGGGATTTTGATTTTTAGTTTTTTTTTTTTTTAAATAACTTTTTATTGCCCAGGATATTTTTTTTTTCCTTACGTTATATTTTGTCTGTTTTATTTGTTTTTGTTTTCTTTTTCATAACTATAAATTGAAGCTTAGGAAGCTTGCCTTTGTCTTGAAAAACAAAACAACAAAGCTTTCATATCATTTGCAACCTGGTCTCATTTGAAGAGACAGGTGGGTTATCTTGTAAGAGTAAGATTTATACCACAAATGGTGCAGGTCTAGGTCTGGTGGTACTGAGAGAAGACAATGGCATTCTTGACAAAATTACAATCTGCTGGTGGCGTTTATGAAAAGAAGCCCTTGCAAATTTCTAAATGACAGTAAACTCTTATTAGGAAATTCTTAAGTGTTTTACAGGCCAAAAAGGGAATGAGGGTATTAGTAAAATGCCTCAACAGAGTTGGAATAAAATACTGGATTTGAGAGTTACTGGAACTTGGATACGTAAAAGAGGGTGGAGGTTGGGTCATGCTTACAATGGTCTCAAGTTCAAATAAACTACTGTGACAAGATACCACTTCACAAGTCACACGCTGGCCCAGGTACTCTTCTCCTCCTTTAGTAGGTGCTGGCAGAAGGCGTGCTCAGTTGTTTTCCAATGTAGATGCCTAGCCCCAAAGCCAAAACATGGGAGAGGAAGAGAGATGGAATGAACACCTTGAGAAACTCTGCGGAGAAGATCCCCCCTTTCTTCATGGCTCCACTTTTTCTCATGCTTAAGGAAACGGAACGCTTAGGGTGCCTGAAGTGGAACTCCTTGGGTGGAATGTTTTCAGGTCTACTGGACCAGTCGGACACCCAGTCGACGCTTTTCTTCAGAGCATCCACTTCTTTCTCTCCTTCTGCAACTTCTTCTGACTGAGAGCTATGGTCCTTGCTGGTGTGCATTTCCACGTCAAACATGATCTGCCCATCTTCTTGTGGGGAAGGGCTGTCACAATGAGAACTGCCTCTTGAACTGCTCTGTCCGGATTCATGCTGTGCATCCAAAAGAATCTTCTCCATGTCCCCATTGTGAATGGAGGATGAGGAGGGTACGTGCTCTAGCCCCCCATTCTTCCCATTGCCATTATCATTGCCATTGCTGCTGTTCATGGGGAGCTCCACCCAGGAACTGTTGAGGCCGGCAGGCGGTGGCAGGGACTGTTCGCCTTCCTCACAGTTATTGTTGTTGTGTGGGGCGGCGGCTGTTCTACTAAGTGAGAAGACATTGTGTGGCAGCTGGAAGAGCTGCGGCCCTGCAGCAAGGACCGTCTCCGGTTCTCGGGCAGCAACACAACAACCTGATTTTTAGTTTTAAAAATGTAGCTGATTAGTTTCACTTGAGCTCTAAATTTCCTCTGGAGGAAATTACCTAATGTATTAGGGTTATACCTAATATATCTAGATAGGATGCAGTCTTTCATTCAGTAGATAAATAAGAGTCCTCTCTTTGAGCTCTGGGTCACATGGTGGGAGTGAGCAAGTCACACATTATGAGTTTCTGTACTTGGAAACAACAGGGTGCAATATGTTAATAGAGGTGTGAGCCAAATACTTAAAGGGAGCAAGAAGTCATTAAATTAAGAAAAATGAGTGTGTTATCCTCTTGGAAATAGCGTTTCCTACTGTCAGATTGTGGAGGAAGAGTAAGGAGGGAAGAATGAAGAGAGATGGGATGGGGATGAAAATCTATGAGAGAGACTGGAGGGGAGGAACCCAGTCAGGCTTCCTCTTATTGTAATGACATTCATTTTCCAGTTCATACCTCTTTCTGAGGCCAGGGTGCCTACCAATTTGGAGTTTCCATCAGGTATCTCAGTAGTAACAAGGTCTTTCTTTTTATTCCCTTGCTTATGCATTACTGGTCCCTCCTCCCCCTCAGCTTTATTGAGATATAATTGACATAAAACATTTTTGTGTAAGTTAAAGGTGTACACTATGGAGATTTGAGATACATATTGCAAGATATTTGCTACAGTAACAGTTAATACAGCCATTACCTTATATAATTACCATTTTGTTGTTGGTATTCATTACCGTTCTGCATCTTCAGTCCTTCAGTGCATGTTTTACTCTTCGGCAGATTCTTTGTCAGGACTCTGAGAACACTCTTGGTCTGTTGATGCTTTCTCTATTCTGATATACTAGTTTTGGTTTCAAAGTTCTAATTTTAAAAATTGTTTAGTCCTGTTCCTGACTCGGTTCTTGTGTTCCCAGATTTCTTCAGCTGTTACTTTGTAAATGGTTTCAGATGGTTAAGGTACTACATTGTTGTTTAGTCACTTAGTTGTGTTTGACTCTTTTGCGACCCCAGGCTCCTCTGTCCATAGGATTTTCCTGGATAGAGTACTGGAGCGGGTTACCATTTCCTTCTCCAGGAGATCTTTCTGACTCAGAGATCAAACTTGTGAATCCTGCATTGACAGGTATATTCTCTACTGCTGAGCCACCAGGCAGGCTCCCAATGTACACATTGCTGCTGCTGCTGCTAAGTCGCTTAAGTCGTGTCCGACTCTGTGCAACCCCATAGACGGCAGCCCACCAGGCTCTCCTGTCCCTGGGATTCTCCAGACAAGAACACTGGAGTAGGTTGCCATTTCCTTCTCCAGTGCATGAAAGTGAAAAGTGAAAGTGAAGTCGCTCAGTCGTGTCTGACTCTTCACGACCCCATGGACTGCAGCCCACTTTTTTCCCCTTTAGTGTTCTCTTAGGAGTGTAACCTTATTTTTAAGTTCTGATTGTACCTTACTCATATTTTGCATCTTTTAGTCCTTTGCTTTTTGTTTTGGTTTGCTCTCCCCCTTTCTTGTTTCTCCCCACTCCCTGGTTCTTGCAAGTCCTTTTAACACATCGTCCTTTCAGCCATGGCTTGCAAATCTTGTGAAAGCTGTCTTTCATTAGTGATGAAGAACAACCACTTGTAAATAACTTGCCCTGAGTCCCCTTACTGGAAAGTGGCAGAGCTGGAATTCAGTCTTAGGTTTAGCTGCCTCCAGAGGCCACACTCTTTTTCCTACTTTGTGGTGCTGCCCACTCATCCTCATTCATGTATTTGTTGACTGATTTATACAGAACTTGATCTGAATAGCATGTTAGAGCTAATGATTATATTTATATTCCCAGGAGGAAAAGAATATAGCATTCCTCCTTTATCTGTGGTGTCACTATCAGTGGTTTCATTTCCCATGGTTTCAGTTGCCTGAAGTCAACCATATCCAAAAAATTAAGTGAAAAATTCCAGAGACAGTTCATAGGTTGCAAGTTGCATGCTGTTCTGAGTTGTGTGATGGAATCTTGTAGTGTCTTGCCTGGAGCGTGAAGCATCTCTTTCTCTAGCATATCCATGCTTTTTTTTTTGCTGCCTACCCACTTGTCACTTAGTAGCCACCTGGGCTGTGGTGTTGAAGTGCTTGTGTTCAAGTAACCTTTATTTGACTTAATAATGGCCCCAAAGCAGGAGAGTAGTGATCCTGACAATTTGGATATGCTATGGCTGATTTATAAATTAAACTTTATCATATGTATGTATGTATAAGAAAAAACACTGTGTACGAGTTCAGTACTATCCATGGTTACAGACATCCACCAGGGGTCTTGGATCACATCCCCCATGGATAAGGGGGGATTACTCTAATCACCCAAGTTGATTTGGGTTGCACTAGGTTAATTTCTTGGCTTCAGTTTCTGATTTGCTGTCAGTTTGTCCTGGACACGTGGCTCCACATCAGTGCTCTGTCTTTTATTGGGAAGAGCAGTAATGGGTGGGCCTAGTAATGGTCTTTGTGAACAGTAGCAGATAGAATGCTGTGGGAGAGCATGCTTCATGTGTACGGTGCTGTATACATATGGACAGTCATGCTGAAATCAGGCGTGCATAGAACTGAAGGAGGAACCAAAAGTAGTTATGCTTTTATACACTTCTGCTTCAAAACTGTGTTCAGGAGTGCTGGAAAGGTAACACATACTTTGTTTTAAATTTCCTTTCTCCCTCCGAGAATTCTGGTAGCATTCTTCTGAGAAAGAGAATATGATCTTTTGATTACAGAAGCACTGTATTCAAGTAACACTCTATAAAATTGTAAAAAACAGTTAAACTTCATCATAAGTATGTATGTATAGGAAAAAACAGTGTGTACAGAGTTCAGTACTATCTGTGGTTACAGATATCCACCACCGGTCTTGGATCACATCCCCCATGGATAAGGTATTTTTTCTCCCAAATCCCTTTTCTTTTTCTTATAGTTACACCCATCTGAGAGTGTACACATCAATTTTATGTGCATATATTTTGAAAATTGCTTTATTGAGATGTAGTTTATATACCACAAAACTGTACAATTCACTGGGTTTTTATATATTTGCAGATAGATGCAGTCATTACCACAGCAAATTTTAGAACATTTGTGCACATACAATTTTAATATAATTAAAAAGCATTTGGTTACATACTAATTCTAATGAAAATACATACTGTAATTTTTAACCTGAATCTTGTTTTTAAATTTAGTCACATATGGCTATTTTTGCCTCAGTAAATAAAACTGTTTAAAAAGTTGTGTAGTATTTTATCACGTCTTATCCCTTTGTTGGGCAATTAGGTTGTTTTCTGAATTTTTGATGTATAAGACATTGAACATCCTTGAACATGAAAATTTTGTGGATCTGCTGTGGGAATTAGGAGTGTGGATTTAGTAATGATGTATGTTTATATAGGCTTTAGGATGTTAAAGTAAGTAGATAAGCATTATATTTTTGATCTCTGTACTGTGATCTGTTCAGGCTCTGTTAGATCCATTTCAGATCTTCAGAGGGGTTAGCTGAGTGAACTGAGTTGTTCTAAATGTCAGGGCAAGAACTGAACTCCAGGTCTTCCCTCTAAATGCATGAAAGAGTGTGACGAGTTGCCCAAGTAAGTGACTCATCTAAGACTGGATATTTAACAGGAATGGTGTTCCTTGTTGCATTTTAGACCTTACGACTCTTAGTCTTATCCTTGGAAAGAGATCATTCTCCATATTCTTGAATTTTCTCTAGGGAAGAATCTGGTTTTGTTATTCTCTGGCTAAGTATGCTTTATTGGTCCATCCACCATTGGTTAGATCAGAATTTTAGAGCATTCTTTAAAAATTATGGGTCTCTAGAGAAAAGGGTACTGTAGTCAACCAAGTTCAGCAGGGAATATCAACCAGGCCTCTTTTTGCATGCTTCCAGTGAACCACAGTCTCTTCCTCAGCTTGCCACACAGGCTTATGGCCGTTGCCAGTCCACTCTGTTCACGTCCCCTTATCCTCAAAGGCCTCGTGGATCAGGCTGATGCCTTGGTTACTGCTTATCGGCCTGCATGTTTGCTGCTGCTTGTTGGTTCCACATGTGCTGCTGACACCAGCCCACCTTCCCCCTCCCCTGTAGGGCCCTCCCAACACTGCTGCCCCTTCACACACTCTTGCCATGGCTCCCTTCCCAGCCACAATTGAATCTTTATTTTCTGGCCACACAGCATGGGATGTAGGATCTTAGTTCCCTGACCAGTGATGAAACCCATGGCCCCTGCTGGGGAAGCACAGAGTCCAATCTGCAGGAAATTCCCTCACAGTTTTCCTTGTAACCTGTTTTATTTTTGTGGCATCCATAATGTCCCCTCTTTCATTTCTGATTGTTGGGTTTTTTTGTGAGTTTTTTTGTTTGTGAGATCTTAGTTCCCCAACCAAGGATGGAACCTATGTCCCCTGCATTGGGAGCATGGAGTCTTAACCACTGGACCTCCAGAGAAGTCCCCTGATTGTTGTTTTTTGAATCTTTTATTTTTTCTTAGTTAACTTCAGAGTTTATCACTTTTCTTGATCTGTTCAAAAACCAATTGTTAGTTTTGTTGATTATTTTTCCCTGTTGCTTTTCTAGTTTCTGTCTCTGCTTTTAGTCTTTATTACTTCCTTTCCTTTGTTAGCTTTGGTTTTTTTTTTTTTTTTTTTTAGTTATTTGAGGTATAAAGTTAGGTTGTTAGCTTGAGATCTTTTTAAGTATACATGTTTGTAGCTATAAACTTTCCTCTCAGCATTGCTTTTGTTGTATCCCATAGGTTTTGGTGTGTTGTATTTTTCTTTTCATTTGTTTCAAGGTCCTCTCTAATTTTCCTTGTAACTTATTTGATCCGTCAGTTGTTTAAGAGTATGTTGTTTAATTCCATGTATTTGAGTTTTTTCCAGTTTTCTTTCTGCTGTCGCTTTCTAGTTTCATTCCATTGTAATTTGTATAATTATAGAAAAGGTATTGTGTGTCATTTCAGTACTTTAAAGTCTTTTGAGAGTTGTTTTGTGTCCTTAAATGTGCTCTGTTCTGGAGAATGTTCCATGTGCATGTGAGAAGAATATATATTCTTCTGTTGTTGGGTTGAGTATTCTGTACATGCCTGTTAGGTCCCTTTGCTCTATAGTGTTGTTCAAGTTCTCTGTTTCCTTATTGATTTTCTTTCTTATTATTCCATATATTTAAAGCCTGTCTGACTGATACCAATATAGTCATTCCTGCTTCCTTTGGGTTACCATTTGCATAGATTTTTTTTTTTTTCTTCATCTCCTTACTTTCAGCCTATGTGTTGCCTTAGATACAGAGTGGGTTTCTTGTACATAGCATATTGTCTGATTTGTTGTTTTTTTTTTTTTTTTAATCCATTCAATCTGTGTCTTTTGGGAGTAAACTAGTTACATTAAAAGTAATTACTTACATAGAAGGACTTACTATTGCCGTTATTATTTTCTATATGTCTTGTAGCTTTTGTATGTCTTACTACCTTTGTGTTTTATAAAGATCTCCTCTTCATCTTTTAAGATGCAACCAAAGCATCTCTTCTTGACTTTCTCAGGTTCTATTGAATTCATGTTCTTCATGCTTCACTTTGTTTCTGTGACTCCTTTCCTTCCTAGATAGCAAGCTCCCTCAGGGGAGGTATCTGCTTGGTTTTGTACCTCCAGTACTTAACACGATGTCTGAAACAGTGCCTGACTCATAGTGAGAAGTCAATAAATACTTGTTGAAAATGAGTGTATTTTCAGTAGTAAACACTGGTGATAAGTTCTTGTGGTTTTTGTTTCCTGTTAGATATCTCATGCTGCAATTCTGGTTCCTGAACTCAAGCAGAATACAATCTTAGGACTAGGTGGCTTTTAAGCGTTCATCTCTTTTTGGCTTGTAAACTCTTGAGAGTTACCATTACACTCTGTCGTTTTATTCCATTAAAAATGGATATATATATATATATATATATATGCTATAATATTCTTACCAACCAATTAAAAACTCTTTCTTTCTGAAGGTTTGCCCTGAGGTATTTCAAGGACACATCTCCAGTCTTTCAGAGGCTCTTCCTAGAGAGTTCAGATGCAAATCCAGTCCGGTATGGGCGCAGGCGGATGAAACTCGGGACCTAATGGAGGCAGCTTACAAGTTTCTGCAGCAAGAGCAGTCTGTGTTCCGGGACCTCTGGGACTGGAGTGTGTGTGTCCCACTCCTCAGGAGCCATGACACCTTGGTCCGCTGGTACGTAGCTGGTGGACTGTTCCTGTTCTTCCGGTGTGGGGATAGTTGCAAGACCCTGCAGTTGTGTGTGTGAGGAGGAAAAGGAAACCATCCACGTTGTTTTTGTTTTGGTGCCTTGGGGTTTTTGCTCCCTTTCATGTGTCGTTTCAGAGGGAAATCAGACTATATGAGTGGAATTCCATTATCCTTATGTTCCATCAAGTGAATTCACTGTGCCCGATTTGTGATTTCTACCTTTTCCTGTGTTAAATTCCATAAAATTTCCTTTTGGGTGTTCAGTTGGCTAGTAAATTTTCTTTATTCTTTAGACTCCGCTGCAGATCCTGAGTTTATATACTTTGGTTTTCTCCAGGTACACAGCCAATTGTCTTGCTTTGGTCACCTGTATGAATGAAGAGCACAAGTTATCATTCCTTAAGAAGATTTTTAATAGTGAAGAACTGATCCATTTCAGGTTAAGGTAAGCAAGAGCATCCCTAGAGATGTCTGCGTGGCTTTACTGGGCATTAGAGCCATTGATGAGCTCCTCATTCCCTCAGGTTACTTGAGGAGGCCCAGCTGCAGGACTCAGAGAAGGCCTTGGTGTTGGCCAATCCAGACACACCCCCTTTGGCGGAAGGACAAGGAGCTGCAGTACTCAACAGGACACCTTGTCTCGGCAGACCTCTCCTCCAGGGTCACTGCTGTCTGTGGTGTGGTGTTGCCTGGGCAACCACCAGCCCCCCGAAGAGCAGGTACGTTGGCATCAGTGGTAGGTTTGCCCTCTTCCACCTGAACACCGAGTGTGTATTTTTCCTTGGCTGGGCTTTGTGTTTTATGTGTGAGCAAAATTGAGTTTGCTAAATTACTGTTCCACTTAGAGAAGTATTCAGGGAGAGAGTAGAGAATTCACCCAGGACCCTCTTCTCTGATAGTCCCATTGTCCCTGTTTAGTGTGGAATTAGAAATTATGATGATGCCTGTGCATCAGGCTCTTAACTTGAGCAAAACTCCTCCATATATGACTTGTTTGTTTACTTGCTTCAGCAGCTGTTTGAAGTTGGGTGGCACATACCGTGATGCCATATTTATATAAAACTAAGGCAGAATGGGGCTTCTCAGGTGGCACTAGTGGTAAAGAACCCACCTGCCAGTGCATGAGACTTAAGACATGCGGGTTCGATCCTTGGGTGGGGAAGATCCCTTGGAGAAGGGTATGGCAACCCACTCCAGTTTTCTTGCTTGGAGAATTCCCGTGGACAGAGGAACCTGGTGGGCTATGGTCCATAGGGTGGCAAAGAGTCAGACACTAACGAAGCTTCGTAGCACAAGGCAGAGTGACTTGTCCAGGGCCCTTGGGCTGCCCTTTGGCAGAGACAGGGCTTGGCCTGGGTATTATTGCCAGCAGCCTCTTTCTGTCACAATATTCTCTGCCTATGGTGTGGGAGGCCTGCATCTGCAGTGAACTTGTCCCCCTGCCATAGTAAATGACCTTTTCCAAGAAAGTGGCTCAAAGGCCACTCTGTTTTTCCCCAGCAGTCTTTAGTCAGTTCATCAGATCTACCTAGTTTTCTCCCTGGAACAAATTCTGGGTCATTGCTTGACCATCAGTTTGTACCTGGGAAGTACAATGAAAAGGATTAGTATAAAATAGAAAAAAGTGCACCTCTTGAATGTACAGCTGCATGATAATTCATAAACTAGATATATGTGTTGCCAGCACTGAGACAGCAGTATTTCCAAAGCCACTGGTATTTCCCTGTGGCCAGTAAGATTTCTCCACCCCTCTTTAACCACTCTCCTAATGTAGACAGATCCTAACGTAGACAGAGGATGAGATGGTTGGATGGCATCACTGACTCAGTGAACAGGAGTTTGAGCAAACTCCAGGAGATAGTAAAGGACAGGGAAGCCTGGTGTGCTGCAATCCATGGAGTCGCAGAGTCAGAACGTGACTTGGTGAGTGAACAACAAACAACAACAATATAGGTTAGGTCTGGAGCATTAGCACTTTAACACAGGGAAGGCTTTGGGTTGGGGTGGGCTTGATAGTGGATGGTAGTGGCAGAGCACGGGGCAGAAGTGCAGCCTGGAGCTACAGCCCGGCCTGCTAGCTGCTAAGAGTAACAGCTCCGCAAAAAGTTCAGCAGCTTCCAGCCCTGAATCTCATTTTGTCCTTACATATCTTTAGGGGACAAGCCCTGTTTGAGAAGTTACCATTCCTTAAAAGTTCATAATCACTGCACTCTTCCAAGAGATCCTTTTTTCTGTGTCAGTAGGTAGATTATTATTAAATTTTTAAAAAGTTGTGGTAAAATGAATGTACTGTTCATCTTTTAACATTTTTAAGTGTACTCCTCAGTATTGTTGAGTATATGTACATTATTGCACAAACAAGCTCCAGAACTTTTCATCTTGCTGCTGCTGCTGCTAGGTCAGTTCAGTTGTTTCCGACTCTGTGCGACCCCATAGACGGCAGCCCACCAGGCTCCCCCGTCCCATTAAAGATACTGGGTGCGTTATGATTATTATTTTACTTTTTGTTATGGAAAACATTAAACATATTCCAGAGTAGAGATAGTAGTATAATAAATTCACATGTAGTCATTCAGCTTCAGTAATTATAAATTCATGGTCAGTTATGTTGCATTTATATTTCTGAACACTCCTCACACCGTATTATTTTGAAGTAACTCCCACATACCATGTTGTTTCTTAATTAAATATTAATTAAATTATTATAATTTATTGTAAAGTATTATATATAATTATTATTATTGTAATATAAAATATCCTTAATTAAATAGGCATGCCTTGCTTTATTGTACTCATGGATGTTGCATGGTTTTTTGTTTGTTTCGTTTTTACAAACTGAAGGATTGTGGCTTGAGCAAGTCTCTTGGTGCCATTTTCCCAACAGCATTTGCTCACTTAATGTCTCTCTGTCACATTTTGATAATTCTTGCAATATTTAAAACTGTTTAATTACTATGGAAAAAGCAAGAGAGTTCCAGAAAAACATCTATTTCTGCTTTATTGACTATGCCAAAGCCTTTGACTGTGTGGATCACAATAAACTGTGGAAAATTCTGAAAGAGATGGGCATACCAGACCACCTGACCTGCCTCTTGAGAAACCTATATGCAGGTCAGGAAGCAACAGTTAGAAGTGGACATTGAACAACAGACTGGTTTCAAATAGGAAAGGAGTACGTCCAGGCTGTATATTGTCACCCTGCTTATTTAACTTATATGCAGAGTACATCATGAGAAACACTGGACTGGAAGAAACACAAGCTGGAATCAAGATTGCTGGGAGAAATACCAATAACCTCAGATATGCAGATGACACCACCCTTATGGCAGAAAGTGAAGAGGAACTAAAAATCCTCTTGATAAAAGTGAAAGTAGAGAGTGAAAAAGTTGGCTTAAAGCTCAACATTCAGAAAACAAAGACCATGGCATCCGGTCCCATCACTTCACGGGAAATAGATGGGGAAACAGTGGAAACAGTGTCAGACTTTATTTTTGGGGGCTCCAAAATCACTGCAGATGGTGACTGCAGCCATGAAATTAAAAGATGCTTGCTCCTTGGAAGAAAAGTTATGACCAACCTAGATAGCGTATTGAAAAACAGAGACATTACTTTGCCAACAAAGGTCCATCTAGTCAAGGCTATGGTTTTTCCTGTGTTCATGTATGGATGTGAGAGTTGGACTGTGAAGAAGGCTGAGCGCCGAAGAATTGATGCTTTTGAACTGTGATGTTGGAGAAGACTCTTGAGAGTCCCTTGGACTGCAAGGAGATCAGCCCTGGGATTTCTTTGGAGGAAATGATGCTAAAGCTGAAACTCCAGTACTTTGGCCACCTCATGCGAAGAATTGACTCATTGGAAAAGACTCTGATGCTGGAAGGGATTGGGGGCAGGAGGAGAAGAGGACAACAGAGGATGGCATCACTGACTCGAAGGACGTGAGTCTGAGTGAACTCCGGGGAGTTGATGATGGACAGGGAGGCCTGGCATGCTTCGATTCATGGGGTCGCAAAGAGTTGGACACCACTGAGTGACTGAACTGAACTGAATTACTATTATATTTGTTGTGGTGATCTGTGACTGATGATCTTTGCCACTGTTTCAAAGATTTCAATTCAGTGAAGTCTCAGATGATGGTTAGTATTCTTAGCAATAAAATGTTTTTAAATGAAGGTATGTACATTGTTTTTAGACATAAAACTATTGCACACTTAATGGACCATAGTGTAAACATAACTTTTATATGCACTAGGAAACCGAAAGTTTTGTGTGACTTGGTTTATTATATTTGTTTTATTGCTGTGGTTTGGAATTCAATCTGCAAAATCTTTGAGGTATGCCTCTAGTTTAGTGTGTGTGTATTTCTGTTATGTAGGCTATATAGTGGATAAATAGTACTGGGAACTTTATTCAGTATTCTGTGATTAACCACAATGGAAAAGAGTATAAAACAATGTATATATGTTTAGTTGAATCACTTTGCTGTATAGCTAAATTAACACAACATTGTTAATCAACTATACTTCAATAAGATTAAAAAAAATTTAAATCTCTGATATTCTTTATTGTATCTGGAAAAAAATTAGTGTCTTTACTTCCGTTGATTGTCTAATAAGTGTATTGTGTGCATTCTTGATCTTAGACATGAAATCCTAGAATATGGTAAGAGGAAGAAAAATGAAAATCTAGTCATGACAGATGAGATTTGCTCCCATTCTCTATGTTTCACCTTTTTGGTTTGGGAGAGGTTTTCTTATATTTGTTAGTAAGTTCCCACTCCTCTCCCTAGGATGAGAGACAGGAAAGGGAAAAAGCCTGATCCTTACTTTTGATACATACTTGTTATTGTAGATCCTGTACTACTAATTTATTGGCAGAGGTTTATGTAAAAGTCAGTTGTTGTAGAAATTAACCTGTGTCCTTTGTTAGAAAGACTCTTCTTGATGTGCCTTTTATTTCTCACTTGTCTCCTTAGGCGAGTAGTAGGAGTTCTTCTCGTGAACAGGAGCTGACCTTTAGGGCTTACGTGCTGGTCAACTCAGTGTGCAAAAATCTTCAGACCTTGGCTATGGCAGTGGCTTCTCAGAATGCTGTGTTGTTAGAAGGACCAATTGGATGTGGCAAAACTTCCTTAGTTGAACATTTGGCTGCAATGACAGGTAGAAGGAAGCCCCCTCAACTTCTCAAAGTCCAACTTGGAGATCAGACTGACAGTAAGGTAACTAAGAAATGGCAGATTTTGGTGGGTGAACATACTTTGAATACTTGCTTTAAAAATATTGTTTTTGCTAAGAAACTGAAATTAACTGATATTCCTCCTAACAGAGGGGATCATGCTATAAAACCTCAGGTCCCCATTATGACCCTGTAGAAGTTTAATGGAACTAATCTTAGGATGTGGCACTGGCACCTCAGGTGTGTGGTTTCAGTAAGTACTTCATCTTCTTTCCGCAGATGCTGTTGGGAATGTATCGCTGCACCGATGTCCCAGGGGAGTTTGTGTGGCAGCCTGGGACCTTGACACAGGCAGCCACCAAGGGACACTGGATCCTTCTGGAGGATATTGACTATGCCCCCTTGGACGTGGTACGTCATCTCCACAGTAACTCACTAATTTCTTGTCTTCAAATTGTGTTAGTAGTGATTCTGGGGCATTATTTAAACAACACAGGTTATTTGATTAGAGATGGTATGTTGATTATCCACCTAATCTATTTGAGTTCTTGGATTACCAGGATGATCTCGTTTGATAGAAAATCAGTAAAATTCTGCTTGTACTGTTTCCTTTAATAGTTGAGTGTGTGATCAGTTTCTCAGTATATTTTTTTCCTCCTCTAGTTGAAAATGTGATCAGTATCACAGCCTTTCTAAGAATAGGCTTGGTGGGAAATATCTTATGCATGATACAGATACATTGAGAACTTTGAAGCCCACTCCCCAGCCGTGGCATCTGTAGAGCAGTGAGCTGAGGACACAGGAAGGAAAAGATGATGTTACAAGCGCCTGCTTGTCTTTGTTCAATTAAGGAAAATAAACTGGATGTGTATTTCCGACTTTTAAAAAGATCACTTTTCTGTGTGTATGAAATTTAGCTATGGAGGCAGTCCCTGTTTCTTGTGTCATAGTTTCTGTGAACTATGACATCCCCCCCACGACCCAACTCCCCACCTAAAATGCATTGCAAAATGAAAACAATCTTTCTGTGCACAGATTTTCCCAAGATTGGTTTTAGTTTTCTTCAACGTGAACCTTAAAGCTACCTCTATATGGACTTTACCCTCTTGGATTAGAGAAAGAGGAGACAGGGAGGAGAGAGGAGGAGAGGTGGGGAAGGTCTTTGGGTTTAGGGAGATATGAAGGGGAAAGAGTGGCTATAAATATGTGTGTCTTAGGACACAAGCATATTCTAGAGTCTGAGGTAAAGATGTAATGGGGTTGTTGGCCTAGTGTTACCACTATGTTCCAAGATTTTAATGCTAAGTTTTATAGGGCTGGAACTTAGTTTTCTGGATAAGCCAGGAATGACTTCTACCAAGGAGACTTTACAGTGAAACTGAATTATAAATTACAAGGCCAACTTAAAAGTATTTGTTGAATCTTAGCCCTTTCTAGTGCTCTCTTTCCTGGGCAAATTTTTTTAGACCTCAGGATACCTGAGAAGTCATTAGGATTATGACTCATAGAATTTGAGCCAAAAAAGTTAGATGAACATAAGGGATTTTCCATTCAGGTCATGATGAGGCATAGGCATCTGTCCCTGTCCCATTGCTAAGTACATTCTTTGATGACCAAGTCTAGATTCAAGACTAAACTGTGGCTTTCTGACTTGTTCTTATTGTCATTACTTGGGTCATGTCTAGTACATCAGAAAATTCTTTGAGGTCCGTTTTGTGTTCCATTCCCCCTTGTTACTACATTTGGTTCCAGAGGGTATGTTTATTCAGTTGATTATGTTTAAACTTACCATTATAGTAAAGTTGTGTTTACTGAAAAATACACCTTCCCCTTGATTATTATTGTGTTATTTCCAGAACTCAGCTAGTAGTGAATCCATTACTGTTTCAAGGTAGCTTTTATAGATCTCATTCAGGATTGTTGTCTTTTATTTCAAGTTTCATTGTTACCTTGGAGTTGCCCTCTGTTACTTTCCCTGTCTACTCCTAGCCATGTATGAATTAATGACGCTTAATAAAATTATGTTGATAGTTTAGAACCCTCTTTCTTGGCTCTTTGTTCTTCTTGCTTTGTTTTTCAAGACTTCGTCCTTAAACTCCCACCCTCTACATCCATATGTCTAGTCCCTACTTTTCTCAGAAAATCTCTACTTAGATTCCGTAGTGGGTGCAGGTTGAGGATGTTCAAAATGGACCTGGTCTGCTGTTTTCCCAGAAGAGCCTTTCCTGCCACGTAATGGCCAGGCCAGAACTTGGCTGTCTCCTTCCTCTCGTCTCCCACTCACTCAGTCTGATGCTGCTGAGAGCTGTTTCCTTATCTCTTACTCTGTCCCCCCCGGCCTGCTGCCTTAGCACAGGGCTCCTTGTTTTTGTCTCTGTCTAATCTATCTTGCCATCTTGCCTTTGTTACCTGACTGATACGTTTTTTCACTTCTTTCCATCCAGGCTGGCTTTCTTTCAGTTTGTCTTGCATATTGTTGTACAGTTCATTTTCTAAAATGTAAAATAAAGCTTCTTCCTCCTGAATACAATCCTCTCAACCACTCTCATGAAAAAGTTCAAACTTCTTAACTCAGCACAGAAGGGCTTTAATCCTGTCTCATAAGCCTAGTATTTTTTCACTACTTCACATGCACATTCTGCCCTAACCATCACAGACTCTTCTCAGGCCATACTCTTAGGCATGTATGTTTTTATTCATTTTAATATTTTTGCCTAGAGTGATTGTCCCGTTCCTTTCCCACCAAACCGGACTAATTCCTGTTCCACTTTAAGACTCGGCGAATGGCATTACCGTCAGGCTGGCTTCACTGCTTTGCTCCTCATCTGTTCCACACTCATCGACAGCCTGTCTTCACGTGGTGATTTGTTCATCACTTGGGGTCACACCCGTTAGGCTGTGTGGTGGTTTGCCAGCTACCTCCCATCAGACGCGAGGCTGTAATGCCTCAGTCGTGTCTGGAGTTCTAGTGTCGTGCTTGATTCCGGTCCATAGTAGGCACCCAGTGAATGTTGAACAAGTAAATTGTTCTGCTGGAATGTAGTTGACTCCGGTATTCCCACCTGCTTTGACCCCAGTTTATGCTGTGAGAAGTAGCATTTCCTTTAAGTATGTGTTTGTCATTTGGTTAGAGGGCTGGTTTTGTTTTTGTTTTTGTTTTGCTTCTTCTGTCTTTATAGCTTTGTTCCTGGAATTTTGTGATTTAGATTTCTGTGCTGATCCCTCTCTTGGAGAATGGAGAGCTCTTGATTCCTGGCCGAGGTGACTGTGTGAAGGTGGCTCCTGGATTTCAGTTCTTTGCAACCAGGAGGTATGTCCTATTAACGCTTTTGTTTCCACGATGGACCCTCTTGCTCATGAATCCACATGCTAGAGTGCTGAGTACGCAAGTCCAGGAATAGAGTTCTCTGGGCCTTTAAACAAGGTTAGTTGGAACAGATCCAACTTCCTCATTCCTGACTGTTTTTCATGGAGATAATTAGAAAATAAAAGTTTTGTTTTTTCCACTTAGAAATAAGTAACCAGTCTTAAAAACCTTGTTTTCATATTTTCAAACATAATCATAAAGGACAGTTGTCAGATAGCCCTGGATTTGAATCCTGACACTGACTTTTTGTATCTGTATGTGCCGTGCTTGGCTGATTCTGATGGGACCAGTAATGCCTGCTTTACAGCCTGGTGTAAGTTGTAAAGTTTAGGCGAAATGACTTGCACTAAAGACCTGTCGCATGATGGAGTGCCCAACCATGATGGTGGCGCTGATGCGGAGGAAGCCATGTAGACGTCAAGCAGTTTAAATAAATTGAAGATAAGCATCAACAAAGGAATAAAACCTAAAGAAACTGATGTCTATGTCCTTACCTACATTTTAAAGTAGTGTGAAGGCAGTGGCTATTTCCTACTGCCTGACTACCTGTACAGTTTCTCCAAGATCTTGAAATGCCCAAGAGGGAAAGTAATGCTACACCGTGTTTAGTGATTATGTTAGTGTTTACTGTACCTCTGTGAACCTTCACTCCCAGGTGGAATGCAGAGCTGATCTAACCATCTCCAAGGAGCACCTTGCTAGACCCTGAGAGTTTTAATAGAGCCTGTTTGTATTCACAGTGATAGTGAAGTTCTTTCCTGAAAAGTCCTGAAACATCATACAAGGATGACACACCAACTTCAGTTCGTTCCTTGGTTTTGCCATTTGTAGTCATAGTTGAGTGAGCAAGAGACATTTTCTTTCTCTTCCTTATGGTTCTTGCTTGCAGTTAAAGGAAAAGAAGATCACTGCTCCCTCAGGGCAGTTGTTATGAGGATTAAATTAATGGCTTAAGTGTAAGCCTGTGGCTTGCCCAGAATATGTGTTCAATAACTATTCCTTCTCTTCTGGGTAGTTTAAATAGCTTTAGGTACTGTAGCTTTTGGTAAATAAGCAGTGAACTTATTTTTAGTGCTATGGGTCTTGGTTTGTTTTCTTTTTCCTGAAGTTACATCTTAAAGAAAAGAAACATGTTTTTGAGATCTGAATAGGCATATTGATATGCCTAATAGGACTGTTTGCAGTAATTTGAAAATGACTTGGATAAAGCTCTATTACTCTCCCCGGGAAAATAGTCAAAGCCAAGTCAGGGGCAGCATTTCATTGTCCTCCTCCCTGTAAGCCTAGCATAATAGTGTCTTGACATCAGAAGGAATTGTGAGTTTTATTCAGATGTGACACAGTGTATAGCAAGGGATAACCAGGGGCATAATTCAAGATTAAAACTTAGGAATTTTGTGTGACTCTGCTTTTCATTTTGTAATACAGATTGCTGAACTGTGGAGGAAATTGGTATCGACCACTGAATAGTCATGCTACTCTGCTAGACAAATACTGGACCAAAATTCACCTGGATAATATGGATAAGGCAGAACTAAATGAGGTATGTGATTATTTGAAAGTATCGGTGCTTTTCTTTTTACTTTTCATTTATATTGAAAGTTTCAGTGTTGTGTTAGTTTCTACCATACAAAGAAGTGAATCAGCTCTGTTGTTGTTGAGTTGCTAAGTCGTGTTCAGCTTTTTGCAACCCCATGGACTGTAGCCACTAGTCTCTTCTAGGTCCATGGGATTTCCCAGGCAAGAATTACAGGGATCGAACCCATGTGGCAGGCAGATTCTTTATCACTGAGCCGCCAAAGAATTCCTATTTTAAAAGTTTCAGACTATGCAGAGAAGAGAAATAGCCCAGTGAGTCATGAAAATACTCACCACTCTAAATTTAACAGTTAATGTGCTAACATTTTACTATATTAACTTCATCTAGTACTTTTTATTTGTTAATATATTTGAAAGCAAACCTCGCAGCGTTTCACCCTTAAATACTTTGATACGTCTCTAAGGGCGTTTCCATATGTAACCACAATATCAGTATTATAGCCAATAAAATGAAGTATTCTTCCTCAGTAGCACTTCACTCTCAGACCACAGTAGAATTTCCCCGGTTGTCCTCAAAGGATCTTTTTATTTTTACTAAGTTGGTTGTAACTAGTATCTTTCACACTAAACAACTTCACATTCATTTCCATCTGGACCTTAATGGAAATTGAGATGATGTGGTTAAAGGCTTTATACATGAGCTCACTTTGTAGTGTCCCTGGTTCTCTGTGGCCCCTAAGCGGTGTGCCTCACTCTGCGCTGCCAGCCTCCCTCCTCCTCTGCCTCTGCCTTCTCACTTGGGCAGCTTTCTGTCTCCCAGCACTTCACTTTGGACAGTAGCAAATAAAGTATTGTCAGTGAACATTCAGGCAGGCAGGGTCACTCTCCTCTTTCTTGGTGTAAATTTTTACATAAATAAGTGGCACCAGACAACCCTTTCAAATATTTTATCTATTAATAGCATTTAAGTGTTTATTAACAGAGGGGTTTTCAGAGGGCACCAATTACTGGATCAACCTTCATATGATTGCTAAGAACCCTGGCCTTGATGGTGTCATCTTTGTATCTCTGTAGCTTTGTGAGTTTCTTATCTCACTGTAGTTCTCATTTGTGTACTTGCGTGTCTATACATCTTTCTCTCCCTCTCTTGCTGCTCTCAACTGTAAGCTCCTCCAGGAACCTACTCAGCTTTGGTGTCCCTGGCATCCATTCCATGCCTCACAATTCATGTGTTTGTTGTATTGCTCTGACATAATACCCCTCTTTTTTTTTTGCTGTTGCTCTTTAAATGTTTTGTTTTCAAACATTTAAATATTGATAAGCATATCATGTCAGATTAATTTATCATGTGATATTCTGTTTACACTCTGACATTTATGGTAATAACAAAAGATATTAATTGTCTGAGGTAGAAAATGACTAATTGGTAGGTACATATAAATCACTATTCAGAACTTTTTTCCCAAATAACCGAGCCCTACTAGAGTTACACCTAAGATTTTTTTCAAATAAAATAGCTTTTTCCCCTCACCATGATCATAAGTATACATGTTCATATGATGGAATTACTCCTCAGCAATAAAATAGAATGAGCTACTGATACATACAGTGATGCTTGGGTGAATTTCACAAACATTATGCTGAGTAACAGAAGCCAAACTATGCACTATATCCTGTGTGATGCCGTGTATGTGAGAAATTTGAAAGCAGAACTGTGCTGATTGGAATCAGGTTCAAGATTCCAGGGACAGGGGTGGTGGGGAAGGGTGTGATCACAAGGGAACTCTTTTTTGTTTTATGGGTGATGGAAGTATGTATTTTGTTTATGGTAGCCACAGTCCATAAATGTGGTCAGTTTTGAAAATGTTCCGTCTATACATAGAACATGTTTATTCCTTCTTTGAAAGATCCACATGTGTAGCAAATAAAATGAATTTGTTGATTTTATTACTACTTCTATCTTTACTTAATTTTTAATACATTTGAAATATTAAAATTTGTAAAATCTTCCAATTTAACAAAAAGGTAAGAAGAAATTAAAACCTGTGAGATCAATACTTAAAGTAACACTATTAGAAGATTTTAGTTTTTTATCTTTGTAAATATGTGGACTTTACCTCTTTAATATATATAAAATATGTTGATATTTCATATATTAATATAAATTAGGATCATGGTATACTTCTTAAGCTAATTTAAATATATTAGCTAATAATATTTCTAATACGTGATATTTTTCTTCTCAAGTAGACTTAACAAATCCGTATCATAAATATTATGGCCACCAAGTATTAATGCTGCACAAAATTCTTAATAATTATTGATGTGAATTGGACTAGATCTTTTGCTTTCTAAATTCTACTGCCTGATAAAAACTACTTTTTATCAGGACTTTAATCTAGCTCCTTCTGCTGTGTTCTACTTTAAAAAAAACCTTTTGTTTCCTTTCCCACTAAACTGTTTCATCTGTGCTTTTGGCTGAGAAATGACTTAATGATGGTACTACAATTGTCTTTAAAACAATTGGAGTATGTAGTACTTGAAGTGTATGGGCTTTGGATGCCCATGTTGTTTGAGACGTAGACGTCTTTCCCATCAAGCTTCTGTACCCAAAGCTGTGTGATAGGTCGTGAGATTGCCAGCTAACAGTTCTGGGCCGGAAGAAGTCATAATCTTTGGGGGGTTGGATGTAATGGGTGAAGGTGGAAGTTCTTACACTTGCTCAAGATGACAGATCTAAAGAAATTCATTCTTGGTGTGCTTTTTAAAATCACTTTATCTGCTGCTAATTTTTTTTTTTTTTTTCCCTTTTTCTCTTCTGTCAGGTTCTTCAAAATAGATATCCCAGCTTATCAGCAGCAACCGATCACCTGCTTGATATTTATTTCCAGCTTATTGGAGAGAAGCATCACTGTCTGAGCGAAAGTTCTGTTGGAAGGGAACAGGCACCAGAGGAGGTTCCAGAAGCAAGACAAGAAAACAAGAGACTAAACCTTGAGGGAAGAGAATTGTCTCTCAGGTATTGGGCTAAACGCTTTTGGGTTGGTATTTTAAAAATTGCTTCTCTCAGAAGTTCTTAGCAGCTCAAACTGAATGGTTACAAGAAGTCTGATTTTGAAATTAGACATTCTCAGTCTCTAATCTGTTTGAGATCTGTAGTTACTGAATGGGAAGGCTTATGAAGATAATATTATGTTAGCTTTAAAAAATAACTTTTTTCTTCTTCTTACAGTTTTATTGAGCTATAACTGACAGCTCTGTGTAAGTTTATGACATATAGGATAATGATTACATGCATATGGAATGATGACTACAAGTTGAGTGAACCTCCATCATCTCACGGATGATGTTAAATAGTAAAAAACAATTTTTTTCTTGTGATAATGTAACAACTTTTCATATATAACATTCTGCTGCTGTTGCTAAGTCGCTTCAGTCGTGTCCAACTCTGTGCGACCCCAGAGACAGCAGCTCACCAGGCTCCCCTGTCCCTGGGATTCTCCAGGCAGAACACTGGAGTGGGTTGCCATTTCTTTCTCCAATGCATGAAAGTGAAAAGTGAAAGTGAAGTCGCACAGTCATGTCCAACTGCTAGCAACCCCATGGACTGCAGCCTACCAGGCTCCTCCATCCATGGGATTTGCCAGGCAAGAGTACTACAGTGGGTTGCCATTGCCTTCCTCCCATATATAACATACAGCAGTGTTAATTATAATTATTATGCTGTACATTGCATCCCTAGGAATTATAATTGGAAGTTTAACAAAAAAGTTGGAAATAGTGGAAAAAAGTTGGAAAACTACTGACATGGTTTTTTCACTGGATGTCCTGTTGGGACAAATGGGATTGTAAATAAGATTTTTGGGGTTTTTCTGTATATAGTAAATTCTCTTCCTTTGAGCTACATTTGCAGTGGTTGACTTGCTCTTTGAGAAGTGAGAATTGGGAATGGGCAGCTCCCCTTAAGTTTGCTCTGAGAGTTAATTGCTCCTGTCTCTTGCTACCTTGTCTGGTATGGATGGGGGAGAAATGAATTATAGGTTGCTTCCTGGTAGAGGTAAGGAAAGGCTCCACTTATACTTTTTCCTGACTTAACACTGTTTATATTCAGTTGCCATAAAAAGGGAGAGTCTTTGTGGTCAGACGTTCCCAGACCTAAGTAAACTCTGATACCTTTGATATCTTTGATCTGTGTTTTTAATTTCTTAACTTTTTTTTTTTTTTTAAAGGGACCTACTTAATTGGTGTAATAGGATTGCCCACAGCTTTGACAGTCTGTCTTCATCAGCATCATTAAATATTTTTCAAGAGGTAAGATATAGTCTTTCTGCTTGTTTTCTCTGTGCTCTGCAAGGCTGCTAATTTCCACTGTTATTTCCTGTCTCTTGACTATTATCAGAAAGTTTTTCTATGATGTAGGTACTGTGTATATCCTTAGCTAGTTAAAACTGAACTAAAGTTGTCTTAGAGCTAAGTGAGCATGATAAATGTTCTGTGACTCTTGAAATGGGTTACCCCTAATTTCAAGAATAAGTCTGGTTTGAAAGAGTAAAACAGATGCTGAAATTAAAGCTTACATGAAAGGAAAAAATCTCCCAGGTGGTAATACTATTGTAAAGCAAAAAGAGTTTCTAAGATGTTTAGTATTAATTTCTATGTATAATTTCTTAGTCTATTTGACAGATTTGTACTTGTCTGATCCTACCACTTGCCCCAGCAGGGCCTTTTAACTTTAGTCCAGAGAAATGTATGTGGGTTATAAAGTCTGTTCTTGTATGCTGGGCTGGGGGAAAGTGTGTTGTGCAAGAGGAAAGCACTGTTTAATTACAGCTCTGCCATATTCAATAAGAACAGAGAGAGATTTATTTCCACCTGGTTAAGAATAAAAGTGGTACCGCCTGAAGATCTCTGGGCTCTTAAAACATTGACCCGTTTTGACTATAAAGTGTTACCGTGTCTGTCAGCTAGGATTGAGGAAAGGATAGTGACCTGTTTTGGTGAGCAGTATCTCTGGTGAAGGTACTTTAAGTAGAAAGAACCCTGATTCAGAGCACACACTTAATCAAGCTAGACCCTGAAGTGCTGTGTGCCAGTCCTTTAATCTCTTTCTGCCCAGTGAAATTTCCTTCCCGTCCTCCTACATTTTTCATCTTCCTACAGATAATTTTGTTTTGTACTTTTAAAATAAAACTGGTATGGGGAGGATCTTTAGTCTCTGTTCTAGAATGTTATAATGTGTGCGTGTGTGTGTGTGATTGACAGCCCATAAAACTGACTCTTTTAAGGTGTACAATTCAGTGTATTTTAGTGTATTGATAGAATTATGCAACATCACCACTAAGTAATTCTAGAACATTTTCATCACCTCAAAAAGAAACCTTGCAACCATCAACCATCGTGCCTATTTTTCTTCTCTCTGCAGCCTTTGACAATCACTAATCTACCTCCTGTCTATAGATTTGCCTTTTCTGGACATTACATATAAATGAAATCGTACACTAGGTGACCCTTTTATCTTCTTTCACTCAGCATATTCTCTTGGTTAATCCATGTTGTAGCATGAGTCAGTACTTCATTCTCTTTGTGGCCGAGTAACATTTCATTGTATCAATATACCACATTTCGTTTATTCACTCATACGTTAGTGGATATTTGGGTTGTTTTCACCTCTTGTGAATAATGTTGCTGTGAACATTTGTGTACAAGTATTTTATTAATATGGCCTTCCCTGGTGGCTCAGTGATCAAGAATCTGCCTGCCAGTGCAGGAAACACGGGTTCGATCCCTGGGGCAGGAAGATTCCCTGGAGAAGGAAGTGGCAGTCCACTCTTGTATTCTTGCCTGGGAAATCCCATGGACAGAGGAGCCTGCTGGGCTGTAGTCCATTGGGGTCACAAAAGAACTGGACACTTCTTATTGACTAAACAACAACAACATTTTATTAATATAGAAGTAAAAATGAGGAAATACGGGAAAACAAATGGTAAAAATATTCTCCCATTCAGAGATTCCCCTCTACTATTAATACTTTGGGTATCTTCTTGTACATCTTTGTCTATGCGTATGGAATTAAGAACTCTTTTACTGTATTAGAGCCACGCCCCCCAGCCCCTCATAAAACCCCACACTACCTTGTTGAAGAGATCAGGCCAGTTGTTTCATAGAATGTTTCACCTTTTGGCTTTATCTGGTTGCTTCTTCTCTGTTTTGACACCAACTGGTGTCCTGCAATTCAGTCCAGTTCTGATGCTGCCTCCTCTGGAGTTAGTGTAGACCACACAGGTTCAAGGACTGAGTCCTCCACAAGACCATCCCACTTCAGACTCCAGCCACAAGTACTGGAGGCCCACCCACGCTTAGGACCAATCAGCTGTAAATTCAGGGGTTCCCACAAACTTCTCAGGTACAGTGATTGTCTCATAGAATTCTTTGGAAGCTCTCTACTTACTGTACAGGTTACAGTTTTATTATTAAAAATATTACTCAGGAACAGTCAAATGAAAGAGACACATAGGGCAAGCTTCCAGGAATCTGAACACAGGCACACCTTTGGAGGCAGGATGTGCCACCTTCATCATACATCGTGTGGTCCACCAGCCCCTCCACCCTCTCCAAGTGCTGGGGGTGGAAGTTTCAGTTCTGTCCATGCTTGGTCTTTCTGGCCTGGCCATTTCCTCTGATAAACTAAGGAAGAGCTCATCTGGAGTCGCCTTGCTCAGCATAATAAACCCAGCAGGGCCCGTGGAAGACTCTAGTGAATAACATAGGCACTCCTTAGTCCTGGCGAGTCAGAAGTTTTGAAAGGCTATGTAGAAATTAGGGACAAACACCAGATAAATTCTTATTGCAGCAGAAGACGTGTATCTTGGCTTCTCAGTGGCGGCTAAGTACCAGGTTAGGGTAATGACAGTATTCCTTTATTGCACACCAAGAATTTCCCTTTACAGCTCAGAAGTAATCTTTTGGTGTTTTCTCCACAGTCTGAGAATCATTTTCCCCTACAGAACCATATACCTACCCAGGGATTAATGCTAATTGCTATTTTTGCCTGAATTTTACATTTGCAAACTCAGGGCTGCGTGTGTGTGTTTTCCCAATTAACCAATATTTTGATAATAAAGCCTTAACATTTTTGGTGTCCTGTCTCTGTTGTGGTAACATCTTTACGTCTAGGGTTGGTACCTTATTTGTATTCTCCTTTCAGTCTTTCTTGCAGAAATGTTCCTGCTAGATTTTATGTTCCTTCCTTTTGTGGCCTGGACACCAGTGCTTTGTCATTAATGTATTATTTAAGAAGTCAGTTGCTATTTGCCTTGGTTATTTTAATAGGCCCTGGACTGTTTCACAGCAATGCTTTCTAAGCAGACAAGCAAACTGAAAATGGCAGAAGTCATTGGAGGCAAATTGAACATTTCCAAGAAAAAGGTATGTAGTGCTGTTTCTACTTCCCTCTTGAAAGGAAGTTGGGTTATTTAGCTTACTTGCTGGTCTGTGGCCCTTACCTAGAAAAGCTTTTGCAAAGTTGGTAGTTTCATTGCTGCCTCTCATGGACATAAAACTCACTGTCTCTTGAATAAGTAGTTCTCCCTGTGGTCCGGATTCTTAAACTGAGCTGCCTTGTGTTCTTTCTCACACGTGCACCTTATTTTCCAGTGTTTAAGGAACATGTTATTATGTAGGTTCTGGATTCAGGACTGGAACGATGTCTTAGCACATGTTTTAATAAGCCTTCACATTTCCAACGCTTCAGTTCAGTTTGGTCGCTTAGTCGTGTCTGACTCTTTGTGACCCCATGGACTGCAGCACACCAGGCTTCCCTCTCCATCACCAACTCCCAGAGCTTGCTCAAACGCATGTCCATCTAGTCAGTGATGCCATCCAATCATCTCATCCTCTGTTGTCCCCTTTTCCTCCCACTTGCAATCTTTCCCAGCATCAGGGTCAGTTCTTTGCATCAGGTGCCCAAAGTATTGGAGTTTTAGCTTCAGCCTCATTCCTTCCAATGAATGTTCAGGACTGATTTCCTTTAGGAGGTACTGATTGGATCTCCTTGCTGTTGAAGGGACTCTCAAGAGTCTTGTCCAATACCACAGCTCAAAAGCATCATTTCTTTGGTGCTCAGCTTTCTTTATAGTCCAACTCTCACACCCATACATTACTACTGGAAAAACCATAGCTTTGACTAAATTAGACCTTTGTTAGCAAAGTAATGTCTCTGCTTATTAATATGCTATCTAGGTTGATAATAGCTTTTCTTCCAAGGAGCAAACGTTTTTTAATTTCATGACTGCAGTCACCATCTGCAGTGATTTTAGATCCCCTCAAAATAAAGTCGGTCACTGTTTCCATTGTTTCCATCTGTTTGCGATGAAGTGATTTGACCAGATGCCATGACCTTAGTTTTTTGAATGTTGAGTTTTAAGCCAGCTTTTTCACTCTCCTCTTTTCACTTTCATCAAGAGGCTCTTTAGTTCTTCGCTTTCTGCCATAAAGGTGGTCTCATCTGCATATCTGAGGTTATTGATATTTCTCCCGGCAATCTTGATTCCAGCTTGTGCTTCATCCAGCCCAGCATTTCGCAAGATGTACTCTGTATGTAAGTTAAATAAATAGGGTGACAATAAGCAGCCTTGACGTACTCCTTTCCCAATTTGGAACCAGTCTGTTGTTCCATGTCCAGTTCTAACTCTTGCTTCTTGACCTGCATACAGATATCTCAGGAGGCAGGTCAGGTGGTCTGGTATTCCCATCTCTTGAAGAATTTTTCACAGTTTGTTGTGAAGAAAACATAGCTGAAGAAAAATTACTTTGATTTTTTTAGAAGTATCTTTTAGGAGTATAGCTTTTCTTGACTGTTCACTTTATGTAGGTAGATAGAGGCTTATTTGAATGAATAAATTGTAGTGTTAGGGAACGTTCATAATCAGTGTTTTTAAAAACAGAAACTTGGAAAATATTTTAAAATAAAATTAAATGCTTGCTTGCCTATCTAGGAAGCCGAAAGTGCTTCTAGAGGGGGCATAGTAAGCCTCATGATTTAAGTGTTTGAAGAGTATGCAGAATTTTACTCAGGCAAATCTTTTCTCCTCCCATAGGCAGAATTCTTCTGTCAGCTTTACAAACCAGAAATTGTGATCAACGAGCTTGATGTGCAAGTGGGTCGAGTGCGGCTTCTACGAAAACAAAGCGAGGCTGTCCACATACAGAGGTAATCAGGGTTCCAAGCTGAGCTCAGCACTGTGGGATCATTGGGAACTTGGTGCAAGAAGCATTTGGTTCTGACTCTTTCCTCTGAGTAAAACACGTGTCTGAACTGTGATCTCTCCAGTGTGCTAGACTGGTAAGGAGCAGTGATTTCCCAAAATGTGTCCTGTGAAACTGGATATTAGGAGGTGGAGGGTAGTGATGAGGGTCCTTAGAGATTTGGGACCAGCAAAGATGTATCTTTGATTTTATTCATTGTAACGTATTTATTTAGTGAAGTAAGCATCACTTGGAAGGCAGGCTTGGTCCTACATTAGTCTTTAATTCCTTGAAGGCTGGAATTGTATAGCTTCTGAGATCTAGTTACCATTTACTAAATATTTGCTGTATTCCTAACATTGTGCTCAGTGCTGTTTTGCATGTTTTTGCATGTGGTTATAGTAATCCTATGAATTAATGTGTTTGTTAGCGCCCTAGGACTCTCCTCACAAATTAACCATAAACTTGATTCATGTATGCATGCATGCTAAGTCGCTTTAGTCGTGTCTGACTCTTTTCAACCCCATGGACTATAGCCTGCCAGGCTCCTCTATCCAAGGGGTTCTCCAGGCAAGAATACTGGAGTAGGTTGCCATTTCCTTCTCCAGGGAATCTTCCCGACCCAGGGACCGAACCTGGGTCTCTTGTGTGTCCTGCTTTGACATGTGGGTTCTGTACCACTAGGCCCATAAACTTGATGGTTTGCCATAAACATTTCTTCTCAGTTCTGGAGGCTGGAAGGCTGAAATCCAGGTGCTGGCAGGGCCGCGTTCCCTCTGAAGGCTCTCGCCTCTTCCTGGCTTCTGATGGCCTGCACTAGTCCTTGGTGTTCCTGACCTTGTAGCTGCTTCAGTGCAATCTCTGACTCCATTATTATGGTCTTCTTCCCTGTGTGTCTTTTTTTGTGTCTCTAAATTTCTCTTTCTGTATGAGAACACGGGCCATTGGATTCAAGACCAGCCCTTAGGTCCAGTACAGTATGATTTTTATCTTACTATTCTTGTAAAGACCTTTTCCCCAAATAAGGTCACATTCACAGGTACTGGGTGGACATGAATTTGTGGGGGATTTACTGCAACTAGTAAGTGTTGTTGTCCAGATTGTACAGGTTAGGAAACCAAGGCTAAGAGAGGTTAAGTAATTTGCCCAAGATGACATAGGTAGTGCAGATGTTTTATCTTGTCGGTGTTTTGAATTTCTAGAGCCTAGTGAAGTACTGGGTCTGTAAATGCTCCATGTTTATAGAATGAATTCTGAAATTCTTATGCTGTGCGCTATCCCATGCAATGTGAAGACAGTCCCTTCTCGAGTTTAGTCTGGTTCCTCAGAACAGCGCTGAGAGAGGCTCGCAGCTTGCCTCTCCAGCTGCTTACGCGCTTTCACCTCCCCAGGGAGAAGTTCGCATTTGCTGCTGTGAGGCCATCTTCTGTCCTTATCGAGCAGCTAGCGGTGTGTGTCAGCAAAGGGGAGCCTGTGTTGCTGGTGGGAGAAACTGGAACTGGCAAAACCTCCACAGTCCAGTATTTGGCTCACATTACAGGTAACTCCTGGAGGGGATGCACTCTGCCCTAGACAATAGACATTTCGTTTCATACCGACTGCCTTTTTAAAAACTAGAGTCCAAAGAATATTGGAACTTAAAAAGTGCCACAGCTCTATTTCCCCTGGAGATAAGCACTGGAATCTTTTTCCTTGGAAACAATGTAACCTCTCCCCCTGGAAATAACTACCATTAACATGTTGGTCTTAATTTTTTTTCAGTTCTAATCTATGGCCTGCACATACATAGTGCTTTGGTTTTCTTTTGAAACAGATGAGCTCCTTCCCTGTATTGTGTTCAGTTAAGTACATTGGTCATCTTTAAAAACAGAACTGCTCATTCCTGTTCTGATGTCTAAATTAATATTTCACACTAGATATTTATTTAGCTCTAATTCATAGACATTTGACTTACTGAAGGATTTTTTTGTTGTTTTCAGTTACCTGATGCTAGAGCAGTGAATCTTTCATTCTCTATGGGTTAGGTTAAAATTCTGATCAGTCAAGATTCCTGAAAATAAAATGAGGGGTCAGAGGAAGTGCACATTAAAAGATTTGCCCGTGCCTGTGTTCGCACATCCTTAAGGATCACAGTGGATATTGTCAGTCTTTACATTTTTCAGAGTAACTCTTTATACCTTTTTTTCTTAAAGGCCACCGTTTGAGAGTTGTCAATATGAATCAGCAAAGTGACACTGCAGATTTGCTGGGAGGGTAAGTTTGCTTGCACAAATCCTTAAAAGCATAGAACAATAGAAGTTATTGTTCTTTTTCTCTTTATGGTGTCTACAAGAAGCTCTTTATTTACTCTTTCTTTGTTGTTGTTTTTAAAGGGCACTTTATACTGTAGCGTTCTTTTTACTTTTGCTCTTGCTAGTCTCTTTCCCTTCCTGCTCTGGGAAGCCTGCTTCCTTCTGTGCTTCTCATTACCGTCCGGGCCCTTAAATTCTGCTCTAACATACCTTGACGATGTATTTTAAATGTCTATACTGTCTTAAAATCTGTCAGCTGCGACTTAACCTCTCTTACTCCAGTTCTTCTTTCACTCTGTTTGTCCTCAGTGGTCTTTTCTACTTTGCTTTTATATTACTTCTGTTCAGTTAATTGACAGTCTCCCCTTTTCCTCGTTGTGGTACTTGCAGTGTGTTCTTAGGAATAAATGGAATTTGTTATTTAACTTGAATGTCTGTTGTTGTTGTTTAGTTGCTTAGTCGTGTCCAACTCTTAGCAACCCCCTGGACTGTCACCCGCCAGGCTCCTCTGTCCATGAGATTTCCCAGGCAAGAATACTGGAGTGGGTTGCTGTTTCCTTCCCCAAGTATGTCTGTACTACTGTCTATTTCTACTCTGTATTCTGTAATGCCCTACAGTTAAGTATAGCTAACACAGATGGCATTGCCCTTATACTAATTGAACATAGGCTGTATCAGTAGTAAATGGCAACCCACTCCAGTGTTCTTTCCTGGAGAATCCCAGGGACAGGGGAGCCTGGTGGGCTTCCGTCTATGGGGTCGTACAGAGTCGGACACGACTGAAGCAACTTAGCAGCAGCAGCAGTGTTTTATCAGCCATTGCAAATAGTGTTTTCTTCTTTAATTCCTTTCTTTTTAAATGCAAATAGTTTTAAATGTAGGGAGCACTTGTCCCTGATGGCAATTAATAATACAAAAGGTTGAAATCAGAATGTGGTAACTGGAATTTGATTTTTGGTGCTAACTTATTAGTAGGTTAGCATCAGTAATCAAAAGAAAACTTAGATACAGTTCAGTTTTTGTATGGCTGGAAGTATGCCTTTTCTTCTGTCCTTTTGTATTGCTGACAAGTGGTGTGTAAATCACGTCTTTTAATATATACCTTAGATGTATGAATGACTGCTTAAGAGTCTTTGTGTATAAAATTTGAAGAACAAAAAAGATTTTATTAAAAGGCAAGGGTATGGAAGACAAAGGAGTGGGTAGGGAGAAGGGGTATAGAAACCTTCATAGTTCTATTTTGGGAATTTGTGGTTGTTTTATCTAACTATGAAGCTGGTTTTATGTTTTGTATTAATTTGTTTATTAAATATATTTTGCATTTATCAAATACTATGGTGAAAGATAAAAGAAATTTATAGTCCTAATTAGTTTGACTTGCAAATCTGGATCCTTTAGATTGATTTTTGAGAAGTTATAATTAAGGATAAATGCATTTTTTAAGAGTGAGGCCTTCAAGGCCATCAGGCACTTGAGCTGCATTCCTGCAGATTGCCTTGTGCGTTTTGTTTGCATATGTACCTACTTATTTTTTTGATTAACTTAAGTGTGGTGTATCTTTCCCCTCATTTTTAACTCATTTTTGTCCTTCTCTTTAAAGTAGATTCTGGTAAACAGCACATAGACCTACAGATTACCTGAGAGTAGGAAAGTCAACCAAATTCCAACAGCACTGGTTCGGAGAGAGCTTATGGGACTCTGTAGAAAAGAGTGGATGATACAGAGGACTTAGATGAAGCAGATAAAACCATTCCAGAAAATGCAAGTCTGCACTAAATGGCAAAACACAGAACACAGGTTCACAGTGCTGGAAATGGAGTTGGGAGGGGCAGCCTCTGAAGGAGAAACAGGTTTATAGAGACAGGGAGGGGTCCTTGGAGAAGTCAACAATGATGGAAAGGAGAAATGAGAGGGAAATTAAAGATCTTACAGAAATAGAAATAAAATGGCCAACCTGCATTCTCCTCTGAGTCCCCGAAGGAGGCATCATCCATGAAGGAAATGGCACAGGAGACAGCAGGGCACAGGTGCCTGTTCTCAGACTCAGAATCCTGATCCCAGATGAGGGGAAGCGTTTGCCTTCTCAGTTACTCATCACGTGCTGTTTCATGTTTCTTTTGCACTTGATGCTCTTTCAGGTATGGTCATTTTGGAGGATCATTTTCTTTTGTTCTAGTCATTTTCAAGTGAACTCTTGTTTGTGGTCTCCATGTATCGTGTATGTAACAGGTAGACCCTGAGTGACTGTCCATGAGGGCCAGGTGCGCTAGACCTCCTCCTCTTGGCCTTCAGGTTGCTCCTGAGGCGTCCTTTCAAAAGATACCTTGGAAACTCTAGTCTCAGTTCATAGTTTGATTCATCAGTTCACCCTGTGACAGGTTGGTTTCCATTGAGTGTTTTTGTTTTTTATTTTTATTTTCAGCAAGCTGTATATACGTATGTTTATTTTCGCCATCATTTGAAGCATTTATTGACTTAACCGGCCAATATGCCTTCAATTTTAAATGAACAAGCTTTTTCTTAAGGAGCCCAGGCTAATTTGAAATATAAAGCCATTTCTTTCATGAATTCAGTTCACTGAGCTAGTTACTAGTTGTAGTAACTGTAACAGGTTGCTTTTCAGTGGCATTCCTGTGCCAGGCACTCTTGAGTTTTTACCTGATCACTCAACTTAGCTGTCTTAACAACCTGTTCATTATTCCCATTTACACACAAGGGACCTGAGGCTCACAAGGATTAAGTGCCTTGTTGAAAGTAATGGCTAGCCTGTGACTTGAACCCAGCTGTCTGCCTGAGCTTCTACCTTCTTAACCATTACTCTGCTGCCTCAGTTAGCTTTGGATCCCATTTATTCCCTCATCTTTGCAACTAGCTATTTTATTTAAATAGCATTTGTATTTTGCTTAATTTCTCAACATTCTGCTGTTGACATTCTGGCTCATCGTCCTCTGTCTAGTCCAGCATAGGGCTTTCATCTTTCCTTCTCCTCCTGCCTCTCTTTGATTTGGCAGATGGACATGATTCTGTGGTAGTGTGATCAGATTACATCACTCTCTTCCTCACTGACTTCAGTCCGTGTAGAAGGTACTCCAAACCCTTCATCGCCTCTCCAGGGCACTTCTCTCTCTCTTTCCTTCAGCTCTGCTGCCTTGCCAACCACACTCCCCTCCGTGTTTCTGTCTCCTCAGTCACCTCCCCTGCCACCCAGGGGTATTTACTTAGCCAAACCCTTTCTTGTTGATTGCCTTCAAATTCCCATCTTTAACACAGCCTCCTCTGACCATACAGCTAAAGTACTAAAGTCCTTCTTTCACCCCTCTGCTTTCATTTTATCTACTGGCACACCAGTTTCTATTTGATATTTTATACTAGTAGGTATCTTCCTCTGTTGTCTTTTTGGTTAGATTATAAACTCCTGAGGGGCAAGAGCTGGTGGGCCTTGTTTACTCAGTGCTGAACCCTAGAGGTGCTCAGTAAATCTCAGTGGAATGAATGGAGTAAAGGAATGTTTTTACTAATTAATGGGTCAGTGCTTACTGAGAAGCGAAGTTAAGCTTGTGAAGTTCTCATACTGTCCCTGAAATCGGACTCTTCCATGTAGATGCTCAGTTTAGGGACACGGGGTTCGCTTGTCTCATTGTTCCTCCTCAGGCCAGTGAGTAAATAGTATCCATGATTCTCCAATTGTACTTGCTTGTTTTGAAACATTTTGATACTGTTTCGGTTCTCAAATTATATTTCTTGGAAACAAAATTGAGGTTATCATCCTTGAATTGTAGTATTTAGTATCCTAGGCTAAAGAAAATTGTGCACTTGATCTTGTCTAATCTTCCAGAATGATTAGTGCTGCTTGGGCAACTTATTTTAAATCTAGCCAGAGCAGTGTTTCTTGACTCTTATTAACCTCTCCTCACACCCAGTAGTAAATTAAATTTTAATTTAAATGAATTAATCCCCTAATTCCCTAACCAGAAAAATAAAATGCTAAGAAATAAAAGAGAATCTTAATACTCAGAAATAAATAGTTGAGCCTTGGAGGGTCACAAACCATTGCAACATCTAAAAAAAAATTTTTTTTACTGTTCCCCTCCTGCAATTTTTAATCTGTTTGAAAGCAGTCTCTTCCTCCACTCCACCATTGACAAGGCATGATGTTAAAATAATTACAAGATGCTTAAGTAAATCAATTTCAGATGTGATGTATATTTTTTCCTAAAATATCTCAAAAACATTTTGATCACTCTTAATAAAATATGGTTTATCATTAAATATGCATGATGATTATTTAAATGTTTTAGTAAAATAAATGACATGCCTCTCACTACCCAGTTTGGAATTTCAGATTTTTTCATAATTTGGTTATCTAATGATTACCTTTAGCGTAGATCCTTCAAACACATGGGGAAAAAATAGATCATAATTTAAACATTTAACATAGATTTTAAGTATTTTGCTATTGTTTCTGATTTTGATGTAGAAGAACTCTTACACCTATTCCTGTTTTCTTAGGTATACTTCCCAGTTTCTGTTAGCTTCAGAAGTTTGTGAATCACATATCTGCCTCTTGTTTCAGTTACAAGCCAGTGGACCATAAGCTTATTTGGCTGCCTTTACGGGAGGCATTTGAAGAACTCTTTGTTCAGACATTTTCAAAGAAGCAAAACTTTACGTTCTTGGGACACATTCAGACGTGCTATAGGCAGAAACGGTGGCAAGATCTCCTGAAACTAATGCAGCATGTGCACAAATCAGCTGTCAACAAGGATGGGACAGAGAGTGAGACTGGTAGGTGGCAGCCCAGGCTGCTAGTGGGAGGTCATGGCTGGAGTCTAACAAGCAGAATTAGGAGAAGAGTTTGGGGCAGAATGATGCAATATGAATCAGGGGATTGCTGGGACTCAGGGAAAACATGACTAATTCTGAAGTATTGTTGCTCCTGGGATTCAGCAAGATTTCTGTAACAGTCAATGGTTGGTGGTATTGATGTACAAGTACCACTTAGTGGTCAGTAAGTCAGTATGCTTAGAAGAAGAGGTTATTTCCAGAAAACTGGATTCCACAGTGAATGGAGCTTTTGGTGGCTTGGTCTCTACTTTCTCATCTATAAAGTGGGAATAGTGAGAATAAATGAGTTATCTAATGCATGTGCATATAAATGAACTGGCTAGTAGAGTGGCTGCATATGGTTGGCATTTTGTAAGCATTTGGACTTAATTTTTATGCTTCTAAGATGTGATTTTTGTGTGTTTTATTAATTATGTGGTGTTTTAAGTTATATATATTATGACACAAAATGGTATTTTTAATTCTTATCTTTATTCTTCTCTAGGGTCACCACTAAAAGAGAAGTGGGAAGCATTTGGTCTTAGACTCAACCATGCCCAACAACAGATGAAAATGACTGAGAATGCCCTATTGTTTGCATTTGTAGAGGTAGTTTGCTTTGATTGTTTAGGTTAAGGGAATGTCGATTTGATGCAAAATGCAAATTAAAGAGGCTACTATTCTGTCTTCTCTTGTTGACATTTTAGGGCTTATTGTTTAGAACAGTAAACACTTAATGAAAGAATTATTTGGGATGGTGTTAAATGTCTTTTTATAGATGTGATAAAGTTTTTTATATAGTTAAAAGATTTTAATTAATTTTGGCTGTGCTGGACCTTCACTGCTGCCCGGGATTTTCTCAAGTTGCAGTGATGTGGGCTCTTCTCTAGTTGCAGTGCTCGGGCTCCACATTGTGGTGGCCTCTCTTGCTGTGGAGCACAAGCTCTAGCTGCAAGGCCTCAGTTGCTGTGGCTCCCAGGCTCTAGAGTGCAGGCTCAGTACTTATGGTGCAAGGCCTTAGTTGCTCTGTGGCATGTGGGATCTTCCCGGGTCAGGGATCAAACCCGTGTCTCCTGCATTGGCAAGCGGACTCTTTGCCACAGAGCCCCCAGGGAAGCCCAAAATTGTAGTGTTCATGAGCACTGTCATTATTTTGTAAGATGCAGTTGAGGATAATTCATTAATTTTTTATTGTTTTGTAGCTGTGTTTGTATTGGTGGGTGGGAGGTGGATTTGGATCCATTCATGTGGGCTACATTTTTATTCCACTGCATGAGTAGTTGTACTGTTTTCTGTCCTGTGGCCTTGCAGGATCAGTGTAATTGAATATTTGTGACTTAAGTCTTTTTATGTTTTTATTAAAGAAAATCATGATAGTCTTCAGACCTCTAACCCTAAGTGTGATGCAAGAATCTTCCTTGAGATGATGGAGATGATGTCTTAATGAGAGAGAGGTCCCTCAACCATATATCTATTGTGGAGAATTTAGGCATCAGCACTTCATCTTATTATAACTGTTTTTAAAATAACCAATGAAATTATCAAGTGCTGTCAAAATAGGGTTTATTCCTATTTCATGACTTGGCATCACACTGAAGTTCCATACATTTGGTCTGTTTTTTTTTTTTTCCCCCACTTATAGAAGATTCTTTATTAGGATCACCGTGAAAGCAAAAGTATAAAGCACTTAACACTGAAACAGTTCAGTTTCTGATATGTCAGTTGAATGGATTATAAGGTTTGTTTTTCAGTGCTTTTGAAAATAGAACTTCAAGAGATAAAATCAGGAGGAGGTTCATTTTGACTTTCTTCAGAAATGGTGAAGACTCTGTATTACAACCACTGTACACTCTTGGTCACTTATCTTTTCTTGGTGTACTTACTTATAGCCTCACCCTGTGTTTATTTTGGTTGCTTTTAGTAGCCATTGGGATGCTTTTAAACATCTGAATACATTGTAGGTTTTTATTTACCTCACCACCCATATAATGCAGTGGTCTAGTTTATTGCATCTCACTCTTAGGCTCAAAGATATTTCTTTGACCTTTTTGGACATTTGAAAAAGATAACTTGACCTTAGCTCTGGCAGCCAGTTTTCACCATTGGCATCAAGGCATAAGCTCATCAGGCAGGAGCAGTTTACCCCTGCCTCTGCTCTAACCCTGCTCTCATAACTGCTGTTGTTGAGTGTGTCTGCGTCTGAAATGGATCCCTGACATTTGATTTCATCTTCTAGGGTACATTAGCTCAGGCGGTGAAGAGAGGAGAGTGGATTTTGTTGGATGAGATTAACCTGGCTGCTCCAGAAACTTTAGAATGTCTGAGTGGCTTGCTTGAAGGCTCCTCTGGCTCCCTGGTACTGCTGGATCGAGGAGACACAGGTAGCTCTTGATCCTCCTGGGGCTGAACTTGACGCGAGGCCTTTTGACCTCTTTAAAGTAGTGTTCTTTCAGTTAGGCAGATTGCATGGGCCTCTCAGAGGAATTTATTTCTTCTGTAGATAGTAATTTTATGCAGAGTCTTACTGTTAGGTGTTACAGGAATGAAAAAAATAAAATAATTTGTCAAAGCATTTGGATAGTGGGTAATAAAGCATGCTCACTCAGTGACAAAATACACATTAGTGAATAGGTGATGAAACATAAATAGCACAGACAACCACACCATAAGAGATGGTGGAATGGCAGCTTGAAATTAGGTTGTATACATAGATCTGGAAACTGATCTCAGTGGGGTTTCACCAAAGGCAGAGATGGTAGAGCAGCCAGTAGTACACCCTCGCTGAGCCTTGAGACAGAGTGATTCACCCGGGGGCTCAGTGGAGTTAGTCTTCCCCCATCACTTACTGTTACAAGTTACTGAGAAGTTATAGTTTTCTTTTAACAGAACCACTGGTTCGTCACCCCGACTTCCATTTGTTTGCATGTATGAATCCAGCGACTGATGTAGGCAAAAGAAATCTCCCACCAGGAATAAGAAACAGGTAAGGGGACATGGCCTGGTACCTGTAAACAGTTTTAAAATTAAGTTCTCTTGATTTATTGATTGGTAGTAGTAATATAATCAACCCTCATAACAATGCTTGAAATTTCTTGACTGCTGATAGAAGAATATTCTTATTTGTCATACTTTTCTTTCTGTAAATGGTAGGAATACAGAAAACTCCAGAACACTGGGAAATATTTTCCTTTGGGTTGTTAATTTGACATTTAATGGTAGTTAATCCATTTGATGGACTGGATATTGTTGAAAACAGAAATCTTTTCTTCTTCAAATAGCCCTTTGGCTATTAGAAAACCTTCATAAAAGGAAATAACAGTATCTCATATAACATGAATCTTAGGATGAGTCCTTTTGGATCAGGCTAACAATTTGTAAAAGGACATTAAGTTTCAGTTTTTATCATTAAACTTTGAGTAACAGGGGAAAGATTTTTATGTATGTAGCATTGGGAAAACATATATGAGCTTGTTTATTGTTGGTAACCTGTTGAATCTGAGTTTTAAAATAGTGTTAAAACTTTATTAAATCTCTTCCCACATAATAATAAAATAGTAATAATATAATAAAAACTTGGGCAAATTTTATCAACCATGAGTTGTATTTTCCTTTGCTACAGCTATTAATTTTTGACATTGAGGGGACTTTGTTGTTGTTGTATGTACTTTTTGTTACATGTAGTTGTGATCAAGAACACATTCTGAGATTAAGAATAATAAGGATGTGTGTTCAGTCACTCAGTCGTGTCCAATTCTTCTGCAAACCCATGGACTGTAACCCTCCAGGTTCCTCTGCCCATGGAATTTCCCAGGCAAGAGTACTGGAGTGGGGTTGCCATTTCCTACTTCAGGGGATCTTCCCAACACAGGGATCAAACTTGTGTCTCCTGTGTCTCCTGCATTGGCAGGCAGATTCTTTATCACTGTGCCACCTGGGAAGCCTGAGAATGAGGAAGAATAAGCCTTATTTCTGTAATTGTTTTTGCAAGGGCTGTTTGATTTTTGTCTCACAGTAGTAGTAGTTAAATAGTGTATATTTTGGGTAACAGTTACATTATTTTCTATTTTGTTATGATCAATCTGTATCCCAAGTTGAAAGGCTTTCATAATTCATATTACAAGTGGGTAAAATGAGTTGACATAACTTTTGTCTTGTGTTTTTGTTAAGATAGATGTATTAACTTCCTCAATATAGCAATAATGGAATAATTGTCTTACAGGTTCACAGAACTTTATGTAGAAGAATTAGAAAGTAAAGAAGACTTACAGATTCTTATTGTGGATTATCTGAAAGGCTTGAGTGTGAATAAGAACACAGTGCAAGGAATCATAACGTGCGTTCTCTGGTTTCTCTTTATAAACTTTCCCTTTGAACAGAAAAAATGTGTCTCGTGCATATAAATTTTCTTCTTTTGCTTCTAACAAGAGAGGACTGATGGAAGGATTATTTAGGCTTTATTTCTAAAGCTGGAAACTATGGACTCCCTTGGATTTTCTTAAGGAAGCTATTGAGTTGGCCAGAAAGTTCATTTGGGTTTTTCTATAAGATGGTAGAGAAAACCCAAACTTTTGGCCAACGTAGTACATACAGAGTTTATAAATCACTGCCTATGAAAATGTGTAACAGATAATACTCTCCTAATTACTTCTGTATTCACAGCTGAGAGTTTTGAGTCCTTGGAGGATTCAAATTCTTTGAGGAGATATAAACAGTATTTTAATTTGCCTTGGTGAAATCCTTTGTGCACTGTGCATGTTAGCCACAGAAGTAGGCAAAGCTTGATATAGTTGATTGGATCTGATTTGGAATTAATAGGGTTTAGCTGAATGATCTATAGAGTGGTGGTATGGCTTGGTGCTTTTGAATCTCATTCCTCTTTTTTGCATGCCATTTGGAGAGGGTGTAATCTTTGTATCAGACACCCTGGATTCCAGTGCTGGCTCTGCGAAACTAATTCTGTCACCTGGGGCATGTCACTTAATTTTCTCTGTGTCCTCTAAAATGAAACATACATTATGTGAAAGTTTTGAAGTTAGATCATGTTAGTGTTTTACTTTGCTTTTTGTGCTTTGTTCCTTTTTTTTTTTTTTTAATGCAAATAGTTATTGAGTTGCTTAGGTGCTAGGAGTACAGCTGTAAATAAAACAAAATCTTTGTTCTTTTCATGGAGCTTTAATCCTGCAGGTGAGGATAACCAATAAATAGAGAGGTGTACTGTTATTTTTGGTTGTGATAAGTGAAGAAAAATAACACATAAAATGTCAGTTAGAAGGTAAGACGTGGAGCCCTGTTTTAAATAGGTTAGTCAAGGAGACATTTGTCCAAGAGCTTTGGAATTGTTTATCAGACCACATTTTAAAATCTGAGTTTTGTTAGCCAAGAAATAGTACAAATATTCAGAAAGCTGGGGATAAAGCAGTGTGGCTCTTATAAGTGCTGGTAGTACAAGAGGTGCATGTACCATATATAAAAATTCACACTGGAATGTAGATTCTTTCTATAAAAGAAAGGATATCTAGCTAGATTGAAAAGAGGCAAGCCAGATCCCATTTGGCCAAGAACCTGAGTTTTATCTCTGACACACACTTGGTTACAATTGATTTTGTGGTCTCTGCTTAAGAATTATCATGAATTTCTGAGTTTTGCATTTGATGTTTCCATTTGAAATTTCTTCCATCTTGTCATCTTCTGAACTTCTAAAGTATGTGGTAATGAAAATAGACATGGTCACCAATTATCATTCTTTTTACAACTTTGTCATTGTTGGTTATAGCCATATTTGTAGACTTTAGAAAACACCATGACCTTTGTTTTCTGTGTGCTTGGCCATCACCACTAGAGTTTATACAGGGATTTCACTTGACTCTCATATTAAAGCCAACTCTGGAACCCTGTGTTAGGAGTCAAAAGATTCTTGCTAAGTACCTCTTAAATCTCCCTGTCTTTTCCTTAAGAGTCAGAGATTTCTCACCTCTCCTCTTTCCATCCTGAAGGAAACTGATCCATCTTCATTTTATTATTTTTTGATGGCAAGTTTTATGTAAGCTTGGCCACTTAATCTATAAAAATGACTTGGCCCTTCTGTAGAAGAAACAGGAACAACAGCAAAATAATAACACTTATTGGTAACTGAAATAAATCTGAGCTGCATTCTTTTGTAGCTTCTACACCGCTGTGAGGAAAGAGTCTGGAACAAAATTGGTGGACGGGACGGGCCACAGACCTCACTACAGCCTTCGGACTCTGTGTAGGGCCCTGCGATTTGCAGCTTCCAATCCGTGTGGCAACATACAGCGGTCGCTCTATGAGGTCTGTTATAGTCTGTGTGGCGCGGAGCTTGGGGGTTGGGCATGCCCTGGGGAGGGAGGCATGGGGATGCAGGTGCCTGCTCTGTGTGTGCCTCAGTCAGACTAGCCCAGGATGTTTCATCCCGGAACTCTCACCTAACCATCCGCCTTTTTCTACCGATGTAGCACGTGTAAAAGTTATTCTGTGCACTAACACCACTCGAGAGGTTGAATTGTGTTCTTGGAATAAGCTCGCCTCTTATTACAGAAGGATGACTACTGTTGTGTATATTTGTGTTTTTTTCTAGGGCTTTTGTTTGGGTTTCTTAACACAACTTGACAGGGCATCACACCCAGTGGTGCAGAAGCTCATTTGTCAACACATTGTCTCTGGCAACGTAAAAGTCTGCTGAAGCAGGTAGGTTCTTTTTAATCTTTTTCTAAACTCATTTACTTGGCTTTGCAGTGTCTTTGTGGCTGTGTGCAGGCTTTCTCTAGCTGTGGTGAGCAGGGGCTGCTCTTGGTTGCAGTGCACAGACTCACTGCAGTGGCTTCTCTTATTTCGGAGCACAGGCTCCAGGCGCGTGGGCTCTAGAGCACGGACCCGGTAGTTGCGGTGTGTGGACTTAGTTGCTCCACAGCAGGTGGGCTCCTCCAAGACCAGGGATTGAGCCTGTGTCTCCTGCCTTGGCAGGTGGACTCTCAATACACTGTACCACTAGGAAAGTCCTCTCTTGATTTTTGATATAAATGAAAGGCAGAAATATCAGATTGTTAGCTGTTTAGGTTTTTGTTTTGTTTTGTTTTGTTTTGCTTTGCAAAACTTGTTTCTATTTATAAAAGCAATCAGTTTATCCCACAAAATTTAAACATTAGATAGTATCTTAGTATCTAAGATAGTACCTTAGGTGGTGAAAAGTCATGGTAATCCTACTCTTTGGAGATTTAAGCTGTATAGATTGTCCTTTCCTTCTAAATCATATATGTATATATATATATGTATATATGTATAATTTGTTAAAATAATTTTTATATATCAAATTCTGATATTTGTGTGTGTGTGTAGCTTTAGCTAAATTCTAATAAGAATTCTAAGGTAAATTTTAATACGGGCATACTTCACTGTATTGCATTTTGCTTTAATGTACTTCCCAGAGACTGCAGTTTTTACAGATTGAAGGTTTGTGGCAACCCTATGTTGTCAGTTGATGGTGAGCATTTTTTAGCAATAGAGCATTCTTAAATTTAGGTATGTACATTTTTTTAGACACATTATTGCATGCTTACTAGATTGTAGTACAGCGTAAACATAACTTTCATATGCACTGACAAACCAAATTTTTGTGTGATTGACTTTATTGCCACGGTCTGGAATTCAACCTGGAAAATCTTTTGAGTGTTTTAAAGGAGACCATCGCATAAGAATGTTCTGTAGCTTCTTTCTTAGTCTGGCTATATCCTAGATGTATTTTTATGTCTGTACCAGAAATCACTGTGAGTGACATGCTTTCTGATTGTCACTTAGCATTTCATCAGAAGCTTACACCATAATTTATTTGCACACCTCTCTTTTGATCAGTGATTGGGCTTTTTCCCTCCTTTCCTTTTCATTTTTCTATTACACACGATTACCATTTCAGTTCGACAAAGGGAATCACAGACTGCATGGGACTGAAGGAGGCTGATAGAAACTGGCTCATGAAATGTCTTGTTCACATGTCAGTTGCTCTCACTTTAGGAAGAAAGGGCCATTGGGACTTGGGAGTACTTGGATTCAATGTTTTTCCTTTTGAAAAATTATACAAGTAACCCATGAATATATACTTTGGGTAAACTGTGAAAACATTGAGAAAAGACTCAAGCTTGCTTTGGTTTTCTCAATACAGTTCCCCTGCACTTCTTTTTTTGTATGTGTTCCTCATGGTTACACATGATGGAGGCTTAACAGTTCTTTTTCTTGCTGCTCTTCTGCCTGACTGAGGAGTCCTTAAAAGCAGTGCCTACAATTATGGCTTCAAGTCAGGAGGCTAAAAGAGCACTTTTCTGTAGCTCTATTTGTGACCACCACTTTGCCATTCTTATAGATTAGAAACGGTCGTTTTGTATAAATCAGCTTGACTTCCACCACATCTTCAAAAGATTGTGCCTTTACTACAATGTTATTCTTAACAAATTAGTTTCTCTGGGGGGTTGCTTTTATATTTAATGTCTTCTAGGGGATCCAGAATTTAGTGGTGTAACCCCACCCCCACCCCCTCACCCCCACCGCGGTACAACACTGGCTTTGTTTGGAGAATGTTGTTTATATGAAACACATTTTTGACCAAAATACTTGATCAGAGTGAGAATTTTGGTAGATGAGAGAAGAGAACTGAGTCATAAACTCTCTGAGAAATTATTTTAAGTTCCCCCAAATCTACCTACCCCTACCTGAGTTTTAAGACCAGTACATGTCACCATTTTGTTCTCATCCCTCAAAGTAATTTTATTTTCATATTCATCTGTGGATTTTAATGTTGAAAGCATCCAGAAAAAGGCAGCATCCTTGGTGACAGTTCACTTCCCACTCTACATCCCTCTCTGAGAGAATGCCATAGCTGTCGTGGAACTGTGGTTTATTTCTCTGACCCTTGTGTCTTTCAGCCTATTCCAGAACCAAAAGGAGGTAGGCTTATCCAGGTGGAAGGCTACTGGATTTCGTTGGGAGACAAGGAGCCGACAATAGACGAGACATACATCCTCACGTCTTCCGTCAAGCTGAACCTGAGAGACATAGCCCGAGTGGTCTCTGCAGGGTGTGTGGATCTTTTCTCTCACGGCTCTGATGTCTCACCAGCATAGGCATTGCTCACAGTCCAGTCCTGCTTCCTTAACTTTCAAAGAGCTTTCCTGTCACTCATTCGCTGAGTGAATAATCTCTTTATAAAGTCAATCCTGCCACTTTTCACCTGGCACAAAAGACCATTTCTAGTTGTACCATTTGGTGGGAGCAGTACCTGTGCAGATAATTTTTGCCATTATTAAGATTGCCTTATAGTATTTTGCTGATGGATACTCATCACCTGTTATTTGTTAAGTGAGTAGTAGCCTAGTCCCACTCACAGGTTCTTACTAGTGTAAGAGGGGTTGGAATTACTTTCTTCAGTAGTTTCTCACTAACTGTTTTTATATAGAAACTGCTCAGGGCTTAAGAAATATTCCATTCATAGTGCATAGATGTATAAAAACGTTCTCTTAGGATAGTAAATGTTGTAGTCTTTTTTTTTTTTTAATGCTACATGATTTGATTGTGGTTTTTATCTTTTTCTAAATTGCTTTACTGGTTGATCTTTTAAAGAACCTATCCGGTGCTGATTCAGGGAGAGACATCAGTGGGTAAAACAAGCCTGATCCGGTGGCTGGCCGCAGCTACTGGTAACCATTGCATGCGTATTAACAACCATGAGCACACGGATATCCAGGAGTATATCGGTTGTTACACATCTGACTCCTCAGGGAAGCTTGTGTTTAAGGAAGGTAGGATTATTATTCTGTTCCATGGATTTCCTCAGGCATTCTTTAGCCTTTCCAGTTAAGGCACGTGGACGCCCTAACGGCTGGTTTTTCTTCCTTCCTGGGCTCTATGACAGATAAGTGGTGATGGTTAGGGCTGATGCTTCCTTTGGGCCACACTCATCTTGTCAGCTGCAGACAGGACTAGGCCCCAGTTTTGAAGAGTGTATGTTTCCTTGATATTTAACACCACAAATGATTTTGGGACATGACTAGTTACAGAGAGTAATTTGCTTTGAAATTTAACGATAATCTGGGATTTGTTGATTGGTGTATAACTCCTTGGACCAATTTATGCACTGATTCTCATTATTTGTTTCCCCTAAGGTGTTCTTATTGATGCTATGAGGAAGGGCTATTGGATTATCTTAGATGAGTTAAATTTGGCCCCCACCGATGTGTTAGAGGCACTGAACAGACTGCTGGATGATAACCGTGAATTGCTCATAACAGAAACACAAGAAGTTGTCAAAGCACATCCCCGCTTCATGCTCTTTGCTACCCAGAATCCCCCGGGACTGTACGGAGGCAGAAAGGTACGCAGCACTTGACCCTTTACTCCTGTTTGTCACCACATTGTGTGAGTCTTCTTGGTGAGACTATGTTCTTACCTCTTTAGAAGGATTTTTCTTTTTATAGTGAGGAACAGCCTCCATTTTGGAAATTAGATGCAAAGGCCCTCTTTACCATGTCGTTGTCTGTACATTTCCCAGGTGCTTTCTAGAGCCTTCAGGAATCGGTTTGTGGAACTGCACTTTGATGAGCTGCCTAGTTCTGAGCTGGAGACAATCTTGCATAAGCGATGTAGCTTGCCACCATCCTACTGCAGCAAGTTGGTTAACGTCATGCTGGACCTTCAGGTATTCCACTTCTCCATCACTTAGTGACAAATGGACTGCGTTGGTCAGATTTGGTGATCAGAATCTGAGGCCTCCTGGGCTAGAAACAGCAGTCCGTCCATCCTTTTTATTATTTTTTCTCAGAGTAAGGATCTTATCTTTAACATGCATTCCATTAATACTCATTTTTTTGGTTTTGTTTTATAATTTGGCAATTTAATAGCGTTAAAATTTTTCTGATAATTGTGTATGATGACGTTCCCTACTTGTGGATAATATTGAACCATTTACTAAGGTTGGAATTTAGCATTGACAAAGTGCAGTTTTTGCTTTTTAAATGGATAAAATAATCCTTGTATGGACCTAACTAAAGAGATTCATCCTTGTTGTGTGACTTTTCCTGTGAACTCTACAAAGCTACAGGGTTTTTTTTCTTTTTCTTTTTTTAAGAATATCCCATTTATTTTGGGTGGTTAAAAGTGGTTTTTGTCAGAATTAAACATTTTTTAATCACTCCCTAAAAAGCTAATAGTTGCCACTCTTACTTACCCCTACACTATGGGATTACTTTTTCTGCATGTTTGCCACTACTTGTATTATTTTTTGTAATCTTTTCCTATGTGGTTAATCTTTTCCTATGGGAGCCTAAATTTGTTAGAAATTATGTACTTTGTGCTTGCCATCACCCTTTTCATTTGTTTTGGTGCTCTAACAGTCCTATCGCAGAGGTTCTTCAGTGTTTGCTGGAAAGCAAGGCTTCATCACCCTCCGTGATCTGTTTCGGTGGGCTGAGCGGTACAGATTGGCTGAGCAGACGGAGAAGGAGTATGACTGGCTGCAGCACTTAGCCAACGATGGTACGCTCTCAGCACATGCTCTCCGACTGTTAACTTAGGGTAGATCACAAGCTATGCTGTTAAAACAAATCTTGCTTGAATTGTGGTCAGTATATATACATTTTACTGGGCATTGCAGGAACAGAGCCTTTGTCCCTCAAGTCTAGACTGCTGTTATTAGCATCCTATTTCTGCAAGGCCTCTGTTCTGTTACGTTTGGTTGCTAAGGTTTTCTCACTCATACCTTCATGTAGCCACCTGTGGGAGTCAGGGTATAGACATAGTGCCATTAGGAGTTTAGGCAGGAGGTCGGTGGTTGTTTGTGCACCATTTACCTACAGTGTGGTGACCATGCAGAATCCTGCTTATGCCTTAGAAACTTGCAGAAAACTGGCAGATTAGATAATACCAGAGTTCTAAGAGAAGGCAGTCATGTCATCTGAGACTCAGTTTCGGTCATTTTGGTATAATCAATTGGAAGAATTTGTATGCTCCGCTCCATGAAAACCTTTCAGAATCTTCTGATTTGAGAGGTCTTGGTGAGTCGTTAATAGGCTGACTGAGATACCTATATGCAGGTCAGGAAGCAACAGTTAGAACTGGACATGGAACAACAGACGGTTTCCAAATAGGAAAAGGAGTACGTCAAGGCTGTGTATTGTCACCTGCTTATTTAACTTATATACAGAGTACATCATGAGAAACGCTGGGCTGGAAGAAACACAAGCTGGAATCAAGATTGCTGGGAGAAATATCAATAACCTCAGATATGTAGATGACACCACCCTTATGGCAGAAAGTGAAGAGGAACTAAAAATCCTCTTGATGAAAGTAAAAGAGGAGAGTGAAAAAGTTGGCTTGAAGCTCAACATTCAGAAAACAAAGATCATGGCCTCTGGTCCCATCACTTCATGGGAAATAGATGGGAAACAGTGGAAACAGTGTCAGACTTTATTTTTCTGGGCTCCAAAATCACTGCAGATGGTGATTGCAGCCATGAAATTAAAAGACGCTTACTCCTTGGAAGAAAAGTTATGACCAACCTAGACAGCATATTTAAAAGCAGAGACATTACTTTACCAACAAAGGTCTGTCTAGTTAAGGCTGTGGTTTTTCCAGTAGTCATGTACGGATGTGAGAGTTGGACTGTGAAGAAAGCTGAGCACTGAAGAATTGATGCTTTTGAACTGTGGTGTTGGAGAAGACTCTTGAGAGTCCCTTGGACTGCAAGAAGATCCAACCAGTCCATTCTGAAGGAGATCAGCCCTGGGATTTCTTTGGAGGGAATGATACTGAAGCTGAAACTCCAGTACTTTGGCCACCTTATGTGAAGAGTTGATTCATTGGAAAAGACTCTGATGCTGGGAGGGATTGGGGACAGGAGAAGAAGGGGGCGACAGAGGATGAGATGGCTGGATGGCATCACTGACGCAATGGACGTGAGTCTGAGTGAACAACGGGAGTTAGTGATGGACCGGGAGGCCTGGCGTGCTGCGATTCATGGGGTCGCAAAGAGTCGGACACGACTGAGCAACTGAACTGAAACTGAATAAGCATGGAGAAGAAATAAAACTAACCCATGAGAGTTGAATTTGCTATTCTTAAGTGTTAAAGAATAGAGGGAGGAACATTTTTTTTTCCGTCGAGGTATAACAACATGTAACAGTAAAATGGGGGAGGTGCTATATTATTTCGTATAAAGCTCAATATGTTTTTACATATTTGAATATACATATGTAAATCACCACCTCAGTTAAGATTTAGGATATTTCTATTAATACTTCCTCGGAAGATTCCTTCATGGCTCTTGCCAGTCCTAACTCCTGGAGGTAACGACTCCTCTGACGTCTGTCAACAGTGATAGATTCTGCCTGAGCTTCCGTTTGGTCTAAACAGTATCATGCAGTGTGTGCTCTTGTGTCTGGCAAATTTTCACTCAACCTAATGTGAGATTCAACCATGCTTTTTTGTGTATCAGGACTTCATTCCTTTTAAATTATTACTATGTTGTAACCCAGTGTGTGGAGATATGTTTATCCATTCTCTTGTTGATGGGCATGGGGATCATTTCTACATTTTTAGCTAGAACCAAAGCTGCTTTCAACATTCCTGAATGTCTTTTAATGCCCACAAGTTCATTTGTGTTAGATTTACCTAGAGGTCATGTTGATGGAGTGGACAGTTAGTTGTAGTAGGGTCTTTTGTTTTCCAAAGTAGGTCTCCAGGTTTCCTCTTCACAGCAGCTAATGCTCCATACTCTCAGCGTTCCTTGGTATTAACACTCAACGGTTCCTTTTTTTTTTTTTCCCCCAAGGTTTTATGCTTCTGGCAGGCCGAGTCAGGAAGCAGGAGGAGGTGGTTGTGATTCAAGAAGTCCTTGAGAAACATTTCAAGAAAAAAATTATGTCCTCAATCGCTCTTCTCCAAAGAAAATGTACTAAAATTGCTGAGTGAGTAGGCCATCATATACCAAGGAAAATGAATTGAGTTGTACTCATATTAGAACCTAAACGTGTACTCTGCCTTTGATAGGTAAATTGTCTACTCCGATATCCACCTTGGAATCTAAGTTCAGCCACATCGTGTGGACCGAGGGCATGCGGCGACTGGCAATGCTGGTGGGAAGAGCATTGGAATTCGGTGAACCAGTGCTGCTGGTTGGAGACACGGGGTAAAGTCGGGAGACAGGGTTCTGTTCCATAGAGTTCATGCAGCACTCACCCTTCTGGATGAGAGAGTCAGTAGGGTGCTGGTGTTTGGGGGAAGGGCTCCCTGAGGCAGAGGGCAGAGGCCCTGTGTTGACCAGCAGTCTCTGTGGCTTTGGTGAGGCTCTCCCCAGGGCTCCTCTCTCTTGCTGCTTGGGGTATTTGTGGAGGTGTATTTGAAATTCACTCTCCTTGCTAATCTGGTGTGTGTCTCTCACAGGTGTGGGAAAACTACTATCTGTCAGGTGTTTGCAGCGTTGGCAAATCAGAAATTATACTCAGTCAACTGCCACTTACACATGGAGACCTCAGACTTCCTGGGGGGCTGCGGCCGGTGAGACAGAAGCCAAATGACAAGGTATGTCCAGAGCAGGTGATGATGTTTCGTTCATCTAAAGAACTGAAGTTGCCTCTGTGCAGGAGTCAGCTGTGGGCTTTTTGTCCATGGTGGGGTGTTTGATTCCAGGTTTGATATGTATCTTATCTTCATATTGTCACTGGTCTACGTCGGGGCTCCGTGAGCACCCTGTCACACAAGTTCTGTTCCTTGTTCCTTGACCTGTATTTCCTGCAGAAGGACCCTTTTGCTAGAGGACATGTGCTGGCTACATGTGTATTGTCTTGTGGAGCTACCTACTCTTTAAGTTAACCCTCTTCTTTTCCAAATCGTAGGAGGAAATTGACACATCAAGACTCTTTGAGTGGCATGATGGGCCTTTGGTTCTGGCCATGAAGGAGGATGGCTTTTTCCTCTTAGATGAGATCTCGCTGGCTGATGACTCTGTCCTGGAAAGACTCAACAGGTACATGCGTGTAAGAGGTCTGCCTTGTGTTTGATGCTTTTGCTGGTCTGGGTTTTATGGTTACTAATCCTTGTGCACGGTAATGTTCTTCATAGGTCTGTTGAAAATGTTTGGAAACGATGGTGAGCAATTGCTCTTTCAGGCTTTAGCACTCGGTTTCTTCTTTAAGAGACCTAGTTCTTCTGTTTAGCTGTTAATAATCAGAAAGATAGGACTATGGAATGCTAGGGCTAAAACAAATGAGTCCAAGTTAGAATCCTTTTTAAGGCAAATTATTACATGGCCATTTATTTTTTTTTCTCAATAGAGTCAAAATCCTAGGTGTTATTGCTGTAAGGTCTCTCAGTACCCCAGGACAGGACCCTTACCCTCCACTCAGACCTGACTGGCTACACAGCCCCCAACCTCATACTGGTGTTGGATGTGAGAGCCTTTGCTTAAGTAAGAAATCAGGCCTCTCTGGAAACATTTAAGCAAAGGTTGGACTGCTGATTTTCCAGAAGAGAAAGGAAACTCATGTATCAGAAAAGGTGACAAATGAACATTCCCAAAGAATCTGGCTGCTCGAGTACCAAAATCTGATCAGATAAAGCAGTTTAAGGATTTTCTTAAAGCCTTCAATAAACTTACAGAAACCTGCTTTTGGACTGTGAAAGACTTTAGGCAGGACAAGAAAAGTAAAACCTGAAGTGAACTCGCCTGTTTGGAACATGGCTTCCAGAAATTTTTTAAATGACAAAAATATGCATGAGATTTCAGGAATATCCTGTCCGGTAAAATGAGACCCTGGCAACCAAGGCAGGGCATCTTGGCCACCCCATGTGTCCTGATGGATGGACTCCTGGTGACCGAGTGCCAGCAGCGACTGCACTGGCAGTGAGGGTGGTCACCTGACAAAATTCCCTGAAAGCAGTAGCCACTGTGGGAACCAACCGTCTGTCGTGACTCTTGGGCAGATACAAAGCACCGGTAAAACAAAATTGCTGCTGACCAGGAATTACCAAAACAGAAGGTCTTGTGCAGTGAAAATAGTAAGATGCAACAGTCATTGAGACCTGAAGACTCAGCAGATTGGTCACATGTTTAGAAAAATAAAGCATTGTTTATTTAAAGTACATATTCACTCATGAGATAGAAAAAAATATATACTACTAAAAGTAGGATAAATGGACATAGAAGAAGAACTAGACAAAAGGACCTCAGATCAGTGTGGATCTTGATGATGATTAACTGTTTTTCTTGATTGAGATGTAATGTACACATCATGACATGTACCTGTTTTAAATGTATAATTCAGTAAGTTTTAGTAAATTTACTGAGTTTTGCCACCACCACAATCTAGTTTACACTTCCATCATTCCAGTAGGACCTCTGTTTTGCATATACAGTTTATATTTGATGCTCCCTCATGCTCCAGGAAACTGCTAATCTGCTTCCTGTCAAGACATTTCATATAAGTCGTCTCTTCTGTCACTTTACATCAATGTTCGGAGGTCCATCCATGGGTGTGGCCTACATCATTAGTGTGCTCCTTTTTATTCCTAATAGTACTTCACTGTGTTGATAATACTGGATTTTTTTTTCATTCAACCTCTTGGTGGTATTTGGGTTGTTTCCTCCACTTACGAATAACGCTGCCATGAATCTTTGCATACAAGTCACCCATTTTTAAAACAAATATCTTAATAGGGCTTATAGTAGAAAAAAGAATTCTTTTCCTTTTGATCAGAATTGTTGTTCCATGACACAGGAATTAGGATAACTAGTAAAAAAATTTTGAAGTTTGTCGTAGGAGACCATTAACTAAAGTGAAAGCTCAGCAGAGAAGATGATTTTATTTTCTTTTTAAGAACTCTGTGACCACAAAGAGAATATAGAAGCCTTTTCTAATCTTAAATTCTCCAATTTTTCTTCCAGTGTCCTTGAAGTGGAAAAGACTCTGTTATTAGCTGAAAAGGCAACCTTGAGGACAAGGATAGTGAGGTAGAGCTGTTGACAGCTGGGAAGAAATTCCGTATCTTGGCAACCATGAACCCTGGGGGCGACTTTGGAAAAAAGAGGTAGAACTGCTGTTAAAGCATCATTTTTTTCTGCCTTTTGACCTCAGCTCACTGGCACCCACAAATATAGTATGTAAAAATTCATCTAGAATTTTATGTTATGTAGAAACTGAATTAAAAACAAAAAATCCAGAACGATATTTCAGAGTCATTATAAGGTTGAAAAATAATTCTAACAGATAAAACATTTCCTTACCTGATGTTTCCTTTTGTATGTGCGTGAAATTTCATTGTTTCAATCACTTTGCCTGGCTTTCTACATGTGTTATTGTAACAGATTCTCATGGGAGCTGTGTGTGGAAGTTATTATGCTAGTTTTATGGATGAGAAGAGTTGAAACTGAAGTTTATTCTCAGGTTCTGCTCCTTGAGTCTACTCTGCTAAACACGGGGGTGGGGATATGAGCAATTTTAAAGTGGCAAGAAAGCAGTGGCAGCTGGGATCCTATCCTGGTTTTGCAGGTGGAGCAAATCAGTTGTCTTAGGGGTTGTGTGGGTCACCCTCAAACTGTTGGTAAAGGAGAGGGTGAGGGCAGTGTCTTCTGTTAAGAAAGTGGTGTGAAGGTCCAGTTAGCTTGGAGCACCCCCGAACCCCGTGGCTCCCAGGCTCGTGAAGCCTTTCAGTGAGAAGTCTGCATTGTGTCTGGGACCCTGGTCTGTTCAGGTTAGGAGGAAGGGGTGGGCTGATTATTGGTCAGGATGGTGAGAAGAAACAGGTTGATCAGGAGTAAAAGCTATTAAGATTCTTGGTAACTTGGTGGGCCCCTGGAATGTGAAATTGATTTTTGAGACCTTTTTTTCCTCCGTAGTATGAGAAAAAAGATCACTGTGCGTCGAGAAATGTACCGAGAAGAAATAAAATACGTCACAGTTTCAAATAAAATATGAAAATAGGCTTCTTGGCAAGTGGAAATAACACAGAAAGATCTGATTTCAAAGTTGTGTGTGTTAACTTGCCTGGCAGGTTTGCTTGAGGTTTTTGGACAGAGATTGCCAACTTCTACCGAAGGGAAAGCTGCCTTTTGGTTTACAGCATGCCTTAGTTGAGACAGAGTTGGGATCCTGGAACTGGGGCCTGGCTGAGCCAGGATGGTGCTGAGCAGCATGTGGTCCTGCTCTGCTCGGCCGGGTAGACTTAAGTATGATGTTGATCCGGTTGTCCAGTAAAAGGAAATCATTGGTGCACTGTTGTGAGTGGGGGTTATCTGACTTAGGGGAAGGGTAAGAGGATCCAGACTGAGGCAAAGGCTCTTGAGACTGGAGGACTAAACTGTTCATTGTCATATAGGCAGTAAATATTCACCTCTTTACCTTTTCACTTGCTTTGAGCCATATCCAAGTTTTCTCCCTCTACTTCAGACAGCTCTCCCCTATGGGAGAATAGCATTTACTCTTTCTAAGCCACTGGTTAAAGTAGCTGAAGGGAAAGTAAAGGGAAGGGCCTCTGCTTTGGGGAAGGGGTTGGGATTTGAGAGTCATCTACTGGGGCTGGAATCCTCCTTGGAGCACTTGAGACCTTGAAGTTCTCTACCATGATTATAAAGAAAGTGATGGGAATATGAGTTTAGGGAGTGTGGTGGAGATTAATGAGATGACATGTGTTAGGAGCTAGGACAAATAGATGTTCAATAAATTATAGATAGTAAAAGAGGTAAGAAAAGAAGCTCTGGGTACTTGACAGATTTGCAGCCAACATTCAAAAGATTTGTTTTCTAACTTTCCTTGCAGATATTCACACTAGAATTTATGTTCTTTGTAGCTATCTCCTGCCTTAAGAAACCGCTTTACGGAAATATGGTGCCCTCAAAGCACAAGGCGTGAAGATTTAATTCAGATCATCAGCCATAATCTTCGTCCAGGATTATCTCTGGGTAGAACAGATCATAAAGGTGAGAGTATTCAGGTGTGTGGGGTGGTAGTGGGGCAGAGAAGTTGTGTGTTGGAACGAGGGGAGTACAACATTAGTAGTATGTGCATATGGTATATGTTCTAAGGAGAAATGGGAACGAATAGATCTAAGGAAAATACTAGTCTGGTACCTTCTACTAAAGTATCACTCCTTCACCAGGGTTACTAAAGTTTAGCTTTCTGATGGTTTCACCCTTTGGCTATCTTTATAATAAGGTTGGTTATTATAAAATCTATAATATTTGTTGGCTAAAAATATGGGAAATAAATGCAGGTTTTTTTTTACTTGGCTGTGCCATGTGGCTTGTGGGATCCTAGTTCCCCAACCAGGGATCAATCACTGAACCACCATGTAATTCCCAGGAAAATGTGGTTTAAATTTTAGTGGTTACCACCTTTAGAAAATGTTATAGAATTTTCAGCTGCGTTTTTTCAGTAGTTGTCAGCTAAAGTATTATTTCACTTTAAAACTTCTTTTTATTATGAAAATTCTCAAACATAAATGAAATAGAGTAGTATTTTAAAAGCTACCATATACTTATAATCTAGGTTTAACAATTCTTAGAATATTCAGTGAGAGCCAAAACATCTTTTTTTCCCCTCTCTCTGTTAATTGAGCCTTGATTGCCTTGATGTATCCATATTCTTGGCATCAAACAGACTAAATTTAGGACCTAGATCTGGTCTGAGCCTTAATACAAGCCCTAATCCAAGTAGTGTCTGGATCTCTTTCCCCTCTTTCTTAAAGAATGTGAAAGGATATCTGCTTCTTTGAGACTGACGTTTATGAATACTTTATTTCTTGGAGCAGTTTTCAGGGCACGTTCTTTTTCTTTTTTTTTTTTTGAGGAATGAATCATATGCTTTATTTTTTGAATGGTTTATAAAGTCAGATCAAGCTGTTGGTCTATTCCTTCACACTATCCCACAAATAAGGAGTGATGGGATTATATCAGATGTTAAAACATCCCTTTTTCAATTTATTCAGGACAGTATACAATGAAAGTGGAAGGCAGATCCTTGCATGTTAGAAAAGTTGTGTTAATGTTCCCATTAACATCCTGGTTTAAGTGGCGCACCAGGGTAAGTTGTTCTAGGTAGCACTCATGGCCTCCACCAATTTCCCCCAGCATTCTGGATACCATTTCCACCAGTCAGCTCTTAGATGTCTCAAACCAAATGGCTCCCATTCAACTGAGTACAGAAGATAAGACACCAAGCCTGGTCACCCTTGGGATAATTTATAGTCTGGAAAAGGACAGATGAACCGTGATACAAAAACCAAGTGAGGATTTTTAAGGAAGCTTTGACAGAAATATTAAGAAAAACATCTAATTCAACTCCAGAGAAAAGTGATACCAAGGGAAAATAAAGTCTTAACTGATGTTCTGAAACTGGCCATAAGAACAGGTGGGAGAATGATCCTCTAGGCATGAAATCTTAAGAGCTCTGAGCACAACCAGGGCTTCAGCTGATCCAGAGCTGGGCTGACCCAGATGACCTGAGTGAGGCCACCGGGCAAGCACACTGCAGTCTGCCTGGCTCCATCAACAGAGAGAGGCCGTCAGCTCCATCACAGAGTACTCTCCAGTGTGTTACAGTTGTCCATAAAGCTCTCCAATTCGAGGAAGTGCTTGGCATGTTGACTCTTCTGACTGGGGGGAGGTGTGTCACCTGGATGGTTGCTGGGGACACTTCAGGAGACTGGGTCAGGTCTTTGCTGCTGACTGGTGTTGTCGCTGAGAGCTCCCACTTCGTGCTTTGACCACTGTGGCCAGCCCACTCAGGGCCTCCTGATAGCGCAGGTGCTCACTCAGGCCAAAGACCCCTTTCCCATAGTGGGCTGTCTTGTAGCCATCCAGCAGGGTATCAGTGAGGACCTTGCGCACACCCTTGGAAGGAGTACTAGGGTTTCGAAGATCTAGCAGGTAGGAGGGGAAATTCTTGCCCATTAAGGAATGGGGATGCCGGCCTTCAGCGTGAAATGGGATCTCAGAGGCACGGAGAGCATCCAGAGCTTTCATCCTGTATAGGTAGTTGTAGCAATTTTGATTTCCCTGGGTTTCCAGCTGTGGCAGTCTTGCATCATCATCTGCAAGAAGCTGAGGTTCATACTTGATATCCTGAACCTTGGACAGTCGGATATCAATCTCCTCTTTTAAGTCCTTGGGGGCATTTCCCACAGGGACATGAGGTCCCCTTCGGGATTTCATTGCAAAGCGCATGATTTGCCTCTTCACAAAAATAAATAGCAGTACAAACACCAGGCTCCCGTAGGCCATCACCAGCACTACATTCACGCCAGACAGCCAGTTACTGCCCGACACCGTGGCCTTCCCACCCTGCACGGAACTGCTCCGGTTACCTTGCTGCCCTGCCTCGTCAGCCCGGGCTCCGCTGAGGCAACGGCACCTGGGTTTCCTGAAACTCCCCGGCCATTTCCTTACAGGGAAAGACCAAGGCTGACCGGGCCTGAAAACATGGCGGATGGGCTCAGGGCACGTTCTTAAAGACTTTAATTCTCAAGTTTTCTTTCTGGTTTTTTGTTTGTTTTCAGGTAGGGGTAGAATGCTGTTCATTGAACCCTATGGAAATGTGATTAAAGCTGTGGGCCTCTTTTTCTTAGAAAAAGACCATCTGTGAGCTCCAGGTTGCAAAGCCTCATTCTGGAGTCTTCCTAAATAGGTCTTCCAAACCTCTATGCTTCCTTGTGTCTTAGGGGCTGACATAGCTGAGATGATGCTGGATTTCATTGACTGGCTGACCCACCAGGAGTTTGGTCGAAGGTGTGTGGTCAGTATCAGAGATATCCTGTCCTGGGTCAACTTCATGAACACGATGGGGGAGGAAGCTGCTTTGAAAAGACAGGAAACCATCTCCACAGTGACATCTTTTGTCCACGCCGCGTGCCTAGTATACATAGATGGAATTGGCTCAGGTATGTGGGCTGGTGAGGACAAGGGGTTAGGCTAAAGGGGACCATGAGATGGAGCAGGCCCAGACCTCTGAACCAGGGGCTGTGTAAAGATTTATGTTAACATTTCCAAGACTTGGGTTCTCATTTTACTCTTTTTGAGAGGTGATTGTTATAAAAGAGTGGAGAAAACTTTTCACTGCTTACAGACCAGGGATTTAGTAAGCACGAAATAGTGATTCTGATAGAAGACTGCTGGTAATGCTCTTGAAGAATTTAACATGGTATTTCTTAGCATAATCATTTAGAGTTAATCGGCTAGAATCCTGTAGTTTTTAAGTTTACTACAGTTTATTAAATGTAATATTTAGTCTTTTTTCAGCCATGAAAATTAGAAATACAAGCCCACATGACTAAAAGTAGTACCACACTGGTTGCTCTCTGCTCCAGGCTAGTTTATCATGGCGTTACTGGAATGCTTACTAAATAAGCTGCTGTTGAATTGATGATCTGATGGTGTTGGGGGAGCAGGGAGTCACACTTCTTAGGGCTGCTTACTTTGGCTATTGTAGTTCACCTAGAACTCGGCTGCACGGTTGTAAAACTTGGTACCCTGCTGTCATTTGATGGACTGATCCTCTTTCTTCTAGGGGTAACTTCCTCTGGGTTTGGTACGGCACTCTTGGCCCGCAGAGAATGTCTGAAATTCATAATCAAGAAACTTTCCAAGATAGGCCGACTTACAGAAAGTCAGAAAAACGAATTGAAGATTTATGACAGACTCAAAGACAAAGAATTCACTGGGTTAGATAACCTGTGGGGAATTCATCCATTTTTTATACCAAGGGGTAAGAATGATCTTAAATAAATGAAGATTCTCTTGTGCTTCCTAGATAGTTGACTTTTATTGTGACTTTTAATTTTAGTGTATCTACTCATGATTACTTTGGAACTAGATAACTGAGTTAGAATCTGACTTGGTATAATCATTATTGTGTGGATGGTTAAAATATATATAACTAGCATGCAAAAATAGATAATATAGTTGATATATGAATAAATTGTCACATAAAATGCACTTACTCTTGTATTAGTGCTCAAAATAAGACCTTTCCTAAAGTAGTGATTCAGCCTATAATGTTTCAACCATAGAAACTTATCACGTTTTACAAAAACAGTTCTGTGTACCCTTGAGGAAGGCACTCACCTTCCTGTCCCTGGCATCTGTCATGTAGCCTAACCGTCATAGACATTCAGAAAATGAGAGATGGATGAATGAATGAGTGGTTAAGTGGGAAATGCAAGTGATTTAAGTTATAATCCTTGCCCTTATTAGATTGCCTCTGTCAAATATTTAAATAAAGTAGTTATATTAGATATCTTTCCAGGGTACTCATGACTTTTTGGATTATTGCTTCTCTAGCAGAGTCATTTCTGGAGAAGAAAATGGCAACCCACTCCAGTATTCTTGCCTAGAGAATCCCATGAACAGAGAAGCCTGGTGGGCTACAGTCCACGAGGTCGCAAAGAATCGGACACAACTGAGCAACTTATTTCTTGTCCCTCCTTCCTCTCTGTGTTAATAATTGTTGTGCTCCAAGAATACACAGAATTGTGGGGATTCAGTGATGAACTAAACCAACCCAGCTTCCTGGCTGAAGAACATTGCCCCTTTCCCTCTCCCTCATCAGTGGTACTGTTTTCATCTCTGATGTGGCCCTTGTGATGTAGCTATTAGATCCCTTCCCGAAGCCATCATGGTGGTATTCAGTTCTCTCATGTAGGAGCTGAGTGCTTGGGACTTGGATAGTCCTTGCTTCTGCTTCCATAGCTGAGAAAATAAATGTTTTTCTAACTCCACTCCAAACTGATGTACCAGTCTGAAACTTCTTCCAGAAGACATAGTGCATAAATATTAAGCTCTATAAGAGTGGTATTAGTCCTGCACTTCAGCTACAAGATGCATCCTGATTTATCTGGTGGCTTAAAACCTTGAATGAAATTGTTTATGTGGAGCCATCTGGCCTATATGCCTAGCTTCTGCTTGAGTTTTAGGAAAATACAAGTACAGGGTAAATTGTCCAAGCACACAGATTAGTGATTCCAGGTATAGGTTGTGAAAGGAAATATGCAAAGATGCATGCTTGTAGTTCCAACCTGTGTATAGACATAAGTGTGGTCATCACAGATGAAAAAAGTTTTGTGCTGGTTGTTGTTGGAAGGCACTTTCTGAACCCAGAAGTGAGGAAATATATTGAAATAGGTTAAGCATTTTCACCACAGATGGTACTTCACTGACTGACAGTCTACTTGGTGGATTTTTCTAATCTCCAGTTGATATATATATATGATTTCGTGTGATGTCCAGCTTATATGTGACTTTTCTCCACTGCAGGCCCTCTCTTGCCTAGGAATAATATCGCCGACTATGCACTCAGTGCAGGCACCACAGCTATGAATGCCCAGAGGCTCTTAAGAGCTACAAAACTGAACAAACCCATCCTACTGGAGGGCTCCCCTGGTGTGGGCAAGACCAGCTTGGTGGGAGCCTTAGCCAGGGCTTCAGGCAACACACTTGTTCGAATCAACTTGTCAGAGCAGACGGTAAAGCTTCATCATGCTGCAGCTGATGGGGATAAGTATAGGGAGTAATATCTTTATCCATTATAGTGTTTTCTAGTCAGAAATAATTATGAAGTTATCAGAGCCCCAAATATTTCATGGTGATGAAGATCGCAGCAACATGATCTACAAACCTTATTCTCCCTCCATCCATGTTCATTAATAGACACCTGTAGTGTTAGTCTCTCTAGGTGCTTTACTCTCTGTTTTGAGATAGACTCAGCCACTTTGGTATTTATTGTAATATAACCTGTTTGTCCTTTCTAAAGAAATTAATTACAGATAAAATGACCTTTAAACAGTCTTATGAAACTAGGGGACAGAGATGACAAATTAGAATCTTCTGGGATAGGGTCTGGGAGCAGGGCCTAGGTATTGTTTTGGTGTTTTTTAAGCTCACCAGTTTGTTTTCAAGCACAGCCAAAGTTGAAAACTGTTATCTAGGACTCTAGTTGATAGATTCTTAGAGTGCTGTGATGAGAAGGTGCTCCTGGGCTCCTGATTGTGAAATTGATTAGTTCTCTATTGGGTATAAGAATAAGAAGTGGCATGAGGCCTAAGTATCATTTTAGATTTGGGGTCTTGGGATCTAGTTAATTTTTTATAATGATGGCTTTCCCTCACTTCTTTTTCTTCTCCTAGGACATCACAGACCTGTTTGGAGCTGATCTGCCTGTTGAGGGTGGCAAGGGAGGAGAGTTTGCCTGGCGTGATGGCCCCTTGCTGGCAGCTCTGAAGGCAGGCCATTGGGTTGTTTTGGATGAGGTGAGAAGATAGCCCATCAGGCCAGCAGATAGGATCAGACATGTGAGGAGCAGGGCAGAGTTTGCATAACGGGGGGCATTTTGCACCAGATCAAGTTGGCTAGTAAAGACAAATTTAACAATGAAAAGAATCCTCTGTGGTTTCTTTTATGAGTAAGGAAAATCAGAAAAGCACTTACAGAAGCCCCTCTGCATATCACCTACAGACTGTCCTACTTTTGTGACTAGCCTCCAGAAAAATAGTGCCTCTTCACTAGTTGTATTCTCTAGTCTGTGGTAGGCTTGCTGTGTTTCTATTTATTTTCAGAGATAAACATAGTTTACAAATAGTGCCAGACCACTTCATTTCAGCTGAAAGGTTGGGGAAGGTTATAGTAGGAAGAGCCACACAAAACTCGGTGAGAAAGCAGTCAGTGTTATACGTGCAGGTTGGAGGTAGATCAGTGACCAGGAGAATAGAGTGCACCATGAGACATGTAAGTGCTGGGTCTCTATGACTGATGGGCAGCTAGAGAGAGAAGGGAGATGTGCTGCACAGAATAAAAATTTAAGGTGGTATCCCAAAGAACTGAGTTACTTTGGTGTGTTCAGGAAAGGGCGAGCAAGTAGTGGTGCAGGTTAAATGATAATTAGTGATGAAAGTACACACAGATCACTTCTGACACAGGCCCCAACAGATTCCCTGGATTCATACCCCATTGAGTCTGCAGTGACAGGACTGCCATGGGATTCCTTTTCTACTGAGCTGCTTTCTATTCATCTTGAGAAGAGATTAAAAAGAGGGCCAGATTTGCCCGTCTCCCCACCCTTCCCCCCACCCCCCCCCCCCACCCCCAACTGAATTTTTGGTGAAAGATACGTGATAGGATAACCATTAACCAGGAAAAAAAAAAGAGAGAGAATGCCTAGTTTCAAAGCTTGAGACTGTTGACTGAATCATATTTTGTGGAAATGCATGTAGGGACTGCTAGGCAACCTGGACTTGAAGTCATTATGTAAGAGCAGCTTTTAGAACTTGACCCATATGAGGGTATATAGCAGAGTTTGTGCTTTGAGTGCTTCTGTAAACGTGGCACTTGAAATTCTAATATAATCTGATTCTTGGCCCATTTGCATTTTATTGATTCACATTTCACAGTTGAGGTTTTCCATGTTATCTAAAAACCACTGATACTTCACATCCCTGAGCTCTAACTGAGCTGAGGTTAGCTCCATTCAGCTCTTTTCATTTCTGGGACACACAAATCCTCATACTTGTTATTCACAAAACTGTTGGCATCATTAGATCCACATTATGTGGTTTATGTCATGACTTTGAAACCCATTTGGAGATTTTATTCAGATTTACTTGATTGAGAAAGGATGTTTACTTATTTAAGTATGTTAAGTGCTAGCTAGCTGCTTCTTTTAAAAATTCCCAGATATTTAAGCATGAGATATCTTTGTATTGGTAAGCTATAATTTATAAAGCAGGCCAATATAGGAGCAGGTAACAGATACAGCCTAATTTTTGAGACTAACTGCTTTTAAAGAATTTAGTCTGACTATTCAGTTTACTTAAAAATTGTTGCTATTTTATACACCCCACATTTCTCTAACCTATAGATGAAATGTTAATAGTAGACTGAATACATGTCATTTCAGCTTAACAAACACAGTGTTACCAATGTTGTTTGAACTCTGTCCCTATCCCTGTTGAAGATAAGACTACTTTTCATGTGTATTATTCCTGTGTGTTTTGTTCTAGCTGAATAGCATATAAAATATGCACTTTTTTTTCTCCAAATAGCTTAACCTGGCTTCTCAGTCAGTCTTGGAAGGACTCAATGCTTGTTTTGACCACCGAGGAGAAATCTATGTTCCTGAGTTAGGAATGAGCTTTCAAGTGCAGCATGAGAAAACCAAGATTTTTGGCTGTCAAAATCCTTTTAGACAAGGAGGCGGGAGGAAGGGCTTGCCCAGGTCTTTCCTAAATAGATTCACTCAGGTAAGATCTACTGTTGCCCAAAAACCAAAGGTGGTCCCAGGGGTAATAATAGCTATAAGGGTGCCCACTAGGAGGATGAGACAGGCTCAGTGTAATAGTCTACTTCTCGATTTCATGTCTGGATGTGATGGCTGTTAGTGTGACTGATTGCTGTCATCTTTTCTCTCCTGGTGTGAGTCCTTTATCTTAGGTTTAAGAAGACCTGGTGTGTTATCAGTTGGAGGAAAGCATGATCACCACCATCTTGAGGATTCTATTACTGTGCCCAAGGATTAAGGCCAAATCTTTTTAACTGTCTGTTAGAACATTAAAAATTGTTTTATAAGGAAAATAGTGCATTAATCTCAGAAAAGTACAAAAAACTACCATGAAGAATAAAAAATCCAGATATTTTCCATTCCAAAGTCAATCACCATTAATAGTTTTATCTTTTTTATTGCCACAGCAGTGTGTGTGTGTGTGTGTGTGTGTGTGTGTGTGTGTGTGTGTGTGTGTGTGTGTACATACACTTACTTATTTTGACATCTTTTTTCAAAGTAGTGGCTTGGAAATGCCTCTAGATGTTAGCTTTCTTTCATGTTCCTTTCTTGGTAATTAAGACTTTACTAAGTATCTTTTAAGAAGTTTGTATGAAAAATTTCAAAACTGTTGAGAAGTTGATGAAATTTAAAAATGAATGTTGTATACTTACCATCCAGATATTTGAGAGAATTTTACATAATAGATTAAAATTACAAATATTCTTAAAATATTAATTGCAGGTATCTTTCTCTAAACCATTAGAATGAAGCTAACAAGAAAACCTTCTGCTCTGTATTTCAAAGATTTTATATGATTCCATATCCTGAGAATGCAAGAAAAGAAATTTCTGTAACTGAGATATATATATTTCTAAGGCATTGGTCCTTTGGTATTAAATAAAAATACTGTGTACGTCATGGCAGTCATGTTTGGTAAGGAGAAATGGTGGCGTTTTTCTCATGTTATTTTTGGATTTTCTAGGTCTTTGTGGATCCCCTTACAGTAATAGACATGGAGTTCATTGCCAGTACTCTGTTTCCAGCAATTGACAAAAATATTGTTAAAAAATGGTTGCTTTCAACAACCAAGTAAGTACCTCTGTGCATTAATTGTTCTTTATATTTCTGGCTTATTTGAATCACCGTTTTCTCAATATGGACTAGCTACCTCATTACCAGTCTCTGCAACTGAGATAAATCATATAGAACTCTAAAAGTTCCTAGTGGAAGGCAAACTATTCATTTGAGAGTTACAGTAATTCAGGTCTGTTGCATATATCATTTTTATAATGCTTACAGGGTATTCCTGGCATCGAGAAGCCTGAGTCGGGAGGAGACATCTTGATCCAGCCTGTTAATCTGTTTCAGATTATGTGTGCACTTGCACTGTGTTGATAGTACTTAACACAGTCCCAAGCGGTGGGAGGTGCTTCCCAGTAAGGGTGTTTTCTTTTCAGATTGATCATGAAGTGACCGTTGAGAAGAAATGGGGCCAAATAGGAGGACCCTGGGAATTCAACCTCCGCGACCTTTTCCGCTGGTGTCAGTTGATGCTAGTTGACCAGTCCCCCGGGTGTTATGATCCTGGTCAGCATGTGTTTTTGGTCTATGGTGAGAGAATGAGAACCAAGGAAGATAAAGAAAAGGTGAGTTTCATACTTGCTCTTTGTGTTTCTTTGATTTCTCCCTGAGGGAGAGAAAGGCTGTACCTGCATCAACAGTACCAAACTCCGTGATGTGGCTTGAAAATTTAGAAGTGAAGGGCAGAAACAAAAACTTAATCTGTCTCAGAGTCTCATAGTGTAGTTTGCTTTAGAGGACACAGTTTGCTTACCTATCTACATTGCCATGATCACTTACCTTCTTATACAGTATCACCTTGTAATAATAAAGGCTTGATCCTTATCACCTTGGTTCCAGGCACAAAGATGAGAAGCAGGAGGAAAGAGGTGATAACAAGTAGAAGAGGAGGGTTTTCTACCTTTAAATAAATGTTAAATTGCAAGATACTTAATCTAGAAAGTATAAATAGATAAAAGGGAGGATATTCTGTATCTAAATGAAAGTTAAAATACCCCTTCATAAGTAGAAAATAACACCAGAATTCCTCGCTTAGTAAACTGTAATAATAGATGCATTTTGCTTTGTGGTATTTAAAATGCAGTTCGTGGAAAATTTCACAACAGCTGCAGTTAGGAAATGCTGTCATGACCTCTTACAGACGAGGATCCAGGATTCAGTCATGGAGTCTCCGTGTTTTGCGTGGCAGAGCCAGCTCTCCAGCCCGGACCTTTCCACTTTGCTTGCTATGTCTTCTACTGTATCACAGTTGCTCACAAGCAAAATAACAAAGTAGTTTACAAATTCATGTGAGTTAGAAACAGAAATGTGAAGATGTGGCTGTCCATGGCATATGTGGCTTTCAGAACTTTGGTTGTGTTGCTGAGAGCACAGATCCTTGTTTATGTGGTATCCAGAATCCAGCCCAGCATCAACAGCTCATGTGTTACATGCGAGTGGCTTTCAGTCTTTATACTAGAACAAAATATTCAGTTCATTTTTTTTAAATGCAACTTTGTGTAATTCACCTATCATCAGTTGGTATTTTGATTTCTTTATCAACTTACTCTAGTATGTTAACTGTGGCCAGACCAGCCAGTGTTGAGTAATTGATGTTGGTCAGATGATGAGTTACTGTAGGGTGGTATGGAAGGTTTCTACCACTCCTTCAATTCAGTTGTTTAGTTGACCAAATGTTTTCTGAGAGGAAAAGAAAAGTTAAGAAAAATAGTAGAAGGAGAAAAGTGGTAAAAGTAATTTGTAGTTTTTAACTCTGATATAGCATCAGAGAGAGGAGATGGTATGCTTCAGACTGAAATATAAGGTCAAAAATCACCCAGACCCAGGAGAGAGCATTTTCTTCTGTGCTGCTTTTTGGCTCTTAGTGTTAACACTTATTATGTCTTTGTCTTTATTGTTTTTATTTTCACTCCAGTGTACATTGATTAGTATGAGTATTGCTATGTTGTTTGAATGCACTACTTACCGTAAACACTTTGGGTGGCAGGAATCTTTGCTGCTGCTGTGAGCTAAATTAGTGATTTTTATACATCCTCATCTCTTAGATTTTTAAAAGAAATGCAAGAAAGAATACTATTAGCAAAAAGTTTTTAACAGTCTTGCTGTTAACAAAGGGACAAATAAATGTAAATACAGAAATAATGCTTTTCTGTATAAATATTTAGAGGGATAACAGTGCTCTTCCAGTCAGACAGGCTTATATTTAAATTCAATTACCATCTATGAGCAAGTCACATAACTTGTGTGAATATAATTGCCATATCCATAAATTGGAAATAGAAATATTTTGAGAGGGTATTTGTATCAGAAATAATCTATTAAAGCACCTAATGTAGTGTTTGGGCTTCCCTGGTGGCTCAGAGGTTAAAGCCTCTGCCTCCGATGCAGGAGACCCTGGTTCGATCCCTGGGTCGGGAAGATCCCCTGGAGAAGGAAATGGTAACCCACTCCAGTATTCTTGCCTAGAGAATCCCATGGACAGAGAAGCCTGGTAGGCTACAGTCCATGGGGTCGCAAAGAGTCGGACACGACTGAGCGATTTCACTCACTTCACTAATGTAATGTTTGGCACGTGGCAGGGATCAGGAAATGATGGCCATTGTTCTCTATAAACTTCATGTTTCTTGAAAACAAATTAATATTTTATTTTGAGATATGCCATAGTTTCCATGGCTCTGTTTTAATTTATGGTATAGTCTCTCTGGAATCTCATAATTTGAGATTATTGCTCTTTTCTTGAGCTTCCATTTATTTCTTTCTGAAGAATTAAATAAATGCAATCTTTTCTAATAGGAAAATTCAAAAGGTAGTAACTCACAATATTGTGATTTTCATATTGCTATTCATATTTACTAGTGTTTATTCTGGAAGGTTTGGCCCAGAATTTGATGTAATGATTTGCATTTTGATTTTATCATCATCTTCCTTTAGGTCATTGCTGTGTTTAAGGATGTGTTTAATTCAAATTCCAACCCGTACCTGGGAACCAGGCTGTTGCACGTCACTCCCTATGATGTTCAGGTGAGGCAGATAGGCTGATGCTCTCCCACAGTCCTCTCTGCTTCGGCTCCCACTCCAGGCACAATTGTAAAATCTCACTGGGCTCTTTTTCAGCTGGGCTACTCAGTGCTTTCCCGTGGCAGCTATGCTCCTCCACCGACCTGCCGTCCCCTGTCGCTCCTGCACCAGTCTTTACAGTCACTGGAGTCAGTTATGAAGTGTGTACAAATGAGCTGGATGGTCATCCTCGTGGGGCCAGCCTCAGTGGGCAAGACCAGCTTGGTTCAGCTCCTGGCACACCTTACTGGTCACACTTTGAAGATCATGGCCGTGAACAGTGCAATGGACACTACGGAGCTTCTGGGTGGATTTGAGCAGGTAACTGATCTGCCCGTGTATTTTTAGGCAGGGCACTAAACGGTGCGGTCTTCTGTGTTGGGGTGGCTACGGTAGCAGTGGCCATTGGCTATGCTGTGTTCACGTGCTCTGGAAATTGCAGGTTGATCTTATCCGACCGTGGAGGCAGCTCCTTGAGAAGGTGGAGGGCACAGTCAGGGCCCTGGTGAGAGACAGCCTCCTCGTCAGTGCTGACGATGCAGAAGTAGTGCTGCGAGCCTGGAGTCATTTCCTTCTGACGTATAAGCCCAGGTGTCTTGGAGAAGGTGGTAAAGGTGTCACGATGGAGATTGTCAACAAGCTGGAAGCAGTGTTACTGCTCATGCAGAGACTCAACAACAAAATCAACTCCTACTCCAAGGCAGGTATGTCTCTTTGGGTGTGTGTATCAGTCACTTGGCATTGCCCATAGAATGTCCACCCATAGGTAATACATTTGTATGTGCAAAGTCCACAACTTTTAAAATGAATTTGATGATTAGATTATTAACAATCAAGGTTTGGAAATAGAAAGTTTCCTAGAAAGTAAAGTGAAGCTGTTGTAAACTGTTAAGAATTGGTGATCCTAAGCGAAGTAAAGAAATTGATTACTTAGTTTGACTTATTTTGTGAGTAATCAACCAAATGTAAATCTGGTTTTATTTTTTGTCAGCCTGTTTTTTAAACTTATTAATAATTTCTCAAAAAATTGAGTATTTTTAAACTGAAGAATAGAAGTCTAATTAATAGCTTGGATGTGTTTATTCATTTTGTATAGAAGGTGGAAGAAATTCCTCAGTTGATCTGGAAGCATTCAGCTCCCATCTTGTAGTGCAGCTTTTTGGCTGGTAGGGAAGAATTGATTAAAAGTTGTAGCCTGTCACTAAGATTGCCATCCTTTATTTCCAAAACCTGCTCATAATGAGTTATTCCTGAGGAATCCTTAGTTATTCCCTAGGAATAGTGGATTCCCTAGGGATGAAGAAATGACCCCCCCTTTTAGCTGCATCAACATTGTATCCGTGGCTCTGGGTCAAATTGTTTACTTTCTTATATTTCATTACGGATTTGATCTATCATGTTCCAATTCAAGCTCACCATTTGAATTTGAAATTCAAATTCTTGACTCATTCATTCAAATTAATTAATAGATATATTTAATGAAGTCATATATCACTATTTTATAGCTTCCCTGGTAGCTCAGTCAGTAAGAATATGCCTGCAGTGCAGGAGACCAGGGTTCAATCTCTAGATTGGGAAGATGCCCCTGGAGAAGGAAATGGCAACCCACTCCGGTATTCTTGCCTGCAAAATCTCATGGATGGAAGAGCCTGACAGGATACAGTCTACAAGGTCGCAAGGGTCGGATACGACTTAGTGACTAGACCCACCCCCATATCACTTTATATTCTTTAACTGTTAGAGATTGTAAATTCACCATTGAATTCCTACCGAGTAACCCTCACAACACCACCTTACAAGGAAAGATAACTCCATTTTATACATGGGGAAATAAATACTCATAGAGGTTAACCTGCCCAGTGTCGTCTTATTATGATGTGTTTGGACTTGGTTTTGGTTCCAAGCCTCTCTGACTTCAAAACCTGAAATCTGGTGTGTATATATTTCTTTCGTAAGTTAGTTAAAATGTAAATATCTAGGGTAAGTTCTCACAGCCCATTCTCAATACTGCTTTTTATTTAGGATTTATTTTCATAGTGAGTAATTTCTTAGGGATATCAATAGAGTCTAAAAGGCTGGCTATAAAACTTGTCTACTACTATTTTATTTTCGATTGAAAATAGCTTCTTTTAAACTATTTATATTTTAATGTTTCTGTGATAAATGTGTATGACTTTTAAAATATATTCTAGGTGTTTCATATTTTACCTTAAAATCTTTATATATATTGAATATTTTTACAGTAGCTCTATTTAAATCAGAATGCAGCACCTAGTGACTTTAAAAAGCCAGAAAATATGTCTAGTCATGTTTATTAGATTCTGGACATTTTAATTCAAGTTGCTGAGTGCTGTGTTTTGGTGTTCTGAGGGTTTCTTTGAGTGGCAGGTAAGGATTTTGAATTGCTTTTGGATCATTTTTATCTTTTCAAGCTTGTTATTAAGCTGTTTAAGGTCAGGGCCAGAGTGTCCTTTACGTGCTAAGTCACTGTTGACTCTTGTGCTAAGAAGAGTCAACTTGGCTAAGTCGTGTCCTACTCTTTGCAACCCCTTGGTCTGTAGCCCACCAGGCTCCTCTGTCCATGAGATTTTCCAGGCAAGAATACTGGAGTGAGTTGCCATTTCCTTCTTCAGGTAATCTTCCCTACCCAGGGATCGAACCTGCATCTCTTACATGCAGGCGTGTTCTTTTCACTAGGGCCACCTAGAAGTCCCACCTGGAAGTTAAGAGTCCCTAAACTCTTAACCTGTGTATGCGTGCTAAGTCAAATTAGCCCCCCTCTTGAGGCATGCCCTGTGTAATCTCTTCTGAAGGTCCTGTGTATTCCATGGGGTCTCCGCTTTGATTGGTGGGAACTGGAGTGTTATTCAGCCCTGTGTGAACTCTGGGAATTGTTCAGTTCTCAGCTCCCCAGTAATAGTTCTTTCCTTGGAATTTTTACACATAGAATTTCAGCCTTCCCTTGCACGTGGAGATTATTATTGAGCCAAAGGCCCAGGGACCTCTTTCTGGATTTCTGGAGCCCTTTCCTTGAATAACTTTTTCCTTTTGCGTATCCTGCCTCTCATTCAGGTTGCCTCCATCTCCCTGAATTTCAGTTTGTGTCCTCAAGTCAGTGAGATCTCGGGATCTGTTTGAGTTTCCTCTCCCTTCTTTGCTATCTGGAAATTACTTTTAGGCCGAAAGCCAGTCTATTATAGAGCCTCTGTCCCTTAGGTGTCACAGTTCTGTGCTGTCTGTTTTCTAGTGTCTGAAAGCAGTTGTGATTCATATAGTTTACCAGCTTTCTAGTTGTTGACACTGTGAGGTTAAGTCTAAACCTTGTTAATCCTTCATGGCTAGAAACAGAAATATATTATCTTGTGATACAAAAAGGGTTAGAATCAATTTCTAATAAGGAAGACCAACTGAAAAATTTCCAGGAAAGGGCTATATAAACTGTAAATAAATACCAGTTGTTACTATATATGATGTGGTCATTATAAGGGAAGCCTGATTTGATGACATTAATTACATTGTGCAAACTTACAGCACTTTCATATGGTATAAATGCAGTAATAAGTAGGAGGCTTTATTCTTCTGCCATTTGAAAAATTAAAACAGGTAAAGATTGTTTACCTTCTCCATCACCCTTGAGTCAACTCTTATCTAGCCATTCATTCAGAAAGCCCTTAAGAAGTAGTTTCTATCCCCAGACCTAATTTTCTTACTTGTTCAAACAAAAACAAAAATCCCTTCGTTTACCTTATTATGAAACTTTTAAGAACTGAGCCATATATTTCCAGCCTTCTTTTAATAAGCTCTTAGCTTTTTCTTTTGTTTGTTTTTGATTGCCCTGGTTTGAAATTAAGTGCTGTGACTGTGGCATTTCAGAGTTTGCCAAACTCGTGGAGGAGTTCCGAAGCTTTGGGGTGAAGCTTATGCAGTCAGCCAGTGGCCACAGCCGTGGCACGTTCGAATGGGTTGACAGCATGTTGGTTCAGGCCCTGAAGTCTGGAGATTGGCTTTTGATGGACAATGTTAACTTCTGCAAGTAAGGACCTTCTGTTCAATCCTGGGTGGGTCTGACTGAAGTTTGGGATATGCTTGTCAAAGTAGAAACCCAGGTGGAAGCTCTACTGTTTTCAATCTACTGTTTTCTTAACTATAAGCACATCCTCTGCTATATTCTGTAGACTTTACCTTGTGGTAAACAATGGTAGTTGGTCATCAGCTGCAAGATTTTTGTTCTAGCAGATAGTTTAGAGCTGAACTGAAGGCTAACAAAATTGGATTATTTTTTCCAATTAAAACTTCCTTTGAGTTACACGTTTTCATTTAACCTCAGACAACTTCCTTCTGTTAGGGTCATTCTGAAGTACAGATTTGTATAGTGGAGGATCTGATAACAGAGCAGACATTGAGTAAATATGGATTCTAATTGTTCCGCTTGATTCTAAAGTAAGGAAGAGGACAAGCATGAAGCTGCTGTGCCTACACAGTGAGCGCAGTACAGGTCAGAGCACGGGCTTCTCTACGCCTGAACATTTTCAGAACGTCCTCAATTGAAATCCAGTTACGTTTATGACTCTCTAGGCTGTGTGCCTTCAGGGAGTGGTAAAGGATATTGATCAGCTAAGAGGTCGTAATTCTGTCCGGGGGTTGGGGGTGGGTCAGGAGGAGAAGAGGCCTGAGCCACGGCACTGGTATGGAACTCAGGCCTGTCCACCATTTGGGTTCTTTCTGTGCAGCCCATCGGTGCTGGATCGTTTGAATGCTTTGTTGGAACCTGGAGGTGTCCTCACTGTTAGTGAGAGAGGAATGATCGATGGATCCACTCCCACCATAACACCACATCCCAATTTCAGGTATTCCTGCCTCAAAGTCTCAACCTGGATATCAGAGGTGGCCATGCATTAGGGCTTCTTTATATCTATACACTCAGTCAGCAGAAAGATGAGGTCCCTGCCTAGGGCTGGTGGTGAAGGGTGGAAGCAGGGAGACCTATTAAAAGCCTTTTGCAGTAGTTCATGCAAAAAATGATGGCTTACACTAGGGCAGTCAGATCAGTGGGACTTGGTGATGGGCTTGTGGGTTAAGAAGAGGAGGAAGCAATGATAGCACCTATGGTTCTGGCTAGAGTAATGAGGTAAATGGGGTGCTGTTCATTGAAAAAGGGGAAAACTGGCAAAGAAGCAGGTTTGGTGGAAGGAGGGAACAGCAGGAATCAGCTGTTGAGTTCTGGGGGTAAGGGTGAGCTAGATGTAGAAGTTGATGAACACCGACTATTATGAAGCTAAGTGTTTCTGGAGAATACACTCTTTTTTGTTTCTCTATAGATGAGTTAGAATGATGCATTAGCACTGGCTGATTTGGGAAATATCTGAGAGTAAGAATTTTACAGCCCTCAGTACTCAAGGTGGATACACAGTCCTTAGTTCCTTAGAAAGAGAAGCTGACTTGCTGTATCGATGCGCTTGGAACTAGAGGATAGAATGCAGATGAAGACAGCATCTGTGAGTTGAGCCAGTGGTGTCCAGCTCCTGATGATGAGCCGTGTATGCTTTGCCCTTGCCAGGTGTTGCAGAGCTACACTGTTGGTTGCACTGAGATTTTGATGTCTTTTTCCCCCTCTTTGAATTCCTTGTACTACTAGACTTTTTCTCTCAATGGATCCTGTTCATGGAGAAATATCTCGAGCTATGAGGAATCGTGGACTTGAAATCTACATTTCAGGAGACGGGGACGGGAGCATCCCAGATGACCTAGATCTGAAAGTCCTACTGCACAGCCTTGGGTTGGTGGGGGACAGCGTGTGTGACGCCCTTTTGGCTTTGCACTCAGAGACCCGAAGTGCTGTTGTAGGTAAGGCGCTTGACTTCCAGGCCTCTGCAGGGTTTTATTCCTCTAGAAATTCTTGTCATTCCACTTGACTGCTAGTCTAGGAGTTCTTGTATTTAGTGTACATAGAGATGAAAATGACCTAGAAAGCCTATTAATAATACAGTGTACTGGCTACTCTCCTCCTGCCCCTGCCCGCCAAGAGATTGGGTTCCGCTGGTGATTCCACAGGAATCACCATATCAAGAAGCTTCCCAGGGAATTCTGAGGCATGCAGTCAGAGGCCCACGCTTGGAAGAATATTACTTTTGACACTGAGATTAGTGAAGGTTGTCCTGAAAATCTTTCACGGTCATCATTGAATCTCTTGAAGGCTGAATAAAGAGGGAACTTGGAATTGTTTAAAACAGACAGGTATTACTTCTTCTGAATGTCCAAAGATATAAGAAAGAGCAGTTAGGTACAATGTTGGCTGCTTATTTAAGCCTCATATTAGTTCTGCAAGCTGTGTTTTCGTTTTACAGATGAGACTGAGAGAAGTTGAGTAACTTGGGAAAGCCACACAGTTAATAATGACAACTGAGTTGGATTTCAAAGCCCATGGTGCTTTTTGGTTCCATGCTCATTTCGTCCCTCTCAGTGTATCAGGTTTAGGTCTAGGGTATATATGGCCAGGCTTTATCATGTTTAAGTCATCTGTTCACTTCCTCACAACGTGCTGCTCCCTGAGAGGGAGTAGGGGAGGCAGGCTAGCAGGGAACGAATGTGAATGAATGTTCTCGCAGGTTCACTGAGTTCACTAGTGAGCTCCCTGCGGTCCACTTGGAAGGCTTTCTGAGATAAGTGCCTGGGTGGAAGTTTGATGTGAAGATGAAATTTGTCCATTTTCTCTGGAGACTTTGCAGAATCTGTTGCTTATGCATGGCACCGTTTCTTCTTTACAGCTTCTCCAGCATCCTCAGTGTCGAACCTCATTCAGACAGCCTCACTCATCGTGCAGTCTCTGCAGCGAGGCCTGAGCTTAGACAGTGCCTTTTCTAAAGCGTGCTGGGAAGCATATGTCCGCTCCCAGGCTTCCCCGGCCAACCAGCAGGTACTGTGAGCTGCCTGACACAGCTTTCTGCGGCACAGTACTACAGGAGGCGGGAGGGTACTCCGCTGGTAGCAGCATTAATGGCTTTAGAGAGCCCACCTGCAGTTGGACTGTAGCAGATCTGGCATCCAGGCATTAATGGCTTCAGAGAGCTCACCTGCAGTTGGACTGTAGCAGATCTGGCATCCAGGCATTAATGGCTTTAGAGAGCCCACCTGCAGTTGGACTGTAGCAGATCTGGTCTCCAGGCATTAATGGGGCCACCGCAGTTGTGTAGCAGAGCGGCACCGGAACCGCCCACCTGCAGTTGGACTGTAGCAGATCTGGCATCCAGGCATTAATGGCTTCAGAGAGCCCACCTGCAGTTGGACTGTAGCAGATCTGGCATCCAGGCATTAATGGCTTCAGAGAGCCCACCTGCAGTTGGACTGTAGCAGATCTGGCATCCAGGCATTAATGGCTTCAGAGAGCTCACCTGCAGTTGGACTGTAGCAGATCTGGCATCCAGGCATTAATGGCTTTAGAGAGCCCACCTGCAGTTGGACTGTACCTGCCCACCCCGCAGATCTGGCATCCTCCAGGCATTAATGGCTTTAGAGAGCTCACCTGCAGTTGGACTGTAGCAGATCTGGCATCCAGGCATTAATGGCTTCAGAGAGCCCACCTGCAGTTGGACTGTAGCAGATCTGGCATCCAGGCATTAATGGCTTTAGAGAGCCCACCTGCAGTTGGACTGTAGCAGATCTGGCATCCAGGCATTAATGGCTTTAGAGAGCTCACCTGCAGTTGGACTGTAGCAGATCTGGTATCCAGGCATTAATGGCTTTAGAGAGCTCACCTGCAGTTGGACTGTAGCAGATCTGGCATCCAGGCATTTTTCTGGAAAAGAGCGTAAATGTGATTAAATATGCCTTGAAACTTGCCTCTCAGCAGAAAAAGTGAAATTTTGTCATGTTGTGTATTGAGAAATGTGTCTTGACTGTTGAGAGGATCACAGGGAGCCTAGAAGACCGCCATTACTCCACTAGTTTTCGATAAGAGCAGTGTGTCTTGGGGACCGTACACCATGTGTCTCTGTCTCCCACCAGCTCGTGCAGGCTCTCCTAGAGAAACATGTTTCTTCGCTGCAAGCACACGAAACCTGGGGCAGCTCCCTTCTTGCCTTAGGGCTGTGGCCAGATTCTCTACCCTCGGCTCTCTTCACTACAGAAGATTCTCACCTCTCTAAAGTCCGAGGCGACGGGCAGATCTTAGCGTATTGTCTCAACAGGCTGAGCATGAAAACAAGCAACTGGGCAAGGTTAGCGGAGCCTCAAGCTTGTGTGTGTCTCTCTTGACTTTTCCTCCCTCCTTCCCTCCCTCCCCGCTTTCCTCCTTCCCTCTCTTTCTCCCTCTCTCTTTTTTTAGATGGTCATGGTCGTGAGCCAGCATATTTGACCATAATGTTACGTGATCATTTTTCACATAGTTTCATTGTTTGTTGTGATATTGCTCCCTATTTATTATTTATTATAGGTACATGTTTTGATTTTTCCTCTTTGGAGGGAACTTATATATTCCCTGTTAACTCTTTGATAAATTAATTATAAAATTACTTGTCTTGGTTCTTTGAAATATGAAATGAAGATTTAACCCTAATACTAACTTTGTCTTTTGTAATGAATTTCAGGATTCAGCCTCTTACTTTGCCAGACTTAGAGAAAATTATGCAGTCCTCCCACCCAGAGAACTTAAAGTTCACTTCAGTTGAAGTGGATACTTATTGGATTGATGAACCAGATGCTCTGGCTGTAGCTGTTAAATTGCTCATAGAAAGAGCAACCAATCAAGACTGGATGCTTAGAGTTAAATGGCTTTATCATTTAGCCAAGAATATGCCACAGGGGCTTGGTGAGTAAAGAAGCTTAATTTGTGTAATGAGGGAACTTATGTACACATACCCTGCTTTCATAACTCTGCAGTTGTTTTCTCTTTAACTACACAGTTAAGATTACATCTGGGGAAGCTCCTAACAGGATGTTTATGACTTAGCATCATTGTTTATTTAATTGTTAAAACATTAAGGTACACAGCTACCCTAGATATTCCCTGAGAGAAACTTTTCCCCATGTAAACCTCAGCATTTCAGGATCTGTCCAGCCTTCTTTCAAATCCAGAAGGAAAATGTACTGCATTATGTTACTTTTAAGGTTTTGAACAACCTGCCTTTTTTTTCCCCCTGTACTTACTCTGTTGCACATGCATTCTTTCTGGAAAAGGGTTGCTTTTGGTAAATTTACTTCTGCTAAAAGTACATAAGATTCTAATCTTACTTTTGTTCCAATGGTCTAAATGATCATTCTTAATTTCTTTGTACGTTTTTCATTCCAAGAAGCTTTAAAGGTTTCAAAGTACAAGAATTTGTGGGTAGAACTTGTTGACTAAAGTAATTGAGTTTATATGAGTTTTTCTACTCTAGGAGAATTTATAGATAAGCCAGTGTATGCATGTATTATTGGGTGGCACATGTGATGTCTAAATATGTGTAGAGGGAAATTGGATACATATGCTCATCTGCTTTCTCCTGTGTGATAGCTGCTAGACACAGGTAGCTACTAAAACATAACCTGTGGCGTGGCCACTGTGACAGCAGCTGGAGAACAAAACGCTCGAGTGGCCGGCACTGCTCTAGATGGTAACTAACATCTGCCTCTTCCTCCACAGAGTCGATAAAGATTCATTTGGAAGCCAGTGCTGCAGCTCTTAGGAATTTTTACTCAAATTCTCTCTCATCTGGGGTCAGTAATGTCATCAAAATATTACAACCAAATGTAACAGGTACTGCACCTGCCTTGATTTCTGGCTCTCAGCACTCTTATCCATTGAGTTCTTGGGGAAACGATCTGTCAGAGCTCCCACTTGTAACAGTTTTTAAAAGAAGATTCAGAGTATCCAGATGCATATTCTACTGCTTTTTTTTTTTTCCAAAACTGTGTATTGATTCTCCAGTTTCTGATAAAGGATGATGACATAGTGTAGTGGGAAGAGCACAGGAGTTGGAAGTCTGGGCTCCGGTCCCAACTTGGCCACAAACTGGCTTCTTGATTCTGGGTCCATCATTCGTACTCAGCTGCCTTTGTTTGAAAAAATAAGGGAATCAAATTCATTCTTCTCGGGCCACTTCAACTTATAATAGTCTGTGATGTATTAGTAAGTACTGTTAAGTGAAAGGGTTTTAAACTGTGATCTCTTTTGAGATGAAGGTAAAATAGTACACGTTCAGTTTCTTCAGAAAACCTAAATGATGAAGTTATAAATTCTTCAATTCAAAGTTACAAAACAAAACACAGTGATAAAAGGAATAGCCATCCAAACCATCTAATCAAATGAGATATTCAGAATTTCTCAATTTTCATCTGACATTTATTAAAACATGCTATTACCCATTTGGTTTAGAAAAAGTATGCATGATGCTTTTGTGCTAAGCCTTATATTTATATAATTATAATTTTATGTATACATATGACTACCTTGTGTACACTAAAGGTAATGGGGTAGATAGTTGGGCAGAAGTCAAATGAGAGAGAAAACTAATGTCAGAGTCAGATTGTGGCTGAACTGAATTATGGCTTTCCATTCACGAAGGAGGTTTGGTCTTTGGGAACACGGTTCTAGAGTAGAATGGTAGATTCCCTTTGCAGCAGCCTTGGCTTGCCCACTGATTGGCTCATCTTCCTTTTCCTTTTCAGCTGAGTAGCTCTGGATCATGTAGTCTTGCTAGATTTTGATATATTGGTCCCCCACTGTACCTTGCTATTCACAGTAGGCATCTATTTGTTAGTCTGCTGTTGTGGATGCCTTTAGAGCTTGAAGTACTCCACTGAGGCACCCAGCCACTCTCAAATTAACATTCCCATCGTTTTGTCATACCTCCTTCCACTGGAATCTCCACTTTTGGAACAGGTCAGAGCCTGATGGCTGCTGCTGCACAGAGAGATTTTGATACCAAGTTTGAGCCAAAGGAGCAGAGGTGGCAGCAGCGTATCCTGTGCTTATAAAGAAATGGATTTTAAGCAAAATAATCTTGAGTTGTTTTTCTTATTAAAGGCAAATTACTGAGGTGTGTTCCTTCATTTTCTGCCATGGAAGTTAGTTTTCTTGTGGTTAATGGGAAAATATTGGGTAATTGAGTCCATGAATTCTTCTCCAACCAGTAATGGGACCTGAGCAAGTGAATGCATTGGTTTTGGAACTGTCACGGATTGAACCATTTCCATTTCTCTTCCCCAGCAAGACTCTATGTGATCAAAGTAAAACAGTGAAATTTGCCAGACAGGGAATTTAACTCCAGAATTCTACATTTTCTTTTGTTCCTTAAACCAGATGAATCCGTGATCCCCCTGGATCCTCGATGGAACATGCAGGCTGTGGACATCATCAGAAATGCGATGGACTTTGACCCACAGACAGACCAGCCTGAGCAGCTCTTTGCCCTCTTAGAGTCTGTTGCAAACAAGTAGGTGAAGCCTACTCTTGTGGGCAGTGTTTGCCTCACTGTACCCTGTGACTCTACAAATTGTTGTTTAATGGCTAAGTCATGCCTGACTCTTTTGTGACCCCATGGACTGTAGCCCACCAGGCTCCTCTGTCCATGTAATTTTCCCAGGCAGGAATACTGGAGTGGGTTGCAATTTCTTTTTCCAGGGATCTTCCCAACTCAGGGATCAAACCCACATTGCCTAAGAACACAGTTTATGTGTATTTAATTTTCTGAATCTGAGGAGTGCTGAGCGTCTGATGTGATTGGCTTTGTTACCACCTCTCCTTCAAGCTCTATTGCACAGCGAAAAGTCATTCTGACTGTGATGTCCTAGTGCCTTTGAATTGGCAGATTCTTAATTTGACAGGGTGCTTATTAATAGATACACTGGGAAGTATCAGTAGTGGGATTTGTTTTTATGGTTAATCTTTTATCACAGGATAGCTGTGCTTCCACTGTTTTCTCTGTGATTTCCAATAGCTTCCTGCATTTTCACAAGTTCTTTCCTCAACCATCTGTCCCATCAAATGGTGAAGGTCTACGTACATAATCATATATAGTATAAATTTACATAATTGTTTTACAAGTCATTCCTCACTGTTTAATGTATTGACCAGTAATACTTTTTAATTGTCCATCAGTGTAAGAGATTTAGAGAAATAATTTTGTAACTGAAGTATAACATCCATTACAGAAAAGTGCCACTAATGATGACTATATATCTTTTTGATGAATTTTCACAAAGTGAACTCACTCATGTGATATGTAGTAACACCTCAGAGGACCCCTTGTCCCTTCCCGCCAGCAGCTTCCTCATCCTCCTCCCTGGGTAACTTCTAACATTGCAGATTAATAGTATGATGGCTGGTTTGGGGGTTTTGGGGTGGGGGGGTGCCACACTGAGAGGCTTTTGAAATCTTAGTTCGCTGACCAGGGATTGAACCCGGGTCATAGCAGTGAAAGCGCCGAGTCCCAGCCCCTGAACTGCCAGGGAATTCCCTGTGGTGGCCGGTGTCAAGAGTCCACAGTGCAGCTCGGGAGACCGTGGCAGAGCACCGCAGTGGGCCGGCAGTTTACTGAGCCCTCTGCCTTCCTCCCCGCCAGCTTCGTTGCCATCTTTGTCACTGCCTGTCTCTCTAATCCAGAATTTGCAGAGGCCTGAGGGAGTGACACACCGAGGGAATTGATGTGCCAAGGGTTCTTAGGGTTCAGCAGGTAGAGACTATGATAAGTATTATGAACTGATCACTATTTGTTAATTGTGGAGTCTCATTTCAGGACCATCATATATTTCGACCGGGAAAAACGGATTTTTACTGAAGCAAATTTGGTTTCTACTGGTGGCAAAAAGTTAAGAAACAGTGTTTTGAGAATGTCCTTTGAATTCCATAAAGGTAAGGATGTTGCTTTTACCTTCTTCTGTTACACATCTGGCTGCGTGACGTTCCTGATGGCGAGAGAGGTTCCTCAGGTGCTGCCATGCTGCTGATTCCTTTTGATTTGGTGGCCTGATTTTTACATCTTCCTTTACTCAGTGTCTTTGATGAGGTACTTTTTACATGTCTTTGATCTCATTTATTTATTTGGCCACCGTGAGGTGAGTCTTCCTGAGTGAGGAAAGGGAGGCACAGAGATGCTCTGGGTCACATCTCTAGCAAGTAGCAGAGCTGGAGCTTGACACCTGGTCTCTTGGCTAAAAAGTAAGAGCTCATAAGCATTTGGTTATGGGTTCTTTTCTTCCTCCTTCCTTTTTTTTTTTTTTCAGTTGAAAAGATAGTGGTATTTTTTGGAAAATATTCAAACTGTAGAAGCATAAAAATGGAAAAAGTTTACTCCTGCAGTAGCTACTGTTAATAGTAGAGATTCATTTATATCTTCTCATATCTTTCGTGTAATCTATCCATCTGGTCATAGATGTAATATCTTAGAATTTGTTTTGTATTTAAACAAATGCTTTTTTAAAAAAATTTAGATATGAACATCTCTATGTATACGTGCCTAACTTGCTAACTTACTAGGCAAAGATTTGCTTTCAACTTTGACCTTGACCTTTGTACTGAGGGTAATGTTAAGTTCTAGACTGCTGTTAATTTTGAAAATGTCCACAGAATTAAAACTGATCGAATGTTCTTATTTATACCAACTCTAAGATCCAGAGAGCTATCACAGCCTGCCCCATGAAATCGTGGTCAATCTTGCTGCTTTCTTTGAGTTTTGTGATGCGTTAATCCTACTCTGGGTACAGTCCTCTCAGGGCATGGTGTCTGATGCCGGTGTTAACGAGGTGAGGAGGTGTACCTGTTTTTCTTTTAAGTGACATATTTCTTGGCACAAAGATTTTTAGGGGAACAACTAACTTCAGTATAGTCATATGTCCAGTATTATTTGAGAAATTGTTCTTGTGAATTTAAATAGATACATGTATTTTAAAGCTGTATCAGGGTGTAACTGAGATAATAAATCGTACATGTTTAAAGTGTACAAATTTATGTTTCGACCTGTGTATACGTGTTACGCCATTACTGTAATCATGACAGTGAACCCATCCATCACCCTCAAACCTTTCGTCTTCTGTTTTCTCTTCCTTTTTCTGCCCTCCATCTCTAGCAGGTATCCATTGATCTGCTTTCTGTTACCACAGCATTTTATATTGCTTTTATATTTCTATTTCTGGCATTTTATATTGTTTTTATCTGTCCACTTTCATTTAAAATCATTTTGAGATACATCCATACTGTTTTGTGTCTCAGTTGATTCCTTTTATTGCCAATAGTCCACTGAATGTTATATACTTTAACTTATTTGTCCATCCACTTGTTGCTAAAAATCATAATTTTAATAGTTATATTTTAGTTCACGTAAGCCTTCTTAGACATGATTGTCACATGTGGACTAAACTGGGATTGAATCCAGATTATTCCAGTAATTGTGATAAATTAGAATTGTAGGTCTTAAACTTTTTAGTCTCAAGACCCCGCCGCCTCCTCCCCATCCCCAAATCTCAAAGAACTTTTGCTTATGTGGTTACATGTTTATTTACTGTATTAGGAAATAAACCTGAGAAATGTAAAAAATTATGTGTTAGTCTGTTTAAAAACCCAGTAACAAATTCATGTTAACATGAATAACATTTTTAATGAAAAAACCAACCATTTTCCAAAACAAAAATTAAGAATGGAACTATGTTACGTTTCTACAAATCTTCATGTCTGGCTTAACAGAATGAAAGCCGGTTTCTCAATACCTGTCCCTGATTTGCTCTCTTACGGTATGTTTTATGGGTTGAAGTTTGTGAAGAGAAGCTGACCTCTGTTTCATGTTGTACAGAGCTAAAAAGTGAAGGCTAGTTTAGTAAACATTCCCATGTAATTGTGGATGTCCTTTGATCCTATACCACAGCTTGACAAGTGATAGTTTTGTAAAGGTTACTTAGTATGTGGAATTTGAAAAAACAGTGATAGTGTCATGTGTCAAAATCACTGGCCTGGCATACACTTTGGATGGACTTTGTCCTTGCATGTTACCCTTGTGTATATTTGCAGCTTGTACATGGGTAATTTGCAAAGTGTTGTTAAGTGAGTTATCAGATCTTCCAAATGTTGGCACATTTCATTTTCCAATATAAATTAAGTCATACTCTTGAAAAGTTACCACAGACTTCATCAGAAAATCTTTAAGTTTTGGGAATTTGTCAGGCTCTTAGTTTTTCAGAGTTCTGAGCTTTGCTTAAAAGTTTTGAGGTTTATTTTCGGCAATCTTGCTTTTCTTGAATTGACAGATTGACTTCATTCATTTTCTACATGCTGTTTGCCAGATACCCAATCAGAGTTTGTCTGCCACCCCAGCCCCTGCCCTTTTTTTTGGTACCGTCAGTGCAGATTTCACCATAGTAAAGAACACAGATAATATATTATTATGAAAATAGCTTTGACATTATAAAACTGGAAAGATTATCACTAATCTGGAGACTGCTTTGCCATGAAAATACATAATTAGAAGAACAGTAATGTTGGAAACTCAGAGCACCAGATTTTTGTATTACAACACTACATTAATGAAAGCAAGTAGTTATTGTCATAAGGATAGACATAGACTAATGAAATAAAAGAGAATTCAGAAATAGCCCCTCAAATATTAATATAGGGTGAATTAATTTAATGGGGAAAACAGCTCTTTAACAAATGGTGATGAAAAAAACTAGACATTGATATCATAAATATGAGCCTTTACCCCTGCCTTATGTCAGAAAAGTTAACATCAAAATGGATTATAGAGCTATGTCTAAAAGCTAAAGTTAATAAACCTCTAAAAGAAGACAGAAAATATTCACAGCTTGAGGATAGGCAAAGATTTCAGGGCATTCTTCAAAAAAGAAAAACTGAATTCAATTTTGCCAAAATTAAAAATGGTTCTTAATAGACAGCTTTAAGAAAATGAAAACACTAGGAGACATTGTTTATAAATTGTATATAAATTGTTTAAACCAAAGTAATAGCCCAGTTTTAAAAAGGAGCAAGAGAATTTGAATAGATGCTTCTCAGAAGATAATGAATACCCACTTAGAACTTGGAAAATTTTCTGTATTATTAGTTATCAAGATGTAAATTGAAACCACAGTGCAGTTCCACTCACCAGAATGGCTAAGGTTAAAAACTGAAACCCACCTACACTGCTGGTTGGGATTCAAAATAGTACAGCTTCTTTGTAAAGCAAGTTGTATTTTCTTGTAACATTGGGTGTACACTTACCACATGACCCAGTGATTCTATTTTCCCCAATAGCTCTGAACTTCCAGTAATAGGACAAAAGATCTTTGCCTCTCTGACTGCCTTAATATCCCTAAAAATATTCCAGTCAAATGCTAGATCTTGAACATGTCTATGTTGCATATTGGTGAACGATTGACGTCTGTGTTCTGTGTCCTTTACTGTGAGATGTTTGTGAGCAGTCTTGATTTGCTTTGTTTTTAGATCTTGGGTTCTGTGCGGTGGCGGGACCGGTTTTGGACTGTGGCCGACACAGTAAAAGTAGATGCCTCGGGCCTGGCCTTACTCGCCCTTCACTGGCACTGGGTTTTAAAACATTTGGTCTGTCGGATCCCCCAACTCCTGATGAACCATGAAGACAAGTAAGACTCATATTTAGAGAAACAGCGTCAGTATCTACAGGATTGATGTTTGGAAAAGAAATGTGTTTCTTCTTAGTTTACTTTGGTTTGCTCCCTCCTTGACTTATCGGTGAATGTAAATCTAGTATAAAGTATATACAGTGCCCCTTAAGATCCAGCACTTCCCCCTGTACTCACCTCCCTTCTGCCCCTTTATCTCCTCTGCTAAAGATACTACAGAGAGGTTCAGACTGTTTCAGAACATATTCAGAATTGCTTGGAGAGCCCAACTGGTGGATTTGCAGGTGTAAAGAAGTTGCAGAAGTTCCTGGGACGACCCTTCCTTTTAAGGTACAATTTGGAAGCATGTAGTAAGCACAAAGGTTTGACCTCTTCTGAAGCTCTCTTGGAAAGTGGGCACTGCCATTCAACTAGACTCAGCTCTGCCTGAAAATTTTGGATTGTTCAGTAAGCACTATTTACTGATTTGTTAAGTGTTATTGTTTTACTTAGTCTTGAGACTTTTAAGGTTGAGCAGACTTTTAACTTTATTACTGTAAAATATCCTTAGAGCAATAGGAGTAAACCAACTTTATGTTTGTAGAAGCATCGAGGAAACATGAAAACTCTTTCAGACATGAATAGGCTTCTAAAGAGAACCACTTTTCTCCTCTGTGATAGGCTCTCCTGGGTTTTATTGTTTCAGGACGAGCTGGTCGTAGAGTGTTTTTCACAACTGAAGGTCTTTAACGAAGCTCTTACCATCAGAGAGTGGATGCCTGCTCTTGGGGAGAGTGGACGGCAGGAAGACATTAGTCGGCTCCAATTGGTTGCATCTGAAGGACGTTAAAGAAAAGTCTCCTCCGGGCCTGGGGGTTGGTCCTCCGAGCTAATATTCTGGAAGATGTCGATTCAGGTGTGTGGCTAGCTGACAGTGGTTCTAAGCATGTCCTCTGCAGCCAATAAGTTATTGTTTTTTTCTTTCTCTTTGTCAGTAAATTTTAAAAAGTTCTCCCTTAAATATTCTTCTTCTATTCCCGCCCCCGCCCCCACTCCCCACCCCGTATACTATAGCGACCACTAAATAAGTGTCAGGCGTAAGGTTAAACTTTACATACATTATTTAATTCTGTCATTGGAATTGTGCAGGTATTAATAGTATTAATACATGAGAAACTCAAGTTCGGGTAAAGTTGAACTCAAGTTAAGCTCATAGTCACATAACTGGCTGTTGGGAATCTGAGCCTGACCACTGACTGCTCAATCTTTTTGTCCAGATACACTGAAGAATCTTGTGAATGCTCAGCATTTAGAACTAAAAGCCAGAGGAATTTCACTTGGTTTTCTGGAGAAGAAGCACAGTGAAGCTTCCTTCCTGTCGCAGCCAGATTTTAGCTCCTTAATCCAGCTCACCAGGAGTGTTCAGCTGTGGCCTGTGATGGAATACCTGGCTATGCTTTGGCAGTATAAAGTCACAGCTGATTTTATGACACAGGCTTGTCTGAGAAGGTGAGCCATCCTTCAGAGTTTTGTCCTTTGGGGCAGCTTATTTTCTTGGAAGGTTAGTCTGTGTATTCTACATTTAAAACAAAGCACAGCCTTTTCTTGAGAGGGAGTAGTTGCTGAAGCAGAGGGAGGTCATTTGCCACTTTGGAAAGCCCAAAATTCTTGATTCTTCGCCTATTTTGTATGTGTTCCATCTCCCCTTCCATAGCAGTTTCCTAACAGTTCATGGAAAGCCCACAGCTCACTCTCTCCCCGTCTCTGTTTCTTGAGCAGGTCAAGCAAGCACCAGCAGCCTCAGATAGATGAGGAGATAAGCCATCACATCACATTTTGTCTTAAGCACACACCAGTTGCTCCTCAAGAGCTTCGAGACTTTTGGTCCTTAGTGCACCATCAAAAGGTAAAAATCAAAGTCAAAGTAAGTCAAAAAGCCTCCTTTGCGCTGTAAACTGATTAGATTTTCTGTGGCACGCTGGTTGCAGAACATTGCAGAATAATCTTAAAAATTGCATGTTGTAAAATTAATCTTTTCTGAATTAAGTTTCAAAGAGGAGAACTTTGAATGTTTTTTACAGTAATATTCTAGACATTTTCCTGCTCTTATCACAGTTTCATTCCATTTGGTTCCCAGTTAAAGAAAGCTAAAATATTTGCTAATTTTTATTTGCTCAAAAATGTATTATCAGTGTTTTTACTCTTCCATAGAGAGTAACTTGTTCAATATGAATAATGGTAAATTGTAGTTACTATTATTTCATTAGTACAACCTTAAAATTTTCTGGATAATGTTTTATTCATTTATTTTGATACATAATTATGTGATTATTTTCATTACATTTTCACATGTACTCTTACAAAATCAGACCTCATGTTTTATCCAAGTATAAATAGGTTAAATAATGTGACTAAGATAACTGGGTGGCAGAAAATCAGAAACATTAGGATTAATAATCTTTAAATCCATGTTCTGGATGATGTTACAAGACAAAGACCTTATAACTGAATTTATAGAATCTTTCTCGAATACTTTCTTATCTGATTAATTCTTTATCTCTAGATGACTGCTGAAGAAAGGATCTCTTTGTGGTCCGAGTTATTTAATTCCACATTTACGTCTTTCTGGAGCAGCACTGTGACCACACATCCAGAGTACTGGCTGACGTGGAACCCTCTGCCTGGTAAACAGCAGAGGGAGACACCCAGATCTCTTCTGGACCCCCACATTAAAGGTTTGTTGGCAGAAAATTATAAAAATGTTTGACAGTAGAAAAATTTCTCTTGTGTAATCAAAAGCAAGGCTACTTCCTTGGTTCACATAGTATGTCATGAAAATTTGCACCTATCACCCAGCTTATTCTTTTTAAGATAGTCCACTATACTGCTGTGCTGCAAAGCATTTTATCACTTTCTTATTGATAAGCACTGAGATTTCTTGCCTATCCTCTTGCTTCCTGTAGCAAGCACCCCTGCATCAGCTACCTTTGTATAAGCCTTTGTCTACTTGTCTGCTATTTCCATGGATTGTGATGAGGCTTAGGATTTAACCCGTGGCCAAAGTGTCTGCACATTTAAAGAGATTTATATATGTTCTCAGAACATCTAGGGAAGTAGGTTTTGTTTTTCACTCTTTCTGTTAGGAGATGGTGAAGAGGGAAGACATGAAGTAGGGATCACATCTCATATCCTGTGTTTCCATATCTTTGCCCCACTTGGTGTCATTAGTACTTTGAATTATTACCAGTTATTCACTTTAGAACTTGTTTTAATTTGTATTCCTTTGGTTTTTGTCGAGATAGAGCATCTTTACATATGTATATTGTTTTTATTTCTTTCTCTGAATTTTCCAGTTATGTTCATTGCTCATTTTGTTTAAAAAGGATCATTAAATGTCATTTTATTAATTAAGATCTCATTATATAATATGCATATTAAACCTTCACCTAACATGGTTGGAAATATATTTCTCATGTTCTGTTGTCTTGCAGGTTTGAAGATGTTTTCTTATATTGCACACGCTTTATAGTTTTCAAATACACCAGCCACTTTCTACTTTCTGGCTTTGATACGCTTTTAAATAACTCTTTCTTCACTACCCATAGAGTAAAAACCATTTGTTCATATTTATGTTTATGTTAGTCTCATCAGAATATCTTCTTTTGTGAGGTAGGGATGTACATTTTTTATCTTCTACCAACAAATATATCCAAATAGTTTCACCTAGCTCATTCTTTCCATCTTATTTGAAATGCCACTTCTGACACAGTAGTTTATTCTCACAAGTTTTCATGGATGTAGGACTCAGCTCTGTTCCATTCCTGTATCAAAACTGATTGCTTTAGTATAAGACATCTCAAAGCCTTTAGTGTTAAGCCTTATGGATCACCAGGAGTTGCATGCAGTCGAGATTTGCTTTCCTGTGGGTCTCACCCCTAACCTTTTGTCATGGACACTGTTCCTGTATCCCAGGTTAACAGTCCAGGAAGCAGAGGCTTGTCCCTGGCTTGTCTGTTTGTCTTCTAGCACTTTCCCCTGCCTCCAAGTCTCAGCTTCCTGCAGTGTGGCCCCAGCCCTGTGGCACAAGTGGTCTTCCTGATGCCCAGGTGTGAGGGGTTTTCTCCTGCTTGACAGAAGCAACCCCTGCTCTTCGTTCACAGAGAATGGAGTCTTTCAAGGGCCCACTGCACCCGACCCCACTCTGCCAGTCTGGTCCTGTCTCAGGATGATGGTTACCTGTCCTGACAACCTGAGGTGCCCCAGTCCTGCTTGTTGAAACCCCGTTAGTTAATTTCTAAAAGTTAACTTGACTCCTGTTCCTCCCTCAGGGTCCCGGCAGTCTTAGTAGAGCCGTGTTCTCCAAATGCTGCTTTGAGATCGTGACCAGCAGCTGTAGAGCAAGTCCCTGGGATGTGAGTGGCCTCCCCATCCTGTCGTCCTCACACGTCACCCTGGGGGAGTGGGTCGAGAGGTGCCAGCAGCTCCGGGATGTCAGCTCGATGCTCTGGACCAACATGGCTGTCCCGGTGGTGGCAGAGTTCAGGTATCCCCTCTCCCTGGGTAGATGGTACAGCTCCCATCTTTCCTCCAGGTGTGTCATGGGGACCTCGGTCAGAGCTTGCTTGGGTAGTGGCTATTTCCGGTGGGTGGAGGAAAGGTGTTTTTTGGCTGAATGAGCAGGTTTTCAGTCCATAACAGAGACTCCTATGAGCTGGCCAGCCCCTCTGCCAGCTATCAGTGTATTGTCACCAAGAGGGTGGTGCCTAGAAAATCATATCAGATTGAGGATACATACTCATCTCCAGGTGTAGTCTGGAGAGCAGTGTAGTCCGCCTCGCTGTTTTCTGGAGGAACGAACGCTAGTGTAAGAAAGGAATGCCGGTGACTGCAGTGCAGACCCCAGTAAGTGCTCCCTTGTCCCCGCAGACGCACTGATTCCCAGCTCCAGGGCCTGGTGCTGTGCCGGCATCTGGCCGGCCTGGCGGAGCTGCTCCCAAGCCCCGGCAGCAAGAGCATGTGCACAACTGCAGGCAGCTGCTGCTCAGGGATAGCCAGGCCTTCCAGCACGTGGGCGAGACTCTTGGGGACCTGGCCAGGCAGGAGGCGCTGCCCAAGGAGCTGCTGTGCCTCCTGCTTACCTCTCTGCGCCACTTGTTCGGGAGGTGGAGGGCAAGCGTGACCTGCCCGAGCCAGCCCGCCGTGGGAGCCTGTGGGTGAGCCTGGGCCTGCTCCAGATCCAGACCTGGCTTCCCCAGGCGCGCTTTGACCCCGCCGTGAAGAGGGAGTACAAGCTCAAGTACGCCAAGGAAGAGGTATGGAGGGAGGGTTGGAGTGTGGGCTACATCCTGACTCACTGGCTTTGCTTAGTGTATTACTCCTTTCACTCCCTATGGATGCTCAGAGCACAGGGGGCTGATGTGCATAAGCTACCCTGTGACATTCCAGGAGTGTTTTCTACAGACTGTGTTGTCCTATCTGCAGGTTCCTCTGAGTAGGGTCAGGCACCATGAGGGGTTATATAACCACCATGCTGGTTATATGCCACTGATAGAAAGGCTCTCCTAGACACTCATAGTATCCCTCACCATCTGGATCCCTCTACCTAGATTAAGTTTTGGATATTTGGATTTGAGTAACTTCTTTAGACTGGGTATAGTATTCCTTAAGGGCATCCCAGGTGGCTCAGGGGTAAAGGATCTGTCTTGCCAATGCAGGAGACGCAGGAAACGTGGGTTCGATCTCTGAATTAGGAACATCCCTTGGAGATGGGCATGGCAACTCACTCCAGTATTCTTGTCTGGAGAATCTTCATGGACAAAAGTGCCTGGCAAACTATAGTCCATGGGGTCACAAAAGAGTCTGACACAACTTGGTGACTAAACAACAACAATGAGTAGACCTTAGGTTTTGAACTGTTGATGTTTGTTATCCAAAACTCAAGAATTAGGTAGATTCAGATAATGTGATGTACTTCTTGCTATTTGAACTCCCAACCAAACTGAGGAACTGAGTATGTTAAATACTGATATATTAGACTATATTTTGAGGAAGGAAAATTAAATTAGTTGGGGTGAAGGGCAGGCTGCTATAGCAGAGACTCAGTAGTTCTTTGGCATCAATGAGACACTTTCATTTCGCCTGACAGCTCTGAGGTGAGTGGTCCAGATTAGTGAAGCAGAACCCAACCCCCCACCCCACCCCTCAACCGTTGAGTTTTTCAGGAACCCAGGTTCCTTCCATCCCAGGAGCAACCCTCCCTCAGGGCTGTGTGTCTCAGGCCTGGTCCTAGCTGGGCGCAGCAAACCAGTCTCTCCTTTTCTGCTAGTTACACCAGCTGCAGTGTGAGTGGAAGACCCGGAGCCTCTCATTCCAGCTGCAGACTGGAAGAGGCCTGGAAGATGAAGTCATCCTCAGTCATTCTCACCCTCACATCAGGTAACACTGTAGAGTGATGATTATTTGAACTTGGGATTATCAGCTAGAATCTTCTTTTTAAAAAGACGTTTTGCAGTGTAATTGCAGTGTTAACCTGAGGTTATGATCTACGTCTGTGAGCTCTATTAGCAAGTAGATCCCAAAGCCACAGTTATAATCAGGAAAAATACACTCTGTGAAAGGAGGAGGAGGACTTATATGGAGCCAGGAGGGTTGAAAGCAGAACTTCCTCAGTGTGGAAGGAGTTGGGAGCGATGACGGGCATCAGGGGACCTGTTACCTTAGGAAGCACTATTTAGTGGGTTCTGAGTTCCACCAGCTTTAGACCTTGGGTAGACCACTCAGTGCCCTGTCTGTAAAAGCAGGATAATAATGCCTTCTTCAATGAGATGTACATCCAAAGTGCTTGACAACATGGGTTACACACAGTAAATGCTGTAGATGTATAATCCATTCTCATTGTAATTGTCAGGATATCATTATTGTATGCCTCAGAAGCTGAAATGCCCTCCTTCTGTTTCCTAAGAGCTCAGTCTAGATTTGTTATTTTGCCTCTGAAGGAATTTGCATGTGGTACTGATTTGCCTTTAGGTTGCTTCGCCAGAGAATTGATCAGTTGGAGAACTTAATCTGCAGCCTGTCCAAGAAGCAGGCCTGCCGGCCCCCACTGCCTACATATGAGGCCCTGGTGCAGGGAAATCCACCACTACGTCAGCAGCATTGCCCAGGCCACCGCCGTTCAGGATCTGCTCACACGGCTCCTGCAGGCCCTGCGCTCGGATGGACCTCGGGCCGCCCACGTGGCCCAGAACCTTTTGAAGGAGGAGGCCTCCTGGCAGCAGTCGCACCACCAGTTCCGGAGGCGGCTGGCCAAGGAGTTTGCCCTGTACCCAGATGCCACGGCCCCGCTGCAGGCCTCCATCCTGCAGCTGCAGCATGGCATGCGGCTGGTGGCGGGCGAGGTCCATGCCTCGCTCCAGGGTGGCCTGGCTGGCGCAGACAGGTTGGGGGCCCTGGCCACATCCCTGCTGGCTTTCCCATCGGTGGGCCCTGCCTTCCCTACGTACTATGCCCATGCAGACGCTCTGTGCTCTGTGAAGTCGGAGGGAGGTGCTGCGTGGCCTCAGCAAGCTGATGCTCAAGCGCTCGGGAGGACGGGAGCTGGAAGAGAAGGGTCAGAGCCCCTGTGCAAGCCGAGAACAGCTGCTGCTAAATGCCCTCCTATACCTGCGCTCCCATGTGCTGTGCAAGGGAGAGCTGGACCAGCGGGCCCTGCAGCTCTTCAGACATGCATGTCAGGTGAGCCCAGCAGGGCACCAGGGACACAAGCAGGGTGCCTGCAGGACACTTGGCTGTGCCTGACATAGATGAGATCGTGTGGTTAGGGAGTGGGGATCAAGTAGCTGTTTCTTGCTTTTTCACATTTAATTGTCAGGTTTAGGGGCCTTTGTTAGTTTTTAAGAGATCAAAAAAATTATTAGTGACATCAGTCCTTTGTGCCTGATACACATTGCAGATGGTCTCTCCTAGTTTGTTGGTGTTGAATTTGTTTATAGTGGGTTTTGCCATATATTGATATCAACTTTTATTAACATTAAGAAAACAACTTCTGCTTTTCTCCCTTACCAGCAAAAGCAATTTGTCCTGATTGTAGACAGTTAAAAGAATAAGGATAAGCTAAATTGTTAGATTCTGCCCCTTAAAGCCATGTGAACCATATGAACTGTTAGTACATTGGTATATTCCTATCACTAAATATTTACATTTGTATGTAAAGTCTTTTTGCTAATTTAGAAGAGAAAAAACCCCAAACCAGTGCCATTCTAAGAAAAGTCTTAAAGCAAGATTTTTGGGTAAAATTTCAAGAAAGCAGAATTGCTAAGACAAAGCTTAACTGCTTTGCTTGGGCTTCTGATACAAACTGTCTTCCTGAATGGAGGATGCTCATGTCCTCAGTCCTCCTCAATACTTAAAAGGCTTTAGAGGTAGTAGGGGATTTAGGGAATGTCTGGTAAGGTATGGCCATTTTGCGTGATTGGTTCCCCAGGAACACCCAGTCCCCAGTCTGTTTTCTCTTTTCCCAGCCCATGGGCCATCCATCTCCCTGAGGTGCTGGCAAGTGCGGTCTGCATCACATGCCCACTTTGCTGACCCGTAATACAGAGCACCACCCACGCCTCTCAACAGGTCCCCAGTCCTGCAGATCTCCACACCTACAGAACTGTAACAATACAGCAAGGGAGAATTTAGGAAAATCAGTTTGCTACAGATACATAGTTTGAAAACAAAGCCCATTTACTCTCTGCTACATGGAATTTAGTTTCTTGGATGTTGTCATTTGTTTTTGAACCCTGGTGTTTTGTTTCCATGAGAAATGAAGAGATAACAAATCCTGCCTTTGTTCACTATAAGTGAACGCTTCTGCTGGAATGTGTGATTTTTCAGGAAATCATCAATGAGTGGGATGAGCAGGAACGCATATCCCAGGAGAAGGCGGAGCAGGAAAGCAGCTTGTACAGATACCGGGGCAGGACCCCCAGGACAGCCCTGAGCGAGGAGGAGGAGGAAGAGCGGGCCTTCAGGAGCCAGTTCCCACTGCACGAGAAGGTGGGCAGTGTGCTCCCTTGGTGCCACACACCTCACCTGTGAATGGGTGGGGTTTTTTTCCCCCTTCCAATTTTACTGAGATATAATTAACACACAGCACTGTTTGAGTTTAAGGGGCTCAGCATAATGATCTGACTTCATCTGCCATGCAACGATTACCACAATAAGTATAGTGAACACCCATCACTCATATAGATACAAAATAAAATAAAATTTTTTCCTTCTGATGGGAACTCTTAGGATTTACTCTGTAACTGACTGCAACACTGTTAGGTGCTGTTACATTCCCTTTGAAAGATTTTGTAATTTTTAAAATAACTTCTTAATGCATATAATTTGCTACTTCATCTTCTTGATCATTCACACTCCATCCCTCCCCATTGCTTTTAGTGTGATCAGAACTGGATTTTTATTTTCACAAGTTCAATTGCTCTAATGTTATTTACAGGACTTTGCAGATATTTTGGTAGAACCCACATTAGAGGAGAAGGGACCTTCACTTGGGCAAGAAGAGGCCACCCCTGGCCCCGCCCGTCCTGTCACAGAGCTCCATGCAGGCTGTGATGCGCATCCACCAGCAGCTGTGCCTCGGCTTTGCCCGGTCCCTCTGGTACCAGCAGAGTCCGCCACCCCATGGGGCAGAGCACTACCTCAGCCTGTTTCTGTCCTGCTACCAGACGGGGGCATCTCTCGTGACACACTTCTACCCCCTGATGGGTATGGTGGTTTACTCCTCTTTAGCTCTTGGGAAATCAGAATGAGTCGATGTGATTGCTGCTTCTGGAACAATTAAAACAGCTACCTCCATGTTTTTGCTAAGTTGGAATTGATAGTGTTTCCTTAACTTAAGGGACTTAAAGCTAATTCCAAAATTGATTTAAAATTCTGCCATAACAATGGTTTCTCATCCTTTGAATACTTCGGGTTAAAGGGATTAAGAAAGTAAAGATACGCTATTAGTTTTAATGGTCTTGTTTCTCCACATTATTTCTAATTTCCCTCTAACAGCTTTGGTGCTTTTCTAATGAAATCATGTATTTCTGGGAGTAGCCTGGGAACTCAGAAATTAATTTCACAGGGTATGGTTTGATGCAGTTTCCTACATAACCTCATGATTTGCTCCATGCAAGAAGGGCGGAAGCTTTCATTCTGCCTCTATATCTCATGAAAACAAAACACCATGGTTTAAGTAGGAAAGAAGCTTTCATTTCTGCCAAGAAGAGCCCCCAAACTGGGAATTTGAATCCTTCAAACCAAACTGCACCCTCTTTGATTATGTGGAGGCAGGATCTGTGTATCCCGAAACTTGGCGGGTTTTGGTGACCACTTAATATCAGAGTCACAGTCTCCTGGGCTTGTGTTGTTTTGGGGATGAATGGCATTGCAACGTCTGCTTCATTCAGTCCCAGTCATTCTTTGTTTCTGTTTCTAACATCTTTGTAAGTTAACATCGACTTTACTGTGATCTTGTTAATAACTTCACAGGAGTTGAGCTGAATGACCAACTCTTGGGCAGCCAACTTCTGGCCTGCACCCTGTCCCATAACACTCTCTTTGGGGAAGTGACCTCAGACCTGATGGTGAAGCCTGACGGGCCCTATGACTTCTACCATCACCCCAACATCCCAGAAGCTCGGCACTGCCAGCCCATGCTGCAAGGCTTCTCAGAGGCTGTTCACCGGCTGCTGCAGGACTGGCCGGAGCACCCAGCGCTGGAGCAGGTAGGGCAGTGGGGGAGGCGTCCTCTCATTGTCCCAGGTGCACTGACTTGCACAGTGGGGACACAGAGGTTTTACAGAACGCAGTTCAAGGAGGCACTGTTTCCTGTAGGATGAATATTCATGTTTGTAATGCTACTTGTGAATGGTGTTTGAGGTTCCACTTACTTTATTTGTTTCTCAGGGTTTGCCATCCACAGATGTAATGCTGCTGTGTTGCTCTTTATTCAGACACATCCTTGTGTAAACAAGGGTCTGTCTCTTTCAAGTTTGGTAGTTTTAACTCAGACCCTTGCTCTGTGATCTTCAGCTAATTCTGTAATAACTTATAACAGAGTAATAATAGCAATTACCTTATCAAACTCAGTCTCACTTCCGGAGTAATACAGCAGAGAAAGTGTTTATCTTGGGCAGGATCCACAGCCCTGGAGTTTTACCCACAGCATTCACGGGTGCTTGTGAAGCACGCCTTTGCGTGAAACAGGCCCATCTTCAGTACCCTGTGACTGTGGGCAATTGACAGTCCCGTGAGCATGCCCAGACCTTTTTCTCTCCCCACTGCAGCTGCTGGTTGTAATGGACCGAATCTGTAGTTTCCCACTTTCCAGCCCCATTTCAAAGTTCCTGAATGGCTTAGAGATCCTTCTGGCGAAGGCACAGGTAAGAGGATTCTCTCTCTAGTCCCCATTTCAGTTTGTCATCAACTGAAGAGATTCTCTTATTGTTTGAGTTGGCCTTCAGACTGGCTGGGTGTCTGTACTCTTCACCCCCTCAGTCCTCTCATAGCCTCCGAAGTGGCTGGTGCTCCCCTGATTTTCAAATTAGGGCTCTGGACTTTAAGGGGGTCACATGACTAACAATACAGAGATTCAGACTCAGGTCTCCAAATCCTGTGCTATTTGCTCAGCTGGAGGTTAGTCAGGTAACCAGAAGGATCTCCAAGCTGGATAAGCAGGATGGTTATGCATTGGTGCGTGCATGCATGCTAAGTTGGTTCAGTCGTGTCTGACTCTTTGTGACCCTACGGACTGAAGCCCACCAAGCTCCTCTGTCCATGGAATTTCCCAGGCAAGACTACTGGAGTGGGCTACCGTTTCCTCCTCCGAGGGATCTTCCTGATCCAGGGATCAAACCCATGTCTCTTAGGTCTCCTGCACTGGCAGGTGGGTTCTTTACCACTAGCACCACCTGATACATCAGTATAGAAGTTGTTTAAGGTCCCAGTGGTCTTTACTTAAGAAAAATGAAGGATGTTCCTGAGGGGAGGAGGTGATTCGGGGACTGAATAATGCTGTAGTGAATTTCTTCTGTGTCTCGTCAGGATTGGGAGGAGAATGCAAGTCGAGCCCTGTCTCTGCGGGAAACATCTTGATTTGGTCAGTCAGTTGATCATCCGTTGGCGTAAACTGGAACTGAAGTGAGTGATCATTTGTCACTCCCCCTCCTGAACTTAAATGGTAGGGACATGGTCTTTGGATGGGTTGTTTCTTCAGAGTTGCTGTCATGTGTCAGCTGGAGACCAGACAACAGCATGCATTCTGAGGCAGCAGACTGGCAGCTCCTCCATCTTCATTTAGTAGGAGAGAATTGTGAATGTTGAGCTCCTGCCTCCAAGGCTTCACATATTTGAATGGGTTTCCTTACATGCCTCCTTGGCCTCTCCCACATTTCAGCTGTTGGTCCATGAGTTTGGATAATACCATGAAGCGCCACACTGAGAAATCCACCAAGCATTGGTTCTCCATCTACCAGATGCTGGAGAAGCACATGCAGGAGCAAACAGAGGAGCAGGAAGGTAACGCCTGACTGTGAGTTCCCTGCTTATGCAGAGGGTCCAGGCTAAGCCTGAAGTGCTGCAGAGTCTAGGGTTTACTGCTCCCTTGTCCTCCACCCACTGCTTTCACACAGGACGTGTTAAGTGACTGCTGGTATTCCCAAGAGGTCAGCCGAAAAAGCTGGGTAGTTCTTTTCTTTCTGAGAATAGTGATGACGGTCAGAGAGGCTAAAGTGACTTATCCAGAGTCCAGAGAGCTAGTCGTAAGATAAGATTTCCTTATTCTCTGTGTCCATGAAACAAGTCAGAGAGGAAGTTTCTGTCTTGGTAGGTAGTAGTTACAGTGCGTGAGTTAATAGGGTTTCATCTCATGCCTAGAACAAGGGCCTCGTAGCTCAGTCTCCTCGTCTGCCATGAGTGCATTTCACATACAGTGCTGGTGCAGCTGCCATTTTCACACCAGCTTGAAATGTAGCTGTGGTCCTTGCTCCAAACTCCACGTTAACTGGTGTTCCTCGGGGAGCTCATGGTAGACTGTGTGCACTGTGACACTGAGTGATGGTTGCGGACACACGTGTGTTTTCCTCTTTGAATCTCTAAAGATGACAAACAGATGACCCTGATGTTGCTGGTCAGCACATTACAAGCATTTATTGAAGGATCCTCACTGGGGGAGTTCCACATACGACTTCAGATGTTACTGGTTTTCCATTGTCATGTCTTGCTGATGCCACAAGTCGAAGGAAAAGGTAAGGATATACATATGTGTGTATAAAATTTTTTTCTTTAATTTTACCCTGTGCTATTAAAATGATTAGGCTTTGAATTCGTGAGACAGGTGTCTTATTGCATACCAGGTTTTAAACAAGACCCTTTCAGTTGTCTTTTACTATAATGTGCTCCAGGTAAGATAAAGAGAAAAACACTGAAATCAAGTGCAGACTGGTTATAATTGAATCCCTGGCTAGTGAACTGTGGCAGTGGTAAATCAACAGATGCAGATCCTAGGAGCTGGCATGTTGAGGCAGCACGTCTGTCTGTCTAGACGGTGCACATGTCCCGCTAAGCTTCTGCTTGATCTAGGCTATAATTAGGTGCTTTGATCTCAGGAGAGCACTGCCACATGTCAAGCGACTGCACATGAAACTTGTACTGTCAGTTACCATCCCCTGGCCACGGCAGTTTAGATAGAAGTGTCACTGTGAGGTATAGGTTTACGTGAATGAGCAGTCACGGTGAGCTCTTAAAATGCCATCTTTTAAAACAGGCTTGGTTTCTGCTGACTTTACAGTAAGATTCTGAGAAAGAGTTGGAAATTGTGAGTTTGGTAGAACATCTGAGTATGCCTTCTTTAAGAACGAAAGTACGACTGAAGAAAATATCCAGACTGAAATGAAAAAAATAGGGGTAGTGTTGGCAGCCTGCATCTCTGGGAACCGTTTGCTAAGCGCTCCCCCAACGAGCTGTTCCATACTCTGTGGGTGCTCTGCTGTGATGCCATGGCCCAGAGAGTAACAGGGGGTGGGCAGCCCCGAGGGAGGAGCCAGCAGCCCGCGTGGTGTTTTCACTCCCTTTTTCTTTCTTCCAGATGCACTTTGTAGTGCTCTGTGGAACTTGTACCATTATTACAAGCAATTCTCCGGCCGGGTCCAGGCCAAAATTGTGGAGCTCCGTTCCCCCTGGAAAAAGAGCTTAAGGTAAGATGAGCAGCAGTCCTACCCACTATTGGGAGAGCGAAAGCAGCGCGTTGCTTTTCAGTTCTATTTTTAAATCCGATAAACAGTGAAACGGGGGCCCTGGGGAACGGAGGGGAGCATAGCAGCAGCCAAGCAGGGTGGCAGGTTTTGCGTTTTGTGGCATCGGCTCCGTTGGTGCCCTGGCCACGTTTGTGAAGGTTCTGTGGAGTGGCACCCATCAGAGGCGCCTAGGGGGCCTGTTAGGGGCCCACTCCCCAGTCGCAGCCAGTGGGTGGCTCCCTCTTCCCCCTCAGAGGAGCGCCACCTGGTGTCGGCCTGTGGGCTGTGGCGGTGCTGGCGGGTTGATAGTTGGAGTGGTTGTGGAACCAACACCCGTTTACGCTAGAGTACACAGCGACATACTGATTGTAGCAGCACTTTTTTCCATTGCTTTGAGACAAACACATATCCCTTTATTAGACTTGTTTTACTTGCCCACTGACACGCCGTCCTGGGTTAGGGATAAAGAGAGCTCTGGTCATCACACAGGTGATCTAGAAGGAAACAGAATGACACCACCTTTGTAAAGCCCTCCCTTGAGCTTCATTTATCTTACAGGAATTTGTTAAGATATCCAAGTGGAATGATGTCAACTTCTGGTCTATTAAGCAATCTGTGGAAAAGACACACAGGTAATTCATCTTTTAAAACAGGGAGTGGCCAAAACTCAGAATTTTTGAATGGTAGAGAGCATGACTACATTGTTACAAAGGCCTGACTTGTGCTACCTTAAACTTGCTAAAAAAACACTAGACTGTTCTGCTGGCTGCACAGCACCAACCCCTCCGACCCAAAGCAGTCTCACTGTGGGAGGAACTGATGTGTCTGGGGGCAGAGTGGGCTGTGTGCTGCTGAAGGTCGAGTCCTCCACCACCTGCTCACCTTTAGCCGAGTGATCCCACCATTCCTGGCTTCAGTTGAGATTAGAATACCTCCCATGCTTTTTCCTTTAAACCCCAAAAGATTATGAGTTTCTAGGACACTCGTTGTATACCAGAGGTACAAGTTAAGTTGCCTATGTATGCATTATGTCATTTACATCTTTCCTCACTTTTCCATTTTTACTTTTTCCTGCCCTTATCTCCCATTACCTGGGGGCCAGAACCCTCTTTAAATTCATGAAGAAATTTGAAGCTGTCCTGAGCGAACCCTGCCAGTCATCCCTGGTGGAGGGGGGTGAGGAGGAGCAGCCAGACCCTTTGCCAAGGTCAACAGGTGCCACCGCGAGTGAAGAGTCCCCCATTCAGAGTCTGAACAGGGCTCTGAGGGAGACGCTGTTAGCCCGGCCAGCAGCCGCGCAGGTATTAGCTCGCAGGGCAGCGTTTGCTTCTTCCTGAGCTGGTCGGATGGGGTCTGTGCTTTCTGTGGGAGATGTGCCCTTAGAGCTAGGTGAGGGGATGCCTTTGAAATCTTCCTCTTTGAGCTAGTGGTGTGGTGTTTGTCTTTCTGACCCTGCTGCCCAGTAAGGGCAAAAGTGTTAATCCTCATGCTGGAAGCTTAACATGGGCCTGTGTACAAAACCGATGTACTTATCTGTGAACCGTTCACTTACCCGTAAGGGAGGATTTAAAGCATCAGCTTAGGAAGCATCAGCAAAGGCATGGAAGGTGCCTTTGGGACCCCACGTGATGAGGCTGCTGCACACACCAGGAGTGACTGTGTGTAGCGACGTGCTGCTTTGAAGTGGTTGCTGATGACCATGGTGTGGAAATATGTGAACTTCCATCACAGCCAGTTTCAAGTACCAGGACTTAAGAACTGGCTTACAAAATTCCTGAGAAAGAAACAGTTATCAAGCCCTTGAGTGAGCAGGTCTGTGGCAGGAGGGTGTCCCTGCTGCAGAGGCACTGGGTGGGGAGCCCTCGTGAGGGAGTGGGGGCTTCTGCCATCATGCTGTGCTTTCCACGCTGGGTCTAGAGAGTTAGCAATGCAATTCTTCCAGCTGTGTTAAAAATTTTAATAGTTCAGAAAGCTTAGTAGAAATTGAGCAGCCAACCATGATATGGCTGCACACATATGATATGGCCACCAAATTTATTTTCTTTTGATTGTATTCATCACCTCACCGCTCATAATGCTAATCAGATTTTTTTGATGTTGAGTTAAGAATTTCAGGATTCCTCAGGAAAAAAAATGTAGTAAAACTATGGCCCCAACAGACAAAAGCTTTTCCCTTTGCCTAGTTTCCCTTCGTCTGCTGCCTTCCCTAGTGTCTGGATCCTGGTGTTTGAAGTGTCAGGAATTAGAGGGTGATGGGAGACGGTGGCTGGAGTAGGCTTTGGCGGTCAGGTTAGCCCTGCCTGTGTGTCTGAGAAGCACAGTGTGGCACATTATCTCAGAGGCAGCAGTTACGCTGCCCAGCCCTGCCTTCAGGGAGCAGGACGGCCCCTCGTGGCAAGCACAGAAGGCAGCGCTGGGGGCAGTCAGAGGTCGGGGGCTTCCCTGAGAGGGGCCTCGCACACCAGCTCCGTACTCTGCCAAGTACCTGAGGCACACGCTGTTTTACTTTGGGTGATGTTTTATTTATTCTTATGAGCCTTCAGAGACGGGGCAAGGGGAGTTTCCTATTGCTGAGCTAGGTATGTGGAGGGCATGGCATTTAATTCGGCCCCCGCGTGGGGGTGTACCATGACTGTTGTACTCTGTGTCACAGGCTGCTGTTCCAGAGCAGTGTCGGGGCACCCCTCTCCCCTTGGAGGGGGCCCTTCTGCGTCGCTTGCCGAAACTCCTGAAACGCATGAGGAAGATGTGCCTAACGCTCATCCAGGGAAGCCCCCTGCCCCGCCTCGTGGAGGGCCTCGACCAGTTCACCGGTGGGTGCATGCCCAGACTGAGAAGGCTTTCTTTCTGAAGTATCCCCGGTGGCCCAGAAAGGCTGGAATTAATTACCTGTGTCCTAGTAGTGTAGAGCATGTAATTGAATAAGCAAGTGGGTTACAAACCAGCCAACACCCAGACACAGTCAGCTGAGACCCACAGATGGTCATCGTGGTTTTCGTCTTGTCCTCCTGTCGTGCAGACCAGAGCAGTGTTAGCCCTTCTCTACAGCAGCCTTGTCCACATCAGCTCTTCCTGGTCAGGAGCACGAGTGAAGGGTTTCCTACAGTCTGGATGCCGTCATCACCTCTCAAAATGTTGTCTCTCTCGAATTAAAGGAGAAGGAAAGTTCATCCACAGTCCCTTTCTTTTCCCTTCCACTTCAAAGAGCCATAGCAATCTTGTTTCCCTGGTTGTTCTCGCTCTGCAGTGTATCAGCAATGGCTGGGAAAGGGGACCCAGAACTTAATAGACTGTTTGGGCCCTTGGCAGCCTTTCACCACTTCTTCCACCTCTACCCAGCCCCAGCGAGTGTGAGGTCACAGTGAAGCTGGCCCTTCTCCAGTAAGGCTGCAGTCTGACCTCAGGAATATATTTATACAGGGAAAAAATAAAACTTGTTAGTGGGACTTGGCTGGCGGTCCAGTGTTTATGGCTCTGTGCTCCCAATGGAGGGGACCCAGGTTCGATCCCTGGTCAGGGAACTAGATCCCACCACTGCAGTTAAGACCTGGCACAGCCAGATAAAGTAAAACCCAACTTGTTAGAGTAATAGCCTAATATCCATTTTTCAAGATAACCTGCCTGCCTGTACCTAATGATGGAGGTGAATGGCCTACAGATCCCAGCCGCACCCTTTGGGAGACGCACGGCGACCTCTCCTGCCCGGCTGTGCCGGGTGTGTGTAGTGTTGTGGGCTCTCACCTGACGGGGCTAGACAGCCTGCTAGCCCATCTGCTCGGGCTGCCTTAGCAAAGTACAGCTGACCCGTGAAGAGCACAGGCGCCGGGGCTATTGCCCCTTCACAAGCTGGGAAATCCAAGTGTCACTTAGAGTCGATCATCTGTGTCCATGGTTCTGCATCCACAAATTCATTTAACTCGGGCTCGTGTAAGCCCCCAGGTATTTACTATTGAAAAAAAAAACTCCCATGTAAGTGGACCCACAGAGTTCAAACCCATGTTGTTCAAGGGGCAGCTGTGCCATGTCTTGGGTGGTTTAAACAATAGAAATGGATTTTCTCACAGTTCTGGAGACTGAAAGTCCAAGATTAGAGTGTCAGCAGGGTTGGTTTTTCTGAGGCTCTCTCCTTGGCTGGTAGATGCCTTTTCTGTGTCCCTGTATCCTCTATCAAGGTTGCCAGCCGGATTAGATTAGAGCCTACCTGCAAGGCCTCCTTTTACCTTCATGGGCTCAGAGGCCCCATCTCTAAACACAGTCGTATTCTGGAGTCCTGGGAGGTTAGCTCTTCGGCATGGACTCGGCAGGACATGCAGTCAGCTTATGACACTGCCTGTGGCAAATTGGCAGCACCTTCGTGTTCTCGGTTCCTGTGGGTATTCAGGGAGGCAGCGCAGTGCTGGAGAAAGAATCTGGGCCTTGGAGTCAGATCAGCCAGGGTTCAAGTCCTGGCTTCAAGTCTGCTCTGTAGCTGATTGGCCTTTGGAAAAATGACTAGACTTTCTGAGCCTCTTAGAGTGGCTGCAAAGAAGTTCTGGAGCTGTACAGGTTAGAAGAACGTTTGAAGCACATGGTACAGCATAGAAGCTCAATTCATGTTGTAGTTATGGCAAGTTTATTCAAGTGTTTAAAAGTTCCTAGTGTAAATCATGGCACATGATCCATGTTCAGTAAGTGTTTTTCGCTTGACCGATTGATAAAAAAGATTAGCTGCTTTTATTTGGGTTGTTGTCAGGATAGATTGTTTCCGATTTTTCTTTTGTCATGCGTGTCGTCAGTTGTTAATTGAGAATTTACCAGTGCTGAGGACTGTTAGATATAAAGATGAATGACACTGGGGTTTGTTTCCAAAATGTCCTTGGTCTTGGGTAATCTGAGTATATTAAGAATTCCTGGGGATTTCCATGTTACTCCCTTGTCTTCCCTGCAGGTGAAGTGATCTCCTTTATGAGTGAGCTTCAGAGCTTAAAGGTGGACCCCTCTGCAGAGAAGGAGAAGCAGCGGTCGGAAGCCAAGCACATTCTCATGCAGAAGCAGCGAGCTTTAGCAGACCTTTTTAAACACCTGACAAAAACTGGTACACTTTTCACTAGAAACTCAATGGAGTATACTCATCTGCTTTTAGGAAGAAAAATAACATGGTTGATTCGGGAAACTTTGTAGAGACAGTTGAGATAGTGTGAAACACAAGGTGGAAAGCAAGGTTTTGAAATGCCATTTGCAGAGTTCCAGTTGCACGTATGAAAATCCTATGATGAACCATTTGTAACTCCCAAATAGTTTCACAGTTTTGCAGTGAGGTTTCTCAGAAACCATGTGTTTTATTTTCATCGCCAATTGTTGTACAGCACATACCCTTCCAGCATTGCATAGAGAGCAATGCTTCTCGAAGTAACTTATATATGAATCTTGCTGAAGTGCAGGAGCGGATTCTGTTTCGCTCAGTGTGGGGCAGGGCCTGAGAGTCCTGGGCAGTGCTGTTCCCAGAACACGACTTTGATTAGCGGTGGCATTGCTAATCCATTCTCTTCAGAGTTTCTTTATTTAAAAACATGCTGTTTATTTCCTAGGTTTGTCATATCGCAAAGGTCTTTCCTGGGCCCGTACAAAAACCCTCAAGAAATGCTCCATCTTCGCCCGTTGGATCTGCAGAGCGCATTGTCTATAGTCAGCAGCACTCAGGAGGCTGATTCTAGGTTAGTGTTTTTAATTATACGTGAAGCGCGGCAGCTAAGCCCCCATGGCCTCATTTGCCAGAGTTGGGGTAGCAGTACTTCTGTCCCGGTGTCACCATTAAGATAACATTTTAAAAAGTGCCGGCTCAGGACTGGCAGGTGGTGAGTGCCTAGTAAGTGTTAATTTTCTTTTTTAAAACACTTCCCTTTCCTTCTCCCCTTTTAAAAGGTAAGGAACGAATGTAAAACATTGGAAGGTTGGGCTCTGTTGGGAGTCTGGTGGGGTGAGGAAGACAAGGGACCACTTTGAGCATTTAAAGCAAGTGTTAGTAACTGTTGATTTTCTTCTTTTCATTTCTCTTTCCTCCTCATGTTCATCTCTCCCATTATTTTTTGGCCTTTGATTTTTCCTGAGGTCTGCTCACTTGATTTGAATGTACAGGTGAAAATCTGTAAGAGAATGGTCACATTTTTAAGTGTGCCATATACACAAACCTCTTCTAAAGTCTCATGTTATTGTCACATCATTCAATGGGTCCTCACAGAAGTAAATCTGAGCAGACTCTTGGTTTCTGGTTGTGGCTGAATGGACAGTCTCTGACTCCTTGGGATCTGGGGTGGAGATAACAGTTTTAATTAATTACATCATGTTGATTTCTTCTCCAGGTTGCTTACAGAAATCTCGTCTTCGTGGGAGGGCTGCCAGAAGTACTTCTATCGCTCTCTTGCACGGCACGTCAGGCTTATTGCAGTCCTGGCGGCTCCAGCCAAGGTAGGTTGATATAGCCTTGGGATTGCAGGACCTGGGGACTCCTGTTCCCAGGACAGCATCCTCAGACCTGGGCCCATGATCACAGCCCATCCCTGGAGGTAACTGAGCTCTTTGCAGTTATCAACCTGAGAATGTAATGTAATCAATGTAATTTTGTGCTTAACCAGAAAACATTTGATAACAAGTTCTGTTACTCACCGTTTGCTAGCAGGTCCAAATCCTTAAGAAAAATTATAGAAGAAAAACTTCAAATTGAGAATGCCACCCTCAGATTCCACCTCCCACCCCCCGGTATATTGAGAAAAGATCACTGATACCCAGTTTCGGTGTTAAAACTAGTTCCTGCTCATGGAACATCCGTGGTCTGTGGAAGCATACTTGGAGAAGCCCTGCTCCCAGAGGTGGACAGATGTGTGGCCTCTAGAGGGCAGCGCACCCAGCTTGCCCCCTACAGGGCTCCTCCAGGAGTGCAGTGGCATCTGCTCCGTGCTGCCCCTCAGCACACTCTCCCCTCTCCCTGCCAGGAGGTGGGCGCGGGCCACGTGGAGCGGTGTAAAGGGTTCTCGGCGCATCTGATGAAGGTGCTTATCCGACAGCGGCGCTCCCTGACTGCGCTGACCGAGCAGTGGATCCTCCTCAGGTATTGCTGACTGGCTGCGTTTCTCGGAATGAACCAGGGAGAATTGTGTGCAGCTCACAGTTGCTGCAAGAGCTGCTCCCAGTTGTAATGTGAGGTGTGAGGCCTGAAGAGGCAGATGGGGTTGCCTTGGCTCGGCCCTTTACTTTTGATGGTAACACTTCTGCCCCCTGGTGTTGGCAGCACCTCCCGGGGGATGAGTTGAAGGCCGAGTGTGATGGAAAAAATGGTCACAGCTGAACCACACTTGGGTCTGGAGTGAGGGAGTTCGTGGTTGGCAGTCCATGTGGGCTGAGGAACAGGGTTGCATTCATGGCATTGGGGCATCCCGGTCTCAGCACAGGTCAGATGTGAGTCGACTTGAGTTTGTTAGGCTTTTTGGATCACAGAGTTGCAGTTTGCTGAACTATATACAGATGCTCCCCAAAGGAAATAAATGTTTAAAAGATGAGGACGGCTAGGAAGCCTGTCATCACCTGCTGAGTAGATCCTTGGCTGAGAGGTCATATTCTAGACTGTAGTCACTTCAGCTATTTTGTCTCTGCTCACAGAGTTTATATAGCAAAGTATACTACCTTTACTAGATTTTTATTTTAGAAAATAGTGGCTGAAGTCACTGCGGTGCTGTGACTGTGTTGGGTATGAGAGGCCTGTCAGTGGCAGACGATGAGCAGTTAATTCCCATTCTGCTACTCTAAAGGGTGTGTTTAAACACCAAAGGCTGTGTTTCAGTACTTTGGAAGGCATATGATCAGACCTTGTACTCCTCTGGGGGAGCCTCTCGATTATGTGAAAGAGCCCATACTTCATCCGGAAATCACTGAATTCACTGTTAGCAAATGGCTCAGTGACACAGTTGAAGGTGCCTTGTGATTTTCCCCTGGGTTTGTTTCTCTGCGCAGGAACCTCCTCAGTTGTGTGCAAGAGATGGACGGCAGGCTGACGGGGCCACCCGCCTACCCTGTAGCCTTCCCTCCTCAGGACGGGGTGCAGCAGTGGACAGAGAGGCTGCAGCACCTGGCTATGCAGACCCAAGTCCTGCTGGAGCAGCTCTCCTGGCTCCTCCAGTGCTGCCCTGCTGCTGGGCCTGCTCCTAGACACGCCCCCCAGACACGCCTCCTACCTGGAAGACCCGGAGCACCTCCAGGGGCTGCTTTCTGGAGCAGCGCTGGACCTGATCCCATCAGACCTGACCGTCCTGTCCCCAGCTCCAGAAACGCAGCTGCCCTCTGGTTGCCTGATGCGGAAACAGGACCCACGTTGGCAGCAGTCAACTGCGAGATTAACAGAGATGCTGAAAACCGTTAAAACCGTGAAAGCTGATGTTGACAGAATTAGGCAGCAATCTTGCGAGTCTCTCTTTCATTCCTGGTGAGTGTGCCTGTGTCTGTGCTCTGCCTCTGTGTGGGCCGATGGTCATGGTTTAGTGAGGGAAGGAAAGGGTCTTGCTTCAGTCCTCAGTTTTCTGGTAACCTGCATAGTGCTTTGTGGTGTATGTCCAGCTGTAAGTCTCTAGATGCCCTGAGTTTTAGTGGTTGGAGGGAGGGAAGGGTGGGTGTGGATGGGTGGTAGCGCCTTGCTTTCAACGTTGTGGCATTTTTGTTGTTGCAGGAAAGATTTTGAAGTTTGCTCTTCTGGACTGAGTTGCCTATCCCAGGTGTCAGTTCATTTGCAAGGCCTAGAGTCCTTGTTCATTCTTCCAGGGGTTGAGGGTGAGCAAACAGACCCACAAATGGCTTTAGTTGAGAGCATGAAATATGTAAGAAGAGAGATCAATAAAGCCACAGATGACTTCACTACCTGGAAGACACATCTGCTCACCCCAGGCGGCCAAGAAGGTGAGAACTGCTTTTCAGTAAGGGAGTAAAAGCCCAGTGTAGGAATGCTGTCTTATAGATTTAGGGCCACATTGTCCTAAAGAAACATTTTGTTCTAGATGTATCTGTTCAGGGTTCTAAGGCTAGGAAGTGTGGTTGGAGCCCGTAGCTCTTTTATATACGTGTGTGTATATATGTGTGTGTGTGTGTGTATAAATAATTTATTCATCTTTGGTTGTGTTGGATCTTCGATTTGCATAGGCTTTCCTCTAGTTGCAATGAGTGGGCACTCCTCTCCATTGCGACGTGTGGGCTTCTCACTGCGGTGACTTCTCTTGATGGGAGCACATGCTCTAGGACGGGCAGACTTTAGTAGCTCTGGCACGTGGGCTCAGTAGTTGGGGCTAGGCTCTAGAGCACAGGCTCAATAGTTCTGGAGCATGGACTTAGTTGCTCCATAGCATGTGGGATCTTCCTGGACCAGGGATTGAACCCGTGTCTCCTGCATTGGCAGGCAGACTCTTTGCCGCTGAGCCACCCGGGACCCCCGAGCACATAGCTCTTAACTTGTGTTGAGCACCTTGCCTCTGGGTTGCCATCACATGACTTACTTTATAGCACATGAGTAGGGAGACAGTGCAGGTTCACTGGCTATTCCAGAAAGTTCTCTTTTTGGCTGGAAAGCTAACAGTTCCTATTTGGATTAAGTTGGTGTTTATACACCCCATCTTAACTGTTTTCATATTTTTGGCATCCTTTCAGAAAAATTGTTTTAATACAAGGAAATAACCTTGAAGGTTTATCTACGCCAGGGATGTGTCTCATTCTTTATACCCAGCACAGCTTGACAGTGACCCAGCCTTAGCAGGTGCTTAGCTGGTGGCTGTTTGTTAAAATGACAAATGAGGATTGTTAGTAATTTCCAGAGACACTGAAACTAATGATTGAGTTCTAAAAATTTGTTCTGCACCATGTTATTTTACTAGGAAATCAAATGCTGGATGAAGGCTTTGTAGAGGATTTTTCAGAGCAAATGGAAACCGCCATCCAGGCCATCCTTTGTGCCATTCAGAATTTAGCAGAAAGAAACAATAAAAAAACAGAGGAGAGCACTGACCAGGCAAGACCCCAAGAAGAAGATGGTATGTCTAGAACCAGGAAAATACTAGTTTCTTACTTGATTTTTTTCATGTGATGATCTGTTTTAAATATCTAAGGACAAATGTTGGAATAAATTATTGGACGAATGGAGAGGAGGAGAGTTTATTCTGTTATTCACTGTGTTGTTCTTTTCTGTGAATGAAAGAGACTGCAGGCCTCGAGAACCTGCAGTTAGGACACCTCACAAAACTCCTGGAGGAGGACTTCTGGGCCGACGTGAGCACATTGCGTGTGCAGAGAATCATTTCCGCTGTCTCTGAGCTGGTGGAGAGGCTGAAATCATCCGGCGAGGATGGTACAGCAGCCAAGCACACGGTAACCAGCGGATCCTTACACACTTCTCACTGTCCACGTGGACTGAGCAGAAGCAGACGGGGTTTCACCTCAGTCTACATAATCTTCCCAAAGCAGGCCTCCTTGGCAGAATCATTAAGAATTTGATCTCTTTGTGCGTGTAGACCTCACTGACAAAGTTTGGAAAACTTAGAGCTTGCTTGCTAAGGATTACAATTGTAAGTGCAAAAATGATGGCAGTCTAGAGTACCTAGGATTCTTTCATATCTTAATCACATACTCCTGGGTGTTTGATGTTAATAGTGGATGTTACCGCCATAACTAAGGATTACTGGCCATATCATGCAACCCCCTTTCCCTTCCGTAAGCCAGGAGAGGATGACCTTGTCATCTCCCTAAGTCCAGAGAAACAACTTACTTTATAGGACTTGTGTGTTATTCTGTTGCCTTGCTTCCAGTGCGAACTTTGAATCCCAGCAGAATTTGTTTATAAACATACTTTTAAAAAAGCTAAACAGCCTTGTTAACTAAATGTTAACAAGAGACTTACGTCACTAAGAATTTGAAGTGTAGTGTTGTGAGAGTTTGTGTGAATGAGGAGGAGATCCCAGTGACCATGGGTGGTGTACCTGTGTGTAATTAAAATGTGCCATTAGTGACATTTAATACACCCAGTGTTGTGCAGCCACTGTCACTACCTGGTTACCCCAGAGGAGACCTGGTGTGAGCAGGCCTTGTGATCTGTTTTGCCCCCAGTTCTTCACCCAGTCCTGCCACTTGTTGGTGCGCCTGGTGCCCATGCTGTCCAGGTACTCTGACCTCGTCCTCTTCTTCCTGACCATGTCTTTGGCGACTCACCGTAGCACTGCAAAGCTGCTCTCTGTGCTTGCCCAGATCTTCACGGAGCTTGCCCAGAAGGTAAGGACTGTTTACATGGAGCAGCAGGTATCCAATTATTCCATACTCATCAGTATTTGGTTTGATGGGCTTTTATTCTAGACCTTCACAAAGAGCAGGAGGTGATTTGCCCTCCCTATGAATTTCTTATGGCTTTGTTTATTCCCCTTTTACTAAGCTTGTTTCTAATAAAATCTTGGTTTAGTTTCTACTAAAATAAAGTCTCTAGTTTCTGCTAAAATCAGGTCCCTCACGGGGGCAGTTCCCTAGACTACAGAGTCCATCTAAAGGCTGTTGCTTTCTGTTCATACCCTTCTCTCTCTGTCTCCAATTTGAAGTCTTCTGATAACTCTGAACTAGACCTGTGAAGGTGAAGTCGCTCAGTCGTGTCCGACTCTTTGCGACCCCGTGAACTGTACCCTACCAGGCTCCTCCATTCAGGGGATTCTCCAAGCAAGAATACTGGAGTCGGTTGCCATTTCCTTCTCCAGGGGATCTTCCCGACCCAGGGATCGAACCCAGGTCTCCCACATTGGAGGCAGATGCTTTAACCTCTGAGCCACCTGGGAAGCCCGAACTAGACCTATAGGATAAATGAATACTTAATGCTGTTAAGCCCTGGTGGCTTAGAGGGTAAAGAGTCTGCCTGCAATGTGGAAGATCTGAGTTTGATCTCTGGGTCAGGAAGATCCCCTGGAGAAGAAAATGGCAACCCACTCCAGTATTCTTGCTTGGAAAATCCCATGAACTGAAGAGCCTGGCAGGCTACAGTCCATAGGGTTGCAAAGAGTCAGACACAACTGAGCAACTTCACTTTAATGCTATTAAGTTGTAAGTTATTTATACTTATTCATGAAATGGTAATGGGGTTCTTAAGGTTAAGAGAGGTGGGTGTCTTTAATAGGGAAGTCATTCCTTCCTTCAGCCATGATCCCAGTGCTGTGAAAAGCATTGTTATTGTAGAGACTGTAGACCCTATCCTTGGAGTTCAGGAGCAGCAGACAGATCTAACAGACTCAGCATGGCATGGTAAGGCCAGTCACAGGGGTATCTGGTTCCAAGATTCAGAGTGAGTGAGTGACTTAGCCTCAGTTTGCTCATTTGTAAAATGAGACTTGCATTTTTATGAGAACCACCTTCAACTAAGTATATATTTTTTGGTTCTGTTTTCTGTTTCTTTTCTTTTTTTTTTTTTTAATGTCCCTAGTATTTTAAGATCTTTCCTGAATCTAAATATGGTACAGGTGAGATGCCCTTAAAGAAGATAGGAATTTACAAACTGAAGGTGAGGTCTAGACTTCTTGTAAACAGTCACAAGGTCTTAGTTTTGAGTATCTAAAATACTACAAAGGGATTTTTAAAAAATGGGGAGGCAAGCCCTTGTCTCTAGAGGATGAGTGTGTGCCTTTATTGAGATCTGCCCCCTCTCTGTGATGGGCACTGAGCCAGTCTCACATCCCATGACTTCTGGAGGGAACACTGCACGCAGAAGACGGGCAGGACAGTATGTTGAGGGTGCCCCAGGCGTGGGTCAGCATGATTGTCCACTTGCACCATCGCTGTTGTCTGACAGGTTCTAGACTGACCGGCCTCTCAGACCTGTGTGTCTACGGACGGGGTTGTGGTGGGTAGAAGTGGTTCTGATAAAAGCAGAGTGCTGCGAGCTTAGTGTCTGTCTCAGCTGCAGCAGTAATGTGCCCAGTGGAAGGACGCCTGAATCTCCCTCCTTTTATGACTTTGCATGCATCTAAACGTATTTCTTTAAAATAGCGTGAGAAAGTGTTGGGTGCTCAGTCTGGCCTGACGCTGTGTGATCCCATGGACTAGCCCACCAGGCTTCTCCCTCCATAGGATCCTCCAGGCAAGAATACTGGAGTACGTAGCCATTTACCTCACGATTTTAACCAAAATGTATTTTCCAGTCACCTTTCTAAGAATACATGTCCTAAAAGTGAGTTTGCCTTTCCCTTAATTTTTTAAGTCTCTATACTGTATTCCTATTCTCTCTGAGGAGTGCTGAGGGAACTTGAAAATAGATTAGATACAGTGCTAAGAAAATAGATCTAGGCTGTGATTAAAGCACTTAATCCATAGAAAGCTGTTTCTGAGTAATTCAGTCAGGCAGTGTTTGTTGGTCGTGGATCTTGGTCTTGTTGTCACCTTATTCATAGTACCGTCTCATCCTCAGATTGACAAATATCTTGATAGCTTATACTTTTCTCTGGTAGAATTTCTGATTGAGAGCCATTATTTTCTTCTATTTCTTTTTCTAGTCAATTTCATCCCACACACTAGTATTTGATACTTATTTTTAGGCTATCTTCTGACATGAAATACAGTTTTGTTAACTCTTTACAAATGTTGCTATATCTCTAGACCCCATGCCATGAGGGTTGCCAAGTGCCTTGGCAGCAGACAGCCCAGGCTGAGTCACAGGTTACCTCAAGGGTGGGGGTGCTTTTTTTTTTTTTTTTTTGGCATTATAGTTACTTCTCAGTGGTAAAGAACTAGTGGTTCTTTAAAATGCTGGTGGTAAAGAACCTGCCTGCCAGTTCAGGTAGATGTAAGAGGCTCAGGTTCGATCCCTGGATTGGGAAGATCCCCTGAAGGAGGGCATGGCAACCTACTCCAGTATTCTTGCCTGGAGAATCCCATGGACAGAGGAGCCTGGTGGGCTGTGGTCCTTAGGATTGCAGAGTCAGACAAGACTGAAGAAACTTAGCCACACACACACACACACACACACACACACACACACACACATGCACTGTGACCTGATTTGAGGAACATCACACAAAAATTTTCCTTAATGAAAGAAAATGAAATCTCTCACAGCATCTGTTTTCAAGTTGCTATACCTTAAGGGTACTTGTCTTCTCTCTTTCCTCTCTGGTTTACTAATTTGGGAAGTAGATAAAGACAAAACCTTTTTGGGATTTAGACACTGAAAGGGTTTACACTCCCTCCTCACCCCTGGTGATTTGCTTCTTAAATATCATCCTAGTATATACCTCATTCAAATTTTTCTGTTAGCAGAATGACAGATTACTCCATACCAGAGGCTTTCACAGTCAAAACCTCATATATTAAATCTGATGTCAAGCTTTGAAACTGCATAACTTACCACCAAGGAAGAAAAGAATGTCAAAATGTCTCCTGTCCTTCCATCAGATATAAAATACTGAGCTAGATAAGAATTTATCATTTATGTAGGGTATTTTTTCCTGTAGCAAGACTGGGAATCACTTCTTTATTGCATTTGTACGTAACGTTCACTCTCTATTTTCAAGGGATTTTGCCTGCCCAAAGAGTTTATGGAAGATTCAGCGGGAGAAGGGGCGACTGAATTCCATGACTACGAGGGAGGAGGGATTGGAGAAGGCGAGGGCATGAAGGATGTGAGCGATCAGATAGAAAATGAAGAACAGGTATGTCTTCATGGCCATGAAATATGTAAATTGGATGCAGAAGAATACACTCGTTTTCCAGTATTTACATTACACATATAATGTTTTTGCTACTAGGTTAATGGTTTTCAGATTGATTTAGGTACCTTAAGAATACTGGAGTTTAGGGAGTGGCTGTAAATTAAAAGCTTAAAGACAATAGAAAGGATATTTTGTAGCTCAGTCGTTGGTTGTACCTACAATTTGGGAAGGAAATAGTTTTAAAATTTTTTATTTTAAATGGGAACATTTTTGCTGATTTTCTAGAGAACACTTTTGGTAGTGGTTCATTTAAGGACAGAGAGTTTGGCTATTTTAAGTAATGATTACATTAAACAATATTGCTAGTGTTTGTTATTAATAGGTTTTATTATTTTGTGTCTTTGACATGTTCAGATTTTCAATATCTATATCCTTTTTAGTTGAAATCAAGAATGCTTTTGAAATATTTAGATGCTTTGGACTAAGATTCTTATGTTACTTTTTAAAATTCCAATCTGATTTGGATTTTTTTTTAAATATACTTTTAGTCATTTAGTCATTAGATTAATCAACTGTGACTTGAAGAAAGAACAGGTAGTGGAATTTCATCATCTGTATTCTAAATGTAAATTAGTCCATAAATTTCTATTTAACGTATGGTCATACCTATTAAAAATAGAGGAACAAACCAATCCAGACTTTCTCTCTTCCTTTGAAGGGAAAATTGGAGAGATATAAAAAACCAAAAGAATAATGTTCGCATTTATGTGGTAGAGCTCTAATGTACAGTGTGTGTGTATCTGTGTCTATGTCTGTGTATTGGCCTTTCTGTATTTCTCAAATTTAACTTAATTAGCACCCAGTACTTTGTTAATGAGGAAAAAGAAATAAAGTAAAAGAAACCTAGTAGAAAAGTACAAATCCACTGCAAAAAAACATTATTAAGCGGGATAGAAAAACTTTCAGAAGAATTTGGCAGTGTCTAATAAGTTTTAAACCCTGTGTTCTTTGATCTAGGAATTCCATGTTTTCTCACAGAAATCTCATAAGGCCCCAAGATAAATATGTGTACAAGGGAGTGTATTTAAATAAAAATGTTTATTATAGCATTATTTACACTGGTGAAAATTGTGAAAGAACCCATATATTCATCAGGAAGGAATTATTTTTAAATGATACTATTTATGCAGCACAATACTACAAGTAAACATAATGAGATAAATGTTTAAGCATCAACATGGAAACATATCTAGGACATATTTTTAACTTTGGAAAAACAGATGGCACAATAGCTTCTAAAGAATGACCCCTTTCTTGTTTAAAAAAGTGCTGGAGGCAGGTATTGATATATACTGTATATATTACATTTCTAGTATCTATTGGTGTACTTATAGATAAAACGACGTGCCAGAACATCACCAGTGGTAATTTCTTTGGGAATTTTGGAGGATGGGGGTGCCAGGAAACATATTCTTTTTGTTTGGCTTAGAAATTTTTATATGAGATTATTTTACTTTTTATCTTAAAAAGGACTTTTAAAATTCAACCATAATGGAAGAGATAGCAATCTGAATCTTTTGCCCAAGATATAATATAGATTGTATAGGAATATGTAGTCTAAGGAAAACTGAGGAAAATTGCATTTACTGGGGAAGGGATAAATTAGGAGTTTGGGATTAGCAGATACACACTACTTATATATCAAACAGATAAGCAGCAAGGACCTACTGTATAACACAGGTAACTGTATTCAATATCTTGTAATAATTTATAATAGAAAATGATCTGAAGAAGTGTGAGTGTATTTGAATCACTTTGCTATACATATGAACCTAACATAACATAAATCAACTGTACTTCAAATAAAAAGATCAGAAAGTAGTAGAGGGGGGAGATTTACATCACAGTTGGGTGATGTCTATGAGAGATCAAAGTGAGAAGATAGATATTAAATTTATATGCAGTATAGTAAATGAATTTTTTTATCCTACATACAGAATTCATAGACTTTTTAAATATGTCTGGATTTTAAAAATGTTCACATAAAGGAAACCTCAATAAAAGTCTATATTTTCTAACAACAAATACAAAGTAACTAGAAATTAATTAACAGAAATATTAAAGCAAGTCACAAATCTTGTGCATTTTCTCTGGTTCTTTTTTTTCTCCTCAGAGAAAATTTTATACCATTGACCTTGTATATATTTATATTCTATTTAGAGCTGAATAAACGGTAGTTCATTTATGTTATTTAATGCTTTTTATTTAGGCAGAAGATACATTTCAGAAGGGTCAAGAAAAGGATAAAGAAGATCCTGACTCAAAATCAGACATTAAGGGCGAGGATAATGCCATTGAGATGTCAGAAGACTTTGATGGGAAAATGCATGATGGGGAGCTGGAAGAACAAGGTTTGAGATTATCTGCCACTTCATTCTTGCTTTTGAAAAGTGGCTGTTTTCTCCAGGAAGCCACATGTTCCCAATAAGTAGCCTAGTATATACTCCTGGAGCAAGTTGGTTACTCTGCGTGACTGCGGAGGAAGCATCAGCATATGCTCTGTGTATGCCGGTGTGTCAGGAGTCTCTAGTTCCTTGCAGAGATTCTGCTCTGAGTAAACTGAGACACTGGCTCTGATGTTCTAGCTGCTCCACGTGCCAGATGAGTGACCTGTGGTATTCTCTAGGGAGAGCAAGGAGATGTACCCTCAGCGAGCTTGGCTCTCAGCTCAAGTTGAATTATTCTAGAGAGGCTTTTTTCTTTTTTTTTAAATATATATGTATTTTTTTTTCTAATTGCAAAATCAGTAGACATTTGTTGTAGATGATTTGGAATAAAAATGCAGAAACCAAATCAATACCATTGTACCTGTCACCCAAATCACTTAATTTTGGAGTATTTCCATTTATTGCATGTATATATTCACACAAACACACACACAGACCATGAATGGTTCTGTAGTCTGCTTTTTTCATTTAACTTACGAGTATTAAGTGTCATTGAAAATTACTTGACAATGATTTCTTACAGCACATTATCATCTGTCTTGTTATTACCATAATTCAACTGTTGCCCTAAATTTCTATCCAAAGCTTAATTTGAAATACAGTGTGTTATTTTAAGTGAACACCTTACAGAAATGATAGCTAACCTCAGAGCAGAAGAAGGTACATGGCATGGCTAAGTAAGTATAAGACTATGACCTTTGTCAAAGCAGACCTTGATCAAAGACAAAGGAAAGAAAAGTCTGGTTATTTGATCAAAGAAAGAAAATTCTGGTTATTTGATCAAGACACATGATTTGAGATGTTAGAATCGTTGGCAGAGAATAGGTTGGAGATGGGGAGGAACCTTGGAGATATTGTAGACCACCCTTGATCATTTCCCAGTAAGAAACCAAAACCCAGTGAGGTTCCTGGGACTAATAATGAACTCTCCCAGCACGAGAATGAGGCATCCTGACAGCTGTTCTACCACCCTCTTTACAGTCCTCTACCATCACACATCCCAGGCCTCCTTTCTTCTCCAGTCTGCAGACACAGTAGGAGTGCTTCAGGACACCTAGAAGCATCTGCCTGTAGGGGGTTCTGTAGAACTGCAGCACATCCCAAGTAGGATTTGGCCGGGTCCCTGCCTCTCCCACACACAAAGGAACAGATTAGTTTGGGGATCTGCCGAACTGAGCTGAGTGCCTTTCTTTTCAGAAGAGGATAATGAAAAATCAGACAGCGAGACTGGAGACCTAGATAAACAGATGGGCGATCTGAATGGTGAGGAAGCTGACAAACTAGATGAGAGGCTTTGGGGTGATGATGACGATGAAGAAGATGAGGAGGAAGACAGTAAGACTGAAGAAACAGGACCAGGAATGGATGAGGTAAGTAGAAGATTCCCCCATCACTTTGTCCCCACGATGAGAGGGGGCCAGTCATCCTACCCAGCACCACTCCCTGTCGTTCATTGCTCTTTCTTTGCTCTCTTGGTTTTTCTTCCGTCTATTTTTCTTTTATGTTTTCTGCTATCTAGATTTTTTATTATATTCAGGGCTCAAAGAGTAGCCTGACCTGAGGCATCCCTTGTGTTATAGAGGAGGGAAATTGGAGCATTGTTAGAGATGCTATATCTGATTCTGCCAGTGGTCACTGCACTTCCCCAGCCCTGAGCTTAGGGGACCCCCCAGGGCTGGGTGTGATGCATCCCACAGCTCAGACACCCCTCCCCCGCCCTGCTGTTCACATGCCTGTGGTCGCTGCTGCCACCTGGGCTGTCCTGCCCGTTCCCTCCAGGATGATGTGTGCCCCGTCAGCTGGACGGTTCCCAGGGACTGGCCCAGCACATGTCTGGGAGCTGCATTAGACAGTAAAGTGAAAGCAGTGTTTTAGATTGAGAGCAAGAATGTTGTGTTTTTTCTTCCTCTGATATTTAGGAAGATTCTGAGCTTGTTGCTAAAGATGACAACTTAGATGCTGGCAAGTCAAACAGAGAGAAAACCCAGCAAGATAAGAAGGAGGAAAAGGAAGAAGAAGAAGCTGATGACGATGGACGAGGCCAAGACAAAATTAATGAACAAATGGATGAGGTAATGAGGGTTCAGAACCCAGCTGCTTTTCTCACTCAAGGCCAGGGCCACTGCAACGCACAGCTCCCAGGATGTCTCAGGACGTATTTTTTCCTACTTAACATTTGTTTTCCCACTGCCTCATAAAGGAATGTGTCATAGAGTCTCTTAACTGAACATAAAATATCTAACCACTGGTTACCGATGAGATGAGCTTTGTGCTGTTGGGACTCATGTTATAGTTTAGAAACTAAAACCCACAGTCCTTTTGTATATTTCGTCCGTTAACTTCCATGTCCTCTTTGCGATGGGTAACACAACACCTCCTATCTATGGCAAATGTGCACAAAAAGTGAAACCTGACATTCCAACATGAAAACTAAAAATATTGGTAAAATTCTAATGTGTGCTGGTAGTTTTAGAGCAGAGACATTGTATTCTCTCAGCATAAAGACAGTTGACCCTTGAACTGTGGAGGCACTGGGGGCACTGACCACCTGCAAGGCTGGAAATCTGTGTGTGACTTTATAGTTGGCCCTCTGTACCCATGGATCTTCAGCCTCAGGTCCTTAACAGCCACAAGTCTGTGTGGTACCATAGCACATATTTATTGAAAAAAAGTCCACATAGTGGTCTGTATAAGTGGACCTGCGCCATTCAAGCCTGTGTTGTTCAAGAGTCAGCTGTGTTTAGAGCTAATTATGTATGAATGTTATTCCTTTTAAAAGTTTACTTTTATTTTTCCTGATCTCTCTGTTGCCCAAAGAGGGAATATGATGAGAACGAGGTGGATCCTTACCATGGCAACGAGGAAAAGCTGCCCGAGCCTGAGGCCTTGGACCTTCCGGATGACTTGAACTTAGACAGTGAAGACAAGGATGGTGATGGGGACACGGACCGTGAAGATGGAGAAGGTGTGTCTTTTAGAACATAAAGGGCCTATTGAAAGTCTCTGAAAATGAGCAATAACCGATTCCTTTTCAAGCCAGCGTCCTGGCCAGCTCATTATCATGTCTGATCCATGTAATTCCAGCTTGGCAAGATGGCTTGCTTTTTCTTTGTGTTTCTCCTCCAAGTAGACCTGACGCTTGTAGCCAGCAGGGCTTCGTCACACCAGTCGTCTCCTGTATCTCCTGCCTATGTCCGGGTGGTGCAGTCACACGCGGTTCTGCCTCCCTCCAGGTTCAGAAGGCCCCTCTCGTGGGCTGATGTAAACACCGTGCAGTCCAGGTAGTCAGGCCTCTTGCAGAGCTGCATTACTAGCTTTCTCGTGAAAGTTTTGTTTGTGATTCATTATTTTTGACTGTACCACGCAGCTTGCTGGATCTTAGTTCCCTGGCCAGGAATTGAACCTGGGCATCTGCAGTGAAAGCGCCAAGTCCTAACCACTGGACTGCCAGGGAATTGCCTCCTAGGAAAGTTACTGATAGTTGTGCTTACATTGTGTGTTTAGGCTGAAATATGAAATCATAATGGGAAGTGAAGTTGAATAATCCCAAGGGAACTCACTTGGCACAACAGCAACCCAGTGCTTCTGCCACCCACTGTTCCTCTGAGTATGGCTCCCTAGGGAGTGCCTCCTGGTGTCAGGAGGTGGTATAGGTGCCGCTGTGACGGAGGCCCTGTCAGGATGGGCGACCAGACAGGAAGGTAGCAACAGCCTCACTCAGCTTCCTAGTGAGGCAGTTACATATGTAGAAAGCTATTAAAAACACCATATTAGAACAAAAAGAGCAAATTACGAAAGAATAAATGAGAGGTACTATTTATGTGAAGATTTGCTAAAAGAATGTATGAAAACACAGTAATAATTTATGGTAACTTCAGGTTATGAGCTCTGAGGAAGTAGGAAGAGCAGAGACATCCAGAACTCTGACAATTGTGTCCAGAACTATTTTATTCCTTACATACAAGTGACAGACGTGATACACTTGTGGCAAAATATTAATATCTCTTAAATCTAGGAGGTGAGTATATGGCTCTCATAAACATAAAATGCCTTTCTCACATTTAAGGTATTTGATAACCTGTGCTTAGAACATTCTTCACCCAGTGAATCTCTAGTTCTCCTTTTTAAGCATAGTATAAGCTGTTGCTTCTAAGGCACTTTTCATTACCTTATAATACTGGAAGCTTATTTCAACATTAAATTCAACAGTCAAGCAAGCATAAAATTAAAGTTCACTGAGAATCTAATAAGCTATTTTGCCCTAGAAAAATATTCAGGCTCATTTTAAGCTACTATGTATATAAACTAAGAAGCAATTACTGTGAAAAAGTTATCTTTATACAGTTATTTCCATTTACAGTTACTGCAAAATACCGGCTATGTTCCCTTTGTTATACAATACATCCTTGAGCCTATTTTACATCACCAGTCTGTACCTAACACCTCCTGTTCCTGTGTTAACCCTCCCCTCCACACAGTGATAACCATAGTTTTTTCTGAGTCTGAAGAAGCAATTATTTTAAAGAATTATTCACTAACAAAGTAATTGATTTCTGAAATATCCAAATTACAGAAAAGCTCTTTTAAACAAAACTTTTTCAAATAGGATTGTTCCCATTTGAATATATGTTGTATTTTCTGTGTATGGTAAGGAATGATGTCCATCAGTTATTCGTAATGATAATTGAAAATTAGACTAGCATTTCCTGCCTGTTCTAAAATATTCCTATTGTTGTGGTGGCTTTTTGGATTTTTAATGGATATCCAATCAGTTGTATGCAATATATAAGTCTAGTGAAGAGCAGATGTAGCTAAATTCTTCTGTGAAGGGTTGGTCAGATAATAAACAGATCAGTCTTTGCCAGTTATAAGCTGCAACAGTCGCAGATCCTCAGTTCTGCTCTTGCAGTGTGAAGTCAGCCATAGGTAATACAAAATGGATGGAGTATATTGTTCACATCGGTGAACAATTGGATGCAGCAGCGTTCCAGTGTAACTACTTGCAGAAATATGTAGATGGCCAGATTTGGCCCATGGACCATAGTTTGCCAACTTCTGGTTTGAGAATAATAAAAAGATGCTTGTGTAACTGTATCTCATCTTAAGAAATCATATTGTTTAGTTTTAAAATTCTGCATTCTTTTTTTTGTTTAATCTGTCCAGAAGAGAATCCTTTGGAAATTAAAGAACAACCAAAGGATACTGAAGAAGCAGGTCATGAAGCTGAGGACATAAATGAAGAGGCTGAGGCTGATCAGGATGAAGGTCAGGGTCAACCCCAGCCTGAGGGAGACCACAGTGAAGACAAGGGGGAGGAGGGCGAGGAAGAGATGGATACCGGAGCTGACGACAGAGACCAGGATGCTGCCGAGCACCCTGAAGAGGACGCAGAGGAGGCTCCACTGTCCTCGGAGGACAAGGACAAAGACACCAGTGAGGAAAGTGCGGGAAAGGACACACCTGTTGACCAAGGTCTCCAGCCTCAGGTATCACGGCAGATCTGCCTCGTCCTCTGTTAAAAGTAATAATGATGAGAAAAGAGTACCATCTTCTCGCTAGACTCTCTCATAGGATTCTCTCCCATGAGCAGGTCACAGCGCCAAGCAGTTTTCGGTTTGTGGCTGATCCCCTGCCTGCAGGCTCCTCTCAGTGAGGAGGGGGCCCCTCACTTCATCTCCTCCCCTCAGAGAATTTAGTGCTATTTGATTTCCTTGCAGACGCAGGATAAAGAAGAAGGGGAGAACTCTGATACAGAGGAGCCGGTGCCAGAGCCCACAGAGAGGAAGGAGCACGAGTCCTGTGGGCAGACGGGCCTGGAGAGCGTGCAGAGCGAGCAGGCCGTGGAGCTGGCTGGAGCGGCGCCCGAGAAGGAGCAGGGCAGGGAGGTGAGGGCCTCCTCTCCCTGTGTGGAACCGTGTTCTCTTCAGCAGTACTTGATTGCTGTGTAACGTGTTTTTGTTGTTGACATTTAAAACTCCAGCTCCCATTCTTTAAGAAAATGGTCGTACATCTGTATTTATATGGAACAAACCCCAGGATACTTTTACACACTGTATTTAAGTGATGTGCTTAATGAGAAAAATTACTAGAGTCTAGTTCTCTGTGGGAGAATCAGGTTCAAATTCTGTTTTCAGAGCTCCTAAGCAAAAAAGGGTTGACTTGTGGTTTCATGCAGTGATATGGGTCTAACAGTGCATCCTTTCTCCTTCCTGTTCACCAGGCTGCCAAACATTTTAATTTAAAAACAAAACACTTCAAAAAAAAAAAAAACCACTTTATTCCTTGATGTGGGATGATGTCTTTTGTAGCCACAGTTGGGGCACTGGTAGTCTGGAGGGAGCCCTGGAAGTCAGGGGGTCTGCTGCTCAGTGGTGTCTCTGGACCACTCCCTTGGTCTCTCTGAACCCCCATTTTCTCAGCAGTAATTACAACCATTTATACCTCTCTTACCCTTCCAACCCATTTACTCAGCACCCATTCATGAGGTGCTGAGCATTTCATTACTCTGGTAGATCTTCACGGTGGCCCTATAAAAATTATTGTTCTTTCTGTGTTCTCCATTTTGTATCTGAGTTAAATAAGCCCCTATAAAGTTAAATGACGGTCTCAAGGGTACCCGGCTGGTTGATGATGAAGCCTCGTTTCTGAACAAGGTCTGTCCTGCTTTCAGAGTAAGCCATTACCTCCTGTAGACAACAGAGTGCCCCAAGAGGGTAACAGACAGGTCTGGGTACTTCTGTTTCTGCCCACAGGGCAGACGTTAGTGATGGGTGAGCTCCAGAGCAGACAGGCAGGTGTGGTCACAGTCATCCCCTGGGCTCCAAAAGGGATTCCAAGACCCCCATGGATACCCAAATCCACGGCCGCTCAAGTCCCTTAGGTAACTGGTGTAGTGCAGCGGGCCCTCTGTGTCCGCGGATTCAGAGGGCCGACTGCACGTGACTGAGGGGACCTGTACGCAGCGCAGTCTGTAACCAGGTGCTTATTCTGCTTCCTGCCCCTCACTCTTCGTGGCTTGGATTTCACAGGAACACGGCAGCGGAGCTGCAGATGCAAACCAGGCAGAAGGCCATGAATCAAGTTTCATGGCGCGGATGGCCTCCCAGAAACACACCAGGAAGAACACACAGGTCTCTATCGCTCTTCAGCTAAACTTAAGTGAAGGCTGCGTGTAAGATAATGCTCCAGATACACTGGTTAAAAAAAAAATTCCCAGCCTTTGCTGTCTCACCATGATGGCATCCTTGGTTAGCAGACCAGGACTGCTGGGCTTCTTCCCTTTTTCTTGGTGGGGACAGACAAACGCATATCCTGATCCAGTGATGCTCTTGTTCTGGAGCCTAAGAACCAGGTAGTGTTGCCAGGCTACTAACCAGTAGTACTCTGTTCACTGTCCATTCTCTTCTGTGTTTGGTTTCTTTAATTCTATTCAATTCCGTTCTATCCTATCCTAATCCTATTTTATTTAGCTGCACCGCATAGCCTATGGGATCTTAGTTCCCTGACCAGGAATTAAACCTGGGCCCCAGCAATAAAAGTGCTGAGTTTCAGCTGCTGTAATGCTGGCAAATTCCCTATTTTCTGCTTTAAATATAAGATTTTAAAAATGGGATGCTGTTTATGCATGTGACACAAAATCAGCCTATAGAAACCAATGCCCTGGAAAGCTTCCGTTTTATCCCTGTGCTCAAGCCACCCAAGGGACTGTCCTCAGAGCATGTTGGTACTACCAGTCTTGTCTTCTAAGAGATTTACTGCATATGTAGCATATGAATGGCTGTTTGTATGTGCACCTGTGTGAGAGAGAGTGTCTCTGCCTCTGCCTTTATTTCAGATATAAAAATATATCATAGAGATTGCTCTGTATGTATATTTAGGGATCTTCCTATCAACAGCTGCATTGAATTCCACTCTTGTATGGCTGTACCTAATTTATTTAATCAACCCCCTGAGGATAAATGTTATTTTTATTCTTTTTGTATTACAAAGTTCTGATAAATTTCCTTGTATCTCCCACAGAGTTTTAAGAGGAAACCTGGGCAGGCCGACAATGAACGCTCCATGGGTGATCATAATGAGCGTGTGCATAAGAGGCTGAGGACCATGGACACCGAGAGCCATGCCGAGCAGGACCCAGCCCAGCCCCGGGCCCAGGCGGAGGATGCGGAAGCATTTGAGCACATCAAACAGGGCAGCAAGCCCTACGATGCACAGACCTATGGTACCGAGCTGGGGGGCCCCTCCCTTGCTCATCAAGCTCTGTGAGCGGTCTGCCAGGTGCTGTTACAAAGTCATCTTAAGAGGGAGGGGAAATGACTTTTCAAACAAGTATCCTTTAAATAAGGACTGTGCAGATATACAATTTGGTTTTGAAATAAAGGTATCTGTAGCCAAGTGCAGGGTTTCAGTGCTCAGGGTTCTGGGTCTAGTGAAGCCTTTTAAATATTATTGGTGACGGTTGGCTATCCATACCCAGCACTGGTCTCAGGGATCTGAGTAGCAGATGTTTCTTCACTCACTCTGCAGTGGTTCAGAGCGTAAGTGACAAAAAAAGATCTCAGTATAGGAGTCAGTCATCACTCACTCTCCTCTCCGAGCTCTCTGGGTGACTTTTCACGTTTCATTCCTAATACGCAAGCTGGCATTGATAATACGACACAGAAAAGGCTGCTGTCCTGTGGAATACTCTCCTCGCTTCCTGTCCCCACCTTTAAGAAAATTGAAGCAGAACCGATGACGACTGCCATGCATGGGGCTTTTATGTTGTGCCCAGCACTGTTCTGAGCTTTGCAGCCTGGTTTCTCGAGTAATCTCAAGCTCGGATGCCTCCATTTTATAGATCAGCATCCTGAGGCCAAAGGGGTTTAAGGACTTGTCCAGGGTCACGATGCTGGGATGTCCACGTTGTCTTCCTGTGCACCCCCCCACCCCCCACTGTTACACTTCATCACTACAGTTTCTCCACCCATGACTTGGCAATGAGGATAATTCCATTAGCTGCTCTGAGTCATGTGCTCAGCACGTTTATTCCGGTTCAGTCTCTGATCATAGCAATAAAAACCCAGCAGCTAAACATCCTATTCTGTGGCCACATGTATGGTTACACTATATCCTTATAGTTTCTAGGGAAAACAGGGAAATAAGACACTTAGGTCTGCAGCTCACAAGCCAAGTACTTGCGTCCAGTCTCTAGGCCACATGACTAGTCAGTGGTAGAATCTCTGACCAAAAGCACACCCACTCTCAATGACTCTGTTCTGCAAAGAGCTAAGCTTTCTATGTGTATGCGCTTTGTTGGCAGATGTGGCCAGCACGGAGCAGCAGCAGTCTGCAAAGGACTCCAGCAAGGCTCACGAAGAGGAGGAGGCAGAGGATACCTCCATGGACCCGGAGGAGCAGGAGGAGCTCAGAGCAGTAGACACAGAGTCACTGAAGCCAGAGGAGGTCAAGTCAGGGAGCACGGCCCAGCCAGGTGAGTGAGTTCCGTGGTGAACACCCCCTTCCCACCTAAGCTCCGGCTGGTCTGTTCTTTTTACGTCCTAACCCATGAGTTAGATACCCATAGTAATTCCCTTGTACATACTTCCTTTGGGAGTAGAAAGGTGAAGGAGTGGTGTTATAGGTCACTGACATTCACGGAGAAGCCCAAGTTCCAGACAAAATCCTGGCAGACTTTTTTAAATATGTAGAAGAAAACAGAACAGTGCACATACTCCAATTATAACCAGAAGAGATGTTCTTGATTACTAGAGAAACAATGTTTTTAATTATAAAATATGCAATAGTAGCATAAAATGTTTAAAGAAATAGGGGAAATGCATGTGAGAAAGTAACACTAACTTCTTAACGTTTTATAACTGTTCCGTTTCATAACCGACCCCAAGTGCTATTACAAGGCAGTTCATTTTTTTTTTTAATGTATTCAACACACATGGAAAGAGAATATCAGCAGTGAAATAAATTCAAATTCAAAATAACCTGCTAAATTCAACAACTGCTTCTTCTGCTTGCTTCTTCTCAGGGTCGTTAGAATTGCAGACTGCCATTATGGGACAGTAAAGACATAGCTCTGTGATTAGATCTTCCTTGATCAAATCCAGACTTTGTCTTACTTACTTTATAGGTGGAGGCAAATTATTTGTCTTTGCCATAGCTTCCTCATCTATAAGATGGAACCATGATTTTAATTTTAATTTTTATCAGTGTTCTGCATGCACACAGTTTAATGGATCACACAGTCATACAAGGCTTGTCAGGGTTAAACAGTTTCCCCTACTTTCCCCTCCCCAGAACACAACAGGGTGGGGGGAGAGGGGAGTTAAAGGGAGTGCGAATTGGCAGTGACTGTCTCAGAAAGAACACAGGGAGCTGACACGTTAATGTGCTGGGAGGCCTGAGCGACTGTAATATTGACATGTGACTGAAGGCTCAGTCTTCATTCTAATGTTATGTAAGTAAAACTTGGTCCTTGTGTGACAACAGGCTCTGAAGAGATGGAGATGGAGACCCAAACTGTTAAAACAGAGGAAGACCAACACCCCAGGACAGACCCATCACACAAGGAGATAGAGAATGAGAAGCCAGAGAGAAGCCGAGATTCCACCATTCACACAGCCCATCAGTTACTTGTGGACACGATTTTCCAGGTCCTAAAACTTGTAACAGACCACCACTTTAATAAGTTGACAATATGGAATTATAAGTTGCTTTTAATTCTTAAAAACTTTATAAGCATCTGGTTGTTTGGGGGCTTTATATCATATCAATCTTTCAAGGAGTACTGTTGGTATGACACACTTTTGAGTGTGTCAGGTAACACACTGAGCAGGTGTGTGAGCAGCTCTCTGAGCAGGTAACACACTTCTAACAGCCAGTCCTAGGGTTGCTGTGGGAGGTCTGTGTCCTTACCTGGCCACAGTGGGGCCCCTGGCCACAGAGGGCCCTGGCCCTCTTCTCAACATTCACCAGCCTTGTGTTGGGAGCCTGCAGGTCAGTTAAGTTTATGTTGGTTAAGCAGTAAGCATCTTTGACTTAGTGTTTCATTTAGGAAGAGCCAATTAACTGAGTTTTCCCAAACTGTTTGACCTGATGGTAGTCTAGATTAATCAAAGAACATTTCTGTTATTGATACCTTCCTGGGTACTTTGGGATTTATTAATGTTCGGAATTTCCTTTATCCATCTTACCCTCAAAAAAGTAGGAAAGAGAGGAATAGTTGTCTGGCATCTTTTGTGCCATTAAATTTGCTCAAGTTTTGCATCTCAGTGGGAGTTCACACTGCAGGGAAGAAGGCAGCCAAGGATAATGAATTAGTGATTCCAACCTGGGTCTCCTCTGTCTGTGACTTTTCCTTCTTAGCCCTTCTTAAAAGATGTCAATGAGCTAAGACAGGAGCTGGAGAGACAGCTGGAAACATGGCAGCCACATGAATCTGGAAACCCAGAAGAAGTAAGTCACTGGTCTTTTTACTAAATCTCTTGACTTTCTAAGATATAGCAAACTTAATAGGTTCTTAACTCCAGTTACCTTGGTAAAAACAACTGAGTATATGGAGAATATAATTTGAAAGCCTGCTTTGCCACTAGATGTGCAGCTTAACCAAAACAAAAACTGATGTTTCATTTTTTAACTTCCATTGCTGACTCTGTAATGGAAATAATAGAGGTGACAGTGGTTGAGATGTGGGACAAAACTCTACATGCTGTGTCACTCTCAGAATAGACCACCAAGGAACACTGCCAGCTGACGTAAAGTGGAAGTGTAGATTAACTGAAAGTTTCCTTTTAGTGAGCTTGCATCCTAAATTTATTGTCTATGTATCAATTAAGTTCAGTTCAGTCACTCAGTTGTGTCCGACTCTTTACGACCCCATGAATTGCAGCACGCCAGACCTCCCTGTCCATCACCAATTATTGGAGTTCACTCATACTTAAGTCCATCGAGTCAGTGATGCCATCCAGCCATCTCACCCTCTGTCATCCCCTTTTTCTCCTGCCCCCAATCCCTCCAAGCATCAGTCTTTTCCAATGAGTCAACTCTTCTCATGAGGTGGCCAAAGTACTGGACTTTCAGCTTTAGCAACATTCCTTCTAAAGAAAACCCAGGGCTGATCTCCTTTAGAATGGACTGGCTGGATCTCCTTGCAGTCCAAGGGACTCTCAAAAAGTCTTCTCCAACACCACAGTTCAAAAGCATCAATTCTTCGGCACTCAGCTTTCTTCACAGTCCAACTCTCATATCCATACATGACCACTGGAAAAACCATAGCCTTGACTAGACGGACCTTTGTTGGCAAAGTAATGTCTCTGCTTTTGAATATGCTATCTAGGTTGGTCATAACTTTCCTTCCAAGGAGTAAGCATCTTTTAATTTCATGGCTGCAGTCACCTTCTGCAGTGATTTTTGAGCCCCCAAAAATAAAGTCTGACACTGTTTCCACTGTTTGCCCATCTATTCGCCAGGAAGTGATGGGACCGGATGCCATGATCTTCGTTTTCTGAGTGTTGAGCTTTAAGCCAACGTTTTCACTCTCCTCTTTCACTTTCATCTATATATGTATACACAAATATATCTATTAGCATCATTCTCATCACATGTATGTAATGATTGCTGTGTCATAATTGCCCCCCAAAAATGGAGCTTTGCACCCAGGAAGTGACCACACTGTTAAGCGTGTTACTTGAGAGATTTACCCTTGTCACTTTGCTTTTGAAACAAGACCCCGAGAGCCCATGATATAAGTGGCTGGATCTCCTGACACCGAAGTGAACCGTCACAACTCCCTTTCCATGTGAAGGGCACACATTGCATACCCCTCATAGGAGATGGGAATAAAGCACTGATCTGGTCATGAATCTTTTACTGCCTCGTTGAAATGTCATTCTTTCTCATTGGAACTGTGATTAGTGGCTTTGGTGGAAGAGGAGACATTTTAAACCAAGTGAATCAGCTTGCCAAGAGAAGCAAGTTGTTTTCTTCTGCTTTGCCTCAAGCCCTCGTCTTGCTGTAATGACCTTGCCTGGCTCTGACATTCTAAAGGCACCTTGCATACTGTTGTCACAGGAGAAGGCCGCAGCGGAGATGTGGCAGAGTTACCTGGTCTTAACTGCGCCTCTTTCACAACAGCTGTGTGAACAGCTTCGTCTCATACTGGAGCCAACCCAGGCCGCCAAGCTGAAGTAAGTCTTCTGCACTGGAGGCGCTCGTGATGCCCTGAGGAGGCGCCAGCGTCGCCTCTCCTGCTGAGCCGAGCACCGACCAGCTGTGGTGCTGGCGTCTAGGTGGCCATTCCTGCTGCACACGCACCAGTCTGGCGTCCTTACCGTGTTGCCATGTTGTTGTAGAAGCTTCTGTGACTAGTTAATACCGGATGAGGAGACTGGCTGACTCTTGGGGGTGTGTGCTGCTCACCCTCTACATGTTGGGTCACTCACTTGCTGCACGCATCACTCACCTAGATCTTTCCTAAGTGAAAGTGAAGTTGCTCAGTCATGCATAGACTGTAGCCTGCCAGCCTCCTCTGTCCATGGGATTTCCTAGGCAGTACTACTTACTGGAGTGGATTGCCATTTCCTTCTGCAGGGGATCTTCCCAACCCAGTGCTCGAACCCAGGTCTCCTGCATTGTAGTAGACAGACACTTTACCGTCTGAGCCACCAGGGAAGTCCAAACGGGTATCCAAAATCAGAGTTTTAGAGCAGAAAAGAGAATCCAACACTTACCAGTCAATGCAAACATTTTTTTTCCTTTTTAAAGTGTTTTACATTTTCTAAAAGGACCTAATCATTATTGCCACATACATATCTGTTTGCTGCTGATCAAGAAGATCCCGGCAGTCTCAGTCAACAGTAATACTTCATTGTGCCAGGGTACTGGTTATTTGGTGTAACTGGCTGTCGGGTACTGTTTCTGTGCTTTTAGCTCTAATCTTTGTTCTGTTTGGTTAAATTTAATAGAGGGGACTATCGAACTGGGAAGCGACTGAACATGCGGAAGGTCATTCCATACATTGCCAGCCAGTTTCGGAAAGACAAGATTTGGCTTCAAGAACCAAGCCTAGTAAACGGCAGTATCAAATCTGTCTGGCTATCGATGACTCTTCCAGCATGGTGGACAACCACACCAAGCAGGTAAGGAGTAGCAGTGCAGTGATGGTTTGGTGGGCCACCTGAATGTATTTGTATTGAATGTGGTCAGGACAGAAAGCACTTTGGAATACCAGTTAGTTCTGAGAATGTGATACCATATTTGAGAACACCTAAACATTAAAGAGTTCGAAAGCAATTTCAGGATGTCCCAAAGACTGTGGTCTCTTAGACTGTAGATCTATTAGATTGCTGTATTTCTTAGCCTGGCTGTGCAGCTGTCTAGCTGCAGGGTAAGTCAGTCTGACAATGTTTATTTTCCACAAAACATGATGCACTGTACTCTTTTAGACCATGCACAATTTAGTATCTGAATGTTTCCGATTTTTTTTAAGAAAAAGTCTTCAGTATGCATTTCTTTAAGTCTGTGTAGAGTTAGTGTTCTGTCAGTATTAACAGGGCTTAGGAGCCTGGGTAGAGTTCCTTACAACCCCGCCCACCGTCATGGACATGGAGAGTGGTCGGGGGTTCCGCAGTGATAGCCAGCACAAGCCAGTGAGTAACCTAAAGTCTGTACATACACTTTGCTGGGGGAAAAAAGCATACCATCTAAACCTGGGTTCAAGTCTCAACTCCCCACTTAGTACATGACTTTGGGCAGGTAATTTTACTTCTTAAAAAAGGATTATAACAATACTTAAACTCATAGTTGTTATGAAGACTGAATGAAACAACATATATAGAGCACTCGGTTCAGTGCCAGGTACTTGATACATGTTCAGTAGGTGTTAGTTGCTATAAATATCATCTTCTTTTCAGTTTAATTTAAATTCTGAAACTATACTGTCATTTATGCATAGATTAGAATAAATAGGCTAATAAAATCTTTTATCCATGAGGGATTATATAGTCAAAAAGCAGGGGGAAACCATAGTTTGGACCAAGTTTCTGGGGATCGCTTTTATTGGGTAATGCTAAAGCAGACCTTCCTACTACTATAACGGATACTGGGTTTTGGTGCCTGTGGCATTACCCAGGGCCTAAGACTACCAAGGCCTCTGAGTTGGTGAAGAGCCATATTGATGGTGTTCCCCTGTGTGCCATACCAAAAAAATAGCATTTCCTGTGGGACTTGTGGTATAAAGAGTTGAAAGGCACTGGTGTCAAGCATACCCTGATGCCTTCAACTCTCCGTTTTCTGTTTTACAGCTTGCCTTTGAGTCTTTGGCCGTGATTGGAAATGCTCTAACCCTTCTGGAAGTCGGTCAGATTGCGGTATGCAGGTAAAGGTGCCTGTTAATCCCTTTGGGAAACCCAACCTTTTTGATGTGACAAAAAGTGACTCCCATTGTTTGGTTTTTCTCCTCCAAGTTTTGGAGAGTCTGTAAAGCTATTACATCCATTCCATGAACAGTTCAGTGACTACTCAGGGTCCCAGATTCTGCGGCTCTGCAAATTCCAGCAAAAGAAAACCAAGATTGCTCAGGTAAGTTGATGACATCACATGTCTTCTGAAGTTATTTTCTGGTATGAAAGTGGAAGTCGCTTAGCTGTGTCGAACTCTTTGCAACCCCATGGGCTATACAGTCCATGGAATTCTCTGGAGTGGGTAGTCTTTCTCCAGGGGATCTTCCCAACCCAGGGCTCGAACCTAGGTCTCCCGCATTGCTGGCAGTTTCTTTACCAGCTGAGCTACAAGGGAAGCCTCTCTTTTTCTGGTATAGTAAAGACATAATTTTTAGGACTCCCTCCTCCCGAATATGGTAAAATTTATGATAGAGAATAGTCCTAAACCTCAAGATTGTGTACCACTGGAACAGAATCTCCTTTGGCATCCATTAGTAAATACAATGTGACCTCTTTTTCTGTTACTCAAAAGTCGTTTCACTTTGCATCATTGATTTTTTTGGCTCCCTACTTTTTTTTAGCAGTTTGGAGCATTTTAGGAAAATGAACCACCTCCCAGTATGCTTATCAAGTGGGTCAAGGCCAATTTCTCTCCACCATTTAGCCTAGAGAAGTGATATGAAATAAAGCTAGTGACTTGCTCAGGGTGGCAAGAGTTCAGAACAGTATGGGATAGTAATTCTCTCCTGATTCCTATCTTAATTTAACTTACTTCCTTATGGACATGTTGTGAGGGGGTTTTTTGCCCTTTTTGCTCAGTTATTTTCCTTTCTTGAAAGACAGCTCTTTGGTTCATTTGGGGAGTTATTGACTTCCTGTCCCCCAGAGTTAAGTGTTTTTTTTCCCCCACTTTGGGGTTTCTCGTAGAACACTAATGGGGTATATGCCAGGGGTACAGGTCTAGGCTTGAAATGCCAGCACCCAAGGTAAATGCCAAGTGCAAGCCTTGTCAGTCCTTTGCGGGTGACTGGAAGGGACAGTTTGGTTCCTATAGATTTGAGATGATCACATAAGTGCCAGATGTAATTTCAGTCTCTGTGACAATGGAAAGAATTAAATAGATTTCTAATTGTCTATTTTTGGTTTTGGTTTAGTTTCTAAAGTCTGTAGCCAACATGTTTGCAGCCGCTCAGAAACTCTCACAAAACGTCAGTCCAGGTAAGCTGTGTTCTTTGGTCTTTGTTAACAAAACACTTTTCTGCTCCAGTATTATTTGCAAATTGCTTGTCTCACTCACTTCAGTGTACCCATCACCGTACTTCCAAGTGTATGCTCTATAGGAAAAGACATGAAGAGGGGATGATGGGAGGTATTAAACATTCATGCAATTTTTTATTTGGTAGATTTGAGCTCACTTGTGAAAGGAAGGAGCACGGTGTGTGGAATTAAATGTAAAGAGTATTCTGTAATATTTTAGTAACAAAGGAAAGCAGAAGACGGTGTAATTTAGAAACCAGGTAATCCATCCGTGATTGACTGGGGCTTTTGTAGCACACCAGTTCTAACCCTGCCCAAATCCTCCATTCTGATTGTACCTGTTGAAGCAGGTCATTCACGCCTCTCAACACTTGTAATTTTCACTGAAAATATAATGTGCTAAAATTTTTTAAACATTTTTATTCACTCTTCATTTTAGTGGTCTAGTCTATTTAAGTTTTGTTTAAATGAGTCAGTTTCAAGGAAAAAAAAAAAACATAGAATTTAGGTACAGGAAATTGACAGAAATCTGAAAGATACAGTTCCACGTTTCTGCTTTGGGTACTTTTTTCTAATGGTCTGCTCAGAACTGCTCTTTTTATACTTCATATCCGTAAACATGTGTTTTCATTCTCACATGTTGTTCTACAAAAAAGTTAGTCTAAATGTGACATATCCCCAAAGCACTATTGGGAAACTGTTTTATTGACAGAAGTGTTTGCACAGCTTTGTCTCTGCCTCACACATTCAAATAATAGGTCTAACTGGAGACCCTCTTTGTGTCAGAATTCATCAGCTTCAGGCCGTTTTGTCTTACTAGTTCAGAGAAAGCCTTAATTTGTCTTACCGTGGTTCTCAAGTTGTTTGAGTTTTCCCCTCCTGCCATGTGTTCCTCTCCAGAAATCGCCCAGCTCCTCCTGGTGGTCTCTGATGGGCGCGGCCTTTTCCTCGAAGGCAAAGACAGAGTCCTAGCCGCAGTTCAGGCCGCCCGGAACGCTAACATCTTTGTTATTTTTGTTGTGTTGGATAATCCCAGTTCGCGGGTGAGTGACTACTAACAGCCACTTTTCTGGAGATAAAGTGAGAATTCCCTCCAAACTATTCTATCTGAAAAATGGCCTGCATCTCACCATCATACCGAGAACTCCTCTAACACTCGTGGCATCCTCAAGGGCGCTGTTTGAGGCATCTTACAGTTATGTTCTTATATAATTGTGCAATGACCCTGTGATGTAGGCGTGGTTATTCCCACTCTACAACAAAGGACAAACGCAGAGAGGTAGGTAACGACTCGGAAGCAGTGCATACTAGAGACCATCCTCTGGACCACTCGCTGTGATGACTGGTACTCTGGTGGGTCGTCTCCCTCTGCACAGCGTCACCACAGGCACTGCAGCCTTTGTGACGGGCCTTGTCCGCTGGAAACAAAGCCAGCCCTTCCTAGGTACTTTTATCTCAGCAGTGCCCTCCTCAGAGGAGCAAGCATTGGTGGCTACATGAAAGGTATCCACAGGCAGTTCTGTTCCAGGGGAAGTCCCATCTCTCCAGGTCACATTAAGGCCTAAATAGCAAGTTGAAGACTTAACATGAATTATTCCAAGTATAGAATAGGAAACACTATCATAGGGCAGTCAGGTTTGCTCATCTACCCCCTTTCCCTCTCTTTTGGTGTCCATTCTCCTGGAAGGGATGAGATCTGCCTCTTCCTTAATAAGAGCTACTTTTATATGCAGGAACCTATTGTCTGTAAAAGCGATCATAAAAGAGCTGATTTAATTTTTCTCTTCAAAATGTCTTCTGTTGCCAGGATTCTATCTTGGACATTAAGGTACCGATATTTAAAGGGCCTGGAGAAATGCCTGAAATCCGGTCGTACATGGAAGAGTTCCCATTCCCGTTTTACATAATTCTCCGCGACGTGAACGCACTTCCCGAGACACTCAGCGATGCTCTCAGGCAGTGGTTTGAGCTGGTGACGGCCTCTGACCACCCATAGAGCAGGAGGAACACAGTCCCAAGTGAGACTTTCAGCTGCTCTCAGAATGTCACCCCTGCTTGCCAGGGGCTCCATTCTGGAGAACTGTTGCTGAACTCCTAGCTTAAAAATGGTATTTTATCTTAGACCTGATTTATAAACATTCACCCAATAGCTACAAAAAATTATCGCAACATAAGTTTCTATTTCAGGGCCTAAAGAAAACTCTTGCTCTCTGCTGTGCCTGGGCTCCGGTTCTTATAACAGACCTGGGGCAGTGAAGGGACAGCAGCAGGAGCCTCATCCCTGAGGCAGCCCTGGCCCAAGAGGAGGCTGCAGCCCACCCTTGGGCCCAGCTGCCTGCTTCCCCTCACAGGGACCCTGGACACCACCTTGAGGAGATGCTGCCGGGAACATGGGACTGTGCCAGAGCTCTGGACAAAGGACTAAATAAAGGGAGTATCCCCTGTGACCCTGCCCTATGGCTTAGCCTTGCTAAGTCCTCAGTGTGTACCCAAAAGCCATCAAATGGCTAAGACAGCTCCAGTTTATTTTTAGAGAGTCAGTGTATTTTCTTACCATACTTCTTGTGAAGGGAACGACCTTCTCTCCAAGGGAGGACCCTCATGCTGTGTGTGTTCTCATAAAGCAACCAGACATTATGGGAGCCCAATCCTCAGAGAATGACCCTTGGGTCGTGTATGAAGGAAGGGGCTTTTCCCTGTGCTCCTTCACCTTTGCTGCTTCGGGAGACTATGCAATGATGGAAAGCTGTTTTCCCTTTGTTTATTCCATTCTCTCAATGCCACAGTTCCTGTTGTTGTAGTAATTTATTTCTTTAGTTCATTTTTTTCTTAACAGTTAAGAGGAAGAATCATTCCTCACACTGCTTTCAAGCTGAACTGAGCCAGGCTCATCCTGGAAAAGAAGTGCTGTGTCAGAAGAACTGAGCAGCCAAACCTCTTTTCCCAGTCAGAACTCCACCAGCGGTTTTTCAGCAGTTTTTTTATTTACTTGGCCAAAAGCAGTGCTTGAATACTTGAAATTGTGCTGTGTTCTCTTTAAGTCCTGCCTGTCCAAATGTCCTTTTGTAGACAACATGCCAGGGTGTAATCGTCCATCTCCATGTGTGTTACAATTTCATTGGGAAGTGTGCCACCCTTCTGAGGTGGTCCTGAAAGACACAGATTGCTTGTTGTTGTTTAACCAAGTGTCCTAAAGCATGTACCTGAGGTTATATCATTTTTTTAATTCTAAAAAGCTATGCAGCTTGTATTCTGAAATGTATTAAAAGTATACAACAGTTGATGTCACTTATGACCATTCTTAATGGAATATGACAAGAGTGTAAAAGGTGTGCGAGGGGTCTTGACTGCTGGACCAGGCAGCTGTCACTAGTTTATGCTGTGTATCATGAGCCTGCAGCCTCAGTGGCTTACCTCAAAAGCCCCAGGGTCTGTTTACTGGGTTCATGTCTGTGGGGAGTGAGCCTCAGCATGCCGGCCTCAGGGCAGAAGAAGAAGGGCAGGACGGTGGACGCACACAATGGCTTGTAACGGTACTACTCCAAGATGAGTTCTGAGTGGAAGAGATGTATTGCTAGCCAAAAGCCTCTGTGGAGCAGGAAGTTTAATCTTCCTGCAGGGAGGTAAGAACACAGTTCTTAATGCGTGACACAGTTCATCATATATCCCTTTAATTGACAGGACCAGCTAAGCTGGAGCATCCCAGTTGGTATACCAACATGAGTAATTCCCTTGGCCCTAGGATAGCTAACAAGGTGGCACAGAAGAATCTGAGTAAGCAGGTTACTGAGGAGGGCCTTTTTCAGTTTGTGCTGTGATGGGAAAAAGTTAGGAAGCACAGGAGCAGACACAGGAACTGAGGGGGCTGACTAGGAAGTGTGATATGCCTGAGTCACCGAGCAGCAGTTACTGTGGATGCCTGCTCGCTCAGTCTCTCACGTGGAACTCAGCCTTCCCATCGGCCTCACTGTCCTCTCCCAGCTCCATCCAAACCCCAATCTTGTCAGGTCTCACTTCTAGACATTTATCTTATTCTACTCCTTCCCTTTTGCTTTCCTCTGTACTGTACTGCAGCTGGATCTCTTTTCAAATGTAGCTCAAACTACTAATCACTGTGCCAGCTTCACTCCATCATACAGCATCCTTGGAGATCTTCCTGAATTCCTGTGAAGAAGGTACTATTTGTTGTTTCTTGGCCTAACTCCCTTGTCTTCTCTCCCAGCATCCCCACCACACTATCTGATCTGCTCACAGCAAACCACAGGAACCCTAGACTCTGCCAGTGTTCCATGTGTTCTTTGTGTGGAATTCTCTTACCCACTTTGCCTTTCTGATGAACACTTAGCTCAGACAAGCCCTGGATGAAGAACGTGCTTCCGTGGTAGGAGTCTTGACAGCATCTATAACACTACCTTAGACTTATGTCTTTCTACCCTAAGAGTGATTCTGAGAACAGAAGGCATATGACTCAAGACAGCATTACCAGTGTCTGGCATAAGGGGATGTTTCTGGATGAAAAGAAGAAATAGTAGAAAAATGTCTGTTCTCACGTTACTTTATAGATTAACATTCTAAGATGATTTAAAGGAAAATGACACAACATTTGTAAAGGTCATAGACAAATAGATACTTACAAGATACTACAAGATAGTATTACTGCTTAAGGAAAACACGATAAAAACCTGGATGAAATAGCTCTAAGGGTTATTCAGACCCTAAAAGAATTTACCAAGACCATCACAAAGCCCAGGAAGATAAATGAATGGTTAATACATGGTGGTGAAACTATAGTTTACAACTGGAAAAGAACTTATATCCCCAGTATACTATAAAACAAAATTCTAGGAATAAATATTTTAAACATGAATAATGAAAAATTTTTTAAGAATTAAAGGGAGAAGATGAATCAATAGAAAATACAGTGTATAGAGACTTCAGTTCAGTCGCTCAGTTGTGCCCGACTCTGCGACCCCATGAATCACAGCACGCCAAGCCTCCCTGTCCATCACCAACTCCTGGAGTTCACTCAGACTCGTGTTCATCGAGTCCGTGATGCCATCCAGCCATCTCATCCTATGTCATCCCTTTCTCCTCCTGCCCCTAATCCCTCCCAGCATCAAAGTCTTTTCACATGAGTCAACTCTTCCCATGAGGTGGCCAAAGTACTGGAGTTTCAGCTTTAGCATCATTCCTTCCAAAGAAATCCCAGGGCTGATCTCCTTCAGAATGGACTGGTTGGATCTCCTTGCAGTCCAAGGGACTCTCAAGAGTCTTCTCCAACACCACAGTTCAAAAGCATCAATTCTTTAGCACTCAGCCTTCTTCACAGTCCAACTCACATCCATACATGACTACTGGAAAAACCATAGCCTTGACTAGACAGACATTAGTCGGCAAAGTAATGTCTCTGCTTTTGAATATGCTACCTAGGTTGGTCATAACTTTTCTTCCAAGGAGTAAGCATCTTTTAATGTCATGGCTGCAGTCACCATCTGCAGTGATTTTGGAGCCCAAAAGTCTGACAGTTTCCCCATCTATTTCCCATGGAGTGATGGGACCAGCTGCCATGATCTTCGTTTTCTGAGTGTTGAGCTTTAAGCCAACTTTTTCACTCTCCACTTTCACTTTCATCAAGAGGCTTTTAGTTCCTCTTCACTTTCTGCCATAAGGGTGGTGTCATCTGCATATCTGAGGTTATTGATATTTTTCCCGGCAATCTTGACTCCAGCTTGTGCTTCTTCCAGTCCAGCATTTCTCATGATGTACTCTGCATATAAGTTAAATAAGCAGGGTGACAATATACAGCCTTGATGTACTCCTTTTCCTATTTGGAACCAGTCTGTTCCATGTCCAGTTCTATCTGTTGCTTCCTGACCTGCATACAGATTTCTCAAGAGGCAGGTCAGGTGGTCTGGTATTCCCATCTCTTGAAGAATTTTCCACAGTTGATTGTGATCCGCACAGTCGAAGGCTTTGGCATAGTCAAGAAAGCAGAAATAGATGTTTTTCTGGAACTCTCTTGCTTTTTCCATGATCCAGCAGATGTTGGCAATTTGACCTCTGGTTCCTCTGCCTTTTCTAAAACCAGCTTGAACATCAGGAAGTTCACGGTTCACGTATTGCTGAAGCCTGGCTTAGAGGATTTTGAGCATTACTTTACTAGCCTGTGAGATGAGTGCAACTGTGTGGTCGTTTGAGCATTCTTTGGCATTACCTTTCTTTGGGATTGGAATGAAAACTGACCTTTTCCAGTCCTGTGGCCACTGCTGAGTTTTCCAAATTTGCTGGCATATTGAGTGCAGCACTTTCACAGCATCATCTTTCAGGATTTGAAATAGCTCTACTGGAATTCCATCACCTCCACTAGCTTTGTTCGTAGTGATGCTTTCTAAGGTCCACTTGACTTCACATTCCAAAATGTCTGGCTCTAGATGAGTGATCATACCATCATGATTATCCAGGTCGTGAAGATCCTTTTTGTACAGTTCTTCTGTGTATTCTTGCCATCTCTTCTTAATATCTTCTGCTTCTGTTAGGTCCATACCATTTCTGTCCTTTATTGAGACCATCTTTGCATGAAATGTTCCCTTGTTATCTCTAATTTTCTTGAAGAGATCTCTAGTCTTTTCCAGTCTGTTGTTTTCCTCTATTTCTTTGCATTGATGACTGAAGAAGGCTTTCTTATCTCTCTTGCTATTCTTTGGAACTCTGCACTCAGATGCTTATATCTTTCCTTTTCTCCTTGTCTTTTCGCTTCTCTTCTTTTCACAGCTATTTGTAAGGCTTCCCAAGATAGCCATTTGGCTTTTTTTGCATTTCTTTTCCATGGAGATGGTCTTGATCCCTGTCTCCTGTACAATGTCACAAACCTCATTCTATAGTTCATCAGGCACTCTATCTATCAGATCTAGGCCCTTAAATCTATTTCTCACTTCCACTGTATAATCATAAGGGATTTGATTTAGGTCATACCTGAATGATATAGCGGTTTTCCCTGCTTTCTTCAATATAAGTCTGAATTTGGTAATAAAGAGTTCATGGTCTGAGCCACAGTCAGCTCCTGGTCTTGTTTTTGTTGACTGTATAGAGCTTCTCCATCTTTGGCTGCATAGAATATAATCAATCTGATTTTGGTGTTGACCATCTGGTGATGTCCATGGGTAGAGTCTTCTCTTGTGTTGCTGGAAGACTTAAAGCTATATTAAAAAAGGATAAATTTTTTAAATATGGCAAAAAAGCAATTCACAAAATAAGTGTAACTGATAGTGACAAGGGGTATTTTACTAATAGTTAAAAGTAAAAAAAAAAATTGCTAATTAGACAAGTTTTCAGACTTTGCCTGCATGCAGGAGACTTGGGTTTGATCCCTGGGTCAAGAAGATTCCCCTGGAGCAAATGGAAACCCACCCCAGTATTCTTGCTGGGGAAATGACATGGATGGAGGATCCTGGTGGCCTACAGCCCATGGGATTGAAAAAGGGTGGGTTATGGCATCAACATTATTCACATAATGCCTGGTAATAGCCACTAGGGTGCTTACACGTGATAGGTTCTGTTCTCAGTGCACTACACACACACCCACCCACCCCTAGGGTTAGGTGCTTACACATGCACTACACACCCACACCCACACACACACACACACACACACACAGACACCCACCCCCCCCACACACACACCCACACCACTCACCCCCCCTCCGGGTTAGGATTCCAAGCAAGCAAATCAAGTGGAGATGCTCAGGGGACAATCCGGTAACTACTGAACATTTAAGGCCGTATTTTAATTCCGAAGTAGGAGGATTCACTAACCTCTTACAGTTAATACACGCCAAAAGCCTACGGAGTGTACTGAGGGGAGAATAAAAACAAGTATAGGGAAATAAGGACTTCCCTGGTGGCTCAGACGGTAAAGCGTCTGCCTACAGTGCAGGAGACCTGGGTTCGAGCCCTGGGTCAGGAAGATCCTGTAGCGAAGGAAATGGCAACCCATTTTAGTACTCTTGCCTGGAAAATCCCATGGGTGGAGGAGCGTAGTAGGCTACAGTCCATGGGGTTGCAAAGATTCGGATATGACTGAGCAACTTCACTTCATAGGGAAATAAAAGCTTAAGGTGTAGGGATATTCGTTTCTTCATTTGAACATAGTGATACAAAGTTTTCAAAACTGCAATGGGACAACCACCTAAAACCTTTTAACTAGTGATGATCATGAAGACTACGGCGCCAGGAAAAAGAGCAGGACAAAAAGAGCAGAGCAGAACACAAACTGAGAAATTAACATTTACAATTTTAGTAATTTTAGCTATATACACTAAATCTCAAAAGGAATACACTTCTCCCTTCACCATCAAAACCCTTAAGTTCCATTTAATAGAACAAACACGTGTTGAGAACTGTGCTAAATGCCTCTCCACTATTTCATTCTCAAAACAATCCAGTACGCAGGAACTCTTATCCCATCCCATTTCTCTGGTAAGGAAATAGACTAAGACAAAGCGAAACTGCCTCGGGCTTTAGTTCTGGCCAATAGACTGCCAGGTTCTATAGGGGGCGCACATGCTGTAGGCCGTCTCCCAGGAAACCGAGTTCGCCCCGCCCCATCACAACCCCCCCCACTTCCGCTCCTGCGCACCGGGGCTTTAGCGAGCCGTGCTGTCAGGACGACATGGCCACTTCCCGCTTGCCCCCAGCGACACTAACGCTCAAGCAGGTACCAGCTGTTCTCGCGGGCCTCTTAGGGCAGCTTTTCCGGGTCTGAGCTCGATTCTCTACCGCTTCCACCCATCCTATAGAGCGGGACTGAGGGACGACTGTGCAGGAAGCCCGTATGCGCGCCGCACTCTGATTGGCTCGGGTGGGGGGCGGGGCTTCCCGCCTAGGGAGGACGGAAGGCGCTGCGGGGCGGGGCTGCTCTCCGGTCGCGGAGGCGAGAGGCTGGCTAACGTCTGGATATCTAGCCTTGGTACTTCATTGCCCGGTGACACACTATAAAGACTCCTCTGTCGCTTGTACTCTTTAAGGGTTCATGTATTTGACAAATGAGTAAACAATCCAAGCAAATTTCTTGCCGTTTTCTTAGGGGGAAAATGGTTTTCTTTCCTCTTTTCAAAATTGAGGACCAAAGAGAAAAGAACCCACTGAACTGACGATTGTGCAGCTGTAATTGCTATTTCTCCTCTCCTGTACAGTTCATGAGAAGGCAACAAGTTCTCCTCCTCTACAGAAGGATTTTGAAGGCAATTCGGCAAGTTCCAAATGATTCTGATCGCAAATACCTGAAGGACTGGGCAAGAGAAGAATTCAAAAGAAACAAAAGTGCCACGGAAGAGGTGAGACCAAGATCACTAGTGAGGGAAGACCCTGGCCCTTTTGTACTGATTAGTGAGGTGGTTTTTTTTTTTTTAAGTTTATACAATATCTTGGAATATCTACTGAAATACCGCCAGGCTCCTATGTCCACGGGATTCTCCAGGCAAGAAAACTGGAGTAGGTTGACATGCCCTCCCTCCTCCAAGGGAATCTTCCCAACCTAGGGGTCAAACCCACATCTCTTAGGTCTCCTGCATTGGCAGGTGGGTTCTTTACCTCTAGTGCTACCTGGGATGCTTGATTAGTGAGCTTTTTAAAAAATTTAGTAGCTATCTTGGAATATAGCTTGAAATGATATATCTTGATCATTGCTCTCAGTGTCACTGATTTTTCACTTAACTGGTATTTTAAATTTTACAGTGTTTGTTCTATCTACACTCTACAGTGGCATCACCCAACTTTTCTGTTAAACCAAATACCTGCATGCACACACAAAAAGGTGATAAATATTACAGCATGGTGGCTTGAGAAGTATGTTTGGGACATATGAAAGCATGTCAGACAATTGTACACCCCTGATTGTTACTTCTGGGCTTTGCTAAAGTACAGCAGTTCCAGTTCTCAGTGTTAATTCTTAATTTTAACAGATGAAATAGAGCTGTACCTTGTTCTACCAATTAAAACTGACCAGATTTCACTTTCTTCTACAGGGTACAATCCGGATGATGATTACTCAAGGCAACATGCAGCTCAGAGAGTTAGAAAAAACACTTGCTTTAGCCAGATCTTAACTACAGCATTGTTCTGAAAGGTTTTCAAAGTCTCCCTGTGTTTAGTTGAGCTTAGGCTCAATCATGGGCAGCCCAAAGCCAAGTGAAACTGTTTATATGTAGAACCCTTGAGCAAAATATCAGAACATGGAGCATAGCATATCAGAGAGAGAGCCAAGAAAAGTGCATCAGAGTAATCCTCTTAGCACAGAAAAACACACCCGCTATTTTGGAAATGTTTTTAGATGTGTCAGCAGTATTTTGTAAGAAGCAAAAATCAGTACAACGGATAGTCAGCACATAAAAAGATGTTCAACACCATTAATCAATCATCAGGGAAATGCAAATCAAAACCACCAAGAGACGCTATTCACATCTACTAGGATGGCTGTAATTAAAAAGGGAGGTAACTGCAAATGTTTGTGAAGACGGAGAAACTGGAACCCTTATACATGGCTGATGGGACTATAAAATTGTGCAGCCACTTTGGAAACAGACTGTCCAGTTGCCCAAAGGGTAAAACAGCATTATTCTTAAGAGCCACAAAGTGGACAATCCAAATGCCTATCAACTGATAAGAACTAAGTAAAATGTGGTATACCCATACAATCAAACATTATTTAGCAAACGAAAAGGAATGAAGTACTGCTACATGCTACACCTGAATGAATCTTGAAAACATTATTAAGAGGCCAGTCACAAAAAATTACATATTGTCTGATTCCATTTATATGAATGCACAACTCAGTATACTAAAATCTATTGAACTGTACATTTTACATGTATGCAAATTATTTCTCAATAAAGCCATTCTGCACCCCCACCCCCTATTTTTTGTGTGTAAGTTAGTAAAGCTGTTTTTTAAAACTCTTGAGTTGTAGGGCTGGAAGTGTGCTGACCTCAGAGACAGTCTGGAGCTTCCTTGGAAAGTCCGTGTTATCCCTCAGGGTTTGTTGAGGCATGTCGTTCAGATGTATCATATCTGATACCCAGAGGACTCTCTGAAGAGATCACCACAGGGAATCTAGAACTTTGTTGGAAAGAGGAGAAAGAGAAACTTAATGAACCTTCCTTCCAAAAAGAGGCAGTTTCTGGACGAAACAAATACAGTTACCTTAACAACCATGTGGAAAGTAAAATAAATCATTAAGGAAGCTCCTCAGTGCATTAGATTCTGCCTTGGTAACAGGAAGAAACAGTCTGAAGAATACACTGGATATAAAGTTGACTTCAGGACCCTTGAAAGAGACCAAATGTTAATTCAGTGAAAGTGAAAGCTCACCAAAGAGGCTGGGGTTGGCAGTTCATCTACAGAACAGATCTAAAAAGTTAATCCAAGGATTTGAGCACCACCTGAAAGATGAACTTTTGAAGGATGATAAAGCTGTGTAAACCTGTGGTGGTGTATCAGTAACCTGCATCCCAAGGCCCACCTTTGCCTCCCACAGCTTCAGAGGCCACAAGACAAAATAATTCTGAATTCTCTTCCACAGGGGAATGTGGACATTTTCAATGCTTGCATGAGCCAGTTTTTATCTAGATATACTTTAGCCATTTGATGAACAAAAGGAAAAGCACTTGTGAACAGTTTCTGAACAAAGAACAAACTTAAGAGATATTTACCTTTCTCTGTGTGGCATGATTAACATACATACGAAAATACAGGCTGTCTCTAGTTAATCTAAAATCTTGAAGCTAAAAAACCATCCTTTATGAAGTGTGGCAGTCAGTGACTGATGTTCATCCTAGCAGTGGTGTAAAGAGCATTTGTGGTTTGTATTTGCAAGAATCAAAATACTAGACTCCCCAAGAAAACCTAACTTGGTTTTAAGTGGATAAAACACACAAAAAGTTGAATTTGCATCTTTCCAAAGCTAAGATCATTCTCAGGGATAAACTTTTCCCTTCATCTCTAATGAACAGTTTGATTTTATGTGTTCATTTACAGCTTTATCTCCTCTGAATGATAAGTCTGTTGTTTAGCCTAAAGGATTTAATTTAGCAATTTCTTCTCACACATCGAACCTAGGTCATGAACTAAGAAACTGGCCAAAAGAGGATCGCTGGTGAAACATTTAATTAATCATCTTGATCACTATTTTGGATTAGCCAAATGAACTTTCTGGGTGTTCCCTGTAAACTAGTTGTTCAGTCACTAAGTCATGTCCGACTCTTTCAGCTCCGTGGACTGCATCACGTCAGGCTCCTCTGTCCACTGTTTCCTGGAGTTTGCTCAAGTAACTGCCCATTGAGTCAGCAATACTATACTATTGTTTGAATGTTTTGTTCCCAAAGTTTAAGGTCTGAACGTTCCATTTATGTATATCAACTACAATAAGGGCTTCCCTCATAGCTCAGTCGGTAAAGAATCTGCCTACAATGCAGCAGACCTGGGTTCGTTTCCTGGGTTGGAAAGATCCCGTGGAGAAAGAAATGGCAATCCACTCCAGTATTCTTGCCTGGAAAATCCCATAAACAGAGGAGCCTGGTGTGCTACAGTCCATGGGTTTGCAAAAGTCGGACACGACTTAGTGACTACATCACCACCACTACAACTACAATAAATCAGTCTTTTTATATTAGAAGTTTTTTAAACACAAAAGGTTATAGCACATGAAAAGAGGCTATGGCTATTACTTATATTTCTGACTGCTCCTGTGTCATTTCCCCCATTTCAGTGTGCTATCAAAGACTGAACTGCATGGCACAGGCCTTGCTGCAGATGTGTCTGCAGGGACAGATGACTTTTCAGCGTTCGAGGAAGGCAAGACATCCGATTTCCCGGAATTTGTATTACTGCATTCACGCCTCTCCTCCACTCAAGAAGCTGAGCTGCAGAGAGCCAAACTTAAATAACTCAATTATCTTTTATAGAAAAGTAAGGAAAATTCAAGTAAAACAACCAAAAGAAGGCAGCTGACATCTACATTGGAAAAAAAAAAAAGGATTATGTCGAGTAAGGCCCGAACAGGATCAAAGGCAAGCTGTCATTCTGAGCCAAACTGGGAACCACCTCAGGCTGTTTCCTTCCTTGAGAAATACCTTAAGGATTAAATGAAGTTGACTACTTCTGTTTGCTGAGAAAAGTAAATCACTTTTACCCAGTCCATTTTGTTTGTTAAAAATCGTTTTGCTGAACAGTGTCTTGCTTGTGTGTCTCATGGATTTAAGTCAGTGTGTTCACATTCAGTCACATTTGGCTAAGTGGTAGACAAAAAGAATATTTCTCCTTAAATAAAATGACGGCTGAAAAAATATTCTTCATAAACTTCTCATTGGCAAAACATATTCTAAAAGGCCATTAGGTCTCTTTTTAAAACTGATTTGTCCTTTAAGTCTTAGTTAATTGATTGGCTTTTATATCATAGGAAATACATTTAGCTTTTAGAAACAGTTAGTAAAAAAATACATTATCAGCCTGCATACAATGAGGTTTTGTCCCCTTCTCATTTGTTCAGTATTTTCCAAAAGGTCAACAGTTTAAAGAAAGTATTTTGTTTAAGCTCGCACTGAAAAATCTTCATGTTACAGCAGGCTTAAAAATTTTTTTATGTTTTCATGCAGTACACCTGATCTCTCCTTTAAAAGCAAGTGTATTTAGTCTAAATTACATTCTTTTAAAAACAAGGCGAAGTGCGACTAGGTGAAAGCACTCCGTCAGGAACCATAAAATTTGGTCAACCACACAAATGAAAATGTAGGCTGAACAAAGTATTCTCACTTTCATTCTTTAAATACGGGATATTTTCCATAATGTTGAAAACCATATTTAATGCTTGGAAGAGAGATAAGTTCAAGGTGATAAAAATATTAAATAGAATATAACATACCTCTCAAGCTTCAACTCTTGACTGAAAGAAGGTATAAACATGAAAACACCCCTTCATTTTGGGCTCCCAAAGTCTAAAGTAAAATTAGAATATTCAATTTATCACAGATATTTACTACACTCAATGTAATAATGCACTAACAATAAAAAAATACTGCAATATTGTACATCTTTTCTGTATTTTACATCATTTTTCCCAAGCTATTGAAAATTCCAGCCTCAGTTTGAAACACAACCTACATGACTGGTCGTAAGTTGTTAATAGTTCTGCTTCTTAGGAAAAGCACTATTGTGGCATTTGTTCATTTTAGCCAATAGCACAAGGGAAAAAAGAAAAATACACATAGGAGCCTCAGGTGAATTTTTGACAATGCTAAGGTACAAAAACAGACCAGACACAGTCGTTGAAAACACTCCTGCATTTGTCTTGGGACGCTGTGATCTCTCTGAGTTAGAAGCTGGCTGACCCTGTTCGGTTTCCTGGCCTCCGCTGGTTTTCCCTTCTGTGGGAAATAAGGTCCACATAATCTGCCATACTAGGTGCACCTGGCCTTTCATGCTTCTCCCTAGTCTCTTCCCTGACTCTGGTGGAATTTTCCAGTTCACAGTAAGCTGCTTGCTTCTGATGGACAGGAGTTATATAATCAAAATACCACCAAAGCATTAAAATGGTTTCAGCATTTCTCAACAGGGATACCCCACGAGGTAACAGATCTCTTAATGGGTGAGAATAACTTCTACTTGGAACACAACTTACTGATCGTCTCAGGATTTCAGTGTCAGGCAGCTCTCAATAGACTGATGTATACTGAGGAAGGATTCTGAAGAGGTTTAGTGATACCTCGTTGGGAACAGATTTAGAAAACTCAAGGTACCATGTACCCCTACAATCTTGTGATGCTGCACTGGGAACAAACAGGGAAACGAAGAGAGCAAAGCGCCCCTACAGTTCACAATCTAATGAGAGTCTCTGGGGAGGAGTCGTCTCCCCACCAAGTAGTAGAGGAACAAGACGAGCTCACAGACCTAACGATAAACTTGAAAGAACACCAAATTAATTCCTTGTCTGGGTTTCAGAGCGATGACATATATCTACATTTATTAGGAACGCCTAGATCCATTGACCATATTTAAAAGAACAAACCCCAAACAGTTGAGCTTGAGGGGCAGAACATGCAGAGACTAAACGCATGCTTTGTTTCTCGGGGGGTCAAGAAGCCACATTTTTCTCTTTGGCTCAATGAGCAAAACTTTATTCAAAATTACAGACAACAGTACTTGGTTCCTGTGTTTATAGAAATAGAATTGAAGTTTCTATGCATATACGGAATTTTGAGGAGATGAATATAATGCCAGATTCCAAAGGACAAGAAGCTTGAAAGATAATTCAGTTTCAATATACTGTTACTTTTCAACTTTGTACACCCCACAGAGCAGAGTAAAAATCTAGGGCTCCATGATGCTGGAGAATCTACGTCAATTTATTGAATTATTTACCTTGACATAGTCACTACAAAGCAGTAGGAAGTTTTTGAAGTTCCTCAATGACGGAACTCAATTCAAAATGAAATACTGTCTTTATAAAATGTAGACCAATAAGCTCAAATTCAGGAAGGTGCTCTAAGATAATTTGGCTGGGAATTAGATTATAAAAATTTCAGGTAACTGTTATGGGAATGTTTTTTCCATTAACCCAGTTGAAAATCACTATGATTGATTGCAGTATTTCTATATTTTGGCTGAAAGATACAAACACCATGATCGAATGATCTGATCCTTTCTGAGTTCACTATTAACAAACATTTTCAATGCTATTATGTCAATTAACTCATTATTTAAATACACTCTGACTTTTCAAAACATTTTAAGATATACTGGATCTTGTGACATCATGAAAATCCTTCTCAAAATTTGTTTGATGAGTTTTCCCCTGGTTAAATTGTCAGCATCTTGAGAATTATGAACTGGAGGGAGCGAGGCGAGGCTGTCTGGATCTTGACATTCCTCGGCGTGTCTTCTACAGCTCTTCAGAAAGACACTCTGTCCAGGCACAGCAGCTGTGTTGCTATGAATGCCTGCTTGACTCAAGTTCATAGGGATGAATATTTTTTCTTGCTTTTCATTTACATTATTTTATCAGGAATATTAGGGTTTAGGCTAATACATCCTTTAGTTTCTTAGCATGGCTCTTTAATTTGAGCTTTTGAACTTGGGCTGAGGTTTTGCGTCTATAATGAAACCTGAAACCAAGCACGCTTCCCCTGGTTTCAGTCTAATTGAAGTCTAATTTGAAGTCTTCATAACTTCAGGGGGTAGGAAATGTGTGTCTGGCACATTTTAGAAATTAGTGTTTTGTTTTCTTTTAAAGGCAAGTTCTGCTATGTGCACAATAACCGACACCTTGGACATCGCTCTTCTGCAGCTGCAGGACAGGAAATCCTCAAGGATCCTTTCTCAGGCCATTTGTTTTTTAATTTGTTCAGTCGATCGTGTCTGACTCTTCACAGCTCCGTGGACTGCAGTGCTCCAGGCTCCCCTGTCTTTCACTATGGGCCCTAGTTTTCCTTCTGTACCTTAGTCCTTAGTTTAGCAAGTTCCTCCTCTAAACTTCTAATGTGTTCCTCCAGTGTGGCCTTGTCTTGCTGGGCTTTCTGACTGGCTTGGCTTCGTGCTTCTTCAATCTTCCTTTCATACCACTTTTCCATCTGGGTGGAAACAGCCTCAAAGAAATACTGGGTGAGCTCCAGCGCTTGGGAGGTATCTCGAACGTGAGGGGCGGTCTGCTCACCGCCTGCTGCTGGAGGTGGCGGCTGCCCACCGGCAGTGCTGACTGCTGCCTGCTGGCCTCGGTGCCTCGTCTGCCCACTTTTCCCAGACTTTTGGTCTGGGTGCCTCTGTCAACACAAGGCCCAGCCTGAGGATCGCATCTGGATGCCTCTTTCAAGGGGAGCGAGGCTGTCTGGACCTTGACGTTCCTCAGTCGGGAGCCCGTACAGTCTGAGGAAGACAGCTCCTGCTGCTGGAGTCTGTGGGTGGCCGTGGAGCTGAGGGCCTTTTCCTTGGGCCTGACCACCTGGGGGAACTGTCCGAGGCAGCTACTGGGCCTGCAGTCACCACTGACTGATCCACACCTGGTTTTGGAAGGAAAACAAAAGTCAGAGTGAATCTGTGTTCTTGCAGTCCCTTGGGCTGGGCATTGAGAGTCTCGGGAATCCTGTGAGCCCCCAGCCTCTCCATCACCACCTGCCTGTGCAGCGTCTCCCGTCCTTTCCTTCCGCTTCTCCCTGGATTATGATGTTGGCTTGTCAGCGCTTTCAGGGGTACTGTGTTAGACCCACTCATGGCATCTAAGCCAAACTGTTGCTGGCCTTTCCTTCAGCCTGTCTCAATCTACACGACTTCCCAAGTGGCTGAGTGGTAAAGAATCTGCCTGCCAATGCAGGAGACACCAGTTCGATCTTGGGTCAGGAAGATCTCCTGAAGAAGGAAAAGGCAACCCACTCCAGTATTCTCGTCTGGGAAATCCTGTGGACAGAGGAGCCTGGTAGGCTAGAGTCCATGGGGTCACAAAGAGTCGGACATGACTAAGTGACTAAACAACAGCAACAATCTACATGAGAGGGCTCTGGGTACCACTTCCTGATAGTTAAGGATGATACATCTCACTGGATGTCCTAAAGCAGAGGCCGGCACTTACTGATGAGAGTAAGCACCCCCATTCTCTAATTTCTGGGCCTTTTCCATACCAGAGCCCCAGTTACAAGTTCCTTGACCCAATTTGGAGAGGTGGTCCTAATCCCCCTACCCAGAGCTCTGTGACAATTTCCATAACTAGTCCCAGCAGGAAAAACTTGCCCAGGGTTTTCCCCACACCATTAAGGCACAAAGATACAGAAATGGTCCATGGTAATATGAAATACACAACACATCAAAATCCCCCATGAAGGTCTAATTACTAAGGCTGTGCATGATCATCACTGAGTATAACCACTGAGCTAACATAATGGTGCTCTGCTAAAAGCATCTCTTATCTAGCACCTGGGGCAGCTTCGATACATGATCTGTGGTTTAACGAGGTTATACAGGAGATGTAAAGAGATGTGGGTTCAATATGCGTCAGGAAGATCCCCTGGAGGAAGGCATGGCAACCCACTCCAGTATTCTTGCCTGGAGAATCCCCTGGACAGAGAAGCCTGGCAGGCTACAGTTCACAGGGTCAAAAAGAGTCGAACACGACCAAATCGACTTAGCACCCATGCAGAGCTGGCCAAAGGTGGAAGGCTGATCAAGGACGAGAAAGGGAAAGAGGTGCAAGGGCGAGTGCCTGCCAAACAGACAGGTCCCCTCCTCACCCTAATCTTTGGGTGTCCACTTTCACACTATCAGTATTGCACTGCCATCACTGATCAGCGATTCTTTCATTCCTTCATTCAACAAATCTTTGAATACTTATGTAAGAGTACTTTATTATTAAATAGCAACAGCATGGGCCTGGCCCCTGCAGAGTCCATGCTACAATCTGGTGCTTCATGCAGCCCTATCATACAGGCTGTCAAGAGAACTCGGCCTGGGGGTTTCGTCACCTGTGGATGGAGGGGCTCTCTCTGCATGCTGGTTACCTGTGGAGGACTCGCAAGTGGACGGTGTGGATTTAGTCCTGGAGGCCCTAGAATCTCCAGAAAGCTTCAGCTCCAGATTCTGAATCTTTAACATGCACCAGGTTTTTAATTCATCCACCAAGGACATCTAAAAAAATCCCACAAATTAGTACACAAATCACCAGGAGACTTTGATACACAGCTTATGAGCTAAAGCCTCAAGAATGGACTTTTCAATTATGATATGCTATTATCCGGAGAAGTCCCAAAGTTGTAGGCTACCTGCCTCCCACAGGCCACACGGCCTTCTCTGTGGGCCCCCAAAGCCTGGGATTCACCTAGCACCCAAGCCGATAGCTAAGTATTATCTTCATTAAGTGACTTAGAGGCATCTTAAAAGCCTCTAAAACACCCAGGTGGTGTAGTGGTAAAGAATATGCCTGCTAATGTAGGAGACACAAGAGACTCAGGCTCCATCCCTGGGTTAGGAAGATCCCCTGGAGGAGGAAAAGGCAACCTGCTCCAGGATTCTTGCCTGGAAAATCCCATGGACAGAGGAGTTTGGCAGGCTAGTCCATGGGGTCGCAGAGTCAGACATGACTGAACACAGCACACACAGACACCTAAAGCCTGTCTGGCTGCTTAGGGGCACACACTCACGCACTCACAGGAACTCATTTCGTGTCTGCTGTCCTGGGTGGTCCACACATTCTGAGGGCAGCAACCAAGTTTTGTGCAACAACAGAGTCACAGCCCAGCAGAAGCACAGTACACAGCACTGACCCTGGGCGGAGCCCACCTTTTCCCCAGCACCTTCTATAAACTGCTCAGCCTCCACCTCCTACCAGCATATTCAGCCACAAACAGGAATTGAACTCCAGGCTCTTTCCTACCTTCAGGTTATAAAAATGACACGCTCTGTCATGCAAACACTTTTAGAGGATCTGGGGATTTTCGGTGATAGGTCTGAGTCCCTTGCCTCGGGGAGACGTGTGGACAGGACAGACAGATGCTGGTTTTCACCTGCCGTTTCTCTCCCTCGTGCTTCTCCGAGTCCGAGTGCTGCTGCAGGCGGTTCAGGCACTCTGTCCTCTCTGCTGAGAGTCGCTCCACCATCAGCTTGTCCAGAACCCGCATCTAGGATTCAATGGGCAAAGGGGACGTTGTGACTGAGATGATCTAAGGATGGGCCCTGATGTCTTCACTCCTGAGATGAGTAAGGGGCCAGACAGAAGGCAAGCATATCCCACTCGTCACCCTATTCTTTTCGTGTGGCCCTCATGGAACTCTAAGTTTTCAGAATTCCTAAGTATGTTTCTGTGTAAGCCAATGCTGCTTTCTTTTTCTCATTTAAAATCCTGAGTGGGTCCAGAGACTGTAAACACACAGTAAATATACCATTTGAGCCAATATATTCCTTGTTGGTAAAAGAAAATTTGTATGGGCCTTTGAAAATTATTTCCAAGACTATTACTACAAGGAAAAACTATTTCAAGGAGTACGGAGCTATCCCAATTCCTCTTTTAAAAATTTTTTTTTAATTTATTTTTAATTGAAGGATAATTGCTTTACAATATTGTGTTGGTTTCTAGCAAACATTAGCATGGATCAGCCAAAGGTTTACCCATGTCCCCTCCCACCTCCCTTCCCATCCCACTCCTCTAGGTCCAACTGTCCTTTTAAAAATGTTTTTTTAACCCCCCTTCCCCTTTTTAAATATTAGTGGCTGCCCGAGAAGAAATGAAAGCAGCTGAATAGTCAGAGCTTTCCTCCAGCATTCCCAGTGAACAGATCCTTCACTGAAAGTAGTCACAGCACCTGTGAAGAAGGGAGTGGATGAAGTTCCAAAGGGTCACTTCAGGGAGTGATAGCTTATGGTGAACAATGTCAGATTCGTGATTTCTGAAGAAGATTTAGCTCCAGGACCAGGGACCAAGCTTGATCACTCAAGAGCTTTCATGTAGCAGAGTTTTATTAAAGTATGAAAAGAGACAGAGAAAGCTTCTGACGTAGACATCGGAAGGGGGACAGAGAGTGCCCCCCTTGCTAGTGTTAGCAAGGGAGTTATTTACAATAAATCAAAAGAATATCTCAAGTTTGTGAAAATTTTACCAGACACACTCCCACAATTTACATTTTAGGATAACAGGATTAGAATTTAACAATAGAAAAGATCCTACCAGACCCATTCCCATAATATACATTCTAAAATATCAGGATTAGTCAGAAGGTTTTCAGGAAGGAGAAAACTGTCCACAAGCAGGATACATTGTTGTTATATAATCCCTGGTACAGAGTTTAAACTGAGTTGTGTAATCATCAGTTCCAGGCTTAAAGAAAAACACCATTTTATGTGGCTAAGGCTAAGGAATGTAGAGAGAAAAAAAAAGCTGTTTGTCTTTTCCTCGTCTTCGAGAATTCCAGACCCCTATTCTCCTCCTCGAGAACCCCAGGCCCCCGTCTCCTTCTCGGGGACCCTAGACTTCTTATCCACGTGCCTAGAAATTGACTCTCTCAGGAGGAGCAAGTGACTGTCACCTTGCAATCATGTGCCCTTCTCGACAAACTCCCACTGCACGACAAGGTCCACAGAAGAGACAGGAACCGCTGTGAGTGGGAGCCAGACACGGAGGGCTTGGCAGCGGGCGCCTCTCCGGTTGGGGACATACGGATGTTCCTCGTGCAGATGTTCGTAAATAAGAGAGGAGCAGCAGCTCTGGAGATGCGGTGAGCTCCTTCGGCTGGGCTCCTCATCCCTCACAGCCTCCTGGGACCCGCTCTCCTCCTGTTTCCTAGGACCAGCCTGCTTTCCCACCTCCCACCCCTGCTAGGGTGGACAGTACCCAGGCTGACACAGCTGTCTTCCTGGGGCATAGCTGATGGTCCAGGTACATGCTCCTGACTCATGCTGCACTAGAGTCAGTCCCCTGAGACCGAGAATTAGGACTGAGGTTCTACACCTCAGTCTGTCACCTTCTTTGAACCAAACAGAGGTCCATGAGACATCTCAACATTCACCGAACGCATTCCCCTCTGTGCTTGGGCTAGCTAAAGTGAGGTTTTATTTACAAAACAGTTTAACTAATCTATTGTGGCCCAGATATTTTTTAAATGGGCTTTTTATGAAATGCAAATAACCCACAAACCTTAAAAATGCTCAGTTTCACCAACAGACAGGGACATAAAAATTAAAGTCAAATGTCCTCAGTTAATTTGGCAAAAACTTAACAAAAACATTCAATGATAGCAAAGGTTTGAAACAGAAACTCAGATCCTGCTTGTAGGATATAAATTGGTACAACCTTTCAATTAAGTAGCTTGCCAACACTTATCAAGAGCCTTAAACATATTCACAACTTTGGATCCTATTATCCTAATTCTAAGCATATGACCTCAGAAGCAATCAAGTTTCTGTACATAAATGTTCACAGCATTTATTTAGTAGAGTGAAAACTTATAAGCAACTTTAGTGTTTAACAAAAGGTATGGTTAAGTAAATTAAGTGGCATTGATATGCTGGAATATTATGAAGCCAAGGATGTGGGAAAGTGCTCAAGAAACAAAATTAAGCGAAACGGCTTCCCTCGTGGCTCAGTCTCCTGCCAGTGCAAGAGACACAGGGTTGATCCCTGGTCCAGGAGGACTGCAAATGCTGTGGAGCAGCCGGGCCTGCAAGCTGTAACTGCTGAGCCCGTCAATGCCCTAGAGCCCGTGCTCCACAACAAGAGCCGGCACGACGACGAGAAGCCCGAGCGCTGAGCTAGAGAGAAGCCTCTGCTCACTGTAGCTAGAGAAAACCCTGAGCGGCCACGAAGGCCCAGCACAGTCAGAAATAAATAAGACTACATTAAGAAATTAAAATTAAGTGAAAAAAGCAGGACGTAAAACTGTATTTCCTTGCATAGAAATGGTACATCACTATTAAAAAGCACACTATAACTTTCCAGATCGACCACCATTAAATAGCACACTCTAGCTCTTTTTACCAACTTAAAAAGTAAACTGCAAACAAAAGCACAGTATAGTTCCATTTTTTTGGTTTAAAAGTGAAAGTCAGTAAGGTTATATCTATAAAGAAAAAAGCCTACATGGAAATACATAGTGATGGGAGGATTTCTGGGCAGGCCACTACAGTAACAGTTCTGCGTGTCAGGTGTTTTCCCCAATGAACATGTGTTACTTTGTAAGCTTTTAAAAGCTTTTTTATATTTAAAAACCTATATCCATCACATATCTATTAATTACAAAGGGAAAACATACCTTTACAGAGGAGAGAGACAGCTTAGCCAAGCAATCAAACTTAGCGTCAGTAATAATGAGACATCCTGACGTGTCTCTTCTGATGTGATGTAATTTGAAGCTTACACAATTAACTATGAAATATTCTTGCCAAAAATATTTAACCTGAACCTAAATAAGCATCTAGACTAATGGTTCTCAAACTTGTTTTTACCAGTATCACCTGGAGATTCTGTTAAAATACAGGTCGCTAAGACTCTGCCCCTGGAGTTTTAGTTACAGTTAAATTCAGGAGATTTGGGAGGAGGCCCAAGAATGTGCATGTTTTCCCCGTCAAGTCCCCAGCTGATGCTCATGCTGCTGGTTTGGAGACAACATTTTGAGGACTGCTGCTCTAGACCTAACTTTCACTTCACAGACATACAGGGACAGAGGAACACAATTAAAAATAACCATGAAGAAACTGTCAGACAAATCCAGACTATAAAACATTCTATTAAACAAATGGCTTGGACTCAGTTAAAAAGTTATTATGGGAAAAAACAAGAGCCACAAGAAGAAACCAGGGGCTGTTTTAGATGAAAAGAGACCACGGAGACCTAACATAGAGTATACAAGCACAAAGTATTCACCGGATCCTAGGTTGGGATTAAAAACAAAAACCAGCTATAAAACACACATATTTTAGGAGAAATGTGGACTGCATGTTACACAATTAGTGCTACTTTTCTCAGATGTGCAGATGGTATGGTGTAAGGAAGGACGAGATCCTCATTCTTGTGCTCTGGAGTACTTAAAGGTAATGGGTCAGCAAACAGTTAAGCAGAAGAACCAAAAGTGTGTGCGAGAGACACGATGCAAACGTGGCGACACAGTAACCACTGGCTGAACCTAGGTGGGAGGTGCACAAACATTCAATAAGCCATCATTTCAACTTTTCCGTATGTACGACCACCTTCAAAATAAAGTTGGAAAAATAAGAAAAGATAAACATGATTATATTACCTTAGTGTACCATGGGAAAGGGAGTCAAAGCACACAGATATAAAAGGACTGGAGGAAATAAACCCAAATATTAATAGTGCCTTTTCATCATAGTAGGTTCACAGGTGATTTATTTTCCTTTCCTAGTTTTCATGTTTTAAAAATGCTCCACAATGGTATATATTATTTTATAATAGAAAGCAATTTAAACATGCTCTTAAAAATTTTTAAGTCAATGGCTTTCAAGAAGTCACATAAAGTGATCACAATGGGCAGAAGACCTAAATAGACATTTCTGCAAAGAAGACATGCAGGTGGCCAGGAGGCACATGAAAAGATGGCCAACACAAGTAAAAATCAGAGAAATGCAAATCAAAACTACAATGAGGTATCACTTCACATCAGTCAGAATGGCCAACATCAAAAGTCCACAAACAATAAACACTGGAGAGGGTGTGGCGAAAAGGGAGCCCCTCCTGCACTGCTGACGGGAATGTGAACCGAAGTATCCACTATGGAGAATAGCACAGAGGTTCCTTACAAGACTGAAACTAGACCTGCCATCAGTTCAGTCGCTCAGTCCTGTCCGACTCTTTGCAACCCCGTGGACTGCAGCATGCCAGGCTTCCCTGTCCATTGCCAATTCCTGGAGTTTACTCAAACTCGGGTCTATTGAGTCGGTGATGCCATCCAACCATCTCATCCTCTGTCATCCCCTTTTCCTCCCGCCTTCAATCTTTCCCAGCATCAGGGTCTTTCCTAATGAGTCAGTTCTTTGCATCACGTGGCCAAAGTACTGGAGTTTCAGTTTCAGCATCAGACCTTTCAATGAATATTCAGGACTGATTTCCTTTAGGAAGGACTGGTTGGATCTCCTTGCTGTCCAAGGGACTCTCAAGAGTCTTCTCCAACACCACAGTTCAAAAGCATCAATTCTTTGGTGCCCAGCTTTCTTTATAGTCCAACTCTCACATTCATACATAACTACTAGAAAAACCATAGCTTTGACTAGACAGACCTTTGTTGGCAAAGTGCTTCTTAATATGCTAAGTTGGTCATAACTTTTCTTCCAAGAACAAGCGTCTTTTAATTTCATGGCTAAAGTCACCATCTGCAGGAATTTGGAGCCCCAAAAAATAAAGTCTATCACTGTTTCCACTGTTTCCCTATTTCCCATGAAGTGATGGGACCAGATGCCATGATCTTAGTTTTCTGTATATTGAGTTTTAAGCCAACTTTTTCACTCTCCTGTTTCACTTTCATCAAGAGGCTTTTTAGTTCTTCACTTTCTGCTATAAGGGTGGTGTCATCTGCATATCTGAGGTTACTGAAATTTCTCCCGGCAATCTTAAAAAATTGCCAGGAGATCTCCCATATGACCCAGCAATCCCACTCCTGGGCGTATACCTGGAGAAAACCCCAGAACACCCAGATATGTTCACTGTATCACTATTTACAACAGCCAGGACATTAAAGCAACCTGAATGCCCATCAGTAGAGGAATGGATAAAGAAGATGTGGTACATACATACAATGAAATATTACTCAACCATAAAAAAGAACGAAATTTTGCCATTTGCAGAGATGTGGATGGACCTAGAGATGGTCATGCAAAACGAGTCAGAAAAAGAAAAATATTCTCTATTTCTAGTGGAATCTAGAAAAATAGTACAGATGGACCTATTTGCAGGGCAGGAATAGAGACACAGAGAACAAACATATGGACACCAAGGGAAGAAGAGGAGGTAAGATGAACTGAGATGGGCATTTACATATATACACTCTACTATGTATGGAGAAGGAAATGGCAACCCACTCCAGTATTCTTGCTAGAGAGTCCCATGGACAGAAGAGCCTGGTGTGCTACAATCCATGGGGGCGCAAGAACTGTACACAACTGAGCAGCTAAGCCTTCCTACCTACACTACTACATATAAAAGAGATAACTGATGAGTGTAGCACAGGGAACTCTACTCTGTGGTGACCTAAATGGGAGGGAAATCCAAATAAGAGGGGATGTATGTATATGTATGGCTGAGTCACTTTGCTGGACAGCAGAAACCAACACAATATTGTAAAGCAACTATGAAGTGAAGTGAAGTCGCTCAGTCATGTCCGACTGTTTGCGACCCCATGGACACCAGGCTCCTCCGTTCATGGGATTTTCTAGGCAAGAGTACTGGAGTGGGTTGCCTTTTCCTTCTCCAGGGAACTTCCCGACCCAGGGATCAAACCCAGGTCTCCTGCATTCTAGACAGATGCATTACCGTCTGAGCCAGCAACTATACTCCAGTAAGAAAGAAATCACAATGGCTTTAAAGAAATCACAGGCCTCTTCTCTGATAGCCTGCCCGGCATACTCAGGGTAGAGTGTGCAGGACAGAAAGGCGTGCTGAGGTCTCGGATTTCATTTTCTGCCAGAGCACTGCATCACGAGGAGAATGGCAACCACTTACTTGGTGCTGGCTCTTATTCTCCATGTGCCCCAGCTTCACGTTCATCTTATCCTGAACCGACACCAGCTCTGCTTTGATCTCCTCCACAGTTGCTTCCAGCTGATTCTCCAGCTTATTGATCAGGGGTTCACACCGACAGCCATTTATTGGAGCCTAAGAGGAAAGCCAGAAAGGAATCAGTTCAACTCATTTATTCCTTGGTACCTATCCTGTGTTGGCCGGTACACCTCGGGGACACATGTGATGGAGGAGACTCACCCCTGTGGTAGCTCTCGACTATCTAACAAGCCAAGCCAATAGGGCTGGTAAATGCTAAGATTCAGAGAGGGTAACATACAGTCCCAGTCCTCAGTTGGCTTCGTGTGTGTGTGTGTGTGTGTGTGTGTGTGTGTGTGTGTGTGTGTGTGTGTGCCTGCGCGCGCACTCCATGCAGCTTGCAAGATCTTAGTTCCCAGATAAGAGATCAAACCCAGGCCCCTGGCAGTGAAAGCAACAAGTCCTACCCACTGGACTGCCAAGGAATTCCTTCAAGCTGCTTTTATCCTTTCTCTGGTCTCAAGACTATCTGATCACCTAAGGATGGTGCTGGAGAAAACTCTTGAGAGTCCCTTGGACTGCAAGGAGATCAAACCAGTCAATCCTAAGGGAAATGAACCCTGAATACTCATTGGAAGGACCGACGCTGAAGCTGAAGTTCCAATACTTTGGCCACCTGATTCGAAGAGTCGATTCATTAGAAAAGATCCTGCTGCTGGGAAAGATTGAAGGCAATGGAGAAGAGTGAAACAGAGGATGAGATGGTTGGATGGCATCACCGATTCAATGGACATGAACTTGGGCAAGCTCCCAGAGACAGTCAGGGACAGGGAGGCCTGGTGTGCTGCAGCCCATCAGGTCACAGAGTCGGAAATGACTTAGCGACTGAACCAAGTGAGTGCAGAAAGCCTTGTAACACCCCACGGCTCACCGGGCCTAAGCAGCAGGAGGGTACTATGCTATATAGGTGGGGAGGGCCAGCTGGCTTATCATGAAGACTCTTGCCTTCCGCAGTCACTGCTTACAGTGGATATTAGCCTCCAGCAACAGGATTACACAGACGCCTTGCTTGCAGCCCTTGGTCCTGTCCTGACAGGGCCCAGCAGGTACCTGCATCACTTTGCCGTCCTTGCCCCGGTACAGCGTGTAGAGCTGGTATGCTCTAAACTCATGCGGAGGGGGCGGGGGCGAGCAGCGATGCCTGGGTCTCTTTCTCGGGTGATTGTGAGCGTGCACGTTCTTCTGCTGCCCGGGCTGCTGGTCTGCTGGAGGGGTGGGGTCAGAAAACGCTGACACCTGTGGAGAGGAGGAGACCCCCGCTGTGAGCACGCGACACCCAGCCGGCGGCTCCCACCCGGCCCACCACGCTCTCTGGCAGCGTTCTACTCTAGGGACGATGTGCCAAGAGAGCTGTCACACGCTAACCTTGTGTCTGCAACTGGCCAGGGCCAATTTCTGTGCTCTGGCTCCAAAGCAGCAAACAAGCCAAGTGAAGTGGCTTTTTAACTGCTGGGCATGACGCTATTCCAGGGCCCTCCGCCAGCCCACCTCCCAGCCCTCTCGGCGGCTCTCACGTGCCTCCTGACCTTGGGTCTTGACTTTCTCTGTCTGCTGTCCTTTGCTCTGGGCTCCGGGGAGGCAGACAGGACATCTTCTCTGGCCTCTTCTTTCCTGGGTGCAGCCTGTTCACTGCTATGGGTGTCTCCTGCTGAGACACTTCCCTACAGAGGGGGAAAAAAGACCCAGACACCTCCTCTACTGGACCCCTCAGCCTTATTCCATCATGGCATAACATTTCCCAGACTCCATCCACTTAAAGGACCCCTGGGAATCATTAAGAAATGACAAATTTCAGACACAGGGAGCACTGCTTGTGATTCTAACTGAACGCCTGTGCTTTTCCTGGGGAGTTGAATATTTGTCTTTTTATTTATTAGGTGCCAAACTAGATATCACCTTGGGTCTCATTCTGTGTTTTAGAACTTCAGGAAGCTAGCACACATGAAACACTTCAGCATCAGAGGTTTTTTTTCTTTTACATTTCAACAAAAAGACAACCTCACTCATTCTTAGAACTTGGACCCTCACAATTCATAGAGGAGAATGAGAACCCTTTGAAATGAAGGGGGGAAAGTCACCATTTCTAGTCCTTTTGAGAACGTTTACAAGTTAACATGTAGAATTCATACACAGGAATGTAATGAAAGTTACAATGCCTTAGCCCTGGAAATTGATGATTCTCAAATGGACAGAAGAACAAGTACTAGGTATAAAATTTTATGTCCCCCAAATTGGCTCTAAATCCTAGTTTCCTTCCCTCTGGGGGAGCTGAAAGGCATGGTTTATTCCAGAGCTGCCAAGTACAGTTGTGCAAGCTGTTCACTGCACAAAGGCACAAAGCTGAGGGCATGAGTGAGGAAGAGGGAGCTGAAGTCCAACTCTGGCTCTTTTCACCGTTAAGTGCCCTGTGCTGGGCTGATCTGTCCAGGAGGCATCTTTTCCTAATTTGCACAAGGAGCCATGTGGGCTAGCACTGCCTTGGTTTATTCCCTAAGAGGAAACAGAGACAGCAAGCTATGCCAGTGGTCCTCCAATTTTAGTCCAGACTGAAATCACCTGGAGAGCTTGTTCAACCACAGATTGCTGGGCCCCACCTCAGAGTTTCTGATCCAGTGGGTCTGGGGTGAGGCCCCCAAATTTGCATGTCTAACAAGGTTCCAGGTGACAAGCGGATCCACATTTTGCAAACCACTGCTCTCCATGATGGAGGGTGTGCTGTCAGAGGCCATGCTGTCCACGTGGCAGTGACGAGGCCACAGATGCTCAGGGCTTGCAAATACATGGGGTGTTGGAAAAGACCAGTGGCATGCGAGCCCGCAGCCTGAAATCTTGGGAGAGTGGAAGACAAGAGGCCAGAAGGAAAGACAAGCTCTGAAGGACCCAGCAGGAAGGAGAGACCGAGGCGGGCCCAGAGGAGGCAGGGAGAGTTTCCCACACGCAGGCGGGCGGGAGGGCCGCCCCCACCTTGCTTTGTGCCACCTCATCTCTCGGCACAGACTGAGCTCTCCTCTCTTCCTTGAGCCTCTCTCTCTTTTTTCCTCAGGCTTCGCCCACGACTGAAGCGCAAGACCTGAAGGAGGCAAGAGGCATCGTTACAAACTACTGGTGTGCGCAGACCTGACAAGAGCCTCCAGCCGAACCGGGAGACCACATCAAACAAGTGCCTCTGGACCACCTGCTATGTCTCCTACACCCTGTGCTGGGCACTTAGGGTCCCAGAGATGCAAGGACATCATCCTGACCTTGAGGAGCTCTCGGTCTACAATAACACTAACAGGCACGTGGTGCTGGGCCAGGGCCGCCATGCAGGTGTGAGCAGGCTGTGCACTGCTCAGCTCCAGGGAGCACCACTCACATAGTCCAGGACAGGAACGGCGTCCCCTGGAGCTGTGCGACGCGGCAGCCCTATGCCAGCCACAGTCTGTCTTGGGATACAGGGCCTGATGTAGCCCATCAGACTTCCTTCTTGGCCGAATTGTATCCAGGTCATATTCAAATAGAACTTTCATTCAAATATAACTGAGATGCACCTGTGAGCCATGGTACCAGCCAGGGGCCTGGAGTCTCTTCCCCTAGAAGAAGCCTTTGGTCAGCCCCTTCCAGTGCAGAGACATGGATGGCACACAAGCAAGTACATTTGGGGCCCTGCAGACTGAAGCCTAGCAGCAAGCTGGAGACCTTCAAGCAAGTTATTTGACCTTTCTGTGCTCTGGCTTCTGTAACATGAGAACAGGGAGCTGCTGGTATTAACCAAGACAAAGTAGGTAGCAGGCACACCTGGTCCATCGGCCACGGTCAGGCATCTCCCACCTGCCTGGGGGCCTCAGAGTTGCTTAGTCGGCAGAAAGGCTAAGCGAACACAGAACACAGACCTTTGAGCTGCTGGAAACCTTCAGTCTCTGGCTCAGCCCCACACCCTTCTCCTCCAGACTCCCTACTCCTAGTTCCAGGGTTCACTCCCTTTCAAAAACCAGAGGAGGTCCAGAAGTCGGAAGCACTTTCATGGTCACACTCTTTCTGCAATAAAACAGTATTTTATTGTCTTATAGAGACAAGTGTTCTCTGAAATTCAGCCTAGTGATTTTCATCTCAAGGTCAGACTTTCTTCTTGTGTTCATTAAATTCAAGTGACACATTATAGGACTAAAAAAAAACCGAACAAACACCACCCTCAACAGGCAGTGGGTACCACCTAAATGGAAAATGCATGCCTGCAGCTGAACAGAATTTTTAACTTACATTCTCATCCCCTGAAAGCCAGCAGGTCTAAAAGTGTCCAGAGACCCTGTGTCCACGAGGTTAAGATTATTTACATAATATTACAACAACATTGGCATTTTTCATGCTCATTCTCTCATGAGTATACTGTGGTATTTGCCAGAAGCTACGTAAGTGATATTACAATAGACTGCATGCGGAAATAAAAGATGGCAGAATTCTGATCTAAGTAAGACAATAAGATGTGCAAAAAATGTTCAACAGTTCTACACTCCTCAATTTTTGTTTTGAAAAGTATTCTTTTGTAAAATGATGCTATTTATGTTATTACAAAATGGATTTACTTTCAAATGATAAAGTATCTAATATTTCTCAACTTTATTTTCAGTTGGTAACTACTGATAGACATAAACTCACATACATAAAGTTTATTATGGGCCTCCGTAACACTGAAGAAAAGTTAAAGGGTCTTTAGACAGAAAAGGTCTGAGAACCAGTGTCCTAAGCTAAATTTATACTCAGTAGGAAGTCGAGTCAGGTGAAAAGAAGCAACTAGTGCCCGCTGCTCATCTGCTTTACGGGCACTTACAAAAGGACAAAGCTCCAGAATCAGCCTTAAAGTCACTTTCCAAAGCATCAGCCAAAAATGAGAAGTAACATTCAGTACGCCAAGCACAAAATAATTAGAAAAATTCCCTCCACTGACCACGTTATTAGCCAGTAACACCTCTGCATGGCTCACAGCCTTTCTCAGAGAACTATACCATCTACCCGGATTATCAGTCTTCTCCACCTCACAGAAATCAGGAAATACTAATCTTAAAGTCTCAGAAGGAAATACCCTCTCAGTACTGCTGTGAACCATAAAAATCCATGATCAGCTAAGGTACTGGGACAAGGGAATTTCTCATTTCAGTTAAGACAAACACTGAGGCCATTTCTGTAACTACAGATCAACAAAATAGTATGCATACAATTTTATGCATATTTCAAAGCTTTTACTGTGCATTGAAATATAAGGGTTAGTACAATTATGTAAAAAAAAAAAGAAAAGAAAAACTTAAAAAATATTCTATTTGCTATTCAGTATGGGTGTGGAAAATCTTGCTTAAGCCTTTTATTTATTTTTTTAATTAATTTTACTTTACAATATTGTATTGGTTTTGCCATACATTGACTTGAATCAGCCACGGGTGTACATGTGTTCCCCATCCTGAACCCCCTCCCTTAAGCTTTTTTAAACAATATTTATTTATTTGGCTGCACTGGGTCTTAGTTGTGACATGTGGGATCTAGTTGCCTGACCAGGGATCAAACCTAGGCCCCTGCAATGAAAGCGCAGGGTCTTAGCCACTGGATCACCAGGGACGTCCCAAGCCATTTTTTTAAGTGGTAAAGGCTAAAGGAGAACCCACACAGGAAAATAGTTCACAAGTGAGCTTTATCCCTGGGAATCCAGATCCCTGGGCTCTATAAAATAAATGACAGGCAGGTTAAAGGCATATCAGTTCTTGTGTGCCAGGGGGATCTTCCACCCCACAAGATTTGAAGGTCTTCATATGGCTGAGTACTGGGCTGGCTGTCCATTAAACTGCCAGACTCTGAAATGCCAGGTAACTATGATGGATTCTGACACTTATACAGCAGCCTGTCCTATTTGATCCAGGAGAGGCTAGCATTTTTCTATCAGGATTCTGGAGGTGATTATGCTGAGAATTTGTTTGCAAATAGCTAGACAAAGGTGGAGTCTTTTTCTGAAGGAGCATCTGACTCACACCTTTCAGGGGCTCTGTGGATCTCCAGAGCCCAATGAAACGGACTTACTCCATGAGCAAGAGGGTGATTGATTCTGCAAGAGATAAAATCTTAACTACTTCCAGAATCTGCTAGTTACATCAGGCATGTTTTTAATACACAGATGGAATCAAGGCCACCCAGAACCTGAGGCTGGCTGGGCCTGGGCAACACCTGGGGTCCAGGCTGTCCCTTCGGCTCCTTAAGACTTTGCCTTCTTGCAGCATTAGCCAGAATAAGGTGGAAAACCAATCACTGTTTGCTGTAAAGGAACAGAGTAACTCCAACTGGGAAGTAACCAAAATGTCTAACATTAAGGAAATGGTTTAATACTGGTCAGCAAACAGAAAAGAATATTATGCTTCCATTATGATAAATACTTGTGAAGACTGCAGAACAGTTTCCTATCATAGATAGCATAAAGGGGAGAATACAAAGGAGGATATACATAGTAGGCACAGCTATATAAACATTATGTATCTGTGGAAGGTAATATAAAAAAGCTATTTCAGGGTGCTGAAATCATAAATAGCTTATAAATTATCATGATTAAATTTCTGACTTAGATCGCTTCAACTTCAAATATCAGTCATCTGTTAAAATTGAATGATGGCCAATATACCATCATGCAATATTTAATTAAAAGGAGTACAACTGTACTGTACTCAACTGCCTCTAGTAGACATATACGGCTGCCCAGACAGATGCCCATTCCCACCTTTCTCTGAGAAATACCTCTTGTAACCACATGGTCAAACAGACGCCACCATCTCCCTAAAGCACCTCTGTCCCACTTGTTTTGAACATCTGCCCCAAGCTCCCGATCACAGCTGACCTTCTCCTATGATGTTTTATTGTTTTCATTTTCTAGCTGCACTGCACACCCTGTGGGACCTTTGTTTCCTACCAAGGATCAAACCCACATGCCCTGAACTGGAAGCACAGAGTCTTAACCACTGGAACGCCAGGGAAGTCTCTCCTACATTTTAAACTGGTACTTTTCCCTAGCTGGGAAATTATGATCCAGGAAACTGGTTGTGACAATGATCCAGCCACAAAGAGGAAACAATGCCGTGTATGAGAACAGCCTACTGGGCCTGAAGTCTCTGGTTCCAGTTTCCTGGAGGCTCACGTGGATTCCTACGTTTCCCACGACCTGCTCAGGAAACCTGTCAGTCCCTTACATAAGGCAGTTTGATCTGGCTTCAGTAGATCGCAACCCAAGGAATCCCAACAACTCTGTAGACCCCACATAATCAATACAAAGGAAAATGCAGCAGATCCTACCTGGGGTGCTTTAGTGAGGAGGAGAGCAACTTCCGGATTATTGTGGTAGCGGGCAGTCTCCAGCGGAGTCCGGCCTGCCTAAGGAAAGGCACAGGGAGGACCAGTGAGTACAGAACTCCAGCCAGGGACATGCACAGGCCAGCCAGGACCGTCACTTCCGGTAACATCTACTTGCCAGTTTACTTAGACACCCCTGACCCTTTTCATGTCAGGACGTGCTCACTGAATTATCTGAAGATGGGCCCTCGGGGGTTTGTAACTCACGGGGCTGTTGAGAGCAGGGGTCCCCTCGAGCCCACCTCCTTGGCCCCAGGGGTCGTGGGGTCGGCACGCTGCAGCTCTTCCAGAGCAAGGCTGGGCGAGGCTGTGTGCTCTGAGTTCACAGGGGGTGAGGCGGCCACAACACACCCTGACCCCGAAAGTGGGGAACGGCTTTAGAAACCGCGGCTGCAACTCCACTTACATTATTGACGATGGTCCCATCTGCTCCAGCCTCCAGCAAGATTTTAACCACCTTCTTGTGATTTAGGGCAGCGGCAATATGAAGTGCCGTGTCTCCAGCCTGGAATCCATCAGAAGAAAGCCTGCTAAACCCCACGGGATCGTGGCCCACAGCCTCCAGCTTTTTATTCCATGACTTGGTGGTGGCTTTTCAAAAAGTTAAACTAAAATTTGCCTTAGACTGACAAGTGGCCTTTGGCTAAAGTGTTATGTGGTTCTTTTTATTATTTATTTAAAATATTTCAACTCATACTTTATTTTTAAATTATTTTACTGAAGTATAACTGATTTATAATGTATTAATTTCTACTCTATAGCAATGTAATCAGTTATATACATTTTTATGTCCTTTTCTATTATGGTTTATCACAGGATATTGAATATAGTTCCCTGTGCTATAGAGTAGGATCTTGTTGTTTAAATGTGGTTCTTTTTAAAAGAGATCTCGGGAACTGAATGAACTACACACGAATACCACATTCCTTTCTGAGTGGGATGCCAGAAATCACAGGACAGGATTAAGTGCAGAGGGACAAAGCAATGCTGGGCCTGGGATGTTGGGAATGGTAGGCCCTGACCTTACACAGAGGCAGGATCTCAGCCATGTTATTTTAAATATTTCTTTTAACTCATACTTAAAAAATTTTTACTTTAAAAGGTAGCTCTGGACCCTGGCTGTCTGCCTTGGCAGAGGCTGGGCAGAGAACCCCTTGTTTTCTGAGCTAGAATGAGCGGAGCGTCTAAGGTAGCTACTTCTACAGGCCCCAGAGTAATAGCCTAGCCCTGCAGCCACCCTTAGGGAGGTGAAAGTGCCCCTGGGATCATCCTACAGGCCAGAGAGTTTTCTGTTTGGGTGGAGTCACTGAAGATAGCGTTCATTTAACACCAGCTGTTTTCAACTTCTTACCAAATTTAGCCAATAATTTATTTTTTGCAAAAAACATTTCAGACAATCAAAGGAGGATATGAACAGATGCAGCTTGGTGGGCTAATTCCAAATGCAAATATTGGTTTTAATTCCCAAACCAGATGACATAAATACGTTAGATGCATACAGAAGTGAAATCACTCATTCATTCATTCCTGGCAGGTAATCAAGTATGAAAATCCAGCCGTTCTCAGGCCTCCTTCCCTGGTGAGTAGACAGGGAAAGCGTTCATTTCATTCCTGAGTCACCTAGTTGTATGTTAGGGGAAATTCTGGAGCTGTGGTTTCCAGTCTCTGCTGCTCACTGGAATCAGCTGGGAAGCTTTATAAACCACTGACGCCGGAGTCCCACCCAGACATTGACTTAATTTGTCTGGAGCATGGATAGGGCATGATGATTTTTCAAAGCCCCCAGGTGATTGAAATGTGCCTCCCAGGTTGAGAAGCACCGGTTGGTGAGGGCTGTGTTGGGGGGTAATCTGACAAACTAGAATCCACGGGGAGACTATAGAATGACAGACTAGCTATTAAGTCAGTGGTTCTCAATCCTGTCTGCACACTCAGGCATGGGATTTTCTAGGCAAGAATACTGGAGTAGGTTGCCATTTCCTTCTCCAGGGAACTTTCTGACCCAGGGATTGAACCCTGGTCTCCTACATTACAAGAAGTCTCCTGCACTGCAGGCAGATTCTTTACTGACAGTCACCAGGGAAGCCCACACTTAGACCAGGAGCTTTAAAAAAATACTGTTTCCTGGACCTCAGCCCCAGATGTTCTAGTCATTTACATTGGGGTGGGATTCAGGAATGGTATACTTAAATTCCCTTTTGATCCCAATATGCAGCCATGGTCAGTAATCACCATTATAGGGTATTTGAAATCTGAATCATGATCTAATTTTTTAAATTTCAGATTTATGCACCCAAACTCAGAAAAGCCAAACAATGCATCAGTTAGGTATAGGTTTCAATAAATAACAAGACAACTTTAAAAATCCAAATGACTATTGAAAAATCACATTTCCACAGAACACTGTAATAACCACAGCTATATTTCAGAACCCCACTACACGGTGTAGATACTGACCATGCACCAAACTTTACAGAAACAAAAGACTCCATCAGCTCAGCTCGCATAAAGATGGCGGTGCAAGGAACAGAACTCAGGAATCATGACACCGAAAGCCCTTGCTTACTTACCAAGCCACACTTCCTTGTGGGTTTCATTTTATAAAATCACACTAACAACAAAACTCACCCCCAGGACTTCCAAAAATGTTCACTACGCAAATGTGGTGATATGCACTGGAATGACAGAGCACACTTTCTCCAGAATGCCAGATAAACCAGGGCCACAGGAAATCTGTGGCTCCTTCGAAGGCCAGCACTGGCCGAGTCCCATAGCAGGAGCAGGCACCACCTCCCGGCAATCTCAGTCCCCGCTGGCGCTAGCGCACCTGCCTGTGAACCATGGGAAGGATGCATGCACTGACCTGGTTCTTTTCATGGACAGAACAGAAAGCACTGAGGAGGAGCTTAATGATGGACAAGTGATTATAGCGCGCGGCAACGTGCAAACAGGTGTCGCCTGCCTGTGGACAGAAATCAAACTCTAAGCACGGTCTGAGTGGTTACAGAAGAAAACAGAAAATCAAAAGAAAACTACCATTTAAAAGCTAGCAGACTAGCATAGATTCCTCACAGGGCAATGGCCTGAATGACAAGCATCTCCTTTATCATAGATGCTCACTCCACGGCTTACAGCCCCTCTCTTTCCCACCACGCAGACTCTATCTCCGGTTTCAGGTCCTAGATGCCTGCTGCCCAAGAGACCCTCGCCAAAACTAAGAGAGGCTCTGCCTAGCAGGCACTTACTAAGACTCCACTGACCCCTGCCTCTCCTATAACCCAAAGGCTCTGGATTACACTGCCTAAGATCAATAGCATCTCTTTGGAAAGGAGACTTTCCCCATCACAGATCCATCGTGGCTGAATGGACTAAGAAAGTGGGATGAGTTGCTGGATTTTAAGATTATGTGCTCTAAAAAATTCAAGTGCATCCCATTCTAGCAGTACGCCAGGATCCCATGGGGAGCAATGCAGTCTAGGGAGCTGATGAGGAGGCAATCACTGGGCATAAAAGGACACTCAGAAAACCCAGGAGCAGGGTCTTCCTTGGTGGTCCCAGGCCAAACTGCTCCCAGAGAGAAAACAAGAGAACTGGAGACAATACCGTGACGTTTTGCGGAGCTCCCCTGACTTTTCATTTGGGCTTTAGTTCTGTCTGTCTAGAGTGGAGAAGGAATGGCAACCCAGTCCAGTGCTCGTGCCTGGAAAATCCCACGGACAGAGGAGCCCGGTGCGCAATAGTCCATGGGGTCGCAAAGAGTCGGACACGACTGAGTGACTTCACTTCTGTCTAGAGATGGTGACACTTCAGCACAACCTTCTCCTCTGGACTAAGAAGGAACCAAGCTCAAAGCTGAAGTTCAGAGCATTCTCAGGACCACTTTAGATAAGCCTGCCCCCAGTTAGGGAACTCCATCTAAAAGTCCATTTTTTTGGCCACTGTGCACAGCCTGTACGACTTGGTTCCCCAAAGAGGGATCAAATCCATGCCCCTTGCGGTGGAAGCACAGAGTCCTAACCACTGGGCCACCAGGGAAGTGGCCAGGCCAAAGCCATTTTTGAGAGAAGCTTCAGATTCTCTTGCCACGTGGCATGGGCTTCATGAAGGAAATGCAGTGTCCGTGGAGGAAAGGGGGATGCCCGTGGGACCTTTCAGGTCAGGAACCTCCAAGGACCACTGATCATCAGCTCATCCCAAGGATGCCTCAGGGACAGATTTGTAGATGCTGGGCATGGAGCATCAGACAGCCTCGCCAGTACAGCATCAGCCGGTCTTTACTAAGAGCACAACACTGTGTGGGCAGAGGCTTCCTGAAAACAATTACTCATTCTTAGACCCGCTTGCTAGACACCTGCTGTACAAAATGATTAAACAGACTGAGAGGCTGAGGAGCAAGAGGCAAGCATGAGAGAAAAATCAGTGTTTCCAAGTGTTGATTCCTCTTCCCATTCCCCTAATGCAGAGGTCCCCAACCTCTGGGCCACGGACTGGTACCTCTTGTCAGATCAGCAGTGGCATTAACGTGCACAATAAACGTAATGCACTTGAATCATCCCAAAACCATTCCCCAACCCTGTCCCCATCCGTGAAAAAAATTGTCTTCCATGAAACCCATCGCTTGAGCCAAAAAGACTGGGGACTGCTGCAAAAGGATCCTTTAGGAATTAGCAACAAATGAATACTTTCTTGATAGTCCCCAAACCCCTTTTATTAACAAATTTTCATTTTCTACACGTGAATACTCTAGTATGCTTTCATTTCATACTAGAGGCAATGGAAGAGAGTGCAGGAGATGCTATTTTTGTTCACCCACGTTATTTTTGAGGTCGGCGCGGGAGCCGCCCAGCAGAAGGACGCGGGTGCTCTGGGCATGGCTGTTCTGGCAGGCCAGGTGCAGAGCTGTGTTCCCTGCCTGGGAGAGAGGCAAACAGAGGGGGGGCACATGTTAGCAACACCTCCTGCAGACTGGGCACGCTTGCAGGGGGCCAAGACTTACAGGAGAGTCACTGTTTATGCTCTCTGCTTTTGCTCGGTGGACCCAGCTGGCGTGCTTCAGAGGCAAGAACATGTAATTGGGAATCCATACCAGCAGAAGAGTCGCATGGGTCATAAAACCTTAGTTCCGAGCCCTAACTCTGCCACTTACTGCTTGCAAGCTACTGGGGAATGCTCTTAATAAGCGCCACCGTGAACTCCTCACCTGTAAAGTGGAGCATGACCCCTATGTGCTGAGACAATGAGGGTTGATTTGGAGTGCTGAGGAGACCATCTTCTTCATGGCAGAGTGCTGGGCACAGGCACAAGGCTGTTCCTCTTAGTTATAAGAGGAACACGGATCAGCTGTGGACAGCCTACCAATGGAGGTAAAACAGGCCGACTCCAGCAGGCTACAGTAACAGATTTAATTTGCAGGCCTCTCCCAAATCTTGGGTTTTTCTCAAAACATCAAAATTTAAACTATGGGCAAGGTCCCCACACGACATGCAATACAACTGCATCTATCACTTCCCATCCAGATAGAGACCCTCTTGCTTTGGGGAGTCTACCTTCAAGGTCAAGTGGTAACCAAAGGTCAGAATCACATACAGAGCAATTGTGCAGAAAGACTTCATCGACAAGAAGAGAACCTTCTGAAACTGGGGGAATAAAGCCTGCAAGGCTGCTGATAACCCCTAGGAAAAGTGACAAGAAAATCAGGCAACATGATTCGGCACAAGAATTCGGGAGATTAAACATATAAGCTCCGTGTTTGTTCTGCTGAGCGTAAAAGCTGGGTCAGGCCTGCAGCTGTGGGCTCAGAGCTGTCAGTCTGTTTACGGCTTTTCCGTGGCCCAGTTCACTCCTCTTTGGATCATACGGCACTGTCTGCCCAGACTCAAGGATGGTTTATACTCCTTACCTTTGAAAAGAAGAATGGGTTTTTAAAAACAGGAAAGCTGTGTGCTGCAGGGCCACTTACCCTCCTTCTTACAACCTTAGCTCTAACCAACCTGGGCAGGGTCTTTCTTTCCTCACTGTACCTCCAGGAACTTGGTGAGTTCTGAGCCTGAGAGCTGAGTGAGTTTGTTGGTTATCAAGCCTCGGGTGCAGGCTGGACTCAACTGGGGGACCCTTTCAACAGACCAGTGCGCGGACGCAATTTGATGTCCCTGCCCCAGGGGGTGGGGACAGGCTGTTCATGTGTAGGTACTGAAAGGCCTGCATTCTGGGATGCATCCCTTCCCTAACTCTAGGCAAAACCAGGATAACTGGTCACCCCAGGCCTGGTCATCATGTGGGTTTGGTTTTCTTCCCTCTTCTCTCCCCTGCTTTTTTTTTTTTTTTTTAACTTTCCCAGGAGATTTTAAAGTGCAGCCAGATAGAGAAGCACTGCTAGCTTAGTCCTCCAAAACAAAGAGTCTGCCCACATTTTAAACACTCCATTCCCTGGTAGGGCTCAGGGCTCAGCTTAGTATAATTCTCAGTACACATAGAGAAGGTTTTCCCAAAGCTGTTGGCTTCCTGAAAGTCACTTAAATATATGTTGAAAAAAATATGTTAAATATAAGTTGAAGAGAAATCTGATAGCTGTACAAATACAACAAAATTTACTTTGTCAATAAGAAAATATTGATCATGCTGAAAAGCATTTGGAGGGAGAAAATGAAAAACATGGGTTAGAACACAGATTATGGTATATCCACACAAGGAATGCACTAATCATACATGTAATAACATGGAAGGCTCTCCAAACCAATGTGTAAAATGGAAGTAGACACAAAAGGCTGCAATGTCAAACCTGAAATTTAAAAAACTGACCTGCTATATACATAGCAGGCATTTTTCCCACTCTGAGTAATGAGTACTGATTTCTAGACAGGGGCTGCTGCACTTGGCTGAGTAAGGACCTTTCTTATGTGTTGGAATATTATCCAACCTTTAAAAAGAAAGAAATCCTGTCACTTGCAACAATATGGATGAACCTTAGGGGTGATACACCAAGTGAAATAAGTTAGACAGAAAGACAAATACTCTATCATCTCACTTCTACGTGGAGTCTGAAAAAAAAAAGATGGACTTATAGAAACAGAGAGTAGAAAAGTGGCTGCCAGAAACTGGAGTGAGGGGGTGGAGGGGGATAAAGAGAGGTTGGTAAAAGGGTATAAACTTCTAGCTATAAGATGAACAAGGTCTGCAAATCTAACGTGTAACATGGGGAATACAGCTGATAACCTGTATATCTACAGCTGATAACAGTGTCTGTGTCTGTCTTGTATAACTGAAATTTGCTAATTTTGGAACTTAAGTGTTCTCTCACACAGACACAAAAGGTAAATAAATGGGGGTGATCAATGTGTTCATTAACCCCTTGGGAGCTATCAGATCATGATATTGTAGACTTTAAATATCTTATAATTTTATTTGTGGGGAAAAAGAAAAAAGAGAAGGACCTTCTAAAGGCTTCCTAGAGTTTGAGGCTGGTGAGCATGTAAGTCCCTCTCCTGGGATGACACCTCACCTGTGCTGCTCTATCTAGAGAGAGAACTTGTGGCTCCCTACACAATTTGGGGGTGGGCCCTTCAGGGGACAGGTGGCAGTGTGGTGAAGTGGATCCAGCTGGGATAATTCACAGCCCTAACTGTGTCACAAATGAATCACATGTCTTATAAGACTCAGGTGAGGCCTCCCCATCTGTTAACTGGGAACCACCTACTTTGAGTTGGTATAAACTTACCAACTCCTGTCCTAGGCCATGTCCTACCTGGAAGAAATGGAGAACCACCAGTCCTCTAGGCAGTGAGCCAAGATTTTATTGGAGATGCCACAATGCAGGGCCAGCTGCTTCCCTGAAGCCCTCGGCCCATGAGGGGACCACGGGAAAACATCTCACCAGTCAGCACAGAGCTGTGTGCAGCTGGAGAAACCCAGCCACCAAACCAGCAGGTCCCCACCCTGAGGGTCAATGGGCAGAAAAGAAACTGGATAGCCCTAAGGGAGAGGGTGAGGGAAGAGATGGTGGGCCCACCCTGCAAGCCCGGGAGGCACACGCCAAAGTCACCCAGAGAGAAGACAACAGAGGCTGAGGCCGCTCTGGGGAGGCCCAAGACAGCGACAGGTGAGGAACTTTCTGGAAAGTTCCTGAGAGGAGGAGCAGGATGCGAAGGGACAAGACAGATCAGTCAGTCTGTTGTGAGACTTTTGGGCTAATCCAGGGACGTGGCAGGGAAAGACAGGGAAGCGGAGGGTGACAGAGACCAGCAAGGGAGAGGAGATACTGTGGTCGGGGCTGGCTCCCATGACCACCGTCTCATGGACCCACGGGAAAGCAGGGAGAGCCGCAGCCCTACGGGAGCACTCCAGCTCCAAGCCTTCAATTGCACCAGGTTCCAAGACCCCGAGCCCTAGTTCTGCTCGGCAAGAGGAGGCTCCCTTAAAGAAGGCAGCCTGGGCTGTCCTCATTGTGACCAAGGGGATCTGACACCTGCCGGACCTCACCTTGTTCTTGGCAAGCACGTTGGCTCCAGCTTTAACGAGTAGCTTGGCCGACTGGCTGAAACCATGCCAGGATGCTTCGTGCAGGGCCGTGTTCCCGTCCTGGGGGCACACAGGAGAGAAAGCCCCGTCACCCAAGCCTGATCCGTCTGCTCACCGTCAGCACAGGTTACTTTAAGGCCCACTCAGGGGCCTCTTTTGGCTGGGGTTTCTCACCTAAACCACAGAAGCCAAGGAGTGATCTGAGTGGCCAGTTTCTTCATTCTCCCAGAAATGGTACCTAACCAGTACCACTCTAGACGCGCTCGAGCTTTATGATGCACAGTGGATGACTTAAGGCATTAGGGCTTAAGTCTCTCTGGGACCTGGGGTGGGGAGAAAGACTCCCACGCACCGCCAGTGCTGAACAGAAAGCTGCACTAGGAGGCGTGGCGTCCCTCCCCAACCTACACCGCCCCAGGGGCTGCCCTGCTCCACACTGGCCCCAGAGAGAACCCTGCAAAGATCAGGCAGGTGGAGAGTCCAGCTTCAGAAGCTCCAGGGGCCCATGGGCGGACAAGTGGATTGTACAGTTCTTTATTCTTTCTCCAAATCTGATCTCTCAAAGTTTAATCCAGAAGCCTCAGGGCCCCAAACAAATGAGCAGGCACTGAGAACAATGATTTGTAAATATGGTAAAAAAAAAAAGGGGGGCAGTGATCTGTAAATATGGTAAACAGGTGTCCTCCATAGGTGACTTTTAAATAAAAATCAACCAATTCCACAGATCTTGTGTTTGCTTAAGTATTAAAAAAAGAAACATCAAGCGCAATGAATTGAGTGGGGTGGGACCTGGAGGTAGGGTGAGGGAAAGGGAAGCACAGAGAAGAGGTAGCAATGCCCTCCCAGCTGTTCCAGGCCTTTTTTTTTTTTTAAGAAACACAGTGTGGGGGCTTCCACTCGGACTCTCTGGATATGGAATCCTGCATCCAGGCCTCCACAGCTCATTACTTCCGGACTTTTCTTCTTCACCGTTTATATTTCTGTGGTTGCTCACTGCTGCCACAGAAAAGAGGGAAGGGCTTTTGTAAACGTTCAGTTTGCTGGGAGATCAGATACTCTTTCAGAGGAACTCCGGGCCGATTTCCTCATGTTGAATCGTGAGCGATAAGACTCAGGAATGACAATGTCTCAGGCAATAGGAAATCCCCAGAGTGCGTTCTCAGGCGGACGCATCCCGCTCTTCCCTGCTCACCTTGTCCTGTCGGTCCAGAGCACAGCCCCTCCTGGATGAGCGCTGCAATGACCTCGGTGTTCCCCACCACCGTGGCCCGGTGCAAGGCGGTCTGGTCCCCCTGCAGGCGGTGGGAAGGCAGGGACAGCAGTCAGCACTCTCCAGCCCCCCACCATTTGCTCCCCTGCTTCACGGTTCAGGAAGTAAGGACCTTATCCTCAGTCACCGAGGGCCAGCTCAGCTCTGATCTAGTCAACAGACAGTGCATGCCGGGAAGAATGATTATGTTCACAAACTCGGTGGTGACCTTCAGCCAACCGCAGAGCAACCCTGGGCCACAGAGCTAACCTCTGGATGAGGGTCAGGCTCTTACCCGCCACCCCAGGGGATGGCAACGGGACTGTCACAACTGTGACGAGCAGGTCTGAAAGTCAGGCTGTGGGCTGCACAAGGTAACCAGCAATGCCTGGAATCTTTACTTTCTGCTGAGTCCTCTCATTCCCCAGCGTCAGAGGACTCACTAGCCTACTCTGTCACTCAGTAGCACTCAGGACCCAAGAGGGGGGTGGACTCCTTGATTGACTAGCCCTGGCCTACAGCAAACAATGCAGGGGGATAAGCCAGGACATCTGAGGATGGACTCAGGGAGTCAGGCTGTCACTGCACATCTCTAAGACTCTTCGAACATCCCATGACAGCATCTTCACTGTTGGGGCTGCATCTGACCCCTTTCTCTGTGATCAGATTCCTGGGATAAGCTGGCCTTCTCTTTCTCTGACAGGGTGCCAAAGGGAAACTGACTCCCCTAATTGCAGTTGAGAGGACTAATATCCTAGAGGTAAGACAGTGAAGTTCAAAGCAAGATATAGTCCTGAAGTCTCTGAGAATACATGTTATCTCTGACAGGCACTCAGGAAATCAGGTCCAGCCTGGGGTGTAAGCTTGAACAGGGAGATGAGTGAATGGTGTGGAAAATTCCTGGTGGGACGGAAGGGGAGCAGGGCAAGGGGGTCAGGAGATGTGCACTGTGGAAGCCTTGGGGGACACCTGTCACCTTGCTGGACTTCAAGTTCTTCCTCTGTGAAAGGAGGCAAGGTCCCTCCCTTCCCTTCTTGGGGTCTGTGATCTGGGTGGCAAGGGTTTTGCATGACCAATTTACTGGTGGAACCTAGGAGGGGCAAATGACATGCCCCAGGGTACTCCTGCTTCTTAGCCCAAGAGAGGAGAGACCAACTAGAACACGGAGAACACGGAGGCTCTTTAAAGAGGGCTGCACTGCTACCTATATATAAATAGCCTTCATCAAATACTGATTCTACTTATATCCCTGGGATCTGTAACAAATGACAATGCACTTTAAAAGCACTTAATCTGAAAAACAGTTCTGGAGAGAGACCATGGTGATGTTTGCATAACAATGCGAATGTACTTAAGCCCAAAGAACTGTGCCCTTAAAAATGGTTAAAATGGTCAATTTATAGTTCATCACAATAAAAGCACTTCAGTTCAGTTCAGCCACTCAGTTGTGTCCGACTCTTTGCAACCCCATGAATCGCAGCACGCCAGGCCTCCCTGTCCATCACCAACTCCTGGAGTTCACTCAGACTCATGTCCATCGAGTCAGTGATGCCATCCAGCCATCTCATCCTCTGTCGTCCCCTTCTCCTCCTGCCCCCAATCCCTCCCAGCATCAGAGTCTTTTCCAGTGAGTCAACTCTTTACACGAGGTGGCCAAAGTACTGGAGTTTCAGCTTTAGCATCATTCCTTCCAAAGAAATCCCAGGGTTGATCTCCTTCAGAATGGACTGGTTGGATCTCCTTGCAGTCCAAGGGACTCTCAAGAGTCTTCTCCAACACCACAGTTCAAAAGCATCAATTCTTCGGCGCTCAGCCTTCTTCACAGTCCAACACTCACATCCATACATGACCACAGGAAAAACCATACCTTTGACTAGACAGACCTTAGTCGGCAAAGTAATGTCTGCTTTTGAATATGCTATCTAGGTTGGTCATAACTTTTCTTCCAAGGAGTAAGCATCTTCTAATTTCATGGCTGCAATCACCATCTGCAGTGATTTGGGAGACCAAAAAAATAAAGTCTGACACTTTCTACTGTTTCCCCATCTATTTCCCATGAAGTGATGGGACTGGATGCCATGATCTTCGTTTTCTAAATGTTGAGCTTTAAGCCAACTTTTTCACTCTCCTCTTTCACTTTCATCAAGAGGCTTTTTAGTTCCTTTTCACTTTCTGCCATAAGGGTGGTGTCATCTGCATATCTGAGGTTATTGATATTTCTCGCGGCAATCTTGATTCCAGTTTGTGTTTCTTCCAGTCCAGCGTTTCTCATGATGTATTCTGCATATAAGTTAAATAAGCGGGGTAACAATATACAGCCTTGACATACTCTTTTTCCTATTTGGAACCAGTCTGTTGTTCCATGTCCAGTTCTAACTGTTGCTTCCTGGCCTGCATACAGATTTCTCAAGAGGCAGGTCAGGTGGTCTGGTATTCCCATCTCTTTCAGAATTTTCCACAGTTTATTGTGATCCACACAGTCAAAGGCTTTGGCATAGTCAATAAAGCAGAACTAGATGTTTTTCTGGAACTCTCTTGCTTTTTCCATGATCCAGCGGATGTTGGCAATTTGATCTCTGGTTCCTCTGCCTTTTCTAAAACCAGCTTGAACATCAGGAAGTTCACGGTTCACATACTGCTGAAGCCTGGCTTGGAGGATTTTGAGCATTACTTTACTAGTGTGTGAGATGAGTGCAATTGTGTGGTCGTTTGAGCATTCTTTGGCATTGCCTTTCTTTGGGATTGGAATGAAAACTGACCTTTTCCAGTCCTGTGGCCACTGCTGAGTTTTCCAAATTTGCTGGCATTATGAGTGCAGCTTACACCTACTTAAAAACCAAATTCACATTCTTAAAACTTAAAAAAACACTCCCTTTAAAAATTCATGAGGGGAAATAATATTTATTTTCCTCTTTAAAGTGTTTAATTCTTTCCAATTTTTACATATATAATTTCTAGCATCAAAAAAACAGCTATTTATTAAATGTGTAAGCTGTACTGATATACCAGGAATGGGAAGGGACTGTCCATGTCTCAGAAGCTTTTCTTCCTCTTCATTCTGTAGACTCTAAGAGATTTCCTCCTGGTTGGGTCAGGAGGGTAGAGGTAATCGCCACCATGATTCCATCCACTGTCTGTGCCTTCCATCATCAACCCTCCCCTCAGCATCCTATACTATGATTCCCGTTACAAAGTAAGTTTAGCCTTGCTTTTCTTCTCCCTCATCTTTCCAAGACCGCTTTACTCAAAGAGGACCCTTTCTATGTGCCATGTCACAAAAGAATACAGCCACTGGACTGGTGGTTACAGGAGGTGGGCAAAGCCATTACACAACCTCTTCAAACAACTTAGGAAGTGTTTCCAGATGAGGTGTACTTAAGGCCCAAACAGATAATCATGAAAAACTGCCCTGTCTCAATTTTTTTTTAGTTACTTAATTTGGGGGGCAGTGCTGAGTCTTTGCTGCTGTGAGGGCTTTTTCCCTAATTGTGGCGTGCAGGCTTCAGTAGCTGCAACACCCAGCTCCAGAGCACAGGCTAATAGCAGCGGCACACAGGCTTATTTGCTCCATGGCACATGGGATCTTCCTGGACCAGGGATCGAATCTGTGTCTCCTGTACTGGCAGGGGGATTCTGTACCACTGAGCCACCGGGAAAGACCCAGTCTCAATGTTTGAAAACTTCTGTAAGAATCTTCAAGACTGGGTGTTTCCCTATCAGCGTCATGATGGGTTTTCCCAAAATGAACCTCAAGTGTAATTTATTGTTACTGACCTGATGAGAAAGGAGGTGCCCTGTTCTCAGCCACAAAGGTGAGGCTGCAGCCCCCTTCTTTGAAGTAAACACCGACTTGGTCAGATTTCTAGTTGTTAGAGGGCTTTAACCATTCCTACACACTGCGGGCAGACGAACCTGCACTCCCTGGCCCAATTAGAACAACCCTTTTACATAACCAAACGTAACCACTTTGTTGTGCATAAAGTGTGGGTCATGTTGGCAGCCTGGCTTCAGATCAAACGTTTTACTGTGCTTCATGGGCTACCACTAAATCATGAGCTGAGGCACCTTTGGAGCCAGACCACCACTGTGATTTATTACTTGCTTTTAGCATGAATCTCCTGTATTTGCTTCTGTGGGGATAACTTTCCTTTGTGAAACTCTAACTCAACGTAGGAAGCTAAATCTCAATTCTAGTTCAGCCCTTAAAAGTAGATTTCCGGATGGATGAACAGGACTTGGGAGACCTGGCGGCCCAGGCGAGGCTGTGGTGGGAGCCCCGTGGTCCCCATGTACTTGGCACAGGTATCTCCGGCGGGTCCCTTCTCCCAGGCCTGCCCATCTCCAGGACACGGCCGCCCCTCGGTCTTCACGCTCTCGGTCAGAGATACGCTCAGAGCCAGGGTCCTTGCCTCATCCGTCGGATATACAGGACAGTGAAGGCCAGAGCCAGCCATTCCCCACCCTGCATGGCCCTCAGGAGGGACCGTGAGCTCAGCTCACATGAGGTGGGGTGGCTCTGGGTTTCTGTGGCACATAAAAACCAGCCACCCTGAGAGACATGAATCTGTAAGTCAAGGGCCACCTCGGAGAAGACCTACTCTTCCCCAGAACATGACATATATGAACAGCTAAGACCCTTTACTGCAACAGGGTCAGTGACCTGCGAATCAATCCGTCCTCCTATAAAACTAACACTTCCTTTGGAAATAAAAGTATTATTTCAAAAGTATACTTTCTACAAACAGAAAGAGACTCACAGACCTAGAGAATGAACTTGTGGTTGCCAGTGGGGGAAGGACGGGAGGAAGGGATAGTTAGGGAGCTGAGATGGACATGTACACACTGCTATATTTTAAATGGATAACCAACAAGGACCTACTGTATAGCACAGGGAACTCAGCTCAATGTCATGTGGCCGCCTGGATGGGAGGGGAGTTTGGGGGAGAATGGATATATGTATATGTGTGGCTGAGTCCCTTCACTCTACACCTGAAACTATCACAACATTGTTAATGGGCTAAACCCCAGTACAAAATAAAAAGTTAAAAATAAAAGGAAGTAAGTATACTTTTCAAATACTGAAACAAAATGTGCCTCTATACATACTTATTAACAGAACTAAGCAGCAACTTAGACATACTCTTTATTTCTCTATGATTTAAAGATCAACCATGAAATTCTGAAATTTTGGAGAAAAAAAAGCCAGGAGAAGTTTGGCACCTTCAACAGCATTTACTCATTATCTATTCAGTGAATATTTACTGACTCTCTACTACATTCCAAGCACTGTAAGCCAAGGTGCCGTGCAGTTCAGAGCCTAGCTTAGAATAACCAGCTAATTCAGGGTAGCACAGTTGGGACAGGGGCCTTCTAGGTGGCACTAGTGGTAAAGAACCCATCTGCCAATGCAGGAGATATAAGAAATGCAGGTTTGATCCCTAGGTTGGGAAGGACCCGTGGAGAAGGGAATGGCAGCCCACTCCAGTATTCTTCTTTGGAGAATCCCATGGACAGAGGAGCCTGGTGGGCTACATACAGTCCATAGAGTAGCAAAGAGTCGGACCTGACTGAGACTTAGCACCAATGTACCCACAGTTGGGACCGAATTCAAATTGTCAAGGCTTTTAGCACTTGCCCCATGCTGTGTATAACCTGTGAAGTCAATTAACCTTAAACAGGTCTTTAAAACAATTAGGTGCTTCTGGAGGATGGGGCTGCCTGTTTATGGCACCATCAAGCTAAGTACTTTAGCCCAATGCCTTGGCAAGTATAGCACCTGAGGAGTATTTGTTGAATGATTAACTACAAAGAAGCAGAAGAAAAATGCTGAAGCTGGAACTTGAAGACCCAGCAAACTTGCAGTTTGGCACTTTGATTTGGAACATGCACATCATGTTCCAGAGTGACTGCAAAGGGACTTGTCTGCAAAGTGCATGAACTGCCAGCTCTCTGTTTTTCTAGGACATCAGTGTTTCTTACGTAGAGATTTTTAAAGGTTTGCAACCACTGAGGTCTAAAACTTGGTTCTGAAATACGTGTTTTCTCCTACATGGTGCAAAAGAGTGAGCACAGTGTGGGCAGATTCCAAAGCCAAGCTCATAGAAGAAACCCGCGTCACGCAAGGGCGGCCCCTGCCCCTCTTCAAGAGGACTCCCTCCCAGGTGGCACAAGCAGCCATTCTGCAAGGAAGCTCAAGACAGGGAGGTGCGCGAAACAACTGCTGACCTCTTTTTCTCTCTCTGATCTTCTGGGGTTCTCCCTAGCCTGTCTTCTCTGGTTTTTATTTTTCTCTTCCTTCGTGCCTCTTCCCCTGGCCATGGGGTTCTGGACTATTTCTGAGGTGGGGGGCTGTGTGATAGCTCATCGACCAATCAGAGATGGCGTTAGTGCTCCAAGGAGCGCTGGCAGGGTTGGCAGGAAGCAAGAGGGAATTTGCTCCTGGAGTTCCATATTCTAAAGAACTGGTTTCCACAGGTTCAAATTCATAATAATCCCACTCCAGGGCACTGGAGGTCATTCTTCAACTAATTCTCAGTCTTTACCATGATACAAAGCACAGTAGCTGTAGAACATGAAGTCAGGAGTAAATTCTTCAAAAGATTAACATTCTCTATTGTTACCCATCACCCAAGACAGGTAACTTCTGAAATTTTTTTCCCAATACTTAATCTCCCAGCTTCTTTATTTATCTTTTTTTTTTTTAATTATTTTTTGCTCTTGCCTCATGGCTTGCAGGATCTTAGTTCCCTGATCAGAGACTGAACCTGGGCCATGGCGGTGAAAGCACTGAGTCCTAACCATTGAATCACCAGGGGATTCCCATTCCCAGCTTCTTTAAAGACCATTCATAAGGAGTTTTCCTCCTCGAATTCCTGCATGGGTTTCAAGGCTGATCAACAAGCAGAGTAAATATACAGAAGACACACATGAACCATATTCTGACAAACGCATTACTTCAGAACTAGTGAGAGTCAAGACACCTCCACTTCCAGCTGTGTCTACACTGTTTCATTGTTGTGTGTGCACTTTTGTTTTAAACTGAGAGAAACAATATATGCATTGTCTATGGAAAGGTAAAGATGCAAAATATATTAATAATTTCAATAAAGAGTACCCCTCTAACGGTAGAGCTGGCTTTCCTTCTGCTGACATGTACCCCTTTGGCTACCCTGTGAGAACTCCTGACTAGTTTACTTCCTATCTTGCCTGATATAAACAGCAGTAGTTCTGGAAAGTCTGCATGGCTCTTGCTGCAGGAGAACACGTGATACCTGGAGCTCAGGACCGGAGGCAGGAGTGCTGGGTCGCGATGAGTTAGCAGCCTGGTATTACTGCAGCCTTGCCACCAAGGCAGCAGGGGCTTTAATTATGCAGAGAAGAGCTGATGCTGCCCAATATCTTCGCACCAACAATTCAATGCCCTGCCTTTCCTGTGGTCAGAATCCCTTCCCTCTGCCTGTATTTCTGCTCCTATCACATAAGGATAAGATATAATCAGGTATGTTATGATGGTACAGTGCTGGGAAAGAAAAAAGTGTATTGTGACCTGGGGTAGAAATCAACAGCTTAAAGCTAGATCAGCATCTTTTGAAAATAACATCCTTGATGACTCAACAGGTTCCAAATATAACCAGAAATTTCTGAATGACACTGACAGCCTTCTGCCCATGGATATGACACATTTAGTTATTGCTTTGTGAATGCTGTCCTTCTCAACTTGTGTGTCTGCCAAGTTTTCAGACATTACACAGGGACTCAAGACTAGAAGCACTTTGGTGACCCACACTCTGGCCCAACAGAGGGTCTGAACTTTGATAACATTTGGTAAGCACAGTGATTAAAGGTGAATCTGAAAGGAGTTTATGAGTACAAAGTCTCCAAGAGTCTATGTTCCTCATAAAAGTTCTTACCTCTTCGAGTTCTACTGTACAAATCACAGTCAGAGTTAGAAACTTTTCAAAGAGAGTTTCCAATCAGATTATCATTAGGACATTTTCCTAATAGCCCATTGGAGAGCAAATTTACATAATCTTTCCCACATCCCCCTCTTAGAGAATCTAGCCTGCCCAAAAACCCAACAGGGCTCCCCCTGCACTACATGACTCCATGCCAGCCACTGCTGATTTACTCAGGAATGGATTTCTGAACCCAAAAGAGCCAAGCAGAATCTCTTTCTAGATAATGGGACTGAAGAAACTCAGAAAATGACTCTCAGTCATGGCAGAGCACCAGAGTGAATCTTTCTAGAGGCGTCATTTTTCTCATATTACACAAGATCAATATTCTGGTTTTTTCTTTAAATAGGTCCTTTTAAACTAAATGTATACTAAGGGAAATCAAGGCAAGAAAAGACAAAAATTTAGGTTTTTAAGCTTCATCTTTTTCTTTAGTGGTAAGGTTGATCAATGACACATTTCCAGCAAGACTTGCCCAAATCTGTGTGCGTGTGTGCGTGAATAGTGTGCTCCTTCATACTGAGACAAGGCAACAGGCAAAACAATCTTCAAGGCCCTGCACTTGAATAATAATAGATAGGAAATAATAATACTCGATAGGAACTATGATGGAAAAACCAAACCACACTTGCTACTGAGAATGGGTCCCAGAGCAGGGCTTCAAGAGGAAGTTCTTCCCACCAAGGTGGAGCTAAAAAGTGCTGGAGAGCAACAACTACTGTGCCTCCCCCACCTCACAGCTAGTTACACGTTGTGGGATTCTATACAGACAAGCCCAGTTGACAGCCACCCCCCAACAGAATGATGGCTTCTACTCACATCATCCTGGACATCGAGGTCACAGCCAGCCTTCAGCAAGATCTGGACCACAGGAAGATGGCCCTTATTGGCAGCGAGATGCAGGGGCGTCCGGCCATGCTGTTAACGCAAAGCAAACACTGATTTCAGAACAAGGCATCACAAGAGTGAGGTTTGCACAGCGGTGTTCCTCCCCCGCCTTCAGTTTGGCAAGCGATGCTTAGATTTACTTAGAATTCAAGTTTGTCTCAGGTAACCTTGGCTACTGGCATTATGAGTTATGAACAAAATATGTTCAAAATGTGAAGATTTCCTTTAGTGCATAATTTCTACTCCTATTCATCCAACAGATAAGTAGAAAGGTGAGGGCTTTCACGTCTTCTCTGATTTCCCCACTGGTGTGACAGAGTTGGTGACATGGCCACAGTATATCTGATGGGGTAAGAGATGAAAGAGCAGCAAAGTGTCAAGCAACTTTGCCCCAGAGATGTCTGGCTAGTAATTCCTCAAAACTGAAACTGCTGAACAAACCATTAGATTCTCTCCTTTGTAAAACAAATTTAAAAATTTTAAGTGACAAAGTACTTCAACCATTCAAAAATATGAATAATATTTGTAAATGCACATACCCACCATTAACTTTAAGAGAAAACTAAAGAAACCAGACCAGGGTTCGATCCCTGGGTTGGGAAGATCCCTTGGAAAAGGAAATGGCAACCCACTTCCGTATTCTTGCCTGGGAAATGCTATGGACAGAGGAGCCTGGTGGGCTGCAGTCCATGGGGTGGCAAAGAGTCAGATGCAGCTGAGTGACTAACACCGTCACTTTCACCAAGCACTTTAAGAAAAAACTAAAGAAACCATTAGCTGGTCCTTGTGAACCCCTCCCATATCTCATTTCCCCTCACCCCCTAGGTAACCAATCAATTTGGAATCCATTGTTCCTTTGCCTGTTACTATACATTACTACATGTTTGTAACTGTGCACAATAGATAAAAATTGTTTTGCTTGTCTTCAAACCTTACATAAATGGTATTAAACTAAACAATGGCATTTAGCAATTTTGGGGGTCCGACATTCTGTTTTTTATTTTAAAAAATATTGTCACATTATTCACTCATTCTGTCACTGGTGAGTTCCAGGCTGTTTCCCAGTGGGTGACAGAACACCCGTGTGTGTACATCTCCTGTGCACCTGAGTGGGTGGGCTTCTCAGCCCTGCTGGTCATAGAGATGACTGTCCCCTGTCAGGGGCTCCTGAGCTATGACACTGAGGCTCACTCCCAGAACAGCACTCTTCAGAGTAAGTGAATTCCTATCTGGAAAACTGACCTTGCCAAGCTCTGTATTCTCCAACTTCTAAAGGAGACATTATGCTCCCTTAACTTTCTCCCTTAGGTTCACTGTGAAGAAATGTTTCCAAACAGCATTTAACCACAGACCCCACCTATACAGAAACACTCCTGGAGGAATAAGGGTTTCATATGGCCTGAGTCCTTTTGCAGCTCGATAGAGCTTCCCAAAGCCCTTTATTGATATACTAGCAGGATAAACACATTTGTGTTCTCAACAAGGGCCAGTTTGCCATGGGTAACTAGCCTTGTAGGAAAACAGAGATAGTAGACAATAAAGGATTTTAATTTCAACCTGTGAAATGCAATCAAAGCATTAGAATGATTCTGGAAAGAAAGAGGTCAGAGCTCACATTAAAATTAGAATTCTTAATTAAGAAAAAAGTTTCTCCCAAGAAAACAGGCTATAAAAAGCCTTCATAAAAGGCAGCATTGGAGATAAGATGAAGGCATGACCTTCGTCAGCTGGCGATTATGTTCTATGCGGGCTAGTTAACCTTGATTTCTCCGACGAACTGTCCACAGCTGATCAGATGAAGCCAAATAGCCTGGTTCCCCTCGCTGGCCTGGCCCAGGCTCCTACCATGTGTCCTTGTCTAGGACATCTGATCAGAGACCTTCACAAAGTTTCTGGGGCATTCTGAACAAAAGGAAGCCCATCGCGATTATAAGGAGAAAGATGTGTGTGGTGAGGAAGGCTGACAAATTGGCAGGATACAGTGTTTCTGAGCATCTAAGAGTGGAGACCATGACCGGAGGAGCTGCCCTGAGAGAGGCTGGGAAGGAGGCCACGGGCCGAGGGGTCAATGGGAGTCAGGTCAGGGGAACCCCGAGGAACATCCTCGTCAGCAACCAGGGATTACTGAGTGGACACTGAAGCCCAAGGAGGCAAAAGGGTTTGTGCAAGTAAACACGAATAATCAGAAGGCCAGAGAAGGAAACACGGATGCGGTTTAAAACTAGATCACATCTGGAGGGTGCTTTAGAAACTATAAGGTGTTAACAGAATGGCCCTGGACTAGAGGCACCTTCCTTATCCAAGGTCAGCAGAGTGCCCTCTCCAAAAAAGGAAAGGCCAGAGGCACTGGAGCTCAACGAGCATGGTTCAAATCCCAACTCTGACTAGTAACAGCTGGTTGATTTTGTGTTGGCCGCTCTCCTTAGCCCGTTTACTTGTCTGAAATATGAAGTCTCCACTAACCACTGAGATAAGTGAGGCAACACCCAGCATCCATCACAGGTTTCCTTCCCTCTGTCTCAGCCCTCAGCCCCGAAGACCCCCAGCTGCTGCCCCTCCACCTCGACACCCCCACACCTTTGCCTTGGTGAGATCTTGTGAATGGCACAGACATGGGTAAAGAGCTGGATCTCGGGTGCCCTAGGTAACCCAAGGGTTGAGCTGGAGGGTTGAGCTTCCCACCAGCTAGATCTCATCCACAGCCATTTTTGAAATACAGTCAAATGTCTCCAGTCTCCATGTCTCTCGGGAAGGACCTTCTTTACTGGGAACACCCTTCTCCTGTTCTCCAAGAAGAAATGGCCCCTGCTGCCTTCTCCAGGCCCACAGCACTTTAGCTCCCCCCAGGAAACCACCAATCCCATTCTGACTTAACTTCCAACTAGGCCGTGATCTCCCCGTGGGCAGAACTGCACCACAGCGAGAAGCCTGTGCACTGCAACTTGAGAGCAGCCCTTGCTCACCACAGCTAGAGAAAGCCTGTGTGCCACAATGAAGAAAAAATAAAATAAAAACAGGTAAAGACTTCACTAAAAATCTGGAACATAAAAGCAAATCATTCGCGATTCTCCCACCCCATACACTCATTTGTCACTTTTATCCTTACTTTTCCACTGCATCTTTTCTGTTGGTGCTTTTGTGGTTACATTCACAGGTCACATGAAACTAGCTTGCTTGTGCGTTAATATTATGCCTTAAACCAGTGGTCTGCAAACTTCATAGGGCAGCAGAGGCTTGTTAAAGACAGCTATCTGGGCCCCATTAAAGGGTTTCTGATTTTGTAGGTCTGGGGTGGAGACTGACAATTTGTATTTCTAACAAGCTCCTGTAACTAAAGAGCCTCTTGATGAGGGTGAAAGAGGAGAGTGAAAAAGCTAGCTTAAAACTCAACATTCAAAAAGAGAAGATCATGGCATCCGGTCCCATCACTTCAGGCAAATAGATGGGGAAAAAGTGGAAACAGTTGCAGATTTTATTTTCTTGGGTTCCAAAATCACTGCAGCCATGAAATTAAAAGACACTCTCTGGGTCCACTGGAATGACCTAGAGAGATGATATGGGGAGGGTGGTGGGGGGGGGGTTCAGGGTTGGGAACTCATGTACACCTGTGGTGGATTCATGTCAAGGTATGGCAAAACCAAGACAGTATTGTAAAGTAAAAGTAAATAAATAAAATAGTTAACCTACAAAAATAAAAATAAAAATACTGTCAGAATTCTCGAACAAAATTTGGGAAAATTTCATTTAATATGTAAATTTAATTTAACTTAATTGATTTGTTTTCACAATGGCATAGGAAACCACAGTTTTGTGCCTGGTGTACTTCTGTCCAAGGTGCCTCTGTATTTTTTAAAAATAACTTTTAAAAATTATTGAGGTGGAAAACTCACATAACATTAAAATAATTGTTTTAAAATTAAAAAAATAAATAAAAGACACTTGCTCCTTGGAAGGAAAGCTATGGCCAGCCTAGACAGCATATTAAAAAGCAGACATGATTTTGCTGACAAAAGTCCATCTAGTCAAAGCTATAGTTTTTCTAGTAGTCATGTATGGATGTTAGAACTGAACCATAAAGAAGGCTGAAAGTGAAAAAGTCAAAGTGTTAGTTGCTCGGTCCTATTTGACTCTCTTGTGACCCCATGGACAGTAGCCCGCCAGGCTCCTCTATTCATGGGATTTTCCAGGCAAGAATACTGGTGTGGGTTGCCATGCCCTCTCCAGGGTATCTTCCTGACCCAGGGACTGAACGTGGGTCTTGTGCATTGCAGGCTGATTCTTTACCGTAAGAGCCACCAAAAGAAGGTTGAGCACCCAAGAACTGATGCTTTCGAACTGTGGTGCTGGAGAAGACTCTTGAGACAGCAAGGACGTCAAACCAGTCAATCCAAAGGGAAATCAACCCTGAATATTATTCATTGGAAGATCTGATGCTGAAGCTGAAGCTCCAATACTTTGGCTACCTGATGCAAAGAGCCGACTCACTGAAAAAGACCCTGATGCTGGGAAAGATTGAGGGCAGGAGGAGAAGTAGGTGACAGAGGATGAGATGGTTGGATGGCATCACCGAATCAATGGCCATGAGTTTGAGCAAACTCCGGGAGATAGTGAAGGACAGGGAAGCAGTCCACGGGGTCACAAAGAGTTGGACACAACTCAGCAACTGAACAACAAACAACAAGCTTCCAGGAGAAGCAGATGCTGCTAGTATTAGGACCACATGTTTTGAGCTATAACATGAATGATAGGTTTTCAACACTGTTGCACCATAGGTTCACCTGAAAATATTTGTAAAGTCTCAGATTTTAGCCTCAGATTCCATCAAGCTAGGGTGGGGTCTCGGTGTGGGTGTTTTTGAAGTTCCCTGTGACAAACGTGCTCTTGGAGGTTATAAATCCCTCCTTGAAGGCTTTAGCTGTGCAGGTTCTCCAACCTGCCTTGGGGTCAGGACCAGCCATCTGAGACCAGTGGGGTAGGGGCTGCAGGACCCTGCAAGGCAGCACATCTCCCTGATCCGACCAGGGAAGGGCAGAGGCTTGGAGCCACTCACTTTCAGGGAAGTGAACAGCAAAGGGCCTAGAGATGTTGCCAGGCAACCACCACAGAAAAGTGGCCTCACTTTCAACAACTCAGGTCCGGATGCTGCTTTGTTCTGGCAGGTTGAGCCCCATGGGTGCCTATTTCTAGTGGAATTGCTGCACAGGAGCATCAGAGTGACTCGTGATCTGGCAGGTGACCTACAAATTATACTCACAGGTATCATAAAAGTGCTCTGAACAAAAAGTCTCTGCTGCTTATTTGGAAGAGCCTAACTCCCAGCTGGAGGTGGGAGAGCTATTTTACACAGCTAGTGGGAAGCTGCTAGAGGGCACAGGGAGCTCAGCTAGGTGCTTCGTGATGACCTCGTGGTGGGGGGAAGTTGGGAGGGAGGTCCAAAAGGGAGGGGATGTATGTATACATATGGCTGGTTCACTTCATTGTACAGCAGAAACTAACACAACGCGTGCACCAAGTAGCTTCAGTCGTGTCTGACTTCTTTTGACCCCATGGTTCCTCTGTCCATGGAATTCTCTAGGCAAGAATATTGGAGTGAATTGCCACGCACTCTTCAGGGGACCTTCCACACCCAGGGATCAAACCCACATCTCTTATGTCTCCTGCATTGGCAGCTACCTGGAAAGCTTTAACTAATACAACACTGTAAAGCAATTATATTCCAGTTTAATAAATAAATTAAATTGGGGGAAAAAAGACTCTCTCTTCATACAGACTCCATGGTGCCTGGGAGTGCTGGGTCACAACCCTGGTCACTCATTACTCCAGCCAGGACCTGGAGGTTGGTTCACAGCTCCTCTCTCCTGCTTAGATATCATTGATCCTCCTTACTAAAGGGCCGGCCTTTCACACAGACAACACTTGTCCCACAAACACCTGCTCCGTGGGTACCTGTCCCATGGATGCTGAGCCTCGACTCCTCAAGGCAGCCACCTGGTCTAAGAGAGTGGACCCAAGAAGTGAGAAGGAGCTTAGCCATTCTCGGAACACTTTGTCTTTGTTGAATGATACACTTTTGCTCAAGATCACAATAGACCCATGGGGCAAAGGGAAGCTAAAGTAATTGAGGCTCATGAGCTCGAAGAAATAAAACAACTGAACCTTCTTAACGGGGGATTGTTACAAGGAGGGCCATTGCAGAGATATGATCCACATGGGGGAAACAGTTTGACAAGAAGCATTTAGGTATAACCTAAATCAGTGTAATAATGTCAAAGTGACAACACTTCCTTTCTTCAGATCCTGAGAAATATAACAGGTCAGAGTCATGCAGTCTTTTTTGAGGCAAATAAAGTCTGTCTGTATTACCTGAAGCTTTAAGGAAGGAATAGAAAATAGGAGAGAGATGGGGAGGAAGAAAGTGGTAACGTTAGTGAAGTAAGAGTGGCACATATTTTAGAAACAATAAAATATTCAGATTGGAAAGAGTCTCTGAGAGTTTAATCTGGATGAAGGTAGTAAGGCTTGTCGATGGTCAGTGATTTTCAAGAGCTAAAATGTTACTTGTGGCAGAACAAATAATAGCTAGAATCCTGGCCATTTGGCCCAGCCGTTTAGGTTATTTTTTTTTAATTGGATTGTTTTTTAACTGTTTGGGTTTTTTCTGTCCTCCCCCACCCCTGGTTGCACAGCACAGCATGTGGGATGTTAGTTCTCTGACCAGGGATTGAATCTGGGCCCCTTCCTTGGAAGCACATAGCCTTAACCACTGGACTACCAGGGAAGTCTCTCACTTAGGTTTTAAGTTATAGAAGATTCCCACCAACTTTCTTAGGTGGCCCCAGGGTCCCTTTATCATAAACAGTATTTCCAGAGCTCCAACTGTTTGGAGTGATGTAGACTTGGGTCCAAAACTTCAAAGTCCTTCTCAGGCTTATGATTCAAGAAAAACAAAGTTAAAAAGACATTCAGGGAGAAAATAGACCCCCCAAAAGTGCCATGAACAAAAAAAAGTGAGAGAATAAATCTTTTCATTAAAAACACAGTTTAAAAAGCCTTCAGAACCTTCTTTCCATTTTGGAAATGTGTTTCATCTACCTGTCTACTTGGATGAGTGACACATCACATTTTAATCAGACTATAGGTGACAAGATGCAGCAAGGGAACAAAATCCTTGGATGATAAAAATCAGGATCCAACATAATGTCAGAGTGAAAGGACAGGTTAATTTTAATAAGACAAAACCTAGCAGGAGACAGAGGTGAGATTCCTGCCCCAGGGATCAACAGTCCAATCACACACAGGCAGGGATATTGTCCTCTGAAAGAACAGGCCTTCCTTTTATCTTTTCATTAGTTTTAAAAATAATTATTTATCTGGTTGCACTGGGTCTCAGTGCACTGGGTCTCAGCACAGGGATACTGTCCTCTGAAAGAACAGGCCTTCCTTTTATTTTTTCATTAGTTTTAAAAATAATTATTTATCTGGTTGCACTGGGTCTCAGTGCACTGGGTCTCAGCACACTAAATTTTTACTTGCAGCATGCAGGATCGAACCAGGGAACCCTGCACTGGGAATGTGGAGTCCTAGCCACTAGGCTACCAGGGAAGGTGCTACAGCCTTTCCTTTTAAAACCGTCAGGTTCCTATGCCAAAAAGCTTCATAATGCTTCTCTAAGTCTTACTTTGGGTGGGACTAATAAATCAATTATTCAAATAAAATAGCTTATTTAATAAGATTATTCTTTTTGAGGTGATACACAAACTGCCAGGCTTGGGCTTGTTTCTAGAAAGGTCCACCAGAAGAAGGACCAAAATAATTCAAGCGACTCAACTGGCTGTTACGAATCCCTTTGAATGCTATAGTACATCGGTTTCCTGAGTTAGAAGGTATCAGTTAACGGCCTCCATGCTCCTCACTGGCAGCTGCTTAGACTACATTTTCAAAGGGCTGACACACTGACAGAGGAAGGCATGGCAGGCCAGTGCTGAAGAGCCACGGCTGGGAGATGAGAACGTTCTCTCTTACTTCCTGATTCTGAGTGGAATCACTGCCTTTTCAGCAATTGTTAATATAATCATACATTTGTTTGTTTTCCTTTTAATCTATTGGTGTAATGAATTAAGGAACCATCCTTGCATTCCTGGATCAAACTCCACTTGGTCACACTGTGTTATTCTGATATGTGCTGTATTCTATTAAGTAGGACTATTCAGAATTTTTGCTTCTAATTCATACTTGAGATTGCTCAACTGTTCTTATATTATTTCTCTCACTCTCATTTATATTTACCTGGTTTTGGTATTAAGGTTGCACTGGTTTCATAGCATAAAATCCAGCTTTCCATTTTGAGCTATGCTTTACAATACTTTAAATAACATTGGAACTGTTTTTGTTATTGCTGTTGTTAAAATGTAGAACAAGGCTGTGAAACCATTTGACCTTAGCACTTGTCAAAGTTTTAATCATATTTTAATCTTTTCTATGATAATTCAACTATTTATGTTTTCTGCTGCTTGAGTGAATTTTCTAAAAATTATTATGGTAAAATATACATAATAAAATTTACCATTTAAACCAGTTTTTTAGTTTTTAATTCAGCGGCACTACATATACTTACAATGTTGTACAACCATCACCATTATTCAATTCCGTAACTTTTAATTATCCCAAACAGAAACTCTGTATGCATTAAACAATAACTCCCCTCTCCCAAAGCCTGCTAACCTCTATCCTACTTTTCTTTTTTTGGCCAAACAGCCACTTGTGGGATTTTAGTTCCCCCAAAACTAGGGCCCTTGGCAGTGAAAGCACAGAGTTTTAACAACTAGACAACAGGGAATTCCCTCTCTACCCTACTTCTCAATTCTACTAATCAACTATTCAAGGTGCCTTATACAAGTGGAGTTATACGATATTTGTCCTTTTGTGTCTCTCTTATTTTATTTTGTTGTTCTTCAGTCGATCAGTTGTGTCTGCCTCTTTGCAACCCCTTTGGACTGCATCACTCCAGGCTTCCCTGTCCTTCACCATCTCCCAAAGTTTCTCCAAGTTACATCCATTGAGTCGATGATGCCATTCAACCATTTCATCTACTGTTGTCCCCTTCTCCTCCTGCCTTCAACCTTTCTCAGCATCAGGGTCTTTTCCAATGAGTCAGCTCTTTGCATCAGGTGGCTAAAGTATGGATCTTCAGCATCAGTTATTTCAGTACTCAGGGTTGATTTCTCTTAGGATTGACGTGTTTGATCTCCTTGCTATTCAAGGGATTCTCAAGAGTCTTCTCCAACACCACAGTTATAAGGCATCAATTCTTCAGCGTTCAGCCTTTTTATTCACCTATCACATCTGCACATGACTACTGGAAAAACAATAGCTTTGACTAGATGGACCTTTGTCAGCAAAGTAATGTCTATGCTTTTAATATACTGTCTAGATCTGTCATTGCTTTTCTTCCAAAGAGCAAGTGTCTTTTAATTTCATGGCTGCAGTCACCATCCAGTGATTTTGGAGCCCAAGAAAATAAAAGTCTGTCACTGTTTCCATTGTTTCCCCATCTATTTGCCATGAAGTGATGGGACTGGATGCCATGATCTTAGTTATTTTGAATGTTGAGTTTTAAGCCAACTTTTTCACTTTCTTCTTTCACCTTCATCAAGAGGCTCTTTAGTTCCTCGTCACTTTCTGCCATGAGGGTGGTGTCATCTGCATATCTAAGGTTATTGATATTTCTCCCAGCAATCTTGATTCCACCTTGTGCTTCATCCAGCCCAGCATTTCCCATGAAGTACTCTGCATATAGGTTAAATAAGCCAGGTGACAATTTATAGCCTTGACATACTCCTTTCCTCAATTTTGAACCAGTCTGTTGTTCCATGTCCAGTTCTAACTATTGCTTTTTGACCTGCATACAGTTTTCTCAGGAGGCAGATAAGGTGGTCTGGTATTCCCATCTCTTGAATTTTCCACAGTTTGTTGTAATCCACAAAGCCAAAGGCTTTAGCATAGTCAGTGAAGCAGAAGAGGTTGTTTTTTTGTGGGATTGTCTAGCTTTTTTATGATCCAATGGATGTTTCTCTGCCTTTTCTAAATTCAGATTGTACATCTGGAAGTTCTCAGTTCACGTACTATTGAAGACTAGCTTGTGGGATTTTGAGTATTACTTTTGCTAGAATGTGCTGTGCTGTACTTAGTTGCTAAGTAATGTCTGACTCTTTATGACCCCATGAACTGTAGCCTGCCAGGCTCCTCTGTCTATGGGGATTCTCCAGGCAAGAATCCTGGAATGGGTTGCCATGCCCTCCTCTAGGGGATCTTCCCAACCGAGGGATCGAACCCAGGTCTCCTGCATCGCAGGCAGATTCTTACCATCTGAGCCACCACAGAAGCCCAAGAATACTGGAGTGGGTAGCCTATCCCTTCTCCACGGGATCTTCCCAATCCAGGAATCGAACCGGGATCTCCTGCATCACAGGCGGATTCTTTACCAGTTGAGCTACAAGGGAAGCCCTGCTAGCACATGAGATGAGTGCAATTGTGTGGTAGTTTGAACATCCTTTGGCACCTCCCTTCTTTGGGATTCAAATGAAAACTGACCTTTTCCAGTCCTGTGGCCAAAGCTGTTTTCCAAATTTGTTGGCATATTGAGTTTAACAACATCATCGTTTAGGATTTGAAACAGCTCAACTGGAATTCCATCACCTCCACTAGCTTTGTTTATAGTGATGCTTCCTAAGGCCCACTTGACTTCACACTCAAGGATGTCAGGCTCTAGGTAAGTGATCACACCATCGTGGTTATCCAGGTCATTAAGATCTTTTGTATAGTTTTTCTGTGTATTCTTGCTACCTCTTCTTAATATCTTCTGCTTCTGTTAGGTCCATACTGTTTCTGTCCTTTATTGTGCCCATCTTTTCATGAAATGTTCCCTTGGTATCTCTAATTTTCTTGAGGAAATCTCTAGTCTTTCCTATTCTATTATTTTCCTCTATTTCTTTGCATTGTTCACTTAAAAAGGCTTTCTTATGTCTCCTTGCTATTCTTTGCAACTCTGCATTTAGATGGGTATATCTTTCATTTTCTCCTTTGCCTTTCACTTCACTTATTTTACGTAGCAAACGTTTTCAAGGTTCATTCATGTCATAACATGTATCAAAATTCCATTCCTTTTAAATGTTGAATAATATTCCACAGCAAAAAAAAAGTCGGTAAGCCAGGAAGAGGACCCTCACAAGGAACCAAACCAGCCAGCACCTTTATCTTGGACTTTCTAGCTGTAAGTGTGAAAAATAAACTTTTGGTGTTTAAGCCACTCAGTCTATCATATCATGTTATAGCTAAGACACCTATTGACATGGTAGGATTACATTGACTGATATAGAATCAGCCTTGCGTACTTGGAATAAATTTCACTTGTTCATGGTGCATAATTCTTTATACATTGCTCTATTTGATGGAAACACCAGCTGAAAGAAGACCAGGCACAGTTGCCTCCTCCTCACCCATCTTGGTTTATTTCCTTGGTTTATAACAACTTAAACATGCAACAGCCAACTTTCATTGGAAACAAACCAAGAGGCCTGCTGAGCAGGAATTTTCAGTCTCTAGACAAGTTACTGGCTTCATCTATTTTCTGAAAGTGAAGTCATTACAGCTTAAAGAGTAAGAAAAGAGAAAGAACTCTAATAGAGGATCCACCAACAGACTGTCTGCACTGGTATCTGAGCAGAGGCCCAAGTGGACAACTCAGCAGCTTCGAAAGGCCCTTTGCTCTCTGGCTTCCTCATTTTGCAACAATCCCAGAGCATGGATTAGGTGATGACACTTCAGAAGTCATACAACAGGCTGATTCCTGGTCTGAAAACCAGTGATCCTCCAATACATTTTGTTCAGGAAAGATACAGGGAGGATTTACAAATGCAGATACCCCACTGTGCCATAACACTGCAATCTCTCTTCTAGGTGAGGAGGATCTATCAAAGACATGGCTTTAGGAGTATTACCAGCACATTAATCTAGGCTGTAAAACAGTCTGCTGTGCAGCTTGAGGCTTCCATTTTCAGTGCAGACAGACCCAGGGCTGGGGAATGCAGATGACCAGCTGTGTCAACATCCCGGTGTGGAGTGGGTCTCTGGGCCGCCGCACCCAACAAGCTGGCCCAGAGCTGGGAAAGTGGCCCAACCTCTACCGGCACTGAACACACTGCAGATACAGCGAGAAGGCAGCAGAACAGCACTCCTCCCAAAACTTCCCCGGAGGCTGAGAGAGCAGCCAAGAGATCGGGGTCCACCCTGAGCTCCCTCCCAAAGCTGCCTCTCCTGAGACGCCCGAGTCAGTGCTGCAGATCTATCCCTGAGTTTCGAGGCTTGCTCCTCTCAATTACAGCTCGTCTCCTCTCAGACCCAGGCAGGGACTTTAGTGTGACCCACGACACCCATTCTTACCTTGTCCCCTCCTTCCTCCAAAGAGCATCTCTGGGGGACACCTCGTACCTTTGCTAGAAACACGAGTCCCAGGCTGCCTGCCTAATTAACACCTGCACCATCAGAAGTTAACACTCACCCAGACTTTCCTGGTGCTGACCCAGTAACTTGCCAGCGTGTCCCCCAGGCAAGCCATACCATTCACAGCATGCACTTGCCTCCCTACGCACTGTACCTCTGGCAGGTATTAACGGCATTGAGAATACCACTATTTTGTGGGGTTCCACAAAGAGCGTGGTGGACCCCAAGTGTCTACCACTCACTCGTCCACAGCTCAGTACAGAGCGCTGCCCCACCACTCATGAGGGGCTCCCCTCCTAAGCCTGGGGGAGGAAAGCCTGGAGCAGTGAGCAACTCGTTAACCGGGGGCTCTGAAACAAACCCAGCCACACCCCATTCCAATTCAATCAGAAACCAGGCATCAGTATTTTTTTAAAGGTCTCCAGGTGATCACACATGTGGTCAATACTGGGAACTGTTGACCTACCTATGAGAACTCCTGTGCCTCTGGGGACCCCAGTGAAGAAACAGTAATTATGATCAAAATAACTACCATCCCCTGAGCTTGTCTGACATCCCTGTTACACTGTGCAAGCACTCTGCATGGATTACCTTGATGGATCTGCACAACAAATCCCTGAGGCAGGGGTTAGGCTGATGCTACAGACAAGAAACCAAGGTTCAAGGAGGCTACGAATTATTTGGCCAGGGTCACAGAGATGGTGAATGTGATTCACTGCCTCTACTCTTCGTAAGGAAAAATTGGGAGATTCTTAAACAGTTGACAAAATCACAGAGACAGAGTGTGGAGCTATGGTTACAAGTGAGCAGGACAAGGGGTAATGGGGAGGAAGTGTTTAACGGGTGTTTAACAAAGTGTTTAACCAAGCTTCCATCTGGGAAGACAAATTTTGGAGATGGACGGGGCTGATGGCTGCATAAAAATGTGAACATACTTAATTCCACTGAATGGAACACTTACACATAGTTAAAGCAGTAAATATTGTGTTATGTATATTTTGCTATAATTTTTGAAATGAAAATATTTTAAAATTAAAATATAAAATGAATAAAAAGAGAGAGATGACTAGAAGTCCTGTCTCAGGCACAGCACTATACCAAATCATCTCCTGGTTATGTTCCTTATCTTTGAGCTATTTCACAACTTTGTAAGTCTTGGAATCCTGAGGGTGATGCCAATAAGTCATGTCTAGCAGATTCAGTGTATCCCAGCCAATTTTATATCTAATAAGCAAATTTATTTCCGCTTTCCTGAGACCTGCTAGTAAAGTAATGCTCAAAATTGTCCAAGCCAGGCTTCAGCAATATGTGAACCATGAACTCCCTGATGTTCAAGCTGGTTTTAGAAAAGGCAGAGGAACCAGAGATCAAATTGCCAACATCCGCTGGATCATGGAAAAAGCAAGAGAGTTCCAGAAAAACATCTAGTTCTGCTTTATTGACTATGCCAAAGCCTTTGACTGTGTGGATCACAATAAACTGTGGAAAATTCTGAAAGAGATGGGAATACCAGACTACCTAACCTGCCTCTTGAGAAATCTGTATGCAGGTCAGGAAGCAACAGTTAGAACTGGACATGGAACCACAGACTGGTTCCAAATAGGAAAAGGAGTATGTCAAGGCTGTATATTGTCACGCTGCTTATTTAACTTCTATGCAGAGTACATCATGAGAAACGCTGGACTGGAAGAAACACAAACTGGAATCAAGATTGCCGCAAGAAATATCAATAACCTCAGATATGCAGATGACACCACCCTTATGGCAGAAAGTGAAGAGGAGCTAAAAAGCCTCTTGATGAAAGTGAAAGAGGAGAGTGAAAATGTTGGCTTAAAGCTCAACATTCAGAAAACAAAGATCATGGCATCCAGTCCCATCACTTCATGGGAAATAGATGGGGAAACAGTGGAAACAGTGTCAGACTTTATTTTGGGGGCTCCAAAATCACTGCAGACGGTGACTGCAGCCATGAAATTAGAAGACGCTTACTCCTTGGAAGAAAAGTTATGACCAACCTAGATAGTATATTCAAAAGCAGAGACATTACTTTGCCGACTAAGGTCCGTCTAGTCAAGGCTATGGTTTTTCCTGTGGTCATGTATGGATGTGAGTGTTGGACTGTGAAGAAGGCTGAGCAACAAAGATCGATGCTTTTGAACTGTGGTGTTGGAGAAGACTCTTGAGAGTCCCTTGGACTGCAAGGAGATCCAACCAGTCCATTCTGAAGATCAACCCTGGGATTTCTTTGGAAGGAATGATGCTAAAGCTGAAACTCCAGTATTTGGCCACCTCATGAGAAGAGTTGACTCATTGGAAAAGACTCTGAGGCTGGGAGTGATTGGGGGCAAGAGGAGAAGGGGACGACAGAGGATGAGATGGCTGGATGGCATCACGGACTCGATGGATGTGAGTCTGAGTGAACTCCGAGAGATGGTGATGGACAGGGAGGCCTGGCGTGCTGCAATTCATGGGGTCGCAAAGAGTCGGACATGACTGAGTAACTGAACTGAACTGAACTGAGACCTGCATATTTGTAATTCTTTGCATTCTCTTTTGAACCAGTTGCAACATCTTACTGGTTCTCTCACTAATGGATTAGTTAAATAAAATCTGAACATGTTCATTTTATAACAGTTGCTCAGAATTACTACCACATGTCAAGTTTCCTTGATTTCTAACAATAAACTACAAAGGCCTGAGTTTTCCCAGTTGAGATGTTCCTCCCACAGGGCGATGCTTCTAGCTATTGTAGAACAAAAGCACATTTTCTGTTTGACCTGACATGTAAGTGTACACCCGCAGGGTCTCCAGAGAGTGTGGATCCAAGAGAAGGACTGGGCTACATCAGCCCTGCGCAGGCTCCGCCCTCACTAGGGAGATGAGAACACACTGGCTCCTGGGAGTGAGATGCAGTCTCAGGCCACCTGGGGAGGGAACCCTGGATGCCGGCTGTGAGTGGAGGGTGAGGAAGGGGAGGAGACTGTGGAGACTCCAACCACTGGTCTCCCATCAGCCACCCCCTCGCTTTTCTCCCTGACTCCCAGGAGGTTATCATTAGACACAACCCAGAGCAGGTGGAAAAGAGAAAATTCTATTAACCTCAAGCCAAAGGGGAGAGGTTCAAAAGCCAAATAGAGCCACTGCAGAGAGCTCCTGGCAAGGATGTGACAGAGGCAGGATAAATCCAGAAGAAGGGCCAGGAGGAGAGGGCGAAGGGAGGGGCCAGTATAGTATGGGTCACAGAGCACTTAAGGGGCAGCGCTTGCAGACGCCCGGAGAGTGGACACCAGCACGAGCTCCATGCAGCGCAATTCTGCTCCAGCTGTGAAAATGACAAGGGCACACATGCCCTGCCCATTGGTGCCACTTAGAGAAAGCTGTCCCACAGACAGAACCACATTGCTCAAGAAGACCTCAGGACAAGGTGAGTCGCTGCAAGTAATTTCCAAGAACAGATGATTAACACAGTTTAAATGCCCGTGGATGGGGGATAGGTGAAGCCAATTACAGCTCACTGAAGAAAGCAGAGGGAGGGACTTCCCTGGTGGTCCAGTGGCTAGGACTCTGGGCTCCCAATGCAGAGTGTCCAGGTTTGATCCCTGGTCAGGGAACTAGATCCCGCAAGCCACAACTAAAAGAACGTGCACGCTGCAATGAAGATCAAAGATACTGCGTGCCACCACTAAGACCCAGCACAGCCAAATAATAAACTAATATTAAAAAAAAAAAAGAATAGGGAAGGAGGACATATATAGTATCCTACCATTTGTCTAGAAACAATTCATGGAGATACACAGAGATACATCCATCTACACATTGGAGAAGGCAATGGCACCCCACTCTAGTGCACATATACACATGAAATATCTCAGGGGAATAAATGCAAGAAAGATAACACGGGTTGCCTTCAGAACAGGAGACACTGAGAGGTTGGGAGACCGTTTAGGAGAAAGACTTATCAACATTTCACACCTTCTGATTTAGAGCCATGTGGATGTATTACCTGTTCAAAATGTTTAATTTTTTAGGGAATTCCCTGGAAGTTCAGTAGCTAAGACTTCAACCTTCTACAGCAGGGGGTCAGGGTTCAATCCCTGGTCAGGGAACTAAGACCCCATATGCTGTGCAGCTCAGCCAAAAAATGAAAAAAAAATTTTTTTTCTCTATCTTTTAAAACAGGTATATGGAGTCTTCTGGAAGAAGCCTATGACAGACAACACATTCTCTCAAGTGGACACTTTCGCCTAACCAAGGGCCTTGTAAGCATCTGCTTCTCCCTTTACCTGCCTCTTGGGGACTGGCAGCTTTTAGGAAAGGACCACAGACCAATAGTCCCTCATTCCAGTAAGTCCAATATTAAACATACTCCCACAGATTCAAAACCAAAGCAAATGAACAAACAACAAAAAAGATCCTTGGTTTTCACTGTCCCGGCTGTGTTTCTTGAGGCTGTGAATGTATATCATCCATCAGCTTGAGCCTTCTCTTGGGACAGGCTGCTGGAGAGTATCTACCAGCCCTGCACATCTTAATTTCTGTAGACATGATCAAGTGTCATGCTTGGGAAAGTTACTAAACTCAAACCCTTTGCAGCTCTCTTTTTAAAAATTTAAAGTTTATATTTATTGGAGCATAGATGTTCACTAGTAATGGGAGCCCTGATGTGAAACCTCCACAGGAGCCACACACCTATGAATGTGTTGAGGCCCAGAACAGGCTGCCCAAAGTATGCCTCAATGTACATTGATTATTTTGAATTAAAGCTACTTGAGAAACGGCCAGTGGGGGAAAATACTGTTAAAAGACAAGCTGACCCCTGCTCTTTCCCTCTGCAAGCAGGAAATAAATCTACATGAAGGAATCCTCCCTATAAACCAAGAGGACAAAAAGCATCCTTACCGACAGAGCTAGAAAATTCTAGGCTAAGAAAGCTTTAGTATAAGCAAGTTTCTTCATGAGTCTGCTACCCCAAGCACAAGCCCCTTTGTTTTATTAAACTTTCACAGATAACTGTTTCTTTGTCTAAAAATGACACATAAACAAACTGTTTTGGTCACTTTGGGGCAGGTGGGTAGGGGTGTCCCATTTCTATGGCACTTCTATGTATATGAATTAAGTTATTATTTTTTCTCCTGTTACTCTGTCTTGTGTCAATTTAATTATTAGACTGAACAAAAAAATTTAGGGGGGAGGGTGTGGGGAAATTTCCCCCTCTCAAACAAATGATATTAAACCCCTTTAAGTTTATTTCCTTACATAATAATGACTACATTTAGAACAGCTATTTAAAAAAAAAACAAGACGTAATTAACATTCAATAAAATTCATCCTTTTTAGGTATTCAGTTTGATGTGTTTGGATCATTGTATAGAATCATACAAAATCACTAGTGTAAGCAAAATAGAGAATTTCATTTCCTAAATAGAGAATTTCATTTCCTAAAATTCCCACTTGTTTTTTTTCCCAGTCGTCCCTTTCTACCATCCCTGGTCCCTAGCAATCACTCATCTATTTTCTGTTCCTACAATTTTGATTCTTCAGGGAGAAATAGCAATAACCTCACATATGCAGATGACACCACCCTTATGACAGAAAGTGAAGAGAAACTAAAGAGCCTCTTAATAAAAGTGAAAAAGAAGAGTGAAAAAAACTAGCTTAAAACTCAACATTCAAAACTTCAAAAATGAAGACCATGGCATCTGGTTCCATCACTTCGTGGCAAATAGATGGGAAAACAACGGAAACAGTGACAGACTTTTATTTTCTCGGGCTCCAAAATCACTGCTGATGGTGACTGCAGCCATGAAATTAAAAGATGCTTGCTCCTTGGCAGAAAAGCTATGATCAACCTAGACAGTATATTTAAAAGTAGAGGCATTACTTTACTGACAAAGGTCCATCTAGTCAAAGCTATGGTTTTTCCAGTAGTCATGTATGGATGTGAGAGTTGAACCATAAAGAAAGCTGAGCATCGAAGAACTGATGCTTATGAACTGTGGTGTTGGAGAATACTCTTGAGAGTCCCTTGGACTCCAAGGAGATCAAACCAGTCAATCCTAAAGGAAGGATTGTTCATTGGAAGGACTGATGCTGAAGCTGAAGCTCCAATACTTTGTCCACCTGATGCGAAGAGCCAACTCACTGGAAAAGACCTGATGCTGGGAAAAATTGAAGGCAAGAGGAGAAGGGGACAACAGAGGAAGAGATAGTTGGATGGCATCACAGACTCCATGGACATGAGTCTGAATAAGCTCTGGGAGTTGATGATGGACAGGGAAGCCTAGTGTGCTTAAGTCCATGGGGTCATAAGAGTTGGAGTGAACTGAACTGAAAAAGTCAGTGGTTAAATAGCATGTTAGATAAAGATGGTAAAGTCAATGGTAGATAGCATGTTAGACAGAATTAGATAAACAGCATCACCGACTCAATAGACATGAGTTTGAGCAAACTCTGCGAGATAGTGAAGGATGGGGAGCTTGGCATGTTGCAGTCCACGGGGTCACAAAGAGTTGGATATGACTTAGCGACTGAAAAACAACAAGAAAGCTGTACAAAGGGAATCACATTGGATGTGGCCTTTTGTGTCTGGCTTCAAATGCATATGGCTTTGAGATTCATGCGTGCTCTTTCCTCTGCTGGTAGCTCAGTCCTTCCTGTTGTTGAACAGCATTCCCCAATATGTTCATCAATTCAGCAGGTTGGATGGGGGAGGTTTACTTTAAGGAACTGGCTCTTGCCAATTGTAGAGACCTGGCAAGCCATCACTGCATGCAGACAGGCAAGACGGGAGCAGAGTTCTCTCTTCATTCAATGCTGGACACTGTGCTCCACAGCTGTCATCTCATTTAATCCTCATAACAACCCCACAAGGTGGGAGTTAGCCTCACTTTTCAAATGAGGACATTGACCAGCCTGTGTCCTCTGCTCAAGACTCTCTGCCTGGTGCCCAGACCCTGACTCTCAGACCATAAGATGCTGGCTGTTGCATCATCAGGGCCACCTCATAACAACGACCACATTCAACTCGTGCCACATGCCAAGTGCCTTTCTAAGTCCCTTGCGTATATTGATTCATTTACTGTTGAAACAACCACATGAGGTAGCCAGTATTACTTTATCCTCATTTTAGCGGTGACAATATGAATCAGAAAGGGACTGAGATTACAGAGCTAGTAAACAAGCTCACATTTGATCCCAGGCGAGTCTGGCTCCTAGGTCCATGCTCACACCCTCTGCACTACATTTCCTTGGCCAGGAATTTCTGAAGCTGCTTAAAAACCCTGGCAATGGGGTAAGTGTGGTACTGGGGATGGGGAGAAAGAAGTCCCATTGGCATAGTCCCTCCCACACGATGGCCTCTCTCCCTGTGTGCCCTGATGGGGAGAAGCAGCTGGGGAGGGGTCCCTGGGCTGGTGCTGAAGGAACAGCTCAGATGCTGTCCTAAGTGTGGGGCTCAGAGCCGGACGGGCTGGTTTCTGCCCAGGTTGGATGGTTTCTCTGCTCAGTCGAGTCTGACCCTTTGCAACCCCATGGACTATAGCCCGCCAGGCTCCTCTGTCCATGGAATTCTCCAGGCAAGAAGACTGGAGTGGGTTGCCATGCCCTCCTCCAGGGGATATTCCCAAACTGGGACTGAACACTGGTCTCCTGCATTGCAGGCAGATTCTTTATGTCTGAGCCACCAGGGAAGTAACTTAATTGCTAGAGTTATCTTCCTGCTCAATACCCTCCTTTCCTTATAAGTATCACAAAGATAAGAGCGCAGGTTTTCTGAGCTGCGAGGATTTCAATGAGGTGCTAAATAAACAGCACTGGTCCAGTGTGGGCACAGGCACTCAACACATATTTCTAAACTTGATTTCATGTTTCATAAATTGCTATATGCTTGTTTTAATAAGCAGAATAATGGAACCACTTTTAGAAGCGAAGCATTAACAGGGAACCAGCATTTACAGTGTCTTCTGTTCCCCAACAGTTTTCCTCCATGCTCACACAAACACAAGCATGTTTGCAGAGAGCAGTGGATTTGTGTTTTAACCAAAATGGATCAGACTATACCTATCACTTACTACTCTGATACTTGTCTTTTTCATTTATCAATGGATGTAACTTGTCAATATAAATGCAACTCTTTCCTAAATTCTTTGTGCGTAAGCATATATGCAAATATAGTAGTTTATATAAATTAGATACACTGATATTATGAAGTTTATAGCAGGTCTTTAGTTCGTTTTTCCTTTGCTCCCTCACTTTCTTCCTTACCCTCCATATTGTGCCCCCATGTTGCCACCTGCTGTTTTCTGCCCATCCACTCTGCAGTGAACCCTGGGAGGGGGGCCGGGGAGGAGAACACCACAACTAGAGAGTGGCTGCCCCCACCACAGCTAGAAAAAGCCCAAGCGAAGCAGAGAAGACCCAGCACAGCCAAAAATAAATAAATAAACATTTAAAACCCCTAGAACATGGTGATGGTTGCACAACTCTGCAAATACATTAAAAATTATTGAATTTCACACTTATAATGGGTAAGGTTTTGGCATCCAAGTTATACTTCAATAAAGCTGGTTTTTTTTTTTTAATTTTTTTTTTTAAGAGCAAATGAAGTCTATTTAAACAAGAGAACTTGTAGGGACTTCCCTGGTGGTTCAGTGGCTAAGCCTCTGAGCTCCCAGTGCAGGCGCCTGGGTTCCATCTCTGGTCAGGGAACGTGATCCCATGCGCCACAACTAAAGATTCCAAATGCCACAACTAAGACCTCGCACAGCCAAATAAACAAAGAAATCTTTTTAATTTTTAAAAAAAAATTGCAGACTATGTGTTAACAGCTTTAATAAATTACTATTATAATAAGTCTGAAAAGTTGGTATTTTATACCCATTTTACAGATAAGAAAATTGAGGCTCGAAGAAGGTAAGCAACTTGCACAAGGTAAGCAAACATAGCAAAGTTAAAATGTGTGCACATGTGCCCTAACTACAGAGTTCTTGTACTTTCTCCCATGTGTGACTGCCTGGGGGCCTGAAGAGCTGTGGGGAGACCATGCTGGTGCCTGAGCGGAGGTTCACCCTGGATTCCACACAACCTTGTCACCACCTAGGTCAGAGTGCTCCTAGGCCAATGGCAGACCTTTCAGTAGCCAAAGATTTTCTCTCTCTGGAGACCAGCGTTGTGATTGTGACTTATAACAAGAAATACATATTTGCTCTTAGTCTCCATTCTTGGCTTATAGCTCCTTACAGCTCCTTGAAATTTCCTGAGTGATGAGAGCAATGGGAGCATCTTTTGTTCTTATAGTTGGTCTTCTGTCAGTTCCTGAAATAGCTTGAGAGCCATAAATGTGAAAGAAGTGTGCTATTCATAATAAATCCCTTTCAACCACACCTAAATTTATATTAACACAATAACTTATGAAAAGCCCTGGGCTTCCCAGGTGGTACAGTGGTGAAGAATCAGCCTGCCAATGCAGGAGACGCAAGAGACGCAGCTTTGATCCCTGAGTTGGGAAGATCCTCTGGAGTAGGAAATAGCAACCACTCCAGTATTTTGCCTGGAAAATCCTAGTCCACAGGGTCGCCAAGAGTCAGACACAACTGAGCACTGAGTGATGGAAAGCCCTAAGGATGGGTTCCCAGAAGAAACAACAGTGATTGGAGGTTGGAACTTTCAGTTGCACTTTCCTGACCTTCAGAGATCAAACTGCCAACATCCATTGGATCACTGAAAAAGCAAGAGAGTTCCAGAGAAACATCTACTTCTGCTTTATTGACTACGCCAAAGCGTTTGACTGTGGATCACAACAAACTGCGGAAAATTCAAGAGATGGGAATACCAGATCACCTTACCTGCCTCCTGAGAAATCTGTATGCCGGTCAAGAAGCAACATTTAGAACTGGACATGAACAACAGATTGGTTCAAAATTGGGAAAGGAGTATTGTCAAGGCTATATATTGTCACCATGCTTATTTAACTTATAAGTACATCATGAGAGTACATCGTGAGAAATGCCGGGCTGAATGAAGCACAAGTTGGAATCAAGATTTCCGGAAGAAACATCAGTAACCATAGATATGCAGATGATACCACCCTTATAGCAGAAAGCAAAGAACTAAAGAGCCTCTTGATGAAAGTGAAAGAGGAGAGTGAAAGCCTGGCTTAAAACTTAACATTCAGAAAACTAAGATCATGGCATCTGGTCCCATCACTTCATGACAAACAGATGGGGAAACAATGGAAACAGTGACAGACTTTATTTTCTTAGAGTCCAAAATCACTGCAAATGGTGATTGCAGTCATGAAATTAAAAGACACTTGCTCCTTGGAAGAAATGCTATGACCAACCTAGACAGCACATTAAAAAGCAGAGACATTACTTTGCCAACAAAGGTCCATCTAGTCAAAGCTATGGTTTTTCCACTATTCATGTATGGATGTGAGAGATGGACTATAAGGAAAGCTGAGCACTGAAGAATTGATGATTTTGAATTGTGTTGTTGGAGAAGACTCTTGAGAGTCCCTTGGACAGCAAGGAGATCCAACTAGTCCATCCTAAAGGAAACTGGAAGGACTGATGCTGAAGCTGAAACTCCAATAGTTTGGCCACCTCATGCAAAGAACTGACTCATTGGAAAAGACCCTGATGCTGGGAAAGATTGAAGGCAGGAGGAGAAGGGGACGACAGAGGATAAGATGGTTGGACGGCATCACCAACTCAATGGACATGAATCTGAATGAGCTCTAGGAGTTGGTGATGGACAGGGAAGCCTGGCGTGCTGCAGTCCATGCGGTCGCAAAGAGTCAGACATGACTGAGCGACTGAACTGACCTCCAGGAAGGCGAAAGAGGCTGGCGGTGGTTAATCACCAATGCCAATGATTTAGGCAATGACATCTATGTAATGAAGCCTCCATAAAAACCCAAAGGACAGAGTTCAGGGGACTCCTGGGTTCGTGGACACACAGAGGTGCTGAAAGGATGGTGTGCCTAAAGGGGGAGGAAGCCCAGCGCCCTCTCCCCCACACCTTGCCCTCTGCATCTCTTTCATCTGGCTATTCCTGGGTTGTATCTTTTATAATAATCTGGTAATCTAGTAAGTAAAATCTTTTCCTGATTTCTGTGAGCTGCTTTAATAAATTAATTCAACCCAAGGAGGGTCATGGGAGCCTCTGATCTCTAGCCGGTCAGCCAGAAGCACAGACGACAACCTGGCCTTGCAGCCGGTGTCGGGCTGGCGTGAGGGGTGGGGTGTTCTGTGGGGAGTGAGTCCTCAGCCCATGAGATCGGATGCTCTCTTCAGAGAGACACCATCAGAACTGAGTTAACTGTCTGGTGGTGCTGGGAAAAGCACACGTCAGAAGCGTGAAATACGGAGACGGCACAGGAATAACCCAAAATGTGAGCTGGTTAATCTTTGCCACAGGAGGTCAGAGGTTAACAGACATTACTGTTTGAAAATGAAACTCCGCCTCTCTCCAGAGCTCTCTCTGGGTCTGGGTGGTGTGGGGGGCTTTAGAGCCACGACGAGGTCCAAGTTGCAGTTCTGCCGATCAGCAGGTGGCGGCCCCTGGGCTTTGACGTTACTACAATCTTTGTGTGCCTCAGTTTCCTCATCCCTAAAGTGGGGGTGCAGAGGACCTTTTCTAAGGGGTTCTATACAGTGGTCAGAGCAATACTAAGTTTTGCCATCAGTATCATGTCATCCATGGATTTGCACCTGTCACCTTACTAGGCAGAAGGGGCCTGACCTCAGTTATGCTACAAAGCTGCCCCTGGGCCTGTGGGTCATCTGTTGGTGAGGAGTCAGGGGTGCCCTCCAAAGCTTGCTACACATCTCACTGACCTGAGTGAAATCAGTCCAAAGAGGTCTGGTCCAAGCCCATCATTGTTCAGACGGGAGCAACAAAGTTCTGCAGGTTGGAGTGGCTGAGCCGCCCACAAACCTCCCCAAGAGGCTTAATGTCATTCCCATGTAAACACTCTACCCAGTCAGTTTTCGTGCCCCAACTTCTCCAGAGAAATCTCTTATCTATTTGATTAAAGAAGTGAGAAAAAGCCACTCTGTGATTCTGTGCTGTGTGCCCAGCCACTGTCACACCAGACTCTGCGACCCCACGGACTGCTGTGATTTTAAAGAGGGTCAAATGCTAATTACAAGTGACTCCATTTGAAAGACAGCAATGAAAGCATTTTTAATCCTTCTTCTTTCTCCTCAAACCTCTTCTTTCTCCCCAAACCTCCATCACTTGGGGGTGGGGGAAGACCAGTTCTTTGAAGACTGTGAACCAAACACAACAGTTTTACAGACCATGGTTAAGACATGGGCTTTTCCCCAGAGAATAACTGAAGTGTTTACTCTCTTGTTACCTTGGTAACTGCTACCTTGGCGCCCTTGTTGATGAGCTGAACCACATTCTCCGTCTGGCCTTTGTACGCAGCTATGAGCAGGCGTTCTGAAAGCGCGGCGACCGCATCCTGCTGGCTCATGAATTAGGAGAGAAAGACGTTTTCAGGGAAGTGGTAGACAAGTTCCTTCGGCTCAACACGACATCACGGGCCCAGACAGGCACCCTCGGGTAAAGACGCTCTGATCATCGGAAGGTGACTTCGTCACTATGCCATCTTCGGGACCTGGGGGTTACAGAACAAAGCTGCCATCAGCGCCACTCAGCACCTGGGACAGGCCACATCTCTCCGCCCTGGTTTTAGGGGATCTGTTGATTGCTCACTGCTAGGGAGGGGAACTGGGGGAGACAGGACACTCAGGAACCACCCTCTGCAGAGCAAACCCTGAACTTGCAAGTGGAAGGCAAAGAGGGTACTGATCCACCCCACCCTATCCCCAACCCCTACCCCCAACTGCCTCCTGACACTAGGGCTAGAACTGCAAGGTCTGCTCTGCAGATAACAGAGGGTCTCAGAGACCCAGTGAAGTCCCCTGAATGTAGCCTGGTTTCCAGGCTCACCCTCTGCAGGTAACTACACTGAGTGTGACCACAAAGGGCCCGCCAGACTGTGCTCTGTGGGTTCACCAAGGCCAACATGCCTATTCCCCTGGCCGGTTGGGTGCCCGTGGACCACAGCCCACAAAGATCCTGAGGACAGGATTATATCCATGGACTTTCTCCCAGCATTTCCTACCCTTCTCTATCTTCATCCTTTTCTCACTCTTCAGAGTTCACGTTCCTGAGTTCTGGAACAGTTGGAGAGCTGGGAGCAGGCCTGGGCCATCCTCTGGCCAATACCTGCTGCAATAAATGGATGCTACAGTCACTACTGGGGCTTCCCAGGGGGTGCTAGTGGTAAAGAACCTGTTTGCCAATGCAGGAGACACAAGAGATTCAGGTTTGATCCCTGGGCTGGGACAATCCCCTGGAGGACAGCATGGCAACCCACTCCACTATTCTTGCCTGGGAAAATCCCATGGACAGACAAGCCTGGTGGGCTACAGTCCATGGGGTCACAAGGAGTCAGACGCAACTGAAGTGGCTTAGCATGCACAGTTACTCTAGGGAGGGTTGTGCCAACACAAACCACCTACAGGTTTGTGCGCTCAGAGCACTGATCTGGGGGTAGTACTAGCGGTAAACTGAAACCCATCTTTCCACCAAATGCCAAATGAACAGGATTTTAAACACTGACTCCTCCTGGGAGCCCTGGGCCACTATTAGAGCAAACCAAAACCACTGGTGTAATGCCAAAGGTGAGTGTTTTGGGGGCCAAAGGAATGCTCAAGATCTGTGACCCATTCCTACCAGGACAGCAGAAAGTATGGGCCTCTTTTTGACTTCAAATGTACTTATTAAAAATACCAACATGGGCTATGGAAAGAAAAATACTGTAGCATAAGGCCCTACCACACATTCTAATTTTGAAGACCCAGAAGGTACAGATGTTCTTTACAATGGTTTCTAGGCAAACCGCACGCTCCTCTCAATCATGGCACCCCCACTCCAGTACTCTTGCCTGGAAAATGCCATGGGCAGAGGAGTCTGGTAGGCTGCAGTCCATGGGGTCACTAAAAGTCAGACACGACTGAGCGACTTCACTTTCACTTTTCACTGTCATGCATTGGAGAAGGAAATGGCAACCTACTCCAGTGTTCTTGCCTGGAGAATCCCAGGGACAGGGGAGCCTGGTGGGCTGCCATCTATGGGGTCGTACAGAGTCGGACACGACTGAAGCAACTTAGCAGCAGTGGGATCCTTCACCTTGACATCCAGGTGGGCGATGTCACCAACCACTCCAGGTGGCTGGGAGAACAACGGGACTGTGGAGACTAAAGACAGTATTTTATTATGTGAAATCATTGGTCAAATGTGACTAGTACAACTTCAGAAAGGTTATTCTTATCCCTGCTCAGCTTGTGCTGTGCTGTGCTAAGTCACTCCAGTCGTGTCCAACTCTTTATGACCCTATGGACTATAGCCTGCCAGGCTCCTCTGTCCGTGGGGATTCTCCAGGCAAGAATACTGGAGTGAGTTGCCATGCCCTCCTCCAGGGGATCTTCCTAATCCAAGGATCGAACCTGAATCTCTTGTATCTCCTGCATTGGCAAGCAGGTTCTTTACCACAAGTGCCACCCAAGAAGCCCCTGCTCAGTTTGCAAATGACCAAATTTCCATCATCCATCTGTTGTCCAAAGTGTGGGTAAAGAATAGCAAGGAAAGGGACTTTCCTTGCGGCCTAACAGTCAGGACTCTATGCTTTCACTTTCGAGGGCTCGGGTTCAATTCCTGGTCTGGGAACTAAGATCCCACAAGCCACAAAGCAAGGCATCAAAAAAAAAAAAAAAAAAACGAGGCATGGAAAGAGGCAGAAGGAACCCTCACAAAGCTATGCTGTTCTGATCACCAGGCTCATCAGAAGTGCAAGAAACCTGGAGAAGGAACAGCAGGAGACCCCTTCCCTCCACCACGGTCAGAAATCTCTGGGAAGAACCTGAAATCTTTGTTGAATGAATAAGCCAGTGAAAGAATCAAGTTGAGATGAAAACAGAAATGGAGCTGGAAAAGCCTTTGGAAATTCCCAGGGTCACCCTGAAAGCCTGAAGCTTGGCTTTATGTTTCCCAGAATGTCGCCCTGTGTGGGAGGCTCTTGGTAGCTTTTGTCAACACAGGATACTGTATGCTATCTCTCTGTATTCACGTAAAGCGTGCTATCTTCACACCAATTACATGGAGCTTCTGCTCTGTCTGCCCCAACCCTGCAGAAGCACTCCAGGACCCAATGGCATGAAAATGCAGAAAATTAGCCCCGGCTTCCTAAATGCTCTTGATTCCACAACCACATTCTTCTTCATTGACTCACTTGTTATTTCTGTGCACACGACCTACCAGGCCACCCCACCTTCCCAAACCTTTCCTGTGACGAGCATTCGTAAGTCTCGAGTACAATTCCCACTTCATACAAATATTATCATCATGGCTACAATTTCACCACTTCCCTCTGCAGTTAATAACTCCTGTGGATAGAGATCTCCTTGCAGGCCATCAGCTGAGGTTACGAGCTGCGGACCAGCAGTGCCGTCCGGTCTCCCCAGCAACGGAAGCACGGGTCAGCGGGCCTGTCTGTGCTAACAGCCGCTCCCTCCCTCCCTTCTGTCCCATGCAATAAATTCTGCCTCGCAGACACTGAGACAAAAGCTGAGGTACACTGATTGCCATGGTTGCAAGCTACTGAGATAGCCTGTGATTACCTTTGGTAAATAGAGCTTTACAAATCCAGCACACATTATTATTCCTTTTTTTTCAATAGAGAGAGACACTACATTTCTGAGAAAATGTTGGCCAAGTAGAAATGTCATTTATTACAAGAAAAAATTTTTCAATGGAAGCTACTTAAGAATGAAATGCCCCACCCCAATCCACCCCCTCCACCATAGCCAATGCACAGCCTGCCTAAGGCTGAGGGTACCTCTAGGACAGGTCTCTCATGGGATTTTGGATCCCACCCCCAACCACCAGAGGGGCACAGAAAACTGCCTGCAAAAGCAGGAACAGAATTCCAGATTCCTGGTTTCTACTGTGCTGTTAGCAGAGTCCCTGTATCCCACAGGGATGCACCCACATACCTTGGGGCTCTCAAGTTCACACTCAATTTAAGTCCAGTAATTGCCTCACTGAAAGGACCTCCAGCATTCACCTGCATTTTCATTGACACACAGCAGAGGGGGCGAAGGGAGGGATCAAAGTGCCCGAGTCTTCCTTTGTGACTTCCACCCTGGGCTCATTTTCCTCTCCACCTCTCTCATGATCATTGCCCGACGTCTTCGGTATCCCGACCTCTCTTCCAGAACAATGATCCCCATGCTTCTTCAGTGAGGGGGTACTCTCCTTTCCCCTGATACCTCTGAACTGACAAATCAGACCAGGCAGAAGGGGCTGGGCTGGCAAGAGGGGTAAGGAGGATGTTGGACCCCCTAGTAGTGAGTAGGAAGGACAGAGGAATAGAGAAGGATGGTGAGCATTCTGCAATAAAAGAGTTACTGCCAACCTGTTGGGTACCCAGGCTGCAGAGCCCCATTCCCTCATTAAATGTGAGCTTTCGCTCCCAAACAGACCAGCTATTATCCAAGACACTTCCCATTGCTGGCAGTGAGGAATTTCTGCCCCAAGTCTATCACTCACATCCCTCTTTGTCACTTTCACAGCATTTTTCACAGGAGAAAAACCTTAAATGCAAACAAGCTGCCAGTTCTTTAAGCAGAAAGGAAATAAATGCACGATCATAAATATGCAATAAGCATCATGAATTGAGAAAGACTTTAGCTTCCTAAGATTTCTCTCCTTCTTCCCGGCCCACTGCCCCATTTTCTATTGCTTTCCAATTCGTCAGTGCTTTTGTTTCTCATCAAATGCCAGGGGGCCACACAGCTGCTTGGTCTGTGATGTGATCCGTTTTCTTTTTATAGCAAAAGGTCTATGGGGTTTTCTTGAAGATTTATAACAAGGTCCCCTGGTACCAATATCTCAAAGCCACTGCATTCAGTCTCCTAACAAGGCAAAAAAATATTTTAGAAGAAATCTGCACACAGAAGTCCCAGCCAGACATTACGCAGAGCCCACCCAGAGCCGGTCCACAGGCACTCTGGTTAGTTAACCATCAGTTAAGATAACTCTCTTTGCTCCTCCTGGTCCAAACCCTGTGTTGAGGAGAGATTGTACTCACATCTGGGGGTCTGTCCTCCCCGTTCTACATCGTGTTCTGTTGCTGGAAAAATCACGGTCAGTTCCTTCTTGGAGATCATTAGCTTCCTAGCACTGTCACGCCCAAGGGTCCGCAGTGATTTACGTTACAATGCTTGCTGCCTTTTCCCCTTGAGCTTCCTCAGCCAACACCAGCCAGATCACATCGAAAAGCATTCTAGGACATCCATCCAGCTCGCAATGTTTTGTGGCTTCCTAGTCTGCCTCGCACAGCTTCTGAAAGTCCTGGGTCTTCAGATTTTATTGGACTGCTCCCTCCTGCCGGCAGAGGACCTGTAACACTGCTCTGATCAAAGAGTCAGGGAATAATTCCCAGATAGGTGGAATGCTTGTCAATGATGTTCAGACGATAGAGAAACGAAGTCTGCATTCTTTCAGCAGTAAAACAGAAATGATGCATAGGTTGTAAAGGAGGCGGGATACGAGAAGAGTTGAAACCTGTAAGGAACTGCCTTTAGGACAGCAGTTAGGGAAATGTTCGCTTTGTGGGAACAGCAGAGACCCAGAAACTCTCCCAACCCAGCCCTTTAGGCAGAGGGTTCCAACACAGGGACCTCAGTAGCACAGGAGAGTGGAGGCTGGTTGAGAAACTGTTCCCAGTATTGTGAACTGATAGTTTGTCTCAGAAATCCTCCTCTGAACAGTCTCTGCAGGAAAAGGGGAAGGAAGAAGGCAGGGAGCTCTTTCAAGGGCTGTCAATGGTCCTCTACATCGCAGGTGCGTCTTCCAGACCACTTGAAGCAGCAGAAAACCAACTTCCCAACTTGAGTAATCACAGAAAGGAAGAGGGGTTTGAGTTTGACTTGTGCTAATATTACTATTTTCCACCCTCATTCTTAAAGCCAGAATTGTTGGTCCTGGAGATGGGAAAATGACTATCAACAGGAACCCTCTGAATACTTTTTCTGCCCAAAGCTCTGCCCACATCTCCCCAAGGGCAGGGGGGCTGATTCTGCTTTGGCCAGTGTTCGGCTTATACCAAGAGCAGAATAGCTAGCAACCGTGGCTGGTGTGCTGCAGCAAGAATGGATTCCCTGGGGAGACCAAATGCCTGTGAATGGCATGCCTATTTTTAATGCAAGACCTTTATACTAGTTTAGCCGAAAGTGATCACTGCTGGGTTACTGCAACCACTACTGAAGGACTGATGAGCTTAGAACACAGATGCATGCGACTCATTCCCTACTTTGAAGGAACCCATCATCTGGCCCCGATCAGCCTTGATCGTGGCCCAAAAGGCCAGATGCCAGCTAAGAACCGTAACACTGAATGCAACAGAAGTGTAAAGCAAGGAGCTATTCATCTGCTCAGAGGCCCTGGGACATTTCCTTCTGAGAAACCGACTCCAGAGTCAGGGACCCGCAACACAACACTGTTGACGAGGACAGGACAACCCTGGTTGCTCACGAGCCTGGTGTTCACACGTGCTGTGCAAAAGGCAGGGACGGAGAGGCAAGTTTTGAGCAAGCCCATCACAGCTAAGGAACAGATATGGTGACTTCCTGAGAATATCGCAAGTACAATAACTATTCTCTTCTGCATCTGACATTTACTGGATTTTTCAAATAATCACCTCCACAGGAGGCATAGAAAGGTTGTTGCAGTGAAAGCTGAGTGACATCTGGATACTATTTAGGAAACCTACGACAAACCCCACCATCAAGAAAGGCTGCTGGCAAATGTCAAAATACTACCGGCAGTACAAGGATACACCGCTGAATAAAGATGTGACTGGCAGGAGGCTTGTGATGTGGAAACTTCTCCTTTTACATAAAGCAACAGTAATTACTTTTTGGTTGTCTGGTGCTGCTGGATCACCGGAGTGGCCAAGCTGGGGCTGGGCACTCACATCACATAGCAAATGCCCCACAGTCCAGCTGCAGTGTCATCCACTTGCAAGCCTTCTGCGGCTCTGACTCCCCTGAGACAAGATGATCACTCGCTGATCTGTTCTCCTACAGTTTTCCATAAGCCCTGCTATGGGCTGACTTGTGTCACCCCCAAATTCCTGTACTGAAGCCCTTAGTGTGACTGTATTTGGAAATTAAGGTAGAACAGGACTTCCCAGGTGGCTCAGTGCTAAAGAATCCTCCTGCCAATGCAGGAGATGCAGGAGACATGGGTTCAATCCCTGGCTCAGGAAAGATTCCCCTGGAGGAGGAAATGGCAACCCACTCCAGCTTTCTTGCCTGGAAAATCCCATGGGCAGAGGGAGCCTGGTGGACTACAGTCCATGGGGTCACAAAGAGTCAGAAATGACTTAAAGACTGAACACAAGCATAAGCAAGGTAAAGAGGAGAGTGAAAAAGTTGGCTTAAAGCTCAACATTCAGAAAACAAAGATTATGGCATCCGGTCCCATAACTTCATGGGAAATAGATGGGGAAACAGTGGAAACAGTGTCAGACTTTATTTTGGGGGCTCCAAAATCACTGCAGATGGTGACTGCAGCCATGAAATTAGAAGACGCTTACTCCTTGGAAGAAAAGTTATGACCAACCTAGATAGCATATTCAAAAGCAGAGACATTACTTTGCCGACTAAGGTCCGTCTAGTCAAGGCTATGGTTTTTCCTGTGGTCATGTATGGATTTGAGAGTTGGACTGTGAAGAAGGCTGAGCGCCGAAGAATTGATGCTTTTGAACTGTGGTGTTGGAGAAGACTCTTGAGAGTCCCTTGGACTGCAAGGAGATCCAACCAGTCCATTCTGAAGGAGATCAGCCCTGGGATTTCTTTGGAAGGAATGATGCTAAAGCTGAAACTCCAGTACTTTGGCCACCTCATGAGAAGAGTTGACTCATTGGAAAAGACTATGATGCTGGGAGGGATTGGAGGCAAGAGGAGAAGGGGACGACCGAGGATGAGATGGCTGGATGGCATCATGGACTCAATGGACGTTGAGTCTGAGTGAACTCCGAGAGATGGTAATAAACAGGGAGGCCTGGCGTGCTGTGATTCATGGGGTTGCAAAGAGTCGGACATGACTGAGCGACTGAACTGAACTGAAGGGGAGGGCCCTGATCTGATAGGATTAGTGTCCTTATAAGGAGAGACACCAAAGAGTCTCCATGTTCACTCTCTCCTCCGCCTCTCTCTTTTCATACCTGCACCCTGCCTCCAAGCCATGCTCAAAGGAAACGCCATGGAAGGACAGCAAAAAAAGCAGTCATCTGCAAGCCAAGAAGATCCTTATCAGAACCAAACTCTGTTGGACTTTGATCATGGGCTTCCAGCCTTCAGAACTACCAAGAAATGAAGTCTCGCCAGGAAACCACCCAGTCTACAGTACCTTGTAATGGCAGCCCTAGTGACTAAGACCTGAGCTCCCCTCACTCTGTAATTTGCTGGCATGGGCTCAAAGTTGGTCTTCCTGGTTACACTAACTCCTTGAAGGCAGAAACCCTATTTTGTTTATCTTGTCTATCCAGTGCCTGGCTCAGTTCCCAGAACATTGTTAGCCTTTAGTATCTGTTCAATAGATGCTAGAAAAGCTAATAATCAATAGCTTTTACTAAGCTTTAATTGGTCTTCAGGAGTCTGTGGATCCCACAAGAAACAGAGGAGGTGCCAACTAAGTCAACTAGTTTTTTTTTTTTTTTTTTTTCGGGAGTTGACTTTTTCCTTTTTCGTTTCCCCAAAGATTAAGCAGGGTATGGCTGCAAAACCTCCAAGAGATAACAACTGGGGGTTAGATTCGTTCTTCCCTCTCTCTTCCTCCTCAAAATAGAAGACAGCAGCTCCTGGGACCCTAAGAATTATCAATCTCAAGTGAGAGACGTGTGTCAGCACTGGACGGCACCATAGCTACCCCAGAATTTTCTTCTCACTGTCCTCAACCTCTGTTGGGTAAAACCACAAATGCTAAAGGTAATGCTACACAATCAATACCAAATGACAATAAAACCAACCTCAGAGAGTAGTCCAGCTGCCATGTATCCATACGATAGCTCTTACCCACTCCAACTTGCTTTGATCTGGCTTCTTTCTACCCCCCGTTTTCTTGCTAAACCATCCCTGATGCTGTGGTTGTTAATTCTGTGGTGTATGAAGCATTTATTGAAGAGACAGTCACAAAGAACTACGGAAACTCAGCAAGAGAGCTTTCCTGCTTGGTGTGCTAGGGTGAAGGAGGTCAGGAACGTTCTTACAGAGAAGGTCATAGTTGAGCTGGGTCTTGGAGGACTAGAGGATTTTGTTAGGGAGAGAAGTGGGGGAGAGCATGAGCAGAGGAAACAGCCAAGAATGAAGGCAGAGTCATCTGAAAGTGTAGGAGAGAGGAGCAAAGAGACTTGCTTCAGGACTTCCCCAGTGGTCCAGGGCCTAAGACTCCACACTCCCAGTGCACGGGGCCTGGGTTCAATCCCTGGTCGAGGAACTAAATCACACATGCTGCAAACATCAAAGGCTGAAGGCCCCACCTGCTGCAACTAAGAGCTGACGCAGCCAAAATTTAAAAATATATATATATATATATATATATATATATATATATATATATATAAAGAGAGACGCTGCAGCTGGAGCTTATAACACATAGGCAAAGACCACAGATGACATTGCAAAGTCAGGTTGTGGAAGAATTTTCACATCATGCCAAAGACACTGGACTGTAACTTACATGTGTGATGGGAACCCTAGATGTTGGTAAGAAGAGAGACTGGTCAGATTTGTATACAGCTTGGAACTCAAACACACAGGATTGGATTAGTCATAATTATGGGTTCATGCTACACTTTCAAGTATGTATACAGCTTTCTCTTCTTTCCTTTGCTTTTTTAAATTCCTTTTGTACTTCCTTCTTTCTTTCAATTTTACTTAATACACTTTACTTTTTAGAGCAGTTTTAGGTTTCTAGAAAAACTGAACAGAGAGCATAAAGAGGTTCCTTATAGCTCTTAACCCACACTCTGGCCCTCGAACTCACCATATGTCCCCTATTATTAACATCTTGTATTAGTGTGATACATTTGTTATAACTGATGAGTCAATATTGACTCATTGACTGAAGCCCATGGTTTGTATAGCGTTCACTCTGTGCTGTACAGGTCCTTGGGTCTGCACAAATGTATAATGACATATACCCACCATGACAGTATCATACATAATAGCTTCATTGGATTAGTGCTCCACCATTCATCCCTTGTGCTCCCCCACAGCCCTTGACAACCACTGATCCTTATACTGTCTCTCAAGTGTTGCTTTTTCCAGAATGTCATATAGTTGGAATCATACAATATGTCACCTTTCCAGGCTGGCTCTTTTCACTTAGTAATGTGCATTTAAGGTTCCTCCCTGTCTTTTCATGGCTTGATAACTCTTTTTTTAAAGTGCTAAATAATATTCTATTGCATGGATGTACCAGAGTTTATCTGTTCACCTACTACAAGACATCTTGGTTGCTTTCAAGTTTTCACAATGATGTTTTAAAGCTGCTATAAACATCCAAGGGTAAATAAGCCACAGGGATGTAGTATACAGCATAAGGAATATCATCGATAATATTGTAATAGCTTTGTATGGGGATAGATGGTTACTAGATTTATTGTGCTGATCATTTCATAAGGTATGTAAATGTCAAACCATTGTGTAGCTCACCTAAAGCTAACACAATACTGATACATATGTCAACTATATTTTCAATTTAAAAACTCTACATGCATATTTTTGTGTGTACATAAGTCGTCATCTCATTTGGGTAAATACCAAGGAACACAATTGCTAAATCACACGGTAGGAGAGTGTGTAATTTTGTAAGAAGCTGATGCGCTGCATGCTAAGTTGCTTTAGTCATGTCTGACTCTGTGTGACCCTATGGACTGGAGCCCTCCAGGCTCCTCTGTCCATGGGATTCTCCAGGCAAGAATACGTGCCTTCCTTCAGGGGACCGTCTCAACCCAGAGATTGAACCTGCGTCTCTAAAGTCTCCTGCATTGGCAGGCGGGTTCTTTACCACTAGCGCCACCTGGGAAGCCCAGAAACTGCTGTAGTGGCTGCGATAATCTGCATTGTAACAGCTGATTTTACATTGACTAGCTGCCAAGCACAAGGATAACCTTCACTTCTCACATTACATGATTTCTCTGTTGCATTAGACAGTGCTGCCATCTCTCCTTCATCACAGTTCCTCCTCCTCTGGTTTCCGTGACCCACTCTCTCCTCATGCTCCGTGGTCTTTTTCTTCATCCAAGGGCTCATCTTTCACTGGTCCCATAAGTGTTGCAGGTCCTGAGATTGTATCCCATATTGTCTTCTCTGCTCATTTTTCCTCTCTCTAGAAGATCTCAGTACCGACATATCCCCCACACCTGCTGCCCACACGCTCCTCTGCTGCCTAGAAACGGATTGCTCCAAATCTTCTTTAGCCTCAATCACTCTCTAAAGCTCCCTTTTTTAAAACACACAACCATTTACCTAACACCCAGACATCTTACTCAGATGTTCCGCATCAGCATGCTAACAGCCAAATCACCATTCTTCTGTCCAAACCCATTCCTTTCCCTGTGTCACCTTTTTGGTGAGGGGCCCCGTCTTCCATCTGTCTGCTGTTTCCCTCATCTGGAACCACCCTCCCTTTCCTCTTTCCCCACCCCCACATCCAACAATTTACCAAATCCTCCTGGTTTGAGACAGTAAGACAGAGATTTAAAATGCAAATTCTGGGGACTTCTCTGGTGGTCCAGTAGTTAAGAATCCACCTTGCAATGCAGGGGAGGTGGGTTCGATCCCTGGTCAGGGAACTAAGATCCCACATGATGCAGGGCAGCTAAGCCCAGGTACTGCAACTAGAGAGAAGTCTGCAAGCTGCAACGAAAGATCCTGCATGCCACAACAAAGATACTGCATGCTGCAACTAAAACCTGATACAGCCATAAATAAACAAATATTTTTCAAAAAATAAAGTGCAAGCTCTGAAGTCAGATTTCCTGGGCTCAAATCCCAGTTTTGCCACTTAAAATGGGCAAATTACCTACTTGATTCTAAGCCCGCTTCCTTGTGTATAAAACAGATAGAATAATAATCCCTAACTAATTGGGTTGTTGCAAAGGTTGAATTAGATAATACATAGGCTATCCCAGCCTGGCACGTACAAAATGCTCAGTAAATATTAAGCATGGCTGTTTGGTTATTGCTTCACTGTTCTTGACTTGTTCTTTCATCTCTAGCTGCACTGCCCCGGCCTTCACTCAGGCAGTCATCATTTCTCACCTGAACTGTCACAGTGGTCTCCAACTGGATGCTGAAGGTGTTTTCTGAAATTCTTCTAAACTGAGAAGTTGGGATCAAAGAGGTGATGTAAGCTTTTGCTTGCCTAATAGAATCTGCCTCTGTAGATGAATTTTTGCCTGGGAACTGGTTAGAAGCCAAAGCCAGACTAAGATTCAGGATTCACAAAGTGAGTATACAGTGGCCTGAAATGTATCTTGGATAAAAGATAACTTTGTAGAGGTCAGCCCAACCTGACCAGAGAGTTGTTAGGATTACTTAAGCTTGACTCTCAGGAAAGACAGTCACTGAGCCAACAGTGGTTAAATTCGCTCTCCTATTAGAGACCACTGAGCCAGCTTCAGGTAAGTCCCACTTTCTCATGTATTAGTTTTAGAAAAAAAGGAGTCATGAGAAACTCAGCCTTCTCCTCCAGTTGTTTCAGGATGGCAAAGTCGAAGCACAGACAGCTAAGCTGCAATGCAGGAGGAGCCATGCACACCGTGCCTATCTGCCAGGCAGGGGTCTGCTGGGTGGTGGGATCTGGGTGGTGGGGTCTGCTGGGTGGGGGTCTGCTGGGTGGTGGGGTCTGCTGGGTGGTGGGGTCTGCTGGGTGGCGGGGTCTGCTGGGTGGCGGGGTCTGCTGGATGGTGGAGTCTGCTGAGTGGTGGTGGTTTGCTAGCTGGTGGGGGTTTGCTGGGTGATGGAGGTTGCTGGGTGGTGGGGTCTGCTGGGTGGTGGGGGTTTGCTGGGTGATGGAGGTTGCTGGGTGGTGGGGTCTGCTGGGTGGCGGGAGTCTGCTGGGTGGTGGGGTCTGCTGGATGGTGGGGTCTGCTGAGTGGTGGTGGTTTGCTAACTGGTGGGGGTTTGCTGGGTGATGGAGGTTGCTGGATGGTGGGGTCTGCTGGGTGGTGGGGGTTTGCTGGGTGATGGAGGTTGCTGGGTGGTGGGGTCTGCTGGGTGGCAGGGGGTCTGCTGGGTGGTGGGGTCTGCTGGGTGGTGGGGTCTGCTGGGTGGTGGGGTCTGCTGAGTGGTGGTGGTTTGCTGAGTGGTGTGGGTTGCTGGCTGGTGGGGGTTTGCTGGGTGATGGAGGTTGCTGGGTGGTGGAGGTTGCTGGGTGGTGGGGTCTGCTGGGTGGCGGGGTCTGCTGGGTGGTGGGGGTCTGCTGGGTAGTTAGGGTCTGGGCCTTTGGTGTCAATTATTTTGCCTTGTCTGCAGACCTCTCCTCTTGACAAAGATAATTTCGTGTAAACAAACCATCCAGGAGGCTTGGAGTTTGTAGGGCTAAAGTTTGCAGGTGGAAGCTGTTCTGCCATGTTGGTCTCCTGCCTCAATTCCCTCCCCTGCCTTAGTGTATGTGATCACTGGTGTCAGAAAGCTCTTTGCACGGCACAAATGTGATCGTGTTTTTCCTCTGCTATAATCCTCAGTGACTCACAGTCCCCCAGCACAAAGTTCAGGGATACACAAACCTATGTGTGGTCTGGCCCCAGCCCGTCTGCACCACCTCGTCTTCTGACCCATTCCCCCCACCCATCCCGTACCCTCACTTGGCCACAAGGGTGCTCAGGTCACCTTGAAAGCACCATCCTGTTCTTTTGCTTAGAATGACCTTTAGATCGTTCCCAAACTCCTCCTTATCCTTCAAACCTGACTCTAGGTGTCCTTCTCAGAAGATTTCGCCTTGATTTCAGACTTCAGGGTTCCAGAAAGTGGGAGAATAAATTCTGTTGTCGGAAGCCAGTTAGTTTGCAGTGATTTGTTACAGTGCCTTATACATAATGGATGCTTAGTAACTCTTTACCAATGGCCTGTCTGGGTCAATCAACATCACAGGCTGTGCTTCTTTTTTTAAAGTCACTCACACACATCCATACCTTCTTGGCCAAAAGCCAGGACTCCATTATGTCACTTCAACACGTACAAATGATACTGTAGCCAAGGGGTCCCTCACTGCTGTCTGAGGGATAATGAGGTTTCAGGGGCTAAGAGTGTTCTACTGATGACATATTCCTATAAAACACCCTTCACCCATCCTTTCAGGAAGGAGATGCTGGGAATGCCAGGAAGCAATGGCTCACGCACAAGGATGGAGAGCTGCCCTCACCGGGCTCGCTCCAGCCAGCAGCCAGGGTCGCAGCCTCCGTACAGGAGACACAGAGAGAAAGCCACATTGGGCTGTCAGTTTCCAATTTTGCACACAAAAAACAAAACACGAAGCTGCTCCGCTAGCTAGGAATGAAGTGTCCAAATGTAACCCGGCAAACACAACCCCAAATAAGGCAAAGGGAAATCTGGGATTAACAGGAGTGTCATCTACTCAGCAGTAAACACCAACTGTGATTTCCCACTGTAATGTGTAATTCCAGTGGATTTCTTCTACTGTATTCCTTGGAGGACATAGGCCTTCTCTCAAGTCCATGACCCTTCAGGGAGAAACCATTTAAACTCCACCAGCCACACGCAGATTGATCTTGTCTATCAATGTCCACTAAGCGAAACTCCAGAAATGGTTGCTTTTATCTTGGCTAAACTTGGTTTTCATCACAGGGGTCCCAGTTTAGGCAATAACACTGCCAATGAAGTATTTCATTTTAAAAAAACAAACATTTATTTGACGGATCTGGATCTTAGTTGTGGCAAGTGGGATCTAGCTCCCCAACCAGGAATCAAACTCAGGCCTCCTGCACTGGGAGCATGGAGTCAGCCACCGGACAGCCAGAGAAGACCCCCACTGAAGAATTCCTGATCATAATGTCCATCTGATCCTAGAAACTCCAGATGCTATGATGCATGGCATCCTCTCCCACCCCTATCACATTTAACCCACACAGCTTTCTCCAATAACTTTTTATCTAATACTTACTTTTTCATTGAAGTCTAGTTGATTTACAACGTAGAGTGAGTTTCAGGTGCACAGCACAGTGATTCAGTTACACACACACACAAACACAAGATATTGAATATATATATATATATATACACACACAAAAGAAATATTGAGTATAGTTCCCTGTGCTATACAGTAGATCCTTGTTGGTTTTCTTCTTTATATATACTAATGTCCAAAACTCTTCTTAAAAGGTGCAGCTCTCAGCAGCATGTCATGGTTAGACGTGATTTGATGGTAACACTGCCCATCACCACTGATTTGGAAAGGCCGGTACAGCATACACACCACTGCCTGCAGAAACTCCACACGTGGCCCCCTCATCTCAATTTCCTTCTGATTCCTCCTGGTGGGGGCAGGACTGGGAAAAAGCAAGAGGAGAACAGGGCCTCCACCCACAGTTTGCTCTACCCACAGAGCAAACTACATGACTCTGGGGAAGTTATAGAACTTCCTTGGGCTTTAATGTTCTCGACTGTAAGATGGGGGGAAATGGTAGCTGCTGACTTCATGGGCTTCCCAGGTGGCTCAGTGGTAAAGAATATGCCTGCCAATGCAAGAGACGCAGGTTGGATCCCTGGGTTGAGAAAGTCCCCTGGAGGAGGAAATAGCAACCCCACTCTAGTATTCTTGCCTGAAAAATCCCATGGACGGAAGAGCCTGGGGGCTATAGCCCATGGGGTTGCAAAAGAGTCGACACAACTTAGCAACTAAACAATAGCAACAACTGACTTCAAGGGGGCAGCTAGAAGGGCTTGCTGTAGAAGTGGATGGCAAGCACTTAGCACAGTACTTATACAGAGTAAGCACTCAGGCAGGTGTGCTTGTTGTGTGCATGTATGAAGTCTACTGGAGGAAAAACTTTCTAATTAGATTTGAGTCCTTCCTGCATCTCCTACGCCTTCACCTTTCCTTAGAGTTCCCAGGGGCTGCCCCAGGGAGATCCCATAGCCTTGCTCAGCACACAGCATGATGCAGCATTTAGCCTGGGCACAGAGCTTTGCTGGGAGCAAGCGTCCCTCTCTGTAGACCAGGGGAATCAGGACTTTAAGTGGAGCCAGTGCCTGGGAGGCTCTGCAGCTCTCTCCCTGTCCTCGCGTCTTCACACACCGATGATCACACACATGCATATGCACAGTCCATGGCTCAAGGAGACACGTCCCACCTGAGGACTCCGACCCCCAGGGAGATGAGGACCACTGAGGAAGAGGCTACCCAGGAAGGTCCCACTGGAAGTCAGCTTCCCTCACACCAACCTCTCCCTCAGCCTGGTTATTTCTGGTTATTTCCCAGCTGAGAATTTCTCTCAAATTTGTGATTGTTCATATTGTTAAGTTTTAGCCACAAATGAACCATGAGCAAGTCTGCTCCATGAAAGTCTCTCGCCCATAATTAGAGCCCACGATAAACATACCACATTGTCATCATCATCAGTCATGGTGCATTATTTGAAATTTTAAATTGTGTCTCCTCTTTACAAGGAGAAGAGGTTCCTACAGTGAAGGCAGTGGGAACGACAATGACCTTGACTTGCTTATTATATGCTGAGAACTGGCCCCAGAGACATTCATTTCCAAGAGTTTAAAACAATCTTAAAATAGTTACGTCTCGCAGGATTTTCTCATTATTATTGTCAGATTATTTCCATAATGGAACTATATTTAATTAGTCGGGCCTCAGCAGTCTTCAGGAGATGGGTGACCTGAGGAATGACACGCTGTGAGCCCTCTGTCAGGGTCTGGACGAAGCCTGGGCCCTCCCCCTTCTGACGGTCTCTAAGAGCACGAGGCCAGGCTCTCTCTCCAGCAAAGCCCGAGTCTGGCCTCACTATGCTTGGTGGTAGAACTTTCACTCTCGGGCTTGGCTCTTCCTTGCTCTCAGGGGCCTGGGACCTAGTTCCTGGAGAGAATCCACAGACTCTCTAAGGAGTAACAGTTCCTGTCCTAACAGCCCTTCTCCAGGAGTTCTCCCAAAACCTGGGTGAGGCTAGTACTGCACAGTCTCCAATTTCAGGCAGATGGCCTCTTCAATGATCGTTCATATCCAAAGTCAAAACAAGGAGCGTGGTGGGGGGAAGGCAATAGAGGGAAAAAGAAGGGTAAAGGTGGGGAGGTGGGAGGGAGGAACAAAGGAGCAGGGACAGCATGAGGAGACGGTGAGCACCCCGTGAGGAGGCAGCCACTGCTGGGGACGTGGGGCGCTGCCCGGTCCCGCCCACCTCCCACTCCTTCCCAAGCTAGGAGCCATCCACCCGGCCCAGTCTCTGCTCATCAGAATTTGTTGAATGAATGCAGGGATTTCTTCTGACTGGATGTACTAATCACACTTCCATAGTCTGTATCGTGTTTCACAATGTTTTATTTTTTGGCATTCCGCATGGCATTTGGGATTGAACCAGGAACTGAACCCGTGCCCCATATATTGGAAGCGAGGAGTCTTAACCACTGAACCTCTGGGGAAGTCCCTAGAACATTTTATTTTAGAATGAAAACTAGAGGTGGAGAAAACCTGATAACAATTATGTATATGAATATATCCACATGTAATCATATACACACACATCACACTTTATGGGCATTCCAGGTGGTCTAGTGGTAAAGAACCTGCCTGCCAATGCAGGAGATGTAAGAAATGTGAGTTTGATCCTCGGGTCAGGAAGATCCCCTGGAGGAGGGCATGGCAACCCACTCCAGTATTCTTGCCTGGAGAATCCCATGGACAGAGGAACCTGAAGGGTCACAAAGAGTTGGACCAGACTGAAGTGACTTACCATGCACGCATGCATATATTACATTCTATATTTTAAAATGTATAATTTACCAAAAAGTGTACAAATCTTAGGTGTACAGCATGTTAAAGAACAGAACTAGTTTGTGTGAGACTCCAGAGCCACCCGGGAGGCTCTGTAGAACCTTGTTCAACTGAGTAGCCAAGGCACGGCCCGCATCCTGCCGCCCAAGTCCCAGCGACTACTCCACCAGCCAGAGGAGCGAGCTCCGAGCACCTTGTACTACAGCTACTCCTCAGGGCCAGAAGCAGGGAAGCCGAGAGCGAGAAACCCCCAGACCCGAACTCACCCTCTTCCCGTCGCCCGAATCATCATGACCCACTTCAACAAGTGCCCTTCCTACAGGCTGTAGGCCAAGGTCAAGAACAGGATTGCTTCCAAGTGTGATCATCAGGCAGAAGAAAACCTTCGCTATTGGACAGAAGAGGTGACAGGCACGAGCACTGGCACCAGCTTCCAGCTGGACTTAAAAGATGGTGTAATCCTCTGTGAACTCATGAGCAAGCTACAGACAGACTCAGGGAAGGTCAATGAATCCTCATTACACTGGCCTCAGTTGGAGAATACTGCAACTTGATTAAAACCATCTAATTTACAGCATGAGGCCACATGACACATTCCAAGCAAATGATATTGCAGAGAATGGAAACACAACCCAAGTTCAGACAATGCTCATGGCCCTAGAAGGTCTGACCAAAACAAACGGATTCCATACAACCAGTGTCATTAGAGCTAAGTACAGACCAGAAAACAAGATGTTTTGATGAAGGAAAATTAAAAACTGGCCAAAGTGTAACCGGTTTGTAGATGGGAGCCAACAAATGCACCAGGCGAGTGGGGAAGACAGCTTATGGGACAAGGAGGCATCTTTGTGATCCCCAAATGCAAACTGACAAACCTTTGGATCAGACCACAATTATACTGCAAATGGGCACCAACAAAGGAGCCAGGCAGGCAGGAATGTTAGCACTGGGTACCCAAAGGGACATCTAGAAGCTAACATTACAACTCGTGAGCAACTCCACAATTTTTCTACATGTAGGTACCAACAAAGTCGCTTCCAGAAAGGAATGAGTGTATGGACTTGGGCGGCAAGAGTACGTGCTGCTCCCACAGAACCTGTCATTCACAATGGAAGCCAAGGAACAGGAACCGATGAGTCGGAAATCAGTTACAGTGATTATCAGGCAGAATGCCCGGATGAATATGCATAGTGAGTACTAAGATGACGACCCCAGAGATTACCAACGCGGTGAGCAAGGCATTGATTATTAGATTCATGGAGGAGCTCTGTGTTTAGCCTATTGCTTTTATTCAGTGGGAAACAAGCTAGCCTTGAGTAATTTTTATCTTGCCTTCCAAAAAACTATTATGTTCATTGTATGTAACGGAAATATTGCCTTACAGGCATTCCTTTTTCTGCCTCTTCCCTAAATAGTTGCCTTTTAGTATTGTGACAGTTAAATTCTACAGCATAGCCAATAACTCGCATATGAAGTAAAAAGGAATAATGTGAAAGGGAGTACTCCCGTACAGTCAATTCTTTTATTAAACATCTATGCATTTTTACAGTCCTCTACTTAAACCAGTATTTTCAAACAATAGGAAGCTTTTTTTCTTTACACTTTAGTATCTGGTTTTCACATGGAAGAATAAACCCATGCCTATAGCTAACTGTGTAGGCTAAGTTGTACGTGCATGCTTAGTCGTGTCTGACTCTGCAACCTCGTGACTGGAGTGGGTTGCCATTTCCTTCTCCACGGCATCTTCCTGACCCAGGGATTGAACTCAGGTCTCCTGTGTCTCCTGCATTGGCAGGTGGGTTCTTTACCACTGAGCCACTAACTAACTGGTCTGTGCCAACTAAATTTAAGATGCAGGACTTTAGAAATTTACATATCAATGATTCTACAGTATTGTTTACTAATTTTTAAATAAAGTCCTGATCAGTGGGTGGGGTGGGGCGGGGGGACAGAACAGAGCTGTGTGAATAGTAGCTTAGTCAAGAAAATAAATTAGCAAAGCCTCCCAGAGCCCTACTCATGCCGCTTCTGACCACTAACCACTCCCCACCCCAAGGGTAACCACTGTCCTGAATTTTAAAGTGAAGCTTAGTTCTGCCTATTTTTGAACCTCATATTCTGCTCACGTATCCTTTTTTGCCTGGCTTCTTTCACTCTACATATGTGAGTTTCTTCTACATTGCTGCTTGTAGTTACACTCCTTTCATTCTCACTGATATATATTATATTCCACCATGTGAATACCCCATTCATTCACACTGACATATATTATATTCCACCGTTCATGTATCCATTCTTCTACTGATGAGCTTCTGCGTAGTTCTGTGTCTTGTGTATTGAAAACAGTGCTGCTATAAACATTCTTACACTCATTTCTTCAGGAGACTTCACAAATACACGTGTTTACCTAGAGTGGAATTGTTGGGTCCTATGTACACAAATGTATGTTCCACTGTAACAGATGTATCTATGCATCTTTCTCACGTTCAAATGTTCCTTCTTGGTCTATGTGAGTCCCAGAGGCAGGACTGCTGGGCACTGGATTTCTATCACACCTGAGAAGCAGTCCATGGCATCAACAAGTCATGCAAAAAGAATAAACCTTTAACTCTAATTCATTTCTGCTATTTTTTTTAATAAGTATGTTGAGAAAGAGTAATCACAGCCAGAGTATCAGTAACTGCAAAATGGCCAGCAGAGTAGGCTAACCCAACACAGTGCAGCCCTCCTGTTTAGGCCCACAGCAGCCTAGCCCCGTCCAAAGAGAAACAAACTACCCACCCACTGCGTGCTTGCGTGCTAAGTTGCTTCAGTCATGTTGCGACTCTTTTACCACCCCATGGACTGTAGCCCACCAGGCTCCTCTTTCCATGGGATTTTCCCAAGCAAGAATGCTGGAGTGGGTTGGCATGCCCTCCTCCAGGGGATCTTCCCAACCCAGGGATTGAATCCACATCTCATGTCTCCTGCATTGGCAGGCAGTTTCTTTACCACTAGTGCCACCTGGGAAGCCCATCCATCCACTGGGCCCACAGCAAATACCCAAATGATGGAAAACAGAGGACCCTGAGAACAGCATCTCCTTTAGCTCATGACTTGTTTTTCTCAAATTAGACTTAAAAAGCACTTGAATGTATTCCAGTGATGGGAGATGAAAGGGAAATGGAAACATACGATGATTGCCATGTAAACCACATGCTCTCCAGCCTCACGCTGAGACTCAGTGTTTCACAACACTGCTTTCCACTGGACAAGGTCATCAAAATAGTAACAAAGCTCCGAGGGACAAGTCCCCACAGAGAGCCTACCTCTCCATATTATGAAGTCTTCTAAACACTGCCTCAGAAACTACTGTATTTTATTTCATATTTTGAGAAGACAAGTTTTCAAGTAAAAGCCCAGTGAAGTCACACAGGTGCCACGTGAGCATTCTTCATCACCAAAAGTGAAAACACCTCAACTGTCAATCAATCAGCTGATGAGTGAACAAACCAAATGTGGTGCATAACCATACAATGAAATGCTGTTCAGGCAAAAAGGAATGAACCACGGACACCTGATATAACATAGATGGACTTTGAAAACATTAAGCTAAGTAAATGGAAAAAAAAAATGTTAGTCATTCAGTTGTGTCCAACTCTCTGCAGCCCCATGGACTATAGCCCACCAGGCTCCTCTGTACATGGAATTTTCCAGGAAAGAACAATGAAGTAGGTAACAATTCCCTTTTTCAGGGCTACTATATATTAAATAGATAAGCAACAAGGATATATTCTACAGCACAGGGAACAGAGACAATATTTTACAATAACTATAAATGGAGTACAACCTTTAGATAAAATCACTATATTGTACACCCATAACAGATAATGTTGTGCATCAACTATACGTCAATTAAAAAATAGCATAACCTTCAGAAAACAAGGTGATAAAAATTTGGTACAGTGATGACACATAGAAAATGAACAATAGGATCTTCTCTGACATAAACTGCAGCAATATCTCTTTGGATCTGTCTCCTACAGTAATGGAAACAAAAACAAACAAATGAGATCTAATTAAGCTTAAAAGCTTTTGCATAGCAAAAGGAAACCATAAACAAAATGAAAAGACAACTTACAAAATGGGAGAAAATATTTGCAAATGATGCAACTGACAAGGGATTAAGCTCCAAAATATAGAAACAGCTCATATAGCTCAATATAAAACAAACACCCCAATCAAAAATGAGCAGAAGACCTAAATAGATATTTTTCCAAAGAAGAATGCAGATGGCCAAAAGGCACATGAAAAAGTGGTCAACATGGCTAATTATTAGAGAGATTCAAATCAAAACTACAACTCATACCAGTCAGAATGTGTGTGTGAATGTTGGGTCGCTCAGTTGGGTCAGACTCTTTGCAGCCCCACAGACTGTAGCCCACCAGGCTCCTCTGTCCATGGAATTCTCCAGGCAAGAATACTAGAGACGGTTGCCATTCCCTTCTCCAGGGGATCGTCCCAACCCAGTGATCAAACCCAGGTCTCTCCTGCATTGCAGGCAGATTCTTTAGCATCTGAGCCACCAGGGAAGCCCCAGCAGTCAGAATGGTCATCATCAAAAAGTCTACAAATAATAAATGGTGGAGAGGGTGTGGAGAAAAGGGAGCCCTTCTACATTGTTGCAGGAAAGGCAAACTGGTATAGCCAGCATGGAGAATAGTAGAGAGGTTCTTCAAGAAACTGAAAATAGAGCTACTATATGATCCTGCAATCTCACTCCAGGCATATATCTGGAGAAAACCATAACTGAAAAAAATATACATACCCTAATATTCACTGGAGCATAATTCACAATAGCCAAGACATGAAAGTAACCTAAATGTTCATCAATGGATGAATACATAAAGAAGATGTGTGGTACATATATATACAGTGGAATATTACTCAGTCATTAAATAAAAGCCAAAATAATGCCATTTCCAGTGACATGCATGGACCTAGAAATTGTCATACTGAGTGAAGTAAGACAGAAAAAAACAAATATCTATGATATCACTTAAATGCAGAATCTTTAAAAAAATGATACAAATCAACTTATTTACAAATCACAAACAGACCCACAGACAGAAAACAAAGTACTGGTTACCGAAAGGGAAAGGTGGGGAGGATAAATTAGGAGTCTGGGATTAACATATACACACTGTGCTGGGCTTAGTCACTCAATCGTGTCTGAGTCTTTGCAAGCCCATTGACTGTAGCCTGCCAGGCTCCTTTGTCCATTAGGATTCTCCAGGCAAGAATACCGGAGTGGGCTGTCATGCCCTCCTCCAGGGGATCTTTCTGACCCAGGGATTGAATCCAGGTTGCCCACATTGCAGGTGGATTCTTTACTAGCGGAGCTACCAAGGAAACCCCAATATACACACTACTGTATAAGAAATAGATAATCAATAAGGATCTACTGATAGCACACAGAACTATACTCAATATTTTGTAATAGCCTATAAAGGGGAAAAAAACCTGAAAAAGAATATGTGTGTATGTCTGTATTTGTATATAACTGCATTTGCTTTATACCTAAAACTAGCACAACACAGTATATCAACTATCTGCCAATAAACACATAAGTAAAGGAAAAAAGAAAGTGCCTAATAAATGAGTGTTGATGATAAAGTAACAGAAATAGCAGAAACTAGCTCTTCACAAACATACTTTCGACATTCCTGGGACATGCTCTTCAGCGACATCTCTCAGACCCTTTTACCCACTAAAGGGTACAATTTTCTCTATATTACATAAGGGGTTAAACTGGTGAGGCTGCTATTCAGTCAAAGGGGGAAATCCTGCCATAAAGGAAGAAACGTCAACGAGCAGAGAACCGGGATGGGAAGAGCTCTCTCCAAGGTCCGCAAGGATGAGCTCTCTATCAAGGAGCTACCGCTGGGAGTGCTTGTTGGCTGAGAATCAGCTGGACAAATTGCTCCCTCTTCCTTCCATTTCCCCAAGAAACCATGCTGAATGCCTTCCCACCCACCCCCTTCTTCCTCAAGTAAAAGCAAGGATCTCACCACCAGGGCTGTTGACCCAAGAAAAAGCACATCCCATCACCATACCTCTCAAACTGCTGAGCAAGCTGCTCCTATTGGAGGTGGCAGAAGCAAGCACGATAATGATGGTTTCTACTGTCCAACAGCCAACTCTTGCCAGACCAACCACTGTCCTCTACGCCTGCCTCACCTTGTTACTGGAACACAATTCTATGTAGTCCCCCAAATAACAAGTTGCAATAGGATCTTTTAGTTATCACTCTCAGCAATGCCAGTAGTACTCCATAAATCAGAACCTTCCTTAACAGTAATACTCCAGGATGGCAGTTTCAAATTTGTCCTGTAATTACCAAGGGCTGACCTGCCTCTTGGGAAACCTGTATGCAGGTCAGGAAGCAACAGTTAGAACTGGACATGGAACAACAGACTGGTTTCAAATAGGAAAAGGAATATGGCAAGGCTGTATATTGTCACCCAGCTTACTTAACTTAGACGCAGAGTACATCATGAGAAACGCTGGGCTGGAGGAAGCACAAGCTGGAATCAAGATTGCCGGGAGAAATATCCATAACCTCAGATATGCAGAAGACACAACCCTTATGGCAGAAAGTGAAGAGGAACTAAAAGCCTCTTGATGAAAGTGAAAGAGGAGAGTGAAAAAGTTGGCTTAAAGCTCAACATTCAGAAAACGAAGATCATGGCATCTAGTCCCATCATTTCATGGGAAATAGATGGGTAAACAGTGGAAATAGTCTCAGACTTTGTTTTTGGGGGCTCCAAAATCACTGCAGATGGTGACTGCAGCCATGAAATTAAAAGACACTTACTCCTTGGAAGGAAAGTTATGACCAACCGAGATAGCATATTCAAAAGCAGAGACATTACTTTGCCGACTAAGGTCCGTCTAGTCAAGGCTATGGTTTTTCCTGTGGTCATGTATGGATGTGAGAGTTGGACTGTGAAGAAAGCTGAGCACCGAAGAATTGATGCTTTTGAACTGTGGTGTTGGAGGAGACTCTTGAGAGTCCCTTGGACTGCAAGGAGATCCAATCAGTTCATTCTAAAGGAGATCAGTCCTGGGTGTTCATTGAAAGGACTGATGCTGAGGCTGAAACTCCAATACTTTGGCCACCTGATGGGAAGAGGTGACTCACTGGAAAAGACTCTGATGCTGGGAGGGATTGGGGTAGGAGGAGAAGGGGACGACAGAGGATGAGAAGGCTGGATGGCATCACCGACTCGGTGCACATGAGTTTGGGTGAACTCTGGAGTTGGTGATGGACAGGGAGGCCTGGCATGCTGCGATTCATGGGGATGCAAAGAGTTGGACACGACTGAGCAACTGAACTGAACTGAACTGAAGAAAGACTGCCTACAGAATGAGCCCTTCTCCATGGTCCTGGGGCCAGCTTCGTGAATGCCAGTCACAGACAGAAGATCTTATGGAACAAGAGCTTCCCTCTATTGTCTTTTTTCTCTTATTTTTTTTTCCTAAATGTAGCTTATTGCAATTTTTAAAAATCATCACATTGCTTTCAACTTTTTAAAAAATGATGTTTTAGAACATCTTTGGTTTTTTTGTACTGTTCCTTTTTCAGAAATTATCTACATATGTATAAAAAATTCTGACTGGTATATTCTAAAATTTCAGGGTTTTGTTGGATATCAACAGAGCTGTTAAAAATCAGCTGGTTGCAACTCTACTCCAATAAAAAAATCAGCTGGTTAACATTTTAGAGTTAGATAAATTTAGATCCATCCCTTACTGGTTATTTTACTGTAGAGAATCTACTTAACTTCTCTGAGTATCAGCTACTTCTTCTGTAAACACAATATATTATCAACTTGATAAAATTTTTTGAAAATTAAATAAGATCATGTATAAAAACACTATTTTAGAGAAATGAGATAAGGCATATATCTATAATCATGGGGGCAACCCACTCCAATATTTTTGCTTAGGAAATCCCATGGACAGAGGAGCCTCGCGGGCTACAGTCCATAGGGTCTTGAAAGAGTTGGCCACAACTTACAACTCAACAACGATAATCTAGAACGCATACAGATGCCAGCTTTCAATAACCACTATTATTATTGCAACTATATGACTAAACAACCATGTTTGACTCTCTTTCAATACTGCTTTCTTCAAGACTTAATCCATCTTTGGGGGTTGGAGACAACTGAAGATACCTGGCCTTCTGTGACTGCTATGAATATATCTGTCACACAGGAAGTTCTGGTTTAAATGAAGTATTTCTCTGACCTCACCTTGTCAATAAAGTCCCATGGAAAATGCTTGTTCCAGACACATTTTGTGCACTACTTCACAATTCTCTCACCTTTGCCTTATTAGCTACAACCAGAACACTAGGAGAATTACATAGTACCTTCCCTGGTGGCTCAGATGGTAAAGCAATGCGGGAGACCCGGGTTTGATTCCTGGGTCAGGAAGATCCCCTGGAGAAGGAAATGGCAATCCATTCCAGCACTCTTGCTTGGAAAATCCCATGGACTGAGGAGCCTGATAGGCTACAGTCGCAAAAAGTCGGACACAACTGAGCGACTTCACTTCACTTTACCTGGGATGGAGTTTCTCTGGCACCCAAGGATGGGACTCCTAGAGGTGCGGGGAGTTTACCCGTATGGAGTGGCCCTGAGATTTGCCACAGGGACGCTAGTGCACAAGCCCCACAATCCTGAACCCCCAAATGCCCCTGAACTTTCTGACCAGCAAAGCAGCTCCTTCTTTGGGGAGGAGAGCTGCGCCTTCTTGCCTGGAGACCTGCAAAGAGCTCACCTGAGTCAGCTGCCTCATAAGGTGATGCTCCCCTTCCTCAAAATCCTTCCACCCCTGCTGATAATTAGGGCCAGGTCTCAGCAAAGCCTGCAGGAAATTTCCTACAGAGTCCCTGCTCTTGCAGGGCACAGCTTTATACTAAAGGACTTTCAGGTTCCACTGTTATGTACAGATGGGGTGGAGAACATGTGGGTGAGTAAGCATTGATGTGGTGAGTGTCAGGCTGAACTGAAGAGACCTCATCAACCAAGAAACACTCTCCTGTAACTGTTGGCTTAGTATCCTGGCACCAACACCTGAAGTTGGTCCTCAAATGTTGGGATGGTTCCTGGAAGCCTAGGCACAAGGATGGCCTAACGTGAATTAAATGGAGATTCTAGAACGGCCTTGGCATGATATTGAGAGATGAGTTGAAGGTTTGAAGTTTGAAGGGTTAAGATTAGACTTATCACAAGAAAATAAAGAATAGCCCACCACCTGACCATGGGGACTTCCCAGGAGGCACTGGTGGTAAAGAACCCACAATGCAGGAACCATAAGAGATGTGGGTTCAGTCCCTAAGTCAGGAATATCCCCTGGAGGAAGGCATGGCAACCCACTCCAGTATTCTTGCCTGGAGAATCCCATGCACAGAGGAGTCTGGAGGGCTCCAGTCCATAGGGTCACAAAGAGTTGGACACAACTAAAGCGACTTAGCACACAGCACGCACAGCTGACCATGATTCTAGAAAAACCAAGACGTTGCTCCCTTCTCTAAAGGGTAAGAGCACTGGTGAGATGTCCAATGGTTCTGGTCTCTGCTGGCTGGAGTTGACATGGGAGATGCTCCCTGGTATTGGGCTCTTCTGGAGGATGACAGGATTCCAAAAGACCAGAGGCCAAGTGGTGACAACTAAGCATCAGAGGCTAGATGAAAGTAAACACCATAATCCAAAGCAAGGCCCGAGTAACGAACGGGGTGCTTTGATCATTAGGTGTCAGTAAGGCCTAACGCAGCCACCGTGTTAGGCATTACTGACAATTGGGAACCTGTGGCCACGACGGATCGGCTGCAGGCAAGATGCGTGAACTGACTAGGGGTGTTATCTGACTTTATAAAAAAAAAATCAACAGTGAGCTGGAGGGACTTCCCTGGTGGCCCAGCGGCTAAGACACCATGCTCCCAACAAAGGGGGCCTAGGTTCAATCCCGATCAGGGAACTAGATCCCACTAAAGATCCTACATGCCACAACCATGATCTGGCACAGACAAATAAATAAAATCAAAAAAGCAAACAAACGACAACAAAATTAAAAAGTGAGATTGAGCTGGAGAACAGAAGACTGACATCAGCTGCTATAATCCACAGGTTCACAGGCCACTGGAAGAGAAGAGGCTAGGTCTCCTTGGAGAGGAACCCGGCCAGAGAGTTCATATGATAAAGAATTCACTGGTCCTGCTACAAAGATCTGTAACTGCTTACGAGGATCTTTGGCACTGGGGAAAGTGGATGCCAAATCTTTTGTGTTGGACTGGATCTGAGTTGCCCCTGAACCTGTGGGACCTAAAAGGTAGTTCTCCAGTTGGAGTGGAGGCTTACAGAGACCCAGTGACAAATGGAGTTGTGACCACATCTGTTTCACTGGGAGTCGAGCAGGTCCACACAAGCATCTGTGGGTATTTCCCCAGCCTCCAGCTGTAAAGTGCATAGAGATAAACTTAGACATGAACAGAACCCTTACAATGGCTCCCTAGGAAGACTCAGGACACCATCTCGAGAAAAGGAAGATCTACAGATGCTATTTTTCTTATATCTGTAAAACAAAATACTACTCTGTCCCTGACATAATAGTTGGCAGTCTAAAAGGTAAAATAAAAAGTAGTATATTTGCCTTCAGAAGATGGCATGAAGGAACATTTACGGGCTTCCCAGGTGGTGTTATTGGTAAAAGAATCTGCCTGTCAAGGCAGGAGATGAAAGAGATGAAGGTTTGATCCTTGGGTGGGAAGATCCCCTGAGGAAGGCATGGCAACCCACTCCAGTATTCTTGCCTGGAGAATCCCATGGACAGACGAGCCTGGCTTAAGTCCATGAGGTTGCAAAGAGTCGGACACAACTGAGCAACTTAGCAAGCACACACATGAAGGAACTACAATGGCTTTTTGTCCTGTCTGACATTCCTTGAATTTCCACGGTATTTAGTGACCTAAATTCTGCCCAACATCAGGCAAGCTGGATATAAAATACCACAAAAACCCAAGAACAAATAGACATTTGGCAACTTGAAATTGAGTAGTTAAAAGTTACTCATTTGGGCAAATGAAATCCCTACTCTTCCCACAGAGTTACCTTCTTCTTAATGACCGGAAATAGAACTTTGTTAGACAAATAGAAAGGGGGGTGGAAAATGACACCAGTTTCTGAAACTGAAATTAACAGGCTATAATTAGGAGTACCTTCAGCCAATTTCTGCCTTAAGAAGAATATGTTGTAAAGTGATTTAACACTGAATTACTTATACTGATTATCTTAAATAATTTCAGGTGTCACAGTTCATCCAAACAGTGACACAGAAAAATTCTTACAGCTAAGGAGTAATATTCTACTCTTATTCTTCCCTTATTTGCCTTCACAGTGCTTTGCAAAAGTAGATACTCATTATGTAGTTAGTGAGAGCCATTTGTCTATGACAAAAGACCACTAGAAAAGCAGCCCTTTGCAGACCAAGGTCTAACTCTGGGTACACTGTTCATTCTGTTTGGTCACCCTAACACTTAGAATCTAAGTGGAACATGAATTTTGGTTGAAGAAATATCACTGGCTGTTATATCTGAAAAATACCAGGGTCCTGGAGTGAGAATAAAAGTGGTATTTTCACAAGTACATGGCTTTACATTCTGCAATGGAGCTTTTCAAAAGCTTTGCAGATTGCTGTTATTCACTATACCTGTGTCTCCCCAAATTCATGTATTGAAGCCTAATCCCCAGTGGGATGGAATTGGGAAGCTGCTTTGGGAGGTAGTTAGGTTTAGATGAGGTCATGAGGGTGGGCCCTCATAATGGGATTAGTACCCTTCTAAGTAGAAAATGAGACCAGAGTCCCCTCTCTCCCTGCCATCTGAGGATACAGCAAAGCGGTGGCTGTCCACAAGCTAGGAAGAGAGTCCTTGCCAAAACCAGAATCACCCAGCATCTTGACTTTGGACTTCCTGGCCTCCAGAACTATGAGAAAGAAATGATTGCTACTTACGCCACCCAGTCTACGGTTTTCATTATAGCAGCTTGAACTAAGATAGTTGTCCTCACATCTATTTTAGAAATTATTTTAAATTTAACCATACAAGTAATACATATGTAATTTCTCACTGTACATTAAAATTCAAATATGACAGTGAAAGAAAAATTCCCTTGAATTTCACCTTCTCTTCATCCCAATTTCCTTCCTGTAGGAAACTATATTCCCAGTTTGATGACATCTCTTTCAAATTATTTCTGTGGGTATGTATACACACACACACACACACACACACACACACACACACACTCTAGCACAAACATATATTCTCTCAATGGTATACAGTTGTGTATGTGTGCATTTTAATAATTATCATATTAATTCTTTGCAACTTTAAAAAAAAATTGCTATAGTAGGATTCTGTGGAATTCTAGTTTATTTAGACATTCCTTTATTGATAATCATTTAGGCTGTTTACAATTCTTTTTTATTTTTGTCACAAATAATGTGGCAATGAACAAATATCTCTTTGCATCCATCACACACATTTTCAGATGGAATAAAGGGATAAAACATGCCCATCTTGCCCAGCTTTGCAGTATGGACTAGAGAAAAACAGAGAAAGCTCACCAGCCTACTGACTTACTTTCCAAGGTTCTCCCTATGTAATATAAGGTCATTCATTTTACTTAATCAATTCAGATGCTATTAAATATATATATATATATACACTAAAATATATCTTTTAACTTTATAAATATAATACAGTTATGAAAGTGAAAGTATTAGCTGTTCAGTCATGTCTGACTCTTTGTGACCCCAAGGACCGAAGCCCACCAGGTGCCTCTGTCCATGGGATTCTCCAGGCAAGAGTATTGGAGTGGGTAACCATTTCTTCCTCTATGGGATCTTCCTGACCCAGGTATTGAACCCAGGTCTCCTGCACTGCAGGCAGATTCTTTACTGTCTGAGCCACAAGGGAAGCTCTACAATACAATTGTGTGTGTGTGTGTGTGTGTGTGTGTGTGTATAAATGCACATACATTCAAGTTAGCCTTTGCAACAACTCCTACTGGATCAGCTGCTGCTGCTGCTGCTGCTGCTAAGTCATTTCAGTCGTGTCCAACTCTGTGCAACCCCATAGACAGCAGCCCACCAGGCTCCTCCCACCCACCCCCCACCCCCCACCCCCGTCCCTGGGATTCTCCAGGCAAGAACACTGGAGTGGGTTGCCATTTCCTTCTCCAATGCATGAAAGTGAAAAGTGAAAGTGAAGTCACCCAGTTGTGTCCGACACTTCACGACCCCATGTACTGCAGCCTACCAGGCTCCCCTGTCCATGGGATTTTCCAGGCAAGAGTACTGGAGTGGGATGCCATTGCCTTCTCCTACTGGATCAGCTACATTCCTTTAAAAATTCCCAGACGTGTCTTTCTCTGCACATCAGGGCCACAGAGAGGACCATCATGCAGCATTTCACCAAGAGTGCATTCCACTGCTCTGAGGCTTAGAGGCAAGTTTACAGCAGTACATAACCTTCCTCCAAGGAGCACCTCCATTTCTGGAGATGTAGATTTTAAGCTGCTTTACAGAGACACAGCAGTGGAGCAAACTTCAAAGGGCAAAAGCAGCCCCATCTGGATACCAGGTGGAATCCAGTAGAGATGATGGTAGGAATGATAAGAGAGATAACAGTGCGGGACCTTTAACCCTGAACCACACATCATGATAAGGTCTTCACTTAAGACCTCTGGACAGCATGGGGGCTGGCCCTGTGAATACCCATCTTCCATAGGCGAGGAAATAAACCAAAAAGAGGTCAGGCACTTAACCGGGATTGCATAGCTAGCCAGAGGTCAGGTCAGGATGTGACCTGCCTGCCAAACTCTAGGGCAACTGTTCTCAACTGCTAGGTACTGCCTAACTAGCTTCATGATGGCATCCACTGAGATTTCCCTGGTGGTCCAGTGGTTAAGACTCCGCCTTGCAATGCAGGGGACTCAGGTTCGATCCCTAGTCGGGGAAGTAATCTCCCCCATGCCTCAGAGCAGCTGAGCCTCAGTGCCACAATGAAGAATCCTGCCACTAAGACCCAATGCAGCCAAATAAATAGATAAATATTTTTAAAAAAGCATCATCTTTTCACATTAGGCCAAATATATGGCATTCCTTCAGAATACATGCTTTTTTTTTACTTAAATTTGCTCTCCACACAGAACAAGGTTCTAAATCATACTGGCACTACTGCCAGGGGTTCTCTGTAGAGCATCCTGCTGAAGGGTCCTGGGTACGCTAGGACCTGGCACAGGGGAGGAATGCAGCCAGATACCATATGCACATCACATTCTGTATTTATCAGTGAAACCAAAAGCACAAACTCAGATCTCTGCACTGATCTTTCTGTGTGTGGATGTGTGTGTTTTTAACTTGTGTCTGTTTTAATCTTATTGCCCCAGCTATCAAAACACAGCAGCTGGGGAAACATGCAAACAGTATACAGTAGTAGAGCTTTTCAAGCCAAATATTTATTTCCTAGAGTGGCTAATTCTTAGAAATGTTACCTTATTTATACCACAGGCATTTGAGATTTACTACTTACACTTAATGAAAACCAAAGGTTTAGAGGGTACATGACTCCCTTTCTCCTAAATCAAGATGCCTTTCAACATAGTGGAGACATTCAAGTATTACTACTTACATTATAACACAGTTAATCATAAGGAAGTTTTAAATATACATTCAGTTTTAATGAACTTGATTGAGGCAGCGATTGGGGAACCTTACTCTTGTTTAAAATTTGCAATACCTTCTTCTCTTTTCCCTAAAGAAGCTCTGTGCTCTATTTAGCTGAAAAAGGAATCCAAAGAGAGTCCCTCTAAAAGTTTGCCAGGTTCTCACACAGGTATCCTTTTCCACCTGCCAGGCGGGCAGCGCCACTTTGCGGTTGTGCTGATAGCAGGGACGGGAATGGGGAACATTCCTTAGGCAGCAGGTACCTACGTCTACCATGTTTTGGGTGGTTCAGAATGGACGAGCTACCCCCTCCCCCAAGTGCACACACTTCATCACATGACTGAGTTCTATTTTCTACAACAGTCAACACCATACGAAACCATTTTCATTAATTTACTTACTTGCATATTGTCTGTCTCCAGTCACCCCCATCCCGTGGGAGCTCCAAGAGGGCTGAGGCTTTTCCCATGCTCCGGGTCTCTCCCATGTTCATCACTTTATCCCCAAGCCTGCCACAGTCCCTGGGCACAGTAACACTTACAGATATTTGCTGAATGAATGAATGAATGAATGAGTTGTCTGTGATATGTCTAATCAAGAATGTAAAAATAAGGGACTAACCTGGCAGTCCAGTGGTTAAGACTGCATGCTTCCATGCAGGGGGCATAGGTTCGATCCCTGGTTGGGGAACTAAGATCTTGCATGTCACTTGGTATGACCAAAAAAAAAGGATCTAAAGATTCGGTTAAACAAATTCCTATTCATCAAAAAGTGCTTTACAAACTCACTGGTTAGGAAAAAGATTAGGCCAAAATCTTCATTCCTCCTCACTCATTGCTCTGGAGGGATAGACAAATCTTTCAAGTTCAGAAAAGGACTTCTCCATAAAACAGGTTTTCAATGAACTGTTTTTCCTTTGGCAAAGGCAACAGTCACAGAGTAATTACTGGCTTGACACCTAACAGGATCATAAATTAATTGAAAAGCTTTGTACCTCCCCCCGACTTATCTCTCCTTTGACTGTCAGCAAGAACCCGTTAGGGAGGCAACACGATACCAATTCAGTGGTTGGGGACAAATGTTTCAAGTCAGCCATAAAAGCGTCCAATTGTCTTTGAAAATTAAACTCTTCTATAGCTGAGCTGTACGTGGTTGCATTATTAATACTGTAACCTGACACAGGAAAAAAAAAGATCTGCCCCATCCTCCAGGAGATTCAGTCTCCTAGGACATCAGTCTGTAATTTAACATAACAAAATAGACATTTAGCTAACAATCCCCCCATATCCTGGGGGTGTAAATGTATTTTCAAGTCATCTTGAGAAGACACACAGACTCAAAAAATACATGCATTAATATATACTGGATTTCAGAAAAACCTTACTACTTATTGGCACCAGGTACTATGTGACATCCTTAGACTCACCTTGCCCAGGTCACTCAGAGTATCTGGCTTACCCCACAATCCCACTAGGTGTACAGAAGTGGCAGACAGGGAGAAAGCCGCTTTGGGGAGAGTACGGTGATCACGAAGAGAAGCTTTCCTCCACCCACATGTACTCACGGTGGTTGCTGGCGAGGGGGTTCTTGGATAGACTAGAAATACCTTCAAGAAGGGCAGAGCAGAACTGTTCCTCAACTGGATGTTGGCGTGGCCAGCAGACTTGCTAACTTGCCCCTGTTTATTGGGGCAGAGGAAAGGACAACTGAAGATGATCTAGAGAAGACCCTAGGATTAAGAGGGACCAGCCTCCCCTCAAATTCCAGATTCTGGGTCCCTAAGACGTATGGAAGCGGGTCTTCCAGAGTGAATCCAAGAGAAGGGAACACTGTGGGGCATGTATGGGCTCCTTACCACGTCGGGCTGCTACAGGCTGTCAAATACATAGCACATTACCTGATCCTTATTAAGTGCTGTAAGCACTAGCAAGTGCATTCATTATTATTCTATCTGAAGTCCAGATTCTATATGACTAGTGACATGACTTTGGGCAAGTTCCTAACTTCTATGGGCCTCTGTAACAGTGAAGATAATCATATGTACTTCACAGGGTTGCATGTGTGTATGTTAAGAGTCTCATAACTTGTAAGCACTTAATATAGTGTAAACTATTAGTACTTTCATTCATCTATTCATTGGATACCTTTGAAGAGGTAGTAAAGGTCAGGCATGTTAACAGCAAATCAGAAATGCTTCCTGCTTCCATGGAACTTAGTCTAGAGGGAAAGGCTGGCACTGAGCAAGTGATTCTAAGTGTGATATTAAAGGGAAACTTAGTGTACTCTAGCAATATATAGAGCTGAGGGAATGAACCTAGCCTGCTAGATCAGGGAAGGCCCCTTTAAGAAAGTGGAATTCCAGATGCAAAAGCACTCCAGGTGGAATAAGCAGCTTGCACAAAGTCCCTGAGTCTAGAATTATTGTAGCACATTAGATAAGCTGTGGACAGATGACAAAGAGCAAAGAGAAGTGTGATAGTGAACTTTATGTGTCAACTTGCTGCACCATAGGGTGCACAGATATTTAGTCAAACACTCAAGATGTTTCTGTAAGGCTGTTTGGGGATGAGATTAGCATTTCGTCAGGGGATCTGAGTATAGCACATTGCCCTCTATAATGTGGGTGCACTTCATCTAGTTGAAGGTCTGGCTAGAACAAAAAGAGAATTCTCCAGCAGATTGCTTTCAGGCTGGAACTGAAACATCAGCTCTCTTGGGTCTCCAGCTTGCTGGCCCAGTCTACCAATTTTGAATTTGCGAGCCTCCATAATCACAAGAGCAAAACCCTTATAATAAATCTCTTTATACACACACACATCCCATTGGTCTGTCTCTCTGGAGAACCTGACTAACACAAGGAATAAGGAGGGATGACGTGGTGTTGTGGGTGGAGGCCACTCAAAGGTCCAGTGATCCCAGGGATCCAGTCATGGGAAGAGAAGGCAAGGAAGGTGTATGGGGCGATGGTGAGCCCTGGGAAGGCATTTAAGAGGAAGTCCCACGGCCAGATCAGCGATATTGAAATGGTCTGCATGGTGCGGCATGAAGAGTGGAGGGATGGGGCAACAGTAGGGTTATCAACGGGACTACTGTTGCTACAGCATCACAGATGCAGAAGCTTGGACTGGGATAAGGATAGGGAGATGCTGAAATAGAAGGATCTGAGAAATATCAAGCAGTTTCCATCCATGTGATTGGATAATAATGTCTTTCTCTTAGAAAAGTGAGATAGAGCATCCTATAATTCTCCTTCAAGGAAAGTACTTGCTAGTACAGTGGATTCACTGCTTCTTCCAATTGGAACATATCTATTTGCCCATACCTTCCATTCTATTGATTCCTCTATCTAACAGTGACATAACCGTGAAAACAGAAGCCAAGAGAAAGAATAGATCGCAATGTTGGCTGAATTCCCAGACAGGAGCACACCTCTCCATCCACTGGGCGGGCTGGAGGGGTACATGGCCATAGGCACACTGAGCCACCTCTTGTCTCCACAGACAAGCACTCTGGGTCACAGAGCAACAGAGATCAGGCCTCCCGCGCTTACGACTCCTAATACTGACTGAGGTTAACAAAGCCTCCTATGAATGCCCATGACGGCATTTTTAGATCTGTGTGGGGAAAATAATCTCAACCATCTTTCTAACCCCTGATGTTCAAATGCAGAAGATGAACAAATAGATTTGCTCGTCAAAGCACCCTCTGTGCTTTCTAAATGGTCTTCCATTGCACAGCATGAGGAGTGAAGGGACCAGGAGAGCTCCGTGCGGCTGCTGGTGGAACCTCACCACCCGGCATAAGGTCTGACTTTCAGCATCAGGTTATACATGTATCTTGGGAACATTTTCAAAGCAAGTCCTCCTGACGGCGTTTCCTGCATCTATTACTCCAACCTGGGCCCTTCCTGCTGGGCTGGCCTGGCCCCAAGCTGGAATGCTGCAAGTGGAGGGCCTGATGCAGTCTGGGCACTGTGCCAAGTGAGGACCGCTGATGCTCTGTCTCTCTGAGTAGGAACTAGGCTCCTTAACTCCCTGCTGCCACCGAAGGGCTTTATTACTCACTTAAGGTCACCGCAGAATCAGGTCACACAAAAAGGGATTCTGAACAGCATTAAGATGCTTTACACGCCTCACTCTGTGCCCAATGCAGGAAACGGTAAATGGACTGTAAAATCCCCTGCTGACTGTGAACCACTGAAAGCTGGTCAGACACCCCCTCAGTCCCTGTCTCCAGCTGCGGCCACACTGCAGAGCCCGGCACAGGACTTCCAGGGCTCTCTTCCTTGAGGGTTCACAAGTGGAAGGGTGCTGGGCCAGGCTAAGCGGAGGGAATGGGAGGCTCAGAAACCCTACTTCAGTGTAAGAATGTTTACCCCTCTAGGCCTTCCAGAAGTCAGCACCAGGGCACTGGGGAAATACAGGATGGATCGGACCACTCAAAGATCATTCAAAACCAATGGTAACCAGGCTTGCTTCAGCAGCACATATACTAACAAAACCTACAGTAACCAATTAGGAGTTTGGCATTAGCAGATACACACTACTATATATAAAATAGATAAACAATAAGGACCTACTGTATAGCACAAGGAACTGTATTCAGTATCTTGTAATAACCTACAATGGAAAGTAATCTGAAAGAGAATCACACACACACACACACACACACACACACACACACACACACACACATATATCTGAATCACTTTGCTGTATACCAGAAACTAATACAACACTGTAAATTATACTTAAATTTTAAGAATATCAATGGTAACAAGATCACACACACAAACGTGTTCATGCATACATACACACACACAATTAGTACCTCAGAAGCAAACCAGCAGCCTGTGGCAGCAAGACATGACTGCAGAAAACATTAAAGGTACAAAAAGATCCGACAGGATGGAGATGCTGGTTTTCCAGTCCAGACCAGACAGGAGGACATACAGCCTGCTGCCAGCTAGAAGCCCTCAAGGCTAGGGGTCTACGTCTCTAGGAATGGAGCTCTGGGCACAGGCACCCATTTTTAATTTTCTTAAAACAGAGCAGAAAGAGCTCCTTCCTGTGGATAAGAAGTTCAGCTGAAGGCATTTCCCTTTCCTGCTGGTTAGAGAATAAAGGTTATAATTCTAACCTGCCACTCTGGCTCTTCTTCCATAGGGTGAGAAGCATATGAACTGAAGTTATTCACTTTTAAATTGCATGTGAGCTCATTTCATTACAGAAACGTGTTGTATAGCCGAACCGACTGCACCATTATTAGACACTAGAGGTAAGAGCATGTAGCATTAGAACCAGTATCTGACATTAGACACCAACCCAGCCGAAGAGACTGATTCACGCAGTAAACTCCTCAAGAGTAGTGACTTCAATGTATTTATTTCAAAAAGCTCAGCACCAAACAAGTGATTGTCAAATGAATAAAGGATACTAGCTACTCCAGCCACTGAGAAAACTGCACAGAGAGAGGTGTGGATCTGGCAACTTTGGCACACCACAGACCCTGTGACATCAAACCTTCCACAGCTTCACTGACGGTAAAAAGGGAGAATTCTAAATCCAGAAGGGAGGGGAAACTCTTCTCTGGGCAGGATAGGAATGAGTTATCAGGATGATAAATATGAAAAAGAACAGTCCCCTTGTGGCCATAGAGCACTACGTCTCAGCTCTTTTGAAAAGCTCAGCACTTGCCTTTGTCACTTTTATGACATACCTAAGTGTGTGCGTGCGTGTGTGTGTGTGTGTGTGTGTGTGTGTGTGTGTGCTCAGTCATGTCCAACTCTCCACAATCCTACAGACTGTAGCCTACCAAGCACCTCTGTCCATGGAACTTTACAGGTAAGAATCCTGGAGTGGGTTGCCAAGCCCTCCTCCAGGGGATCTTCCCAACCCAGGGATCAAGCCTGTATCTCTTAAGTCTCCTGCATTGGCAGGCAGATTCTTTACCACTAGCACCAGCTGGGAAGTCCATACCCTAAGTATGTGTATCCCTGAAAGACCCTGAAGTCCTCTAACCATAAGTTGGTCCAGTAATAGAAAAAGAGTCTTCCAGCAAATGAAACAACTGACAAAGGATTAATCACCAAAATATACAAGCTGCTCATTCAGCTCAATACCAGAAAAACAAACAACATAATCAAGAGGTAGAAGACCTAACAGACACTTCTCCAAAGAAGACACAAAGATGGCTAATAAGCACATGAAAAGATGTTGAACATCACTCATTATTAGAGAAATGCAAATCAAAACAAGGAGATATCACCTCATACCAGTCAGAATGGCCATCATCAAAAACATCTATAAACAAAGAATGCAGAGAGAGGGTATGGAGAAAAGGGAACGCTCTTGCACTGTTGGTGCGAATGCAAATTGACACAACCACTATGGAGAACAATATGGAGAGTCCTTAAAAAGAAAAAAGGAATAAAACTACCATATGACCCAGCAATCCCACTACTCAGTATATAACCTGAGAAAACCATAATTGAAAAAGACACATGTACCCCAACATACATAGCAGCACTATTTACAATAGCCAGGACATGGAAGCAATCTGTATGTCCATCAACAGAGAAATGGATAAAGAAGCTATGGTACATATACACAATGGAATATTACTCAGCCACAAAAAGGAATGCATTTGACTCAGTTCTGAGATGGATGGACCTAGAGCCTACTACACAGAGTGAAGTAAGTCAGAAAGAGAAAGATAAATATCATATATTAACACATATATGTGGGATCTAGAAAGACGGGGCTGATGAACCTATTTGCAGGGCAGTAATGGAGATGCAGAGACAGAGAAGAGACTTGTGGACACAGGGCAGGGAAGAGAAGGCGGGATTGATTGAGAGACTGTCATTGAAACATGCACAAAACCTTATGTAAAATTAGATAGCCAGTGGAAACTTGCTGTACGACGCAGGGAACTCAAATCCAGTGCTCTGTGACAAACTAGAGGGTGGGATGGGGTGGGAGGTGGGAGGGAGAGTCATAAGGGAGGGGACATACGTATACTTATGGCCGATTCATGGTGATATATGGCAGAAACTAACAGAATATTGTAAAGCAATTATCCTCCAATTTAAAAATAAAATAATTCTTTAAAAAACTTTCTTTAAACAATAAGGTCCTACTATATAGCCCAGGGAACTGTGTTCAATATCCTGGGAGAAACCACCCAGTATAAGAATATAAAAAAGAACATATATATATATATATATATGTATATATATAGACTTCCCTGGTGGCTCAGACAGTAAAGCATCTGCCTACAATGCAGGAGACCCGGGTTCCGTTCCTGGGTCGGGAAGATCTCCTGGAGAAGGAAATGGCAACCCACTCCAGTATTCCTGCCTGGAAAATCCCACGGATGGAGGAGCCTGGTGGGCTACAGTCCATGGGGTCGCAAAGAGTTGAACACGGCTAAGTGACTTCCCTCATATATATATGTGTGTATATATATATATGTATGTATGTATGAGACTCAGTGTGTAACTGAGTCACTTTGCCATAGAGCAGAAATTAACACAACACTGTAAATCAACTATATTTCAATAAAAATAAAGAAAAAGCCTTCTTTAAACATCTCCTTAGATCCTCTGCAGGACAATCTTTGAAGGCCAATTCCCTCTTTATATTTACCAAGAGCCAGCCCTCCCAGCTGGCTCGAAGATCCCACAAAGACAACCACTCACGAATGCAAAAAAGCAAACTGTCTCTCAAAGCTGCCACCACTTTCCCTCCTGCCTGAATTCCCAGGGAGTGTGGAAAGAGAAACAGAGGTCACCTGGGACGCATGTGTACCTAAAAGTTAAAAAACTCTTTTCGGTCATGTGATAATGACTACCACACGTGAATTTCATCATTTCTTATAATTTGTTGTTCAGTCGCTAAGTTCATGTCCCACTCTTTGCAACCCCACGCATAAGCCAGGTTTCCCTGTCCTCTATCTCCCAGAGTTTGCTCAAACTCCTGTCCATTTCTTATACGTTATCTATTTTGCTTCAAAAAAGAAGGAAGATGTTAACTTTGTCCAGTGCAAGACTGACTGCAAGGCGCAGCAGCTCCTTAAACATCATCTTCTCCTGCGGCCTACCCTCCAGTGCCCGGGCACAGATTACCATGGTTAATTGTGGGAGAATAAAACAACAGGCTGAGAGGCTGCTCCAGCTCTCAGGGGAAACCTGCCATCTCCATATGACCAAGATGGACCCTGGACACAGAAGGTCATCCCAGCTTCGCTGCCTAGGGATGCTGGTAACTTAGAGCAATCCATGCATCTTTGATCCCCCTGATGTGCTGAAGGCTGCATCTCAGGAGGACCAGGCTTTGGGGCACCAGAAGTGACCCCTTCCTCCTTAAGCAGTGCTGGGGCCAGATACTGAGGCCAGGAGTGTGCAATCTAAGTAAGTGAAGCTCAAGGTCATGAGACTTTCCCTCCTAATCTCTTCTGGAAGAGAAGGAGGGAGAACGTCTACGAGAAATGTTCCTAGAACCAAGAGACACTCAGTCTTCAGGGGCTGCCCCATAAAAATCTCCCAGGCCACTGGTGGATACTGCTGACCCAGGAAGCTAGAATTCCTTTTACAAGTTTGGCAGAAACAAACAAAAAAAATATCTGACAAAGTGAGAGTGACAAACTGAGCAGGGATGACAAACAATTCCTGATTTGGAAGGATATCAGCTTGTTTAATGACCTATTAAGAAGGGTCATCACACACACTGTTTCAAGGAGACACCCCCAAATTATCTCATTTCTCTTTTAATTGAGACAGATTTGATACATAACACTGTGCTATTTTCAGTCTTTCATTTCTTACTTTCCCCTTCAGCAGAGGTGCCAGCCTCAGCTCACTCTGCAGGAAGCTGTTTGGCAGCTCGTTCTCAGGCTCTGATGCCCTTTCCCTCTGACCATTCAGAGATGCAGCTGAGTGCCATCAGTACCTCTCCTGCCCCGGCGACAGCCTCGAGACACCCGAATGGTGGCTGCCTGCCCTACACCAGAGTTCCGGAGACTGCAGCTTCTACAAAACATCTCCCAGGGACCCTTCTCCCATGGTTGCGTACAGATTCTTTCAGGCCAGCAATTAACAAGATTCAAGACCAAGGAAATCAACCCTGAATATTCACTGGAAGCACTAATGTTGAAGCTCAAGCTCCAATACTTTGGCCACCTGCTACGAAAAGCTGACCCACTGGAAAAGACCCTGATGCTGGGAAAGATTGAGGGCAGGAGGAGAAGGGTACGACAGAGGATGAGATTTGGATGGCATCACCGTCTTGATGAATATGAATCTGAGCAAACTCCAGGAGATAGTGATGTACAGAGAACACTGACGTGCTGCAGTCCATGGGGTCACAAATAATTGGACGTGACTGAGCAACTGAACAAAACAAGGACTATATATCAGGCTCAAAAAAAAAAAAAAAGGCACTCAGTTTATCTATATACACCGATAGGGAATTCTTTCTGGAGAAATGTACAAACTCACACCAAGGCATTTCGACTGTCAACACAGTCCAAAGAACTTACATGGGAAGCTAGAAAATATTTTATTTAAAATATAGATTAGGGAATTCTCTGGAGGTCCAGTGGTTAAAACTCTGTGCTCTCACTGCCAAGGGCCTGGGTTCAATCCCTGGTCTGGGAACTAAGACACCACAAGCAGTGGGGCATGTCTAAAAAATAAGTATGTTAAGCTTTTTTAAAGTATAGGTTATAAAACAATGTATACCTAATATACACATTTTGCTTTTACAATTAATGTGTATTGTAAATGGCTAGAAGAGAGGTTGGAAGGGTTTATTTATACTGAAGAAATAACGCTGCTCCTTGGGAGATGGGATTAGGTGATTTTCTTTTTTGTGCTTATACATTTTCTCAAGATTTTCTGTAAGAAAAACATTTAAGGGCTTCCTTCTCCAGTGGCTCAGTGGTAAAGAATTTGTCAATGCAGGAGACATGGGTTCAAAGCCCTGGTCTGGGAAGATCCCACATGCCGAGAAGCAACCAAGCCCAAGCACCACAACTCCTGAGTCTGTGCTCTAGAGCCCAGGAGACGTAACTACTGCAGCCTGAGCACCCTAGAGCCCCTGCTCTGCAACAAGAGAGGCCACGGCAATGAGAAGCCTGTTTAGCACAGCTAGAGTAGCTCCCACTGGCCTCACCCAGAGAAAAGGCCACGCGGCAAAGAAGAACCAGCACAGCCAACAACTAATCAGAAAAACATTTACGTAATGAGAAAAAAACACGTTACTTTTACAAAAGGAACTAGATCTGATCCATCCAGTTCTCTCCAGCCCCACTGCAACTACCCAGGCCCAGGCCACCGTTGTCTCTTGCCACTCACCTGGATCGGTACCAGAGCCTGCCAACCAGGCTTGTTTCACCTTCTCTCGTTTCTTCTCACTGAGGCCAGAGTGCTCTTTTAAAAACAGAAATCTGATTCTGTCATTTCTATTCTTAAGGCCTTTCACAGCATGGTGGCGGCCCTTAGGATTCAACTTACAGCTCTTAACAGGAGGGACCGGCCCCTTGAACCCGGCCTCACCGCTTGGGGCTTGCCACGCTCTCAAGTCCTGCCTTGGCAATACGCGCGTCCTTCATCTGGAACTCTCCCTCCCTCCTTCGCTGGTTTAATCTTCACTCATCTCTGAAGCCTGATTCTGGGTGTCACTTTCCCAGGGAGACCCTCCCTGACCCGCACGTCCAGGGAAATCCGCTGTGGGTTTCTCTCCATGACTCTGAGGGGACTTGTCATTACTGGTTTAACTTCTGTCTCCTGGGATGGACTGTGAGCCCCAGGATGGCAAGGACCACTAGAGCCCCATCAGGGCACACAGTAGATGCTCAAAAAGTACTCAATCTGGGGGATGCCACGGCAGTCCAGTGGTTAGGACGCTGTGCTCTCACTGTCAAGGGCCTGGGTTTCATTCCTAGTCAGGGAACTAAGATCCCTCAGGCTACACGCACAGTCCCCCACCAAAAACACTGAATCTGAATACTTTACTTTTTCAAAAATGAAGTTCTGAAGACCGGAGCGACGTTAAATAAAATCTCTATATTTCTCAGCATGCTGTAACTGTGATACTTAAGAAATCGCATCTTAAAGAAGAGAATGTGGGAGGACATTCTCTTGTAGCTACATACCTACTGTTCTCTCATAAGGCAAAACAAACAGCAACACTATCATAATCAAAGCTAATGTAACTGGCCGCCTTTTAAAAACATGCACCAGTCTTGTTCACACGCAACAAGAAGAGCTGGGTGTGCTCACCCCTTCCACTCTGCAGCCTAGAATTTGAAGTCTTTTTGGCTGCACCTCGAGGCATGTGGTATTGTAGTTCTCCGACCAGGGACTGAACCCAGGCTCTCAAGCACAGAGTCCTAACCACCAAACTGCAAGGGATCATCCCAAGGCAATATTTCTTAGCTTATCTGGCCATCTGGTTCCACATAGCTCAGAAAAACCACTAATAATCCAGGAAACAGTGAACTGTCAACAGAAGATCATTCTCATATGACCTTGGACCCCTACCTGTCTCATCTTTCATAGCTGTGATAACTGCTGTGATATTTTTTGTCTTTGCTATTTGTTGTAATGCTGATAGATTTGCAGCCAAACATACACAGCACACTCCTGTTCACGCATCTGTGCCTGATGTTTACATGGGCTATGCAACAGATTGGACAGGTGGGCTATGCAACAGATTGGACAGGTGGAAGCTGAAGGACTTTCAGGAAAATGAGAAGAGGTACCACATTTTCTTACTCTCATAGCTTGAGTTCATTTGCCCAACCTCTTTTCCAATGTTCTAACTAAGAAAGTCAGTGACCCACACACAAAGTATCAAATGACCCAAAGAACCATTTCTGTTTGGTTGGAGAATTCTCCAGGCTAGAATACTGGAATGGGTTGCCATGCCCTCCTCCAGGTGATCTTCCCAACCCAGGGGTGGAACCCAGGTCTCCCACATTGCAGGCAGATTCTTTACTCTCTGAGCCACCAGGGAAGCCTATTACTAAAGCACTTCTTGAAATACTAGGCACATCAGAGTTTACATCAGTCAGGATGGACTCAGTGACAAACAGCCCCCACATCTCAGTTTCTTTCACACCCCAGCTCTGTCCACCGAGGGTTGGCTGGGACTCTGTTTCCTCTTTGACTTGCCCAGGCTCACAGAGAAACCACCAGTCTCCAGGGCATAGAGAAAAACAGATCTGGAGGGTCATACAATAGTGATAACACGATCTAGCTCAGAAGTGACACAACACACTTTTCACAACTCAGTGGACAAAAGTAGTCACATGGCCCCAAAGACACAAGGAGGTGGGAGGCACAAGGCTATCACATGCCTAGAAAACAGCAAGCTTTGAAGATTCAGTCGACAGCACTGATGTTTGCACAGGGAATCAGGGCCAAGTGGGGTTAACAGCATGGGTTGTAGAGCCACCTCATCTTGGAGAGGTCACCGTGATCTCTTCATGCCTCGGTTTTCTTATCCAGAAAATGGGGATAGTAATTGTATTTACTAGATTCCCTGGTGGCTCAGTGGTAGAGAATTAGCCGGCAATGCAGGAGACGTGGGTTCGATTCCTCAGTTCCCTGGAGAAGTAAATGGCAACTCATTCCAGTATTCTTGCCTGGGAAATCCCATGGACAGAGGAGCCTGGCGGGCTACAGTCCATGGGGTCCCATGAGTTGGACACAACTTAGTGACTCAACAACAGCAACAACAATCATATTTACCTCCTAGGATGGTTAGAAGATTAAATAAGAATTTCCATCTGGAAGGAATTTAGAACCTGGCAAGTAAGTACTACACATAAGCACTACATAAATACTATACAACTTGTAACTATTATTTCAGGAAAATATTTCTTAAGGCAATGCTTTTATTTTGGGGGTAATATTCTTCATGAATGCGCACTGTGTGAAGCACCAGCACAGAAGTGGGTACAAAATGAACAGTGGCCTTTATGAGCAGAGAACCAGGAGCCCCAGGACCTACTTGGCAAGGATTCAAATCAGCTGGTCCATTCCTTGGCCTCCAGGTTTCTTTCTTATCTTTACAAGAGGGGCTGTACAGGGTGACTGTCAACATTCTCCAGCACTAAAGACTTGGAATTCTTTCATTCATGGGTCACTGACTTGGCCTGATAAGGTATTTTTCATTGTTTGTACACCTTATTCTTTGACCAGAGCTCCCACTGCAGCCCACCGGCCACCAGGAAGCTGCCAGGAGAGGGGCAGGTCCTGGGTGCATGTCCAAGAAAGAGGCTCACCTCCCAGGAAGGCAGAGGGGGGTTGGCAGTCACTCAGAGGGCAGCTGACCTCCCCCAGGGCGGGGTGAGCTCTCCTTCAACCACTGGGTGAAGGCCCCAAAACCCTCCACAAACCGCCCCCCACAGCACTCAGGAGGCACCCCCTCGTCTTTGCCTCCCCACCAGTGTCCTGGGTGGGGGCTTCACCTGTGATAAGAGAAGTAGCTATCATCCTCTTGGTTTAAGAGAGCCAAGCATTCCCAGAGAATGCTTCCCTGTTATCCCATTTGGCCCTGTTCTGGGGTCAGGAACAGGAATACACATTTAAAAAGTAGGAAGGACTTTCCTGGTGGTCCAGTGGTTACGACTCTGTGCTCCCAATGCAGGGGTCCCAGGTTCCATCCCTGGTCAGGGGAACTCGACCCCATGCTGCAGCTAAGAACTGGCATGGCCAAAGAAATAATTTTTTAAAAAAATTTAGAAAGATGTGCTTCGAGGGGGGGAAAAATGCTTTCAATAGAAAGAAGCTTTAAACAGCAGAGAACCATCCACAATATTTCAACTTCAAAGGAATACAATGAATGTGTGAACAGAAACGTCTGTGTGCCTAGGAAAAGAAGTTTTTGGATGCTGCTATATTTCAAAATTAATGACCGCATCTAAAGATCTCAGTCTGGGGAGCTGAGGCCCCTCCTGTTAGGAGCCATTAAAGCTGCCTTCCCTGATGCAACCCAGTCCTCGGAACCCTTCCTGCCCCGCTGTCTGGGAGCAGGGTCCCAGGGAGCAGGGACGTGTCTGAGAGCAAGGTCTCATTCTGCTTCCCACTCCACCTGAAGTTCTCGCTCTGCGCTGGTGTTAGCATCAGCCCTGGCTGGAATGCCACACCAGGCAAGTCTCACCTTTAGGGCAAAGCTTTCCCTGAATCCTCCAGCCCCACTCCATCATTTCTGAGTTACTTACTGTCAACAGCGGCCATTTTTAAAGTAAGGAAAGATACTAAATATTTAATTTGTATAAAACTTCCATATAAAATGTTTTCACATTTTTTAATGACAAGCTTAGGGGTACATTTGTGTTTATAACTTTTTTTTTTTTTTTTTTTTGCTGCACTGCATGGCTTGTGGGATCTTAGTTCCCTGACCAGGGATTGAACTTGCACCCTCAGAAGTGAAAGTGTGGAGTCCTAACCATTGGACCATCAGGGAATTCCCTGCGGTTGTAACTTTTTATATTAGGTTATATAGTTGTGATTATTACATATAATTGTTTTTTTAATTGAAGCTTAGTTGATTTACAATATTGTATTAATTACTGCTGGATAGCAAAGTAATTCAGTTATACATACATCTATACATTCTTTTTATATTCTTTTCCACTAGGGTTTATTACAGGATATTGAATATAGTTCCTTGTGCTATACAGTAGGACTTGATTGTTTACCCATTCTCTACATAAAAGCTTACGTCTGCTAATCCCCATTTCCCACTTGATCCCTCCCCTAACCCCCTGCCCCTTGGCAACCATCAGTCTGAACAGCACCCATTTGAAACTGCCTTGTGCCATCTTTGAAGGTTCAAGTCATCAGCTATGTGAGTGAGCCCTCTTGGAAGTGAGCTGTCCAGCACCAGTCACGTTGCAGATGACTGTAACCCCTGGCCAATGTCCAGACTGTAGTTTCTCAGGAAACCTCAAGCCAGAACAGCTCAGAGAAGCCACTCCCCAATTTCTGACTCATAAGGACTAAGTGAGATAATAAGTACTTATTGTTTTAAGTAAGTTCCAGGAATTCCCTGGTGATCCAGTAGTTAAGACTGTGCTTCCACTTCAGGGAACATAGGTTCAATCCCTGGTCAGGGAACTAAATCCCACAAGCCATGAGGACTGGCCAAAAAGAGCCCTTAGTTTGGAGTAATTTGCTATGCAGCAATAACCACCTGACTGTAGATGGTAAAGCATCTATAACTGTAGAGAATAAAGCAATTTTAATAAAATATTGATGGTGGAATTTAGGTGGTGGCTATACAGATGTTCACTGTAAAATTCTTTCAGCTTTGCTGTACACAGGACAATTTTCATAATCAAATGTTGGAGGGGAAAGTGCAGGCTGCACAGGAAAAGCAACGGCAGCTGATCAGTCCATGACACAACCACAGCAATGTTTCCTGAACGACAGAAGAGAATGATTTAAAAGGGTTACCAAGGAATACAGTGTACTTTGGAAAACATATCTTTAAAATGTTATTAATTTTCTATTTTTACCATTATTGACTTTATTTTACTTTTGACCTCGTGGCATGCGGAATCCCACTTTCACAACAAGGGACTGAATCCACTCCCCTGCACTGGAAGCAGAGACTTAACCACTGGACCACCAGGGAAGTCCCCTATTCCTTTAACTATCTATTTGGGTATATAAAGTAGTATTAGATATATATGTGGCATTTTACTGATTTTTTTACCCCAACCTCCAATTTTCAGAGAGACATCGATCTGCCGATTTCTGTTGTATCATCCAGGGCACTCTTCAGGAACCGCATGACTGATGCACGCATGCTCAGTCACTTCAGTCATGTCTCACTCTTTTGCGACCCCATGGACTGTGCCCTGCCAGGCTCCTCTGTCCGGGAGATTTTTCTGGCAAGAATACTGAAGTGGGTTGCCATGCCCTACTCCAGGGGGATCTTCCCAACCCAGGGATCAAACCCATGTCTCCTGCATCTCCTGCATTGCAGGCGGATTCTTTACTGCTGCGAAAGCCCCCATGACTACCCAGACTTACTATTATAGCAAAAGCAACCTATCCTTCAGATGAGGTCACCAGCAGCCATCTATCCTATCTGGGCTCTGGTTTATGTTCATTCTGTCTGATTTAGCTTCCAAACGAATAGGCCAGCTTAATTCTCTGCTGCTTTGTCAGGTAACGGTTAGAGAAATTTGATTAACTTTTACAAAACGGACTCGACACAAAGCTGCAAGAAATGGCTATTTCAGGGCTCCAGAGCACTCAGACTGGCCAGAGCAGTGTTGATGGCAGTTCGAGTTTTTGTTAACCTCTACTTGGACCTGACACTCACTCTTGAATATTTTCAGAGTGAAAACAGTCTGCTAAAAGTGCTGTTCACACCAAAAGTTGATCATGTCATTTTAGATAAACACACTGTGTCTAGCCTAGTCTTTTTAAGCAATGACATGAACCATAAAAGCATTTTGTGATAAACAGAAATTCAGGCTCCGTACTTTCTCCAAATTTAAATAAACCAAACTCTGATTGTCAGGTCTGCTTTGTTTATTTCACAGACCTCTGAGGGTCACCACAATGTAACTGATTATATGAGCTCCTCCATTACAAAGTACATGGCACTGTACCAAAGATAAGCTGGGGAAATATTGACAGTTGGATTTGGTGTTTAATGCAGAGTTTTATGTTGCAGGTGGTATCTTCTCAACATGGGCCAAGCTAACACAACCGGAAGGAGAGGCCCCACCATACCCACTGCAGGCAAGCGAGATGTCACCGGAGACGGGGAGGCGGCGTGTTTGACCTCACCTCATCCTCCTCCTGGCTGGAGGGCAGAAAACGAAAACTACACTTTGCAGACCCCACACCTGCAGTTAAGAGTTTGGGCTGCGATCCAACTGGAGGCACCTGCACAAAATAGGAAGCCAAGTAGAGGCCTGCCCTGTACAGCAGTGGCTGGCAAGCAAGGTGGGGAGATGGGAGGTTTTCTGCAGCCGCATTCCAGAACCATTCTCCGTGGTGATGGCCAGCCCCTCCCCATTCAGGCTGCCTGCTCCATGAAACCCAGGCCCGGAGTGGGTTCCTGAACCCACAGTCCCAGTTACCATCTTCTGAGCTGGGAATCCGCTGGTGGGCCCATTCTTCAAACTTTGGGAATCACCATGGGTACAGCCTAGGGCTCCTCAGGGCTCTGCCCCTTCCAGTAAGTCTGTGACCACTTAATTCCCATCTCTTCCTGCGTGAAGTCCTGAGAGTGGTTTCTGTTTCCTACACTAAATGCTTACTTATTCATAACGGAAATCCTGTATCTTTCGCCATGATTAAAAATGGGAAGGCAGTTATCCCTCTTCCGTTTACTTTCCAAAGCCCAGTCTTTCAACTTCAGGATGGGTGACAAGCGCTTAAACTGCACGTTAGGCGCACGGGTGAAGGGCAACCTGAGAACCAGAGTCCTGGAGGAGGGTCAGGCCCACTGCCTGCAGGGGGTGGAGGATGCCCAGGAAAACCCAACAACAAGGCCAAACTCAAGGAGACGTGACAGGCTGACCAGGCATCACGCCGCCTGTGAACACACGGGATGTGGAAACCAGCTGCTTCACCGCCAAAGCTCACACCATGTCAGGTATGGGAGCAGCATTCTTTCCTGTGTGATTTAATCCAGTGCTTCCCCTGGTTTCAGTGATTTAGATCTGCAGGGAAAGGCAGGGGGCATTCTATTTGGTTTAAAGCCAGCAGTTCTGAGTTCCAGTCCCAGCAACTGCTACAGCTGACCAGACGGACAAATCTCTGACCTGACTGCCGTGTGTCAGGGCTGCCCAGCAAGACAACGAGCAACAGTAGCAGCTGGCCTTTACCAAGGACCCACTACACGCCAGCAGCAGCTGTATGCATCTCATTTAACCCTACAACCGCTCCATCAGGCAGATATTACTGAGTACATCCACCATCTGACCACTTCCCCTCATTCCCCTACCACATCCTGGTCCAGGCCTCCATCCCATCTCCCCTGTGGGCTGCACAGCCTCTTGCCTGGTCTTCCTGTTCGAGCCCCTTCCCCTCCCCCTCAACTTTTCCTCATCACAACTGTTAAGGTAAGGAAACCTTAGGCCAGATCGTGTTGCTCTTCTCCATGTTCAAGCTCCCTACCCCTGTCCTTGAACATGGCTTCCCATCCGGCCCAGAAGCCCAGGTCTGTACCACGTCTGCAGAGCCCTCCAGGATCAAAGGCCTCCTCCTTCCTCTCTGATCACAACCATTAGTCCCCTGGCTCATTCTACTCCAGCCACACTGGCCTCCCTGCTACTCTTTCAACATAACAGGTACCCCTGCCACAGGACCTGTGCCTGGCTGTCCCGCTATACAGAATGTACCTGGCCCTCCCATTCGATGCCTGCAGGGGTTGGCACAAATGTTACCTTACAGGCGATGCCTTCTCTGACGACCTCATTTAAGACTGCAGCCTTAGCACCTAGCATTATTCGTTTATTTTGTTTACTGTGTTTCACCCTCCTCTAGCTCCACAGGGCAGGGACTGTTTTGAATTGAACAAATAGATGACTCTAAGGGACTGGTTAGCTTGTTCCTGCGCGCAGGGGTAGTGATGAGCAGTGCTAGGGGCCAAATTCAGGTTCCATCCAACCCAGGAGTCCACACACCACGCAGGGCACCTGGAACCCCCACTTCCACATTTCACAGGGCTGTTAGAGATGCAGCAGGCTTAAGAGGAACACTTCCATCGATATGAGTCTACTGACTTTCTATCCTCTCTGCTACCCTGGGCCTGTCCACACTGCTTGCTAAGCAGGCAGAGAGCATGACTTAGAGGCAGTGGGACCCCCTTTCCCTGTCCTCCTTCCAGTCCTGCCTTAAGAGCCCCAGCAGCTAAAAAGCATTCAGATCAACCAATGTTCTAACACAAACAGCTGGGCATCGCCTGACATGCGCCGTTATTGTTGTTCTTTAACCACTCAGTCACGTCTGACTCCTTGCAACCCCATGGACTATAGCTCATCAGGCTCCTCTGTCCATGCGATTTCCCAGCCCAGAATACTGGAGTGGGGTGCCATTTCCTTCTCCAGGGGATCTTCCCAACCCAGGGATCAAACGCACATCTTCTGCACTGGCAGGGAGATTCTTTACCACTGAGTCACCTGGGAGGCCCAACAGGCATGGTAGTTGTAGCCTGGTCCCTAATCTCGGCAAGAGGGCTCCTGCAGATGACTCCAGATTCTAGTTGCAAGGACTGCATGGGTCCAAGCCAAGCCCTCTGGTGCCTGCGGGCTGCAGCTGGTGGAGGGGTTCCTGAAGCATCAGCAGGAGGCTGGGGAGGGGGCGATAGAGGGGCTACTGCCTGGGTTAGAGTGAACTTGGAACAGTGGCAGCAAAGGATGGGCACAGTCCTGTGAGAACCACCCCAGCTGCACCCCCTCTCTGTGTTGAATGGAATAATTCTTTGAGGAGGCAGACCGTTAGCTAGAGATTGGCAGGCTTTCTAGTCATACCACATATTGAGATCTCTGTGTTTTTAATTAAGTGAATTAAAATAAATAACAGGATTAGAAGAGTCCTGCCACACTGTAAGGCCTACATTTCTGTAGTTATTATCATAATGGGATTTAATTGCTATATTTTCTCGACAAGAGCCAAAAGCTCCGAAAGGGTGCTGTCAGGTAAGGAACACGAGGATCAAATCTGCATATGCTTTAATAGCTGTTTTTTCAAAATATTTACTTATTGCCGAGACAGTTCCAAAAAACAAGACGAGGCTGTCAGTCTGATAGCCAGGGATACGAGCTTATATCCTTTCATATCTCTACTGAGACGTTAAAATGGTTATTCTGCCTGAGATAATTACAGTTCGATTATTCTTATTATGGTTATGTTAATTATTGGAATACTATTTTATTTAAAATGACTATATACACGAAAACAAAAATAAAAATTTAAGTAAATAGGCAGTGTAAATCCCAGATATGACTGCTATCGTAATGATTCTAATTATTGCTGTGAGGAAATGTGGCAGACCTCATGAGAAAACATTACTAACATCCAATAACCAGTGAGGAAACAGAATTTTTAAAACTTGAAGGCAAGTGTAATTTAATGTTAATGAGAATGCAGGGACTAAGTTATGGTGCTAACTGTGTATATACAGCGGCAGCCAACTAGAACTTTCAGCCAAAAACCAATGAAGGTGAACACCTGAGAATCTACTCTGCAAACCAGACCCATTAAATTCAAGGAAAGAAATGGGGCAGGTCAGGCTGGGCTGGGGCATAAGGTTACCTGCAGCACACAGTTCAAGTCTATGCTCCATTTGCTTTTTTTTTTAATTGAACGATAATTGATTTACAGAATTTTTTGTTTTCTGTTTAATTTAGTTTGAAGAGCTGTCTCAAAAGTAAAGATTCAGCACCACGATGCCCTTTCAATGAATGAAAAAGAAGAACCTGCCCTATAGCACTCAGTATTAGGCAACACACAAACGCCCATTCACTCCAGTGTGAGAAACATCTTTTCAAGGATTTCCCAGACAATGTCACCACTGAAACCCCTCCTCAAGTCACTGAAATAGTTCTCTCTGATGCAAGGATGCTGCAGGATACACAGCTGATAGAAGGTTAGAGACAAGGGTGTTAGGCCAAGCTCTGAATAAGATGGGCGTTCACAAGGCTGGGAGTCGAAGAAATGTTTCAGAGAATGTTTAAGGTGAAGGAGTTCTAAGCAATCGACCCTACAAGGACTGGTGTGCTTGCTCTATTTGCCAAGAAGGCCCTTCCCTTTTGAATGCAAATACTAATCAAGCCTCAAGGACTCTAGGAAGGACAGACCCAAGAGATGCTTTGCTGAAAGTTTTCATCTGTTTTTATAAGCACGTGTTCCTTAAAGGGTGTGTGTGCATGCATGTGTGCTAGCACACATGTGTGCTAGCTAAATCGCTTCAGTCATGTCAGACTCTTTGCGACCCTTTGGACTGATCCTGCCAAGCTCCTCTTTGTATGGAGTTTTCCAAGCAAGAATACTAGAGTGAGTTGCTGTGCCATCCTCCAGCAGATCTTCCCAACCCAGGGATCAACCCGCATCTACTGGACTGCAGGCAGATTCTTTACCATTGAGCCACCAGGGAAGCCCCTTCTTAAAGGGTGAAACATTGAAAACAGGAATCATACTGGTGCTTCCCTAAGAGATTCCGATTAGACAAGTCTACACCTTGATGTTGCAGGTAGCAATTATGTCGGAGAAGGCAATGGCACCCCACTCCAGCACTCTTGCCTGGGGAATCCCATGGACAGAGGAGCCTGGTGGGCTGCAGTCCACGGGGTCGCGAAGAGTTGGACACGACTGAGCGACTTCACTTTCACTTTTCCCCTTTCATGCATTGGAGAAGGCAATGGCAACCCACTCCAGTGTTCTTGCCTGGAGAATCCCAGGGACAGGGGAGCCTGGTGGGCTGCCGTCTATGGGGTCGCACAGAGTCGGACATGACTGAAGTGACTTAGCAGCAGCAGCAGCAGCAGCATTTATGTACAATGTAAGAAGTATTCTGGAACTTCCCCGGTGGCCCAGTGGTTAAGACTGCGTCTCCAATGCAGGGAGTGTGGCTTCAGTGCCTGGTTGGGGAAGTTTTGAATGCTGCATGGTGCGGCCAAAAAAAAAAAGGGAGACGCACTCTGATCACAATGCGTTCTGCAATTAGGATGCGGAAAAACCAACTCCTAAGAAATGGCCCCATGTGCAAGCCTCATCTTGAGGCACATTCCCAGCAAAGTCTTTCAGATACAGTAAAAGCTGTGCATTTCTGTGCTGGAAAAATATGAGTAAGCTGGGCACAGTCCTGACTTTGCTAAGTGCGTCCCTATTATCTTTATTACTTACTCAACCCATTGCCCTGGCCTGAAATCAATTCCCTTGGACCTAATAAATCAAAATAAAACAAGAATCAACAGAAACTTAAACTGCGACCCACGGTCCTGTTACATGACCTTGTCTATGATTAATGCCCAAAGCCATTAAAAACATCATTGTTCTAACGAGAATATAAAGCCATTTACCATTCCCAAAGTGCTTTCCCAGGCCACATCCCCTTTCATCTCCACCCAGGACCTGGGAGATGGCAGCTCTGCCAGCACCCCTGTTACCTGTGAGAACGCTTGGAAGAAGATGCACCTGGTGCCAGAGCCAGGACTCTCCACTTCCAGCTACTATTCATCTTAATGCATTTTTTTTCTTTTTACTTATTTCAAAAAGTATCACATGATACTATTAATAGTAGGGCTGCCTGGAAGACAAATGCACTGAAACTAACAAACTCCAGGCCCAGATGCCTCAGAGACTTTTCAGAGTCTGGTTCTGCAGGGTCGTTAGAGGTTTCAGTGGGCACTTCAGGCTTTTCCCCTTACTCGCTAGCTTGCAGGGCCATCAATCCCCAATTGGAAAGCAGCCGTGATGCTGGAGGCTTGAGGCATCAAGGAGGGCACTGTGACAGAGGTGAGAGGGAAGCCAGGCTACACTTGAGAGAGGTATGCATGGGAAAGGGACTTCCTCCAGATTGTTCAAATCAGCGCAGCAGGGTCTCCAGGGTCCTGGGCTGGCTCTCATCAGTCCTGGCTAGGGCTAGTCAGGGAAGTTGATGACATCAGTGTTTCTTGCCAGGCATTTCTGGCATTTTGAACAGGAACATTTGTGCTGTGGGACTGCTCCATACCACCCAGGCTGTTAGTACCCTGGCCCCTAGCTGCTAAATACCAGTAGCACCCACAAATACTGAGACCTCCACCCCCTGGTTGAGAACTGCTGGACTACATATCATCCAGGACTTTCCCGGCTTAAAATTTCCCAGGTCCAGAGTGGCCTTAGGTGTGACAGTGCACTGAGGTGGCAAAAAAGCTACAAATACACCAATATCACTGAAGAAGAATGCATTTAGCTGCACATAAATTGGAGAAGGAAATGGCAGCCCACTCCAGTGTTCTTGCCTGGAGAATCCTAGGGCCGGGGGAGCCTGGTGGGCTCCCGTCTCTGGGGTCGCACAGAGTCGGACACGACTAAAGCAACTTAGCAGCAGCAACAGCTACAAACAACAACAGCAACAACAAAACAGTAATAATAATAACCTGACTAACCAGGCTTTGTGACATAGGGGCTTATTTTCACCTTATATGAAGAAGCCCTGAAGAAGGCAGTCTAAGATAGGCAATAGTTCAATAATACACTCAGGGACCCAAGCTCCCTTTGTTTTTATACTTTGCCACGCTCAGTGTGATGGCTTTAACCCTCACATCAGCCCATGATGCCAGAACGGCTGCTCTACCTTCAGGTGTCACATCTAGGTGTCAGGTAGAAAGAAGGCAAAAGCGTCAAAGACTTTTTCCACTTTACATACATATTTTTATTCAGCAGAACTGGCCCTATCTCATCGGCATCACATGGCCACCCCTAACTAGAAAGTGGTTAGGAAGGTTCAACATTCAAATTTCCAGTCTCCATCACAGAGGAAGGCAAGGGAGAAAGTGGCTGGGAATGTGCTTCAGGATGACCTGCCTCAAGCGGCTGCCATAGGAATCTTTATCTAATTGTGTGCACATTCCACAAAGAGACTAGCCTTTATTTTATATTCAGTAATTCTGTAAACAACAAATGTCTGTGCAGGAGCAAAGCTCTGTAGGAGTTTACTTCTCCTTGACTATTCCGGTTTAAATAAAACTCCATCTCATCCACTGGAGAAGGAAATGGTAACCCACTCCAGTGTTCTTGCCTGGAGAATCCCAGGGGCGGCGGAGCGTGGTGGGCTGCCGTCTATGGGGTCGCACAGAGTCGGACACGACTGAAGAGACGCAGCAGCAGCATCTCATCCACAGCCAACTGGGCCCCTCATCAACGGAAATTATGACCAAAGAGTGTTTTCACCTTGGTTACCATTTCCGACTAGCAAATTTGAAATTATCTGCTTTTACCTTTCTGCGTAACAGGTTTCAACAGACTTATTCTCCATAACACATTTCTCTTTCTCTTTTTTTTTCACCCTGGATAAATCCACAGAGAATTATGCTGAGTGAAAAATGCCAATGTAACCCAAATGTCGTCTACTGTATGATTCCATGTGTACAGCATACTTGAAATGACAAAATTACATACAGAGAACAGATCAGTGGTTGCTAGATTTTAAGGACAGGGTGGTGTCTTGTACTTTGTATCAGAGTCAGTATTCTTGTTGTGATGCTGTGGAGTGGTTCTGTACCAGGTGCTACCACTGGCAAACTGGGGTAGAGTGTGCTTGGGGTTCCCCTATATTACTTCTTTTCTAAAAAATTGAACTATAGGTGATTTACAATGTTGGGTTAGTTTCAGGTATACAGCAAAGTGATTCAGTTACACATATACATATATTCTTTTTCAGTTTTACTTCCTTTGCAAGATATTGAATATAGTTCAATAGGTCCCTGTGATTATCTGTTTTATATACAGCAGTGTGCATGTGCTAATCTCACACTTAAAAATGTTGGAAGGAAACCTGTTATCCTCATAGACTGATGTCTGAATTAAGTATTCTAATTAGATACTGCAGATCTGGTAGGCACCCAGGATTTATACGCCACACGGTAGACTGCCACAGGTAGCACCACAAACACAGCAGAAGTGTTATATTTTAGCTAAACCACACATTTAGCTCTTTCATCTTCTCCTTTACCCAAGGGCCCACGTTTTTCTAAAGATAATTAGTTCTTTAACTATAGAAGAGCAAGAGATAAATACAAATGTATATATTAAACTATTTACAACGTAAGAGCACATTTAGGATGGCTTCAAAACAATCCAAGAGTGTGGGAGGGAAAGGCAAAGAAGGGGGCGGTAGAGGAAACAAGACTGACTCTTAAATCCCTAATTATTGAATATGGGAGTTAGGCACACGTGGGTAACCTACACCAGTGTAACTTTGAAACTGCCACAACAGAAAATAGGTTTTTAAAAAACAATAGAAAATCGGTGTGTTTTTTTTTTAAATAACTCTAGAACAAATACTAATACGTACTTCAGGGATGAACCTTAAAAAGAGAAAAAACCTGAATGAGAGGGACTTCCCTGGCAGTCCACTGGTTAAGACTCTGCACTTCCAATCCAAGTTCCATCCCTGGTCAGAGAATTAAGATCCCACATGCCATGGGGCATGGCCAAAAAAGAAAAGAAAAGCTGAATGAAAGTAGCCAAACACAAAAATGCATACTATACGATTTTATATGGAATTTTTCAAATACATAAAGACAGAAAGAAGACCAATGGTTGCCCATAGCTAGCGGTGGGCGTGAGGACTGACTGCATATGGGCACAAACAAACTATGAGGAGTGAGGAAAATGTTCTAACCCTGCACTGCAGTGACGGCTGTACAACACACGGATAAGTGTTATGGTAGGTAAGTCACACCCAATAAACGCATCTTAAAAACAACTCCAAAGACAGGAAGAGCGAGAGAGGGAAATCTGACCACTGTTACACGTCAGTACTAAGGAAGATAAGGCTTACAGAAGTGGTTAAAAAAAAAAAAAAAAAAGACAATTTTGAATAAAGGACACTTTCCAAGGATTTCAGTGGTTCTGAACTAACGTCATAGAAAAGCAGCATCTAGTGACACATACCATTTCTTGTAGCCTTCCTACAAATCTAAAAATGAGAAATAGAAAAAGAAAAATAGCAAACAAAGTCTTTGCTTGGTGCAGCTGAATCATCGAGTTCAGCGTTTCTGCAGAGCAGGAACTTATCAGACAAGGAGGAGGTGATTCAAACCCTCTGTTTAGAAAGTCACAAAGTAGGAAACGAGAAAAACAAAGTCTGCTGAATAAAAGACAAGCAAAAAAATAAATGTGGTTTAAAGGTTGTAATTCAGTTTTAAATATCCTAAATTATCAGCTTGTGCCAGCAACAGTTTTTGTTTTTGGAATTTTTTATCTGCTTTAACGTTCAGGAGAATTTAATCCATTCAAAATTACATCAGATTAAACCCAGCTAGTAAGGAAAATTAATTTCATTTTCTTTGGTAAAAGAAAGCACTTCTGACAACTTAGAATTTACACCAAAACAGAGTAAGTGAAAGTCGCTCAGTCATGTCTGACTCTGTGACCCCATGGAATTCTCCAGGCCAGAATACCAGAGTGGGTAGCCATTCCCTTCTCCAGGGGATCTTTCCAGCCCAGGAACCGAACCGGGTCTCCGGCATTGCAGGAGGACTCTCTTTTATCAGCTGAGCTAACAAGAAAGCCAAAACAGAGGAAAGGAAGCTCCAAAGTCCTCCAGAGCAGGGGCACTGTGTTTGGGGAAGAAGCTCTATCTGCTGCAAGTAACAGGATTTTAATTTTTCATCAATATTGTCCATCAAACCATAACTGCTAGAATTTACACTTAGATGTTGGGACAAACCTCTTACTTACAGACCTCATAAATTCTTAAATTCTGAAACTTAATGTTTATTTGTTGCCACTTGAAAAACAAACAGTGGGATTTAAATTTGAAAGGGCCCCAGGGCACATTCCTCTAAAGGGAAAGAAGAGGGGAGAGAGAGATTTCAGGGCCTAGGTGCAGCCGGACCCCTGGTTTCATATCACATCTCTGCCCACATCTCTAGTTTGCACACTGACTTCAGTCTGCACACTGCAGGCTTGCTATAAACAGGATCCTGGCTGTGATTTACTGTACCAAGAGAATGGTACCTTCTAAGGACTCTAGATGACCCCACACCCTTCCTACACACAATTCTTTCTGTTATTCATTCAACTATGGTCTTCCATAGTTAGAAGAAACAAACAAACTAGAAAAAACAAACTAACCCAAAACAACAATAATAAAAACCTACTTGCTAATAATCCCTCTTCAGTGTTCTTGAGACCTTCCAATACCACCAACGACAACATACAAGAATGCCTATCTCACTGCATCTCAGCATCCTTCCGTGCTTAGTCGCTCAGTCGTGTCCAACTCTTTGCAACCCCATGGTGTGCAGCCCACCAGGTTTCTCTCTCTATGGGGATTTTCCAGGAAAGAATGAGTGGGTTGCCATTTCTACCTCCAGAGGATCTTCCTGACCCAGGGATTGAACCTGGGCCTCTGATGTCTCCTGCACTGGCAGGTGGATTCTTTACCCACTGAGCCACTGGAGAAGCTCTGGAGAAGGACAGTTTCAGAGTTTTTCAACAGGCTCAGTATGACATACTGAGGAGCTAAGGCAGCCCCAGTCAGCTCCAGGCTCTGTCCCATCTTTAATGGGGTTCCCTGGGGGCCCTGAGCATGCACACTGGTTGGAGTCGCCAGTCCCAGGTTCCAATCCTGACTCCACTGTCATTAGACTTAAGAACCTGGGCAGGTCAAAACCTTTCTGAGCCTGTTTCTTCATTCAAAAAAACCAAAAGGAGATAATACCTGTAACTTGAAGGCAGTAAAAGGTTAAATGAAATTTTAAAAAAGAAGTGTCCTAGACAAACCACAGGACAGGGCTGGGGTTCAATAAACGTGAGCCAAATGCAGTATAATTCAGTATAATTCCTGAAAAGCCCAAGAAGAGAGTTTGGGTTTGACAAGAAAAAAACACTATTATCTCATCCTGTAGTAGAAAAAGGTGCCTGTTGAAGTCCTGGAAAATACGGTAAAGCAGGGCCTCCTGGTCCCTGAAGCACAAGCGGAGCTATTTAGGGAGTCATTGAGCCGACATTTATCTACTACTTGTAAATAGCTTTAATGATTTATTACCTGTCTCCAGGGCAGGACACAGGCTGGCAACTACCTGCCCAGATGTGAGTCCAACAACAGATCTGGACTCGGTTCCACCCTGGTCCTACCAGAGAGGATGAGCTCATTTGAAATCAGAGCCCTCTGCTCATGCTATGGAAGAGCTCCCCAGACAGCCTCCCCTCCATGGATACCAGGCTTGAAGTCAGACTCGCTCTGCCCAACCCCCAAGCCATGGACGGGGTTCCTGCCAAAGCAGGACCTTAGAATGACCGAGGGACTTCTTATCAGCTGCCAAATGTTTCCACGCTGGGCCCCCAAAGAGCAGTCGGTTTCCTCTTCCCACACAGTGATTTATCTAAAATTCTCTCTGATGTCACAATGAGTTCCCTAACATCAGCCCTTGTGGGCTAAATCCAAACAATAACATTCAGGGAGAGGCAGGTGCTGCTTTCTAATGTGCAGAGTGGGCAGAGGGGCCGGGTGGGGCAGGGTTGGCATGGGGGCGGGGGGGGGGGGAAGCAGAGGGTCCTGCAGACTAATCCTGCTACAGAAGGCAGCAGGTCCACAGGGCAAGGGGTCTGGAGAGGCAAGAGAGATTGATTGCAGGCGACAAGAGAGGAGAACTCTGCATGGAGCCACTTTTCCAATTAGGCAGCTGCAGCGTGAAGCTCCCCAGGGGCACAAGCTCAGTTGTTGAGAATCTGGGTTGGCTTTTATGGTCTTTCTGAGTCTGCAAAATACTGCTTAAGAGAACTGTGACAAAGACTCTCCTAATCAAGCTCACAGTGGTCCCCCATCCTTGTCCGGCCTGCAAAGCCCAGTTTTAGCAAGAATCCTGCCAAGTCAGTTTAGGACCCTTAATACTTCCCACTTTACTATTTGATCACCCTCAATACCTGATCAAATTCTTCATCCCCTCCCCCATCATTCCTTGGGTGAAACTTAATCACTCTGGCTGGCCTTCAGTAAGAATTCTGTTAGTTTAGCAAGAATTCCTCCTACCCTTGATGTCTCTTCTTAGTAACTTTCCCTCCACCCCCTTCTTGGCTATAAAACCCCATCTGTTCTTGTCACATTCAGAGTGGAGCCCAATCTCTCTCTCCTACAGCAATAGTCGACACCTATCACAACATTCCTGAATAAAGTCTTTCTTACCATTTTAACCTGTGTCATAATAATCTTTCCTTTAACAACGATTAGTGGGTTGAATGGTACCCCCAAAAAGTTACGTCCACAGCCTAAGACTGGGACCTGGGGGTATGACCTTCACATGGCCAAAGAGTGAATGTTACCTTTTGGGCCCTGAATGCAATCATATGTATCCTTCTAAGTGAGAGGCAGAGGGTATCCGGGGACACAGACAACCACAAGAGGAAACAGTTTTGTGAAGACAGAAGCAAAGACTGGAATGACGTGGCCTCAAGCCAAAAGATATCTGCACCTCAGCTAGCTGGGAGAGTCAAGAACAGAATCTGCGAGAGCCTCTGGAGGGGGCTTGCCCGTCCCACACCTGGAATCCAGAGCCCTGGCTTCCAGGGCTGTGAGGGAACACGTCTATTGTCCTACTCTTCCTGGTTTGTGAGAATTTGTTGCAACAAGCCACAGGAAACTAATACCTGGAGAGAAGTATGTCTTAGTCCATGTGGGCTGCTATAACAAAATACCACAGGCTGGGCAGCTTCTAAGGAACAGCCATTTCTCTCAATTCTGGAGGCTGGGAAGTCCAGGATTGGGTGCCAGCCAATTTGGCGTTTGGTGAGAGTTGGCTTTCTGTTTCACAGATGGTGCCTTTTCATTGTGTCCTCACATGGAAGGGACTAGGGAGCTCTCTGGGCCTCTTTTATAAGAGAACTAACTCCATTCATGAGGGCTTTATCTCAAACCCTAATCACCTCCCAAAGGCCCCACCTCCAAAGACTATCACACTGGGCATTTGGTTTCATCACATGAATTTTGGGGTGATACAAACCATAGCAAAGTGGGGCTTTGCAGCCAGCTAAAATACTGAGGAGCAATATATTCAACGGCTTTCCCAGGTGCCTCAGAGGTAAAGAATCCACTTGCAATGCAGGAGATGCTGGAGACACAGGTTCAATCCCTGGGTCAGGAAGATTCCCTGGAGGAGGAAATGGCAACCCACTCCAGTATTCTTGTTTGGAGAATCCCATGGACAGAGGATCCTGTCAGGCTACAGTGCATGGGGTCGCAAAGAGATGGACTTGACTGAGTGAGCTCGCATGCATGCATGCAATACATTCAAACCTAACATTTGACACTTTTATAATAAGCTTGAATTATGTGATTAAAAACTCATTAAAGCCACAAAACATAAGAGTATGTGAAATTTGGCTGATGGGGTAGCAAAGATAGAAGAAGATACATGCGGGTCAGACAGACAGCCGAGACAAAAGACCTTTAGCTGCTATTTCTCAACCCGAAGAAATAAAACTTAAACTGATCCCCCAAATGTTCTCACATCTAAATTCTATCTCACTAGAGAAAACAAAAGGCATCAAACAGCCCAGTTCCAGAGGAAGGAACGTGAGGTGGGGAGGTCTGTTCTACAGCCTGAACTTCTGCATCCCTGAAATGAGCATAGCCTAGTTTCACAATGTGAAAGTGAAGTTGCTCAGTCGTGTCCGACTCTGTGACCCCATGGACTGTAGCCTACCAGATTCCACCATCTATGGGATTTTCCAGGCAAGAATACTGGAGTAGGTTGCCATTTCCTTCTCCAGGAGATCTTCCCAACCCAGGGATTGAACCCGGGTCTCAACGGGGTTGAACGCTTTACCATCTGAGCCACCACAATGAGGAACATGATTTTCTTCATCTATCTGGTTTAAAGATGCTCACTACATATCCGGGATTCCCTGGTGGTTCAGACGCTAAAGAGTCTGCCTGCAATGTGGGAGACCTGAATTCGATCCCAGGGTCGGGAAGATCTATCCCCCTTGGAGAAGGAAATGGCAACCCACTCCAGTATTCTTGCCTGGAGGATCCCATGGACTGAGGAGCCTGGGGTGCTACAGTCCATGAGGTTGCAAAAGAGTCGGACACGACTGAGCAACTTCACTTTCACTATACATCACAGGAATGAGCTCAACATTAACTGACAATTTCAAGGAAATAAAACGCCATAAAAATATAACTTTTTAGGAAAAGACAGTGAGAAATACAAGTTCAAGAACACGATGAGGGGAGGGGGAGAAAAGAAAAGAATAAGACGGGACAAGTGACTGAAAAGCGGCCCTGAGCGGGCGGGGCATCACTCTCTCCAGCGCGGAGCGACTGCTGGCATTTTCCACGTGTTCACACAAGAGTGTAGCCGCCAGAGGAATAAACAAACCTCACTCTGTGTTTTTTGCCGGGCCATCCAATGTTAGGAGCCGTTACCTGAGAGGCAGCACAGTGAATCATCAGATGAGCCTTTATAAACAAAGCAGTATTCAGACCACCACAAAGGCCAGGAGTCCAACACCAGCTCTGCAGCCCTATCCCCTGTTACTCCTTTTCACAAAATCTCTGCTCTGGCCAGACAGCTCCCCTCTCTCCCGACACAGGGCTTTGCCTCCCTCCCTCCCTGTTCTCTCTCCAGGTACACCCCCTACCTCTGTGGTTCCTGCCTATGTTTGCTAAGGCTGCCATATCAGACTGCCACAAACTTGGTGACTTAAAACAGCAGTCTTTTATTCCCTCAAGGGTCTGGAGGCCAGACTCCAAACTCCAGCTGTGGGCACGCCAGTCCCTCCTCTGGAAGCTCTGGGAAGGATCCCTTCCTCACCTCCTCCAGAGATTAGGATGGAGATTCGGGGCCGGCATTCAACCCACTGCACTGACCAAGCTGAGCTATCACTGCTCACTAGAAGCCTTTCCTGGTCTCGTTTTCTGAAGCTGAGGATGGTTCACCTGTCCTTCTCACAGGCATACCTGCAGCTTCTTCTCACTCTGTGAACTGCTGCTTTTCCAAAGTGCGGCCTCCCGGGGCAGGTGCTCCCCGAGGGAAGGAGGGAATTCCACGTTCCCATCAGGTCAGCCACCACACTGTGTCACAGTAACCTTTCATGCCTGTGTTCCCACCTGAGCATCTCGAAGGCAGGGTCCACATCCTCCTCACCTTTGTACCCCCGGCCCCTCCCCAAGGTACCTAAAAACAACAGGTGCTTAATTTGATAAACATATTTGTCAAACAAGAGAAAGAATGTACCTGTGTCCCAAGAAATGGGTTGTGTGTATTGCTACTCATCGGGGGGTACCCATGTGTTGCACAATGGCTGGTGGGAAAGATAAATATTTACAGCATCCTCACCTATTCAACCCACAGGGTCTGTCTGTAACTCCCATGAGACTGATTTAATGACCTGAGAATGAGTTGATAACCACAGCCTGAAAAACATCGACCCAGGTGATCACCAAGGTCTTTTTCTATCTCTAAATTCCATCATAACCAACAACTGGAAAAGCAAACTGGCATGCAATCAAACTGTGGTAATCTGACCAAGCAGAAAGCTACAACTAAGGAAAAAGGGCTAAATATGTGCAAAGTGTATGAAAGCATTGGACAAAATAAAATGGGAACCTTGGATGGCGTACTTAAGCCACGTTGTCTGCAGACAACCTGTTAAAAATACAAACTCATTGAGTTCAATGGGTTATCATGTTATACAGGCCACATAATGCTTGAGTGGCAAGTGGTCCTAAGAGCTCTGGTCACTTTTGAAGGGTGCCCTCATACCACATCCATCATCATCTGGATCAGTTCCCTCATCTCTAAGCCCTGCTGAAGCGCTCCAAGCCACGAGGTCTTCATAAAATTCTCATAAAAACATTTTTTAAGAGCACCATGCTTCCAAACAGCTTTCAAATTATCATTAGACACAGAAATTTCCAAAGCCTGAAACCCGTCCATTCTGACCACAGTGCTCTAGGCTCCCTGCCTCCTGCTGCAGCACCCTCGCCCCCAACTCTCAGTGGCTGTCCAAATCCTCATCAAATGTTATCTGATGCAATCTTAAGGTATTTTCTTTCCTTAAGGATATTTTTATGTGGAGCTGGGAAACCAAAAGCTTGTAAGATTGAAAAAGGATGAACTTCTAAATGTAAAATTTTAGGCACAAGGGAATGAGGAGACATGTTTAGGGAAATCCTTTCTGTACTCCTTGAAAAACACACCTACTGGGGAACTAGCTCTTTACCTTCTCGACTTGACAGTGAGCCAGCCTGGCTACAGATACATCAACCCACGGGCAGCTGGCATCCTTAATAATGAACAACTTCCTTCTGTTCTGTCAAGAGCAGAGACAAAGACGTGATTCAGGGGCACTCAATTTGAATTATTGTCTTTGTTTAAACCTTCCCACTCAGATGGAGCTGTCAGCGGCCGCAGTCAGTCCAGGGAAGGATGAATGCCCTCAGGAGTGAAGCTGCTCAAGGGCCCAGGCGGCCAGCACATGGGGCTCCATCTCCACTGCCAGACCAGCCCAGGTGGCCAGCACATGGGCCTCCATCTCCACTGCCAGACCAGCCCTGTGGCCCTGAGATCTGACCAGAGGTGACGCCCGGGGCTCAGCACCTAGAGGAAGGCAACAGACTTCCTGTGATAAAGGCTCGTGATAAAGTTCTGGAACAGGACTTCCAAACTGCAGGCCCTGCAGACTCATTTTGGGGTCATGGAAGTAAGTTAGTGGGTCATAAGCACCACTTTTTAAAAAAATTTTTGATCAGAGGAGAATTGCTGTACAATACTGTGTTGGTTTCTGCCATACATCAACATGAATCAGAGGTACACATATGTCCCCTCCCTCTTGAACCTCCCTCCCAAGCCCCACTCCATCCCACCCCACTAGGTTGTCACAGAGCATGGGGTTGAGCTCCCTGTGTTATACAGCAAACTCCCACTGGCGATCTGTTACACACATGGTAATATATATGTTTCCAGGCTATGTTCTCCATCTGTCCCACCCTGTCCTTCCCACACTGCGTCCACAAATCTGTTCTCTATGTCTGCATCTCCACTGCGGATCTGGAAATAGGTTCATCAGCACCATCATAAACACCATTTTAAAGAATAAAACAGAACTAGAAATATCAGAGTGTGGTGCATTTATTTTGGAAAACAACTGTTTCCTTGCATCTGTTTAAATGTGTATGTACACAGTAGGTCACTATGTAAAATGTATTTCTTCTCACAGGTCACAGTCAAAAGTCTGAAAGCCACTATCTTTGCACAAAAGTAAATCAAGTGTTCTGTTCAAAGAAATAATAAAAATATAACCCACATTTCTTTTGGGAATGCCAATAATTATCAAAAATACCTTGGACAGTGTCTGCAAACCAAGTCAATCTTTCTTGAACATAGTTCTGGGGTCTTAAGATGTATTTTCAGAGATCTGGAATTCTTGATGAGAATTTTCACATTTCCAACCAGTCCATTCTGAAGGAGATCAGCCCTGGGATTTCTTTGGAAGGACTGATGCTAAAGCTGAAACTCCAGTACTTTGGCCACCTCATGTGAAGAGCTGACTCATTGGAAAAGACTCTGATGCTGGGAAGGATTGGGGGCAGGAGGAGAAGGGGACGAGAGAGGATGAGAGAGCTGGATGGCATCACGGACTCGATGAACGTGAATCTGAGTGAACTCCGGGAGTTGGTGATGGACAGGGAGGCCCGGCGTGCTGCGATTCATGGGGTCGCAAAGAGTCGGACACGACTGAGCGACTGAACTGAACTGAATATAACTGTGTAGGACCCTGTGGGGTCTTCCTGGGACAGAGCCCTCCCCCATATCCTCTGCTATAGCTCCTCTCTGAAGTGCCTAGGTAATGGTATCTGATGCACACACTTCCTGAGTTGTTTTACAGATGCTAAAACCCCCACCAAATGGAAGAAATTAACTACCTGATGATTATGAGACCCCACACCCATGAGAGCCTAAGGATAACATTAACCACCCAGTTACCCCCAACATCAATCAGTCAGAAAACTGCACGAATGGGCCACATGCCCTGAGATCCCCTCGTCCCTCACCTGAGTTTTAAAACTGCTTTGCTGAAACTCTTCAGGGAGCTCAGGGTATTTTGAGCATGAGGCCTTTCCACCCTCCACACACACCCAGTTCTCTTGCTTGGCCCTGCAATAAATCTTGCTCTGCCCCAAACTCCGTTTCAGTTTGTCTGATCTCACTGTGCGTCAGGCACACAAACTTGCATTTGGTAACATTAATGAGATTCTAAACTGAATATATTCAGAATCAATCAAACATCTTCCTCTAATTGTGTTGGGTCATATGGTTTAAACGTTCATGTTTGCATTCGTGTTTATCATCTAATGTATGTGGCTGGACTGCTGAGAACACAAAAGCAGGCTTCATCTAGCAATGATACGTGCAAAGGCCAGGCCAGATCATGCTGGGCAGTGGGGTCTCAACCACCTGACCAAGACAAGGGGTGGGAGAACTGAGTTATCATGGAGCAACTGGTAAAGACAGGCCTGCTGAACAAGGAACTCGGGCCCAGCTCTCACTTCCAGGTCCGCGAGCAAATACTATGGACCCCATCTCTGTGTACACCAACTTACAACAGTTTTGTCATGGTAAATGTAAAAGTAAATGCAATTGGGTGATGTTCACATTAACACAGAACAAAGGGACCAATCTAATGTTTTACAAGTTATATGGCTAATTTCATGTACATTTCCTATCATGTTGCTGAAGGTTAATGTTTTTTTTCCTTCTGGTATGTCTAGAAGTTAAATTTGGCTGGAGGGGAAGACAGCTTGAGGTCTACACTTACGCATTTCATATTACTTTTTCCCACACATAAACAATTCTTGATCAATGGAGAAGTCCGAGCATAGGAAATACCAAATGGAGGTGAACTGCCTTGTTTTTATTTGACTGTGGCATGCTTTATGGAAGTCATTTTGTGGCTAATTCATTTCCTTAATTATACTCGCCCTAGAGCAATATTATATGAGTTTATATTCCCCATTATTGGAGGGGAAGGTCCCAGAACACACAGGATATTAAAAGGAAGCCAAGCTGAATGTTTTTTTTTTTAAATTTAGCTGAGAAAAGCTGGTAGGTGTGAATTCTGAGAAAGGAGGAAAATTCAGCAGTACATATCCAAAGCCTCTAACTGTGGTTTGCTCTCTGACCCAGAAATTCCACTTTAAGAAACTGACCCCAAAGTAGTAACTCTAGAGGTCAGAAAGGATTTAATTGCAAGAATATCAGGAGGAGGGGTCAGTAGAGATGGTTCAGTCATGGAATGCCGCTGACACTGAGCAGATGATGCTATATACTAAGTGTTCACTTTATGCAAGGCTCTGTTCTAAGCACTCAACATCTATCTATCTCATTTAATTCTCAAAGCAGACCAGTCGAGCAGGTATGATTGTTCTCCCCATTTTATAGAAGACTCGGGGAGACACTCAGTAGTTAAATAACTTGCCCAGCTGATAAGAGGCAAGGTTGAGGTATGCACCCAGAGTCTGACTCTAGGGTCTCTGCCCTGTCCTCTCAATGGATCACTAGAAGTCATGTAAAATGATGTAATATAACGGTGATAGAAGCATATAAATATCTCATTTTCATGAGATAGTGTGGCATGAACAAGGAAAGTTACAAAATATCACATACTGTAAACCTAACTTTGTAAAATGTTAAGACAAAACAGGATATATCCAAAGTTAACTCCTGGTATTTTTATATATTTGAATTAAGTTTTTAACAACACATCACTTAAAAACACGCTCCAGGTAATCTTACAAGTTAGTTAGTAAGATGGCATATATATACAACATCACAGCCAACTTCTGGTAAGGATTAGTCACTCACCCTTCTATTGCTTTCTACACAAAGATAAGCCTGAGAGCTTTCTTATGGGACTTTTGATTTAATAGCACTTGACTGTCAAATAAAAATTTAATCACACTAAACTATCTAAGAATTCATACTCCCTAGGAATCTTTACTCCAGCCCGAATCCTGTTCTGCGTCATCAGGGCCTCCAGCCTGGCCTGTGACAACAGGCGGGTGGACCTGTGGGCGGCATCTGTCCCCACAATAACCCTCTTCCCAACAGAGGGATAGTGCCCAGAAGCAGGGCAGTGGGCTGAAACAGCCGCCTGGGCCCTGGAGGCCAGGCCTGTGGCCACAATGAATGGTCATCTTCACTTTGAGGACAGGAGGGCATGAAAGACAATCCAAAGCCAACCACAACACCAAGGCCAGACCTGCATTTGAACAGTCTCGGTAGAGCTTAGAGCAGTGAACTCCCCAGCAACGAAGCTCTGAATCCGAGCTGCCACGGCTTGAGCATCCTGACCCCGCACGACTGGATCTGTCCTCACTCCCAGCAACACAGCATTTGACACCAAATGTGAGATACAGCGGCTTCCCTGGTGGCTCAGCGGCAAAGAATCCACCTGCAATACAGGAGACATGGGAGACACAGGTTCGATCCCTGGATTGGGAAGATCCCTTGGTGAAGGGAATGGCAACCCATTCCAGTGTTCTTGCCTGGAGAATACCACGGACAGAGGAACCTGGAGAGCTACAGTCCATGGGGTTGCAAAGAGTCGGACACAACTGAAGCGACTTAGCATGCACGTACACACACATGGGATACAGATGCTAAGTGCAATAATAGGGCATCGTTCTGGATGCATTCAATGCTCTGCCTGTGAACTTGAGAGAAACAGCTAAAAGAACCTCAGAGACGACCATTGGCTTCAGTGTCCGTCAGCATGGGTGCCACTGGCATCTGGAGTGGACCAATTCTTCCCTGGACCAGATGGCATTTCAGGATTTTAATGAAGAAGGAATTCATAGGGCCTGGACTCCATCTTAGGCCTGTTCATGCTGATCACGCTCAGCCACCTTTCCAATGGACTCTGAACTCTGTATTTAGTGCCTATGAAAACAACAACAGAAGGATAAGACCCCCTCCAGACAGGGGAACCTTGAAGATCCTATCTAGGTTACTCATCACCTAAGAGAAAACATACACTAATCACCCCTTCCTCCAGACAGGCCATATATTTTTCTGTATCCATTGGAGTATAATCTCGGGTTTATTGATTATTGGCTAATTGTTTGACTGTTTGAGCACATAGCACGTGAATGATGGGGTTATTGGGATTGCATTTTCCTTGGTTTATGTAAATCTCATGGAATTTGGAGGGTGGTTAAAAGATTTTCACAAATGCTGGTCGGGGTCCTTGGCCAAGAGGAGACTCTGCCTTGGGCCCGCCAGGTAATAAACTGCGCTCCACTATCTGCACTGTCCTTCTGAGGGAGTCTGTTTTGTGGAATGCGTGGCTACATTAGTATCCAGGGTCCTAACCATGAGTGCCTCAACACTTACTCCTTGGAAGAGAAGTTATGACCAACCTAGATAGCATATTCAAAAGCAGAGACATTACTTTGCCAACAAAGGTCCGTCTAGTCAAGACTATGGTTTTTCCTGTGGTCATGTATGGATGTGAGAGTTGGACTGTGAAGAAGGCTGAGTGCTGAAGAATTGATGCTTTTGAACTGTGGTGTTGGAGAAGACTCTTGAGAGTCCCTTGGACTGCAAGGAGATCCAAGCAGTCCATTCTGAAGGAGATCAGCCCTGGGAATTCTTTGGAAGGAATGATGCTAAAGCTGAAACTCCAGTACTTTGGCCACCTCATGCGAAGAGTTGACTCACTGGAAAAGACTCTGATGCTGGGAGGGATTGGGGGCAGGAGGAAAAGGGGATGACAGAGGATGAGATGGCTGGATGGCATCACTGACTTGATGGACATGAGTCTGAGTGAACTCCAGGAGTTGGTGATGGACAGGGAGGCCTGGCGTGCTGCGATTCATGGGGTCGCAAAGAGTCAGACACGACTGAGCGACTGAACTGAACTGACGCTGCAACAATTTGAAATGTTCCCCCTCAACATTCCCGAGGGCCCCTGAATGGGCATTGCCAACCCTGCTCCAGAACCACTGACCTGGCCTATCACTGAGGCAGGGAAGGCAGTCATTTCCCATGCCACCTAAGTAGCTAGATGTCTCATAACAGTTTTGTGTTCTTTCCATTGTACCTAATTCTGCTCCTAGAGCATAAGATCCTTCAAATTAAGAACAAACTTCACACTTCACTGATAGGATTTATGGCTTCTGGATCTAGGCCTGACTGCCTGAGCTATTTTTTCAGTCTCGTTATGAGTATTCTGGTATGGGAGCATAATTCTATCATCATAATTACTCTAATAGGACCACGAAGTGTCCAAACTAACAACCAATATTCAAGGCTATGGGATGCACTGTACGCAGAACTCATACTGCGAAGAATATCTGTACCAGAGAAAGAGAGAGAGGTCTGGAAACATTTGCATTTTATTAACAAGATGTTTTTCTTAAAGCACCATCTCTTCAATCAGTCAGGGAACTGAGTCCTACATGGGATAGCTTTTACCAAATAATACCTTTTAGTTGGAGTTTTGGGTTTTTTGGCCACAGGGCGTTCGGGGGTCTTAGTTCCCTGACGAAGGACAGATGGAACCCGTGCTCCCAGTAGTGGAAGCCCAGAGTCCTAACCAAGGCACCCCTAGGGAATTTCCTTGAGATTTTTTTTTTTTTTTAAATCAAGATACTCTAACTCAAACTAGTACTCATTCTGAATGTGACATCTCAACTTATATTTTAAATAATTTCTTGCTAGTTCTTAAATGACTTATAACAAAATCAGTCCAAAGCGTGACAATGTTAACTGAAAAAATGGACAACATAAGAGCTCTGAGTGCAGTTGTACCTGGGGACTTTCTGAGGACGATAGCCCAGGAGACAGCCTCCCAGACGGCTCTGAGGAACTGCTCTGAAGAGGCGTAGCGGCGGGTCACAGTATGTACGATGAGACAGAGGGGCACACAATCCAGCACACATCTCCATAGAAGGTTGCCATTATGTCACAAGCAGCAGATGTCTCCATTAACAATTTTAGTGCTTTTCCAGGTATGAGAAGATGCACCAAGTTGGGTTCATAACATTTTCTCCTGAAAACCTCTAACTATATGAAGTCCTATGCTGCTAGCTTTTCCCAGAGCACAGAGTGCCTCGCTCCTGCTCTGTCCTGAACTCCTTTCAGGGGGTGTTAAAGGTCAGCGCCTGTTGTGGCTGATGACTTAATCCCCACAGAGCTAGGTATCGAGAGACACTCTTTAGTTCCCACAGATAGCTTTTATAATTCACATGTTAAATTTAGGATACTATAGCTACATAAATTCTTCCTCTTTAGTTTTAGAGAGGTGGGGGGAAGCATAAACTTCAACACCTCCATTCTTTAGTAGAGGTTATTCATAAATTTAGTGTATAACTTTTCCTTCACTTCTCTAACTTGTAAAGCACTTAATGACATTCCTTATATGAGTCACACAATTTACCATTACTATAAGAACAAGAAGGGAGGATGAACTGGAAAGACTTAGAGACAAGAGAGAGAAAGAGGAGGGCTGTGCCAAAAACATAATGCCAAAAACAATGCTACAGAAATCTCAGGTAAAATTCCAAAAGGACTTTGAAACTAGCATCTACCATCAAATTTTGTATATGCACATGCATGTGGGCAAATATGATTTTTTTTCCTTAAACCAAATCCAATTAATGATCACTTAGTAGTATTCTTTTTCTTTTCAAAAACCTTCATTGAGCCTCTGTCGACCGACATACAAAGAGACCACTCCCACTGCGTGTACCTGGGGAAATTTCCAGTCCACAGTCTCTGTCCCACACAGAAGTTTTACAGCAGAGCTGATTTGGGACTTACCTCTGCAGCCAGGGTGCCGGGTGCCTCACAGGGCACACCCTGCAGCCATCCAGGGCTGGGCTTTGTGTGGTGGGAAGGATGGCGCGAGGGTCGGGAAGGATCCCCTCGGGCCCCTCTGACCATTTACATGTCAATAGTCAAACCAAAGCTCCCCTAACCCGGCCCCTCGACACTCAGGCCCTGGGTTTGGTCCTTCTCTCTCTCCACGGAGCCTGGAAGCTGCTGGCTGCCAGCAGGCATCTGGCAAATTCGGCATGAAAGATTTTTCACCCTCTTCAGAGTCCTGAGCCTAGGTAAATACATCAAATTATCCGCGGACACCACACTGGGAGAGATGAATGCTTTAGATAAGACCGACAGAATCAGAATTCCAAAGAAGTCTGTCTGGCTTGGAAAAAAAAAAAGAAAGAAAAAATGAGCTAAAAGGGAAAAAAAAAGTTCAGAGAAACAGAGGTTTCCGTCTTTCACACAGACTCAAAAAGCAACTGCTCTGGGGTTTTAGTTTACTTATAAGTCAGTATGAGACAATGGAGTGATATGGAGAAACAAGAAACTGAACAAACTTTAACAGTGTTAGGATTTGTTATAAAAACACAGCCCTAAGGGGCAGGAGAAGAAGGGGACGACAGAGAATGAGATGGCTGGATGGCATCACTGACTCGATGGACGTGAGTCTGGGTGACCTCTGGGAGTTGGTGATGGACAGGGAGGCCTGGCGTGCTGCGATTCATGGGGTTGCAAAGAGTCGGACACGACTGAGCGACTGAACTGAACTAAACTAAGGATGAGGAGGGGGGTGGGGAAGACTAGCAGGTCCACATAGTATTTGACAGAGGAGAGTAGGTAACCAGGAGGGCAGAAATCCTAGGAATCCTGTCCTGCGAGGAAGAAGTGATTTAGACAGGGTGGGGGCGGGGAATGGCCATCGCGGGGTGGGAAGGACACACAGTATAGACTTATTCTGGGGCCTCCAGCCAGCAGAACAAAGGGTTGATGGCTAGATGGAGCCAGCATCTGCATATGCTGATAAGAGCTGTTTAACAGTGAAAAACACTGCCTCTGCCCCCCTGCCCCTACCCCACCAAGAGTCAGACCCAAGGCTGCTGTCCTGCAAGACCCCTAGACCAACCCCATCTCCCCTCTCCCCAATAGAGGTGATGGCAGAAACTCCTTCCAAGCCATCTGCCTTCAGGGACTTCCTTACTTAGCCTCTGATGTGAGAAGATCACCCTGACTGCCTATGGGTTCTCAGGATCTTTCAAGCTGGAAACAGGATGACTACGAAAACAATATATATGGATTTAAAAAATGGCATAATCTGTGTAATGTACCAAGACTGATTTATCTTGAGACGAATCCACTCGTGATACTCAAAAACAGTCCAAGCCTTAGTCATTTCTGAAATTACAAAAGTGCAGATCCGTGACCCATTTATTATGGTCTGAAAATGGCAAGGTTGGCTCCCTGGATCCATTCCCTTACCTTCCTTCTCCTTCTTCTTCCCATTTCTCAAAAAGTTGCTGATATAATCTGGGTCACTTACAACACTTACATTTACAAAGTGTTTTACGGTCAGTTGCATCTTATGAATATTTCATAGGGCAGGATCTCTCTGCTAATTTAGGACTGAGAAGTAAGGAAAGGAGGGAGTTCTAGGGAACGCCTTCAGAAAGTGTCCACAGGGACTGAGGGGACCTTCTTAAAGGGGACTATTTCTCCCTTAAAAATCTCCTTCCCAGGAAAGCTTCTCTCTCCATCTACATTGGGAAAGAATCAAGAGAACTGCTTTGACCCACACTGCCCCTAGCACTGTTCTGGGTACCAAGCAGATTCAGAAGAGACTTCAAGCCTCCTCATACAGTAGACACCTAACCACCACCACAACCATCGGGCTTCCCAGGTGACACAATGGTAAAGAATATACCTGCCAATGCAGGAGACGCAAGAGATGTGGGCTGGATCCCTGGAGAGGGAAGAACCCCTGGAGTAGGAGATGGCAACCTGCTCCAGTGCTCTTGCCTGGAAAATTCCGTGGACATAGGAGCCTGGTGGGCTACAGTCCGTGGGCTCACCAAGAGTCAGACACGGCTGAGCACGCACACACCACCACCACCACCACCAATACACTGGCACATCACCTAAGAACATTATTATAAAACAGCTCTCAACATTCTCCCTTTTCTAAAGTCAGCAGAGAAAAATGCACAAGGTATGCATGGATAAAATTTTGGTAATTACTGACAAATTATCCTCCAAATAGATTTACTCTCCCTCCCCTGTCCTATGGGTGTGCCATTTTCCTACCTGACCACCAACATGGACATGATCAGTGTGTATTTTTATGTTTTGTCATTGAGAACAGGATGGGGGAATCTTGTTTTTGTTCACTCTGTATTTCATTTGTTACTGAGGTTAAGCATCATTATACTTTTTAAATGCTAGGAAATAAATTTGGAGAAACATCCTAAATTGCAGACCATGGTTGTTCATCTTCATGGAACAGGAATATAAGAGATTTATACTTTCCACATATGTGCTTCTGTAGTGTTTAAACTATGCATGACTTTGTTTTCTCCCCCCTCCTGACTTCAAGAGTAAAGTTTTTAAGTAACTAGTGGGACATTTTTTAAAATTATATCAATGATTATTCAGCATCAATTAATTATGCAGGGCAATCTTTGGGGCAGAGACCACAAAACTAATTAAGGTGAGTCCTTGCTCCTTGATATTCACTATCTAGTTGAGTGAATAAAATATGCTCACACTCACTTTTTTTTAAGAGTAAATTTTATTTTCAAGGCTGTCTTAAAAAAAAAAAAAACTTATGTATTTATTTGGCTGCACCAGCTTTTAGTTGTGTGTGGCATTCAAACTCTTAGTTGGGGCATGTGGAATCTAGTTCCCGACCAGGGATTGAACCTGGGCCCCTTGCATTGGAAGCAGGGAGTCTTAGCCACTGGACCACTAGGGAGGTCTCTCACCTCACTTTTAAAATGAGGAAACAATACAAAGGTTGCTAGCAAACTCTTCTCTCACTGAGAACCCCATCACTCCTATATGGTTCCTTCATAGGGCCTCATAGGTCTAGCATGTCACCATGACTGTGAAGTTTTTGTTTACTCTACGACAGTAGATACTCTGCCAACATTTAGGGTCCAAGAGAATGCAGAGGACAAGAGTCTTTTGAAAAAAGCTGGGAATAGAACAGAAATAGCCCACTTGGAAGGCTGATCTTTTGGGACAATTAGATTTCAGATAAGCACTGACCTAAGAGAGTATAAGCCGAGGCCAATGCACACATTTGCTGGTGAGAAGCCAGCGCAGAAATTGTGTGGGCAGGTTTGTGATGGTGCAATGCCCTTTAAGCAGGTTTTTCTCAGGGGGAGGAAAGAATCTAAGGAGGAGGGGGTCTTCCATCCCAAATAACACAAATCTCACTTTGCTTCCTAGGAAAGGTTCAGTCTTCAAAAGAGGGAAGTACTGAATTGTTTTAACACACTCTGGCCTATACAGTCCATGAAATTCTCCAGGCCAGAATGCTGGAGCAGGTAGCCTTTCCCTTCTCCAGGGGATCTTCCCAACCCAGGGATCGAACCCAGGTCTCCACATTGCAGGCAGATTCTTTACCAACTCAGCTATGAGGGAAGCCCCAAAGGGTATAAAAGATTATAATAAATTAAAATGGATATGTTCATAAATTTTTACTTGATTACTAATGGGAATGTAAATCAGCATTTCTGAAAAATAATTTGACTTTTTTGATACTGTAATTCTATTTTTAGGATTCTATCACTAAGGAAATACTTCTAATTGTAGGGAAAGCTTTCTGCAAAAAGATGTTCCTGACAGCATTATTTATAATAGCAAAACTGGAAACAGCATCAGGGAGAGTCTTATCCAATAAAAGAGGATGATTCAATAAACATGGAAACTTCCACTTCCTAAAATATTATACTGCCCTAAAAATGATGTTTCAAGTTTCACATTGGGATGTTATGCAATTCAGTAATGCATTGCTGTGAATCTATCCTAAAGAAATAATTGAAAAACACAGGAAAGTAAAAACACCCTAATGTTCAACAATAGAAACATTAAGTGAGCTCCCAGTGGTTCTTCCAAACTCAGCTCAAGTGCTACTTCTGGGAAATCTGCCCTCACCCCTGGGCCAGCTCTGGGCTCCCATGATGCCCTGGGCACTGCCCACCACAGCATGACCCCAGGGTTCAATTCCTGTATGCCAGTCTAAGCACCTCAAAGTCAGGGAACTTGACTTTGTTGGTTTAGTGCTCCCAACCCAGCACAGTAAATCAGCATCCAAACGTCTATATTATGTAAGATTATATATGTAACCAGCGTATTTGCCTTTGAGGGCTGCCATAACCAAATACCACAAACCTGGTGACCTAAACAACAGTCACAATTTATTGTCTCCCGATTCTGGAGGTCACAAGTCTGAAATAAAAGTGTCAGCAGAGTTGATGCCTTTTGAGAGCTGTGAGGGAAGGATCCACTCCAGGTCTCTCCTCTTGACCTGTGGATGGATAGCATCTCCATCTCGGTCTGTCTCCAGATTTCCTCTTTCATAATGATACCAGCTGTGCTGGACTAGGGCCCACACCAATGACATCCTCAATAGAGACCTTATCTACAAATAAAGTGACAACATGAAATAAAGGGAGTTAGGACTTCCACAGTGCATTTTAGGGGGACACAATTCAACCCATAACAATCAGCAAATGTGTAGATTTATGAGTGTTCACAACAATTTTAAAATGCCTGTTTTATAATGTTTAAGAAGGGGTATATTCATGTATACAGTAAGGGTTCTTAACTTGGGTTTTAGAGTCCATGATCATCCCCAAATTAACCACTAGTGGTAGAAGATCTCAAATTGTCTTTAAAGAAATAAAATGTGAAGGTAATAAACCAAAATATTAATAGTATATGCCTCAGGGTGATATTATGGATTCCTGGAATTATTTCTCAATTTTCTGTAGTAGTTTCAAATTACTGTTATAGTCAGGGGAAAGAGAAAAAAAAAGCACCTTCCACTTTTTTTTAAACAGAAAAATGGTATTTTTAAAGATTTAGGGACTTATCTGGCAGTCCAGTGGTTAAGAATCTGCACTTCCACTGCAGGGGGCATGGGGTCGATCCCTGGTCAGGGAACTTAAGATTCCAAATGCTACATGGTACAGCCAAAAAACCTGAGTTTAGAAATATGTAAAAATGAATATGTTTTATACAAATAGTACATTCTCAAACTGCAAAATAAAATAAAATATTAGGGAAGAAAAACTATATAATGCTCACAGAGTTCATTAACAGAAGTTATAGAAAGAGTTTTGGGTATTTCTTCCTAATTTTTGTGTTTTCCAAATTTTTAAATAATGAATTATATTACTCTCATAATCAGAACAACCCAATACATCTTAATTAAGAACATGCAGTGTAAGCATTCGGTTGTATATTAAATATTCAATAATAAGAGTTGAATTAGCACATTATGGTACAATGACAAAATTTAGCTTTTAAATGACCATTATGAACATACAGAAATAGGAAACAGCTTATGAGACAGTTCTGTGAAAAAAAATTGTAACACAGTAAATTACACAAATTATAACCAGTAAAATATATCCATATGCCAACAGTAATTTGCAAAAATGAGTATCTATTGAAAGTAGGATTATGTGTTATTTTTAAAGATTCAATATAGTTATATATTTTCATTTTAAAGTATTTATGAAAATGTATTCTAAGTATTCTTAGAAAATGTTCTTTTCTAAGAATATCTGTAAATCTTTTTACACTGTCTGAAATAGCTTCCAGCCATTCCAAGAATCAACTTCTTGACTAGAAGATGACTGGTAAAACTTCAGTCTTGTCTGGCTCCCAACAAACAACCCACAGCATTTGTTACAACTCAGTCGTTGGTTTCACCTTCACTTGTTGGTGGAAGTGCACATGGATACACCCTTTCTAAAGGACAATTTGGCAGTATTTGTTAAACCTATTAACATTTCACTCCTTTTGTGCATTTCCACACATTTGGGAAACAATTCTACAAACATACAAAGTAAAGGTTAACAAGAATGAACAACTGGTCTACCTCGGGTGGCCCTTTCTCACAGGGAGCTATAGGAAGTACAGTTTCAGTCAGAAAGCAGTTGAGAGACTTACAATAACTACTAAATGGAAAGCTCATGCAGCTTTGATTCACTGCCTGGTTTACTATTTCCTTTGATGTCTTTATTTCTGGCAACCAACCAGAAACAAGGGTGTTGATTCAACTCTACATGTTCCAATCATATGCATGCCAGTACAGATGCGAAGACACAGATTTAGTTGAAATATGCACGTTTTAGATTGTTTTCTTCTTAGCTCCCAGCTTCACAAACAGAATTTAAAGTACAGCAACTCTTATTTGAAAACAGTCATAGAATAGGAGCCATATATGCTCTCATTTTTATTTTTGCTTAAACAGGAAATGTCCAGATCTTAGGTTTGGGCTCCTAGGGTTTGTCTCCTAAGTAAGTGTGTTTCCATCCATCTGTTCATATTTACATAATGAGTCTTGAAATTTCTCATTTTACATCAACTCCCTCAGTGGTAGGGAGTACAAATATTCTGATCAGATCAAGAATGTAGGTTAAATTATATCTCTTCAGTGTAGGCTATAAAGGAGGCAGAGTAAAAGTACAAATAATTTCAAGCCAAAATGAAATTAAAGAATTAGGCTTGTTTCCAGGCTATATTCAGTTAACAATGTAGAGGGCAATTTTCAGATTAAAAAGAAGAAGAAAAAATTTTACAAGTTATTGATACTTATAGTTTGTCAATGAAAGCATCTTTATGAACACTGACCATATCTATTTGTGGACCACTGCACACTCTGAACATCTTTTTCTCGACCTCAAGCTAATGACAGCTTTAGAGGTGAGAAGCAAAAGATAAAAGGAAGCTGGGTGAGTTGTATAGTATTTCATGGGGGCCATCTGGGGAAGTCTGGCAGATAAGCATTACCTCCTGTATCCCTTTCATACACAGCATTACACGTTGTCAATTTTTTTTTTTTTTTTTTTTTGCCTCACTGCTGTGACTTGTGTGATCTTAGTTCCCCAACCAAGGATTGAACCCAGGTCCACAGCAGTGAAAGCCCAAGTCTTAATCACTGGACCTCCAGGGAATTCCCTATAAGATGTCAATTTTTAAGCCTCAAGTCCCACCATTAACTAGATTGACAGTTGCTTGGAAAACAAATTTTTAAAAAACCATTCACACTGGTAATGTGAGATGTTACTTTACAAAATAATGCTACTTCTCTTAAAAGCAACACTATGCATCAGGAACGCAGACATTTCTCCGGTGAGACTTACAATTAGGCAAACCTAGAAGGATAAGAATAAAGACAAGATTTTATATGGAAAGAAAAACCAAGAAGTGACACCTTTGAAGAAAAACAAGTTTTAGTCAATTCTCTAGACCTACAGCAGTGATTACATAAAAACGAAAACGAAGGCAAGGAAGCAAAAACTTACAGTGTGCCTGAGTTCAAAATGTGAAATGCCTGATCAGGAATATAAAAACCGACAATGTCTGACTTAAAGAATCTCTATTAACCACAAAGGAAGTAGAAGCAATGCATGATGACAGGCCAGTGACCACGGGGGGCAGGTGAGAGGTCAGGAAGCAGGCAGTGGCCTCTCTTCCTCTAGGGCTTTTCCTGGCCAGGTGTGAGCCCAGGTACCTGGGAACCTGAATCCTCCTCACAGAGCCATTGCACAGACATTACAAGCTGCCCTGAGCAATCAGCAGACATGGGAGCAGGACAGTGAACGATTTTGGTTGTTTCAGGAGATGGGGTGTTGGGGGGCAGTGTGCAAGCAGCATGAAACAGTGTGATTTGTCCTGCCTTGTAGAGGAAGCCAGTCACAGCCCAGATGCCGAGAGATGGGGAGACTTGGTGAGATGCCGAGACGGTGGCAGCAAAGCCGTCCCCTTCTAACCTGGAGCCAGGCGTGTCAGCACCTGTCACCCTGAGGTTTTCTGCCTGGATCCCCAGGTGGTGTATCCACACTCCTGGCACAGGCTATCCAGAGAGGGACTGACAGGAAAGCACTTGAAAGTTTTTGGCAGGTCCACCGTGAACCAGGACTATTGCCAAAGACAAGCGAAGATCCAAGAAGCACAGTGACCTCCAATAACTAGCTGTTCCTGCTCCTCCAAGGGGCTCCTTCACCTAGCAGGCATGTTTGATAGATTCACTATCTCTGGGCCAATCACAGTCACCTAGAGTCTGACCATATGGGACGGGAACTTGAAGTGATAAACATGTCCATATACAATACATACAGGCATTTATATTTATGTGTTTGGAGATGAAAGGGAAGGAGGAAGGATGACTGCAAGCAGAGACGGTTACTTCTCATTCAGGAAAAAAACAGGAGGTGGAACTACACAACCTCTTACCTAATCTACTATCTATAGGATCTTGTGCAAATCTCTACACCTTTACTTAAAAGAAAGGTATTTCTAGAAGCTATTCCAATAGGCACTGTGTTCTGTGCAGTAGACTAAGATTACGTTCGTTTTACCATGAGAAAGCTCCTATAAAATCTAACTGATAAAGAATTCAGACTTATTCTACCTGTCCTATTTTGAACTGTACCAAATAGGAAATGAGTAATCAAAATAGTGAACCAAATAGTAAATGAGATAAAGTTTATCTTTACAGTTCAGCTAATAAAGAAGAAATAATGCAATCCATATATCTATTTAGCAGTACCCAATGAATCAAACAGCCACTGAAAACAAAGAGGTCACTACCTATTAGAAAGTATAAAAATAGGGAATTATCTGGCAATCTGTTGGTTAGGACAACCATGGTTCCACTGCAAGGGGCATGGGTTCAATTCCTGTTTGGGGAACTAAGATCCCACATGCCAGTGCAGTGCAGCCAAAGAAAAAGAGGAAAGAAATTACAAAAATCAAAGCAAAATTATAAATGTTACAACATCTATAATATCAGTTCAGTTCAGTTCAGTTGCGCAGCCGTGTCTGACTCTTTTTGACCCCGTGAACCGCAGCACGCCAGGCCTCCCTGTCCAACACCAACTCCCGAGCCTACCCAAACTCATGTCCATTTGTAAGTATAAAAAATAAATTATATTTTTTTAAAAAAACCATAAAAATACCAGAAGAAACTATGGATTAATATTTTTACAATTTTAGGAGTACAAAGGCCTTTTCATATTAATCATAAAAGCACCTCAATTTTATAATTTATTTTTTATTGAAAGATAATTGTTTTACAGGATTTCGCTGTTTTCTATCAAACCTCAACATGAATCAGCCTTAGGTATACATATATCCCCTCCCTTTTGAAACTTCCTCCTATCTCCCTCCCAACCCCAACCCTCTAGGTTGATACAGAGCCCCTGTTTGAGTTTCCTGACCCATACAGCAATTTCCTTTTGGCTATCTATTTTATATACTGTAACATAAGTTTCCATGTTACTCTTTCCATACATCTCACTCTCTCCTTCCCTCTCCCCATGTCCATAAGTCTATTCTCTATGTCTGTTTCTCCATTGTTGCCCTCTAAATAAATTCTTCAGTATCATTTTTCTAGATTCCATATGTGTTAGAATATGGGCTTCCCTGGTAAAGCATCTGCCTGCAGTGCAGGAGACCTGGGTTCAATCCCTAGGTTGGGAAGATCCCCTGGAGAAGTGTTAGAATATGGTATTTCTCTTTCTCTTTCTGACTCACTTCACTCTCTATAATAGGATCTAGATTTATCCGCCTCGTTAGACCTGACTCACAGGTGTTACAGCCGAGTAAATGGTTTTTCCAGTGGTCATGTATGGATGTGAGAGTTGGACTGTGAAGAAAGCTGAGGGCCAAAGAATTGATGCTTTTAAACTGTAGTGTTGGAGAAGACTCTTGAGAGTTCCTTGGACTGCAAGAAGATCCAACCAGTCCATCCTAAAGGAGATCAGTCCTGAGTGTTCACTGGAAGGACTGATGCTAAAGCTGAAACTCCAATACTTTGCCCACCTCATGTGAAGAGTTGACTCAATGGAAAAGACCCTGATGCTGGGAAGGATTAGGGGCAGGAGGACAAGGGAACAACAGAGGATGAGCTGGCTGGATGGCATCACCAACTTGATGGACATGAGTTTGAGTAAACTCCGGGAGTTGCTGATGGACAGGGAGGCCTGGTGTGCTGTGATTCACGGGGCTGTGAAGAGTCAGACACGACTGAGCGACTGAACTGAACTGAATATTCCATTATGGATATATACCACAACTTCTTCATCCATTCATCTGTCGATGGAAATCTCTGCTCATTCAATGTTCTAGCTATCGCAAATAGTGCTGCAATGAGCAATGGGATACATGTGTCTCTTTCAATTTTGGACTCCTCAGGGTATATGCCTAGGAGTGGGATTGCTGAGTCATACAGTGGTTCTATTCCTAGTTTTTAAGGACACTCCATACCATCTTCCATAGTGGCTGTATCAATTTACATTCCCACCAACAGTGCAAGGGTGTTCCCTTTCTCCACACCCTCTCCAGCATTTATTGTTTGTAGACTTTTTGATGAGGGCCATTCTGACCAGTGTGAGGTGACATCTCATTGTAGCTTTGACTTGCATTTCTCTAATAATGAGCAACGCTGAGCATCTTTTCCTGTGTCCGCTAGCCATCTGTATGTCTTCTTTGGAGAAATGTCCATCCAGGCCTTTTTCCCACTTTTTGATTGGGTTGTTTGTTTTTCTGGTATTGAGCTGTATGAGCTGCTTATATATTTTGGAAATGAATCCTTTGTCAGTTGTTTCATTTACTATTAGATCTTCCCTGGTGGCTCAGAGGTTAAAGCGTCTGCCTCCAGTGCGGGGAGACCTGGGTTCGTCCCTGGGTTGGGAAGATTCCCCTGGAGAAGGAAATGGTAACCCACTCCAGTATTCTTGCCTGGAGAATCCCATGGACGGAGAAGCCTGGTAGGCTACAGTCCACGGGGTCGGACACGACTGAGCGACTTCACTTTCACTTTCATTTGCTATTACTTTATCCCATTCTGAGGGTTGTCTTTTCACTTTGCTTATAGTTTCCTTTGCTGTGCAAAAGCTTTTAAGCTCAATCGGCTCCCACTTGTGTACTTTTGCTTTATTTCTGTCACTCTAGGAGGTGGGTCATAGAGGCTCTTGCTTTGGTTTATGTCATCGAGCATTCTCCCTGTGTTTTCCTCTAAGAGTTTTATAGTTTCTGGTCTTACATTTAGGTCTTTAATCCATTTTGAGTTTATCTTTGTGTATAGTGTTAGAAAGTGTTCTGATTTCATTCTTTTACATGTAGCTGTCCAGTTTTCCCAGCACCATTTATTGAAGAGTCTGTCTTGGCCCCATTGTATATTCTTGCCTCCTTTGCAAAAAAATAAGGTACCCATAGGTGCATGGGTTTATTTCTGGGCTTTCTATCTTATTCCATTGCTCTATATTTCTGTTTTTGTGCCAGTACTATATTGCCTTGATGACTGTAGCTTTGTAGTATAACCTGAAGTCAGGAAGCTTGATTCCTCCAGCTCCATTCTTCTTTCTTAAAACTGAAAAGCCAAAATTTAAAACTGTGATAATATATATTAATATTGTTCAGTCACTAAGTTGAATCAGACTCTTTGAGACCCCATGGACTGCAGCACAGCAGGCTTCCCTGTCCTTCACTATCTCCTGGAGTTTGCTCATATTCATGTTCATTGAGTCAGTGATACTCCCTAACCATCTCATCCTCTTCTGCCCCCTTCTCCTCCTGCCCTCAATCTTTTGCAGCAGCAAAGTCTCTTTCAGTGAGTAGGCTTTTCACATCAGGTGTCCAAACTATTGAACTACCTTCAGCATCAGTCCTTCCAATGAATATTCAGAGTTGACTTCCTTTAGGATTGACTGATTTGATGTCCTGGCTGTCCAAGGGACTCTCAAGAGCCTTCTCCAGCACCACAGTTTGAAATGTGGTAACATGCATAATTTTTGAAAAGTTCTTATCAATGAATAAAGACAAAACACTCAAATAGTAAAATGGACAGAGGATCTGATTAGGCAATTCCACACACACACAAAATCAAAAGCTCCATTAAAGACTGCAATTATTTGGATTTAGGACCCTAAAAGACCTAAAAGAGTCCAGTATACAGCAGTCAGTCTAATTGAAGGAACACACAAACACATGCAAACATTAACTTACAAAATAATATTCAATCTTACTCTTGAAAGAAATGCAAAAAAAGATTTTTAAAGCATTAAGTTGGCAAAGACTAGGATGATTTGGCAATATTCATGTTCAGTAGAAAAGCCACTGAAAACTTTACCTTTCTAATGGGCAATAAAATCATCTAGAATACACACATATTTGACCCACCAATTTCACATGCAGGAATTTATCCTAAAGAGATAATGGGGGGACTTCGCTGGTGGTCCAGTGGCTAAGACTCTGCAGTCCCATCTCAGAGGGCCCAAGTTCAATCTCTGGTCAGGGAACTAGATCCCACGTACTGCAACTAACAGACCCTGCATGCCACAACTAAGGCCTGGTGCAGTCAAATAAATAAATAATATATTTTTTAAAGGGATAATGGGAAGAGAGGGGTGAGTTTAAGAACAGCTATATAAAGATATTCACTACTGGGATGGTTATTTTTCTGTCCCAGCTTAATTGGGCCACTGGGTACCCAGCTATTTGGTTAAACATATTTATGGGTGTCATGAAGATGTTTCTGGATATGACTGCCATTTGAATCAGTAGACTGGGTAAAGTAGATGGTCCTTCCTAATGTTTCATCCAGTCCCTAAAAGGTCTGATAGAATAAAAGGATGAGCAAGAGAAAAGCTACTCTCTCTGCCTGTGGGCTGCCTGCCTGCTGGTTCTCAGGCATTCCACGGGGATTTCTTGGGATTTCTCAGCCTCTATAATCACAGGAGCCAATTTTTTATAAAAATTTTTCCATGTGTGTGTCCCCTGGTTCTGTTTCTGTGGAGTTGTTCAGTTAACCAGTCATGTCTGACTCTGCAACTCTTTGCTAAAACTGCAGCACGCCAGGTTTCCCTATACTTCATCATCTCCCAGAGTTTGCTCAAATTCATGTCCATTGAGTTGATGATGTCATCCAACCATTTCATCTTCTGTCATCCCCTCCTGCCTTCAATCTTTCTTAGCATCAGGGTCTTTTCCAATGAGTCGATTCTTTGCATCAGATGCCCAAAGTATTGTAGCTTCAGCTTCAGCATCAGTCCTTCCCATGAATATTCAGGGTTGATTTCCCTTAGGATTGACTGGTTTTCTGAAGAACCCTAACCAATATAACTACAGTATTAGCAATACAAATGAAAAATGAGGAAAGAATGGGTATCCTCATCAAAAGTGGTAAATAATTTTTTATCCAATGGACTACTTGAGAACTGCTTACAGAAATGATGAGGATTAAAAAAAAAAAAAAGATAGAAATGATGAGGATTAACATGAACTGACATGGAAAGATGTCCCCAAAATACTGAATTTTTTTAAGGAGCTCACTGCACAGTATGTCCACTGTGATTTCACTGATATAAAATTGTGTATCACATACAAGAGTGTGTGTGTTTATGTGTGAAATGGGACAGGATGTTTAGTAAAAAGCAATTTATCTCTCTGGGTGATGGCATTTTGGATGATTTTTACCCTCTTCAAATTCTGTATTATTTGTATTTTTCTCCAATGAACTTTATCAGTAAAATCAATAAAGCCAGTCTCTTCCATTAAAAAAAAAATCATGGTGGCAAGAAAAGAGAGAGATGGCTGTACTGGGAAGGGAATTTGGGTAAAAGGAGAATGGTTGTAGTTGTTATTTTGCAGTAGGAGAAATGAGAATGGTAACAGGGGAAAGAACCAGAAGGGGATGAAAGACTGAGTGCCACAGACCAAGCAGGTTGAGTGTGTCCAGGGGATGAGCTGGTTCCTACCCTCCCACAAGGCAGATAAGAGCCTACACATGTAAAAATAATTCCCGGTGAGTGACATCGGAGATGACTGAAGCAGAGGAACGCTGCCAATGGCAGGGATCTGGAAAGTAATGCAGGAGAAGATGCTGCCACTTCCAAGGCGGGTCAGATTTCTCAGAGCAGACAGGCAGGAGGAAAAGCAATACCCGCTCAGGGACTGTCAGGCTTGTCAGATCAACAGGGTAGAATGTGGGGTTCAAGGAGCAGCAGGTGATAAGACTAGAAAATTAATGTGGCACTCACGGTAAAGAGGCTTCGAAGAGGCTGGAGAGTGGGTATTGTAGGCAGCACAGTGACCCCGCTCCTAACAATGTCCAGACATAAATCCAGCCGCTGTTTGTGGGATTTGCAGACTGAAGGAAGTTGACCACAGAGGCAGGGAAACCCCAGTGAAAAGGTTAACAGGCCAGAGATGTGAGCTAATGTTGTGAATTAAAATGGTGGCAACAGAAGTAGAGAGCGACATGAAAAGCATCATGGAAGGCGTCTACACACGATATGAACCATGCAGCGTTAAAACCCCTGGGAAACCCAAACAAGACAAGGCTGACCTGATTCTATGAAGCTCTGCCGTTAACCATGCTGCATTTAGAATTTTACTCAAATATCACATTTTATAAACAGATGTTTCCTCCTCTATTTCTGTAACTTACTTTTGTGCTGGATATAAGAAAGTGAGGCAGGAATAGGGCACAGTTCTCCTAAAGGAAATCTGAAACCTGAGAGATGGCCTTAGAGCTGAATTTACAATAATCACTACCCGTGAGGCAAAAATAAATTGACCCAGAACTGGGAGGGTGGGGGTATGTGTGTGGAGGAATTGAAGGGATGGAGGTGGGGAACAGTGAGACCAAAGGAGGAAGAATGAAGAAGAAACACGTCTGTAACACAAATTTTTATGCTATGTCTTGGAAATTTTCAGAAAGCACTACTAAAAATTCTAAATACAGCATAAGTGACCAGAGAAACATTATAAAACCCCCTTAGGTTGGCTAGAAAAAGTCATAGCCACTCAGAAAAATGAAAATAAAAATTTAATTCTAAGCAAGCCTCACATTCAACCATCAAAATAAAATGTTTATCATGCTTAAATAAATAACATCTCAATATTTATAAATAACATTGGTATGAACATGATTTTTGCTCTGCTAATTTAAACAGATTTTATTCATTTCCTCATAGTCTGTTCTCACTTTTAAATAAAAGATTATAGGTAATACAAAATATTTCATTAAACTTTGACTGAAAAAAAAAAATCCAGACAGGTAAGATAGGCACTCTCCTCACCATCAGTTAGGTAAAATGTGAATTTTTAGACTCCTGATCAGAACTTCAAAAAATATTCTGAGAGTGAAAGGGTAAACTATTTTAAAAATCATCTGTCAATCCTAAAGCCATACACACGTGGCATGAGTCACCTAGGGGTTTTCAGAAGGCTTTTCTGCCATCAGCGATGTCTCCTCAGATGGCTGGTGGGGGCGGGATGGGGGGCTTGTGGTGGTGAGGGGAGAGCTTAGGAAGTAAAGAATATGGAAGGAGAGACACACTGCCTTGGGAACTCTATTGGGGCAACAGGAATTTTTACAGCTATTTTAAATTCCAAAATATGTTTGAAGGTATGAGTAAAGTTTCAAACTGTACTCTAAGGGAATTTCCAGGTTTTGCAAAAATATATACTTCCCGCTCAAGCCTCAGAAAGCTACAGGGATGAGTCCTCCAACTAGCTTTCAGAAGTTATACCCACAGGAGGCCTGAGCAGCAGTGATCTGCCCTACATAGAGAGCTCTTGCTCACCCATTCATCTTTGGCAACTGCTCCAATCTTTCCAAGAATCCACCTTTCAAGTTACTTGGTTATTTGTATGCTAAGCATTACAACCTCAGCTCTAGAATCACAAAAATCTGTGGGCCTTCCATCTCAACTTTTGATCTATCTATCCACACAGCAGGTTCTTTTTTATCAACACAGGGCATAAGCACCGTGGCTGACTCTAAGAGTGTAAAATACCAAGACAGCATCTGGTAATAGTTGAGAAATCCATTAAGATATCACAAGTATAATGCTCGCTTCCACACACATATAACTAAAATTGGAATGATACAGAGATTAGCATGGCCCCACACAAGGATGATAAGCAAATTCTTAAGCAGTCCATATTTTAGGGGGATTAGCAGATACAAGCTACTATATATATATAAGAGATAAATAACAAGGTCCTACTATATAACAAATGGAGTATATTGAGTATCCTGTAATAAATCATAATGGAAATAAATATGAAAAAGAATATATGTGTGTATATATATATTCAGATATATATCTATATCTATATCGGAATCATTGGACTGTACACCAGAAACTAACACATAACATTGTAAATCAACTACATATTTCAATTTAAAAAAAAAAGACATCACAGATAAAACACAAAACAGGATTCACAATACCTAATAAGAATGAATGAAGTAATTTCGCTCACAAAGCAAACTCCAAATCAACTCACCAGCAAATGTCTGGTATATTCAGAAGGAAAAATAAAAAGACTTCCCAATTGTGTTTATAAATAATATACCCTGTATATGATAATATAAATATCAACTGATTATAGTTTTTCTCTTAGAGATCTCATGGATGAAGCTTAATTGACTAACCTTAGAGTATCAAATTGATTAATAAAGTTGCTGTTGAAACTTTACCTCTTGGGAGAAAAATATTTTAATAAAGCCAATCAATAGCTTTTTAACATAAAGATCTCTTACAAATTGAAACTTTACAAGAAAGTGAATACTTTCCCCAAAAAAGAATGGACAAGAATACAAAGGCATTTCACATACACAGAGAAGAAAAATAAACACAAGAGCTAAAAACATAAACAAATGCTCAGTTTTCCTCATAATTAAACAATGAAGATATAATTCTTACCTATAAAATTAAAACTGAAATAAAAAATTAAGAGGGAATTAATTCTGGTGGTCCAGTGGTTAGGACTTCAAGTTTCCATTGCCTGGAGCATGTATTTAATCCCTGGTCAAGGAATTAAGATCTCACATGCCACAATGCAGCCAAAAAACAAATTTAGAATAATCCCTAATGACAAGAGGACAAGAAAACAAATTCTCACACATCACTAGTGAACATTTCTGGAGGGCAATTTGGCAATATATGTCAAAAACATTAAAAATAAAAACAAATGCCTTTTGAATCAGCAATTTCATTTCTCTTCAAGGAAAATAGTGAGATGAGGGAGTTCCCTGGTTAGCCTAATAGTTGGTATTCCAGGCTTTCACTGCCATGGGCCCAGATTCAATCTCTGGTCAGAGAACTGAGATCCCAAAGGCTGCACGGCAAAGCCAAATAAAAAAGAGTGAGATTAACATACAAAAATGTTTAACAAAGCATTTAATGTACAAGTGACGATCTGGAAGCCACCTAAAGCTTCATCGTAGTTCTCTTTTAGATATAATGATGTTAAAGTGAAGTGAAGTTGCTCAGTCGTGTCCAACTCTTTGCGACCCCATGGACTGTAGCCTATCAGGCTCCTCTGTCCATGGGATTTTCCAGACAAGAGTGCTGGAGTGGATTGCCATTTCCTTCTCCAAGGGATCTTCCCAACCCAGGAATTGAACCTGGGTCTCCCGCATTGCAGGCAGACTCTTTACCATCTAAGCCCAGGGAAGCTCTGATGTTAAAAAGTATGGGCAAATGCTCATGGTATATTATTAAGGGGAAAGGTTACAGATAACATTGAAAGTATGATCTTAATATTGTCTACAAAAAAACATATAAGGGTATGTACCAATATAATAATCAGTTCAGTTCAGTTGCTCAGTAGTGTCAGACTCTTTGCAATCCTATGAATCGCAGCACGCTAGGCCTCCCTGTCCATCACCATCTTCCGGAGTTCACTCAAACTCACGTCAGTGATGCCATCCAGCCATCTCATCCTCTGTCGTCCCATTTTCCTCCTGCCCCCAATCCTTCTCAACATCAGAGTCTTTTCCAATGAGTCAACTCTTCACATGAGGTGGCCAAAGTACTGGAGTTTCAGCTTTAGCATCATTCCTTCCAAAGAACACCCAGAGCTGATCTCCTTTAGAATGGACTGGTTGGATCTCCAATAGGTGGAAGGATTGAAGACGTTTATCTCTTTTTCTGCTAATTTTTACACTATCTACTTTTCTTTTTCTATTTTGTCTGTGCAGCATGGCTTGTAGGACCTTAGTTCCCTGATCAGGGATTAAACCTGGGCCCTTGGCAGCAAAAGTGTGGAGTCCTAATCACTGGACCACCAGGGGAAGTCCCACTATCTACTTTTCCAATGAATATGTATTAGTGTTGCTGGCTAAGTAATTTACCCATAACAAAACAGTAAAGTAGATATTATTATTATTCTCAATTTACATATAAGGAAACTGAGGCACACAAGTTTCACTTGTCTAAGGTCACACAGCTAGTACTTCATAAAACAAGGATTTGTCCTAAATTGCCCTAGCTCCAGAGTATGATCTCTTAACCACTTTGCAATGACACACCTTTAAAAAGTAATTTCAAGTAAAATGTCAGATAATCTATAATTACATGCACTACCAATTCTTAAAGAAAGAGGATATCTTTGTGGGCCAGAATTTTCAGAGCATATTGGGAGACAGGTGGTGAGGCTGGATGTTCTTTCCTGTCTCACCAGGTTGTCCCTTTTCTTTCAGGTTTTCACTAAAGATTGTCTGAAAAGTCACTTCAGTATTTACCCCTCTATCACCATTCTCCCTACCCTCAACACATACCCACACACACACACACACACACACACACACACACACACACACACTCTTGGCTTTTAGGAATAGGAAAGAAATTTTCAAGGAACTGTCATGGTCTGGGGAGGGAGCAGAAGAGTGGTACCAAAGTCTGAGATTTTAATAATGCTGTGTATGTGTGCACGCATGTGCACAAGCACGCACGTGTGTGTGTGTGTGTGTGTGTAGCCCACCAGGCTCCTCTGTCCCTGGGATTCTCCAGGCAAGAATACTGGAGTGGGTTGCCATGTCCTTCTCCAGGGGATCTTCTTCCCAACCCAGGGATCAAACAGGCATCAAACAGGCATCTCTTGCATCTCCTGCACTGGCAGGCAGATTCTTTTCCACTGAACCACTTGGGAGGCCCCCAGGTCTCCTGGATCCCCACAAAAAAACTCCTAGAGGTCTTAGAGCAGTGGGAGCAGGACGGCCTTCCCATATACAAAAGCCTTTCTGAATCCCTTCTCATTTGTAGAAAAGCTGAGTCACGAAAGAGCAGGATTAAGCAATTAATGATTAAGATAAGAGTCACAGAATCTTCAGTTCTTCCCTGAAGGACATAGATAACAGTGTCTGAGGCACATTCCTCAGTTGCTTTGCATATACTGTAACTGCCACCAGAGGGAAAAAACTAACCATGGGATGACCAGACTATAGCCATGACCTAAGTTGCCCTGTCTTGAGCAGTACTGAGTCTGTGGCTTGCACAATTCCAAGAACAGGCCTCAAGGAAACAGGAACACATCAACCCTAGGGATGAAGATTAACTGTGCTTAAAATGATCACGGTGACACTGATTAGACTACTGCGTGACCAGTTTAGAGATGATCGTCGTTGTTGACTATGCTGTTCTGCACGTATTTGACACCCTCACTATCAGTGAGCCCCCCAAAATTCTCCTTTAAAACCTTTTGACCCCTAACTGACAACTGGGAGGTGATTTGGGGGAATGCAAGTCCATCATCTCCCCAGGTGCTGGCTTCCTAAATAAAGCCTCTTTTTCACCACCCTTGTCTCTCCAACACTGACTCCAGAGCAACAAGCAAGCTGAACCAGAGTTTGGTCCTGGCTCTGGCTAGTAACAGTCTACCTAGACATATTAACTCACAATCCAGCATAAAATAAAGTATTTTTCATTTCCCGCATAAACAAAAATGTATACTAATTTTCCCCTAAGGAAGTTACAAAGTCGTTTAGATTAAAGCAATGTCTTCAATTGCTTAGATTGAAGCAATTCTTGGAAAGGTATTGTTAAAATGCAAAAGACTGGGACTTCCTGGTGGGCCAGTGGTAAGACACTGTATTTCCCCTGAAGAGGGCACAGGTTTAATCCCTTGTTGGGGAACTAAGATCCAAGGGGTGCATTCACAATCAAAACATAGGGAAAAAAATTTTTTTAATTAAAACACAAAAGACGCATGACAAACAATGGTGCGTCACGTGTGAATAGGCAAGATTAGAGGACTATTTCCTGTGTATCATATGACATTCCTGTTCTGGCCTCCAAACAAAAAGCCCAACAGATGTTAAGTGCTTGTAGATAATATTCTGAGCCATATAGGACACACTGAGATTTCTGTAAGGGTGCACAGATGATCAAGTTGCAGAAGACTAAAGAAAAGTTTTCTGTGTGTCAGAAGAAAAAATATTACTAATCAATATAAACCAGCCTCCAGCCATCTGTTGTCCTAAATTAGACACTCGGTCAGGTTACAAAGAAGTGAGGTTCTGCCAATCAAAGTAGGAATTTGGACTACTAGAAAAAATATCACCACCAGTGATGAAATTATCTTACTAAAGAACAATGACAGCTTTTTAACTTCAGGGATCAATAATGGTTCTCCTCAGTTGCAGTTTATAAAGGAGTATTTTATTCTGCTATCCCAAAGCTTATTAAAGACGAGCCACTATTACTAGAGGACTGTGATTTTACATCTAACATAAATTAAATTGACCCATCTCTCCAGTAGTATGTCGCTCAGTAGTGTCCGACTCTTTTGCAGCCCCATGGACTGTAGCCTACCAGGCTCCTCCCTCCATGAGATTCTCCAGGCAAGAGTACTGGAGTAGGTTGTCATTTCATTCTCCAGGGGATTTTCCAGACCCAGGGATCGAACCCAGGTCTCCCACATTCCAGGCAGCCGCTTTAACCTCTGAGCCACCAGGAAAGCCCAGTATATAGATACATATTATCAAACATTTGTTTTGCAAAAGTAAACCTAAAAATATTGCCTTACCAAGGAATGAGACTAGTTGACAAAGATTTATCCAAAACCAAGTCGTATGAAACCCCAAAGACCTCAAATAACAAAAGCAATCTTAAGCAAAAAGAACAAAGCTAGAAGAGGTTTCCTTGGTGGTCCAGTGGATAAAAATCTGCCTTGCAATGCAAGGGACACCAGTCTGATCCCTGGTAGCGGAAGATGTGATATGCCTCAGGGCAACTAAAAGCCCTGGCCGCCACAACTACTAAGCCCTCCCGCCCAGAACCCATGCTCTGCAACAAGAGAAACCCCTGCTCACTGCAACTGGAGAAAACCCATGGATAGTGATGAAGACCCAGCAAAACCAAAAATAAATCATGAATAAAAGAAAATATTTTTTTTAAGGGCAAGAGATAAAAAGTGTTGGCAAGGATGTAAAGAAAAAGGGACCCCTGTACATTATTGGTGGGAATGTAAACAGCGACAGTCACTATGCAAAACTGTACAGAGGTGCCTCAAAAAAATAAAAATAGAACTATCATACCATCCAGCAATCCCACTTCTGTGTATACATCTGAAAGAAACAAAATCAGTATCTCCAAAAGATATTTGTACTCCCATACTCACTGCAGCATTATTCACCATAGCCAAAGTATGCGAGCAACCTAAGTGTCCATTAATGGATAAATGGGTAAAGAAAATATACACAACACACAGTGGAATAAATTTCAGCCTTGAAAAGGAGGAAATCTTGTTATTTGCAACAGCATTAATGAACCTGGAGGGCATTATGCTAAGTGAAATAAGCCACAAAGAGAAACACAAATACTGTGTGATCTCACTTGTGCATGGAATCTTAAAATTTTTTAAATTATAAGTAAATAGATAAATAGCCAAACTCCTAGGAGAAGAGGTTGCCAGGAGGTAGAGAGTGAAAGCAATAAGGAGAGGTCAGTAAAAGGGTACAAATTTCAGTCATAATGTAAATAAAGTCTGTGGATCAAATAATGTACCTGGTGACTATGGTTGATAACATGTATAACTGAAATTCACTAATAGGATTTAAACGCTCTCACACACACACAAAAGTTAACATGTAAGGTGATGGGTATGGTAATCCTTTCACAGTGTCTATGTATATCAAATCATCATGGTGTACACTTTAAATATCTTACCAAAAAAATAAAGTACAATTTTGTCAATTATACCATAACGAAGCTAAAGGAAAAAAAAGGGAAAAAGATGGAGGTGGAGATAGACAAAATGCCTCATAATGTTAATACTGGTTTCTGATTGAAGAAAGCTTACTGAATCACAATATCGTACACCTAAAGCTAATGTAATTTTGTAAAACAACTATACTTCAATTAAAACAAGAAAAACATAATTTAATCATTTTTTACATTTCTTGGCAGAAGAAAAGAAAGCTTATGAAACACCTCCCCTATCTCTTCTCCCAACAAAGACCCCACTAACATGAGAGAAAAAGAATAAAGATAAGCCACATTAAAGAACAGAACATGGGTGTGTGCTGAGTCACTTGAGTTGAGTCCAACTCTTTGCGAACCTGTGGACTGTAGTCCACCAGGCTCCTCTGTCCAAGGGAGTCTCCAGGCAAGAATACGGGAGTGGGTTGCCATGCCCTCCTCCAGGGGATCTTCCTGACCCTGGGATTGAAGTCGCCTCTCTTACATCTCCTGCATTGCAGGTGGGTTCTCTACAAGAAGCGCCAGCTGGAAGGCGAGGAATAGAACATGGAGTGGCCAAAAGCAAAGGAGAGATTTCCACAGGCATGGAAGTCGGAAAGCCAGGGGGAAAGTAGGGACCGCTGTATGGGGGGGGAGGGGGCCTCAGCTTGGTGTTTACAGAGAGGGACACTTGTTGAGGTTTGGGACTTAGAACCACTTGGTACTGGAGTGGACACAAACACAAATTGAGGAGAAACTGAAAGACTACATACAGTTGTATGTGGTTAGCGGTGGCGCATTCACTCTGATTCATGATGACCTCTGTCCCAACCATTTTAGTACTAAAACCTAAGCACATCCACAGATGCACTCGAGGGAATCATTCCGGGGCTGAGGGAAGGGGCGGAGGGAAGATGCGCACGTCCTGGCCAGGCCCCGCCCACGAACTCTCACCAATGGGCAGTGAGCGCAGGACTGGGCTTGCTCTACCAGCCGCCCCCTTCTACTCCGCTAAGGTTTCTTTCTGCCTTTATTCCATGTCCAGTTAAACAGTTTTGACCCAAAATGGCTTACAGAGATATGTAAGTGATGACAGTCAAGGTGCTGCAAAAGTGCCTGAGGCACCGTGGAGAAGGCAAAGAATGAAATTTAAGACCAGCACGTAGTCAGGAGCTGGTGGAGGTTCTCTCTTACACATCACAGGGAAGACTAGATGGTGTCTGCAAGAATTTGTGACTTCAGGGAGCATCCTGCCAAGAACGTATCCAAAGGAATTATGCATAACCACCCTGTTTATAGGGTTCACTGGTGGCTCAGGGAGTCTACCTGCAGTGCGGGAGACCTAGGGTCAATCCCTGAGTTGGGAAGATCCCTGGAGAAGGAAATGGCAACCCCCTCCAGAATTCTTGCCTGGAAAATCCCATGGGTGGAGGAGCCTGATGGGCTACAGTCCATGGGACTGCAAAGAGTCGGACACAACTGAGCCACTTCACTTTACACTTTACCCTGTTCATGCTGATTCATTTAGCCCTGTCATTTCTTAATTGCATGTTGAGCTGAAAGGGTGGGTCGTGATTACAAAGAGTCAATGCCCGGACTCCAGCTACTGTCAAACATCTACTCTCACAAGATGGGATACAAGGAGTTTCCTTCAAATTTTCTCATTTTCTATGAAATATTCAACACATATAAAAGATTGTATATTTAATATATATAAGGAATGAAGATCATAATAAAACTCATTTCCTTATTTTAAAAATAGGACACAACCAATGACAATATTCCTTATGCTCCACTCCAAGCATATCCCCAAAGTGTAAGCACTATTTGAATATTGTGCTTTGGTTTTTTTTGCCTTTATGATGGTTTTGCCACATAATGTATATAAATTGCCACTAAATGTATATAAAAAAACAACCTGAATTAGTATCCTCGGAGATTAAAGAAAGTATTATAGAAGAAGCTAAAATGAAAAAATAATTAAAGAATATAAGAGATTTCTTGGAAATAAAACTACTATTGACAAAAAACATTTTTAATTCAATAGAAGGAATAAGAGTAAGGTTTTAAAATCTACCAAGAAATACAAACAAAAGACACAGACAGAAATAGAGACAAAAGAGTTAAGCAAAAGAGTCTCAATTCAATAGGTCTTCTCCATATCAGAGGTTTTAAAAAAGAAAACAGGTTAAGAAGAAAGGTGAATTATCAAAGAAATGATGGAAGAAAACTTCCCAGAAGTGAAGGGCATGAATCTCTGTATTGAATGGGACAAGCACTCAGCACAACGAACAGAAAAAAACCAATTACATCAAGTGGTTGACATTTCAAAATTATCTAGATTCATTAGCTGGAGAAGAAAGTGAAGTGAAAGTCTCTCAGTCTCTGATTCTTTGCGACCCCATGGACTATACAGTCCATGGAATTCTCCAGGCCAGAATACTGGAGTGGGTAGCCGTTCCCTTCTCTAGGGGATCTTCCCAACCCAGGGATCAAACCCAGGTTTCCTGCATTGCAGGCAGATTCTTTACCAGCTGAGCCACCAGGGAAGCCCAGATAAAGAAGAAAAGATCATTTTAAAAAGACAATAAGATCCATTTCTTTTTCTCTTCTCCCACACCCCTCTGGAATGGATTTGATATATATCAAACTTATAACCATTTGAATGTGCAAAAGCAGGTGTCCAATCAATTACACTAAAAGCTTCAAGTAAAGGTTAGAAGTAAACAAGGTGCAATTTATTGCTAATGTTAAGTAGGGGGATTTGGTGAGTTTATAAAGCACTAAAAAGTTAGAAGCTATAGCTATAAATAAAAGCTAGTCTTGGAAGGGATCGATGTTCTTCACTTTTCTAGTCCTGTTTCCCACAAGTTGAAAGACCTTATGCTTATATTTTGTGAAGCAAGATACTGAAAACTAAAAACTCATCTTGTTGGTCAATACATTGAGTGCCTGTGTACTTTTCTGTGTTTTAAAATATCTCTACAAATAATTAAAAGGTTCAAATAACAAAAGATCAAACGGAAGAGTCTGTTGTAGGAATTGCCCAAAGACTACCTTTTTTTGTTTGATTCAACACACCTTACTCTAAATCAAAATGCTGCATATGAAATAGGAAAGACAGAACACAGACATGTGAAGCCCACTCAAATCAGGACTTCAGAGTACTGGTATTTCATAAGCAATTTAGTCATCATAATGAGTCTCTGTGGTTCTATATCCTACAAAAGCTTTTAGCCTTTACCGGATAGTCAGTTCACTCCAGGTCTTTACCTCGTAGCACAGAGACATCTTTGTTACCAAGGCAGACAGACATAAGCCAACAGGGAGCTTGTATTACGTGTCTAGAAAGAACTGTTCATTAATCACCCATCTCTGCCACAGATAAATTTCAATAACCTTGATTCTGCAAAACAGCCTGATCCCAAATGAACACAAACACTGCAAACTTCTTTCACTGTATTTTTGAAGCTAGCAAACAATCACTTCTAATGAGCCTGGAGAGTGAGGTGGAATACACATATATTAGTTCTTAATTTTATTTTTATGATATTAATTGTATGGAACTCAGTGTGACAACTACTCAATTTATCAGACAAACTTCCAGGGGTATAAAGATTCAATAAAATCATTTCTAATACTGTACTCACAAGAGTCTGTATGGGATACTGCTCTCACTTCTGCCGCTGTGTCAAGTCCTGTATGAGAGTCAAACTATAACACCTTAAGGTGCTTAGACTATTATCATATTTTAACACTGTTCCTAATTTTCCTTTATGAAAGAACCCAAAACATCTTTATTTAACAAATACTGAATTACGAGTGAAATTAAAAGACGCTTATTCCTTGGAAGAAAAGTTATGACCAACCTAGATAGCATATTCAAAAGCAGAGACATTACTTTGCCAACTAAGGTCCATCTAGTCAAGGCTATGGTTTTTCCAGTGGTCATGAATGGATGTGAGAGTTGGACTGTGAAGAAGGCTGAGCGCCGAAGAATTGATGCTTTTGAACTGTGGTGTTGGAGAAGACTCTTGAGAGTCCCTTGAATTGCAAGGAGATCCAACCAGTCCATTCTAAAGGAGATCAGCCCTGGGTGTTCTTTGGAGGGAATGATGCTAAAGCTGAAACTCCAGTACTTTGGCCACCTCATGCAAAGAGTTGACTCATTGGAAAAGACTCTGATGCTGGGAGGGATTGGGGGCAGGAGGAGAAGGAGATGACAGAGGATGAGATGGCTGGATGGCATCACTGACTCGATGGATGTGAGTTTGATTGAACTCCAGGAGTTGGTGATGGATAGGGAGGCCTGGCATGCTGCGATTCATGGGGTCACAAAGAGTTGGACACAACTGAATGACTGGACTGAACTGAACTGAACTGATGGGTTATTAAAAAATTTTTAATCCCATGTGGTATTTATACAATGGAATACTACTCAACAATAAAAAAGAATGTAAGGTTGTAACTGTTGCTTCTTGACTTGCATACAGGTTTCTCAGGAGACAGGTAAGGTGGTCTGGTACTCCTGTCTCTTTAAGAATTTTCTAGTTTCTTGTGATCCACACAGTCAAAGGCTTTCGAGTAGCCAATGAAGCAGATGTTTTCTGGAATTCTCTTACTTTCTCTATGAGCCAACAAATGTCGGATCTTAGTTCATGTACTGCTGAAGCCTAGCTTGAAGGATTTTGAGCATAACCTTACTAGCATGCAAAATGAGTGCAACTGTATGGTAGTTTAAACATTCTTTGGCACTGCTCTTTTTCTTTGGGACTGGAATGAAAACTGATCTTTTCCAGTCCTGTGGCCAATGCTGAGTTTTCTAAATTTGCTGACATATTGAGTATAGCACTTTAACTATATTATCTTTAAAGATTTCAAATAGCTCAGCTGCAATTCCATCACTTCCACTTGCTTCGTTCATTGTGATGCTTCCTAAAGCCCACTTGACTTCACACTTCAGGATGTCTGTCTACAGGTGAGTGCTACCCCATCATGGTTATCCGGGTCATGAAGACTTTTTCTGTATTGTTCTCCTGTATATTCTTGCCACCTCTTCTTAATTTCTTCTGCTTCTATTAGGTCCTTACTGTTCCTGTCCTTTATTGTGCCCATCCTTGCAAGAAATGTTCCCTTGGTATCTTCTAAATTTCTTGAAGAGATCTCTAGTCTTTCCCATTCTGTTGTTTTCCTCTATTTCTTTGCATTGTTCACTTAAGAAGGCTTTTTTATCTCTTCTTGCTCTTCTCTGGAACTCTGCATTCAGCTGGGCCTATCTTTCGCTTTCTCCTTTGCCTTTCACTCCTCTTCTTTCCTCAGCTATTTGTAAATTTTAAAGCATTAGCATTAGCTTTACATCTGAACTTAAGTTGATTTAATAAAGCCATGAATCTCATACTTCATACCACAAAAATCACTTAGGTAACTATATATCGTTCTACAAACAGCACATAATAAAAACTATAGCACAAATTTATAACCTTTCATAAGTCATTTCATCTCACACCAATTTTATTCTCTCCTATCAACTGATACACTCTCCACGCTACTCACCTTCACCCGTGTTGAACTTGCTTTCTCTTCTTTATACAGTCTTCCTGCTTCTTAGCACATGTTCTTCTGTCATTTCTAGTAAAATCTCCTACTTCACATAAAGGCTTATGTGATATCTGAAACTCCCACATTTTAGAGTTTAGGATCCATCAATTAAGATAAGTATCTCAGGGGACTTTCCAAGTGGTCCGGTAGTTAAGACTCCATGCTGCCAATATAGGGGGCCAGGGTTCCCCCTGGTCAGGGATCTAAGATCCCACAGGCCACACACAGTGGCCAAAAGATTATAAAGTTAAAAAAAATTTTTTTAAGACCAGTATCTCAAAGGAATGATCAAGTTGAAGAAAAATCTACTAATAGATGTATCTGGATAATGGTTTTAGACAAACATAAAGACTGAGAATAAAATGTTATCTTGAAAACTCTCAAGAATATTAACTTATTAAGCACAAAGTAGGCATTTAGTAATGTTTAATTTTGATGACATGCCTTGTAAGATATGCAAGCATTTGAAAGGTACTGATCTGCAAACAGGTTTCCCAAAAGGATGACATTTATTATCCATCCAACTTGTGGCAGCCAGGCCCCAAGATCCATACCTCCTATGTTCATGCCCTTGTGGAATCCTCTTCAACAATGAATCAGGACTGGATCCATGTGACCCATAGAACATGGTGAAGATGACAATCCCCTGCAGCTTCTGTCTAGATCTCTTTGATTACTCACTCAGGGGGACATCAACTGCCATGCTGTGAGGACATTCAAGCAGCCACACAGCAAGAACTGAGGGCTCCCACCAAATGCCATCCCCAACATGCCAGCCAAGTGAGCGAGCATCTTAAAGTAGATTCTCCTTGCCCCAAATTTTCAGATGACCATAGCCCCAGCTAAATCTGTCTGCAGTCTTACTGAGAGACCAGAGTTAGAACTTCTTGGCTGAATCACTCTCTAATTCTTGACTGACAGACTTTGAGAGACAATAAATAATTATTGCCGTTTTAAGCTGCCAGGTTTTAGGGTGATTTGTTATACAGCCTTAGTAACTAGACTATAACCTAGGCCTAATCTTCAGTGCTGTCCTTCATGAGTGATCCTGACTCTTGATGAAAAATGTATGTGATTATGGTTTATGATTTATGTAACCAGCAGTCAAGAAGCCCATAAGATAAGTAGTAAAGATTCTGATAGATAAGCAGTAAAGAAAAGAAAGGAGTAGAATATGTGATGGGCTGAACTGTGTTCCCCACAAAATTCATATGAAGCCCTAACTCCCCATACTAAGGAAGTGGCTGCAATTGGAGACACAGCCTTTAACAAGGTAACTAAGTTAAAACAAGGCCATGGAGGCAGGCCCTAATAGGACACCATTAGGTAGGACACCAACAGGACTGGTGTCCTTATAAGAAGACAAAGAAACACCAGGAGTTCACATGGACAGAAAAAAAAAAATATGTGAAGACACAGCAAGAAGGCAGCCATCTGCAAGCCAAGAAGAGAGGCCTCAGGGGACACCAGATCTGCAAACACCTTGATCTGAGACATCCAGCCTCCAGACTGTGAGAAAAGAAATTTCTGTTGTTTAAGCTACTCAGCCTCTGGTGCTTTGTTATGGAGCCCTGACAAACTAATACAGAGGGGAAGCTGAAGGCGTTAGTCGCTCAGCCATGTCTGACTCTTTTGCAACTCCATGGACTATAGCCTGCCAGGTTCCTCTGTCTATGGAATTCTCCAGGCAAGAATACTGGAGTGGGTTGCCATTCCCTTCTCCAGGGATCTTCCAGACCCAGGAATCGAACCCGGCTCTCCCACATTGTGGGCAGACTCTACCGTCTAAACCACCAGGGAAGCCCCCAGAGGAGAAACCCATGGATTAAAAAAAAAAAAAGACTTAGAGAACATAACAAAAGCATTTTAAGGAACAATACTAAATCATAGTACCTAAAGATGTACACTTGGATAACAAAGGTACAAAAGAACACAAGGAAGTGATTACTATAACAAATAATCCAGGCAGCCTACACTTTACACGTGTAGGCTGCCTATATATTCTAACATGCACTATTTCAGGTCCCACACACAGATTAAATTATACCAGTCCTCCAAAACAAGGTTCTAATCTAACTAGCCACCGTATATTAACTTTGAGAAACTGCATGAGGTACCAATTTCACTAACAGCTCTCCGGTCTACAAATCACTCTGTAATTAACAGAAGTGTATCACAATTGGTGACCAACTGCATCACGTCTTTCCAAGTCTGCTAGTGATCAGTCACTGGTCATTTGTTACTCAGTTCACACAGAAAACAAACCATGTAACGGTGTTGTCTCCTTGTCTCCCAGTGAAAAGTCCACCTAATAGCTTACCAAAATGAACAATTAAAAGAGGGAATTAGCCAACAGAGAAGAAAGTGAAACCAAGAAATGAAAAGTGGTAACACTGGAAGTGAAATTTGAATGGAATAGGACAGAGTCACAAAATAAATGGCTGACCATGGTAAGCTGACACAGCTACCACCTGAAGACTCCAGGTGTGAAGCCAGAGGAACTCAAAGAAGGGCATTGATCATCATAAATTAGGGAAGTGTGGAGATGAAAGGATGAAGAAATGACGCTGCAAAAACTTCACATGAACAGAACTCCTGCAAACACTTCATGACACTGAAAGCGCAAAGGATAAATTGTTAGAAACTGATCCAAACTTTGACAAGAGCATGAAAGTTAATCAAGGCATAGAAAAGATGCTTGTTGTAGATGCAAACTAATATACAGAGGATGGATAAACAAGATCCTACTGTAGAGCACCAGGAACTATGTTCAATATCCTGTGATAGGCCATAATGGAAAAGAATATGAAAAGAATGTATACACATATATATATATGTGTATATAGGGCTTCCCGGAGAAGGCAATGGCACCCCCACTCCAGTACTCTTGCCTGGAAAATCCCATGGATGGAGGAGCCTGGTAGGCTGCAGTCCATGGAGTCGCTAAGAGTCGGACACAACTGAGTGACTTCATTTTCACTTTCATGCATTGAAGAAGGTAATGGCAACCCACTCCAGTGTTCTTGCCTGGAGAATCCCAGGGACGGAGGAGCCTGGTGAGCTGCCGTCTCTGGGGTCGCAGAGAGTCAGACACAACTGAAGTGACTTAGCAGCAGCAGCAGCAACATTGGGGTTCCCGGTAGCTCAGACAGTAAAGAATCTGCCTGAAATGCAGGAGAACTGGGTTTGATCCCTGGGTTGGAAAGATCCCCTGGAGAAGGGAATGGCTACCCACTCCAGTATTCTTGCCTGGAGAATTCCATGGACAGAGGAGTCTGTATATGTTTGCATGTATAATTGAGTTCCTTTGCTGTAGGAGAAATTAACACAACATTGTAAATAAACTATACATCAATAAAATAAATTCTGAAAAGTTGCCTGTTCTGTATCATAAGTTATAGGATGGGAAAAGGCAAACCAAACTACTCTTGATAATATTTTACAAAGAAAATAAAAGTCTAATATTCAATGTTCCTAATGTTTTAAATTACAGTGTACCAAACTTTGGTATTTTTAAATTTCCCTATACAATTGTAACAGACAGTAAAACAGTTTTTAATGTTTTGGCCAAACATTTAAAGGTCCTACTAAAATCGAAAATTTCCCCACTGATTATTAAGATAGCCTATTAGGGTTTCCTTGATGGCTCAGATGGTAAAGAATCTGCCTACAATGCAGGAAACCCAGCTTTGATCCCTGGGTTAGGAAGATCCCCTGGAGAAGGAAATGGCAACCCACTCCAGTATTCTTGCCTGGAAAATCCCTTGGACAGAGGAGCGTGAGGGCTATGGTCCATGGGATTGCAAAGAGTCAGACACAACTGAGCAAATAACACTAGGGATCAGGGTTTTAGCATGCTCTATTTTCTTTATAGCACCATAGCTCAGGCAAGGGTGGCCTGTAGTTAATTTGGAGGGAGAGAGGGAGTTGTGATTGAGATGCAGCCCAAGGAGGGGCTTCTGGGGTGACTGGCAAAGTTTGATTTCCAGACTAGAGTGGCCGTTATAAAGGTATTTGGCTTATAATAATTTATTAAGGTGAAAAATGTTTTTGTGACTCAAACCCATTGGGGCAGAGGACTAGTGAATGAGGACCCATCTGAAGCACTGGGCCATTGGTCACCTTTCTAAAAGAAAAGAAAAGCCACAGAAGTAAGAAAGTGACTTGGCAGAAAGCACAAAGGCTTTGGTCAGATGTGAAACTGGAACCTAAGCGTCCTGGCAGCCAGGTCGCACTCTTCTCTTTAAAGCCTGCCAGTCTCCCACAAAGCAGACTTCTCCTGAAGGGCATCTGTACTGTCCATTCCCAGGAGAGGTCGTTCAGCCAGGTATGAACGTGGAGGCCTGGGGCTTTAAGATACATCACCTAACGCTAATCAGAAAGAAAATGACAAATACGTAGGAAGGTGGAAAGTCACTGACCTTAACATTTTTCTTCCTGAATTATTGTTTAGGTAGAGATTAGGCTTTGCAGAGAACAGTAAAACCGTTTGGCCTCCCTAATCCTAGGGCAACAATACACTCAAATTTAATGAACGCCATTTATTCTGTGGGGCTGAGACAGTGCTGCTATGGATTTATGGTGTCTGGTTGTTGTTTAGTCACTAAGTCGTGTCTGACTCTTTTGCACCCCCATGGACCATAGCCCGCCAGGCTCCTGTATCCATAGGATTTCTCAGGCAAGAATACTGGAGTGGGTTGCCATTTCCTTCTCTAGGGGATCTTCCCGACCCAAGACTGAACCTGTGTCTCCTGCATTGGCAGGCAGGCTCTTTACCAATAAGCCACCAGGGAAGCCCCATGGTATCTGGTTAGGTTATAAATCAATACTTAGTCGTTCCTTTCATTTTTTTTTAATTAAGCAAAATTTTTTTATTTTATATTGGAGTATAGTCGATTAACAATGATGTGTTAGTTATAGGTGTAGAGCACAGTCATTCAGTTATACCTGTACAAGCATCCATTCTTTTTCATCTTTCCTTTTAGATTGATCACTATAACATAGAATTTTTCCCCTCATTTAAATACCCTAACAGCCTCTGACATTTCTTTTTAAATGCAAAATCCATCATGGCTTATTATCGGCTTACTGATTTGGGGAATATGTTTTCTCTCCACTGTATGCACAACTTTCATTTTGAATAACAAAAGTATGCCTTATATAACTGAGATATCAACCTCCATCCAGTTTAGCTGGCTAGTAAATTCAGAGCAAATACTCCAAGTCTCTTTAAGATTTACCGGCTTACCCTCAAAGTTAATGTCTCTGACATTAAGGGAATTCCAAAGGCAGGGGGAGAGAGAGGCGTAATAAGAAAGTGCACAGACATCCTGGGGCAAAATCTGGTAGAGTATTTCAAGTTCTATTTTTAGATGCACAAAAGCATGGTCACTTTTAACACAACCAGTCAGTTTTATAACCACAGTGTTAGTGTTTATGAGTCATTAAATACCAAGGGAAGAATTTAAATCTGTGAATTCTGGATTTAAAAAGACAGAAATGCACTAAGCATCAAGACAGTTAGCTTTTGGTATATCAGAATAATCAATTTTTAAAGACGGAAGCCTTACTTTTTTTTTTTCAAAATGGACTTTTCTCAAGAGTTTAGTAATAGGAAGGAAAGAAATTCTGGTATGGAGAGATAAATTAAACCTGCTGCATATTTTGCAGGGAAGAAAAGGAATGATCTAACATTATCATTTTAATAAAATAGAAGGTGGCTATTTACTTAGCAACCTTTTGAGAGTCTTACTCCTCTATGGTATTCCTACGTTCTGGGCAATGCTAGGCTCCCTCAAAGAGGGTATATTTTGAATGATTAGTAATTCTGATCATATAGTAAATATCCCAAGTCTAAGGGAACTCATTATTGAAAGGAATCCTTTGATAATCTTACATAGGATTCTTTAAATCCTTATTAGCATATGTTTTTGAGGTAAGTTTCCCAAGATATCTCCCAACAGCAAAGTATCTAATTAGCTGCAAGTCCCTCATTGGATGATAAAGTGTTTACTTTTCTTACATTTCAAAGTACAAAATACCCTGGCTTACACCCAATCAACCATCCAGGATTTATTTCAGCAGGAAGCAAAGATGGAAAATGTTTCAAGGCACCTGACCCTCAGTTTTAAAACTGCTTTTGAACAGCAACACAGCTCCATTCATATTAAATATTGATAGTGCGAGGTTCTTTGATTCCTCAAGTTTTTATTTTTCTGGTTTTTGTTTTTGGAGGTTTTTTGAGGAGGGAGGTCCTCACTTTTTTCCATATGGTATAAAAACCCAATAGGTGCCAGGGGATTTTGCTATTATTCATGACTGGCTTTACAGCTCTTTACGGTACTAAGTTTTTGAACAGCAAATGGAGGAAAACAAAGGCTTCAGTGAGCAAGCCGTTCATTAAGTATCAGGTAACCTAGGACAATACATACTGGAGATTAAGGAAATTATAAATAATTAAATAAGCATCCATTCCTAAAGCACCTATAAAACACCTGCACTTAGGTTCTTCCTCTCATGGCAACTTTTTCTGCTACTAACTTTTATTTTGATTTTAAAAGAGACAGCTAACCCAGGGATTTAATGCTAATTTTAGCTTTAATTTGTTCCCTTTTAGCATCAAGAAGCATACGTAGCTCCAATGTAAAGCAGTCCCTTTTTCTGAAGCCCCAGTGCCAACGTTCCCTATCATTATTTCTATTTGGAAGCAAGGCACCAGATGGCTGTATAGGTGCGGTCAGGCAGCGAATGATTTGATTTCTATGATAAGCCCATGGCCGGGTCGCTCTGCACGTGTTCAGAATGCTGATGATTAATGCCACTGGGCATTCCCCTCTCGGTTCCAAGCTCGCCTATCTAGCAGGCAAGGCTTCAGTTCTGGGGTGAGTCAAGAAGCATATTTGGAGCTACCAGAGAAACTATTTTTAGGGACCCAAAGACAAGTTGCCACAAGGGTGTGAGTTACTTAAGGTCCTCCATCAAAATCTGGGGTGCTTGTTACACGTGCATCTCCCTGGATCTGTTGAATCAGGACCCTGAGGAATCAGGGTGGACATCACTGGACTGTAATAGAATTCCCAGATGATTCTTACGCATGGTGAGCTGGAAACAGATTGATCTAAAGACTAGAAGACAGACTGGCAGATTGCTAACTAGAAGATCAATTGAGTAACTTACGTGAGATCACTTAAAATCTACTTTAGATTCTCGATAGGTAGGTTTTATTTTCCCCACTATGATGGTAAACTGTGGGCCACAGATTAAGTAAATCCTAACTAGGATTCCCTTCTCCAGGGGATCTTCCCAACCCAGGGACTGAACTCAGGTCTCCTGCATTGCAAGAAGATTCTTCACAGTCTGAGCCACCAGGAAACCCATAGAAGCAGAGTCACCTCAAACCAAGTTATACTGATTTCTAAAATATTTTATTTCTACTTATTTATTTATTTGGCTGCTTGGGTCTTAGTTGTGGCATGCAGGATCTTCTAGCTATCTTTAGTGGTGACATAGGAAGCCTTAATAGCAGCATGTGGGATCTAGTTCCCCGACCAGGATTGGAACCAAGTCCCCCTGCATTGGGAGTTCAAGGTCTTAGCCACTGGACCACGAGGGAAGTCCCCCAAATTATACTAATTTAAGTCTAGTGAAAGGGTTAGCAAACTTTCTTTAAAGGGATAGTAAATAAATACATCACATGTTGTGAGTCATGTGGTCTCTATAACCATTAATCAACTCTGCCAGTATAGTATGAAAGTAGCCACAAACGGGATGGAAATCAAGGGGTATGGCTATGTTCTAAAAACTTTACAAAACAAGGAGTGGGCTAGACTTGGCCCATGGCTATAGTTGGCTAACCTCTTTGGTCTCATTTCAGTTCAGTTCAGTTCAGTTGCTCAGTCGTGTCCGACTCTTTGCGACCCCATGAATCACAGCACGCCAGGCCTCCCTGTCCATCACCAACTCCCAGAGTTCACTCAAACTCAGGTCCATTGAGTCGGTGATGGCATCCAGCCATCTCATCCTCTGTTGTCCCCTTCTCCTCCTGCCCCCAATCCCTCCCAGCATCAGAGTCTTTTCCAGTGAGTCAGCTCCTCCATCAGGTGGCCAAAGTACTAGAGTTTCAGCTTTAGCATCATTCCCTCCAAAGAACACTCAGGACTGATCTCCTTTAGAATGGACTGGTTAGATCTCCTTGCAGTCCAAGGGACTCTCAAGAGTCTTCTCCAACACCATAGTTCAAAAGTATCAATTCTTCAGCACTCAGCTTTCTTCACAGTCCAATTCTCACATCCATACACGACCACTGGAAAAACCATAGCCTCGACTAGACGGACCTTTGCTGGCAAAGTAGTACATCTTTAATTCCAACGTGGCACCATAAAATATAATTTTTTAAAATTAGGTTGATATTAATTCCTCATTTAAATGCTTTCTTCTCTGCAATCATCCTCTATTTTTCTCAGTCTTTTAACTTTATTTAGGCTTTCAATGGCTAAGTCAAAAATCTCTCTTGGTAAATGTCACATTATATTTGAAAATATGTGGGTTATTTTCAAATATCTCTTGATATTGATTTCTAACATAATTTCACAGTGCTAAGAGAATAGACTCTGTATGATTTCAATACCTTTAGACCATGAAATTTTTGCACCTTGTTTTATGCCCTGGATATGGTTCCAGTGTCTCCTGGTTTATAGCCTATGGGAACTTGAATAGAATTTGTATCCTCAGTTCAGTTCAGCTCAGTTGCTCAGTCGTGTCCAACTCTTTGCAACCCCATGAATTGCAGCAGGCCAGGCCTCCCTGTCCATCACCAACTCCCGGAGTTCACTCAAACTCACTGTGTAAAAATTATATAAATCTTAATTACGTTGAATTGGTTTGTGGTGCTTCTAGGTCTACTATATCCTGCTACTTTTCTGTCTATTCATCCTACTAATTTTTGAGAGTTTGATATTAAAACTCCAACTAAAAATCTTTATCTACTTAAAAATAATTGTAATATATAGTGGAACTATATGTTACTTTGTTCTGTATTTTCCAAGTTGCCCGTAAATGTGTTATCATACTTTCATAATTTAATTTTTTTAGTTTCATTTATGTATTTGACTGCACTGGGTCTTAGTTTTGTCATGTGGGATCTAGTTCCCTGACCAGGCATCAAATCCCAGCCCCCTGCACTGGGAGGGTGGAGTCTGAGCCTCTGGACTACCAGGGAAGTCCCATACTTTCATAATTTTAAAAAAGAAAATTATGCAAAAAAATTAGGACCTAAAAGGTGGTAAATATTACTTATTGGCACCTCTTTCTTAAGTAAAACAGCCCAATCCCAACTATGAACAGATAAATGAAACATTACTGCAGGCAGACCTCAAAGACGTGGATTTGGTTCCAGACCACTCAATAAACTGAATACTGCAATAAAGCAAATCACAGTAGTCTTTCGGCTTCTTAGTACACATAGAAGTTATATTTATACTACTCTGTAGTCTATTTAGTGTGCTATAGCATTAGGCAATGGCAACCCACTCCAGTGTTCTTGCCTGGAGAATCCCAGGGACAGAGGAGCCTAGTGGGCTGCCGTCTATGGGGTCACACAGAGTCGGACACAACTGAAGCAACTTAGCAGCAGCAGCAGCAGCATTATGGCTTAAAAATATACATATGTTAATTTTAAGTATTTTATTTATTTAAAAATTTTAAAATATTTTATTGCCAAAAAATGCTTATCATCATCTGAGTCTTCAATGAGTCATGATCTTTTGCAATAGTAACATCAAAAACCACTGACCACACATCATCATAATAATGAAAAAAATTTGAAATATCGTAAGAATCACCAACACGTGACACAGAGACACAAAGTGAGCAAATGCCACTGGAAAAATGGTGCCAATGGACTTGCTCAATGCAGGGTTGCCACACACCTTCAATTTTCTTTGTTTTAATTTTTATTTTTACTTTATTTTGCTTTACAATACTGTATTGGTCACACACCTTCAATTTGTAAAAAAAAAAAAAAAAAAAAAAAAGCAGTATCTGTGAAGCACAATAAAGCAAAGAGCAATGAAACAAGATATGCCCATACACCTGTATAGTTGGTGTAACTACTAAGTTGTGGACCACTTTCTCTATGACTCCAAGTAGGTACTGGGATCTTTCACATGATATTTTATTAATCCCTCAATATGCTCCATTTCTAGCTGTCAGATGCTAGATATAGTCAAATGACACCCACCCAGGCAAATAATAGTTTCAAGTAAATAAATACAGCCAAATCTTACAACTTTCAGTTCAGTTCAGTTGCTCAGTCGTGTCCGACTCTTTGTGACCCCATGAATTGCAGCATGCCAGGTCTCCCTGTCCATCACCAACTCCCGGAGGTCACTTAGATTCACATCTATCGAGTCCGTGATGCCATCCAGCCATATCATCCTCAGTCGTCCCCTTCTCCTCCTGCCCCTAATCCCTCCCAGCATCAGAGTCTTTTCCAATGAGTCAACTCTGCATGAGATGGCCAAAGTACTAGAGTTTCAGCTTTAGCATCATTCCTTCCAAAGAAATCCCAGGGTTGATCTCCTTCAGAATGGACTGGTTAGATCTCCTTACAACTTTAGTTTCCATTGTATTTTCACACTGCTTATTTACATCAAGCCAAATGCCAGGCTGGATGAATCACAAGCTGGAATCAAGATTGCCGGGAAAAATATCAACAACCTCAGATATGCAGATGATACCACTCTCATGGCAGAAAGTGAAGAGGAACTAAAGAGACTCTTAATGAGGGTGAAAGAAGAGAGTGAAAAAGCTGCTTAAAACTCAACATTCAAAAAACTAAGATCATGGCATCTGGTCCCATCACTTCATGGCAAATAGAAGAGGGAAAAGTGGAAGCAGGGAAAGATTTTATTTTCTTGTGCTTCAAAATTACTGTGGACAGTAACTACAGTCATGAAATTAAAAGACACTTGCTCCTTGGAAGGAAAGCTATGACAAACTTAGCATATTAAAAAGCAAAGACATCACCTTGCTGACAAAGGTCTGTATAATCAAAACTATGGTTTTTCCACTTACTACTAAGTCATGTTTGGATGTGAGAGTTGGGCCATAAACAAAGCTGAGTGCTGAAGAATTGATGCTTTCAAATTGTGGTTCTGGAGAAGACTTTTGAGAGTTCCTTGGACTGTAAGGAGATCAAATCAATTAATCCTAAAGAAAATCAACCCTGAATATTCATTGGAAGGACTGATCCTTTGGCTACCTGATGCCAAGAGCTGACTCACTGGAAAAGACCCTGATGCTGGGAAAGACTGAAGGCAAAAGAAGAGGATAGTAGAGGATGAGATGAACTCAGCCAACTCAATGGTGATGAATTTGAGCAAACTCCAGCATATAGTGGAGGACAGAGAAGCCTGGTGTGCAGTACACGGGGTTCCAAAGAATCAGACATGATTTAGTGACTGAATAACAAAGAGTAAATAAGTAAAAGTTGCACTTAATTTATGACTGTGTAATATATCACATGGTGAAGACTGCTTTTATTTTTTTAAGAGGAAAATTTTCATACTTGCCTATTTCCAGCAGCTGGAAGTAAATTATTACAAGAACATTCATGAACCCAATGAGACATGCATATTCTTGTTCTTGGCTAATCTTCTGTTCCATCTTTCTCAAATGTGCAATTCTCTAGGGAGTTGGATGGCTCTGAGTAAATAAAATACACTTCATTCCCTAACAAATGTATGAAACTAGATGGTTTAATCCTATTTCTATTTACTCAAGAATTATGACAAAATTGTTTCCTGTAGGAAGGTCTCACCCATACCTTACACTTCAAAGACATAACACTTTATATATAGCTATTTGGAAAGTGAGAAATAAATCATATGAAGCAGTTATACTGAACTGACCAGTTAAAAGACTAGGATATTAATATAAAAGATGGCTACTTAACCATCAAAGAACTGTGTTCCCTTTTAAATTAAATCACTATTGCTCAGAAGCAGCTGTCCACCCAGGCACAAATATTTCCCAGCCTCCATAAACTGAAGTGGGGATTTGAGCTGGTTCTGGCCAATGGAATGTAAGTAGAAGTAATGTTTTCACTTGCTGGTGGAGGGAGTTATTCTGGTATACCTTTCTCACCTTCTCTTCACCCCTGTAGTGAATTGGAAATCACCTTGTTTATGACAGTATAATAAGATAGAAGGACCCTTTATCTGCGAATCACTTGAAGAAGTGCTAACCAGGAGAGCTGCCAAACCAGGTATAACCTATTTGGACTTCGGGTGAGATGGAAGTAAACTTTTACTGGCTTAAGCCACTGAGATTTGGAAACATTTGTTACAGCAGTTAGCCTACTCTAACAGAATATACTTGAGTTGAATAAATGAGTCAAGTCACGATTTATTGAAGGATTTCTAAGATGAATGCAAAGATTAGAGAATCACATGTGTAAGAAAAACTTGCAAGTTACAGTTTTTCCCATTTGTGCAATCCATTTATATGAGTTAAAAACCAGTCTGAATGACTGGGGAGTTCTATTTATTAAATAAATTCTGATACCTAACATCTTTTATAACAACACATCATTGCAATAGCTCACCTAAACCACTGGATACTCCATAAGTCAGAAAAAGAAGATCATGGCATCCGGTCCCATCACTTAATGGGAAATAGATGAGGAAATAGTGGAAACAGTGTCTGACTTTATTTTGGGGGCTCCAAAATCACTGCAGATGGTGACTGCAGCCATGAAATTAAAAGATGCTTACTCCTTGGAAGAAAAGTTATGACCAACCTAGATAGTATATTCAAAAGCAGAGATATTACTTTGCCGACTAAGGTCAGTCTAGTCAAGGCTATGGTTTTTGCTGTGGTCATGTATGGATGTGAGAGTTGGACTGTGAAGAGAAAGCTGAGCGCCGAAGAATTGACGCTTTTGAACTGTGGTGTTGGAGAAGACTCTTGAGAGTCCCTTGGACTGCAAGGAGATCCAACCAGTCCATTCTGAAGGAGATCAACCCTGGGATTTCTTTGGAAGGAATGATGCTAAAGCTGAAACTCCAGTACTTTGGCCACCTCATGTGAAGAGTTGACTCATTGGAAAAGACTCTGATGCTGGGAGGGATTGGGGGCAAGAGGAGAAGGGGACAACCAAGGATGAGATGGCTGGATGGGATCACGGACTCGATGGACGTGAGTCTGAGTGACCTCCGGGAGATGGTGATGAACGGGGAGACCTGGTGTGCTGCAATTCATGGGGTCGCAAAGAGTCGGACCCGACTGAGCGACTGAACTGAACTGAGAATGTATTGTATGATACATTTATTATACATTTGTAACACAAAGTGTAAACCAGAAAACAATCTGAAATTAAATTTGCATGCTCCAGGGCAGAATCTACAGAACCTCAGTCATTCAGAACCACTTCCTGAGTTTTCCATAGCTATGTGCTTCAAGTATTATTTTCTTCCTATTTTTCCAGCATCACTGACTCAATGGACATGAGTTTGAGCAAATTCTGGGAGACAGTGAAGGACAGCGAAGCCTGCTGCTGCTAAGTCACTTCTGTCGTGTCCGACTCTTTGTGACCCCATAGACAGCAGCCCACCAGGCTCCTCTGGAGCACTGCAATTCATGAGGTCGCAAAGAGTCAGACATGATTTAGCAACTGAACAATAACAATTTCTCCAGACAGTCTGAGTCCCACTCAGTCACACTCAGTTCCACTTCTGCCCACTGGAGACTTGAAGATGGCTTACTCTGGGACTACTTGAGGATCCTGGAGTTTGTAGGACACAGGAGAGAATGGCTGGAGACTCAGGGAAAAGAACTATTTAGGCTTCTCCCAGGTTTGAACAGAAAGAAAGCCTCTGGAGCCTGGTAAGGGGAAAGATACACCAGAAAACTGAAAGGGGCTAAGACATCCAAGTGAAAAAGCTTGTTATGGGGTGGGAAGAGCTCTATAAATTACATTTAAATTAAATTTTCTTGTAGTGCTTACTATTTTGGGGTTAGGGAATCATTTGAGAATATAACGAAAGTTGTGGAATGTTTCCCCTTTCATATATACAAATGAGCATTAACTACTCACACCTAAATTCTGGAAGCTGTTAAAGCCTTTGCAGTCCATCAGTCCTGAACCTCAGGTTAAGAATCCTCGCTTGTTGTTGTTGTTTAGTCTCTAAGTCATGTTCAACTCTTTGCGACCCTATGGACTCTTACCTGCCAGGCCCCTCTCTCCATGGAATTCTCCAGGCAACTGGAATGAGTTGTCATTTCCTTCTCCAGGGAGTCTTGCCAACCCAGGGATTGAACCTGGGTCTCCTGTACTGGCAAGTAGATACTTCACTGCTGAGCCATCAGGGAAGCCCAGGAATCCCTACTATAGAGTGGGAGATTTAAAAGTTTCTCCTCAGGTTGATACAGCAATCTACTAATAAATAATGCAGACTCTTCCCTGTGCAAGAGAGAACACAGCTGCTCCTTCATCTCTTCTCCTGTGACTGGGGATAAGGAGGAGGAAGGAAAGAGAGGTAATGTCACTCTCAGGCTCTCCTGGCTATCCTGCACTGTCCCTAACCTCTATGCCTTGGTGTGGTACAGCAGTGGGGCACCATCAATGGGATATTTGTTTCTTTGTTTCTTTTTTAAACTTTATTTTGAGAGAATTCTCTGGTGGTCCAAGGTTAGGACTCTGTGTTTCCATGGCAACAGGCACCGGTTCTATCCCTGGTCAGGGAACTAAGATCCTGCATGCTGGGTGGCATAGCCAAAAAAACAGAAAATAGAAGAAAAACCTTATTTTGAAACAATATTACTTTCTCACATAAGTTGCAAAAAAAAATAGTACATGAACCTCAAAGACATAACAGTAAGTAAAATAAGCCACACAAAAAGAAAAAACACTGTATGATTCCACTTATATAATGCATCTAGAGTAGTTAAATTGACAGAGGAAGAAAGTAGAACAGTGGTTACCAGGTGTCTGGGGGAGATGAGATTGGGGAGTTATTGTTAAGTGGGTACCCAGTTTCAGTTCAGGATGATGAAAGTCTCTAGAGACTGATAGTGGTGATGGTTACACAACAATGAGAACGAAACTGATGCCACTGAACTGCATATTTAAATGCTATTGAAATGGTAAGTTTTATGTCAACATTCAGAAAACGAAGATCATGGTATCCAGTCTCATCACTTCATAGCAAATAGATGGGGAAACAGTGGAAACAATGTCAGACTTTATTTTGGGGGGCTCCAAAATCACTGTAGATGGTGATTGCAGCCATGAAATTAAAAGATGCTTACTCCTTCGAAGAAAAGTTATGACCAACCTAGATAGCATATTCAAAAGCAGAGACATTACTTTGCCAACTAAGGTCCGTCTAGTCAAGGCTATGGTTTTTGCTGTGATCATGTATGGATGTGAGAGTTGGACTGTGAAGAAAGCTGAGTACCGAAGAATTGATGCTTTTGAACTGTGGTGTTGGAAAAGACTCTTGAGAGTCCCTTGGACTGCAAGAAGATCCAACCAGTCCATTTTAAAGGAGATTAGCCCTGGGTGTTCTTTGAAAGGAATGATGCTGAAGCTGAAAAACTCCAGTACTTTGGCCACCTCATGTGAAGAGTTGACTCATTGGAAAAGACTCTGATGCTGGGAGGGATTGGGGGCAGGAGGAAAAGGAGATGACAGAGGATGAGATGGCTGGATGGTATCACCAACTTGATGGACATGAATCTGAGTGAACTCCAGGAGATGGTGATGGACAGGGAGGCCTGGCATGCTGCAGTTCATGGGGTCGCAGAGTCAGACACAACTGAGCGACTGAACTGAACTGATGTCATGTACATCACAATAAAAAATAGTACAGAGAGTGCCCATGTACCTTATCTCCCAACAGTAATGTCTTACATAGTGAAGTCGCTCAACCGTGTCTGACTCTTTGGGACTCTGTGGACTGTAAGCCTGCCACACTCCGTCCATGGGATTTTCCAGGCAAGAATACTAGAGTGGGTTGCCATTTCCTTCTCCAACTGTCTTACATAACCAGAGTACAATTATCAAAACAAGGAAATGGGCATTGGTATAATACTATTAACTACAGAACTTACTTGGATTTCAGCTTTCCCATGAGCTCAGGGTATGTGTATGTGTGTGCATGTGTGTGTGTAGTTCTATGAATTTTATCACATTCACAGATTCATGTAACTATCACCATAGTCAGAGTACAAAACTGTATCAAACCTCCACTTTACAGATTACGAAACTGAGGCAATTTGACAGTTAAGTAAACTGTCAAAAATTTTACAACCAATAGGTGCCAGAACCAGGCATCTTACCCAGTAAGATCAGCTCTGAAGTGCATGCCTCTTAATCAAAGGTTAACCAAAACTGTAAATATAGGGCATAACTAGGATACTCAAATGCATCCATATATGTGTATTCAAGAAGTCTGCTCTGTGGTACTTGAATACTTTAGACTATATATGGCATAATACAAAATAGTACACAGTACATTTCAGCAATGTACCTAAACTGGGTCAAATCCAGAATTTCATGCTGGGACTTACCTGTTCACTTAGTATTTTCTAGCTAAAAAGTAACTTTAAAGACTGGCATGAGACATGTTATCCTGACAAAGAAAGAAAAAAATTTAGCTTTGTGAAAAATCTGAACTGAAATTTTCCAAGTCAAATTGTTCATGATTTGGTTTATTTTTATCCTCAATAATAAATTCAAATCACTACCATTTAACCATGATAAAACAGGCCCATCTCATGTTACTACATTTTTACCTCCTATAAGCAAATATTTTAGTTACTAGAATATCTAAACAGTTCCACTATGGGAACAAAGTTTTTTTTTTTTAATACATATGATTAACACTGAATTTTCTTGTGTGATTTTATAGCTTTTTATGAACACCTGTATACCTGATATATTTATTTTTATGATCATAAACTGAATATATGTTCATTTTAAGAAGTCTAAAATTTCTGTAAAGATGCAAAGGGGGAAAACCCAATAGTTCCCAAACTTGTCACTTGGAGGCAATTTCCTTGTATATCAGATTTCTGTGGGACTTGCCCAGAGTTAGAATAAAATGCTGACATTTTCAAAAACTGAAAACTCTAATTTACAGAAATAAGAGTATAAATTTTCTGACCTTGGAATCAGGTTTTAAAATAGAATGGTATTTTGGATTTATATTCTCGAGTGTGAATACAGGCATGAACAGTCTGAAAGGACTTAACACAGTAAGCGACTGGAGCTCATAATAAAAGGAAGTCCTCAGGTTACGTCAAGTTAACAATCTCATTAGTTCTCTTTGCTCCACAGATCATCAGGTTGATTCAACGGCATCTACCTTCAGCAGTGTGGAAGAAAAAGAATGTTGATTTTACCCTGTGAATATGAATAATTTCACAGAACCATACATTTTTAAAAGCAATATTTTGGTCTAGTCCCCTCAGTGAAGAGAAAACTGAGGTTCTCAGAAACTGTCTAGAGCGCTACACTGAGCTGGCAGCCTGGACCATACCATGTTCCCTGATGTCCTTCCATTCTCCCCAAGGCACCAAACATGCCCCTCCACCCAACTCAACAAGATGATGGAGAGCAGGATTCCTAGAGCTGACATGGAAAACTAAGAGATAACTAAGTTCTATTTTCACCTCTTATCTACTTAATATCTGTAAGGAAAATTGACCTTATTCTTTTGTATTTATTCCTTTTAGAAACATTACTCAAAGCATATGTCCTTTACCAAAAATCAACAACAACAAAAAAAACCTTGCTAATTTTTAGTTAGTTATTAATACTAGTTTAGTTTAGTTATTTAGGCCTGGAGTGCTGCAATTCATGTGGTTGCAAAAAGTCGGACACGACTGAGCTACTGAACTGAACTGAACTGAGTTTACTTTGGACTACTTTTCCACTTTTGGTTGCTATTTGCTGGCATCTCCATTAAATTCAATTTTTTAAAAAAGAATGTGTTTTACTATCATGGACAGAAATATTTCCCATAATCTTCATCCCTGAACTGAAAACAACAAATCACTGATGTAGAAATTAAGTCCATTTAGCTATCAATAAACTCCCAAATTTAAATTAAATCTTTTCATCCTTACATACCTTTTCCTAATTGTATATGAAGATATTAAGATTTCCCAGATGGTCAACAGACATATGAAAAGATGCTCAACATTGCTAATCATCAGAGAAATGCAAATCAAAACCACAATGAGATCTCATCCCATGCCTGTCAGAATGGCGATCATCAAAAAGAACACAAATAGCAAATGTTGGCAAGGATGTGGAGGAAAGGGAACCCTTGTACACTGCTGATAGGAATATAAATTGGTACAGTCAGTATGGAAAACAGTATGGAGGTTTCCCAAAAAAGCTAACAATAGAACTACGGTGTGACTCGGCAATTCTACTCTTGGGTATTTATCTGAAAGACACAAAAAACTAATTCAAAAAGACACATGTACCCCAATGCTCATAGCAGCCTTATTTACAACTGCTGTCAAGATACAGAAGCAACCTAAGTGTCCATCAACAGATGAATGGACAAAGAAGATGTGCAACACACATACAAATACACAATGGCATATTATTTGGTCGCAAAAAGATGGAATTTTGTCATTTGCAGCAACATGGATGAACATGGAGGACGCTAAGTGAAATAAGTCAGGTAGAGAAAGACAAATACTGTATGATAATCACTTAGATGTAGAATCTAAAAAATACAACAAACTAGTGACTAAAACAAACAAAAAAGAAGCAGACTCACAGATACAGAGAACAAACTAGTGGTTACCAGTGGGGACAGGCAAGTGGGGAAGGGCAGGGCAGTATAGGGGTAAGGGACTCAGAGGTACAAACTATGAGGTAAAACATAAGCTACAAGAATGTATTATATTACATGGGAAATATGGCCAACATAATAACTATATAATAATTATAATAACTGTAATGGATTGAGCTTCCTAGTAGCTCTGTCGGTAAAGAATCTCCCTGCAGTGCAGGAGACCCGAGTTGATCCTGAGTTGGGAAGAGCCCCTGGAGAAGGAAATGGCAACCCACTCCAGTATTCTTGCTTGGAAAATCCAATGGACAGAGGAGCCTGGTGGGCTACAGTCCATGGATTGCAAGAGTTGGACGTGACTTAACAACTAAATCACCATCACCATGAATGGATAACAACCTTTTAAAAAAGTAAAGCATTTCATAAAGCACTTTGTGGCTAATATCAGATTCTAATAGTTAAATAGATGCACAAACTTTCTGACTCTCAATTTTCTCTTTTTTAAAAATAATTTTATTTATTTTTGGTTGTGAAGGTCTTCGTTGCTGCCTGTTGCTTTCCCTAGTTGTGGCACTCGAGCTTAGTTGCTCCTTGGCTCAGTTTTCTTTTAAGTAAGAGTTGCAGACAAAAGGAAGGAAGCAATTCATTCTAATCCACATTTCAATATCTACAATGTAGTTTTATACTTTCTACCCTAAAACCATAAGACGCTGAGTATTATCTATAAAAATCATGAATCACTATGTTGTATACCTGAAACTAATATAATATTGTTAAGTCAGCCATAAACATTTTTTTAAAAAGATGTTCAATATTAAATATAATCTGCCTAACCAAGGTAAGATATGAAATTGTTATTTTTTTAAAAAGGGAGCAATATGTTAAAAATAATGCTGATAATCTATAGATAGGCATGAAATGGAAAAACAGAATAATCAATTCAGAAGAATCAAATAGTTTCCCACACACACAAATATACTCAAATTTTATAGAGGGGGAAGAAACCCTCAACATGAAAAACCAAAACAAAGAGAAAAAAAAATTTAAGGTCAATTTGGAAGTATCACCTACGCTTCTGTACAGGCTTCCCAATGATAAATGACTGAAGAACGCAGCAATAATAATCTACAACTACGCTAAGGAAACATCACTATGATGAATGTATTTTTGAGCGTATTCTTCAAAGTTGTTAAAATATCACCCGGTCCTAGCTTAGACTTGGGATCTGGACAAGGGAAGAAAGTTCTGTTTCTTAAAAGAACTATGACAGCCATCTGTGACATCGTTATCCAAGTCAGCCTTTCCTTGGAAGACTAACAAGTATCTCTTATTGATAGGTATTATCGTGGGATGCTCTGCGATTTAATAAAAACCGTATCATCTGGGCTTCCCTGGTGGCTCAGTGGTAAAGAATCCGCCTGCCAATGCAGGAGACACAGGTTCGAATCCAGGAAGATCCCACCTGCCACAGAGCAACTAATCTGGCGTGCCAGAACTATTGAACCTGTGCTCTAGAGCCCGGGAGCCTCAATACAGAGCCCAAATGCTGTAACTACTGAAGCCAAGAGCCCTAGAGCCCGTGCTCAAAAACAAGAAAAGCCGCTGCAGTGAGGAAGCTGTGTGCTGCAACCAGAGAGTAGCTCAGCTTGCCACAAGAAGAGCCCTGTGAGCAGCGATGAAAACCCAGCAGAGCCAAAAATAAATAAATACAATGGAAAAAATATATATGTATCATCCGAAAAGATTATCTGCCTGTCTGTGCTAAAAGTACACACAGAAATTAAATCCTATTTGAAACATTTCCCAGCCTATCACCTATGTTCAAACTTCCCAAGACATAAGACAACCACACCCCCTTTGCTGCTAAGTCGCTTTGGTCGTGTCCAACTGTGCAACCCCATAGGTGGAAGCCCACCAGGCTCCCTGTCCCTGGGATTATCCAGGCAAGAACACTGGAGTGGATTGGTATTTCCTGCTCCAATGCATGAAAGTGAAAAGTGAAAGTGAAGTCACTCAGTTGTGTCTGACTCTTTGCGACGACTCCGTGGACGGCAGCCTACCAGGCTCCTCCGTCAATGCACTAATACAGGCTCAGTCCAAACCAGGGCTCATGGTGGTCACTGAAAATGAGTATTCCAAAGATGGTCTAAATAAAATCAAAGATCATCACAATAGTAAACCAGAATTTTCTGTTTGAAAAAACAATAAATCATCGTATAATGTAAACTAGTTACTTCATAGTTTATTTGCTAACAGAGATTTCAAGCACCCACTATTCTTAAATATTTGTGGGCAATGACATATACCCATCACTGGACGTTGGTTTGGTACTATTTATAATAACAACCAGGCTTCCCAGGTGGTGCTAGTGATAAAGAACTCGCCTTCCAATGCAGGAGACCTAAGAGACACAGGTTCCCTGAGTTGGGAAGATCCCCTGAAGGAGGACATGGTAACCCACTCCAGTATTCTTGCCTGGAGAATCCCAGATAAGAGTCAGACACTTCTAAAGCAACTTAGCACTCACATACATAATAAAAACCATTAAAACAGCTATTATTTCTTGAGACTCTATTGTATTCCAAGTCTTTAAAAGGTGGTTTTATGTATATTACCTAGTTTAATTCTCTTAAAGAGTCTTATGAGGAAGGCTCTAGCAACTCTATTTCATATAGGAGAAAACCAAGATGCAGCCCACTGCACACAGAAGCTATAGTGTGTGCTAGGTCGCTCTTCTGATTTTCCAGGAAAGAATCCTGGATTAGGTCACCATGCCCTCCTCTAGGGGATCTTCCTGACCCAGGGATCGAACCCAAGTCTGTCGGCATCTCCTACAGGGCAGGCAGATTCTTTACCCACTGAGCCACCTGGGAAACCCACACAGAAGTTTAACCTGGGGCTTTTTCAGGCAGACACCTTCCTTAGTTAACTGGTCTCTCCTGGGAAGCAGGTTTTATCTTAGACCAACAATTTATCAACTGTTCACCAAGGCACTGGGAGTGCTGTAGCAAATTCACAGGGACAACTCAGGATTTCTGAAAATTTCAAGGGAAACACAGTGTACTCAACACGCTGGACGTTGAACCTACAGACTGGTGAAGTTCAGTTTCCAAATCAGATCCTATCACATTCCTACCAATGACACTGTAACTCTGCAAAGCATGGGTTTTCAGTGGTTGCTGCAATTAAAAGCGAGTGCTGCAGAAAAATTAATGTGGGACAGGAAATGAGACTGTGATTCAATCAGATCTCGTGTGTGTGTGTGTGTGTGTGTGTGTGTGTGTGACACACACACATCCCATTTGAAACTGATTATTTAAGAATGATATAAATTTTTTTTCTCTTAGTTTATGTGTGTCATTTTTCTTCAAACAGCTTCTATGTTGTTAGGATATATATACTTATGTTATTTCAACCTAACTACGTACTAGCTACCAAAAACTAGAGGCACTGTGAAAAAATTACTGAGATACAAAGGGCACCATGAACCAAGTTTAGGAATCTCTGATTAACCAAGAAGTGACTGAGTGTGTACAATTCACGGAGGAGAGCTGTGAGTCAACCCAAAGAAATAACTTAAAAGTCCCGAACACAAACATCACAACCAGAAAAAGAAGAATTTAGGTTAAAACCGTTTTTAAAGGTCACTCTCAGTTGGCTTAATCCTTCAAATCCCAATACAATGTCCTCTGGATAATTGGTATTTTTTAAAGACTTCTAAAACACATGTGTGCAAATTACTGTTTTTCCAATTCTTAGAGACTCAAGCAAAGCTTTCAAAATTATAGCCTCCAAGCTATGTTTGAAGAGACTGGGCCTCCCCATACAGACAGAACACACCCGCGGAGCCTTGCCAACGAAACCGGGGGCAAAGCGTGACAGAGAGACTGCTCACCCCAGCACTTTGATACTTTCAGCTTTTTTGTGGTTTGCATCTTACTCTCAATATCCTACTTTTAAGTTCTACAGGCTCCAGGTTCCTGTGAAAATGGTTATTTAGAAACTTGCCTTCCACAGAATTTCTCATATCAGATATTAAGTTTGAAAAGCAATGGGGAAATAAACACAAAAGCCAGACTAGACTAGCGTTTCCTCTGGGAGATAAAAGAGAAGTGGGATGCCATGGGGAAGAGTGCTCGGGGCTGCAAGTTTCTAAGGATGCTCTGGTTCTTCAGCTGTCTGGGTGTGTCTTCTGGTCTTATTTTTTAATTTGAACTTCTCATTTTGCTGCTTTCTGAATGCACGCTATAGTTTACAGTGGCGGCCCCAGAATTTCAGCATATGCGTGCCCTGGGAGCTGGATGTGTGCCTTGTCTCTAAGCAGAGTTGTCTCTAAGCAAACTGTCTGCTTTTACTTGGATTATGTACTTATCTGGAGAAGCTGATGGGTCTGAGTGAGAAGCGAAGGTTAATTTTTGGTGCCACCACTGAACCAGGAGTTAACAAATTGGCATTTTGTTATCACCTTTGGTTTCTATATCCCAATGTGCCATCAGTTGTTTTCCTGGGTTCTTATTCCTTTCCACCCTTCTTCCTCTCTCCCCTCCTCATTTATGACCTAGAGTGCAGAAAACTCTTCTAATTAGAATCTTTAATTTTTTTAGAAATTCTTCATTTACAATATATTAAGCAGCTGCTAAGGATGATGGAAGATAAACACGTGCAGTCAGCAGGTAGGACACCAGGAGAACCAAGGTTGCTACTGCTATTTTAAGGATGGGACCCCCCTCCCCCCAGAGACCATCAGTACACTGTGGGACCACCATGGACGCAGGTGTGTTTGTATTCACTGCCCAAGTTCTTCCCACTAACACTGGCCTAGTAAATGTTACCCAAACGTGAAATGACTATCTTCATCCCCAGGCTCACAGAAAGGATGCCCAACGTTCACGAGCTCTATGCAAAGCTTTTCACTTACATTTAATTTCTACCACAGTACTACCAGGTTATGTACAAATACACCTAGTTTACCTGAGGCTTAAAAAGTGAATTTTCCAAAGTCACACAACCTAACAAGACTCATCAAGACTCAGTCTCATAACCCCAAAGAGAACTTCATCCACCACCACTTACACCATCTCACCACGCTTTAGGGAAAACATGCTTGACCCGCTTTAGGAAATTGAAGCCCCTCTCTGGTAACAAGCAGTAGCCGCCACTTCCCCTCCCCCTCCTCAAATCTACCGGAAGCACCACACTGAAATTTCCAAGACAAGCGTCTGTGAACTGATGTCTCAATTCAGACCAAACAACGTGCTCGCTTCCTCGAGCTCTGGGACATGCCACTTGCTAACTCTTTACAGAGCTTAATTCCAGCCAGAACGGAGCTCCCCCGGGCAGAATAGCCCCCACGGTCCGGCGCCTGCGCCCCTTTGCGGTCCTCGAAGGGGCGAGGGAAGGGACCAGACTGCAGGCACGTCCCAGCCAAGTCCGCTCACTCCGAAGCCGACCGCAGGCCCGGGGACGGCGGGGGCTGCTGGCCACCAGAGGAGACCCCCCATTACGCCCCAAGACTGCCGGGTCTCCGCGTCCGGAATACCTGGGGACCCCTGTTCCCCCTCACACACACACCGCGACCACCACCACCACTTTCTACAAACTCTTTCAGCTCACTGGAGCAAGAGGAAGGGGACGTGCAAAGGCAAGAAAGTTCTCTGCCCCCTCCCCCAAGTTCTATATTCTAGGGAAGCAAATGAAGGAACGCGACAAGGGAGGTGCCCGGGGAGGACCTCCCCCATCCAACCTCAGGCGACGGCTTCCCCGGAGGCCGCAAGAAAGGCGGCATCGCGCTGGGTCTGGGACTCTCCCCCAAACAGACAGCGATCTGGCGGAGCTCCCACCCGCGACATCGTCCTCCTCGGATCAGAGCCCCCCCACACACACACCGGGAGGAGGGGGCGCCGGCCCTTGGAGAAAGAGAGGTCTGGAAAGGACCCGGCGAGGTCACACAGTACCTTTCTCTCCGCGCCGCAGGGTCCGATGCTGACGACAGGGTGGGAGGCGAGGGGATTCGGTGGGCACGGGTTCTCGCTGGCTCCGGCGGCCCCTGGGCCTCGGCGCCGCCCAGCGCCGCCGCCTCCTGCCGCCGCTCGCCGGGCTGCGCTCGCCGCTCCGCAGGTTACCTGTGGCCGAGTCGCCTCGCCCGCCGCCCGCTCGGCCCTCCGCCCCCGCCCGCCCGCGCTCGGAGGCTGGGGCCGCAGCGCCCCGCAGCGGCCGGTTCGGGCGCGGCGGCGGCCCGGGGCGAGGTGGGGCCCCCCAGCCCTCCCGCTGGCCTCGCTCTGCAGCCAGCTCCCTGCCCGGCCGCCGCGCCTTCGGCGCCTGCTGAGAGGCCTCCTTATCAAGAGGGAGAGGAGCCAGGGCATGCAGTTGGATGAGGTTTTCCGAGCGCAGGTTTCCAGGTTTGTTAGGAGGGAGAGGGGATTCGGGAGGAGAAACCATCCTTCAACCTGTGGCCAAGTGTGTATTTCAGTGTATTCGTAGTTCACTTAGCTGAGATGTCTCAACGGAAGCTAGACAACAATGATGAAAGATCCAGATTCATTAGAAAGCTGAAGAGAAGAAAGGAAGCCTTTATTCCAAACAGCTTGTCGGTTGGTAGCTTGTCGGAAGCATCTTTTAATGAAATAGGAAGCACTGAATGGTCCAGCCTCCTATATTCAAGTCATGCTTTACACACTATTAACTCGGTCTGTTTTTGTCTATTTTTCAGTTACTTCTTCCGTGTCTAGAAGAGTTCCCTGAACACAGCGAGCGCTCAATAAATTACTGTTGAATGAATCTGTGAATGAGTAGGAAGGATCTCATTCAACCCTTTGAAGAAGGGTGACATGTATCTACTCTCTGAACACAGGGAGATGGAGAGGGAGGTGAAACCCCAGATTGGAGTTTCCGGCTTACTTGAGCTTAATTTTAACCGGATTTTTTCGTATTCCCTCTGAAATAGACCTGGGGAAAAGAAACGTGATGATCTCCTACGTTTTCTTAAGATATGTGTCTCCCTCTCTCCTTCAGGAAACATCAATCAGAATGAATCTAAAAAGTACTACGCACACAAGGGAAGAGTAAGTGCCTGATTTTCTTCCAACTTCTGAACTTTCCCAATCCCAAAGTCATAACTAGAATATTACTCGGCACGATGTGAAATCTCTCTTCTGAGTGTCCTTTGGCCTTCTTCAGATTTGTCTCCATCCCTGTCATTCCCCATCACGAGCTATTAGAAGAATACAGTTCTTTTCCTTGCCCATCAGCTCTGAATTTCTCTCCAGGTAGGTCACCAGTGAGGGCTAGGTGATCCACCAAGGTCAAAGTACCCATCACCTTTCAGTGTGACTGTTTCTTTCTTACACTTTTCCAGATTAAAGGCTTTTCCAAGCTAGTCCATTGAATAAACATCCAGAGATACAGAGTGCTCCATTCCTCCAAGAGGCTTTTATGAGATCACCACAGAGTAGAGATGAGATGGAGTTTGAAGTTGCATTTGCGGGCAGTCAGAGCAATCACACATTAATCCTGCTGAAAGGAACAGAAGCCAGTCTGTAAGACATTTGAATGCTCCTGGGAGTTGACTGGTCTGCAGTTCTTCCCAGACCTTCGGTTCAGTTCAGTCACTCAGTCGTGTCCGACTCTTTGTGACCCCATGAATCACAGCATGCCAGGCCTCCTTGTCCATCACCAACTCCCAAAGTTCACTTAATTAATGGGAATCCTTGGCAGAGGGGCCTCATGAGAGCCAAAGCAGACAGTGGGTGAGCTGTTTGGAGATCATGCTTTCTTGTTTCCAAGTGGATACACGGTCTTTGGGCATCTCATGAAAGGAGAATCCTAAAGCTCCCTGTGTGTGAGGAAGGCTAGCAGCCTGCAACTTTGTTCTGCCCCTCTGTCCAGTTCCATCACAGCCAACCTCACAAATCCACCTCACTACCTTCTCCTTCTGCTTCATGAGGAAAAGTTTGGCTCTACCAATGATAGCTTTTACTACTTTGTTAGAATATTGTTCTTGTTCAGTTGCTAAGTCGTGTACTACTCTTTGCAACCTCACGGACTGCTGCACGCCAGGCTTCCCGGTTCTCTACTATCTCCTGGAGTTTGCTGTAGTTCAGTGGCAGTTCAGTTCAATTCAGTTCAGTGGCAACCCACTCCATTGCCATCTAACCAACTAATTGGCTCCTGTTACCAGCAGCATTTCTTAACGAGCTGACCACACTAGCTTTCTTTTGCATCACTAGCTGCAACTGGCCGTTCATACCACTGTTCTGCCTTCCATTCCTGAAACTGCCCTTGCTAAGGCTTCCCACTCAAGAAAATTCATAAATGCCCCCTCTACAATCATACCCTGTTTGTCTTCCAAAGGAAACGGCCATCCATAATTCTGTGTTAATAATTCTCTTACCACAAATATATGTAGCCCTAAATACTACACTGTTCAGTTTTGGCTGGTTTTGAACTTTTTTCTAAGTGGAATCATTCTTCACCATTCCAGTTCAGCTTGTTTTTTTTCACTTAGCATTCTGTTTCTGAGATTCAACCATTCAGTTCCTCTGTTATGTGGTATTTCATTGAGAGAAGATATAGTTTATTTGCCCAGGTTACTTTCAGACAGTGTGTTGGACATTGTCCCAGTTTTTACTTTTGCACACAGTGTTGCTATGAACATTCCTAAATATTTCTTCTGAGGTATGTGTGCAAGAGTTTTTAAAATAATATTTGGAAGTGGAATTGTTGGGTCTTAAGGTACGAGTATGTTCAAATTTACATACTAGGTAATGCCAATGGTTTTCTAACTCAGTTGTACCAATTTTAATTCCCGCAGTGAGGTATGAAAGCCCCTGGCTCTACATCTCTGCCAGTGCTTGTTTTTCCTGTGGGTGTGAAATGATTTCTTACTGTGATTTGTATTTCAAATACAAATTTGTAAATCAAATACTGTGATTTGCATTTCTCCAATTATAGGTATAATTGTTCATCTTTAATGTTTGCTAACTATTCTTGTTTTCTCTTTTGTTAATTTCTCATGTCCTTCGCCCTGATTTATGGGTGTTGAGAAATCCTTCTTGGCTCCAAGAATATAAAAACATTCTCCCATATTTTCTTCTGAAAGTTGTGAAGTTTTGCCTTTCACATTCCATCTGAAATTCAATTTCTCCTCTCATTCGCAGTGCCAGAGCTATCTTATAATGGTTTCCAAATATCTATGGGTCAGTTTTAGGTGCTCTGTTTTGTTACACTTCCTATCCCTATGCTGGTCACATACATCCTGAAAAACCTATGTGTTTTTATATTGGAATATAATTGCTTTACAGTATTGTGTTACTTTCTGCAGTGAATCAGCTATGTGTACACATATATCCCCTCCCTCTCGAGCCTCCCTCCCACCCCCTCTCCATCCCACCCTTCTAGGTCATCACAGAGAGCCCAGCTGAGCTTCTTGTATTATGCAGCAGCTTCCCACTATCGATCTGTCTTATGCGAGGTAGTGAAAATATGTCAGTGCCACTCTCCTAGCTCGTCCCACCCTCCCCTTCCCCACCTTGTGTCCACACGTCTGTTCCTATGTCTCTGTTTCTATTCCTGCTCTGCAAATAGGTTCGTGTGAACCATTTTTCTAGATTTCATATATATGTGTTAATATACAATATCTGTTTTTGTGACTTCACTCTGCTAATGACAGACTCTAGGTCTATCCATATCTCTACAAATAGCCCAATTTCATTCCTTTCTGTGGCTGAGTAATATTCTATTGTATCTATGTACCACATCTTTATTCATCTTACATTTGCAAACAGACCTTGAGTTTTGAATTCATAGCAAACAGGTTCCAGCAGCTCAGGTCCCTTTCCATTGCTTCCCACAAAGTATGCCTCTCTGGGTGGAGCAGGCTGAAACGTCAGTGGAACCTAAATACCCTTTTCTTTGGCTTCCTTCTTTTTCTGATCATTTTCCTTCACATATTTCAAGAAGCTATCTCAACTCGTGGATTGCATAATAATGTTCAATGAAAGTGAAAGTGAAGTCGCTCAGTCGTGTCTGACTCTTTGCGACCCCATGGACTGTAGCCTACCAGGCTCCTCCCTCCATGGGATTCTGCAGGCAAGAGTACTGGAGTGGGTTGCCATTTCCTTCTCCAGGGGATCTTCCCGACCCAGGGATCAAACCCTGGTCTCCTGCATTCCAGGCAGACACTTTAACCTCTGAGCCACCATGTGGCCAAAGGAATGACTTCCGTCTTCTAAAAGGTATACGAAAAGATGCCTCGCCTCTTTCCCTTTGAATTGGTCATTTTGGTCAATACTGGAAGCTGAAAGTCTGCACATCTTTTCATGTGCTTATTTGGCACCCCTGCCTCTTTGGTGAAACATCTCTTCATGTCTTTTGCCTATTTCCTAATTGGATTTTTTTTTACTGTTGAGTTTTGAAAATTCTTCACATATTCTAGATGTTAAGTCCCATGTCAGATGAGAAAAAGTTTTTAATTTTGTATTTTTTCTTTTATGGATAGTACATGCTTTTAGTGTCACAATCCTGTTGTCTTTTTCCTATCTTATGAGGCAATTAAACACTTACAGTACCCTGTGGAAGAGGAGTGATGGTAGTGGGCATCCTTCTGGGTTTCTGATCTTAAGCTACTGATTATCTGATTTGTCTCTCTCGCTCACTTTCAGTTATGAAGGTAAAGGGACTGTGTTTATCAATTTAAAAGTGTTTGGCTGCAAGAAAGAGCATGCTTGTCTAGAGCAGTTTAAACATGTAAAAACTTACATAATAAAATATCTGGGCCTAGATTCTTTATTATGCTACTGTACCACCTCATTACTGGCTTTTGTTTTTGGCTTGACATCTAAGCAGGAAAAAGGGACAGCGCTTCCCATTGTGTTTTAATTTGAGAACAAACTCTTCTCAGCTGCGCCTTAAATTTATTTCTCCTTACATGTCATTGATCACAACTGGATCCCAGAAATGAGGAGGTGATTATTATACCCAGGGTAAACAATCATGATTCAGCCTCTGTGCCTGGGCTTCTTTCAGTGGCTGTGTTGATACTGAAAAACACTTAGGGATATCAAACTAAAGGACAAAATGGTAGGGGATTATGCCACCCACAATCTCTGCCTGACATTTGTTTGACTTTGTATTCCCTGTGCCTGGCCACGTGAAGCAAATAGTAGGTGTTTGTGGAAGTTTCTGTTGAGCTTATCTCCTATTGCTCAGAACTCCCTCCCCACTCATGAAGGCAGGCGTTTACAGCCACTAGCTACACCCTCCACCCTAATGGGTTGGACCGTTCACTCAGCATATTTGTTGAAACTGGACCACCACCGGGCTACCATATTGCACAGAAAATACAACGTAAATGGTGTACCTAGAGATTCTGACTGCTGTGTTAGGTAATGAGAACAAAACAGTGAGCACAAGCAGTGGTCCTGAGGTCTAGTGGTAAATACAGTCCTCAATCAAATCCTAAATTATAGCTGAGATATGTGCCCTGGAAGAAGTAGCAGTATATAGTACTCTTTAGAAGGAATGATGCTAAAGCTGAAACTCCAGTACTTTGGCCACCTCATGCGAAGAGTTGACTCATTGGAAAAGACTCTGATGGTGGGAGGGACTGGGGGCAGGAGGAGAAGGAGACGACAGAGGATGAGATGGCTGGATGGCATCACTGATTCAATGGATGTGAGTCTGAGTGAACTCCGGGAGTTGGTGATGGACAGGGAGGCTTGGCGTGCTGCGATTCATGGGGTCTCAAGAGTCAGACACGACTGAACTGAGCTGAACTGAACTGAAAGTATGATTGGCCCGAACTCAATAAGATTTATATATATATATGTAAAAGGAGATTCTATTAATCATTATGATAAAGATCAACTACCCAGTATAAAAATGAGTGTGTGACCAGGGGTAAATCATGTAATCAATTTCCCAACTTAAAAACTTTGACAGTCAAGTGCCTCTTTTTTTTGTTTGTCTTAATTAATTTATTTTTTTGAAGGATTATTGCTTTACAGAATTTTGCTGTTTTCTGTCAAGCCTCAACGTGAATCAGCCATCAGTTCAGTTCAGTTCAGTCGCTCAGTCGTGTCTGACTCTTTGCGACCTCATGAATCACAGCACGCCAGGCCTCCCTATCCATCACCAACTCCCAGAGTTCACTCAGATTCACGTCCATCGAGTCTGTGATGCCATCCAGCCATCTCATCCTCGGTAGTCCCCTTTTCCTCCTGCCCCCAATCCCTCCCAGCATCAGAGTCTTTTCCAGTGAGTCAACTCTTTGCATGAGGTGGCCAAAGTACTGGAGTTTCAGCTTTAGCATCATTCCTTCCAAAGAAATCCCGGGTTAATCTCCTTCAGAATGGACTGGTTGGATCTCCTTGCAGTCCAAGGGACTCTCAAGAGTCTTCTCCAACACCACAGTTCAAAAGCGTCAATTCTTTGGCACTCAGCCTTCTTCACAGTCCAACTCTCACATCCATACATGACTACTGGAAAAACCATAGCCTTGACTAGACGGACCTTAGTCGGCAAAGTAATGTCTCTGCTTTTGAATATACTACCTAGGTTGGTCATAACTTTTCTTCCAAGGAGTAAGCGTCTTTTAATTTCATGGCTGCAGTCACCATCTGCAGTTATTTTGGAGCCCCCAAAATAAAGTCTGACACTGTTTCCACTGTTTCCCCATCTATTTCCCATGAAGTGATGGGACTGGATGCCATGATCTTTGTTTTCTGAATGTTGAGCTTTAAGCCAACTTTTTCACTCTCCTCTTTTACTTTCATCAAGAGGCTCTTTAGTTCTTCTTCACTTTCTGCCAGAAGGGTGGTATCATCTGCATATCTGAGGTTATTGATATTTCTCCCAGCAATCTTGATTCCAGCTTGTGTTTCTTCCAGTCCTGCGTTTCTCATCATGTACTCTGCATATAATTTAAATAAACAGGGTGACAGTATACAGCCTTAATGTACTCCTTTTCCTATTTGGAACCAGTCTGTTGTTCCATGCCCAGTTCTAACTGTTGCTTCCTGAGCTGCATACAGATTTCTCAGAAGGCAGATCAGGTGGTCTGGTATTCCCATCTCTTTCAGAATTTTCCACAGTTTATTGTGATCCACACAGTCAAAGGCTTTGGCATAGTCAATAAGCAGAAGTAGATGTTTTTCTGGAACTCTCTTGAATCAGCCATAGGTATATATATATATCCCCTTCCTTTTGAACCTCCCTCCATCTCCTTCCCCATTCCACCCCTCTAGGTTGATACAGAGCCCCTGTTTGAGTTTCCTAACCCATACAGCAAATTCCCGTTGAATTCTGGGCACACCTTGCTGCATATAGGACCTGAGCAGGGATCAAACCCATACCCCTGCATTGGAAGGCAGAGTCTTACCCACTAGACTGCCAGGGAAGTCCCCCAACCAGATTTTCTTGCCTAGGAATCAAAGATAATAGTTAAAACTTATATAGTGCTCACTCACCTTTAAAGGCAAGGCTTCCCTGGTAGCTCAGACGGTAAAGAATCCACCTGCAATGCTAGGAGACCTAGGTTCGATCCCTAGGTTGGAAAGATCCTCTGGAGGAGGGCATGGCAGCCCACTCTAGTATTCTTGCTTGGAGAATCCCCATGGACAGCGGAGCCTAGTGGGTTACAGTCCATGGGGTTGCAAAGAGTCGGACAGGATTGAGCGACTAAGCACAATCCTATTGAGGTATACAACATTAACAACAGTTGAGAGATGAGGAAATCAAGGCACAGAGAGGTTAAGTTTCTTGATCCAAGTCACACAGCTGGTTAGTGCTGGAGCCAGGATTCAAACCTGGATTGTCTAGCTCCAGAACCTGAGCCCACTATCACTGGGCCTGAAAGGTAAGGCAGCCATCTCCTGCCATCTGGTGGGAGAAGCACAGAAAGCCAGTTTTCATGCAGAAAGACATGTGAGGACAGAGAGAAGTAAAACCCAAGTTCCCTTTCAAACGAAGCTTTATCTCCTGAAATATCCTGAGACACCTTTCCTGGGATCCTCTGAATATGACATAACTTCTGAATTTACCAATACACTATGTACAACATAGTGATTCAAAATTTTTATAGTTTATGCCATGTAAAGTTATTATAAAATATTCATTTGTCTGTTCCCTGTGCTGTGTAATATATCCTTGTAATTTATTTATTTTATATGTAGTATTAATAGTTTATACCTCTTAATCCCGTGCTCCATCTTGCCCCTCCCCCATTCCTTGCCCCAGTAACCTCTAGTTTGTTCTCTGTATCTGTGAGTCTGTTTCTGGTTTGTTATATTCATTTGTTTTATTTTTTGGATTCCACATATAAGTGATGTTATACAATATTTGTCTTTGGATTGATTGTTTGGGACTCTCTAATTCCCAGAATTGGATATCTGTTTTCCTGTCCCAGGTTAGGAAAGTTTTTTGCTCTTTTTATTCAAATATGTTCTCTCCCTTTTCTCCTTCTCTCTCCTCCTTCTGGAACGCCTATAATGAGAGTATTAACATACTTGACGTTGTCCCAGAAGTCTCTTGAACTGTCTTCATTTCTTTTTATCCTTTTTTTGTTCAGCTTCAATATTTCTATTACTCTACCTTCCAGCTCACCGATATGTTCCTCTGTGTTATCTATACTACTACTGATTCCTTTTAAATTTTTTTTTTTTTCTGGCCTCGCCTCATAGCATGTGGGATCTTAGTTCCCAGATCAGGGACTGAACCCAGCCCCCTGCAGTGGAAGCTGGGCGTCTTAACTACTAGACTTCCAGGGAAGTCTCCCTTCTAATGTATTTTTCATTTCAGTTATTATATTTTTCATCTCTTCTGCTTCTGCTTTATTTTCTAACTCTTTGTTAAAATCTGACTTTTCACTCTGTCCATCCATTCTCCTCCCAAGTTCTTTGATAATCTTTAACATCATTACCTTGAGCTCTTTCTCAGGTAGATCACCTATCTCCACTTCACTTATGTTCTCCTTCTGGGGTTTTAACTTGTTCCTTCATTTGAAACATGTTCTCTTTGCCTCATTCTGCCTAATTTGCTGGTTTTACTTCTACGTACCTTCTAGGTTGGTTTTGTTTCCTGACCTTGGAGAACTGGCCTTTTTAGGACATGTCTTAAGTGTCCAAGCAGTGCACTCCCCTCTGGCCACCAGGCTACATGGTCTAGGATTCCCCCTTTTGTGGTGGGCTGATTACTAGGGGGCGGTCTGGTAGGCACAGCTGGCTTCCAGTCTGCTTGATGGTCAGGCCCTGCCTTAGATAGGGTCTGGCTCGTGAACTGGCTGGAGAACCCCAGTAAGTCTTGGGGCTAATGCAGGCACACCAATGGCAAAGTTGGATTCTGGGATGGGTGGTTGTGGGGCTAGTAATCCCAAATTTAGTGCTGGTGGAAGGGGTCAGTTCCTGACACGGGTGCTAGCATGTCCCAAAGCTGGTGCTGGCCACTGGTTGAGTAGGGCTGAATCCTGGAGTGGCTGGCTAAGGAGTCAGGTATCTCAGAGCTAATACTAGCCTGATGGTGAGTGAGCCCAGGGCCAGGGCCCAGGGCTAGTGCCAGATCCTGGGTGGGTAGCACCAGCTCCCAGATGCTCTGGCTGTGGAGCCCTGGGAGGTCCCAAAGCTGGTGTTAGCCCACAGGAGATGGTCCTGGATCCCAGGACCCCAGATCGGGGACCCAAGGTGTCCCAGAGCTGGAGCTGACCTGCTGGTGGGCAAGGGTAGAGTCTGGAGTCCAGGTGTCCTGGGGCTGGCGTGTTGGCCATGTCCTGAGGAGGCAGGCTGTGGGACTGTGGTCCTAGGGCCTTATGTCCACACTCTGGTGGATGGGGTTGGAGTCTAGGAAATCCTAGGACTGGTTCTCACCTACTGGGCGGGGGGTGGGGGGGAGTGGGGGGGTGTAAAGCTGGACCCCAGGGATAGTGCCAGCCCACCAGTGAGCCAGTCCAGGTCCTGGGGTCTCTAGCTACAGGGCTCACGGGTCCCAGAGCTAGTATTGGGCTGCTGGTGGGTTGGCCGGGTCCTGCCATGGCAGGCTGCAGGACTCTAGTGTTCCTGGGTCTTTGTCCACCCACCAGTGAGTGCAGCCAGGGCTGGGAGTCCCTGCTGGGAGTCCTCCCAGCAGGGCCCTGAGAGTCCCAGGTTGAGCTCCTGTGACTCTGTTGGACAGGACCATGTCCTGGGAAGCTGTGGGTTCAGGGGCTCTTAAGGCAGCCTGACCGCTGGTGGGCAGGGACACAGCCCCAGGTAGTTGCTGGGCATAACATCCCAGTACTGGTGCCTCAGGCTAATGACTGGGACGGGTAGAGTGCTGAGGTTAATAAACTACAGGAAGGAGTCCAAAATTTCTTGCCAGCACTAACATCCACATGGTAGAATGAGCAACCCAAAATGCCTGAGACCAGGGTCTGTGTTCCCAGAATGAGTTCTAGTTTCCTCCTGCCTCTCTGGGAGACTCTCCAAGATTAGCAAGTGGGTCTGACCCTGGCTCCTTTCAGATTACTGCTCCTGCACTGGGTCCCAGAGCAGGTGAAACTTTATGCGTGCCCTTTAAGAATGGAGTCTGTATTTTCCAGAACCTTCTGAATCTCCCAGAAGTAAATACCACTGGCCTTCAAAGCCATACTTTCTGGGGCCTCATCTTTCCCGTGCAGGACTCTCAGGCTGGGGAGACTGATGTGGGGCTCAGTTCCCTCTTCCCTTGAGGAGAACCTCTGCACCGTTTATGGGTTGCTCACCCAAGGGTATGGGTCTCCACTGTACTGCAACTCTACCCCTCCTACCTGTCTTGTGATTCCTTCTTTGTATCTTATGGAAGGTCTTTTCTGGCAGGTTCTGGTCTTTCTCATCAACATTGTCTCTGTGAATAGTTGTAATTTTGGTGTGTCCCTCAGAGGAGGAGGCCTTACAAATAGCTGTGAAAAGAAGAGAAGCAAAAAGCAAAGGAGAAAAGGAAAGACATAGCCATTTGAATGCGGAGTTCCAAAGAATAGCAAGGAGAGATAAGAAAGCCTTCCTCAGTGGTCAATGCAAAGAAATAGAGAAAAACAATAGAATGGGAAAGACTAGAGGTCATTTCAAGAAAATTAGAGATACCAAGGGAACATTTCATGCAAAGATGGGCTCAATAAAGGACAGAAATGGTAGGACCTAACAGAAGCAGAAGATATTAAGAAGAGGTGGCAAGAATACACAGAAGAACTATACAAAGCAGATCTTCACAACCCAGATAAACACAATGGTGTGATCACTCACACTCATCTAGAGCCAGACATCCTGGAATGTGAAGTCAAATGGGCCTTAGGAAGCATTATGAACATAGCATTACTATGAACAAAGCTAGTGGCAGTAATGGAATTCCAGTTGAGCTATTCCAAATCCTGAAAAATGATGCTGTGAAAGTGCTGCACTCAATATGCTAGCAAATTTGGAAAACTCAGCAGTGAGTGGAAAAGGTCAGTTTTCATTCCAATCCCAAAGAAAGGCAATGCCAAAGAATGCTCAAACTACCGCACAATTGCACTCATCTCACACACTAGTAAAGTAATGCTCAAAATTCTCCAAGCCAAAAAAAAAAAAAATTCTCCAAGCCAGGCTTCAGCAATATGTGAACCATGAACTTCCAGATGTTCAAGCTGGTTTTAGAAAGGCAGAGGAACCAGAGATCAAATTGCCAACATCCGCTGGATCATGGAAAAAGCAAAAGAGTTCCAGAAAAACATCTATTTCTGCTTTATTGACTATGCCAAAGCCTTTGACTGTGTGGATCACAATAAACTGTGGAAAATTCTGAAAGAGATGGGAATATCAGACCACCTGACTTGCCTCTTGAGAAACCTGTATGCAGGTCAGGAAGCAACAGTTAGAACTGGACATGGAACAACAGACTGGTTCCAAATAGGAAAAGGAGTACGGCAAGGCTGTATATTGTCACCCAGCTTACTTAACTTATAGGCAGAGTACGTCATGAGAAACGCTGGGCTGGAAGAAGCACAAGCTGGAATCAAGATTGCCAGGAGAAATATCAATAACCTCAGATATGCAGATGATACCACCCTTCTGGCAGAAAGTGAAGAAGAACTAAAGAGCCTCTTGATGAAAGTGAAAGAGGAGAGTGAAAAAGTTGGCTTAAAGCTCAACATTCAGAAAACTAGATCATGGCATCCAGTCCCATCATTTCATGGGAAATAGATGGGGAAACAGTGGAAACAGTGTCAGACTTTATTTTGGGGGCTCCAAAATAACTGCAGATGGTGACTGCAGCCATGAAATTAAAAGACGCTTACTCCTTGGAAGAAAAGTTATGACCAACCTAGACAACATATTAAAAAGCAGAGACATTACTTTGTCCACAAAGGTCTGTCTAGTTAAGGCTATTGTTTTTCCAGTAGTCATGTATGGATGTGAGAGTTGGACTACAAAGAAAGCTGAGCGCAGAAGAATTGATGCTTTTGAACTGTGGTGTTGGAGAAGACTCTTGAGAGTCCCATGGACTGCAAGGAGATCCAACCAGTCCATCCTAAAGGAGATCAGTCCTGGGTGTTCATTGGAAAGACTGATGTTGAAGTTGAAACTCCAGTACTTTGGCCACCTGATGCAAAGAGCTGACTCATTTGAAAAGACCCTGATGCTGAGAAAGATTGAGGGCAGGAGAAGGGGATGACAGAGGATGAGATGGTTGGAAGGCATCACCAACTCAATGGATGTGGGTTTGGGTAGACTCTGGCAGTTGGTGATGGACAGGGAGGACTGGTGTGCTGCGGTTCATGGAGTCGCAAAGAGTCAGACACAACTGAGTGACTGAACTGAACTGAACTGAGAGGAGGTGCGCTCAGGGTCTTCCTACTCCACCATCCTGGAGACTCCTTCATTCTTCAGGATTTTAAATAAGCTCATTTATCTTGGAGAATTTGCTTGTGTGTATCATTGCAGTTAGGGTAACTGTCCCAGCCAAGGCAGGGGTTGTCAAATCCACACTGATCTACAAACATGGAGCTGTTAGAACCTCTGTTTGGCTGACTCTATTGTCAAGAGCTTTCTACTCTCGTGTTATGGCACCACTGATGTCAGAAGCTTGTCCTTAAAAGTCCATATGAATAGAAAGTTAACTTTTTATGGAAGTCGATATGTAGCCATTCTGTCTCACTGGTTTGGAACTTGTACAAATGTCATCTTTAGTTCATTCATGGCTTGTGGTTGGAAAAATTCATGATTTAGACCAAAGACAACATGATAAACATCTAAAAAAAGGCCAAAATTACAAGATTAAGGTAGCCTTCCCTGCGTCAGTATATGGTAACTAGAATGTTAGAAATCAAGAACCTTCATTCACCTCCCATCCCTCAATCCTGCTCCTATCTGGGTCTTAACTTTTTTGATAATGGCATTACCATACATCTAGTAACTCAAATCACCCACTCCAGTGTTCTTGCCTGGAGAATCCCAGGGGCAGGGGAGCCTCTTGGGCTGCCGTCTATGGGGTCACACAGAGTCGGACACGACTGAAGTGACTTAGCAGCAGCAGCAGCAGTCACTCAAATCAAATATCTGGTAGTAATCATTTCACTGAACATTCATGTTAATTAAGCTTTCAATAAATTCTGATCTGTTCTACCTCCAAAATTTATATAAAATTTATCCACTTCTTTCATTTTCCACTTCTCTGTTCATTTCATTTATGAACTGCTAAAGTGATCTGTTATTTATGTTTCCATCCTGAAATCTACAATCCATTTTTCCCACATCAGCCAGAATATGTACATCAGTTATTGGCTGCTGTGTAACAAACCAACCCATGTGTTAATAGCTTTAAAAAAACCAAAAATTTTTTAATCAATATTTGCTCATGATTATGTGGGTTGCCTGGCATGGTTCAGCCAGAATAACAAGTCTGTGTTTCATGCAGAGTGAGCTGAACTTGTTCATGTGGCTGCAACTGGGGCTAGAGAATCTAAGAGGGTGTCACCCACATGCCTGGCCCCTCAGACGGATGGCTGGAATGCTGGGCCTCTTTACTCCTGTGCTCTGGCGTCTTTCAGGGCCCATCTGTCATGGGCCTCTCCAGGAAGCTAGCCTGGGCTTCTTTTCAAAGTGGCTCAAGGCACCAAGCAAGTAAAAAAAGAAGTAATATGGTCCTTTATGACCCAGTCTCAGATGTCGCACAGTGTCACGCTCACTGCTGCTGCATTCTATTGGTTAAGGCAAGCCACAGAGCCTGCCCACACTTCAAAAGACGGAAAACAGGCGGGAGGGGTGGCAGAGTCACATTTGCAGAGGGTATGTGGGATGACACGATGGTTGTGGCCATCTTTGGAAACAATCTTCCAGCGTGAACGTTTAGAAATGTAAACCATGCGTTTCTCCTCCCTTCTGAAAACTCTTCAGTGCTTCCGTGGCACTTGGAATAAAATCTAAACTCTTTATCCTGGTGGAAAAGACTACCTGTTTCTCAGCCTACTGCCCTCCTCCTCTCTCATCACATTGACATTTTGTCCCTCCAATACCAAACACTTTCACTTCTCCTTGGTTTTTCTAACCGTGGAGATACCTTCCAGGGGAACACACTCCACTCTGACTTTCACTTTGCTCTCTGTCTCTTTTTCATAGTCAACTCAAATGTTGCTTCTTTTTTTTAAATTTATGTTTATTTATTTGGCTCTGCCTGGTCTTATTAGCCACACATGGTATCTTTGATTATGCATGTAGGAAATTCTTAGTTATGACACATGGGATCTAGTTCCCTGACCAAAGATCAAACCTGAACTCCCTGCTTTGGGAACTCAGAGTCTTAGCCATTGGACCACCGGGGAAGTCACCATCTTTGAAAAGTCTTCTCTGGTGATCCCATCTAAATCAGGCTGCTTCTTTCATCCCCAGCTCCTCTCTTGCCTCTCTCTGTTTACCTCCTTCAAAGTACAGCCCTAAAAGTATAATTGCCTTTATGTTCATTAAAAAAATATTTGTAGACTATTAAAAGAGATGAAGTTATCAAGCAGAAATCTCTATAATGGCTACGAATATGTTTGCACATTAAAGCAGCGTGTTTCTCTCTGTGGAGGGAAGCCAAGAGACTCTGGGTGGAGTGAGAGGAGAGACTAACATTTCATTGGATATTCTTTTATGCTGTTTGACTGTTTACCATGTGCATGTTCATATAATATCAAAACATTACTTTAATAAAATATAATTTTATAATATATTCTGTAAAATATAATAAAAAATAATGGTTTGCCTCAGCGGAAGTGATTTAATGATTTATAACAATTGCATCAGAGAATCAGCTGTCTTAGGAGAACCAGAGACTCTGAGGTACCCTCTTGAAAAACTTGGCTTTCATAGATAAGCAGGAGTCCAGCAAGATTCTGTAGATGGGTCTTTCCTTTGTTTGCTTCAAGAGAGAATTAATGGCTTTAAATACCTATTTTAAAAGAAAGTCTGAAAGGCTTTCAACATGTAAACCCCAGGAACCAGGCGCAATGCCATCAGATGCCTCAGAATACCCTAAGATGCAGGCTGCATGTTGCATATAATTGCTCACCCTATTCAGGACTGCAATTATTCTGCCTAAATTGTACAGGTCTCTTTTAAATAGCTCTTATGTTCCTTGTCACAAGGCATCTAACCAGTAACAGCAAAATAATTCACTAAAATAAGGGCACAAACTTCTGGCCTTTAAAATTCAAATTCTAAACAAAAATAACATTTAGATGTTATACTTTAACTCTGCTTATAAACCAGACAGGGAACAAAATCATTTGCTATTGGTGTTCCTAATAAAAGGTCTGATGATGGTCAACAATTTTGTCATGACAAATAATTTACTAATGAAGCTTTTCAATTTTTCTTTTTTCCCTTCCTTTCAGTGAATTCTATAAATTAACGGCCTGAAACGACAGACTCAGTCTTGAGTATCTATGTGTGCGTTGCTTCTTTACCTAGAAAACTGGGAGCCAGCTCTTTCCTTCTCCTTTTCAGTTTCAGGCCATAATGTAACTGACTTTAGCTTTAGGTTGTTAAATAGGATAAGATCTAGTGGCCTGCTACATTCCAAAATAGTATCACCATATACTTCATGTGGTACCTTGGGAAAATTTTTCTTATCTGTAAATTAAGAACAATAATATTACTTAATGGGAATATTTTGAAGGTCATATTATTTTGGAAGAGTGCTTCTTATTCATGGAAAATAATAAATATTAGTTGGAAAATTTTGGCAAAAGACAAAGCTCCTCTTTCATGATGCTATAAAGTTAAAGAGTTTTTTAGAAAAGGTTAGCAAAAATGTGTGCTAAGTTGCTTCAGTCATGTCCTACTCTCTGCAACCTATGGACTGTAGCCTACCGGGCTCCTCTGTCCATGGGATTCTCCAGCCAAGAACACTGGAGTGGGCTGCTGTTTCCTCTTCCAGGGGATCTTCCCATCCCAGAGATCAAACCCACGTCTCTTGCATCTCCTGCATTGGCAGGCATGTTCTTTACCACCAGTGCCACCTGGAAAGCCCTAGAAAAAATAGAATAAGCATTTAATAATCATTATACTATCATTCCTTCACATCTTCAGGCAGTCCTGAAGGGATGAAGACCTGAGGGGCATCATCTCTTGCACGATGCACTCGCGCTCAGCCTAGTTGCACCCTTGTAGTGCATATTTCATATTTTACCTCACTATGGCATTTCCCAGAGCTCAGATTAAGGAGAAAAATGTGACTGCTGCTTCTTCCTGAAATTTCTCTCAAAAACACGCCAGGTCTGTGCAGAGACTATTGTGTAACTTCCTCCCTTCTTTTCTTTCGTTCATTTCATAAACATTTATTAAGTACCTATGAAGTAAATGGCAACCTGCCAAGGTTACATACAGCAGCGAAAACTATGAGTACCTTCAGAGACAAATCCTCACATTCCTGAGAACGCTCTCCCAGGGAGACAGCACAGAGCCTGAGCTCCAAGCCAGAGTGACGAAGGCAGTGGCCTATGCACTGAGGAGATCCCACACAGAGTGTCTCAAAGGCTTTCAGTGTTTAGTGTCTTTCATTAAAAGAAAAACCTTTTGGGGGTGCTGTGCAGCATGTGGGATCTTATTCCTGACCAGTGATGGAACCTGCACCCCTCTCTGCATTGGAAACTCAACTTGACCGCCAGGGAAATCCCAGTGTCTTTCCATTTTTATTTAAATTCTGAAAGAAACCATACATACTTACTTTTACAATTTAAAAACTTCTAAGATATTTTTCAACCCATTTCTTTTTTAAATTTTTTTTTATTGAAGGATAATTGCTTTTCAGAATTTTGCTGTTTTCTGTCAAACCTCAACATGAATCAGCCATAGGTATACAATATCTCCTCCCTTTTGAACCTCCCTCCCATCTCCTTCTCCATCCCACCCCTCTAGGTTGATACAGAGCTTTTGTTTGAGTTTCCTGAGCCATACAGCAAATTCCCATTTGCTAGCTATTTTACATATGGTAATATAAGTTTCCATGTTACTCTTTCCTCAACCTGTTTATTTGAAAGCTGACAGTATTGAAATAAGAAAAGCAATAAAGATTTTTCCTGTTCTGTTTGCTCAAATTTCATCAATACTGTACATTTCTGAAGCGACAGTGAATTTGTTTGTTTATTTATTTGTGGCTGTGCCCAGTCTTTGTTGCCACATGCAGGCTTTCTCTAGTTTCAGGGAGCAGGGGCTACTCTGCCAGTAGGCATGAGGGCTCAGTAGCTGTGGCACACGGGTTTAGTTGCTCGGAGGCTTGTGGGATCTTCCCGGACCAGGGATTGAACTTGCACCCCCCACATTGGTAGGTAGATTCTTAACCATTAGACCACCAGGGAAATTCCAGGACAGTGAATTTGAATCTCTTAAACCTTTATATATGGACATGAGTTTGAGTAAACTGCAGGAGTTGGTGATGGACAGGGAGGCCTGGCGTGCTGTGATTCATGAGCGACTGAACTGAACTGAAACCTTTATATGATTCTTATCTACCTTTGGGTGGAGCATAACTGAGAATTTGACTTTTGATTTTTTTGATAGTTTTTTTTTTTTCCTCAAGAAAGTTCTAATTCTCAAATGTTCTATTGAGAATAGTGCTCCAATCTACTGCTGGTGTTCTGTAAACCCCCCTTGCAGGATCTCTCCCTTGAGGGAAGGGAGAGGACCCTCAGGTATCTTACTCTTTCTAGGTCTCAGGCAAAGAAGGGCTTTTAGCTTAGGAATTGTTCTGCCTGAACCCCTGGGTCCCCGGGGCACACACAGCAACCAGCCCAAAGGATGTCCTACCTGTCTGGACTGACTTTGGACTGGCTTCTGGACTTGTAGAGCCTTTTGCAGTTTGAATCAGGCCAGCTCAACAGTTCCTCTGGCTGGTGATTTGTTCTGGGATAACTGGAAGTCTTAAACGCAGTCTGTAAAAGCCTTCCTCCCAGGTACAGAGGAAGATGTGAATTAAACAGAGTGGATGAAAATAGACTAGGAAAATTGCCCCTAAATAATTTTCTCTGATAAGAGCAAATAGAGCCTGCTTGTGCTGGGTATACTTCTTGCCCTCACTTCACCACTGGAACCCACTGTCTGCCCTCCCTACCCTATCTCTGTGTCCCGGACTAGGTTCCAGGCTCTCCAGCCCTCTGATATCCAGTTGGCTTTGGCCAATGGAAAGCTCTTGGAGGAGATTGGAGAACGGGACGGGGAGAGAGGTCAGGGTGCTCCTTCCCACTGCTGCTAAGTCGCTTCAGTCGTGTCCGACTCGGTGCAATCCCATAGACGGCAGCCCACCAGACTCCTCTGTCCCTGGGATTCTCTAGGCAAGAATACTGGAGTGGGCTGCAATTGCCTTCTCTAACTACTTCCCATTGCTGTCCCCTTATCATGATGTGGCTCCGGCAGGGGCTGCTTCCTCACCAGCTATAGCTCCTGTTTGGTGTCCCTTGTCCAGCACTCTTTTTTACACCTACTAGTTTAGGGGTGATAATCTCTTCTCACTGTTACTAAGCCCTGTGTGGATTCCTAAACTCTGTCCACATCCTAGTAAATTGTACCTTTTAATTTAAAAAGCCTTTTAAATTTAAATATTTGCCTGTGCCATCTGTTTTTCCCCTGGGAAGGACTTTGACTGAAACAGCCCTACATGTTACACTGCCTCCACCTGGAAAATCCCAGTACCTTTCCCAATTAGAAGCAGCCACCTCCTAGAAGGTGTAACCACATACACCTATAGTTACTACAAAATCCAGGACAGGAGCCGTGAATTGCTAGACTGGGATTTCTTCCAGGGCAGGAACACTGTGCTGAGCCTGCACGGAGGCCCCACCCTCACCGCTGAGCCCAGGTCCCTAGCATAGACTGGGCTCTGCATCCGAATTCCCTACAGAGGCAGCACCCAGAGGCCCTCAGAGCCTCCAGCCTCAGCTCTCTTCCTCCTCGTCTCTCTCACACCACCTGCTGAACTGCTGGCACCTGTGGGATCTGGGTCACCCTGCTGGCCAGCTGGTTTCCTTCTCGTTGTGCTTGACAGAAGGAAGTTCATCCACGTGATTTCTTGCAGTATCCAGAAAGGGGGGTTATAGTTTGTCCTGTGGTGAAAAGCTGGAGGAGGAATGCAGGTTTTAGTGTTACCCCCCACACTGCTGCTATTCCTACGGGAGAATTGTCTCCCCTCGCCACTTAACCCCTTCTCTCTCCCCCTCAAAAGAAAACCTTGAAACATTTTATTTTGGGATTTGGAATTACACCCTATGCAACAATGACATAGGAGGAGGTGGCTATGAATAGCCTCTTAGTGTATCATACACCTGAGACCTTCCCCCAAACGCTGCAGAGGAATTATTCAGGCTAGTCAGCCACGAGGCATGTTATTTTTTTCAGAAATGTTTATAGCTGGGTAGGCCTGCTTAGTGACTACAGTAGGTACGTTTTCTCAGCGGGAAGCACTTTGAACCGCAAATGCGCACTAAAAGGCAATTGCCATGGAGACAGCGCCTCCTCTCCGGTGCATTTCTCCCGAGTTTTCTTCTTGGGGCGCTTCAGCATCCGCGGGGTGGTCTAGGCATGCGGCTTTGAGAGGTGTCTCGGGCGCAGCAGCCTTGGGCGGGGGGAGCCCGCTTGGGACTGGAACCCTCGCCCAGGAGTGAAGACTGGAGAAGGCCGCCCAAGGTGGGGTGTGTGTGTCGAGGTGGGCGGGGAGAGGTCCTCCGGCTGTGCGGGCCGCCGGCTCCCCTGCCTGTGCGTGGACCACGTGTAGGAGGGGCGCTTGGGGGCCCCGGGCGCGCAGCCGCGGTGGGTGACTGCGCCGGGTCCCGGGGCCCCGACTACCCGGCGTGTGTGTGTGCGCTTCTGGGCGGGTGGAGGGCCCCGCGCCGCCTTGCTCCCCCTTGAGTGTGTGTGCGCGGCCTCGGCCCAGCGATCGGTGCCTGCACCCGGGAAAGCGCGCTCGCGCCCGTGCGGGGTGTGAGTGTATGTGTGTGTGTGAGTGTGTGACTGTGTGTCAGGTGACTTGGGTCACGCAGTCTCTCTCTCCCTCCTCGGGGAGGAACTGCCGCGCTCCGGCTGACTCCTCCGCCGGCGGGCGGGAGAGCGGGCGGGGCGAGGCGGGGCGGGGCAGGGGGCTCCGGGCGCGCTGGGAACCGCGGGACCCAGACCTGGACGCCGACCGCCGCGGGGGAAGCGCGGTCCCCGCCTCCGCCCACGGACCTCGGGACAAAACCTCAATTTAGAAATAGGTTGCGAACCGCAGGCCAGGAGGTTTGGCCGACCCCCCCAACCAGGGACCCCCGTCGTCCCCGGGACGGCCGGCTGTGGGCGCGATGAGCCAGGTGCTGGGGAAGCCGCAGCCGGAGGAGGAGGACGACGACGAGGAGGAGGATGAGCTGGTGGGGCTAGCGGACTACGGAGACGGGCCCGACTCCTCGGACGCCGAGCCGGACAGCGGGGCGGAGGAGGGAGGTGAGCGTCAGGTCCCCGCCTCGGCCCCCGCCGGGAGGACCTCGGCCGGCACCCCCGCCGGGCCGGGCGCGCGGGCCGCGGACTTGGAGGGGATCCGGGAGAGCGGAGTTTCGCGGTTGGGGTCGGGAGGGGCGCCGGAGGAGCTGTCGCGAGCTGCAAAATGGGGGAGCCCGGGTGCAGGCAGCGGCGGGGGACCGGGATCGGTGGAGAGAGCAAAGAGGAGGCGTTTGGACTGGAGGAACCGCGCTCTCGGGCAGTTCCGAGCTCTCCGTAGGGTCTTGGGGTTGGGGAGGGGAGGGACCGCCCGGCGCGCCTGGGACCTCTCCCTGAATGCTGCTAACGAAGCTGGGGTCAGATGTCATGGCTAAAAAGGCAGCCGGCGGCAGCGTGACTGGCAGGTCGTCGGCAGCTGCGGGTGTCAGTCTTGCCCCGTGTCGCCGCGGGAGGGGTCCAGGGGCCGGCGTGGCGGCACCGGTGGAGCGGCTGGGGGATGCGCCCAGGTGATAAGGGAGTCGCCGAGTGGCCGCAGGTATCCGGAGATCCAGGCAAATACGGTTGTTAGGACACCTTATCTCTGCTAGGTGTCACCACCTAGGCATGGCAGCGCCTGCCCTGGAGTGAGCGCGGGGCGGGGAAATACAGGGCCACTTAGAAGCAAACTCTTGTTTCCTTTTCAAAAAGCGGGATTCAGCAATTGGCCAGCTTGTGGGGGCTTCCTGCATTTAATTCTTAAAGCCTAAGGAAGTTGAGAGCCTTTTAGGATTCCAGAAAGATTCATCTTTTTGTTTCCCTCCAAAGCGAGGGAGAAGTCCTTTATTGTAAGGTCATTTGGAAAGGTCAGTAGAATAAAGCTGGTAAACACAACATCTAGGTGAAATTGTCAGCTTCCTAAAGAAAGAACTTAGAATGTTCACTTTAAAGAAATTGTAGGAGGGATTAAACAGTACTTTCTTGACTTGATTTTGAAGAACGTTTCTATAAACAAAGCCTTTCTCTTGGGGGTGGGAGGGCAATTTTCAGTATTTTACCTACTGTAGGTGCTCCTTTCAATGAATCAGAAAGGGAAGAAAATTAAGTCTTGAGCCTGATAGATGAGAAAAGAGCTTTCCAAGCCACCCCTTTTTCAGGGTGCTGGTCCCTAGAGATGTTTTGTGCTAATTCTTCAGTTGCTTAAACTCCTGTGCACACCTGTGCACCTCTCTTCTGCATTCCCCATAATTGGTCTCACAGTCTAGCAGGTGGCCACATTTTTGTAGATAAAGGCTTTCCACCCTTTTGTTGGAGTCTCTAGGGCTACTTTTGGGAATTAAATTGTTCAGTCGCTTCATTATTATTCAAATTGCATTTGTCAGCTCCTCCCCTAGATTTTTAGGAGGCTCTGGAGAGATTCGGAATGGAATGTATTTGCAAGGTATTTGAAAGGGTAGACACACAATAGGGTGCAATTGTGATCCTCTGAAAAAAAGGAAAAGAAATGAGACTATATTGGGGAAGAAAAACCCTGTAACTGAGATCTGGGAAATGCTTGGGGCCTGTTTGTTTTTCCTGCAGTTCTTTAAAGAGGCACTTTGCAGTTTTGATTTGGGGACTTGAAGTGAAATTAACACTTTAGCTGAGAGGAAGGAATTTCCTGAACTAAGGACTATCCCAGAGCCAGATGTAGGATGCTCCCCACTGCTCCTAGCCCAAGGTAAACCCACCTGTAACTGACGCTTCTGTATCAGAATCTTCCCTTGTGAGTTCTTGGGATCAAACTGGAATCTTGGCTATAAAAGCACGGAGTATATTTGTGTGGTGAGAGGAGCACAGGTTCCTGAATGAAACCTGGCCTCTCTCCACCTGATTCTGCTGTACCATGGTTTGTTCTCTTAAGATTTCCTCCATTATCTTGGGGTCCTATTCTTTCCAAGTGTTGCTGGCTTGATTTGGGAGTTTAGGCCTGAATGCAGAATGTCTATCAGAACATTTGCTTTTTCAGTCAGCAGTTCTAGCAAGGACTGTCCCTGACAACTGTCATGCCAGCTGATATGGTCCCTGGGAGTCGGGATGGGGGTGGAGACTGGGAGTCCGGACTTCTGCTCCTGTGGTCTTCCTTTCTTGGGGCAGCAAGGTGCCACCAGGTGGTCATTCTGATTTCTAATGAGCCCTGGGCCCTTGCCTTATAACCCTGTGTTATTTGTATTTGGGGTAGATTTTACATTTACAAACTCCGGTAGTGGAAAGTGGGGGTTGGAGAGGAGGACTTATTTTCTCTGAGAAAAGATGAATATGGTGCAGTTTGAACCATGAGCAAATCATTTCTCTAATGAATTCCAAACCTTCCTAATGGACTTGGTTTGGTGCCTGAGCTTCACAGTGACGTGGGGCTTTTTCCATGAGGTTCAGAACTCTGCCCTGGTGTGTGGGATGCAGGTCTGACCAGCGTTTGCTATGCAAAAGAATGTGATTGAAGGTGGGTCGTGTGATTTTTATTTGCCCGTGGTCTTACAAGAAACCCTCCCATCTTATTTTTAAACCAAGTTGCCTTGTACATTTTACTACATTATGCTAAGTTTAAAAATGTTAGTGCAGCTAAGGTGAGCCTTAAACTACTTTGGCTTACACTCCACATTTTATTCATGAATAGCAGGAGTGTTCTTAGGTATTTCAGTTCTGTTAAGGATCAATTTGGCTGCTTCTGAACCCTCCCCGCCCCCACCACCAGCCTTTCAGGGTCGTTAATTAGAGATAAGATGAGTCTCACCTTCAACCCCCATTCTCCAGATAAAACTCCAGAGAGAGGAAGCAATAATTAAACCATTAAAAACAATTGCACCAAAAATAATGGCTTATTTTATTCTTTTATTTTTAGATACAAATGGACTTTAAGTCTTAAGTAAATTACAGTGCTTTAAAAACTATAATAATAAGGAAAGCAATTAAATGATCATATTTTATCCAAAAGTGAAGTTATTCTTTCCCAAAGTCTCTCCCAATTTTTAAGGAAAATTTGGCTAAGATGACTGCTCACCCACAGTGCAGCTAAGTGTGGTCTTGTTTCCATAGCAGCCCGTGTACTCTCTCAGGGTCTGAGGAAGTGACAGTTTAGGTGGTTACAAGAGACACAAAAATCCAGGGTCAGCAGGTGATACTTCCCTGATGGGTATAAAAGTGGTGAATCTGGCAATTCTACTAATCATTAGTCAGCTTTTTTTCCCTTAAAATAATATTTAAAATTATTAATGAGTTATCTCTTCTCATTGTTTCTTGAGAGTAAGTAGAATTGTTCTTCTGATCCTGAATCCATGGCTCAGAGATGCCAGGGGACTTTTGCAGCCACAAGGCTGGAACTGAGCAAGATTTAGGATAGGGTCAGATTCATGGAAATTTAAGTCCCTTCTCTTGTCCATAACGACTTGGGTTGACTGTAGTCCTGGCTATACTTAATCTCTTCTGGTTCTGAAAATACAGAGATATATAAGTGTTGGAAGAGACAGGAGCCTCGAATAATTGAAAATGATGTGACCAAGGTCACACCTTAGGCCCAGAGCTTATTCAAATACACATAGAGAGTGTATTATTTTTATATCAGATATTTGTGAACATGTCTTAGTGATTCCTGGTGTCATAGAATCTTGATCCTCTACTTTTATCAGAAATCTCTCCCATTTTAATACTAAAACAGAAATGGGGTAGTCTAATGGGGAAAAGATGCAGTAACAGCGAGTTCTGGATAAGGGATGTGGCTCAGAGTTTGAAGGATTATCTTTTTCTGTCTGGGGTGCTGGGTCTCAGAGTTCACTCAGCTTTATAGTCTCATAACTCCCATCCCATAATTTCACTTCCACAGTCATGTCTGCCCTGCTCATTTTTCTTTCTTCTTCTCTTTATTCATGTATTCCTTACCTTTTTCTTTTTTTTTTAAAGGCCACACTTGGGACTTCCTGACAGTCCAGAAGTTAAGACTCCATGCTTCCAACACTGGGGATGTGGGTTTGATCCCTGGTTGGGGAACTAAAATTCGACATGCCACAAGGTGCTACAAAAAAAATTTTTTTAAGAAATTTAAAAAAATTTAAAAGGCAACTTTTAAATTCTCAAAGAAGGCTTTAAAGCTCTCCTGTGACAGTGGCTTTCCCTAGTTCTGCTGTGACATGCAAGACAAATAGGGGTTTTTCACTTCTGGCCTAAAGCACCCAGATTGCGGTTGGAGTTTCTCCTCTTGGGGACCCCTGGGGAAGACTCCAGCTCTGTTTCTCCATGTGTGAAATAAACTTGATCACTCTCAGAGTGATAGTTTGGGGGAAAAAAGAAAAGCTCACAAGAATACTTTTCCTTTCTTGCAGAAGCATGGGTAGGTCAGAACATATTAGAGATATTTTGTTTGTTTTCTTATTTTGGCTATGTCACGTGGCTTTCGGGATCTTAGTCCCCCTCCAGGGATTGAACATGGGCCATGGCAGTGAAAGCACAGAGTCTTAACCACTCAAGCGCCAGGGGATTCCCAGAAATGTTATTGAATACATATGTAAAGGAAATATTCGTATATGGAATCATGTTTTTTAGTTACCTGCCAGTGTGATATGAGAGGATTTGAGAACGATTTGATCTTCACATATAAATAAAAATCACCTTCAGAACCCTTTCTGCCTTTGAAAATATGTATTCTGATTGAATTTAGTTTTCCTTACAAAGTAGTTAATCAGAGTAAATCTTCATCATTTTTTTGCATATTCTCTTATTAACAATACTATTCATATATTTAATTCCTACTTGGGTTGGAATTTCTTACTGACTTCTGGGTCTTGAATGTGCAAATAGTTCCACTGATCAGAAATATAAAGGACTACAGATAATGATGCAAATAGAAACAATCCCGAGGCCTTTTCATAAAACCATTAGTGTGTATCAGTAGAACCTTAAGCCCTTGTGGACCCCACAGAATACTAATAGCCAAGACATTCTAACTTCCTCGAGGGTGAATGAGCCTCTCACTGGTCACATTCCTACAAAAGACCCTCGTAACCTAGGCTTGGGCTGGGGGAGAAAGGAAAAAGAACAGTGTGTGTGTCTGTGTGTGTGTATACACTCTAACAGAAACCATAGAGGAGATAAAGGCTCATGGGCTCTGATACATGTATGGGCATTGACACGGCTAGTAAGTGGACAAGCTTGGATTTGAATCCCAGTCTGACACTAACGGGCTTCCCTGATGGCTCAGTGGTAGAGAATCTGCCTGCAGTGCAGGAGACCCAGGTTCGATCTCTGGGTTGGGAAGATCCCCTGGAGAAAGGAATGACAACCCACTCCAGTATTCTTTCCGGAGAATCCCTTGCACAGAAGAGCCTGGTCGGCTACAGTTCATGGGGTCACAAGGAGTCAGACACGGCTGAGCAACTAACTCCACTCCACTCTGGCACTAATACAGTACTTTTTCAACCATTCCATTTGCTACCACATTATCCTAATCCTTTCGTTAAATCTTTGTTTTATTTTCCAATTTTGGTCTGTTCAAAGGTGTCACCTCTTGGAGAACTTTCCTTAATAAGAATAGCCCTTAGTTGTCAGAGACATCAGAATTCAGGAAATGCGTTTCATACAATGCCTTGTCCTCCCCAGGAAGTCAGGGTCAACCCTGTCAGAACCTCAGTTCCCATTTTCCTGATTTCTGGTCCCTTCTTCGTTGTGAACATTCCCAGCCCACAGGATCGTTCAGATGTAGCCCCCAACGCAGCCCAGCCCTGATCCATCTTTCTCTCTTCTGTAAGTTTTGACAGGGCTCTGCCACTTCAGGGTTAACTCATTAACCTCAAGGTGTTAAATGCTGACAAAGGCCCAGTTAGATAACTCCTCATAATGCTACCCCTTGGATGACTGAGTTTCCTGGGATCCCCAGTGGTCTAGTTACAAAGCTCCGTCTGCTGTTTGTGAAATTGGGTATCAGGACCCAGTGGAAGATAGGTATGTTTAGTGCCTCTGATCACAGTGGATAAGCTTTACTTGGTCATAAAACTCACCCTCTTGATACCTAAGTGCTGGCTGTGCCAAAGTCAGATGTGGAGTTCTTCTTAAAGTTTCAGTTCACATTCTGCTCACTTTCTTTTCTTTTTTAAAAATATCTTTGGCTGCACTGCACAACATGCAAGATCTTAGTTCTGCAACAAGACCCCAGTGGACGCATGGAGTCTTAAGCACTGGACCACCGAGGAAGTCCCATCAATCACTTTCATTTCATCCCAACCAGTGAATGTCTATAGAGTGTTTATTATGGTAAACACTGAGGGCTTAGTTTTCACATCTGACAGAGGATGAGTATCATCAATTTGAGGATTAGAGATGACACTGAGTGCTTTGTAGGTGGTCTGTAAATGGTAACTCTTAGTGATAAGAGGTTGGAACAGGTTGGTTTGAGCCATTTCACTGTGAACAAGGCTCAAACCTCTCCATTGTGCCCTCACCCTCAGCCAACAAGATCAGGGGAAAAATGGACCAACAAAGCACAGACCATCTCAGCAACCTGCATTACCACTTCAAACCTTCCTGCATCTTCATAGTTGTATTGCCTTCTGAGGCCCCAGTCTTTTCCTCGTCTGAGCCATAGGCCAGTAGACACCGTGGACTCAACGACTTCAGATCCCTGTTCAGCCTCTTTGCCTTTACAGCTTGGTAAGTGGGCCCTTGTTTACTTGATCTTCCAGATTGGGAACCTGGGATTTCTTTTTCCCTTGTCCCCTATGTTCAGAGTATCACTGAGTATTATTGAGTGAATTTAAGCTTCTCGTGGATCCATTCTTTCTGCCCATTTCCAAATTCGTCTCATTTGTGTTTCTAGAACAATGTCCTTCTTATTGTCAGGGAGGAAAAACTCTTAGGTTCTGAATTGGAGTCCTGCAAATTAAACTGACAAAAGATATGAACAAGAGAAAAATAGGTTTAGTTAAGTACTGATGCATGTGAGTTCACAAAAACTTCAACTCAAGGAGGCAGTTAGAATTTGGGACTTATATACCATCTTAAGAGAGGAGGAGGAGAGGTAGAGGGACGCTTCTGAGAGAAAAATGACTCCGAAGGGTATGGGGGAAGGGGGTTTGGTGATATTGTTTGGGTGTAGCCAACTTCTTTTTGTCTCAGTCTCCAAAAAAAAGATGAGAGTTGCTTCTGGGGAGGAGATATTCGACAATTGAGTTTTTGGAAGAGGATCTGCTTTGTGCAAAAAAGGGATTTCAAGAACTCCTGTGCCTTTAGCTCAAAATAATCTTCTTTTCAAGCCATAGTGGCTTATTCTAGAATTCTTCACAGTCCCCACACTGACCCCCTTAAGTGGAGTGAGTCTCTGCAACGCGCTTCCTGATCATGTTGTGCATGTGTGTTTGTTGCTCAGTTGTTTCTGATTCTGCGACCGCGTGGACTGTAGTCTTCCATGGGATTTTCCTGACGAGGATACTGGAGTGAGTTGCCATTTCCTTCTCCAGGGGCTCTTCCCGACCCAAGGAAAGAACCCGGGTCTCCTGTGTTATAGGCAGACTTGATACTGACTGAGTCACCAGGGAAGCCCCTGATCCTGTTGCTGCTGAAATATCCTTAGTGATTTCCTCGTCGCTTTCAGAGTAAAATCCAAAGTTCCCTGCATTTCATTCACAATTTAGCCTGTTAATCTGTCAACTAATTTATTTAATGGTATTTATTGGGCTCACACCACGTGCTACCAAGTTTTTTTTCCTGTGTATATGTAAGACAAGCAATAAACAAATCAAGACAAACATAAAGTAAAAAGATAATTTTTTATAGTGAAGTACTATGAAGAAGACACAAGGATATTAGGAAGTGATGGGGCCCACTGAGGCAAGAGAAGGTGAAATTGCCCCTGGGCTGGGTGGGAGGAAGAGCCAGCGGAGGCCTGGGGAAAGCCAGTCGAGTGGAGGGAGGAGCAAGTGGAGGCCCGAAGGTGAGGAAGCAGAAGGCCAGTGTGCCTGCAGGATGGGGAACTGGTTCAGTTCAGTTCAGTCCAGTCGCTCAGTTGTGTCCGACTCTGCGACCCCATGAATCGCAGCACCCCAGGCCTCCCTGTCCATCACCAACTCCCGGAGTTCACTTAGACTCACATCCATCGAGTCTGTGATGCCATCCAGCCATCTCATCCTCTGTCGTCCCCTTCTCCTCCTTCCCCCAATCCCTCCCAGCATCAGCTTTTCCGATGAGTCAACTCTTCCCATGAGGTGGCCAGTATTGGAGTTTCAGCTTTAGCATCATTCCTTCCAAAGAAATCCCAGGGCTGATCTCCTTCAAAATGGACTGGTTGGCTCTCCTTGCAGTCCAAGGGACTCTCAAGAGTCTTCTCCAACACCACAGGTCAAAAGCATCAATTCTTTGGTGCTCAGCCTTCTTCACAGTCCAACTCTCACATCCATACATGACTACTGGAAAAACCATAGCCTTGACTAGACAGACCTTAGTCGGCAAAGTAATGTCTCTGCTTTTGAATGTACTATCTAGGTTGGTCATAACTTTTCTTCCAAGGAGTAAGCGTCTTTTAATTTCATGGCTGTAGTCACCATCTGCAGTGATTTTGGAGCCCCCAAAATAAAGTCTGACACTGTTTCCACTGTTTCCCCATCTATTTGCCATGAAGTGATGGGACTGGATGCCACGATCTTCTTTTCTGAATGTTGAGCTTTAAGCCAACTTTTTCACTCTCCTCTTTTACTTTCATCAAGAGGATTTTTAGTTCCTCTTCACTTTCTGCCATAAGAGTGGTGTCATCTGCATATCTGAGGTTATTGATATTTCTCCCGGCAATCCTGATTCCAGCTTGTGCTTCTTCCAGTCCAGCGTTTCTCATGATGTACTCTGCATAGAAGTTAAATAAGCAGGGTGACAATATACAGCCTTGACGTACTCCTTTTCCTATTTGGAACCAGTCTGTTGTTCCATGTCCAGTTCTAACTTGCTTCCTGACCTGCATACAGATTTCTCAATAGGCAGGTCAGGTGGTAGGGAGGATGAACCGGGAATGGGATGAGAGGTGAGCCCACCTAGGGCCTTTTAGGGAAAGAAGGTATTTGGATTTTATTGTAAGTTCTATGGGAGGCCTCTGGAGAGTGGGCAGGCTTTTCTTGTCTTTAAACTATATTCCTTAAACTCCAGGAAGGCCAGATTTCTTCCTGGCACGACCTTTCCCTCATTTATCTCTTTTATGCTTCCTCACCTAGAAGACTTGGGTGATTTCTCCAGGGAGCCTTCTCGCTGAATTCATAACACCTAGATAGCAGTGTATTGTAAAGCTGTCAGTTTTTCTTGTCTATTTTCCTCTCTAATCACTAAGAAATGAAGTTTTTCTTTGCGTTTGCAGCCCCTGGCTCAGCCCTGTCAAACTTGGCAGACATTCAGGGAACCTTTATGAAACTGGAACAAACTGCCCTCTTGTAAATTTCACCTCACTCTGGCAACTTCCTGCAAACCCTCACCTATACTTTTAAAGAGCCTTTTCTGGGGTCCCAGCTCTAGTCCCAGATTTTTCTGTAGTTCCTTTCTGATTTTCCTTAAAATACATCAGGAAATACATAATGGCCCTCTCATTGCTCTTTTCAAAGCAGCTCTCCTTCATTCTCTTTAATGGATCACTTTCCTCAGGTGATTCTTCTCAAACTTAAGCAAGTGGGTGAAGCTCAGGGAAATGTGATGGGTGGAGGGCAGCCTTCTGCAGGAGACCCACGGGTGTTTCCTTTTCTGATATAAGCTCCTGACTACCAGTCCCAGAGTAGAAGAAGATCCTCTGAGCAACCCCATAGGATTTCAGAAGCAGGGATATTTGAGAGAGTGGGGGAGGATTAGAAGGAACATATTTGCCAGCAGGCTTTTTTTTTTTTGGCCGAGCCACGAAGCATGCAGGATCTTAGTTCCCTGAGCAGGGATCAGACTTGTTCCCCCTACAGTGAAAATGTGGAATCTTAACTACTCCACCGGGGTAGTCTCGTCAGCAGGCTTTTCTGATGTAAGAAAACTTCCCTGAACAATAGCAGTGGCATACAAAACTTTTTGACTGTGGGTCCACAATAAAAAAAAAATGCATTTATATTGTGAAACAGCATCCACCTACGTATAAGTAAATTTAAGAGTTTCCCTAGCAGCGTTTACGCTTGTCATGCGTAACACACTCTGGTATTTTGTACTCTTCTTTTGTTTTCGTTGCAGTTCTAGTTGAATGCCAGCTGATTGGTGGCTTAGGCCCTGATGAGGGCGCTAGTACATACCAGTCCAGTGACCTCGGGCCGGTTCATTAGCCCGAGTTCCTCAGGGGTAGAACAGGCTTGTTCTTCCTCATTGGGTGGGTAAAGTTTGTAGACATGTCTAGTGAGGTCCCTGGCACACAGTGTATTACTGTACATGCCAATTAAATATGGGCTTCCAAGGTGGCTCAGTGAGAAAGAATCCACCTTCCAATGCCAGAGGCTTGGGTTCAATCCCGGGCCGGGAAGATCCTCTGCAGTGTGTGTGTGCCCAGTCGTGTCCAGCTCTTTGCAGCCCCAGGGGCTGTAGCCCGCCAAGCTCCTTTGACCACGGCATTTTCCAGGCAAGAATACTTGGAGTGGGTTGCCATTTCCTCCTCCAGGGGATCTTCCTGACCCAGGGATTGAACCCGTCTCATGTGTCTTCTGCATTGGCAGGTGGATTCTTTACCACTAGCACCACCTCAGAAGCCTACCCTGGAGTAGGAAACGGCAACCCATTCCAGTATTCTTGCCTGGGAAATCCCATGGACAGAGGAGCCTGGTGGGCTATAGTCCTTGGGGTCACAAAGAGCCAGACATGACTTAGCAACTAAACAACAATAGTTAAATATGATAAAATACATCTGCATGGGGGTCAGTGTAGTGGTCTCTACAGAGTTGATGGTGTTCTTGCTGATCTGACTCACCATTTCCCAGCTGTTTATAGTTGGCGGCACATGCTTGAATTTGGCCAGGAAAAGGAAATACTTCCAGCTGTGTGTGTATATTATAACCATATGTATATTTCACTTCCCAGCCACTCTATGTATGTAAATACTCATACACATTCCCTCCCCTTTCCACAATGGTCTCTATCACCCCCACATTCTCCCAAGAGGAAGAGAGCCAAGCTGCAGGGCAGCACTGTCAGTGATCATGCCACATAGTCTTGCAGACCCTGCTGAAGAGAAGTTAAAATCTGCACCCACATCCAGCAGTATAAACTGAGAAGAGATGAAGACATTTATAAGCACTGAAATATTTTTTGTGGTTGTACATAGTTTAATGTGATACACCTGTTTTATATTTTGAGAAACTTATTCTTCTATTTTAAAAATTAATATGCAATTGTGCTTTTCTAACAAGAACCATACTATTCTGTTACTTTTTGTCTACGTCTCTCTCACCAATCTCCCATGTCTGCCTTGTCTGGAATTTTAGTTTCCAATTATTTATTCCAAAATTAAAAATAAATACTTATTGTAAATTAATAGGTTTCAATAAAATTTGTCTTCCATTGCTTATTGCATTTCACCATATTTGAGTGTATTTTCTTTCAGGAGTGTATCCTTGAATAATTCTTTCAAAGAGATTAAGTAGGCAGTAAGCTTTCAGAGTCCTTCGATGTCTGAACATGTCTCTTTTTGGCTGCACCAGGAGCTTTGCAGGATCTTAATTCCCAAATCAGGGATTGAACCCTGGGCCTCCCAGCTGTGGAAATTTACAGTCTTTACTACTGGACTGCCAGGGAATTCCTGGAAAACATCTTGCTACACTTGTTGCTCTCCTACATTTGAGACATACTGTGACTGGGTATATAAATCTGGGGTGAAAGATACTTTCCTTCAGTCCTTGACATATGATACTCTCCTGTTCTCTTCTTTCATTCATGTTGTTAAGAAGTCTGATGTCTTTATGATTCCTTTGTAGGTAATAGTTTTCCCCTTTCATAGTTTTAAGTTTTATTATTATCCTTGATGGTTTCAAGTTTTACTATAATTATTCTTGGTGTGGGGATGTTTTTGTTTAAATTTCTCCTTTTTACTTTGTGGGCATGTTCATTTTAATTGGAAAGGGATTATCTATTTAGGTTAGTATTGCTTTCCCCCATAGTCTGTAATTTTTCTTTTTGGAACTTGTTTGAAGAATAATGGGACTTTGGGACTTTTGAATTTTATTCTTGATGTCACTTTTACCTTTACTTCATACTTTCCATTGTTCTGTCCCTTTGTACGGTGTTCTGAGAGACTGACTTTCCAGTCACTAATGCCGTGTTCATCTGCCTATTCTGCTTTTCAATTCATATATCCTCCCCTCCTGCCAATTAGGTTTCTATTTCTGAGATTCATCAAGACCCTTTTCCATAACTGCTCTTTTTCTGAACTGTCCTTGTTTCGTGAATGCCACATGTCTATCTTTGTCTATATTCTGCATTTTTCTTAAAATGTTGGTTTATTTTCTTGATCTTTCACTGGGTTTCATACTTGGTCTTTTATTTTTGTCAGTCATGAAGCTGTGTTTTTAAGTTGGAATATATTTCACATACCATAATATTTGCCTTTTCAAGTATATAGATCAGTGGTTTTAGTATATTCACAGAGGGATGCAAACATCACTGCTATTTAATTCCAGAACATTTTCATCACCCCAAAGAAAACACATAACCATTAATAGTCACTTCCCATTTCCCCCGCCCTCCAGCCGTTGGCAACCACAAAGTACCTTCTTCTGTCTTTATGAATTTGTCTGTTGTGGACTTTTCATGTAAACAGAATCAAACAATTTGTGACCTTTTGTGTCTTCTTTCATTTAGCATAACATTTCCAACATTCATCATGTTGTGGCACGAATCAATACTTCATTCCTTTTTAATGGCTGAATAATATTCCATTATAGGGGTACACGACATTTTGTTAATTCATATTTCAGCGATGGCCATTGAATTGTTTCTCCTTTTTGGCTATTATGAGTAGTGCTTCTGTGAACACTCATGTACAGATTTTTGCTTGGACATATGTAAGTTCTTCTAGGAGTAGAATTGCTAGGTCATATGGTGACTCAGTGTTTAAGCTTTTGAGGACCTACCAAACTGTTTTTTCAAAGCACACCATTTTATGTTATCACCAGCAGTGTATGAGAGATCCCATTTCCTGATATTCTCACCAACACTTGTTACTGTCAATCTTTTTAACCCATCCTAGTGGGATATGGTGTGGCATCTTATTTTTTTCATATGCATTGCTTTTATGACTAATGATGTTGAACTTCTTTTCATGTGTTTATTAGCCATGTGTGTATCTTTGCAGAAATGTCTATTTAAATCCTTTACACATTTTAAAATTGGATTATCTTTTTATTGTTGAATTGTAAGAGTTCTTTATGTATTCTGGATACTAGACCCTTCTCATATATATGGTTTGCAAATGTTTTCTCCCACTCTGTGGATTGTCTTCACTTTTTGATGTGTCCTTTGAAGCCACAAGGTTTTAAATTTTGATGAAGTCCAAAATTGTTTCTTTGAGGCATAATTCAAATAAACAAACATCTCTTTAGCAAACAGTGATGATCTGGGCAAAGAAGGACTTTACTCTGGAATGCTAAGATGGATTCTTTCCGTGTATAGTCTGTTCTAGGAAACCTCTAGTCTTCCCACTCTAGAGTTCTGCTTGTGATGGGGAATTGCCCAGGTTTTCTGGCCCTCTGAGATGGTTTGAGAGATGGTGATGCAGCATTTTTCAGGGTTTTTTACTTACTAAAAGCTGGCCCCTTGATGAGGGAGTGATGGAGTTTGCGCTTTCTGTATTTGAAGAGGTAGTATTGTCTGTGGATCCTAAATCATGCGTAAGGCGGAAGTGAAACTCCTCTCACTAACCACTGTGACAGCCTCTCACCTTCCTTCTTGTTTTGTGGTTTTCCCAGTTCTGGACTTTAGCGACCCCTTCAGCACGGAGGTAAAGCCGAGGATCCTGCTCATGGGCCTAAGAAGGAGTGGCAAGTCATCCATCCAGAAAGTCGTCTTTCATAAAATGTCTCCCAACGAAACTCTGTTCTTGGAGAGCACGAACAAGATCTGCCGGGAGGACGTTTCCAACAGCTCCTTTGTTAATTTTCAGATTTGGGACTTCCCAGGACAGATTGACTTTTTCGACCCTACCTTTGACTATGAGATGATCTTCCGAGGAACAGGAGCACTGATATTTGTCATAGACTCCCAGGTAAGGCTCCATCTTGGTGTCTGGTGGGACTGCAATGCCCCTCCTCCCCTACATTGACACAAGTTCCCTTGCGATCGTTTGGGTTTGGGTCTTAGGGTCAGGAATAGGCATTTCTACCAGACTAGCATTTCTCGGTTGTGGCTGTCTGGTTTTGGAGAGGGAAAAAAATCTCCCTGCACACAACCCTGACCAACAAGCAGTGTTTGGGAACTGTGTGCTCTCAGCAAGCCTAAAGAGGACCTCCCAGAGGGAGGGGACCACCGTGACAGCCAATGAAAGCAGCTGTGTGTCCCCCTCTGCTACTCTTGGCAGATATCTCTGAAAGATCACAGGTTCTCTGCAACAAAAATGCATGATTATCTACATTTTAAAGTGTTTACTATTTCCTGTGAAGATCAAGTTCTCTAAGTGTGGGCATTTTTCTTCTGAATCAAACTATTGCAGTTCCTGCTAGTATACAGTTAAGGCAGCATGACTAGTATGTATTTTAGAGGTAACTAAATACAAAATGTGAAATTTGAGATACCTATATTTTTTCCTACTCCATCTGTGTATCTGTGCTTGACTAAGGGTTTAGCATCAGTCCTATTTTTGGTTTCTGTTTGTACTAAAAACCTTGTTCACATAAGGTGGATATGGGGTGATTTTTGCTCTAGCATTTACTCAGTTATTTAAATTCCTTCCAAGTTGTATCCGCTAGGTTACCTGATTTTCTGTCGCATGCAAAAATATTTTTTTGTGGTTTACCAGTAGACAATCCTGATTGTGTTTTCATTTTAACTTTGCTGAGGAGCAAAGAATTGGGAGCCACTTGGCTGGAGAAGAACCTTATCACCCAGCTTGAAAGTCACTCACTTTATTGGTATTCAGACCAGCCTTCTGAATGGTCTCTTTGGTACCCTGGGCCTTTCTCCTGTGAAGTGGGGGATGGAGCTGATGGTGTAAGGGCAGGAGGAGAGGGAAACAGCAGGACTAAAAATGCATCTCAGTCAGGTGGTCTTAGGAAAAAGCACAGGTTGCGGACTGGGACATTGACATTGATGTTTTTCAAACTATTCCACATGCGGTTGCTCTTAGAGTGTCTCCAGTGGTGAGCCAGCGAGAAGGCCCTCCTGAGGGCTCTCTTTTGCAGCTGTAGGGAATTAAAAGGTAACAAGTCCTACAGGAATGCCCTAAGCCAACTCTAAGCTCAGGTCTCAGTGTTTGCCTGAAATTGTAGACCTGCAAATGGACAGGTGGGGCTGAGCCTCTTGCAAGCCCAGTCATGTTGGGGAAGAAGGGCTATGAAGACCATTGGTAATAATGGTTCTGAGTCCATGCTTGCAGAACTATTCTCGGACAAGACTACTCATGCCTGAGAGCATTGTAAAACTCACTCATGGATCGAGGTGCCTGTTTAATATAATAATGAAATTTGCAACTCAGCCTTTTAGTTCCAAGTGACTGCACGGTGAACTTGTAGAGCTGTGGGAGCATGGCCAGATGGTTTGAAGTTCTTTTTCTCCTTTGTGTATGGGGTAGTGGACTTGGGAGGCTGTCCATTCCAATATCTGCTCCATGGACAGCCATGCCTCTCTTCCTGTGGGCTCGTCCAGAGATGCACGCCTCTAGCACATTCACTGGGTCCAGGCGCTGCTGGGAGCCACACTTCCCTGGCTGTCCTGCTCATCTCCTGGCCCATCTGTGGTTTTGGCAGTATTCCCTTCTTCCTGTCTCAGGTTGGCCAGCACCATAAGTCAGGAAGCTTAAAGCCCAAGAGGAGCAGCCAGGCGGTGAACAGGCCACTCACTGGGAGGGGAGGCTCCAGGGCTGTCATGCTCCTCTGTCTCCTCTAAGCTCCCTTTTCTCCCTGGGTCTTGCAGCTGCTGCGCTGGGTAGCAGCAACAGTGGCCCTGCCCGTGGGTAAGTAGATTCCAGCCCTGACTCATCACTTCAGGACTGTGGCTCAGGAAGCACTTAACATCAGTATCAGATTGTGTATACATACAATTTACATTTATGGAATCTGAATTGCCAGTGCAACTCAGTCTCAGGTGTTGATAATACAGCTGTAATGTGATAAAATAGGTACACTTGCCAGTTTTTATCATTGTTTAGGTGTTTTTATTGCCTCAGTAATTTCCCTTTTTTGGTTTGTTTGAAGTATAGTTGATTTATAATATTGTATTAGTTTCAGGTGATACATATTAAAGAATATATATGTAGGTTCTTGTTGGTTATCTATTTTATATACAGTAGTGTGTATATGCGGAGAAGGCAATGGCACCCCACTCCAGTACTCTTGCCTGGAAAATCCCATGGACGGAGGAGCCTGGTAGGCTGCAGTCCATGGGGTCGTGAATAGTTGGACAAGACTGAGCGACTTTCACTTTTCACTTTCATGCATTGGAGAAGGAAATGGCAGCCCACTCCAGTGTTCTTGCCTGGAGAATCCCAGGGACAGGGAGCCTGGTGGGCTGCCGTCTATGGGGTCGCACAGAGTCGGACACGACTGAGCGACTTAGCAGCAGCCTCAGCAGCAGTGTGTATACGCTGGGCTTCCCAGGTGGTGCCTGCCAATGCAGGAGATGCAAGAGCCATCAGTTCCATCCCTGGGTTGGGAAGATAGCTTGGAGTAGAAAATGGCAGCCCATTCCATTATTCTTGCCTGGGAAATCCCATGGATGGAGGAGCCTGGTGGACCCCAGTCCATGGAGTCACAAAGAATCGGACAGGACTGAGCCCACACAGTAGACACACTAGTGTGTATATGTTAATCCCAAATTCCAAAGTTATTCCTCTCCCTCCCACACTTGGCAGTTTTTATTTTCTATTTTTAATTTTTTGGCCTATTTTTAAAATTGCAGCTGTAATTTGGTTTTGATTTAACCTGAGCATGAAAAGTGGACTTTCAGTAGGGGTTGGTAAGTGTGTTCTTTGTTTTGTTTCTTGGCTCGTTGGGTTTTGTTTGGGCCATTGGGTTTTGTTCTAGCCACAGGGCAACAAAATGCATAGAGTAAAAATACATCTTTTTAAGTTACACTTTTTAAAAGGTAGGGAAAAGCATTGTTAAAAGTTGTCATTTACTAAAAATAGGGAATATTTAACTTCTTTAACGAAGCAGTTTCCATGTCTGCCTAATAGACTCTTCTGTTGGAAGCAGACTGTAAAAATCACATTTGTGGGAATCTTTACTTGATGTGATTGCAAACACTAAACAAAACCGAACTTGAGGAAAGTCTCAGCAACTCTTGAAGGTCACCGCAGTAGTCTAAGCAGTACTCTGTTTGTCTGACACCTCCTAGTTTTATTTTTCACTTGTGAATTCCTCACAATCACAGGATTGCCAGATAAAAATATCACCAAGGAGAAAAATGTGTCCTCACATAATGTTGTAAAATAGAAGAGAATGAAGCCATCAAGAGTGATTTCCCATGAACTACCCAAGTGACACTGCCTGCCCCGGGCAGCCCACAGAAATGTAGCACGTCTGCAGGGCCACCCTCGCCCCCCAACCTCCACCCCAGGAGCCATTTCTTTTTCTTTTTTAAAAAATAATTTTATTATTTGTCTATGTTGTGTCAAACAGAGCTTCACTGCTGCTCGGGCTTGTCTCTGGTTGCAGAGATTGGGGGTGGGGGCTCCTCTCTAGCTGTGGTGTGATGGCTCCTCGTTCAGTGGCTTCTCTTGTGGAACATGGGCTCTAGAGCGCAGCCTCAGTGGTTGTGGTACACTGGCTTAGTTGCTCTGTGGCCTGTGGGGTCTTCCCAGACGAGGGACTGAACCTGTGTCTCCCACACTGGCAGGTGGATTCTTCACCATTGAGCCCCCAGGGGAGCACCCCCACCCTCCCCTCCGCCTGCCCCGGGAGCAATTTCCCAGGTGATTGGGATGCAAACTAGAGTGCTGGCTTAACTCATGCTGGTGATTGTGATTGTGACCTGCCTGTAATTCCTAGATCTAATTTTAGAATAGAGGCCAGGCAGTGTGTTTTTCCTTTTATAATTTGTTGTAGAAGATAATAAGCACAATAGGAGAAAAAATCACTCACTGTCTCTCTGCTCTAGTAATCAAATATTTTCTTTTTTGTCATGTCATTTTTTAGCTCTTACAGATCTGTACCACTTCATCAGTTTGCTGGTAATCAGACCATTTCATGTGCTTGGCAGGGAGGTTAGAGGAATGATTTCTAATCTTTTGAGATCATGATACACTCTTGACCTTGTCTGCTTCTGCTTACAGACACATGCCCTTAACTCCTCTCTTCAGTTAAGATATAACCAATAACACTTGTTGAAGTGTAACTTCCATACAGTGAATTGCACTCATTTTTTAACCAAATATTTATTTGGCTGCATTAGGTCTTAGTTGCAGCCTGTTGGATCTTGCATTGTGTGCGGCGCTCGGGCTCTCTAATTGTGGTGTGTGGCTCAGTAGTTGCAGCACACAGGTTTAGTTGCTCCAACACATGTGAGATCTTAGTTCCCTGACCAGGGATTGAACCCATGTCACCTACAGTGCAAGGCAGATTCTTAACCACTGAACCACCAGGAAAGTCCCAAATTACATTCATTTTAAGTGCACAGTTCAACCACTATACACCTTCTAACCACCTTCTAACTTTAAGAATGTTTCCATCACACTGAAAGCTTTGTGTCCTTTCTCAGATGTACCCTCCCCACCGCCCAGGATCCAGCCTCAGGCTGATATGATGTGCTTTCTGTCTCTATAGAATAGTTTGCCTTGTCTAGAATTTCTATATGTGGAATTGTACAATCATGACTTTGTTTTTTATCTGAGATATTATAATGTATTAAGAAAGTGCCCCAAATTATTAAACTAGAATTTCTCCAAAATGCTTAGCCCAGCATCCTATCCCTGGAGGAGGAAATGGCAGTCCACTCCAGTATTCTTGCCTGGAGAGTCCCACGGACAGAGGAGCCTGGTGAGCTACAGTCCATGGGGTCGCGAGAGTCGGACATGACTAAACCATGCCACAGTATCCAGTGTTTGTTTTTCATTTTAAACAACTCTTTAGAGTATGAAGGATGAAAATGACTGTCTGGTCTTTTTCTCCCTTCATAGTTTCCTATTAGTATCTTAGTATTTTGATTTATCTAAAGACTGGGGATACATTTTTTTTTTTAAACGGGCAAAATATTTTAATAGATGCATGGCCAAACCAGATATAGAGTTAGCAAGTGAGCATGTGTAAAGATGCTTAAACTCACTAGTTATTAGGAAAATGCAGATCAAAATTACAATGAGATACCAATCAGAATGGCCAAAATTGAAAAAGACAAAAACAAACCAACCAACTGGTAATACCAAGTGTTAGGAAACACGGAGAACAGCTGAAACTTCTACACTGCTGGTAGGAATGCAGAATGGGACAGCTACTTTATTTTTTTTTAACTTTTTATTTTATATTATAGCTGATTAACAATGTTGTGATAGTTCCAGGTGGACAGCAAAGGGACTCAGCCATACATATACATACATAGGGGTACATTTTTATTAATTAGTTTCAGGAATACAAGAATGCCCCCAAACATCCCCTGTTTTACTGGCTTTTCTTCATTTGTCCAGATTTGGAGTCAGAATGAGGGGTGAAAAGTCCTTTAAATTTTGTTCTGAAGATCCTTTTCCTTTTTGCTATAAAAACAAGACCTATTGGGGAATTCCCTGGTGGTCTAGTGGTTAGGATTCTGAGCTTCCACTGCCAGGGTCACAGGTTTGATCCCTGATTGGGAACTTGATCCTGTAAGCAATGAAGCCAGGAAAAACAAAAAACCGAGACATATTCGTACTCTTGGTTGGCAGTAATGAAGAGATCTGACAACCCTGGGTGCTGGTGAGAGTCTGGAGGAGCAGGGATTTTTACATGTTATCTAGTCAAGTTCAAGGTGCTCAATCTCTGACCCAACAAGCCTGACTTCAGGGTAAGCCCTAAGAAACTCACAAACAGACACAGAGATTTGTGTGTGAGACTGGCCACATTGTCATCTTCTGATCTAACACATAACTGGAAACATTCTGAATGTCCATCAGCAGGCAAGTCAGTGACAAACTATAGACCATCCACAGCGGAATTTTATAGAACTATTCATAGGAATCACGCATTAGTTATGTGCTTCAACAAAGGTGAATCTCACTGACATAATGGGCATGAAGAAGGCGAACTGTAATCCACAGGCAAGTTGATATTGTTGTAAATTTTTAAATAATGTAAATTAATTCTGTATGTTGTTTAAGGATACATAGGTATGTCTTGATAGTAATGTATAAACAGGTGAGTGATACTAAAGGCAGAAGTCAAGATACTGGTTACCTCTGGAAGATTTGGGGTAGAGTGATGGGCTTGGCTGGGAGGATGGGGAGAAACACGGGGCTTTGATGTCTACTGTTTGATTTCTTAAAAAGAGAGATGCATACACACAGGCCTTCATTGTGTTATTTTGGGTATCATCTGTAGAACAAGAAAAAAAAAGAGCGTTGTGTAATTTGGGGCAATTACTGTAGGCCAGGGGTCAGCAGACTTTTTAAAAGGCTCAGATGGTCATTATTTTAGGCTTTGCAGGCTGTTCTATCTCTGAGGAGTTTCTACAGAGGAAAACCACTCAACTCTGCCCGTGTGTCCCCAAAGTAGCCATCGACCGTGTGTATATCAAAACATGTCGTGGCCCTTAAATACATGCAGCATTTGCCGATCATACCTCAGTAAAGCTGGGGGTGGGGCGAGGTGGGAGACTGTGGAAGGCAGCCCAGAAGGCTTCGGCCAGAAGCCCCGAGAGGCCTCCCTGACATGCGTGTGCTTTCTTCCCAGGACGATTACATGGAGGCCTTGGCCAGGCTCCACCTCACAGTGACCAGGGCCTACAAAGTCAACACCGACATCAACTTTGAGGTGTTTATTCACAAAGTGGATGGTCTGTCAGATGACCACAAAATTGAAACCCAGAGAGACATTCACCAGAGGGCAAATGATGACCTTGCAGATGCTGGGCTAGAAAAATTCATCTCAGGTGAGAACAGAAATGCCTCAGGAATCACTGGGGTCCCAAAGTCATCGTGAGTAGTTGGCATGGACAGTCATTGACCTGTGTACCCTGTTTTGTGCTGTAGACATCAGGATAGTATTTGGGAAAAGTGAGCTTGTGTGTGCTAACTCCAATCTTTCAGAAAAGTGTTGAGGTTATAAAAATTTTTTTGCCCAAAGATCAAAGCTAAGCCTTCCTCATATGACAAACACAGAAGAGAAAACCCATACACTGCATCCAGGAAGTTACTCGATGCTGAGGTTTACTATTATAGGTAGTGCCTATAATCATATGCAGGTCAGGAAGCAACAGTTAGAACTGGACATGGAACAACAGACTGGTTCCAAATAGGAAAAGGAGTACGGCGAGGCTGTATATTGTCACCCAGCTTATTTAACTTATAGGCAGAGTACGTCATGAGAAACACTGGGCTGGAAGAAGCACAAGCTGGAATCAAGATTGCCAGGAGAAATATCAATAACCTCAGATATGCAAATGACACCACCCTTATGGCAGAAAGTGAAGAGGAGCTAAAAAGCCTCTTGATGAAAGTGAAAGAGGAGAGTGAAAAAGTTGGCTTAAAGCTCAGCATTCAGAAAACTAAGATCATGTTATCTGGTCCCATCACTTTATGGGAAATAGATGTGGAAACAGTGTCAGACTTTATTTTTGGGGGCTCCAAAATCACTGCAGATGGTGATTGCAGCCATGAAATTAAAAGATGCTTGATCCTTGGAAGGAAAGTTATGACCAACGTAGATAGCATATTGAAAAGCAGAGACATTACTTTGCCAACAAAGGTCTGTCTAGTCAAGGCTATTGTTTTTCCAGTAGTCATGTATGGATGTGAGAGTTGGACTGTGAAGAAAACTGAGCACTGAAGAATTGATACTTTTGAACTGTGGTGTTGGAGAAGACTCTTGAGACTGCAAGGAGATCCAACCTGTCCATTCTAAAGGAGATCAGTCTTGGGTGTTCACTGGAAGGACTGATGCTAAAGCTGAAACTCCAGTACTTTGGCCACCTTATGCAAAGAGTTGACTCATTGGAAAAGACTCTAATGCTGGGAGGGATTGGGAGCAGGAGGAGAAGGGGACGACAGAGGATGAGATGGCTGGATGGCATCACCGACTCGATGGATATGAGTTTGGGTGAACTCCGGGAGTTGGTGATGGACAGAGAGGCCTAGCGTGCTGCGATTCATGGGGTCGCAAAGAGTCGGACACGACTAAGTGACTGAACTGAACTGAATAATCATAAGGAATCCTCTTAAAAAAAAACAAATAGAAATAAATATTCACAGAAGAAAGCCACTTCTCTTTAATTTTTGTGGGGTAGTATGTATGCATCATTCATTTGGCAAATTAGAAAAATGAAAAGATTAGATACTTCAGTATCAATCATGTAACTGCTATAAGGTGAGAGATGTGTATAAAGAAAATTAGTGCAGATTCTCTTGGAGAATGTACGGAAGCTGATATAGGTTCATGCATCTGCATTTTTAAGCCTTCTGGTCCAGCCAGTCAGCAGAGACTAGGCATAGTTCTTGCTTTGGGGGAGCTGGACAGAAATGTCTCGTTAAGATATGTTCTTTTTGGCCTCACTGAATGGCTTCTGGAACTTAGCTCCCTGTGCGGGATTGAACCCTGGCTCTCGGCAGCAAAAGTACACGGTCCTAACCCCTGGACCACCAGGGAATTCTCAAGTTCATTTAGGTGGTTTTTACTTCTGAAGGGGCTAGAATGTGTGTATAAGAGCTGTAATAAATAGAGAAGGCATGATACTAGTGTTATGACATACTCTGAACAGCCTGTTCCTCGGTCAAAGGTAAAAAGTGATGGAATACTGTTTCGTCTTTCAGCTTTTATCTGACAAGCATATATGACCATTCAATATTTGAAGCTTTTAGCAAAGTGGTTCAGAAACTGATTCCACAACTTCCCACCCTGGAGAATTTGCTAAACATCTTTATCTCAGTAAGTAAATAGTATTATCCCGTTAGAGTCATTCGCAGAATTTAAGAATAACATTGCAAGAGTGAAAACGAAATTATTTCTACTTGGTCTGAGAGTACTTCAAGGTCTCTGAAATATTACATTTGAAGATTGTGCCTACATACTGTTTTAGGTCCATTAATTTAACTCCCAAAACGGTTCCTATACTTCACTGGTATAGTAGGAATGTTTATTGAAGTTGTAGGCAATCATTCAGTGTTAATAGAGTCCTGTCAGAGGTAGAGGGCATAAAAGTTGATTTTGGCTATAAGATATATGATGTTGAATTTTTAAAAATCTGTTTAACACTGTGAATAAATGATATGGTGGCTGGCTGAGTCCTAAAAACTACCAGCTCTAAGTAGAAGTACCACAGACCTTTAGTTGTATCCACATTGATTCTCACTGCACGATTTTGAGTTTGTTTAGACTTTTAAAATCTACTTTTTAATTTAAAATTAGTAAAATTTGTGTGATAATTCCAGTTTTCATTTCTTAAGTAAGTCCATTATAAAGATGTTCATGATAATGAGGTTTAAATTATAAAATGGAACAACCGAAATTTTTGCTAGTTCGTATTTGAGACTGAGGATGTCATATCATTTTATGTAACCATATCATGCTCTAAAACCAGCTATCCCTTTTGTTTCAGAATTCTGGAATTGAAAAGGCATTTCTCTTTGATGTGGTCAGTAAGATTTATATTGCAACAGATAGTACCCCTGTGGATATGCAGACCTACGAGCTCTGCTGTGACATGATCGATGTGGTCATTGATATTTCGTGTATTTATGGGTAAGTAGAAAGAACATTCTGAAAGGCTACCATCAAGCACATTTCTCTTTTGTAACCCTTGAGGTATTTTGAATTTACTTATTTGATCTTAATACTTTTGTTTGAAATGATTGAGATCTAGAAATACACCATTTAGTATGTGATAATAATAAATTGTTGAGTAAATGCCTGGGCATTATGCTGATAACTTCATTGCCTATATTATACCATTGAATTCTTCACTGTTCCATGAGGTGGGAATTACTATTCCCATTTTACAGACAGGAAAACTGAGGTTCAGAGTGGTGAAGTTTCTAACCCCAGCTCACACTATCATTAAGGAACGAAATTAGTATTTGAACTCATCTGATTCCTGGTTCCTCTATTGAAAAATCTGTCACGTATCATAATGTTATGTATACTTGAGGGAAAGTATTAGGATCCTTGAGTTTCTACATAAATATCTCACATTAACCATAGTTCTGTTACCTTCTTTATAATAGGAAATAATGGCTGGATTTTTTTCTTTCCAATATACTTTTGATTGTCTTTTGCTGTGGGTAGCAGAGAACTATAAAACTAAGCAAACAACATTACCTGCTTAGTATTAAACAGTCTTAACCTTCTTAGAAAACTGAACTTCTTATACATATAAAAGAATACAAATAAGGAATGAGGAAAATTGATTTTCTTATTGGACACAGAAATAATTCCCTATAATAGTAAATTTGTTGAATTCAGGATGTTGTACAGAATGGGTGGATAGGAACTGTCTTATTAAGGCGTTAGGTTGTTGCTGCCTGTTTATATCAGATCTCACAATATCATCTCAGTCATTGATGGGGTAAAGCATTTCTTCATCTTTCTCTTTACTCACTGGGCTATGGCCTGCTTTATGCAGCTTTCCCTGCCAGCTTCTAGGGATCCTTGGTCTTACCACTTTTTCCTTCCATTTAGTTCAGACTCTTTCTGTTAACTGTTACACATACATGCCTACCCACAGTCCCTTCCCTTATGAAACAGGGAAACTGATCCATACCTATGAGGACTGTAGTGAGGATGAAATATCATTAGGTCTCCCTGGTGGACCGCAAATGTATCTGCCATTATTATTTTTTAAATTAATTTATTTAAAACTTTTTTTAAAGTTTATTTATTCGGCCAAGCCACATGAGTTGCGGGATCTTAGTTGCCTGACCAGGAATTGAACCCGGGCCCCTTGCAGTGGAAGCGTGGAGTCCTAACCACTGAACCACCAGGGAGTTCCTTATTATTATTAAACACTGCCATCTGGCTTTAGAAATAGACCTTATTTCCCAAGACTGCTGCCTTGCAATATCCTCTTGTTTTTAAACTGTTAAGTGGATGACCTTGAAATAGTCATGGAGGATGAAAGTATCCTGATTATAGTTTAGATAACTGTCATAATCGAATAACAATGAATAGCACAATTAATCTGGCACATCCTTAATGATATGCATAATCATTATTTTGCCATATGGTAATTAGACATAAATGGTAAGTTGTTCATGGAAACAATGTTAATCAGAGTTACTTTTATCCAGCTCAAACACACACTGGGAGGAAGGGGCTGGGCAGAGGAGGGAGCAGAGCTTTATTGGCAGATTTGTTTTCCTGTGGTGGAATGCAGTGTGCCTGGGAACCTGGCCTGTTCAGTAAGTACCAATATGGGTCTGGGTCACAAATGGGGCACACGTTCTGGGTTTTCTTGAGACTGTTTGCTAGAGTGGCCACGAGCCAGCTCAGGTGACCTGCAGAGGGTGGCTGAGGGTGCATGTCACAGCCAGGAAGCAGTCAGCCTTGTAATTGGAGATCCTAGAAGCAGGTGAGCTGGTCTGCTCAGGAATCTCAGCTGGGATTCTGAAAACACACACAGTATCAGATGAGGAAAAGGTATATGACATCCTCCTTTGTCTGTAAACAAAAGATACATAACTGGATATGTCAGTGTCTTCAAAGGGCCCGGTTTTGATCACAAAGGTCATATCAATAATGATAATAGCAGTTAACATTCATTGTACATTTTATATCCTCTTAGTACTATGCTTAGTGTTATGTATATGTTATTTCATTGCATTAGGAAACTTTGAAGTAATCACTGCTAATATACAATGAAGAAATCGAGGCTCAAAGAAGTGACTCAATTTGCCCAAATTTATACAGTAAAATAAGAGAGCTGGGATTCAAACCCAAGTAATTTGTGTTTGCAGGCCACACCTTTTCTTAAATATTTATCTTTTTATTTTGAAAAAATTGCAAATCTATAGAAAATATGCAAGAATAATACAGTGCACTCCAATATACCCTTCTTTGGGATTCACCAGTTTTTAGTGAGCCATATTTGCTCACTCTTTTTCTAATACAGTTGGCCCCCCATGTGAATTTCACATTGACAGATTCAACCAACCAGTGGATTGAAAATATTCAGATAAATATTCCAGAAAGTTCCCAAAAGCAAAACTTGAATTGGCTGCATGCTGACAACTATTTCCATAATATTTGCATTGTATTAGGTATTTTATGTCATCTAGAGATAATTAAAAGTGTATGGTGGGGAGGAGCAGTGGGATTTCCCTGGTAGTCCAGCAGTTAAGACTCTGGGCTTTCACTGCACAGGGCATCGGTTCACTTTCTTGTCAAGAAACTAAGATCCCTCATGCCAAAAGGAAAGTTAAAAAATGGGAGAGTGTGTGTAGGTTTGGCCTCTCCAGGTGGCACTACAGGTAAAGAACCCACCTACCAGGGCAGTTAGACTCAAGAGACACAGGTTTGATCCCTGGGTCAGGAAGATTCTCTGGAGGAGGGCATGGCAACCCACCCAGTTTTCTTGCCTGGAGACTCCTTGGACAGAGGAAACTGGTGGGCTACAATCCATAGGGTTGCAAAGAGTTGGACATGAATGACGCAACTTAGCATGCACACATGCACGTGTGTAGGTTATATGCAGATACATAATGATGCAATTTAGCATGCCTGTGTGTAAATTATATGCAGATACATAAGGAACTTAAGCATCTTTGGATTTTGCTATCTGCTGAGGGGAGTCTTAGAGCCAATCCCAGGCCCCTAAGCCTGCTCCATAGGGATGACTGCACATCCACATTTGTTTTTGTTGAATCATTTGGGAGTAAGTTACAGATCATGATCCTTTGACCATAGCTGTTAATACTTGAGCATCTGTCTCTTAAAAACAAGGACGTTTTCTTACAGGACCACAGTTTAATATCAAAGTAAGCCTATTTAACATGGCTTCATGACTCTGTTATCTAATGTATTTTATCAGTGGTCCCAATTCTCTCTTTTATTGCAGTTTTTTTCCCCAGATGAGGGATCTAGCCCAGCACTTGGCTGCCTCTTCAGGCTGCTTTATTTTGGAAAAGTTCTTCTCCCCTTCTTGGTCTTTCATCAGGCTGTGCTTTGGACAGCCTGGTTATTCTGTCACGAAAAGCAGGAAGCCCTCATGGGCCACAGAGAGGAGAAGAACTAAGCTCCATCTGTCACCTGTGTCCTTCAGGTGCATGGAGAGTTCAGCCACTCGGTGTGTCAGTAGGAAATTGACCATCATCCGCTGTGTACATTCTTGTGATTGGGTGTTTCTGAGATACTTAGCTGAAAAGCCCTATAAGTGTAGACTCCCTGTCGGTACGATTATCATTCTTTGTGATAATCTGGTCTTGTTGCTAGGTTACAAATTGTAGTTCTTAATGGTCAAATATGTTTTGGTTTCTGTTCCCATTTAGCCTCAAAGAAGACGGAGCAGGAACCCCCTATGACAAGGAATCAACGGCCATTATAAAGCTGAATAATACAACAGTTCTTTATTTAAAAGAGGTGACAAAGTTTCTGGCTCTTGTGTGCTTTGTCAGAGAGGAAAGCTTTGAAAGAAAAGGTAATTGTGTGTGTGTGTGTGATTTAAATGAAGCATTTCTGTTCAGACGGATGCTGCCTCTCCTGCTTGTTGAATGTGGTGGACAGCCGTGCCTCTAGAGGCTTCCAGCTTCAGTCACAGGCTCCCCTGGCTCCTGCCCCCGTCGGTGGGGTTTTGGGATCCGTGAACCAGCCTGCCCTCTAGTGATGCCCCTGCCGTGAGGTGATAGTGGAACCCGACCCCCTCCCAGAGAGGGGCCTTAGGTTTTCTGGGAGTGAAGCTAGCTGGGGTGTTACTTCCTGGCTGTAGAGTCCCTTATCCCAGGGAGGGCCCACAGCCTACGGGGAGGGCCAAGGCCTCCCTCTTGGTCCACACCTCTAGAAGGTTTTAGAGACGCTGTGACCGCTTGTCCTCCCTATGTAAAGGATGAAACTCATATAGTCTTAAAGCTAGACTTTTTTAAACTTCTGTTCAGCCCTTGTCCATTCTTTAGTCCTAAAACACAGGGGTGCCATCGTGATTCCAAAAAGGGAAGATACAAGTATACTTAATAACATCACTGAATATTTTTTAGGACCAAATTGAGTTTTATTTTGAAATAAAAGCAATTAACCTCTTAAAGATACTCATTCCCTGCCCCCCATCTAAATTGGGAAATATCAGCTTACTGATGTAGTTAAGGAGTTTTGCTAGTAATCAGGAGATGATTTACCCTAAATGGAGAAGGAAATGGCAACCCACTCCAGTATTCTTGCCTGGAGAATCCTATGGACAGAGGAGCCTGGCAGGCTGCAGTCCATGGGGTTGCAAGTGTCGGACACGACGTGGTGACTAAACCATTACCCTAAATTCCCAATAGCCTTTTTTTTTCTTATAAGCAATACAAGTTCATTATTTTAAAATGCTTTGAAAACTTAAAAGTATACAGAGCAAAATAAAATCACTGAATTTCACCATCTTAGAGCTGAACCCTGTGTTATATTTCTGGAGTTTTCTTACTCCTTTTCTCCCTTCCTGTCACCTTTTCTTCTGTTATCTCCTCTTTCCTCCCTTTCTTCCAACAAAACTGGTGCCATTTTGTCTATATAGTTTTTTATCCTTTTGTTTTCTCTTATTTGTACCCTGAAAATTTTCTTAATTCTTTGGAACATAAAAGCATAATTAAGGTTTATATTACTTTTCTGTTAAAAAGTAGTAGATTCATTTAGAAAATTTAGAAATAATGAGCAAAAGGAAATAATTATTGGTAAGTTTCTCACTCATATCACATTAAACTTGTTTGCTTTTTAGGGTGACTAACAGTCCCATCACTTCATGGGAAATAAATGGGGAAACAGTGGAAACAGTGTCAGACTTTATTTTGGGGGCTCCAAAATCACTGCAGATGGTGACTGCAGCCATGAAATTAAAAGACACTTGCTCCTTGGAAGGAAGTTATGACCAACCTAGATAGCATATTGAAAAGCAGAGACATTACTTTGCCAACAAAGGTCCCATCTAGTCAAGGCTATGGTTTTTCCAATAGTCATGTATGGATGTGAGAGTTGGACTGTGAAGAAGGCTGAGTGCTGAAGAATTGATGCTTTTGAACTGTGGTGTTGGAGAAGACTCCTGAGAGTCCCTTGGACTGCAAGGAGAGCCAACCAGTCCATTCTGAAGATCAGCCCTGGGATTTCTTTGGAAGGAATGATGCTAAAGCTGAAACTCCAGTACTTTGGCCACTTCATGCAAAGAGTTGACTCATTGGAAAAGACTCTGATGCTGGGAGGGGTTGGGGGCAGGAGGAGAAGGGGACGACAGAGGATGAGATGGCTGGATGACATCTCTGACTCGATGAACGTGAGTCTGAGTGAACTCCGGGAGTTGGTGATGGACAGGGAGGCTTGGCGTGCTGCGATTCATGGGATCGCAAAGAGTCGGACATGACTGAGCAACTGAACTGAAATGAACTGAACCGAACCATCTCCATTTGCCTGGGACAGGGAACGGGATTCCTGAGAAAAGGGACCTTCAAGACTGAAACTTGAAAAGTCCCAGGCAAATGCAATAAATCAATCATCCTAGCTTTATAAAGAACTTGATGCTTTACATATGCAGGAAGTGGTTCGCTTGGTTTTGCTGCCTTAATCTCAGTAGTGAGTCCTGCTAGTGTTGCTGACAGTCGATGCTTATCGATTGATTTGTCCTCGTGTTGGTTTCTGTCTGCGTTTTCTCGGGTCATCTTGGACCGCTCTGGCAGAAAGGGGAGGACGGAAAGCAGAAGTGGGATTCTCGGACAGGAAGGTGGTTAAAAAATACAGCCATCTGGGCCCGCCACCGAACAACGAGAATAGAAATTCCTGGGAGAAGAGCCTGGAGTTCGTACATTTTATAAAAATTCCCAGGATGCTTTTAATGTGCAGCTATGACTGAAAATCACTGAAACTATAGAAGGATATGGGACCATCCCTTAACTTGGTATGCTGCTGAAAATGGTGCTTATTCTGTTCATGTCTCTGTTCCTATATTTTTCGACTGCCTTTTATGAAAGAGCGGAATAAACAGCACTCGCTGTATACAGTTCCTTTAAAAACCTCAGTTGTGAATGTTCACTTTTAAAACTCCAAATGCAGCAAGTTTCCTGTTAGGTTCTAAACGTACACAGATGAATAAGTTGACATGTGTCAGGAATCATAACTAGTGTCTCTCTGAAATTTCCTAGAGTTGAGTTCTCACTGAGCCAAAGCCCTTTAGCTAAGCTTTCTGCCTAAGGCAGTTAGTTGCACACACAGGTAGAGTTTTGAGGCGGCTCTCACATATCTTACTCAAACCTCACTAAATAAAGTCATGTCTTTGGTCCATGTTTCTTTCTTCTTTTGAAGTTCATGTTTTATTTGGAAAATGGGTCCAAGAAATAAAAGTGAGGAAGTGGGGAAGTAGAGAAGGGAGGGAGAAAAACTATCTTCAGTTTCAGTTCAGTCGCTCAGTTGTGTCCAACTCTGCGACCCCATGAACCGCAGCACGCCAGGCCTCCCTGTCCATCACCAACTCCTGGAGTTCACCCAAACCCGTGTCCATTGTGTCAGTGATGCCATCCAGCCATCTCATCCTCTGTCGTCCCCTTCTCCTCCTGCCCTCAGTCTTTCCCAGCATCAGGGTCTTTTCAAATGAGTCAGCTCTTCACATCAGGAGGCCAAAGTATTGGAGTTTCAGCTTCAACATCAGTCCCTCCAGTGAACACCCAGGACTAATCTGCTTTAGGATGGACTGGTTGGATCTCCTTGCAGTCCAAGGGACTCTCAAGAGTCTTCTCCAATACCACAGTTCAAAAGCATCAATTCTTCAGTGCTCAGCCTTCTTCACAGTCCAACTCTCGCATCCATACATGACTACTGGAAAAACCATAGCCTTGATTAGACCCACCTTTATTGGCAAAGATGTCTCTGCTTTTTAATATGCTGTCTAGGTTGGTCATAACTTCCTTCCAAGGAGCAAGTGTCTTTTAATTTCATGGCTGCAATCACCATCCACAGTGATTTTGGAGCCCAGAAAATAAAGTCAGCCACTGTTTCCCCTGTTTCCCCATCTATTTGCAATGAAGTGATGGGACCGGATGCCACAATCTTAGTTTTCTGAATGTTGAGCTTTAAGCCAACTTTTCACTCCTTTCACTTTCATGAAGAGGCTCTTTAGTTCTTCTTCACTTTCTGCCAGAAGGGTGGTGTCATCTGCATATCTGAGGTTATTGATATTTCTCCCTACAGTCTTGATTCTAGCTTGTGCTTCCTCCAGCCCAGCGTTTCTCATGATGTACTCTGCATATAAGTTAAATAAGCAGGGTGACAATATACAGCCTTGACGTACTCCTTTTCCTATTTGGAACCATTCTGTTGTTCCATGTTCATTTCTAACTGTTGCTTCCTGACCTGCATACAGATTTCTCAAGAGGCAGGTCAGGTGGTCTGGTATTCCCATCTCTTTCAGAATTTTCCACAGTTTATTGTGACCCACACAAAAGTTTTGGCATAGTCAATAAAGCAGAAACAGATGTTTTTCTGGAACTCTCTTGCTTTTCGATGATCCAGCAGATGTTGGCAATTTGATCTCTGGATCCTCTGCCTTTTCTAAAACCAGCTTGAACATCTGGAAGTTCATGGTTCACATATTGTTGAAGCCTGGCTTGGAGAATTTTGAGCATTACTTTACTAGCACGTAAGATGAGTGCAATTGTGCAGTAGTTTGAGCATTCTTTGGCATTGCCTTTCTTTGGGATTGGAATGAAAACTGACCTTTTCCAGTCCTGTGGCCACTGCTGTTTTCCAAATTTGCTGACATTGAGTGCAGCACTTTCACAGCATCATCTTTTAGGATTTGATATAGCTCAACTAGAATGCCATGACCTCCACTAGCTTTGTTCATAGTGATGCTTCCTAAGGCCCACCTGACTTCACATTCCAGGATGTCTGGCTCTAGGTGAGTGTGAGTGATCACACCTTCGTGATTATCTGGGTCGTGAAGATCTTTTTGTATAGTTCTTCTGTATATTCTTGCCATCTCTTCTTACTATCTTCTGCTTCTGTTAGGTCCCTACGATTTCTGTCCTTTATTGAGCCCATCTTTGCATGAAATGTTCCCTTGGTATCTCTAATTTTTTTGAAGAGATCTTTAGTCTTTCCCATTCTATTGTTTTCCTCTATTTCTTTGCATTGATCGCTGAGGAAGGCTTTCTTATCTCTCCTTGCTATTCTTTGGAACTCTGCATTCAGATGCTTATATCTTTCCTTTTCTCCTTTGCTTTTTGCTTCTCTTCTTTTCACAGCTATTTGTAAGGCCCCCTCAAACAGCCACTTCACTTTTGCATTTCTTTTTCTTGGGGATGGTCTTGATCCCTTTCTCCTATACAGTGTCATGAACATCCGTCCGTAGTTCGTGGCACTCTAACAGATCTAGTCCCTTAAATCTATTTGTCACTTCCACTGTATAATCATAAGGGATTTGATTTAGGTCATACCTGAATGGTCTAGTGGTTTTCCCCACTTTCTTCAATTAAAGTCTGAATTTGGCAATAAGGAGTTCATGATCTGAGCCACAGTCCACTCCCGGTCTTGTTTTTGTTGACTGTATAGAGCTTCTCCATCTTTGCCTGCAAAGGATATAATCAGTCTGATTTCGGTGTTGACCATCTGGTGATGTCCATGTGTAGAGTCTTCTCCTGTGTTGTTGGAAGAGGGTGTTTGCTATGACCAGTTCGTTCTCTTGGCTGAACTCTGTTAGCCTTTGCCCTGCTTCATTCTGTACTCCAAGGCCAAATTTGCCTATTACTCTAGGTGTTTCTTGACTTCCTTCTTTGCATTCCAGTCCCCTATAATGAAAAGGACATCTTTTTTGGGTGTTAGTTCTAGCAGGTCTTGTAGGTCTTCATAGAACCGTTCAATTTCATCTTCTTCAGCGTTATGGTTGGGGCATAGCCTTGGATTACTGTGATACCGAATGGTTTGCCTTGGAAACAAACAGAGATTATTCTGTCGTTTTTGAGACTGCATCCAAGTACTGTATTTCAGACTCTCTTGTTGACTGTGATCGCTACTTCATTTCTTCTAAGGGATTCCTGCCCACAGTAGTAGATATAATGGTCATCTGAGTTAAATTCACCCATTCCAGTCCATTTTAGTTCGCTGATTCTTAGAATGTCGACATTCACTCTTGCCATCTCCTGTTTGACCACTTCCAATTTGCCTTGATTCATGGACCTAACATTCCAGGTTCCTATGCAATATAGCTCTTTACAGCATCGAATCTTGCTTCTGTCACCAGTCCCATCCACAACTGGGTGTTGTTTTTGCTTTGGCTCCATCCCTTCATTCTTTCTGGAGTTATTTCTCCATTGATCTCCCATAGCATATTGGGAACCTACTGACCTGGGGAGTTTATCTTTCAATGTCCTATCTTTTTGCTTTTTCATACTGTTCTTGCAGTTCTCAAGGCAAGAATACTGAAGTGGTTTGCCATTCCTTTCTCCAGTGGACCACATTCTGTCAGACCTCTCCATCATGATCTGTCCGTCTTGAGTGGCCCCACACGGCATGGCCTAGTTTCACTGAGTTAGACAAGGCTGTGGTCCGTGTGATCAGATCGGCTAGTTGTCTGTGATTGTGGTTTCAGTCTGTCTGCCCTCTGATGCCCTCTCTCAGGGCCTACCGTCTTACTTGGGTTTCTCTTACCTTGGACGTGGGGTATCTCTTCATGGCCGCTCCAGCAAGGAGCAGCCACCACCACTCCTTACCTCAGACATGGGTTAACTCCTCTCGGCCGCTGCCCCTGACCACTATCTTCAGTGGCAGCTTTTCCTCACTTCTTTTTAAAAATACTTTTAAAATGCTTTTTATTATTTAAAATGTTTTTCTTTTATTTCTTTGGCTACATCATGAGGCATGCAGAATCATAACCACTGGTGCACCAGGGAGTTCCCTTACGCTCACTTCTGCTGAGGGAATCTTGGAGAAGCTATGTGTGCAAAAACTTAGAATCACCCCCTCTGGATATGCAAGACGGCAACTTTGTTCACCAGCTCTCATACCCCATCACGAGAGGTACCCTCAGAGGCTTTTATTCCCATAGCCCTAGTATCTGTGTGCCAAAGAAAGCCTCCGGCAGAAAAGAAATGCCCACACCTGGCTCACTTCTTTCTTTGCCGCTTTCTTTCCGGTCTTTGCCAGAGAAAAGGGTCTCTTCCTTTTGTTCCACTGAGGTCACTGTTACTGCAGAAGCAGCAGAGGGCGCCACTCAGAGGGTTTCCTGCTCCTGGAAGTTGAGATGGTGTTTCTTACAGTGTACTTGTTATATGACTGCTTTGAAGCATTCCTTGCCGTGGCTGGAATCCCAATCCCATTTTTATGTATCTATTTATTTTTTTGTGTGGGGGGGTTGGAGCTCAGGAAGCATCACCTGAGTGGATGGAAATATTCTGGGGCTAGTTATTTTAATAAGTTTAAAGGTAGTAAACTTTAAACTTGCTGATCCCTGGATCAAGAAGACCCTTGGAAAAGGGGAATGCCAACCTACTCCAGTATTCTTCCCTGGAGAATCCCATGGACAGAGGAGCCTAGCAGCCTGTAGTCCATGGGTCGCAAAGAGTTAGACACAATGAGCGACTATCACTTTCACTTTCAAAGGTAGTAAAGGGAACCCACTGCCTTATCCTAACTGGTATATACATAATACTGCTCTCAATACTTCTACATATTAGTGCTGATGATCTGAAATGTGCTCAGGACTTGGATTATATCTTATTCTATTTTTGTATCATTAATTTCTGAAGACGCAAGAAAATTCTCCCTTACTATTCGCTGTTTAAAGTTTACTTAATATTGAAACACTGAGAGTTTCATTGATTGTTGAATTTCTTAGCTCAGAGTTGACCTGAGGCGATAATAACCCCTCTGAAATCAGACACTTTGTTTTCCCTAGGGCTTATGACAGTAGCTTAAATATTTCCTGAATATCTTTTCAGGAAATATTGATTGATGGGTACTGTGACCTGGAGATGTCAGCTAACCTCCAAGTCAAGGTCTGCCTCCATTCAGAGTCAATTCAATAATGCCTTTTGGGGGAAAGATACTAATAAATATTTCACTGAAGGTATATCTTAATTGTTCTTACAATTTTTAATTCTGAAAGATTTTTAAAGGGGCAGTTGAGTTGTTTCTTCAAAACTTTGGGGTCACAGACACTTTTGAAAATGTGGTATATACTCTGGAACCTTTCCTTTGTGAAAATATATATTCACAAGACTTTGCCTGCAATTCCTGAAGCCCAGCTGCAAACCTTCTAGGGAAGTCTATGGACCTTATGTTTTCTCCTCTACCGCCCCCCTACTGGCATTTCCTCACTATGGCTGACTTGAAAAGGCTTCTAAGTGGCACTGAGAAATATTTTGTTTTCTTCTCCAGGGCTGATTGACTATAATTTTCATTGCTTCCGGAAGGCCATCCATGAAGTTTTTGAGGTGAGAATGAAAGTAGTGAAATCGCGAAAGGTTCAGAATCGGCTGCAGAAGAAAAAGGAGCCACCCCCAACGGGACGCCTAGGGTGCTGCTGTAGGTGAGGTTTCAGGAACATCTTTTGAAATGAGACGTTTCAATGAAGCTGCTGCTCTGTGTTGCACTAAAGGAAGAGGAGGAAGGAGATTGGGACGCAAGACATACGTTTGTTGTAAAAACTCAAGGAAGAGGAAGGAGGAGGTTGGGACATATGACATATGTTGTAAAAAAAAAAAAATCCTGCCACCCTTTCTTTTAATCTTCTCTTTTTTAAATAAAGTAAGCACTTTGAAGCAAAAACTTGTATATTAACAATGAAGTGAAATCTACTGTAACTTCATTACACAAATGTAAACTTTTATGGTCTGTAGTAAGAAAAATCCTGTGTGCATACTGCCAGGAACTGTATATATTTTGCACTTTTTCATGTTTTCTTTTCTCATGAAACTAAACTTTGATAAAACAACTTTTCTAAGCTTTGTTCTGTCCTTGGTGTCTAGGACATGCATACTGAGTCCGTATCTATGGGGCAAACGGAAATTAATCAAAAAGTGATGGATTAGCAATGACTTTTTTAAGCATGGGAATCTTTGCTACCAATTGTTGAGAAAAATCATTTTTCCATGGAGGAACAGCTTGGGGCAGCAAGCTCCAGGAGCAGTAAGACCTGTCCCCTGTTTATAATGGATATAAATAGAAGTTTTATAGAATAATATTAGCACCAAACTTACCTAAACATTTCTATAGCTGTGAGAGTACTTCCCTACCTGACAGTTTTTATAAAACTCTTTACCTCAACAGACACCTCTAAAATCATTTTATACAGAGAGGTTATTTCTTTCTGCTGTGTTATTGTCCTTGGGGACCATATTTCCAAAATGGTGCCGATCACTGGAGAGAAATTGGAATGCTGCTGAATTGCAGGGTTTCTGAAGGCTTTTCTGTACCTGCCACCCAGGCTAAAGTAATATCAGAAGCTACATGGTTTCCCAAATGGAGGTGACTGGCAACTGCAGATTTAAAAATATATCCTATACAATTTTTCACCTCTGTGGAATGGGCCTCTTGCCATGCAAGAATCCAGATGTTTTTTAGGACCAGTTTCTTTCCTTTTTTTTAAACGTTGCTCCACAACCACAGGCAATATTTCAGTTCTCTGCCACAGAACTGAATCCTGGTGGGCACATTTGTCACCTCTGAGTCTCCTCAGCTGTGACAGTGTGCCTCATGGACTCTGCTTGTCCCCCCTTACGACTGAACTAATCAGCTCGCCAGCAGCATGCTCTGCATGGCTAAAAAGCTGTCCTGAAAACTGCTACAGGGCAGTAGGAGAGGATGGCCAGTGGAGGCATTATAGTTAGCTGTGTGTCTGTTTCTATGAAATTCTTCCTCTTACGTTTACTTTAGACCAACAGCAAGTGAAGAGATTCAAATCTACCCCCATCCCAAACCATTCCAACTAGATAATTCTAGGTCTATCCCAAGGCTCAGTGCCCTAAAGCATGTTGGCGGGTATTAGAAAATATTCATATGTATATATTTTTAGCAGAGCCTCGTAGGGATAGCAATGCTGATCCTAGCAAAAATGGATAGTTCCTAAAGCAACTTTTCTGTGAGACTGTCCGTGGCTTCTTTCTATCCTCTCCTCATCCATTCTTCCCAAGTCCTATTCCTTTGAGGCTGAAACTGCAATTTAAGGTGGTAGCTGATTTAAGGTTTGCGCCCTCCCAAGGATCTGTGCATTTTGGAAGGAAATTTGTAAAAATCATGAAGGTGCCCTAACTCCCTTCCTCATGATTCCTGCTCAGAAGCACTGTGTAGGATCCCAGGGCTCCAAGGAAGTCTTTTTCCTAATTTCCAAACCTATAACCTGTTGGACCTTTGCCAGCATGGTACCTGGAAGCTATTCTTACAAATCTAATTCTTTAATATTTTTACACAGTGTTTCTTTCTGAATACGCAAATACAGAATCACTTTTCTAAAACAACTTTATCCTCAAGATAGAGACATTTGCCTAACTGGTAAATCACACATTACTTAGGTATATATATTATTGTAGCTAGGTGGAGCTTCCATTTTTAAGCTGAGTATATGATGGATTTTGTTAAAATGTGCCTTAAATGCCTACTACTTCAAGAGCAAATGATTCTCTGAGGGAAAGGCAAAGTTAATGCTATGGCATCAGACCCAAGTTCACGGTAGTAAGTGCACTCTTTGATTATGACACTGATATATAGACTACTGCCTCAAAGCCGTCAGCATGGCGATGACCTCTTAGTTAAAATGTAGGAGTTACGTCTAAGCATTCAATTTCTGAAGTCTGTGCTATTGGAATCACAAAATCTCTTCAATTCCTTTTTCACTTGTTTTTGATATGGGACTTAGCTTTCTTGTGTGTGATCACTTTCACGTCTCAAATCCACTGCTATAAATACACATAAGTATACAAAATAATGTGTAAATATGAAGCTCAAATACATGGCTACAGTGACTGCTCTGGAATATTTCTGCTCAATTTCAAAGGCTGAGAACTTGACCTAGAGGTTTTCAGGGCAATTAGAACTTATATGTGGGGGTGAGACTGAATTATCATCTTTGTTTAGTTTCAGTAATATAGATTAGCATATATGGCCAGAGTGGCATATTTTTTTTTCAGAGTGGCATATTTCTGATGGAATAGACATTAAAAACTGGTTGACATTCACAGACAGTACTATTTTGTGAATATAATATATTTTGGACCCTTAAATATAAAATGAATAAAAACAGCAATATTGTTATGTACGGGTTATATGCGAACTCTGTTTGAAATATATTCAAGAAAAACAGCTGAATTGTCTTGATTATTAAAGTATGGTATGCATTCAATTCATGCAGACTGGATGTAATTTGTAATCAAGTATAATATTCATTGGGCTTCCCTGGTGGCTCAGTGGTAAAGAATCCGCCTGCCAACACAGGAGACTCAGGTTTGATCCCTGGGTCGGGAAGATCCCCTGGAGAAGGAAATGGCAATCCACTCCAGTATTCTTTCCTGGGAAATCCCATGGACAGAGGAGCCTGGCTGGCTACAGTCCATAGCATTAGAAGAGTCAGACATGACTTAGTGACTAAACAACAATAATACTCAGTATTATGTTTTACTTGAGTAGCATGTTATTTATAACCATTGTTTTCAAGAATATTAGCTGCCAGTTTAAAAGCATGTGTCATGTGCTCATGATTTGGTAAGGATCTCATTTTATTTCAGGCATATTCATAACTAATCTTTCTGGGATCAGAATGGTCTCTTTCCTGAAAAGGAAGCATAGTCTTTCACGTTTGTGAGGTTGTATATACTGTGTGTGCATATCACTGCTTCATCAGACCTGTTGGTTTCTTTAGATAAACGTGTTTGTCCTAATTAACCAGCTCTCATATTAGAGAAATGAGGATAAATTTCTCTTTTTAAGTTGGATTTACATTTTTTAAATTCATCTCTCCATGGGGCTGCCCAGGTGGCTAAGATGGTAAAGTGTTTTCCTGCAATGTAGGAGACTTAGGTATAGGTTCGATCCCTGGGTTGGGAAGATCCCCTGGAAAAGGAAATGGCAACCTACTCCAGTACTCTTGCCTGGAGAATCCCATGGATGGAGGAGCCTGGTGGGCTCCAGTCCATGGGGTCGCAAAGAGCCGGACACGACTTCACTTTCATCTCTCCATACTTTTGGTGAGGATGTGCTTAGAACTTAATTCAGTAAACTTAAAGATTTTGATTCTTGCTGCTCTGGCCCTAATCCCTAGCCATCTAAAAAATTCTTTACCTAACAGTCTACCTTTTGATTCTTAGTAAGATTCCACTGTATAATGACTTTACAGGTCCACTCAGAGTTCCCGAATAGGCTAGCATAAGATGTTATATATGAAATCCTGTTTCTGATCGGAAAATCTAATCTGAAATAACTACTTCCAAGATTTTTAATCAGTGGTAATATTGAGTATAGGGGAAAGAAAATGTTGTCTTTAACAACATTATGAAATATGAATAGATAGTGAGTGCACATAATATGCCATGCTCTGCTCTTAAGTGCTTTTACATAATTACCCTTATAAACCCAAGTAGTGGGTACTGTTATTCTATTTTACTGTTGAGGCAACTGGGGCCAAAGAGATGAAATGACTTGGTTAAGATACTGCTAGTAAGGCACGAGGCCTGGAGTCTGACCTAGAAATCCACTCTGTCAACTACTGCTTTAAGTACCTCACCAAATGTCCCTTAAAATGCCCTCATTTTGGGAATTCCCTGATGGTCCAGTGGTTAGGACTCTGCTTCTGGTGCAGTGGGCAGAGGTTCCATCACTTTTCCGGGAATTAAGGGCTTCCCTGGTAGCTCAGTTGGTAAAGAATCTGCCTGCAGTGCAGGAGACCCGGGTTCGATCCCTGGGTTGGGAAGATTCCCTGGAGAAGGAAATGGCAACCCACTCCAGTATCCTTTCCTGGAAAATCTCATGGACCGAGAAGCAAGGAGCCTTGTGGGCTGCAAAGAGTCGGGCATGACTGAGCGACTAACACTTACTTACACTTACATGCCAAGAGGCCACACACACAAAAAAAAAAAATCCCTGCTTTTATGAATAGAGAGAGGGACTTGAAGTTCAGGGTTTCTGTTGCATGGGCTTATGAAGACTGACATGCTGAGGCATTTATATACACAAGAATCAGTACAGTCTTCTAGTGTGCTTCACTTGAAGGAGAAGCTCAACAAAGATGCTTTTTTCTTCCTAATCCATTAAATCTAATGCTAAAAATAATATTAACAGCATTTAAATATCAGAAAATGTAAATACTTTTTATAGCCATTCAATTTTTTTTTTCTTTTTTGCAGTGGGGGAGCTGTGTGCAAGGCCTGTGGGATCCCTGATGAGGCGATTGAAACTGGGCCACGTTTAAGTCTAGCCACTGGACCACCAGGGAATCCACAAGCCTTTTGATTTTTAAGAAGCAATAGTATATCAAGCTTTAAGAAAATCAAGAGAGAATAAGCCTTTGATCTTGTATTCAATCTTTACATTGACTTTGTAGTATATGTTATAACAAAACACTGATCTGGATGAAAATTCTAAAAGATACATTTCAACCCTAATCCTTCAGACCTATATTTAAAATTGCCACTAACGTAACCTTTGTTGGACTCTTCTATAACATGTCCAAAATGAACTGGCTTCTTTCTTTACTAAATCTTGTCTCCCTGTGATGATGTGACCATCCCCTTCCCTTCCCTGCCAGATATTTGGATCTCTCTCTCTCTCTCCTTTTTTTTCCCCAAGAAAAGCTTTATTGTTTCCATTTGGTCTGAGGCTTGGGAGATTGCTCCAGGGTGGTTAGAAAGCTGCCAAATAGCTGCAGGAAGAACCCCTAACACCAGAGGGCCTCCTCAAAGGCAGATGGACTCAGGCTCCTAGTTCTGCTTGGAGGTTGAGTCTTTCCAAGAGATGCTCTTCGGCCCAGCCTGGGGACCAGCCAGTCTGGGGAGGTCAGTCACGTGGTTGCCATCTTCTTGATGAGTTTCACCTGCTTATCTGGAAATGGGGGCAGAACCCAGGGCATGCAGACCCAAAAGCACTTGAGGTAGTTTCTTTTCCATGAGAATGGCAGCTATCTGGGCTCACCTGCCCTCATCCTGGGGAGGCTTTTGCACCTCCCGGAAGAGGGTCCAGCCATTGTACCTGTTTTGCTTTTTAAGAAGTATTTGGTGCCTCTTCTTGAACAGTTTGTGGAAAAATGACCCTCACCCACCAGAGCCGCATCGTCACCATTCAAAATAGAAGCCCAGAGGGAGGGGGAGGTGTGGGAGGCCCACAAAGGCACGTTGACCATGGCCTCCGTCTTGGTATATCAACTCTGATGAATCTGGGAGCTCACAGCTAATTGGTAATAAAGAACTAAGCTCAGAAAATGATGTTGGCAGGCCCTGGAGGCCCAGAGTAACTGGCTGATTCCAAAAGTTGTGACTGGAAAAGAGGTTGGAGGCTGGAGCAAAGGCCATCCCTGGGCCTGTTCTGTCCAAATATTGAGAGATCTGAAGGAACATTGAGCACACAGCTTGAAGCTCATTCTTGACTCTTGCCTCCGGCTCACCTCCAGGCAATCCCCCAGTCCCTTCAGCTCAGCCTTACAAAGGTCTCCCAAATCTCTCCTCTCCATCTCCCTCCACTACCCTGGTCAAGACCACCTTCTCCTCATATTTGAATCTCAGCACCCTCTCCCACTGTCCCTCTGCCTCAACCATCCATCCATTCCATTCACACCAGACTTGGACGGACCACACTTCTGACCACATCACCGCTTGCTTATTACCCTTTCTAGATTTCTACTACAAATAGCAGTCAAACTCCTCAATGACATTTGCAAGACCCTGTCTGCCCAGTCCAGACCCCTTCTCCAGCCTTGGTTCCTCCTCCCTCAACAGCTGCTCTGGTGGCTCATTCCTTTATCAGTCATTTTCTGAGATATAATTTTCTTTTATTCAATGATAATTGATAGGATATCTATTATATGCCAGACCTTGTGCTTAGTAAAATAGCTCAAAGACAGACACTGATGATGCAAGGATTTTGATATCTGAAAATAATAGAAAATAAGCCACTTTTAGGCCCTGCAGATGTATTTGCAACCACAGTTGTATTGAATCTTACATTCTCCAAGAAAGACCATGGAGGGCCATAACCAGCATCTGAGAAGTTGAGTTCTTCTAAGAGCAGACCAATAGCGATACTTAATATATTATCAACATAATATATATGTTATGTTGGCCAAAAACTTCATTCAGGTTCCTGAACAAACTTTAGCCAAACCAGTAAATATAAGAAATAGAATGTGAAAGTAAAAATGTTTACTGAAGTAGTGCCTTCCCTTGTAATTGAGAAAAGAGGTACATTATCTTAAAACTGTGTGGTGTTACTTTTAATGTTCACACTTTTCTAACTTAATCCACATAGAAAGTCAATATGATTTGCAAATTAGATTTAATAAAGTTTATCTTACAGATAAACTTTAATTTTTTACTTTAATAAAATTTTTTTATTAAACAAAACTTTTATTTAATAAAATGATTATAATACAGAGCTTTTCAATCTGTTGTACCAGGAACTGTGAGTGCTGGCCAAGGTGATGTTTATATCCTCTTAATATGTTGATATGAGTTACAGTGGAAGATGTGAGGCAACACTGATGTAGGAAGTAAGGCTAATACAGAGCTTTTATTTATTTATTTATTTGGCCGCACTGTGTGGCTTGTGAGATCTTAGCTCCCCAACCAGGGACTGAACCTGTACCCTCAGCAGTCTTTATAGAGTATTATGCTTTTTAGTTTCAATAAATGATTTACAGTTAAAGCTGACATGGAGTATGGTCCTCAGTGTTCAATCTTGAAAAGAAACTATTTTAAAAAGCAGAATGACCTTGTGAATTCATACCCAAAGCAATGTTTGAATGGGATGCTTAAAACTGCCATAGGACAGAACTGTAGGAGTTAACCCTTTATGAAATCTATTTTTAACTTTTTGTTGTGAGACACAATAAATACAATTTCACATTGCAAACTATCATGCCCTCATACTTGCAAATATTACTTTTTAAAAACCTCTCATTAAGTACTGTCCTGTTTACTTCCAAGGCATTATAGTGTTTTCTCTTTCCTTTATACAAAAAGATCTCACAATCCACTCTTGGGTCATGGCCTGCCATTTGTAAGCACTGCTAGAAGAGACCCACTGAGAAGATCAAAGATACCTGAGGATTTTCTTTCTAACCTGAAATATTTTCCTTCTCTCTTTTAAGATCTTAACAAATGCAGGGAAATTCTGAGGAAGTTCTTTAATTACAGGCTTTCAGCTGTGTGGGTCAGAAAAATTTCACGTTTGCTGTCAGTGGGAGATTTTACTGCATCTCAGGAGCCATTTGTTAAACAAAGGACAGGTGTTTTGTTCCCTTGCATATTCACAATCTCCACAAATAGATATTCTTGTATTTCTAATATCTTTGTAAGAAACTTACTACTAATGATTTCCAGTGCTTGTTCTCTGAGGTTATGACCTCAGGAATAATTAATAAATATGTCTTCACCATTTTCCCCTGATTCTGCTAGGTGGCCTTTATAAGAAATTTTATAAAAATGTATAAGAAATTTGAGGCCCTTTCAAGAGATAGTGTCTTCTTGGAGTATTTTTTTTCCAAAAGGACAAAGACAAAATATAAGGCAGCTCTCTTCTGAAGAATGATATTTTGGGGAAAAGTTTGCTTTCTATCCTGGCATATATGACGTATATTTCCACTTAAGAACATTTGTACCTAAAGCCCACTTCAGCTTCTGGGGAAGTCAGACTGGCCCAGCTGTTTTCTCACAAGATGCGATAAGGCAAAGTATGGGATACCCATAACTTGGTTATTTTATGATGAAAGAATACATCGTAGGGAAGTCCAGGACCACTTTATTTTGAAAGAGGTGGATGACTTGGTTATTATTCAAAATTTGCCTATAATTGTAAAAGAGAATTTTACCAGAAAGCAGGAAAGGTTGTTTGTTCTAAAGGTGTCAATATTGTCTAATGTTCTGGGGCTGTAGAATTACTGTGAGTTCCATAATTCCTGTATGCCTTGAGCATCGTCAATAGAATGTTTCACACGTCTATGGACTATGATTTTTTTTGAAAGTTTGTGGATGCTATAGTGGTAAATAATACACAATTTTATTTAAAAGTATTGAACTTTAGAATCGTGGGGTGGTTTTTGGGTCATTTTGCATTTTCCTAATGAATAGGAACTGAAAATTCTGTGAATGTAGAGAGCAGAGTTCTCAGCTATTCTGACTGATCTGTAGCTGACCAAATGTTATCCCTCAGCAAGTGGTTAAAAGGAGTCCAGAGAATGACAAAGTGGGGCGACAGGGTATGGCGACACAAGAAAAAGAGGCATAGACTGAGGGGCAAAGGGACAATGCCCAAAGAGCTGTTAGGAAGGGACTCAAGGTGCAAGGGAGAAAACACAGCTGTGCCTGGCTCTCCGGCTGCCATCAGGAAGGACCTCTCGCCCACGAACACCAGTTTTATCTTAGCTGCAGGTGTTTCCTGTAGAGCCAAGTTTAGCAAATGAAAGATCTCGTGTCAGACTCATCAGTTCATCAAAACTAAGGAGTAAGAAATAAAGTATTGTCATTTTTGTTGCTGTTTTTTAAAAGCACCTTTATTTTTAAAAAGAAGACCTGCAGTCATGCAAATAAAGCAAAAGCACAATTCTAAGCAGGTTTGCTTTTCCTCATCCTTAATATCAAGAGCTGTAGCTTGGGGAGAGATGTCAGATAAATTCAAAGATACAGTAGCAAATTAGGTTTTCAAGAAAAGACACGATTTTTAAGAAAGTCATAGTAAAAATGATTTTAATAATGTTGCAAACAACTATTAGAAAATGCTTCTTTGCTCAATAATAGGGGAAACTTTTTTTATATATTTACTTGGTTGCACCGGGTCTTAGTTGCAAGACACAGGATCTTCAGATGCAACGTGCAGGAAATTGAGTTGCGGTATCCGAAATCTAGTTTCAGGGCCCCTGCACTGGGAATGAGGGGTGCTGGCCACTGGACCCTCAGGGAAGTCCCAGGGGAAACTCTGAAATGTGGCACAAGCCATCTGGTGGAAGGAATCCACTGCCCTAGCATTGTAAGCACCCTCCTGGTTTCATGCATGCTCACTTGATACCTCTCCAGAATAGTTTCTGGGATATGATATTAGAAAAGTGTTATAGAACGAGCAGGGAAGACATATTTTGACTATAGCAGAAATTAAGAAAGAAAAACAAAGAAGCAGTTTTCTCCTGGATCCCTCAACTGGCCACCAGATGGTAGACAAAAACAAAACTATTATGCCTGCAGTGCAGTAAGGTGAGGCATGAAAGCAACAAAGAACTCCTTTCTGGCTGACATTTTTGTTTAGGTAACCGGAGTTTAAACGAGTGCCCCTGATAACGACCAACATCTCCTAACATTAATACCAGCCAGCAAATTAGTACCATATTAACCACTACAAAGGGGAAATCCTGGGGGAAGAAAATTGGAAAATCTATGGCAGATTCTCTTTTTTAATGAGAAATTAAAATCTCACGAACTATTCAAAGTAATTAATAAAATGTTTATAATAAAGTCCATATATGGCTTTTTGAGATTTTTTTTTCAATTTGCACTATATACTAGGAAAACACTGACATAAAAGTTGTCAGTTCAAACTGTTAATTCAACTGAGTTAAATTTTAAAGATCTAATTGGCTTTATTGAATGATTCATGAATTGGGCAGTAGCAAGCAGAAGAGTTCCAAGGAGCTGTACAAAATGGAAAGCCTTAACAGGCAGAATTGGGGAACAACTGCATCGTTTCAGTTTTAGATAATCTCCCTGTTGGTATGGCAGGGGACTATGTTGGAAGGTTATCTCGTTGGTGCTGACCAGAAAATTCCAGGCTGACCAGTTAAGAATGCATTCTTGGAGGAGGTAACTGCAATTAGGTTGGGTATTGAATATTGGTTTGCTGATGGAGGCCTTAACACATGTGACTCCATTTTGGGCCTGCCATTTTTTTTTAACTATACAAGTTATAAGCACTGCTGCTTCCAAAACAAGTAATCCAGTTAGCTGATGACAGATATTTTTAGCATAAAAAATTAATAGAATTTCAACTGTGTTATACCTATGCTTCCTAAACAAAGGCTAAAGGTAACTACAGTGTTAATCATGGTCATTTCTGAACAGGAGAACTATAGGAGAGTTGTATTTTATTCATATTCCAATATTGAACAACAATCATGTTATTACTTTTATGACCAGGAAAAAAATATTTCCGGAATTCCCTGGTGGTCTAGTGGTTAGGACCCCTGTGCTTCCACTGCAGGGGGCTCAGGTTCCATCCCTGGTATGGGAAATAAGATCCCGCATGCCCAGCAGGGTGGTCAAAAGAAAAAAAATTCCAAGGGCAGATTCAAACAGTTACTAATATGGGAAGTGATGGAATGAAGAAACAAATGAAAAACACTCAAGAAATAATAGTGCAGCCAGAAATCAGAGTTCTAGTTCCTCCTCAAGGGAGATATATAAAACAATATATCTTTTAGTCTTTCTATAGGAACTAAGGGGCCCCACTCAGGTGGAGGATGGTAACTTAAGTCAGTCAGTTCAGTCCATCAGTCGTGTCCAGTTCTTCGCTACCCAATGGACTGCAGCATGCCAGGTCTCCCTGTCCATCACCAACTCCTGGAGTTTCCTCAAATTCATGTCCATTGAGTCAGTGATGCCATCCAACCATCTCATCCTCTGTCATTCCCTTCTCCTCCTGCCCTCAATCTTTCCCAGCATCAGGGTCTTTTTCTAATGAGTCAGTTCTTTGCATCAGGTGGCCAAAGTATTGGAGTTTCGCTTCCGCATCAGTCCTTCCAATGAATATTCAGGACTGATCTCCTTTAGGATGGACTGGTTGGATCTTCTTGCTGTCCAAGGGACTCTCAAGAGTCTTCTCCAACACCACAGTTCAAAAGCATCAATTCTTCAGTGCTCAGCTTTCTTTATAGTCCAACTCTCACATCCACACGTGACTACTGGAAAAACCATAGCTTTGAGTAGATGGACTTTTGTTGGCAAAGTAATGTCTCTGCTTTTTAATATGCTGTCTAAGTTGGTCATAACTTTTCTTCCAAGAAGCGTCTTTTAATTTCATGGCTGCAATCACCATCTGCAGTGATTTTGGAGACCCCCAAAATACAGTCTCTCACTCTTTCCATTGTTTCCCCATCTGTGTTGCCATGAAGTGATGGAACCACATGCCATGATCTTAGTTTTCTGAATGCTGAGTTTTAAGCCAACTTTTTCACTCTCCTCTTTCACTTTCATCAAGAGGCTCTTTAGTTTTTCTTCACTTTCTGCCATAAGGGGTGGTATCATCTGCATATCTAAGGTTATTGATATTTCTCCCGGCAACCTTGATTCCAGCTTGTGCTTCATCCAGCCCAGTGTTTCTCATGATATATTCTGCATATAAGTCAAATAAGCAGGGTAACTTCAGGCTGAGCACAAGATTCCTGGTGTACTACCCTGTTACCTCATCACCAACCAATCAGAAGAAAGTCACACACCTGGGAGCCCTAAAACTCCCCAGAAAATCATCTGGGAGTTCATGTTTTTTTGAGCAGGAGCCACTTACTCTCTTAGCTTGGCCCTTGCAGTGAACTGTTCTCTGCTCCAGACTCTGACGTTTTGGTTTGTTTGTCCTCACTTTGTCGGGCACATGAACTTGCAATCGACAGCAGTTCAAGAATACCTCTGAGGTTCTAAGAAGCATATTCCTCTTTCCAAATGGTAGGGAAGAAAGGCTTTACATGAATATAAGACAAGAAAGACAGCTTGATTCCTTTTTATTGCAGTGAAAACAATCCCAGTTTCAGAGTCAGAAGGCCTGGACTTGAATCAGGGTCCTTCCACTTTCTAGATAAGTAGCCTTGAATGTAAGTCAATGAAACTTGAAGAACATCTGTAAATTGGATTTCAAAGTATTCAAATCAAGAAATTAATAAAAATCTAGAAAACTTCTTTTTATCAATATGATAAAAAATGTCAGAAAGATAATGTTAACTGGAAAAAAATGCACATTCTAAATGTTGAGAATTCTGTTTTATTTGGTGCCCTTACTGAGGACTTTAGCCTAGGGTGCTGCCTCTCAAGTAGCTCTGAGGAATCCTTCCAAATTGGTAAGAGAGGAGCTAGGATATACAGGAGTTCTTGCTGAGAAAAAAACCAACCAAAAAAAAACGTAAAAAAACACGTAGTTGAACATCAAAAGATTACTGTTAATCACAAAAGTACAGGTATCTCAAGTTAATGATTTTAGTGCTTTTCTACCTATTATAAGAAGATGCAAGAGTCTGGACTCTGAAATTATTCTGTCTCCTCTCTAGGGCCAGTATCCTGTTTTACTTTATCCTGAATTCCCCTCAGGGTGTACCTTCAACAGGCAACTGCCACAGCTGATGGCAGGCAGACATCCTTTGTTTACTGAAATGGCAGGCAATATTTTGGGGGCCACAGATAAGAACTTTTAATGTACTTGAAAACACGAAGAATTTAAGCTTGAGTTCTCTGAGACCTCAATTGTCTTCATCTGTAAAATGGGTATAAATAACCCATGTCACTACCAGTGAAAAGGCACTACTTTTCCCTTACGCGTTCTTGGCTGAAACCCCTTGCAACAGACAAATGAACAAGAGAAGAAACAAGCTGAGTAACTCCCTGAGTCAGTACCAAAGATTAATAGTATCTTCAGCTAAAGACAGAAGAAAGCTGTAGGGGGGATTGGAGGAGGCCAGTAATGAAAGGGCACAGGGAAAGAGGGGTAAAGGTTGTTTCGAAGATTTGTTAGTACTTCCTCCATCAACATTCTCAGACACTGGTGGCTCAGGCCATAAAGAATCCACCTGCAATGCGGAAGACCTGGATTCGATCCCTGGGTTGCGAAGATTCCCCTGGAGAAGGATATGGCAACACTTTCCGGTATTCTCGCCTGGCAAATCCCCATGGACAGAGGAGCCTGGTGAGCTACAGTCCAAGGCGTTGCAGAGAGTCCATGGGGTCGCAAGAAGACACACACTGAGCGACTAATCACAGCACAGCAAAAAAAAAAAAAAAGTGTTTTAAAAAATGTGAATTTTCCTTCAGTTCAGTTCAGTTCAGTTCAGTTGCTCAGTCGTGTCCGACTCTTTGCGACCCCTTAGGAAACGGTAAATTCTGCTCTGTTTTCAGAGATTCTCTTGTGCCTGCTCTTTCTCAAAAATATTCAGCTTAAGATAATCCTTATGCCAAAGAGGTATATTTTGGGGTGGCATATTGTCACCTTTCAAAAGAAAGTTTTCTATTTTTATACAACAAAATAAAATTTGCCCAGCCTGATTAACCCTCTTCATTCCACAGGGAATTCTCTCCTTCCCCTCTTCATCCTCTCCATCGTCCCAATCTCCCCTCTTTTCCTAAATCCTTGTCCCTTTTTACGTCTTTTTCGTGACGTCAGTTTCTACAATGAAGCCTGAAATGTGTTCTTTGGGGGATATCTTTCATATATGTATGCTTCCGAACCTAATTCAATTCTTTTATAAAAAAAAAAAAACCTCCCCAAATGCTTAACTAAACTGAGTTGCATCCAAGCATATTTGTCTGGGGGAAAAATGTTATAAAAACCCTTCTCATTCTCTTATCACTGGATTTCTCCTTTTCTGCTTAACTGTTTCCACCCCAAACAGCTACCGATCTGAAAACAAAGCACTTGGCAGTAGCCGGCCCACTCGGGCGACGGGCCGGGGTGGCTCTGAACGGTCTCGAGGATCTGGGCCCAGATCCGCCCGCAGCGAGGGCGGTCGGGGCGTTTCGGGCCGCGCCTTCCCGCGGGAAGTCCCGCAAGCGCCTGGGGAGCCCGGGTGGGCCCGGGCAAGGGTAAGACCTGAGCGCCGCCCGCTCCTGCAGATCCGGGAGTGCGCTTCGCCGGATCGGGGAAGTGACTAGCGGCCGAGCCGCGCCCCCGCCACGAAGCGACTGCCACGTCAGGACAACTTCACAAAACCTGGGCGAGGGCGGGTGACGCAGGCCGGGCGGCCGCGGCGGGCTTCGGGCCCGCGGCCAGACGAGGAGGCTGACCTCCAGCCCAGCCCCGGCTTCAGCGACACCCCGGCCGGCGCCGGCGCCCGCCCGGCCCTCTGGGAGGCGGGGGAGCAGCGGGGGAGGCGGCGCCACCGCGGAGCCCGCGCCCTCCCGCCCGGCCCGCAGTCCGGCCTGGGCGGGGCGGCCACCGCGGAGGCTCCTCGGCCAGACCCGGTCGGCCCGAACCGAGTTGAGACGCGGGAGGCGGCGGCGCGGAGACGGCGGCGGCGGGCCGGGAGGCTGGAGCCGGGCCAGCCCCCGCCATGGAGACACGCTACAACCTGAAGAGTCCGGGTGAGCGGGGCTGTGGGCAGGGGGCGGTGCCGCACGGTGAGCGCCTTGGGGGAATGACCCCGGACCCCGGGGACCCGCGCCGCGGTCCCCTCGCGTCGGCCGCCACTCGCCGCTCCGCTCCCGGTTCCGCGCTCTACGCCAGCCCGCCGCCTGCCGGGCTGGTGCAGGCCGCGGAGCCGGGCGGCCCGGCAGGCACAAAACCTGGGGTCTCCCTTCCGCACCCCGACTGCCCTTCCCTCATTTTCGCCACGTAGAACTGTGTTATCAGCTCATCCCCGAGAACAGGTGTAATGGTGATGGCCGTGAGTAATAGAGATCAACCCCTTGCCCTACCTGCGCCTTGAACACGGTGGGTAGCTCTTCTCCGTTGCCGCCACCGGACTTTTATTAGCTGTTTGGCTCACTCTCATTTGAGAATTTCGTTTAAACGTCCTGTTTGCAGCTTTTGGGGCAAATAGAATTACAGACATGAAGGAAATGTTCTGGACTAAAGCGGTTAACCAAAAAGCTAAGAAAACTAGTTGAGCCATGTACTTTAGAACTAACCATGATTTTAGCCATACTGGTATGATGTATGTGTGTCTCTGTTCAGGCATAGAAACTTCTCTTTCTGTCTTTAATGTCCCTGCTTCATTCAAAGAAGCAGCCAAACAATCCTAGCCTCAAATACTTTTCTGGTGTATAATAAAGAAGCGGGCTTCCCTGATGGCTCAGCAATAAAGAATCCGCCTGCCAGTGCAGGAGACGCGGGTTGGATTCTGTTTCGGAAGATCCCCTGGAGGAGGAAATGGCAACCCACTCCGGTATTCTTGCCTGGAGAATCCCGTGGACAGGGAGCCTGGCGGGCTACAGTCCATGGGGCCGCGAAAGAGTCAGAAACGACTTAGCTACTAAAACAACAAAATAAAGAAGCACGAAAAGTAAGCAGCTCTCAGATTGATAGGCTTCAAACAAACCTTTGGATTCTGTGTTATTGGATTTGTGCCTTGATAAATTTGTTCAGAGGGAGAAACTCCACACTTCAGGTCTAAATAATCCTAATAAAGGATTTTAGTGATGGTTTGACCAACCTTTATTGTTTTTTTTTTTTCCTACCGAAGAAGCGACTTCTCAGTAAGAATCAGCAAGATTAGCATGCTCATGGAGAGAGTTGATACTGTGAATCTTGGATTTTTAAAAACATAAAAAGACTGGAGAAAAGCCTAAGGTTACTGATTGAACAGAGCTTTGTTAACTTGAGCTCTGTCAGGCTAAGAAACGTTCTCCGGTAACCAAGAATCGGTCATAACGTTTGGGGGAGCCATAGACCAAAAAAAAAAAAAAAATCCGCGAAAGGGTTTGGACTCTCCAAGAAATAACGTTTATAGGATTCAATTTCAGTGGATTTACCACCCCTGCCATCCTCAACCCATCTCCTACGCCAGGGGGAATAAAGGGAGATGAAGGAGAAAGAGGGAAAGAAAAGCTTAATTTTAAGATTAGATGGTGGAATGCTTAGAATATGAAAATTGTGCTAGATTTTAATAAAAATATGTGGGTAAAATGTAGGGTGACTCTTTGGTCACATGGTACCAAGTTCCTTGAGACAGCTGAGGTATTTAGTGGAATGTCCAGAGAATAATGAAAATGAGTAATAGTGCAATTTGGAATGGAGTGTTGGTGGGTCCCAAGAGATTATCAGAGGACTTTGCTGAATTTTGATAGGTTATTGTACCGAGACTGTGATAAGCTTTTAAATTCTTCAGAATTTTTGTTCTGTTTCTACACTGTATGACCTACTGTAAGGTAGGTACTGGTTGAGCTTTCTTTGGTAGACATGTTTCTAGCTGCATAATAAATTGCTTCGTCTTTTTGGTTTCATTTCCTCAGAGGTAGTGCTGTTGTTCTAAAAAGAGTTTTAAAAAATTTTTTTTTAATTCTACAGATCATTTGTTCATAGAAAAAGTGAATTAGCCGAAAAATGAAACTTACTGAAAGTCTGGGAAGCATAGTGAAAATGTTTTCTTTGTTTTTTTCTGTCTTGTAATACTTTTTAAGGTAATGAATGCATGAAAGGAAGTGGTTAAAAACGCTGCACAATGTAAGAGCTATACCCCTTTTTCTATCTGATGTGGAATTATCTTAGAGATATGGATGGGACAGTTAATACAAATAACTGGTTAAAGGCCAGCTTGTTAGCATATGGATAGTAAATTTGTTCATTTTATAGATGGAACAGTGTATTTTTAATGATTTTTTTAGTGTGGACCTATGATAATGGGCAGAACTCTATGTGAGGCTACCTCATAAGCCTCTGACTACCCTGCCAGTAGTTACTTCTGGATCAGGCACCCTGCTTTCTTTTTGGGTCTATTCTGGTCTAAGTATCAGGGTCTCAGAGTACGAAGTAATAGAAAGTGTAAAGAACTTCCTGTGGCAAGGTTTCTTCAGAAGGGCCCTATCTGCTCGTTCAGCAGATTACCTCCATCAGAAATATGAGTTACTCTATCCATGGGCTTCCCTGGTAACTCAGTGGTAAAGAATTTGCCTGCAGTGCAGGAGCCACAGGAAACACAGGTTCGATCCCTAGGTCAGGAAGATCCCCTGGAGGAGGTCATGGCAACCCACTCATATTCTTGCCTGGAGAATCTCGTGGACAGAGGAGCCTAACGGGTTACAGTCCATCGGATCACACAGAGTTGGATACGACTGAAATGACCGAGAACACACTTACTCTGTCCATACCCAGGATATCTACTGCCCCTTCACGCTAATCATTCTCAAGTTTTAATGTCCGATTTAAACCCTTCTCCTAGGCTATAGATACACAGAACTTACTGGTGATTTAACATCTTTACCTAGATTTCCCACAACCACCCCCCACCCCCCCCAAAAATCTCTACAAGGTGTAAAAGCCAAAAACGAATGAGTTTTCTTTCCTCCCCCTCTTTCCTTATCTCAGGAATTGACAGCCACCCAGGAGCCTATGGGAGTCATCTTTGATTTCTTGGTCTACTTTTTTATTCCACTCCCTAACCTGAAACACACACAAATACATGCATTTCCATGCGGGCACCAATGAACAAAGTCTCATATATCTAATCACTTACTGTCCATCATCACCAGATCAGTTGAAACAAAATAAAAACTGATTAGGTCAGTCCTCAAATTGGCAAAATTTTAATAGCTTCCTGGTGAAAGTGAAAGTTGCTCAGTTGTTTCCGACTCTGTAAGTATTCAGTATCCATGGCAGAATACTGGAGTGGGTAGCCATTCCCTTCAGGGGATCTTCCCAACCCAGGGATTGAACCCAGGTCTCCCCGCATTACAGGCGAATTCTTTACCAGCTGAGCCACCAGGAAAGCCCCCTCAAATTGACAACATTTTAATAGCTTCCTTATAGCCATGGATAAAGTTCAAAGTACACTTTCCTGGTAGCTCAGCTGGTAAAGAATCTGCCTGCAATGCAGGAGACCCCTGTTCTATTCCTGAGTCAGGAAGTTTCCCTGGAGAAGGGATAGGCAACCCACTCTAGTATTCGTGTCTGGAGAATCCCATGGACAGAGGAACCTAGCAGGCTACAGTCCATGGGGTCACAAAGAGTCAGACACAACTGAGCAACTAAACACAGAGGGCTGAACGTGATTTGATCCTTGCCTTCCTCACCAGCCTCATCTCCTACCACTCTTATGCTCCTTTGCATTTTCACCGTCTACCCATTTGGCCTGAGTGATTATCCAGATGGAGCAGCTCTAACCTGTATCCCTTGGTTGCTGTTGGAACCTCTGCTTGGAATACCCTCCCTTTTATTCATGTGAAATTCCTATCAGTTCTTCCGTCTTCTTTAAGGTTCCGCCTTGTCCAGCTTCCCTAGGCATCTAAGTAGTCCGTATAACTGTGCATCCTTGGTCAGTATTTCTGTTTTAATTGTTTTCATGTCTTTCTCTACGAGCTTTTTGAAGACAAGAAGCAGTTTTGGTCATTCTTCTATCTCCATAACTCAGATATTCTTTAAATGTTTGTCGAATATATACCTTTGCAAGACCTTCCTGGGCAGAAATATCAGTCCTTAAATATTTGCTTAAGTGTCTTCACTATGGGAGTAGGAAGAGGCTCTTGGGGAGCATGACATTGGCTTCACATCCTTGATAAGCCTGTCTCCTGCATTTTACCCATGCTTTGGAGTCTAATGATATCAAGATATTTATTTTCCAAGAGAATATAGATGCATGAGAGTGACCAGTAAATGATCCCCTTTTCCTGGAGCTTTGTCTCCAAAGTTAGCTGAGCTTGTGAAGAATGCTAATGGGAGGCCCTTAAAACCTAGAGATTGGATCCAGAGTGGTCATGTGGCCTCCATGAAAAGAAGAATGCAGGAATACGTGTGCTCCCCACCTTTCTTTCCTTTGCTATCACATCTTATCCTACCATGGTTGGAGAGTTCCGTTTATAACCTTGCCAAAGAGATAAGAGAGGAGCTGGAATGGGAAGTTTCCTCACTAGCCATGTGGCAGCAAGAGATGGAGTGTCAGGAGCATACTATGCTCCAGCCCTGGTTTCCAGGCAGTGCTTTGAATCTTGACTATTCCATAGCAGTGACATTTCTTTTGCAGGCAGGGAGCCATGCCACGTTGCCAACTTCATATGCTTAAGGCCTGCATTTGAACCAGAGAGAATCACTGAAGGACCTTGAATCCCAGTCCATTTCTGACCTGGGGAAGAGGGAGGGGGTGAAAAGGAAAGGAGAATTATGTGAAGAAATTACTGACTTTCATGTGACAGATACAAGCATTACAGCAGAATAAGACTGGGAGACTTTTCAAGTATTTAGAGCTACAAAATGTCAGAGCCAATTTTAATGCAGATCTAATTCCAGAGTCCATGTTCTTTTTCAGAAAAGTGTTCATAGTATATGTTGTTTCCAGAAAAATAGATTATAAGTACACTAGAATAGTTTTACTTTCTGTTTGACTATGTACTTTGGCTCTCACATGGTATGTCCTTATGTTGGCCCATGAGCTAATAAAATCAACTTGTTTAGTGAAACCATGCACCTCATATTAAGACTTGAACTCACTTGGCCAGGATTTGAACTCAGCCAGAACCCACAGATCCCAACTGGGATCACACATCTGATTTCCGCACATAATGAAGCTCAAGTTCTTGATGTCTCATCTCAGAAAGAATTCTGTGAGAGACAAAGTGATAGGTAAGAAGTGGATTTAGAGAGAAACATACTCTAGGGACAGAGTGTAGGCCGTCACAGAAGGTGAGAGGTGCCTGGAAATATGATACAGTTGGCTTTGATGGGCTGGGTAATTTCATAGGCTAATGAGTGGGAGGACTGTAATAGCTGTTTTGGGAAAGGGGGCAGGGATTTTTGGAATTGGGCCACTGCCCACTTTTTGGTGGAGGGACTGCCTTGGAACTGTCACGGTGCCTGTTGGTGTGTCCTTTAGCTTGCTGAAGTGTTAGAAAGAACATACACATATACTGAGGCTCAAGGTCTAGTGGAAGTCCACTTGTCTGCCATCTTGGACCTGTTGGTTCTAATCAGTTTCTGTTGCTGATGGGCCTTGGGCCATGTCAGTCTTTCAGAGCTTGTGCCCTGCCCCTTTCCTTCTTGAATGATTGCTCCTTTAAATTCCTTCTTGCAGCAGTTCTGACCCTTCCATACATCTCTCATAATATCCATTAGATGTTTATTTTCTTCTTTCCTAATAAACTGAGTGAGGAAGAGACAGAGGAAAATGTGATAAGGTTACGGAATGAATAAAATCTGACCTCGTCAGTTTATGCAGCCAGCTGATGAGAAATAAAGAAAAATGGTTTCCTTGGCATCTTTGCCTGCTGACAGCAATCATGTAAAACTAGTCATGTTAAACAATTTTCATGATTTTATTTATATCTGATAGTATTAACTTAATGGGTATTTTTACGTGGCTGTAAACCAAGGGTTTTCAATTCTTTTTCTCTGGGCCTCTTAGAATAGGTGGAAGAGGATAGATAGCTTAGAGGTCCTTCCATGCTAGCCTGCTGTTATCTGTTTTACATATTGAGGTCCTCCTTAAACCTTTCTTTGAACAAAGGATTTTATCTCATCAAATAAATTTGAAAACCACTGCTTTTAATCCTTTGGAGAGTTTTATTGGGGGAAGATACTAACATTCATTTCAGCTAATATATGAGTCTTTACTGTGTGCTAAGTCCTGAGGAGACTTCAGTGAAGTAGATGTTGTTATTGAGCACGAAAGACAGGTGTTAATCACCAGTGAAGGTAAACTTTATAAAAGAGAAATTATAGAATGTTGTGAAGACTTAGAGCAAGGGGACTCAACGTAGTCTCCAGAGTGGTGGTTTCCAAACCTGACTGACCACTAGAAATAACTCGGAGAGCATTCCTGGCATCCACTCTCCTCCCAGGACTCCTCAGGGACTTTTATGTGTCCCGATAGGAATCTCTAGTCACTGCTCTGAGTGTGGACAAAGGAAGTTATCAAGGAGACCCTTCTGAGTAAATTTCTTAAAGGTCTAGTGAGAGCCAGACACGATGAAGTGGGGAATGGGAGGAGGAGCAGCGCTGCAGGCTGAGGAATTGGCGCGGAAGAAGGAAGGTCTGAAAAAGAAGGTAGAACGTGTGCAGAGAACTGAACAAAGCCAAATGACTAGAACTCGAGGGTGGAGGGTGGGGGAGAAATTGGGTCTCAATATGTGCATGTTTCTAATAAAGCATTTATTGTATTATTTGCATTGACTCCCCCCACCCAGACTATAAGCTCCGTGATAACAGAAACTGTATTTTAGTTTGCTTGTAGCTAAAGCGTCTGCTCCGCAGAGTCAGACACCACTGAAGCAACTTAGCACACATAACATCTAGTATGAGCTTAGTGAATATTTACTGATCAGATGAACAAATTCTCTGCCTATAGGGATTAGTTCAGAATAGGAGATGGAAAAGAATATTAATAGTTATGGAATAGGATAGTGACTTAAAAATTTTTTTTCCAGCTTAGGAATCCTTGATTAAAATGAAATTTTCTGCAAAAGTCCTGATACATAAGGAACTGTTTGGTTGTTTATATATGAATTGCTTCTCAGGTATCCTCTCCCCATAGCTTGCCTATCTGTGCCACTGCACATTTACTTTTTTCATTTCCTTTGCTTATTCATACCTAGCTGGGTAATTCCTACTGTCTTTTTCAGATCTCTGTACCTGACCCCTTTTCTCTTCTGTCTGCTCTCAGGTTAGGTGCCCACCTGGTGTGTGCCTCTCTCATAGCACGTATTAAACTATGTTAGCTTGTTCTCAAGCAGAATTTCAGAGAGCCTTGAGCTATCTGGTGTTTCTTTGGCTTTGCTATCCTGTATCCTACACCAGAGTCCTGACATTCTTTTTTTTTAGCATCTAAAGCTTGAGGGTGAATGGGCTGGGATCAAAGGACTGACCTTTATGAACCAATAGGGTAGGAAAGAGGGTACAGATACACATAGGACTCTAAACTGTCATAGACTGCTCACAGTCATTTATCATGGGGATGAAGTCTGCGCCATTAACTGAAAGAGGTGGCTGAGAAGAGAGTGCATAGGTATGCGTAGTCTTGAGGTACTAGTTGGAAGGTGTTGGGTGGTTGGGTGGGGTTTACTGGAGATACAGAACATTGTTGGCATTGGATGCAGCACTCCATGTCCAGCGGAGGTTGTTAATAATGCCTCTATGATAGCATCAATGGGCCTGTCTCTGTGACTTTTTAAAACCCTGTTCAGTAATGCTTAGCTGTTTGGGCATAGACTCCAAATTAGAAGATGGTTGGGTTGGCTCAGTTAGAATTGAATTTATTAGGGGAGTATGAAAGGGGAACGTCTAAGAGCCAAGAGCCTGGATAGAGAGAGAAGTGAGTGTAGGTGTAGGTGGCGTTAAGAAAGTTGTGGGGTCAGTGGATTGGAGGTTTTAATTTAGCAAAGAAATCATTTCAAACAGGAATTCAGTTAGGGCTATGGAGATTCAGTGATGTCAGGACAGTGCCATTAAGTCAAAGAAGATATTGAGTGGAAAGTTCTGATGTTGAGGATTTTAGGAGGTTTACTGTTCATGAGCATGAGTGCCAGAGGCCATATTTCTTGTCAATGTAGAACTTGTAACAAGGTACAGTTGGACTGTCTGTGTTGAAATCCTAGTTCTGTCATTTACCAGCTGTGTAACCTTGGACATGTATAATCTCTCCATGTCTCAGTTTCTTCATCTGGAAAATGGGGATAAAAACAGTACCTATCTCAGTTGTTTTGAGGATTACATGAATTAATATTTGAGTGCTACCTAATAGGGAGTGAATATAAGTACTTACTAGAGAAAAATAGCATCTCTTTGAAACTTTCCTATATATTTAATATGTAACTCTTCTAGTGCCTAGCTGCCTTTTCTTTCCCCATTATTACTATTATCGCATAATTAAATCATATGCTGTATTGAATAAGTCCTCTGCACATTTTTTTGTTGAAGTAGGAACTTATTCATTAGGTCTGTAAATCTGCTAATCACATGGAAAAAGTTTATTTGAAATGTCTCTATCTTGTGAATTTTGCTTTAGCTGTTAAACGTTTGATGAAAGAAGCAGCAGAATTGAAAGATCCAACAGATCATTACCATGCACAGCCTTTAGAGGTTAGTTTCTATCTCTGTCTTCTAAGTTTCTTAAAATTATTTTTTCACTGCGTTGAATCATTATAAATGTATTTGGTATGCTGATATATTGGTATTTGGTATGCTGATATATATATTGATATATATGCTGATATATATCAAAATATATTGATATATTTTATTCCCTGTATTTTCTGAGTGTTTTTTAAACCATTAAAAATTGAGGTACAGTTATTTACAATGTTGTAGAAGCAGGTTTCTGTTCTCTATAAAATGGGTCTCAGGGACTTTCCTGGTGGTCCAGTGGTTAAGACTCCAGTCTTCCACGGCAGGAGTTCAGTCTCTGATTGGGGAACTAAGATCTCCCATGCCACAGCTCAGCTGAAAAAGGGAGGGAGGCCTCAGGTATTAAATAGTTTAGGTATGAGGGAGGAAAAGTGGAAAGAACTCCAGACTCTATTTGGGAGACTTAGCCCCTTGAGGGGTCTCTGCAGCTAGTTTGGGCTTTTTGTACAAACATCTCTACCTCTACCTCAGTCTTCCAGTCTGTGAAAGGAGGGTATTTAAATGTGCCCAGTCTTATTTTCATGGTAATGGTGGGACTAAAATGTAATAATGTTCGTGTAAGTATTTTGCAAACTATTAAGTACTTGGTAACCGATGATATTAACATATAATGTTAACAGCCTATGTGTTAACTGACCACTTACTAATAAGCTTTTCGGCATCTATGAGTGATAAATTTGGAAAGTTTACTAAAATAATCCAAATTTATAGTAAATTATTTGATTATATAAGTGATAGTGAGGTTAGTGAAGTCGCTCAGTCATGTCCGACTCTTTGCTACCCCATGGACTGTAGCCTACCAGGTTCCTCCCTCCATGGGATTCTCCAGGCAAGAGTACTGGAGTGGGTTGCCATTTCCTTCTCCAAATTGGGATTCAGGGGTTATTTATCAGTTTAATTAAGTCTATAATATTTTTAGATCAAATAATAATTTAATAAAAGTAAATAAATTTTTAATAAAAATTAAGTAAATCCACATCCAAAAAACAATCAAGCATGAACTCAAAATAAATATATTTTTAGACATACAAGAGCACAGATTTTCTTCCTTATATTCCTTTCAGAGAAATGTAGTTGACAATAAAACCACACCAAAATAATGCAAAAACTGAACAAAACATACAAAGGAAGACCGAGATTCCAGTAAACCCAGGAGACATTCAAGTAAAGAATTTTGGAATATATCAAGTAGTTAGTCCCTATTAAAACTTCGGGGTCCAGAAGATATTTTTCAGAAAAAAATAAATGGAGCTAATGTAATAGGAAGTATGTAAATCTATAATCTCATTTATGAACATGTAATGGTGCTGAGGGGGCTTTCCTGGTGGCTCAGTGGCAAGGAATCCACCTGCCAATACAGGAGACATGGGTTTGATCCCTGGGTCAGGAAGATCCCCTAGAGAAGGAAATGGCACCCCTCCAGTATTCTTGCCTGGAGAATCCCATGGACAGTCCATGGGGTCGCAAAAGAGTTGGACAAGACTTAGCGACTAAACAACAGCAACGAAAACGGTGCTCATGTGTTTTTAAAATGCATTAAAAAAAATTTTTAGCTCTTACGTGACATGAAAGCTAGATTAAATAGCTTTTACTTATAACTTTTATACTTGAGACATTGTGTGTTAGAATAGTATAAAATGTTAATTTTCCTCACACAGTAATGTTTCTAATACTCACTGGTAGAAACAATCCAATTTTTTAATGTTCTTGATCCCTTGGTGGTTATTGTTTTTGTTCAGGATAATCTTTTTTGAATGGCACTTCACAGTTAGAGGGCCCCCGGATTCTGATTTTGATGGAGGAGTTTATCATGGACGAATAGTACTGCCACCAGAGTATCCCATGAAACCACCAAGCATTATTCTCCTAACGGTAAGAATTCTCAGCTTTTTGGAATGCTTCCTGGCAGCTGTAAAGTGTAGTATGCGTATTCCTTTTCATTAAGAAATAAAGTAGATCATTATTGTTATAACTTTGCTTTTGGAGACCAGACCTTGGACTATATTTTTCTGGAAAAAATTCCTAGGAAGTTGAAGCACCTGAGAAGTACTTCTGATGCTCATTGCCATGGTGTGGTTGTTAGGATTCAGTGAATTAGTGGGCAAAGTGCTGTGCACAGTGTCTGGCACATGATAAGTACTCAGTAGAGGATAGTACTGTTGTTGCACTTCATCACATTCAGCCTTTCACCTTATGCTTTGTCCTTCATTTTCCTCATTTTTTTTTTTTTACAGTTTCCTCATCTTCATATGCAGCTCTTAGAATAAGAACTGACGTAGAGTCCTCATGTTAGCTATGTTGTTACTATTATTTTAGAATTTCTCTCCATCTTCACATATTTTATCTCCATGTAAAGGAAAGCTATACATCCAGGTTTCTCTTACCTTTCCTGGGACCTTGTTCCATCAGTAAATTCCTCTCTTAATTGTTAAAGCTTTCCTTCCTTCATTTCCTTTCATGTATGTGTGTGTGATTATCCTCTAACTTGAAAGAAGCAAAAATGACAGAGAAACCTTCCCATGTCTCTGCTACGACTTTAAGCTATAGCCCTTTATTCTCTTTGTAACCTTCAAAACATCCTAACTCTAGTGTCATCTCTTGTGTTCTGGTGACCACACATAGCAGTCTGTTGAAACATGCTTACTATGCCAGTCTCAAGAGAGCAGCTTGAGAAACCACACCATCTCTTCTCAGTCTTCATCCTTTTCCAATCTAAGTTAAACTTCTGATACACATGGAGTAGCAAATGGTGAAAGAAAAAATTGTCATCATTACCAAATTAATGTTTTTCCCTATGGTGTTTGTCTATAGTGGAAAGAGCATTCGTTTTAGAGCCAATAGACCTGAATTCTGGCCAGTGCCATGTCCGTCATGTCACGGGCAGGTTACATAATCTCTTTGAAATTCATTTTTCTCGGTTGTCAAAAGGGATATATATGAAGAACATAATCATACTGTCAGGTTCCTGGTATATGGAAGCTGCTTAATAAATCTTAGGTGATATTGAGAATTAGTTACCCTGGCAGTAGGTCTGGAGTGGGAGGCCTGGAGGGCCCCTACTGTGTTAGGAGTCTCTTCTTTCAGTTGCTAGATGGTCTGAAGGAAGAGCTGGTACGTGGTGAAACTGGTGGAGGGTGTTTGACGCCACAGCTATTCATCGATGATATTATCATGTATGCTGATGTTCAATATTTGCTCTTTCTGATTCATTTCCTCTCTTTTGAAAAAATCTTCTCCAGCTTTCATTTGACAAACATTTATAAAACTCGTGTTATATACCCTGTGTGTGTAGCAGAGAGTAAGTAAAAATTCTGCCTACTTGGAACTTGTATTCTAACTTCATGCCTCTTCTTCCTCTCCTTCTCCCAAGTATGGATATTCTACAAGTTCAAACTAAAGCTGTTTTCTCTTATTTCTATGAAATGGTTTCATCGATCACCTCTGTGAAAGTCAAGCATCAGAAATGCATTATCTTCTTCTGCCGCCAGCACGTCTGTATTTCTGCCTGCCTGCTGGACGCCATCAGTAGCTCTTCCAGCAAGACAAAACTGAAACCATTCTCATCTTTCACTTCTGTGTTCCTGTATGGAATTGCATCATACTTCTGAGAGGCACTCCCATCTCAGAGCCTTCCTCCCCAGGGTCTAGTTAGCTGACACCCAGTCCTTAGATTTTATCCTAGCCTTTGTCTGTCTTCTCTTTTAGCTCCTTCCCTGAGCCTAGCACCATACTAGGCACAGAGGAGGCTATCAGGACGTCATTATATGTCAGTTACTGAGATGTCAGTTGTGGAACTCAGTTTCAAAATGTGTTGTGACAACTTCTAAAGACAGCTTTAATTATTCATTCTGAATCTAACAAATATTTGTGGGGTATCTATAAGAAGACAAAAACCTGTATCCCCTTAGAGATCCCGTCCTCTAAAAATTGTCTTTAAAAATTATTTATATGTAAAATATACTTATGCTTATAAAGTATAAAACATTAAACACACACACCTAATTTTTTAAATGCCTTATTTATTCCTAAGGCTAATGGACGATTTGAAGTAGGCAAGAAAATCTGTTTGAGCATCTCAGGACATCATCCTGAAACTTGGCAGCCTTCATGGAGCAGTGAGTATTTACAGTGAATACAAGTCTTACAGAACTTGAGTCAGTTCATAAATAATAAGATATAATACTCTCTCGAGATTGAAACTGTTTGGGATAAATAATTTTATATTATTGAATAAATAATAAAAATGCTTTTCCCTATTGGGATTTTTGCATCATTTTAATACAGTCCCCTACTTGTATCTCTTTAGTGAAACCCTGAGTCTTTTCCTTTTTTCTTTTCAGAGTAGACCAAGTTCCTTTTGCAAAGCAACTTAGATTGATGTTTACTTTTTATTTCAGTAAGAACAGCTTTATTAGCCATCATTGGGTTTATGCCAACAAAAGGAGAGGGAGCCATAGGTTCTCTAGATTACACACCTGAGGAAAGACGAGCCCTTGCCAAAAAGTAAGTTTTGCCTTTCCTTGTTTGTTAAGATGTGAATACCATTCTAGATAATGGCTGTTAGCAGATAAGCTCTGTCTCTTTGTGTGACCTACCTTGGTGCTACAGGATCTAGTTTTAGTTATGCTGTTTTAGAAATTTAGTTGTATTAATTTCCCCAGGAGTGATCAGACTCTAAAGAATTTATTTCATGCTCTCTAGCTTTAAAAAGTAGTTAGTAATACCAGCCTACAGTGCACGGTATCTTGTAGAAGACAGTACTGGTCATTTATCTCCATGTGGCCAGTGTTACAGGTAGAAAAGAGCCAGAGTAATGATATGTAAGTTGCTTTCCATGAAAATTTTAAAAACCTTTTTGAAGGCAGGGAGGAAACCCACTTATCATCTTTGTATCTGTAGCATCTGCCTCATAGCAAGTGCACAAAAAGTGATCTGGAATAAAGCAAAGGAGATTTTCTTTATTGAATTGTAGTTTCCCAGCAGTTTTGCCTTCTAGTTTTTTTCAGGTACATTCTATCTGTATAACCCAGTAGATCAGAGTAGCCTCTCCTTTGAGTAGTGTGGAGACCGGTTCTTGAGTGTGACCATTGTCCTGTTCTGAGCTTTGCTGCCTACCACCCTTCAGATCTATTATGTTTAATTAAACGATAGTCTATCTTACCCTAGCACGGCTTCCCTGGTGGCTCAGCGGTAGAGAATCTGCCAGCTGTGCAGGAGACACGGGTTTGATCCCTGGGTTCTATCCCTCAGGAAGATTTGATAGACTCCCTGTTTTATCAGCAACTTTTCTTTTAAATGTTATTCCCAAGTTAAGAATATACCTTGTAGCTACTATTCACAGACTATAGTATGTACTTTGAATACATAGCATTTGTTTTGATCTCCTTTGTTGACTTTCTAAATTGATATTTGTATCTAGCTCATTTCATGTACAAGATTAAAAAAAAAAAAAAGGCTTTTTTGTTTAGACTTCTCACTGTATATAGTCTAGGTTCTTAGTCTGTGATATAGGCTTTCTAAAACATGATTTTGCATTCAACCATGGTAGCATACTGTCCTTATGGATAAACTAATGTATTAAAAATAAACTTTCTCCTTAAACTTCATCTGACTTCTCAGTTAAAAAATGAACACATTTTGGGACGTCACTGGTAGTCCCGTGGTTAAGATGCCACACTTCCACTGCAGGGGGCGAGGGTCTTTTCCTGGTCAGGGAACTAAGATCCCACATGCTGCTCAGCACAACTGAAAAACAGAGGGGGAGGGAAAAAAGTGCACACACTTTAAGATAAATAATTGGGATACAACTGATTCTCAAAAGGATATGGTCAGCGATGCTACTTCTGCTGAAACAAAAATGTTCATCAGTAAGTACTAAATTAGTATAGCTTTTACATGTGTTTTGTTTACATGAAATTATAAATAGTGTGTTCTTTATAATGTGATAGTATGTTCTTCAAGATCTAAGAGTTTTATTATGTTGAACTAGAAGTATGACAAAATAGTTTTTGTAACAGTTTAGTAATGTAACAGTGTATATTAGACACATTTACTTCTAGTCATACAAAAAGAAAATGGAAGCATAGAAAATCAAATTAATTTTAGGAAATAGTCTAGTTAACAGACTTATTTTGAGCTTCTATTTGTTATAATGAATGATGCATTTCATTGGATTTTCCATGAATTGTCTTTTATCTTTCAAATTGTACTGCTATTTAGATGAGTAGAGTTGTTGGGTTTTTCCCCTGGAAATATCTATAAATAGTATTCAATTTAAAAAATTTTTTATTGGCCACACCAAAAGAATATGGGATGTTACTTCCCCGACCAGGGATCAAACCCATGCCTATGGCAGTGAAAGCACTGTCTTAACCACTGGACTGCCAGAGAATTCCCAATTTGAGCTTTATAATGGGCTTTTTACACAGACTTAATATAGGCTTGTTGTGTGTGAACTTAAGGACAGTGTAGTTAAGCAATTTGTATGCTGTCTTATAGATCTAAAACTTTTCTTTTAAAGAGGTAGTATATTGGGAAACCCTGATATATATTTTCTTAATTTCAGATAGTTAAAATTGAGGAATAATAGACATGGATTTTTTTTAAAAAGCCAATTTAACTTGTGTGTTTGTTTGAACTATAATTATTGCCAAAATTATCTAATTTACATGTAGGAATATGATATGGAGTTGTCTAGTATTCTTTTAAATTTAATCACTCAGTATTTGAGTATCTTAGATAGAACAACTTTTGAGTATATGATTTATATCCATCAAAAAATTACTTCCTACCAGATCACAAGATTTCTGTTGTGAGGGATGTGGCTTTGCCATGAAGGATATCCTGTTGCCTTTAAAATCTGGAAGCGATTCAAGCCAGGCTGACCAAGAAGCCAAGGAACTGGCTAGACAAATCAGTTTTAAGGTATTCTAAATTTGTAAATAAATTTTAACTATGAAACCCTTTTGTTGCCTAGCCAAATTTTAGATAGAAAGTAAAGCAGTATAGTTCCATTGTACTGAGATCTTTACAAATTATTTTCCTTATTACGAAACTAATACATATTCAGAAGCAGCATTATAGCATAGTAATAGTTAAAAGTTTAGACTCTGGTATACTCTGCCAGGGGTCATATCTCAGCTTTGCTGCTTATTAGTAGTAGGACATGAGACATATTGCTCATATGTACCTTTTTCTCATCTGTAAATAAATAATGGTACTTGTTTGATTTTTATAAGGATTGAGTTAATTCCCACTTTAGAACTGTCTGGTACATAATAAATTTTAACTATTATTATAGAAACTATAGATAAACAATAAGGGAAAAATAACAGTCATGCATAATCCCATCCCCACGCAATAGCTGCTGTTAATATTCTGATGTATCTCTCATATCCTTTTGCTCTGCGTATGTTTTGCGCAAACATTTAATTACTTCTAGAATTTAAGTAGGTCCATCAAAAAAGTCAGCCTGCATTAAGCAGCATGCTGCCTCCTCCCTTGTCTCACCTTTCTACATCCTGTATATCCTTCCATGTCCAGGTCTTGGGAGAAACTTTTCCTTCTGTTTTACTGTGGTGCCTGAAAGAGGAGGTGCTTAATAAATGTTGGTTATTTTCTTCCTTCTGAGGATTCTTGTTGTACTTAACATTACTTCTCTGAAAATCTTAGGGCCAAATGTCTCTTGTACATCAGAATTTCAGATTTGAGAAAATATTAAGTTTGCACTAACATGCACGGTGGGATCTGGGACAGCTCCTGATAATCAGATCTATTAATATCTCATCAGCAAACCTGGGAATATTTACACTAATGTGAAAATACATATACTGTTAACAACCTTACATGTCAGATTATGCCTAAAAATTACAAAAAACTTTAGTTTTGAGAGTTTTTGGAGTGGACCATGAACCATGAGTATTAATTTTGTCCTTCACCAAGTATCAGCTCCTTGAGAACAGGTATCATCTGTTCCACCTCCTAAATTACCAGCACAGTGTTGGACACCATGAGTGCTCAGAGCTTACCTGATGGATAATTGATATTAAAGTAGTAATTAAAATAAATAATTAAAAATAAATCCAAGAGAGAATTTAGTAGGTTGTGGGTTATTCTGTACATCTCCTCTTGTGACACTGCTCTTGAGTGTATCTTATCTTTTTAATAGGCAGAAGTTAATTCATCTGGAAAGACAATTGCTGAGTCGGACTTAAACCACTCTTTTTCACTAAATGATTTACAGGATGATATACCTGCAACATTCCAGGGTGCTACAGCAAGTACATCGGTATGGCTCTTATCTTTTACATCTATATCTGTACCATCATAATTATTTGCAGTAGGAAGAGGAGTCTCTAGATGAACTATCTGAATATTTTGGTCCTCCTAACAGATTCGAGACAAGCTGTCCCTCTAATGAATTATAGTACCTTAAACAAGTTATTCATATTTTCTGAGTCTTCTTTTTGTTAAATGGAGCTGGACTAAAACAATTTTAGGTTTGTAAATAGGACCTTTCTTCTATAGATATGACTTTTCTGAAAAGTTAGTTTCAGTATAGTGCTAGACTCTGAATAAAATTAAATATACATACATTTAGCCACTTTCTCAATAGGTGCTCTGTCTTTGGCAGGTTTCTTAAGCTGCATTAAGGCACTGACTCAAAGGCCTGGAGTCAGAGATTTGCCTTAGACTGTCTCTGTCCAGTAGAATAGCCACTAGCCACATGTGGCTCTCTGAATTTATATTTACCTTATTAAAACTCAGAGGGTAAAGAGTCTGCCTGCAGTGCAGGAGACACAAGAGACTCTGGTTTGATCCCTGGGTTGAGAAGATCCCCTGGAGGAGGAAATGGCAACCCACTCCAGTATTCTTGCCTGAAGAATTCCATGGACAGAGTAGCCTGGCGGGCTACAGTCCAAAGAGTTGCAAAGAGCCAGACACAACCGAGCAACTAAGCATTCATGCGCACGCTTTCTTGGGATCACTTCCCAAATAAACTTCTTGCTCTTATTCAGAATTAAGCTAAATTAAAAATTCAGTTCCTTAGTCACACTGGCCACAATTCAAGCATTCAAAATCCCCAAGTGGCCAGTGGCTACCGTTTTGGACAGCATAGATATAGAACATTATTGTCGTCTCAGAAAATGTTCTGTTGGACAGTGCTGCCTTGCACATAGTAAGTGTCGAATAATCACTGAAGGAAAGATTCCACGGGTGCTGTGCATCTTATTAGTTGTGCCCCTGACCTATTGTCTAAACATTAGTGGGTCTTGGTCATTGGAGAGACCAATTAAGAAAATGTGACTGGATTGTTGCTAAATAATTAGGATTGTAGGGAAAAAACATTGACTTTCCTTTCTATATATGAGATGAACTGTCTTTTTGGTAACAGGTTGTTTGGTTGAGTAGACACATCTTTCCCCCCTTCCCCAGTTTAGAGAGGATGTTAAAGGGTCAGAGAAATTGAAATAGAAGCTGGGCAAATACAGATTTGCCCAGGCAAATATAAAGTGGGACTGAGTGGTCCTCTCCCATTCAAGAGACTGAGATGGGTAGAAAAAAGTAGGTTGGAGAAAGCAGGAGAGAGGGTGCTGTAAAATAAATTCTTGGAGGGGACTGGAAAAGGAGGTATAAGAAAAAAGTATGTGCTAAGAGATTGTTTTTATGTGTTGCCCATGTTATAGAGGGATATAGTGAATTAATTTTAGTCAGTATATGTTTTAGCTTGAAATATTTAAAAAAATATTCAGATTACTTTTCACCTTTAGAATTCTAATTGTTTTCTATGTCATAGTTTTTTTTTTTAAATAGAACCATCCTACTGCAGAGAGTAGTCACCTATAAAGACAGTCTGCTAATACTTTGTGATGTATTTAAATATGTCTTTAGTCTGTTTTAAATCTGTGTCAAGTCCCCTGTTGCATATTCCAGTTATCCTTATTCCAGTTGTGATTTATTTTACAATTATTTATTGTCTATTTCACTTCCCAGAATGTACATTCCTTGAGGATCAGGCCTCTCCACTGCAGTGTATCCCTAGTGCCTGGCATAGTGCCTTGTATATAGTAGGTCGTATTTGTTGGTTTTGAATAAATGAATCTGAGGATTGGCACTTTAAAAATATACTAGTAATACTGGTGGCTCAGAGGTTAAAGCCTCTGCCTCCAATGTGGGAGACCTGGGTTCAATCCCTGGGTCGGGAAGATCCCCTGGAGAAGGAAATGGCAATCCACTCCAGAATGGCAATCCATTCTTGCCTGGAGAATCCCATGGACGGAGAAGCCTAGTAGGTTACAGTCCACGGGGTCGCAAAGAGTCAGACACGACTGAGCGACTTCACCTTACCTCACCTCACCAATACAGGTAAAGAAATGGCAAAGTTTAGTAAATTAGATCGCACAAACAATACTTTTGTTATTACAGTAGTCTTTTCTATTTTGATTTCTTCCTTATTTTTTCTTCTGGTTTTATTGCAATATAATTGACATATAGCACTGTATAAATTTACAGGTGTACAGCATGATGATCTGACTTGCATATACCATGAAATGATTACCACAATAAATTTAGCAAATATCTAGTAGCTCATAGATACAAAATGAATGGAAAAAGAAAAAAATTTTTTCCGTTGTGATGAAAACTCTTAGGATTTACTCTAAACAACTTTCATATGTAACAGCAGTGTTAATTACATCAATCATATTGTACATTGCATCCTTAGGACCTATTTATCATATTACTAGAAGTTTGTACCTTTTGACTACCTTCATCTCTTTCTCCTACCCCTCTGGTAACCACAAATCTGATCTCTTTTTCTCTGGGTTTGTTTTTGAAGTTTAATTTACCTATAATACTATGTTAGTTCTGTGCACAATGTAGTGATTTGGTATTTCTATACATTACAAAGTGATTACCACCCATTTTGATTTTAAAGTACCTAACACAGAACTCTTCTTCACAGGTATAGGTAGGTAATTGATACCAATTCTGGTTAAAACAATAAATTGCATATAGTTACAAGTTTAGCTCTTAATTATATTTACGTACAGATTATCTCAGAGTGTGATTATATAATTTGATCACTAGGGAGGTAACTGAAACCTGATTTTGGCTGGGGGTAACTGCTTTACATGCTAGTGTAATATGAATTCACTGAGATGTTATACATCAAATCCCAGATAAGCAACGTTTTTTATCTTTGAGGGAGCGAGAGATTGCCCACAGTCTAAATACAGCAGATAACATCAGGCCATCTGTTGCTTTTTGATGCAGATTTTTAGCTCTGTAGAAATGGGAACAATACTGATGGTCGACTTATGTTCTTCCAGTCTATCAGGTTTTTTCTTCTTCGCGAGACTGAGGTTCTGAATAAGCCATTCCACTTTGTATTAAGAAGCAAACACAAAACTCCCTTATAGATGCTAAACTATAGAAAATTTTATATGTATTACAAGGAACTTATGTGTGATTGTGACATATATATTTAAATATAATTTAATTGGATACAAACATCACATATTTTTATGTTCCCAAAAATGATTACTTCATCTTAAGGAAATAGAAACGATTATCACTTAAGTATACATTCTGTGATATGTGTTTGAACAAGTTTAGCAAGCAGCAACGATTTAAATGTTGTGCCACTAAACCTATGGTGTTTTGAAAATGGCCAAGTCCAACTTGATTCTGCATCTGCGATTCAGTAAGAACCACCAAAACTGAATCCAGTTGGTCCTTTAGCTCCAATCTAGAGTCCTCTGGGTCTGCAACATTGAAGTCATACAGTTTTACCGGGATGTGATTGTTTAAAATAGGGAGAATTTTGTAATATCACAGCACTAAGTTTTAGTCAGTAATGCATCATCCAAAAGGAATCTGAAATTTAGGAACCTGTTTTAAGAAGTGTACCTACATAAATATTTCCATGACGTACACACACTAAAATGTCATCTGAAGTCATGGTTTGAGGGCTTGTTATTCTAAATATGTTAATCATACTAATAAAATTGTGAGAATTAGTCCTAAATAAAGTCATGATTTTCTTTTGTTAACCTCTCTGGAGTCTTCAAAGGGATGTATCGATAGTAATATTAGTAATGCCTAACATTTAATAAGCAATTGTGTATCCTGCACGCTTTATATCATTATCCTGTTGAATCTTTACAACTACTGAACTGGATATTAACCCTTGTACAAGAGAGGGAGTTGAGTCTTTGGTTAAATAACTTGCTTAGGGTCACACATCCCTGAAGTGCTGAAGCCAGCCTAGTGATGATAAGACTACCTGTTTTAGTCCTGGTCAGGCTTGTGTTCGCCACTCAAACTACTGGAAAAAACACCTGTAAATAAAAGCTGTAAGATGAGTCAATCTCTTATGCTAGTTTCTGGATTGATTCTACCACCTTCCCTTTTATTTTTAAGAACCCATTTCCCTATAAGCCTTGAGTACTTTTGCTCTATCAGACACTTTTGTCTTCTTGGCTGAACAGTTGGAAGAATGGGAGGTTTCAAGTGCAATGCTGCTCTTGTCTTGGTTACTATAACTCACCTCCGTTAGTATTAAATCACCACATGACAGTGTGACAGTGTAAGACCTCATAAAACATGGTCTTTGTGTGTCTGCTCTTCAGTGAGCACCTTTCTCCTGAGCCCTGGAGTAGGGAAGTCCAAGTTCTGCCTCTGTGTTATGGGTCACTACGTTTGAGTGCTTCCAAAGGATAGTTTTAAGAAACTCAGATTATTTACATCTTTTAATGTTGGGGTGATGTCGGAATTAAAGTGTAATGTCTTCTGTAGATAACTAAGATCAGCAGTTTTTTCCTATTGTTTATAGCTATTGTCAGGACAAAGCTCATTCTCTTACCTATTTTTTTTTAAAGTATTTGCTTTATTTTTAGATTCTTTTTTCTTCTAAATACTGAAATTTTCTATAATGAAAAGTATTTAAAATCTTTTGTATTTACTCAATTTAAAAAGTTATTCTGAATAAAACATGCATTCTTACATACTTGAAAGAATGTGTGTTGGCTCTATTGTAATCAATATAAAGTTTTCAATACAACAAAGACTTTGGTTATTAGAGGTAGAGTTAAGGTATCTATATAAGCAAAATGAAATTCGTATTTTGTAGAGCTTTCTTGTCTATGTGTGTGTGTGTGTTAGTTGCTTAGTTGTGTCTGACATTTTACAACCCCATAGACTAGCCCACCAGGCCCCTCTGTCCATGGGATTCTCTAGGCAAGAACATTGGAGTGGGTTGCCATTTTCTTCTCCAAAAGGAACTATAGAAAAAAGAAAGTGAAGTCGCTCAGTCGTGTCTGACTCTTTGCAACCCCATGGACTGTAGCCTACCAGGCTCCTCCATCTATGGAATTTTCCAGGCAAGAGTACTGGAGTGGGTTGCCATTTCCTTCTCCATTCTTGTCTATAAACCACATTTATGACTTTGAATCACTTGTTACCACATGGTGTTTTTGCTTTGACCAAGCATTCATTGAAAGGACAGAGAGCAGTTGACATCCAGGGCTTTTTAGGGGGACAGTAGTAGTAGAGGATACACTTGAGTCTCCCATACCTACCTCCACATTTTTCTCAGCACATACCCAGGGTACTCTTGACAATAGTTCATGGTTTACACTCATAAAGTAACACAGTTCAAACACACAGTAAAGAGTTCTGGACTTGTGTTCAATTCAGCTGATGGGCATTGTGAGAATGGATAAACCTGTTTTGAAAACCACATCTAACTTTTATAACAATATTACTATGTAGAACATATGATTTGAAATTATTTCCTATGTTCTATGATTATTGATGTAGTAGGATAACACTGTAGGAAGAACACTATAGAGGGTTGTCCTTTTTTGCCATTTGCAATATGGTAAATCTTTATGTAGAAAGTGGGAATCAGATTGCTTCTCTCCTTGACTCCTGAAAGAAGGCAAGTACTCAGATGCTAGCAGATACTGCTGGAGTTGCAGCCGGAGGAGAGTACAAAGCTATCTGTGGAGAATATGGATAAACTCTGTCCTTGTCTTATTTGTTGCTGGTAAATTCCTTCTCCACCCGTGAGCACTCAGAATAAATCGTGTTGCTGGCTTATTCAGAAGGGTGAGTTACTCATCTCAGCATTCAGAGAATTCTTGGTAGTTTTGCCTTACTGCTCTGCGATACAATGTACTGTTGAATAGCCTGTATATATACAAGTTTTCTTTGCCAGTTTCAAACTGAATCTCTTAAAATTTCGTAGTATGGAACTCAGAACCCCTCAGCAGCATCCCTTCAACAGCCTGCCCAGCCTGTAGCTAAGAGTACCTCCATGAGCCCTCGACAGCGCCCGGGCCCAGCAGCAGAGTCAAAGAAGGTCGTCTGCTTCACCGGATGTCACCCAGGGCCAGCAGCCAAGAGACAACCACACCGATCGTGGGCGGATCTGCTGTCCTGATTGTCATCTTGACTTTGGCATTGGCAGCTCTTATATTCCGACGAATATATTTGGCCAATGAGTACATATTTGACTTTGAGTTATAACATTGTTTTGTGTCTTAAGAGCTGTGACTCAGCTGCTTCATTAAACATTCTGCATTGGGTATAATCTAAGAATTGTTTACAAAATAATTATTTTATATTTACCCTTCATTCCTTTTTTGATCCTTATAAATTCAGTATAAATATATGTAGACATTCAGTGTCCTGCTTAGTTTAAGGGACTGGAAGTCAAAGTCCCTTGTCTCTATCCAACCTGCTCTACAGGGAAATAACTTATTTGTTGTTTTTCGCGCCTCAGCTTTTCTTTATGTAAATTTGTGATACTTTTCTGTATAGCCCTTTGAAATTTTTGGATGAAAGATGGTATTTTAAGTTCCAGTGAGTATTACTAGTTACTCAATACCATTTATTGAGTACACTGTTTCTACTTATGTAGAATGATATAGGGATAAGAGTTGAAAAGGGATAATAAAACCCCTCAATTAGCTTGCTTAAAATGTATTCATGTGAGAGATACTGGGATTGCCCATTCTATGACTGACTCTATGTCCTAAACATTCTTTGGTGAAAGTAGCTATTTTGGTCAAACATTTCTGAGGAAATGAGATTACATCTTTATTACTGGATGTTATTTGAGGAGGCAATAATAATGCTCTGTAACCACTTTGATATGCTATTATCCCCTTCTCTCCAGTTCACACACAAGATTTTTTTAAAAAGAAGGAAAACAATCCTCCATAGATCTTTGATTTAAGGAAGGAAGGGTCCAAGCCAGGAAATTGCTTGATTTTCTTCCAAAAGTTAAATAGGAGGGTCTTAAGATTTGAATGTTTGCTCTACTTGGACTTGTATGTCTTTTGAGTTGTATTATATGCCTAGCTTTATAATCACTATAAATTTAATTATTTTAGAAGTATGCATAATATTGAACTATTTCATGTACCATTTTAATAGAAAAGCTCAGGGCCCATGTAACAGTGATAGAAATTAGAAAAACCTCTACTTAGAATCGCCCACCTAATCAAAGCCCAAGAGATCATTTTCAGTGCAAAAATCAATATATAACTTAGTGCTGGCTAGCTCCACAGACTCTGGTAGATAATTTAAACTATCATGGTAAATAATGCCTGGTGAGAACATATAATCACAGGAAAACATTGCTTTCAGCATGTTCAGTAGCAGCCTTGAGGGCACTCTCAAGAGTATTGCTAATGAAGATTTAATTTTTAAATATAGGCAGTCCCCAACTTTCAAATAGGTTATGCTCTAAAAGTGCATTTGTAAGTTAATTTTTTTTTTTTTTTTTATAACTCAGTGTTGTAAATTGTGTTTAGATTTTAGGCAAGATGACAAAAGTTAGTCCATAATGTATCTTGAGTACTTTGGAGAGTGGTATTTATAAAGTCCTTATGTAGTTTATTATGGGCAATATAGAAACAATTTATAAAATGATTTTAATGGCCAATTTAATTTTTACTCCTGCTCTCATAAGGCTTTGGTTCTATGAACTGTTAGACACAATTTTTTTCATTTGATAGCCCAGTTTATGTCTGTATCTAAAATAAGAACATATTGTATACTATGATATAATGCACAGTTTTCTTAAATTTTAATAAATTAGCATTTTAAGGTCTTTACAGATTGTTACTGTTCTGTCTACAGCTGAAGTTGGTAAAGTCTAAAAAGCCTAAGGACTTTATGAAGACCTCCTATGTCAGAAAAATTATAGGTTAGTATCTTACAACTTTATTGCCCTGAGAAAATATGTTCTGAAGTCTTGGTGTGGAATGTAAGATATTAGGGATGTTGGTTCAGTGGTCTCCTAGCAAGAGATTACTGACTCACCTGGGCAGCACCAGGTCATCTTATCACCTAAGAAGAACATCCCCATGTCTCAGCCTATGCTGAGATAAATTGTGTGCTAGGAACAATCTCCCCTGCTTTCCCCCTGAGCCAGCCTCAATCTATGTGATATTGTTGCATGTTTTCATGGGGTGTATGTATACTTAAAACTGATTAAGAAGAAGGCACATCATATAGTTCCTCCTCTACTTGAGTTGGCCTCTCATCCCTCACTCATCAACTGCCAGGCCAGCTTCTCCTTTTTTTTTTTTTTTCTTTTTCGCACCTGATACACGTATCTCAAAGTGGCATATCTTTTGCTTCTTCCTTTCAGCTCACATTGCTACTTAAAAATCCTAAGTTGTTGATCTGACCCCCATCGTGGAGTTAATGAACAAAATTGGTCTTTAGAGCCATTCTCAACACCCCGATAAAGGGCTTCTTCAGAAAACTGTTATTTTTAAGCCCCACTGTAATCCCTTATTTATAGCATAAGGCCAGGAAAAAAACATGTGATCTGGTAGATAAATGCTTAGGACTCCTTTCCCAAATCCTAAGATTTAGGTAACTCATGACTTTTTTTTGACCAACACAGCACATACAAGGGTAGTTAAAGTAGCATGCATGCTTGAAAAAAACGTGTTTTGCCTGTTTAAACCAATGAGACCTTTTAAATTTTATGTATCGTGGGCTTTTATGTAGCACTTTACATTTTCATGCTGCTTATAGTTTAATTCTACTGAAATAAATGAATTTCATCAAAATTCTCAGCTACTTTAAAAAAAAATCCTTTAAATTTGTGTATTATTTTGACTATGAAAATTCCTATTTCAGGAGAATAAGAAATCTTTTTATTATTTTCTGGCTATGAATAAAGTTCCTGGTACCTGAGTCCTCCCATTTTTATAGAGCAGAATCAAGAAACAAGCAAACCTCACACAATTGGGCTTAGTTGTGCAGAGATATAGGCTGAAGTGTACTATATTGTTTTATTACTTAACAAAGAAGTATATGAAAGGTGAAAGTGTTTAGTGAACCTAACTTTAAACAAATAATGTGTACATAAATGTGTACTTTGGGAATTTCCTGGCAGTCCAGTGGTCAGGACTGTGCTTTCACTGCTGAGGGCCCAGGTTCAATCCTTGGTTGAGGAACTCAGATCCCAGAAGCTATGAGGCTCACTGAAAAAAAAAAAAAAAAAAAAAGAAGTGTATTCTTATAGCCTTTGTGGCAGGCTCTAATTGCTCCAGAGCTGTTTGAAACACCTCTTTAAATGCCTCAGAACTAGTTTGAGCTGCTGAATAAAACCAGTGACTGTTTGTACCTGATTTTGAATTCTTTGTGTCATTTGGTGTTTTCTCCATTCTACCTCCTTAAATGTTCTCTTGCCTTTTTCCACTTTTCATGCTCACCGCCACTACCCTAATGAGCCATGTTGTCTCAACTTGCACAGTAATCTCTTAAGTTTCTGTTCTTTTGATTAATTTTTATTGGAATATTGTTGATTTACAATGTGTACTACTTTCTACTGTACAGCAAAGTGAATCAGTTGTACATATACATATATCCACTCTTTTTGCGTTTCCCATGTAAGTTATTACAGAGTATTGTGTAGAGTTCCCTGTGCTATACACTAGGTTCTTGATATCTATTTTATATATATTAATAGTAGTACAAGTCTCCATTCTTGCTGCACACTGCAGCTGGAAACTCTCTAATGCTCTACTGGACGTGTATGTCTTTTGAGTTGTATTAATAATCACTATGAGTTTATAATCACTATGAATTTAATTATTCCGGGAGTATGCATAATACTGAAATATTTCATGTACCATTTTAATAGAAAAGCTCAGTGCCCTTAAAATAGGCTTGAACTCTTAATGTAGGACACAAGACTGTGGCCAGAGTCCCACCTAACTCTGGCCTAATTTGGCAGCATATAACTTAGTGGGAACTTTCCATAACCCCTCATCTTGAGCCACCGGGGACAGTCCTTGGTCCTGAGAAATTAAAAAATGTTAAAGTTATACATCCACTGCCTCACACCACATGCAAAATTAATTTAAAATGAATCTTAAGACCTTAAAGTAAGAGCAAAATCTTAGAAGAAAATGTAAATCTTTGTGACCATGGTTTTTGTTTTTGTTTTCAAAATGCAAGTTTATTGAATAAAGCTGAGAAGAGCAATAAACAGACAAAAAAATGCATCCACCTAAATTTTAAAAATTCATGTATTTACAAAGTTCGGTAACTGTTAAGTTTTATATGCAGAAGTTAACGCACAGGAAAATGTTGGTAGTAGTGTCTGGATGTCTTGAAATGCTGGAAACAATGGAGACACACAAACACATTACGGTTTAGCTGTAGGTCAATTAAACGAACCTACGTGGTCCCTGCAAAGTCACACATTCTAGTTCTAGTTCCTCCTTTTAGGCACAAGCAAGTTGCCACATTCTTTGTAATGGTTCACAGTGACCATTAATGGTGGTGATAAACAGTAGCAAGTTTATATGTCCCTTTGTTCTCAGAACCATCCATCCCATCAGGGAAGTATGAAACATGCATCAAAGAGTAAGAACAGAATTTTAAAAGCTGAGGTTCTACTCATAAAAATGTGAGTGGAGGAAAGCAAGTAGTATCTGTGCAACATGGTGCAGTATTTTGTACAGAATATTTTTAAGGCCATGGCAGTCTATAAATTAAAACTGGTATCATTAAAAGAACTTAACAGTTGGCTTCACTCTGAGTGCTCAACTCGTTTGTAAATGCACTGTCTACGTGAGTGCAGTTTCCTAGCTGGAAGATAAAAGCATAAGCAACCAAAGAAAAAGATAAGTTATATTCATCAAAATGCAGAACCTTTTGTGTTTGAAAGAACATTAATAAAGTGAAAACACAAAATGGGAGAAAATAAATGTAGATCATATGTCTGATAAGAGACTTGTATCAAGAATATCTAAAGAACTCATAACTCAAAAATAAGCACCTGGTTAAAAAGTGGCAAATGATTTGAATAGCTGTTTGCACAAAGAAGATACTTGAATCATTAATTAGACATTAGGGACATGCACGTCAAAACTACAGTGAAACACCACTTCACACCCACTATGATGGCTAGAGGGTGCACTGCTGATGGGAATGTAAAATGGTGCAGCCACTTTGAAAAACCACTTACCAGTTCCTCAAAATTTAAACATGGAATTATATGACCCAGCAATACACCCAGGTATGTGTCCAAGACAAAATACATACACACAACTTGTACATGAATGTTCGTAGCTTTTGAATGTTCAAGAACTTTTTAAAAAAATTTTTGTAGGCCATTTTTTAAAGTCTTTATTGAATTTGTTAACAATGTTGCTCCTGCTTTTATGTTTTGTTTTTTTGGTGAAGAGGCATATGGGATCCTGACTCCTTGACGAGGGATCAAACGCTCATCCCCTGCATTGAAAGGTGAAGTCTTAACCACTCAACTGACAGGGAACTCCTCATAGTATTATTGTTAATAGCCCCAAACTGGAAACTCAAATGTCCGTCAACTGATGAATGAATAAACAAGACATGTTGTAGCTATACAATGGAATGTTATTTGGCAATAAAAGGGAATGAAGTTATACTCTTGATACCTGCTTCACTATGGCTGAATGATGAAAACATACTGAGTGAAGCCAGACTCAAAAGACTACATATTGCATGATTCCATTTATATGAAATACCCCCAACAGGCAAATCCATGCATATAAAAAGTAGATTGGTGATTGCCAGGGGCCAGAGGGAATGGAGAATGAAGAGAGACTGCTACTGTGTATGAAGTTTCTTTGGATGAGGAGATGAAACTGTTCTAAAATTAGATGGTGGTGACAGTTGCACAAAACTAAAAACCCTATTTGGGGTAAATTTATGGTATGTGAATGATATTTCAAAAAAAAATTATAAAAATGTTATAAATTTCCAACTGATTTTTATTACTGTAATCACAGGAATTGAACTACTAAAAGTAAAATATAAAGAAAAAAATTGGTAAAAGTAAGATGCATCTGAAATGCAACAAAACAAATACTTCAAGACCAATAACATCCATGCACGATTCTAGGCTCCCAGCCAGTCAGCCCCTAATTGGCCTGTTCCAAATGACAGAAATGAAAAGAGATCTTTGGAACAAAATTTATGGCAAAGAACTTTTCGTAGGTCACATCTCTTCACTAAATCTTTAGCTGGAATGGGACTTTTAAACAGATTCTTCACTTTGCTGACAAAGGTCCATATAGTCAAAGCTACGGTTTTCCCACTAGTCATGTATGGCTGTGAGAGCTGGACTATAAAGAAGGCTGAGTACCAAAGAATTGATGCTTTAGGACTGTGGTGTTGGAGAAGACTTTTGAGAGTCCCTACAGCTGCAGGGATCAAACGAGTGGCAAGAATACGCAGAAGAACTGTACAAAAAGATCTTCATGACCCAGATAATCACGATGGTATGATCACTCATCTAGAGCCAGACATCTTGGAATGTGAAGTCAAGTGGGCCTTAGAAAGCATCACTACGAACAAAACTAGTGGAGATGATGGAATTCCAGTTGAGCTATTTCAAATCCTGAAAGATGATGCTGTGAAAGTGCTGCACTCAATATGCCAGCAAATTTGGAAAATTCAGCAGTGGCCACAGGACTGGAAAAGGTCCGTTTTCATTCCAGTCCCAAAGAAAGGAAATGCCAAAGAATGCTCACACTACCGTACAATTGCACTCATCTCATATGCTAGTAAAGTAATGCTCAAAATTCTCCAAGCCAGGCTTCAGCAATATGTGAACTGTGAACTCCCTGATGTTCAAGCTGGTTTTAGAAAAGGCAGAGGAACCAGAGATCAAATTGCCAGCATCTGCTGGATCATGGAAAAAATAAGAGAGTTCCAGAAAAACATCTATTTCTGCTTTATTGACTATGCCAAAGCCTTTGACTGTGTGGATCACAATAAACTGTGGAAAATTCTGAAAGAGATGGGAATACCAGACCACCTGACCTCCCTCTTGAGAAATCTGTATGCAGCTCAGGAAGCAGCTCTTAGAACCGGACATGGAACAACAGACTGGTTCCAAATAGGAAAAGGAGTATGTCAAGGCTGTATATTGTCACGCTGCTTATTTAACTTATATGCAGAGCACATCATGAGAAACGCTGGACTGGAAGAAGCACAAGCTGGAATCAAGATTGCCGGGAGAAATATCAATAACCTCAGATATGCAGATGACACCACCCTTACGGCAGAAAGTGAAGAGGAACTCAAAAGCCTCTTGATGAAAGTGAAAGAGGAGAGTGAAAAAGTTGGCTTAAAGCTCAACATTCAGAAAACGAAGACCATGGCATCCCGGTCCCATCACTTCATGGGAAATAGATGGGGAAACAGTGGAAACAGTGGCTGACTTTATTTTTCTGGGCTCCAAAATCACTGCAGATGGTTATTGCAGCCATGAAATTAAAAGACACTTACCCCTTGGAAGAAAAGTTATGACCAACCTAGATAGCATATTCAGAAGCAGAAACGTTACTTTGCCAACAAAGGTCCGTCTAGTCAAGCCTATGGTTTTTCCAGTGGTCATGTATGGATGTGAGAGTTGGACTGTGAAGAAGGCTGAGTGCCGAAGAATTGATGCTTTTGAACTGTGGTGTTGGAGAAGACTCTTGAGAGTCCCTTGGACTGCAAGGAGATCCAACCAGTCCATTCTGAAGGAGATCAACCCTGGGATTTCTTTGGAAGGAATGATGCTAAAGCTAAAACTCCAGTACTTTGGCCACCTCATGCAAAGAGTTGACTCACTGGAAAAGACTCTGATGCTGGGAGGGATTGGAGGCAGGAGGAGAAGGGGATGACAGAGGATGATATGGCTGGATGGCGTCACTGACTCGATGGACGTGAGTCTGAGTAAATTCCAGGAGTTGGTGATGGACAGGGAGGCCTGGCGTGCTGTGATTCATCGGGTCGCAAAGAGTCGGACTCGACTGAGCAACTGAACTGAACTGACTGTAGCCTGCCAGGCTCCTCTGTCCCTGCGATTTTCCAAGAAAGAATACTGGAGTGGGTTGCCATGCCCTCCTCCAGGGAATCTTCCTGACCCAGGGATCGAACCTGTGCCTCTTGCATCTCCTGCATTGGTAGGCAGATTCTTTACCACCTGGGATTCTAGTGCCACCTGGTAAGCTTTATGACCCACCAGACCTGCCTCCATTCTAGAGTCTTAGCTTTCATTGAATTCTTTCACCTCCTACTCTGAACAGTCACCATTGCCTTTTGATAATCACTTGACTATCTCATTCTTCCATCTTCCCTGTTCCCCCTTAGGGCAGGACCTCATCCTCTTTTAATATGACAATTTCTCTGACCTAACTGATACCAGTTAGAAGTTCCTGAAAAAAATAAAGTGGATCATGTCATACCACTTTGCTTAAAGAGATCAAAAGAACTGCTTCTGATTCTTTCCTAAGAAAACCCTAATGCTGTTTCACTTTTAGCTATTGTTCTTTCTAACCTCCATCCCCACCTATAAGGATGTCTCTGCACACTTGTCTCCATTCACAGGATACAGCAAGCAAGAAATAAGTAGTTTTTGTTTTTTTGCTCCATGTGGAATCTTAGTTCCCTGACCAGGGATGGAACTTTCTCCGCTGCGATAGAAATCTTAATCAGCAGATCACCTGGAAAGTTCCCAGTAAGTAGTTTTTAAACATTTTCTTTGGTTGAGTAGATGAAACAACCATGTGTATCTTTGCGCTTCTACTGTTCGTAATTCCATATTCCAGGATAGGGAACAAGCCTCACTGATGGCAACATTATATACCTTTTAGGATGAAAGAGCAGTCTAGCGTTCCTGCTAGGAAGATGAGCTTACATAATCACTAGTTCTCCTTTGATTTATGCTTTCTTTCAAAATCAAAATGCATTTTATGCTTTGATAAGATTGGAAAAAAAAAAAGATGTGTATTTGGGGAAAAAAAACAAGCATCCTTGTCCACAGGCAAAACCCAGGATCTTAGCTCAAGGAATAAAGCAAGCCTATGGAAACAGGTCAATCTCGTGTTTGCTCAGCATTTCCTGGGCACAGTCAGGCGCTCATCTCTGTGTCCACAAGTCCTTCCTGCAAATCCACTCAGAATCCAACCTGCTCCCTAGTGCATGTGACAGACTGGTTTTATGTCACCAGTGAGATGGATTAATGATCTCAGCAAAAAGCTGGCATGTTCAAGAGATTTAATTTTTTTTTTTTTTTTTATGTAACAGTTTTAACCAAAGCTCTACTAGGACACAGCGGAAGCTGAGTTTCACAGGAGAACCAACTTACTAATAGCCAATCACTAAGTAGCAGGGAGGGCAAAGCCTTGCTGTTGGTGTCACGACAGCCCAAAGGGGGTGGGAAGTGGGTTGGCACAAGCCTCGGTATCAATATTAGATCGGGAAACTCAGCCAGGCCAGCCATGCCCTCCTCGCAGCACCGACACGAGGCAGCAGAACGACTCAATGGTTAAGCCTGGGGGTATCTTCCTGCTGCAGGTCCCTGGAAGGCAGCTTGCAGCATCACAGACATTCACAGGATGCCTTATTTTTCAAGACTCATTTTGTTCTTGTTTTGCTTGATGGTTCTTGTGGAGAGCAGAAAGCCCAAGAAGAGGAGATGGACAGGGCAGCTGGAAACGTCCAAACCAAGGTAAAGTCGTGGGCAGGATGGGAGGAAGGTGACTGGAGGTGGCGGCTGCACTCTGTGGGACAGCTTCCAGGAGGGCTGGGGGTTAGATCGTCTGTCCTACTGGAATCTCTTTTCCATTCGGAGGGAGATGAGCACAGCTTCTCACTGGGCACAAATACACCATCGTGTCACCAGTAGAGAGTGACCAGGCTGGGCCTTTCATTCTGATGTTTGTGTCCTCCAAAGCATTCTGATTTAAGGCAGGTAGCTGAAGACTTAATGGGTAAAGCATCTTTGTACTTCTCAGATTGTGCTGCTTTGATTCTCGGGATTACATCCTGTAGGGACCATAAATGGCTTGCTAAGCAATTACCGCAACAATTTTTTTGAGGGGCATGGTATATAGGAATTTGAATTATGAAGAAAACATGTAACTGGGAGTTATTTTCTTTAAATTATTTGATTGGTAACAATTTTATAATGGTTTCGAGTATCAGTTCACTGTTTTGAATCTTAGAAAAGGGGTTTGAAATGTGCTAGCTTAACAGAAATACCTGTGTGGACAACAGAGAAGGCAATTTTGTGATGTAAGGAAAACATTTCCAAGAAAAACTGGTTAGGCCCAGAATGTGCACTCATTATCACAAATCAAGTTCCTTACTGTGTGTTTTGAACTGATATACCAAGCACGATACTCTGTCTGTTCAGCACAAAGGAAAGATCAAGCAGCTAAGATATCCACACCACGTGTGAGATGTTACACACCTGTTTTCCATCCTACTAGGCACTGTGTAAGCTAATGATTATGAATATAAGCTAATATCTTGAGGTACACTTTCTAGGCCAGTGGTCTTCTTTTTAAAAAATTTTTTTCATCACATCAGCTTTCAGGATCTTAGTTTCCCAACCAGGGACTGAACCTGGGCCCTTGGCAGTGAGATCAGAGTCCCAAACACTGGACTACTAGGGCAGTCCCCAGTTTCCCTTTCTAATCATGTACCACTATCAGTGACAATTTTTTGAAACTGTACCTCCAGTGCGTGTATGTGTGTGTGTGTGTGTGTGTGTATGCAAAAATTGCATACATGTACTATTATAAATATGTATATTAAATTAAAGCTTGATAGCTTTGTTTTTAGATAAGAATTAATTGTAAATAAGAGTTACAGTCTCTACTTCCTGCAACCCATTGACTATCTTGAGCCCTCCACGTGTGCCCCTACTTTAGACACTGCTGCCCTTGGAGACGTGAAGACTCTGTGGAGTCGAATATCACTCAGTCAGAAAGCAACCACATACAAACTGACCAGGATGATGGCAAAGAAGCAGCACTCTCGAGGGCTCATCCTGATTACACATAATCTCAGGATCCTAGGCTGATGAACTGGCAGGAACCTCAGAGGTCATTGGATCCAGCAATTCCCCTGAGTTCTAATTCTGTAAATGTGAATAGGTGTTGTATGAAAAAGAGGCTCCAGGGTCAAAGAAGCTTGGGAAATCCTGGTTTAGACCATTTTAAACAGGTACTTTTACTATGTAAATAGACATTGTGTATTTGAAGAGGGGGCTAAATTACACAGAGGTTATATAAAAAAACAACACCACGTTTTTGGACTATCTTGTGGGTTTCATATTCCACACAGAACACATGGGGAAACACTGCCTCATTTTACAGAGGCCAAGACGTCAGCCTGAGTAACTCATGCAGTTGCTAGTGGCTTGTCGGGACCAGATCCTAGGACCCTGACTTACTCAGGTCAGAAGGAAAGTTTCATCTGAACCTGTCTATTCTCTCCAGTGGTGCTGGGTTCAGCATGAGCCCCTCTGGGACCCTCAGGGATTCCACTCTGCAACCTGGGCAATTACAGCATCTCTGTCCCTCCTCAGAAGACCCATAGTCTAATTCCCAGACACTTGCTTGACTTGTGGACAGACTGAATTTATTTTAATAATTTTTTAAACTGTAGTATAGTTGATTTTCAGCATTATGTTAGTTTCAGGTATAGAGCATAGTGATTCAAAAATTGTATAGCTTATACTCCCTGTATAGTTATTATAAAATATTGGCTATATTCTCTGTGCTGTACAATATATCCTTGTAGCTTATTTACTTTATACATAGCAGTTTGTACCTCTTATGCCCCTACCCCTCTCTCACCCCTTCCCTCTCCCCACTCCTAATCACTAATTTATTCTCTATATCTTAGTCTGTTTTCTTTGTTATATTCACTAGTTTGTTTTTTTTTTTAGATTTTGCATATAAGTGATATCATACAGTATTTTTTTCTTATTAATATTTCACTTAGCATAATATCCTCCTTTATTCCAACTTCTCCCTGCCCTTTTGCCATTCATGTTGTTGCAAATGGCAAAATTTCATTCTTCTTTTATAACTGAGTACTGTTCCATTGTAATATATACCACATCTTCTTTATTCATTTGTTATAGACACTGAGGTTGCTTCCACATCTTGACCATTGTAAACAATGCTGCTATGAACATTGGGGTGCATGTATCTTTTCAAATTAGTGTTTTTGTTTCTTCCACCCAGAGTGGACCTGCTGGATCATATGGTAGTTCTAGTTTTAATTTTTTGAGGAAACTTCATACTGTTTATTGATGAATTAAATCTGACCCTTAGGAATGAGAACTTGAAATCTATTCCATAAGTTGGTAACGTGGGTGAAAAGATGAACATACATCATTCAAAGAATATAAAATAATTATTGAGCAGAAACCAGAAGAAACAATAGAGAAAAGCTGTATCAGGAAACATGGTTCCAGGCCTTTCTGCAATCCACAAGGGTGTGTGCACACTCAGACAATCACAGAGCTACGTCTGTGTGTGAAAAATTTCAGCCAAATATTTGACGAAAAAGTACTTTCATTATTGACACAAGAGTTAAGCTATACTGATAAATAGGAATGAAATGACCTGACCCCTTTCTCCTTACAGTCTTAGAGCATTTCATCTCTGTGGAATAGCTCCTTCTCTTAGATGTCCCATTCACACAGACACACACACATACACCCCACACCACATACCACACACTTGGTCTCACATACAGTCATACGTTCACACGTATCACATATGGTCACATTCACACATACAGCCACACAGGGACCTCTTCTAACCTGTTAACCTTCCCTGTGTTACTCTAGCCAACACACCCTCATAAAACAATTATTCTGTCCAGCAGCAGCTTTTTCAAAACCGCTTCCAGTTTTCTGACCCTTTGTGTCCCTTTTTACTGACTCACTGCCAAGTGAGTCTGTTTGCTCTGGCTCTCTGTTTTGTTCTGTTCTGGCCTCTCAGCCTCCTAGTTTTATTCCAACTTCTTTCCATCCTGCTGCCTCAGGTGGCCCCCCAACCACATGACTGCTTCCCTGCCAAGAGAGGCCCTTCTCTCTTGAGATCTGAAAATACAACAAGACCTGGGAATCTGGGCTCTGTCCTGATCACACTGTCTGGCCTCTTCTGGTCCCAAAGCCCGGGGTCCCCTTTCATCTTTCCTTCCCGTTTGCTGCCCCCTTGCTTCTGCCTGCACTTGACCACCCTTCTCTCTGTTTGCATCATGGCTCCAAGGCTGGACCCAGGAACCCTTCTCTCTCTCTCTCCCCAGTGACCCTCCCTCTCCCCAGAGGTCTGTGGGGTTGGGAAGTCAGGGAAAACCGGGTTGGGGACCTGCTTCTGCTGCTTGTTGGCTGTGTGGCCATGTTTCCTGATCTTTCAGAACCTCATTTCTCCAAATAGAATGATGGGGTGACCACAGCTTGGGGCCTGTGAAAGGAGGGGTGACTCAGGGGGGGGGGTGTTATATATTGCAGCAAATAACCCTCAAAACGATGGCACTTGCCCTGCTTCTCAAAGTGGAGTGAACACATTTTTTCTGCTCTCCCCTTTCACTGGATTTGAGGTTCTGTGAAGATTCCCAGCCTCGCAGCTGGGGCCCAACATATACTGCCCCTGGAGTCTGGGGTGGGAGGGCTCGGGTGGGCACCCATTGTGAAGGATGAATGCAGGGCATCCAGCTCACACAAACAGCCCAAGCCTCGGGGTATCAGTGGCCCAGGTTATCAAATGACTGGACCTTTAAGAAAAATTCCAGGTCCTCTGAATGACACTGGGATGTCAATCTCCCTCTCCCCAGCATGCTGGCTTGTGAGGACTTCCGCTGCCCTAATCCTCCCCTCCAAACAGAGAAACTGTGCTGACCCGGAGGGATTTGCTCCCTGCAAGGCAGCGGGGGCAGCGAGCCGGCTGCCCTCACAATTTAGTGTCTGTGATGGGCTAAGCCCTCAGGCTGAGCTCTGCCTCCCTCCATCCTGGGATGTCTTTGCTGAGGCTTCTGAACAGCTCCCCAGGGGCTGCCACGCAGGGAACCATGCCTGGTCCTGCTCAGCTTCTTGGGGAAGAGACCCAAGAGGGCAGCAGGTCCTTGAAATGACCTCTCTGTGACCACACAAGCTTCTAGGGAACTGACTGAGGTCCCACCTTCCAGCTAAAGGACAGGAAGAGACCACTGGCCCCTCCTCAGAGCTTTGCAGCTGCACCTGCCTTGTCCAAAAGCAAATCTGATCAAGGCTTCTTCTTCCAGCACCCTTCTGTGTTTTCCTTCAGCCTTCGGTTAGAGATAAAATTCTTCACAGCATCTTTAAGGCTCTCCCTGGCTGAGCTCTGCAACCTCAGTCTGTCCATTTCATCCTCAACCCTCCTCCCCTTTCTCCCGTTTCATACAATGGCCCACCCATCCTTCAGCTGGGCTACCTTGCACTTAGAAGGTCTCAAACTGTGGACACGTTGAGTTGAAAAGCCTATAGAATACCCAGCTGGGAATAACCGTTTAGTAGGATACGGAGGTCCAGGGCAAGGGACATAGGTCTCGGAATCATCAGTAGCGAATGCCAGGTAAAGCCATTGCCAGAGAGAGTGTTGAAAGGGAGAGAAGGTGGCTGAGACAGGGCCCTGGCATGGACGGAAGGTGCTGAGGAGGGAGAAAAGCCGCAGAGGAGGTGGGAGGAGGTCCAAGCGCCCTGTCCCGGAGGACGAGGTTCCCAGCAGAGGCGGGCCCTCCCTGGCCTTCGGCAAGGGCACGCGCAGGGCCTCGGCTCAGGCCCGAGTGGGGAGGAAGCGCTTGGGACTGGCTGCAGCTCTTCATGGAAGCTCTTTACTTATTGGGAGGAGGGAGAGATGATTTTTTTAAACAAAGAGACATTCAAAGAAGAGTCTAACTACCACCACAGTGCCACCTTCACTTTCCAGTGAATTTTGCCTGAGGAGGTTGTGGGGTCTGGACAGATCTTTGTTTCGGGTTCAAGGTGAGAGAGACTAGAATGCAGTTTGAATGCTGATGAGAATTAGCAGTGAGGAGGGCAGAAGGGGAAGAAGTTGAGCCAGGCTGTTTGAGGGCAGAGTTCAAAGGGCGCAGGGAGAAGGAGGGTCAGGCGCCTCTGCTGAGCCCCCCAGGGACCTCCAGCACCTACAAGGCCAAAGGAAGTGAAGGCACTGCTCCTGCTCCTGCTTTCTGAGCTGCCGCCACCCCATTTGCACTTTCTACCTGGTGTCTCGCAGGCGTCTGGAAGTGGAGATCGCTCCTAAGAATTTGATGCGCCATCATCTCCACAAACATGCCACTCCCCCAGTTTTATCATCTTAGCGAATGGTTCCACCGTTCACCCAGGTGCTCGTCATAAACCTGGGCCATCCTTGCCTCTCTGTTTCCCCCATCCCCATCCCCAAGCCATCAGCAAGGTCTTTCTGCCTCCCTGAAATCTGATCAGTTCTCTACGCCCTCGCTGCTCACCGCCCCTAACCCAGGTAGCACGGTCTCTCAGCAAAAGCCTTCTAATGGTTTCCTGCTGCTTCTCTGCCCTTCCACCATCTCTTCTACCTGAGTGATCTTCTCAGGTATTAATCGAGACCTTGTGACTCCCCTGCTCAGAATTCCCATGGGTTCCCCCTCTCTCGGTGTCATACGTCTGAGGGCCTCAGACCTAGCCCCTGGCCTTGTCTCCCACCTCCTTTCTTACTGCTTTCCTCCTCCTCATTCTCTACCCACTGGTCTTCTTACTGTTCTGCACACAAGACTCACCTCAGGACATTTGCACTTGCCGGTCCCTCTCTCAGGATGCACTTCTTCAGCTCCTCTCACAGCTCACCTTCTCTCCAGGGCTCACAAGGCTTCCTTGACCACCCTCTACCCCAACCCATCTCTCTCTTCTTCTTTACTCTGCTTTATTATATCTTTATGGCGCTTACTTTCTGAAGTCATATTATTTCTCTCTCCATTTGTTTACTGTCTGTTTACCAACTCTAGGAGGGGAATGGGTGTCTGTTCTTCAATGACTTGAGTGAAGAGTCTTTGGACAGAGTAAATGCTCCATAGGAATGTGCTGAGAAAATAAATTTTAGTCCAGGAATCAAAGAAGCGTGCAACGAGAGAGCAGGATGGCTGTCCATATTGTCCAGACAAAGACATTTTCCTCTACCCTGCTAGGTTCTTCTGGTTGATGTAGGAATAAAATTGACATGAGAGAACTTAACAGGAGAAGATCAAACAAAGGTTCAATACTCTGTATCGATGGGAGAGACACAGGAAAAGTGAGTAATTCTCCCAAATGGCCAAGCCCTCACATTAAATACCATATTCAGCTAAAGACAAAGGAGGATGTTAGAGGTAGCTGTTTAGGACTTCAGTCAGGAGGAAGGCAATTCACATGAAGATGGAAAAAGAAATGTTTGGTAAAGCAGTGGTGTGCCAGGCTGTGCAGACAGTGGGACATGGTGGATGCTGATCTCCAGGCCCTGCAGAATTTCTCCACCACCCCTACCCTCTATTCTTTGCAGACCTCTCTTGCGACAGCTCTATTCCAGGAACAGACCCTCTGTGCAAATTCTTTGAAGCATGCTGCATTCTAGGTCGCTTCAATTGTGTCTGACTCTTGGCGACCCCATTGACTGCAGCCCGCCAGGCTCTTCTGTCCATGGGATATACTAGACAAGAATACTGGAGTGGGTTGCTATTTCCTTGACCTCCCATCAAATAATACCATCTGGGCAGAGCTGAGAGAATGAAATTTAAAGATTTCATAGGAAGATGTCTTAAAGAACAGGACCCCGAGACAGGGAATGTGTCACTCTCCTCTTACAGAATTTAATCAGGAAACATGCTTGTTCCTCTAAAAAGTCAATGAAGTGTGATAAGAACACAGAGAGTAAATAGGGGTGTACATAAATGAACAATAGACATTCAAAAACAAAGTCTCTCCCTTGATTTCTAAAACCTTTCAATATCTAACACATTACAGATAGGATTATAGTAACACTGATTTCTTAAAGGTTATTTCCTTCCATCAAGAATTAAATCTCGGGGAGTTTCCTGGTGGCCTAGTGGTGAGGATTCTGGGTTTTCACTGCTGGGGCCCACTTTCCATCCCTATTGGGGAACTTTGAGATCCTGTAAGCATCACAGTATGGCCAAAAAAAAAAAAAAAAGGATTAAAACTCACATTCCATCAGACCCAAATGTTCAAATAACCTGCTTGCTTGCATTCCTTTTTTTCCTCTCCATTTTATTCTCCCTCTCCTCTTATTATGTTTCCTGTTTAGTGATCATCCTGTAAGTAGAATATTGCTTTGGGATATTTGGAACTTGACTGCTTTAGGATTATGTGTGGTTGTGGTGGGAAAAAAGATACGGAAAGATTGAGTGTGAGTGAGGAGAGAACCACTCCTTTGTCCTCTGGGTTAAAGGAAGGACAGGGAAGCAGGGTCTGCTGTCCTGGGCTCCACCCCCCTCCCTCACCACCTGGCTGGATGGTTCGAGCAGTTCTGTGCCCAGCTGTGGCCTCCATGCCCGCTGGCTGTGAACAGTCTGTTCACCCAAGGGTTGAGGCTCTCTCCGCTTCTGTAGACAGCTGCCAACTGGACGGACATGAGGAATATCAGGTCCGGCTTGGATCAAACCAACCTGTTAAAACTTTAACTATGTTTGTCTCAGAATTTTACTTATCACAAAACCAATATTATAACAACATTGAAGAAATTCTTGTAAGTTAATTTATTTAATTAATTCTTGGCTGCACTGGGTCTTGGCCGCTGCAAGCACGCTTTCTCTAATTGCAGCAAGCAGGTAGTACGCTCCCTTGAGCCTCGTTGGGTGGCTTCTCTTGTTGAGCACTGCCTCTAGGACGTGGGCTTTAATAGTTGTGGCACAGGGGCTTAGCTGCTCTGCAGCATGTGGGATCTTCCCGGATCAGGATATGTTCCTGCATTAGTAGGCGGATTCTTAACCACTGGACCACCAGGGAAATTCCTAAAGAAATATTTCAAATGAAAAAAAAAAAAAAACCACCATCATAAACCATTCAACCGAAGCATTGGTCATCCAGTCATGACTTTTGGCAAGACAGGAGCTTGCCAAGGTAGAATGGGGTCCTGTCTGGGAGGGATCTGTTTTAGAAGCCTCTGGAAGGGCCAGGTCCTCAGGTCAGCCTGTTGGTGAGGGCCTGGGGTGCTGGGGGCAAGTGGGGATGGGGGAGCAAGGATCCTTTATCTCTCAACCTCCCTTCAGGGGAGAAAGAGACAGTAAGATGGGGGAAAAGTTTCTAACAGGTAGATCCTGCAGAAAGTAATCTCCCCAAATCATTTTACACAATGCCTTGGTGGGAGAATGGAAACTGTTTCTTGCCTGTCTTTGCAGTCACCTGTATAAGAAGAACCCCGATATGACCAAAATCCGACACGGAAAACCTCAGCCGCTTCTCAGAGTGGATGACCATGATTTCACCATGAGGCCTGCCTTTGGAGGTAAGATGTGTGCCCCCTACCTTCAGCCCTTTGGGGCCTGATCCCAGGACTGCCTCCCTGCTGCTGTTCCATCGGGTTCCCTCAGGCACAGCCCTCCTCCCCAGGGGCCTTGAGTTTCCCAGTCATGGTCAGCAAAGCCCAACTCACTAATTATCCCCTGGAGCAAAGTGATGGAAGGAAGTGAGTGTTGAGAAGAGGTGTTGGAGAGGATGAAGCCGTTTACATTCTCAAAGGCCTAGCCCTGCTGCTGCCAACTTGCCTTTCTTAAAAGAATAAGAGCAGGTGGGAAGTTTTGCACAGAAAATGACTCTGTTCTCTGCTGCCCCTTGCCTGGCTGGGAATTTGGGTTTCTGAGGGGGCCACCTGCTTGCCCATGCAGCAACCATTTAACCCCTTGCAGGAACTTCCCTGGTGGTCCAGTGGTTAAGACTCCACACTCCCAGTGCAGAGGGAGTGGTCTCAGTCCCTGGTTGGGAAGCTAAGATCCCGTATGCTGCACAGTGTGGCCAAAAAAAAAAAAAAAGATCTTAAAAATAGAAAACCCCAAAAACAATTTAACCCCTTGCAAAGGCCCCTTGCAGACTTGACCCCAAAGAGTTTCCCTGCTCTGGGAGTCCAGCAGGGGTGGCATGGATGGTGGCTGCCCTTCTCAGGAACTGGGGAAAAATGCCACAGAGAGAGAGGAGCTTGGACAGGGGCCAGCGACAAGGCAGGGGAAGGATGGGACTCACAGGATGCATGAGACACAGGCCCAGGCACCGCTTGTGCAGGTGGGGAAACCGAGGCCCAGAGCATGGCAGCTGACGCACCCTGGCCAGAGAGACCCTGGCAGGCTTTCTCTATTTCCCTTTATCTCGCTCTTGAAATTCTCTCAGGTGCCAGCGTCCTCCTGGGGCAGCAGGAAGGAGCAGGAGTGACTTGTGAGCAAGCCACCGGCCCTCTGCTTGTGGTTTGTGAAGTGGGGGGAGTAATCCCTCCATCTGTGGGGGGCTGTCAGGATTAAACGAGATGATGTACGTAAAGCCCCTGGCACCTACAGGTTCACAGCCCCTTAGAAAAAGCCAGCTGTCAGGCTTCCCTCTTGTGTGACTGTGAGGGGATTAGGATGTTAATCTATCCCAGGGGCCTTTGCATTTTCAAAGCCTCTCGCTCAGTTCCCTGAGCTCTGACACCTGCCAAGCAGGAGGAGAAAGCAGGCGACCGATGACAGTCCCGGCCTCTTCTTCCTGCTGGGACAGAAAGCTGCTCAGCCAGGCATTCAGCTGCCCTCGAGGGCTTTCTCTGGGTAATGCCACCAGAGAATTTAATGAACTTCAGTAACATTTTCCTGAGTAAGCAGCTCTAAAATGAGCTGGATGTGCTCCAGGAGGTCCAAGCGAGATGTTATCCTATAAGCAGAAAGCTCCTCATTGTTTTTCTTCTAGGGCAGGGGTCCCCAACCTCTAGGATCTAATGCCTGATGGTCTGAGGTGGAGCTGATGGCATAATAATAGAAATGAAGTGCACAATAAATGTAATGTGCTTGAATCATCCAGAAACCTCCCCTGTCCGTGGAAAAATTATCTTCCATGAAACCAGTATCTGGTGCCAAGGTGGCCGGGGACCACTGTTCTGGAGGATGAGCTAAGATGCAGAGGGTCAGCAGGTGACTGGGACAAGGTTGCCAAACTATAGCATTAATGCCAACGAACAATTCTTGGTGACTTCTGTGCCAGGCACCATTCTAATCAGGGCACTTACAGACATCATCTTACTTCAGTCCTCACAACTCCATGAAGTAGACCATAATTATGAAGTAGATACTGTTATGCCCAGATGAGGAACGTGAGATATGGAGAGGTGAGGTGACTGGCCCACGTCACACAGCTGCTGACCCACCCTCCTGAGTGGGTCTCTTTCTTGCCTCCTTTGACCTGCGTGTCCTCCAGTGCTAGGCAATTAGGCAGAGTAGGTATAGGGTTTAGAGCTCACAAACAATACTCCTAGGGGCCTCTACAAAGATTTTATTTTAAAATCAGAAGAAAAAATAAAATTTTAGGTAGAATAAAATGTTAATATATAATACTAATATATTCATCTTTATACCAATACTTTTTAAAATGTTTTATCTGGTGGAAGTGTCCATGAAGGCAAGAGTCCAAGGTCCTCAAAAGTCACAGTGTAGCCTTTCAGCAGAACAGAGTTCTGTGGGGGGCAGCTGTGTGTGTCTGGTGTGAGTGACTTTCCGAATCACGCCTTGTAACTTTCTCAAGGAGGTTGTCGTTGCTGGCAGGAGCCTGAGCCGTCACCTGGTCAGGACCTTCAGTTTGCAGAAGAGCCTGGGCTCCAGAGGGTTAAGTGATGAGCACAGAACAACTGGGGGCAAAACTTGGGTTACTTCTGTGATGTCAGATGCAAAAGTGAAAGCCTCATAAAACCACCCTCCTCCTCTGGGAGAAAGCCAGGGAGCTAGCTCTCAGGACCAGTGAGTGAAATCCTGCCACATTCTCAGAAAACCCAGCTCTGAGGAGAATCATCCAACAGGCTGCAGCCCCAGTCAGAGTGCTCCTTCCTCAAGCCACATTCGGGGAGCAAATTGGACTCCCCCAGAGTATGAAGGATCAGGACAGTCCCCTGCCTCTGCCCTAGTAAGCCTCTGAGGCTGGGAAAGGTCCTGGTTTCCTGGAAAACTGCTGGAGAAAGAGGTGTCACCTCCAGCAGGTGCGATAAGACCCTTACACATCAGCTGTCACTATCTCAGTCACCAAGGCAAAGGGTGGGAGCTGCTCCTCCTTGCTCCCAACCCCCTCCGCCAGGGCAGCTGGTCCTTGGGCCACCTTTTATTCCCTGCAGGGCTATCCTAGATGTGTAGATGGTACTTGGATGAAGTAGGACTAGGGAACTCACGGTGAGGCACACATACATGAACTCAGAAATAGCTTTGCAGCTGGAGGGGTCCTGACCAAGCAGGCTGGGTGGGGCCAGCACAGGAAAGGGCTTCCCACTACCCAGGGTTCCAATGACTGTCACAGTCCACGGTCCCTGGAGCCTCTGTGGATGGTTTAGAGCCCAGAAGCTGTCTCTGCCGGTGCTCCTGAGGGACTCCACCCAGCCCCTCACTCCTGGGCAGGAGTGTGGCTGGTGGTAGGTGTTACTCTGAGGAAGGAGGCTGACAGACAGCACATAGGTGACTCTGTGCAAGTAATAGTGAGCCTGCCTTCTTTGGAGGCATCCCTGTGCCAGGCCCTCAGTCCAAAGCAAAGCCTGGGCCCAACTTGCCCTACTGCAGGTCCAGCCTAACACACCCCCCACTTAGCACTTGGCCCCACTTACTCAGCAGGCCACACCCACAGGGTACCCTTCAACAATTGTGGGGTAGGTATTTCCATCCCTGCCTTCTCTTTCTAACTTGTGTCTCAAATAGAGGCTTCCTTGTGGACTGATATTTAAAAATAACTGATAGAGAGGAATTTGCCTAAGACTAGATACCCCTTGGATGACCTTTTCAGTCTGGAAAAAGAAAAGATTAAAAATCTAGCAGCTTCCTAATAATCCCAGGGATCAGTTGAAACAAAAATATCTTGTCTAAGCTCCCAGCTGCCTGGTTTGGTAGTGTGTCCTGGTTAGGAGAACCCGCAGGGACCTGCCTGGGGTTTCCCTTCCATTTGTTAGAAAAAGTGATATGCGCTTTTTTTTAAATTAAATTTTAATTTTTAAAAATCGAGTGTAAAACACACAGAACATATAACTTACCATCTCAACCATTTGAAGCATATAGTTCAGGGGCCAAAGCACATTCACGTTGTTGTCCAGCTATCACCAGCATCCATGTCTAGAGCTTTTTCATCTTCCCAGACCGAAGCTCCATTAAACAATAACTCTCTACTCCCTGCTTCCCCCGTCCCTGAGGACCACCATTCTACTTTCAGCCTCTGCATCTGACTGCTCTAGGCACCTTGTGTCAGTGGAATTATACAGTGCTTGTCTTTTTGTGACTGGCTGATTCACTCAGCGTTGTCTTCAAGGCTCATCCATGTTGTAATGTGTGACAGGATTCCTTTCCTTTTAAGGCCAAACAATAGTCCGTCGTATGAATATATCACATCTTGTTTACCCAGGTATCTGTCATCGGACGTTTGGATTACTCCTTCCTTTTGGGTATTGGGAAAAAAGCTTCCATGAACATGTGTGTACAACATCTGTTCAAGACCCTGTTTTCAATTTGGGGGTTAATACACCCAGAGGTGGAATTGCTGAAACCCATGGTAGTTCTATGTTTAATTTTTGGAGGGACTCTCATACTTTTTTCACATCAGCAGCTTCTCACACATCACACATTCTCACACAGCAACTACATCATTTCACCTTTTCACCAGCACAATGCTGATTCTTAAAAAAAATTTTTTTGCCAAGCGGCATGTGAGAACTTAGTTCTCTGATCGGGATGGAACCCACACGTCCTGCAGTGGATGTGTGGTCTTAACCACTGGCTCCCAGAGAAGTCCCACATGGGGCTGGCTTTTAATTCAAACTGTAGAAGTGAGGGCCTTCCCAGGTGGCGCCAGTGGTAATGAGTCTGCCTGCCAATGCAGGAGACTAAAGAGACGTGGGTTTGAGCCCTGAGTTAAATCTTTTGAATTAAACCCAAGGAGTTTGTCAGGATGGTGGGCAAGTAGCCACAAAGTAGGTTAGGTCCTCCAACCAAAATACTTTCATTTTCATTCTTGAGACAAATATGGTGTTTTTGGAGCTGACTTGTATGAAGCGGGGTCGGTGGCACTTGGGGACCCATCGGTGAGCAGTGCAGCCACAGTCCTTGGAGTGTTGATGCTCTGGTCGGGGAGACCAGTGTTAATGAAGCCTTCACGTCAAGACGTGAAATTACACAGAACTGCTGGAAGGACAGAGGAGCCGTAGGGTAGGCGCAACAGGGCTGGCTGTGGGCACCAGGGGAGGGCTGCCTCCAGGAGTTCGGGAGGAGGAAGGCCAAGGAGCCACCCTTGTTGGACAAGACATGGGTTCAGTCACTTTGCTTGGCACTCCTGGCATGCCAGCATGTCATCCCAAAAGTGACATCCCAAGAGGCTGTCTACAGGTGAAACAGAAATGACTCAGTGCAGTCACGTGTTACAGAAGCAATGGAGGGCGTCTCTGCTGATGGAGGGGGAGTTAAGTGGTCAGTTCTATCCAGAGAATCAGAGATGCCTTCATTCAAGAGGTGGTGCTCGCAATGAGGAAAGATGCATGGGGGCTGAGCCCAGTGGGTGGAGAGAGGAAGAGGGGGCCAAGGTAAAGGGTGCTCATGGATGACAGGAGCATGGCAGTGGAATGCAAGCAGTGTGTGTGTGTGTGTGTGTGTGTGTGTGTGTGTGTGTGTGCAGGTGGTGCACCTGGTTATCCATAGGCATGTGCCGGGTGCTGCTGTGGGTGGAAATAGGGCCGTTCAGAGCTGGGCCATTCTCCCTGCCCCTTCTTGGGCCAGCCAGAGCTCCCAGAAGCCTGAGTCCAAGGTTGGGGTTGGCCTTCTGGGTTGACATGAAGGTGTATTGGTCAAAGCAGTAGGACAGGATATATAGCATTTAGCAGTTTCTTAGCTTGACTTGTAACCTTTAGGTATTCAAGCATGTGGCATCTGAATCTCTGATTATGCTCCTGCCTGGGAGGTGGGTTTGTACATGAGGATGCTGCCCTTAGTGGTCAGCTGCCCGCACAGAGTAGGGTGGAGTCTTGGTCTGGAGGGGCCATGTCTGGGCGGGCTGAGATTGAGTGAATCTGGAAAGAAGGGGTCAGGGGGTCCAGCCTGTGATCAGGGGCAGGTTGGGGCAGTGGCTGGGCCTGTAGTACAGCCCGCTTCCCCCATATCTTTTCTAGAGCACAGGAGAACTCTTTCCTGTGCTATTCCCAAACAACAAAGGGCTGAATGTAGCAGACAGGGCAGCAAACATTGGCTCCCACGCTTCCTTGAGATAATTGCAAATCTCATGCTTCTGGCCTTCATTTAGTGAACCTGCCAATGTTCTATAGCTCTTGCTCCAGCTATTCAGGCAGTGGGCTCTGGGGCCCTTGCTGATTTTGTTCCCCTCCCTCCTGCCCTTTTCCCCCCTCCTGATCAACCAAGTTGAATCATGCATTCCAGTGTCTCTCAGATCTGCCTCTCCCTCCCCACCCCACTCCCTCACACCACGTTTCTCAGCCCCTTGTTGCAGGGTGGAAAAATCTCAGGCGTTATAATGGTTGTGGCCCTCCAAAGATCTATCTCCCTGAAAAAAATCTTATTCTTTGGCATTTAAGTGTAAATGAATTCATAAACTGAAATCAATTAAATTTTCTCTTTAGTGGATGATAATGATAAAAAGGCTGGACGCCCTGCCAACACCCACACCATGGCCCTCACACTACCCCCTTATCGCCAAATTCACCTCCTAGAAACATCCCTTCCTGGCGCTGCTCCCTCGGAAACTTCAGGGAGACCCATCTTTTACGGGATGAAGTACAGCCCCCGCCTCTCCCCTCTGAGTCCCAAGAACTTCCATGGTCTGGCCAACTACCTCCCTGGCTCACCTCCCCTGGTGGAAGTGAGCTACCTCATGAACTACCTCACCTCTCACCTCTCCTGTCTTAGAAGGCTCTCTGTTCCTCACATCCCTGCAGAGTCTGCTATGATCATCACTCCACAGTGGCCCCTGTGCCATCCTGCTGCCATCCCCGTGCCAACAGCCCATCCCTGCCCAGAGCCCCAGGTTGATGCCTTTCCTCTAACATGAAACATCTCTTGGCTATTTGGAACTGTACTGAAACCGCCCAACTCAGACTGGGACCTGAACCTACTGTCTTTAAACTGAAATCACACCCCTGTTCTCAAGGCTGACTGAATCTCAGGTCCTCAATATCTTGTTGCAGAAAGAATTCCGTGAGAGACAAAGTGATGGGTAAGAAGTGGATTTATTTAGAGACACATGCAGAATATGATTCATCTCGAAAGGAGAGAGTGGTAATGGCAGGAACACAGTTCACAGAGCATAGGCCATCTCAGAAGGTGACAGTCCTCAAAATATGGGGTGAGTAGATTTTATGGGCAGGGTAATTTCATAGGCTAATGAGTGAGAGGACAGGATTGTTCCAACTGTTTTGGAGAAGGTGTGGAAATTTCCAGGAATCGGGCCACCACCCACTTTTTGGCCTTTTATGTTCAGCCTTGGAACTATCATGGCGCTGGTGGGAGTGTCATTTAGCTAATGTATTACAGTGAGCATCTGGTGTGGCTCAAGGCCCACTGGAAGTCAAATCTTCGGCCATGTTGGACCTAGTTGGTTCTAACCAATTTTTGTCAGGTCTTCAACAGTTACGTCATTCTTTTAAAGATTGTGCCCGGTCTCCTTCCCTCCTGTTTCAATAAGACCTTTGTCTTCTTTGAAATCATCACACAGACTCATTCTTTCACTCACTTATTGATTAATTAATTTGTTCACAGCACTGTGATTAAGAACATGGGCTGTAGAATTCTGGTGTCTGGCTATTCACTCCTATGTAACCAGCTACCCTGGCTGTGACCTAAAACAACAACAGGGTATTTATGCTCACAAATCAGGTTGTGTTCAGCATGGCAATTCTCAAGGGAATGCAGTCAGATGGTGGCAGTGGGTGGCCTTGTCAGGGAGGAAACCCTCCTCTATCCTTCTAGGTTCTTTGGGCTGGTTTAAGAATTAAGCTGATGTGAGATTGATTCACCAGAGGAAGTCAAACAAGTTTAGTTAACTCTATTGTGGGAACAGGCCCTCTGTGTAAATTATATAAGGCAGTGTGTGTATGTGTGTGTGTGTGTGTGTGTGTGTGTGTGTGTGTGTTAGTCACTCAGTCATGTCCAGCTCTTTGCAACCCCATGGACTGTAACCTGCCAGGCTCCTCTGTCCTTGGAATTCTCCAGGCAAGGATACTGAAGTGGGTAACCAGTCCCTTCTCTAGGGGATCTTCCTGACCCAGGGATCAAATCTGAGTCTCCTGCATTACAGGTGGATTCTTTATGTTTTGAACCACAAGGGAAGCCAAGGCAGTTAGGTAGAAGGTCAAACTTTCTTTCTGAGTCTTCGATTGTTTTCAGCTCAAAATAACCCATATGCCAAAGAGACATTGTGGGCTGGCAAGTTTTGCTCCTCTGCAGGGTCATCTCAAAAGTGTCTTCCTTCTCATGTCTGGTGCCCAGGGTGGAAAGATGTCAAAGCTAGGCCGGGGACAGCTGGGACTCCTCGGGCATCAGGGCATCATTCTCATCATTCCCTCTCTCTCTGGCCTCTAATTTGGCCACCTGACAGCAGAAGAGAAACCGGCAGAAACTGGAAGTTGTTAGTCCCAGTGCATTCTAGCCTTTGAACTGACCACAGAGGCCCAATCAGATTCAAAGGGGAGAGGAATTAGACTTTTGTTAGGAGGAGTGTTAAAGGATTTACAGACATCTTGTAAAACCACTATATTGGGGCCACTCTGCCTTGCTTAGTCCAGACCCCAGCTCTGCCTCTTAAAAGCTGTGTGGCTAGGGCAAATTCTTGAATTCTTAGAGCAACCTCAGTGAAGATTATGTGTGGAGTTTTCAGCAAAGTGCATGACACATAAAAAGTGCTCAAGAAACATTAACTGTTTTTATTGATTGACAATGCTCCAGTCAGCGCGATGCATTCATTAAAGAGGGGGTTCTGGTACAACTTCTTTCTGGTTGTGCCTCCACTGGCTGGGACTTCCATCTCTAGTCCTCAGCTTCTTGCCTATAGAATGGAGGTAATTCCAGTAACTGCCTCAGCAGGTTGTTGTGCGGTTGAAACTGAGCTGTCCTACAGGAAGCACTGAACAAGGACTGGTGCAGCAGAGAGCGTGTGCATGGGGACATGGGGCCAGTGTGGCGTGGGCCGTGCATCAGGCACTGGATGCTGACATGTGATAAAGACATGGCTCCTGCCCCCGGGAGTGTGCGGCCCAGCCTCCTAGACACACAGCAAAGAATCCGTTAGGGCCTCTCCCAGGACAAGTGCTCATACTGTTACTATTACTGCTACTATGATCTGTTCTGCTCCACGAAACTTCTGAATCTAATGTGTGGGTTTTCTGCTCCAAACAATTCTTCTATTGTCTGTGGATACCAGTTGCATGTCCTGCAATTTAATTTGGTTCTAACACCACCTAGGGCTTCCCGGTGGCTCAAGAGGTAAGAAGCTCCCTGCCATGCAGGAGAAGCAAGTTCGCTCCCTGGCTTGAAAAGACCCCCTGGAGAAGGGCAAGGCAACCCATCCAGTATTCTTGCTTGGGAAATTTCACGGGCAGTGGAGCCTGGTGGGCGGCAGTCCATGGGGTTGCAAAAGAGTCGGATGGGACTGAATGACTAAACAACAGTGACAACAACAAGGGTTAGCACAGACTCACAGGTTAAGGGCTCAGTCCCACAGACGTCAGTCATCAGACCCACTTCAGACATCAATCAGAAGAATTGGGTCCCCAGTTATCTATACTTCTCTCCGATATGGCTGCAAAACTGGAGTTCCTACAACCCCAGTCAGGGAACATATTATTTACCGTCTCCAGTTTATTATAAAGACCATTATAAAAGATACAGAGGGACAGAGGATGAGGCAGGGCGTAGGGTGAGAACCGGAAGGGTCCTGAGCTCAGGGGCCTCTGTCCCATGCAGTTGGATCGCACCATCTTCCCTGACGTGTTCACCAGGAATCTCACCAAACCTGGCTGTTTAGGGGTTTTGTGGAGGTTCCACTGTGTAGACATGATTGATGACCTCATTTCCCAGTGCTGGTTAACTCAAGCTCCAGGCCCTCCCTTCCCCAGAAGTTGGGGCTGAAAGTTCCAACCATCTAATCACCTGGTTGTTTCCTTAATAACCAGCCCCCATCCTGAAACTGAGAGCTAACCAAGAGTCACCACTCTAGCTTAAAGTCAGGTGTGGTTTGTTATGAACAACAAAAGAATACTCCTTTTACTCCTATCACTTAGGAAGCTACAAGAGTTTCAGGAGCTTTGTGCCAGGAACTGGGGCTGCAAAACAAATAAATATTTCTTAATATATCATAATATCCCAACTGCTGTGTCACTTCGCAAGGTTACTTCCTAGTTACATCTCCAGGTGGAGTGTCTCCAATGTGATGCCTTCCTAGGGACTTTCCAGGGTAATTCAGACACATGATCTTCACCTGGTATACTTTCGCTCCACCCCTATTTAAGGAGCCCTCTGTGTGGGGCACCCAGACTGTGAATGGAGACCCTCTTGAATGCTTTACTCTGTGGCCTTCTTCCTAGGAGGGGTTCAAGCCCTGGATTTCCAAGCCACAGGAGTCTGGCCACCAAGGCCCCCAAATGTCACTTGGCTGGTCGAGCTGAGGCCCATGGAGCCAGCTCAAAGCAAGGGTCTGCCTCTTTTTGGAGCTGTGGCCTCTTCCCCTGAATGCTTCTTGGACCTCCCCGGCCACTTCCCTACAGGGTGGTGTGGTCTACGCTCCACTGTTAGGGTGAGCAGGTTGGAGAGCCAAAGCTGGGCAGGAAGTCGACCATCTGGGGCTCCAGCAGCCTTCTTCCCTCAAAGGAGGCCCCTCTGACTCCTCTGCAGTGTCCTTGGCCCTCACCTTCTGGAGCACAAACGCTGGCTTACACCCATACTCCTCTCCTGTTACCAAACTGAACTTGAGTCCACTCACAGTGAAGCTAGTTTACTGACGCTGGTTATTGTGAAAGGCAGCTTGTGCTCCGAAGACCTGCCTTCCCCACTTGCTTTGGAAGGGTGTTTAAAGGCAGCCATTTAGAGTAAGGGTTGCAGCTTGTGGAACTTTCTTCTGTTTGGTAGTTAGTGAGGTAACATGAAAATGCCTTGGAAATCTTAAAGTCAGCCTTCTGGTTCCAACCAGTCTGCATATAGTCACCATCCTCCACTTGGGTGGAGGCCTTAGTTTCTGTAGAACAACTCAAACATATGGGTCAGATAATTATATATATCCTGCCGAAGAGGAACTAGGACTCTTTTTTTTAAAGATCAGTTCAGTTCAATTGCTCAGTCATGTCTGACTCTTTGTGATCCATGGACTGCAGCACGCCAGGCCTCCCCTGTCCATCACCAACTCTCGAAGTTTGCTCAAGCTCAAGTCCACTGAGTCGGTGATGCCATACAACCATCTCATCCTCTGTCATCCCCTTTTCCTCCTGCCCACAATTTTTGACAGCATCAGAGTCTTTTCAAATGAGTCAGTTCTTCGCATCAGGTGACCAAAGTATTGTAGTTTCAGCTTCAGCATCACTCCTTTCAATGAATAGTCAGGGCTGATTTCCTTTAGGATGGACAGGTTGGGTCTCCTTGCAGCCCAAGAGACTCTCAAGAGTCTTCTCCAACACCACAGTTCAAAAGCATCAATTCTTCAGTGCTCAGCTTTCTTTATGGTCCAGCTCTCACATCCATACATGACTACTGGAAAAACCATAGCCTTGACGAGATGGACCTTTGTTGGCAAAGTAATGTCTCTGCTTTTTAAAATGCTGTCTAAGTTGGTCATAGCTTTTCTTCCAAGGAGCAAGCGTCTTTTAATTTCATGGCTGCAGTCACAATCTGCAGTGATTTTGGAGCCCCCAAAAGAAAGTCTGCCACTGTTTCTACTGTTTCTCCATCTATTTGCCATCAAGTGATGGGACCAGATGCCATGATCTTAGTTTTCTGAATGTTGAGTTTTAAGCCAGCTTTTTCACTCTCCTCTTTCACTTTCTCAAAAGGCTCTTTAGTTCTTCACTTTCTGCCATAAGGGTGGTATTATCTGCATATCTGAGGTTACTGATATTTCTCCCAGCAATCTTGATTCCAGCTTGTGCTTCATCCAGCCCAGCATTTTGCATGATGTATTCTGCATATAAGTTAAATAAGCAGGGTGACAATATACAGCCTTGATGTATTGCTTTCCTGATTTGGAACCAGTTTGTTGTTCCATGTCTGGTTCTAAGTGTTGCTTCTTGACCTGCATATAGATTTCTCAGTATGCAAGTAAGGTGGCCTGGTATTCCCATCTCTTTAAGAATTGTCCACAGTTTGTTATGATCCACACAGATATTTAAGATATTTAAGTATATAAATAAAGATATTTATCTTTATTTTGGCTGTGCTGCACAGCTCAAGGACACTCAGTTTCCTGACTAGGGGGTCGAACCCAGGTCCTAGCAATTAAAGCACCGGGGCCTAACCACTGGACCACTAGGGAAGTCCTAGGACTCTGTTTTATTGATGAACTATTGTTTAAACTATCATTACTTTTCTTGCTTAACTTCTTTTCCTTCGTTTCTGAATTCTTTCACTTCCCCTAATTAGTAACTTCTTGAGTCTGCTCTTTAGAACTCTAAGGAGAATAAAGTCTTTTTCTACAAAAATAGAAACTGGGCACATAGTGGGGCTATTATACCCAAGAAGATCCTATTCAGTTTCAGTTTTTACTTCTCTTTGACATTCTTCTGTACTGAAGGGAACAAGGGCGGGACAAGAAAGGGAACAAAGTTTTGGATAGAGAGGGTAACCATAAATTCAGCAGGGGGACTCAGTTTCATCCTTCCCCTAAAATTAACCTGCTTTTCCTAGCCTCTTCCTCAGAAAGCCTTTTTTCTACAATCCCCGCTGGGCATTCTCACTCCTCTGCTCCCTGACCTCACCTGCACCCGGTGACCAGTCAAGTTACTATGCACCTGAAGGGTGTTCAGTTTAAGAAATTGGTTTGATAGCCAGTGGAGACTCCTTCCAGACTTTAACAACAAAAGTGTCAGAGTTTGGGTCAGAGATCAGAACCAGGATGGACTAAGAGTCATCAGTTTTTATTTTTTTAATCTTGGCTATGCTGGGTCATTACTGTGGCACGTGGGCTCTCTGGTTGTAGTGCTCGGGCTCCAGAGGTTGTGGGTTTAGTTGCACTGTGGCATATGGGATCTTAGTTCCCTGACCAGGGATGGAACCTATATCCTCTGCATTGGAAGATGGATTCTTAACCACTGGATGCCAGGGAAGTACCAAGAGTCATCAGCTTTAAGAGGCGAGTTGGCTGTGGGAGGGACTGAGTGTCTGCAGAGAAGAGAAGGGGCCAGGCAAGAGCTGTGTCACAGAGATGGAAAAGGAAGGGGGTTTCTACTAAGGAGAGTGATCATGGGAGAGAGGTCAGGGAGCCAAGCAAGACTTAGGAAAAAAGACTCCTCAGCTCAGCAAGTGCAATGGGAGAAGGAAGGCATGGTTGAGCAGGAAGTGGAGACAGCTGGTGGAGATAGGACAGTGGAAGAGTTGAAAACAAGAGGAAAATGGTAATCAGGACATGGGACACTATAAAACCTCACTCCTGGAGTTTCATTAAAGGTCAGTTGTCCAGTGTCCTCAAACGTGACTATGGATCAGCATCATTCCAAGACTTGTGATGTCTCTGGGGCAGGAGACTCAGGGTGGGACCCAAGAACTGCATCTCTCAGTGCCTGGTGATGCTGATGCTGGTTTGTGGAAGGGAGAGCCTTGGTCTAGTCCAGCCTCCACTACCACATCCCAGGTTGATGGTTAATGCCTGCCACATGGCACTGCTGTTCAGGAGGCAGTGCTCACCATGAAGAAAGTCAGGTCTGTTTTCAAACCAAAATGCTTGATTATATTCACCAACATGAGAAAGAGTTTCAACTTAACTCAGTCTTCAAATTAACTCAGACTTTCTAAGAAGCTCTCAAGGAACGGGAAGGGCTATGGAGGAGAAAGTCAAGCCATGCCATCTGCATTGATGAAATTTTCCTAAAGTGTATTCATCCATGTTGTTGAATGTAAATGTAACATTCCATTCTAAGAATATACCATAATGTACTTTTCCTATTATGTAGATAGGTCATGAAGTTTATATAGCTTCCATTTTGCTGGATAATGTCTTCTAAGGTGATTGTACCAATTTGCACCCACCACTGGCAATGTATAAGGTTCCTCCTGTTGCTCTATATCCTTATCAACAGTTCATGTAGTTGCTCTTTCATATGAGCCTGATTTGTTGGGTGATAGTATCTTATTTCATTGTGGTTCTAAGGGAAATAATGCAACTGTGTACTTTCTCATGTCTATTGGTTGTTCTTTTGTTAAATGCCTGTTCAAATCTCTTGCCCCTTTTTGTACTGGATTATATGATTTTTTCTTAATGGAACTCTTAGGAGTTATTTTTATATTCTGTATATGAGCCCTTTGCCGGTCACATGTACTGTGAATATCTTTCACTCAGTAGCTTATTTTTACTTTCTCCATGGTGTCTTTGATAAATAAGAGTTCTTAATTTTTTTGATCAGAATTTTTCATTGACCTACAACATGTATACAGAAAAGTACACAAATCATAACTGTTCAGCTTAGTAAATTATCAAAAAGTGAACACATTCTTGCAACCAGCACCTTGACCAAGAAACAGAATTTCCAGAACTCCAGAAGTCTCTTTCTCTCCACCGTAGTCAACCATTGTCCTGGCTTCTAACACCAATGGATTCATTTTGCCATAAGTTTTCTTAAGGGTAGTGCTTTTTGTGTCTGGATAAAGAAGATCATTGCTATCCTGCTATTTGCTGTTTTGCCTCTTACCTTTGAATCCACAGTCCACTTGGAGTTGTTCTGCACATTGCATGATTTACATATATACGTTATCTCAGCATTAACTACCCACTCCAGTGTTCTTGCCTGGAGAATCCCAGGGACAGAGGAGCCTGGTGGGCTGCTGTCTATGGGGTCATACAGAGCCGGATACGACTGAAGCGACTTAGCAGCAGCAGCAGCATTAGTTATTGAAAATACTATTCCCTCTCCAATGATCTGATGCTGCTGCTGCTAAGTAACTTCAGTCATGTTCGACTCTGTGCGACCCCATAGATGGCAGCCCATCAGGCTCCCCCGTCCCTGGTATTCTCCAGGCAAGAACACTGAAGTGGGTTACCATTTCCTTCTCCAGCGCATGTAAGTGAAAAGTGAAAGTGAAGTTGCTCAGTCGTGCCCAACTCTTAGCGATCCCATGGACTGCAGCCTACCAGGCTCCTCCATCTATGGGATTTTCCAGGCAAGAGTACTGGAGTGGGTTGCCATTGCCTTCTCTGCCAGTGATCTGCAGTGGTATCTAAAGTCAGGTGTCTGTAAGTGTCTGTGTGTTTCTGGAGTCTCCACTCTGTTCCATTTATTCATTTGTCCATTTTTATACTGGTACTTCACTTTTTCTTTAAAAAAATTTTTGACCGTACCACATGGCACTTGGGATCTTAGTTCCCCCATCAAGGATCAAACCTGAAACCCCTGCATTGCAAGACCAGAATCCTAACCATCGGAGTCCTAGTACTTCACTTCTGAATTACTGTATTTTTATAGCAAATCCTGATATCTGGTAGAATAAATCCTCCCACCCTATTTTCCTTCAAGAAGAACTGTTATTGGAACTTTGAATTTCCCAATAATCTCTTTGTCAAGTTCCACAAGAAAACCAAATGGGATTTTGATTATAATTGCATTGAGTCTATAGTTTAATATGGAGTAATTAATATCTTTGGGCTTCCCTGGTGGCTCAGACAGTAAAGAATCTGCCTGCAGTGTGGGAGATCCAGGTTTTATCCCTGAGTTGGGAAGATTCCCTAGAGAAGGGAATCGCAACCCACTCCAGTATTCTTGCCTAGAAAATTCCATGGACAGAGGAGCCTGCTGGGCTGCTGTCCATAGGATCTCAAAGAGTCAGACATAGCTGAGCAACTAACACACACAGTTCAGTTCAGTTCAGTTGCTCAGTTATGTCTGACTCTTCGCGACCCCATGAATCGCAGCATGCCAGGCCTCCCTGTCCATCCATCACCAACTCCCAGAGTCCACCCAAACTCATGTCCATTGAGTCGGTGATGCCATCCAACCATCTCATGCTCTGTCGTCCCCTTATCCTCCTGCCCTCAATCTTTCCTGGCATCAGGGACTCATTTCAAATGAGTCAGCTCTTTGCATCAAGTGGCCAAAGTATTGGAGTTTCAGCTTTAGCATCAGTCCTTCCAATGAACACCCAGGACTGATCTCCTTTAGAATGGACTGGTTGGATCTCCTTGCAGTCCATGGGACTCTCAAGAGTCTTCTCCAACACCACAGTTCAAAAGCATCAATTCTTTGGTGCTCAGCTTTCTTTATAGTCCAACTCTCACATCCACACATGACCACAGGTAAAACCATAGCCTTGGCTAGATGGACCTTTGTTGGCAAAGTAAACACACAAACACACAATTAATATCTTTATAATATCGAATCTTCCAATTCAGGAAAATTATTTTTACTTTACTTAGGTCTTCTTTCATTTCTCTCAGTACTTCATAGCTTTCTTTATAGAATGATGCTAAAGCTGAAACTCCAGTACTTTGGCCACCTCATGCGAAGAGTTGACTCATTGGAAAAGACTCTGGTGCTGGGAAGGATTGGGGGCAGGAGGAGAAGGGGACGACAGAGGATGAGATGGCTGGATAGCATCACAGACTCGATGGACGTGAGTCTGAGTGAACTCCAGGAGATGGTGATGGACAGGGAGGCCTGGTGTGCTGCGATTCATGGGGTCGCAAAGAGTCGGACATGACTGAGCGACTGAACTGAACTGAGGAGACATTCAGATATTTTGTAAAATTTATTTCTATGTACCTATTCCTAGTTTTTAAAAATATTGATTTATTTGGCTGTGCCAGATTTTAGTTGCAGCATGCGAGATCTTCCATCTTCTTAAACCTGAAAAACCCACATCAGTGTTCTGGAGCCAAGACATGAATGCCTAGTTGACTTCACTAGACTATTTTCTTTCTAACTCTTATAGGGCTTAGTCCTACTAAAAACATAAAATTGTTCATGGAAGAAGGAGAAAGGCCAGTACTTTGGAAGAATTTCTCAAAAATGAGGTTGGGAAGGGTGACAAAATGGAGCACTCAGAGAACTTGGGGATGGAGTGTTAGCCTTGGGCTGCTGGGCTGATCAATGGCCAAGATGACCTTTACTGCCCTGGGACCAAGGGAGGCAGAGTTGTTGGTCCCATTCAAGCTTAGGGGTGCAAGTCCCTGAACACAGCTCTGGAGCCTCCTGAATACACAGATCGTTTCCAACAGCCCAGGATCCTTGACACCTGCCCTGCCCTCCCGTATGGGCAACACCTCATAGCCTTGAATTCACCCTCCCAGGCTTTATCAACTTTCTCTCCAAAGAAAGACTGGAGCTACAGAGGGCAAGGCAGGCCCTGGGGACAGAGAGACACAGTAGCAGGCACCAAGCAAGCTGACGTATTTTATCTGGAAATTGTCCAGCCACTGGTCAAACACTGTACTCATTATCTGAAAACCAGGGCACAGGGAAGTGGGTCCAAAGAGGGTGATGGCTCTAGTATTTCTGCCCTTTGGCTTTGGGACGACCGGGCATTACAGGCTATGTGGTGCTCTATAGAAAGGGGACATGGGAAAGGGGATAAGGGCTCAAGGGAGGGTGAAGAGCTCTGGCCCTGGGCTGTTTCAGTGTCTCAGGGGTAAAGGAGATCCAGAGGACAAGGAGTTAAACAGTCCTGCTTCCCACAGTGATACTGGGAGCACACGATCCGGTACAGGGGTCTAGGTGCTGGGAGGGGAGGGGACCCCGGCCAGGCTGCCGGCAGACCCTTCCTCATGTTGCAGTCCCCTCAGGAGAGAAAGACCGGCAGTCAGCCCTGAGGAGGGGGCCTCTGCCTCACACTGGCCATTCCACTCCACCTGGAGCCTGGAATAAGAAAAGACTGGCTGTCAGAGCAGTGATCTTTCATGGGCCCTGACCTGAGCCATCAGTTGAAAGCACAAGAAAATAAAAAGATCAGTTTATGACCCAATTAATCTGGGAGGAGAAAAGCAAAAATAAAAGTGGGAATTCCCTGGCAGTCCAGTGGTTAGGACTCAGTGCTTTCACTGCTGTGGGCCGGGGTTCAATTCCTGGCTGGGGAACTAGGATTCCACAAGCCATGTGGTATGACTGACCAAAAAAAAGCAGTGTGTATGTGTTCATTTGTGTTCATGCTTAAGAACACAGAAAATAGCGATGAAATCCCACCAGTAATAACTAAAATGCTCTCATTCTATCATGCTCAGTCAAAACCCCCAAATCTCTTATGGTAAGATTGCAAGTATTAGCAAACCTACAGGGAGAGGTTTGGGGAAATCGGTGAGCCCATCCAATGTCTTGACCCACTAGATCCTGTTAGGATCTCTGATCATCCTTCCCTGCCCTCAGTTAAAGTCTCTGGCCCTCCCAGTCCTCATTCCCTGAGACCCAGACTCCCACCGCCACCCTAAGTTTCTCCCAGCTCAGACCACTGTGGGTCGGCATGCCCCAGTCCTGCAACCACGGGCCAGGGCCCAGCAGCTCCAGGTGCAGCAGGCTGGCCTCCAGACAATGCCTTCCTCTCAGAAGGCCCTGTCCAGATGCTACCTGATACTTTCAAAGACATCTTTTACCTGTGAGTGGAACAGCATTCATTAATATGCCTGACAGATACAGGTTTTTGGTTTTTCCCATTTAAGAGGTTTTTAAAATACTGAATAGTTTAAAATATTAAGATTAAATTTAAATAAATATTAAAATCTAAAAAAATCATTTCACAGAAGCATAACATACACAATCCAGCTCATCCACTCCCATTTAAGAGGTTTTTAAAATACTAAATAGTTTAAAATATTAAGATTAAATTTAAATAAATAGTAAAATATAAAAAAATTATTTCACAGAAGCATAACATACACAGTCCAGCGCATCCACTCATACAAGCATAGATTAAACACCCACCCTGGCCTTCCCAGGTGGCGCTAGTGGTGAAGAATCTGCCTGCCAACGCAGGAGACCTAAGAGATGCAGTTTCAATCCCTGGATCAGGAGATCCCCTGGAGTAGAGCATGGCAACCCACTCCAGTATTCTCTCTGGGAGAGTCCCACGGACAGAGAAGCCTGGCCGACTACAGTGCATGAAGTCACAAAGAGTCAGACACGACTGAAGAGACTTAGCACGCAAGCATGTGACCCAGGAAAGACAGTTAAGGAAGACACAGTCCCAGCCTTCATGGAGAAAGCTTAGGCACCCAACACAGGAGGCAGTAAGAGAACCCTCATGGAAATGAAACCACCGCCTCATTACTGCTCTACTCAGGGTCCCCCAGAAGGCAACTGAATACGCACCCAGTGGAAGGAGACTTAACCAGCTGTCTTTGCCCCTCTGCAGGCCCTGCCATCCCGGTGGGCGTGGACGTGCAGGTGGAGAGCCTGGACAGCATCTCTGAGGTGGACATGGTACGCGGGGCCCTTGGTGGGCAGCTCTGGCGTGGGATGCCAGGGCTGCTGTCCTGCGCAGCCTGCGGTGGGCGGGGCCACGCTGGTACTGGCTGCGCCTGGGGGCGGGGCCGCAGCTGGAGGGGATGAAACCGGCACTTGTAGGTTGACCCAGGTGCAGTGAGATCCACAGCCGGGGTTCTCTAGCTTCACGGGTCAAAATAACTTGGGAGGGTGCTCTGTCGCTCAATCGTGTCTGATTCTTTGTGGCCCTCTGGACTGTAGCCCATCAGACTCCTCATGGAATTCTCCAGGCAGGAATACTGGAGTGTGTTGCCATTTCCTTCTCCTGGGGATCTTCCCCACCCAGGGATTGAACCCCAGACTCCTGCCTCTCCTACACTGGCAGGCAGGTTCTTGCCCAACTTGTGCTGTCTGGGAAGCCCCAGCCTGGGAGGGGATGTTGATTAAATGCAGATCCTGGGCCCCACGCCAGACTTGCAGATTCAGTCTCTGGGAGTGAGAGCCAGCACTTTATGTTCTGGAAGACACCCCACAAGTAATGTGAGTGGTCAGACGAGCCACACTTGGAGGAGCACAGGAGGTGGATGTGTTCACCTGGAAGTCCTGCAGGTCTCTGATCACCAGTGCCCGCCTCTCTATAGTGGTGTCCAGCAGGATTGGGGGGTCACCAGAGCCTCTTTGAAGAAGTCTCATTTCAGCTGAGACCTGATAGCTGTGGAGAGGGCACGGCAAGAGCTTGTCCGAGGTCTCTGAGGCAGAAGAAACAGGGAGTTTGCAAATAGAAAGACAAAAGAGGGAACTGAAGGATTGAAGAGATGCGCTGGTTGGGACTGGACTGCAGGATAGGCAGAAGGGGTCTGGGTGTAGCTGGCAGAGCAGAAATGGGCATCCACTCTGAGCCCAACATCACAGGCATCTTTCCAGCCTTCCTCCACCTGTTCCCAGAAGACTCATCTGCATTTATGTCTTAGCTCTGGCTACAGTGTAAGGGCTTCACTATTAGTTTAAGACACAACCACAGAGACACTTGTTAACAGAATAAGCTTTCAGGCTGAAATTATACTGCTGCCTATCTCTTCACCCATTCATTCCCTTCATTTTTCCATCCTACAAATATTTATTGAGCATCTACTTCTCTGCTCTTCCAGGCACTAAACTAGGGTCTGGAGATTCAGTGGTGGGCAGGACACAATTCTGCCTTCAAAGATGTTACAAGTCTAAGAAATCCTCCTAAATGGGACACTTGACTGTCCAGGTTTCTGGAAGTGTCTCCTGAGTTGAGCTGAATGGTTAGCCAACAGGTAAGGAGCCGTGTGTGCACAGGTATTAGTGAGCGTGCAGGGCTTTGGGGGAAATCCTGGCTTGCTGGCTCCATGCCAGCCAGAGGGCATCACAGCTGCCATTTTTCCTTTGCAAGGCCTGGAAGGAGGAGCTGTGCAGTCTCCTGGGTTCCAATCTCACAAGGCATGAGAAAGAGCCATTCTCTTTCCTGTGGCAGTGGTGGCTATCGTCCAGCAGGACAGCAGACTGTCACCTAGACCCTCGAGGCTGAGCCTGAGGCATCCATCATGGCAGTGGAAGGGACAGTCAGGAAGGGAGTTTTGTAAGGCATCTCTGTCTGGTCTTACCCCTGCTCCACAGGACTTCACCATGACCTTGTACCTGCGGCATTACTGGAAGGATGAGCGGCTGGCTTTCCCCAGCGCCAGCAACAAGAGCATGACCTTTGATGGCCGGCTGGTGAAGAAGATCTGGGTCCCCGATGTGTTCTTTGTTCACTCCAAAGGTCGTTCATCCATGACACCACCACAGACAACATCATGCTGAGAGTGTTCCCAGATGGGCAGGTGCTGTATAGCATGAGGTAACTGTCCCCGCGGTCATGGTCTCTGTCTAGAGTCATTCTAATATGTGTGGACAATGCCAGGGAAAGTTTGGCTGATTTACCACTGTTATCGTCAGAGCTAAACTGTGCTTTTCATGGTAGGTGAGGAAACAGTATTTGTGGAATGAATTAGCTATTCAATCTCGGGTTAAAAACCCACCACAAAGCAAAAACAACCCTCTGTTAAAAAAATGTGTGGTCTGTCCATTTGGCCCTGGAGAGTTTGCCACTGTGGTTGGGTCTGTGGAATAAATGGGAAGGTCTGAACCTTCTGATGACAGAACTCTCTAAAGATGAAATGGCCACCATAGTAGGTGGTGACTTCCCCATCACTGGGGATCTTAAGCTTGGGTTAGGAAACCAATCGAGCCTGAATGAACTGAAGGAGACAATGTCCTTCTTTATACCCTCCACCTCTGACAGCCTATGATTCTATCATTCTATCAAACATATTATCAATGTTTATTAATAATAAACATTAGAAAAATAGCAATAGCTACTGCTTAATAGGTGCTACCGTACAATGTCTTCTGGGCTGACTTGAGTGATTACAGTCTTATCTCCCACCTTCCTGGCCTGCCTGTACAGTTTGCCAGAAGCTGATGCTAATAACCTTGAGTGGGGGCTGTGGAGGCATAACCTCCGGGCATCTCTGGGCAAGGTGGCTCTCTGGATAAGAACAATGCCCGGGGAGGTGCCAGTGTGGGTCATTCACAACCAACACCCTCAGGAGCTGGCATCTGGGCAGAGCAAATACCACCATCTACAGAAGACAAAACTCTAAAAGTTAACTTAGAGAGACTCAGTGGTTAAGACTCAGTGCCGCCAATGCAGGGGACACAGTTTCGATCCCTAGTTGGGGAAATAAGGTCCAGTGTGCCACATGGTGCTCCAAAAAAAAAAAAAAAGTTAACTTAGAGACCTAGGTTTCCAAGTTTCTGGAAAGAGGCAGCTGCTCCTGGCCACGTCTGTGTCCTCCTTACTATGGGTAGACAGGCGAGTCAGCAGGTCACTGCATGAGCCAACATGTTTGTTTGGGTTCTAGGATTACGGTCACTGCCATGTGCAACATGGATTTCAGCCACTTTCCCCTGGATTCTCAGACCTGTTCTTTGGAGCTGGAAAGCTGTAAGTATCTGTATTCATAATGACAGATCTTTGCCTTCTTCCCTCCCTGTGCCATTTTAGTAACTCTGAGACTGTGTACCGCCTGCCAGAGATAAGACCTATTTACTTCCAGGCTGGTGTAGGAGGGCCCTGTTGCTCCACCTTGCCTCAGAAGACAAGGAGTCAAACTAACTTCTTTTCCTCTCCCCAAAGATGCATATACAGATGAAGATCTGATGCTGTATTGGAAGAATGGGGACGAATCCCTGAAAACAGACGAAAAGATCTCCCTATCTCAGTTTCTGATTCAGAAGTTCCACACCACTTCCAGACTGGCCTTCTACAGCAGCACAGGTAGCTAACTTCTGCCATGGTTGGGTTCACATGTGGAAGAAAACACATTAGAATTCTTCTTTGGCCCCCTTCCATTGAAAATAATTTTTTATTATTTTAGTAATGCATAGTGCAGCAAAACAAAAATAGCACTTAAATGCAGAGGGTTTAAAAGTTCCTGTCCTCTGAAATCCCATGGCTGGAGGCACTCATTCTGAACAATTCAGCAAATATCCTTGCAGACATCCTGATTAATTATGTCATTTTACAAAATTATGTAATTTTACAAAATTGTTGTTGTTGTTTAGTCACTAAGTAATATATCTGACTCTTTTGAGACCCCCATGGACTTAGCCTGCCTGCCTTCTCTGCTCATGGGATTTCCCAGGCAAGACTACTGGAGTGGGTTGACATTTCCTTCTCCAGACGATCGTTCCAACCCAGGGATAGAACTGGTGTCTCCCTCTGGGCAGGCGGATTCTCCACCACTGAGCCACCTGGAAAGCCCTTAGAAAAATTACAAAAGTGTAATTTTACAAAAGTTAGGTTTTACACATGATTCTATAAACTGATTCATATGACTTAACGATATAGATTGATAGCTTTCCAGGGAAATGTGTTTACAATCTATATTCAGAGATATAGATTCATTTCTCATGTGTAATGTGACCTCTTCTTGGACCCTGGGTCCATATTTGAAGTTTTGAGAGCATCCATTTGTGAGCTCTTCTCTGATCTCACCATCAGCCCTTGTAAATATTTGCCTAGGGGGATCCTAACAAAGTATCACAAACTGGATGCTTGAAACAATAGGAATGTGTTCACTCCCAGTGCTGAGGCTGGAAGCCTGAGCACTCTGCACCTCCTGAAGGCTCTGGGAAGGAATCCTTCCCTGCCTCCTATCAGCTCCTGGTAGTTGTAGCATTACTTCAACCTCAGCCTTTATTGTTATGTGGCTCCCTTTGTCTCTGGTGTGTCCATGGTCTGTCTGACTCTTTGCAACCCCGTGGACTGTAGCCTTCCAGGATCCTCTATCCATGGAATTCTCCAGGCAAGAATACCGGCGTGGGTAGCAATTCCCTTCTCTAGGAGATCTTCCCAACCTGGGGACTGAACCCAGGCCTCCTGGATTGCAGGCAAAGCATTAGCATCTGAGCCACCAGGGAAGCCCCTGTTTTTGTGCATCTATGTTCAAACTTCCCTCTTGCCTAAGGACCCCTGTCATTGGGTTATGGGCCACCCTAACTCAAAGGGACCTCACCTTACATTGAAGACCTGATTTCTCAGTAAGGTCACATTCACAGGCGGTGGGAGTTAGGACTTCCATGTACCTTATACAATATACAGCTCTGCAGTAGCCACAGGACCATAGAGGACTTCTCACTTCCTTACACTTCCTGTCCCAGTGCTGAGAAGCTCAGGCGCAGGTGTGGGAAGATTCTGTGCTACTGTCTCTCCTGCATGGCCACTATCTCCCTGTTCGCCTGCCCCCGGCCCCACCCTTCTGTCCACAACATCCAACAGTGGAGAAGAGCGAGCCCCAGCCAAGGGTGTCAGGACAGCCCGTGCCAGGTTCCCTTTATGTCCATGGTGCTCACCTTCATCCCTCTCTTCTCTTCTGCTCTGATGTGTATTTGGCACACTATCTTTGTTTCTCATCTCTTCTTGGCAAGTTTAAATAAACTCTTTTCTAAAACCTTTTTTGAAACTAATTATTTTTGGCTGCACCAAGCAGCATGAGGGATCAACCAGGGGTAGAACTTGTGCCCCGTGCAATGGAAGTGTGGGGTCTTAACCACTGGGCAACCAGGGAAGCCCCTAAAGCCATTTTGAAGAATTCCTTTTTCAGTATGTGCTGCTGTTTTGAGCATTTTATATGGATTAACTACTGTCTACCCAGTGAATCTATGGTGTAGATAATATTGATATTCTCCCCAGTTTATAGACCAGAAAACTGAGGCTTAGAGGGATTAGATTTTAGAAAGGATGCTTACTGTACTAAGGCAACCAATCGTGAACTTTTAACTTTCTGCTGAAGATGAATATGATGATGGGGAAAGAAGGGCTCCCAGGAAAGGAGTTTGTTTTTGCCTCTGTGATGGCATCTCACTGGCTTCTTCCTGTGTCCTGCAGGCTGGTACAACCGCCTGTACATCAACTTCACGTTGCGTCGCCACATCTTCTTCTTCTTGCTCCAAACCTACTTTCCTGCCACCCTGATGGTCATGCTGTCCTGGGTGTCCTTCTGGATCGACCGCAGAGCCGTGCCCGCCAGAGTCTCACTGGGTAAAAGCACTTGATAAGGTGTGGCAGGGTGGGTTTCTGTTTTTTGTTTTTTTCAACTAGTCACTATGTAGAGAAGAAGTAAAAGTCGCCATTCAGGGTTCTCAAGTGATGGTCTGTCCAAGTCAGAGGAGTGAACTTTCCTCCTACTTCTTGCTTTCCAATTCCACGCTGCCCTCAGTTTCCCAGACCACGTGGTGAAAACCTCAGGGAGCTCAAACCACACCACCTCTGCCCAAATCATTTCAGAAAGAGAGTACTTTCAGAAAGTCCACTTTCTGGATGTGGGCTTCCACCACTGGTAATGTCAGAGCTCAGTACTTTGATAAATGAGGCAATTCGACAAATGCCCAAACTTACTCTGTAAATACAAAAACTTAGTTTGTTGGCTTTGTTTAGATAGAGTTTGGGAGCAGGGCCCATGTTTCATGATTTCTTGGAAGGAGAGGGGGCTGAGTTCCCTGGAGTTGCGGCTTAGCTTTGGAAGCCCCTAAGTGTCAGAGTCAACACTTGCACCTCATCATTGTCAATTTGGACAAAATCAGGTTGGGCCCTGAGACACGAGAGGGTTTGACCAGCAAGGCACAATGAGGAAGAAACTGGTGTGACAAGCTTTCTGGACTCAGATGAGGGCAGACGTGTTCTTTTCTTGAGGCTTGGGAAGGTTCCTTGAGAGGGGTTCTTTAGCCCCTGCTTTTAAATTTTTGTTAAATTAAATTAATTAGTTTTAAATTTAAATTCAACTAGTTACATTTTATTAAAAAAATTATTTTTTATTGACATATAGTCGATTTTCACAGTGGCTGTTTTAAATTCCACATCTGAGCAGATCCTCTGGGAGCACCATGGATCTTGGCGGTCACATCACAGAGACCCCCAGCTCCAAGGGGCTCAAAGTAAAGGGGACATGCCATGAGTGGCCCAGGAGGAGAACGGGGTGGCTGCTTTGGAGCAGACCCTCACACCTCTATGAGGTGGAAACCTGCCAGGGGCACTTCTGGTTGGATATAAGAAAGAGAGAGAATGTAAAATGGGGCAGCCATGTATGCTTGTCAGAGGCTGAACTAAAGCTGGACATTGCAGGGATCACCACGGTGCTGACCATGTCCACCATCATCACGGGCGTGAACGCCTCCATGCCCCCGCGTGTCCTACATCAAGGCCGTGGACATCTACCTCTGGGTCAGCTTCGTTTTCGTGTTCCTCTCAGTGCTGGAGTACGCGGCCGTCAACTACCTGACAACTGTGCAGGAGCGGAAGGAGCGGAAGCTGCAGGAGAAGGCGAGAGAAGTTTCATTCATTTCCTTGTTGGAGTCCATGCTGCTGGTTGGATGAGAATAGCAAGGGGAAGAAAAGGGAGATGTTTGTGCAAAAGGAGGAGGATCCATTTCAGAATATTCTAGCTTCTATCACAAAGAATCCCAGAAAGTAGCTAGTCTTTGGACAAAAACTGGAAAGACTTGGGTTCTTGACCTCAGCTCTGCCACTTCTCTCGGGCCTCAGTTTCCTCATCTGTTTTAAGAAAGTATAACAGAATCCTCACCCCACCTATCTCCCAGGGTTACTGTTAAGGGTTACAACAAACACCCTTGCAATAATGTATGGGAAAGTTACTTTGAAATTGTGTGGTTTTAGATGCACGAAAAGTCTCACTATCATTCCTGAACATGTCTAGGGAAAATGTCTCCATGGCCTTTGAGCAGACAAGAGGAAAGTTCTAAAATAAAAAACTCATATATTTATCAGTTCTCTGGCCCATTGATCCTGAGACTTAAGCCTTTAGGCTCATTGGAAATACTGTGCTATCTACACAGCACTGCACTACACTAACGTATACTATGAGATGGAATGCAAATGGGCAAATGGGCAATGCACGTGGGCAGAGAGGGAAAGTCTATTCTATTCACACACAGACTCTTATTAATCATGTTAAGAAATAAATGCCAACTTGTTACCAAATCCTTACTAATCATTGCACTAATAAAAATGATGTTCATATGAAAGATGTAGAGATTAGGGGACTGAAAAATCCTACATTGATGCATGTCTAGATGTCTGGGAGCTCCTTTGCATAAGAGAGCTTTAAATTTTAGGCAAAAAGGATGTGCTGCATTTTCAAAAATAGTCTTTCATTTCCACAATATATCTGCCAAGTATTTCCAGGGTGTCTTTAAATATGCTAGAATGTTTAAGATACACATTTCAAGTTCTCTTCAGAACTTTTCTGCTTCAACATTTGGGTATTTGTTCACATTTTCAATAATTTGTACATTGATCATTATCCAATGCCTTTGATTCTACTTAAGCACTTGATTTACAATCTGTTAGGCTTTCCTTGTGGAGAGCTTTTCAAAAAAATAGCAAAGCCTTCCTCTAACAAATATGGACTTACGAACTATTAATCTCATATAACATTCTCAGGCAGATCATCAACCTGTTACCATATGATAAGCCTGGTCTTGGGCAGTGATGATACGATGCTATCTAAGGAGCAGAGAGGAAGTCATCAGTGGACAGACCATTGGCCCCAAGTCTAGTTCCCTGTCTATGGGAACAGAAACCTGGGCAGTAAGGGCTTGCTCTTCACTGTTCTCAAACATGTGATTGAAAGGCTAAGAAGGTGTAGCTGCTGGAGCTAGACAGGTGGGGAGACATGAAATCTCTCTCTCACTGCTCCACAGAGAAATCACTATTCACGACAGTTAACATTTCCCCCAGTGGAGCTGAGGTTCCCAAAGGGGCCTGGATTCACCTTCTCAGCCCACTAAAGATGAAGATTCCAGGCATATCCCCTACCTATGGATTCAGATTCTCTGGAGCTGGCACCCTGGAATTGGCATTGCTGACACGTTCCTGAGCAGTTCTGATGCCCACTGAAGTCTGGCTTCTGCTCTGCAGATGGCAAGTCTAACCAGAGCCTGCTAGATTCACCCAGTTAAAAGGGGGCTCTATGCTGCTTTGGGTTGAAGCTGGAAGGCAAAGCGTGGAGGCATGGGGTCTGCTCCACTGTATGTGCTCAAATTCTTTGGCTGATTATCCAGACCTGCCCAGTGTGCCAAGAGCCACTTAATTTTTTTTTAGAAATGAGCTGATGTGGGAAATAGAGGTTTTCCATAATCTTGAGCATCACCTGATTCTAACTTAAAATCTTAAAAGTCTGTGTTTATTTTAGCAGACAGAATTTCAGCTTAGAGCAAGGAAAAGGAGTAAAGACCTGTGTCTTAAAAAAGAAGTCCCCAGTGTCTCATAATGTTACCAAGTTTGGGTGTGATTATATTTAAATACAAAGAATTGAATAGATGACCTATTATTAACCCATATCCTTAAAATCTATGTTAATTAATCTAGAAATGTATTAGTGTGCTACTTAATTATTATTGCTGATGGGACAAGACATAGAAATTATAATGAAACAATCATCCCTGATTAAAAAAAAAATAGCTCTCCAAACTACAGATTTCTACAAGTGTAAAAATACTTCAAGTAATTTTGATTTTTCATCTATTTTTGTATCCTAATGCCTCTTGGTATCCATCTGTATATTTCAAGATCCATGACAATAGGAGACAGGGTGTAAAATGTTATTATTTTACTTTCCCAGGTGGAAAAGGCACACTGAGAGCAGAGTTTGAAACATATTACAACCAACAGACTGAGACTAAACCCATGGTCAGTTGGCTAGCATCATATCTTTGTCCAGCATCAATCAAACATAAATCCTTTTTACTAGGGTATGTGAATCCTTGTTTAAATTTTTAATGATCTGTACATAGATTATTATCAAATATCTTTGGATTATATTTAAATATTTTTGGACTTTATACAGGAAAGTATTGGACTTTCCTATATAGAGTCATTCAAAATATGGCAAAGCCTTCATTCAACAAACATGGGCTCATGAGCCAAACGTTAACTGGTGCCAACTTTGCTGACTCAAATTGTGAGGAGGAGTTAAGTAAAACCATTTCCCTCCCTCCACCTTATAATTTCTCTGAACATTTTCATACTTGCAGAAGTGGTTGAAAAAATAGGATAATGTACATCCATATACCCTGCCCCTCCATCCAACATTGTTGACATTTTGCCATTTTTGTATGAATTTTTTCTCATATAAACATATCTTTTGGTCACTGCAGTTGAACCATTTAAAAGTACAGGGCAAAGGGCTGGTGGGAGGGGGGATATATTAAGAGTTTGGGATGAACAGATATACACTACTGTATATAAAATAGATAAACAAAGACCTACTGTATAGCACAGGGAACTGTATTCAATAGCTTGTTATAACCTATAATGGAAAAGACTCTGAAAAAAGCTCTCATATATATCTATATCTATCTGCATATGCATGCCGCTGCTGATCTGCATACGCATACTTATATATATAAAACTGAATCACTTTGTTCTATACCTGAAACTATATTGTAAATCAATTATACTTAGAGGATTATCCAAGAAAAAATAAAACAATAAAAGTACAATACAGGTAGGCACCATGACCCTTGAACCTTAAATGTAACCCTTTAAAATAAGGACAGTCTCCTACCTAATCATCCTTGTATTTATACACAGAGGTGGGGTCCCCTGGCTGGAACCAGAATATGTGGATTTGAAGTCCTAATTCTGACACTAGCTGTCTGATCCCAGGAGAGTTGTATCACTTCTCTTGTCCTTAGTTTTCGCTTCTGTAACTGAGGGCATTTGGACTAGATAAATGGTTCTCCTTAGTAGAATAACCTGAGAGCCTTAAATCAATTAGTCTAGAGTGGAGCCTAGGTGTGCCCAGTTTAAAGCACTCCCAAGGTGATTCTAATATGCAGCTAGGGTACAGACTCATTGGACGAAGTGATCTCTGTAGATGTTGCTAGTTCTGCTTTCTGTGGTTCCGAATAGCTGTGGGCTAGTACTTTGGCCACCTCATGCGAAGAGTTGACTCATTGGAAAAGACTCTGATGCTGGAAGGGATTGGGGGCAGGAGGAGAAGGGGACAACAGAGAATGAGATGGCTGGATGGCATCACTGACTCGATGGACGTGAGTGTGAGTGAACTCTGGGAGTTGGTGATGGACAGGGAGGCCTGGCGTGCTGCAATTCATGGGGCCGCAAAGAGTCAGACATGACTGAGCAACTGAACTGAACTGAACTGATATTCTCAGCCAGGCCCCTTCATCTGGATCTCTTCCAGGTCTAAATGTGCCTGACATCTCCCCTTGTGTTTGTTGCCCGCAGTTCCCATGCATGTGTGGAATGCTTCACTCAAGAACCATGATGCTAGATGGAAGCTACAGTGAGTCCGAGGCCAACAGCCTAGCTGGGTACCCAAGAAGCCATATTCTGCCAGAAGAAGAAAGACAAGACAAAATAGTGGTCCACCTAGCCCTAAGCAATGAATCCAGCTCCTCCAGGAAGAAGGGGCTTCTGAAGGGCCAGGTTGGTCTTCGCATCTTCCAGAACACCCATGCCATCGACAAATACTCCCGGTTGATATTCCCAGCTTCCTACATATTTTTCAACTTGATTTATTGGTCAGTGTTTGCCTAGGGACTCCGAGGCTGTGCCTGGAGAAGGTAACTTCTAAACCCTTGGACTGTCCTGCCTGATATGGACATCTATGGGGTCTGTCCCATGGACCTGCTGTCCCCTCACAGACAGAGCAGCAGCTCCTGGACCACCTTGAGCAGCATCCTGGCCCCTGGAGGACCCCAGGAGCCCTCCAGCTGCCCTTCCCCAGACCTCGTGGGCTTGCTCATCATTCCTGCTGTGTTGTGTCCCACTTCTTGCCTCTCTGGGACTGTCTTCTTCTGTTCTTGTGTCTGAACAGTTTCATGAGGGCCCCCTTCCAATAAAGAAAAGGCTCAAATGCCTTCCACATAAATATTCTGAGACCCTTATAAGGCCTAAGATTCTGTTATAGAGGAAAGGGGAAAATGAAAGGCAAGCTTAGGGGTTTCTTGACAGGAGACAGGAAATGAGGGTTCAAAATGGAAATGAAAAAAATCTGTAAACTCTACACCTGGATTAAGTGCCTATCTAGGAAAAAGAAAAAGGAAAACTCAGATCCCAGACAGGAAATGATTCGACCTGAGTGAGTCTGGCAACTCCCATGATTTTGCAGTATTAAGGAACATCATTCTTTCATCCATTCATTCAGCCACTCATTAAATATTGAATACCTAGCCTGTGCCAAGCTTATTTTTCTCAGCAATATGTGACAATATACATTGAATATTGCCTACCAGGGAGATACTGCCCAAACTTATCAAGATGCAGAGTTTTTGAGGGGCTGGCCATCTGGATACAGCTGACTCCCCATATGGTTGACCTTAGTCTCCCGTTCCTCCAGAGGCTGAGTTGATAACCCTCGGCCCAAGACCCCATCATAAATCAAACTGTTAGCCTAGACCATCTGGCATGGCTATAGGCCCCCAGGTGAACAAAGACCATCCTGTCAGGTAGGACAGTTCAGGGGTCTAGAAGTTACCTCCCAAGAGCTGGAGGCCAAGGCCCAAATCTGTCTTTTGGTAAGCCTGTACTACACAGTAATCCTTGTCAATTCCTCATTGTTAATGTGAATAACTGCTTCCAGTCATTAGAAGATTAATGTAACAGACATTTAAAAACATCCCTACACTAGATATTGGGCTTTCCTGGTGGCTCAGATGGTAAAGAATCTGCCTGCAATGCAGGAGACCTGGGTTTTATCCCTGGGTTGGAAAGATCCCCTGGAGAAGGGAATGGCAACCCACTCTAGTATTCTTGCCTGGAGAATTCCATGGACAGAGGAGGCTGATGGGCTATAGTCCATGGGGTCACAAAGAATTGGACACAAGAGTGTCTAACACTTTCACTTTTTTTCACTACACTAGACATAGTGGGATCCAAAGTAAGAAGAAGACATAATTATATCCTCACACAGCCCTTAGAGAAAGGACAGGTCAAGGATGTGATATATGATTATGTATACATTGAAAATGTTACACGCAACAAAAATGGTTCAATGTGTAATGGAAATTCTGAGGAAGGAATGATTTCCAGTGGAAGGCTGAATCTTGTGGAGATAACAGCTTCTGAGCTGTTCCCTGAAGGTTGGGGATCTGGAAGAAATGTTCATGCCAAGTGCACATGTAGAAAGTACATGCTAGATGTGGGCTTTCCAGTATGGTAGCCACTAGCCATGAATTTAAATTTAAGTTAATTAAAGTTAAAAACCTGAGTTCTTGCCACATGGCTCTAGCCACATTTCAAGTGCTCTACTCAATAGCCATATGTGGCCAGTGGCTGCTGCATTGGATAGTGCAGAGTTATAAAACATTTCCACAGTCACAGAAAGTCTTATTAGTGCTGCTGTGGATGGAAGGAGCAAAAAGCTTGAAAGAGGCAGAATAGTTTGGGATCGCAGAGTGTAGAGTTTGTGGGGCAAGTCATCTTTTTTGCTGGATCCTAGTTTGTGGGAGGAGAAGGAAATGGCAACCTACTCCAGTGTTCTTGCCTGGAGAATCCCAGGGATGGGGCAGCCTGGTAGGCTGCCATCTATGGAGTCTCACAGAGTCGGACATGACTGAAGCGATTTAGCAGCAGCAGCAGCAGTTTGCGGGAAGAGGTGAGAGAAGGGCTATTTCTGCAACACTCAGTCATGGCAGGTCCCCCAACCTCTCCCCGCCCATCCATGCTGATGGGGACAGAGTCCCCCTCCATGTAGTTGCCTGGCCCAAGACCAGTGGCTCTCCCAGCCTCATAAACAAATGAAGAATGAAGGTACGTAAAGAAGGAAATTGCATGGTACAGGGCATCTGGAAATGCTTAGAAACCTTTACTTTCTGGAGACTCTCTAGGCCACACTGCTGCTCAAAGAATAATTACATTGTCGTTAAAAATACATCCTGTTGCTCTAGTTGTTGTATTTAATTTCAACAGTGCTTGACTTCTGACCACGTTGTATTCATAAATGGAAGCTCCTATAGCATGGTGGCCTGTTCACACTTAACAAAAATAAAGATATATTTTAACTAGCTTACATAGTGAACTGGCATTCATTCTATAGCAAACAGAATTGTAAACAGCATTTTATCATAAGCCAATAACACCTTCAGATTTAGCACAGTCTTAATGTAGTGTAATAATGTGACTACGTGAGAAAGGTAGAGATTTAAATGAGGTAAAGAGGAGACAACTGTAGGAGTGGAGAACAGGAATTAAAGAAACATTGAGAAGAGAATGATTCACTGTAGAGAGAGAGGACAGATGAGTGAACATAATTGTTACCAGAGATGCTTGAATGATGCTTGATTTCACTGAATCTAAGGCACCATCAAATGTAAGATGCTCCCATAGTTTATGTACCACTGAGAGGAAAAAATGCTGCTAATTAAATTATAGCAGTCAATGATTATAGGATGAATCCCGACTTCACCAATGTTAAACTGTAAAACATGTGTACGCTGGAATAAAAGAAATAGGTATTATACAAAAACTGATGATCAGACATACTTCTTGGACACCAAAGAGACAACGTTTATCATGCACTTGTCTTCAAGGCCTTATGCTCAGGTAAGAGATGGGGTGGTGCCTGGGGTGGTAGCAGATAAAGAAATGAATGGGAAACTCCTTTTAGTCACTAAGAAACTTACACTGGGGAATTCCCTGAAGGTCCAGGGGTTAGGACTTGATGCTTTCACTGCTGAGGCCCAGGTTCAATCCCTGGTGAGGGAACTAAGATCCCACAAGTCTGTGCAGAGTGACCAAAAAAAAAAAAAAGACAAAAGATAGAAAAGTTCACACTCATAGTAGGCATGGTTCAAAATAGTTCAAAAGAGAGAGAGATTACAGATTTTGCTGTTTATGGTAAATTTTGAGCAATGGCTAGATATAATTTCAATTAATAGGAAAGGAGGGAAGGGAATATTACCATGGCAGAAGGAAAGCTTGGGTGTGTTCAGGGAACTGAGAGCAAACACTCCACCAAATGTACAAAAGTCTTGGGTTTGCATCCTAGCAGTTCCAGGACCCCAGTGTTAAGGGTCCTTCTAGGTTCATTCCACTTGAAATAAACCTGGGGAAGAAATTGGACGGGTCTTGTCTGGGCCCATGAATGTCAGAAACAAACCAGAGCTCTGGGTTATAAGCAAGTTTAGAAAGTTAGAACTCTTCAAAACCACTTTGATTTTGTACTTGCCTCTGCAGAAGGGAGACCATGATTTAAAAAATGGAAAGCTGCTGAGTTTCAGGGAACCAATGAGGCAGGAAAATAAAGATGATGATGGTGGAGAAAGTTCATGTTAAGCTCAGTGATGTTTAGCAGTGCAGCCTGTGTGCTGACATTGACTTAGACCAGGCAGCCAGAGGAAGAAGCTAGTCCAGTGGAAGGTGAGGAGTCTGGGTCTGGCAGGCAAGCAGAGATGTCAAGTAAAAACTTAATAAGGCTGGGCTAGGGCTGAAGGGAATAAAGGTTTGGGACTATTTTCCCAGATGTGCTTAAGGAAGCTCTATCAAGGGGGAACAAAACTCCTCAGAAGAAAAGCAGAAGAGAGGAGGTCTGGAGATAAAAGCTTGGGAGTACTTATTTAGGTGGGAAGAGGAACGCTGATCAGAGAAATAGAATGAACTGAAGACTGCCACAGATACAGTAAGAAGGAATGCTCTCAAGTAGGGGAGAGGAGGGCTGGGGCAAATAAAAACATAAAAACTGAGATGAGTAAGGGCTGTGAACAAACAAAGCAAGATGGAGGCCAGAGGCTAGATGGGATCAACCATGCACGAAGGGGACTTCCGCAGTTTCCTGTGGTTAAGACTCCGAACGCCCAATGCAGGGTACACGGGTTCAATCCCTGGTCAGGGAACTAAGATCCCACATGCCACAGCTAAAGATCCCATGTGCCTCAGTGAAGACCTGGCACAGCCAAATTAATAAATATTTTTTAAAAATCGTGCAGCTAGATGATGGCCTTCCTTGGCAAAGAAGAGGAACCAGTCTCTTGAGTACAAAAGGTTTATGTGAGTAGAAGGAAAAATGTTCGGAGAACTGCTATTTACAATAGGAGATGGTTTTAGACTCTTGTTTTCTTGGAGGACTTCAAAAGAATACTATGGCATAACTGGCCTCGATGAGGCTGTGGTTTTAATGGTGGCTTCTTCAAACTCTTCTATTGGAGTTGGCGGAAGTGGTCCAAGAATGGTGTTTATAACCTGGTTACCGGGTCTGTGGACCCTGCTTGGGAAGCAGCGGGTAAGACTCTGCACTTCCTCTGCAGGCGAGTGCAGGTCTGATCCCTGGTGGGGAAACTAGGATCCCATATGCCTCTGGGCAGGGCAACGGCAGTGTGTAAAGGGAGGAGTGCAGAGCGCATTCTCTGCTCCAAGAGCAACGCAGTGAGAGCTGGATGTGTGGCTCCTGATTCATTTCTCATACCTCACGGGGGTCTCAAGGACTTTCATTCTACATACTGACTGAAATGTATTATCTTCCATAATTGTGTTCAACCCATCAGGTAGGTGGATTTGCATGAAGGAATTCATTGCTTATAGTATTTTCAGGCAAAAAGTGATTTATTACTTTACTTAGAGAAGTGGTTGAAAAACAAAACCCAAACTGGCCTGGGTTGTGCTGAAACATATCTGCCTGGAGTTATCCTAACAGCCAGTTGGAATTGAGAGTTAAACTAGGACATGGGCTTAGCTCCTTCAGACCAGAAGCTGAGCTGTTGGACCAGCAGCCATTCAGAGCAGTCTACACATCCCCAGTCCTCTACCCAACCCTACACTGATCACTAAGCAATGTGATGCAAGTTAAAATGGTACCCTCGGGGAAGGCTGTGCGCCAGCAGGTGTCTGAGGGCAAGAACATTGGCCTATTTGCACTGAGAGCTAAATCCCATGCCAGAAGGGACCTATGTCCCAGCCTGTCCTACCTCCAGAGCTATCTGAGGGCAATCCACACCTGTAGTATAAACATACTCTCCATCAGCGGATTCATTAAAATGCTCAGTCCTCACTTTCAGACCTGCAGATGTCATCATGAAATGGCATTTGGGTCAACTTTGAGAATATCAGGTTTGGGATTTATTTTAAAAGATAAATTGAAAAACCAACTTCAGGTGTAGTACACCACGTTGAATCTAAACTGACCAGGTTTATGATGGCGAGTGCTGTTTAGTCCATTTACCCCAGGGTATCTCACATTAAACATGCCTATTAATAACCTGCAGACCTTGTTAAAATGCAGATTCTCATTTAGTAGGTTTGGGAGGGGACCTTGGCTTATGCGTTTCTTTCATTCTTTTTAAGAAATAGTTATTTGGCTGAGCTGCAGCTTAGCTGTGGCAGGTGGGATCTTAGTTCCCCAATTAGGAACGGAACCAGGTCCCTTGCATTGGGAGTGCAGACTGTTAGCCGCTGGACCCCCAGGAAAGTTCCAGAATTATGTGTTTCTAACAAGTGGCCTGGAGACGTCAGTGCTGCTGGCCTGCAGACCACATCTTAAGTAGGGAGGCCCTAGGGACCCCTCCCTCATAATTTAAAGTTGAGCTCAGATATTGCCTCCCCTTTGTGACTTTCCCTTACATCCTCTCCCTTCCCAAAGCATAACTTATCTTTAACTCATCTATATTTCCAAAGCATGTTATACATTTGTGCACTGAGGCATTTCCTTGATGTTTTGATTATTCTCCTTAATCCCTACTTCTCAAGCCTGGATTAGTCACCTGGCAAACTGTTGAGAAACTCTCAATGCCTGAGTCCCACTCCCAGAGTTCATGATTTTCTTATAATCCCAACTCTTTTTGGTGGCGGTTGTTGTTAATAACAGTAACTCTTTTTAAAAGGCTCATACCAAATCTGAAATAAATTTTGGGGGAGAGTTTTGCATAGTTTGCAAATGGTATTCCCTGGAATGCAAGAGGTTCTCTGGGGGGTGCTTCAGGGTCTGCTCTGGGAGAGAGAGATGCTGCAGTAGGGTTTAGAGGAGGTAAGAGGTGAAAATGGCAAGATACAGGCCAGAAATAGAACTGGGGCTTCTGGCCCCCAAACCTTTTCACTTTTATGGTTTCCCACAAGAAAGCTGTGTGGTATGAGACACAAAGGGCCCAAGGGGCTCCTATCAACATTCCTTAATCCAGAAGGTACCTGGCCTCCTGGCATGAGTGGGATGGAGGCTGGAGTTGGGAGTGACTGGCAGGCAGGTACTGCCATGTAGAGCTTTGGTTTTCTGCTCCGACATTGGATTTGCCCAAATTGCTTGAAGGAAGATTTTAGACCCAGGTCCTGGTCCTCTGGTTGCCAGCCTCTTCTGACCTCCTGCCTTTACCCAGGTCCTCCTTCCCATCACCTTTCCTTTCCCCCAGAGAGCACCCCTCCTCTGCACCCAGTAGGAAGCTGGCAGCTGTGGCCCTGTATTTCCGATTACACACCACATCCAGGCTGCCGTGGCCTTGAAGGGCTGCAGAGTGTGGCCATGAACCTCTCTCCTTCCTCCTGTGAGCAGAGAGAGTGCATGTGAGTGAAAGCTGCAGCAGAGGATGTAATTACAGGTGTAACAAGCCTTACAATGTCAGCTCCGAGGGGCAGGGCTTTTGTCTAGCTTCTCAGCTGCTGTATTCCAGGGTACATAACAGTGTTGGCACTTGCTATTTGCTCAGCAATTTTGATGGAAAGAAGGAATGAAAGCTATTTTTAAAACTGAAGTATAACTGATTTACAATGTTTTATTAGTTTCTAGTGTATAGCAAAGTGATTCAGCTATACATAAAAATATGAATTTTCTTGTCATCTTTGAGCAGGGGCCATACTAATCTCTGTATTGTTCTGATTTTAGTATATATGTGCCAAAGTGAGCACTAAAGCTACTGCTTATAACTGCTCACTATGCACTAGACACTGTGCTACGTATAGATTATAGAAATTTCTTCTCTCCAAAATCTCAGGCTTTCTATTTTAATTTTAATTTCAGTTACCCTTGACTATCGTCTTTTTATTGAAATGTTGGAGAAGAAGGAGATAGTTGTACTTCATCTATTATTGTAAAGATGTCCCCAAACTAAGATATTTTCCTCATGCTGCTGCTAAATCGCTTCAGGTGTGTCCGACTCTGTGCCACCCCATAGACGGCAGCCAACCAGGCTCCCCCGTCCCTGAGATTCTCCAGGCAAGAACACTGGAGTGGGTTGCCATTTCATTCTCCAATGCATGAAAGTGAAAAGTGAAGGTGAAGTCACTCAGTCGTGTCCGATTCTTAGCTACCCCATGGCCTGCAGCCTACCAGGCTCCTTCGTCCATAGGATTTTCCAGGCAAGAGTACTGAAGTGGGTTGACATTGCCTTCTCCATTTTCCTCATAGTTACACCTTTTACATGGAAGGACACATGTACGATTTTTGCCAAAATGTTTTTTTAACTCTGCTGTTTGTAGAGAAATTGCTTCAAAGGTACTACATTATAGCTTTGTAATTAGAAAAAGGATGCCTTATCTTTTTATCTAATTTCTTTTCTTTTATCTTTCACTTATTCATGTTCAGTATGGAGGCAGGAAGCTAGATATGAAATGAACACATTTTGCCAGCTATGTGACCTTGAGTAATTTAATTAACCTCTCTGAGTTTTAATCTCTCTATCTGAAAAAAAAGAAGATAATTCTGGCCTCTTAGTGTGGATGGGAGGAATGAGTTAGAGGGTCTGAAGTATTCAGTTCAGACAATTAAAAAATAGACAAAGGGGAGAAGGACGAGGATGAGGAGGAAGAAGAAGGATAAGAAAGGGAAGAAGGAGAGGACGAGCCAACTTTTAATTTTGCCAAGTGAAAATATTTGAAACCACACCCACAAACCAATCTATAATTGCATCTATAACTGCAATCATTTCTAGCCCTCAGTTGTTCAATTGTGTCTGACTCTTTTCGACTCTATGGACTATAGCCTGCCAGGCTCCTCTGTTCATGGGATTCTCCGGGCAAGAATACTGGAGTGAATTGCCATTTCCTCCTGCAAGGGATTTTCCCAACCCAGGGATTGAGCCTGTGTCTCCTACATTGGCAGGTGGATTCTTTACCACCTAGAAAGCCCACAATCATTTCTAAATCAACAACAAAAATTTTCACACTGAAAATGTAGGAAGACGTGATCTCAGAATATAAAATCCTTCTAGTCTGCTCTTTACCCTGACATTTTCATCAAAAGAACAGATGAAAACTGTCACGGACCAGCTGGAGTGTTGGGGGCCAACTTTCCAGGGAACTGTCTTACCCTTCATTTTGCAGATAAAAAGACAGACCCAGAGAGGCTGAGTAACAGACTTTATGTCAGATGGCTAGTTATTAAGGAAAAAAGTAATACCCTAATATGGACAAAAGTATCTTGTCCAGATACCCTAAATTAGTTAGTATCCATCGACTATGCAAAACTGGTGGCAACATGTGACCTGGGTTGAGGCTTGTCCTTTTGGCTGCAGATTTCATCCTCTCAGCCCTCTGACGCCCTGGGACACCTATGAATACCCCGATCCTGGTACTACATGGGTTCTCTCTGAAGCTGAAATGAGACGGCCCAGCTCTCAAGATTTTTCACTGCATCTTGCTATTCATTGAGCATCATGGAGTATATTTCTGGCCTCAGGAAAACTCCTTTGAAAAAAATTTTCTTCATGTCATGGAATACCTTCCAGGTTGCATTTGTTCTCAGTGGCTTGCTTTCAGTGACTTGCTGTTTCCATTAGACTCAGTTACCAATGAAAGAACAAGGGCTTCAGAAGAAAGAAGTCTGGAAGAGGCAATCCAGACAGTACATCAGCTCTCTCCATATAGACCTTAGGGATGGAAAACTTGGGCTTTCTAGCTCACCCCATGCCGCCTTAGGGTGTGGCGCTTGACCTCATGGTTCAAGACAGTGGCAGGAGCTTGAGCCATCATTGTTTTTTCAATTTTTATTTTATTATTTTTTTCTAGTCCTGCCACATAACATGTGGGATCCTAGTTTCCTGACCAGGAACCAAACCCGTGGAAGCGTGGCATCTTAACTGCTGGACCACCAGCCATCATTTCTGCCACTGGAGAAGCAGGATGCTTAAGGGGATGAAGGGGAAAGGGAGAGTACCTGTAATCTTTCAAGGAAAGTTCCAGGAGGCTGTCACACACTTCCCACTGGACAGAACTTGGTCCCTTGGCCACATCTACCTGCAAAGAATGCTGGGAAATGTATTTATTCTGAATAGGCATATACCTAACCCCCAACGAGGAAATGCTGAAAGGGAAAATACAGAGTATAGGATAGAGCAGTTCCTGCCGTACACTGATTAGGGCACTCCCTTGTTTCCATGTGCTGTGCTGTGCCAAGCTGCTTCGGCCGTGTCTGACTCTGTGATGCTATGGACTGCAGCCTGCCAGGCTCCTCTGTCCATAGGATTCTTCAGGCAAGAACACTGGAGTGGGTTGCCATGCCCTCCTCAAGGGGATCTTCCTGAAGCACCAGTGAAGAACTATAGGGAAGCTCCTCTCTAAGCACAGGTATGGCTGATGCATCCGTTCTCCCTGCCTCTCATGCATACACCTTCCTGTTATATCTCAAGTGTGAAACAGACAGTCAGAGAGAAATGGGTCTTTCTAATGTACTGTGGTAATGTCTAGAGCTTCAGCTACAACTAAGCTCAAGGAGACTTGGAATGTTTCTGAGCCTGAAAATAGGACCCAACCAGTGAGTCTCCATCGTTGTTTATTTTGGGAGAGGGAGTTCTCCCTTTCCCACCAACTCTGCCGATTAGGAGAGAAAGCAGTGGGGTCAGGAAACCTAGGACAATTCTCACCCCATTCTCACCACAATAGGGCCTTGTTTTGAGATATCTTGCTGGCTGACGGGATATAAATGTGACCACAGGGGAAAGAAGAGGTTCTTCTGAGTTTGAATATTTTTAAAAAATTGAGTCACTAGGCTAATATTATATATATATATATATGAACAATGTGATCAGATAGGTAGAGTTTACTGTTCTGGAGCATCTTTCTTAACTAAAGAAAAAAGACTACATTTTAAAAACAACATTGTAAATTAACAATGGGTCCCTAAATGAGTTAGGGACTGCTTGATTCAAGATACTGCTCACCTTAATGCTGTAGTGTTCAGGAACAAAGGAATCTTTTATTTTCTACCACATTATGCTGCTCTTGTCTATTGAATGTTAGTTAATAGTCTGTATGAATTGTTGTTGTTCAGTTCCTCAGTTGTGTCTGACTCTTTGCAACCCCATGGACTGCAGCACTCCAGGTTTCCCTGTCCTGCACCATCTCCCAGAGTTTGCTCGGACTCATGTCCATTAAGTCAGTGATGCCACACAACCATCTTGTCTGCATGAACATGGGCATCTAAATAGTTGGCGTGCTTGTTACTGAGTCCAAGCTCGCTCTGCTTGCCACAAGATGGGCCAAAGAATCCAAGACAAAGTGTTGGGACGAGGAAGGGACTTTATTCAGGAGTCAGCTGACCAAGAAGATGGCAGGGTAGCGCCTCAAAATAAGCATTTTATTGGAGCCTGGCTGCCAGGTTCTTTTATGGATCAGAGATGGTGGGAGGGGGGAGGTGAGGAATCAAAGTAAAAGGACTATTCAGTCCTTGCAAAGTTACCCTAGAATGGCAAACCTCAGGCAGGGGAATGTGTTAGTTTCACTTCCTTACCCTGGGCAGCTCAGGCCATCTCCCTGAGGCAGGCAATTATGTTTCCCCGAAATAACAAAGGGGCTTCCTTCCTGGCTCAATCAGTAAAGAATCTGCATGCAGTGCAGGAGACTTCTTGCAATATAGGAGACCAGGGTTCGATCCCTGGGTTGGGAAGTTCCCCTGGAGAAGGAAATGGCAACCCACTCCAGTTCCAGGGGAAGTTCCCCTGGAGAAGGAAATGGCAACCCACTCCAGTATTCTTGCCTGGAAAGTCCCATGGACAGAGGAGCCTGGTGGGCTACAGTCCATGGAGTCGCAGAGTCGGACACGATTGAGGGACTGAACCACCACCACAATAGCAAAAGTGGCAAAATGAGGTTAAAGTTACAGAAGCAGATCCAGCATAAATTCAAAATTAACCCTTCCCAATTATATGCCTAGTCGTATCTGAATTTCTGGGAAGGTTGCCTTTTTACCGTAAAGATTTTTATGATGTTGACCATTTTTAAAGTCTTTTATTGAATTCGTTACAATATTGCTTTTGTTTTCTGTTTTGGTTTTTTGGCCAGGAGGCATGTGAGATCTTAGCTCCCCAATCAGGGATCAAACCTGTGCCTCTTGCAGTGAAAGGTGAAGTCTTAACCACTGGACCTCCAGGGAAGTCACTTCCCTTTTAATCATAACTGTATCACCACCTACAGCTGACAGCTTTTATTGAGATATGATTTACTTGCAGTAAAATGCACAGACTTAAAGTATGCAGTTCAATGAGTTTTAGAGTATTTCTGCTTAACCTGTCTTCCTATTAAGAGACAGAACATTTCTGACACCTCATGAAGCCCCTACGTGCCGCATTGCTAATCATTCCCTGTGTTCACCTCCCCTGACCTGACATCCAATATTCTTAGTTCTATCACATTAAATTTGTTCTGTCATTTCTAAAGCTTCGTATAAGTGGAATTATAAGGTAGGTTCCCGTCTGTGTCTGGCTTTTCTCACTCAGTATAGCATTTCTGACATGAATTCATGTCATTACATGGATCTGTATTTCATACCTATTTGCTGCTGAGAAGTAGCTTCTTGTTTGAATAAACCATGATTTCTTCTTCCATTCTCATGTAGGAGACATTTGGATTATTTCTGGTTTGGAAAAATAAAGCTTCTTATAATAATGATGGTAAACAAATAGTGACTTTGTAACTCATAAACAAAGAAACTAGCAAGTGTGTGTGTGTGAGTGCGTGCCTGACATCTCACAGAAACGTGTTCATTGAGAAGTTCCTGGATTAGGGAATTCCCTGGCAGTCCAGCGGTTACGACTTCTGCTGCAGTGAAAAGCAAAGAAGAAAAGAGGAATGAGGTTTGTTTGTTTGTTTGTTTTCCTTTCCCTTTACTGAGAACAAAGAAGATAAATAGAACAGTGAGCAAGCCTGAACATTCCTAGTTTTTTTTTTTTCAGTTTAACTGCTTCTAACTCTGCATGTCTGTAACTGTTTGCTTTTCTGTCCCCTAACTCTGTAGGAGCTACACTTCATATCTATTTTCCTTTGACCGTATGCTAAATACATCCTGTGTCTGGTATTTACCCTTACAGCACCCTCTCCTTGTAATTACATATCAGAAAGAAGGCTGAAGAGCCACCAAATGGCCAGAATCAATTACTGGCTTACTGACTCCAGCCTATGACTGTCTTTGAAACAATGCAAGAGGAAGAACTCAAGTTCTTAACACCTTTGTTCCTCATCACGAACTCCTGACTGTGAGCCCTCTTCTAGTATAAGCCCCTAGACTCCTCATAGAAGGGGACACAGCTCTTGAGGCATGAACCTACTGTGTTCCCCTCTCCACCAGCTGGGAATTAAAGCCACTTTTCTATTTCTTCCAGACTGTATTTCCATAGTTTTAAATTCCGCTTCAGTGACAGAGAAAGTCAAGATTTTGGCCAGCAACACTTCACTTTCGAATGCAGGGTGTGAGGGTTCTATCCCTGTTTGGGAAGCTAAGATTCCACAGGCCTCTTAGCCAAAAAAAAAAACCCATAAAACAAACATTGTAATGAATTCAATAAAGACAAAAAAGGGGGTCCACATCAAAAAGTCTTAAAAAAAAAGAAGTGCCTGGGCTAAAGCTCAGAGGTGGCGAACATACACTTGAAGTTTGCTTTGGCTGGACACAGCAAGTGAGTGAGGAATTTGTGGAAGTTGGTAGGATGAAGCAGAATTCATGCACTTTAAAAAAGTTGTTGTCAGGCTTCCTTGGTGGTTCAGTGGAGAAGATCCCACATGCCGCGGAGCTGCTAAGCTCATTCGCCTCAACTATCGAGCCTGTGTTCTAGAGCCCGCGCTCCTCAACAAGAGAAACCACCCCAATGAGAACCCTGAACACCACAACCGGGGAGTAGCTCCTGCTTGCTCTAACTAGAGAAAGCCTGCACAGCAGTGAAGATCCAGCAAAGCCAAAAATAAAAATAAATAAATAAAAGTAGTTTTAAAAGGTTTTTATCTATCAGTGGCAACCAAATGAAATAGGCTTGGTTGGAAAATGCATGTCTGCAATTTAGAGATGAGCCACTCCCGATGGGCTATTAATCGTCCCATTTTACAGCAGAGAAATTTCTTGGCTCTTAATTGTCGCATTTTACAGCAGAGAGGCATGAATTCCTACCTAGCCAACCTCCTAGGGCTGCTGTGAGAGGCAAATGGGAGACTGTTAGCTTAAAGCTCTAAGTGCACGGTGGGTGGTTGGTGTCTGTGACGAATTCACAGTTTTCCCTTGAGAGAGTGGAGTGGAACATTTTACACGTCATGTACTTTTTGTTTATTAACTCATTTACCTCCCCAAGAAACAAGCACTGTTGCTATCATTTCCATTTTACAGATGAAGAACTTGAAGCCCGGGCAGTTTACCACCCAGAAGCCACACAGCTGTAAATAGCATCTCTGGGATTTGAACCCGGGTAGAATTGGCTCTAATCTGAGCTGTTACTATTGTGCCATCTGTCTTTCTAAGAAGTTGTCATTATACCTCCTCCTCGCCACCCATGTTACAGGAACTGTCTTCAGCCTTTATTTCCTCGTGGGAGGGTTGCTATATTCAAATTCTTTGGCATGTTATCTAACAGATGTAACAGAAACTGAAAGCTTGCCTAAAAGCTAATGGTCTTCCCGGAGGCTTGCTGTGACACTAAGCCAGCCATATTCTTGGTGTAAACTTTGTATTTGCACAATAATCAAAACTACCAACCTGCTGGAACAGATCCCAGGAGCTCCCACCTATGGCTGCCTTTCCCAGGACACACAGCATGGTGTCCAACTGATGTGGGAAATGCCCATGGCATTGAATGCTAAGAAGTGAGCATCCCCACGCCCAGGGCCATTTGATCATTTACTAAATGTCTCTGTCCTCAGCACCTGCGCAGTTGGGACTTGCTTCTTAACAGACTCCTTCAGCACCTCAGGGGCCACCTCCTTCTGTCTGAGAGGCCATGAATAACTGAGCTGGGGACGAAGCTTGCAATACTGGGTGTGGACAGGTGGGGCTGGACAGACCAGCTTTTCATTTGCATTTAAAAATTACTAGTTGGAGGGAAGGGATAAATGAGGAATTTGGAATTAACAGACATACACTACTACATACAAGATAAATAAACAGCTACTTGTTCAGCACAGGGAACTATATTCAATAGCTTGTAATAACCTATAATGGCAGAGAATCTGAAAAAGTTATACATATATATATGTATATAATTGAATCGCTTTGCTGTACACTTGAGACATTGTAAATCAACTATACCTCAATTTAAAAAAAAATTTACTAGGGATCAACAGACTAACGCCTGTAAATTGACCTGAAAGTAAAACATGGTTTTTAAGCAAAAAAAAAGTTATGTCTAAAAATTACACTTCCCTAACACTGAGGTTTCAGAGTGTGAGCTGTGGACATCCTAAAGTTAGATGAAACTTCACTCAGCAACTTCCAAAACAACTGAATACACAACTCAAGAACCAGCTGAGAAAACCACCTGCAGCTGCTCTCTTGAGCAATTTTCTATGCAACAATTGACTGGCTTCCCAGGTGGTGCTAGTGGTAAAGAACTCGCCTGCCAATGCAGGAGACGTAAGGGATACAAGTTCGATCCCTGGGTTGGGAGGATCCCCTGGAGGAGGAAATGGCAACCTACTCCAGTGTTAATACCTGGAGAATCCCATGGACGGAGGAGTGACTTAGCGGCAGCCCCTAGAGTAATTAAAAGCAGGAGTCATGGATCCAAAGACCACATCTCCAGGGACTGGCCAGCTCTCTCTCCAGCATTGACTAAAAACAGGAAATTACCAGTTGTACCTAAATGGAACTAATAAAACCAGAACCTCCTATGACTTTATAGCTACTCGGAAAAAGCAGCTAAAACCAAATAACCCATCTGGAGCTGTGTTGTGCTGCTAAATGAGGTAAGTTAACCTGGGGAGCCCCAACACGTATTCCCAGCTGGAATAGTCATGATTCTGTACACTTGAGCCACCACCAGTGAAGGGCTACAACCCTCCACGTACCTGTAATGTTCACATCCGAGCTGTCCTGGGTGTTTTCTCAGTGGGGAGGCAGGACATGGAGGAGAGAAACTGCAGAGGCCCCCAAAGAAATCCTAACCCCAACTCTCAAAGAGTGCAGAAGGTGGACACAGGCTACAAACATCCCATGTCACTGACTCAATCTCTAGTACCTTCTCTCTCCCTAAAGCAAAGAACCACATCATTTGAAAATACAGAGGTGAATACAGTCTGCGACTTGCTGTTTAAAAAAACTTTTTAGGAGGTGGGAGGGGGCTTCGGGATTGGGAGCTCGTGTACATCTGTGGCTGATTCATGTCAATGTATGGCAAAACCAATACAGTATTGTAAAGTAGAATAAAGTAAAAATAAAATTTAAAAAAAGAAAGCAGGAAATAAAATAAAAATAAAAATCACTTCCCCATGGGAAAAAAAAATAAAAGACTTTTAACAGATTCAAAGAAAAAATGGAATTTGTTATCTTATTTTACTAAATTATATGCAAACAAAGTTAATCTATGAGACAAGAAAGTGACATGCTGAAAAAAGTTAAATAGTGAAGGGAAGGCGAATAGGTCACCCCCAAATAGGCCACTTTGGCATGTGGATTGTTTTTGAACTGAAGGCAGTCAAGACCCAGCAGACTCAGGGAAGACTTTTACTTTCCCTTAACTGCCTAAAAGAACTTGGATAGGGGGCCTGGTCCAGAAAAAGAGATCCTAGTAGAAACAACATTTTATTTGACTACCTACCTATATGGAAGGGTGAACATCTAACCATCCAATACCAGCTCTTCTTATCTTGTGAATTACCCTCCTCCCTTTTGAAGATCCAGGCCCCTGGTCCAATTCTTTATTTTGGCTGCACTGCATGTGGGATCCTAGTTCCCCGACCAGGGATCAAATTCCCTGCCCCCTGCCTTGAAAATGCAGGGTCTTATCCGCTGTACTGCCAGGGAAGTACCCCTACCCAGTGCTTGACCGAGGATGGCGTGTAAGTCTCAGTTGCCCAACTTAACTCTGGGTCTCAAATTTTTATGGGAATCCTATATATACAAAATTAAATTTGTTTATTCTCTTATTAATCTGTCTTATGTCAATATTATTAGACCAGCCAAAGAACCTAGAATGGAAGAAGGGAAAAATTGTCTACCCCTAGAACATTAAATTGCATTGTCACATATTAAATTGCACAACTGTTCTTTTCTGCCGGCTGTTGACTCATGAGTTCAGTCTAAGCCCGTTGTTTATTTAGTCATACAATTAAATTACATTCTTTCTTTTCTTCAAGAGTTGAATAGGTCCAAATGTGGCTTCTGACTCAAAGAATTCATTCTAAACCACTGCCAGAAAAACCCTTTATTTCATGCTAATGAATCAGTTTCTCAACTTAACAGGGAAAAATCTGGAACTAATTAACTAAAAGATCTGAGTTGTCATCAAACTGCCTTGGGAAACATATTAAGTAAGATAACAAAATCATTTTACAGACCAGCCAAGAAGGGAAAGCAGGATATAGAGTCAATGGAAAAGCATGGGCCCTGGGACTGAAAGCACAAATTTTCCTATTTATTAGCTACATATCCTGGAGAAAATTATGTCTTAAGGCCTTGGGGTCCTCATTGACAAAGCAAAAGTAGTAACCTAAGTCTGCTTCCGAGTTCATTCTTGGGGCCCAATGAATCTTGTAAAAATGTTTTATAAATGCCAAAGGACCATTTGACTGCAAACTACAATTATTTAGTAGTCCAGTTGCTTCGGAGACAAAAAAGTCCTTGTGTTTTACATTCAGCTTTCAGACCACGTAAGGCTGCTGCTGCTGCTGTTGTTGATCAGTCGTGTCTGACTCTCCGTGACCCCATGGACTGTAGCACACCAGGTTTCCCTGTCCTTCATTGTCTCCCTGAGTTTGCTCAAGTTCATGTCCATTGAGTTGGTGATGCCATCCAACCATCTCATCCTCTGCCGCCCCCTTGTCCTTTTGCCTTCAAATGCTGCTGAGGGAACCCCATATCCTCACTCACTCTTCCATCCCAACAGACTCCCTGAGGGGCTCCATATGATTAATGCGGCTTTAGACCTAGGTTGATCTCACAGTATTTCCTTTCTTCTCCACAATGACTCCCCTGGAGCCAGAACAAGAATATCAAAGTCCATCAGCAGAAAACAAGGGGACTTTTTGTATACTTGAACCTGGAAACATGTTAAGTAAGATAATAAAATCTTTCTGCATACTCGAACCTAGAAGTATGTGGTTTTTAAAAACAGATTTGGGAAGGAATAAAGTTGGGAAATAGATGGAGAAACAGTGGAAACAGTGTCAGACTTTATTTTGGGGGCTCCAAAATCACTGCAGATGGTGACTGCAGCCATGAAATTAGACAACGCTTACTCCTTGGAAGAAAAGTTATGACCAACCTAGATAGTATATTCAAAAGCAGAGACATTACTTTGCCGACTAAGGTCCGTCTAGTCAAGGCTATGGTTTTTCCAGTGGTCATGTATGGATGTGAGAGTTAGACTGTGAAGAAGGCTGAGTGCCTAAGAATTGATGCTTTTGAACTGTGGTGTTGGAGAAGACTCTTGAGAGTCCCTTGGACAGCAAGGAGATCCAACCAGTCCATTCTGAAGGAGATCAGCCCTGGGTGTTCTTTGGAGGGAATGATGCTAAAGCTGAAACTCCAGTACTTTGGCCACCTCATGCGAAGAGTTAACTCATTGGAAAAGACTCTGATGCTGGGAAGGATTGGGGGCAGGAGGAGAAGGGGATGACAGAGGATGAGATGGCTGGATGGCATCACTGACTCAGTGAACGTGACTCTGAGTGAACTCTGGGAGATGGTGATGGACAGGGAGGCGTCTGAGTGAACTCTGGGAGATAGTGATGGACAGGGAGGCCTGGCGTGCTGCAATTCATGGGGTCGCGAAGAGTCGGACACGACTGAGCGACTGAACTGAACTGAACTGAAAGTTGCTTTCAACAGTTTTACTATGATTCCAGTAGAGGGCGACAGGGCTGCACTGACTCTCCTATTGGAGTGAAGTCAAGTGAAGTGAAAGTCCGTGTCTGGCTCTTTGCAATCCCATGGACTATACAGTCCATGGAATTCTCAGGCCAGAATACTGGAGTGGGTAGCTGTTCACGTCTCCAGGGGATCTTCCCCACCCAGGGATCGAACCTGGGTCTCTCGCATTGCAGGCAGATTCTTTATCATCTGAGCCACCTGGGAACTGCAATGTAATTCAAAGGTTAACACCACAAAGAGCCTGTCTTCTTGCAGGAAATGAGGTTCGATTATTGGATCAGGAAGATCCCCTGGAGGAGGAAATGGCAACCTACTCCAATATTCTTACCTGGGAAATCCATAGACAGAGGAGTCTGGTGGGCTACAGTTCTTGGGGTCGCAGAGTCAGACTTGACTTAGCAACTGAACAACAGTCATAGCTTTAATATTTTTGTGGAGAAAAGACATTACTGAAGGCCATCATTATGCTTTCAGTTGCACTTCCAAACACTTACAAAATGGGTTTGAACTTTTTTTTTAATTGCAGGAGCCACTTGGGGTTTTCCAAGCTGAATGCTTTCACCTTTGGGCACCATTGGTCCCTGAGCTAGCAGTCACCCTGTTTTCCTTCTTCCTGAATCAGAACTTTGGTTTTGCTCAAGTATCTCCCCATTCCTAGTCCAGAAGAGACCCTGACTAGTCTGAGCCGATCAGAGCATGTTTTAACCTGGTAAAAGCAACTGGTCCAGGAATGGACTTAGAACCTTTCTTGGTCCAGTCAGACTGAAGTATAGGGCTTATCTATTATGATCTGGAAGAGAGCTTTTCCTCCTTCTTTCCCACTGGATATGAATATGGAATGAAAGTGGAAGCTTATTGCTTTTGGCAGTCATAATGTAACCATGAGTAAGATGGCCAAAGGAAAAAGGAGGAAAGAACCAGGTTTTCAGTAACATCACTAAACCCAACCACCGTGTCACCTGAACTTCTTGTCTTGTGGGGTGACACATTTCTGTTTAAACCTGCTTATGTCAATCTTTTATTTTTGCAGATATCATGCTTATATGGATTAATGAACTCCCTTCAGTTTCCCCAAGGCCACCCACTAGCTGGGCTGACATAGGGGCCAAGAGTGACTAATTTGGACTACTCTTCATTTTAAACTATCTATTGGTTTTCCCTGGGTCATTTGTTGAGGATGTTGTTGCGTATTATTCTTTTCATTGACCCAGTACTTTAAAGATATTTGTTATTTATTCTTAGACCTAGATGGATCTGTAACTTAGAAGGGTTATCGCTCCAAGTGAGAGATTGCAGTACAGCAAATCAAAACATGTCCAAAGTCACCCAAGATGTCCATGACTGTGCTGAAAATACCATGTACTTCATAAGTGCTCCATTCATTTCTAGTTCTACCCTGATGGAGGGAAAAATTCAAGTTAACATAGAAAATTGTGGTCGTTTTTAAAATTTTTATTCTTTTAGTTTTGGTTGCACTGGGTCTTCGTTGCTGTGCTCAGGCTTTCTCTTGTGGTGAACGGGGCTACTCTCTCATTGGGGTGTGTGGGCTTCTCATTGCGATGGCTTCTCTTCTTGCAGAACATGGACTCGAGGGCGTGTGATCTACAGTAGTTGTATCACACAGGCTCAGTAGTTGTGGCTCACGGGCTGAGTTGCCCTGCAGCACGTGAAATCTTCCTGGACCAAAGATTGAACCCGGAGTCCCCTGCATCGGCAGGCAGATTCTTAACCACTGGACCATCAGGGAAGTCTTATGGTAATTTTAAAAAATGGAAATCGTTAGTTCTGCCTTCCCTTGTTCTCTTTTTCAAAGGGTGGGAGATGATATATGTTTTTACTAATCGATTTTTCATTGCTAGTTAATCTTTATAGCTTCTAAAAACCATATTATAAAAGTCTTTCATGGCTTGTGGTAGAAAGAACTTGCCAAAGCAGGAGGTAGTGGTTGCCTCACAGGAAGGAGACTAGTTACTCAGCCTCCAAAGGACTTTGGCCAAGTGTTTGACGGCCTGTTCAGAGAATCACCAGATAAATGATCTAAGCACTCTTGAAATAGTTATTATTCGGCTATAATTATGAGAAATAAGAGAAGGGCATGGCAACCCACTCCAGTATTCTTGCCTGGAGAATCCCATGAACAGAGGAGCCTGGCAGGCTGTAGTCCATAGCTTTGCACAGAGTTGGACATGACTGAAGCAACTTAGCATGCACGCAGGCATGAGAAATAAACAACCAAAAAGGGAGGGAGTTCCCTCCTGGTCCAGTGTTTAGGACTTAGTGTTTTCATTGCCATGGCCTGGGTTCAATCCCTGTTGGGGAACTAAGATCCTGTGGGCTGTGCAAGACAGCCAAAAGATAAAATAAAATAAAAAGGGGTGTAATTTTTCAGCTAACAGTATACAAAATCTTGTGCTCAGTGCTGATGTGATTAAAAGATGAGGTAGGAGGGGGGTTCAGGGTTGGGAACTCATGAACACCTGTGGTGGATACATGTCAATGTATGGCAAAACCAATACAGTATAGTAAAGTAAAAAAATAAAATAAAAGATGACTAAAATACAGTAATGACATTTATATAGTCTTCCTTAGAGGAAGAAGACTAATACCGTATATGGGAAAGCAAGTAGTCAACCATTTTAGGCAGCAGATAATTAAATGCCTGCTGGGAGAGAGAGAAGGCAGAAGGAGAAGAGGGCGGCAGAGGGCCACATGGTTGGATGGCATCACTGAGGCAATGGACATGAACTTGGGCAAACTTTAGGAGCTGGTGAGGGACAGGAAGGCCTGGCATGCTGCAGTCCATGGGGTCACGAAGAGCAGGACATGACTTGGTAACTGAACAACAACAAGTAAATGCCAAAGTTAAGAGGTATAGAAGTGCCATCAGTATATGGAAAAAAAGGGCTTAGGGTGAGCTATGATGATCAGGGGAGGTTTTTACAGAGAAGCGCAAAATAGGGTGGTTTGGATTTGAATGAACTTGCAAAGTGAGAGAAATGGGGCAGTTAAAGTATTGGGTGTAAAAGTGGTATCAATATTAGTCAGGAATAATTTTTGTGTCAAACACTGTTGTTGAAAAATTTCTCCCAAATGTATTAATACATGAGCATATGAAATAGTTAACAATATTTTAGAATATTTCAAAATTAAACTTAGAAAAAGTATAAATATACATTATCTTCCTTAAGAAATAAAAGCATTGGGCATTTAATAGGTTCATTTACTCATTTACTAAGTATTTATGGAGCACCCACAGTGAACTAACTAAGGTTCCAAGTGATGAGCAAAACAAACATGCCTCACTGATGATTAAAATCTTAGGGATGGATATCAATAAGATATGTTCAAGACTTATACTGTAAAAAAAAAAAAGTTAACTCCAAGTAACTGAAGCTTCTTATTAATTTAGATTTCCCATCAGAGATGAAAATTTCTGTAGAGATGGTGGGTAGTCTCCGAATGGGCTTCCCAGGTGTCACTACTGGTAAAGAACCTGTCTGCCAATGTGGGAGACGCAGGTTTGATCCCTCACTGGGGAAGATCCCCTGGAGAAGGGATAGGTAACCCACTTCAGTATTCTTGCCTGGAGAATTCCAGGGACAGAGGAGCCTGGTGGACTACAGTCCATAGGGCTGCAAAGAGTTGGACATGACTGAAGCAACTTAGCACACACAGTCTCCATTCAGCCTATTGTCATTGCCATATTCAATAACTTGAATTAAGTAATTTAAGTGTTTTTAGTGGGACTGGTGGTTCAACAGGGAAGGGGCAACAGGGAAATGAGAAAGAGAGCACACATTATAGATGGGCTTTAAAGGACCTAGGGATCAGGTTGGGAACTCATGAACACCTGTGGTGGATACATGTCAATGTATGGCAAAACCAATACAGTATAGTAAAGTAAAAATAAAATAAAAGATGACTAAAATACAGTAATGACATTTATATAGCTCCTTAGAGGAAGAAGACTAATACCGATATGGGAAAGCAAGTAGTCAACCATTTTAGGCAGCAGATAATTAAATGCCGCTGGGAGAGAGAGAAGGCAGAAGGAGAAGAGGGGGGCAGAGGGCCACATGGTTGGACCTGAATTAGAATAGCAGTGCAGAACTGGGGTGGTAACTGAGCTGCTCATCGTAAACACCAGCCTTTCGACAAGCCTCAGATGAATGGTCTGACTGACATTTTGTCCCCTCTCTTTAGTCTGGATGCTCTGACTGACCTGAAAAGTTTAGCTTTATATTATAAAGCAGGCCAGGAGGAAGGGACCCAGTAAACCCTAACAAAGGGGTTTACTGGAATAGAAGCTGCAATTCAAGTCACTGCCACCTTATTCCTAAGATGGACAGCAAAGTTGGAGAGTTTGGCAGATGGCTGAGTGTTCCTCCAAGTTTACTCTCCTTTTTCCCATCAGTTCAGTTCAGTTCAGTTCAGTTCAGTCGCTCAGTCATGTCCGACTCTTTGCGACCCCATGAATTGCAGCATGCCAGGCCTCCCTGTCCATCACCATCTCCCAGAGTTCACTCAGACGCCTCCCTGTCCATCACCATCTCCCAGAGTTCACTCAGACTCACGTCCATTGAGTCAGTGATGCCACCCAGCCATCTCATCCTCTGTCATCCCTTTCTCCTCCTGCCCCCAGTCCTTCCCCCAGAATCAGAATCTTTCCCAGTGAGTCAACTCTTTGCATGAGGTGGCCAAAGTACTGGAGTTTCAGCTTTAGCATCATTCCTTCCAAAGAACACCCAGGGCTGATCTCCTTCAGAATGGACTGGTTGGATCTCCTTGCAGTCCAAGGGACTCTCAAGAGTCTTCTCCAACACCACAGTTCAAAAGCATCAATTCTTAGGCACTCAGCCTTCTTCACAGTCCAACTCTCACATCCATACATGACCACTGGAAAAACCATAGCCTTGACTAGACGGACCTTAGTCGGCAAAGTAATGTCTCTGCTTTTGAATATGCTATCTAGGTTGGTCATAACTTTTCTTCCAAGGAGTAAGTGTCTTTCCCATAGTGATGGAATTTTAGCTGGACATAAGGTGAAATCACTGCAGATGGTGACTGCAGCCATGAAATTAAAAGACGTTTACTCCTTGGAAAAAGTTATGACCAATCTAGATAGCATATTCAGAAGCAGAGACATTACTTTGCCGACTAAGGTCCGTCTAGTCAAGGCTATGGTTTTTCCAGTGGTCATATATGGATGTGAGAATTGGACTGTGAAGAAAGCTCAGCACTGAAGGGCTGATGCTTTTGAACTGTGGTGTTGGAGAAGACTCTTGAGAGTCCCTTGGACAGCAAGGAGATCCAACCAGTCCATTTTGAAGGAGATCAGCCCTAGGATTTCTTTGGAAGGAATGATGCTAAAGCTGAAATTCCAGTACTTTGGCCACCTGATGCGAAGAGCTGACTCATTGGAAAAGACCCTGATGCTGGGAGGGACTGGGGGCAGGAGGAGAAGAGGATGACAGAGGGTGAGATGGCTGGATGGCATCACTGATTCAATGGATGTGAGTCTGAGTGAACTCCGGGAGTTGGTGATGGACAGGGAGGCCTGGCGTGCTGCGGTTCATGGGGTCACAAAGAGTTGGACATGACTGAGTGACTGAACTGAACTGACCTGAACTGAAGGTGACTCAGCTAGAGACTGCATTTCTCAGACTCCTCACAGCTAGGAGCAGCTATGTGGCCAAGTTTTTGCCAGTGGAATGTGAATAAAAGTGATGACTACAGCTCTTGTGTCACTTGTGAAATTGCTTGCCTTTCATTTCTTCTCCTTGTCTCTCTCAGTGGCCTGGACCACAGTCTTAGAGGCCACCCAACTTTGTGCGCCTAAGGACCACACACTACAAAAGGGCAGCAAGACAACAAAGACCATCATATGCAGCAGACACCCCCATCAGTCTAGGTTATTTCTCTGAATTTTTACTTTTCTTATTTGTTTATCTTCAGATGTGTTGTCAACTCCTTCCCATGTTCATGTCCTACAGAGGGGCACAGATACTCTGCAATGGAGTCATGTGGTGTTAATGGAAAAACAACAACAACAACAACATTCATCAAGAGCACTTACAAGCCAGAAAGTAGGAAAGATCACACAGTTTTCTGAGCTCTCCTGATCCCCTTGAGTTGTGTTGGGCTGGTTGATGGGGGCTCAATGGCTCCAGGGTGGGATCCTGCCATCCAGCTCTGCCATGGGAGCCTCCTGGTGAAGGAAGAAGTGGCTCTCTTGGGAAAGCTCAGCACCTGGCATTAGTCTGTGCTTCCACTGAGCTAACTCAAATCTGCTGAGCCAGCTCTCTACAAATCTACTGAGAAAAGGTAGGAATTGACCCTGTGAGCCATCCAGGTTTGTTCTCTGTGGTTATGTCCAGGCTTCTGGCTGCTGGAGCTAGTCTGGGTTTCTCCAAACAAGAAAGAAAGAGATTTTCTAATCTGGGCATCAAAAAGCCATTTAATGTCCCTCTCAATGCCTTCTTGGCCTGGAGACATTTTTAATATACTCAACCCCAGAATCATCCCACTTTGCTACTTTGGTTCTTCAGCAAGTCACTGTTGGCTTCCTAGGTGGCTCAGTGGTAAAGAATTCACCTGCCAATGCCAGAGACAGGAGACTTGGGTTCAATCCCTGGGTCGAGAAGACCCCCTGGATCAGGAAATGCAACCCGCTTCAGTATTCTTGCCTGGGAAATCCCATGGACAGAGGAGCCTGGCGGGCTACAGTCCATGGGGTCAGAAAGAGTCTGGAAATAACTGAGCACAGATGCACACACATACATGTATCAACTAAGTATCTAATGATGCTTGGCTTATATTGACTACTGGAGACATCAAATATTCTGCCTTTCTTTCTGTGCGTTGAACTGTTTCCAACATGTATTTATTGAAAGTGCTCTATTCTGATTTACACAAGAGGATTTAATTATGACTCACATAACCATAAAATGAACACATGTGAAAGAATTTGCTTAATTCATTAATTAGTGAGGGAACATGCTATAACTGGTTCAAATGAGGATTTGCTTTTCAGAGATTTATATTCTCTAGTGGACAAGAGGAATAATTTGCAAAGCTATGGACAGGAAAGATATGTATTACTATTAGTTTTCTACATGTTAATATCTACCTTTCACAGGATTGTAAAATAGTGTAAAGATAATCAACAGTCTTCCACTGTTGGTGGGAATGTAAATTGTTACAGCCATTACAGAGAACAATTTGGAGGTTCCTTAAAAAACTGAAAATACAGCCACCATATGATCCAGCAATCCCATTCCTAGGTATATATCTAGAGCAAACCATACTTCAAAAAGATACATGCATCCAAATGTTCATTGCAGCATTTACAATAGCCAAGACATGGAAGCAATCTAAATGTCCATTGACAGACGAATGGATAAAGATGTGGTACATACAGACCATGGAATACCACTCAGCCATAAAAAAGAATGAATGATGCCATTTGCAGCAACACAAATGGACCTAGAGATGATCATACTACATGAAGTCAGAGAAAGATAAATATCATGTGACATCACGTATAAGTGATATCTGTAAAAACTTATCTGAATGAACTTATTTACAAAGCAAAAAATGACTAAAAACTTAGCAAGCAAGCTTAGTTACCAAAAGTGAAAGGCAAGGTTCAGTTCAGTTCAGTTCAGTCACTCAGTTGTGTCCCGGAGTTCACTCAAACTCATGTCCATTGAGTCGGTGATGCCATCCAACCATCTCATTCTCTGTTGTCCCCTTCTCCTGCCTTTGATCTTTCTCAGCATCAGAGTCTTTTCAAATGAGCTCTTCACATCAGGTGGCCAAAGTATTGGAGTTTCAGCTTCAGCATCAGTCCTTCCAATGAACATTCAGGACTGATCTCCTTTAGAATGAACTGATTGGATCTCCTTGCAGTCCAAGGGACTCTCAAGAGTCTCCTCCAACACCACAGTTCAAAAGCATCAATTCTTCGGCACTCAGCTTTCTTCACAGTCCAACTCTCACATCCACACGTGACTACTGGAAAAACCATAGCCTTGTCTAGATGGACCTTTGTTGAGAAAGTGATGTCTCTGCTTTTTAACATGTTGTCTATGTTGTTCATAACTTTCCTTCCAAGGAGCAAGCGTCTTTTAATTTCATGGCTGCAGTCACCATCTGCAGTGATTTTGGAGCCCAAGAAATAAAGTCTGCCACTGTTTCTCTGTTTCTCCATCTATTTGCCATGAAGTGATGGAATCAGATGCCATGGTCTTTGTTTTCTGAATGTTGAGCTTTAAGCCAACTTTTTCACTCTCCTCTTTCACTTTCATCAAGAGGCTCTTTAGTTCTTCTTCACTTTCTGCCATAACGGTGGTGTCATCTGCATATCTGAGGTGATTGATATTTCTCCCAACAATCTTGGTTCCAGCTTGTGCTTCCTCCAGCCTGGTGTTTTTCATGATGTCCTCTGCATATAAGTTAAATAAGCAGGGTGACAATATACAGCCTTGATGTACTCCTTTTCCTATTTGGAACCAGTCTGTTGTTCCATGTTCAGTTCAAACTGTTGCTTCCTGATCTGCATACAGGTTTCTCAAGAGGCAGGTCAGGTGGTCTGGTGTTCTCTTCTCTTTCAGACTTTTCCGCAGTTTATTGTGATCCACACAGTCAAAGGCTTTGGCATAGTTAATAAAGCAGAAATAGATGTTTTTCTGGAACTCTCTTGCTTTTTCCATGATCCAGTGGATGTTGGCAATTTGATCTCTGGTTCCTCTGCCTTTTCTAAAACCAGCTTGAACATCTGGGATTTCATGGTTCACATATTGCTGAAGCCTGGCTTGGAGAATTTTGAGCATTACTTTACTAGTGTGTGAGATGAGTGCAATTGTGTGGTAGTCTGAGCATTCTTTGACATTGCCTTTCTTTGGGATTGGGATGAAAACTGACCTTTTCCAGTCCCGTGGCCACTGCTCGAGTTTTCCAAATTTGCTGGCGTATTGAGTGCAGCACTTTCACAGCATCAGGATGGGAAATAGCTCAACTGGAATTCCATCACCTCTACTGGCTTTGTTCACAATGAGGTGGGGAGGGATAAATTAGGAGTTTGGGATTAACAGATACACACTACTACATATAAAATAGATAATCAATAAGGACCTAGTGTATAGGATAGGGAACGCTACTCAATATTCTGTAATAATCTATATGGGAAAAGAATATGAAAAAGAATAGATATATGTATGTGTGTGTGTTCAGTTTTGTCTGACTCTTTGCAACCCCATGGACTATAGCCTGCCAGGCTCCTCTGTCCACGGAATTTTCCAGCCAAGAATACTGGAGAGGGTTGCCATTTCCTGATCCAGGGGATCTTCCTGACCCAGGGATGGAATCTGCATCTCTTGCACCTTTTGCATTGGCAGGCAGAGTCTTTACCACTGTGCCACCTTGGAAGTCCAGCTATTGTATGCTGCTGCTGCTAAGTCACTTCAATTGTGTCCAACTCTGTGCGACCCCATAGACGGCAGCCCACCAGGCTCCTCCATCCACAGGATTTGCCAGGCAGGGGTACTGGAGTGGGTTGCCATTGCCTTCTCCAATGCATGAAAATGAAAGTGAAGATGCTCAGTTGTGTGCAGTCGTGTCCAACTCTTAGCGACCCCATGGACTACAGCCTATCAGGCTGCTCCATCCATGGGATTTGCAAGGCAAGAGTACTGGAGGGGGTTGCCATTGCCTTCTCTCCACATATTATATATGTATAACTAACTCACTTTGCTGTACACCTAAAACTAATACAACACTGTAGATCAAATAGACTCCAGGAAAGAAAAAATACAGAAAAAGAAAGCATTTACTATCCTCCACATCAAAGTGAAACAGACAAAACAAAGACAATAAAAACCACATCCATAGAGGATGAGAAGATTCCTGGAGGGTCCATCAGACAAAGATTAGCCTTCTACTGAAGTGTTAGCCAAATAGACAACCCACCCAGTTACAAAGCCCTGAGTTTCCAGATTCAACCACAGAGAGGAGTAGGGGCAGGGAGCTGTCCAAATCCAGCCCTGATCTGAAGCAAATAATAATGGCTAAAAGCTTAAAATAGATCCAGGGAGGAGCTCATTTTCAGGGCATAAGAAGCAATTCAGCACCTCAAGCAGTTCTGGATTTGGAAATTGTTTTGGTTCCTCCTTACTTCCTTCTATTCGTTGGACCAGAAATTCATACAGACCTTTATGAATGAATTCACCAGGTCTGACGAACTTATTTAGACCAGCCAAAATAATTGTCAGCCTGGGACACAGGACTTCAACCTCCCTGCAGAAAATCCCTGACATCTGACGTAGGAGGATTTATAGGTTTAGTGGAAATTGCTTTCTCCTGCTCTCCAGATTACAGACTGTGGGTTGATTTTTTTTCCGTGAATAAACATCTTTCTAATAATGAACAGACCAATAATGTCTTAAGAGAGAAAAAGAACATCCTTTTCCTTTTTTTCTGTTTCTTCAGAGAACTGTTTGGATTTGGAAACCCACATTGGCAGTCCAGAATATGAAAGTTGGCGTTTTCTTTTGTGGTGGGCGTGGGTTTTGCCTACTGAAAGCAGAGTGCACTGGCGAAAAAGAGACATACAGGAGATGTCGAAGAAAGGCAGGTGAGCAGACATTTCAGCACAGAGGATTTAGGGGAGATGGTGTGTACAGCGAGCTTCTGCTTTAATTGTGGGATCGTTTCCAGTATGTGGTGTTTCCTGTGGATGCCCTTTGCCTTCTTGCTCCTTTTCCCTTTGTTCTCCTGCTTTCCTCCCCTCTTCTTTTTACGACGTTAGAATTAGGTTTTCTTTTCAAATGATGCTAAGATTTGATACAGTGCTATCATTGCATATTCTTCAATCTCTTAGGAATTGTCCTGGGTGAAAGATTCTGGGGGAAAAAAAGCATATATGCATGTTAAAAATAATAAGGGCAATTATTTGATGTTTGCATGCTAGATTGGAGCGAATCTGGGAATTCTCAAATGACTGATGGGACCTCTAATTAGTGAGAATAATTCTGTGAGTTCTAATTATTTCTGCTAGTGTGTAGGTCCCTTTTACAATCTTTTAAAAGAAAACAAAACAGCTTTCTTCAAGCTATATGGCCCGGAGGATTGTTAGATTGTCCCCATCTGTAAACTGGGAGGGTACAGGGGTGAACCAGCCTGAGGACCAGCTGCTGATGGTTGCCAGCAAGGTATGTGCCGCCCTGGCTGTGCCAGCCCAGACAGAAACAGACCGATCCTTCAGCATCAGCTTCACCAGCGTGGCTCTGAGACAGCGCTGGTAGTGGAAGTGCATGTCTGCACACCTGCATGCCTGATATGCATCAATAAAATAGGATATTTGGAGACCCCACTCCCCACCCCCAAACCAGCTCTCTCTTTACTGATGAAGAGATGGAAGCAGGAAGGGCATTTTGATTCTTGGTTCTTTATCATCCTGAGTTCAAACTGAGCTTTAGCTTTCTTCATCTCTGAATGTAAGATGAACAGAGGTCAAAGTATCAATTAATATGGGACTTTCCTGGTGGTCCAGTGGTTAAACCTTCTTCCTTCCTGTGCAGGGGTGTAGGTTCAGTCCCCAGTCAGAGCACTAAGATCCAACATGCCACAAGGTGTGGCCAAAAACTTTTTAAAAAAGCAAAGTGGATGAATATGAAGGGAAATCCAGCTTCTTGGAGTCTGGGGCTAGTGGGAGGGCTGGGTGTCTGACTCCTGAGTGACCCACTCTGGGTTTGAGAGAGCCCTTCACACCTGGGCTTCTGAACAGCCAGCTATGGCTCACCGCCCTTGTTTCAAGCAGTTTTAGCAACATATCAAAGTTAAGGAGCTGAAATATCCATTGGTCGTGGTGGGCCCAGGACACAGACAGGGACTGCTATGCACAAGACACGTGTCTCATCACTATCAGAGTCAGAGGCTGCTGGACAAACAGTGGAATTTGTGGAGCGGTGCCGTCAGAGATGATCTGAACCAAATGTGCTCTTGAGAATTACAGATGACAGCAACAAATCCTATTGGTTGTCACCAAAAACTTCTCAGCCTCTCTCCAAGCCAGAGTTAGAGAGGTGACTTTATCAGGAATACCAGTGTGTCACTAGTGGTAAAGAGTTTGCCAGCCGATGCAGCAGATGCAAAGACTCAGGGTGGATCCCTGGGTCAGGAAGATCCCCTGGAGAAGGAAATGGCAGTCCACTCCTGTATTCTTGCCTGGAAAATCCCATGAACACAGGAGTCTGGTGGGCTACAGTCCATAGGGTCACAAAGAATGAGACATGACTGAGCGTGCAAGTGCACACACACACACACACACACACACACAAAATGACAAAGCGAAATAAATTTTCTTTTAAAAAGTACTTAAAGGAACTTTTATTTTTATTATGAAAGACATGTTATTTTAAAAACCATAGGAAAAAATTTTTTTCAATGCACAAAAATCACCCATAATCCCTAAAACCTAGAAATAATCTTGTTAACATTTTTGTGTATTTTCTTCTGTTTTTTTATAAGCATGTATTGAATATTAACTAGTCTGGAATTTTTCTATGCATATAGTTTTGTAACCTTATTGTATCTAATATGATTTTATCTGCATATTTTCTTATTTGAAGTATATAGTGTTATCATTTGAATGAACACACTATAAAGCACAATAACAATTATAACTGCTTAAATATCTTCCTCTGCTTGCAATATTTAATTGTTTTCTATTTGTTATTATAAATATTCTGTCTGGATATCTTTGTATACAAGGTCATTGTTTATGTGCATGATTATTTAATTAGGATAGACTCCTGGAAGTATATTAGACCAAATGGCATAAGAACATTTAAAGTTCCAGTATAATTGGCAGAATTGCTTTCCAAAATGGTGAACCCAGCCAGGTGTTTTGTTTTTATGTAGCTTAAATTGTTAAAGAGTTCACTTAATTTTAGCCAGACTCTAAACTCATAAACTGCTGGTAATTTGTAGCCAGGCTGCTTTTCATGGTTCATACTAATAACATAAGAAGTGAAGTGAACACATGCACACAGTGAGGGTGAGGCTAGTGAGGTGCCAATGATGCAAAATTTAAAGAGACCCTTTAAATGCCCTGGTGGTCCAATGGATACTACTCCATCCACTGCCAAGGGTGCGGGTTTGATCCCTGGTCAGGGAACTAAGATCCCACAAGCTGCAGAGCACGACTGCAAAATAAATAGCTGACTGAATGAATGAATGAATAGGGCCTTGCACGACCCAAGAGTAAGGGCCTTCTTACATTTTGTGCCTCACTTGGGACTTACCTTAGTCTCTGCCCTGGCAAATAATTTCTGTGTTTTTCTCAGCATCTTCTTGGGAGATATATCCAGATGGGATCCACCTTCATGAAACGTGCTGGATAAAGATCAGAGTGCCAGGGCATTGAGCAGTGTTCTTAGAATGTATCAATACTTATGGTCTCTCCCTCCCCCTCGGAAGAATGAAAATCTAGCCTGTCTACACTGCAGGCCCCTGGACAAATTCCTGCTCAAGCTCTGGAAGCACAAATAGATCCCATCAGAAGCAAAGTACCATTAGCATTCTTGTCTGTAATGCTATAGAACTCAAATTTAAACTGCAGGAAAGTGAGGATCTAAGAGTTTCAGCTGATTCCCATTTTGGGGAGATGACACTGGTGGCAGGGTGGCAGGAGGATGCAGAAGGAGTTGCAAGCGGACAGAAAAACTCATCCAGAGTCCCTGCTTTAGACCAGATGAGAGACAGTGAGAGCTGGAGCTAGGGGCGGTATTATGGGATGAAATGAACAGGGTTGGGGGAAGAAGGATGAGAAGTTTAAGGAGGCAGAGTTGTCAGGATTAGACTGGGTGGGAGTCTAGCAGGTCTCTGGAAGGTGTAACTGGGTAGAGGGGAGTGCCTGGGAAGGGACAGCAGGAAGAGAAGCAGGTTTGGGGGCAAAGAGGATGAGATCAGTATGAGCACGTGGACCCAGGTGTGCTTACAAGCTACTAGGAGATGACTGTCCAGTTGACAAGAAGGCCTCTAGGTCTGTGGCTCAAAAGAGAATTAGAGTCTGGAGATGTAGCTGTAAAGAGACTTCCTCGGTGGTGTTGGATGAAGTGACCCAAAGGCAGCATGAGATAAGAGTAGGACAAAGAGAGAGCTATGATGAGCAACATTTAAGGCAAGGATGAAGAGGACTCCATGGGGACCTCCCTGGTGGTCCAGTGGTTAGGAATTCACCTTGCAATGCAGGGGACACGGGTTCAATCTCTGGTTGAGGAACTAAGATCCCACATGCTGCAGGGCAACTGAGCTTGCTCACCACGAGGAAAGATCCCACATGACACAACTAGAGGATTCAGGGAAGAAAGCTGGAAATGGGTGATCAGAGAAATAAATAGGTGTAAAACTGGAATGGAGAGGTGTCAAAGAGGCTAAGGGAGCATCTACGGGACAGTTATCAGATGCATGTCATAGAGCAGACATCACCCTGGGCAGAGGTTGCCTCATCAGTGATCAAGTCAGGTACACACTCTCCTTGCAAGCGGCTTACGGACCAGAGAGGCGTCCAGTTGAGGTGTCAAAGGTTTCCAGAAGGAGGAAGCAATCCATGGTGGATTGCAAAACCTGGTGGGTCAGATCCCACCAGGGTCAAAATCAGTCAGGTAGAGGGCCAAGATGCAGGCTCCACTTACGGAGTGAAGAGCCGTTAACAGTGTCAGCGGGAGGAGACGGGTGGCAGTGTGTTGAGGAGAGGAGAAAATGGAGTGAATGTGGTTCACTTTTGCAAGAAGCCTGGCTGTCAACCAGACCACTGAGACTAGAAGAAAGTGAGAGGGACAGACAGCGATGGGAGCTTGCAGCGGATACAGGTGATAAAGGGCAGAGGCCAGGAGGGAGGAGGTTGTTGGCTGTCAGAACCTGTCCTGACAAAGCACAAACCTCTCGGTTATGGGCAGGGTCTCTCTGATCACCCTATACCTCTTTTATTAGATTTTTATTTAAAATTATTTTTTCTTAATTTGGCCGTGCTGGGTCTTAGTTGAGGCATTCAGGACCTAGTTCCCTGATCAGGAATTGAACCTGGGTCCCCTGCATTGGGAGTGTGGAGTCTTAACTACTGGACCACCAGGGAAATCCTGTGATTTTTTTCTTTTAAGTTAGCAGTGTTCTCTCTTCATTGCATCCCTTCATTCTCCAAAGAACTTGCTAGAACTTTGAGTCTCCACTTTGTGCTTCTCACTCTTGTCTGGTTACAAAGCGCCGCTTATCCTGAGAGTTTCCTGAGCCTTCACTGGGCTGCTCCAGGGCTCACCACACCCATCTCTTCCCTCTTCCTCTGGCTCATTTATTTTTCCTCCTACAACATTTAGCATAGATGTCACCTTTTTAGAGGACCTTCCTTGGCCCTCCCCCACCCCCTGCATCTCAAGTCTCAGATGGCTTTTTTCCGAGCTTCCACGGCCCCCATCTATCCTATCTCAGACAACTGATCATTCAGCATCATCAGCCTATGAGCTCCCTGAGAGCTGTCTGCCCAGGCTGCCATAACAAAACACCGCAGGTTGGGTGCCTTAAACAACAGACATTCATTTTCTCAGGTCCTAGAGGCTAGAAGGCCATGATCAAGATGGTGGCAGCTTTGGTTTCTGGGAAGGAATCTCTTCTGGGCTTGTAGATGCCACCTTTTTGCTGTGTCCTTACAGGGTCTTTCCTCTGGGCTCACTGCTGGGGAGACGGAATGTGATGGGGAGGCTCTTTGGTGTCTCTTCCTCTTCTTAAGTGGACACCAGTCTCATTTAACCTTAAATACTTCCCTAAAGGCCCTGCCTCCAAATACATGGAGCGTTAGGGGACTATATGAATGGGTGGGCACAGTTTAGTTTTAACAAGGGCTCAGCTAACCCCTTTATCCTTGTCTCCCCAGGTTCAAGTACAATATCTGATAAATAGCAGATATTCAAGAAATGTTGGGCATGAATAAATGAGAGGCTCTTAACCCTTCCTTTTCTTGTACTTCACTCATTTATTCACTCATTCATTCAACAAATACGTACTGATGACACTCTGCTCCAGGCACTGGAAGAAGCGGTGAGCAAATTGGACCTCACCCCTTCCTCTACAGGATTTCAAAGATCTTGGTTAGAAATGCCCTCCTTTCAAAGATGAGAAGAGAAAGGCCCAGAAAAGTACAGAAGTCGTGCCAGGTCACACAGTGTACCCTCAGAGTTCTGGGTCCCCCGTTTCTCTACTTCCTGTGCCCAACTCTGACCACTGTAAAAGGAGAACAGGAAGTTATTATACTCGTGGATGTAAAATTCAGGTTGAACCATATAAAAATGTTTTCATATGTCAAAACCAGAGCAATGTTCATGTTAACATTTTCTTATTTAATCCTTATAGTGATCCTATAAGGTTAGGGTTATTCCCTCATTTTATAGGAAACTGAAACAGAAAGATCAAGAAAAGGGGATGTTCAAGGTTGAGATTTTACCAGAGAAGCAGGTGGACAAACATGCCTTTGCTGCACCCTCTTGTCCCCCTGGGAGGGCCACAGCGGGCCAAGTCGGAGTGTTGAGGATCCATCAGGTTGGTGAGAACCTGGGTCCATCGTGGTGGCAAGAAGGCTGGATCAGAAGACTCTGAGACAGCACAAACACCCCACTCACACCAGACACAGCCTTCCAGTTCTAGGCAACTCAGGTTTCCCACAGGTGTGCAGACTTTAGGCATCGTGGAATATTCACTGTCTCGATTAGTCAGGGTTCTCCCAAGAAATAGAACCAATAGGATGTGCGTAACATGTATATATGATGTCTGTGTGTATGTGGGGCTTCCCTGGTGGCTCAGTGATAAAGAATCTGCCTGCCAATGCAACAGATGCAGATTCAGTCCCTGGGTCAGGAAAATTCTCTGGAGAAGGAAATGGCAACCCACTCCAGTATTCTTGCCTGGGAAGTCCCATGGACAGAGGAGCCTGGTGGGCTATAGTCCATGTGGTCCCAGAAGAGTCAGACACAACTTAGATACTAAACAACAACAATGTATGTGTGTATATCTCTCTCTCTATCTCTCTGTGGTATTACACACACACACACACACACACACATATAGTACAATATTTATTATAATATTTATTATATAATATATATAATTATATAATATATATAAAAAAAAAATATAAAATATATATTATAAAATATAAATTATATAATATTTATTATATTTATTATAATATATATATACCTATATATGTATATATATGGGGCTTCCCTGGTGGCAGGCTATAGTCCATGGAGTCACAAAGAGTTGGATGCAACTGAGGGACTAAGCACATTCATATACACACACACACACACACACACGCACACATATGAGGGGAGCTGAGGTGGGAGGAGGATTTATTTAAAGAATTGGCTCATGTGATTGTGTGGGCAACCAAGTCTGAAATTTACATGGCGGTCAGGCAGGCGGGGGAAATTCCAGCAGGAGCTGGTGTTACAGCTGAAGGCAGTCTGCAGACCAAATTCCCTCTTCCTCAGAGGACCTCAGTCTTTTTCTCTAAGGTCTTCAACTGATTGGATGGGACTTACCCACACTATGAAGGCTAATCTGCTTTATTTAAAGGCTACTGATTTAAATGTTAATCACATCTTAAGGACACCTTCATAGCAACATCTAGGCTGGTATTTAAACCAAAACTGGTACCAGAGTCTAGCCAAGTTGACACCTAACTTACCTATCACACATTCTTAGAGGCAGTGGTTTGAAAAAGAGATCATCAGTTATCCAAAAATCCGTTTAGTGAGGAATCCAAGGAAAGTTATACTTGAGGGAAAATACACGATCCTTACTCATTATGTGGAAAAATGCACAGTCTCTCTAGCAGTTCAAGAAATGCTGTTCAAGAAAGTGTAAATAACATGATGGCAGAAATAAATAAAATAAAGAAAAATTAAATGCACACACACATACTCACACAACCCCCAGGCCAGTGAGTCTATGGGGAACACAAAGCCGTCTCTGTGGGGCTCTGACAGTAGACTGACCACTTCCACATTGCCGTCTGCCAGCAAGACTAGAGCTACGATGTTGTTCAGTCGCTCAGTTGTGTCCAGCTCTTTCCGACCCTATGGACTTCAGCATGCCAGGCTTGAAGATGAAGTAATGAACAAAGTGAAGTATAACTTATCGAATGCTCTGCTATTAGTTAAATGAGCCTTCCGGCAGAACCCTGCTCCTAACAGGCCCTCAGACCTGATCTAACCTCTGGGAAATGTTTTGAGAAAACATCTGTAGACAAACTGACTGGGAAATACAGCAAGGAAACATCAAGAAGAAGAACCATGGGCCAGAATTTTTCATAATCTCCAAGAAGACAGAATAAAAGTATATATTTAAAAAACATACACCCTCCATTCAGTCCAAGAAGCTGTCTCAAATGTCATCCTGTATTATTACAACTTCAGTTCAGTTCAGTCGCTCAGTTGTGTCCTACTCTTTGAGACCCCATGAACTGTAGCACGCCAGGCCTCCCTGTCCATCATGAACTCCTGGAGTTCACTCAGATTCACATCCATCGAGTCAGTGATGCCATCCAGCCATCTCACCCTCTGTTGTCCCCTTCTCCTCCTGCCCCCAATCCCTCCCAGCATCAGAGTCTTTTCCAGTGAGTCAACTCTTCGCATCAGGTAGCCAAAGTATTGGAGTTTCAGCTTCAACATCAATCCTTTCAATGAACACCAGGACTGATCTCCTTTAGGATAGACTGGTTGGATCTCCTTGCTGTCCAAGAGACTCTCAAGAGTCTTCTCCAACACCACAGTTCAAAAGCATCAATTCTTTGGCACTCAGCTTTCTTTATAGTCCAACTCTCACATCCATACATGACCACTGGAAAAACCATAGCCTTGACTAGATGGACCTTTGTTGATGAAGTAATGTCTCTGCTTTTTAATATACTGTCTAGGTTGGTCATAGCTTTCCTTCCAGGGAGTAAGCATCTTTTAATTTCATGGCTGAAGTCACCATCTGCAGTGATTTTGGAGCCCAGAAAAATAAAGTCAGCCACTGTTTCCACTGTTTCCCCATCTATTTCCCATGAAGTGATGGGACCAGATGCCATGATCTTCATTTTCTGAATGTTGAACGTTAAGCCAACTTTTTCATTCTCCTCTTTCACTTTCATCAAGAGGCTCTTTAGTTCTTCTTCACTTTCTGCCATAAGGGTGGTGTTATCTGCATATCTGAGGTTATTGATATTTCTCCTGGCAATCTTGATTCCAGCTTGTGCTTCTTCCAGTCCAGCATTCCTCATGATGTACTCTGCATATAAGTTAAATAAGCAGGGTGACAACATACAGCCTTGACATACTCCTTTTCCTATTTTGAACCAGCTTGTTGTTCCATGTTCAGTTCCAACTGTTGCTTCCTGACCTGCATACAGGTTTCTCAAGAGGCAGATCAAGTGGTCTGGTATTCCCATCTCTTTCCAACTTTTCCATGGTTTATTGTGATCCACACAGTCAAAGGCTTTGGCATAGTCAATAAAGCAGAAGTAGATATTTTTCTGAAACCTTTTGCTTTGTCGATGATCCAGTGGATATTGGCAATTTGATCTCTTGTTCCTTTGCCTTTTCTAAATCCAATTGAACTCTGGAAGTTCACGGTTCACATATTGCTGAAACCTGGGTTGGAGAATTTTGAGCATTACTTTACTAGTGTGTGAGATGAGTGCAATTGTGCAATAGTTTGAGCATTCTTTGGCATTGCCTTTCTTTGGGATTGGAATGAAAACTGACCTTTTCCAGTCCTGTGGCCACTGCTGAGTTTTCCAAATTCGCTGGCATATTGAGTGCAGCACTTTCACCACATCATTTTTTATTATTTGAAATAGCTCAACTGGAATTCCCTGGTGGCTCAGAGGTTAAAGCGTCTGCCTGGAATGCGGGAGACCCAGGTTTGATCCCTGGGTAGGGAAGATCCCCTGGAGAAGGAAATGGCAACCCACTCCAATACTCTTGCCTGGAGAATCCCATGGAGGGAGGAGCCTGGTAGGCTACAGTCCATGGGGTTGCAAAGAGTCGAACACGACTGAGCGACTTCACTTTCACACTGGAATTCTGTCATCTCCATTAGCTTTGTTCATAATGATACTTTCCAAGGCCCACTTGACTTTACATTGCAGGATGTCTGGCTCTAGGTGAGTGAGCACACCATCGTGATTATCTTGGTCATGAAGATCTTTTTGTACAGTTCTTCTGTGTATTCTTGCCACCTCTTCTAAATATCTTCTGCTTCTGTTAGGTCCCTGCCATTTCTGTCCTTTACTGAGCCCATCTTTGCATGAAATGTTCCCTTGGTATCTCTAATTTTCTTGAAGAGATTTCTAGTCTTTCCCATTCTATTGTTTTTCTCTATTTCTTTGCATTGATTACTGAGGAAGGCTTTCTTATCTCTCCTTGCTATTCTTTGGAACTCTGCATTCAAATGGGTATATCTTTCCTTTTCTCCTCTGCTTTTCACTTCCCTTCTTTTCACAGCTATTTGTAAGGCCTCCTCAGACAGCTAAGTATCCACCTTGGAACATGTCAATTCCTTCTTCATAAGTTCCTAGGGACTCAGTCAGTAAATGCACTCATTTTTTCCCGATCAGGACTGAACCCACTTCACCTGCTTTGGAAGGATGGAAATTAAACCACTGTACTGCCAGGGATGTCCCAATAAATGCCTTTGTTTAGTCAGTGAGGGCACCAGTTTTGTGCAAGGTCCATGCTGGCTCTTCTGTGAGAGGAAAGGTAAGCTTGGACCTTCCAAATTGAACCCAAATTTCAGTCAATGGGAGCCAGATCTCCCAGTGAGATACAGTGGCCAAACTTGCCTCCCATCCTTAGAGCCAGAGCCTCTGAGTGTGACTCCTGGCTCCTTCACTTTCACAAGTTATTTAAGCTGTCTCTGTCTTAGCTTCCTCATGTATGAAATGGGCACAATGGCAAGGCCTACCTCACGGGGTTGTTATAAGGACTAACCCAGTTAATACATGTGATATAATTAGCCTGGTAACTGGCAGAGAGTAAGTACTTAGGCAGTGTTAGTTATCCTTTTATTTGCTATGTGTTACATTTCATTTCAAGGTTAATACTCATACCTCAGCTGGTAAAATGATGCTGGTGACATGAAAACTGTTTTAAGATGTACGTAACTTGAGTTAGAAGCAAGTTACAGTGTTTTCCCTCTCTCAGGGTTGTAAGGATATACTCAGGATGATACCGGTTATTTCTTAGTGGTTTTCATCCTTTCGTTTAGGCTTCAATCTATTTTCCAAAAAGTGTTAACACAGGAATGTGAACAGAAAATAGTTATTTTAAAATATTAAATAGCAACAATTTTAAAAGGATTTTTTGGGAGTTCCTTGGTGGTCCAGTGGTTAAGACTCAGTGCTTGCACTGCCATGGCTGGGATTCAATCCCTGTTGGGGAACTAAGATCTCACAAGTTGCATGGTGTGGCAAAGAAAGAATAAGATTTTATGTGTCCTAATTATCAGTTTTTTGCTAAGCTAGAATCTCAGCTTCATGATGGCAGAGGTAGTGACATCTCAGAATTTGGCAGCCCTTCCTTGGGTAACTTCCCAGTTCTGTTTTAGACTGGCCCAAGCCACCGTAGGGCTTCCCTGGTGGTTCAGTGGTAAAGAATTCACCTGCCAATTCAGGAGACTCAGGTTCGATCCCTTGGAGGAGAACATGGCAACCTACTCCAGCATTCTTGCTTGGAGAATTCCATGGACAGATGAGACTGGTGGTCTACGACATATCGACTAAACAACAACAAAAGCCACAGTAAGATTGGGGCCAAACTTGATTTTTATTCCTACTCCCTCTTTCTTCCTGCATCTCTTGTATTGCTCTCTCTGGCACCCATCCAAAGAACTAATACCGTTCTTCACTCACAGGCACCCAGTACTGTGCAAAATGCCAAAGATGAAGAGGACTCTGCCCTCAGTGGCCTGTGGCCTCGTCCTGCCCCTGCTGACCATCCATTGTGATGACCTGTAGCTCTCCCTCCAGCCTCCACCCTTCCCCAGCCCTGGGACCACCTCTTGCAGAGTGCACACCTGCCCCTGCTCCACTTTGTCGCGGATGACATAATCCCTGTGCATCAGCCCTGATATCCCTGGGTATCAGTCGGGTCTTGGCAGAAAACAGCACTGCACTCCAAAGGGCTTAACCAATAATTGAATAAAGAGACTGCTCACAGAGCAGTGCACAGGGTTCAGAGCAGCAACCAGGCAAGGGAATGCCCCATCCCCAAGCACAAGAAATACAGGAAGCCATGACTACCTGCAGACCTAAAGGGGAAATTGTGTAACTGGAGCTTATTGAAGTACTGTGATTATCTGTGGTCACAGAACAACACAGATATGGCTAGTCCCTGGCATCGAAGATGAGAGAGAAGGAAGAATTATCCTCTGCTCTCTCATCTCCTGCCGGTGCACTTTTGGCTGAATCCCTAAGCTGAAGTGCAAGGATGTCCAAGAAAAATGGTTCACCTGGCAATGTGTCGCTCTCCATACTGACAGCTTCATGGCAGTTCCAGGTTAAAAATGCCATCAGTTTCAACTGGGGAGATAGTTTAGGTCAGACCTCTTCAAATCAGGCCTTCTGAATAATTAATCCTCCAGTTGCTGCTTCTGTGGGTCGTGGGAATTGCTCATTGAAAAGCTAAAATAATGCATTGCAGTTTTGTAGTCTTTTTTTTTCTTTCACATTTTATTCCAGTTAGATTTGAAGCAAATCTACAGGGTGAAGGATACTTTGTTGATTTGAGTACCTGGACTCTCTAGAACACGTTTAGTTTTAATTTCATAGTAAGCCTCGAAGACGGAGTGCACAAAGATGCGCTCAAGTAAGGCAGACAGTGACCAGAGGTACACGCACACCACTGTAAGGGGCCTCTTCCCCACACCTAAGCTGCAGTGATTTGCAGCAACGCCTCTACTCCTGGCAAGGGGCAGGGAGCAGAAGGAGGGCTCCATTAGGGCTCCATTAGGAGAGAGAGAGGAGGTGGGCAGCAATGGCTTCCTCCCTCCCTTCCAGGAGCAGCATACCTCCACCCTGACCCATTAGTTAAGATTCTTCCCGGGCGCAGTCTTTGCTGCCAGCTCAGCGATTTCCTTCCTTTAGGAGGAAACTTCCTGTTGGCTGTGAAACAACAATGGCTCCTTCCATGTGCAGTCCACCTTCAAGTTTAAAAAGTACACACACACACATGATCCCATTGGCTCCACGCAGCTCTGGTCCTGTCACAGAGCTTCACCTTCAATAAGATGAGGACACTGAATCCCAGGGAAAGGTACCCAAAGGCACGGAGCAGGAAGGTCACTGGAGAGTGGAACTCTGTTTTTCTGTCTCCCAGACACATTCTCTGCAGCCCCCACCCTCCGCCCAGAATGATAGTTTCTTAGGAAAGACGATAGCCATACACTTAACAATGGGCAGCGCCAGTTACAAGGGAGGAAAGTGTGTATTGAAGATGAATGCACCAGAGCTCTGATTCTTAAAGTGCCATCTTCAAGGACTTTTCTGGTGGCCCAGTGGTTAAGACTACATGTTTCCAATGCAGAGGGCACAGGTTCCATCCTTGGTCAGGAATCTAATATCTTACATGCTGGGTGACATGGCCAAAACATTTAAATAAAGTGCCTTCTCCTGACCACCACCAGCAGCAGCAGCATCTGGAAACTTGTGACAAATACAGATTCTTAGACCTTAGCCCAGACCTGCTAAATCAGAAGCTCTGGGGCAAGGCGAGGTTCAGAAGCCTAGGTTTGAAACAGGCCTCCAAGAGAAGCTGATGTAGGCCAAAGTTTGGGACATGTGCATTGAAAGAAATGTGAGTGTGTGTTTGAGAGTGCATGGTACACGGGAGGACACACACTGCTGTCGGGATGAGGAGCTGGGAGGGCAGTTCATTGTTTCTGTGAGTTCCAGAGATGCTGCTGAGGGGTAAGTGAAGACTGTGCAAGGCCCTTGCGGCACTGATTGTAACAGCAAAAGACGAGAAGCAACTCATGTGTCCACCGACAGAGAACTGAGCGCGTGAGTGATGGTATATCTGTGCAATGCAACACTACGTAGTGTGAAAAAGAATGTGAGGCTTGGGATACTTTGATATGGAAAAAAATCCAAGTTATATGTATATAAAGAAAGAAAGAAAAGTGTATTTGTGTGTTACTTGATGTGTAAAAATAAGAGACCATTTGCCACAGTGTACATGACAAATACTGTATGATTTCACTTTTAAGTGGAATTAAAAAAAAAAAAAACAACTAGTAGATATGGAGAACAGATAGGTGGTTGCCCTAGGTGTGGGGGTGTGGGATGGGCAAAATGGATGAAAGGGATCAAGAGGTACAAGCCTCCAGTTATATCATAAATAAGTCCTGAGGATGTTAATGTACAGCATGGTGACTATCGTTAACACTACTATATTGTATATCTGAAAACTGTTAAGAGTAGCTCTTAAAGTTTCTCATCACAAGAAAAAAAAAGTGTGACTATGTGAGGTGAGGGATGTTAACTAGATGCACTGTGGTAATAATTTTACCACAAAATACACATGTATCAAATCATCATGTTGTACAGCTAAAACTAATACAATGTGAATTATTGATTATATCTCAATGAAACTGGAAAAATATGGGATATAAGAATGTATGTTTGTATTTACTTGTACCTACAAGATACTCCAGATAGACCAGAAACCAATAAGAGGGGTACCAGGGGGAAGGGGACTTCCCTGGCGGTCCAGTGGTTAAGACTCACGCTTGCAAAGCAGGGGCTTCGGGCTGATCCCTGGTCAGGGAACTAAGATCTCCTGCAAGCCCCACGGCCAAATGAAGAACAGAGAGAGAGCAGTAATGGTGGCTGGTGGAATGGGATGAATGGAGGCACAGGTAGAAAGCCAACTTTTCACTGCATTTCCTTTCTCTTTTTAATTGTCAAACCCTGCAAATATATTACCTACTTAGAAAAAGTGAATATGAATTAAAATGGCCCTAGATTCAATTCAGAATCGGAAGCACAGGAAGCTGCTTCCCAGGGAGCCAGAATGGTTGGCATTTGACCCAAGGGCAAGTCCATGCTGTCTCTGCTGAATAGGCCAGAGGGGTCCAAGGGAGCCAGGCTTGGCCAACACTCACTGCCTCTCCCCTCCAGCTGCAACCTGCCCCAAATGGCTTAGGAGCTTTGGGTGAGTTTAGACTTATTAGTAAGCCTAGGACCAGTGGTTTTCAGCCTCGGTTTCACATTAAAATCATCTGGGAGGCTTTTAAAAACATTAATGTCCAGGTTCTACTCTGCCCAGATTGGCACCTCTGAGATGGGGCCTGGATGTTGGATTTTAAAATATTTTATTTATTTTAAAGTCTTTGTTGAATTTGTTACAATATTGCTTCTGTTTTATGTTTTTGGGTTTTGGCCAAGAGGCATGTGAGATCTTAGCTCCCTGAACAGGGAGCGAACCTGCACCCCCTTACACTGCAAGGTGAAGTCTTAACCACTGAACCACCAGGGAAGTCCCCTAGATGTTGGTATTTTGCAAACTCCTCATTCACATTCCTAAACTCCTGTCTTGGATCTTCCGGGCTGGTTCATTGATCCAGAAAGCCGGAGAATGGAAGAGAGGATTTCCAGCAGCTTTAAAGAAGAAATACCACAGCCCATCAAACTTGTCAAGATCAAGTCTGAACGCAAAATAGTTTTTATCTGACTTAATTAGGGTATGTGATCAGCCTGTTTTCTCCCACTCTGCAGCCCAATTCTTAAACGAAGCCCTGATATTACGAAATCGCCACTAACAAAGTCAGAGCAGCTTCTGAGGATAGATGACCACGACTTCAGCATGAGGCCTGGCTTTGGAGGTATGAGGCATGCACTCTTGGAGCTCGTCTTCTTTCCAGGTCCTTCTGTCTGTCTGTGGGCAGCATCAGACCAGGGAACCATTCAGCATTGCTCCCTACCCCAATCACGTCTGCCTAGGTTGTGAACAAGGCCTGAGCCCTCAGCATCATCTGAGCCCTGCCCTGGCCAGCCTGTCTTGGGCTCTGCTGAACGCATTCTTGGGAGGCAGCTGCTGGTTTGTGGCCAGACCAGCCAAGCTGTCCTCAGGCCATGGCTCCCAACAAGGATGTCTCAGTATTAAGGAGGCTAGTAGCTGGCTGTGGGACAGTTGCAGTCCAAAGTTGCCTCCTGAAAATGTTTTGAAATAACAATTTTTAAAAATTTGGATCTTTTAAATTTATTTCTTTTTCTGTGGAAGTAGTTTTTGAAATTTTCTTAAATGATGCTCACTTTCATAGCTCCTCAGTTCAGTTCAGTTCAGTTCAGTCGCTCAGTTGCATCCAACTCTTTGCGACCCCATGGACTGCAGCACGCCAGGCCTCCCTGTCCATCACCAACTCCTGGAGTTCTCTCAGACTCGTGTCCATCGAGTCAGTGATACCATTCAGCCATCTCATCCTCCGTCGTTCCCTTCTTCTCCTGCCCCCAATCCCTCCCAGCATTAAAGTCTTTTCCAATGAGTCAACTCTTTGCATGAGGTGGCCAAAGTACTGGAGTTTCAGCTTTAGCATCATTCCTTCCAAAGAAATCCCAGGGCTGATCTCCTCCAGAATGGACTGGTTGGATCTCCTTGCAGTCCAAGGGACTCCTAGAAATGCATAATTTTTAAAATAAGATGTAAAAGTTCTGTCTGCAATATACATTTAAAAATGCACAATAATCATACCCCTAAAATCATGACTGTATTATCAATTTAACATGAAATATGAATCTTGGACTAAATTTTTTCTTATCCTGGAGCTGGCAGACAGAACTCTGGGCCCATATCCTAGGGTAGAGTGTGGTCTGCTGAGTTTCATTAAATGAAAATTGTTTAGAAAATAATGATTTAGTGCCAGAGCCCTTTGAAGCTTAGCCTGCAGCTGCCACATTTCAGGTTTCTTAGTGTCAAATAGGGTTTTCATTATGAGTTTTTTCCCCCCCCGGGAAAAAAATATTTATTTCAGAAATCATTCTCATGCCTTTTATTTCTTCCAGTCACTTTTGCCTAAAGGATAAAGAGGTTCTAGAAGTGAGCCTTTATTCAGTCCCTAATCTGCTGCTGTTGGACCCAAATTCACCTCTTCACTCCGTGATGATGTTTCATGATGATATCCTGTGATGATTTTCCAGGCCTGTCCTAAATACATGAAAGCAGGGAGGAAAAGAGGCAGCAATCTACTTCCCTGATAATTCTTTCTTTTTATAAATATTAAGTTTTTATGGCCTAGAAATGCCTCCCAAAATAATATTTTCACATCCACCCAATGTATCATATCTCCCATGGCTCCCATGGAGGCGACTCCATCATTTAGCAAAGATGCAGATCAGTACCTTGGCAAATGTTTTGAATATGACCTTGGTTCTAATTCACCAAGCAGGGTCTTTCTCCTGGCTAGAAACACTGGCTTTCAAGATGAAAGAGGGTGCAAAATCAGGAGGTAAATACAAAAATTAAAAAATGTGTGACTTCATGTTAAGGAGTAACTCTTTAGATGGGACGCAACTTTGACCCAGTCTCATTGTTCCTTTAGATGAGCATATGTAACCGAAGACAAATGCTTTGGATTAACTTCCTCATTTCAGAATCACCTGACTGATTCAAAAAAAGATTTTTTTTTTTTTTACCTTCGCTGGAATATTCTAGGGAGCGAGCCCATGATGCCACCCTTTTATCTCTGATTTGAGTTTAGCCTGGCATGTGGGACACCAAACCTTCAAATCTAAATGTGCTAGGAGAAATGCTGCTTATGCCTGTCTCATTCATAGTCAAAGTTCAAATAAAAAGAGTAAATGCTCTTGCCATGCCCCGTCCCCAGGGCCGGCCATTCCTGTTGGCGTGGACGTGCAGGTGGAGAGTTTGGACAGCATCTCAGAGGTGGATATGGTAAGTGCTTCTCCAGCCAAGGCTGCAGGTGGGGGACCCCTCGGGCCCTGTGCTGGGCCAGGAGCGCCGCAGACCACAATCCCCAGGGCTCACAACCCTCCGGGCAGTGGGACTTCCCACACTCGATTTACAGGTGGCTCACTGAGGTCGAGACACTTGCTCAAAGCTGCCCCGTTGGCAGGAAACAGAGCTGCATGACAGACATGACCGTCCCCACCCCAGTGTCCAGGCTCTTGCCACCTGGATGTGTTCTCTGGGCAAATGCTGTCCAGCATAAACAGCGGGATCAAGGAGCCAGACACAAGCTATTCCTGTGGACTCTGTGTCTGGCGGTGAAAATGCAGAAAAAGCTCAAGTTTCCTCTGTTTTTCTTTTTAAATGGGCTTTGATTAACAAAGAGGACACTCTGCAACTCCTTGACTTACAGGACTGTTTAGAAACTTGTCTTAGCTGGGGAGTAGCAGACCTGAGACTAGCATTCTGGCACAAGTAGTTTAATGGCAGCCCACTCCAGTATTCTCACCTAGAAAACTCCATGGACAGAGGAGCCTGGTGGGCTGTAGCTAACGGGGTTGCAAAGAGTCAAACATGACTGAGCACACACACAGACACCAAGGACATACAAGAAAAGAGTGGGGGAATTCTCTGATGGTCCAGGGCTTAGGACTCCACACTTTAACTACTGAGGGCCTGAGTTCAATTCCTCGTCAGGGAATGAAGATCCTGCAAGCTGCGTGGCACAGCCTGTGTGTGTGTGTGTGTGTGTGTGTGCGCGCACATGCTAGGTCATTTCAGTCACGTCCAGCTCTGTATGACCCTATGGACTGCAACCTGCCAGGCTCTTCTGTCCATAGGATTCTCCAGGCAAGAATACTGGAGTGGGTTGCCATGCCCTCCTTCAGGGGATCTTCCTGACCCCAGGAATCGAACCTGCATCTCCTGGGTTTACCTGTATTGGCAGGCAGGTTCTTTACCACTAGCACCACCTGGGAAACATATATATATATGGTGGTATAAAAAAATTATCTATATAAGAACAGGGTGGAGAGGTGAGACAGGGAAAAGTATGGAAGCAAAAATGGTCATGTCATCAGATCAGATCTATGTGAGAATCAGTCCCTCTGGGCTTCTCTGGGAGTCAGCAAAGAGCTCGTCTCAGGGTTGTCCCCACTGAGGGGACGGAGAGCTGGGTTATCCATCCCCCTTACCCTTCCCCAGCCCCACTCCCTGGCTGAGGGCTGCTTCCAGAGGCATGAACTCTTAGGCTAGCAGTTGGCCCTGTGTGTGGGCCGGCTACCGTTAGGCTGGGGTCCCAGCACTGGCAGGAGCAGCCTTCTGCAAGTGGAGGGAAGTGCCCAGGGATGGGGTGGGGTGGATTCAAGGCCCCCTCTGTACCCCCTCCTGCTGAGCCCCCTCCTGCTGAGCCCCCTCCTGCTGAGTCCCCCATGCGAGGTTCCCTCCCTCGTGAATCAGCAGAGACTAGAAGCAAGGCCTCCCTGGGCTCACTTCACTCCTAGCCTGGTGGTGGGGGTGCACGGTGCCCTGCTATCACCCGGCCGTTCAGTGTGTGGGCTCCTCCTCCCTGCCCTTGGTCCCAGGACTTCACGATGACCCTCTACCTGAGGCACTACTGGAAGGACGAGAGGCTGTCCTTCCCGAGCACCAACAACCTCAGCATGACGTTTGACGGCCGGCTGGTGAAGAAGATCTGGGTCCCTGACATGTTTTTGTGCACTCCAAGCGCTCCTTCATCCACGACACCACCACAGACAACGTGATGCTTCGAGTCCAGCCTGACGGCAAAGTGCTCTACAGCCTCAGGTGAGACCTTCCCGACCTCCTGGGCCTCTTCCCCTTAGCATCCTCTTAACCCCGAAGCTGGGAAGAAGTACAACTCAGTCGTCAACCAAGGGTATCATTGTTCCCACTTTTGCTTTTGCTTTTGGCTTTGAACAGTGAACTTCTAACTTTCCAGGGGCTCTAACTTTTCAACATCAGGAAAACTTAACTCTACACATGAGTAAACATTTTAAACAATTATTTCTCCTTGAAAATACATTTGGGGAAAGTTCTCGTACTGATGCTTATGATTTAGGCCCTGTGCAAGTTCAATTTCAAATGTTTAATGAAGGTTTTATTTCTCTAGTAGGAGTCAGAAAAGTAGATAATGTAATTCTTCTCAAAGACCTGCCTCCTTTGACCTCTCTGATTCCTATTTTGGAATTTTGCTTTAAAAAAAGTCATTTACCTCACCTGGTCAGTTTAGTCATGTTTCTTTTTTAAAAATCCCTTCTCACCAGAGTGTCCTCCTTGATAGACTATGGGGACCTCAGGCCACTTGAGGATTTTAAATGGTATTTTGAGCATCACTTCAAAAACATAAAGAATAATATCATTGAGCACAGCTGACTTAGAAATGTTTTTCTTCTTCTTTTTCTTTATTCCTTCCTTCCTTTCTTTCATTCATTCATTCTTTCTGTACAGTTGATTTACAATATTACATTAGTTTCAGGTGTATGACATAGTGATTCAATATATGTATAGACTATACTCCATTAAGTTATTATAAAATATTGGCTATATTTCCTGTGCTGAACAGTAGCCTTAGAAATGTTTAATTACTCATTAAGCTCTGACCTGGATAACCTTCCCTTAGCCACAGACATTGCAGTGGGGCTTTCTCTGTATGCCCCCTTGAGAAAATCTTAGTGTCCACCTCCCCCAAGAGGACGTGCAGAGATGAGCTGCAAGCCTTTACAAAGCAGCACCTCAGCTACTGGCTGAGATTTACTCCTTCTGTGCTGTGCTGAGAGTGCATTTCAGTTTTACAGACTTTATTTTGGTAAAGCTGAATCCACACACCAGTGTCTAAGAAAGGGGTGCCTATACCGATACAGTGTTATTTTTAGAGTCAGAGATGGCAATATTGAAGCTGAATTTCTGCCCTGAAAGAATATTTATAGTAATCTTTTATTACTTCATCCTGACTTAGAGTCTAAGCAGCTAGGTCTCAGACTCAGAGTTTTACTTCTGTTCTTAACATAACATTAATTTTTAATAATGGCTATGTTTGGGACTTTCTTGGTGGTCCAATGATTCAGACTCTGAGTTTCCAATGCAAGGGGACTCTATCCCTGATCCCACATGCTGAGCAGCATAGCCAAAAGAAAAGAAAAATTATGTTTAACAAGAGGCTTTCAAACTTCTGATAGTCTAGCTGTCAGGTCTTGTGAACTGGTGGAGGTCCAATCTGGCACTGTTGGACATGACACCAGAGGCAGAAGAGAGAAAAGAGGAAGTGGAAAACCTCTGTTCATTCAGCTTCAAAATCATCACTGAGCCTCCAGGTGCCTAAAACACAGAATTTGATTTTTCATTGCAAATGAAATCATGGGTTTGTTTAAGGGAGAAGTAAAGAAGTCCAAGTTAGTGAGGGCTATCACTTTGAGATTTATTTAGGGGAAACATGGAGGACCTGGGTACTGTCACCTCTGTTAACAGCAGGTTAACACCAAATCAATACTAATACGTTGCCCTCCACTGCATCCATACTCACTGATCCATTCAACAGAATGTGTTTTTATTAAGATTGGCCACCAGAGTTGTACAGATAAAAACTCCGTCAGGTCTTGTCTTAAGCTCTGGGTACGTAAAGATGAATAATATAAAGTCACTGAGCTTAGCATGATTGCAGCCTAGTGGGGGAGCCCTGCAGGAATGAAAGGATTAGATGCAGAGAGAGGCACGGACACCAAGGAGGTGTGGGCGGGGAGCGACAGGTAACAGGATGGTGAAGTTTCCTAGGCATCAAGAGACAATAACAAGTGAAATTCACAAATGAGATGCTCCATCACACTAGGTAGATTGGAAAATCACTTCCATGGTTCTTGAATTCCCAGTCAGTTTCAAGATTTGAGAGTCAATGATTGTTGGGAGGAAGAGATTTTCCTTGAGAGAGAGGTGTGGGCGTGCCATTTGCCGGACTGCACAGGACACGTGAGTGCTTTTGGTTAGGGGATACTGCAGTTAGGGGTGAGAGAAGAGCTGTTTAACCGCCGAGGGACAGAGCTAGGAGGAGTTTTGGCTCTTATGGGGCCAGTGTGCACTCCCAGGTTTGTTGGGAATAGTTCAGCATGTGTGGCATGGAGAGTGGTGAGCCAAGAGATGGAGTGGAAAATGCTGCTGGAGGATGGAGGTGCCCAGTGAGGGGAATAAAGGACCTGGGAAAAAAGTCTCAGCTTCAACCACAGAGTGGTCCCTGAGAGCTTGAAACCACCTCACCAGAGAACCATCCCCCTCTTATCCCACTTCTACCCATGTAGGAGGTGATTAGAGATGGGCAGACACTGACCACTCAAATGCCAACTCTGTGCCTTAGCTGGGAAGGGGGAGCAGAAGTCTCAATGTGAATGAAGTTTGAAGTGTCGATACCTTAGACCAAAATTCTTTGTTTCTGAACTGAGATATGTTTGGTTACTTCTGAGGGTTTCGATTGCCTGTTACATGAGAGGGGTAAGCAGGAAAATCTCAGGACCAACTAAGCTTCCAAGGGAAGATGCTATAGATGAAATAATTCAAAAGGACTTGAGGGAAACAACAGTGAGCATGGGTGAGATCACACCACCTGCTGTGCTTGTTCAATGCTTGGGTTACAAGTGGAAAAGCATCAAGTCAGGGTGCCAAGAACAAGTCTGATAATGTCTGTGATTCTAAAAAACCTGTTCCTGTATCAACTGACAACAGAGAGAAGAGCTATTTAATGCTTTCATTCATAGCAAAACCTACCTGCATTTGACATTTGATGTCCCCAAAGTTTGCCACAAGTGTCTCCAAGCTTAGCTCCTAGATTCTTTCTTGCTGGTGATGCCATCAGGTGTGGTTGTGCTGGTGATGCACCCATAAAAATGGGAGCCCACTCATTAGGCGTCCAAGTCAGAGGCTGGCCTGACCACCCCCAAAAAACATCCTGTGTATCAGTATTCCCAGGAGAGATAAGATGATCCAGCTGCTAACACGACAAGATCCCTCCCAGACCACAAGACTCAAATGGAATGAGGAAAATAAGGCAAATATCTGGCTAACTGAGTTTCAGAAAAGTTCTTTTCCTTGAAATTTCCATTTAAAAGTGATTTTTCCTTTTTGCCCATGAATTATCCAGATAATTTTCATAACTTATACATAGCCAATTTTCTGTGGCTGAAGGAAAAATAGTATGTTCACTAGCTAATAACTGTTAATCATACCCTGCCATGGAATTCCACACTGGGTGGGAGATCTTTCTTCTATGACTAACAATCTGTATTTGCTTATTCTTTGATGCAAAAGCCAATTTTCCTGTGTAAACTCTGAAGCAAAACCATTAGATGCCAGCAAGTGCTTGCATGTTGCTGCATAAGATCTTCCAGTGTTTTTCCATTTTCATGATCTCCATGGAATTATCCACTAAGAACACCTATGCCCACCAGTAGACATTATTATCAATACAGAAATATCAACATTGTTAAAAAAATAAAGTGCCTAATTTGGCAACTAGCATAAATATTTCATGAAGATTATTGTAAAAAAGTTGTACACAAATAGTGAATGTCAGTAAAATCAAGAAAAGAAAAACTTGAATGAATCTGAAACAGGAGAGCAATATACTCTTACAGTTTCTTTTAAGAAACCATAGGAGCTGGGGTTTCACATTGTTTTATTTTTTATTTATTTTTAATTTCAGAAGTGGCTCTTTAAAAAAAATATTTATTGAATTTGTTACAGTACTGCTTCTGTTTTATGTTTTGGTTTTCTGGCCACAAGGCATATGGGATCTTCGCTCCCTGATCAGAGATTGAACCTTCACCCCCTCCACTGGAAGGCGAAATCTTAATCATTGGACCATAAAAGAAGTCCCCACATTGTTTTATTGATGGAGACCATTGCTTCTCTAAAATGTTTGCATGCAGTAGGGGTTAGTGGAGTCATTGTTGGCCCCATGGTGAGCCTGGGGTTAAACATAAACACCCAAGAGTTCTCCAGTGTGGCAATCACACATAAGCTACTTGGTTCTCTAGGTCCTGGCACACTGCTTATGAACTATAAGATTCTTCTATATTGGGAGGAAGCAGAGGCCTTTTCTTTTTGTTTTATCATTCTGCACTTATATTTTGCAGCCTCTGCACATTTGGACTTTATCTGTTTGTTTCTAGGGTTACAGTGACTGCCATGTGCAACATGGACTTCAGCCGGTTTCCCCTGGACACACAAACGTGCTCGCTTGAAATTGAGAGCTGTGAGTAAGCCTATGCTCAGACAGCCCCTGCAGACCTTAAGTTACCCTAGAGCCTCTGACTCTCAGGAGTAGGAGCAGGATGTGTTCCTGTTCGTGACTCTGCTTTCTTTTCTTTACATGAAATTTAATCTCTTAATAAATTTTAATTTATTTATTTTCAATTGGAGGATAATTGCTTTACAATATCGTGTTGGTTTCTGCCATATATCAACATGAATTAGCCACAGGTATATGTATGTTCTCTCCGTCTTGAACCTTCCTCCCACCTCCCACCCCATCCCACCAACCCCTCTAGGTCATCACAGGTGAGTATGCTTTTGAGATGACTTTTCAGATAGAAGCAACATCTCGGGTAAGTTTGAAAATGAGGAACAAATTTGGCACTAAAAACCTTCTGTTCCCATAATTGACCCTTTTAATACTCATGGCAGTGGTTATAAACTCGGTCCTGTGGAAACTGAAGGTTTCCCAGTTCCCCAGGACAAGTGCCTAGGGAAGGAGAGCTGAGGGCTCAGCAAACGTGGGTCTCCTTCCGAGCCCCCACATGGCACTCATCACACAGTCCACCAGAGAGCTCCTTATGGATCTCTGTTATTGCTCTTCTGAATAAGATTTCCACTGAACAAAGAATTTCCTGGCAAAAACAAGTTGGGCAGCAATTGCCCCGGGGGACAGCCACTGTGAGTGCAGGTGGTGGCTGAGACACTCAGGCATAACCCTGGAAAATTAAATAGCCATAGGAGGACTAAGGCTGAGGCCGCCTCTAGGACTGGCATCCCTAGCTCTCTGTGCACCTGCCCCGTGCTCCAATCTCTGCCAAAATGTTTCCTCTGACTGTCACAGTCTGGTCCACCCCCACCATGACTTCTACACTCGTCTCAAACCAGCACACACCCACTGACACGTCCCAGCCCGTGTCAGAGTCTCAGTGAGGACTTTCGTTGGCCCAGCGCGTCTTGGTAAGCCTGCTGTGGCCGTGGTGGTGGATCAGGAGTTCTCTGGCTCCAATCACCCAGGGCCGAGGAGTTCAGGGACATGGACTCCACACATAGGAGGGACAGCTCTGTGGGCCACTCATCGTGGGGTCAGGGAGAATAAATCCCAGGACCAAGGGAGTGACTGCCTCGTGCACCGTGGCTTTCCGCCTGCTCTGTCCTTTAATCCTCCCAAGCTCCCTGTGAGACAGTTACTGTTATCTCCTTTATGGAGCTTAACAGCAAAGGACTAATCGCTGGCTCCGGAATTTTGCTTTCCCCACGACACCCAGGCAGTGATACCTGTCAGGCTTCCACCAGAGAAGCAGAACCATAGGACAGGGGTCCTCAACCTTCAGGATCTAATGCCTAATGATCTGAGGTGGAGCTGATGGAATAAAAATAGAAATAAAGTGCACAATAAATGTAATGTGCTTTAAACTACGCCCCTACCCTGGTTCACGGAGAAAACTGTCTTCCACAGAACTGGCCCCTGGTGCCAAAACTGTTGGGGACCGCTGCCATAGGACATACACAGGGAGAGGCTAGTGCGGAGGACTGGCTTATGTGAGCATCTGTCGGGCAGGCGGTGGGAAGGGCAGGCTGCGGCCTCTTGGGCAGGAGCCCACCCTGCTGTCCACATGTGGAATTTTATCTTCCTCCAGGGAACCTCAAGTCTACTCTTAAGGCCTTTCAACTGATGGGATCAGACCCATCCAGGTTATCCTGGGTCATCTTTATTTCAAGTGAGCTGGGTGTAGATAACACAGCAACAAGCATCTCCCCAGCAGCACCCAGATTAGTGCCGGATTGAATCACTGGATACTTACGATAGCCTGGCCAAGTAGACACGTGAAAGGGATCATCGCATAGGTCAAAGGTTAAAGGTAGAATAAAAGAGGAATAAAACAGAGCCTCGGGGAGCCCCAGAAAGAACTGTCGACACAGGAGCAGCCCCTTCAGGTTTTACCCCTAGTTCTGCCCAAACAGCAGGTAGGTCTGCCGGGTTGGGGTAAGCAGTGTGCTCACCTAAAATAAGTGGGGTGGGGAAGTAGGGGGCCAGAGGGAGGGATCCTCAGGGAAATCCCCTTGATTCTACCCTGGGCAGAGCAATGAGAGGCCTGCAGAGAAAGACCTTGTTAGTCTGCAAATCTCCTTGTGGGTCTTTCCTTGCTAGAACGCAGCCCCTATTACCTGAGAGTGTTTAAAAGTATTTGCCATCAATGATGCATCATCACCCTTTGAAAGATGAAAGGGCTAAATTACCTGTGGTTTAGAAAGTTGAACTATATGCAATGTTGCCACCTTGGACTGCAAGGAGATCCAACCGGTCCATTCTGAAGGAGATCAGCCCTGGGATTTCTTTGGAAGGAGTGATGCTAAAGCTGAAACTCCAGTACTTTGGCCACTTCATGTGAAGAGCTGACTCACTGGAAAAGACCCTGATGCTGGGAGGGATTGGGGGCAGGAGGAGAAGGGGACGACAGAGGGTGAGATGGCTGGATGGCATCACTGACTCGATGGACGTGAGTCTGAGTGAACTCTGGGAGTTGGTGGTGGACAGGGAGGCTTGGCGTGCTGTGATTCATGGAGTCACAAAGAGTCGGACACAACTGAGCGTCTGAACTGAACTGAATTGAACCTGCAAAAAAAAAAAAAAAATTTTTTTTTTTTTTTAAGAGCAAAGTGTAGTTTCTGGTCTACAAAAATAGCAATTTCATCTGCTTTTAGGCTGACTTGAAGGGTGAACACTTTTGCAGTTAGGGTGAGTATTTAGGCCTGAGAGCTTTGCCCTGATGATTCTGGAAGACTGAGGAGAATTAGATTTGTCTTTTTGGATTTTGCTGTGCTTTGTTGGACTGCAGTGTGTTTATTCAGCTGATCTTGTAACAACCCCCACAGAGCCTCACAGACGGGCTCATCTTTCCTGGCGTCTGATGCCATCTTGTCTTTTTAGATGCCTACACGGAAGATGACCTCATGCTCTACTGGAAGAAAGGCAATGACTCCTTAAAGACAGACGAGCGGATCTCCCTCTCCCAGTTCCTCATCCAGGAATTCCACACCACCACGAAGCTGGCCTTCTACAGCAGCACAGGTTGGGGGAGTGGCGCTAAGAGAGGGGGCTACCTGGATCTCAGCAGAAGGCGTGTGGATTGGTTGAGCAGAGCCTGTGCCTCTAAGATTTGAAAGCAAAGATGAGATTTCCAGATTCGGTCTAGAGGGTGGTGAGCACAGGGTGAGAAAGGTTTCTGATACCACCACAGCATCAGAAGTGATAACCTAGAAAATCTTAATAAAAACTCCAACATAAGCCCTCTGTGCAGGTCTATTTGAGACAATTGCATTGACAGTTTAACAGCAGAAATTTCACCCTGGTATGACTCCCAGAGACACCTCTCCTATGGGCAAAATATAGTCCAATTTCAGGTTTATTGTTTTCTGTTCATGTTCTCTTGACTTCAGCCCCTTTGAGTTCTTCTCTCTTAACCAATCCCCTGCTGCCATATTGTTTGCACAGCTCCTCTTATGACCTTCTTGTAAGCCACAGTGCAGAAACTACACCCCATGGGCAGTGTCGTTGTTTTTTGAACCGAGTCTGAGCAAGTTTGCCACCGCCCCCCCCACCCACTCACCCCACCATATTGCCTGAGGACAGGCGCTGTGGTCTCCTTCCTGGCAGCTGAGGTTACAGCTGAGCTTCACTCTTTCCAACCCTTGCCTCTTTCTTAACTAATACCCTTTCAAGATGACTTTGGTCTTATCTTTCTGCAATTTCTGTTGCTAAAACACTGCATAGTTGACTACACTCTTTGATCTGTAACAGAAGGCATTGCTCATTTCCAACAAATGGTGATATCACATCTCTTATCTTTTGCACACTTCACCCACCAGTCTTGATCCTTTGGGGAACACTCATTCCTTTGACTCTCAGCATTTTGACATTCCCTCTTGTCAGAGTGTTCTTGGGCTGCTATAAAAAACTACCATAATTCGGTGTGTGTGTGTGTGTGTGTGTGTGTGTGTGTGTGTGTGTGTGTGCTTAGTTGTGTCTGAGTCTTTGCAACCCCATAGACTGTAGCCTACCAGGCTCCTCTGTCCATAGGATCAAGAATACTAGGGTGGATCACCATTTCCTCCTCCGGGGGATCTTGCCAATGCAGGGAGCGAACCGGCGTCTTCTGCATCTGCTACACTGGCAGGCGGATTCTTTACCACCGAGCCACCAGGAAGCCACAGACTGGGTTGCTTCTAAACAACAGGAACCGGTTTTGCACAGTTCTGGAGGCTGGGAAGTCAAGATCAAGGAAACTCACCCTACTTACAACCCCTACAGAGCCTCACAGACAGGCTTGTCTTTCCTGGAGTCTGAAATATTCAGTGTCTGATGAGAGCCCGCTTCCTAGGACTCACTGTGTCTTCACAGGAAAGAAGTCGCGAGGGAGCTCTCTGAGGCCTATTGTGTAAGGGCACCAATCCCATTCACAATGAAATAAAATTCACAAATGAAATTCACCTTCCAAAGGCCTCACCTCCAAATACCATCACTTAGAGGATTAGGTTTCAACACAGGAATTTGAGAAGGACATATTCAATCTCTAGCACCTCCACAATCACTTTCTGGAGCTGTTATAAATATAACCGTTGCACTAAAATTGTCCTGGGATGCCAGTTTTCCAGGTAATGTTGCCAAGTCCCCATTTTATTTTCAGTTCTTGTCATGTCAAGTTTATCCTGCCTTTTCCTCTCCTTCCACCATTTTTTGTTCCCTTCAATTCCTCCATACAAGTTTTCCTTGTAAAGAGCACCAGGGTGAAGCTAAAGCATAGCCTAAATGTATTGTTGTAGTGAGCATGGTATTTTTCCCCCATAAAGAAATCCAGAGGGAGTTGTTAAATCCACACATCTCAAGCTTTAACATATGTGGGAATCATGTGGAAAGGAGTGTTGAGAGAAGTTTCTTTTTCTTTTTTTGACCACAGTGCGGGGCTTGTGGGATCTTATTTCCCTGACCAGGGGTTGAACCTGGGCCACCACAGTGAAAGCACCAAGTTCTAACCACTGGACAATCAGAAAATTCCCAAAAGGAAGTTATGATTCAGTAGATCCAGGGCGGGGCCCGAGAATCTACATTTCTAACAAGCACCCAAATGATGGTGATGCTGCTGGGTCGAGTGCCATATTTGAATAACAAAAGTCTTACATGGCCTTCCTGAGGGGTTCCCTTTGTGTATAGTATGGAGGCCAAAGATTCCTTGAAATGTATTAACCCTTATGATGTGGGTTATCATATAATCATTCTGTTCCGTGGTTTTTCTGTCTTCCATTTTATAAAGATAGGGTAAGTTTCCAGGCAAGCGTCTAAGGCATTTATGATTCTCTAAATAAAATCTGTCCTATGGGGAAGCTAAGCGGCTATGGTGTGTATTCTTTCTTCTTCCTGTGTCCCGCAGGCTGGTACAACCGTCTGTACATCAACTTCACGTTGCGTCGCCACATCTTCTTCTTCTTGCTCCAAACCTATTTTCCTGCCACCCTGATGGTCATGCTGTCCTGGGTGTCCTTCTGGATCGACCGCAGAGCCGTGCCCGCCAGAGTCCCTTTAGGTAAGCAACATTTCAAGTGCACGTTCAAGACATCTGAAAATACAAGGAATTCCTTCCAGATAAAACCCTTCTTTCCAAATGGGTCCTGAATCCCTGTGGGCATTATAACTCAGAAAAACATCAAGTTATTCATTCACAGGTATAATGCCACTATTAAGAATCTGTGTAGCAAAGCCATTTGTAGGTCCCTCTGGGAGTCCACACAAACAGTTCATCTTTAATCTTAGTAGAGCTGAGTTCTGGAGTGGGTTATCCTGGTCTGCGGTGCTTTCTCTGTTCACCTGGATAAGCAAGTCACATTCTGTAACAGGGCTTTTCTAAAGGTGGCCCAAGGGATCTTTGTGATAGATTCTCTGGGGGAAATTGTTTAAAATGAAGAATCCTGGGGTCTATCAACATGTATAGGATCAGAATCTCTGAGAGAGTTCTAGGAATTTGCATTTTGAACAAGCTCCCCCAGTAAACCTTTTTTTCTTTTTCTTCGATGTAGATCATTTTTAAAGTCTTTATTTAATTTGTTATAATACCTTCTGTTTTATGTTTTGGTTTTTTTGGCTGAGAGGCATGTGGGATCTTAGTTTCCTGACCAGAACTCAAACCTGCATCCCTGCATTAGAAGGTGAAGTCTCAACCACTGGAATTCCAGAGAAGTCCCTCCCCTAGTAATTCCTATACATACTTAAGTCTGAGAATCCCTACTGTACTATAAATAGCTGTTTGCCATCCACTCTCCTCCCTGATTTAAATATTGCACCCATTCCACACGCATCACCATGGCTCAGAGGTCCAGGGGCTTCAAGGGAGAGAATGACTCACCAGGTTTTAGTGAAACTGGATTGGTGCTGGCTCTTAAGATGACCCCAATCCGCTGTGATTTGGTGTTTGCCAAGCAAATGTTCTGAGCTTAATTTGAAATCTCAGGGACATTCCCACTGACAGATGCCCTGGCCTCTAACGGTTCTTCTGTAGCTTGAACAGTTACTGTGCTGAATAAATAAATATTCTAGTTTCAGAAATCTGTCTCCCATAAATGAGGGTAACATCACTCTTGGTAAAATTGACAGGGTCCTTAAGTCAGCATTGCAGTATGGGCAGCCAGATCCAGGACCCAGACAGGCCCTGACAGCTGATAACACAGGCCAAGGACTACAGGATTCGACACCAGCAACAAGGACACAAAGATTAAAATATAACTTGTGCATTTTCCCCCTTCTTTTGGAGAAGGAGTTCCAAGAAACATACATACCTGATCATATATACAGTCTTCTTCTTATTTTGTTTATAAATATTTATTTTATAAATAAAGTTAATTAATTTATTTTTTGACTATTTTGCAAGGTTTGTGAAATCTCAATTTCCCAACCAGGGATTGAATCCTAACCACTAGACTACCAGGGAACTCCCCTGCAACCTTTGTTTTAAACAACTGAATGTAAAGAATTGTCTTACTGCTAACCTGTCAAGGGCTCTCTGCAGAAAAACAAAGTTATAAAGGTGCCATGATGAAGACACAAGGAGAGGGAATTCCCTGGCAGTCCTGCACTTCAGACACCATACTTTGACTGCATTAAGACTCCATGCTTTTACTGCAGGGCACACGGGTTCAATCCCTAGTTTGGGAACTAAGATATGCCACTGAGCAGAGCCAAAAGAAAAAAAGATTCAGGGATCCAGCTGGGAACAGAGGAATAGGAGAAACTTCATAAAAGCTAAAACTGGAAACGTGAGCAGCTGGAGGGGCAGGGAGGGAGACGTTCTAGGCCAGAGGAGTAGCTGGGAGACAGAAGAGAGGCACGCAGCCATCCAGTGGGTTTGGTGAAAGACCCCTGATCCCTTCTCTCTATGTCTGCAGGGATCACCACGGTGCTGACCATGTCCACCATCATCACGGGTGTGAACGCCTCCATGCCCCGTGTGTCCTACATCAAGGCCGTGGACATTTACCTCTGGGTCAGCTTCGTGTTTGTGTTCCTCTCGGTGCTGGAGTATGCGGCCGTCAACTACCTGACCACCGTACAGGAGCGGAAGGAGCGGAAGCCGCAGGAGAAGGTGACTTTACCATGAGCAGGAGTGTCTGCAAGGGTAGGATTTGATCTAGCAATGGATCTTGGGCAGGTCTGACCTCCTCTGTAAAATAGGGTAATGGCACTCCCTTCTCCACTATTTCACCAGTTAGCTGTGAAGAACAAACAAGAGAATAAGTTTAAATGGTGTGAAATTTACTCTGAGCTACCTCTTTTACTCATTCAAACATTTACTTAGCATCTACCATAAACTAGCTTTGGAGAAGGCAATGGCAACCCACTCCAGTACTCTTGCCTGGAAACTCCCATGGACGGAGGAGCCTGGTAGGCTGCAGTCCATGGGGTCGAGTAGAGTCAGACATGACTGAGCAACTTCACTTTCACTTTTCACTTTCATGCATTGGAGAAGGAAATGGCAACCCACTCCAGTGTTCTTGCCTGGAGAATCCCAGGGACGGGGGAGCCTGGTGGGCTGCTGTCCATGGGATCTCAAAGAGTGAGGCAGGACTGAATGACTGAGCACCCACACATAGACCAGGAACTAAGTCAAGTTAACCAAGGCGAGGTCTCTTCAATCTTGGTGGTGTTCCTAGTTCTGTGATAAAGGTAAATTCAACATGGTGGGACATATGATTTATGAACATAGAGGAATCACAAAAGAAGCTTCCAGAAATGTCTGTTTCCAAGACAATCTTTTAAATAGTTGCATAATAAAGAATGTCTTGGATGTATTATAACATGATTTATTCCCCTATTGGTGGGCAGTGTTTTTCTTTTTCATTTTTTGCCACTATAATATATGCTGCAACAAACATTATATATATGTATTATACATAGATAGATGGATAGATATGTTTGTCTCTTGAAAGCTTATATATATATATATATATATATATATATATATATAGGCTTCCAAGGAAGCACATCCTCCCTTCTAGGAAAATTTCCTTCATATGTGAGCTCATACAACTCCCATCACTTCCCAGATCACCTTCCCTCCCACCTGGTTTCCCCTTCATTCTCCTGTCTGCAGTTCAATGATTATCTCCTCCAGAAAACTCAGGCTCTATAGAGGAAACTATCCCAACAATGCCACACCTTTCAAATTCCCACCCCATCTCTCTCTCCCCTCACCTGCCCCCCACCCCTCACACACACACACACACAATAACTGCATTTCTATCAGGGGTCATATCAGAAAACATGGCAATTATCTGATCATGACCCTTCTTGTGGGCCTCCAACATCACTTGGTGTTTCCTAACAGTTGATGGGTTACCTGCTCTTTCATTGATAAAATGTTTACAGTGCCACCATCATTATTCCCCAACCCCTTAAAAGAAAGGATTTCCCTGTAGCTCAAATGATAAAGAATCTGCTTGCAGTGCAGGAGACTAGGGTTTGATCCCTGGGTCAGAAAGATCCTCTGGAGAAGGGAATGGCAATCCACTCCAGTATTCTTACCTGGAGAATCCCATGGACAGAGGGGCCTGGTGGGCTACAGTCCAGGGGGTCACAAAGAGTCGGACACGACTGAGCAACTAATACACACACCTTGAAAGAAAGTAGGAAAAGGCGATCCCCTTCTTTGTGCAACTTTGTCGGCTGAGCTTGCATTTCAGCATGCGTTTGCTATATCCGCAGCTTCCCTGCACCTGCGGGTTGCCTCAGCCGCGTGGAGTCCTCCTGGACGGCAGCTATAGTGACGGGGAGGTGAATGACTTGGGCAACTACACCCCCGAGAACGGAGACAAGCCCGACAGGATGATGGTGCAGCTGACGCTGGCCTCGGAGAGGAGCTCCCCACGGAGGAAAAGCCAGAGGAGCAGCTACGTGAGCATGAGGATTGACACCCACGCCATCGATAAATACTCAAGGATAATTTTTCCAGCTGCATACATCTTATTCAATTTAATATACTGGTCGATTTTCTCATAAATGCCTCATAATTCTGTACATTTCACATTCTTCTGTATATACTACAGAAATAATTGAATGATGAGACATAATTTAAGGTTATGATGAGAAGAAAGTTCCCAGTACCCACCCTTTGCCAGCTTTCCAAAACTACACTGACAAGGCACTTACTGGTTTAATTTACACTTATTAACAGCTTATTGTATACAAAGCATTATACACAGTACTGCAGGTATAGAGACACCCGTAGCAGCTAATGATAGTTGTTACTGGGATCTCTTAGAAAAGTGCACTGCTTTTCTAAGAGGAAAGGCACCCTGGGGTGGAGTAGGCACACTAGTTCAACCTCTTTTAGACTCTAGATACTTATTCATACAAGCCATATCCTTTATGTGAGCGTGACTCTCTTCTCTGGACCAGGTGGATCTGGGAAGCACCTGAAGTTCTTTTGTTGTTGTTGTTTAGTTGGTTAATCATGTCCGACTCTTTGCGACCCCATGGACTGTGTAGCCCAGCAGGCTCCTCTGTCCATGGGATTTCCCAGGCAAGAATACTGGAGAGAGTGGCTCTTTCCTTCTCCAGGGGATCTTCCTGACCCAGGGATCAAACCCACGTCTCCTGTATTGGCAGGTGGATTCTTTACCACTGAGCCACTCACTTACATGCACCTAAATCCCCACTTTGACCAAAACTCATGCTTCAGTCTGTAGCCTCTTACGTATTTTATATGTATTTCTTCGTGTTGGTTTCATTACAAGGCAATTACAATATTCCTACTTTATTCGTATCTTGTGGTTCCTAAGGTTTCACCTCGTCACAAGAAAAGCTCTTTAGCTTGGTACAGTGGTTTCTGATTTTGGTAGGTATTTCCCTGGTAGGGAAACTTTGAAGAAGAGAGTATTTGCAGGCATTTTGTCAGTTGTATCATATGGGTAACTAGCCTAGAAAATTTGCGTGTGAGTGTTCCCTGTTTGATAATCACTGCTTCATGAATCTCTACCTTGCAGCATGTCCAAGTTCAAAATGAAGTTAGTAATGTGATATCTTCACTGATGAACCTGGGATTAGACTGACTTTTTTCTGTATAACCATGGCAAGGAAATGCATAATTTGGGACTACCTATAATTTGTTAGGATGAGAAATACATGGTTACTGAATGTAGAAGAGAATGCCAAAATGAAAAAGAAATGGTTACACATCACTGGACATCTCCATTTATACTCAGTGAATACCAGCATCTCCTGTGAACCGGAAAACAATGGCCACTGATATCAGGGCAGGAGATAAAGGAGAGGGTTCTAATTTGGTGTATTATTTAAACAACATATAGCTATTCATACTATATAGCCACAGGATCAACTCCCATCAAATTTATACATAAAGCATTTGTTTCAAATAAACTCTATACTCTATTATGTCATTTTTACTCCAAAGCTAATTTGACTGATCCTTATATCACGTTATTTCTTCATGAGGGCTATACTTTGGTCTTTGAAAAAACAACAACAACAACAACCAAAATTTCAGAAAGTCTAGTTACAGGGCGATCTCTCATTTTATTGAAATTTAAAAAAGCTTTTTTTTAAAAAAAAATAGCAAACTGTAGTAGAAAAATGTAAAGGAATATAGATGAAATAGTTAAATGTCAACTTTTAATACTAAAAATTTTTTAGAACATTACCTTTTTCATGCTTATTTTGTGAAACAATTCCTATCAGATTTCACAAACATCTTTGCCACTTGCTTCTTTGTCGGAGCAGGACTACTTTGAACCAACCGGGCGGGTTTCCAGGACAACATGATCTGAACTTCCGTCCACAGCGTTTGGGGAGCTCTGCCATCTGAACCAGCATATAGGATGCTGTATTGTATTAGTCTACTTGGGCAGGCAGAGTGGAGTACCATAAACTGGGCTGCTTAAACAATAGATATTTATTTTCTTTCAGTTCTGGAGGCTGGAAGTCCAAGGTCAAGGGGTTGGCAAGTTTGTTTTCTCCTGAGGTCTTTCTCCTTGGCTGGCAGATGGCCGCCTACTTGCTGTCCTCATCTGGCCTCTTTCTCTGAGTACATGCATCTTTGGTGTCTCTTCTTTTAGGTGACACAAGTCATATTGGATTATAGCCCTGCCCTTGCGATCTCATTTAACCTTAATTACCTCTTTCAAGGCCCTATCTTCAAAGAAATACAAATTTTGGGAAGACACGATTTAGCCCATGTGCCTATGGGAGTTATTCATCCTCATAACAGTATATCTAGTGTACCTGAGGGCAGGAGGAGACGGGGGGTGACAGGATGAGATGGTTGGATGGCATCACTGACTCAGTGGACATGGGTTTAAGCAAACTCCAGGAGATAGTGAAGGACAGGGAAGCCTGGAGTGCTGCAGTCCATGGGGACACAGAGTCGGACACAACTGAGCAACTGAAAAACAACAGTGCATATTATAAGTATTTACTCTTGATCTTTACAACATAATCACATACAGTATTGTTTTTTAGAGTGATCTTTAAAAGGCTTGTTTACATTGATATCTGTACTAGTGTTACGACGAATAAGTTATTGAATTCATGTTCAATGTCTTTGCTACCTTTTCTAGCAATTGTCCGGTGACCTCTACAAGCATCTAACAGCATTGATTGAGGTGACAGTACTTTGCTCTCAAAGCTGTCACTGTCACTGAGACAGAACTCTGTAATTTGACTTCATAGAAACCCAAATATAAAGCAACTCTCTTTTCTGATAATTTTGGAGAAAACTACCCTTTATATGTGGACATCTATAGTACTTAATAAACATGCTGGCTTGACTGGAGAGTAGAGAGATTTGGTTAATAATTTTGTCTAGTTAACAGGCAGGTATGAGGACTTTGCCGCCAGTCCAGTGGTTAAGACTGCGTCTCACTGCAGGGGCACGGATTCAATCCCTGGTGGGGAGACTAAGATCCTGCATGCTAAAAAAAAAAAAAAAAAAGGCAGGTATCACATGAATACTAAACAAATTGTCACTCACAATACATAAACATTAATATGAGGAAAAAATTTTTAATAGTTGCACTTTTCTATTTACTCATTTTTAGTAGTGGCACTTTTTGTATTTATTCATTCATTCAGCAAGTAATTCTAAGCACTTAGTATGTAGCATGCAATGTTCAAGAGCAGTGCTTCTTAAACCGTCTGTGGTGAAGGACCAGTTTGTTTAATTATTTTATATTTCCACTTCACTGGAGAACTTCACAAACCTAGGTCTGAGCCTGCATTCCACCCTGTAGGAACGTGGACTTGTGGGTTTGACCATGGAGCCGAAAACTGTGTGTGAATGTAAGTCATAATGATCACAATAAAACATACAGAGAAAGAACATTTCATTCTGTTAATTAAAAAAAAACTACGTTACAACTGAGTGTCTTTGTATGGGAAATTCCAGTATTTGCAGTAATAAGAAAGCACATTAGCCAACAAACACATTAATAATGTTAGAATAAAATGATTTAGTTCACTTAAGTATTATCACCACTCTCAAAATAATTGGATGCTTTAAATGATCAATTTCATGTTGTTTAATTTTTATCTATATATAATTGGGACAAATACTTGTAATTCCCAGAAGAGCACTGACATTACCTAAGAACAGGTTAGGAAAGCAGAACATTAAGCCTAACCCCACACTCAACTAGAATCTGTATGTTAACAAGTTCCCCAGGTGATTTTTACATACATTCAAGTGAGCAAAGCACTGAACTATGTTTGTGTAACCATATACCTTTAGTATCATTCACAAAAAGTTATGTAAGAGCTGCATTTATACATGAAGAAACTCAGTATTGCATGCTTACTGTATGTGGGAGGTGTAAGACCTCGCGGCCTTTTCTCGGGAACCGTCGCCCCAAAGACCACAGTGACTTGAATTCGATGCAATCAGCAAGAGGATTTATTAGGCCAGCACGCCGGGGTTCAATCTCCTCGGAAGGAGTGAACCTCGAACGCCAGTCGTGAGGGACTTTTATACAAAAAAATCACAGGTAGGTGGGGATGAGGTCAGGGTATGGGATACAATGAAGTAGGGGCCATAGGTGAGGTGGATACATTTGATTGGTGGGAAAAGTTTGCAGGTAATTAAGTTGAAACGGTTGGCTGATCACCCTGCGGCATTTGGTCAATTTTTACCCAGAAAAGTCCGACAGAGAGATACATTCTTGGGAGGGGGTTTCCTTGACCAGGTCATAAGTTATCTGTTAAGAATCGGTCAGGAGGCTCTGAGTCACCAGATAAGGAGTAAGCTATTTTCCTTGAGGCACAGCCTGCCTTCCGGGCTTAAATTTTAACCTAAGTCCTTCATTCCCCTCTTCTTCTTGTCCGTGATTTCAATCCTGAAATCATAGAGTGAGGGATTGCAGCATACCGTTACCTTGGCATGAGCACTTGCACGGTGCTTGTGCGTTTCTTGATAAAGGAGAGCAACTACTTAAAAATGCAAAGCTAAGAGATGAAGAAAGTTAGGATTACAAGAATAGTCATGGTATCATAAACAAACTTATATAACCTTTTTAACATCTATACCTTACAATCATTAAGAAAACAGCCACCAATCTTCCATTTTATTGTGTGCAGAGCATAGTGTCCCTGGCACAGAGTCCATGGCACATCCATTCCTCGCTAATTCCCAGATGGCGACCACAGTAAGGTATATCGAGCGGCCCTACGCCCTTTTGGTGTGAAATGGCCCCAGCATCGTCAGAAATTCCTGAAATATATACACGAGGGTAGGAAGTGACAGGGGAGACATTTATACAGTAAGACTTGGGGGTATCGTATGAAAAACACATAGGGAACCGTGAAGAAAGCCCATAGAAGGAAATATTAGCTTGTTGGTGTTGAATGTGTGCGTCAGAGGCTCCTCCCAGAAGAGCAGTATCATTTACGTATACCGGCAATGTTCCTTCATCCCACCCTCCAGACTGGAGCATGGGGGGTCAGGAATGTAGGCCCAATATACGTATGAGCGGTCCCTTGATGCAGAGTCAGGAGGTTTAGGTAGAGGATGATCAGGAATCCGGTAATCGACAGAGCCTGAGCTTTAAAGGGTGAGAGGTGCGGTGAGCCTTCCATTGAGGCGTCGGTTCTGGTGCAGCTTTAACGTGGGAGGCGTGGATCCAGGATGAGATTCCGTCAACCTTAATGGCAGTAGGGGTCGTAAGCAGGACAATGTAGGGTCCTTTCCACCTGGGCTCTAGATTATGTTGCCGATGTCGACGAACCTAGTAGACGGAGTCCCCCACCTGGAACGGATGGGCCTCTTCTGGGGTACCGGGTTGGTGGGCTGCAGCAAGCTGAGTCCACACCTCTTTCTGAACCAGCTGGAGTCCCTTTAGCCTAGCACACAGATCACCATTGTTAAAGTTTCGGGGGTCGAATCCCTCTCTAAGTGTCAATATGGGGGGGTGCTCCATACAAAATTTCAAAAGGGGTGAGACCAAGGTGAGAGGGCGTGTTTCTCACCCGGAACAGAGCCAGAGGAAGGAGCACCGTCCAGTCAGTACTGCCAGTCTCTAAGGACAATTTAGTTAGGGTCTCTTTTAGAGTTCTATTTATTTTTTCTACCTGTCCTGAACTCTGGGGTCTGTATGCACAATGTAATTTCCAATCGGTCCCCAGAAACTTAGCTAACTCCTGACTTATTTGGGCAGTAAAAGCGGGCCCGTTATCTGACCCTAACATCTTTGGCGCTCCGAAGCGCGGAAAAATTTCTTCTAGAATTTTCTTAGCTACTATGAGGGCACTTTCATTTTTGGTGGGGAATGCTTCCACCCATCCTGAGAAAGTATCCACAAAAACCAGCAGATATTTATTGCCATACTGCGCAGGACATACCTCGGTGAAATCCACTTCCCAGTAGGCCCCCGGCCGGTCTCCACGCAGCCGCTTACCTTGGCCCGTCTTGTTTCGGCCGGCATTTACCTCTTGGCAAGGTCTGCAGTTCAGGACCACTTGCTCAGCCAATTTAAAAAGTCCCGGCACCTCATATCCTGCTTTAATTAAAAGAGAGACTAGCTTTTAGCTCCTAAGTGAGTCCAAAGGTGCATTTGTTTTAACATTTCTCTGGCTTCTCCTTCCGACGTAGCCTGTTTCCCTCTGGGCCGCCGAGAGGGGCTAGAATTACTTTTATCTTCTGAGCATATTGCCAGCAATCTTGATAGCCCGTCTTTTGTCGCCGCCTCTCGCGCAGCTTGATCGGCCATATTGTTTCCCTCAGTTACCAGGGACCGATCTCGTTGATGTCCAGGGCAGTGGATTACACTAATCTTTTTTGGCAACATCAGGGCAGCCAACAATGCCAGGATTTCGTTTTTGTTTTTAATCTCTTTGCCGGCCGATGTAAGTAACCCTCTCTGTTGGTAAATAGCTCCATGGACATGTGCAGTTGCGAAAGCATATCTACTATCAGTGTAAATGTTGGCCTTTTTCCCTCGTGCCAGTTCTAAGGCCTTTGTGAGGGCAATCAGCTCGGCTTTTTGGGCTGACGTACCTTGAGGGAGGGCAGCTGCCCAGATTACCTCAGTCCCATCGACCACCGCTGCCCCTGCCCGCCGCCTTCCTTCTTCAAGAAAACTGCTTCCGTCCGTATACCATGTCACCTCGGCATCCTGAAGCGGCTGGTCCGAGAGATCATGACGAACTCCATGTACTCCCGCCAGAATTTCTTGACAGTCGTGGGTCACCTCGGACTGGCTGGGGTCCGGCAGCAGCGTGGCAGGGTTAAGTCCGGTAGCCGGCGTGAACCTGATTCGCTCAGAGTTTAGGAGCAACGTCTGATAGTGGGTCATCCTGGCGTTAGTTAGCCATCTCTCGGGGGTTGGCGAATCACACTTTCTAAAGCGTGGGGCGCAGTGACAATTAAGTTCTGCCCCAGTGTCAGCTTGTCTGCATCTTTTACTAGGACTGCCACGGCAGCCACTATACGCAAACAATTCGGCCAGCCAGCAGCCACGGGGTCCAGTTTCTTTGACAAATATGCCACCGGCCGATTCCATGGTCCCAGCTTTTGGGTGAGGACCCCTTTGGCAATGCCATTATTTTCAGCCACATAGAGATGGAACGGCTTGTCCACATCTGGAAGTCCCAGGGCAGGGGCTGACAACAAGGCGCGCTTAATGTTGTCAAAAGCCTTTTGCTCGCTCTTTCCCCAGACGAAGGGTGTACTGCCCTTGGTCAGGGGGTACAAGGGAGCGGCCATCTCTGCGAACCCCGGAATCCAGAGCCTGCAGAACCCCGCAGTGCCCAAGAACTCCCTAACTTGTTGGGAGTTTTTGGGGGCCGGTATTCTGGCCACCGCCTCTTTTCTGGCCTCCGAGAGCCATCGCTTCCCATCTCTGAGTTGGTACCCCAGGTAACTAACCTGTTGCCGGCAGATCTGGGCCTTTTTGGCAGAAGCACGGTAGCCGAGGGTGCCAAGTTCGGTCAGTAAAGTCTCAGTCCCTTTCCTGCACTCCTCTGCGGTATCAGCGGCCAGAAGCAAGTCATCTACATATTGGAGCAGAGTTACCTGGGGATTTGTGGCGCGGAAGTGCACGAGGTCCTGGTGGAGGGCTTCGTCAAAAATTGTTGGCGAGTTCTTGAATCCTTGCGGCAGCCTGGTCCACGTTAGCTGTCCGGAGAGTCCTGTAAGAGGGTCTTTCCACTCAAAAGCAAAAATAGGCTGGCTAGCGGGGCTGAGTCGTAGGCAGAAGAAGGCATCTTTCAGGTCCAAGACAGTGTACCACTTCCGGCTGGGGGAAGGGTGTTCAGCAGGTTGTAGGGGTTGGGCACTGTTGGGTGTAGGTCGGATACCCGATTGTTGACTTCTCTCAGATCCTGTACAGGCCGGTATTCGCCCGTTCCAGGCTTCCGGACCGGAAGCAACGGGGTGTTCCAGGCCGATTGGCACTTTATCAAAATTCCCAGATCAAGAAACATTTGAATATGTGGGCGGATCCCATCTCGAGCCTCTTTACTCATCGGGTACTGGCGGACTGAGATGGGGGTGGCAGAGGCCTTGATTTCTACCACCACTGGGGGCTGGTGGACGGCCATTCCCATGCCCGAGACTTCAGCCCAGGCTAGGGGGTCTTAGCCATCCAGTCCTGCATATTCATGGTCTCGGGGAAGGGCTCTCATATAGCCTGTATTCATCTTCTAGCCTCAGGGTCAAAACCTGCAACGGCCTTCCTTCCCCGTCTGTCACCGTGGTGCCCTCGGTGTGAAAGTGGATCTGAGCCCCCACTCTCGTGAGCAAGTCCCGTCCCAGCAAGGGGTAAGGGCATTCAGGGATCACAAGGAACGAGTGGGATACCCGGCCCACGCCGAGGTCCACTGTTCTTCGGGTAGTCCATGGGTATTGTCGATACCCTGTAGCGCCCTGTACCCATGCCTTTTTTGTGGACAATGTCCCTCCGGATTGTAATAGGACGGAGTGTTGGGCTCCTGTGTCTACCAGAAACTGTACAGGTTTCCCCTCCACCTTTAGAATTACCCTAGGCTCAGGGAGGGGGTCCGAGCCCCGTCCCCCTAATCTTCTTCTTCTATGGCCAGGATTTTGTTGGGGGTGGCAGACCTTCCCCTCTTCTTCTGAGGGCAGTCTTTGAGCCAATGCCCCTTCTCTTTACAGTACGCACACTGATTTTTGTCTAGTGGTGGTTTGGTTCCTGTCCTGCTTTTACTGCGGTCTCTTGGCCCAGCTCTATCATCTCTCTTTCCTTCTTTAATCACTGTGGTCAGAATTTTTGCCAAGTCTTTTGCCTGTCTTTTTCTCTCTCTATCTCCCGTTCATTCTGCTCCCGGATCCTTCTTTCCTCCTTTTCTTCTTCTGTTTCCCTTTTATTAAACACCTTGTCTGCTTCTTTGATCAAATCTTGAAGAGAGAATCCCTGTAACCCATCTAGTCTCTGTAACTTTCTCTTAATATCTAGGGCTGATTGATCAATAAAGGCCATGGCCACTGTAGCCCTATGTTCTTCAGATGTGGGATCGTAGGGGGTAAATCTCTTGAATGCCTCTATTAACCTATCTAGGAATACAGTAGGTGACTCGGTAGGCCCTTGAGTCACTTCCCTTACCTTAGCCAAATTGGTGGGGCGCCTTGCTGCCCCTCGGAGACCCGCCTCCAGAGCCTGGCGATAGACCCTCAGGTGCTCCCTACCTGCCAGAGAATTGTAGTCCCAGTCAGGTCTCGTCAGGGGGAAACCAGCATCTATTTCATTAGGAAGCGCTGTGGGACGTCCGTCATCCCCGGCACATTTTTGCGGGCCTCCAACAGTACTCGCTGTCTTTCTTCTGTAGTGAGCAAGGTCTGCAACAATTGCTGACAATCATCCCAAGTGGGCTGATGTGAGAAAACAAGAGATTCTGTCAAAGAGGTCAGCGCCTGGGGGTTATCAGAAAAAGAGGGGTTTGTTATTTTTCCAGTTGTAAAGGTCAGAGGCAGAGAATGGCCAATACTGGAGTGGCCGAACCCCACGGTCATCAGGGGGCCCGTTCTCCCCGGAGGGGAGAGCGGTGGAGTCCAGGGTGACAGCTCTACGGCTCCGCGTTCCTGCCGCCGGGCCCATTTCTTCCCCCTTCTTTTGGCTGTTCAGGCGAGGCGATCACTTGTGCCCTCTGAGGTGCCGGAGGTGGGACCTGTACAGGCGGGTAGAGTGGGGGAGAATCTAAAAGTAAGAAGTCAGTTTGCAGGTCTGGATATATATTTTTGACGGGAGCCTTTGTCTCTTCTTTTCTTTGCCGTGGATTTTAGGGCAAAGATCTCTGCAGCAGGCTCCAACGGCTTTCCTGTGGGGAAAACGAAAGGCCGAACCCACACCGGGGTGAACGGACCAGGTCTTCCCAGACCATAATATATGGCACCTGGTCCGGGTGCTCAGTAGCAGGGGTGGAAATTACAGTTTTAACCTGTTTGACTTGTTCTGAAGAGAACGACCCTTCTGGCGGCCAGCCGGTATTAAAACTGGGCCAATCTACTGTGCATAAGCTCTGCCATTTCCTTTTTTCACTGTCATGGAAAGATCATGGGCCCGATTTTTCACTTCTGTCCAATGATCTACCATCAGAGACAACGGGGTTGTCACCGTCTGTCCCATCGTCAGTTTGTCACAAAAATGAACACTTAACGAGTACAAAGTAAGACGAGTAGCAGCGGAAAAATCAGATAAAAGCGGCTGCTGTAAACTTTTGCCCTCGGCAAGTCTTGAGCAGGTGAGCTTCCTAGCTCCACAGATACAGAATTCAGGCGGAGGGGAATCTCACGACCCCCACTCCCAGGTCGGCGTTCCAGGCGTCCCTGGCAAACGCCACAGATACAGGCGTGCCCCACAGATACAGACGGACAGGCGCGCCCCACAGATACAGACAGACAGGTGCGCGAGGGCACAGATCCTTGTTTCAGCAGCCGGAGAAGACCAGGGGGAAGAAAAGAAAGATGACTGAGGATAGCCACCAAAAATCCTACCGGGAATGGTGGGGGCCAGAGAGGTGGACTTATGGCGTGCTTTGAGTTCACTCGTGTGCCTATGCCGATGCACGGAAGTTTTCTTGCTGGGGGCGGGCGCCCTAGCGGCTTCTGGCCCGTTCCGTGACCCCCTTATCCTGTCATGGGAGTCTTCGAGTGGCAGGCGCCCTAATGGCTTTTAAGTGCCTGACCCGTGCCCACAAAAAGGTAATATTAGGCCATATCCTCACAAGAAGGACAGGGAAGTTTCACCCAGCCGGGCGATAGTTACTGGGGCTCACCTGTCGTGAGGCCTTCAAAGTCCACCAGGGAGTAGCCCTGGCCGGGACTAATCAGTTGCCTCACAACCGCTCGCCCGTTCACTGAAACTTCCGAAGGATTAAGTCAAGCAGCAGGAGAGAAAAGTGAGACAATACAGGTTTAACACAGAGCAGACCAGTCACAGACCTTTTACAGACGTACACGGAGACACAGAATTGCTCGAGCGTACCTCCGAATTCAAAAGCCAAAGGGTCTGAGTGAGCGAGGCGATCCCGGACGAGCCCCCAAATGTAAGACCTCACGGCCTTTCCTCGGGAACCGTCGCCCCAAAGACCACAGTGACTTGAATTCGATGCAATCAGCAAGAGGATTTATTAGGCCGGCGCGCCGGGGTTCGATCTCCTTAGGAGGAGCGAACCTCGAACGCCAGTCGTGAGGGACTTTTATACAAAAAAATCACAGGTAGGTGGGGATGAGGTCAGGGTATGGGATACAATGAAGTAGGGGCCATAGGTGAGGTGGATACATTTGATTGGTGGGAAAAGTTTGCAGGTAATTAAGTTGAAACGGTTGGCTGATCACCCTGCGGCATTTGGTCAATTTTTACCCAGAAAAGTCCGACAGAGAGATACATTCTTGGGAGGGGTTTCCTTGACCAGGTCATAAGTTATCTGTTAAGAATCGGTCAGGAGGCTCTGAGTCACCAGATAAGGAGTAAGCTATTTTCCTTGAGGCACAGCCTGCCTTCCGGGCTTAAATGTTAACCTAAGTCCTTCAGTAACCCACTCAAACTAGCTTAAGACCACAGGAATCACAAAGACGTGAAGTAAATAAATGGCTGTGCCTGATGAGTACTGTAACGATTGCAGACAGCTTCTCTTTCTCGGCAGTTACCTTTCCTTTTTTTTCTGTGTGATTTGCTTTATTCACTATGAAGATTGTCCTTCTCTGCTCACACATGACATTCATCTCCAGATTCATTGACTTTAAAATCCCAGAGGTCATCATCCTCTAAATGACCTCAACTCTTAATTCCCAGGAGAGCTGTCTCTCCACCCTTATCAAAATTCCATTTCAGTTTGAATAGGCCTTCTACTGAGCTAAAAGAAGGTGAGCTGGCCCTTCAGGAGATGTGAAAGGAATTAGAAACAAGAATCAGAATAAGCTTTTTCCTACTCAGCCTACCCTGCACTCAGTAATAGCTGTCTGCAAATGAAGCCAGAACAAGGACACTTCACAGTGTTAAAAACAAACAACCCACCCTCACAAATAACCAAAACATCAGAAACTGGTTCATTGTGAAGAACATGCTTCTGTACAGGCAGAAAAATGTATTTCTTTGGCAATGGGAATGGATAAGTCAAGGCCATATATTAATAGGTAATAAATACAGTTATGACATATTGGGGTGAGGACAGAAAACAAGCTTTATTAGTAAAATTGTTCTTATCATCTTAGAATAAGAAATCTATGCTTTGTGAGTTAATTTCTAAAGTTTTGTTATTATTTCCCCTTGATTTTCTAAATTCTTTTGTTCCAACCTTGGATCAATAGCAACATCAGAAGCTGGGAAACATGGGCTAAAATCCGATTGGAGAGACTCTTAGAGATAAGGGGTTTCCCAGGTGGACTCAGTAGTAGAGAAACTGCCTGCCATTGCAGGAAACATGAGAGATGTGGGTTCATTCTCCAGGTTGGAAAGATCTCCTGGAGGAGGGCATGGGAACCCACTCCAGTATTCTTGCCTGGGAAATCCCATGGACAGAGGAGCATGGTGGGCTAGGGTCCATAGGATCACAAAGAGCTAGACATGACTGAGCACCATCATAAACATTTGAAACAGCTGTGGCTGCGATCTCTTTCTGGCTGGGATTTTCTATTATAAGCTCTTCTTACATACATGTTTTTACAAAAAGAGCTTGTCTTAAAAACACACAACCCACCTGAGTGGGTTTTGTGACTTTGGATGGATGGGCAGAAGCTGAAAGTATCTAAGACAATGGGAGGTATACCCAACAGTTGCTGTGGTAACTGCTCCATCTTTGAGGAAACATTAGGCTGAACACTAACTGGGTAGCCCCTCACCACTTTCAGAGATTAATGGACAGGCAACAGCTTAAGGTTTAGCAAAGATTTCAACTGCACCTAAGTCTACTTCTTCAGAGGTGGCCTCTTACTCCTCTATCAAGCTAAAAGCAAACTTGAATTCTTATAGTTCAGGGTTACTTAGATTCGGCTCAAACTCTTTTAAGCTTCTCATATACAACACATGATCCTCCTGTGAGGAATGAGTCAGGACTGATGACAAGGCTTGAAGTGATGGTTGATCCTGAATCCATATCATTCACAGGTAGTAACAATGCTTGGGATCTAGGTTTGGTTATTCCTTAAATAAATTAAGCTCAAGTGGGAAAATATGGATTTTTTGAATTGCTTTTCATTCTCTTGGGTCAAATAAAAGGTGTCAGGCATTAGCAACACAACTAATAGATAAAAGTTCAAACTCTCAAAGGCAACTCATTTGTTTACTCAGTGGGGCAATGTCTACTTAGCCTTTTGAGCTAAACAAGAATTTTGTCTATTGAAGACCTTGATTTGATAGTCTTTTCTACTTTGTATTTCTAAGGTTTATTTTTTAAAGTGACTGGATGCTATGAGCCATTATACTAATCAATGCTCATTTTACATTTTAATCATTGGGAAAAAAAGAACAAATTTGGACTCTATTTTGAAAGCCAGTTCAAATCAAAAAAACCATGGACACTTGTAATTTATTTCATATGAGGCACTTATTCTCTAGCCATTGATAAGAATCTAAAAATCTGCTCTGTTGCATTTACATTATTACATGGTATGACTTTGTACTGAAGCTGAAAAACATTTTTAAGAAAATTCAATACTGTAATTATGTACCTATGTCTTATCATGTAAAACTTGTCCTGGCATTTCTCAGCATCTGAGACTAGTAAAACACTCGTTTTAAACAAAAATAATTGTTCTTTTTAAATTCTCATATAAATAACAAGACATTATAGTACAAAAGCAAATCAACATCTGTAATACTGAATAAGAGAACTATAATGAGAGGAAAGGTGGATAAAAATAAAGGTTAAAGTTTCACTAGAGCCTTAGGGAAACAGGCTCTCCTGTTAATCTTAAGACAAACCTTTATCTCAAGAATGTGTAAGGGGCTCATATCCAAGGCATGCAGCCTCCAGGGGATGTTTATCTCAAAAACCATTCCAGGAAATTATTTTCCAGAGAAGGGTAAACAGTAAAAATGCAGCTCGTCCAGCCATGTCGACCTGATAACAAATAAACCTATCCCTGAAAATGTCAAGACCTGTACACCAATCAGGTCGCTCCACCCTAGCTGTACCCGTTTGTGGTGAAGAACTTTTAGGTTAAGGAATTATAGTAGTTTTGATGTTAGCAAAACAAGGCTTTTTGGGATAATGAATTTCTCTTTGTTATAAATCATTGTATTCGTCTTTCTGTAAGAATGTAACTTCATTTAGTGCTTTCTGAGAAGGGCACTGGAAAACTTCTAGGTTAAAAGTTAAACCTGGAAGGCAGAATGTGCCGCATAGCTTTCCCCCTTATCTTGATGACTCAGAGCCTCCTGACTGCTCCCTATTCTTAACTGATGACTTATAACAGACCTTTCCTCAAGTATGCATTTCCCTGTACCAGGCACCGCTGGGTGGTCAGTCAACTGTCTTTACTAAATCACCTGTAAACCGTCCCCACCAATCAAATGTCTCCACTTCATCCCTAGACCCCCTTATCGCATTGTTCCCTACATTCCGATCTCATTCCCAGTTGTCTTTGATCTTTCTACATAAAAATCCCTCTCGGTGAGTGTTCGAGGTTCGCTTCTCCCAAAGAGGCTGAACCCCGGCACGCCCGGCCTGGCCTAATAAATCCTCTTGCCTGTTGCATCGAATTCGAGTCACTGTGGTCTTTGGGGCGACGGTTCCCGAGAAAAGGCCGCAAGGTCTTACAGTGGTTTTTGTGCTTAAAAACTGCTCTGTAACAAATGTTCAGGGTTCGTTCTCCCCTGGTGGTGATCGAACCCCGGCGCACTGGCCTAATAAATCCTCTTGCGGTTTGCATCGAGTCCGAGTCCTGGAGATTATTTGGGCGACGGTTCCCTGAAAGAGGCCGAGAGGTCTAACAATAACATATACAGCAGAAACCAACACAACATTGTAAAGAAATTATCCTCTTCAAAAAATAAATTTTTAAAGAAGATTATGTCACAGTGTATTTGGGTAATTGTGCTTTATAGTCATATATTTTCAAAACTCCCTTTATAGGTTGAAAAAAACCACAACTGCTATTTGATAAATACATTTATTAACATTATACATTTTTTCATACATACTTTAATATATGTATGCATTAAAATATTTTTTAAATGACTATGATCTGATGGTAGTAGAGACTGATTTACTTGAAAATATTAACTTCATACATATCAAATGCACCATCCTTAACTATATAATTTGTTTGCAAAAGGCTTGCTGAAGTATAAACAAAAATAAAGAAGCAGTTTTTCATACCTTACACACTTATAAAGAGTTGCTAGCTACCAGGAAGACAATTGACTTATTTTACAATGAAAATTTACTTTGATCTTTTACAATGAAAATTTACTTTGATCTTTTGAAGGCTAGTACTACGTAGGACAGTTTCCAGAAGACCAGAGATACTTCAGATAAAAAGTAAGAAATGTATAAAATAAAACTATCTGAAAGGTTTTCTAAAAAGAATATATTATAAAGTTTTGTAGACAATCATTCTTTAAGAAGACTTTTCATATCAATTTCTTCTGTTCAAACAGACTGAGATGACTCCGGTATTTTTAAATATTTTAGAAACACTTGCTCAAAAATTTCCAAGACAGCCTTCAGGTGTTCCCTCAAACCCAGTGTTGCTTAAATGAAGCAAATCTTATGAGAAGTTACCATCAACCACAAGTTTTTGGGAGCATGAACTACATCTTACTCTTTACCTTACCCCCAGTGCTTAGAAGTAGGCTCTCCTCGACAAATGCTTACCAAACTCAACTGTTGAAAAGATCACGACAACTTACTAATAAATAAACAGTCCTTTGGAGGATTGTGGTAAACCAAAACAGTTCCAGTTTATACAAGTATTCACAAACACATGAAAATGTTCTAGTTTAAGCTAAATGTCCCAGCCCTTATGAGTGCTACAGGAAGAAGCAATTTAAAGGGAAAAATTCCTGACTAATTAATAAAAAGTAGTTTTTAAAACTAATAGAACCTGAGAATTTTAAGAGGCAAGCTAAATATTAGCTACACTCAATCATTATATAGTATATAGTAACTTAGTAGTGAGTAGTACCACATAATTGTTTTATACAGGTGCCATATTCAGTCAGCCCTGCTTTTAAAATTAAGTCACAAAAGAAAACACATGTTCAATCTGTTATTAAATTTAAACCATTAATCTGGATTATACATTTTAGGTCTATTAATTTAACAAAAATAGCCAAAAGTTGGTATTTGAGGAAAAGGCTTTCAGTTTAGCCTGTGAACAGTGAAAGTTTAAAAAAAAAAAAAAGCATGTAATAAAACACTTTTCCATAAAAACCAAGATACTCAAACAGGTCTACCTATGTCTTAAAGTCAAATTACTTTAAATTTTATACTAACTTAGCTTGGCCTGTTTTTTCTTTCAAATGAGTCAGGTTTTAGGTACGTAAAGAAAATTAAGCATACTGAAAAGACAACGGCTTCAAAGAATACATAATCGAGTGGGGGAATAACACACAATCACTGAATCTAAGAGATAGTCAAGCGTCATTATTCAAACTAATTCTGGGAGAAAAAGTTAGTTGCCCCCTTTCTCAAAAAATAAGACACTAAATTATATTTTGAAAAAGTCTTATTAATGTGTCAACTTCCTAAAAATACTCATCATTTACATATACAGAGTATATGTATATACATACATATATAATCCTTTTTATCTAGAAGTGACACTGTCCTGTAATTGAGTGGTTCTCCATTTATCTTCCAAATAATCTTTGGAGATTTAATCTAAAATGTGAGGTCCAACCAACAGAATGATAATTTAAGCCAAGTATAAACATTTATGAAAATTTAGCACATTACAAACATGCCACTGAAGTATGAGGATAAAGAAAGACCTTAGTTTCAAAAGGAAAACTACCGTTACAAAGAAGTGAGTTTCCCTGGTGACTCCAACGGTAAAGAATCCACCTGCAGTACAGGCGACCTGGGTTTGATCCCTGGCTTGGGAAGATCCTCTGGAGAAGGGGACGCAACCCACTGCAGTATTCTTGCCTGGGAAATCCCATGGACAGAGGAGCCTGGTGGGCTACAGTTCATCTGTCACAAAGAGTCTGTCACAACTGAGCAACTAATACTTTCACAAAAGAAGTAGTCTCCCAAATTCTAATTGCATAGTGAAGATGAGCTACAGTTGTTCTGGACGGGAGATTTTGACTCAGCATTTATTTACATATTTATTTACACACTTTAATGTAATATGGCTCAGTTAACTCACTAGTAAATAAAAACGAAGAGGGGATTTTAAAAGTCTAAATTATAAAGAATAAAGTCTGAATTATACTAAATAACATAAAATGTCAAAGTGAGATCTAGGGGGAAATGGAATTCTCCAGGCAAGAATACTGGAGTGGGTAGCCATTCCCTTCTCCAGGGGATCTTCTGGATCCAGGGATCTACTCTAATTTTTAAAAATCAGACAAAGAATGTCAAGGAGGATCAAGTTCTAAAAGCTTCTTCATACAAAGAGTTAAGAAGATGGCTTGCACAGGAGACAGCCTTAAGGCTGGATACTACCAGAAAGCAAACTTCCAAAGAGCCAGAACCCCCAGTGAGGACAAGCCGCTGACACATTACGGGCACTGCTGTCTAAATCCCTTTCTCAGTGTTTTCAATTCAGAGGCTTGAAGTCTTCTTCGAGGAGAAGATCTGATTATATGATGTAAGTCAAAGAGAACCAGTTTTTATGTTATACAGGATGGACTGGCAAACTATTTCACAAAGGGGCAGACAGTAAATATTTTAGGTGTTGTGGGTCACACAATTTGCTCTCTGATGGTTTCTTCCTGCGCCCTTTAAAAAAGAACAGCTCATTTTCGGCATGCTAGCCATAAACAATCAGGCTGCTTGCCAAATCAGGCCAGTCTGCAGACGGCAGATACAGAAGAAAGCAATTCTAAAATACTAACTCTCCTCTCAAATTTCCCTGTCTTTCAAGATAGAAGAGGAAATAGAGGTTTAAAAGACTATAAGGATAAGGGAACAAATCTAACTTTCCAAATGAGAAGCCAGTCTCAAAGCATACAAGTTGACTTGCTTACAGCTGAGCCCAAATGCTCACTTTGCTCTCTTCCCCCCTTCCATTTTTGGAATGCTGATGGCTCAAATTTGAGGACTCCCTTTAAAATAAAGACTCCTGGACCTTTACTATACTCACAGCTTAATATATTTGTTTTACTGGATACTTTTCACATTGTTCTATCATGATAAAGAAAGTCACACCAGGAAAAACTAACATAATACTTTTTAGTTTATACTGGGCTAACATGGGGCTTAAGGGGGCTTAGAATTCTGTCTCTTAAATTTAATAAATTACAGAGTTTACTCAGGCTGGACAGGCTAGCTTCTGAGGAGAAGTCTGAATAGGGCTGCTAGGTGGAGGGAACCAGTTCCATGACATTAACATTCAAGATAAGCAGACATCACTCCTCTCACCATATTCCTCTGGACACGTGGGGCCACCAAGCAAAAACCTTACAGGAAGAATCAAATCCTATCCATCTACCATTTTCCCTGTTACAGTAATATGGAATGAGAAACAGCCCTTCATTGCCACTTCTCAGCGTAGGTTATATACAAAAAACATTTCCATTTTCTTTCAAAAGGTAACTTAAGCTCATTCTTTGTAGCTGAGTTTCTAGTTGTTTCCCACAGCATTTCTGATTAAAAGCCTACTTTTATTATCAATGAAAATAGTCTCTAAACCAAAACAGATACAGTCAGATATTCCAAATGAATCTTCCCTAAATTTAGAACAGGAATTTTTAAACAACTTTATAGAACAGTGTTACCAACCTATACCAAAAATATCTTTCATGTGCCCATTATGAATGTAAGGCTTGAAATCTCTTGGATCTTTTAAAATACACTTACACAACATATGGCTTTATAAAATATTATCACCAATAAACCATGTGTCATCCAGGTTGTTTATGAAATACCAGCTCTGAAAGGTCACAATTTCATCAGACACTGATTTGCAAAATTTTCACTGTAGAAATGAGGTAATATGTTTTTTCCACATCATGTCCTCACTTTTCAGGTAAGAGGAATTTGACTCCTTTAAGACTGAAAAACAAGTCATGCCCTCCTTGCTCATTAAAAAGATTACAGGAAAAAAATCATCACTTCTTTTGAATGATCTGTAAGTAGCTCCTAAACCCTCCTTTTATTCTACTGTATTTAAAACTGTTCTTCTTGAAGTTTCAATTTGAAGTCCTCTCTGATTCTTTCCAGCAACTCTGGTTTAAAAATAACATCCAGTGCAGTCATTGTCAGAGCTTTGGCTGTTCTCAAAGTGTAGAACTGAGCTTCTTGTGATCCTAAAGAAGAGAGAAGTTAAATAAAGGTAATTTCGTATGTATTACAACTAATTTATTCGTTTTCAGGTTAGCTCTCAATATCTAAATTGCCTCTCCAACTAACCACCACCATATAGTATTTTCTGAGGTGTTCAGTAAAGAAGTGATAATGGGCTAAACTAAGCAGTTAGAAAGGCAGCTACTACTACAAAAAGAGCTCATGTCCAAACATCAGCACTCACCTGCAGCTGCAGTATATTGTTCTGTATGATTCAAGGCATTAGACCCAATGTAAAAATATGGATGAATCCCAGGAACCACAAAAGAAACATTTCCAAAATCGGTAGATCCTTGGAAAGGTAAGACAAATCATGAATTTTTAATTGCTAGTTCAATGGAGCACATGTACCTTAATCTCTATACACCTGATATGATTTACAACTCCTTCCCTTCCAGAAATTCTCTGCCCTTTTGGTTTCCATGACTCCACCATCTACTGCCTGTCTGGCTTTCTCTATGACTCCCTCTCTAGTCACTTCTGTCGCCTGTTTCCTAAGCACTGGTGATCCCTAGGGCGTCATCTCTGGGTTACTCCTTCCTTTGTGTCCTCAGGCAACCTCCTCAACATTGAAACCTATGTCTTCAATCACCTCTCATGTGCTGACAACCCCTAAGTCTCCACCTAGACAACTTTTGGAATAGGCTACTAGATAGCTTTCCTGAGAAGTCCTGTGAACACCTCAAATTTAACAAATGAATAATTTATACCAACCCACTCTACTTCAGCCTGCTCTTTCCCTTGAACTCTTATCTCATTGAATGACAACACCATTTTTATCTCCAAGTCCCCTGAGTCGACATCATTAATATCTACTATATTTTAGGAGATACATTTCTAACATGTAAACATGTTAACAACAATGCTCTTTAAAGGAAAAAAAAAATAGAATAACCTGATATACTTATGAGTGTTTAAATCCTAATAGTTGTTTATTTCTCAGAAACTGAAAATGTTCATATAACCAAGTCCTTAGTAACTTGTTTACTGATGACTGAGAATGAATTAAAATTCAATTTCACCTTTAAGTAGCTTACTTAAAAATTAGAACTAAGCAAATTTAAACACTATAAACACTTAAGAATATAAAGCCAAGAGTAGGTTGGCTGTTTCTAAAAGCAAATCTGTTCACATGACATTCTACATTCACTGAAGAGTTCTTTAATGTCCTTCTCCTAACCATTAAGTTTGTAAAAAGTGTCACTAAAAAGCATAAGCAATACTTCCCCCAACCTCCAAAGTTGTTAAGCAAAATCATTTAACCTTGGATGGTACTTCCCTTCCTCAAACAGCATAGTATGTTTGAAAGAACTTAATTACCTGAAGGGCCACTGAACATAGCATCTTCTGAAATGAAGTCTATTCCCAGGTTTTTTCCATTTTCAACATAAGCTTCCCACAGACTCTTATTGGGAAGAACATTGTAATAATCATGTGCTCCACCGTTAATTTCCACCTAATAAAAATTGTAACACAAATTTTAAATTAAGAAGTTTGAATTCACGATCTAATTTGCAAACCAGCACTGGTTCTCTAACAGAAAGAGGTTTTAAAAGGAGGCGCCTCCCCTTCAGGATATAAACTCTCTCAAATCTTTACTTTAAAAAAATACATTTTTCTATAAAGAGAGTTCCCAGGACCCTATCTCCTTTATGCTTTACATGCACCAAAGCACACAAGGTCACCTAGTTCTACCAACCAGTAAGCCTCAGTTTCGGCCAGGAGTGGGGGCAGCCGTAATCTCCATTTTAACCAGCACCCTCAAGCAATTCTGAGGCAGGGGTCCCAAAGCCACATAAGAAACACTGCTCTAGGCTACAGCCCTTAAGAGACAAATCAAGATTCACTAATTTTCAGCCTGGAAAATCCCATGGACAGAGGAGTCTGGAAAGCTGCAGTCCATGGGGTCGCTAAGAGTTGGACACAACTGATCAACTTCACCTTCACTTTTCACTTTCCTGCACTGGAGAAGGAAATGGCAACCCACTCCAGTGTTCTTGCCTGGAGAATCCCAGGGACGGCGGAGCCTGGTGGGCTGCCGTCTATGGGGTCGCACAGAGTCGGGCATGACTGAAGCGACTCAGCAGCAGCAGTAGTATACAAACTGACACTGACACCACCTGGCCTGAAAGGTATAAAGTACCTTAAGAGAAAGAGAGAAGATCCACAGTGTGGAGGGGTTGACTATGGCCCTCTTTTATTAATTTCAGTGCATTAAGATACAGAAGCAGTTTACATGTGCCCAGTTAAGAGGATTTACAGATTTAGATTTTATTAAATAAAAACGGGCAATATTCCCACAAACTAAAGATAATTCCAATAACATTAGCAAAAACCAAATTATGAAATGGCAGAGATAATAATTTTTCTACTCTTAGCAACATCTCAGTTAGAAACAATGAAAATCTAAACATGCTAAGTTGTACAGTTGTGTCTGACTCTTTTGCGACTCCAAGGAATTCTCCAAGCCAGAATACTGGAGTTGGTAGCTGTTCCCTTCTCCAGGGGATCTTCCCAACCCAGGGATTGAACCCAGGTTTCCCACATTGCAGGTGGACTCTTTATGAGCTGAGCTACCAGGGAAGCCCAACAGATACTATAAGTCAGCCAAAACATAAAAATTATTAAAAGACTATTTAAATATAAGAAGAAATAAGCAATCTATCTGATCAGATATTTAAAGTAATAATCATAAAGATGCTCAAAGAACTCAGGAGAAGAATGGATGAACAGAATGAGAAGTTTTAAACAAAGAGTTGGAAAATATAAAAAGAACTACACAGAGCTAAAGAATACAGTAACTGAAATAAGAAATACACTAGAAGAAATCAACAGTAGGTTGAATGATACAGAGTGACAGATGAGCAAAGTGGAAGACAAAGTAGTGATAATTGCTCAAGCTGAAAAGAAAAAAGAAAAATGAATTTTTAAAAATGAAGACAGTTTAAGAACCCTTTGGGACAACATCAAGAGTATTAACATTTGTATTATAGGGATCCCAAAAGAAGAGAGAGAGGAAGGAGCAGAGAACACACTTGAAGACATAATAGCTAAAAACTTCCCTCATCTGGGAGAGTAAAGAGACATCTAGTCCAGGAAACACAGAGAATTCCAAACAGGATCAACCCCAAAAGGACCATGCTGTCATGGTTAAAAATGTTAAAAAGCAAAAGAGAAAAGCAACAAGTTACCTACAAGGGAATTCCCATAAGGCTATCAGCTGACTTTTCAGCAGAAACTCTGCAGGCCAGAGGGAGTAGCACAATATACTTAAAGTGATAGAAGGGAAAACCTACAACCAAGAATACTTTCCTGACAAAGCTTTCATTCAGATTTGAAGCAGAGATCAAAAGTTTCACAGACAAGCAAAAGTTAAGAGTTCAGTATCACAAAGCCCCAACTTTCTAAGAAATGTCTGAAGGACTGTTTAAGCAAAAAAAAAGCCCATGACTAAAATTATGAAAATTACAAAAGGAAAAATCTCATTGCCAAAGGTAAATACATGGTAAAAGTAGTAGATCAACCACTTTAAAGCTAGTAGGAAGGTTAAAAGATAAAAGTAGCAAAATCATCTGTAACTGTAATAAGGAGTTAAGGGACACCAAAAAGAAAAGGGTGTAAAATAGGATATCAAAAGCAGTAACCGTGACAGGAAGAATAAAAACAAAAGGTAGGTTTGGCCGACTTGGCCGTAAAGTTGCCTTCATAGCAACTACATAGAGCAATTCTAAAAGCAATAAGGAAAAATATAACTTTCAGAAAGGCAGGGATTCTAGCTCAGCAATACCAGTTATTCTAAGTCCTGTGTGGTAAGACAACTGTGGTCTTCCCTATGTGAACACTGAATAAAATAAATAAGATTGAAAGACTTTCAAATCAACTGATTTTAGCATATTCAAGACACTGCCAAATGAAAGAAAGGCAAAATTAGGTTCTAATGTAACTTTAATATAAACAGTCCCAGCCCACATATATACTTCTGATTATAACTTAGATTAACTCTTAAAAGTTCTTACTGTGCACCCAGTAGCCAAAGCTGCAGCTCTGAAGCAATCTTCTGCCTTTTGGTCAAAACTGGAAGCTCTTTCATTGAGGGTGCACGGAAGTAATAGATTAACTCAGAATAAGAGGGAATGATATTGGGTTTTACACCACCATTTTTTATTATACCTATAAAAAGAACCAAATTACTGGAATTGAACTTGGAGCTTGGAGACCATTCCTTTAGTTTAAAGTTTTTCAGCCAAAACATATATACAGAAAAATAGTTTAAACTTATTACCTTCACATATACACCAATCAAGATTTTGATGTTATACAAGTTTCTATGCATAGTGTGATACTTACTGGCTAATAGGAAAAATAAAATAACTGTCTGTATGTACTTTAGCCTGAGAAATTTACATGATGTTAATAAATTATGATTCTTGACTAAAAAGAAACTGTCAGAAATTTTTACAAGTATTGTTAGCCTTCTGAAAGAGACTTTTATTTCAGTGGGCTTTCTTACAGTTGTATATTTTGCTAAACTTTTGACATAAGGAAAAACCCCAATGGTATGAGGTTCTATAATTAGCCTCATATCTTAGGAATCCCACTTTAAATGGCATTTGGCTCTAGGAAAATATTTGAGAATATTTTTATGTCAATAAGAAGCCAATACAAATCAAAGATCACAAAGTATACTCTCAAATGTCAAAACAAATGCATTTATTTGGAACTACACTGAGAAGGAAGATGTATCCATTCAAAATAATGACTAAAATAAATAAGCAAAGCCTAATATTTTATGACCTGCTTTTTTAAAAGTATTTTTACATATTCATGTTTGGTCCTTTCAAAGAAACTAAAGTAGAAAATTGGTAAAAGTGCAGTTACGAATTAATTTTAGAGTACAGCAAAATCAGGTAAAGAAGAGATCTGAAGTATAATAATTTCCCAAAGCATAAGGAAATAAACCAAAAATAAATCTGCAACTTCAAGACAGTACTTTATTACTGTATTTACATTAAGGTGCTGCACATAATTTAAATTATGCATAATATTTTACTTAGGATTAACAGCACTTGAATATATAAAACCAGTAATCATCAATTTTTTTAAATGAGAAAACAATGAAATTTTGTTATCAAGAAACAGGATAACTGGGAAATCAAGTTCTAACTTTCAAATACCAACAGAAAGAACATATATCCTTACATAAAAACATCACTTCTAACACTCAAAATGACCATTCTATTTATGTACAAATAATCTTAATCACATGTAAACAAACATCTCCTATCTTGCCCCAGGAATTTCTGAAAATGTTAAAAAAATTTTTGAATATTCAGAGTACATAAAATGTTACCAAATTTTTTTAACATTAAAAAAAATTTATGTATTTATTTTAAACCCCAATTTTTTTCATCAAATAGTCTACTAAAGAATTATATTGCACTCAAATATATTAAGCACCATCTATTACCCAAAGTATCTGACATTTGTACCATGAACTCTCCAGGTTGGTTTCAGTTGCTGTCTTAACACAGACAGATTGTTGTAAGCGAGGACAGCAGCATCTAATGCATTCAGCCCTTCCCAGGGATAAGCAGCAGCATGAGATGCTTTACCGTAGTACTTCACAGTCACACTAGGAAAGGAAACATCATTAGGAATTACTTTTTTCAATATCACTAAACAAGGAAAATCCAATTATTATTAAAAATTAATTCACACTGCTGGAATTTTTATTTGCAAATTATTTATAGCAATAATGTATCAATTTACATATCTTAGTTCTAATTTATATGTAATATAGGAATTAACACAAAGAAGGCAGTCCAAAAAGAATTTTGCTTAAACTCCTCTTCAAACTAAATCTGTACACCATTAAATTTAAATAAACAATCCAATACTGTATTAAGTGTTGGTATTGCAAAAAAGATGGCTCCTGTCTTCTACACTGTATTGTGACAGTTCTGTATCAAAGGTCTGCAGAAGCTCAGATAATTCTGTCTTAGGGGCGGGGAAAGGTCAAAGAAAGACAAAAAGGAAGTCACTGTGTGTGTGTGTGTGTGTGTGTGTGTGTGTGCGTTTTATTTTTACTTTTTTTTTTTTCAGAGCCATCTAGCTTATGGATTTTTAGCTCTCTGAGTAGGGATCAACTTCTGTGCCATTAGCAGTGAGTGCACAGAGTTCTAACCAGTGGACTGCCAGAGAATTCCCAGGATGTAATATCTGAAATGCGTTAAGAAAACCTCTAAAAATCAGATTAAACTCACAGTTATAAGTCAGCTGTTCCTGATCAATACTTTATTAATGTTCCAGACTACCCATATCACTCATGCCTTAAAATTTTATACACTGTTTTCTCACTTTCAAATAGTTCTCACGCTAGCCTAACTACTTAGATACAATAAAAAACAAATTTCAAGGGATTAGATCTGATAGAGAGCCTGAAGAACTATGGACGGAGGTTTGTGACACTGTACAGGAGGTAGGGATCAAGACCATTCCCAAGGAAAAGAAATGCAAAAAGGCAAAACAGTTGTCTGAGGAGACCTTACAAATAGCTGTGAATAGAAGAGAAGCAAAAGGCAAAGGAGAAAAGGAAAGATAAACCCATTTGAATGTAGAATTCCAAAGAATAGCAAGGAGAGATAAGAAAGCCTTCCTCAGTGATCAATGCAAAGAAACAGAGGAAAACAACAGAATGGGAAAGTCTAGAGATTTCTTCAAGAAAATCAGAGATACCAAGGAAACACTTCATGCAAAGATGGGCTCGATAAAGGACAGAAATGGTATGGACCTAACAGAGGCAGAAGATAATAAAAAGAGGTGGCAAGAATACACAGAAGAACTGTACAAAAAGATCTTCACGACCCAGATAATCACAATGGTGTGATCACCAACCTAGAGCCAGATATCCTGGAATGTGAAGTCAAGTGGGCCTTGGGAAGCATCACTACGAACAAAGCTAGCGGAGGTGATGGAATTCCAATTGAGCTATTTCAAATCCTAAAAGATGATGCTGTGAAAGTGCCGCACTCAATATGCCAGCAAATTTGGAAAACTCAGCAGTGGCCATAGGACTGGAAAAGGTCAGTTTTCATTCCAATCTCAAAGAAAGGCAATGCCAAAGAATGCTCAAACTACCGCACGATGGCACTCATCTCACACGCTAGTAAAGTAATGCTCAAAATTCTCCAAGCCAGGCTTCAACAATACGTGAACCGTGAACTTCCAGATATGCAAGCTGGTTTTAGAAAAGGCAGAGGAACCAGAGATCAAATTGCCAACATCTGCTGGATCATGGAAAAAGCAAGAGAGTTCCAGAAAAACATCTATTTCTGCGTTATTGACTATGCCAAAGCCTTTGATTGTGTGGATCACAATAAACTGTGGAAAATTCTGAGAGAGATGGGAATCCCAGACCACCTGACCTGCCTCTTGAGAAATTTGTATACAGGTCAGGAAGCAACAGTTAGAACTGGACATGGAACAAAAGACTGGTTCCAAATCAGAAAAGGAGTACATCAAGGCTGTCACCCTGCTTATTTAACTTATATGCAGAGTACATCATGAAAAATGCTGGGCTGAATGAAGCACAAGCTGGAATCAAGATTGCCGGGAGAAGTATCAATAACCTCAGATATGCAGATGACACCACCCTTATGGCAGAAAGTAAAGAACTAAAGAGCCTCTTGATGAAAGTGAAAGAGGAGAGTGAAAAAGTTGGCTTACAGCTAAACATTCAGAAAACGAAGATCATGGCATCTGGTCCCATCACTTCATGGCAAATAGATGGGGAAACAGTGGAAACAGTGGCTGACTTTATTTTTCTGGGCTCCAAAATCACTGCAGATGGTGACTGCAGCCATGAAATTAAAAGACAGTTACTCCTTGGAAAGAAAATTATGACCAACCTAGACAGTATATTAAAAGCAGAGACACTGCTTTGCCAACAAAGGTCCGTCTAGTCAAAGCTATGGTTTTTCCAGTGGTCATGTATGGATGTGAGAGTTGAACTATAAAGAAAGCTGAAAGAAACTATAAAGAATTGATGCATTTGAACTGTGGTGTTGGAGAAAGCTCTTGAAGAGTCCCTTGGACTGCAAGGAGATCCAACCAGTCCATTCTGGAAGGAGATCAGTCCTGAATATTCATTGGAAGGACTGATGCTGAAGCGGAAACTCTAATACTTTGGCCACCTGATGTGAAGCACTGACTCATTGGAAAAGACCCTGATACTGGGAAAGATTGAAGGTGGGAGGAGAAGGGGATGACACAGGATGAGATGGCTGGATGGCATCACTGACTCAATGGACATGAGTTTGAGTAAACTCCGGAAGTTGGTGATGGACAGGAAGGCCTGGCGTGCTGCAGTCCATGGGGTCACAAACAGTTGGACACGACTGAGCGACTGAACTGAACTGAAGGTTTAGAAAAAGGATTGCATATTAAATAGTTATTTACAAAGATGACTTGCTTAGATAATACTTTTAAGCCTGAATAATAGTATCTATGTGTAAATTAATAAAAAGTCACTTAGATTTTTTCTAATGAGTAGATTCAGGAGGCTCATGACAATTCTTTAATGATTCCAAACATTCAATTAGCAAAACAAAAACAAGTAAAAGCATTCAAGTAAAATACATTTTAAAAATTTTAGGATACTTGTTATTTCCTCAATATATATCTTATCATTATCACCCAGAAACTGGAATTTTAACAAAACTGGTGATAAATATCATAAAATGGAAAAGGATGTCCTTTATGAAAAAGATTCTAGCACTATTTTTTCTAGGATTCAAATCTATGTATAGTTAAAGCACTAAACTATAGGAAAAGAAATGCTAATGCTTGTTTTATATAAGTATTAGTATTTTAGGCTTAAAAACATTTAGAAAGTGATATGGAATGATATTCAAGACATATTGTTTAAAAAGCAAGAGCAAGATCAACAATATATTTAGAAGAATATTTTTTGGGGAAATCCTCCTTTAAAATTTAATTTATACATGTACCTATTTTATGGCTATAAATATACCCTAAAAGTTCTGGAAGAATATATATCTCTAGAAAAGGACTGGATATGGGGAAGGTGAGTAATAGGGACATAGTACTTTATTTATTGTTACAGATTTTTAGCATAAATAGATGAGTAATTTAAAAAAATTTTTGTTCTTGTTCTCTTTCCACCTTAAAAGATGGCCAATGAAAATTTAAGAAGTCAGATACTAAGAAAAGGCCTGAGGCCAAAAGGGCTGACTTCAGGATCAAGGCCAATAAACCTACCTAACTCTAAATCCTAGAAGGCCAACGGACTGGGAAGCCTGCCTGCCGTCACTGGCCCCTTCTAGCCAGAGGTATTGGCAGAGATTTCTAATCTCTAAGGTTTTCCAGAGGTGTACTACTATACAGCATGCTTGAAACCAAAGATGAAAGATTTTTCTTCCTGTCACAATACCAATTCCTGGCGATAAGGCCAAAGACACCAGGATAGTTAAAATATTCACCCTCTGAAAACAGGGGATGCAGAGAGAGGTAGGATAACTGAACTATCCTAAGCACTGAACTATCACTAGCCCTGCTGGGTTGGTTCCTCTATTACTCTCTAGCTACTGCAGAGAAAGTAGGGTTTTCCTGAAGCACCTGAGTAGAGGCTCCTTGGAACCAGACTACTGACTGGATCATTAACTATTATGGTTGAAACTTCTGATGTAAAAATTTAAACCACTTCAATGATGTACCCAGGTACCAAAATAAATGAATAATAAGTTTATTTCAACTTGATTACTCACTCATGTTCAGCAACATCAGGTAGATAAGCAGCATTCTCTTGAGATGGATGGGCCATAAAAACAACATCAAGATTTTTGAAAGCCCCAGCTTCAATTAAATCAATTTTGCCACCGCCATCTTCCTCTGCAGGAGTTCCCAGGACAATTACCTAGAAAGAAATACCTGTGTCAGAGGGACAAAAATTCCTAGTAGGAAATGTCAGTCAGATTTCCTTGCAAATATATTCACAATCCACATCAAACTATGAAGAGAATTTTGTTCTCTGACTCTTAAATTATGCAGTGGGCATAAATCTATGGTGCTAAATTAATCACAAACTTGCAGTTGACATCATTATACCAATTTATTGCAAAGTATGTACTAAAACCTCTACAGGAAATTTTTCCCAATCTTCTAACGCAATTTTATATAACTAATATCAAAGATGAAAAAAAGATAAGTACTATATACTAAGTCCCTCAAAATTATTTAGGACTAATTTCTTAAAGCTTTTATTTGATTATCTTTTAGTATGTATATAATGATTCGTAATCACTTTACTGTAAGGAACTTTCTAGTTACTTACTAGTTATCCTCACAACAACCCTGTGAGGTAGGTAAGAGATCCAGGTCATCATTTTAAGAAAGGTGGCTTTGAGGTAGGGAGGAAGTGTCTTGCCCCAGGTCACAGAGCAAGTCTGAAGGCAGAGCTGGGATAGATATCCTGAACTTCAGGCCTGAACTTGTTTCTTTACTAAACTACCTCTTTAAAAGGTCTTAAAACATTAATCTTTTATGAAAAGTATTAAATAAATCTTAATACCACAGTTAGAGACGGCCAACTGTTACACAAACTTACTAATTCGATTCCACCAGCTCAACCAGGCAGATTTATTGGTCACCAAACACCTAATTAAACAAAAGAGAACTTTACAGAATAAACATTTTACTTTGATATTTAAACTTTAACTTCTTCAAACAATTTTTAAAAGTAAAGACAAATTATCTATAAACAACTAATACACTTTCAAGGTCACGTATAAGAACACAATGAAACAAGGTGGAAAAAGTCTTGGCTTGCAAAGAGAATCAACATAAGCCCCATTTTCAGGTAAGACAGATAACCTTCTAAATCTGAGTATTATGGTTCAAAATCAGAAGTGTATATTTCCAGGCATTCAAACTCTTATATTAAGATAAGGCAATGGCAACCCACTCCAGTACTCTTCCCGGGAAGGTCCCATGGATGGAGGAGCCTGGTAGGCTGCAGTCCCCAGGATCGCTAGGAGTCGGACACAACTTCACTTTCACGCACTGGAGAAGGAAATGGCAACCCACTCCAGTATTGTTGCCTGGAGAATCCCAGGGACGGGAGAGCCGGGTGGGCTGCTGTCTGTGGGGTCGCACAAAGTCGGACATGACTGAAGCGACTTAGCAGCAGCATGGTTCAAAATCAGAACTGTGTATATTTCCAGGCATTCAGACTCTTATATTAAGCTGCTTTTTACTCTTAACCTTTGACTCAAGAAATCTGATGACTTTTCAGGTTAAATCTTGCTGACTTCTCTGAACCTTTGACAAACCTGGTTAAAGCTAAACCTCTCCAGTGTTTCATGCAACAGCAAAGGACACCTCCTCCCCCAAACAAAACAAAATCCTAGCCGGATGAAAAACAAAGGCCCAGTCAGAGGCAGAAAAGAGCAGCTAAATGGAAAAAGCCACAAAAGATGGAACAGTTAGAATGAAAAAGAGAGGTTACTGACGCTGGAAAAAAATGGGCTAAAGAATATGAAATATAACACTAGTCTTCCCCTTAACCGGAATGGTGCTGACTGAATCTTAGCTCACAGAATGAAGAATATACAATCTGGAAAAACAGAGTAACACAAGATTAAACTTGCCCTATGGCTAACATAAACAACATTTCCCTGTTTAATTTCGAATTAATTTCTTAAAATCGCGAAATAAACCTTAAGTCTTAAGGATCAACTCATCTATGTTCTTAATGGTCACTCTCTTCCCATTTTCTGTATACTTCTAGAGGTTTTATAGTTCTAATGGCTGAACATTTCCTATCCAAACTCCAATGATTCTAATCACAACAGCTTCTAGAACTGCCACAAACAAACAAAAAAATTTTTTGGAGTACTAACAAGGAGGGTCTGCAGGTCTCCCTACAATAACTACTTCCTTCTAGAGATTGCACAAGCTTGTCAGCCAATTGCGATTGCCCGTTACCAAAAATAAGCCATCACGAAAACCAAGCTTGGTTGTAAGGTTCTTTCCTAAGGGAGAAAGTCGACTCAATTGTTTACAACTATACAGGAGAGGCTTCCCCGGCTCAGACGGCAAAAACATCTGCCTACAATGTGGGACACCCGGGTTCGATCCCTGGGTAGGGAAGATCCCCTGGAGAAGGAAATGGCAATCCACTCCAGTACTCTTGCCTGGAAAATCCCGTGGACGAAGCCTGGTAGGCTACAGTCCGTGGGGTCACAGAATCGGACACGACTGAGTGACTTCACTTCACTTACAGGAGAGAAAAAGCAAAAATCTGTAAAATGTCGCTAGGTCGGCAACTCATGAACTACTGATTTTGATCCAGGGATTCTGCACACTATAGCAAAGGCCACGATATCGAGCGCTCTCTTACACCTGCCCCGGGGAGGGAAGGGACTGATGCGCGAGGGAAGGGACTGATGCGCGAGGGAAGCGCCAGCTGCCGCCCTTTTCCGGTCGGTCCCGGACTGGGCAGGCAAACAGAGCCCCACTCCCGGGTCCCACCTCACCTTCACCGGCAGAGGCAGTCCGGCGAGGCTCTCCAGGGCCCCCTTCACGCCCAGGGCGGCCGCCGCCCCGACCTCGGCGATCAGGTTGTGGCCGCAGGCGTGCCCGATGCCGGGCAGCGCGTCGTACTCGCACAGAAAGCCCAGGTGCAGCGGGCGCGGCGCCGCCCAGCCCCCCGGCGACCCCCACTCGGCGCGGAAGGCCGTGGCCAGCTGGTAGTGCGGCTGCACGGCCCACGACCCGGCCGGGGTCTCGCTCTGGAAGAAGCGCGTCAGCACTCCGTGGGCATGATGCTCCTCGTAGGCCAGCTCGGGCTCGCTCCAGATGGCGCGGCTCAGGGCCCCCAGGCGCTCGGCCGCCGCGTCGATGCACTCTGCCGCGCGCAGCTTCAGCAGCTCCAGATCGGAGACGCTGGCTGCACCCCCTTCCACCGGCCGCTCCTCTCCGGGTCTCATCGTGCCCACAGCCTGTGACCCGTCAGCAGTTCTCTCCGTGGAACGCTGGCCGCTCCCGGCGGCCCACCGAGCCTGCGTACACGCCCGGCGTCCGTGGAGGTCGTCGCCACAGCTGCCGGGAGACCCGCCCCCGAGTCCCCCCGCCCCCGCCTCCAGAGCCTCGCCCGAAACGTGCTCCGCCCCTTTTGCAGCCCGCAGGTGCTCCGCCCTCCAGTCCGGGCGGGGGTCGCTGGGGAAAACCCTGTTCCGGCGACTCCTCCGCTCTTCTCAGTTCTCGTGGCTGTCCTGACAACTGACCTATGCTTTAAGGGTATTATTCCTTGCCCGTCGTTGCTTCTTTCCCACAGTAGCAGAATGGGGACGGTTTCGTTGGCTAATAGGTATCAGAGGCAGACCAAGTGAACGTTTGTTGTTGCTTATAGTCGATAAGTCATGTCCGACTCTGCGACCCCGTCGACTGTAGCCTGCCAGGCTCCTCTGTCCGTGAGATTTCCCGGGCAAGAATACTGGAGTGGGTTGCCATTTCCTTCTCCAGGGATCTTCCCAACTCAGGGACTGAAACACAATCCGCCTCCCCCACCTCAGCCCCACCACGTGCTGCAGTGCAGGTGGATTCTTAATCGCTGAACCAACCAGGAGAGTCAAGTGGAACATAGTCTCCCTGAAAAACCAGCTCTCTCTAAAATAGGAATAAGCCGCTCTGTTTCTAGAATAGTAATACAAATTTGTACAAGGTTTTTAGTTCATAAAATTGAGTGCCGATATAAATGATTTGCAAAGAACACCGGTCTGTAGAGTGTGAACTTCCCTTTGCGGTTTGCCTTCACTTTCTTCTCCTTGAGGTTACTGTGTAATAGAAAAGCTGAAACTACTGTATACGGCTTTCTCATTAGAATCAGAACTCACTAATGACTGGACCAGCGTCTGGAATGCAGTAAGCACTATGTATGTATTCCCTTTATAGTCTATTTGAGTAGAATAGAATTAGAATTAAGAATTTAAAATGAGGTTTCGTGGGTTTTTTTTTAAAGTGCAAAACAAAGTTAATTAAAAGACATAAGGTTATATATACTCATTCTACTTTGTTGATTTGACTATGTTTTTTAATACAGCTTTGAGAGAGAGAGCATATTTTCTGTTTTCGTTTACAATTTTGAGGCTGAACTCAAGTAACATGAGGTGTGCAGTTGGTGTCCACATTATAACTCGGTTTTAGATTACCCAATGAAGAAATTCAAGATGCTCCAGAGTGAAGCACAAAGTCTGAAAAACTGTTGTTGATGATGTAACTATTAATAGCACGGTAGAGATTTATAATCTAAGGTGTTCTGCATAGTAAAAGCTTCCATCAGCATCTCATACCCTATCACCTCTATCCTTAATTTGTCACAATTAGGTTAAATCAGACAGAATATATTCATATAATAAGACAAATGTATTTTAAAAACTATTTTTGGTATGAATCATTTTTAAAGCCTTCATTGAATTGCTACAGTATTGCTTCTGTTTTATGTGGGATGTTAGCTTCCCAACCAGGGATTGAACCCACACCCCCTTCATTGGAAGGAGAAGTCTCAACCACTGGACCACCAGGGGAGTCTCAAAATGTATTTTTTTTGAAAATACATTTCTGGTCTAAAGAAAGCTAATATACATGAATACTATCTACTGCTGCTTTTAGCTACTACACATATTAACATACTAGAGTATGCTAAAATACTAGAGTAATGTCACATTCTAGATCAGAAAATACTGTCATTCTCAGTCTAACCAAAACTCAGCCCTAGAGACAACAAATGTGGAAATAAATTCCTGGATCCTCTTGTCTGTGCTTAATAAACTTACCAAGATGCACTCCTGCAGTAATCTCCTTTGAGTCTATGTGATTCAGTATTACTGTGCTCAGCTGGCTAAAAAAACTGGCCTTGTTTGAGTAAAAACAATAGGTGACATTTGTAGAGCACTTCCTCTGTAACAGGAGCTAAGTGCTTTACAAGTGTTAACTCATTTAATTCTCAGAATGAGATTGTTTATCTTCACTTTACAGATGTATTACATGAGATTTCACTGCTAGTAAGTAGTGGATCTTTTAGATATGTATAGATAAGTATAGCACAGAAGCCAGTCTGGCTCCAGGGGCCTACTTTCAGCCACTGTGCTCTATTGCTTATCCAAATTCTTAAATTCATCTATAGCTTGTCAGTTGACACCAGAACCCATAACAGTTACTCATTTTGAATAAATTTACTGCAGCAACCCTGCCTGGTGACATCAGTAGCACTCATGTTTGCTTGCTTTTAGAGGCAGCTATAAACAACAGCAAAAAGGGGTACATAGAAATTCTATATAGAAGCTGCTATTTACGTGACTTGTGAATTAACAAAGCTGTCACTTGAGGTAGAGAAAAGTAGATTCATTTCAAGCTTTGTTTTGTGTGTATGCACATGCATACATTCATGCGTTGGGTTTCCATTGTTGGCAGCCTGTATTTCTTATTGTATTCTTAATTTATTTAATAAATTGTAATAATTTGTTGAATATATATCTTCCCCTTCAGTCTTTAAACTTCTTTTGCCTTCCCACTGTGTTTCTAACATGGTACGGTGGTGATACAACCTTTCCTTGTCAATAAATGTTTGTTGGTTGGTTTTTTCCTTGAATCCAGTAGGCTAATGGAGTAATGGTAGCAATTAACCACTCAGCTATGATAAATACCTACAGATACTGTGTATGTCAATGTGATTCTTCTCCCCAGACTTCTTTGCCTGTGGGAGTTGAGAGGCAGGAAGAATGGCTTCTGGAAGCTGATGGAGTTGGACATATGCCTTCCTGAATCAGGTCAGCTCAGTAGTTCTCTATCACAGTCATTTATATGCATAATGTTCATACAGCTGTCTATGTGCTGCCACTAAGGAGCCTGTAATTCTTTTTCCCAGAAATATTTTTTTAAAATATAGAGTACTTCCCTTCCTCTATCAGGTGCTATATCTGCAAAAGTAATACAGTACCCAGAATTTGGTATGAAAGTGTTAATTTTGACCTTTGTTTTGGGGAGGGGGTGGGTAGAAAGCGTTCTCATTAAAGGATTGGTTTTAAAGTCCAAGGTACTTCTCTCTTTGCTCAGGAAATGAGCCTCCATGACACCTGATTCCATATCTTTAGAAGAGGAAATTCATGACAAATGAGCGCTTTGGTGGGAAGAGTAGATCAAGTATTTCCTTTACCCTGGGAAAGGAACATTGTCCATGACTGAAACATTAGCCAAATTGTACAAGACTAGCCCACTCCAGTACTCTTGCCTGGAAAATCCCATGGATGGAGGAGCCTGGTAACCTGCAGTCCATGGGGTCGCTGGAAGGCGGATACGACTGAGCGACTTCACTCTTACTTTTCACTTTTATGCACTGGAGAAGGAAATGGCAACCCACTCCAGTGTATTTGCCTGGAGAATCCCAGGGACGGGGAGCCTGGTGGGCTGCAGTCTACGGGGTCGCACAGAATCGGACACGACTGAAGTGACTTAGTAGCAGCAGCAGTAGCAGACTGGATAGTATTCTGGACTTCAGATTTAGAACTCTTTCTGGCAAGACAGCAGACTTGGATAAGGTTGATATTCTTATGATTATAATAAAATAAGATAGTAAAATAAAACCTCAACATAGATTTGCAAAGCATGACCTAAATGAGAAGAAAAAATGTTGAGAACCCAGAAAAAGAAATAGAGTGAAAAATTAGATAGCACATTAAGAAACCACTTCTGGGCTAAGATGTTGGCAAAGCTGGCTGTAAGGCTGAGTAACCAGAGAATTGATGCTTTCAAACTGTGGTGCTGGAGAAGACTCTTGAGAGTCCCTTGGACAGCAAGGAGATCAAACCAGTCAATACTAAAAAAATCAATCCTGAATATTCATTGGAAGGACTGATGCGGAAGCCGAAGCTCCAATCCTTTGGCCACCTGATGTGAAGAGTCAACTCATTAGAAAAGACCCTGATGCTGGGAAAGTTTGAGGGCAGAAGGAGAAGAGGGCGACAGAGGATGAGATGGTTGGATGGCATCACTGACTCAATGGACATGAGTTTGAGCAAGTTCTGGGAGTTGGTGATGGGTAGGGAAGCCTGGCGTGCTGCAGTCCATGGGGTCTCAAAGAGTCAGACACGACTGAACAACTACACAACAGCAACAGCAATACATGAACCAAGAGAGCGGGTTAGCAGAAAGATGAGTTTTGATTAAGAGTGAAGGGACATAGCAGAGTTGTATACACTTAAAATAAATAATTTATCTATTTTATATATTATTTGGCTGCACTGGGTCTTAGTTGCAGCACGTGGGATCTAGTTCCCTGACCAGAGATGAAACCCGGCCCCCTATACTGAGAGCATGGAGTCTCAGTCACTGGACCACCAGAGAAGTCCTACACTGTTAAGGAGCCAGTGGGTAACTATCAAATGTTACTAAACAGGAAGACAGAAAATCAGATTTTTGTTCTGGAAGAATAATTGATGATGATGTGGAGGATAAATGGAAACAGAGACTTTGGGCTGAGACAAGCTAAAAACTTTCTGCAAAGTCCCTGGACTCTAAAAACATTCTACAGATAGAAGTGGCCAGACTTGATGCCTGTTTGAAAGGCATCCTTTTGCGGGAAGAGAAATGAGCAAAGGAGACGAGATGACTGAGGTTTCTAGTGGGAATGGCTAGGTGGATGGTAAAGTCATTCAACAGATAGGGACAGTGAGAACGTGAGGAGCCAGTGGATGGATGTGTGTCAGGGAAGGTGGATGTCGCCATACTAGAGTCTGGAAGGAAAGAGGAGGAGCTAAGGAAACTGCATATCCATGTATCTACTATGCATATTGGGTTATACCCAGAGGAGAATTAAACCATCCAGGGAGTGAGTGAGTAAGCAGGAAAAATGTTAAGCTGAGGAAGAAACTCTGGAAAACACAAACAAAGGGAATGAGCAAAGATGTCTGGCAGGATCTTGCTTCTGTTGGGTAAGGTTCTAGTACAACTTGTTTTCAAGTTCTGTATAGATTTCTTCAAATGACCCATGAGGTAAAGGCAGCTATTTTAAAGTCTGGAATGTCCTGGTACTAAGTTACTTGAGGCTCCCTTGACTTCCCTCCCTCTTGGCAGTGAGATTAGCTGCTTTGCTGATCATAACCATTGCTGGAAATGAGGACAGTGAGCTTCTCTCAGAGGAAAGGTGTCTTTACTGCCTGATTCCCTAGGGCTGGGGGCTACAACACTGTGAGGACACAGCCCGGCTTGTGCTATGAGAACATTTCTCCTCTAAGATTATGGTTCAGGAAAATGGAGACAACTTTTATGGCTCCCCTACCCTTGTTGATACAACATTTAGAACTTGGACCCAATGCAGTACTAGAAGGTCCTTTAAGAGAGGACATCTCTTCCAGGTCTTCTCTCCAAGCAATGTGTACACTTGACCATGTACGTATCACATTAATAATTACCTTTACTAAGGATTCACTTCTCAAACTTCTCAGTCATTGTTTATTTATTTTTGGCACAGTGTGAAGCATGCGGGATCTTAGTTCCCTGGCTAGGGAAGTGCAGATTCATAACCTCTGGCCCACCAGGAAAGTCCTGGTGCTACTTATTTTGAGTTGCTAGCAGGACTGGATGACATGAATGGTCGTGGGATGCTTAAAATACTCAAGAAAATTTATAAAGGATGTGATCATGAAGAGCCATTCAGTTCAGTCGCTCAGTCGTGTCTGACTCTTTGCGACTCCATGATTTTGCAGTACTCCAGGCCTCCATGTCCATCACCAACTCCCGAGTTCACTCAAACCCACGTCCATCGAGTTGATGATGTCATCCAGCTGCCTCATCCTCTGTTGTTCCCTTCTCCTCCTGCCGCCTCTGATGCCTCCCAGCATCAGAGTCTTTTCCAATGAGTCAGCTCTTCAAATGAGGTGGCCAAAGTACTGGAGTTTCAGCTTTAGCATCATTCCTTCCAAAGAACACCCAGGACTGATCTCCTTTAGAATGGACTGTTTGGATCTCCTGAAGAGCCATTAGTGACTTTTAAAATGTGTGGGCTAAAACTTAGTAAACATCTAGGAATTAAAGGTAATCATGGAACATGAAACAGGAAGCAAATGAGAAATAGCCAATAAAACTGATTAGGGAAAATGCATTACAGTGTTCTCTAAGGTCTTCTGCATTAAGTGCTCCCTATTCTGTTTTGCTTTCGGAGAAGACAATGGCACCCCACTCCAGTACTTTTGCCTGGAAAACCCCATGGACGGAGAAGCCTGGTAGTCCATGGGGTCAACCAAGAGCCAGACATGACTAAGAGACTTCACTTTCACTTTTCACTTTCATGCATTGGAGAAGGAAATGGCAACCCACTTCAGTGTTCTTGCCTGGAGAATCCCAGGGAAGGGGGAGCCTGGTGGGCTGCCATCTATGGGGTCGCACAGTTGGACACGACTGAAGCGCAGCAGCAGCAGCAGCAGCAGCAGCAGCAGCAGCAGCATTCTGTTTTGCTACAAAGTGTAAGACCAAAGTAAAGAAAGAAGAGACACTGGTGAAACTTCTGGCTTACCAACAAAGACAGAAAAGCCAAGTTAAGTCTTTTTACTAGTTAACATTTGAAATATTTTGTTTGTTAATATGAAACAAATAAGCTTCTGGTACTTGGTTAAATTGAAACTAGAGCCAAGCTAGAAGGCTCAATGCCTGAAGAGAAGTGGTCACAGGGTACAGAGTTTCAGTTATGCAAGAAGAAAAACTCCTAGAGATCTACTGGACAGTGTAGTGCCTGTGTTGACAATTAAGAATTGATTTCCCTGGTTCCAGTGATTAAGAACCTGCCTTCCAATGCAGGTGACATGGGTTTGATCCCTGGTCAGGGAGCTAACAGCCCTCATGCCAGGGCAGCTAAGCTGACGCATCACAACTAGAGAGCCTGTGCACCACAGCAAAGACCCCTCGCAGCCAAAAAAAATTTTTAAGAATTGGTTAAGAGAGTAGATGTTATATTAAATGTCCTTATCACAAAAAATAATAATAATGAAGGCAGGAGGAAGCTTTTGGAGGTGATGGATATGTTTATGGCATAGATTGTGGTGATAAGCACGCTGATATGTACTTATATCCAAGATCATCAAGGTGCATACATTAAATATGTATAGCTCTTGATATATCATTCATGCCTCAATCAAGTGGTCTATTGAGAAGGAGGTGCCTGTAAGAACCACAAAGTCTTCCTGAGTATTATATTGATAGTCCCCCCCAATAGCATGATGATTTCCAAGTTAAAAGGTTTTAGGGGAGTCTGCTCAACTCTAGGGATAATTCCTAGTTTAGGTTAATTAGTGGCTGAGAACGTTTAAATATTAGTGGCTATGGTAACAAATTATAATTGAGTTCACATTTTAAAAACATGTATCTAAATTGTGTAGCCTATATTTATGTAACCAGAGACAGGGATCTCATCTCAGTCCTTGACACTTGACCATTGTTTCCTTGGGTCATGCAGGTTCTCACCTGTAAAACGAGGAGATTAGACTCAGTTTTGGGTAAAATCCATTTTGGGGTAAAGATACTCTCCTATGATCTCATTCTTTAATCATTCTGCCTACCTGCTTCAATAAAATATTTTCATTTTTAAAGCACAAATTTACTAGTAAGCATGCTTTTTACTGTGAGTTGATCATGATGGTGAGAAAAAAAGACCTAGCACAATCTACCAATACATTCTGTAGTCTCCTCTCATCCGCACTCTCCTTTTTGCTCTTTTTTTTGAGTGTCATTTTCCTTATTTCTGATTTTTAAATGTATATCATGGGAATTCTCTAGTAGTCCAGGGGTTAGGACTCTAAGATTTTGGTGCTGAGGGCCAAGGTTTCATCCCTGATCAGGGAACTAAGATCCCATAAGCTGTGTGGCATAGCCAAAATAAATAAGTAAGTAAATAAATAAAATAGAAAGAAAACAACTAAGCCCAAGTGCCGCAATGAAAGATCCTGCATGATGCAACAAAGATCCTGTGTGCTGCAACTAAGACCCAACACAGCCAAATAAACAAATTAAAAAAAAAAAAAAGAGTCTCAAGCCTTCGCTTTGAATTGCTCCATTTACTAAGTCCAGACATCTGAATTGCTTTGAGAGAAAATAATAAAATTTCTACAATAGAAATATCAACAATAATACTGTTAGAATCTGTAATCTGAGTGAAGTAGATGCGTCATCACCATCAAATTACTTATGTTGTAATGCTTTAACTGGAAACATCTCCTCTGTTCAAAAGTGGTATTTTGGTGCTCCCCAAGGTGAATGTGGTGCTGTCTCTACACTGTGCATCACATCAGACCTTGCCAATCTGCAGACTCAGAATTTTATTTAATGAACAGTCCTTTTAAGTCTGTATTGTGCCTTTATCTACTATCTTAGTCTGCCCAGGCTGCCATAACAAATACCAGAGCCTAGGTAGCTTGAACAACACTTTATTTACTCACTGTCTGGAGGCTGGAAGTCCAAGATCAAGTTGCTATCAGGATTGGTGTTTGGTGAGAACTTTCTTCCTGGAGTTGCAGACAACCATTTTCTCATTTTGTCCTCAAATGACCTTCCCTCTATGCTGGGGAGGATGAGTGGGGAGTGGAAACGAGAAAGAGAGAGAGATATCTGGTATCTTTGCCTGCTCTAAGGACATGGATCCTATTAGATTAGGAGTCCATCCTTATGACCTCATTTAACCTTAATGCCCTAAAGGCCCTGTCTTCAAAGATAGCCCCACTGGGAGTCAGAACTTCAACCTATGAATTTAGGGAAGTGCAATTCAGTCCATAACAGCTACCAAACACCAGCAGCTCTAGATAACTATGTGTCAGCAAAGCAGATGATTGGTTTTGAGTAATCTCTCATTATAGGCTATGATAATAAGTATTTCTAAAAAGAGACATTATGGTAAACACATAACAAAACTAGATACATTTTTCATAAAGGCTTCCTGTGAATTGGCCTTGAAAAATTAAAAATTGTTAATGTATATTTATGATTAGAATTGAAAATGTTCATTTCCTTTCTAGAGATCATTCCCTGAAATTACATGTTTTTTTAAGGTAATAAGTATGAATCAGATTTAAATGTTCTTCAAAAGGTGCTTTTCACCTCTCTATTTGCTCTAATGCATTTTATGTCAGCTAACACGTATTTAATTATTGTTATTATAAGCTATTTAACTTCACTGAAACTAGCTTCCTTTGTTATAAATTAATATGGCTTAGGAGAAAAGTACATTCAAGCTCACTTATGAGAGAAGAGAGATTTTATTCAATATTTTAAATTTTTTCAGGCAAATATGATAGCTGGCCAAGTTTTTAAAATCTAGAATGTCACTTATCATTTCAGAAAGACATATTTTATTCATTATCTAATCATATCAAATGGCAGCAATTAGCCTCTCCCTTGAGGTTGGCCCACTCCCACTATCTGCTGTTTAATAAAAGTTCTGTCTGCTTGGACTGTATTTAAAAAAAAAAAAGGCAGCAATTGATGCTCTTGTGTGTTTGTTTTTCTTTTTCTTGTCTAAAATTAGTTTATAATTTTACCTAACTGTTGTTGGTGCGAAGAGGCCAGTTTCTTTCTCCAGGAACACTTGACTATGCAGTGATCTGCATTCGTAAGGACATGTAATAATGTACCTATCACGTTGCTTTGAAAGCTTCAAAACCCAGATTTGACCGTAACATTCAATACCAGAGTTCAACACAGGGCAAAGTTAACTGTAGAACAGTGTATACTATTGAATAGAAGTGAACCAATATTAATATTTGAAATGGGAATAAAAGGTCTAAAGTCAAAGTTATTACACAGAATTGTTCAAGGTTTATACTTGTCATTAACAGAGAGACCCTATACCATATAATTTTAGAATACTAGAGAAACTATGAAAACAAATTGAAAATGCAATGTATATGAAGGAGAGAGTGACAAAAAGAGGGGTAAGCCTGGTGGGCTGCCGTCTATGGGGTCACACAGAGTTGGACACGACTGAAGCGACTTGGCAGCAGCAGCAAGGAAACATTTCGCAGCTGTGAAATGTTTACATGGCTGTAGTCTTGTCTAAATAGTTTTATTTTTAAAATTAAGTCTGCAATATATACAATTAAACATACATAAATATATAATTTTTAGCCCAGGGAACACACAATGAAGGTGAAGATGAAGAAAACAAAATGGGCTAAATTAAATGAGTAAAAGGCCAGAATTGCCAATCCATGACCAGCCTATTTGTCTTCTTTCAGTTGATGGCTACATGAATTTTACGCAAGATCAAATTCAACCCAAGTTTCTGCATTGCACAATAGGATGATCCACCATAGCTGCTAATCCAAGATAATTTGATCTTCAGATACTAATGCTGTGAAATAAACTCTGCAATTGTAACCAACAATCTGGTTTCAAATTCCCAAATTCTTTCTGAAAAGTGCCTCTTATGTCCCTATATTTCCATTACCTTTATTGTATATTTTTACATCAATATAGAATCTCAGCAAGTGTTTGTTAGTTAACTTTGATTGATGTGGTATCTGAAACAGCAGTTATTAGTAAAGTTTTGGTAGAATTGAAACCCATGTGTGCAAGGAAATTACACTGCTCTCCAGAGTATCCACTTAAGCAGCCTATGATTCTGATAAGACAGCAAGCCTGTGGAAGCTGAAAAAGCTTAAAAGTTGACAGAACAATCCTGGCGAAACATCTTATGAAAACTGTCATGGTAAAAATTCTGTAGCAATGGATTCTACTTTTAGCCTCTGCTGCTCATATCAGAGAAATTGCCCACCCTCATTGCTACACTGCCATTTTCTTTAGCTTATAATGAAGTGTGGTTGTCGTTGTTGTTGTTCAGTCGCCAAGTCGTGTCTGACTCTTTGCGACCCCAGGGACCATAGCCCACCAGGCTCCTCTATCCATGGGATTCTCCAGGCAAGAATACTGAAGTGGGTTGCCATGCTTTTCTCCAGGGGATCTTCCCGACCCAAAGATCGAACCCATGTCCCTTAGTCTTCTGCATTGGCAAGCAGGTTCTTTACAGCTAGTGTCACCTGGGAAGCCCCCATAATGAAGTGTTCAGTTCAGTCGCTCAGTCGTGTCTGACTCTTTGTGACCCCATGAATCGCAGCACGCCAGGCCTCCCTGTCCATTACCAACTCCCGGAGTTCACTCAGACTCACATCCATCGAGTCAGTGATGCCATCCAGCCATCTCATCCCCTGTCGTCCCCTTCTCCTCCTGCCCCCAATCCCTCCCAGCATCAGAGTCTTTGCCAGTGAGTCAACTCTTCGCATGAGGTGGCCAAAGTACTGGAGTTTCAGCTTTAGCATCATTCCTTCCAAAGAAATCCTAGGGCTGATCTCCTTCAGAATGGACTGGTTGGATCTCCTTGCAGTCAAAAGAAAAATATATTCTGAGGAAATGTATAAAATTAATGTGTATAAAACATGAAACTTCCTGACTAGAGTATAACAGTATGCATGATATATCTGGTTAGGAGTATATGAAGGAATAAAGCATCATGTGGATATATGTGTTTGAAGACTACTTTGCGTACTAATAAGTTAGAAGTAAATTATACTGAATTAGCAGATTTAAGTGAACATGACTCATTTGCTAAGAATGGGTCTCGGTCAGAGATATTTGGAAATAGATCCAACAAAGAGGATGAGACCTCACAGTGTGAAATTCCTGCACCACAAAAAGAGGGAGAAACAGAAGTGAAGTTTGGGAGGAATTTATGCAGAAACCAGTGTTTAAGATCAGGAAAAGTGACTGGTTTGTGAATAAAAGGATGTTCTTGCATCTCATTCAACTGAACATTTTGGGCATAGTGGCTGTTGTTTCTCCTGGTACTGTGATTGCAACAACATAAGTAAACTAAGTATTCCTATTTGATAAATATTATTCCGCCTGTCCAATCGGGACGCAAATATACGATGAAGCTAATGGAGCATAAGCTTCAGAGCCCCACACTCACACACACTGCTTCCAAGCCCATTCAGGGCCTAGAAATGATCTCACATGGTCATATATTTGAGTAGAATTTGCCAAAGATATTTCAATCACAATCAGTTAGGACCACTATTTCTTTCCATTCTGACGTTCCCTCTGATAGACTTCCTTTTAGTCATGTCACGTTGGAATGGCCATAAGCATTTTGGGGTGCAGTTAATGGAAAGTTGAACTGCATACACATTGGTTTGAGTTTCACGGAATGTGATTATGTGTGATGCAGTACTTCTTTGTGGAGATAAGTATTACTGGCCATCCAGGTATAGAAATTGCTTTCAGGAATATCCCTACTGCCCTCTGTGCCAGCTCACCTGGGATCCTGTCGTGTAAAGTTGCAGAACCAGAGGGTACATTGCAATGTGACTTTTTCCTACAATTGGTGGCCTGGTAAGTATTAATATGTGGGTTAGTGGAGAAGAAACAAAGACTAGAGGTAAAGTCAGTCTACTGGAAATTCTTCCAGTCACTAGATAGGTAAATTGTTAAGGAGAGAGAAGTCTATTTTTATCCTCTTAGTCAAAAGGAAGCTCTGTCCTGTCAGCAACATGCTCAGTAATGTCATGTACACAATTACCAATGTATCATAGTCTTTCCCCCTCTTTTGAAGGAAATTGTACATGTTAGAATTTATCAGAATTACTGTTAGTATGAAAGAACTCTGGTTTTAGTCTAGGGTAACTCTACAGCCACCAGGGACCAAGGCTCCTATATTTCTGCTTTGTCATCCTCAGTATGTGGCTTCCTTCCTGAAGATTCTCTCATGAATTCAGAATAATTACTGGTGTTTCAGCTATCACGTTTACCTTCCAGGAAAAAGAGAAAAATAAAAGGGTGTGCTCTACAGCCAAATCAAATCCTGTTAAAGGGCTATTCCAGATATTTTTCATAGCATTTCCCTTTTGGTCAGAATTTAGTAATGTGAGCATAACTAGATACAAAGGAGGTTGAGATGTGTAGTCTTTTCAGACAGGCAATTTGCTGCTAGAATACAACTTGGCAAATGGCAAGCAGGTGGCCAAATGGAGACTTCACAAAGCGGAGAAAGCTGAGATTTAAGCATCTGCAGTCAGGGACTTCCTTGGTGGTCCAGTGGTTAAGGCTCCATACTGCCAATGCAGGGGCCCTGGGTTCCATTCCTGGTTGAGGAACTAGATCCCACATACTGCAACAACAGCAGCGAAAAGCATCTGCATCGGAAAAGACAAAAATGGCTGCAGAACTGGAGTATCTGTCACTTTGAATGGGGCGTGGATTAAAAACAAGATTAGTTGAAAGTCTGTATAAATCCCTGTTAGATCTCTATATGCCAGCCCTAACATTACACAGCTAGGTACCTAAAACTTTCCCACCCTGACAGAAGACAGGTATTCTCACTGGAAAACCTGAACCAGAACTCTAGCCTCAGGAATATTTTAGGAAAGTAAGACAAAAAAGTAAAACAAGGAAGTAAAGTTAAATTTTATACCCTGCATTGTGAGAACTTAATTCCCTTGTCCTTACTCAACTCCTAGAATAATAGCAGCCATGTTTATACCCTTTTCTGAAACATACAACAACAATACAAACAAAAAAACAACCCAAAAGGAAAAAACCCTACAGATGCTAATATTTGTGTATCTACAAAGTAAGGCCTGAGTATAGGTCTACAGTAAACTGTACAGTGAAGCCATCAGTTAACAGCCCCTAGCCAAGCTTTTAACCCACTCCAGTGTTCTTGCCTGGAGAATCCCAGGGACGGGGGAGCCTGGTGGGCTGCTGTCTATGGGGTCGCACAGAGTCGGACACTGAAGCAGCAGCAGCCAAGCTTTTAACATTCTGATGTTTCTCTCTTAAATAAGAGTAGAGAGCAAAAAAATCACTAGATGTTTACGGATGTCTCTGCAAGATCACCTTATTGGCACTCTAAAGGCCTGGAATCATAAATCCTAGTGTGTGTGTTAGTTGCTCAGTCATGTCCAACTCTTTGCGACCCCACAGACGGCAGCCCACCAGGCTCCTCTGTCCATGGAGTTCTCCAGGCAAGAATAATGGAGTGGGTTGCCATTTCCTTCTCCAGTAAATCCCAGAGATGCCTGCAATGGACGTTTATGCTATTTCTGAAGCTTTCAGTTGAAGGAAGCAGATGTTAGCCTGAAAGACTGCAGGTGATTAAAAAAAAAAAAAGACAGTGTTCACGTCCAGTGTTCTATGCTAGAGTGTGCTCTGTCTTGTTTCTTGTGCACAACAAGATTGATAGGGTGCTGCCAGCTCTAATGAGATGGCCTCTAACATAGATCAGGACTGGCTTAAGTGCAGAACTCCAGGCTCTCAGCTCCTAAAATTACCCGACATAGCTGCTTGCAACTTTTCTACTGAAAATGAATTACCAGACTGCAACCAGACAACCCGTTGACATGGCAGCACAATTGAGGGACACTCAAGACCAAAGGTTCCCATAATTTCCTGGGTGGTGTCAGAGAAGCAGTGGAATAAGGAAGGAGCAGTTACATCAATCTCATTGATTTAATGTGACTGATACATTCAGGAACATTTGAAAAGGGGCAGGATGGGAGGAGTCTAGAGAATTCATAAAGCAGAGGCATTCAGTGCCTGGGGATGACATTGGCCCCATTACATGCTGTCTCTCTGACAATGGAGACTGCAGTTCAGATGAAGCAAAGCAAAGCGAATTCACTCAATCATGTCCGACTCTTTGCAACCCCATGGACTGTAGCCTACCAGGCTTCTCCATCCATGGGATTTTCCAGGCAAGAATACTGGAGTGGGTTGCTATTTCCTTCTCCAGGAGATCTTCCCAACCCAGGGACTGAACCCAGGTCTCCCGCATTATAAGCAGACGCTTTACTGTCTGAGCCACCAGGGAAGTCAAAGTTCAGAAGGATGTGACTAAGCTTCATTTACTGATGGCAGCGTCCACAACCCTGGTAGGAGAAGGCAAGGGAAAGTCAGCCTGAAGGGCCTAGTTACATACGGAGTGGCTGGCTGTACGTGCCAATGTCTTAGCTTAGTTTTATCTGAAAACAGAGCTAGAGAGATACTCTCAGGGGCATGTAACTTATTTGGAAGCTAATCCCAGAAAAAGCAGAGTGATACAGGCAAGGAGAGAGAGCCAGTAAAATGTATGTTATTGAATGGTTACCACCCTACAGAGCTCGGGCTCAATCCTACTTGTGCTGTGCTGTCGCTCAGTCGTGTCTGACTGTTTGCAACCCCATGGACCCCAGGTTCCTCTGTCCATGGGGATTCTCCAGGGAAGAATACTGGAGTGGGTTGCTATGCCCTCCTCCAGGGAATCTTCCCAACCCAGGGATCGACCCTGGTCTCCAGCAGTACAGGCAGATTCTTTACCCTGTGAGCCATGAGGGAAGCCCTCAGTCCTGCTTGGGGCTCTCTAAAGGAACTATAGAATCCTCTTGGAATTGTACACTATTGATAAACTGCACATATAATCAAAGAAAACATAATATATATTGTGAAAAGTAAAAATAATTTAATTATAAAATTTATATAAAAATAATTTCACAAAACCCTATTTAGAGAACTAAAGGTCAATTGATTTTTAAAAAATATTTATTTTATATATTTGTTTGTACTGGGTCTTAGTTGTGGCATGCAGAATCTAGTTCCCTGACCAGGGATCGAACCTGGGCCGCCTGCATTGGGAGCTTGAGTCTTAGTCACTGGACCACCAAGGAAATCCCTATTTATTGTTAATTAGAGCACAAGTATGGTTCTTGAAGTAGCATCAGTTTTTAAAATGCTGACAAATGAGATTAAAATTCTTTTTGAAGAGACATGATTTGTAAAAGTCTCTAGATTCTTGATGTTGGTTCCAGTAATGGGTTCATTTTAAATTTGGATTAACATCAAAGGAACTCACTTCTGTTTTTAGGGCTTGAGGGTTGAGGAGAAACTCCAATCCAAGAAGGGAGGTGGTCACGAGCACCTCCCAGAGGAAGAAGAGAAGGAATAGGAGGTCTCTGCAGAAACTGTTTGCTTTCATCACGGGCAACGATAAGGTCATACTGGAGGGGAGGTGGGTGTGTGGCCTGGCAGCACGGGAGGCCTCTGCTTTCAGACCAAGGCCCACAGTTTGGAGGGACAGCAAGGAAGCTGTTGTTTGGAGTAGTTTATTGAGATGTGTTCACTCCTATTTCAGTGACTGGATCAGTCTTGTAACTTCAGTCATCATCTTTTTTCTGAGTATCTGGATCTCTCTCTTTTACTAGGGAAGGATTATTTTATTATTTCCTCCTTTAGGATACAGTTGGTATTCGTCTGTACTCCCTCTGATTCTGCTAGGCTCTGAATCTTTGATAACTCTTTCTCTAGGCTTGTATCCTCCAGAGATGACTCAGTCGCTGCATCCCCCTTTACACAGTGCCATCCTTGCCAAGGAGTTGACACTTCTCTTAAATTGTGCCACCAATATTTGTGATTTTTCAGCCAGCATTTGTAAAAGCAGCATTTCCTGTTTCACATAAAGTCAGCTTTAGACAAGTCTGAACAAATATTCTAGGTTGTTTCCATCATGTCCAACTCTTTGCAACCCTATGGACTAGAGCCTGCCAGGCTCCTCTGTCCATGGGATTTTCCAGGCAAGCCTACTGAAGTGGGTTGTCATTTCCTCCTCTACGGGATCTTCCCAACCCAAGGACTGAGCCAGCATCTCTTAGGTCTCCTGCATTGACAGTCAGGCTCTTTACCACTAGTGCCACGTATGAGACCCACCAAAGGCTGATGACTGGTGCACACATCTCAGACTCCAGCTGGAGGCTGCAGAGGGCAGCACCTGGGTACCTCTCACCCAGCTAGGGCTCCACCACCACTGCTTGTAGCTTCCCAAGGACTCCTGAAGCCAAACTCTAGAGTGACTTAAATCCCTCCCATGAGACTGAAGCCCACCACAGAGTCCAGTGGAATAACCACGGCCCTACCCAGTTCACGAAAAACTTCCTAGATCCCTCTAGTTACGCTGGCAACATCCCACACTAGCAACCTAAGCAAGCCACCAGTGGAGCTGGTTGAGAGAATGGATGAGTGCTAAGTCACTTCAGTCTTATATGACTCTTTGCAGCCCTATGGGCTGAAGCCTGCCTCGCTTGCTGTCCATGGGAATCTTCAGGCAAGAATCCTAGAGTGGGTTGCCATTTCCTTTTCCAAGGAATCTTCTTGACCCAGGGATCAAACCTACGTCTCCTGTGTCTCCTGCACTGCAGGCAGATTCTTTACCACCGAGTCACCAAGGAAGCCCCAAAGAATGGATAGATCAAGTTTTTAGTTTCTTTCAGTTACTGTCCACTGAACCCCTCCTCTCTTCTTAATTAAAAAAAGAAAAACATGTACCTTTCTTTTTTCAAGCCATGCTGTGTGGCATATGGGATCTTAGTTCCCCTCCTAGGGATTGAGCCTGTGCCCCCAGCAGTGGAACTCAGAGTCAGGAAAAGTCCTGAAATATTAGTTTTTATTAAGGTAAAATATACATTCTGTGAATACATTTCTTAAATGTATATAATATGATGATTTTTGACAAATATATACACCTGTATAACCAACATGCCAGTCTGGATGTAGGGCAGTTTCATCACCTTCAGAAAGTTCCTTCATTCCCCCTTCCAGGAATCCCTACTTCCTGAAGGCAGTCATCTCTGACTTTTATCGACATATGTTAATTTTAACTCTTGGCATCAATGGCATCATGAGAATGTGTTCTTTTGTATCTGGCTTCTTTTGTTCAGCATCATGTGTTTGGGGTTCATCCATGTTGGTCCATGTCTTTCATTCTGAGTTGAATGCCATTGTACAAACACACATAATTGGACATCATCAGCCCACGCTTCTAGCTCCCCATTCACTTCACTGCCTCTGACCTCACATCAACAAGGCAGCCCCCTAGCTCTGCAGGAAGAACCTCTCACTGAGTGCCAGAGTCCTCAACCACAAAATAAGAGCCACCACATCCTCTAGTTCACATTAGCTTCCCACCTTTTAAAAAATGTTTGCAATTTATTTGTTAAGGAAACTGGGTAGTTACTCCTATAGATTCCTACATAGTGAAACTTGTTCACTGCTTTCCTCTGGTGTTGGACAGTACAGATACAGAATACTTCCAATATCAAAGAAAGTTCTGTTAGGCAGTGCTGAGCTATAGGCTGGATCACTCAGTGTTTTTTGCAAGAGTATACTCATATGAACCTCCTTTCAAGAGGACATATAACTGGTTATTTCTTTGTGTTAATTGAACAACCATTCATGGTCATTGCCTAGAGCCATTATTTTTCTAGAAGTTGCAAAACTGTGATATTTTAATCCTATCCCTGGAGAAGGAAATGGCAACTCATTCTAGTATTCTTGCCTGGAAAATACCATGGATGGAGGAGACTGGTGGGCTCCATGGGCTTTGTGTCCATGGTCACAAAGAGTCAGACACTGAGCAATTTCACTTTAATTCTATTGTTCCTTCTTTAATTCTATCATTCCTTCTTTATTTTACTGACTGAAATACTTTTAGAAAGAAAACTTCTCTCATCAACCACTTGGGTTTCTTCGAGGTATAAATTTATACAGAGAAGTTAGGTTCAAAAGGTAATCAATCAATCAGACTTACTTTTTAGTATGAGTGGGACCTCGCACATTTACAAATAAATGATGCTTTAATTCATCGTATTACTTATTGATACTCAAATTGTCCCCTCTTTAGCTATTACTGCCTTTTGAATCCTTTTGACAGGACTTCAGAGGACTTTGATAGCTTCTTTACTTCTGATTTGACAAAATATTCTAGATTTATTTTCTACATTTCTTTCCCCAGACTTGACATTAGCCACTCTTTCTTTCTTTCTTTCTTTCTTTAGCCACTGTTTCACAGTCACGTTTCCTTTGAGAAAAAAATTATATTTAAAGACTATAGTCCACGCTTTCAGGGTGCTAAGTGCTACTGGTCATTGTTTCTAAGCCTGTTCAGTGGACAAAGCTAAGAAATAGTATTTAAATTGAGGTATAATTGACATTGGGGAAGGAAATGGCAACCCACTCCAGAATTCTTTCCTGGAGAGGAGCCTGGCGGGTCACAGTCCATGGGGTCACAAAGAGTCGGACATGACTGAAGCAACTTAGCATATTTGCGTATAATTGACTTGTAACATTGTATTAGTTTTAGGTGTACAACATAATGATTTGATGTATGTAGATATTGTGAAATGATTACCACAAAAAGTGTCTTCAACATGCATTACCATACACAGATAAAAATTTTTTACTTGTAATGAGAACTTTTAAAATTTACTTTCAGCAATTTTGAAATGTATAACACAGTATTGTGAACTCTAGTCACCATGCTGCACATTTTACCCGCAGGACTTATGTTCTCACTATTGGAGATTTGTACCTTTTGATCACCCTCATTCATTTTCTTCAGCCCCTTCACCCTGGCTTTGGCAGCCATCAGTCTGTTCTCTGTATCTTTGAGCTCCATTATTTTAGAGTTCATAGCTAAGTGAGAAATAAAGGAAAACAACAGAATGGGAAAGACTAGAGATCTTTTCAAGAAAATTAGAGATACCAAGGAAACACTTCATGCAAAGATGGGCTCGATAAAGGACAGAAATGGTATGGACCTAACAGAAGCAGAAGATATTAACAAGAGGTGGCAAGAATACATAGAAAAACTGTACAAAAAAGATCTTTAAGACCAAGATAATCACAATGGTGTGATCACTCACCTAGAACCAGACATCCTGCAATGTGAAGTCAAGTGGGCCTTAGAAAGCATGACTATGAACAAAGCTAGTGGAGGTCATGGAATTCCAGTTGAGCTATTTCAAATTCTAAAAGATGATGCTGTGAAAGTGCTGCACTCAATATGCCAGCAAATTTGGAAAACTCAGCAGTGGCCACAGGACTGGAAAAGGTCAGTTTTCATTCCAATCCCAAAGAAAGGCAATGCCAAAGAATGCTCAAACTACCGCACAATTGCACTCATCTCACATGCTAGTAAAGTAATGCTCAAAATTCTCCAAGGCAGGCTTCAGCAATGCATTAACCGTGAACTTCCTGATGTTCAAGCTGGTTTTAGAAAAGGCAGAGGAACCAGAGATCAAATTGCCAACATCCGCTGGATCATGGAAAAAGCAAAAGAGTTCCAGAAAAACATCTACTTCTGCTTTCTTGACTATGCCAAAGCCTTTGACTGTGTGGATCACAATAAACTGTGGAAAAGTCTGAAAGAGATGGGAATACCAGACCACCTGATCTGCCTCTTGAGAAACCTATATGCAGGTCAGGAAGCAACAGTTAGAACTGGACATGGAACAATAGACTGGTTCCAAATAGGAAAAGGAGTACATCAAGGCTGTATATTGTCACCCTGCTTATTTAACTTACATACAGAGTACATCATGAGAAACGCTGGGCTGGAAGAAGCACAAGCTGGAATCTCAGATATGCAGATGACACCACCCTTATGGCAGAAAGTGAAGAGGAATTAAAAAGCCTCTTGATAAGAGTGAAAGAGCAGAGTGAAAAAGTTGGCTTAAAGCTCAACATTCAGAAAACAAAGATCATGGCATCTGGTCCCATCACTTCATGGCAAATAGATGGGAAAACAGTGGAAACAGTTTATTTTTGGGGCTCCAAAATCACTGCAGATGGTGACTGCAGCCATGAAATTAAAAGACGCTTACTCCTTGAAAGAATAGTTATGACCAACCTAGACAGCAAATTGAAAAGCAAAGACATTAGTTTGCTGACAAAGGTTTGTCTAGTCAAGGCTACGGTTTTTCTAGTGGTCATATATGGATGTGAGAGTTGGACTGTGAAGAAAGCTGAGCGCCGAAGAATTGATGCTTTTGAACTGTGGTGTTGGAGAAGACTCTTGAGAGTCCCTTGGACTGCAAGGAGATCCAACCAGTCCATTCTAAAGGAGATCAGCCCTGGGTGTTTTTTGGAAGGAATGATGCTAAAGCTGAAACTCCAGTACTTTGGCCACCTCATGTGAAGAGTGACTCATTGGAAAAGACTCTGACGCTGGGAGGGATTGGGGGCAGGAGAAAAGGACGACAGAGGATGAGATGGCTGGATGGCATCACCGACTCGATGGATGTGAGTTTGAATGAATTCTGGGAGATGGTAATGGACAGGAAGGCCTGGTGTGCTGCGCTTCATGGGGTCACAGAGTCAGACACGACTGAGCGACTGGACTGAACTGAACCGAGATCATGTAGTATTTGTCTTTCTCTGTCTGACTTAAGAAAGTTTTTTTTAAAGAGAAAACATACCACATACAAGAGTCTTAACTGAGCTGTTTATGCCAGTTTCTACTTTACTATTCCTTCCAATTCATCCTCTGCATTTCGGTCAGAATCAGCCTTGTAAAATACAGATCTGATCTTAATCCCCTGCTTAAAAACTTGTGCTGGAGTTCCATTGCCCAAAGGATTAAGCCAAAGCTCCTTGGCATGGTATACATGCAGATCCTCTCAAAACTTGGCTCCTGATCTCCATTTCAACCTCTTTACCATTCATTCTTTCCTCCCCCGTAGTTCAGCACACCATACTGTTCCCACCACACTGGCCCTTTGCTTATCTCCCTAAATACCCTGATTTCTCTATTCCTAAGTAAAGTTGTATTTATCCTTCAATAAATAGCTCAAACATCAGTTTTATCTAAAATAAATTGTGATCTCACGTCCCCATAGAGAACTAATCTGTTTCTATCATGTCCTTCATAGTACTTTGAAATATCTGTATATGGTGCTTATGAAATTGTATAACAATTTGTTTACATGCATCACTCTCTCTCTCTCTAGCTAGAATGTTCCCCCAAAGGAACCACTGGTGGTACTGTAAATGGTTTTATGTGTTCCACTGATAACGACATTAAATATTGAATTGCATAGCGTGAGAGTTATTCACCTTTTAATACTTTAGGGAGAAAGTTTTAGTTTTGTGCTAGTTAATAACTTCCCTGGTGGCTCAGATGGTAAAGAATCCGCCTGCAATGCAGGAGACCTGGGTTTGATCCCGGAGTCGGGAAGATCCTCTAGAGAATGGAATGGCAACCGACTCCAATATACTTGTCAGGAGAATCCCATGGGCAGAGGAACCTGGCGGGCTATAGTCCATGGGGTCGCAAAGTCAGACATGACTGAGTGACTAAGCAGGCACACACACATGCATGGCTTTAACATCTATTATTGTGTGATTGATTTCCTTTTTAAAAGAAAGAGCAGGTGTCAGGCTTGAAATTAAGTATATACCTTCTTAAGTTGGCTGAAGTTTATATATTTCTTCAAAATATTTTCTTTTCTTTTTTTTACTTTCTGACCTCACCTCACAGCATGTGGGCTCTTTGTTCCTCGTCCAGGGATTGAACCCATGCCCCCTGCATTGGAAGCACAGAGTCTTAACCACTGGACCACTAGATAAGTCCCACTTCATATTTTCTGATGATTGCTTTTTGTCTGTGAAATTTTTAAAATTATTATCAATAATAGATTTTTCTTTTAAAATAAAAGATAATTTAAAGAAAGATAGTGAGCTTATAATAGTAACAAAGTGTATCATTATGGCAAAACTCTTATAGGATATGTGAAAATGACTTAATGCTGGGAAACTGCACTAAGTCCTTCAGAATTAGGAAACATCTATTTTCATCCTAGTACTATGTTTAGTAGATCACTAAATATTTGTCAAATTAAGTTAGGAAGAAACACCCACCTCCAACATTTTTGAGATTTGGTGTAATTTGGGGGATATATAGTTAAAAAGACAAGCTTTCTCTAATCTGACTTTTCTGAAAAAGTTAAATAATACTCGTTGTTATCATATGCTGCTGCTGCTGCTGCTAAGTCACTTCAGTCGCGTCCAACTGTGTGACCCCATAGATGGCAGCCCACCAGGCTCCCCCATCCCTGGGATTCTTCAGGCAAGAACACTGGAGTGGGTTGCCATTTCCTTCTCCAATGCATGAAAAGTGAAAAGTGAAAGGGAAGTCACTCAGTCGTGTCCCACTATAGCCTGCCAGGCTCCTCTGTCCGTGGAGTTTCTCCAGGGAAGAATACTGGAGTGGGTTGCCATGCTCTCCTCCAGGGGAATCTCCCAACCCAGGGATCGAATCCAGGTGTCCCACATTGCAGACAGATTTTTTACCATCTGAGCCACCAGGGAAGCCCAAGAATACTGGAGTGGGTAACCTATCCCTTCTCCAGGCGATCTTCCCAACCCAGCAATTGAACCAGGGTCTCCTGCACTGCAGGCAGATTCTTTACCAGCTGAACTATCATGGAAGAAATGTTTATAATCCTCTTAGAGGATATGTTCTCCAATTGGATTGTGTGAAATGATGTCTTATTAACCAAAGTTCAGGGGCAATAGAAGAATGTTTACAAGACATTCTATTCAAATCACCACATCACTTTCTACCATTAACACCATCAAGGTCACAGTACACTTTAAGGGAGGATAGACCAGAATAGCTGTCACTAGAGGCAAGCTAGCACCATCTGTTGGAGAATTAGTTCACAGCATAAGATGATACCAGCTGACTTCATTACTGTGGAATTTATTTCTCCAAAGTACTTTTCATCATCCAAATTTCAACACACTCATGCATATCCAAGTACAACTTAATTTTCATTTACATCTAGTTCTCTAATTAACCAAACTAGTTAATTAAACTGATTAAAATACACTAGTTTTTCATGATTTGACTCTTTAATTACAGATTTGATAATGAGACTATTTTGACCCATTTAAGAATGGAAAAAAAGTTAGTGATATTATACAGCCACAGGCATTGTAGGTTTGCTGTAAAATAACAAATACATGTTGCACAAAATAGACTCATAGACACAGAGAGCAAGTCGGTGGGGTGGTTGCCAGAGGAGAAAGTTGTAGAAAGGTGGACAAAACAAGTGAAGGGCGTTAAGAGGTATAAATCTCCAGTTATAAAATAAGCCACGGGGATGTAACATACAGCATAAGGATATGGTTAATAATACTGTAATAGCTTTGTATGGGGATGGATGATTACTAGACTTACTGTGGTGATCATTTCATAATATATGTAAATGTCAAATTGCTATGTGGTACTCCTGAAACTAATATACTATTGTACATCAGCTCTGTTTCAATTTTATATATGTGTGTGTGTGTGTGTTCAGAATGAAAAACAAAAATACATTGTTTGCTTTTATAAACCAGCTTTGGTATCTCTTGATTTCCCATGGTAATTAGAAATAGGGCTAGCCTTAGAACTTCCCTGGTGGTCCAGTGGTTAAGAATCCAACTTCCAACGCAGAAGATGTGGGTTCCATCCCTCGTCAGGGAACTAAGATCTCACATGTCACAGGGCAACAAAACTTTCACTTTCACTTTAGATGCTAAATGACAAGTGAGTTATTAGCAGTTTTCCCAGAGACAGGGCTTAGGAGTAAAATTTCAAACATTAGAAATAAAATCATAAGTGCTTTCATTTTAAACATAACTTACAGATGGCTGATTTGAAAGATTTGTCCACTATGACAAGTTTTAGCAAGTTAAAAAATATATTTTTCATGCTATATTCTCTATGGAATTGTGATTTCAATGAAGTTTAAAATCTATTTACTTTTGAAAAGTGAGCTAGGTAAAGTAATGATATTATTTAAATGAGAAATCACCTAATTTTCCTAAAATATTTTCCAATTAAAGTCTCTCTTATAGGGAAAAACAAGAAGCATTAGATTGTAGCATTTATTAATTACTTTTATTTTATGGAGCTAGAACTGACATAACATTGTCTACATTTAAGGTGTATAACATTTGTTTGATACATTTATGTATGGCAACATGATTAACATTTGCTAACACTTCAATCACATTGCATAATTAATACCTCTTTTTTTATAGTGAATATAAAGTATAATATTGAAACTGCATTATTACTATTATTATGTACTGGCCACGCTCCTCAGCTTGCAGGATTTTAGTTCTCTGACCAGGGACTGAACCTGCACCCTCGGTAGTGAAAGCACAGAGTGGTAGCCACTGGACAGCCAGGGAATTCCCATTAAAACTGTATTAAATGGAAAGGAAGTAGTAATTGCTGCAAAGAATGATACATATAACTCTGCTGTACAACACGGGTTACAGTTATTAAACAGTCATCAGATTTTGCCAGTGGTGTACCCCTTGGGAATTCTCTGGCAATTTAGAAAGAACATTAACTCTCCCAAGCCTTGGAGGTACCATTTAATGCCTTAAGGCAATGATTCACTAAAGTGATACTTTCACTAAATGCATCTAGCTAAAGTCTAGTCTTAGGGTTAATATGAATATGTCTGTGAACCTGGTGACAGGCAGAGTATTTAGTCTTGACCTGAGCCTTTTCTTCGCTTCTTTAAGTAAGAGTATCTGCCCTGGTGGCTCAGCTGGTAAAGAATCTGCCTGCAGTGCGGGAGACCTGGGTTCAATCCCGGCTTGGGAAGATCCCCTGGGGAAGGGAAAGGCTACCCACTCCAGTATTCTGGCCTGGAGAATTCCATGGATCGTATAGTCCATGGGGTCGCAAAGAGTCGGACACGACTGAGTGACTCTCACTTTCACTTTGGTAAGTACCCCAAAATGCCAAGGGGAGGGTAGAGCACAGCAGTTACCATCTGAACTGGTTTAAGGACCTGGTTAGAGGCTGGGGGCGCCTAACCCTCTGTGTAACGCTCTTCAGTTGTCCCTTCCTGACAACAACCCTCCTCCAGCCTTCCAACTAGAGAGCAGTTTCCCCACACTTCTTTACACTTCATTGCCTCGAATAAAATTTGGAAATAGGAGGAACATACATTTTTATGTCATATAAACAATTAGGGTTCCAAAACTTATTTATTATTTTAAATTAAAATTTTACACATTTAAAGCATACATGATAATTGGGAATATACACACGCATAGTGAAATGATTACTACAGTCAAGCTGCTTATCGTATCCATCTCTGACATGGTCACCATTTCCATAACTTATTTTAAATCAATTCCAGCTAGTTTTAAAGTTCAAGTTTGTAACTGAACTTCAATAGTTTAAGTCCCTTTCCTCAAATGCTTCTATCTATAGGAAGAGGAAAAAAAATCCACTACCTATCCACTAGGTCTTTTCAGATATGCTAATAGAAGCTTTTTTCAAACTGTAAAGAGATTTTTAGCGTTTTTCCAATTATAAAAAGCATTTAAAAAATAACCCGACAGTACCCAATGTAAGGAAAAGAAAGTGAAAATCAGAGTGTAACGCCTCCACCTAGAAACAGCTCTGTTTATAAATGAGCATACCAATGCATATATTTTAAACTAATAGGTTCATGGTTTACATAGAGTCCAGTGAATTTTTACCCCACTTAATGTGTCAGTGTGCATGCGTGTGTGCTAGGTCACTTCAGTTGTGTCCAACTCTTACCTTATGGACTGTAGCCCAGCAGGTTCCCTTGTCTGTGGGATTCTCCAGGCAAGAATACTGGAGTAGGTTGCCATGCCCTCCTTCAGGGGATCCTCCCGACCCAGGGATCGAACCCACATCTCTTACATCTCCTGCCTTGGCAGGTAGGTTCTTTAACCACTAGCACCATCTGGGAAGCCCAAGAGAAGAGGAATATTGATAACTCTCACTTCCTACCAAATCTCCTTCCTCTGCAAGGTCAGTGTAGTGGGTTGAATGGTGGCCCCAGAAAAGATAGGCTCAAGTCCTAATCTTATTTAGAAAAAGAGTCTTTGCAATTAAGTTAAGCACCTTGAGATGAGATCATCCTGGATTACCTGGGTGGGCCCTAAATCCAATGACAAGTGTCCTCATAAGACAAAGAGGAGAAAGCTGTGTGAGGATGGAAGCAGAGACTGGAGGCACTAGGGACCAGAAGAAGCAAGGAAGGATGCTCTCTAGGGCCTTAGGAGAGAGTGTGGCCCTGCCAACACCGGTGATTTCAGATTTCTGGCCTCCTAAACCGTAAAAGAATACAATTCTCTTCTCTTAAACCACTGAATTTGTGGTAATTTGTTTCAAAAGAGTTATAGACAGCATATTAAAAAGCAGAGATGTTACTTTGCCAACAAAGATCCATCTAATCAAAGGTATGGTTTTTCCAGTAGTCATGTATGGATGTGAGAGTTGGACTATAAGGAAAGCTGAGCACCGAAGAACTGATGCTTTTGAACTGTGGTGTTGGCGAAGATCCTTCAGAGTCCCTTGGACTGTAAGGAGATCCAACCAGTCCATCCTAAAGGAAATCAGTCCTGAATATTCATTGGAAGGACTGACGCTGAAGCTGAAACTCTAATACTTTGGCCACCTGATATGAAGAACTGACTCACTGGAAAAGATCCTGATGCTGGGAAAGATTAGAGGTGGGAGGAGAAGGGGACGACAGAGGATGAGATGGTTGGATGGCATCGTCGACTCAATGGACATGCGTTTGAGCAAACTTCGGGAGTGGTGATGGACAGGGAAGTCTGGTGTGCTGCAGTCCATGAGTCACAAAGAGTTGGACACAACTGAGCAACTGAACTGAACTGAGAAAATCAAACTTTCCTACCATACACTCAGCCTGCTCTCCTGTTCTTCTCCAGCTTGCTGCTCCTGTTGCTGCCTTTCATTTCCCTCAAAGCCTTTGCACATGCTGTTCCAGTGCATGGATTGCTCCTCTTCATTCTTCAAATATTCCTATAAGGCTTCTTCAGGGTAAAGGTCAGTGATCCTCTAGCCTTGCTTGCCAACCTCTATAAGGTACCCTCCCAGCAGCATGTAGCTCCTTTTCAAGAAAAAAATTTTTTTATTCATTTGACAGCATCAGGTCTTGCAGCACATAGGATCTTCCTTGCACCATGTGAGATCTTTCATGGTGGTGCATGGACTGTTTGGTTGTGGTCCTCAGGCTCAGTTGCTCCAAGGCATGTGGGATCTTAGTTCCCCCACCAGTCATTGAACCTTTATCACCTGCATTGCAAGATGGATTTTTAACCACTGGATCACAAGGGAATTCCTGCATATAGCTGTTTTCATACCCTTAGCATAGGCTTATCTTTATTAGTGTGATAATTAGATTCTGCCTCCTCTACCAAGTTGTAAGCTTCAAAGAATGTGATCCCACTCCCACCCCCTTAGATTCCCAGGCTAGCCCTGAGCTTGCTGTGCCCTAAGGAAACACATTTTGAATGAATGGCCACTATTCCAGAAGCATTTGCTGACCTTGGGAAACTCTCACAGCCTTTGAGACAGCCATGAGCTAGGTAGGGTGACCATATTATTTACCCTCCCAAATTAGCCACTTCTGAGAATGAAAAGGGGTGCTACTATAATTATAAGCCACCTGGTTTCTGTCCTGGTAACAAGTTTTTCTGACCTCAGTAGCAAATGTGAAGGCACAAGGATTACTAAGAAGGGGTGGCTATGACATTTTGGAGAGGCAAGGAGAGGATAATTTAAATTTGCTTAATTGCCTCTGCATTTTCATCGCTTTCTTCTACACCATGTATTCACTTGTTCATTCTTTTATTGTCTGGTCTTCGCGTAAGAATGTAAGCTCTATGAGGGCAAGGAGGTGGCTTATTTTGTTTGTTGCTGGGTCATAGCAGGTGCTCAATAAATATCTGAATGAATGTACTCACAGCTCAATGGTGTACTCTGAACGAATAATGGATGAAGAATCAAAACACACAGGAAAAAAAAAATCCTCATAGTTTGAAAGGTCTAAACAGTCTCAGCATTCAAAGGGCAGGAGGCAGAACCATTGCCAACGTCTGGGGCTGAGGATGCAATAAAGAAGGCCCCAGTGACCATCAGGCTGTGGCGCGGTTGAAGGCATCCTTCACCCCGCCCACCTCCGACTCGCGACATCTTTTCTCCGGATGCTCTCTAACCCCCGGTTCACCTGCTTCAGCCCCTAGGACCGCTCTAGTCCATGCCCTCCTATTACACTCTGACCCCAGCCGCCTCCTCTGAGAGTCCCCTTCGACCCCCGGGACCCCCGCGCTGCCCCCTTCCCCGAAGCCCTCCATCCCGGGCTCCTGCGCCGCCCCCTTCGAAGAGGCCCTCGAATCCTGGGACCCCGCGCCGCCCCCCTCCCCCGCACGCCGCTCGGCCCCGCCCCCTGCCCCGCCCCCCGCGTGGTCCGCACGGACAGACTCGCGCTGCACATCGCTCCCCCGCGCCCGCCTTTGCGGCTGCGCGCTGGCGGGGCCGAGGCCGTGGCGAGGGGTCGCGCCGCGGGCCGGCGGAGCTGCTGTGGCGGCGGCGGCGGCGGCGGCGGCTGCGGGAGACAGAGTGAGCCCGGCGGCCGGGCAGACCCCCGAGGGAACGGAAGAAGCGGTCATGTCTCGCTACACGAGGCCCCCCAACACCTCCCTGTTCGTCAGGAACGTCGCAGACGCCACCAGGTGAGCGGCGGCGGGTCCGCAGGTTGGGGCGCGGGGGAGGGGGCGGGTAACGGGCGCGACGCAGAGCCCGGCGGGGCTGGCCTGCACCTCCCCGCCGGCCGGCCCGGGGCTCGCCCTAGAGGAGCCTCTCCCGAGGCTGGCGCGGAGTCCTCGGGCTGCTCGGGGCCTGGGCGGGACTCAAGCCTCCGCCCTCCCGCCCGGCCTTCCGCCCCGGCGCGGCCCCGTCTCCGGGCCCCGCCGCCCTCGACCGCCCCCCGCACCTGGGCGGCTGGCCGGTGCCTATTCCTCGCCGAGAGAACAGGAGGAGCGCCGGCTGTCCCTGGCTGGGAGCCACGGTCACTCCCCGCCTCCGCCCCTGAGAGTTCCTCGGGCGAGTGCCAGCGTCTCGCCCCTTTGTCGCTGTGCAGGGATAAAGCCGCGCATCTCACCATCTAGATGGGAAGGAATTGGGGATGGTGAGAACGCGTTACGGAATAGTGCGTACCTTGGGCCTTACGACTCCCTTTCCCTGTAGTCAGTAGTCTGGTTTACTTACAGGTGGCGCTGGTTCAATTTTATTTGTTGCACAATTTTATACTGTATACAAAGGATAACTTCAGTGAATGAGATTTATGTGTTTTTCTTTAAAGTTTTGAGTGCAATGTAAACACCCATCATAATGGTTTGGATAGACTTCCCTGGTCGGTTCTGTTGCATTCAGCCCACCCGCCCCGCTTTGGAGAATTCTGTCTGCATAGTTTCTAACATTGACTTCTTATAGCTGTGTCTTTCTCCCAGAATAGGAGCTAGAGGGGATGGGGGGATTAGTAGACATTTTCGTTACACTGGGCTTGTTTAATTTACTCCACAGCCCTCCTCCCCATCCCAGTCTTTATAGTTATGCAAGATTATTTTGTAGTACATAAGGGAAAGCTGAAATTAAGAGTTTCAGTGACTTACCTGGGGCTTCACGGCTGGAAATATATTGGCGCCTTTGACTCCAGACCCATCAGGAGTAATCATCATAATTTACTTTTGAGAAGTAAATTTTAAGTCTTTCTTAGAAACTTGATTTCTGCTAAAATATATATATATATGTCACAACTATAGACTGAGTTAACATACTTTAACATCCTAAGTATGCCTGTGTTTACATGTCTTCGCTCAACTTATCAGCATATTACATAGAAAGCAAGCGAAATTTATAATTTGGGTAAGATTAAAAAAATTCCTACGGTTAAACAGACCACTTGAATACAGAATAAGATTGCAGTGCACCAACAAAAAAATATTTCCAATTCTAATGGCCACAGAGGCCAACCAGGGTATTATGAATGAATGAGTGAAGGTGTCAGGTTAAAGCCCAATAGAATGGTGTGGACTGTCGCAAATGGAAAAGAACATGTGCCATCTCAAGGGGACAGCGGCTGCTACCAAGCTTTAGCTTAATAATGGCTGTATAGACATTTGGACTTATGGCCACATCGTTTTAATCAAAAGCCTGTATTTTGTGTGTGTAAACTGTCAGTTTCAAACTGTTGGCCGTTTCTAAATTGATTTATACGAAATTGCCATTTTTGTAGTTTTAAAAGCTATAAAATATTGGCATTTCCATGTTTTAGCACTTTCTGTTAAATGTTTATAAACATTGTGCAAGCCAAATAACACACACACACATACACACGTGTGATGCATGATCTCTGATCTAGCTAATCAAGAATGATAATTGAGATTTATTAATTTCCTTTTCCATCTTTTCCACAACTTTTTAACATTGCCACTGGGCAGTGGAGGGTGGGGAGGGCAATCAAAATCTAGGAGATTTGAAGTAGTGAAATTATAGTAATCCTAACATTTGTTGAGTACTCATTGTGTACCAGGCACTGTACTAAAAACTTCACATATATTATTTTATTAAGCTTTCAATAACCTTATATAACAGATAAAAATATGAGATTTTAGAGAGATTAAGGATCTTGACTAAAACTGCTCAGCTGTTGAGTAGTGTTATGAAAGTAGAATCATCACATGTAACCTTAATAGCTTTTTTTTGTACAAGGTGGCATATAGTTTAACTAGCAATATGATACCTAGACACATTTTAATTTTTTAACATTTGGTATGCTTATAAAGAAAATCATTGGGATAAATGTTAAATGGGGTATAAAATTATATACAATATGTTTTCAGTTATATAAAAAATGAAGAAGGGAAAAACTATATAAACCCATAATCCACACATATGAAAAATAAGCCTAGAAGGAAATCCCTTTGAGTGGTTTTATCTTGTTTTCAAATTCTAATTGTTAGTTTTATAACAAAGTCAAGTTTTATTTAAAAATTTTCTTTAAAGTAGCTGTTTTAATATATATAATAAAGCACAAGACATTATAACGTAGGTTAGCGAAAAATTTGTTAGAAATGAAATTCAGCAAAAGAACTAAGGAAAGGTTTAAAAATACATTTTATAATTTGTGTTATGTTTCTCTTCACTGGTGAAATAAGATGTGGATTGGGAAGAATATTAATTTTAAATCTTTTTGTATAATTTTTTAAATGGCAGATATAGTTTTCTAGTGAAACAAAGCAACGCCCAAATCTCAAATAAAACATTCCTGTTTTGATACTTAATATCACATTAGGTTGGGGAGCACCAATCAAGTACTTCTCTTGGACATACTTAGTAGCATTCTTTGGTTATAGTGTGTATGCTGCTAAGTCGCTTCAGTCTCGCTTCAGTCGTGTCCGACTCTGTGCAACCCCATAGACGGCGGCCCACCAGGCTCCCCGTCCCTGAGATTCTCCAGGCAAGAACACTGGAGTGGGTTGCCATTTCCTTCTCCAATGCATGAGAGTGAAGTCCCTCAGTTATGTCTGACTATGCAACCCCATGGACTGCAGCCCACCAGGCTCTTCCATCCATGGGATTTTCCAGGCAAGAGTACTGGAGTGGGGGTGCCATCACCTTCTCCGATAGTGTGTATGAGGCTTACATTAATATTGGTGTAAGTGGTGATGAAAAAAGCATTAAACAGAATCCAGCTGAATTCATGATAGGAAGTCTCGGCAAACTAGTAATAGAAAACTTCCTCAGCTTGTGGGCATCTATGAAAAACCTTTAGCTAACAACATATTTAATGATGAAACTGAATGCTTTCTCCTTAAGATCAGAACAAGACAAGGATGTCAACTCTTACAACCACTGTTCAACATTTTCTTGCAGGTCCTAACCAATGCAACAAGGCAAGAAAAATAAAGACATAAAAATTATAAAGGTAAAAGTAAAACCTGGCCCTGTTCTTAGGTGACATGTTTGTTTACATAAAGCTACAGTAACTAATAGTGAGTTTCCTTAAGTTACCAGAATATGAAGTAAATTTAGCGACAATTCTATTTGTATATACTAACAGCAAACTTTAAAAATTCCTTTTATCTTAGTATCCAAAAACATGCTTAGGAATAAGTTTTGCAAAACCATGTAAAAACCTTTGCATTGAAGATAACAACACATGGCCAAGAGCAATCAAAGACCAACATAAATTAATAAATATACTGTGTTCTTAGATTGGAAGGTGAACTGTTATCAGTTCAATCCTAATTGATTATATTATAGATTCAAGGTATTCGTGATCAAATGCTTTTTAGAAATAGGAACAAATTAATTCTAAAATATATTAATATGCAAGGATCTGAATAGCCAAAATAATTTTTAAAAAGATCACTGAAGCTGGAAGGCTTATATTCCCTGGCTTAAAGATTTACTAAAAAGTTACAATAATCAAAATAGTTTGTTATTGGCCTAAGGATAGACAAATAGATCAATAGAACAGAAAGAAGGTCCATAAATAATCCTCACATATAGAGTCAATTGATTTTTACAAAGGCACTAAACTAAAGCCTTTAGAAAAAAATCTTTCCACCAAATGATGCTGTAACAACTGGATATACATGTAGGGAAAAAATGTACTTTGACTTCTGTCCCACATGATTTGAACTGGATCGTTAATTGATATGTAAAAGATAAAATGGTAAAGCTTTTAGAAGAAAGCAAAGGAAAATATCTGTATGACTTAGGGATAAGCAGATTTTTATAAGACAAAGTCATTACCTTAAAAAGGAATATTGAAAAATCAGATTTCTCCAAAATTAAAATTTCTGTTCATTAAGCAATTAAATAGGTGAGCCAGGGACTGGGAGAGAGTATTCAGAAAGCATATATCTCACAAAGGACTTTTTCTAAGAATAGTGGTGAACTTTTTTATCAGTCAACAATGAAAACACAAATGTTATTATTAAAAATGGACAAAAAACTCCTACATGTTCAAGAGAAATACATATGAATGTCCAGTTAGCATGTGAAAAAGTGCTCAGCATCAGTTGTACAACACAAATGTACAAACTGAAATGCAAAAATTGCAATGCAAATTGAAACCGCAGCAAGATCCCACTTAATACCCTCTTGAATGGCTAAAATTCAAAAGACTGACAATACAAAGTGCTGACAGAGATGGGCAGAACTGAATCGTACATGTTGGTAGGAGTATAAAATGTTAACATTTTGCAGAACTGTTTGCCGGTTCATAGAAATTAAATATATATATCCTCTTTAGCCCAGAAATTCTGACCCTAGGATAAATGACCCATAAGCATGTAAAGATGTTGATCCTAACTGGTGTTTACAGAAATTAAAATTCAAATAATGAGATACCCATTCACTTTATATCCTTCAGATGGCAGGGAGTGAGGAGTTGGATTCTCAGGAATTCTGATGCATGTCTTGAGAAGTATAAATTGATTTGGTCATTTTGAAGAACATGTAGTAAAGCTGAAGATAGGTATACTCTCCAGCCCGTCAGTTGCATGACTAGTGGTACATCCCAGAAAACTATGCTACAGCACAATTTGCAGTTAAAAAAAGGAAGCATATTAAATGCTCACCCATAGAAGTATGTATAAAATTGTGGTTTATTCATAACAATACCAATACAGAATTAAAATGAGTGAACTAGAGCACCATGGAGAAATCTTAAGGTTGGAAAAGACAAGATTCAAAATTTTACAGGTAATCTGATACCATTTATATAGATTTGCAGTAGAAATACAAAGTTATATAGAGGAATGATGAACACCAGTGATTATTTCTAAGGGAGAAGGAGACAATATCTTACTTCTTAAAAAATACTAAAAATTCCAAGTATAGTTAATTATTAAGGCATACTAAATCTTGTTGATGGATACATGGGTATTTAATATCAAAACAGATTATACCAGAAATACAAAAATAAATGAAAAAAACAGTTAACAGATGGCGTGGAGACTGAATGAGAGCCAGTTCTTTTGAGAAGGTTCATTCCCTCAGACTTCTGGGATTCTAAGTCTCTACGACACATTGCTGTAGCCTCCTTTATATATCTAGTATCCTTTTCTGTCAGCCAGTCACATTTGGTTGATGGGATTGGTTGCCTCTGAAGTACTCATTTGAATTCTAGCTTTGCTACTGGCTGTGTGTATCTTTGGGCAAGGTAACTGCTCTCCTTTCAGTCTCCTTGACTGGTAAATGGTAACAGTAATGTGTCCTTCACTCATTAATACAGCAGGTATACTCTGAGGCCTCCTATATGCCAAACAACTATGCTAGCTAGGTACTGAGATATATTTGTGAAGACATTTGCTTTAGAAGTGATTCTCAACCCTGAGTCTCAGAATTGCCTATGAAACCCTTTAAAAATTAAACATAGCTGGGGCTCACCATGGGAAGCACAAATTAGGTCAGGGACTAAAGGATCAGACTGGAGTGCCTACTTCTATGACATCTTCTTTATGGATGATTCCAATATTCAGGAATGGTTGAGAATTTTTGCTGTTAGTCTGTGTTTTATGGGAGCAGGAATTGTCTTTCTTGTTCTCCATCATATTCCTAGAGCCTGGCCCATAGTACATACTCAATAAGTATTTGTTGAATGAATAAATGAAAGAAAAAGACATTGTCATTGTCCTCTAAATCTAAAGTTAACAGTCACTCAGGAAAGGCAAGCAGTTAAGCATGGTATAGTGACTATTAAAAATAAAATAATAAAAATAAAATGAAGTTATGATATCAACATAATATTGGCTACTTGGTCAGTGTTAGTTGAATCTTTATGTAATGCTTAAATTCATATCTCTAGCTTTAATCACTGACTTCTAGTCTTGAGAAAAAATAAAATTGAACTTGTATAACCACAGTTTTCAATTGTTCATAGAATAGAACTTTTATGGCTGTTCCACCATCACCTCAAATTTGGCATTTCCAAACATGAAAGTTTCTTCTTTTGCCTCTCCTCAATCTTCAATCTAACTCTCTTTTCCAGCTATCTTATTTTATCTTGGACACCATCTTTCTTCCATTTCCCGAGTTAGAAGCTTTGTACTCATCTTTGGGCCCTTTTTTCTACAGAGTATGTTTTGAAATACTCTTTCATTCCTCTAAGCCATGTTTTGTGCTCATAGCTGGTTTTGAATCTAAGAGCTCCATGAGGCAGTAAGATGTAGTCATTAGGAAGCCAGAGTAGTGTCAGATTTTGGAAGTTTTCTTCCAGCTCTGTCTCTTGCTGACTCGGTGACGTTAGGTGACTTCATCTGTCTGTATCCTCATCTGTAAACAACATTTGTAAAGATCTGTTGTGGGAATTAAGTGGTCTTAAGGTGAACAGTGGCTGGTATATAGATGCATTATAAATGTCAGTTTTTAATGCTAAATGTTTTGTCTCTTCAGTTAAATTGTAAATCCTGAAGAGAAATATTATGCTATGTGTTTCCTTGGTTTCCCCTCTTTAATACCTGTGACAGTAGAAAGCATGTAAGTGACTCAAAAATACTTGCCAGATTTAAGGCTCTGGTAGTTATTTTTGCTTTATGTTTACTAATAAAGCATCGATTTTTCTTTTAAAGCCTGAAAAAGAACTTTAGGACTTCTTTAGAATCTTATTGCTATCTGAAAACATTTAACATAAATATGAAATTATAGTGAGACAAATAAATGTGTTCTTAATGAATAGTTAATAGTACTCTGTATTTTGACAGTTGAAAAGTCTTGTAGTAGAAGTAACTTTCAAAAGTGCATATGCTCTATATAAGATAAATAACCAACAAAGACCTACTGTATAACACAGGGAACTGTACTCAGTATTTTGTAATAACCTATAAGGGAAAAGAATTTGAAAAGGAATGTGTAGAAAATATATAGAAACTAAATCACTATGCTGTACACTTGAAACTAACACAATATTGTAAATCAACTATACTTCAATTTTAAAAAAGCAAAAAAATTAGGTGAATGTGCTGGATCAGTATCCTCAACCTGAATAAACATAAAAGCCACCTAGAGTGCTCATAAAAATACAAATTTCCAGACCTCTTGAATCAGAATCTCCAAGACTTAGAACTGAGAATTTGTTGTTTTATTTTTTCTTTGTTTTCTAAACTCTGGGTGATTCCTATAAGAGACAATTTTAGATAATTCTAGTCCGGAAACTATACTTTCTTCTGAAGTCTTTAACTTAATTTCTGTAGGCAAAATATTTGGATCTAGCTATTCATATTTCTTTACCTTGTTTCTAAAATACTTCAGGCCTGAGGACTTGCGCCGTGAGTTTGGTCGATATGGCCCTATAGTAGACGTTTACATTCCACTTGACTTCTACACCCGCCGCCCAAGAGGATTTGCTTATGTTCAATATCCTTTATGTTACTGTGTGCATGTGCACAGACTACATACATGTGCATATACATAGATGTATACACACACGTACTCAGGAGCATATTTTATGAAATAATATTGCCTAATTAAATGTGTTTATTTCTTTATCTCAGAAAATCTAATGCAGTCCACAGTAGCTGGCAAGCGCCCCTCAGTTTGAACCAACCTGTTAGCTAGAATCCAAGCATAAACCGAGCAGGCGAGACAAAAGGCACCTAAAGTTCAAGCATCAAGGAGTAAAGAGGGAGGGTGGACACAGATATAAAGACCTGGAAGAGGGGAAGTCTTTACCAAGCAAAAGACAAAGCCAACACCAGGTTGAGACTTCGGCTTTCCTACATTTACTCAGAGTTCCAGGATCAAAGCCAAGTCTGATTTTGTTGGTTCTGCGTCTCTTAAAAAGTCCATCTTGCAAGCCCTAAAGAATAAAGGTCAAGGTTCAAGATCAAGTGACACTGAGGTAATTGCCTAAGTCTCATTTTGTATTGCATTACTTGAGCTTTTTCTGTTTTTAAAAAGTTAAACCAGTGACTACCTCCTGAAATACAGCTAGTTGGTTTATATAGTTTGTTTCCATTTTAGTTAGGTTTATTATATAATTTACATAGATAAGGGAGTTCAGTGGGATATATAATTCCAGATGTTAACAGATTGTTTATAGATGTTAATAGGTTGTTTATATATTTCTTTTATAAAAACATAAAGGTATTTTAAAGCAGTAGGTTCAAAGTCAAATATGATCACTTTTAAATGACCAAATCGGTTTTGAATATATGTTTTAGCTCACTTTTATGTGTGCAGTTTTGTTTATAAGTAATTTTAATTTCGGAATGAAGGCTTCTGTGTACTGATTTTTACCTGAAATACTGAAAAACCTGGTAAATCTTTTACCTAAGAGAAGGGAGTGAGTCCTGCCTAAATGTTTTATTTGATAATACTAGCCAGTGTTGGACTTATTCTCATGTTTCAAATTACACGCATTCTACAGCTTTTAATGTATACATTAAAAATACAGTTAGAGATTTGTTTCTGTTCTTTTTATTTTCAGACTCACTCTTCAGAATCATAATGGGGCATTTGTTTTGATGATGATATTTTTCTGATTTTTCAATTATGTTAGAGATATGACGTTAAAAACTTGAGCTTGTTTTTCCTAATAATTTCATGCCACCTGTAAATTATTTTTTTAAAATAATATTTTTGATATCTGATATTCAAAGTGTCCTTAACAGCTAGTCATATTTGAAGATGTTCGTGATGCTGAAGACGCACTTTATAACCTCAATAGAAAGTGGGTATGTGGCCGTCAGATTGAAATACAGTTTGCACAAGGTGATCGCAAAAGTAAGTGTGACTTAATAGCAGATCTTGCTTTTTAGCAGGATGAGTTTCAGCAATGACAAAGTTTTTAATTTAAAATTATTTCAGAATATAATACTATTTGAGTGGCTTATTTATTGAATGGTTGTTTATTGAGGTTTTCAGGTAATGAATTATAAATCTTAAACTTCATATCCTAGCACCAGGCCAGATGAAATCAAAAGAACGTCACCCTTGTTCTCCAAGTGATCATAGGAGATCAAGAAGCCCTAGCCAAAGGAGAACCCGAAGTAGAAGTTCCTCATGGGGAAGAAATAGGCGGCGATCGGATAGCCTTAAAGAGTGAGTACAAAGTAAAGGGGGATTGAAAACTTAATTTTCTGCTGTTTCAAGAAAACATTTTTTAAAGAGTCTTCAAAACAGGACACCAGAATCATTTTATTTAATATACATAAAGAATCAACTTTTTTAGAAGGATATGCTCCTCTCAATTTATAATGTATTGTTATTTTAACTTGGGTTTCTTAGATACCTTTCAGTGTGTTCATTTTATCTTTCTAATAGAAAGATAATATATACTGAAGAAAAAAGCAAAAATTTAAAGTTGTATACTTGACAATAAAATGAGGATTTTAAATAAAAATTTTTAATGAACCCCCAAATTAAGAATCTGAGGTCTGATGATTATATTTTATTTTATATGAGTTTTTAATTATTTGTGAAAGGAAGTTGACCAAAATGTGAATCAGTGTATTTATAAAAAGCAAATTATTTCAAGAATAAATTCCAAGTATGGTAGCATTGTAGGAAGAAAATATAAAAGTAGTAGATTTTTCAGAAAAGATATTTACAAGTTACCTCTTTTTCCTGCTAGGAGTTAGTTTCTGTTAGAATAATAAAAAATTGCAGTGGAAATTACTTGATGATGCTGTTTTAGTCATAACTGAAATTGTATTAGCATACCTAAATTCTACCACTTACTTTTTTTTCTCTTGAGTTTAATGCTGTAATTTTTTTATAGGCATATAGAATTTTAAGGTGAATTCTGTTCTTAGAAATTGATTAGCATTTATGCTAATATCCTCTTTCTATGAGTAATAAAGAGTTGACTCTCCTGGGGCTTCTTCACAATCCAGTAAGTCTTCAGGCTTCCACTGCAGGGGACTTATCTTGGGTTTGATCCCTGGTTAGGGAACTAAGCTCCCACATGCCACATGGCACAGTTAGTGATAAGAAGAATTGCCTCTGCTGGGCCAAAGCTGTCCAGTGACGACATAACCTCAAATCAGAGCTGATCTGTAGAGCTGCTTACTTTGACTCCACTCCCTCCGTTTCTCAACTCCCAGGAGCCTACACAAGGAAGAGCCCAACATAGGGTATATGTACCTGAGCTAGACAGTCTTTACCCCAAGTACCTAGTTCTAAAAAGGAGACTGTAAAGTGGCCTGGCTCCAGTCCCTCCAACCAAGTGGAAAGAAAAGACTGGAAGAGAGAAATGTCTGAGAATCCTGATTACTAGAAAATGTGGCCAACTCAGAGTCCCAGAATCTTAACGTGTCAGATCAGTCCCTCTCCTTGAGTTTGAACCAAATGTTTTGATTTTGGCACATTCTTAGGGAGGCATGCAAGTAAGAGGAAGCCTTGAGTTTCTTTTTTATAAGCCAGGAGAACCCAGGTCAGGATTGAGCCATCACCAAGGTGGGTAAAGAAATATTTAGGAACAGTTATGTTTTGGTCTGGAATTTGATTCTTTTATCATACTGGGTCTAGTAGTGTAATAATATAAACCTCCGTGAATCTGTGGAGAATAATCCATTTTGTTCTGTACTGATTATTTGAGATTTTGACACCAATATACTCAAATACAAGTTATATTTATAGAACCTAAAATGTGGTGAGAACAAATTAAGAAATTTTATATGCCATGTGTGTAGCAAAGTCACACCAATACCACTGGTATTGCTTCTGACTTCACAAAGGACGTGAGTAGTATGAATGATGTTCAGCATTTCACATTACTATAAGTTAATGGTTTATATACAAAAAAATCAAACTAGATGTAATATTGTACCTAAAGCAATACTTTCCTAACTTACTAAATGATAACCAGTGGTCTTGGTGAAAAAGAGTAAAAGAAAAGGAAAAATTGTCCATCTGATTCATTAAAAATCTAAGCTGTTCCAAATGCATTAGAGCCTTAATCAACCAACTTTTCTCCTGATTGATCTAGAGAAGTTTATATTCACAGCATTTTCTGCCTTCTGCTGCTGCTGCTGCTGCTAAGTCCCTTCAGTTGTGTCTGCGACCCCAGAGACTCCCCGTCCCTGGGATTCTCCAGGCAAGAATTTACTGGAGTGGGTTGCCATTTCCTTCTCCATTTCTGCCTTCTAGTGGCAGTAAAGTATACTACTTGTCTGGAGAAAAATAAAAAAGACTGTCAGTTCCCAGTCACTGTGGAGTATCAGGAATAGAAAGAACCACATTTTCTTGTAAGACAGTACAGTTCTACTTTGTTCTATTTACAGTTCTAGAGGTTAAGACTGTTGCATTGTTGCTTAACCTCTCTGACCTCAGTGGTTTTTGTTTGCAGTTACAGTATTTGTTGCTCAGCCACTCAGTCCTGTCAGACTCTTCAAGACCCCATGGACTGCAGCATGCAGAGGGTTCCCTGTCCTTCACTGTCTCCTGGAGTTACTCAAACTCATGTCCATTGAGTTGATGCCATCCAACCATTTCATCCTCTGTCACACCCTTTTCCTGCCCTCATTCCTTCCCAGCATCAGGGTCTTTTCCAGTGAGTCAGCTCTTTGCATCAGGTGGCCAGAGTATCAGAGCTTCAGCATCAGTCCTTCCAGTGAATATTCAGGAATGATTTCCTTTAGGATGGACTGATTGGATCTCCTTGCTGACAAAGGGACTTTCAGGAGTCTTTTCCAGCACCAGAGTTGGAGCATCAATTCTTTGGGGCTCAGCCTTCTTTATGGTCCTATTCTCACATCTGTACATGACTACTGGAAAACCATACAGCTTTGACTATACAGACCTTTGTTAGCAAAGTGATGTCTCTGCTTTTTAATATGTTGTTTAGATTGTCATAGCTTTTCTTCCAAGGAGCAAGTATCTTTTAATTTCCATGGCTGTGGTCACCATCTGCAGTGATTTTGGAGCCCAAGAAGATTGTCTGTCACTGTTTCCTTTGTTTCCCCACTATTTGCCATGAAGTGATGGGACTGGATGCGATGATCTTCATTTTTGACTGTTGAGTTTTAAGCCAGCTTTTTAACTCTCCTCTTTAATCTTCATCAAGAGGCTATTGGCTGTTCACTTTCTGCCATCATGGTGGTGTCATCTTTGTATCTGAGGTTATTGATATTTCTCCTGGCAATCTTGATTCCAGCTGGTGCTTCAGCCAGCCTGGCATTTTGCATGAGGTACTCTGCATATGAATTAAATAAGTAGAGTGACAATGTACAGCCTTGATGTACTCTTTTCCCAGTTTTGAAACAGTCCATTGTTTCATGTCCTAACTGTTGCTTCTTGACCTGCATATGGTTTTCTCAGGAGGCAGGTAAAGTGATCTGGTATTCCCATCTCTTGAATTTTCTACAATTTGTTGTGATCTACACAGTCAAAGGCTTTAGCATAGTCAGTGAAGCAGAAGTAGTTATTTTTTGAAATTCTTTTGCTTTTCCTATGATCCAGTGGATGTTGGTGATTCGATATCTGGTTCCTCTGCCTTTTCTAAATTCAGCCTGTACATCTGGAAGTTGCACTGTTGATCCCTGGCTTAAAGGATTTTGAGCATTACCTTGCTAGCATGTCCAGTGAGCTCAATTGTTTGGTAGTTTGAACATTCTTTGGCATTGGACTTCTTTGGAATTGGGATGAAAACTGACCTTTTCCTGTCCTGTGGCCATTACTGAGTTTTCCAAATTTGCTGGCCTATTGAGTGCAGCACTTTAACAGCATCATCTTTTACGATTTGAACCAGCTCAGCTGGAATTCCATCACCTCTGTTAGTTTTATTCGTAGTGATGCTTCCTAAGGCCACTTGACTTCACATTCCAGGATGTCTGGCTCTAGGGGAGTGATCACACCATAGTGATTATCCGGGTCATTAAGACCTTTTTGTATAGTTTTTCTGTATATTCTTGCCACCTCTTCCGAATATCTTCTTCTGTTATGTCCATACCGTTTCTGTCCTTTATTGTACCCATCTTTGCATGAAATGTTCCCTTGGTATCTCTGATTTTCTTGAAGAGATCTCTAGTCTTTTCCATTTTGTTGTTTTCCTCTGTTTCTTTGCATTGTTCACTCAGTTCTTCAATCTTTCAGCTGCTATATTTTGCTAACCTCTTAGAGTCTTAGATGTGCAACGTAGATGGTAGCCAGTGACTTAAGGAAAATTTATAGGCAGAGTTTAGGGTGAGGAGAGGTGGTTTGTCTGCATTTTCCTCATCTCTGGGATTTTTGTCTGTTAAGTCTTAGCCATTTTGATGGCCCTGAATTCTAATCTCTGTCTCTTCAGCTTAGTCCAGTAGCTATTTTCTAGTTGGGCTTAATTCTCCCATTCTGGCTTTTGGAAAATGGTCTCAGGAAAAGAGCCATGGCTTGTAACCCTTCAAGTTCTGCTTTTGTTGGTTATTCGCCAGTGCCTTTTAACAGTTGTTTTATAAGTGTTGTCAGTTCAGTTCTGTTCCTCAGTCGTGTCTGACTCTTTGCGACACCATGAATCGCAGCACGCCAGGCCTCCCTGTCCATCACCAGCTCCCGGAGTTCACTCAAACTCAGGTCCATCGAGTCGGTGATGCCATCCAGCCATCTCATCCTCTTTTGTCCCCGTCTCCTCCTGCCCCCCAATCCTCCCAGCATCAGAGTCTTTTCCAATGAGTCAACTCTTCACATGAGGTGACCAAAGTACTGGAGTTTCAGCTTTAGCATCATTCCTTCCAAAGAACACCCAGGACTGATCTCCTTTAGAATGGAGATCTCCTTTAGAATGGCTGGACCTCCTTGCAGTCCAAGGGACTCTCAAGAGTCTTCTCCAACACCACAGTTCAATTCTTCAGCACTCAGCTTTCTTCACAGTCCAACTCTCACATCCACACATGACTACTGGAAAAACCATAGCCTGGACTAGACGAACCTTAGTCGGCAAAGTAATGTCTCTGCTTCTGAATATGCTATCTAGGTTGGTCATAACTTTTTCCAAGGAGTAAACGTCTTTTAATTTCATGGCTGCAGTCACCATCTGCAGTGATTTTGGAGCCCCAAAATAAAGTCTGACACTGTTTTCACTGTTTCTCCATCTATTTGCCATGAAGTGATGGGATCAGATGCCATGATCTTTGTTTTCTGAATGTTGAGCTTTAAGCCAACTTTTTCACTCTCCTCGTTCACTTTCATCAAGAGGCTCTTTAGTTCTTCTTCACTCTCTGCCATAAGGGTGGTGTCATATGCATATCTGAGGTTATTGATATTTCTCCTGGCAATCTTGATTCCAGCTTGTGCTTCCTCCAGCCTGGTGTTTTTCATGATGTACTCTGCATATAAGTTAAATAAGCAGGGTGACAATATACAGCCTTGATGTACTCCTTTTCCTATTTGGAACCAGTCTGTTGTTCTGTGTCCAGTTCTAACTGTTGCTTCCTGACCTGCATACAGATTTCTCAAGAGGCAGGTCAGGTGGTCTGGTGTTCTCATCTCTTTCAGACTTTTCTGCAGTTAATTGTCATCCACACAGGCAAAGGCTTTGGCATAGTCAATAAAGCAGAAATAGATGTTTTTCTGGAACCCTCTTGCTTTTTTGATGATCCAGCAGATGTTGACAATTTGATCTCTGGTTCCTCTGCTTTTTCTAAAACCAGCTTGAACATCAGGGAGTTCACAGTTCACGTATCGCTGAAGCCTTGCTTGGAGAATTTTGAGCATTACTTTACTAGCGTGTGAGATGAGTGCAATTGTGCGGTAGTTTGAGCATTCTTTGGCATTGCCTTTCTTTGGGATTGGAATGAAAACTGACCTTTTCCAGTCCTGTGGCCACTGCTGAGTTTTCCAAATTTGCTGGCATATTGAGTGCAGCATTTTCACAGCATCATCTTTTAGGATTTGAAATAGCTCAACTGGAATTCCATCACCGCCACTAGCTTTGTTCGTAGTGATGTTTCCTAAGGCCCACTTGACTTCACATTGCAGGATGTCTGGCTCTAGGTGAGTGAGCACACCATCGTGATTATCTTGGTCTTAAAGATCTTTTTGTACAGTTCTTCTGTGTATTCATGGAGAAGAAAATGGCAACCCAGTCTAGTACTCTTGCCTGGAAAATCCCATGGAAGGAGGTAGGCTACAGTCCATGGGATCCCAAAGATTCGGACACGACTGAGCGACTTGACTTCTGTGTATTCTTGCCACCTCTTCTTAATATCTTCTGCTTCTGTTAGGTCCATACCATTTCTGTCCTTTATCGAGCTCATCTTTGCATGAAATGTTCCCTTGGTATCTCTAATTTTCTTGAAGAGATCCCTAGTCTTTCCCATTCTGTTGTTTTCCTCTATTTCTCTGCAATGATCACTGAGGAAGGCTTTCTTATCTCTCCTTGCTATTCTTTGGAACTCTGCATTCAGATGCTTATAACTTTCCTTGTCTCCTTTGCTTTTGCTTCTCTTCTTTTCACAGCTATTTGTAAGCCCTCCCCAGACAGCCATTTTGCTTTTTTGCATTTCTTTTCCACGGGGATGGTCTTGATCCCTGTCTCCTGTACAGTGTCACCAAGCTCCGTCCATAGTTCATCAGGCACTCTATCTATCAGATCTAGGCCCTTAAACCTATTTCTCACTTCCACTGTATTATCATAAGGGATTTGATTTAGGTCATACCTGAATGGTCTAGTGGTTTTCCCTACTTTCTTCAATTTGAGTCTGAATTTGGTAATAAGGAGTTCATGGTCTGAGCCACAGTTAGCTCCTGGTCTTGTTTTTGTTGATTGTATAGAGCTTCTCCATCTTTGGCTGCAAAGAATATAATCTAGCCTTTTAATATAGCTTGTTTTTAATGGGAAGATTGGTCTAGAACAAGCTGCTCTGTCATGGCAAGATTCAGAAGTCCTCCATCTAGGTTTTGCTTTTATTAACATTTAATATTCTTAGATATTTTCTTTTATCTTTTTTTCACTTTCAGATTTTCTTACCTCTTAGGAATTATATAACCCTGACTAAATATGCAAAATATATTTTTCAGAACTGACTCATAATAGATACCCAGCAAAGTCAAAAGCTTTTGGTCGAATATTACAAACTTGTACATATTTTTGAACCAAAACTATGCATAATAAAATTAGAATTTTTTCTCCAACAAAAGCACAACTAATGTTATGTAAAGTATATAAGTTCCTGAAAGTGTTGTTTCCTAACCTATTAGCTATTTTTATATGAAATATATACTCTGACGTTGTGGATGTTTGCAGGTCGCGACACAGGCGATTTTCTTACAGCCAGTCTAAATCTCGCTCCAAATCACTACCCAGGCGGTCTACCTCAGCAAGGCAGTCAAGAACTCCAAGAAGGAATTCTGGTTCTAGAGAACGGTCAAGGTCTAAATCCTTGCAGAAAAGGTCCAAGTCAATAGGAAAATCACAGTCAAGCTCACCTCAGAAGCAGACTAGCTCAGGAACAAAATCAAGATCACATGGAAGACATTCTGACTCCATAGCAAGATCCCCATGTAAATCTCCCAAAGCGTATACCAATTCTGAAATGAAAGCACAAACAGCGAAACACTCTCATTTTCGATCACATTCCAGATCGCGGAGTTATCGTCATAAAAACAGTTGGTGAACAGCAACAGAAGAATAATGCTCCGTAGTGTTAATATAGCTTATTAAGCTTCTCATTATGTTGAATAAAAATTCTTGAAGGCTTACAGAAAATGTGAGTTGATATTAGTTACTTTGGGCATGTATAAGAAATAAAGGCTCTCTCACTTGGGTTAATGAAGATTTGGTCTCAGTATAAGGGCCCACACCACAAATATGATATGAGTGATGTCCCATTTTATGGACTGTTTTTTGCTTACATTGTGGCAGAAGAGTACTTTTTAGAGGAAATGTATAAAGTGGAACTAAATTAGAAAGTTTGATTTAGAAAATTTGATTTGGATATTAAGTATTAAGAGTAATTAAAAATATTTTTTACTTTAAAGCACTTTCATGTAAAAATAATGATGACTGTATAATTGCATAAGGCAAACTTAAGACTGTTTGACACTGTACGTCTCCTTTGTGTTTTCTCTTTAAACTTGGGCTAATTCCTGATGTTATTAGTTCTGTATCACAAAATACTGACATTTCTAAAAGAAGAGTTTATGTAGAGATCAAGCATTCAAAAGATATTCTTTCCTAAGCTCAAAAAGGTTCCTGAGTGGAACAGTATAGATAAATTGATATTAAGTTGTATCCTGTATCATGTTCATTCATGTCAGAAATCTCAAAACGTTTTAAAAATACTGAATTTTGAATGGTTTGAAACTGCTATAAAAATGATGTGCAACACTTATAGTCCAAAAATATTCATATCAAGCCTTATACATATGAAGATTGGTACATTTTGTATAAAATCACATTTTATACCATTAATTCTACATACCTACTTTTCATCTGTTACTTAGTGGTTTCTTTTTAGAGCTTTTGTTGAAGACTTTAAATGGTATAGAATAAGTCTTGTTTATTTTTGAAAATGTTTAATACCTTGTATTAAATTCAAGACTGCATTCTCAGAAAACAGCTTCTCAGTACGGGATTTACATTACACTGCCCTTCATTTTTTAAAGCCAAATAGCTTTATTGATATTCTTTTGTAGTTGTTAAAACAGAATTTCTTTAAAAATGTGTTTGTAGTTTATGTTTTTCAAAGAGTTTAATAGTATTTGTGATAAAATGATTTTGCATATGGTTATTATAGGGGATATATTTATAGAGCTCTACTTGTGTACCTTGTTGAATTATATTGAAATTAAAAGTTCTCAGCCCATACAGTTAATATTTGTATCTAGAATGCTTAAGAAAAAAAATCTGTCATATTATATTTTTAGCATATAGGAGCCAGTGTTGCTTCTGTTTGTTTTGAATACAAAGTCCTTTTTTTTTTTTTTTTTTTTGCATTTTACATCCTGTGTGTAAGAAATAACTTTACAAAATAATTTATATGCTGGTGGTAATTGGATAAGTACCGTAAATTGCGTGTATTCTGTACTTTCTGAATAGATTTTAATCTATTTAATCATAGCAAAATTTATTTCAAACTACAGCTCTTTGAAGTGTTCAGATGTAATAAAATTTAGGTATAAAATTATGTGGCACTATTGAAAATTGAAAGGATAGTCTGAAGAAAGAGCAAGACAAACAGTAGTTTTTTGTATTTTCTAAATAAATGTTTTGGTTTATGTACATATGTATGTAGTTATTGTGGATACTAACTACAAATTGATTATAGTGTCTACATTTAATCATATTTTCATAAAAAGTTAATAAGGCAGTGTTTCTGAACATGCTTAATCCTTTGATTTACTCTGATTTGGTTGTCCACTGTAATTGCTAGACTGCTTATGAGGATGCTGTCTGGTTTGATGGAAAAACTGGAATGATAATAGTTTAAACTTTATGATTATTTAATATGTGCTTGGCAATGCTCTGTAAAGTTTTACATTACTCACTCATCACAAAAACTTCAGGAGGGCAATACTACTGCAGATAAGGTAAGTGAGATGAAGAGAGGTTAAATGACATGCACAAACAAGGTCACACAACATACTTTGTATAGCTGGGTGGTGGCTGGGCTCCATACTACCCTCCCTGATCACCATGCTTGTCTTTTTGGGAGACAAAAGTCTTTGACAGATATATGCTAAACTAAGATAATATTTAGAGGAAAAGGAGATAATAGAATTAGGAAAAGACAATTAATTATAGGCTTCAGTGAAACTGGGTTCTGTGAGTAGAAATTAATTAACAATTGTGCTGATACCCTGGAAAATTGTATTCTGGGTACATCTGTTCTAGGATTCACTTGTGCTATAGAGTTGTTTCTTGGGCCTTTTAAGAGAGGATATTTAGGGTAAGATTGTTAAATAAAGCAAATGTATCCCCTATCTGTGATAATTTCCTTTAAAGATAGTATATTTATTCAGGTACTTCTTCAGTTTAAATATAGGGGCACTTCCTACCTCCATTTGTTCAGGATTCATAGAGGATCAGATGTGTCAGAGAAGGTAAAGATGGCTACTTTGATTGCTTGTTTTCTTTCTCTTATATTACATGTAATTGCTGTATAGCAGCTGGTATTTTGCAGCTGCAGACAGATAGTGGGGAATATGCTAAACTTTTTTATCAGGATTTAAATTTGTGCCACTGGGCTATTTATCTCTAAATGTAAAATATTAACTAATTTCAGGACTTTGTGTGTTACCTGAGATAAATATATATTAACTTGAGGTACTACTATTCTAAGACATGCTCTTCTAGTATAAATAAATACGAGTATCTGTCTTTATTCCAGTTCCATTGCATGAGGCAAAATCAGAGTTTAAAAGAAGAAACATTTAGAAATACTTGTACAATTCTTCTAAAGAAAAGTGAAAGTTGCTTAGTAACGTCAACTGTTTGCAACCCTAGAATTCTCCAGGCCAGAATGCTGGAGTGGGTAGCCTTTCCGTTCTCCAGCAAATCTTCCCAACCCAGGAATTGAACCAGGGTCTCCTGCATTGCAGGTGCATTCTTTACCAACTGAGCTTTTCAGGGAAGCTCATAATTCTCCTACAGAGAAGGCAATGACACCCCACTCCAGTACTCTTGCCTGGAAAATCCCATGGATGAAGGAGCCTGGTAGGCTGCAGCCCATGGGGTTGCTAAAAGTCAGACATGACTAAGCAACTTCACTTTCACTTTTCACTTTCATGCATTAGAGAAGGAAATGGCAACCCACTTCAGTGTTCTTGCCTGGAGAATCCTAGGGACAGGGGAGCCTGGTGGGCTTCTGTCTGTGGGGTCGCACAGAGTCGGACACGACTGATGCGACTTAGCAGAGCAGCAGCAGTGCATCCCAGACAGGCCCCATTTCCTCACATAAACAGCCTCAGGGGAGTAAGCGCTTGATTCTTGACTGGGATTCCCTGAATCCCTCCTGGCCCCACCCCCCACTTAGAGAACGATGCACTCCCATACCAGGAACACAGTAGAGCTGGGACAGCCCACAAAGAGGGTGGACGGACTCCAAAGGAGTCGTGAAGAAACTGGGAACTTAAAAATACACCTGGGCTACTATACCCCAGTAGTAGTCCCTTCACAAAATATGGTATAATGTTTTAGTTACATTTGGGGGAAAGGGTTATATGATTACTCTTCTTGAAGCTTATGTTCTAGGAATATACCACAGTTTTGAATATATGAAAAGTATCAACTTGTGGAAGTAGATGCTCAAGGGGGTTGATGGTTACCATTTTTTAATGTATTATGCAATTTAAAACACCATATTAAACCTACCTCTTAAAGCCTAGTTTATAAACTAGTATTTAAATAGGTTATAAATTAAAATCAAGAATATCTTAATGCTGTGTCAGGTTTCAGGTTCTTTCAGAATGTGGATAGAAAATTTAAAGGGTCAGTCTCCAAATGAGAGAATATCTTGATCACATGTTTATTACTCTTTGATCTTAGGTATTGCAGCTTGTGTAGGATGAGTAGTTTCTCAGGAAAAGTATAACTGAAACAAGAAGCAAAGTTACAGCTTCCTGAATTCAGGAGTATATTATATGAACTAAATACCTAAGAACTATATACTTTTTAGAAGTGGACATAGATGTAGATTGAGGAAACCCAGGATTCTTTGCTATGAGCAGCTGTTTCCTAAAGAAACTACATTCTAGTTTTCTTAGCTTACTCCTGATAAGTAGTCTTAACATGCTGTTAAATTGACATATTTCAACAGAAATCTCAATATAAAATAGTCTTCCAAGCTCAAGTGATAGATACTCTGTTTCAGTAGTAAGAAGAAAAATTAATGCTTTTTCGTGAGGTGAAACTAAAAACCATTCCGATTAAATTTGTGAGACAGTATCCACTTTGTTGTAATATCTTACACCTTAAGGAAAAAGAACTCTGACATAAGCTGTATAATTGGTTGAATGTTTCAGGGCATTTTTAAATTTTAAAAAATGAGTGTTACTGAATTAGAAATAGGCTCTAGTTAAGATATTCATTATAATTTTTAATGTATATATTAAGTCTGACCGTTTTTGGTATTGTTTCATACTTTATAATTCATTCCCTAGTCTTGTGATATAATCTATGTGGGGTTTTTTAATGCCACTTAAAAACATGGATAATGAAATTTTATTCTATGGTATCACATACATGAAAAGCACTTGTGTAAGGTGCTCTTAGCTGGTTGTCAGTAGTCAAGTATAACTAATACTCAAGGAGGTTTCGGTGACCACACTTTTGTCCATCACTTGTTATCTACTTTTGACTAAAATGTTGTGGTTTTACCTGAATATCACGGAAAGTGGAACTACACTTGAAGAATAAATTTAAACGCTTTTACCTTTTCATTAGCTCCACGGATGTTAATTCTGCATTAGAGGTTTTACAGAGTAGGAACCAGAGTTGCATGCTGCTTTGTCCATCTACTTCCTGGTCACCTCAGTGCTAACCAGACCTTTGCTGCTTCTGCTGTTAAGCCGCTTCAGTCGTGTCCAACTCTCTGTAACCCCACAGACGGCAGCCCACCAGGCTCCTCCATCCCTGGGATCCTTCAGGCAAGAACACTGGAGCGAGTTCCATTTCCTTCTCCAATGCATGAAAGTGAAAAGTGAAAGTGAAGTCGCTCAGTCGTGTCTGACTCCTAGCGACCCCATGGACTGCAGCCTACCAGCCTCCTCCCTCCATGGGATTTTCCAGGCAAGAGTACTGGAGTGGGGGTGCCATTGCCTTCTTCACAACCAGCCCTCTAGCCATCCTCTTTCTTCTTTGGGAATCTCATGTAAACACGTATTTCCTTACACTCCTATGGATCATTCTTTAACTTTTCTCTCACACCATGGACAGTTAACAATAAATGCCCTTCAGAATTTCTAGTCTCCACCTACCTCCTCATCCTCTAAATTTAGTTTCAAGCTTTAACATTTATTTCAACATTAAATAACAATTGTCACATTTCCCAAACAAGCCAGTGCTTAAATATATTATCATTTCTCTAATTTTTCAGTTCTTATTTACAATGACTTTGGTATTTCAGTCATTATGACTAGAATTCTGTTATTTTAGAAGTTATGACCAACTAAGCAGCCTAGTTGAAAGTGCAAAGAAAAAAACATTCAGTTTACAACCTCAAAAGATTTATTTGTGCTTTATATTTAATGTAAATGAATTTTTGGAATTGTTGGCAAATACTCAGTTTGTGTATAATGTAGGGGTAATGTGGTTGCTAAATGGACCCATGAACTGCCTGCCAGGCTGCTCTGTCCGTGGGATTTCCCAGGCAAGAATACGGGAGTGCATGTCCATTTTCTTCTCCAGGGGATATTCTTGAACCAGAGATCAAACCCAGGTCTCCTGCATTGCAGGCAGATTCTTTACTGACTGAGCCACCAGAGAAGCTACTAGGATATTCATTATAATTTTTAACGTGTATAAGCAGCCTTCATTTCCCTAATTTTGTTAACGTTTTGTTGTAGAAATCTTTAGTAAGGTAATCTTAACAATGAATAACCCATATACTCATTACTTACATAGAGTCTACAATTGAACAGTAAATTATGCTTGATTTATCACATCCTTTCCTCAGTTGAGTGAATTCCGGGAGTTGGTGATGGACAGGGGGCCTGGCGTGCTGCGATTCATGGGGTCGCAAAGAGTCGGACACGACTGAGCAACTGAACTGAACTGAAATGTTTGAAAATTGGAATGTTCATAAGTGGGCTTTTCCAGTTAGCAAAAGAGTGACAAAAAATATTGATTATCTTTCATAAACATAATCCTGTTTTCTTAGTTTTAAAAGTCAGGGTGTGGTTTCAAAGATCACATGATTTACAGTAACCTAAGAAACTTTAAGGAGACTGGACTGAGTGCACAGTGACTAGGACCCTTGGAAGGCTGACTGAAAAGGGAAATCTAACATTTGATAATCCTTTTGTTCTATTAATGTGAGAGCCCTTAATATCTGGTCACTTTAAGGGTAATTTCAACGTTGAAAGGGACTGTTAACAGCCATTATTTTATAGCAAGAAGATATCCCAAATTTTGGATCTTTCCAAGATTTTGATAGGAAGAGCCAAAGGCCTCTGGTTCCATGCTGCTAAGCAGAGTGAAATAAAGATCTTCCTGTTTAAAGAGCTTACTGTTAAAAGGCAATTTGAGTTCAATTAAATATTTCCATGTCAGAAATAATCAAAAAGTCACCAGAATGTGTTCATCCTGCCATCTTCTCAAGATTCTAGACTGGTTTATAATTTGGCTTTGACAACTAATCAGGTTAATTTCTAATCTTAGAACAAAGGAACTATCTGTAATAATTTAGGAGTAGCTTGAAGGATCCTGTGGACAGAGAAGGGTCACAAAGACACAACTCAGCACAAAGCACATGTAAATACGGGGCATCCCTTGTGGCTTAGCTGATAAAAGAATCCGCCTGCAATGTGGGAGACCTGGGTTTGATCCCTGGGTTGGGAACATCCCCTGGAGAAGGGAAAGGCTACCCACTTCAGTATTCTGGCCTAGAGAATTCCATGGACTGACCTGCTTTCACTTTCACTTTATCTAGTGGTTCAGTGGTAGAGAGAGTCTGCTTGCCAAGCAGGAGAGGTAGGTTCAATCCCTGGGTTGGGAAGATCCCCTGGGGAAGGAAATGGCAATCCACTCTAGTATTCTTGCCTGAGGAATCTCATGGATAGAGAAACCTGGTGGGCCACAGTCCATGGGGTCCCAGAGTCCCAACAGGACTTAATGACTAAACAACAAACTACTTTAGAAAATGAATTCTAAGACCTTGATGATGAACCCTCAGTAAATGTAACACCTATAAATCTTAAATTGTAATTCACAAGTTTAGTTTTGGCAAATAAAATTCTTGGGTGTTGGGAATATTGCTCATATTTCTTAGCATATTCTATTTAGAACTCCGAAGAAAATTGCAAAGGATATGAAAAGTAATCCGAAAACTGTCAATCTAATCTAAGAGATTTAAAAAGTTTAATCCAAGCATAAAATAGATTATCCCTAACTCTTAAAACTTCATCCATCCCATACCTTCAGAGAATCCTAAAATTTTCTTTCAAAGAATTTTTTATGAGTGTTTATAAAAAGCAGTCTATAAAATGTACTCTCAAATTCCCTTTCAGATATAAAAACAAGTGAGCTCCTGAATTACACATGGTGTGTGCTTACAATTCATTTCATAACAGACATACTGTTTACCCATTTGAAAACTTTTGAAAGATTCATGGATTCAGGAGGGGAATAGAGTACAAAAAAATAACTTGGAGGAGTTACCTCAGGGCTAGAAGAGCAGGCTTGTGATTTTGTAATGTTTTCATTCAGCAGTGTCCTTCAAAATGTTAAATATATAGAGGAAGATGATGAGACTGTTAGCGTTTCATACCCACGTGTAAGTACCCACGTGACTCTCTCAACCTGAAGCAAGTATCAGCTGCATAGAGGGCATGGGAGGCCGGAGCTTCCACCCTCCAATAAAGAAAAATGTATTCAGCAATAAAATGGGATGGTCATTAGAACGGGTAAGATTTACAAAAAATTACAGTATTATAAAAGATCAGTTTTACCCAGTTTGAAATTCAGAAAAGGGAAAGAAACTTTGTTCCTCCTTTTCAGCAACCGGCTCCCTGCTGTCTGCTTTTAATCGAGAATTTGGCATTAGAACCATTACTAACGGACTTTTACAGGTCAGTAGTAACTAACCATCACTTAATATTATTTCAGAGGAAATACTTTTAAACCATATACTATCGTAGATGAAGGCAATGGCACCCCACTCCAGTACTCTTGCCTGGAAAATCCCACGGACGGAGGAGCCTGGTGGGCTGCAGTCCATGGGGTCACTAAGTCGGACATGACTGAGCGACTTCACTCTCAACTTTTCACTTTCATGCATTGGAGAAGGAAATGGCACCCTACTCCAGTGTTCTTGCCTGGAGAATCCCAGGGACAGCGGAGCCTGGTGGGCTGCCGTCTGTGGGGTCACACAGAGTCGGACATGACTGAAGTGACTTAGCAGCAGCAGAGTCTATAGGAGGCAGAAAGGATGAGGTCAGGAGTACTGGTAAAGGTGCTAACCTAAGGAGGGGGAAAGGAGAAAATACAGGAGGACAATACTTGTTTCATATTCAGGTTGTAATTGGGGTTTTTGTGCAGTTACCATGGCTGTACCTCTTGGCCTGACCTGACCTGACCTTGCGTACTTCCACTTGGATATCCTGCACAAATCTCAAAGTTCAACATGCAAATCAAAATTACCTTTACAATTCCAGCCCATTCCAGAGTTCCTTAATTGCTAGCTTTATCTTCCTAATGGCTCAATTTTAAATTAAATCTTTTCTTATGCTTCATTCAGTTTCTCAATTCTGAATTTTACCTCCAGAACATCTCCCAAATAAGTCCATGCCTCAGTATAACCCCCAATAATGTCCTTTAGGCTTTTTTTTTAAACTACTGAATCCTCAAGTGGCTTTCGTGTCTCAAGCTCTCCCTTTCCAAACTATACTCCATCTTTTCACGTTTTCTTTTAGAATCATATTACCTTGTTCATAAACCTCTGATGACTGTCATGCTGATAAAGTTGAAACTCTTAAACGTGGAATTTAAAGCCTTTCATGTTATTACCCCAATACACCATTCAAGACTGAATCTTCCAACTCTGCACTTCTCAAGCTACTGGGTAGTCCACATCTTTTCATATAACACTGCTAAAACTTTTACCTCTGACAGTTATTCAGCTTTTCTTTGCATGTCATACTATTTAAGGCCCCATGCAATATTCCTTCCGGAGTGTCTGATCACCAAGGAGACGATCCCTACTCTTTCTCTAGAGTTAGTAACCACCTGTTGGAAGACATAGTGGCTTGACTTGTTTTTACCTCTAAAGACATTCGGTAGGGTGAAGGGAATGCAGCTTGTGTTCTTCCTCACCCACCTATGCTGCCAACTTTTCATTTTGCCAGTTATCCTTGTACAGTTGAGCCCTGGGCAGCTCATAGGTCGGGTGCAACTTGCCGCTGAAGGAAACATGCTATGAATGATAGTCTGACTCTGTTATCGGTGATTCCTCCATATCCAAGCTTCCACATCATGGGATCCAGCCACCTGCAGGTCATGTTTAGTATTTAACATTTAAAAATACGTGTGTATAACGTAGACCTGCTCGGTTTGAACCTGTGATGTCCAAGGGTTAGCTATCTCCTGAACATACTTCACATTTAACCCCACATACTTCGTAGACACGCTGCTCAAAAATGACACAAAAGAACAGGTATTTCAAATAAAGAGGGGAGTAGTGGTTGAAGTTTTTCTCCAAGACAAGGACTCTATATTAGTTTCATTGTTAGGATTTTTATTATACGAAGAAATGTGCATATGCACATAAATGAGCCATTTGATGGAATCATAGACTTAAGATTTGAGACTTCAGAACTCATGTAGGCCAATTAGTGGTAATATTTACAACATACTATTTTAAAAAGCTAAACTTGGTGACTTAACAATTGGAATTTTTAACTATGGGCTTAACTCCGAAAATGAATTTCCCATCTGTAAGGAAGACATCTGCATTTATGTGAGCAGCAATGAAGACTCATACAAAAATGCCAGTATCAAATACAAGTTCCTTTGCATCTTTCTTTCTAGAACTGACGCTTAATGGAGAAAGTGTCTGTTGCTCAGTCATGTTCAACTCTTTGCAACCCCATGGACTGTAGCCCATCAGACTCCTCTGTCCATGGGATTTCCCAGGCAAGACTACTGGATAGGTTGCCATTATCTTCTCCAGGGGATCTTCCCAACTCAGGGATTGAACCCTGGTCTCTTGCACTGCAGGCAGATTTTTACCATCTGAGCTACCACAGGAGCTCAGTGAAAGGGTTAGTCGCTCAGTCGTATCCGGTTCCAACCCTGTGGACTCAACTCAAAATTAACCCACCACCTCAATCACAAAACCAGCTTCCCCCACAAAACACTTGCCTTGCATTTTTTGGGTAATCTCAAACCACTGAATATTCATGTTTCTCCCCAGCACTCTGGAGGAACCAGAAATAAGGCAGAGATTGGTGGCTTTGAGCTATGACAGCCCTTGTCCTCCCCAGACACTGAAATTGTTGTGAGAACATGCTGGGAGCTGAGGCATCAGAGGAGTCTAGTTTATCCACTACACTCATGCTGCTGCTAAGTCACTTCAGTCGTGTCCGACTCTGTGTGACCCCATATTCGGTAGCCCACCAGGCTCCCCCATCCCTGGGATTCTCAGGCAAGAACACTGGAGTGGGTTGCCATTTCCTTCTCCAATGCATGAAAGTGAAAAGTGAAGTCACTCAGTCGTGTCTGACTCTTAGCGGCCCCATGGACTGCAGCCTACCAGGCTCCTCTGCCCATGGGATTTCCCAGGCAAGAGTACTACACTCGTTCCTCATAATCCTCATCTCCCTGTCTTGGGTGGAAGTCCACTGTGCCCTCCTTACCAGGTCCATGCTGGGCCTTTGGTGCTGAGGGGCAGAAGCACTGGGATGGGCCTGGATTTTGTTCCTTCTCAACATCAAAATTGAGTCAGGGCTTTTAATGAAGGCAAGTGAAGACAACAAATACTATGGGTTTTTAGCTAGTTTAAAAACCACATACTAGCAAAAGAAATACAAGTGGTTTTAAGGACAGCGTAACTGGATCCCATTCATTTCCCACAATTGTACTAGTTTTATAATTTGTGAATGAAAGGGGTATAGTAATGCCTAGAAACCTGAAAGCTGGTTAAGAGTAAAATGTAAATTACTTGGTAATACATTCAGATCTGCAAATTTATAAACTACACTAAAGTTTGTATTTTAACTTAAAAACCACCTTTAAGTTTGAAAAGAATGGCTCCTGTCAATCTTTTAATATTGTAATTTGGTCTTTTATTACCTTTGTTTTCCCTTTCTCATTCTGCAAGGACAGAGATTACTTAGCACCAAGATTAATGCAAATAAAAGCAGCTTTCTATATTGTCACTACATCAGTGGTATGAGCTGAATAAACTCAGTGTCAAATTATACAAATTTACCTAAAGACACTTCAGTATAAGATTCTAAACCACATATATGTTTTACAGGGGAAGTGCCACTCACATACACCTTTTACCCTTTTCCAATTTTAAACTAGGCCATTAGTTAAAAATTTAGGTCTGTGGCAGAAAACTGCAGTGTACTTTATACCCTCACAAAACAAATTACAGGAACATTAGGAGGAAATGTTTCAAGAAACTCCAATAGGAGAAAAATAATTGTTGAATAATTAGGCTGCACTATGGTCTGAATTTTTATGTTGAAATCCAGCCCCCAAGGTGATGGTACTAGGAGATAGAGACTTGGCAAGCGATTAAGATAGGAGGGCAGGAACCCTCATGAATGGGATTCAAGTCCTTATAAAGGGAGCCCAGAAAGCTCCCCCACCCATGCCATGCGCATACACAGCTAAAGGTCGCCTGCCACAAACCTCATGAGGGCTCCCGGGCATGCTTACGTGCCAACTCACTTCAGTCCTGTCCCGATTCTCTGCAGCCCTATGGACTGTAGCTTACCAGGCTCCTCTACCCATGTGATTATCCAGGGGAGAATTCTGGAGTGGGTTGCCATGCCCTCCTCTAGGGGATCTTCCTGACCCTGGGATGGAACCGCCATCTCCTGCACTGGCAGGCAACAGTCTACCACTAGCATCACCTGGGAAGCCCTAGATGCCAAATATGCTGATGCCTTGATCTAAGACTTCCCAGCCTACAGAACTGAGAAACTGTTTATAAGCTACCCAATCTCTAGTATTTTGTTACAGTAGTCTGAAGGGACTAATACTGCTAAGTAACTTTTACTGAAAAACCAAGACTATTCAACTTAAATTTGTTAACACCTTCTCACTAAATATATCTATAGTCTGTTTCAACCACTTTTCAAACTAAAAATTTATAATTTCCTTATATCACCCCTTAAAAAATTTAGCCATCTTCTTTACCAGTGTATTAACACTTCTCTTGGCTAAAAGAAAAAGTCTTTACAAGGTTCAAAGTGCACCTGTATCTTAGTTTCTCTAAATGCTTTTTAAAAACCTATATATACCTGTATGTAAAATTAAGTGTAACACTCTCTAAATTCATAAGAACAAGGCATCAGTGCCAAAGAAAAATGGCTGGATGGGTTGTTTACAAGTTGTAAATTCTTAAAAGAGATTTTGTGGTGGCAGTAGCAAGTCACCACGCCATCCTGGCACTGCTTATCAAGTCAGTAGGATTCTAAAGTTAGGTCCTCCCTTGTGTGAACCACAGGATCCAAGAAATTGAGACTTATGACTCATCTTCTCCCCTTAGGATGGCAGCACCTTTCTCATCTATGCTGTTTTATAAAATCAAATGTAACCTTTTAACAACTTTACATTTTCACATGTCTAAATATTGACCAATTACTCATTACCACTTTTTCCTTTGTACTGTTTGGGATAACCTTGGCTTTGTATAATGAAAAAGGAAAAGTTGTATTCTAGAATTTCTTATTGGAATAGACTATATACACTATTGAGTAGAAGTTTGAATTTTAAAGTAAAAACACATATGCTACAGTAACTTCAAGCAAGCTTCAGATTCCAAAATCTCCATCTATTAACATGTTATATTTGCTTTGATTCAAGTATCCCATTTAGTATCAATATACTGATTTTGCAAACCAGTATACTGAAAATCTGAAAACCAAACAAGTGCCATTTTCCTTTATCCTAAATATGGTAAGTCAAATGGTGCTTTACAAAAACAGTTCGAAAATAAAAACATTCTAAGCTATAAAGTAAATCAGCTACACTTTTGCCCACAACCATTTCCATTGGTAAGATGGGGAATTCTTCCCCTTAGAGGTAGTAGTGTTTTAGACTCTCCAAAGTTCAAGAGGACATACAATTAGTATAAACATTTAGCCAGTGAAATGCGAAGTTAAGAATCCATCTCCTAGTTACACATTCAAACATGAAAAACAATCACACACAAAGAGTCAAGACTTAAAAGGGGGGGCCAAATTATTATTATTGTTTTAAAATTTGATTACAACCGATTTTGTTGGCATTAAAATTTTAAATTTGAATGGATATAAACCAAAAAACCAGAAATTAAGTTTGGTAAAAATGGGAATAGAAGTTTTCCAGTAATTACAGATTAGAAGGCAGAAATCAATTTAGAGAAACATAGACAAATCCTATGTTTACAATGATTGTGCCACAGATTTAACTTCAGTAGTGCATTAGTAAACTGTTCACATTGAGATCTTCACCTTGAGATTAAACAGCTGTTTCTTGAAAAAAAAATCTCAGTACTTTGTGCAAATAAATCGGTCTTATATGTGCCTTAGCACACTTAAAATTTCTCCACTGTATATATACAAAACACCTACCATTTGGGCAGGGCAAAATACATACTTTCATAACAAAACTATAATGTACCTCTCAAGTATGAACAATATACACATAATACATGGTATACAGTATTTACAAAATATAAAATATAATACAAGCTGTTTGTAACTTTTTAAACTCATCTTCTGCCCTTGTATGTTACAACAAGGCAATTTTCCGTTTCTGTACCACTTCTTTTCAAGGAATCCAGGGATTTTGGAAAACTATGTTTTACATACATACTGAGATCTAAGTCTGAACTTTTAGGAGAGTTTTTAAGTGTACTGCCATCAACTCCCTATTTTGGTTGGAATTCTCCATGGTGGTTCCCATCCAGTGACTAGGAGGCTTTGGAAGAACACTAGGAGATGGTGGATCACTAAACTTTGCCCCAGCATAATTCTCCTTTTGGCTCACTTCAGTTAGAAATGATGATTTCTTCAAATGCTTATTTTTAATATTCTCAGTATTTTTAAAAGGCTTTTTTCCTGCTTCTGAATTACATCAGATGAAACAGAATCCTGCCAAAAGTTATTTTCATTTCGTTTTGCAGAGGTGATCTTGGTTAGTGGTAAGTTATATTTGTTTTTCTGTCTGTTTATCTTTGGTTGTTCACACAAGGGTATACCATGAACAAGTTGGCCGTGGGGAATGGCAATTTTCTCCGATTTTCCCATCTTTGATTTTAAAACCTACAAAGACAAGGAACATAATAAAAGTGAATACAGTCTCATGATAAAAAAAAAAAGCAGACATGTACCTCACCATATATCTAATACTTATTTTTTTAAAAAGTTCTCCTGGACTTTCATTCACTATCTTGAGTAAATGTGCTTGCTGCACTTAAGCACTGATGTCCAAATATGCACATATCTAATTTTACCATGAAAATAGTTAAATCACTGTTAACAGTGCAGTGTATGAGCTGATTCTAAAACATACAGTAAAAGGCCCAAGAAAACCAAGTTATCTTTCTGGAAAGAAGATAATGAGCTCTCTTCCAAACAAGTATGCCAACCTCTTCTTAACAAAGGTCAGTGTTTTTACAGTAGGAGTTTTCCAAGAGAAATTTTCTAATGCTTTGGCAGATTAGAAAGAAAAACTATGTTAACAGATACACTATCTACCTTGTAAGACAGGTACTTTATAAAATATTTCAGAATAAAAATCTGATTAGCAGGAGCCAGGAAATGTGAGAAGGAGTGAGGAAATGTTTTGACAATGGTTACTAAGTATAAACATTAAAAACGATCTCCCAGCTTCTGAAAATAAATTTTCAGAAATTTAAATACTAAAAAACTCTATCATCCTTTCCACTTTTATACGTAATGGTAAAGGCGATTTCTGCCTGCCCCCTACTTTCTGTTTTAACTGCTTCAAGAACTTTATTGCCTTAATTCTAATCACTTTCCTAACTCAAGTGATCCTTATAGGAAGCGATGAGAGGATGGAAAGACAAGATAATCTATTAGATCACTGCCCTTTCAACACTTGTAATGTCGTAGGGAAGTAGGACACAAATAGAAAGCCAGAGCACAAGGTAACATAACCAAGACAAAAGTGGTAACTGCAACAGAGAGCGCCCAGGTTTCAATATGGTTCTAGAAAAAGTAATCTTACTAAGAAACAAGTACAAAAGCTCGTTTTTACATTATCACTTATACGTTTCAGAAGAGCCATGGAAGTGTAATACGCTCAGTCGTGTGTTCCACTCTTTGTGACCCCACGGCCTGTAGCCGGACAGGCGCCTCTGTCCATGAGATTTCCCAGGCAAGCATACTGGAGTGGGTTGCCACTCCCTTCTCCAGGGGATCTTCCCGACCCAAGAAGTGAACCCGGGTCTCCTGCACTGCAGGCAGATTCTTTACCGTCTGAGCCACCAGGGAAGCCCATGGAATTGAAACAAGAACCTATACTAAATTTTTAGGACTCACGGCGGACAAATTTAATTTTTGCCAGGGCACAGCTAGATAAGCTGCAAGTCTCTTAAACATTCTTTCAACAAATGGCAGTAACTTATTTTCATTATTACGAAAATCTTTGAAATTAAAGGAAAAATGTCTTATTTCAATGTAAATGTTACCTAGCGACTTAATACCATCTAAGTTTTAATTAGTTTTATCCTAGTCCTTTAACAGCAACTGGGCATCGTTATAACGTCAACTGCTAACTTTTCTTTCGAAAACTTCATCCTTCTGGGCACACCACTACGTTCCATTAAGGAAGCCTCGCACAGCATCCATAGTGGGGATGGTTAAACCGTAAAATCTGTTCACTTGATAAACAGAGAATTATCACTTCAAAGAGACAACCCAACTCTACCGTCGCTCCTGCCAACTTTCAAAGTTGAAAAGTACAGCTAACTAGGTCGGCCCGGCAAGGAGCTGCGCCCCAGGTGGACCGGCGCCCACCAGGAACCTCACAACTCCACAAAAAGCCAACGTAAGCGAGCGGCTGGCGGCCCACTGAGAACCCCACATAGGGAGGCGAGAGGCCGTAAGCGCGTCCCGACCGGTTCTGGCGCTACCACCGGTCGGGAAGCCGCCGGCTGGCCCGCACCCCGGCCCTCCATCGCCGCCCGCTCGCCTCCTTCATGGGCGCCGGAGCGCTCTGCACGTAGCGCGCGCTGACGTCAGCATCCCGCGGGCTGCTTCCCTCCCCCACCCCCGCGCGCCCGCAACGCCGAAACCCCCTGGAACGCCGCCAGCCTTCTAAATCCGGGCTGTTGCTGGGGCGCAGCGGCTTCTCTCATTGGACGGCTCCCCGGAGCCAATCAGCGGTGCCAGCGCAGGCCTTCCCCCCTCCCCCCAGCAAGAAGGGAGCCGGCGTCACGGAAACTTCCCTCCCGAGTAAACAGCCGCCCCTCGCCCCGGCCCCCGCCCCCCTCCCCGACCCCTCGGCGCAGAGCCCCAAACCTCGGGGCCCGGCTGTGGCCGTATAGAGGCAGGAACGCCAACGGTTCCCCCTCCGTCTCTCTCGTAGCCCTTACCTCTCTTCTGAACGAGGGTTGGCCGGGCGCTGCAGGCGGCAGCGGGCCAAGTAAAGGGCTCGCTTCCTCAATTCGGGTTGCGGTCGTAGGAGTTGGGACCCAGGCAGCGGCCTGGGCCTGGTCCGGGACTTGCTGCGCTCCGCCATGGCCCGTCGCGGGACTCCGCCCGCCCTCCAGGCTCGGCCGGTGCTGCTGGTACTGGTGGAAGCGGCTGGGGAGCTGCCCCGACGGGCTGGTCCGCACCTTCTTCTTTCGTCGTTTCTTTGGTGCCGCCCGAGGGGTGCCCCCCCGCCGCGGCGAGGCTGCAGTTGGGAAGAGGTGCTGGGGCGCGAGGCTGGGGGTCAGACAGGGACCGTCTCCCCTAAGAAGTGAGGGAGGAAGAGAGTGGGAGGTAGCGCCCGGGGTCCGGGATCCGGGGTAAAGGCGGCGGAGCAGTGGTAACCATCGGGAGGGCGCCGAAGTAACCGCGAGTGGAAAAGCCCATGGACGCAAGGCGGCTGCCTAGAACAAGCGGCTCCCGCTGTGGGACAGAAACGACGGTCATAGCGCTGAGCGGAAAAGTGGCTCCGCAGGAGTAGAAGGAGCTAGTGAGGCCACAGATCACAGGGCGGCGGTGGCGGCTGCTGCTGCTAAGAGAGCCGGAGTAAATCACGGACCATGGCTCGGGCGGTGGCGGCGCAGCAACAAATATCCTCACCCTTTGCTCTGAGTGTTGTTATCCGAAGCTCCGCCCTGTGCCCGCCCACCTTCCTGAGAAAGCCCTATCAGAATACGACAGAGCAGGTCACGCCCATAAGGCTCCGCCTCCACCGCCTGGAAGAGACACACACAAACAACCCGCTGCTGCAGCCGGGCACAAAGAGCGCACACTGCGCAGGCGCTGCCAACGGGCTCTTTCGGGAAGAGTCGGTCCCGCGAACAATGAAGTTCCGTTTCAGCCCCACCTGCCCCACCTCCCCCATCCTGACTCCTCCTTACTTATCCTTGCCCTCTGCCCTGAAGGCATTGATCAGATAGCCAGATCTAGGCTGATTTGGGCGTTGGGGTTGGGGGCGGGAACCAGGGAGAAAGAAATGGAAAGCTTCAAGACCACTGACGCCTGCTCCCCAGCCACTGACCTTGGGGAAGTATTTATTTCAAGCCCAACATAATAGCATTATTATTGTGTGTGTGTGTGTGTGTGTTTAAGATTTCAGAGTACGTTTTAAGAGTTTTAATTCTTCGCCGCCGGAAAACCAGTCCACATTTACATTTGAAGTGTGGCTCACGTTTTTTCATTAACCTGAGTGAGAAACGCTGCTTATTAGCCATGGTAATCGGAATAAAATTGAGAGTGACTCCATGAAACTGACTTCCTAATATATAAAAAGTTCTCCATAATCCGTAATTGCGAAATGGAAATGTTACCGCTTTCATACGGTGGGACTTTGGATCAGAAAACAGTGCTTGGTACTGAGAAGGAAGCAGAGGAGGGTTGTGTCTCAAAGGGAGAAAGTGAAACAGTTCTGCAACACACTGCATTTTACGTGCTCTGTGTTGCCAGAAATTCATCTCCCCGTACTGCACTCACACAGATTTGTGGCTATTTATCTAGCACTTATGTACCATGACCTGTTTTTTACATAAATTATCTCGTTTGAACCTCAAAAGAACTCTTAAGGAATAGGTACTATATTTTATCGCTAGTTTACAGGAGAGAACACAGGCTTGAAAGTGAAAGTGAAGTCGCTCAGTGTCCGACTCTTTGCGACCCTATGGACTGTATCCTACCAGTCTTCTCCATCCGTAGGATTTTTCAGGCAAGAATACTAGAGTGCAAACGTTTCCTTTTATTCGCCAAGGGATCTTCCCGACTCAGGGATCAAACTCAGGTCTCTTGCTTTGCAGGCAGACTCTTTACCCTCTGAGCCACCAGGGAATCCTGAAAACAGGCTTAGAGAGGCAAAAAGTACTTGTCAAACGTCATACAATAAGCAAGTTAACAGAATTTGAACTCCAGGTCAGGCAAGACTAAAATTTTAACACCATCGTACTGCTTGCAACACTAGATTATACGTTATTAGAATACCACAGTAATCTTTTAACTTCTGTGTATCTTACCACCCTTTCTTTAACCAGTATTCTTCAGCTTTGTGTGCTTGAGAAGTATTTTGTGATTGATAGCAGAGTCGAACAGAAGCAATAACCAGAATGATGCTTCCCAATAACTTTATATAAAATTTTGTGAATGCTACATTTCATCATTTTTCATTGCTGTTCGTGGTTGTTTTTTTTTTTTTTTTTTTGCTGGATTTTACTCATTTTTGTGTTTCCAACACTTACTGCGTAGTACGTGTTCATGATCGTGGGATGACTAGGAATCATATACTTCCAGTCCTGTAAAAGATCTTGTTTGCTTAGTCGCTAAATTGTGTCCAACTCTTTTAGCGATCTCATGGACTGTAGCCCACCAGGCTTCTCTGTCCATGAGATTTTCTAGACAAGAATGCTGGAGTGGTTTGCCACTTCTTTCTCCATGGGATCTTCTCCATCCACTGATGGAACCCATGTCTCCTGCATTGGCAGGTGGATTCTTTACCACTGAGCCACCTGGGAATCCCTGTAAAAGATTTTGTTCTTTCATTGAAGTTCTCAGGTCTCTAAACTGAAGTTGGGTTTAAGATCCAAGTGAAAAATATAGCCTAGCAAAAGCTGGTGGAAAAGAGGGGGCGGGCAAAGATTGTGGAACCTCTAGAATGAGCTAATTGTTCTTTTGTTTTTGTAAAAGTTTCTACTTTTTCAAAGCACTTTTTCATCTATTATCATTTAATTCTTCAATCCTTTAAAGAAGATATTCTATCTGCTTGTAATGTAGATGTAAATGATACATAAAGTCTCTAAAGATGAAGTGAGTGCTGAAGAATTGATGCTTTTGATGTTGGAGAAGACTCTTGAGAGTGCCTTGGACTGCTAGGAAATCAAACCAGTCAATGCTAAAGGAAATCAGTCCTGAATATTCATTGCAAGGACTGATGCTGAAGCTGAAGCTCCAATAGTTTGGCTACCTGAGGCAAAGAGCTGACTCATTGAAAGAGACCCTGATGCTGGGAAAGATTGAAGGCAGGAGGAGAAGGAGACAATGACAGAGGATGAGATAGTTAGAGGGCATCACCGACTCGATGGAGTTGTTGATGAACAGGGAAGCCTGGGGTTTCTTTTAGTTCAAGGAGCTGAAAAGAGACAAGATTGAGCAACTGAACTGAAAGATAAAGTAACTTGCCTTAGGGCCACATGCCCTGAGGTGTGTTGTTGTTCTGTCTTGTCCAACTCTTTTCGACCCCATGGACTGCAGCACCCCAGGCTTCCCGTGCACTCTAGAATACTGGCACATTTTTTAGACTTTTAGACTCTCACATTAATTAGATTTACTGATATATTTTTCCCTTAGTAAACAGTGTTCTTAAGTATTACAGAACAGTTTTAAACAACAAAACAATTTGAAGAGAAAGGCAGAGAATCTCAGAAAAGGAGCAGTTAGGACAAGCATTTTGCAGTTTAATCAAGGTTTGAGAAAATTACCTCTTTAAAAAAAAGAACACTGAATACATTGTTGTGTTTCTTCATTGAGAAATTCACTCAGATTACCTAAAGTAATGAGGTATCTGTTTTAATGATACAAACACATCATAAGAGAGATAAGAAAGTGTGAAGTCATTCAGTCGTGGTCCAACTCTGCGGCCCCATGGACTGTAGCCCACCAGGCTCCTCCATCCATGGAATTTTCCCAGGCAAGGGTACTGGAGTGGGTTGCCATATCCTTCTCCAGGGGATCTTCCTGACTGACCACATATCAGGCCTCATAGGATCCTGCTGCTGCTGCCGCTGCTAAGTTGCTTCAGTCGTGTCCAACTCTATGCGACCCCATAGACGGCAGCCCACCAGGCTCCCCTGTACCTGGGATTCTCTAGGCAAGAATACTGGAGGGGGTTGCCATCTCCTTCTCCAATGCATGAGAGTGAAAAGTCAAAGTGAAGTCGCTCAGTCGTGTCGGATTCTTAGCGACCCCATGGACTGCAGTTCACCAGGCTCCTCCATCCATGGGATTTTCCAGGGAAGAGTACTGGAGTGAGGTGTCATTGCCTTCTCCCATAGGATCCTAGGAAATCTTTATACCCAGAACTCATGGGAAGAAGAGGAATTACGGTATAGTGCCTAAAAGATCTGGAATGAAGAAACTCAAAATTTCTTCAGCATCCAGCGCAACCCTAGACAACTAGGTTTATTTTGTGACTCCTAAACAGAAGACGTTTGCTTGGTCTAATGTTCTGTAGCTCCATGATTTAACTACTCTGTGCTTTTGTATGTTTCTACCTCTACTATCACTGCCAATTAACACAGTTTATCTGAAGTTCAAATTCCAGAGGGAAGCTGATTGGTCCAGTTTGGATTTGTTCTCACTGGACGATTGGATGATTCATCACCATCATCCTGGTTCAACAGAACTTTCTTACTAGATCAGAGCTCCTCTGGGCTGCTTCTGCCAAAAATGATGAGCCAGGGTGGTGAGGCATTTTCGAAGGAACCATTTAGGACCAGTTAAGGAACTATGGGCTGCCAGGGTCCAGCCCCGGTGGGTCCGGGGAATTCCCGTCCTTGCGTTTTGTCAGGCTTCCTTCCGAATGACCTTGTCCCGGCGGAATTCCTCACGCTGGCCCCCGACAATGGGCATGACAAGCACTGATAGGCTTGGCCAGCCCAGTATATTGCATATCCAGTTTTCCAGCCACTACACATCCCTCGGTTTGGATGTATAATTCCCAGAAATTCAAGGGAAGTGAGAGAACTTATGGAAACTCTGGAAATCTCTGATTTTTCTGAGAAAGGTGGATTTCTAGCAACATTGTCCCATCATGCTTGCTGAAGCGACAATTGGCTAGAGCTGAATAGAGGTTGCCCTTTAAAAAGGCTGCCTGACTTTCAGAATGGGAGAAAATAATTCCAATGAAACAACTGACAAATAATTAATCTCCAAAATATACAAGCAGCTCATGCAGCTCAATACCAGAAAAACGAACAACCCAATCAAAAAGTGGACCAAAGAACTAAACAGACATTTCTTCAAAGAAGACATACAAATGGCTAATAAACACATGAAAAGATGCTCAACATCACTCATTACTAGAGAAATGCAAATCAAAACCATAATGAGGTATCATCTCATGTTGGTCAGAATGGCCACCATCAAAAAGTCTACGAACAATAAATGCTAGAGAGGATGTGGAGAAAAGGGAACCCTCTTACACTGCTGGTGGGAATGCAAACTGATATAGCCACTATGGAGAACAGTGTGGAGATTCCTTAAAAAAACTGCAAATAGAACTGCCGTATGACCCAGCAATCCCACTGCTGGGCATACACACCAAGGAAACCAGAATTGAAAGAGACACGTGTACCCCAGTGTTCATTGCAGCATTGTTTACAATAGCTAGGACATGGAAGCATTGGCAGATAAGAAAGTGTGGTACATATACACAATGGAATATTACTCAGCTATAAAAGGAATGAATTTGACTCCATTCTAATGAGGCAGATTAAACTGGAGCCTATTAAACAGAGTGAAGTAAGTCAGAAAGAGAAACCCCATTACAGTATATTAATGCACATATATGGAATTTAGAAAGATGCTAACGATCCTATATGCAAGGCAGCAAAAGAGACACAGATGTAAAGAACAGACTTTTGGACTATGTGGGAGAAGGTGCGGGTGGGATGATTTGAGAGAATAGCATTGAAACAAGTATATTACCATATGTAAAACAGATGACCAACACAAGTTAGATTCATGAAGCACTCAAAGCTGATGCTCTGGGACAGCCCAGGGGGATAATGTATGGAGGGAGGTTGGGGGAGGGGGTGGTTCAGGATCAGGGGACATGTGTGCACCCATGGCTGATTCATGTCGATGTATGGCAGAAGCCATTACACTATTGTAAAGTAATTATCCTCCAATTAAAACAAATAAACTTAGGAAAAAAAACAACAACAGGGGCTCTATAGCAACCTAGAAGGGTGGGTTAGGGAGGGAGATGGGAGGAAGGCTCAAGAAGGAGGGGACATATGTACTCCTATGGATGATTCATGTTGATGTTTGGCAGAAACCAACAAAATTCTGTAAAGCAATTATCCTTCAATTAAAAAAATAAAAGCCTGCTTGTTCTCATCCAGATCATTTCACTCCTTTACTTCCCTGAAACTTTAGGCAAAAAAAAGCTTGAAGTTCCTCTAAAAACTGATTGGAGGCAGTGAGGCAAAAGGCAATAACTTACCTGTGAGGCACCTGAGGACTTGGCCTAAGATAGTTCAGAGGAAATGGAAAGGTAGACCTGGAAATAAAAGCCTGAGACCTGGTGACTGAGCAGGAGACCAGACATGGAGGGGAAGATGAGGAAGAGGAGAGATAAGGAGAAGGGAGACTGGACAGGATGCTCCCTGACTTTCTAATCTGGTTGATTTGGAGAGAAATAGTAGCATGACAGGATTGTGAAAATCTAGAGGGGCAATTTGAGGAGAAACTGTTGGGGTTTAGTAAGGTTTTATTTTTGATGTTCTTCCTTTCAAAGCCAAATGAATTAAAATTTTTGTTTTGTTTCTCATAAACAAAAGAACCCAAAATAATTAAGTTGCTTTTTTAAAATTTGCCTATGAACCCCTTATAGAAAAAGTGTTCTTACTTTTGTTCAGTAAAAACATGAAAATCCACTTTTTAAATCAATCTGGTTATCTTTGCTTATTTCATTTGACATTTCCAGAAAATACTTAAGCTACTTCTAGAAAACTTAAAATAAATTAAGGAAAATGAATAGAAATATACCCTGTCAAATCACCTTTATTTTTTCAGGTCCCCAAACAGTCAATTCAGTCTTATCCTAGTCAGCTAAAATTCCATGAAGAAAATAGCATATCTCATTTCTATGAAATAGTGCAATGCCCCAATTTTTACTGTATTTGAACTTAGGGTGAGATCAGTTCAGTTCAGTTGCTCAGTCGTGTCCGACTCTTTGTGCCCCATGAACCATTGGACGCCAGGCCTCCCTGTCCATCACCAACTCCCAGAGTCCACCCAAACCCATGTCCATTGAGTTGGTGATGCCATCCAACCCTCTCATCCTCTGTCGTCCCCTTCTCCTCCTGCCCTCAATCTTTCCCAGCATCAGGGTCTTTTCAAATGAGTCAGCTCTTCACATCAGGTGGCCAAAGTATTGGAGTTTCAGCTTCAAAATCAGTCCTACCGATGAACACCCAGGACTGATCTCCTTTAGGATGGACTATGTGGATCTCCTTGCAGTCCAGGGGACTCTCTAGAGTCTTCTCCAACACCACAGTTCAAAAGCATCAATTCTTCAGTGCTCAGCTTTCTTTATAGTCTCTCACATCCATACATGACCACTGGAAAAACCATAGCCTTGACTAGATGAACCTTTTTGGACAAAGTAATGTCTCTGCTTTTTAATATGCTGTCTAGGTTGGTCATAACTTTCTTTCCAAGGAGTAAGTGTCTTTTAATTTCATGGCTGCAATCACCATGTGCAGTGATTTTGGAGCCCCCCAAAATAAAGTCTGTCACCATTTCCACTGATTCCCCATCTATTTGCAATGAAGTGATGGGACCGGATGCCATGATCTTTGTTTTCTGAATGTTGAGCTTTAAGCCAACTTTTTCATTTTCCTCTTTCACTTTAATCAAGAGGCTCTTTACTTCTTCACTTTCTGCCATAAGGGTGGTGTGGTGTCATGTGCATATCTGAGGTTATTGATATTTCTCCCAGCAATTTTGATTCCGTTAAGGTGAGATAATAAAGTAGAATCAGACTCAAGGGCTCTTTCAACTATGTGGTGGTAAAAGGTTCCAAAATGAATCTTTGTTTTAGAGAAATGCTCTTGATTTTAGGTCTAAGTTGGATTGTGTAGCGTTTTCTTTTCTTTCTTTCTTCTTCTTCTTCTTTTTTATTTTTTATTTTTTGTAGTTTGTAACCCTAGAGCACAAAAAGAAAAATGAAGTTTGGCCAATTATTTTTCTATAAATTTTTCCTAAGAAAGAAGATTTTCCATATCCTTACCATATCCAAAAAGATTTAAGATTTGTCCAAAGCATCCAAACCAGAATTGCCTGAATTATCTTTACTGTGTCCTTATTCCATCCTTGGAAATTTAAGATTTGTATACAAAAAATGAAACTGACCATCCCTGAGTTATATCTTTTTTTTTCTTTTTATATTGCTGAACACAGAGAGGAAGACCAAAATAATGTTTGAATTGCAGAACCAAAGAAAAGCACAGAGAAACTCAGAATGAAACTGTGATATTGATATTTTACCAAGTTTTCTCCAAGATATTGATTATGACTTGCAGCCAAGTATGACTCATTGCTGAATCTAACATGATGTCATCAGCCTTTTGAATTTCAGGAGAGAGATGAGAGTGATCTTTCAGCAAAATTAGTAAGTTAAGCATATTACAGTTATTCTGCATGTATACAAGTGCATATGTGATTAGCTTAAATACTGACAGCAAAGACTCTTTAAGAGCTATCCCAGCCAGATCTTTTCATAAAGATGTTCATTAGCCAGTAATTCATGCCATGAACACTGAGTTTACCATCAGCTGATGGGCGGGTCATGGTGGAGAAGTCTGACAGAATGTGGTCCACTGGAGAAGGGAATGGCAAGCCACTTCAGTATTCTTGCCTTGAGAACCCCATAAACAGTATAAAAAGGCAAAATGATAGGATACCAAAAGAGGAACTCCCCAGGTTATTAGGTGCCCAATATGCTACAGGAGATCAGTGGAGAAATAACTCCAGAAAAAATGAAGGGATGGAGCCAAAGCAAAAACAGTACCCAGCTGTGGCTGTGACTGGTGATAGAAGCAAGATCTGATGCTGTAAAGAGCAATATTGTATAGGAACCTGGAATGTCAGGTCCATGAATCAAGGCAAATTGGAAGTGGTCAAACAAGAGATGGCAAGTGTGAATGTCGACATTCTAGGATTCAGTGAACTAAAATGGACTGGAATGGGTGAATTTAACTCAGATGACCATTATATCTACTACTGCGGGCAGGAATCCCTCAGAAGAAATGGAGTAGCCATCATGGTCAACAAAAGAGTCCGAAATGCAGTACTTGGATGCAACCTCAAAAACAACAGAATGATCTCTGTTCGTCTCCAAGGCAAACCATTCAGTATCACAGTTATGCAAGTCTATGCCCCAACCAGTAACGCTGAAGAAGCTGAAGTTGAACGGTTTTATGAAGACCTACAAAACCTTTTAGAACTAACACCCCAAAAGATGTCCTTTTCATTATAGGGGACTGGAATGCTAAAGTAGGAAGTCAAGAAACACCTGGAGTAACAGGCAAATTTGGCCTTGGAATGCAGAATGAAGCAGGGCAAAGACTAATAGAGTTTTGCCAAGAAAATGCACTGGTCATAGCAAACACCCTCTTCCAACAACACAAGAGAAGACTCTACACATGGACATCACCAGATGGTCAACACTGAAGTCAGATTGATTATATTCTTTGCAGCCAAAGATGGAGAAGCTCTATACAGTCAACAAAGACAAGACCAGGAGCTGACTGTGGCTCAGATCATGAACTCCTTATTACCAAATTCAGACTCAAATTGAAGAAAGTAGGGAAAACTGCTAGACCATTCAGGTATGACCTAAATCAAATCCCTTATGATTATACAGTAGAAGTGAGAAATAGGTTTAAGGGCCTAGATCTGATAGATAGAGTGCCTGATGAACTATGGACAGAGGTTCGTGACATTGTACAGGAGACAGGGATCAAGACCATCCCCATGGAAAAGAAATGCAAAAAAGCAAAATGGCTGTCTGGGGAGGCCTTAAAAATAGCTGTGAAAAGAAGAGAGGTGAAAAGCAAAGGAGAAAAGGAAAGATATAAGCATCTGAATGCAGAGTTCCAAAGAATAGCAAGAGGAGATAAGAAAACCTTCTTCAGCGATCAATGCAAAGAAATAGAGGAAAACAACAGAATGGGAAAGACTAGAGATCTCTTCAAGAAAATTAGAGATACCAAGGGAACATTTCATGCAAAGATGGGCTCGATAAAGGACAGAAATGGTCTGGACCTAACAGAAGCAGAAGATATTAAGAAGAGGTGGCAAGAATACACAGAAAACTGTACAAAAAGATCTTCATGACCCAGATAATCATGATGATGTGACCACTAATCTAGAGCCAGACATCTTGGAACGTAAACTCAAGTGGGCCTTAGAAAGCATCACCACGAACAAAGCTAGTGGAGGTGATGGAATTCCAGTGGAGCTGTTTCAAATCCTTAAAGATCATGCTGTGAAAGTGCTGCACTCAATATGCCAGCAAATTTGGAAAACTCAGTAGTGGCCACAGGACTGGAAAAGTTCAGTTTTCATTCCAATCCCAAAGAAAGGCAATGCCAAAGAATGCTCAAGCTACTGCACAATTGCACTCATCTCACATGCTAGTAAAGTAATGCTCAAAATTCTCCAAGCCAGGCTTCAGCAATACGTGAACCGTAAACTTCCAGATGTTCAAGCTGGTTTTAGAAAAGGCAGAGGAACCACAGATCAAATTGCCAACATCAGCTGGATCATGGAAAAAGCAAGAGAGTTCCAGAAAAACATCTGTTTCTGCTTTATTGACTATGCCAAAGCCTTTGACTGTGTGGATCACAAGAAACTGTGGAAAATTCTTCAAGAGATGGGAATGCCAGACCACCTAACCTGCCTCTTGAGAAATCTGTATGCAAGTCAGGAAGCAACAGTTAGAACTGGACATGGAACAGCAGACTGGTTCCAAATAGGAAAAGGAATACATCAAGGCTGTATACTGTCACCCTGTTCATTTAACTTCTATGCAGAGTACATCATGAGAAATGTTGGACTGGAAGAAACACAAGCTGGAATCAAGATTGCCAGGAGAAATATCAATAACCTCAGATATGCAGATGACACCACCCTTATGGCAGAAAGTGAAGAAGAACTAAAGAGCCTCTTGATGAAAGTGAACGAGTAGAATGAAAAAGTTGGCTTAAAGCTCAACATTCAAAACACGAAGATCATGGCATCCGGTCCCATCACTTCATGGGAAATAGATGCGGAAACAGTGGAAACAGTGTCAGACTTTATTTTTGGGCTCCAAAATCACTGCAGATGGTGACTGCAGCCATGAAATTAAAAGACATTTAGTCCTTGGAAGAAAAGTTATGACCAACCTAGATAGTATATTCAAAAGCAGAGACATTACTTTGCCGACTAAGGTCTGTCTAGTCAAGGCTATGGTTTTTCCTATGGTCATGTATGGATGTGAGAGTTGGACTGTGAAGAAGGCTGAGAGCCAAAGAATTGATGCTTTTGAACTGTGGTGTTGGAGAAGACTCTTGAGAGTCCCTTGGACTGCAAGGAGATACAAACAGTCCATTCTGAAGATCAACCCTGGGATTTCTTTGGAAGGAATGATGCTGAAGCTGAAATTCCAGTACTTTGGCCACCTCATGCGAAGAGTTGACTCTGATGCTGGGAAGGATTGGGGGCAGGAGGAGAAGGGGATGACAGAGGATGAGATGGCTGGATGGCATCACTGACTAGATGAACGTGGGTCTGAGTGAACTCCGGGAGATGGTGATGGACAGGGAGGCCTGGCGTGCTGCAATTCATGGGGTTGCGAAGAGTCGGACACGACTGAGCGACTGAACTGAACTGAAAAGTGCAAGCAGTCAGCAAGGATCACCAGAGAAACAAACAAGCAGGAATAAAAGGAACTTGCAGGACATAGAAAGTGTAGAAGAAATTTTAAAAATTATTTTTGTTTGTGCTGCTGCTGCTGCTAAGTCACTTCAGTCATGTCCGACTCTGTGTACCCCATAGATGGCAGCCCACTAGGCCCTCTGTCCCTGGGATTCTCTGGGTCTTTGTTATTGTGCATGGGCTTTCTCTAGCTGAGATATTCAGTTGTGTTGTGCAGGCTTCTCATCACAGTGGTGTCTCTTGCAGAGCATGGGTTCTAGAGCGTGGGCTTCAGTAGTTGTGGCTGGTCCTTGGCATTCGGAATCTGCCCAGAGCCAGGGATAGAAGTAATCATTCCATGGTTTTCTGGCTTCAAGCTGATATTTCAGATACTATTCTGATTTCAATACTTTGTATAGGACCTGTTTTTCCCTGCCTGATGATATTAAGAGGTGGGGCTTTTGGGGGTAGGGGTTATACAATCATGTACTTGGAGCTCTCATGAATGGGATTAGTGCCCTTGTAACAGTTTGCTTCCTTCTCTCTGCTCTCTACCAGATGAGGATACGAAATGGCAACCCATTCCAGTACTCTTGCCTTGAAAATCCCATGGACGAAGGGAGCCACAGACGGATGCTACAGCCCATGGGGTTGCAAAGAGTCAGACACGACTGAGCCACTTCACTTTCATAACTCAGAAGAGGGCTTCCCCTAGAACCTATCCAGGCTGGCACCCTGATATGAAACTTCCTGCCTCCAGAACTGTTAGAAAGAAATTTCTGTTATTTATAACCACTGGTGTATGTTATTCAGTCAGTCCTGTCCAACTTTTTGCGACCCCATGGACTATAGCTTACCAGGCTCATTCTCCAGGCAAGAATACTGGAGTGGATTGCCATTCCTTTCTCCAGAGGATCTTCCTAACCCAGGGATCAAACCCAGGCCTCCTGCATTGCAGGCAGATTCTTTACCATTTGAGCTACAGGGAAGTCCTTGTCTACGGTACTTTGTTATGGCAGCCCGAATTAAGATACTTCCCAAACTATCATTCAAGCATAAAGGCACAATAAAAGATCTTCAAATACAGAACAACTTGTGAAATTTCTCCCACGCATTTTTTTCTTCAGGAAGCTACTAGAAGAGGTGCTTCATTGAAGAGAATAAACCAACAAAGAGTAAGTCATGGAAACTAGGAAACATGAGAGCCCACACCAGAGAGGAGTAGAAGGAATTTTCAGGATCAGGGTGAGAGGTGAGCTCAGGGCGATAGCCGTACTGTGGCCTGGAAGGCAAGACACTCACCATGCAGCAGGAAGGTGGATGACTCTGGGGGGAGGGGAGGACTTCTAAGAAAAAGGTGAAATTGATAGAGTCCTCAATAAGTTTGAGGACTTCCTGGTAGCTTAGAGGGTAAATCAGCTGCCTGCAATGCAGGAGACCTGGGTTCGATCCCTGGGTCAGGAAGATCCCCTGGAGAAAGGAATGGCAATCCACTCCAGTATCTTTGCCTGGAAAATCCCATGGACAGAGGAGCCTGATAGGCTATGGTCCATGGGGCCGCAAAGAGTCGGACACGACTGAGTGAATTCACTTCACTTCAATAAGTTTGAAGGAACTGAGAAGAGATGTACACTTTTGGCAGAGAGCTTAGGGACTAATGAGTTCAGTTCAGTCGCTCAGTCGTGTCCGACTCTGTGGGACCCCATAGACGCCAGAGCCCACCAGGCTCCCCGTCCCTGGGATTCTCCAGGCAAGAACACTAGAGTGGGTTGCCATCTCCTTCTCCAATGCATGAAAGTGAAAAGTGAAAGTGAAGTCGCTCAGTCGTGTCCGACTCTTAGTGACCCCATGGCCTGCAGCCTACCAGGCTCCCTCCATCCATGGGATTTTCCAGGCAAGAGTACTGGAGTGGGGTGCCATTGCCTTCTCCGATAGTAAAACTGGTTACATGTAAATACCTGTTAAAAAGAAACAACAAGCCTTGAAGTCACTGTGGTAAATCACACCAAGACTTAATACCTAACCTAACTCAGTTTTAACCTCTCCCAGAAGGTTTAAAAATCATTGAGCGTGAAATTTCTTGGTGGGACTACTGGGGTAATCTGCTTATGACCGCGCCCCACCCCCACCCCGCCCCCCGCCTTCCTCTCAGGGAGGGTGATGTTCTTGAAATAATCCACTCTTGTAATTTCCTTGTCCCACCCTCTTTCTGCTATAGAAACCTTCTATTTTACAGAAACTCCTCTGGAGCACCTCAGGAGTCATTTAATAAAGCCAGTCAGGGACTTCGCTGCCAGTCCAGCTGAAACTCTCCCTTCCAATGCAGGGGGTGCAGATTCCAGCCCTGGTTGGGGAGCTAAGATTCCACATCCCCAAACACCAAAACATAAAACAGAAGCAACACTATAACAAATTCAATCGAGACTTTAAAAATGATCGCCATAAAAAAATCTTAAAAATAATAATAAAGCCAATTAGACCTTTAGATTTACTCAGTCTACTTTTGTTTTATAACATGACAAATAGTAATAGAATTCAAACTTAAGATTTAACCATAGTAAGATGGGGAAGGAGAACACATGTACACATATATTTGTTGTTGTTCATTTGACAAGTCATGTCCGACTCTTCACACACTAGGCTTCCCTGTCCTGCACTATCTCCTAGAGTTTGCTCAAATTCATGTCCATTGAGTCCGTGATACTATCTATCTTATCCTCTGCCACCCTCTTCTCCTTTTGCCTTCAGTTTTTCCCAGCATCAGGATCTTTTCCAAAGAGTTGACTCTTTCCAGCAGGTGGCCAAAGTATTAGAGCTTCAGCTTCAGCATCAGTCCTTCCAGTGAATATTCTGAATTTTTTTCTTTTTCTTTTTAACGCATAAGTGTAAGTATATGTGTATAGATGGGATCTAGGTGATAACAGAGTGAAAACCTCATCATAGTAGAAAGTCATCAGTTTATATTCAGTCAAAAATATTATTGTTGTTTAGTCACTAAGTTGTGTCCAACTCTTTTGTGATCCCATGAACTGTAGCCTGCCAGACTCCTCTGTCCATGAGATTTCCTCAGCAAAAATACTGGAAAGGATTGCCATTTCCTTCTCCAGGGGATCTCCTGACCCAGGGATCAAACTTGAGTCTCCTGCATTGGCAGGCAGATTTTTTGCAACTGAGCCACCAGGAAAGCCCCCAAATATATCATTATTAGTGTTTTACTTTAAAATATGAAGGTTGACATTAAAAGAACCATCAGAAGATTAGAAGTTTGCCAGAAAGGAGAAGGTGTGGACAGGAAGCAAGTGCTGGTAGAGGGAGTTTGATTTATGACACCACACTTATTTCTCTTTTAAAGAAAGAACATGATTTTTTTTTTTAAATAGACCTACAGGATTTCATCTTTCTGTGTCATATCTTTTGCCTTTTCATACTGTTCATGGGGTTCCAGATGTTCAAGCTGGATTTAGAAAAGGCAGAGGAACCAGAGATCAAATTGCCAACATCTGTTGGATCATAGAAAAAACAACAGAATCCCAGAAAAACATCTGTGTGTGTGTGTTAGTCGCTCAGTCATGCCCGACTCTTTGCGACCCCATGGACTGCAATCCACCAGGTTCCTCTGTCCATGAGATTTTCCAGGCAAGGATACTGAAGTGGGTTGCCATTTCCTTCTCCAAGGGATCTTCCCAACCCAGGGATTGAACCCAGGTCTCCTGCACTGCAGGCATTTTCTTTACCACTGAGCTACAAGGGAAGCCCAGAAAAACATCTACTTCTCTCCAGGGTCCAGCCCCCACAGGATCCAGGGAAACCCGAAGGAGAAACGAAGGCGGCGATTGATTTAGAGAGAGAGACAGATAAGAATGTTGTAGATAAGAAAATAGAGGAGAGAAGAAAAGAGGCTGATGTTCCTTGGTTTATACAGAAAATAAAGTCTCAAGACAAGAGACTTGCACCGTTTACGTGAGGCCGCAGGTGCCCTCCTGGTCTCCCGAGGGAGTGAAGGCACAGGGCGCCTTCCCGTTCAGGTCTTAGAAACCCAGGCAAATAAGTAGACACGGCGGATCTCTGTACTCCAGATGGGAACTAGCCTGAAAGAGAGAGTAAGAGGAAGAAAATGATTGACACGAGGAGATCAAGCTGCTTTGATGAGCGAGATCCGTAGCTTTATTTTTAAATGGTACTTATATACTCTTTTGTATATAGGGGAAATGAAAGATGCAAGGTCATACAGAGTCAGCCCAACATTCCAGCAGTTTTGCCCTTATCAAAACCATGATTTTTTCTGCATACTTTTCCCACAAATAATGTTGTGTACAGTATCTTCTGGCCTTGGAGGCCTGTGAACATTGTATGACCCTCTTTTGATAAAGGCTGCTCAATCAAAAACTTATTTTCCTCAAAGTGTTTTTCCTTTATATTTCTAATCTATGTCAGCCTCAGAAAGTGCCAAACAGAGTTACATTTTTCACAGAGCAAAGGTGCAGTGAGTTACAAGAAAGAGCCAATTAGCTCAAAAGTCTGATATGGTTAAATTCAAGGCTACACTTGTTTTTCTTGCATTCTCACTATGTTAACTAATGCATTCCCAGGTGCACAGTGGATAAGAGATATGGGAACTTAGCAACAAGCATTGACCCGATAATGAAATCCTACACCAGCACTAGCACTACTCTAATAACTTTTAACTCTTTCAAAGGCTCTATGTTTTAGGCTTTCCGCGCTTCTCACAGTTGGGAGGCTGTAAATAATTGTATGCTAAGAGTCTGGATATACCTGCCAAGCAAGCTAGAATGCTAACAGAGGGGATTTGATTTGAAATATTCCTCTCATGTCCAGGAGACTTATAGCCCTAAGTTGATTTTCTCCAGAGAAATGGTTTCTCCCCATTAACCGGGGTCAGGGTTAGCATCCGATTAATGTCAGAGGAGTTGGTGAAAGCCATGAAACAGTAAAACAGACAGATTCTGGTTTGGGGGTAGATGCTCGAGAAAGCCTAGAGAGCCCCTTGAGCTCTGAAGCCTTGCTTAACAGTTCTCTTCCACATGACCCTGTCATGGGTGGGATCTCCCGTGGCAGCTCCCGGCAACTTCTGCTTTATTTATTATATCAAGGCCTTTGACTGTCTAGATCACAAGAAACTGAAAAATTCTTCAAGAGATGGGAATACCAGACCACCTTACCTGCCTCCTGAGATATATGTATGCAGGTCAAGAAGCAACAGTTAGAACTGGACATGGAACAACAGGCTGGTTCCAAATTAGGAAAGGAGTATGTCAAGGCTGTATATTGTCACCCTGCTTATTATATGCAGACTACATCATGTGAAATGTCAGGCTGGATGAAGCACAAGCTAGAATCAAGATTGCCAGGAAAAATATCAATAACTTCAGATATGCAAGATGACACACCCTTATGGCAGAAAGTGAAAAGGAACTAAAAAGCCTTTTGATGAAAGTGAAAGAGGAGAGTGAAAAAGCTAGCTTAAAACTCAACATTCAAAAAATGAAGATCATGGCATCTTGTCCCCATCACTTCATGGCAAATAGATGGGGAAAAAATGGAAACCATGACAGACTTTATTTTCTTGGGCTCCAAAATCACTGCAGATGGTGGTTGCAGCCATGAAATTAAAAGACGCTTACTCCTTGGAAGAAAAGCTATGACTAACCTAGACAGCATATTAAAAAGCAGAGACATTACTTTGCCGGCAAAGGTCTGTCTAGTCAAAGCTATGGTTTTTCCAGTAATCATGTATGGATGAGAGAATTGGACTATAAAGAAAGCTGAGCACTGAAGAATTGATGCTTTTGAACTGTGGTGTTGGAGAAGACTCCTGAGAGTCCCTTGGACTGCAAGGAGATCAAACTGGTCAATCCTAAAGGATATCAACCCTGAGTATTCATTGGATAGACTGATGCTAAAGCTGAAGCTCCAATATTTTGGCTACCTGATGCTAAGAACTGACTCATTAGAAAAGACCCTGATGCTGGGAAAGATTGAAGGCAGGAGTAGAAGGGGATGACAGAGAATGAGATGGTTGGATGGCATCACTGACTCAATGAACATGAGTTTGAGTAAGCTCCGGGAGCTGTTGATGAACAGGGAACCTGGTGTGCTGCAGTACATGGGGTTGCAAAGAATCAGACACGACTGAGCAACTGATTTGAACTGAAGAGGACTTCAACCTTAAAGCAAAGGCAGAGATGAGAGTACACAGGGCACGCATGGGTAGGAAAGAAAATAATCCAGAGAAACTGGAAATTTCAATGGAGGTCATACTGAGAGGGGCACTCAGGGCCCTGCTGAAGAACTCTGGTGTTGTGAGTACCTCAAGAAGGTGGGGAAGTATTTATGTCATGTGCTGGGGAGTGTATTTTGGCAGAGTTAGTAAGAGAGTGCCAAGACATCCAAAATTAAAAGGCAAGGAGATTAATTAGAAGCTATTGTTGCTGCCAAAATCTTGGCTTCCTCTGCCCACCGGACAGAAAAAATATGGAGACAGAGTTTGGAGAAATCTAAAGATGGCTTTAATCCTCAAGCCAGCAGAGGAGAGAAGTAGGCTCATGCCTCAAGGGTTGTGCCTCCCCTCCATGGGGAATCAAGGGGATCCTATAGTTGGGGCTCGCTCGCAGTCAGGTGTTGGAAATACAGCAAAGATGTAAGGATCCTGTATTCTTTCTTTTTGCATTGTTTCAAAACACTCAATAGGCTGGCATCAGGTAGCCCAGTCATTTGGGTCTAACAGTTGGTCCCAATAGTAGGGTCCATTGTTTTTTGTGGATTGCACTGCAGTTTGCAGAACGAGGGAAAAACAAACTGTATGGGTGGTTTGTAGAGAAAGCGCTGTAAATTTAAGCATCAGGGTGTGACTAGCATAAAATTAAAAGATAATGGATACATAATGTGGTTCATGCAGAGTTAGAGGGCAATAAGTCCGTGATGTAGTTTACTAACAGGTTAGTCTTCTGAAAAAAAGGAAATTTAGTTATCAGTGCAGACTGTAGATCAGGAACAGTTAAATCAAAGAAGGACTCAAAAGGAAAAGAGAAAAAGATAACTTTTTCATGTTTCACTGCAACACTACTTTTACTTTATTTTTAATTTTTAATTTTTAAATTTTCAAATGTGATGATTACTTGTATGTGTTAATGTGGCTGGGCCACAGTTCACCAGTATGTGGTCAAACACTGTTCTGGATGTTTCCATGAGGATATTTTTGGATGAGATTGACTTAAAAAAATATTTATTTATGTTTGGCTGCCTCCAGCCTAAGCTGTGGCACTTGGGGTCTTCATCGCATCAAGCAGGATCTTTCACTGCAGCGTACAGACTCTCTAGTGTCTCGTGGCTCAGTAGCTGTGGAATAAATATGCATAGTAGCCTTATTTATAATAGTCACAACAACCCAAATGGTTGCCAATTAATGGGTATCTGTCAAATAATAAACAGATCACTAGGGTGGTGTATTCAAACCATAGAGTATTATTTGGCCATAAAAAGAAAAGAAATACTGGTATATGCTGTAGCATGGATGAACCTTGAAAACATGTTCAGTGAAGGAAGCCAGACACAAGGGCTGTATGATTTGATTCCATTTATATGAAATGTCCAGTAAAAGAAAATATATAGAAAACCGAAATAAGGTTAGTAGCTGACAAGAGCTGGAGGGGATGAGGAATGGGGAATGACCGCTAATGAGTACGGGGTTTCTTTTTGGAAAAGAAACAAAGTTTTAAAATTAGATATTGATGATAGCTGCATAATTCTGTAAATATTCTAAAATTCATTGAATTGTAAACTTTAAAACTATAAATTTTATGGCATTCAAATTGATCTCAGTAAAGTTGTTATATTAAAAACAAAAAACCCAATCCTTGCTTATACTCATTCACTGAACTAATAGGTTAAGAAGTTCTTAGAGAGACACAAAAATCTTCTATTTCCACGTGGGTGTGGCTCTTGCCTCTAGTTGCATCAGCACACAACCACTCACATGCGTGCACATGGGCACACACACGTACGGAGACAGCCTGCCAAGCAGACCTGGACCACATGTGCTAGGTGGTCCCAGGGACCTGGCTAGGACCGTTGACAGCTGCTGCCTGTGCCTTCCCTCTGTAAAGCAGACAAGCAAGATTCACAGTGAAGGTGTAGGAGGTGGTGCTGGCCCAAGGAGAGCGTTTTATTAACTATTATCGCCTAAAGCCTTCCCACCCATGGTAGCAAGGCCATGCCAATGTGCTGAGAATTCACTAGTCTCAGAGGTCAACTTGGTTGTCAGCTATCTTTCCATCAGTTCCCCCAATAAATAGGAACCAGGCTGTAAAAATGCAATTACATTATTGTTAATTTATAACACCAACTCCTCCCTCTCTGAGAGCCAGTTTTTCCACACACTCCCAGCAGGTTGGGCTTTATTGCTTGTTTCCTTCTTTCAGCCCAGGCTCTGAGTCATCTTTGTTCATAAACGTGCTTGCACTTCCTAACCTCGTCTCGCTGAAGATGGGTAGTGTGTTTCCTTTCCCTCACCCACTTCCTAGGGTGGCTAGTCCACTCCCCTCTTCCCTCAGCACCTTCCCTCAGGAACGTATTATTTTATCTATCTTTCCTGTTCCAGACTGCCAGCTGTCATATATGATTGAGAATTGGGCAATCGTAAGTGGAGAAATGGGAGGCAGGGAAGGTGAGAAATGGGAGTTCTGTTCTTCTAGCAGGATCTGGAGTTTCTGGAGGGCTGGCACTCTGTGGGGCTTCCCAGGTGGCTCAGTGGTAAAGAATCCACCTGTCCATGCAGGAGACGCAGATTCGATCTCAGGTCTGGGAAGATTCCCTGGAGAAGGAAATGGCAACCCACTCCAGTATTCTTGCCAGGAGAATCCCATGGACAGATCTGTCTGGTGAGCTACAGTCCACAGGGTCACAAAGAGTTGTACACGACTTAGCAAATGACCAACAGCAACAAGGAGCTTTGTGACAGAGAGGGTGATTATTGCTGCAGCAACTGTCTGTCTATTTATTAAGTTTAAATAGCTAGTTTACTATCATTATTATTATTATTTTGCCCATGCCCCGAGGCATGCTGGATCTTAGTTCTCTGTCCTGGGACTGAATCCATGCACCATGCAGTAGGAGTTGAGTCTTAACCACTGAACCACCAAGAATGTCCCACAACTGTCACTTTGAAGGTGAAAGTGAAGTCACTCAGTCGTGTCCGACTCTTTGTGACCCCGTGGACTGTAACCTACTAGGTTTCTCTGTCCATGGGATTCTCCAGGCAAGAATATTGGAGTGGACTGCCATTTCCTTCTCCAGGGGAACTGTCACTTTAGGAGAGCAGTTTTCAGAATGAGGTCAGAAACCACCAGAGTCCCCAAGATCCTCCCTTTTCCAACTATATCTTTATGTGAGACCAGATTTCAACCAAAATATGTCACAACTGATTAAACAGAGGAGCAGATATAACAGTTCAGCTGCCTTTATCAAACCAGACACAAGAGACTTGGAAAAAAGTAAATGTCACTCCTCTTGGTAGCTTTTGTTTTGGAAAATACAGCTATGCTTTATACACATTGCTATATACAAAATATAGGACCTACTATATACAAAACAAGGACCTGGTGAATAGGACAAGGAAACAGAGTCAATATTTTGTAGTAATTTATAAAGGAAAAGAATCAGAAAAAATATATATATTAATATATAAATAAATCACCTGTCTTATATACCTGATACTAACATGATATTGTAAATCAACTATGCTTCAATTTAAAAAAGAAAATGTAATTGTTAAAAATGTATTATTTATGCTAACATGTAATGTTTCTGTTCATTTTCAATAAATTAATATTTAAATTTTTTGTTTTAATTTAATAGAAGAAATATTGACATAACCCATGTAAAGAGAGTTCCTTAGAGTCCTCAACAATTTTCTGAAGTGTAAAGAGGTTCTGAGATTCAGAAGTTTGAGAACTGCTGCTCTAGGACCACTCTTGGCCCCCATGTGTGCTCCTTCTTGCTCTTCCTGAGGGACCTCACTAAGACCCACCAGTATCAACCACCACCTCCAAGCTGGTGACTGCTCTGGCCAGCATGCAAGCGCCTGGGTACCGCTCTGCAAGGACCTGGAGAGAAGGGAAGGTGGATTGCCCCAAGAGTGAAACTGGGTAAATCCAAACACAGAGGATGTGACTGACCACTCAGTCATTCAACAAATACTCATTGAGCACCTACCTGGGGCCATGTGCTATTTCAGATGTTGCAGTTACAGGTAGCAAGCAAAATGGAAAATCCCTGATAGGGAGACCATGAAAGAGTATAATGGGAAACGAAGTTATACGTAGCGATGAAAGTGAAGTCATTCAGTTGTGTCCGACTCTTTGAGACCTCATGGACTGTAGCCTACCAAGCTCCTCCGTCCATGGGATTCTCCAGGCAAGAATACTGGAGTGGGTTGCCATTTCCTCCTCCAGGAGATTTTCCCGACCCAGGGATCAAACCCAGGGATCAAACCCGGGTCTCCCGCATTGGAGGCAGATGCTTTAACCTCTGAGCCACCAGGGAAGCCCCTGGTGCACGTAGCGATACTAGAAATTATTTGTAAGAGCTTGACCTTATGAATTTTGGGGAATAATCCCAAATTCCAGGTTTCTTTCCCTATACAATTTCCAAAGGTGATATTCAGACAACAGACAGTGATAAAGGAATGCAATGGGACAAAGATTGTGTGTGTGGGTGTGGGGTGTATGTTTTTCTCTATTCCATAAATAATGTTTCCCCAGGAGCGATTCTGTTACTATGGTTCTGGGAAGTAGGTGTTTACAGATTTTACCTTGGTGAGGAGGCAGATGTGATGCAAGAGAAGTTCCTGCCAGTCACAGGAATGGCGGGGAAGGAGGAGATCAAAGAGAGGAGACTTTAGGATTGACAGCTCAAGGACAAGACCTGACTAGCATTCTTGCAACACACGTTGGTGACAATCCAGAGAAGAGTCACTATGAGGTCACCTAAGCACCACCCTCTAGACACTTGTCTCCAGGAGGAAGAGAACAAAAGTGAGAGAAACAGCTTTGGCAGAGAGTTGTCATCTTGGGATAACACTGTCTCACATTAGAAAACTGAGATACTTTCATTGGCAATTTGAAGCTCCATCTTCAACATTTTCTTTGCATGACCTGTCATCAAATTTCAATCTGAACGCATTAACCATTTATTGTTGCTGGGTTTGTATGTGAATCCCTGGGGCAGAGTACTTCAGTGATAATGACTCAATCAGACCCTTCCTTCTTTTGATCCTAAACCCAAGTGTTACCACCAGTTGGTCACATGGGAGACAGGAGTTTGAAGCAAAGAGATGCCAGAAGAAAAGACAACAGGATGGACAGGTCTTTTCCTCAGAAGGAAATGCTTCCCGTCTTCTCTGTCACTTTGGCCACCTGGAAAGAAAGAGCTGAGATATACGCCCAGAAAGAGAAGAGAGGGTGAAGAGAAAAACAATGAGTGTGTGTGTGTTGGGGGTGGAGGGAGGCAGGGGGCAGGGTGTCTCCTGCCATGCTGACCCTCAGAAAAGATAAAGAAGAAAGAAAGAGAGCCCCATTCACTTGTGGCCCAATTCATAACCTATGAACTTGGGGTCTCCTCTATGGAGTCAGAATAAAATCAAGGACCAAGGAAGAGCCTGAGCAGACACTTCTCATGCCCAAAATATAGCATCCCTGAAAGTTGGGCATTTTTCTTTTTAAGGCTGAGCTGCGTGGCATGTGGGATCTTAGTCCTCAAACCAGGGATCAAACCTGTTCTCCCTGCGCTGAGAGCACAGTCTTAACCACTGGACCTCCAAGGAAGTCCTGAGTTGTGTGTGTTTGCTCAGTCTTACCCAACTCGTCTTCGATAGCTTGGACTACAGCCCACTAGGCTCCCCTGTCTATGGGATTTCCCAGGGAAGAACACTGGAGTGGGTTGCCATTTCCTTCTCTAGGGGATCTTTCTGACCCAGGGATAAAACCCATGGCTCCTGCATCTCCTGAACTGGCAGGTGGGTTCTTTACCACTGTGCCACCTGGGTCCTGAGCTAGGCATTTAAAATAGGCCTGTTGATTGAGGCTCAAGGAAAGAAATCAAAGTTCCACACTAAGGAAGGAGCAAAGTCAGAGTCTGAACTTGGCTTGCAGGTTCCAGTGAGCCATGCTGCTGCCCTTCTAGGCTCCCCCATCCCCCACAATTAGAACCTAATTGTTAGCATAGGTAGTCTTTATTATATCTTGCAGTCCTGTGTCCTTCCCCCACCCTGGGATATTAGGTGAAATGACCACACCTATAGTCATTACTCATTCATCCGGCTAATGTTTACTGAGACTGAGGCCTTTCTTCAGTTCTGAGCCCTGAAATTGCTTCTGTGATCCAGCGTCCTGAAATGTAGTATGAAGCTTCCCAGGTGACTAGTGGTAAGGAATCTGCCTGCCAATGCAGGAGATGCAAGAGACAAGGGTTTAATCCCTGGATTGGGTAGATACCCTGGAGTGGGAAATAGGTGCCCACTCCAGTATTACTGCCTGGAAAATTCCATGGACAGAGGAGCCTGGTGGGCCACAGTCCATGAGTTGGCAAAGAGTCAGACACAACTGAGCACTCATATGAGTGTGCGTGTACACACACACACACACACACACACACACACACACACACACACACAAAGTGGAATGGATCCAGCCATAGGAAGAGAGCAGATTGAAAATCAGGAAGTGGAGGATGAGAGGAGAAAGAAGGCCGACAGTTAGCAGCCCTAAGGAGTCACCAGTTCCGGCAGTGAGCAGGACAGGGACCACATTGTTGACATGAAATGAGATCATGGTGACGAGGGCCCCTTTGCTGTGTGGTTTCTCCTTGACCATTTGCTATGCGGATAGAATCTTATCTTATGGATCAGTTCAGTCACTCAGTCGTGTCCGACTCTTTGTGACCCCATGGACTGCAGCACACCAGGCCTCCCTGTCCATCACCAAATCCTAGAGCTTGCTCAAGCTCATGTACATTGAGTCGGTGATGCCATCCAACCATCTCATCCTCTGACCTATGGATAGATTGTCCTTTAAAAAATTTTTTATTTAGGGAGTTCCCCTGTGGCCTAGTGGTTAAGATTTGGGGCTTTCCCTGCCATGGCCTGGGTTCAGTCACTGGTAGGGGAACTCTGCCTAGCAGGGCCAAAAATACACACACACACACACATAAAAAAATAATATGTTGTGGTGTGTGGGATCTTTTTAAAAAGTAATTGCATATAATTTTATTTATTTTTGGCTGTGCTGGGTCTTTGTTGCTCCTTGGGCTTTTCTGTAGTTGCAGTGTGTGGGCTTCTCATTGCAGTGGTTTCTCTTGTTGCAGCTCCTGGGTTCCAGAGCACAGGCTCAACAGTGGTGGCGCACAGGGTCAGTTGCTCCTTGGCATGCGGGGGTCTTCCCAGGCCAGGGATCAAACCGGTGTCTCCGGCCTTGGCATTGCTAGGCAGATTCTTTACCACTGAACCACCCGGGAAGCCCAATGTGTGGCATCTTTAGGTACTGTATATGAACTCTTAGCTGTGGCATGGGGGTCTAGTTGCCTGACCAGGGACTGAACCTGGGTCCCTTGCATTGGGAGTGTGGAGTCTTAGCCATTGGACCACCAGGGAAGTCCCTGTACAAATATTTTTTGAAAGCTGATTGGCAGCTCCTTATGTTTCCCAACCGTCCAAACCATTCGAGTCATCTTCCGAATCTCTTTGGGGTGCCTACACAAAATGATCCAGACATCAGCTGTTAAAAAACAAACTGAGGCATATTAAAGATTTTAAGAGTTTATTGGAGCAGAAATCAATTGGAATCAGGCAGCACCAAAATAGAAGTATTTAGTAGTGCTTTCCACCAATAAGAGCTAGGGGAAAGATTTATAGAGAAAAGGTAGATTCAAAGCAAGGAAATTATTTGGTTGGCTACAGCTTACACTCCTGCCTTATATGGGAAAGCTTGCTTGGCTGTTTGTGACTGGCAGTCCTGAGGTTTGGCTTTCTTAACCTTGAGGTATTTATAGGTTCCAGTTTGGGTTTGCTTAGGGCCTCTAAGGCAGGTGGCTCAGTGGTAAAGAATCGGCCTTCTAATGCAGGGAGACGCAAGAAACACAGGTTAGATCCCTGAGCTGGGGAGGTCCCCTGGAGTAAGAAATGACAACCCACGCCAGTATTCTTGTGTGAATTCCATGGACAGAGGAGCCTGGTGGGCTACAGTCCATGGGGTGGAAAAGTGTCAAACACGACTGAGCACAGCACAACACTAAGGCATTTGGCTGTGCCAGGTCTTAGTTGAGGCGCACGGGGTCATCATTCTTCCTTGTGGCATCTTCAGTTTGCAGCCTGTGAACTCTTAACTGTGGCATGTGGGATCTAGTTCCCTGACCAGGGATTGAACCCTGGCTCTGCACTGGGAGGGCGGAGTCTCAGCCACTTGACCACCAGCAAAGTCCCTTATTTATCATTCTTTTAAAAATTTATCTTACTGAAGTATAATTGACTTGGGGCTTCCCAGGTGGCTCAGTGGGTAAAGGATCTGCCTGAAATGCAGGAGACATAGGAGACACGGGTTCAGTTCCTCGGTTGGGAAGATGCCCTGGAGGAGGGCATGGCTACCCACTCCAGTATTCTTGTCTGGAGAATCCCCATGGACAGAGGAGCCTGGGGGCTACAGTCCAACAAAGAGTTGGACGCGACTGAAGCGCACATGCACAGAGTTGACTTACAATGCTGTGTTAATTTCTGCTGATTCAGATATATATATATTCTTTTCCACTATGGTTTATTAGAAGATATTTAATATAGTTCCTGTGCTATACACTAGGACCATGTTGTTTATCTTCTCTACATAAGTTTGTATCTGCTAGGCCCAAACTCTCAATCCCTCCTTCCCCCATCCCTGGCAAACTTTAAATCACAGACCATTTTAAACCATTTAACTTTTGTTAATGTGTGTTCAGGAAATATTAACCTAAATAAAATGTAGTTTGCATAAAAGAAGCAAAAAACCTGTCCTAAAAGAAAAAAAAAAAAAAAAAGGAAAAACAGCAACAAAAAATTCTGTCCTCTAAAGTTAAACAATGTTATGCCTAATTTTTAGACCATTTAGAAGGCAGCAGAGCATGGTGATAAAACGGCAGAGGACTTTATGTTAGACCATCTTGGTGAAGCCCCAGTGACTGCATTTACCAGCTCTGTGACTTTATTTTTATTTATTTATTTATTTTTTTATTTATTTTTATTTTTTTTTAGCTCTGTGACTTTAAAAGAGTTATTTCACTCCTCTCTGCCTTGTTTTTCTTATATGTAAAATGGGAATTTTACATATTCAGAATTGAGAAGTAAGTGAGCTCGTTACTATCCAGTAGATAACAAATGATAGTCAGTAAATGTCAGTTTCATCATTAGTTTTTCAGTTTCTTTCTCTCTTCTGTCCTCCATTCGCACAGTTAAAGCCATTTACTTCTTTCTTTTTAAAAATACCTATCTTGATTATAGAATATATATTAGTAAAAGATTCAGAGGATGTATAAAAAGATAAAAAGAGGAAATAGAAATTACCCACTAATCCCAAACCCAAAAGATATAACTGCTTTGAAAATGACTCTCAAGAAATCTAGTGACTAGCATTTCTGAGAAGTATTTGAAACGTCCATTCTTTGGTTTCATGGGAAGAAAAATCTCCTTTCTAAGGTACTATTTCTCTTCCCTAGACTGCCTCAGTACAACTCTGTATACTAGTAGATGAACTTTTATTCACCATTTACAGCTTTCTTTGCCAAAAGAAATCAACGCATGCTCCTCAATATCCACTCAGCTCCCCTCTGACAAGCTCAGAGGAATCCATCATTGTATTTTCTCATCTCCATGTCATCTGAGGAACAGGGACAGTGAGAGCTTGACAGGGCTCCTGGCCCCTGTGTTTAACCTGGGGACACTAAAGCCCTGGGTGAACATGTGACGTGCTGGAGGGCCTCCGTGGGGCTGGAATCAGAAGCTGGAGCTCCTCATGTGCCCTCCCTCCCCCCACACGGTGCAGCTGGGCAAGGCTGGACTCAGAAAGTCTGCCCTGGGTGTGGGTGGTTTCCCACGTCTGAAACCACCAGGTCTGTGTGCAAGAAGCTGTTTTTAAAAAATAATGCGCAGTCTCTGAACCAGGAAGAGGAGAGCTTGGGAGGAGAGATCTGGTAGAGGCTGGTGGGCCCTCCTTCTCAGAAAAGGCAGGAAGAGGCCCTGAGGCTGAGGAAGGACATTTGCTAGAAAACAGTGTTAACAAAATAACAGGGTAAAACCCACAGAACCACAGAAAGGAGTAGACAAATTGAAACTGGGTAGTTTGTGTTCAAAGCTAGATTGGGTAATACATCTTTGAAGGAAACTCTAGTTTTATTTTATTTTTTTAACTTTTAGGAAGAAAACCTACAAGGTCATCTTACTTGAAAATCTTATTAAGTACATGCTTCTTCCTCTAAAGTGAATATTGAAGGTCTAGATTTCCATCAGGCATAAATTTTTTTAGAAAGATTTTCAGCACTGATTATTTCAATATGAATAAAAGTGAGATATTCAGGATCATGTACAGAAAATTAAACGAGACATTTCCTCAGTGATTTCAATTCAGTCTTTTTAAAGAAAAGGCCACAACACTTTAGTAGTGTGTTTATATTTAGATAGTCAAAATTAACTAAGAGCATGCAAAGTGTTTGTCTTACAGTAAACCTTCTGTACCTATTTATTTATTAACTTTTAAAATTTATTTATTTGGCTGTGTTGAGTCTTAGTTGTGGCATTCAGGATCTTTGCTGCATCATGCAGATCTTTCATTGTGCTGTGGGTGAAGATGTGACATAAACTAGTTAGAACCTACTAGACCCAAGATGGTGAAAGATCTATTTCCAGTGGAACTTGGGCCTCATTATATGCTCATTGTAGTACATGAGCTAAATGACTCAGCAACAAGGGCCATGACAGTTTTGAAACCAACCATAGAAGTCCAAAAAGGGGGCGGTGGCCCAGTTCCTGGAAATCCTCTCCCTTCCCCAGATAATTGGAATAATCCTCCCACTCATTAGCCTATGAAATTATGCAGTCCATAAAAACTAACCATGCCATATTTTGGGATCTCTCACCTTCCAAGATGGCTCACACTCTGTTTATGGAGTGTGACTCTCTCTCAATACATCAATTTCTCGCCTATCACTTTGCCTGTTGCTGAATTCCTTCTGCACCGAAACATAAAGAACATGAGTTTCATTAAGTCCTGAGACCAGGTGTGCAATTTCAGCTGGGAGATTGTGGGCTCAAGTCTTCTCCTAAGCCAGAAGTTGTGGGTTCAAGTCCCAATCTTAAGTATGCACTTAGCATGAGAGAAAGGAGAGATCAAGGTGAATCCAAATGTTTGGACTGAGCAACTGATAAGCCAATCACTGAGGTGGAGAAAACTATAAGAGGCACAAGTCTGGGGGGTTGGGAGTTGGGTATTCTGTTTTGGATATACACATTTAATAGGCCTGAGAAACATACACTGGCAATTTTCAAGCAGGCAGTTGAAAATGAATCTGGAGGTCAAAGGAGAGATCTGGCTGGAGATGTATGTTTAGGAGTCACCAGCATACTAATAGTATTTAAAGCTACAAGCTGCTTAAGATCATCTGGGGGTACAGCAAGAGGAGGGAAAATGTTGAGTACTCAGCCCTGAGACACTACATCCACAGAGGAGGAATTAGCAGAGAAGACAGGCCAGCCAGTGAGACAGAGAGGCAATAAGAGTGAGTGCCGTCTTGGAAGCCAAGGGAAGAAAGTGTTTTGGGGAGCAGAGAAAGATCAGCTGTGGAAACGCTGGTTTGACTGTCGAAGTTAAGAGCTTGGATCTTACAGGGGATCATGACAAAAACAATGAATAGATGATTAGAGGAGATTCCAAAGAGAATGGGAAGAGACAGATTGGAGAGAGCATGCACTGACAATGTACGTCTTCAAGGTTTGTTAAAAGGGATGCAGATAGATAGGGTAGCAGCCAGTAAAGTGAAAGTGAAAGTGTTAGTTGCTCAGTTGTGTCCGACCCTTTGCCACCCCATGGACCATAGCCTGTCAAGCTTCTCTGTCCATGGAATTCTCCAGGCAAGAATGCTGGCTGCTACTGCTGCTAAGTCACTTCAGTCGTGTCTGACTCTGCGCGACCCCATAGACGGAAGCCCACCAGGCTCCTCTGTCCCTGGGATTCTCCAGGCAAGAACACTGGAGTGGGTTGCCATTTCCTTCTCCAATGCATGAAAGTGAAAAGTCAAAGTGAAGACGCTCAGTCGTGTCCGACTTTTAGTGACCCCTGGACTGTAGCCTACAAGGCTCCTCTGTCCATGGGATTTCCCAGGCAAGAGTACTGGAGTGGGGTGCCATTACTGGAGTGGGTTCCTATTCCTTTCTACAGGGAATCTTCCCGATTCAGGGATCAAACCCTGGTCTCCTGCACTGCAGGTGATTCTTTACCATCTGAGCCACCAGACGGGGGATTAAAGTGAAACTGAGAGGTAAATACTGTTACGTGCTAAGATGAGGATATTTTAGGACATATTCATAGACTGAGGAGAATGATCTAGTAGAGAGGAAAGGGAGAGAGGAATAATTTCTGAAGCCATATCTTTGAGGTTAGAGAATAGTGGGTCTAGTACCCAAGTGGAGACAATGAAATTGAACAGGGAGCTTGGATAGTTTATCTGTGATGACATGTGACAGAGGAGAGGATAAGGAAGATGTGATAATGGGAGCTCCTAGAAGGCTTTTTTCTGGTTGCTCCCCTTTTCTTAAGGAAATGAGAGGTAAGGTCATCCATGTGAGGTTTAGGAGAGAAAAGAAGGTGTGAAACAGCTGCCTTGGAGAGTGGAAGAGTGAACGATGGGGAACAATGGGGCAGGGTTGTCAGGCAGCACTAAGGGGACACCTGAGGTTCGTGGTCATCATTTAACGTGAACCACTCCACACGGTTGGTTGCTCTCCTCCAGCCCCGTTCAGCTGCACTGGTGCAAAGGTGGAGCTGATGGACAGTCATTTTCACCGTGAGTTAGGCTTTTACCAGGCAAGTTTGCTGAAGGGAGCGGTGTAGGGAGTGATGAATCGTGGATGGAAGATAGTTTAGGACAGACATGATAATGTTATGATGACAGTGAAATAGTTTGAGGATTAATGAACTATGGATCCCGGACAAAGAAAGAATTACTGAGGTCAGAGCTGCAAAGACTGGAGGCCGTGGTCAGAGAGTGGTTTGCTTAAGACGACTTTGAAGGCAACTCCTGGAAGAGCTGACTATGCTGCTGCTGCCGCTGCTAAGTGGCTTCAGTCATGTCCGACTCTGTGTGACCCCATAGACGGCAGCCCACCAGGCTCCCCCCGTCCCTGGATTCTCCAGGCAAGAACACCGGAGTGGTTGCAGGTTCCTTCTATAGAACCTTGAATTCAGAAGCTCCACAGACCAAGTGTTCAGTTTCAGAGTATGAGGTGTTCGTAACTAAAATGTTAGTATGTGCTGTAGGAATAGTTTGTGAAGAGAGGGGAAAAGGAGGCAGTAATGAAGATGCCTTTGACAGAAGGAAATGGATTATCATTTTAATCATAAAGGAAATAAAGCCAGAATCAAGGTCATAGGAGTCCATGTGGGAAAGGGGAAAACTGGAAAGAGATTTGTCCCACATTTCAAGGTCATAGTGATTGATGTAGGCAAGTGAAGGGAAGTGGAATCAATGTTAAAGCAAAAACAGAAATACAGGACACTGTTGATCCATGAGGGGACTCTGCACAGTTGTCAAGAATTGTTGAAGTGCTTGATTTCAAAGCACTTACTAATGACCTCAAGAGTTGTTTGCTCACTGGTTGCCATGTGTGATAATGAGGCCAACTGGAAGGCCTCATTAGTCCCTCCCTTCTCAGTGGTCATTGACTTCAGGGAAGATCAAGTAACAGTGAACCACAGGGTGAGTCGGAACAATAAATCACGTTATCTAGACACACTATCTTCAAAAACAGGCATCTGAGAGGATAGGCAAGAGACCTCGGGCCACTCAAAGAAAACTCAATAAAAGTTTAGTCAGTAACTTAAATGGCAGACTTTTCTGTGGCTTATCATTTACTCTTGAAAATCATCATCTATTGAAAGATTCAAATAAAAATAAGCTCAAAAATGAATTCGTGGGAGTTCCCTGGGAGGTCCAGTGGTTAGGACATAGTACTTCCACTGCCATAGCCCTGGGTTCAAACGCTGGTCAGGGATCTTACCCACAAGCCATCCGGTATGGCCAAAAAACCCAAAGAATTCCTAATGTGGTGATGTTTGCATAACTCTGTAAAATATTAAAAGTTATTGAATTGTATACTTAAAATGGGTAAATTTCATGAAATATAAAATTACACCTAAAAACCTTAAAAAAACTGAATTAATATTTATTAAATATTATAACAACATATTTGAAAATTTAATTCAGGGTTGAGCTCAAAGTCATACTGACTGTTGATTTATTATTTAAAAAACAGCCAACCAGAGTATAGCCCTAAAAAAGGAAAATCCACTGGAAAAGAATTAGGTCACTTACTATGTGTTTCTAGTACTAGTTAATACAAACCAGCAGTGAAACTGTAACATTGCCCAGGATAATAACCAGAGTTTGTGTAAGGCTCCAGAAAATTCTTCCCTTGGCAACACTTCTTGGCTAGCTTGCTCTTGCTCTTCCTGGTAACGTCCAGCCCACGTTGTCCCTGGGCTGGACTTCTCCTTAACCTTTCTTTGCTTGTCCCTTGGATGTATTTTGCTGCCTGGACTGTAATTATTTTTTATACTGAAGTTGGTAGTTGACTAGAAGACATTAGTAGATTTTGCTGACAGGAAAAGGCCAAGCAGGAACCTGCATGTAAATCAGCCTGCTAGTTAGTCATCATTCTCACCAATAAAATGACGCACCTGGAAGGTGCCCAGTGAAATTCCATAACTGGAATGAGCGTCTGGCCTGGTTCCTGCGGACTTGGAAAGCCCGTAGTTCATACCCAAGTGTACAGAGGAGGGGCTGCTGTCTCATGATCTCTTCACAGCTGTTATTTTGAAATAATTATTCATGGCAGTGAGCTGTCACTGAATATTCCAGGCGTATGCCTGTGTTACGAAACAACATTTGATGTTTACCACCATGGTGAAATGCTTAGAACACCAAGCAGTGGTAGGTGAACTGAAAGTCTCCAGTCAGAAGGGCTCCTTCTGGGAATAATTAAAACATGCCGAGTCCTGCCTCTTTGCTTTTCCTCTCGTGATTCTCCCTGATCTGCTGCCCCGTTCACCTGCCCACACCGTTCCCCAAGCCTTCCTGGAGCACTAGCTCGAAGACAGTCTTTCCTAAGTTCTCACCCAGGTTCTTGGAGAAGGCAATGGCACCCCACTCCACTACTCTTGCCTGGAAAATCCCATGGATGGAGGAGCCTGGTAGGCTGCAGGCCATGGGGTCGTTGAGGGTCGGGCATGACTGAACGACTTCACTTTCACTTTTCACTTTCATGCACTGGAGAAGGAAATGGCAACCTGCTCCAGTGTTCTTGCCTGGAGAATCCCAGGGACGGGGAGCCTGGTGGGCTGCCGCCTATGGGGTCGCACAGAGTCGGACATGACTGAAGCGACTTAGCAGCAGCAGCACCCAGTTTCTTCCTCTTTAAGCATCTGTATGATTTAGGGAAGTTCTTTTACCTTCTTCGGAAAATGGGACAATATTTCGCAAGGTAGTGGTTTGGCACGAGATGCTCGATAAAAATTAATACCTTTCCTGACTGTTTTAGGAGAGTAAAAATTACATCACGTTCCTCTGAACAGAATGTACTTCACAAGTCAGTGCTTTATTTTAAGCTCCCTTGTACTTTTGCTCACGGTTTCATGGACACTATTTATCTTATACCCACAGTGAGATAGAAATAGATATTTTCTCCTCCCAGGGAGATAGAAAAGCTTTTACTCTTTTCTGAAGTCCTCTTGGGATGTCTACTTGGTCACAGAGCAAGAACGCGCAAGTTTGGACTAGGCTGTGGTTGGTGGGCAGTTCACTTTGTTGATGTCGCTGTTTTCAGTTCAGTTAGGTTGTGGTAATAAGATCAGACCAGGTGGCTAGGATGTAGGGACCCTGTGATCGAGTTGTTGGACATGAGTCACTGGCAGACCACTGAGGAGGGTTATCTCTTGGCAGCATAGGAGTGCAGTTTCTCAGAAAGTAGAAAGCTCTCAATGACTTCTATTAATCAAAATAGAAGGCTTTTCATACCATCTAATATGTGAAACTTCTGTTCTCAGTTTATGCTCAGTTGCTCAATCCTGTCCAACTCTTTATGACTCCAAGGACTATAGCACACCAGGCTCCTCTGTCCATGGGATTCTCCAGGCAAGAATACTGGAGAGGGTTGCCACTTCCTCCTTCGAGGGATCTTCCCAACCCAGGGATGGAACCCCAGTCTCTTGTGTTTCCTGAATTGGCAGGTGGACTCTTTACCACTGCACCACCTGGGAAGTCTCTTCTTAATTTACTCACACCCAGTAGCCATGCCAGACTCTTGAGACATGCTTAAATCTTCCCTCTTTACCTCCATCACACCCATATGGATATTGTCAGCAAAATCCAGTTGATTCTACCCCTTCTGTGACTCTTCTGATAGGTCTTTTTGGCCTCCCAGGCTTCAGTGTAGGCTCCCATCAGCTCTTACCTGGATCTTTAGAATAACTTTGTTACTAAATTCACTCCTCTGTAATTTTCTTCCAAAATGCTGCCACCAGTGATCTTTCTCAAACAGCCATCAAATCAGGTTATCTTCTTTTGTAAAATCTTTTAAGGATTTCCACTATTGACAGAGAAAATATTCCATACTCACTCTCCCATGGAGTCCATCACCTTGAATCTCTGTCTCCCTCACAATCTTTTCTTCCCTTCACATCCTCACCCCAGTTACAACTTGCAGGTGCTGTGCTCTTTCAGGCTTCTTGGCCTTTAAATGTTTTCTTATCCTGGAATGCCCTCTCTTTCATTTCTTTGACAGCATCACGCTTTGGAGCAGAGGCTCTGGGCAGATACCTTCATTTGATCCTGACTCCTCTACTTGCCAGCCGAGATGTTGAGCAAGTTATTTTAAAATACTTCATATTATTTTATATAGTAAAGGGACTTCACAGATGTTAAGGATCTTGAGCTGGGTAAGTATCCTGGTTTGTCCAGGTAGGTCTGAAGTAATCACAAGGGGCCTTATAAGAGGAAGACAGGATGGTGAGAGAGATGAGGAGAAGGCAGTGTGATGATGAGAGCAGAGCCTGCAGTGAGGCAGCCGTGAGCCAAAGGCTGCTGGCAGCCTTGAAAAGCTGGGCGAAATGAGGAACAGATTCTCCTCCGGAGCCTCCAGAAAGAACCAGCCCTGTCAAACGGATTGATTTTTAACCTTTAGGACTCATTTCTGACTTCTGATCTCCAGAACTGTAAGAGAATACATTGGTGTTGAATTAAGCCACTAAGTGTGTGTTAAATTGCTACAGCATTAATAGGAGATGGAGTGAATTCCATAACATTTGCCTATCTGTATCTATATATAATTTTTAATTCATATGTTTCCCCATTAGGCTGTTTAGGTGTGTTTCTTAGGGTCTAATGATTTTTTCTTCTTCTTTGTGATGAATGTGAACAAATCCTTACTTCAAATTGTGCTTATTTCAGGAGGATGAAGCCTTGGGTACCAAACTCTACAGTTTGGTACTTACCCAGCTCAAGATCCTTAACTTAACATCTGTGAAACCCTTTACTATATAAAATAATATAAAGTATTTTAAAAATAACTTGCCCATCATCTCAGTTGGCAAGCAGAGGAATCAGGATTCAAATGAAGGTACCAAACGAAGAATGCTGCTGCAGCTAAGTCCCTTCAGTTGTGTCCAACTCTGTGTGACCCCATAGACAGCAGTCCACCAGGCTTCCCAGTCCCTGGGATTCTCCAGGCAAGAACACTGGAGTGGGTTGCCATTTCCTTCTCCAATGCATGAAAGTGAAAAGTGAAGGTTAAGTCACTCAGTCATGTCTGACTCTTAGCGACCCCATGGACTACCAGGCTCCTCTGTCCATGGGATTTTCCAGGCAAGAGTACTGGAGTGGGGTGCCCGTTGCCTTAGACAGAGACAAAACCCAGTTCAGTAAGGCCCTCTCTGCCAAGGAAAAGTCAAGGTGCTCTTGCTTCTTATTAATATTTTAAAAACACCCCCTAGTCCATGTCTGCATACCTAGCACTGTGCTTGGCACATTCTTTAACTCATATAAATATCTGATGAAGGAAAGCTTATGGTGTCCAGTGTGATTTTTCATCTGATTGGGTTCAGTTCACACCAGAATGGAGGCACAAGTTATGACCTGTACAATAAGGTTCTGTCTCTGGCAAGGACAGGTCTGTGAGATATGTCGGAGAAATGACTGAAAACAGGTCTGGGGATTGTTGTAGAAAAAGAGAGGTGACTATAATTACAGGAGTGCCTGGTCCTGGAATATTTTACATGATAAATATTTCATAGGATTTTGGTCTTTCTAGCATAAGATAGAGCTAATAAAAAACCCAGAGAAGGATGTTAAAGATGATCAAAGCAGAAGGAATTAGGTAGGTATGGTAGTAAAAAAAAAAGATTCTATTTGAAAAAAAAATTAAAGTCTTAAATTCACAAATAATAATCACAGATTACTTTCTCAAACCTGAAAAAAAAGAAAGAAATAGGTAACATTTCTTAAGCTTGAAAATCCTTCTACTAAAAATAAAAGCGAAATACCTCTTTATATAACACACAGGAAAATATAGAATTCATTACTCCAAAAGGCTGTGCCTACCAGAAATGTAAATACTGCAGACAGAGCTGAATTAGGAGTCAAGCCAGGCAGCAGTGGCCTGAACTACCTCTAAGAGGCACAAATCATTGCTGAATACATTAGACTGTGGTGTCTCTGTTAATTCAGGTTTACCAAATACAGCTTTTTACAATTTTACACTTATAAATTTCCTGTCTCTGTTAAAATAAACAGTCTTACCATTCGGATTCATGTCTTTTGAAATGCTTTTGAATTACACATATAAGTAACTTCATCAACTAAACTTTTGGATTGAATAGAATGAATGGCCTTAGTGCTATTTACCGTAAGGAAATGGTTTATTTTCTCATGCACACTTTAATCTTTTTAATATAATTTACACAAAGTTATCTGGTGCAAAAAGTCATAAAAGGAAACTATGGAGAGAATAAGAACCACAGAAAAGTGAGCATCATTGTACAGATTGTTTTGAGGACATTTAACATATGATTTTGGTATAAGGTAGGGATCTGACTTTATTTTCCAAATGACTAGACAATTGTCTCAATACTATTTATTTGTCTTTTCTCTTCCCTGGTGGCTCAGATGGTAAAGAATCTGCCTGCAATGCAGGAGACCCATTCGATCAGCTCAGGAATATTCCCTGGTGAAGGGAATGGCAACCCACTGCAGTATTCTTGCTTGGAGAATCCCATGGACACAGGAGCCTGGCGGGCTACAGTTCATGGGGTCACAAAGAGTCGGATGTGATTCAACGACTAACACTTTCAATTTATCGTCTCTCTAATGTTTTAAACACCATTTTGTTGTATACTAAATTCCCATATCAATGGCAGTTCTTCAGGCTATATGTAGAAGTGAATTTGAAACCAACGGGAGGAGGAAGTCCGTGACAACAGGATTGGCTCCTAAACTGTCAGGCCACGGGAGTTTCCAGCAAGGCAAGGGTGGGGACTTCCTAAAGCTAGCGCTGTACTTTTTGATATTAGGCAAATAAATTGGCAGCTAAATACTCTACATTCTATTAGTATAAATTGATTGAACACTGATTAGTCCGTTTCAAGTTTTTTCTTTCTAGAATCTATCAAACAATATTACTAATTCTTTGGTGCAGAAAATAAGATTGGGATATTTATTCTCCAGCTCCTTTCTGGTGATCCCCGCAGACTACTGGTGTCACAACTCCTTTCTCTTGGATTCTGGCAACCTCCCTCTCCTCCTGCTCTTTTGGACGTTTACTGCTATTAGCCTGGGGTCCTTGCAGGAGCCCTATATCTCTCCCACATTTTCAAAATAGGCTGGTGATATGCTGGGAGATAGCTGGGGCTGAGGGGTGTGGGAGAGCCTTAACTTGCAGCACCCGCCACTTGCTCTGATATAAATATTCCTATCATGGCCCATCTTAAGCTACCAGTGTGAACTCACTGAACACAGAGCTGGGAGGAAACGCTACGAGGCAGCTTTTATAAACTGTTATGAGACAGCTCCAGCACAGCACTCACTGAGATGGTCCTCTTATAAATGAATTCTTTCTAAATTATCCTAATTAGAGTGTGCCATTTGATTCCTATTGGGCCCCGAACTGATTCCGGTACCATCCTGGACCATTGAATGTTTAATCAGAGAGAAAAGAGCTCTCTTTTCTATAGGACTTAAATCTGGGAGGATTTAAAACTAGAGCTTCAGAAGCTGAAAGCAAAGGCAACCAAGAGGCAGGCAGAGCTAAGAGACGGAAGTAGACAGATCCTGGCCATATCATCTCAGCCCTGGATTCTGCTGGTGTGAGGCCTTTACCAAGGCCACAAAAGCAGAACCCAGAACCAAGGTCACCCCAAAAGCTGACAGAGCCCTTTGTAACCTTTCCAAAAGGCCCCTGATCATCATAAACAAGCTTCCTGACCCATATTAGGCAAATATGCCCACCTCAATAGTCACCCTATAGCACCCTAACCAATCACTTAACGCCAACCTTCTAGCAGGAATTTTATTCACCTTGAAGTTCTAAAACTGGCTACTAAGCCGTGAAAAGTGTCAGCTTTTCCTGGCCTGTCAGGAGGTCAGCCTGCCTGTGCTTGCAGTGCCTACTTTATCTCTGCTCTTTGTTCTTAATAAATTCACTCCCTTCTGAAACGCCCTGTGTCTGGAAATTCTTTTCCAGCTCGTTCTCAGATTGCCTCAACAGATAATGGCCATACTTGTTAAAACTTATTTATTAATTTGACTGCACCAGGTCTTAGTTGTGGCATGTGGGATCTTTAGTTGTGGCATATGGGATCTAGTTCCATGACCAGGGATCTAACCCAGGCCCCCTGCACTGAGAGGGCGGGGTCTCAGCCACTGGACCACCAGGAAAGTCCCGATACAGCCAGACTTGAAGTGAACTGTGCCCTGGCCTTTTCAGGACCATGAACTAGTAAATTTTCAGGACCATGAACTAATAAGTTCTCTCTCTCTCCCCCTCTCTTTTTCTATTGATTTCTTTATTTTTGTTTAAGTCAGTTTCTCTCGGAATTTTACCACTTGCACATGGAAGATAGCTAAGAAATATACAATGGCATGGTGCGGTTTGGCCCTTTGCTCCCCTGGCTTTCTATACTCCGGCTTCACTGGTTTTCTTTCAGTCACTTAGAAGCTCCTTTGCTCCTCTGCTGCAATTGCTTTGCAGGTACCATTGCCTGTGCCTGGAACAGTCTTCCACCCTCTTTGCCCATTTAGCTCCTACTCATCTCTGGTGGCTCAGACAGTAAAGCGTCTGTCTGCAATGAGAGGGACCTGGGTTTGATTCCTGGGTTGGGAAGATCCCCTGGAGAAGGAAATGGCAATCCACTCCAGCACTCTTGCCTGGAAAATCCCATGGATGGAGGAGCCTGATAGGCTACAGTCCATGGGGTCCCGAAGAGTCCGACACGACTGAGCAACTTCACTTTCACTTTCTTTCACTTTCATCTTCCAGATCCCTGACTGGTGTCACTCTGCTAGTTTGTTTCAACAAGGCTCCTGGTGAATTATACCTTCCGGTATTCATGTCTTTTGTAGTCTCCTCCCCCTTGACTCTGGCTTGGTGCCGTGACTGCTGTAAACAAAAGAATTCAGCACCAAATAGGGCTGTGCCAGTCCCGAGGTTAACCCTTAAGAAAAGCTGGAAGACTCTACTTTTGTGCTCTTGGAAGACTTGGGCCAGTATAACAAAGGTCTGATTCCCTTGCTGGAGAGACCAATTGGAGAGGCTTCTCCTGAGAACCCTAGCTGTATCCTCGCCTATGTGCCAGCTGCATGCAGCTGCATGACTGAACCCTGAAAAGACCAGCAGGGGAATGAACTAGCTCCACCCAAATCACAAAGTTATGAGCAAGTAGAATAAAAGGCTCCTCTTCTTCAAGATGGTTGCTTTTAGTCATTACATTTTGGGGTAGCTAGTTGTACAGCAATGGATAACTGAGTCATCCGGAGAAAATGCCTCCAAAAAAGGAAAAGAAAATTTCTTCAACATTCCTAGACCAAGTCATGCCCCAGTTAGACATTATCAGAGTACCATGCATGTGGCTTTCATGATACTCAGCATATTTTGTAGTGATACATTTACAAGAATGACTTTTTCTTTGGTGTTCCTTCCCTTTGATAATTTCAGGATTATTGACCACCTCATTCCCCATCCTGGGGAAGGAAACAGCAATCTGCTGCAGTTTTATTGCCTTGGAAATTCCATGGACAGAGGAGCCTGGTGGGCTACAGTCCATGGGGTCTCAAAGAATCAGACATGACTGAGTGACTAAGCAACAACAACAAAGGGTATTTACCCAACTTCAAGACATCAGTGCCCGCAATCATGGCTAACCACCTCAGTCTGCCCCATCCCAGGGCCTGGTTCTCTGCTTTTATTTGTGCCAGATCTGCCACTGATGCTCTGAATGTAGGTTCAGTAGAAGTTTTTACATAGAAGTTTAGCACAGCAAAGATTCCATATTCCTCTCCTCCACTCCATTCATGTTTCTACTCTCAAGCGTTATGCCCTATTAATAGGGAAACTAGATTAAAAAGACTCATGGTTTACAGGTTTACACTATTCAGATTTACACAGCAGTTTCTTCCAAATTATACTCAGGGGCATAAATCAAGGACTAACACTGGCACACTCACCAAGTACAGAGCCTTCCAATTCTAAAGGATTTTGCTGGTGAGTCATTAAGTTAAAAAAGAAATTCATATCAGTAAGAAATCTCTGGAGAAGTACTCTGTGTTCTTTTGACGATTGATTCTAGGTGGCTACTTCAACTAACATCCAAAAGATAGAGTTCTGTTAGAATATAGAATAATGCTTTCTGAGAAGTTGTTCCTATATTTATTGTTTAAAGTTGAGACCTGGGTTTGATCCCTGGGTTGGGAAGATCCCCTGGATAAGGGAAAGGCTACCTGCTCCAGTATTCTGGCCTGGAAAATTCCATGGACTGTATAGTCCATGGTTATAAAGAGTAGGACACGACTGAGCTTCTAAAATAGAAAAAAGGAAAAGAAAGTTGAGACAGGAGATTTATCATGGAGTATACTTCCAAAGGACCACAACTTTCAGTAAATTTATTCTGTGTTGTTTTCATTAAAAAAAAATATTATAGGTCATAAACCTCTGCCAGATTGGACATTTGGGTTGCTGTGTTTGTGGGGAGAGAGCATAAGGAGGCCTAAACATTAAGCAGCTTAGAACTGACTCTCCTGGCATTACAAAGTTTCAGCCATGGCGACTGAAGGTGTATGAGGATCCCCTAACCCATCCTCTCGCTCAGTGCTCCATCAGCCTCCGCAGATCTCACGACAAAGACCGTGCTGCCACCTTCTCTCTTTTACTGTTGACTTTGCTCTAGTTCAGGCCTGTGGAATTTTGTAGTGGCCTCATAAGTGGTTTCCTGCCTTCGGTCTCTTCTTCACTCTGTGAGTGTGTGCTAAGTCAGTTCAGTCGTGTCAGACTCATTGTGACCCTATGGACTGTAGCCTGCCAGACTCCTGGGTCCATGGGATTCTCCAGGCAAGAATACTGGAGTGGGTTGCCATGTCCTCCTGCAGGGGACCTTCCCAACTAGGGACTGAGCCCACATCTCTTATGTCTCCTACACTGGCAGGTGAATTCTTCACCACTAGCACTGCCTTCACTCCCTCCACCTCCGAATCCATTTCTGGATTCACCCCACTGCTGGGGTGATTGGCCACTCCCTTTCATAAAACCCTTCCAGGACTCACCATCCTTGGCTGCTAAGGTCCTTAACTCATGGTCCACAGATATTAGGCAGACAAGGGGCCAGGAACCCTTTGAAGATGTGCAGACAACTGATATGACTATGTCCATTCCTTGGGAGAGCATATATAGCCCTCATAACAGTCTTGAAAAGGTCTGTGGCTCCACAAGAGGGAAAAACCACTGGCCTACAAGGAGACAAGCAAATTCCTTGACAAGTAATGTGGTTGTTGGAAGGGTGATGGAGGTGATGAAAAGATGCTCTAAATACCACAGGCAAAAGGTATGATTTCCAATCTGGTAAATGTTGTGCTTAACAAAACAAGACTTGGGTGGGAAGAGAGATAAATTAGGAGTTTGGGATTAACATATACACAGTGCCATATATAAAATAGATAACCAACAAGGACCTACTGTATAGTAAAGGGAACTCTACTCAATATTTTGTAATAGTGTAAGGGAAAAGAATCTGAAAAGAATATATTTATATGAATCACTGTGCTATACACCTAAAACTAACATGACATTGTAAATCAACTATGAGTGAGTGAGTGAGTGAGTGAGTGAAGTCGCTCAGCCGTGTCCGACTCTTTGCGACCCCGTGGACTACCAGGCTCCTCTGTCCATGAGACTCTTTGCAACCCCGTGGACTACCAGGCTCCTCTGTCCATGGGACTCTTTGCAACCCCGTGGACTACCAGGCTCCTCCATCCATGGGATTCTCCAGGCAAGAATACTGGAGTGGGTTACCATTTCCTTCTGCAGGGGATCTTCCCAATCCAGGGATCGAACCCAGGTCTCCCGCACTGGAGGCAGATGCTTTAACCTCTGAGCCACCAGGGAAGCCCTATTTAAAAAAAAAAAAAAAAAGCAAATGGCAGCATCCTCCCCAAAGGAAAGCCAAAGCTTTCCTTGTCCTCAAGTTCGATAAAGACACCCTAAAATGATGCTGCCGTTGTCTTCCCAGGTGGCATTAGTGGTAAAGAACCTGCCTGCCAATGCAGGAGACATAAGGTCCTCTGGAGGAGGGCGTGGCAACCAACCTAGAGAATCCTATGGACAGAGGAGCCTGGAGTCCATGAGATCGCAAAGAGTCTGGCATGACTGAAGCGACCTAGCACACTTGCATACTGATGCTGCCACTGGACCAGCATCCTTTTTGAGGAGAGACCATCTCAGTCCCTTTCAGGATGGCCAGTTGGTCTCAGAAGCTGATAGCTCTTCTGTGTTCCTGCCAGCCTCCTTTTGCAAACTATGAATTAACTTTCTCATGGTAGGAAGCACCCTGCCCTGGGGAGGATATGCGCTTCTGCCTTTTCTCAGGTTGTAATATAGATGATGTATAACAGGCTCAGTACATTCCTAAGCAACCACAGCGGGCCCAGGTGGAATCCTAGAACAATTTCCAGTGACATCTGAATCTGACTTTCCCAAACGGGATAAGGCTTCAGGTTACTGGAAGCTTTATCTCCCCAGGACACACAGGGCCCTTTTTAACTGCTACTGCTCCAGGTCTGACATGGGCCCTGTGTTCCAAACATACTAAAATATTTGAATCTCTCTGAACCAGCCGTGCACATTCATGACTCTGCCTCTGACATAACATCAGTCATTATCAACATCATCTCCAACTAAAACTCTGTGAGGTAGTTCATATTATCTGTAGTTTAAAATGAGGACCGTGAAGGACTTTGCTGGCAGTCCATTGGTTAAGACTCTGTGCTTCAAATGCAGGGGATGCAGGTTTGATCCCTGGTCGGAGAACTAAGGGGGCTTTCCAGGTGGCTGTAGCAGTAAAGAATCCATTTGCCAATGCAGGAGACTTGAGATGTGGGTTTGAACCCTGCGCTGGGAACATCCCCAGGAGGAGGGCATGGCAGCCAACTCAAGTATTCTTGCCTGGAGAATTCCCATGGACAGAGGAGCCTGGTGGGCTACAGTCCATAGGGTCAGAATCCAACAAGATTGAATCAACCTGGCATGCATGGAGAACTAAGAGCCTGCATGCTGTGAAGCCAAAAAGTAAAATGAGGCTGGTGAGAGTGAATTTCTTTGCCCAAATCTAACAAAGAAAGTGAGTGTGACCTAGAATTGCCTCTGGTGAATGACTTTTCCTGACAGCATCAGCTTGCCTTACTTTCTTGTAAAACCTGCTCTGACTACTCCAGATATTAGGCATCCATTTCTTTATGTTTCCACTAAATCTTCAAACATTTTTCACCATAACAGTAACATATATTTATTATAGAAAGTTGTGAGAGCTAAAAATTATTCCTCAATCGTACATCTATCCCTGGTGGCTCAGATGGTAAAGAATCTGCCTGCAATGCGAGAGACCTGGGTTCCATCCCTGGGTTGGGAAGATCCTCTGGAGAAGGGCATGGCAACCCACTCCAGTACTCTTGCCTGGAGAATCCCATGGACAGAGGAGCCTGGTGGGGTACAATCCATAGGGTCTCAAAGGGTCGGACACGACTGAGTGACTAACACCTAACCAAATACAATCATGGTTAATTTTTAAAAACTATTTTTATCCTATTTTAAGTATTTTCATAACTATTCTTGTAGATTTTTAAAATATTGCTGTAATCACTATGTGTGCATTACTTGGGAGTCTACTTTTGGTGGGAGGTACTGGTAATATTAGTGGAAATGTTTCCCTGTATTATTACACAGTTTCACAATACCTTTGCTTTCTCAGTTAGAATACTTTTGGATCCAAGTTAACAACCATCTCAGAATGTCCTGAACAATAAGGAATGCATCATAATCACTGCTATAACAAGAGCCATAGAAGTAGGGCAGGCTTCAGGCAGGCTATAATTTGAGTGTCTACTCTATTTTTCCGTAGTTCTCTCCTACCTGCAGTTGCTCCACACTCCCGCCATGGGCTGACATTGTCCTCAGGGCGCTCTCACATCAAAGCTGAGATAGCCTCTTCCTGGCCTGTGAAGGGGCGAAATGCTACCCTGATGATAGAATAAAGTTCCACTTTTAGGTCTGACTGAGTCAAACTTAAAAACACTTGTAGGTCATGCGCTTTTCCCTGGACGTAGAATCTAACTCTAACCTTAAGCCTGGGTTCTTGAGCCAATTACTGGCCATCCTCTGAATGGGTGGCCACTGTGTTTATTAGGAATCTGCTTTTGGATTCTGGGATAAAGTCAGCTTCTCTTGAGTCATTTGACTGCATGTATGAGGCAGGAACACCCAAAGAAAAACTGGGGCTTCTGTTAGAAAGGAACAAGGAGGGATGGACTATTACTCTTTTATTTTTATGTTTGCTAATTTGATAAGGGAGAGTTCCTCATTGCTATTTTGCCCTCCTGTCTGTCGTCTGTCCCCTTCATGCCTGTATGTGGTACTTCCGTATGAGACGGCAGTGGTTTCCTTGCTAGTCTCTGGACTTCTTATGGATTATGAGCTTCTTAAGGGTAAGGAATCTGTAATGGTAATACTTGCTCCCTCAATATTTAGCAGATGTATAAATGTTAGCTGAATAAAGATTAAAGGAAAGAATGAATGAATGCAATGCAGAATGCGTACTATGGCAGTCAGGATTAAGATAATGTAATGACAGTTGCTTAGTCGTGTCCGACTCTTTGTGACCCCATGGACTGCAGTACACCAGACTTCCCTGTCTATCACCAACTCCTGAAGCCTGCTCAAACTCATGTTCATCGAGTCGGTGATGCTATCCAACCATCTCATCCTCTGTTGTCCCCGTCTCCTGCCTTCAGTCTTTCCCAGCATCAGGATCTTTTCAGATGAGTCAGTTCTTTGCATCAGGTGGCCAAAGTATTGGAGTTTCAGCTTCAGTATCAGTCCTTCCAGTGAATATTAAGGACTTTCCTTTAGGATTGACTGGTTTGATCTCCTTGCAATCCGAGGGACTCCCAAGAGTCTTCTCCAGTACCATAGTTCAAAAGCATCAATTCTTCTGCACTCAGCTTTCTTTATGGTCCAACTCTCACATCCATACATAATTACTGGAAAAACCATAGCTTTTACTAGATGGACCTTTGCCAGCAAAGTAATGTTTAATGTTTCTGCTTTTAATATACTGTCTTGGTTGGTCATAACTTCTCTTCCAAGGAGCAAGTATCTTTTAATTTCATGGCTGCAGTCACCATCTGCAGTGATTTTGGAGCTCAAGAAAATAGTGAGAGACTTTTTCCATTGTTTCCCCATCTATTTGCCGTAAAGTAATGGGGCCAGATGACATGATCTTCGTTTTTTGAATGTTGAGTTTTAAGTCAGCTTTTTCACTCTCCTTTATTTTCATCAAGAGACTTTTTAGTTCCTTTTCACTTTCTGCTGTAAGTGTGGTGTCATCCGTATATCTGAGGTTACTGATATTTCTCCCGGCAATCTTGATTCCAGCTTGCGTTTCATCTAGCCTTGCATTTCACATGATGTACTCTGCATATAATAAGCAGGGTGACAATATACAGCCTTGACATACTCCTTTGGAATCAGTCCATTGTTCCATGTCCGGTTGTAACTGTTGCTTCTTGACCTGCATACAGATTTCTCAGGAGGCAGGTATGATGGTCTGGTATTCCCATCTCTTGAAGAATTTTACACAGTTTGTTGTGATCCACACAATCAAGGCTTTGGCGTAGTCATTAAAACATAAGTAGGTGTTTTTCTGGAACTCTCTTGCTTTTTCTAGAATCCAGCAGATGTTGGCAATTTGATCTCTGGTTCCTCTGCCTTTTCTAAATCCAGCCTGAACATTTGGAACTTCTCAGTTCATGTACTGCTGAAGCCTGGCTTGGAGAATTTTGAGCATTACTTTGCCACCATAGTCCACTAGGCTCTTCTGTCCATGGCTTTCTCCAGGCAAGAATACTGGAGTGGTTTGCCATGCCCTCCTCCAGGAGATCTTCTCAACCCAGGGATGGAACCCAGGTCTCCCACGTTGCAGGCAGATTCTTGACCATCTGAGTCACCAGGGAAGCCTGAGAATGCTGGAGTGGGTGGCCTATCGCTTCTCCAGGGGATCTTCCCAACCCAGGAATTGAACCAGGATGGCAACCCACTCCAGTATTCTTACCTGGAGAATGCCATGGATGGAGGAGCCTGGTGGGTTACAGTCCATGGGGTCGCAAAGAGTCGGACATGACTGAGCGACTTCACTCACTTCACACTTGCACTGCAGGCAGATTCTTTACCAGCTAAGCTATCCAGGAAGCCCACGATTAAGATACAGAATGGTACTATAATGAAGAAGAGAGACAGGGATTCCTTGGTTTTTTTTTTTCACCTAACATTTATGAAAGTCTTATTCTGTGCTACCTGCTGAAGGAGTGGACCACAGGGAGCAAGACAGATGATGGTTCTGCCTTCATGGAGCTTAGATGCTGATGCAAAGAGGAACATGGAAGGAAGGATGGGGTTGGTTTTACAAAGAGAACCACAGGGAGCTATGGAGCTGAAGGCTGCTCTGGGCTTTGTTAAATTTGGAGCTGCTTCCCTTCTCTTTTCAGAATCAAGTCTGGCTCTGTCTTTCTAACAAGACAGGCAACTCGGGGCCCCCCACAGTAGAAAGCAAGCCACGATTTTCACTGGTTCTCCGTTCCTGGTGACGCCAGTTTGTTACTATTGTTATAAAGGCACTGCTTCGGATCTCTGGCTGAAGGTGGAGCTCTGCACATGTGCAGAAGGCTTTGCAGGGAGCTTTGGCAACTGGACAGACTGGACAGTCTGGGTTCAGCTGACAGGCTGCTGAAGAGTTACTCCCTGACTGCTGTGTGTGCGTGTGTGTGTGTGCTGCTGGTGTCTGACCCGAAATTGCTTCCCAAGGGTCCAGGGTAGTACCCCATCACATCTCTCCCCTCTTTAGGACACTGGGGAGGGGCAATATTTCTCTCCTGATGATATAACGTGAAAAGCAAGCAAGCATGATTTTTAAACCCAAACAGGCTTTTAATCGGGAATTTTTAGGTGTTACACACACTCCTACATACTGAGGAAGGGGAATGCCTTGCCTAAGGACAACTTACAAAGGTCCTTCTTTGAGAAGGAAAATCAGTGATTCTGTGAGGGCTTCAGAGAAATTCCAGCCCTGGGAGGTGCTTTCCCTTAGTTCCTCCAGAACAGGAACCCCACCTACTTTGGGAGAGGAGGGATTGCTTCTGCTTCATTTCAACAGAAATGACATTTGTGTTGAAATCCAAACGGTGAGCATGGCATTTCCAAAACAAGGAGAGGGTTGGAGGGGTGGGCAGCATTCCAGGCAAGGAAACAGAGTGGAGGCTTTGAGGCCTCGGCAAGATCAACCCGGGGCATTCTGGGAGCTGAACGTTTCCTGTGTTTGGTGTGCAGAGTGAAAAGAGGGCTGTATGTGAGACAGCAGGGTAGGCAAGTGTGAAATCTTCTGTAGCCTTGCAACAATGTGGTGAATTTAGGACTCGGGCTAGGTCAGGAATTAATAGGTCAAGGAGGGACTTCCCTGGCTGTCCAGTGGTTAGGACTCAATGCTTTCACTGCCGTGGGCCCGAGTTTGATTCCTGGTCAAGGAACAAAGATCCTGCAAGCCATAGGTGTGGTCAAATAATAATAATAATAATAAATAAAAATTTAAAAATTTTAATTAAAAAATAAAACCAAAGTAAAGGAATCACTGGGCTAGTGTGGAAGGCCAGCACCAGAATACTTTATGTGCATAATTCTTTTGCCTTTAAGGTTTCATTATGTAATTAATTGTTGTTGCAAAATAGATTAAAATTTAATTTTTATGCCTTATTAGAAGACTGGCTTTTTAATACAACATATTATTATAAAAGTTTTCAAACAAGGAGAAAAATGGAAAGAATCGCCTATATTTGCTAGCTTTACTCTGTCACTTATCTATCCATCTAGCTATTCCTCTCACCATCCATCAATCCACCTTATTTTTTGATGCATATTAAAGTAGTTAGAGACATCAGTCAAGTTCATCCCTGGACACTTCAGTATGCATACAATTATCTAGAGTTTAATATTTGTTCATGGTTCTTTATATACAAACATCTTAAGTATTCCATTTGATGGGTGTTGATAAACATGTACATGAAAATTTGAAGTTTCAAAAAAGGTACAAGTTTTACCAAAAATTATCATAGACTGTTATAAGGCTTTTATAGTATATATGAAGTGGTATAATATCAATTCAAGATAGATTTTGATACATTACGGAGAAGGCAATGGCAACCCACTCCAGCACTCTTGCCTGGCAAATCCTATGGACAGAGGAGCCTGGTAGGCTGCAGTCCATGGGGTCACTAGGAGTTGGACACGACTGAGCGACTTCACTTTCACTTTTCACTTTCACGCATTGGAGAAGGAAATGGCAACCTACTCCAGTGTTCTTGCCTGGAGAAGCCCAGGGATGGGGGAGCCTGGTGGTCTGCCATCTCTGGGGTCACACAGAGTTGGACACGACAGAAGTGTCTTAGCAGCAGCAGCAGCAGCAGTAATCACTTTAAAAATATTACCTAAAGGGGAATTCCTGGGCAGTCCAGTAGTTAGGACTTGGGTACTTTCACTGTCAAGGGTGCAGGTTTGATCCCTGGTTGGGGAGCTAAGATCATGCAAGCTATGCGGCCAAAAAAAAAAAAAAAGCTAAAAAGCCAATAGAGGGGATAAGCTAGTACACAAAAATAAACAACAATAACACACACACATACAAAAACCTCAACCAAAAGAAGACCAAATTAAAAACATATAGCAAAATAGGAGACTGAAATCTGCCTATAACATGTGCATGCATATATGCTAAGATGCTTCAGTCATGTCTGGCTCTGTGTGACCCTATGGAATGGAGCCCACCAGGCTCCCCTGTCCATGGCATTCTCCAGGCAAGAATACTGGAGTGGGTTGCCATTTCCTTCTCCAGAGGATCTTCCCAACCCAGGGATCAAACCCATGTCTCTTATGTCTCATGCATTGGAAGACAGGTTCTTTACCAGTACTGCCACCCGGGAAGCCCCACCTATAACATAAATACATCAAATTTGAAGAACTGAACTTTTCAATTAAAAGATAAAGATTGTCAGCATGGATAAAAAGCAAGGCCCAACTATGTTCTGTTTATAGGAGATAGACTTAAATACAGAGACATACATAGATTTTTTTTTAACCTTCTTTAGTTTTTAAGCTATTTCTCTATAGCATGCAAACACTAAGCATCAGAAAGCTAGTATTTCTGTATTTCCACATATCAGGCAAAGCAAATTTAAAGACAAAGAGTATTTTCAGGAACCAAGAATGATATTGTAACAATAAAAGGTCAATCAATCAAGAAAACATAACAGTTCAAACTGTGTGATCACTTAATAGCAGAGCATCAAAGTATACAAAAGCAAAAATTGACAAGACAGAAATCGATCTGCAGTCATACTTGGAGGTTTTAATACTTCTCTTTCAGGATGTGATAGAATAAATAGACAAAAATATCAGTGAGGATACAAAAGATTTGAACAGCATTCTTACCAACTTGACCTAACTGACATATTTAGATGATCCAAAAATTGCAGAGTACACATTCTTTACAAGTGCATATCAGACATTCAGCAAGATATATTTTACGTTACTGGGCCATATGTGAAATTTAAAAAGAAATACTATTTATGAAAGCAGCACAACAGAATACTTAAGAATGAACAAATTTAACAAAAAATGTGCAAAACATCTACACTGAAAAATACAAATATTATAGAGAGAAATTAAAATCTAAATAGAGTAAAAATTGGAAACTGCTCATGATTAGAAGCCTTCATATTATCATGATGTCAATCATTCATAAATTGATCTAGAATAAAACCCATCCAAATCAGAATCATGGCAGGGTCATTTAAAAAGAAATTTACAAGCTGATTTGTAAATTTTTGTGAAATTTCAAAGGACAGAGAAAATGAGCTTTAAAAAGGACAAAGTTTGAGAACTTTGTCAAACTTGTCAAGTTGTCAGAATTTCCTGATTTCAAGAATTACTAAAAAGTTACAGTCATCAAGACAGAATGATGTTAGTGTAAATAGATCAATGGAACAGAATACAATCCAGAAGTAGACTGACATTTTTATAGTTGATTGGTTTTCAAAAAAGGTGTCAAGGGAATCCAGTGGGAAAAATGACAATCATGTTAATAACACATGTGACTGGAAGAACTAGATAATGTATGAAAAAAACTGTCATTGTATATAATCATGTTCGTAGTATATATGTGTGACAAATTACAATTTTGAGCTTGTGTTATCTATGTCTTGGGAAATAAATTATGCATCTGTACTGCTATATTAGCTTTCTCAAGCCACAGGAGTATTATTTATTATGAAAAACTTGTTAAGGGGCTGGAATAACATTGAGGACACAAGGGCATAGTTTAGAAAATAGTTTCTAATTCATTAAATAATGCTTCATCTCCTGGATGATATAATAAAAATGGCCTTCTGTTTTTACAGCAAGTTCAATCCCTCCCTATATATTTGTAGTAGGAGGAGAAATTTCCAATTTTACTCATGACCAATGATATATATTTGTGAAACTCCTAGCTGGATGTAGGGGCAGGGGCTATATCTGCAAAAATGAAATCTCATAAGCCAATAGCTGAAGACTTCTTTTAGATACTGGAGGAATCACATCCTTCATGTACATGGGAGGTGGCATTATTATTGTGACTAACAGAGGTTAATCAAAAGGAGAAGTTCCTGCCCTAACAAGCTGGAATGTAAATGTGATTGTGGGTGCTAAGTCGCTTCAGTTGTGTTTGACTCTCTGCAGCCCTACAGACTGTGGCCCGCTAGGCTCCTCTGTCCATGAGATTCTCCAGGCAAGAATACTGGGCTGGGTTGTCATGCCCTCCTCCAGGAATCTTCTCAGCCCAGGGATGGAACTCACGTCTCTTAAACCTGCGGCATTGGTAGGCGCATTCTTTACCACTAGCGCCACTTGGAAAGCATGTAAATGTGATTAAGTTTTGAAAACTTTTCCCTCCTACACTTTAAGAGGGGTTTCTTGAGGACAAAAGATGGGGCTTCTCTATGATTCTCACACTCACATCCATCAGGCTGTGTAATTAAATAAGGCCTGATACTCTTCAGGAATTCCTCCAAAGGGGCCATTGATTCTAGAGAATCAAGTTGTAGCTGGAGTAACTGCACATTTATTTTATTTTAATAATCCAGGAAAGTCTCTCAGAGCTGGGGTCAAAAATGCTTTCACCATGGAAGGTATGTTCTTTCTCCCATTCAGTGCTAGACATGCACCATAAACTCTCCCTCTTTTTTTCTTTCTTTTCTTCTATCTCTATAGTGTTTTCTCTTTTTATAGTCTGTGCAGGCAATGACACTTCCATTACTATAATGTCACCTGAAATGTTCAGATGACAGGAGGGTTGATCAGATTACATTTCTGTTTAGTTAAATAACAGGCCTGCAGATACATTTAGAACACTGTTCCTACAGTTACTTTCTCAACTTCCCCATGAACGGCACAAATCATCTTTTAGGAAGGATTACTCTTGCAAGTGGGTCATTGCAATCATTTTGTTTTTATTCTTAGTTTGATATTTCTGGAGCATGTACCAAAGGTCAGGCTAAGTGCTTTCCTTACATTATTATAACCCTTATGACACCTTTTCAAATAGATACTTTTATTTCCTCATTTTATGATTAACTTACTTTAGGACAGAGAGTTGGGTGGTGACAGAATTGGACCTCAAGCACAGATCTGAGCCCAGAACAAGCTCTTATAAACTTCTTCCAGTGCTCAGAGGAGCACATAATTCTGATCTTACCCCAAACCCCAGATACCTGTCTGGTAACTCCCTGTGTTTTTACTATCAACCAGTTTCCTAGTTTGGGTAGAAAAACTGTACTAGGCTGCATGGGGTGAAATAAAGCAAAACACAAGAAATCGTCTTGCCTTGGAGGACTTCTAATCTAGCTGAGCTCCAGTTAAGCAGTTGTTTTCCATTTAAGATGCACACAAGAATCATCTGCAAAACTTTAACAAATACTGATTCAGAAATTCTGATTTAACTGATGTAGGGGGAGGTCTGAGCATCAGGATTTTAAAAACTCCTTAGGTGATTTGAAGATGCAGCCAAGGTTGACAACCACCTAGTCTGAATAACAACAACAACAAAAACACACACACATAAAGTAACATCAAAACCACTACAATGTACAACATGATATACTCTTAAATGTATTTATTCCTTACCTTATTCCACAAAGGATATGACATGGCTAAACAAATTCGGTACAGAACAAATCTCACTGAAGGGACAGAGTTCCAGGTGCCTGTTAAATAGGCTGTCAAAGGGGCCAGGACGCGTGAAGTCAGCAGAGAAATAATTTAGGTACAGTTTATTTCTTTGGTTTGCAAGGCAGCAGTGGCAGGTTTTAGGAGAAATAGTCCTTAGAAAACAGTGATTGGTCCAGGTACTGTTTCTAGGTGGTTGATTGGTCCAAGAACAGTTTCCAGGGAGTTGATTGGTCTGGAAGCCGTTTCCACGCTGTCAGGCCAGTAGATTGCCTTGTCTCCAAGGGTTACTCAATCTACAAAGTGATAACAGGCCTCAGAAGCTTTTGTGAAATGATAATTTTTTTCTCATTACAGAGGCTTGTTGGAAAAAATGCCAGTATCTGAGGGATGACTCATAGGCACAGTGTACATTTCATTGCTCCAACTTCCTTAAGGGCTATGAATTGCTCACAAAGCATTAACTTCCTAAATTACTTGTTTCACAAGTCGTGGAATGGCCAGAGCTCTTTCATGAAAAATTTCCAGCCATTTAAAGGGCAACATTAAACTATTCAGTGCAGTTCAGTTGTTGGAATAGTTCCTATCTTTTCTTTCTCCTTCTCAATTGTTGTTGAGAAGTTAATACCAGTAGGGAAAAACAGGTAGCCTATAAAATGATGATGTAATAACAAAGCTAAGAAAAAAAAATAAAGTCACTGTGCTTCTGTGGTCTTAATATTGAATCATTTTTATTTTTGTATATTTTTATTATAACCTAAGGTCAATTTTATTTGGATGATAACATGTAAAATTTAAAGCCCGACTATCTAATCATATTTTAAAAATGGTGCCATCAGTTTCTTTATTTTAGAGGGGCTTACCAAGTTCCTCAAAAGTATGATGTCATAACATGCTGATGAGTAAATTTTGTAGTTTTAGATTCAGTGAATATTTTTGAGTGGCATTCACACACAGGCTGGACAGTTATTTTACATAATTATCCTATTTTTAAAATAACAATAATAAGCATTGATGGAAGGCCACATGGTAGCAAGCTCTGTTCTAAGGACAGACAATAAAGCTGGGAAGAAAACAGACAAAAATTTTCTTACTCTGGGAGGAAAAAGATAGGCAATTATAACCCTGACTGACACAAAATGCTTGCGTGCTCCACGTGGTTACACATATTAACTCATTTCATTTCTCTTAACATTCCCAGGAAGTAGATACTATCAGCAACTCCGTTGTATAGGACAGGGAGATAGAGCACAGAGAGGTTAACTTGCTGAAGTTCACACGTTAGTGAGCGTTGAGCTGGAATTTAAGGTGCCACATGCTCCATGCTTAAGTGCTATCTTCTGTTTTTCTGTAATTAGCTTATTTATACTTATTCTATTGACATAGGGCTTCCCTGGTGGCTCAGAGGTTAAAGCATCTGCGTGGAATGCGGAAGACCCAGGTTCGATCCCTGGGTCGGGAAGATCCCCTGGAGAAGGAAATGGCAACCCACTCCAGTGCTCTTCCCTGGAGAATCCCATGGAGGGAGGAGCCTGGTAGGCTACAGTCCATGAGGTCGAAAAGAGTCAGACACACTGAGCGACTTCACACTTTCACACACCTTCACACAGAATTTAAGGAAAAACATAAGGTAGCACACATTTTCCTCTTTCTTTCTGAAGCATTTCCAATTTTTGCTTCAAATATTTACTACTTCTCTATAAAGGTATTACATTAGTGCTTTAGAGAACACAGTCCAATTACAGGATGCTTTCTGTAGGCCTGGTACTTTACTGACTCGATGAAAATAAAGTGAAATGTTTTGTTTGGTGTATTTGCAAAACTTTTCCTTAAAAATAAAATGGCAGCTAGAAAAGATCTGTAGCCTCAAACTAGGAAATGAGTTAATGAGGTAGCTTCCAACTTTCTCTGCACATTGGAATCACCTGAAGATATTCTTAGAATATACTGATACCTGGGTCTCACATCCAGGGATTCTGGTTCAGTTGGTCTGGGGTGAGTTCAGGCGTTAGTACTTTGCAAATACAGTAAAATGGCAACATGACAGAATGTATAAAAGCCAGACATTTAAAATAATTGTCATTGTTAAAAAGCAGGAATTTGAATAATATTGACCTGGATTAGATCACACATCTGCCACTCAGCTGTGTAATTACGGGCAAGTTTCTGTAGGGGAGGAAAAAATTCTCCATTCTCTTAGGGGCTACGACTGGGCCTAAGAATTAAACTGACGTAAGACATAGTAACAGAGGGAAAAGTGTACACATTTCAATCAAATTTGACAAGAGAAGGACAACCCAAGGAAGTGATCAAAGCAAGAGGCGTTCGTAGCGGTTTAGTCAAAGAAATGATAACTTTTGAAGAAATGACCAAACAAAGGGGCTGGGCTGGGGCAGAGCGTCGTGGGGAAGTGACTGGGAGACCCATGAGGGGAATTCGTGGAAGAGAAGGGTTATTTCAGTATGTTTGCACAGACTGATTGTACGTGTTAGTATCGACTCCCCATCTCTGGGGACAAGGATGTTCTCTTCCTGGTACAGTGCGGGCAACTTCCTCCTGGGAAACTTTGTTCTTTTTAGGTAGAAAAGGGAAGATCGGAGAACCTTTCAGAGAGGAACTGTTTCTCAAATTCCTTCAGCTCAAAATGACCATCATACCAAAGCAATATATTTTGGGGTGGCATATCCTGAACGCCTTCATGTCTGTAGCTCTCTATGCCTTTCTTTCCTCATCTGTAAAGAGGGAAGAATCGTCCACCTCTCAGCGCAGTTGTAAGAATTCAAGAGCATATCCATTACCATCATTTTCACAGACCTGGCGCAGAGTGTGGGTCTCATCAGCAGTTCCTCTTAGCTGTCCATGCATTACTTCACTTGGCAAATAATTGCCGAGCATCCACCATGCTCCCCTGGAGAAGGAAATGGCAACCCACTCCAGTGATCTTGCCTGGAGAATTCTGTGGACAGAGGAGCCTGGCAGTCTACTGTCCATGTAGTTGCAAAGAGTCAGGTATGACTGAGCAACTAGCATTCACCATGTTCCAGGCGCTGGTGAGGCAGCGTTGAGAAGAATGGATAAGAGGCTAGTCCTCCGAGCACTACTTTGGATTGTTTTTTAGCATTAATTACATGTCCTTAATCTCATGGTCCTTATACTACTCTACCCTGTACTAGGTCATCTGAACATGGGGTCCCATCCTTACCTGCTCTCAGAGACCTTCCTCCATCACTGGTCCCCTCTTCTCTTTACTGGATCTTTACCGTATTCATTTGTTTGTTGAATCTCAGTTCAGCAAGCAAATTGCTTGTGGAATCCTAGTTCTCCAACCAGGGATTTAACCCAGTGGTGAAAGCACGGAGTTCTAATTACTGTACTGCCAGGGAATTCCCTATCATATTCATTTAAAGGCAATCACTTTTTCTTTCATGTTAAAAAAAAAAAAAAATCTCTGAATCAGGGATTTGGGGCTGCAAGTTACCCAACAGTTCTGCTTTCATCCTTGGTTGGTTTGCTTGGCAGGAAAGTATAGATACTGTCTGGACTCACTGCCTCCGCTCCCCAGACCTGCTCCATTTCTTTTCATTCACATCCAGAGCATTGTGGCCAGGCTCCATCACTCTGCAGGTGCTATTCCCACCAATGCTACTCCCTTTTAAAATTGTTCAGTGGCTCCATACTCACCTTCAGATGAAGTCCAAACTGTTTTAAACGGCACATGGTCCTTTCCAGCCTTCTCTCCCTTTTTTGCCTGCACTCCTCTCCCCTGCCTGCTGCCCTCACCCCCCACCCCCACAGTGAGTTTCTGCCCCATAGGACTGCTAGGAATTCCCTAGAAGAATCATACAACCTCTAGGCAGTGATGCTTTGAAGAGGATTTTTAGTCGCTTGTGAATTTGGTGTGGATTTTCTCCTAATCATGTGTTCAGTGATGTCCTGTTGGTTGCCTAAAGTCAGCCATGGTGGCAGTATTTATATCAAGGAAATCGGCAAAATCCAGAAATTCGGGCCTTCTCACCTACTCCTAGAGAGATGGTTATTAAATATCTATCATATAGCATTGCTTCTAGGACTGTGTATATATGTTTTCCTCTCTACTCCAGCTTGGCTCAGCTTAAAGTTCTCTTTTGAAAGCGTCTCCTGACTATTCAAGATTGGAATAGATGCCCTTCTCGGTGATTCTATGGAAACCTGGGACCTCGTCACCCTGCATTGTGGCACTTATCATACTGATTTTTTCGGTATCCTATATGGATGTGAGAGTTGGACCATAAAGAAGGCAGAGTGCCGAAGAACTGATGCGTCTAACTGTGGTGTTGGACAAGATTCTTGAGAGTCCCTTAAACAGCAAAGAGATCAAACCAGTCAATCCTACAGGAAATCAACCCTGAATATTCACTGGAAGGACTGATGCTGAAGCTCCAAAAATTTGGCCACCTGATGCTGACAGAGTCATTTCCGAGGCAGGTTGATAAGAAGTCTAGGGGTCCCCAAGGAGAGAGGGGTCTGGAATTCTCAAGGAGGAAGAAAGGACAAACATTTCTCTACATTCCTTAGGATTATATAACAACAATGTATTCTGCCTGAGGGCAGTCTCTGGATTAAACCTTCTCTTTACAAGGATTATATAACAGCAATGTATTATGTATTCTGCCTGAGGACAGTCTCTGGATTAAACCTTCTGGCTAATTCTGTTATCTTAAAATGTAAATTATGGGAGTAGGTCTGGTGAGGTCTTTACAGCCTCCAGACCTTCTTTGGATTAGTTGGAGAATATATAAACTCATTGCTAAAATTAACAAGCGGGTACTCTTTCTACCCCCTTCTGATGCCTATGTCAGAAGCTTTCTCTATCTCCTTTATACTTTAATAAAACTTTATTACACAAAAGCTCTGAGCGATCCAGCCTCGTCTCTGGCCCCGGATTGAATTCTTCTCCTCCGGGGGCCAAGAATCCGCGGCGTGATTCAACAAAAACCTTTCAATGCGAAGAGCTGACTCATTGGAAAAGACCCTGATGCTGGAAAAGATTGAAGGCAGGAGGAGAAGGGGACCACAGAGGATGAGATGGCTTGATAGCATCACTGACTCCATGAACATGGGTCCGAGGAAACTCTGGGAGATAGTGAAGGAGAGGGAGGCCTGGTGTGCTACTGTCTATGGGGTCACAAAGAGTCTGCCACGACAGAGCAACTGAACAGCAACAGCAACAATACCAGCCAAGTGAAGTCTTTGAGGTCACGGAAGACTTCATAGTGTGGTTCTCCAATCAGCAGCATGATCGTCACCAGGGAAACTGGTTAGAAATGCAGACTCTCAGGCCCACCCCAGACCAATTAAATCAGAAACTGCCTTTTAACAAGATCTCCAGAAACTGCGTGCATTTAAATTGAAGGTGCACCACCTTAAGGACCATCTCATCATTTTTCAGATGGAAAAATAAAACATCAAGGGCTTTGTCTTATTCATTCCCATTGTTCTCCGCCTGGGATAGTGTTTGCCATGTAGCAGGCTGCAGCATCATATTTTGAAATGAATCAGTCCATGAGTAACTGAAATAATTAACCCCCTCTATTGGGCTTCCCTGATGGCTCAGACGGTAAAGAATCCACCTGCAGTGCGAGAGACTTGGTTCAGTCCCTGGGTTGGGAAGATCCTCTGGAGAAGGAGATGGCAACCAACTCCAGTATTCTTGCCTGGTGCGTTCCATGGACAGAGGAGCCTGGTGGGCTACAGTCCATGGGGTCACATAGAGTTGGACACGACTGAATGACTAACAGACACATTAAATATGAAACTTTTTATGGCCCAAGAATGTGTCTTCATCTTTGCATCTCCTGAATTTTCTCACATGCAGTGGGCATTCAGTAGACATTGGAATAGGATGAGTGAATTAGGCTTGAGAGGACTTTTGCTGGGCCAGATTTCAGACATTCACTCTAGAAAAAGGCATTGCCTTTTGAAGTTGTGGGTCTGTAGAAATCAAGCCTGGAGTTTTCAAATAGGTCACCAGAAATTTCAGATTTTTCCTAGCCATCAACTGCCTCAACGTTCTACTCTTATTTCCTTGTTTCTTCTAACACAGTGATGCCAAGCTTATCCCACCTCCTTATTTCCTTTTCTTTCACCTAGCATCAACTCACTCCTTGCTCACAGATTCACACGGACATTGAACATGAGGTAGAGTAGAAGAGCCGTGTCTTGCAGTGGAAGGTGCTGGGGTTTAGTCAGGAGACCCTGGCTGTATTCCTGCCCCTCACAATCTTTCTGGAGACTTTGTCTCTTCCTCCACGATAGGGAAAATGGTAACTTCCCTGTCTAATTCACCACATTTTTGTAGGATCAGATGAGTTAGGTGAAAATGCTTTTATAAATTGTTAAGCACTGCATAGAACAAACGCAAAATCTCTCAGACAAATGGGTCTCAAGCACATGCCATGGTTTACTAACTCCCTAGCATGTGGAGATTAAAGCATGTTCCAGGATGGAGAGAGTATACAATCTTGAGGTTATTTATTTAGGAAATAGGATGCTTACCTGTGTCCCAGGATGTAATTAGGGAGAGTTTATGGTTTTGCATTGCAAAGATATAAAACATGGGCTTCACATAAGATGTCATGTAGGAAATCTGGGGTGACTCCATCTGAGATGCCACGTATACTATCAATGAACAATACAAAACAAAAATGATAAGGAAACTGTGGCTGATAACTGGAATAACAGTTGCAATCTTCAGCAGGATCTGCTAGGCTCCAACTAATCTAGACACATAAATATAGATCAACACCAGGCAACAGAGTTCCTTTCAAATAGCTACCAGATTGCAAGCATTATTGCAGATATATGGCCTGCTCATTTCTTACTGTTGGCACATCCCTTGCAGATGTTAGTCATTGCTTAGTCACTTCAGTTGTGTCCAACTCTTTGCCACGTTATGGATTGTAGCCCGTCAGGCTCCTCTGTCCATGGGATTCTCCAGGCTAAAATATTGGAGTGGGTTGCTATTCCCTTCTCCAGGGGATCTTCCCAATCCAGGGATTGAACCCATTTTTCTTATATCTACCTGTGTTGGCAGGCAGGCTCTTTACCACTGGAGCCACCTGGGAAGCCAACATGTTATTTATTAGCTGCCTGAAATTGGAAGGCTCCACAGTGTGGTCCTCCAATCAGCAGTGTGATTATCACTGGGGGAGCTGGTTAGAAACACACTCTCAGGTCCAGTTCATATCTATGGTATTAGAATCTGCATTTTAACAAGATCTCCAGAGACTGAATACATTTAAATTAAAGGTACACTGCCTTAGGGACCATCTCATCATTTTTCAAATGGAAAAACAGAAATCGGGATTTTAAGGGTGATTTTCTCCTCAAGCTCTAATAGGCATGGGAGGCAGAGAATGGATAAGAACAAAGGTTTCTGACTCTGCTGGTGGTTCTAGTATCGCTCACCACGTCACAGCCTGGTTCTCTAGCTTTTGGCTATGAATTTAGGACAAGTTAGTGAACCTCTCTGAGCCTGTCTGCTCATCTGTGAAATGTCTGCCTCACAGAACTGTGAGGTTTAACTCAAATCAGAAAATCTCCAAACATTTTGCACAAGGCACTGTTCACATGAAAAGGCTTGTTATTTTCTGATGGAAAGGCAATGTTCTGCATAATTTAAACAATAGAGGTAAGTTTTTTACTGCACACAGAAGCAGATCGTTATTTATATCTCTAAAAATCTTCATGCCTTGACAGTAATGTTTAGAAGACAGTTTTTTCCCCCTTTTAATTTTTCATATTTTCCAGTAAAAATACTTATATAAGCTGCCCGGCACAGGTGCTCTGCTAGTTACTCTTAGTTAATCATCTCGATGGTTAGGCGGATCTGTGTTAATATGAATTTGGTGAACCAGGGCCAGATTCACCCTTTGAAATTGGCACTCACATGTGGAATAAAAACCTGACTCACTGACCTACTTTCTTGGCCACCAAAACACGGTGAGGGTGAATTTCCCAGTGTTCGTCTCCATCTAGTGGTCAAATATGGTATAGGCATCAATTTTCAGATACAGGGAAATTATCCTACAGTAGTTTTATCTTTTAACATGAAAAGTGAAAGTGAAGTCGCTCAGTCGTGTCCGACTCTTTGCGACCCCATGGACTGTAGCCTGCCAGGCTCCTCTGTCCATGGGATTCTCCAGGCAAGGGTACTAGAGTGGGTTGCCATTTCCTTCTCCAGGGGATCTTCCCAATCCAGGAACTGAACCCAGGTCTTCCACATTGCAGGCAGATGCTTTACCCTCTGAGTCACTAGGGAAACATAAAAGCATCTAAATTCTCACTATTGAGAAGAAATGATCTAATATATACATCCTTAATACTGTTTGTTATATGTGAAATAATAGGCCTCAGTTCCGTTCAGTCACTCAGTCGTGTCCGACTCTTTGCAACCCCATAAACTGGAGCATGCCAGGCCTCCCTGTCCATCACCAACTCCCAGAGTTTACTCAAACTCATGTCCATCGAGTCGCTGATTCCTTCCAACCATCTCATCCTCTGTTATCCCCTTCTCCTCCTGTCTTCAATCTTTCCCAGCATCAGGGTCTTCTCCAGTGAGTCAGTTCTTCACATCAGGTGGCCAAAATATTGGAGTTTCAGCTTCAGTATCAGTCCTTCCAATGAATATTCAGGACTGATTTCCTTTAGGATGGACTGGTTGAGTCCAAGGGACTCCCAAGAGTCTTCTCCAACATCACAGTTCAAAAGCATCAATTCTTTGGTGGTCACCTTTCTTCATGGTCCAACTCTCACATCCATACATGACCACTGGAAAAATCATAGCTTTGACTAGATGGACCTCTTTTGGCAAAGTAATGTCTCTGATTTTTAATATACTGTCTAGGTTGGCCATAACTTTTCTTCCAAAGAGCAAATATCTTTTAATTTCATGGCTGCAGTCACCATCTGCAGTGATTTTGGAGCCCCCAAAAATAAAGTCTGTCACTGTTTCCACTGTTTCCCCATCTATTTGCCATAAAGTGATGGGACTGGATGCCAGGATCTTAGTTTTCTGAATGTTGAGCTTTAAGCCAACTTTTTCACTCTCCTCTTTCACTTTCATCAAGAGGCTCTTTAGCTCCTCTTCACTTTCTGCCATAAGGGTGATGACATCTGCATATCTGAGGTTACTGATATTTCTCCCAGCAATCTTGATTCCAGCTTATGTTTCTTCCAGCCCAGCGTTTCTCATGATATGCTCTGCATATAAGTTAAATAAGTAGGGTGACAATATACAGCCTTGATGTACTCCTTTCCCAGTTTGGAACTAGTCTGTTGTTCCATGTCCAGTTCTAACTGTTGCTTCCTAACCTACATACAGATTTCTCAAGAGGCAGGTCAGGTGGTCTGGTATTCCCATCTCTTGAAGAATTTTCCACAGTTTATTGTGATCCACACAGTCAAAGGCTTTGGCATAGTCAATAAAGCAGAAGTAGATGTTTTTCTGGAACTCTCTTGCTTTTTCCATGATCCAGCGGATGTTGGCAATTTGATCTCTGGTTCCTCTGCCTTTTCTAAAACCAGCTTGAACATCTGGGATTTCATGGTTCACATATTGCTGAAGCCTGGCTTGGAGAATTTTGAGCATTACTTTACTAGCATGTGAGATGAGTGCAACTGTGTGGTAGTCTGAGCATTCTTTGGCATTGCCTTTCTTTGGGATTAGAATGAAAACTGACCTTTTCCAGTCCTGTGGCCACTGCTGAGTTTTCCAAATTTGCTGGCATAATAATAGGCTTAGGATTCTTATAAATGTACCATACTAATACAAGGTGATAATGAAGAAACTTTTGAGAGGGAGAGAACTCAATTCAGCTCAATTTTCTGTAAACATAAAATAGTTCTAAAAAATAAGCCAATTGATTTTAAAAAATAGGCTTAGGATTCTTGTTGCTAGCTGGCAAGTTGGCAACTTTCTGATTTGGAAAGAAAAACTAGGGTCATTTTTGATGCTTCTGTTGATGAAAAAAATGAATCAATAATCACTGTAAGAAAGAAATAGAAGATTTTATTCCAGTCAACCTGAGGGCTTATAAGCTGGGAGACAATTTTTCAAGAAGCTCTGAGGTCAGTTCTCTTTTTAGATGTTAAAGCACGATTATAGAAGTGTTTGAGACAAAAGGTTCTATATCCAAATAACATTCTGACAGTTTAAATAGTCTGACAAGGTGAGTAGTGGGTCATTGTGATCTCTTACAGGATTAAGAAAAGAGTGTCATCTCCTAACTGGTTACTTGCTGGTGTCAGGAGGGAACTACCTTTTTGTTGTTTTGGTGAGTGGGCATTCCTCTGTCTTCTAAGCAGACCCCAGTTAAAGGGGAACGCACACGCACCGTACCCGCTAAAGAGAGGGAGAGTGGCTCCAACGGCAGAGAAAACTTTGTTAAACTTTTCTCGTCTTGCTTTAAAATAATTTTATTTCATCACTTCATTTGTGTGATATGTCCATTCTGTCATCAAACCCTAACATTTTATTTCTCAAGACATTAACCATCGTCAGAGAGAAAGACATTTTCCTCTATCCTTCTAGGTTCTTCTGCTTGATCTAAGAATTAAATTGATATGAAGGTGAAAACCTTAGTTGCTCAGTTGAGTCTGACTCTTTTGCAACCCCATGGACTGTAGCCCACCAGGCTCCTCTGTCCCTGGGATTTCCCAGACAAGAAGACAGGAGTAGGCTGCCATTCCCTTCTCCAAGGGATCTTCCCAACCCAGGGATCAAACCTGGGTCTCCTGCATTGGTTGGCAGGTTCTTTACCACTGAGCCACTAGGAAAGCCCTGATGTGAGGAAGGTTAACAGGAGACAATCAAAGTTTCATAACACGTCTACCTGGGAGAGACCCAGGAAAACTGAGTAACTCACCAAAACGGCCAAAACCACTAATGAACCTTAATACTATCTTAATACAGTCCCTTGGACCTCATGATCAAACCGCATGATCCTAAAGGATATCAACCCTGAATATTCATTAGAAGGACAGATGCTGAAGCTAAAGCTCCAATATTTTGGTCACCTGATGTGAAGACCTGACTCATTGGAGAAGACCCGGATGCTGAAAAAGATAGAGGGCAGGAGGAGAAGGGGATGACAGAGGAAGAGATGGCTGGATGGCATCACGGACTCAATGGACATGAGTTTGAGCAAGCTCTGTGAGATAGTGAAGATGAAGGAAGCCTGGCGTGCTGCAGTCCATGGGGTCTCAAAGAGTCAGACATGGCTTAGGGACTGAACAGCAACAACAATACTATCTTCAGTTAAAGACAGAGATGTTTGGGGTAGTGGTTTGGGACGTCAGAAGGGAGAAAGACAATTGACATGGAGGTGAAAAAAAAAAAGAAAGCAAATATTTGGTAAATAAATGCTTGCCCGGGCCATGGAGAAAAATGGGATTCAGAGTGGACCTGATCTCTAGAGAGTTTTCCCTGCACATGTAACCCATAGTCTTTGCACATCTCTCTCGAGATAGCTGTATTTGGGAACAGGTCTTATATCTAAATTCTTTTTAGGCAGTTAGGGGGAAGGTCCAAGTTTCTTTTCGAGACCTTCAGGCCTTCATTGTTTTTAGCTTGAAGTAACCCACCTGCCGGAGAATCCCAGGGACCGGGGAGCCTGGTGGGCTGCCGTCTATGGGGTCGCACAGAGTTGGACACGACTGAAGCGACTTAGCAGCAGCAACCCACCTGCCAAAGAGACATTTTTAAGGCAGAGACTTAAATCTCCATAACAAACCTTACCTTTTACTGTCTTTTTTCCTGGTAACCTCCCCAAACTGGCCTCTGTTTTGGACCGGGTGCAGGTTGGAAAAGAATTTCCAGACATGAGACAGAATGAGAGGGAAATAAAGTTTATTAGAATGGGAGACACTGTTAGAACAGCGGGCCAGCTCAAGGGAGAACCGATGCTGAACGAGGGTCCTTAGTCCACTTTTATACCCAGGGTACAAGGAGGGGTTAGGGGTCTTTCGGGTCATTTGCTGATTGGATGAGGCATGCACACTGCGTTGGGGAAGAGTGGAGCAAATACCTTCTTCCTATGGGGTAGGAGGGGAGACAGGTTATACTGCTCCGCTAATAGTTACAACACGGGGGGGGAAAGACAATAAGGGTCTGGTTTTTCTGTTCCTGCATTCCAAGACCCTCCTTGGTTTTATCTGCTCTTTCGTCCTGGCGTCACCACATTCCTCCCTCTCGTTAATTTTATGCCCAATTCTTTGGCCCCTTTTGATACCCTGCTCATTTCTAACTATCTACCTATTTCCCTTCTCAGGCATTTGGGAACCCAGTCTCAAAGGAAAAGGGGTGATGACCACTCTGGCTTCTTCAGGCTGTACAGGGGCGTCGTGGGGCTCTGGGTTCCGTTTGCCTGCTCTCTGTCAGGGTGAATTTTCAGAGGGAGATGAGAGTCCATGGAATGACAAGGTGACTTGTTTCTGCATTGTCTAGGTGTTTGTTGGTCAGGGAATATTCTTGTCATACTGCCACTTGGAGATTTGTTGTATTCTAGAAGAAACAAATTTAATAAGAAAGTTAAAGTTACGTGGCCCAAAGATTAATAGAAGTAGAAAAGTTGCTCAGGGGATACCAGGAGAACCAGGAGCAGACACTGGTTTGCAACCTTAGTGTTTCTTTAGGTATGAGAAGATGCAAGAATTTGGGCTCATAAAATCTTTATCTGAAAACATCTGACTATCTGAAGGCCTGTTCTTGTGGGTTTTTCCCAGAGCACAGAGTGCCTTATTTCTGATCTCCACCCTGAACTCCCTTCAGGGGATGTTGAAGGTCAGCAGCTTCCAGTGGTCACGAAGTAATCCTTATAGAGGCAGCTGGCAAGCGCCACCTTCCAGTCAGCAGGGTCCTTTCATAGCCCCATATTCGACCATGCTTTGGGGCATTTCATGGCCATTGTGTCCCAAGGTGCTGGGAAGCATCATTCCCAGGCCTACCGAAGATTCCATTGACAGGCCAATGTGCTGTTACTAGACCAGGGCTTGTGAGTCGCGAAAGTCTCTGGACCATACCTAACTTACTAGCGCCATGGTCCAGGAAAATATTCCTTCTTGTTGCCTCTTCCCATATCTAGAGTTACTTTGTTACAATCATTGATCTCATATGGAACTGCATATCAGCATTTTATCACATGCTCAGTTACACATTTGGTACTGTAAAAAATTTTCTGAAACAAGCAACATAGAAAATAGTATAGCTAGCAGTTATTAGTAAGGTCACAAGCAAGAATCTAAGTCAAGAACTTTCATTAGGTATAGCCCAGTATACCCCAGGTCATCTGACTTCATTTTAGCCTGGTATTAATCTCCTGTTTGTACATCAGGAGTGTCTGATCTTTATCTGAAGATTGGTTACTGAGATAAGCTTTAGAAACAAACTTAGAGTGTCTTTTTAAATAACTTAATTAAACCTTTTAGCAATATAACATAACAAGGAATTGTCTCAGAAGTGAGTCTTAGTAAACACTAGACCTTAATTAACAAAACTAGAAACTTAGTTTAACAATTAACAAAACTTAATATTCAATGAAACATGGTTTTTTTCATTATGAGGGCATTAACCCTGTAGCCAGGGAAGGCTTTAACCCATCAAATAAAAATGAGGTTTGTTAGGAAGCTGGGAAAAGCCAAATGGCTGCCTTGGATTTCCCATAGCCTTGACTCTTTGATTTACTCTATTGTTCACCCATTTTAAAATCCCTGATTTAGGAGTAGAATGTTGCCATGTTTTAAGGACATCAGGATAGCAAAAGTCTAATAGTGAAGGCTTATTTTTGTAGAAGCAGAATGAGGTTTGTCTACATTTCCATAATCTTAAATAATGCTTATTTACTTTATCAAAGTAACAAAATATTTAAAAAACAATTATAAATGACTTAAAGGCAAAGAAATTCATAATCTGTTATTGAAAGCTTCATTCTAAGAAAACTTTGTTCTCTTAACACAGAGAGTAGACTAAATTCCAGTCTGGTACCAGTTTAACAGATAACAAACAAACAAAATTTGTTCATCAGTTAATCTTAGAAAAGTCTTTTCCATAAATCTTGAAGAACTAGCAGTATTTTTTTAAAGGCATGAGAATGAAACCATATAAGGCAAGTTTAAAATCTAATTAAATTGCAATTGACAAGGTAGCCTGATCATTGCTGTGACTTGTAACACTTTAACATGATAACTAATCATAACTGACAACATTTTACATATCAGGACATATCAGATTTTCATGAATTTCACATAATTTCTAGGCTATCTATATAAGTAACATCAACCATACAATTTAACCTGAGAAGATTCAGGTTAAATCTGAATCTTTAAGTATTTGTTTAAATCCTCTAACAATACTTCCCAAGTCATTTAACATGTCAAATGAATTCAGGTAGCTTAATGGCTCTTTATGGCATGTTTCAGGGGCCCTCTGAAGCATCCCAAAGTTAGCTAGAAGTCAAATGATTTAGGAAGTGTTTTCAATAAATATCAAAAGTGTTTGTAACACTCAATCAGATAGGATCATATAAGTCACTATGAAACAATACTTAGCCAAAGTTAACAAAAGATTTCAAAGGTAAACATAGAACAGATTACTTCAAAGGTAAAGAAACTTAAAATTCATTATCAAAGGCAGTTCAACATCTTGAGAAAACATATGTTTATACACAAAACTTTTCCCTTGGGGTCTACTCTCCATAAAACCTTATTATCACTTTCTGTACCCATTTGTTCTTTCATCCTGCAACAGCCACCTGTAAGTCAAACCTACTTCCTTTTCCCTTCATAAAATGTAATTTCATTTCTCGTACTGTCTTTACTGAAAACACACTTTGTACTTTCCTTAAGCAACCAAGAACAACCTTTGCATTAGCATTCTAAAGATTGGTGAACATAAATACCAGTGACAATTTCTAAAAAAAAACACATTTGCTTTCTTATAGAGAATATCTCAGGATGGCATCAAACATTATTCATTAGTAGTCCAAAGTCTCTTTATTTTCTGTGTAAGAGGGAGTTAGTGTTAAGTAGCGAATGTTTCAGAATCTTATTTTACTTGGAGAAGACCTAGCTATTCAATAAATTCTGTCACTTAGTTTAGCACTACCCTAGAAATTCAGGTTACCAAAATCTAGAGAGACTGTTTTAGACAGACATTTCTAAAGTATAATTATTCTTAATAGAGTTTGTCCAAAAGCTCATATCTCATTTACATTTTTTTGAAGTTTCTTCACTCCAGGTACTTTCCTTGCTGACAAACTTGTAACAGATATAACAATATAACAATATTTAACATAATAAACCGAGCACAATGAAAATATGCTTAACGTTAATGGTGCTTAGACATGTCTACATTAGACATGTCTAGATTAGCAAACAAACATTAATATTAGATATTGAATATTCCCCAGTTCATGTGAATCTGAAATTCATTTAGGTTAATTTCTCTTGTATTTAGAATTGTCTGATTTGCAAGCACTTACTTTTCTTTAGGCTAATTAAATTAGAACTCATTTACAACTTCAGCAATATTAAAAAAAAACAACAAGACACACACTGAGACATACATAAATCCAGACAGACAGGCAGAGATCTCATAGTTTTCCACCTGATAATTAAAATGTCTCTTTGACTACTCCCTACTTTTTTTTAAGTTCTAATTTGCCCAAGGCTGAGGTCTCAGGCAAAGTGGGCTGTGTATTTCAGAGTCATAGAAAGGGTTAAATTCAAGTTTTCTTTAGGCAGGCTTTTTAACAAGCTAGTTGTTTTAAATTGCATATGCAAAAGAATTGGCTTTGAAGCATAGAGCAGAGTTTTTGATCCTTCAGGCTTTCAAATATAGGAGAAAGACCTGGACCAAAGGGAACCTCAGAATCCTTTCCTAGAAATCATGTGGCTATGAAAGGTCGAGTACAGGTCATCTAAGAAATCTGATGGAAAGAGACAGAGTGGGGCAGGAGATAGGGAGGAAGGAAATTCTGAGTCCTTGCTCTGCTTTTGGCAAAGCTGGTGTACCATTTAGAGGCCTTTTTGGGGTGGCGAGGGGGAAGGTTATGGCTCAGAGGCAACACCTAGGCTCCTGTCAATCAGTCTGGACCAAAAAGGGAAAGAAGTGAAAGTGACAGGGAAGAAGGCTGAGGATTCGCCTTACAGTCCTATCGGGGAGGCGATGGCCAGGGGGTGACAATCTCCGTTTTGAATATATCTTGGCCTAGTCCTTAGTTGGAAAGAAGACAAAGGAGGACCTCACCCATTTGGGCGGGAGCTAATGGGGTGCAGTGAGCAGTGGGGCCTTCGGAACACAGAGGGTAACCTTGGCCAGAGTTCCTTTGTTGCTTCCACAACACTTGCCTGTTTGCAGAGGGTCCCTATGAGAAAGGAGAAGCCAGGAAGTGGGGGAAGAGACCCCAAGTCCCTTTACGGGCCATCAGAAGTGTCGTGGTCTGGGTGCAGGTTGGAAAAGAATTTCCAGACATGAGACAGAATGAGAGGGAAATAAAGTTTATTAGAATGGGAGACACTGTTAGAACAGTGGGCCAGCTCAAGGGAGAACCGATGTTGAACAGGGGTCCTTAGTCCACTTTAATACCCAGGGTACAAGGAGTGGGATAGAGGTCTTGTGGGTCATTTGCTGATTGGATGAGGCATGTATACTGGGTGGGGGAAGAGTAGGGCAAATACTTTCTCCCTATGGGGCAGGAGGGGAGACCGGTTATACTGTTCCATTAATAGTTACAACTTGGGTGAGGGAAGGACTATCTGGTTTTTCTGTTCCTGCATTCCAAGACCCTCCTTGGTTTTATCTGCTCTCTCGTCCTTGGGTCACCACAGTCTCTCCATTTCCCCCAACATCTTTCTTTTGTCTTTGGCTCAAGATGTTAGTATTTACGGTTGAGCTGGCTGTCTCAGCTTCCCTGGGTATCTCACATCCATATGTGAGATATCCATGTTAATAATCTGTTTGTTTCTCTCTTGTCTTTTATGACAGGGAGGGCTCAGCCAAGAAAAGTAGAGGGAACGTTATTTTTCCTCTCCTATATGACCTATTTATTAATAACAGAATGGAATTCAGAATCAGGATTGAGTTGATTTATAGAAAATAGATGTGGTATCCTTGTATGCAGATTTGTGACTTGTTCAGAGTTGGGCATATATTTGCAACCCTGGAACTGGAGTTATTTCATGTTGAGACTTTGTTGGGGAATTGATGTTGTTAAATTAAACAGTTTTACAATTAAATAATTAGGGAGGCCATTCGACTGATGTGTGTCTCTTATGCCAAGAGGGCCTATAGAAATAAACCAAAATCAAACCCTGTGAATACGCCCAGGTTAGGAGAAGGTGATGGTGCCCCACTTCAGTACCCTTGCCTGGAAAGTCCCATGGACGAAGGACCCTGGTGGGCTGCAGTCCATGGGGTCGCAAAGTCCAGACATGACTGAGCGACTTCCTTTTACTTTTCACTTTCATGCATTGGAGAAGGAAATGGCAACCCACTCCAGTGTTCTTGCCTGGAGAATCCCAGGGATGGGGGAGCCTGGTGGGCTGCTGTCTATAGGGTCACACAGACACGACTGAAGTGACTTAGCAGCAGCAGCAGCAGCAGGAAATAAAAACATGAAGGACAACTAATCATAAATAGACAATGAGGCTTTAAGCTCTAGACAACTGAATAATTTTTTTAGAAAACTGAAGTATAGTTGATTTGCTGCTGCTGCTGCTAAGTCGCTTCAGTTGTGTCCAACTCTGTGTGACTCCATAGACAGCAGCCCACCAGGCTCCCCTGTCCCTGGGATTCTCCAGGCAAGAACACTGGAGTGGGTGGCCATTACAACGTGTTAATTTATGGAAGGTGATTTTGACTTTGCTCAAGATATCTCATTCTCCACATCTCCTAGTACTACCGAATCAAACCTGGTCCACTCTGTCACATAGTAAAACTCATCTATGGACACCAGGTTGTGGTGAAGGAAAGGCATTTATTGGACACCAGACATGGAGTCCAAGGCAGCTAGTACTCAAAATAGCCCAAACTCCTCAATGGATTTCAAGGAGGCATTTTTAAAGGCAAGGTGAGGGACTTCCCTGGTGGTCCAGTGGTTAAGGCTCTCCATTTCCATTGCAAGGGGCCCCTGTTTAGTCCCTGGTCAAAGAAACTAGATCCCATGTGCTGCAACTAAAAAAAAAAAAAAATCCCGCAACTAAAGATCCCTCATATCGGCTGGAAGATCCTATATGCCATAACTAAGACCTGGTGCAGCCAGGTGAGGGAGGGAGTCACAGGGTATGCAATCAGCTTATGCATCATTTTCTTATTGGCTGATATAGATGTTACAGGGGTTAACATTATCAATCCTCAGGCTCCTGTAGGTCTAGGGGGCTACATGCTCTAGTCAAAATGTACTCTTATGTTCTATGTTATTAAATTAGTTTAGGGTTTTTTTATTTTTTGGCTACTCTGAGAGGCTTGCAAGCATCTTAGTCCCCTGCAGTGGAAGCGTGGAGCCCTAACCACCAGACTGCCAGGGAGTTCCGCTGAGAGAGGTTTTAGCATCAGCAGAACTCAGAAAATGCACATGAGATGTTCAGAGAGGAGGTTTTGCAAAGGACATGGTGGGAGGAGTCTGTCCCAGGAAGGATACTGCTGGGTTCCACACGCAGTATTCAAAAAAAAGGGAGGGACAAGGAAGGCGATTTTTAAGACCTGTGTCTCAGTCTCTGACTTTTCAGAAAAACGGAATGGTTCTCTGAAAAGGAAGACATAGAGCAGCCAAATTCCTGGGATTCGGAAGGGCTTAGGTTTCCACAAGTCTGGACTCCAGAAGTGCCTCCAGAAGTCATGGTGGGTGTCATGGATTGAATTGTCCCCAAAAGATATGTTTAATTTCTGACCTTGTATTTTTGAGTGTGGCTTTATTTGGAAATAGGTTTTTGCAGATAGAATCTTGATGAGTTTACACAGGATTAGGGTGGGCTGGAATTCAATGGATGGACTGGAAATTTGGACATAGCCCCACACAGAGAGGGCTTCCCAGGTGGTGCTAGTGGTAAAGAACTCACTTACCAATGCAGAAGACTTAAGAGACATGGGTTCTATCTTTGCGACTTACAGCTTGGAACCAGGTGTTATTGTTGTTGTTGATCAGTCACTCAGTCATGTCTGACTCTTTGCAACCCCATGGACTACAGCACGCCAGGCCTCCCTGTCCTTCACCAACTCCTGGAGCTTGCTCAAACTCATGTCCATTGAGTCCATGATGCCATCTCATCCTCTGTTGTCCCCTTCTGTTCTTGCCTTCAATCTTCCCCAGCATCAGGGTCTTTTTCAATGAGTCAACTTTTCTCATCAGATGGCCAAGGTATTGGAGCTTCAGCTTCAGTATCCGTCCTTCCAATGAATATTCTGGATTGATTTTCTTTAGGATTGACTGGTTTGATCTCCTTGCAGTCCAAGGCACTTTCAAGAGTCTTCTCCAACACCACAATTCAAAAGCATCAATTTTTTGGCATTCAGCTTTCTTTATGGTCCAGCTTTCATATCCATACAGTACTACTGAAAAACTATAGCTTTGACTGTAGGCACATTTGTTGGTAAAGAAATGTTTCTGCTTTCTTCAGGTTAAATTCCTGTGGTGACAAGTAGATAGGGGGTGCCATCTTTCTTCCTGTTTACAAAGAGGTGGCTCTCTAGACCGTGAGAAAAGTTCCTGGGTTGTAAAGCAGGCAAGAGGCTTACTGAGCTGTTCAAAAGACTTATATACAGGTATCAAAGCGATGGGGCAGGATTTACAAATAAAAGTTTTTGAAAAGAAAATGTTCTAGGAAAGGGAAAAGTCTTTTCCTTTTCGTCAACAGGGAAAATTCAATCTGAGCAGTCCCACAAGTTTCTCACCAGCACTTTAACATCAGATCCCCAACCTCCAGGATCTAATGCCTGATGATCTAAGGTGGAGTTGGTGTCATAATAATAGAAATAAAAGTGCACAATGAATGAAATGTGCTTGAATCATCCTGAAACCAACCCCCTCTCCCTAGCCTGGTTCATGGAAAAACTGTCTCTCATGAAATTGGTCAAAATGGTTGAGGAACACTGCTTTAACACGCATTCCCTGCCCTGTCCCAAACGGCATTCTCTTGCAGTTCAAATACAGCACTGATATTTAAAACCAACCTGTTAACACTATAATTAACTTGCCAGCATCCAGCTTATATTTAATACTTTAACTAAATTAGTCTGGTAGCTATAGAAAGTCTTATTACAGGACAGTTTATAAAATAAGCTTCCAATCGCCTGGAATTGGAAGATGCTTCCAATTTGGTAAGCCAAATTGAGAACACTGCCGCGTAGCGGTACTCCACTGAGCAATTCCTGCCTTTGCTAATTACACACATAAGTTGGTAACTTTGAGACTCCCAAATACACTATAAAACTGTTCCAGAAATGTAGAAACAAAACTCATAAAGCACGGTTTGGGGGTTAATTTCAGATGCTTCATGGATCCCTAGAAGCACAACCCCAAAGAGAAATCCCTCATTTCTGGTGCTCCAGTCTCTCGCCTTTAGATTTCTCTAAACCTTGTTCCGCTAATCCAAGTCAGGAAGAACTTTTAAAATTCCCAAACCCAGATCCTGCCGAAACGCCAAACTTGGCCGAAAAAAGGGCGATCAGGCTCTTGGGGTATGACGGCAGCGGGAAAGCCCCTTTCGTCAGTAAAACAGATAGATGCCTTAACGAAATCTGCGGACCACTCCACGCTTGGAAAGAGGCTTGGTTTCCTTTCATTCTCCAGGGTTTCCATCGGCTGTCGAGACAGAAATGTAAAAAAGGTAGTTCTGTGGTATCTCATACTATGGCAGTAGCAGCTGCTGCTGCTGCTACTGCTGCTGCTAAGTCGCTTCAGTCGTGTCCGATTCTGTGCGACCCCATAGACGGCAGCCCACCAGGCTCCTCCGTTCCTGGGATTCTCCAGGCAAGAACACTGGAGTGGGCTGCCATTTCCTTCTCCAATGCATGAAAAGTGAAAGGGAAGTCGCTCGGTCGTGTCTGACTTTTAGCGACCCCATGGCCTGCAGCCTAACGAGGCTCCTCCGTCCATGGGATTTTTCAAGGCAAGAGTATCGGAGTGGGGTGCCTTCTCCCACTATAGCAACCGAGCATGTGCAAAGCCGCCCACAGAGCCCTCCGAGATCTGAGCGGGGCGGGGCGACGGAAGACCCGCCCCTTCCATTCGCCTTGGCCTTAACTCCTTCCCATCCCTCCGCTCGCTTCTCTTTTTCACCTCTGACCTCGGAAAGAAGTGGGTGGGGCCTTTGGGGGCGGAAGTGGCGGTGCATTGTGGGCTCGCCTAGAGTTGAGCCTGAATGGAAGTGGCGCGCCGCCGCTGACATTACCCACGTCCGAGCGGCTAGCGTTCGGACACCGTCCGGGATTCGGGTACCTCAGACCTCCGGTTCAGAGCGGATCGCGAGGAGGCGGCCGCTAGGCCGAGCGTTGGTGGAGGGGCGGCTGTGCGCGGCCCCAAGACATGGCTCACAACAAGATCCCGCCGCGGTGGCTAAACTGTCCGCGGCGCGGCCAGCCGGTGGCAGGTAACCGGGACCGGGGTGTTCGAGTCCCTGCGCACGGGCTTGTCCGGGGGTGGGCTGAGGGGGTGCAGCTTTCGGTAGTGGTGTCTCAGAACAGAGATGTGCTCGGTTCGATGAAGCTTCGTGGATGAATGTTTGGGAACCTGGACTGGAGGGAAAAGGGGCACTTGTCATTCTTCAGTAAGGCTAAATGTTGCGAAGAGGAAGGTAGATAGGAGGTTTCTTTGTGGAAGGAACTGAGGACACAAGAACTCAAGGGGTAGTACTTTGAAGCTTTGTCAAGAGTTTTGTAAACCTTTCAGGGTTTTCGGAAGGGTGTGGGTCTTGAGATGAAGGAAGGCTTAAGAGGAGGAAGGGCAGTTCCCAGTGGTGAAATTGATCCACACTGAAACTGGAGGTTTTTGTTTTGCTTAGTTTTTTAAAATCTTTTTTTTTTTTTTTAAGAATGACTTTTGAGGACTTTTTCATCTTTGAGTTTGACCCAACAGACTTTAAATTTAAAGTGTACAGTTGGATAAATTTTGACTCCTGCACACCCGCTCTGAAACACAAGAATGAAACACAGGATAGTAAACATAATCATCACCTCTTCAGGTTTCCTCCAGCCCTTGATAATCTCTCCCTCTGCAGGCAACCGGTGATCTGCTCTCTGTCACTATAGATTTAGTTCGCATTTTGTATAATTTTTAAAATAAATGGAAACATACTCTCTTTTGGGGACACTCTCTGGCATCTCTCACTCAGCATTATTATTTTGAGATTTATATGTGTGCTTGTGTGTATCAATAACTCATCCCTTTTACTGCCAAGTAGTAGTCTATTGTTATAGCTACACCAGTTTAAATTAGATTTGTTTATTCATTCATTCGTTGATGGTCCTTTGGGTTTTCAGTTTTGGCTGTTGCATACTAACTTAATATGAACATTCATGTGCAGTTCTTTGTATGGGCATATGTTTTCTTTCCCCTGTGTAAATCTTTAGGAGAGGGATGGATCATACAGTAGGTGTACGTTTAACCTTTCAAAAACTGCCAAAGTCTTTTCAAAGTCCTAACATTTTGCATTCCTGCCTATCAGTATGAGGATTCTTCTTTGCTCCACATCCTAACACTTGATTTGGTCAGTCTTTTTAATATTACCCATTCTTTACCAACTGAGCTCTCAGGGTAGCCCTAATAGGGGCTTGTGTGTTAGTTGCTCAGTCGTGCCTGGCTCTTTGTGACTCCCTGGACTGCAATCCACCAGGTTCCTCTGTCCATGAGATTTTCCAGGCAAGGGTACTGGAGTGGGTTGCCATTTCCTTCTCCAGGGGATCTTCCCAACCCAGGGATCGAACCTGGGTCTTCTTCACTACAGGCACATTCTTTACCGACTGAGCTGTTGGGCATCTTTTCATGTGCTTCTTGGCAGTTCACATATCTTCTCTTGCAAAATGTCCAAATCTTTTGCTGATTTTAAAAATATTTATTTTTATTTATTTGACTCTGCAGGGTCTTAGTTGTAACACTTGGGATCTACGATCTTTGTGTGGCACTGGGGATCATAAGATGGGGCATGTGGAATCTTTAGCTGTGGTATGCAAACTCTTAGTTGCAGAATGTAGGATCTAGTTCCCTGGCCAGGGATCCAACCTAGGACCCCTGCATTGGGAACTCAGAGTCTTGGCCACTGGGTCACCAGGGAAGTTCTTTTGCTGATTTTTAAAATTGTGTTGTTTTATTTGTGAGTTGTTATTCTTCTTTATATGTTGTAAATACAAGTCCTTTTTGTTGTTCAGTTGCTAAGTCATGTCCGACCCTTAGCAACCCCTTGAACTGCAGCATGCCAGGCTTCCCTATCCTTCATTATCTCCTGGAGTTTGCTCAAACTCACATCCACTGAGTCAGTGATACCATCCAACCATCTCATCCTCTGTTATCCCCTCTCCTCTTGCCCTCAGTCTTTCCCAGCATCAGAGTCTTTTCCAGTGAGTTGGCTCCTTGCATCAGATGGCAAAAGTATTGGAACTTCATATGCTTTTCAAGTCTTTTCTCCAGTTTGTGGCTTGCCTTTTCATTCTCTTAACAGTTTCTTTTGAAGAATTAAAGTTTTAAATTTTAACTAACTTCAATCTAATGCTTTTTCTAGAAGATGTTTTGAAAGAAAATTAAAGGATTTTGTAGTGAACTATGCATGCTTACTAATTATATACACATCTTAAGTATGTCTGCCTAGTTATTTTCAATTGTTGGAAGAGAAGATTCCATAGTCATTTTTTAATTCATGTTTTCTGATTCTTCTTGTTTGTCAGCTTTTCTTCACATTTTATATTAAATCTTCAGTCAGTAAAACCATATAATGATGGATAAAAGTCTTGTTGAAAGATAATCTAAATAAGTCTTAGGGTGAGGAAATGTTTTTCCTTAACAAAAATGAAATAATTTTCTTTATGTTCTAACCATTCTTATAGGCATTTTCACTTGTAGTTGATAGTCATAGTACTTTCTTTAGATGAATTGATTACAGTTCTTTACATTTTTTTAATAGGTCTTACTCTACAGACATTTTGACTTTTTCCCTTGTTATCTCTAACTTAGTATTGAATCCTTTTTTTTTTTTTACATTCCCCGCCCCACCCCGAAAGAGTTATGAAGAAACCTCTGAATTTAGATGTCTGACTTCTTTTTAACTTGGCACATGTTTCCTGGATGCTTTATTATTAGAGTTAATTGCTACATTTATTTGTGAGAAAAACGAAATCATAAAGAAGATCTTGTCAAAAGAGAATTATTTTTTATATGGAATTAGAAAAACAGCTTAAAAGTCAGAATTTTAATGTAGTCTGCTCATGGCGATGACAAATATCAGGATACTGACTTCTTGGTAGACAAAGGGATACATGTATGTACTGACTGGGGGTGGACAGCAGCTTGTGAAGTGCTAAGCCCCAGACAGCTTTATACCACTCTAAGAAATAGAGTTGTGTGCTTTTCTTTTCTTTTTCCCTCTCCTGGAGATGAAGGGTCAGGAATAAAAAGGTTTCCTTTTTATTGTATTGGAGTATTTTGACTCCCAAAAGCTAGACTTTTAATTATTGTGCTCCCTGAGTCACTAAACTCACCTCATCTGAGCAGTTGTGGGCCCTGGACAGAACTCCAGGCCTCCTGACAACCAACTGGATCTTTACTGGTAATGAGGTGTGCTTTGGCTTGTGACCCTTGTTAAAAAGTAAGGAATACAACATAAAATTCTTGATAAATCTCTCTGAATTTACCTTAAAATTCTGTGTCCTAGAAGCATTCATGACACAGTGTGTATTTTAGATAATGCAGGGTTGGCAGTGTTTAATATTAGTAGAACAAGAAATGCTAGCTATATTATTGCAAGCTTTAGAGAAAAATAAAGAATCATTCATATTCCCAATTTCAACCTCCTATTTTCTTCCTCTTATTTTTTTCTCATTAGAAAAGGAATTCATGCTTATTGTATAATTTCTTTGATATTTTGCACATTTAGGAAAATATGTTATGACTGTTAAATTTTCTCATTGTAAACATTAGGATGACTTGTTCTGTCAGTCGTGTCTGACTCTTTACGACCCCATGGACAGTAGCACTCCAGGCTTCCCTGTCCATCACCAACTCTTATTAGTACTATACAAGTTCATAATTTTTCTGAATCAGAAAGAAGATGGTACTCATTATAAAAGTAATCTGTTCCCCACTGAAGTTCATTTTTCTACTTAAACCAGACTTCCAGTGAGAGAGCTCCTGGAGATAGGACCTTTCTCCTTCTGAGGCTTTTTTCTGAAGAATTCTTTTTTCTCCTTCTGAGTGATGGATTTTAGGTGAACACTTTGAAGAAAACTAGCTTCTCATTTCTTAAAGGCAGATTATTCAACATAACAGTTTATATATACTATGTGTAAAGAACTTCCTGGGAACTAACTGTGGGACTATAAATATGATAGTCTTATGAGAATAATGGTGACTTTCAAGTCATTTTACTTACCAAGTATTTGTGTATACTTTGTGCTGTTTTTTGGGACTTGGGAGATGATTAAGATATTGTCCCTCACCTTAAAGAGCATATAGTTTCTTGGAAGTAGTAAACCATCATTTTTAAACAAAGTTTTGCTATAACAAGTACAGTAATGACTCTATTATAGAATATTATGGAATACTAGAGGTGATAAACCCAGTTCTTTGTTTGAGGTTAGGGAAGAAGAAAGGGTTCAGGGAAGACTTCCCAGAGGAAGTGTGTGTGAGTTATCTTGATAAATAGAAATTTGCTAGATAGAGGGAATTCTCTGGCGGTCCTCCTCTGACTGCCCAGGGCTGGGTTTTGATCTCTAGTCAGGGAACTAAGATCCCACAAGTTGCACAGGCTGACTCCCACCCCCTCCACCACCCTCCACCCCCCGCCAAATATGCTAGATATATTGTTGGTTTTTGTTTTTTGTTATTTTGTTTTTATTTTAAAGGTTTCTGTTAGGATAGGATGATGATGGACAGATCTCAGCCTTAAAGTGAGGATATGGATATGAGGATGGAGTGTTTGAGCCAGGTCCTAAAGGCTTTATGGTGTGATAAGGGATTTTAATATTTATATACTTTCAAAGTGCACTGGCAAACCATTGCCATTTCTTAAGCACTGGGGTGAGATGATTTGATTTCAGTTTAAAGAAGCTCACTTTGATTGCTCTGTGTTTGATGAAAGAGCAAGAATGAGAGTGGGGAGACTATTTAGGAACTTTCATGGTAGTCTGGGTGAAAGAATGGTGATAGTTTAGAATTAGAGTTGGAGTAGTGGGTTTCCTTGGTGGCTCAGCAGCAAAGAATCTGCCTGCATTGTGGGAGATGCAGGTTCAATCCCTGGGTTGGAAAGATCCCTTGGAGGAGTCATCCAACCCACTCCAGTATTCTTGCCTGGGGAATCCCATGGACAAAGGAGCCTGGTGGGCTACAGTCCATAGGGTTGCAAAGAGTTGGACACAGTGGAAGCAACTGAGAGTGCACAGGCTGATTGGAGAAAATTAAAGGGGAAGATGAACTTCCCCAGTTGCTCAGCAGTAAAAGAATGCACCTGCAATGCAGGAGACGAGGTTTGATCGCTGGGTTGGAAAGATCCCCTGGAGAAAGGAAATGGTGGCCCACCCCAGTATTCTTGCCTGGAAGATCCCAATCCATGGGATCACAGAAGAAGTAGGACACGACCTGCCACTAAACAACAACGACGACAAGGAGGGAAAATAGACAGGACTTGGATTGTTGGATTTAGAATGAGAGCAAGAAAGTCAAAACTTAGTCCTAGGTTTCTGCGTATGCAGTGGGATGATTGGTACCATTAGGGCTTGTTGGGGGAGGGAGTGGAAGGCAGGTTGGAAGAGGTATTAAGATCCTGACTGCACAGGCAGAGATGTTGAGTACACAGCTGGATATATGGTTTGGAATTCAAACAAGTTCGAGTTGTAGATGTACATTTAAGGATCATTAGCGTAAAGACAGTATTTAAAAGCATGGTATTTGATTAGTCAGGATAAGTAATGCTAGTTTCTCTGACAAGCAACTCCTCAAACTAAACGAGTCTAGTGTTATGAAAGCCAAGAGAATTTTTCGAAAAGGAAGGAAGAGTCAGATGTATGAGATACTGCTAAGACGTGAGATATTAGAAAAGTTGGTAACCACACGGAAGGGAGGAAAGGTTGATGTCCTTGTGAAGGCAAAATGGAAAGGAATCCAGAGCAGAAGGGAAGGGATTTGCCTTTAACGGGAGGAAAGACAGGATGAACGAGAAAATGGACTCAAGAAAATGGACAGAAAGGTTTATAACTATAAAGGTGAGGCAAGTTTCAGTGGTGGAGAGGTGCTATTGAATAGCAGTTATATTTGTGGACTCCATGTCCAGATCACCTACATTTGAATCACTGTTCTCTCATTTACTAGAAGTGTGACAGTTTTCAAGTTATTTAATTTCTCTTGCCTTGATTTCCTCATCTGTAAAATGGGGATAATAACATTATGTATGTTTATGTTCAGTTCAGTCTCTCAGTTGTGTTTGATTCTTTGCGACCCCATGGACTGCAACATGCCAGGCCTCCCTGTCCATCAGATGTTAGGAGTAAATTAATAAATCTATGTAAAGTGTTTTAAACAGTGTCTGGTATGTGTTAAACATAAGAAGTTGCTCCTTTTGCCTTTTCTTTTCGGTAATGTATAACATGAAGCCATCAGTTGAAAAAGGGGTAGAGGAGCTTAGTATATTTTAAAAATGAGAAAAAGATGTGAAACAGAAGATTGCCTTTGAAATTGGTGATTATAATTTATATTGTCACCCATCTGAGATTTTCTCTAGGAGTTGAGCTGCATAGGGGTAGGCCCAAAGAAATCAGGTGGTTGGGTTAAGTAGGTCTGGGTTTTTCTCAGGAGAGTGTGGCTGAGCAGTAGGGGAGGAGCACAGAGTTAAGGGTATGCAAGGGAAATAGGATGAGATCTCTGAGATGACAATGAGAAGAGAGGTTTAGTGGGATAAAACTTCTAACATACCTTATTATTATTTATTATGTTTCTTATTTGTGGTTTACTCAATGGAAATTAGGCTTCATGAGGGCAGGGATTTTTTATTTGTTTTTAGTTCTTTTCACTAATATATTCCGTGCATCTAGAATAATGCCTGTTATGTAATAGGCATTTAATAAATATCTAGAAAATAAACTAAATAAAGTATAATAATCTAGGTGAGATGGTAGAAGTGGTCAGATTCTGGATATATTTTGAAGACAGATCTGATAGGATTTGCTGATGGATTGGATGTGGGGTGTGTAAGAAAGAGATGGATCAAGGATAAGGCCACAGCTTTTGCCCTAAACTGTTAAAAAAAAAAAAAGGGTGTTACATTTGCTGAGATGGGGAGGACCTTAAGAGGAGTTTGAAAATTGAGAGCTCAGATTTGGATACCAAGTCTGAGACACCTGTTAGACATCCCATTGGAGAAGGAAATGGCAACCCACTGCAGTGTTCTTGCCTGGAGAATCCCAGGGACGGGGAGCCTGGTGGGCTGCCGTCTATGGGGTCGCACAGAGTCGGGACACGACTGAAACGACTTAGTAGCAGCAGCAGCAGAGACTAGTAAGTCAGGTCAGTGATTTGATATTTGATTCTAGAGTTACGGGAGATGTTCGGCACAGAGTTACACGTTTGTGAGTCATTAGTGCCTTGATGGCTTTTAAACCTGTGAGACCAAATGAGAAACCAAGGCAGAGAGTGTAGAAAGAAAGAAGGTACAAAGACTGAGCCCTGGCACAAAACATAGAGGGGCCAGGGGCGATAAGGAGGAGCTGGTAAAGGAGACTGAGAAGGAGAGGCCAGAGAGAGGGGAGAAATGGGAGGATGTAATGTCCTGGGAGCCTTGTGAAGAAAGCGATTCAGGAACTCCCTCTGAGTTAAAAATGTTCAGTTTTTTGAGAACTGAGTGATGGAGGTTACTGTTGATCTTGAGTGGTTTTGTAGAAAATGTTCAGTTGCTAAGTCATATCCGACTCTTTGTGGAAAATAAAAATAGAAAAAGAAAATGATCTTTTTATTTGTTTTGGCTATGTACACGTTTGTCTATGGACACATGTTAAGACTTCACTTAGATATGATTTTAGGTAGATGTTTATACTTAGTGATTTTATAATATAAATCAGCTAAAATAGATGATTTAAAAATTGATGTTATAAGATAACTTCCCCTATGTTTACATGTGATTCAGAAAAAAAAGGCCAAAAAGTTAGTTTTGCTGAAATTAGAATCCCTGATAGTTGTTTGGTGAGTGATTTTGGTTAGTATGCTTCTCACCCTGATTCTTCTTTTGGGATGTGGGATAAGGTCTGTAAAATGGAGAAAGTGTTGCCAAAATCTTGGCTGTCTGTGCACCAATGCCAAACAGAAATATGGGGACAGAGTTATGGAGGAGAAGGAAAGAGTGGCCTTATTATTTTCGCAGGCAAAGGGGGAACTTAGGAGGCTAGTGCCTCAAAACTGTGTCCCCTTCCCTGAATAGGGAGAGGTTAGATAGTCAGACAGGGGTATGTGGTAATTATCAAGGCAGTAACAGTCTTCATTCCTTCAATTTCAAAAGGGTGGGGTTGCTGACAGGATTAGGGTGTGTGCGGGGTCCTAGGTGGTCTCCTGATCTTGATGAGCCTTTCTGCTCCCCTTAATCTTGCCTCAGGTGGTTTCCTTGCTGCTCCTCCTCTGATCACCATCTTGATCATGGAGGCTCTGAGTCTTGCCTTTAAGGAATGGGGGACAAAGGCCTCCATGCCCAGCAGCCCCACAGGGCCCTGCTCGGCATCAGAAGTTCCAATTTCATATTAAAAAGTGTAATAGCAATTTCAAAGAATTGATTTAATTTACTTCATTATCAGTTTTCTAGTACTATATCTTTAAAGGTTTTAAGGCAGTAACTTTGTAATATAGTGGTTTAGAACTTTCTGGACATTCCATTTACTGGTAATTTCTTTTGCTGTTATATTGATTGTCAATTTCTAGAATATATATTGGATATATTGAATATATATTGAATATATATTGGAACGCCCTTTAAAAGTATAGTATAGATTGAGAGTATTTTATGAACAATTCCCTTAAAAATATTGTAAGAAGGTGATTTTGAGAATTGCTAATTATAGAGTTTTAACCCAGAAATTTTCGTTAATGAAAATTATTACCTGTCTTCATGTTATTTAGGAAGATTCTTACCTCTGAAAACAATGTTAGGACCAAGATATGACAGTCAAGTTGCAGAAGAAAATCGATTCCATCCTAGTATGCTTTCAAATTATCTGAAGAGTCTGAAGGTAAGGAGTAAAACATTTTTGATACTAATTTAACATACTTTATCCCTTTCTTGTTTTTCAGGTGGCTTTCTAAAATAAAACTTTTTACTTTGAAATAATTAACTCAGAGCAAGTTGCAAAAATTGTGCATAGAGTCTATGAACCCTTCTCAGTTTTCCCCAGTGGTGACATCTTATGTGACTGTAGTATATCCAAAGCAGGAAATTGACATTGGTACAGTATTGACTGGATTGTAGACCTAAAAGTCTTTTACCAGTGTTGATGTGCATTCATTTGTGTTTATGTGTGTAAAGTTCTGTGCAGTTCGACCTGCTAACTTGTTCTCTGTCTCTGTAGTTTTGTCATTTTGTGAATGTTATATAAATGGAATGAAACAGTTTGTGACCTTTCAGGATACACTTAAAAAGAATTGTTTTAAATTTATTTTTGGCTGTGCTGGGTCTTCCTTGTCGCACTCAAGCCTTCTCTAGTTGCAGGGAGTGGAGGCTACTCTTTGTTGCGGTATGTAGGCCTCTCATTGTGGTGGTTTCTCTTGTGGCTCTAGGCATGTGGGCTTCAGCAGTTGTGGTTGCTGGGTTCTAAAGCACAGGCTCAGTTGTTGCTCATGGGCTTAGTTGCTTGCAGCATGTGGGATCGAACCCATGTCTCCTGTGTTGGCAGGTGGATTCTTTACCACTGAGCTACCCGGGAAGCCCCTGGGATATACTTTTTTCCACTAAGCATAATGCTGCTGAGGTCCTCCAGGTTTTTGCATGAATCGATGAAAGTTGTGCTCATATTTATTGCTGAATAGTATTCAGTTGTATAGCTATGCCAGAGTTTAACCATTCTCCTCCCGTTGAATGGTTAAGCAACCATTTAGCCACTTTGAGTTGTTTCCATTTGTGGGGTATTGTGAATCAGGTTGCTGTGAAGGTTTATGTACAGGTATTTATGTGAATGTTAAGTTTTCATTTTTCTGGAACAAATACCCAAGACTAAGTTTGTTGAGCACGTGGTTAGTTTTATAGAAAAGTGCCAAACTATTTTTCTAAACAAAGCGTTGTAATTTTTTATGTTATTTTGACATCACACTGATTATATTAGTTTCTGGGCTTCCCTGGTGGCTCAGGTGGTAAAGAACCTGCCTGCAATTTAGGAGACCTGGGTTCAATCCCTGGGTCAGGAAGATCCCCTGGAGAAGGGAATGGCAAGCAACACCAGTATTCTTGCCTGGAAAATTGCATGGACAGAGGAATCTGATGGGCTGCAGTACATGGGGTTGCAGAGTCAGACACGACTGAGTGGCTGACACACCAACAACAGGGCTACTTTGACAAATTACCGGAAACTGGGTGACTTAAAATAGCAGACACATATCCTCTCACAGTTCTGGAGGCTAGAAATTCCACAGCAGGGTGTTGGAGAAGTTGGCTCTTCCTGGAGTCTTGGAGGAGAATCTCTTCCATTCTTTTCTCCTGGCTGCCAGGGATGGCCAGCAGGCCTCAGTATTCCTAGGCTTGCAGCTCCTTTAGCTGTCTCTGCCTCCTCCTTGTGTGTGTCAGTGTCCAAATTTCCCACTTATAAGGACACCCTAATCCAGTATAACCTCATTTAATTAATTAATTTTTTTTTGGCCACACCATGTGACTTACAGGATCTTAGTTTCATGACCAGGGATTGAACCTGCAGTGGAAGCTTGGATTCCTAACCACTGAATTGCCAGGAATTCCCCTGTATGCCCTCGTCTTGATTATATTTGCAAAGACCCTATAACCTTCTTTCAAATAAGGTTATATTCATAGGTACTGGGAGTTAAGGCTTGAATATGGTTTTAGGGGGCATAATACAACCCATGACACCTACCATTGTTACTCTTTTAAGGGGTAGTTTTTATTGAATGCTCCTTGGAAAAATAGTTATGAAAAACCTAGACAGTGTACTGAAAAGCAGAGACATCAGTTTGCCACCAAAAGTTCATATAGTTAAAGCTATCGTTTTTCCAGTAGTCATGTATGGAAGTGAGAGTTGGACCATAAAGAAGACTGAGCGCCGAAGAATTGATGCTTTTGAATTGTGGTGTTGGAGAAGACTCTTGAGAGTCCCTTGGACTGCAGGGAGATCAAACCAGTGAATCCTAAAGAAAATCAATCCTGAATATTCATTGGAAGGACTGATGCTGAAGCTAAAGCTCCAATACTTTGGCCGCCTGGTGAGAAGAGCTGACTGATTGGAAAAGACCCTGATACTGGGAAAGATTGAGGGCAAGAAGAGAAGAGGGTGACAGAGGATGAGATGGTTGGATGGCATCACAGACTCAATGGACATGAGTTTGAGCAAGCTCTGAGAGATGGTGAAGGACAGGGAAGCCTGGCAAGCTGCAGTTCATGGGGTTGCAAAGAGTTGGACATGACTTAGCGACTGAGCGACAGTTAGTACATTCAGCAAGTGCTGGTGCCCGTTACATGCGAGTTTCCTGTTACAGGATGGAAAACATGCCACTTAGTTTTTGATAACCTGTTACTTATCCCTGTTCTTGGTGTAGTTTGGGTCTTCATTTTGTATCTTTTATTTTAGCTTATAAACTTTTAATTTTTATCTTCATTATTAATATACATTTTTGAAAGTCATAGTTAACATTTGTAGAGCATTAAATATTCCTAGGCAGAGCATTTAAAGAGCTTGGGTTTAGAAGCCAGTTAGTCTGGGTTTGAATTCTAGTTTGTCACTAACAGCTTTGTGGTCAAGTTACCTAATTTCTTCGTGTTTCAGTTTCCTCATTTGCAAGTAAAATTAGTGCATGTAAAGCATAGAATAGTGCTTGGCACAAAGTAAGGGCTTCATTTAAATCTCACAGCTCTATGAGGTGGATACTGTTATTATCCTTATTTCATGGATTGGGAATCTATAAGGAAAAATGATTATGTATATATAATATGAAGATATGTGTATATAGGCAGATACATTTAAAAACACACATTGTTCACACAGACATATCACACACACAGACATACATTTACACATGTACATATATATGGACTCAGTGCAGCTAAGTCACATAATACAGTTTCCTGGTTTTCTTAGCTAAAGTATTCATATATATTTAGAGAATTCACATTTTCTTGCTCATCCCCACTTTTCATTCACTTCTTATTTTGGACCTAGAGACAAACAATATGGGTTCTAATTCTAACTTGTGAGAAGCTGTATTATGGTATTCAAGTCTTTGTGTTTGGCAAAGACTTCCATCTAGAAGCAGTGCTTCCACCTTTTCCCTTTCTATTTGCCATGTAGTAATGGGGCAAGTTTTTTTAATATTTAGTTTTCAGCCAGCTTTTCCCATCTCCTTCACCCTCGTCAAGAGATTCTTTAGCATATGCATTAGCAGACATTAAAAGTCCTTGGACCTTATTCTTCTGAGCAAGATAATATAACAGCTGTATAGAACAAACAGTCCAATCCCACATGTCGGTTTAGGATTTAGTTTGGTGTAGCTGAAATGTTGAATTTCCCTGGTGGCTTAGTGATAAAGAATCCTCCTGCCAATGCAGGCAGTCCCTGGGTGGGGAAGATCCCTGGATCAGAAAGATCCCCTGGAGAAGGAAATGGCAACCCACTTGAGTATTCTTGCCTGGGAAATCCCATGGACAGAAGAGCCTGGCAGGCTACAGTCCATGGGGTTGGACATGACTCAGCGACTACACAACAGCAGCTGAAATATTACTGAGTCACTAAACAACTATTAAAAGTCTTTGTCATACATGAAGTTCATGTGACTTAAGTGTTGCAAGCATCCATTTAGTGTTAATGATTAAGACTTGAGCTATATCCTTACCAGTGCTGTGTATAATCTTTTGTACATAGAAAGTCAAAGTTAAGAAAGAAAAGGCCTTTTTTGCTGGGCACATGAAGTTATTTTGAGTTCAGGTCTGGCTTATGTTTCTCTAGCTGAAGCTTCCCCAGTAGTTTTCTTCATATTTTTCTTTTAATCATAGGATACCTTTGAAGATTGAGGTATGAATGACAATCCACATTACAGTCAGGCTTCCAAGAATAGTCTGTTCATGAGCATAGCAATATGTGTTAACAGCACATATAGCCATTCTTCTTGTCTAGGGATCATCAGTTAATACGGTGTTATCCTTCTCTTGTGCAACCACGTCAGCAAATATGGGAGGACTGTTAGGTTGCTTCACCCAGACTTTAGCTCTAGTTGCATGTATTTCATTTGTGTACCCAAACCCTCCATCGTCTCTGTTAGTAAGGTGGGAGGTTCTTCTCATTTTGTACTTATCACTTACATCAGAAGTCGGGCAGTTCTATCATGTTTATTAATAAATAGATCATCCTTTCATCCTTTCCTTCATTTTGTAAAATTATTTGGATTTCTCCTTGGTAGTCTGGGTCTGTAACGCTTAATACGAGCATTCCTTAATTAACCCAAAGTGCCTGGGAGGCATTTCGATTCCAGTACCAGTTGAAATAGCACATATCAGTCTTTTTGTAAGTCTCTGTTCAGATAAAGAGTATAAATCCTATCCGGTAGTCTCAGAAGTAGCTTGGAAAAGAGCTAGTGCTCCTGGGCTAATTTCCCAAAACTCAGTTCTTTCAGGATAGAAGTCTATTTTTATGAATCTGTAAATCTGGAATATTTTTTTTCTCATCAGAGGAGTTTCTGATTCTCTAACAGGTCTATTATTTAAAATATTGAGGGAAGTATTTAAAGTTAGTTCTCCAGTTTTTATAAGAGCCCACTCCAAGTTTAATTAATTGCTGTTGAAGCAAACCATTCATTCTTTCAATCCAACCAGCAGCTTGAGGATAATAAGGAATATGAAAGATCCATTGTATATTATATTCTTGGGTAAACTCTTGTATTAACGTACCTTTATTTATTTATTTTTAACTTTTATTTGTTTATTGAAGTATAGTTGATTTACAATGCTGTATTAGTTTCAGGTGAACAGGAAAGTGTATATGTACAAAACTGAATCACTTTCCTGTTAACTTACCTTTAAAATGTGATCCATTGTCCCTCTGAATTTGAAGTGGAACACCATAAATATAAATTAATTATCGCCTCTGTTTTAATAGTATTAGTCTGATTGGCTTTCTTGAAGGGAATGGCCACTAAATATCCATAGGTGTCCATAGCAGTACCCACATATTGACATCCTTCATCTCAAATTAATGGATCAATGTAATCAATTTGCCATCTTTGCCCAGGCAGCTTACCACATGCCAATTGTCCTTTGACTAGGTGTGGTAAGTGTCTGTGTTCAATATATTGATAAATTGGACATTGTAAAATATTGAATGAGATCCATAGTAAAAGAAATACCTTGATTTTGAGCCCACCTGTATGTTGCTTTTTCTCCCACATTGCCGCATTTTTGATGTGCCCACAAAGTCGAAGCTGTGGTTAATCCATTGGCTACCAACCAAGAGTCTTGTTATGTTAATGTTCTGTAGAATGACATTCTGTTAACTTTTTTGTTTTAGAGCTTCATATACTGCATGTAATTCAGCAAATTGATTTCTCTTAGTATAATTCTGGCCTCTGGAAATTTCCTAATCCAGAAACCCAGGGACACTCTTTTGTCATGTTGTTTTTGCCATAAGTTCCAGTTAGCATATGGTTCATTGATAGATACATGAATTTTATGTCCCTTGGTTATAGCTCATGAGGTGTCTGATCTCTATCCAAAGACAGATTACTGTGATAAACTTTAGCATAATTCAATTAAACTTTTAGCAATAAAATGTAACAGCGAGGAACTGTCTGGGAACTGAGTCTGGGAGTGAGTCTTGGTTAACGTAGATCTCAATTAGCAAAACTAGAATTTAATATTCAGTGAAACATAACATTTTTGTGAGGGCTTTAACCCTGCAGCCAGTGAAGGCTTTATCCCATCAAATAAAAAATAAGGTTTGTCAGGGAGCTGGGAAAAGCCAAGCGGCCATCTTGAATTTCCCATAGCCCCAGCTGTTTAATTTACAGCTATTGTTTAATCATTTTAAATTCCTTGATTTAGAAGTAAACTCTTATTGGGTCCTAAGGACATCAGGATAGAAAAAGGCTGACAGTTCAGTTCAGCTGACAAGGAAGGGTTAATTTTTGTAGAATCAAAATGAATTTTATCTGTGGGTGCCACAATCTTCACAGATCATTGTGAAGTAATATTAATATTACTTTACCAAAGTAACAAAAGATTTTAAAAACATATATAAATCACTTAAAAGCAAAGAAATTCACATAGTCTATTTTCAAACACTGCATTCAAGAAAACTTTGTTCTCTTAACGAGAAAACCAAATTCCAGTCTGATACCAGCTTATTGTTAATAACAAAATTTGTTTTCTCTCTTAACAGAAAACCAAATTCCTGTCTGATACCAGCTTACTGTTAATAACAAAATTTGTTTATCTAGTTAATTTTAATTTAATCTTAGAAAGTCCTTTCTGTAAATCTTGAAGAGGTGGTATTTTTCCAAAGGCATCAGAGAGAAACCAGAGCTGTCTGGTTTTAATGACAAAAATGCTTAAAATGGCATGCTTAAAATCTGATGACAGTTCAAAATAACTTTGTGACTTTGCTGTGATATGTAACGCTCTGAGATAGTAACTAGCATTATGACTAATAACATAATTCTGTGCATACCAGAATTTTAGAAACTGCATTTAATTTCTAGGATATCTATATTAATAACATTTCCCATACAATATAACTTGAGAAAATCTATTACTCATTTGACAGTACTGCCCAGATCAGGGGTTGAACTGGTGTCTCTGCATTGGCAGGTGGAGTCTTTACTGTAGAGCCACAGGAAGCCCAAGGGCATTTTGATTGTACATACTATTCCCCTACCTACTCACTTTGGTGATGGCTGCTGGAATGCTGAGTTGATGTGTGTCTGGAGCTTGTTCAGTTCAGTTCAGTTGCTCAGTTGTGTCCGACTCTTTGCGACCCCATGGACTGCAGCACGCCAGGCCTCCATGTCCATCACCAACTCCCAAAGTTTACTCAGACTCATATCCATTGAGTCGGTGATGCCATCCAACCATCTCATCCTTTGTCGTCCCCTTCTCCTCCTGCCTTCTTCAATCTTTCCGAGCATCAGGGTCTTTTCAAATGAGTCAGCTCCTCTCATCAGGTGGCCAAAGTACTGGAGTTTCAGCTTCAGCATCAGTCCTTCCAATGAATACTCAGGACTGATTTCCTTTAGGATGGACTGGTTGGATCTCCTTGTAGTCCAGGGGACTCTCAAGAGTCTTCTCCAGCACTACAGTTCAAAAGCATCAATTCTTGGGTGCTTCTGGAGCTTGAGTTTGGGTGTATTTCAGATAAATGCTGTCCCTGTTCTAGCTACTTCTAATAAATCATTGGTGGAGTGACAGACGAGAAAACTACATCAGTATTTGCTTTTAGGTAGGTTTTTGTAATGTTGAAGTGGAATCTGTTTTGCTTATATTCTTTTTTTTTTTCTTATATTCTTGTTTCATCATTTGTTTGGAATTAATTTATTTCATTCAGTGCCTAAGTTCTGTGTCTCAAATAAGACTTGAATAAGTGATATATTCATTGTTAATATGTTGACAGAGTGAACATAAATTCTCCTTCAGTGTAGATGAATGAACTGGCCCATAATATTGCCATTCAGTCAACTTATTTTGGAACAGATTCAGTTACTAGGAAATCTTCTTTTTCCTTTTGCCTAAGGTTAAAATGGGCTTGTTGGTAGACCTGACAAATACGTCAAGATTCTATGACAGAAATGACATAGAAAAAGAAGGAATCAAATATATAAAACTTCAGTGTAAAGGGTAAGTCATGTATTAAGAGTCTTTAATATTGAAATCTTTTGCTGAAATTTGTCATCTCTATTTAGAAACAATATGTTTCTGTATTACTAGACATGGCGAGTGCCCTACAACGGAGAATACTGAGACATTTATTCGTCTGTGTGAGCGGTTTAATGAAAGAAACCCACCTGAACTTATTGGTATGTTTGGCTTTACTTTAGCCACTGTTGAATATCTTATTTTGTGATTGGGTTTCTATTCTCTTTTCCAAATGGGTTGGTATGGAATTTTTTTTTCTTTTTAAAGTAATTGCCAGGAAGTGTTTATCAAAGTAATAGTCTATTGAGAACTGCTATTAAAAATTAAAATGTTGTCTATTCATGGTAATATTATGGTAGTGACTGGGATGTTATTTGCCTGACAGACTTGGTGGGAAACTATAAATGAATGAATGAAGGAATGAATGATTGTAATCCTTATAACAACTCTGTGTGATATGTGGCTGTATCCCTATTTTACAAATAGGAAAACTGAGTCTCAGAAAAATTAAGTAGTTTTTCCTTGTTCACACGTTCAATAACTGTTTAAGCCAAGTTTGTGGTGTTTCTGAACCAAGTTTCCAAATCTCTAATTACGTGTAACACTGGTTTCTAGATTGACCACATAAAAGTGAAAAAACTTCTGTGTTATAAAATAACCAAAACAGAGCAAAATGCCATTTGACAAGTTGAGAGCAATAGTTGAGGCATATATGATAAGATTTTGAATATTCTTATAAAAAGATTCTTTAATTCTTCAGGCCAAAGAGACATTCATCATTAGAAAAATACAGAAAACAATGAAAATGCACTACAGATAGCCAAGAAATATGAAAAAAGTTTCATTTTCCCTTGTTAACAAGAAATACAAATTAAAATATATGTTGTTACCTTCCACAATCAAATTCTCAAAGATTAAAAAAAATCATAATGTCAAGGATTGGATAAAATAGATGTACTGAGACATTGTTAATTAAGGTGTTAATTGATATAGCCTCTCTGGAGGGCCATTTTGGTGATTTCTAATGATGCTTACGACCCAGATAATCACGATGGTGTGATCACTCATCTAGAGCCAGACATCTTGGAATGTGAAGTCAAGTGGGCCTTAGAAAGCATCACTATGAACAAAGCTAGTGGAGGTGATGGAATTCCAGTTGAGCTATTTCAAATCCTGAAAGATGATTCTTTGAAAGTGCTGCACTCGATATGCCAGCAAATTTGGAAAACTCAGTAGTGGCCACAGGACTGGAAAAGGTCAGTTTTCATTCCAATCCCAAAGAAAGGCAATGCCAAAGAATGCTCAAACTACCGCACAATTGCACTCATCTCACACGCTAGTAAAGTAATGCTCAAAATTCTCCAAGCCAGGATTCAGCAATACGTGAACTGTGAACTTCCAGATGTTCAAGCTGGTTTTAGAAAAGTCAGAGGAACCAGAGATCAAACTGCCAACATCCGCTGGATCATGGAATAAGGAAGAGGGTTCCAGAAAAATATCTATTTCTGCTTTATTGATTATGCCAAAGCTTTTGACTATGTGAATCACAATAGACTGTGGAAAATTCTGAAAGAGATGGAAATACCAGACCACCTGACCTGCCTCTTGAGAAATCTTTATGCAGGTCAGGAAGCAACAGTTAGAACTGGACAGAGAACAGACTGGTACCAAATAGGAAAAGGAGGCTGTAGAGTGTCACCCTGCTTATTTAATTTCTATACAGAGTACATCATGAGAAATACTGGGCTGGAGGAAGCACAAGCTGGAATCAAGATTGCCGGGAGAAATATCAATAACCTGAGATATGCAGATGACACCACCCTTATGGCAGAAAGTGAAGAAGAACTAAAGAGCCTCTTGATGAAAGTGAAGAGGAGAGTGAAGAAGTTGGCTTAAAGCTCAACATTCAGAAAACTAAGATCATGGCATCTGTTCCCATCACTTCATGGGAAATAGATGGGAAAATAGTGAAACAGTGTCAGACTTTATTTTTGGGTCCAGAATCAATGCAATGGTGATTGCAGCCATGAAATTAAAAGATGCTTACTCCTTGGAAGGAAGGTTATGACCAACCTAGATAGGCTTTAACCTAGCGTATTAAAAAGCAGAGACATTACTTTGCCATCAAAGGTCCGTCTAGTCAAGGCTATGGTTTTCTAGTGGTCATGTATGGATGTGAGAGTTGGACTGTGAAGAAAGCTGAGCGCTGAAGAATTGATGCTTTGAAATGTGGTGTTGGAGGACTCTTGAGAGTCCCTTGGACTGCAAGGAGATCAACCAGTCCATTCTAAAGGAGATTGGTCCTGGGTGTTCATAGTAAGAACTGATGCTAAAGCTGAAACTCCAATACTTGGGCCACCTCATGTGAAGAGTTGACTCCTCGGAAAAGACTCTGATGCTGGGAGGGATTGGGGGCAGGAGGAGAAGGGGATGACAGAGGATGAGATGGCTGGATGGCATCACCAACTCAATGGACATGGGTTTGAGTGAACTCCGGGAGTTGGTCATGGACAGGGAGGCTTCAGTTCAGTTCAGTCGCTCAGTCGTGTCCGACTCTTTGCGACCCCATGAATCGCAGTATGCCAGGCCTCCCTGTTCATTACCATCTCTTGGAGTTCACTCAGACTTATGTCCATCGAGTCCGTGATGCCATCCAGCCATCTTATCCTCTGTCTTCCCCTTCTCCTGCCCCCAATCCTTCCCAGCATCAGAGTCTTTTCCAATGAGTCAACTCTTCACACGAGGTAGCCAAAGTACTGGAGTTTCAGCTTTAGCATCATTCCTTCCAAAGAAATCCCAGGGTTGATCTCCTTCAGAATGGACTGATTGGATCTCCTTGCAGTCCAAGGGACTCTCAAGTGTCTTCTCCAACACCACAGTTCAAAAGCATCAGTTCTTCGGCGCTCAGCCTTCTTCACAGTCCAACTCTCACATCCATACATGACCACAGGAAAAACCATAGCCTTGACTAGACGGACCTTAGTTGGCAAAGTAATATCTCTGCTTTTGAATATGCTATCTAACTTGGTCAAAACTTTTCTTCCAAGGAGTAAGCATCTTTTAATTTCATGGCTGCAATCACCATCTGCAGTGATTTTGGAGCCCAAAAATAGTCTGACACTGTTTCCTCTGTTTCCCCATCTATTTCCCATGAAGTGATGGGACCGGATGCCATGATCTTCGTTTTCTGAATGTTGAGCTTTAAGCCAACTTTTGCACTCTCCTCTTTCACCTTCATCAAGAGGCCCTTTAGCTCTTCTTTACTTTCTGCCATAAGGGTGGTGTCATCTGCATATCTGAGGTTATTGATATTTCTTCCAGCAATCTTGATTCCAGCTTGTGCTTCTTCCAGTCCAGCGTTTCTCATGATGTACTGTTCATAGAAGTTAAATAAGCAGGGTGACAATATACAGCCTTGATACACTCCTTTTCCTATTTGGAACCAGTCTGTTGTTTCATATCCAGTTCTAACTGTTGCTTTCTGACCTGCATACAGATTTCTCAAGAGGCAGGTTAGGTGGTCTGGTATTCCCATCTGTTTCAGAATTTTCCACAGTTGATTGTGATCCACACAGTCAAAGGCTTTGGCATAGCCAATAAAGCAGAAATAGATGTTTTTCTGGAACTCTCTTACTTTTCGATGATCCAGCAGATGTTGGCAATTTGATCTCTGGTTCCTCTGCCTTTTCTAAAACCAGCTTGAACATCAGGGAGTTCACGGCTCAGATATTGCTGAAGCCTGGCTTGGAGAATTTTGAACATTACTTTACTAGCATGTGAGATGAGTGCAATTGTGCAGTAGCTTGAGCATTCTTTGTCATTGCCTTTCTTTGGGATTGGAATGAAAACTGACCTTTTCCAGTCCTGTGGCCACTGCTGAGTTTTCCAAATTTGCTGGCGTATTGAGTGTAGCACTTTCACAGCATGATCTTTCAGAATTTGAAATAGCTCAACTGGAATTCCATCACCTCCACTAGCTTTTTTCGTAGTGATGCTTTCTAAGGCCCACTTGACTTCACATTCCAAGATGTCTGGCTCTAGATGAGTGATCACACCATCATGATTATCTGAGTCATGAAGATCTTTTTGTACAGTTCTTCTGTGTATTCTTGCCACCTCTTGTTAATATCTTCTGCTTCTGTTAGGTCCAGACCATTTCTGTCCTTTATCGAGCCCATCTTTGCAGGAAATGTTCCCTTGGTATCTCTAATTTTCTTGAAGAGATCTCTAGTCTTTCCCATTCTGTTCTTTTCCTCTATTTCTTTGCATTGATCGCTGAAGAAGGCTTTCTTATCTCTTCTTGCTATTCTCTGGAACTCTGCATTCAGATGCTTATATCTTTCCTTTTCTCCTTTGCTTTTCACCTCTCTTCTTTTCACAGCTATTTTTAAGGCCTCCCCAGACAGCCATTTTGCTTTTTTGCATTTCTTTTCCATGGGGATGGTCTTGATCCCTGTCTCCTGTACAGTGTCATGAACCTCATTCCACAGTTCATCAGGCACTGTATCTATCCGATCTAGGCCCTTAAATCTGTTTCTCACTTCCACTGTATAATCATAAGGGATTTGATACAGGGAGGCTTGGTGTGCTGCCATTCATGGGGTTGCAGAGTTGGACACAACTGAGCGACTGAAGTGAATTGATGGGCTATTAAAATTATAACTGTGATATATTATTAATTATTACATATTATTTGTTTTATATCATTGGACAGTGATTCTGTTCGTGTGGATTGAAGTGCAAACTTTTCCCTTGGCTATGCTCAGTTTGGAGCACAGGTTGGGGTGGCAATTATTCATTGTAGTAATACTGAGAAGACTAACAGAAACTGGTCTTAGAGATGGTTTCTCATATCATCTCAAATAAAAGGATTAAAGAATGAAGTCTGTGTTCTTAGGATCAGAAAATATTGGCCTGCTTTTACAGTATTTTAATTGTGTTTTTGAGATGCATTTTTTGTCAGCCTTGCACACATTCTCGCTGAAGCATGCTTGTGCCCACCAGGGGACATTGATGGCATGGCAGAAGTGAGACACATTTATTTACAAAGTTAGTCTGATTAGAAAAAAATCTTTAACTGATGTGACTGTCAGTACATGCAATTAGCCTAGTTGTGAGATGATACTGTAGACTTAGTGGAGATACAGGGTTCTTGAAACACACAGAAGCTTCAAACGTTTTCTAATCGCTAAGTCTTGTCCAACTCTTCTGCCACCCCAGAGGACTGTAGCCTGTCAGGCTCCTTTTGTCCATGGAGTTTCCCAGACAAGAATACTGGAATGGGTTGCCATTTTCTTCTCCAGGGGATCTTCCTGACCCAGGGATCAAACTTGTGTCTCCTGCCTTGGCAGGCAGAGTCTTTACCACAGACCTGCCCAAGAACTACAGCTTCATAATCCCTGGGGTAGTACCCCTTAGTTTATCTTTATAGTGGAAATTTTCAATCATACCAAAAGTAGGGAGAATAGTAAAATGATACCTATGTATCCATCATTCAGCTTCACTAATTATCATTTTACTGATTTTTTTTTCATTTTCCTCTCCTCCTCCTAACAAATTTTTTTCTGAGTTTTAAAGCAAACCGTAGATAACCATGTCATTTCACTAAACGTGTTTCATTATGCATCTCTAACTGAGAAGAATTTGTTTTTTTATAACCACCATGCAGTTATACCAAACAGAATAAAGAGAAATTCCTTAATGTCATCTGATGCTTAGTCCACTTTTAGATTTCCTCAATAATCTAAAAAATCCCCTTTAGAGTTAGATTTTTCAAACCAGGATCCAACGGTATCCAAATATTACATTTTGTTTTTTGTTATTCTCTCTCTTTTAAGTGCTGTCAGTTTGTTGGAGAAATCAGGTCTTTGTCCTATAAAATGTTCCATTATCTGGATTTACCTGAGTGCCTCCTCATGGTAGTATTAGTTAACTTTTTCCTTTGTCCCCTGTCTGTCTTGTAAACTGGTAGTTAAAACAAGAGGCATAATTACATGTTTTAAGCAAGAATACTTCACATTGGTGTTGTATGTTTCCTTTTACCCTACATCAGTTAGCACATAATGTCTGGTGGACCCACTTTTAGGGGTATAGGTGGTGGCATGTTATTTCCTCTGTTACTTTTTAATCTGTCTTTTACCGAATTATTTTTTTAATCTATTGATGACTGTTACCTTCTTCCGATATTTCATTAGGAGTTGCAAAACAGTGATTTTTCTGATTGGGTAATTTCTTCATGAATTAGCTGGAATTCTCTTTAGCAAAGAACTATTCCTTCTCAACAATTTGATTATCCTGAAATGCAGTTTGTACTGAAAAGGGAAGTTAAATTTCTGATTGTTTTATTTCTCAATTTCCAGAATAATGTATTGGTATCTTAACAATATCCGGTGGTGACTGATTAATCTTATTTTTATTTTTGGAGTATCTGTTTGAACTCATGAATTTTTGTGTAGTTGATATATTTAAATCACTTATAGTCAATATTTATTCTTATGCCCAAATTGCTTTATCCTAGGCCAGTTGGGGGCCTCTTCAAGTTGATTTCTGTGTCTTTTTAATAGCACCCCATCAGTCTTTGACAGTTTTGTTGTTTTCTGGTATAACATGTTTTCCAGACATGGGATCAGTTATTCCTTTAAGGAACCTGGTTCCTTTAAGTGGAAAGTAGTATTTAGAAATAATCTAGGTATAGAGAGCATTCCATAGTTAAACACATGGACATTTCTGCAGTTAAATACATGATTATTCATTCACACCAAGTGAGAAAAATAGACTATAAATAACGTCACAACAGTTCAGGTCAGGTTTTGTTCCCAAATGATCTACCTAAATCATAATTTTTAAGAGCTTTATTAAAAATTATAATTACAAGTAAGAGATTATGTATGAAGCTATAGTGCATTTGTTTGCATGTGCTGAAAATTGAGGATAATAGTTTTGTGGGCTGGAGAAATAAAGAAGTCTGTTTTTTTATTAAAGAGAAATGACTGATTTCTTGGTAAATGGTAGACTAATAGATATGTAACTTAACTAATGCTTCTAATTATTTTAGATGTTTCTAGTTATAAACACACAGGTCAGATTTTCGAATATATATTTTTATGAGTAGTGCATGTGAATTTTGGTAAAAAAATTTCTTTTGATTTAAGATTACTTGATATGTAATAAGTTCTTAATAATTAATAGTTTCCTCTTGCTGATTTTCTTCTTCTTTTTTTTTTTTCTTTTTTGCTCATTTAGACCCCAGGTGTCTCAACCTAAACACTATTGACGTTTTGAATAGGGTAATTCTTTGTTTTGGGGGACTCTTCTGTGCACTGTAGGATGTTTAACAGCATTTCTGGCCTCTACCCATGAAGTGTTAATGCCACCCCACCAGTTGTGACAATTTAAAGTGTCCCCTGGGACTTTCCTGGTAGCTTAGTGGTGAAGAATCTGTCTGGCAGTGCAGGAGACACAGATTTGATCCCTTTCTGGAAAGATCCCACATACCACCTAAAGACTAAGCTCGTGTGCCACAACTGTTGAGCCTGTGCTCTAAAGCCAGGGAGCTGCAACTGCTGAGCCCACATGCCACAACTACTGAAGCTTGTATGCCCACGTCCCACAGCAGGAGAAGCCGCTGCCATGAGAAGCCTGAGCACTGCTGCTAGAGAGTAGCCCCTGTCACAGCTGGAGAAAAGTTGGCATAGCAACGAAGACCCAGCCCACGCAAAAAAAACAGCAAGTCTCCTGACATTGCCAGATGTCCTCTGGGGAGGGGGGGTGGGTAAAATCACCCCCAGTCAAGAATTATTTATTTAGACTCATCAGGTAATGTTTTTGATACTAAAAATAAATTTATCTGACTAATGAGATAAAAAGAAAGTTGTGTATATTGAGATCAGGCAGTATTTAGAAACCCATGTTGCCACCAGCCCTATATTAGTCACTTCTTCCTAATTTATACTTACAGTCATTTCAGTATGTATGTTTCTATAGTTAAAGCTCAGTTCTCTTTTTTTGTTGGGGAGATTGTTTTCCTTTCTTGATTTGAGATTTTAAAAGACTATTGTTTTTCCTTAATATATAGAGTAGTGTTAGTATTTTTGAGACTCTGTATAAATTTATTTCCTTATGTTAGCTTAGTATAGAAAATGATGACAAATTTGAATAAGAAGTGACTTGAAATAGTTAATCAAGAGCTAATCTTCGCTTATAACCTGTGCTCTGCTTGCCACTAGATGGACCCATTCTCATAGTGAACTGAGGAAAACTGAAAGAAAAAAAAAAGCTTCCCCTTCCCACCCTAAACATTGAAGACAAATGAGGTTAGGCTTGTAGTATACCTATTTAATGAAATTAAAAAAAAATCAGATACATAATCATTCGTATTTTTCTACAGAGATTTGTTTTGTTGAAGGTTTTTCTGTTTCTTCACGTTTTCCTTACTTTAGCAATCTAATCATTTATTAATGAAGTAACAATAAAGTAAAACCTTATGTACTTATTTAACAAATAATATTAAAAGAGCACTGTGTACTTAAATTGTGTATCATCACATGACTTAATCACTTGATTGCAATTATTCTTAGATATGTTATTTGTAAAAATATTTGTAGTGGTATAGATGAGAAACATATCTAAAGTTAGAGTGTTGTTATTTAGTCTCTAAGTCATGTCTGACTCTTCGAGACCCAGTGGACTGTAGCCTGCCAGGCTCCTTGGTTGTTGGGATTTCCCAGGCAAGAATACTGGAGTGAGTTGCTATTTAGAATATTTGTTGCTTAAATTGATCTCAAATATAAAGTAGAAAGGAAATTTACATGTTGTGTTGATACAAGTTGAATAAAAAGTCTGTTTACATAAACTGACATCTTTGCATAATATTTGAGGCACTTTTTCTTACAGAGCATTGGGGATGATGAATTTATAGAGTTTCATGATTATATTATAGCAGCTTATTTCTTTTCTTTTTTTTTTGATCTGCAGTATACTTTTTTAAAAAATTCTACTTTACAATACTGTATTGGTTTTGCCACACATCAACATGAATCTGCCACGGGTGTACACATGTTCCCAATCCTGAAACCCCTCCCACCTCCCTCCCCATACCATCTCTCTGGGTCATCCCAGTGCACCAGCCCCAAGCATCCTGTATCCTGCATCGAAACTAGACTGGCAGTTTATTTCTTATATGATATTATACATGTTTCAATGCCATTCTCTCAAATCATCCTACCCTCTCTCTCTCCCACAGAGTCCAAAAGACTGTTCTATACATCTGTGTCTCTTTTGCTGTCTCACATACAGGGTTATCATTAGCATCTTTCTAAATTCTATATATATGTGTTAGTATACTGTATTGGTATTTTTCTTTCTGGCTTACTTCACTCTGTATAACAGGCTCCAGTTTCATCCACCTCATTAGAACTTATTCAAATGTATTCTTTTTAATGGCTGACTAATACTCCATTGTGTATATGTACCACAGCTTTCTTATCCATTCATCTGCTGATGGACATCTAGGTTGCTTCCATGTCCTGGCTATTATAAACAGTGCTGCGATGAACATTGGGGTACATGTGTCTCTTTCAGTTTTGGTTTCCTTGGTGTGTATGCCCAGCAGTGGGATTGCTGGGTCATAAGGCAGTTCTACTTCCAGTTTTTAAGGAATCTCCACACTGTTTTCCATAGTGGCTGTACTAGTTTGCATTCCCACCAACAGTGTAAGAGGGTTCCCTTTTCTCCACACCGTCTCCAGCATTTATTGCTTGTAGACTTTTGGATCGCAGCCATTCTGACTGGTGTGAAATGGTACCTCATTGTTGTTTTGATTTGCATTTCTCTGATAATGAGTGATGTTGAGCATCTTTTCATGTGTTTTTAGCCATCTGTATGTCTTCTTTGGAGAAATGTCTATTTAGTTCTTTGGCCCATTTTTTGATTGGGTCGTTTATTTTTCTGGAATTGAGCTGCATAAGTTGCTTGTATATGTTTGAGATGAGTTGTTTGTCAGTTGTTTCATTTGCTATTGTTTTCTCCCATTCAGAAGGCTGTCTTTTCACCTTGCTTATAGTTTCCTTTGTTGTGCAGAAGCTTTTAATTTTAATTAGCTCCTATTTGTTTATTTTTGCTTTTATTTCCATTATACTGGGAGGTGGGTCATAGAAGATCCTGCTGTGATTTATGTCGGAGAGTGTTTTGCCTATGTTCTTCTCTAGGAGTTTTATAGTTTCTCATCTTACGTTTAGATCTTTAATCCATTTTGAATTTATTTTTATGTATGGTGTTAGAAAGTGTTCTAGTTTCATTCTTTTACAAGTGGTTGACCAATCTTCCCAGCACCACTTGTTAAAGAGATTGTCCTTAATCCAGTGTGTATTCTTGCCTCCTTTGTTGAAGATAAAGCATCCATAGGTGTGTGGATTTATTTCTGGGCTTTCTATTTTGTTCCATTGATCTATATTTCTGTCTTTGTGCCAGTACCATGCTGTCTTGATGACTGTGGCTTTTGTGGTAGAGCCTGAAGTCAGGCAGGTTGATTCCTGCAGTTCCATTCTTCTTTCCCAAGATTGCTTTGGCTATTCGAGGTTTTTGTATTTCCATACAAATTGTGAAATTATTTGTTCTAGCTCTGTGAAAAATACTGCTGGTAGCTTGATAGGGATTGACTTGAATCTGTAGATTGCTTCGGGTAGTATACTCATTTTCACTATATTGATTCTTCCTATCCATGAACATGGTATATTTCTCCATCTATTAGTGTCCTCTTTGATTTCTTTCACCAGTGTTTTATAGTTTTCTATATATAGGTCTTTAGTTTCTTTAGGTAGATATATTCCTAAGTATTTTATTCTTTTCGTTGCAGTGGTGAATGGAATTGTTTCCTTAACTTCTTTTTCTACTTTCTCATTATTAGTGTATAGGAATGCAAGGGATTTCTGTGTGTTGATTTTATATCCTGCAACTTTACTATATTCATTGATTAGCTCTAGTAGTTTTCTGGTCGAGTCTTTAGGGTTTTCTATGTGGAGGATCATGTCATCTGCAAACAGTGAGAGTTTTACTTCTTCTTTTCCAATTTGGATTCCTTTTATTTCTTTTTCTGCTCTGATTGCTGTGGCCAAAACTTCCAGAACTGTGTTGAATAGTAGTGGTGAGAGTCGGCACCCTTGTCTTGTTCCTGACTTTAAGGGAAATGCTTTCAATTTTTCACCATTGAGGATAATGTTTGCTGTGGGTTTGTCATATATAGCTTTTATTATGTTGAGGTATGTTCCTTCTGTTCCTGCTTTCTGGAGAGTTTTTATCATAAATGGATGTTGAATTTGTCAAAGACTTTCTCTGCATCTATTGAGATAATCATATGGGTTTTATTTTTCAATTTGTTAATGTGGCGAATTACATTGATTGATTTGCAGATATTGAAGAATCCTTGCATCCCTGGTATAAAGCCCACTTGGTCATGGTGTATGATCTTTTTAATGTGTTGCTGGATTCTGATTACTAGAATTTTGTTAAGGATTTTTGCATCTATGTTCATCAGTGATATTGGCCTGTAGTTTTCTTTTTTGTGGCATCTTTGTCAGATTTTGGTATTAGGGTGATGGTGGCGTTATAGAATGAGTTTGGAAGTTTACCTTCCTCTGCAATTTTCTGGAAGAGTTTGAGTAGGATAGGTGTTAGCTCTCGAAATTTTTGGTAGAATTCAGCTGTGAAGCCGTCTGGACTTGGGCTTTTGTTTGCTGGAAGATTTCTGATTACAGTTTCAATTTCCGTGCTTGTGATGGGTCTGTTAAGATTTTCTATTTCTTCCTGGTTCAGTTTTGGAAAGTTGTACTTTTCTAAGAATTTGTCCATTTCTTCCAAGTTGTCCATTTTATTGTCATATAATTGCTGATAGTAGTCTCTTACGATCCTTTTCTGTGTTGTCTGTTGTGATCTCTCCATTTCCATTTCTAATTTTATTGATTTGATTTTTCTCCCTTTGTTTCTTGATGAGTCTGGCTAATGGTTTGTCAGTTTTATTCATCCTTTCAAAGAACCAGCTTTTGGCTTTGTTGATTTTTGCTATGGTCTCTTTTGTTTCTTTTCCATTTATTTCTGCCCTAATTTTTAAGATTTCTTTCTTTCTACTAACCCTGGGATACTCCATTACTTCCTTTTCTAGTTGCTTTAGGTGTAGAGTTAGGTTATTTATTTGACTTTTTCTTGTTTCTTGAGGTATGCCTGTATTACTATGAACTTTCCCCTTAGCACTGCTTTTACAGTGTCCCACAGGTTTTGGGTTGTTGTGTTTTCATTTTCATTTGTTTCTATGCATATTTTGATTTCCTTTTTGATTTCTTCTGTGATTTGTTGGTTATTCAGAAGCGTGTTGTTCAGCCTCCATTTGTTGGAATTTTTAATAGTTTTTCTCCTGTAATTGAGATCTAATCTTACTGCATTATGGTCAGAAAAGATTCTTGGAATGATTTCAATTTTTTTGAATTTACTGAGGCTAGATTTATGGCCCAGGATGTGATCTATCCTGGAGAAGGTTCCGTGTGCACTTGAGAAAAAGGTGAAATTCATTGTTTTGGGGTGAAATATCCTATAGATATCAATTAGGTCTAACTGGCCTATTGTATCATTTAAAGTTTGTGTTTCCTTGTTGATTTTCTGTTTAGTTGATCTATCCATAGGTGTGAGTGGGCTATTAAAGTCTCCCACTATTATTGTGTTATTGTTAATTTCCCCTTTCATACTTGTTAGCATTTGTCTTACATATTGCGGTGCTCCTATGTTGGGTGCATATATATTTATAATTGTTATATCTTCTTCTTGGAGTGATCCTTTGATCAGTATGTAGTGTCCTTCTTTGTCTCTTTTCACAGCCTTTGTTTTAAAGTCTATTTTATCAGATATGAGTATTGCTACTCCTGCTTTCTTTTGGTCTCTATATGTGTGGAATATCTTTTCCAGCCCTTCACTTTCAGTCTGTATGTGTCCCTTGTTTTGAGGTGGGTCTTGTAGACAATATATATAGGAGTCTTATTTTTGTATCCATTTAGCTTTTTGGTTGGGGCATTCAACTCATGTACGTTTAAGGTTCATTATTGGTAAGTATGATCCGGTTGCCATTTACTTTATTGTTTTGGGTTCTGGTTTATACAGCCTTTTTGTGTTTCCTGTCTAGAGAATATCCTTTAGCATTTGTTGGAGAGCTGGTTTGGTGGTGCTGAATTCTCTCAGCTTTTGCTTGTCTGTAAAGCTTTTGATTTCTCCTTCATATTTGAATGAGATCCTTCCTGGGTACAGTAATCTGGGCTGTAGGTTATTTTCTTTCATCACTTTAAGTATGTCTTGCCATTCCCTCCTGGCCTGAAGAGTTTCTATTGAAAGATCAGCTGTTATCCTTATGGGAATCCCCTTGTGTGTTATTTGTTGTTTATCCCTTGCTGCCTTTAATATTTGTTCTTTGTGTCTGCTTTTTGTTAATTTGATTAAAATGTGTCTTGGGGTGTTTTGCCTTGGGTTTATGCTGTTTGGGACTCTCTGGGTTTCTTGGACTTGGGTGATTATTTCCTTCCCCATTTTAGGGAAGTTTTCAACTATTATCTCCTCAAGTATTTTCTCATGGTCTTTCTTTTTGTCTTCTTCTTCTGGGATTCCTATAATTTGAATGTTGGAGTGTTTCATATTGTCCTGGAGGTCTCTGAGATTGTCCTCATTCTTTTAATTTGTTTTACTTTTTTCCTCTCTGATTCATTTATTTCTACCATTCTATCTTCTAGTTCACTAATCGTATCGTCTGCCTCTGTTATTCTGCTATTTGTTGCCTCCAGAGTGTTTTTGATCTCATTTATTGCATTATTCATTATATATTGATTCTTTTTATTTCTTCTAGGTCCTTGTTAAACCTTTCTTGCATCTTTTCAATCCTTGTCTCCAGGCTATTTATCTGTGATTCCATTTTTATTTCAAGATTTTGGATTATTTTCACTATTATTTGGAATTCTTCATCAGGTAGATTCCCTATCTCTTCCTCTTTTTTTTTTTTTTGGCATTTATCCTGTTCCTTTACCTGTTGGGTATTCCTCTGTCTCTTCATCTTGTTTATATTGCTGCGTTTGGGGTGGCCTTTCTGTATTCTGGCAGTTTGTGGTATCCTCTTTATTGTGGAGTTTCCTTGCTATTGGTGGGGTTGTACCTGTGGCTTGTCAAGGTTTCTTGGTTAGGGAAGCTTGTGTTGGTGTTCTGGTGGGTGGAGTTGGATTCTTCTCTCTGGAGTGCAATGAAGTGTCCAGTAATGAGTTATGAGATGTCAGTGGTTTTGGAGTAACTTTGGGCAGCCTATATATTGAAGCTCAGGGCTGTGTTCCTGTGTTGCTGGAGAATTTGCATGGTATGTCTCGCTCTGGAACTTGTTGGCCCTTGGGTGGTGCTTGGTTTCAGGGTAGGTATGGAGGTGTTTGATGAGCTCCTATCAATTAATGTTCCCTGGAATCAGGAATTCTCTGATGTTCTCAGGATTTGGACTTAAGCCTCTTGCTTCTGGTTTTCAGTCTTATTTTTACAGTAGTCTCAAGACTTCTCCTTCTATACAACATCACTGATAAAACATCTAGGTTAAAGATGAAAAGTTTCTCCACAGTGAGGGACACCTAGAGAGATTCACAGAGTTACATGGAGAAGAGAAGAGGGAGGAGGGAGTTAGAGCGGACCCGAATGATATGAGGTGGAATCAAAAGAGGAGAGAGCAAGCTAGCCCGTAATCACTTCCTTATGTGTGCTCCACAGTCTGGACCATTCAGAGATGTTCACGGAGTTATGCAGAGAATAGAAGAGGGAGGAAGGAGACAGAGGTGGCCAGGAGGATAAAAGGGGGAATCAAAGGAGTGAGACAGATCCAGCCAGTAATCAGTTCCCTAAGTGTTCTGCACCATCTGGAACACACAGAGATTCACAGAGTTGCGTAGAGAAGAGAAGGGGGGAGGGGAGGATACAGAGGCGACCTGGTGGAGAAAAAGGAGAGTCCAAAGGAGGAGAGAGCAGCTGACCCAGTAATCTCGGTCTCAAGTAAAAATGGGTACTGAAGATTGGGTTCTTAAAGGTACAAAATTGATAACAAATACCTAAAAGCAAAGATTAAAAATCTAGAGTAGAGGTTGGATTTTAAAAATACAATATTAAAGAAAAGAAGAAGAAGAAAAAAAAACAAAGTCACAAGAATTATTAAAATATATATGAAGTTTGCTTTAAAAATAGGGTCTTTTTATTTTTGAAAAGTAATAGGTTATAAAGATGAAAATTAAAGGAGTAATTCATGCATTGGAGAAGGAAATGGCAACCCACTCCAATGTTCTTGCCTGGAGAATCGCAGGGATGGGGGAGCCTGGTGGGCTGCCATCTATGGGGTTGCACAGAGTCGGACACAACTGAAGTGACTTAGCAGAGGACTTAAAAAAAGTTTTAAAAAAAGGAAGAAAAAGAAAAGAAAAAAAAAGAATGATCATAAAAATAGTAAAGATATATCTAGGATTTTCTCTGGTGGTGTTGTGGGCAGTGTGGGGTCAGTTAATTTTCGGGTAGTTCCTTGGTCCGGCTTATATTTCTCAAGATCTATAGGCCCCTTCCTATGTAGTTGGTACTAATGACAGGGTCTTAGTCTATTGCTCCTGTCACTTCCAAGGCGGTTCCCTCTGTTTTAGCTTCTTCTGTTTGCTGGTCTCTTCAGTGTCTGATTTCTGCCCTGACACAAGGGCGGCGGTGGTGGACACTTTTTTTAGGCTCAGTTGTTCAGTCGCACTGTGGGGAGGGAGGGATGCTGCAAACAGATAACACTGGCGTGTGCTCTCAGTGTTTTAGCCACACTGGGCCTGCCCCCGCTCACAGTGCACACAGCTCAGGCTCTAGGTTGCTCTGCCGGGAACCGTGTGAGGCTGGCCCTAGGCTCCATGCACCTCTCAGGTCTAAGCTGCTCAGGTTCAGGCACTCAGGTAGTTCCTCAGAGGCGCAGACTCAGTTGGGCCTGTGTTTTGTGCCCTTCCCAGGTCCAAGTATCTCAGATGTTTGGCGAGTGCGGTCGCTGCAACTTATCGCCTCTTCCTTTCTGCTCAGTTTTCTGGGTGTACAACTGGCACACCTTCTCAGGTGGATGATGACTGTCCAGAACCCCAAGAAGTCTTAGTTAACAAAGAAGTCTGCTTGCAGTTTGGTAGACAATGTCTCTCTGGGGCTGGATTGCCCCCTTCCGGCCCTTCCAGCTCTGGTTGCCTGTCACCAGAGGGGTTGGTCTGCAGTTAGCTAATTCTGTTCCATCCTTTGTTCTGTGTGCAGTCCTGGCGGTGTCTTATGTTAGAGCTCTTCGCACGGTAGCTATCCCACAGTCTGGTTTGCTAGCCCAAGTTAGTTCGCTCTGCTTACCTCTGGGGCATTTGGGCCTGATCCTTAAAAGCAATGCAGCCCCGTGCCTCCTTGCCCAGCCCCTGCTTGCTAGTGGTGGATGCAGGCGTCTGTGCTGCTTCTCTGCTGGGGGAGTTACTGCTGGGCTCGTAATCTGTGGGGTTTAATTATTTATTTATTTTTCCTCCCTATTATGTTGCCCTCTGTGCTTCCAAGGCTTGCCACAGACTCGGCAGTGAGAGTGTTTCCTGGTGTTTGGAAACTTCTCTCTTTTAAGACTCCTTCCCGGGACAGAGCTCCCTCCTTACCTCTTTTGTCTCTTTTTTTGTCTTTTATATTTTTCCTACCTCTTTTTGAAGACAATGAGCTGCTTTTCTGGGTGCCTGATGTCCTCTGCCGGCATTCAGAAGTTGTTTTGTGGAATTTACTCAGTGTTTAAATGTTCTTTTGATGAATTTGTTGGGGAGAAAGTGGTCTCCCCGTCCTATTCCTCCACCATCTTAGGACCGCCTCTATAGCAGCTTATTTCTAAGGAGTGTCTTTTTTGTTCAAGGCTGATCTCTTTATTATTATTACTTTTAAATCTCTTAGGAAACTTGATTTCAGTTATATCATTGTTCTCTATTACTTTCAACCTCTGTGAATTAACCAGATCTTTCTCAGCCTATAAACGTGTTTAAACCTCTTATATTAAAATATTATCCTGCCCCCAAAAACCTTTTCTTGCTGTTTTATATGTCCTCTTCCCCTTCCCCTTCCCAGCACATTTTCCAAAAGATTGATGCTCAAATCTGTTCATTCCTATTCACCTCATTGCAATCTGGAGTCCTACCTCTAAACAAATAGCAACTTTCAGGTCTAATCTTCATGTGGCATTTAAACAGTTCTTGGGACTTCCTCTTTCCCTGGTAAACATGACCCTATGTTCATGTTCTCTTTATTTTCTTGACCCCATGAAAGTTCATTTTTAGTCTTTTTTAATGCCTTCCCACTCCCTCAACTTATTCTTGAAAGGTTAGTTTTCCTTACCTTCCATCTTTATTTATGTTCTCTTGTTCTACCCATTTTTAGTGATTTTATCCATACCACACCTTCTGTAGTTGATTATATGCTAATCATTCTTGAATCCACATTCCAGCTAGACCTCTCTGTGAAGCTCTTTACCCTATTTCCAAATATTTTTGAGTCTCATAAGAAAATACTCCCCCGCCTTTTTTTTGTGTGTGTTTTGGCCACACCACCAGGCATAGAGATGGTTTCCTGACCAGGAATTGAACCCACACCTCTGCAGTGAAAGTGCCAAATGCTACCCACTGGGTCACCGGGGGACTTCCTATTAAGAACCTTAAACTCTGCACGTCCAGGTGTGCTCACTGTGTTGATTCTGCACGTCCAGCTGTACTCATTGTGTTGCCCAGTAGACTGATATAAACTCCTGTATTTCATAACTTGGTGGGTGGTACTACTGCCTAGTCACCCAAGTCAGAACCGAAGACTCCTTCTACATCTTTTCTATCAGTGTTGACAGTAATTGATCCCTCAGATTGCAGATTCTACCTTAAATGTTTCTTCCATCTGCCTCTCCGTGTTATTCCCATCACCAGGACCCTTGTCAGTCAAACCCTAATCTCACATAAAGATTAGTGGAATAATTTCCTTACTAGTTTTCTTGCTTCATTGATGCTTCTTCTCTATTTTGTGTTGAACTGTCAATAAAGTGGATTTTCTAAAATGTGATAATTTAGTAATGTACACCAAGTCGTTTTTATTACATTTTCAAAGTAGTTAAAATGATTTGAGAATGCAATCATTTTTGGAAGTTATGAAGCTCATTTGTAGCTTTGCATATTATAAAGATAGGACCATACTTACCTGGAATATGTTCTGAAAAAAGCTTAACAAAAATAAATTTTTCGCAGCAGTTTTTCCTTTTAAAAGTCTATTTTGAAAGATTGTAGGCTAATGTAAAGATACAGTCAGTTGGCTTCTAGAGAACTTTAAAGTAGTTTTATTTTTATTGTGCTGTATATTCATTTCTGTATCCAGTCAAGTGTCCTGTGTGGGTGTGTATGTGTGTCTTTTAGAGTTGTGTGTTTGATGAAATATCTCCTTATTTAAAATGCTTGGATCTTTTAGTTTTGAAATAAAACTTCAGACCTTAGAAACAGTTGTAATTAATAAATCAATATTTTATATTTAAACTTTTAGCTAGGGCTATAAGTTATATTCCAAGCAATTTAAGCTGACAGGTTTAATAGTTAGAGGACTAAGTTTTAAAAATGTGATTATTTCATAAAATGATTGAAATGTTTTGTTTGCAGGTTGGAATTTTAAAGTGAAATGTGGCCTCTAAAGTGATTTGTAATTTTAAATCAAAACTGCTTTATTTTTTAGGTGTTCATTGTACCCATGGTTTCAATCGCACTGGTTTCCTCATATGTGCCTTCTTGGTGGAGAAAATGGATTGGAGGTATTTGTTTCTTGTAGTGAAAGAAGATATATTTAGTAATTGATAAAAAATTTTATCGATTTTTTTTCCAGTTTTAGCATTTTATATTTCCAGGTTTTTGGTGAAGACATGATTAACAAATAGATTACTTTGGCTCAGACGGTAAAGCGTCTGCCTACAGTGCAGGAGACCTGGGTTCGATCCCTGGGTCAGGAAGATCCTCTGGAGAAGGAAATGGCAACCCACTCCAGTACGCTTGCCTGGAAAATCCCACGGACGGAAGAGCATAGTAAGCTACAGTCCATGAGGTCGCAAAGAGTCGGACACAACTGAGCGACTTCCCTTCACTTCACTTCATGATTAACATGATTTCAGTGGTTTTTATTTTAGATTTGGTTAATCTTTAGAATACCATTCATGAGTGCTTATGGATCCCAAATACTATACATTTTCTTTCCCAGATTTTTTTTTTCACATCTTATAGAATTATCGGAGACAAGTTCTCCCAATATTTTGTGTATGTTTTCACCTTGGAGGTTACTGTTGTTTTTCATTTCATTTTTAAGTACTTTAAAAAAAAAAGCTGCTGAGTATTAGAAAAAGCTTAAATACCATAAATACCACATACCTTATGTTAAAACTGTTTCAGAATGGTTTGTCTCTTAGTAGATTGAATGCCTTGAGAGTAGGGACTGTGGTGTGTCCATTTTATAAAACTTCTGTTATACTTTGTATAATAGTCTTAAATATAAAGGTATTTTTGAGGACTGAGTTACTCTGTTTAAGCCAATCAACAGGTCTTTATGAGCACCTGTTAACTTGTAAAGTGTCTTTTTAGATTCTGAGAGATTAGAGAATGAGATATTACTGAATTTCCTCATTTACTTTAAAGGTCTTTTGCTTACAAAGCCTTTCATGCAGTAAGTCCTTCTCTGAATATAATCACCTGAAGTAGACATGTGATTATATGTTTCCCTGTTCACTCATCCTCTGTGGTTCTCTACTGCATACATTCTGCCTCTGCCTTTCTGCCCTTTCAGATGCTCTAAAAGGTAACTCTACAGTATGTCGACTGCTATGTCAGATTCAGCCTATGCTTAGCCTCGCTCTGATGACCTCTGCTCTTAACACTTGGGTCTGTTGAAAGTTCCTGAAAAACCAGCATGCTTTTACTTTATCTTCATGTTGCTTTTCCTTGACTGGTCTTTTCTGTTACAATCAGACCTCAACCTTTAAGGGTTAACTTAAATTCTTTACAGACTCCTCCCAGGTCTCCTCATTACACTCACTGCAGTTTACCTTTAGAGTTTAGGAAATACCATGTACCTTGTATTAAAACTGTTTCACAATGATTTGTCTTGGTAGATTGAATGCCTTGAGAGTAGGGATTGTGATGTACCCATTTTATGAAACCTCTATTATACTTTGTTATAATAGCCTTAAATATAATAAGAGAATTTTGATAAATCTGCATAAATGGAGAGTAGTGAGGAAATTGCATGGTGTTTATTTTCCATAGTATTGAAGCAGCAGTTGCTACTTTTGCTCAAGCCAGACCACCAGGAATTTATAAGGGTGATTACTTGAAAGAACTTTTTTCGTCGCTATGGTGATATAGAGGAAGCACCACCCCCACCTCTATTGCCAGATTGGTGTTTTGAGGATGATGAAGATGAAGATGAGGACGAGGATGGAAAAAAGGAATCAGAACCTGGGTCAAGCGCCTCCTTTGGTAAAAGGAGAAAAGAACGTTTAAAATTGGTAATGTTTAAAGCTATTATTATAGTCTACCTTTTTTCCTCTACAGGCTTATTGAGATTTATGCAAATAGAATGTTGACTATGTTTATTTTGCTGGAGTTGTGAGGTTTCTCTATACCTGTTATTTCCAAAGACTCTTTTTTTTGACTGCACCACGTGGCTTGTGGGGTCTTAGTTCCCCAACTGAGGATTGAACCTAGACCCTTGTCAGGGAGAGTGTGGAGTCTTAACTACTGGACCACCAGGAAAGTCCCCCAAAGACTTTTTTTAAATCAATTTTTATTGGAGTATAGTTGCTTCGTAATGTTATATTCATTTCCTCCATACAGCAAAGTGAATCAGTTATACATACACAGTTATCCCCTCTCTAGATTCCCTTCCCGTTTAGGTCACCATAAAGCATTGAGGAGTGTTTCCTGTCCTTCCAGAGATTCTTGATAGCCATGGATCGAGGCCTTTTCTACAAAAAAATTTTTAGTTATATAAATTTTTCCTTTTTGTTTCTTAGGTAAACCAAAGAAAACTGTTAGATGTTAGATTGAGAATTTATTGTTTCTTTGCAAAAGATGTGAGATTCCAACTAAATATAAAGTGAATATTTTTACTAGTGCTTTACAAACTTGTCCCATATTTAAAATAACTTTATACATAAATTCTCCTTTCCATGGGTGGCACTTTCATATTTTCCTGCAAAGTTGAATTCAGAAGACTCTTATTTCTTCAATAAGCACTTCGTATTAATCTTCTAGAAATGCAAGGCCTAACCAAAAACGTTAGGTGTCACCTTCTTTTCTTGGTGGGATAGTGGATATATTGAGAAGAAAAATGCTGGTTGTGACTGTACATACAGAAGTATATGTTGTAGGCCAAAGAGGAAAGTTAGGAAAAGTGGGGTGGTAATTAATTGTTAATAAAGTTAATCATTCAGGTATGTGGGATACCATGGTTGAGTAGTAAGCAGTAAACCTGACAACTCATTTCTTAATAGGTGTTGATTCACAGGCAGGGAAAAACTGCCTTAAATGTAAATCATAAAATATAATTATTTGGGACTTAAAGTTTCTTGTTTGGAAAACATTTTGTTAATATGTACACATTTCAATCTTCAGTATTCTACCACCACTAACAAGTGTATAAATTGCTTTGAAACATGAAAATAATTTCAAAATTTACATTTTTTAGTCTAACTTATTTTCTGTGTTTATATCTGAAAATTCTGAATCACATATCTGGAAAAATAAGTATCGTATTCTAAAGAAAGTCTACTAGCATAAAACATAGATGATTACCCTCTTACCCTCTCATATCATTTTTATGAGGGAATTCAACTGAATTTTTTAAGAGTAACTCCAGGAGATGGTGATGGACAGGGAGGCCTGGTGTGCTGCAATTCATGGGGTCGCAAAGAGTCGGACACGACTGAGCGACTGAACTGAACTGAACTGAACATTAATTAGAAGCATATGCGTACTGTGTTCTTGAATTATGATGTAGTATTTAAAAGTGTAAAAGTTTAAACAGTTTGCTGGAAAAGGTCAGTTTTCATTCCAATCCCAAAGAAAGGCAGTGTTAAAGAATGCTCAAACTACTGCACAGTTGCACTCATCTCACATGCTAGTAAAGTAATGCTCAAAATTCTCCAAGCCAGGCTTCAGCAATACATGAACTGTGAAGTTCCAGATGTTCAAGATGGTTTTAGAAAAAGCAGAGGAACCAGAGATCAAATTGCCAACATCTGCTGGATCATGAAAAAGCAAGAGTGTTCCAAAAGAACATCTACTTCTGCTTTATTGACTATGCCAAAACCTTTGACTGTATGAATCACAATAAACTGTGGACAATTCTTCAAGAGATGGGAATACCAGACCACCTGATCTGCCTCTTGAGAAACCTGTTTGCAGGACAGGAAGCAACAGTTAGAACTGGATATGGAACAACAGACTGGTTTCAAATAGGGAAAGGAGTACGTCAAGGCTGTATATTGTCACCCTGCTTATTTAACTTCTGTGAACAGTACATCATGAGAAATGCTGGACTGGAAGAAGCACAAGCTGGCATCAAGATTGCCAGGAGAAATATCAATAACCTTAGATATGCAGATGACACCACCTTATGGCAGAAAGTGAAAAGAGCTTCTTGATGAAGGTGAAAGAGGAGAGTGAAAAAGTTGGCTTAAAGCTCAACATTCAGAAAATGAAGATCATGGCATCCGATCCCATCACTTCATGGCAAATAGATGGGGAAACAGTGGGAACAGTGGCTGACTTTATTTTTCTGGGCTCCAAAATCACTGCAGATGGTGACTGCAGCCATGTTATTAAAAGACGCTTACTCCTTGGAAGGAAAGTTACTACCAACCTAGACAGCATATTCAAAAGCAGAGATATTACTTTGTCAACAAAGGTCTGTCTAGGCAAGGCTATAGTTTTTCCAGTGGTTATGTATGGATGTGAGAGTTGGACTGTAAAGAAAGCTGAGCACTGAAGAATTGATACTTTTGAACTGTAGTGTTGGAGAAGACTCTTGAGAGTCCCTTGGACTGTAAGGAGATCCAACCAGTCTATCTTAAAGGATATCAGTCCTGGGTGTTCATTGGAGGGACTGATGTTGAAACTGAAACTTCAATACTTTGGCCATCTGATGCGAAGAGCTGACTCATTTGAAAAGTCCCTGATGCTGGGAAAGATTGAGGGCAGGAGAAGGGGAACGACAGAGGATGAGCTGTTTGGATGGCATCACTGACTTGAGGACATGAGTTTGAGTAAGCTCTGGGAGTTGGTGATGGACTGGGAGGCCTAGTGTGCTGCAGTATCGGGTCGCAAAGAGTTGGACACGACTAAGCGACTGAACTGAACTGAATTGATATTACAGAATGAGTTAAGTTTGCAGCATTTATTTTTCTTTGCCAGCAGAAATGTTTTAAAAATTATATATATTTAAAAATATTCAGTTACGTACCATTAAATCCTTATTTTTGCAAAAGAGCTCCAGTGGCATAAGTGCATGAGAAGTGCAGAGAAGTGCATGTTTTTTAGGGGAAAAAATGACATAAAATAAAAGCAAGCCCAAACCTGGTTTCTCCTGTTTTGTTTTGTCAGTTACTAAGAGGAGTATTTAAAAATTCCTCACTATGATTATGGATTTACCTATTTCTCCTTAGAGTTCTGTTAGATTTTGCTTTATGTATTTTGAGGTGACACATTTCACATTCGTGTGAAAATGCCTTTATTTTTCTCTATCTTTTTGAAGAACATTTGTTCTTGAAACCCAGGTTCTTGACTTCTGTGTTGGCACGTTGAACATATTATTCTGTAATTCATTTCTTTTGAGAAGTTGCTTCTTTGAAGGTAATTTTTTTTGGTTTTGATTTTCAGCAGTTTTACTATGATGTTTCTGCCTGTGGTTTTCTTTGCATTTTTCTAGCTTCCTACTTGCAGTGACTCTTGAATCTATGGTTGGATTTTTCTTCTATCAGTTTTAGATATTCTTGGCTATGATCTCTTCAAATCTTATTTTAAATCAATTTTTTCATCTCTTTCCTTCTACCCAATAGACCTTTTATACTGTATTATTTTTAAAAATATTGTCTTATGTTCTTTTCAATATTTTCTGTCCTTTTGTTTCATTTTTTCAGTCTGGATATTTTTTCTGACCAAGTGTTTTAATTCTCTATTTTAAGTTTGTGCTGCTGTTAAATTTATCCATTGAGTTCTTAATTTTAGTTATTTTACTTTCACTTCTGGAATTTGAGCTTGAGTATTAAAATAACTTTCAGTTCTCTACTGGGATTCTGCATCTTGTCATTTAGGTTTTTGAATTTATTAAGCCTATTTGAAAGCCCATGTGAGGTAACTGATGTACAGTTATCCTTTGGGTCTTTTTTTTTTTTCTTCTTGTGTCCTTTGATTTTTAGTCAGTTGTAGTTTTTTTTTTCTTTCTTCCTACCTGGGTATTTCTGCTAGCTAGATATTGAAAGTGAAAGTGAAGTCGCTCAGTCGTGTCCGACTCTTTGTGACCCCGTGGACTGCAGCCTACCAGGCTCCTCTGTCCATGGGATTCTCCAGGCAAGAGTACTGGAGTGGGTTGCCGTTGCCTTCTCCAGGGGATCTTCCCAACCCCAGGGAATGAACCCAGGTCTCCCACATTGCAGGCAGACGCTTTAACCTCTGAGCCACCAGGGAAGCCCAGCTAGATATTATGTATGAAAAATTACGGAAATGGTTTGCGGCTCTGTACCCTGTTATCTTCCTTCAGAGAAGATTTACTTTTGCTCCTACACAAGATAGGAGTAGAGAATCTTAACTCAGTTCGAAATTGAACTGTTAAAAGCTGGGCTTTAGTTTGAGAACTGGTCTGAGTTTGGTTCAGCCCAATTCCCAGAATGTGGTCCTCTGGGAATTCTAACTGAAAGCCTGGAAAATTAAGCAGGACCTCTCCTCCTTGATGGCCTGGTACTCTAGTTTTTGTTTTATTTTTGTGATAAATGCTGAAAGTTCTGTTCAGTTTCTTACCCTCTCAGCTACTATTTTTGAAACAGTGCCTATAGGGGAAAATCCTAGAGGAGAAAAATTATGCCAGCTGTCTAGCACATCTCTCTGGAATTCCATTCTTTCTGAGTTCTTGGCTTCAGGTCCTTAACACCTTTATAATTCTCTGATGTCTTAAAACAGGTACTTTTAACTTGTTTTATAATGTTTTCTCATGGCTGCACCACTGGTCTAAATAAGCTAGTCTGTCATTGCCAAAAGCAGCAAGCTTCCCTTCTCTGTTTTTGGAAGAAGCAATTAGGTTTGATCTCTGGCTGACATTGAGGACATGGTGGATTTCAAGAATATTTGTATTTATACTTCTAGAGGTAGAGTCGTGAAAAAGAAAACTCTAAAGCCTTATGTACTTTAGTAGGTTTTTCTTCTTTTCAGATAATAATTAGTAAATATTAAAATTGTTAAATGTTTTTATTTATAAAAATAATATCTTACATTAAAGAAAGTTTGGAAACAAATAATCTTTCAGTTTTCACCCCTACCACTTGTATTTTTATCATCTTAAAGAGTTTCTTCCCTTTCACTTACCTGTCTAGTTACCTGTCTCTTTTAGAGTGTCCACAAGTGACATAAAGTTCAGTTCTCTTTGTAAAATAAAAGTGTGAAAATCTGGAAGTGTATATAGTGTTAAAAGTTATCTCTTTATTCCCACTTCCACTCTCCTGTTTGATTATACTTCTAGATACTGACTTTTTCTATGCATTTACATACGTTTATTTAGTTTTAACCTGACTCCCCTATCCGTTGTTAACATAAATGTATTTAATGTTAGCTTTTTTCCCACTTGGATATCTTTTCTTAGTACATGCAGAACTACCTCATTCCTTTTAGCTAGCACCAGAAGGAATAGTTTATAAGCAGCAAACAGAACATTTCTTTAGAAGACAAGAGAGGGCATCAAGCCGTAAAATAACGGCAGGCTATTATGAAGAAGAACTAGTTAGAGAACTTAGAAATGATAATAATAAAGAAAAAAAATCAGGAGGTGGGTTTGATAGCAGCCTGAAGTTAGCAGTCTGGAGGAGATTATTAAACTGGAAGATCCAGCTAAGAAATTTTTCCTGGAGGTAGCACAAAGGACAAAGTATGAGGAATAGTTTAGAGTTTTTAGGTAGTGACCTGTTTGAATGATTTAATAGTACGAAAAGTCACAGAGGGAACAAATATGGTAAGGATAGGAAGTGTCTTTCTGAGGATTATTTTCTGTGGTACAGTAGAGCTAGGTCACAGTAGTGATCTTAAGAAACTAATGGGAGGTGAGAAAAAGGAGACAGTTGTGTTCAGGGTCCACAGTACCGCCCCGCTTTTGAAAATTTGCTAGAACTCAATATAGACTTAGTTGTACTCAGAGCTAAGATTTAGTGCAACCATGTACTAAGAATATCCAGATCAAAAGGGGAAAAAGAAGTGAGGTTTTGAGGAGTCCATGTGCAGGCTTCCTTATGCTCTTTCCTTCCCACAGGGAATCATACAGAGCTCACTCTTCCCACAGCAGTGAAAATGCAGCAGCGTGTGTGTGATGTCGCTGTCTAGGGAAGCTTGTTAGATAGAGTCTCAGTGCCTAAGGTTTTTATTTATGGTTCGTCATGCAGACAGCATGTACCTAGCATGTTCAGCGTAAGTTTTATTGTCTGCCCAGATAGTTTAGGCATGATGACTCAGTCTTATCAGTTGACTGAGGACAGTGAAAGTCGTTTCCCAGATGCTATCCAGAGGCCCACCTGGCAAGCAGTCCTGTTATGTTAACTCTTTTCTACACACCGGTGCACACTATTCGAGCAGTTTAATTATGAGCAAAAAGGAGACTGAGGGTGATTGCCTGATGCAGATATATTCGGGAAAGGCTTCAAGCATAGCTATTACTTGAGGATAAGGAACTAGTGGAATCAATGAAGTTGAAAATAACCTGAAATCATAGCAGAAGAAATGGTAGAGCAATTTCTGAGACTGAAGGAAATGGAGTTCATGAGCAGATAGAAGTAGGTCTTTAACAAGAGTGGTGAAATCTCGTCCTTTGCACTGAGACTGTGATTTTTCCTCAGTAAATTTCTGCTGCCTATTTCCTTGTGGGTGGGGAAGGCATCCCATCCACAAAGAGAGCTTTTATGCAACCAGCCACAGTGGTTATCTGCCCTACTTGATTCTGCTAATGGCTGAATGAGTTAGCCTGAATGGAAGAGGAGCTATAGAAAGAGGCCAGGAGAGCAGGGAGGATATAAGAGAATTGTTTACACTATCCTATTGGAGAAGGCGATGGCACCCTACTCCAGTACTCTTGCCTGGGAAATCCCATGGACAGAGAAGCCTGGTAGGCTGCGGTCCATGGGGTGGCTACGAGTTGGATACAACTGAGCGACTTCACTTTCACTTTTCACTTTCATGCATTGGAGAAGGAAATGGCAACCCACTCCAGTGTTCTTGCCTGGAGAATCCCAGGGATGGAGGAGCCTGGTGGGCTTCCGTCTATGGGGTCACACAGAGTTGGACATGACTGAAGTGACAGCAGCAGCAGCAGCAGTCACTTGGGCAATGAGAGAATGAGTGGTTTTCACTTAAGAGAAAAGTGAATGGTTTTCTTGGTGGAGAGCTAGCTTCCAATGAAGACACAGGGTACAGGGTGTTTGTGAAAAAGGTTAAGTTTACACGGAAGGTTATTTATGAAAAAGAGATTCCAGGGTTTACATTGGAAAGGTGATTAATGATAAGATGAACCAAGAAGGGGCTCAGAAGCAGTGAGGACAAGACCATCAGAGAGGAAAGGTGACTGGAGAGTTGAATTTTGGGTAATGTCAGCAGTGTGGTTGACAGGCATGACGTGTGGATGTAATTAATTGGCAAGTTCATGGTTAGAAAACTTTCATTTTTCTTTTATGTTAGTTGAGATTGAAGATAGTTTACAGAGAGCCAGGAGTGATTAATTCTTTGTACTGAGGCTCAATATTTATTTATTCTGTTCAATTAAAAAATTTAGCTTGTTCAAATGTAGTGTTTGTGTTTTTAGGATTAATTTATGCTAATTTGACCTTTGCTTTTCAGAAATTATCATTGATTTTTGCCTTTGCTTAGGAAATACATGCTCATAAGTGAAACTAGATACCTTCCTCATGTAAAATTTCTATGCTATTAATACTTTCAGAGTAAAGATGCTTTCTTTTTTAATTAATATATACAAGATATAATTTTATAAGGATATTGAAGTTATTTGAGTATCTCAGTAACTAAACATGATGAAAAAACAACCACCTGATTAAGTTTTCCTTTGAAAATACTCTGTTTAGTTATTATATTTAATGGAGAAATGATTCTAAAACAGAAACTTCATTGGCTGATAAAGAGAGGTTATGGTATAATAGGAGAGGAATGGTACTCTTTGATCCTTTGGCTCATGGAACCTCCCTTGAAGGGAAACAAAATAGATGACATTTTAAATAACTATAAAATATGATTCAGAACTAGGGGCAAAAAGTAGAATCAGTGTCTGCTGGATTGACCTAGGACTCTTGTAGATTTGACCTAGGACTCTTCTAGATGTATATGTACTAAACATTGCATTCTTTTTTCCCTTCCCAAATAGTTCAGGTTGCCAAGTCTTTGCTAGAAGATTGATTATTGCAGTTTGCAGACCATATTTTTTATTCCTTAATTACGTTAACAGCTAGAGTTGTTTTATAGATTTTTCTTGAGACTGATGCCAGCCCTCTTATGGGTTGCAAAGTAATTGTAACATGAATCTAGACTATTTTTTTACTGTCTAAAATTTCCAGGAGTGTTCTTTATTTGATACATAAATTCTCCATCTGCTTCACTTCTCTGTGATATTTTAAAAGTATATTTGCTATGAAATACAATAATACATTTTCTGTAGTTCTGAGTTAAAGGATTTAGATTAAAACTTCAGGGATGATGGAGAAGGAAATGGGAACCCACTCCAGTACTCTTGCCTGGGAAATCCCATGGACAGAGGAGCCTGACGGGCTACCGTCCATGGGGTTGCGAAAGAGTTGGACATGACTGAATGACTGAGCAGCAAAAAGTATGAAGTGTTCAATCCTAACTAGTTAGCTGGAAATCATTTAGAAGTTGTGTGGGGCAAAGCAGTGGAGAATGTACGCGTTAGATCTCATTCAGTTAGTAACCTTTACTGAATCCTGTGAATGTTTGTTAAACAATAAACCAAAAGCTTTTGTATTAAAAAAAATTCAGTGGTAATGAGTAATATTTAGTTTTTATGTTGATACATCCAGTGACTATAGCTTAGCCATTTTGTCTAATGTTATAGTCTTATTCTAGTTTATAAAGGTATATATTGTAGGTGTGTATCTCAAAATCCAAGCTCCATTACTGACACAACTTCCCATCCTCTTCAGTTGAAATCGTGGGTGAATGGTATAGTTTAGACCTGGGTTCAAATTCTGTTTTTACCATATGAATAAATTGCATAAAATCTTTATGTCTCATTTGTTCGTTTATGAAATAAATGTAATGCAGTCTGATTTTCAGAATTGTTATAAAGGTTAGAGAAACTGTAAAATGCCAGGTACTTTGCCTGACTGAGTAAATGGTAGGTAAGTTGTTATTGCTGTTATGATTCCTGAGTAGTGACCATGGTTGCTTTGATAGCATGATATAGACACTGGGCTGTATATGTACGTTGAAAATCATATGCTGGATTAAGGAAAACTAGTGTACAATCCCAGAGAAGTCTACAGAACCTCCTGTAGCAGACTATTTGTTGCATATATTTACTCAGATTTCTGAAAATAAATGAATCTACCATTCTGTCTAGTCTTTGTAGATAGATTTGAACTCTAATGTATTTTTCTTTTCCTTTTATTTTCAGGGTGCTATTTTTTTGGAGGGTGTAACTGTTAAAGGTGTAACTCAAGTAACAACTCAGCCAAAGTTAGGAGAGGTGCAGCAGAAGTGTCATCAATTCTGTGGCTGGGAAGGGTAATAAGCATTTTAAATTTTAATTAAAGTTTTAAATAAAATTTATTCTTACTGTACAGTACTTTACATTAATGCAAACAGTGACATAGCTTCTTTGCTCCATGAAATTTGTGTGTTTACTTGGAATTCTTTGTCAAGCAAAAGTTTATTAGATTTTTCTCAAGATAAACAGTGTAGTAACTAGATTTTTGAGTCAAAATTAGATGACTCACATGTCTTCTCTAGAGGAATAGAAAATTACTGTTGTTACCTTCTGGTATTTGTTTTGTGGGTTTGATTCTACTGTTGCTGATTAGAGTTTGGTTGCCCTTATGATTTCATTAAGAAAGAAGATGTGAAACTTGAATGAGCCTCCCTTTCCAGTTTTTCTGTCATCAGAAACCTAGAAGAATCAGCTTTAAATATACTCTGCCCCTTACCATGACTTGAAGGTATTCATAAGGCATTTGATAGCAGAGTATTCAGGAGAGAGTTCTCGCCTCCTATCTGTTGCTCAGGTCGTGGTCTATGGCCATTCCTGTTGGTTTTTGCCATCTGTGGCAGAAAACTTTGATACAGTTAGAACATGATGAAATAGGGTTATTGCTAAAAATTCCTAATATAAAGAACTTTTGGACTGGTACATACAGATCAATCAACTAGAAATAATTTTAACTGAAAGCTGCAAATGATGATGAAGTGATGTCAGTTTTAGTGTTCTCTTAAACCCTTGCCAGTGTACCTTAATCTCGACCTAAATTTCTCCTGTTTTGTCACTTCTGGGCATCTTTTGAGCAGAAACTTGCCAACCCTGCAGAGTTATGCCAAGTTGGCAGTGTCATGATGGAGAAGTATGGGGCCTAGAGCAATGTAAGATAATTAAGGCAAGACTTAAACTTCTTCCTGAAGTAAAAGACTTGTAAATATATGTGCTTTACTATTTAGGTCATGTATGTTAATATTTAAAAATTAGCCCAGTAGTCATAATTCAATAGTGGCATTTAGGATCTTGTTAACTCACATTTTAATGTCAAGAAAATGGTAACATTTTGTTAGCATTCTTGTGAAAGCTGATATACTCCAACTGATGTTAATTTCATGATTGGGAGACCATTTTGCTACACGTGTGACTTGTGTGAGATTGGTTTAAGACATGTATTGCTTTGTATGGATACCAGCCATAATAGTGATACAGTGATCTTCGTTAAGGTCTGGATTCCCTGGAGCACAGCCTGTTTCCATGGACAAGCAAAACATTAAACTTTTGGAGCAGAAGCCATATAAAGTAAGCTGGAAAGCAGATGGTACTCGGTAAGTTAGACTTCTCAAAAAGAAAAATTATACTAAATAACCCGAATGCTTGAAGAATGTTGCTTTGTTGTGAAAGAAGGTTTGTACTTTTGGGAGTGACATGAACAGCAAAATAAACTGTTTCATATATTGTATAGTTTTCGTTTTGCTAGTATTCTTTGTTGTCCACTACAGTTAATCTGTTTCAGTTTTTTAAATATTTGGTTTCAGATTTAAATGTTAGTTTGACATGAATCTATACCAGATTTAAATCTGAAAATATTTTTTCTTAATAATATTGTACTTCTGGTATGTCTGCTGCCCACCACCTTGTCTTTAATGGTTGTTGGTCACTTCTAAAATTAACAGATGTATTATGAATTTATAATCTAAAAATTACCAAGTACCCTGATTCATTCTGTATTTTATTCCTTCAATAGTTTTTCTTTTTCTGTTAATCCTTACTAATACTTTTTGTAATTTTATCCACTCTTAAGGTTCTATCCTTACAACAGAGCTTAGCTTCACGTTTCATATTCCTAAGTCTAAAAATATTGATTAGTAAAAATTTTATGCTTCCTCAATACCAGTTAACTTTTTCTCGATTGTAATCTATTTTATATGGCTTTTATTTATTCATTCAGCAAATTTTATATCAGTTGAAATAACTACTTTAACAGATATTAATATAGAAGTCATTAATTTTTTCATAATGAAAATATTTTAGAATAATTAGACTGTATGTAATATGTGTATGGGCTTCCCCAGCGGCTCAGCAGTGAAAGAATCCACCTGCAATGCAGGAGATACAGGTTCAATTCCTGGGTCAGGAAGATCCCCTGGAGGAGGGCATGGCAGCCTTCCCCAGTATTTTCGTCTGAAGAATCCATGGACAGAGGAGATTGGCGGGCTATAGTCAGTAGGGTCACAAAGAGTTGGACACAACTGAAGCAACTTAGCATGAACGCACATATATGTGTATGATATATACACACACATATGGGGCTTCCTTCGTGGCTCAGAAGGTAGAGTCTGCCTGCAATGCAGGAGACCTGGGTTTGAGCCCTAAGTTGGGGAAAATCCCCTGGAGAAGGAAATGGCAACCCACTCTAGGTACTCTTGCCTGGAAAATCTCATGGACGGAGAAGCCTGGAAGGCTATAGTCCATGGGGTTGCAAAGAGTTGGACGTGACTGAGCAGCTTCACTTTCACTTTCATATATACATATATGTATATTTTAGTTTTTTTCCAGGTTTGTAGAGATACAATTTGACATGGCATTAAGCAGGTTTAAGGTGTACAAATTGTTGATTTGGTACACATACATTGCAAAATAGTTACTGCTATGGTGTTAACTAACACTTCTATCACTTCTGTAATAACCACTTCTTTTCGATGGTGAGAACATTCAAGATCTATCATCTTAGCAATTTTCAAGTATGTAAACACAATAGTAACGATAATCAGCATGTTGTGCATTAATCAAAACTTATTTGTCTTATACCTGGCAGCTTGTACCCTTTGATTAATATCTCCCCATTTTTCCCAGGACTTCCCTGGTGGCTCAGACGGTAAAGTGTCTGTCTACAATGTGGGAGACCCGGGTTCGATCCCTGGGTCAGGAAGATCCGCTGGAGAAGGAAATGGCAATCCACTCCAGTACTATTGCCTGGAAAATCCCATGAACAGGGTAGCGTGGTAGGCTACAGTCCATGGGGTTGCAAAGAGTCGGACACGACTGAGCAACTTCACTTCACTTCATTTTTCCCACCCTCTCATCCCTTGGTAGCTACCATTCCAGTTTCTGTTTCTGTGCGTTTGGCTTTTTAGATTCCACATATAAGTGACATCTTACAGTATTTGTCTTTTTCTGCCTTATCCCGCTTAACTGATGTCCTCAAGTTCCATGTTGTTACAAGTGACAGGGTTTTCTTCTTTCTCATGGCTGAATAATTTCCATTGTATGTGTGTGTATAATATACATTATATATATATATATATACTTACATGCATCATTTTTATTCACCTATTGGTGGATAGGTTATTTTCATATCTTGCCTATTATGAATAATGCTGCAGTAAAAATGGGAAAGAAAATAATCTCTTTAAGATCCTGTTTTCATATTTTAGTTTTTAAAGATTATTTTGAAGATGATGTAAGTTGCATTTGATTTTTATGACAGTTTTTGAATGTCAAAATGATAATTATATCTTTTTATCATACCGTCTTCATCTACATTTAACTTTGTGGTGACCTTAAAAGATACCTATGGAGATATGGAGTGGATATAACTTGATTTTACTATTAATATTAATATTTTTATAACTACTATTGTAATGCCAATAATGAAATAAAAGAAAATAACTCAAAGTATATTTGCCATAAGAAGTATGTAATGCTATGGGAATAATTTGTATAGATAAGCAAAAGTCTTTTAATGAATTGATAGCCATAATGAAAGCAAACCTTACGAGAACTGAGACTTTTGTCTTTCTAACCGCTGTGTCCTTAGTGCCTAGAATAGTGCCTGGCACGTGATGGGCACTCAGTAAATGTTTATTGGATCAATTAATCATTGAAAAGCTATCAATGTCTTCGCATGAAAGTTATGGGAACATTTGTGATGGTTGTGAAAGTTTTGAGATTTTAAATGTGACAACTCTCTGTCACATTAATTTCCAAACAAAAATATAAACCATTTAGCCAAAAGCAGCAGCAGCAGTGTATTTCAAAGAACATGATACATAGGGTAGGATAAAGCTAGATGACCCTAAGAAAAATGTTTGGATTCATATAAGATAATGGCAATCCATTACCCAATAGATTTGCTGTAAAATGATTAAATAAAGTAATTCCAAAAAATTAGCATACAATGGACTCTCCGAAAAGATAGCTACTGATATTCTTACACATACTTCTGATGTATGTATATTATATGTGTGTGTATATATATGTATATGTAATACACACACACACATATATATATACAAGCATTCTTGCTTAAAGAAAAATTGATTACACAATTCATTGTAGTTATTGCTTAACTTCTGGTTTTGAGTTTTTATATAAGCAATTCACTAAACGTATACATTTGAAATGTAAATTGTAATTTTTTTCTCATAAAAATGTCCTATGCCTTTGTTTTAACTGAGTGCTCGACATGTAGTCATGCTATACTTGTCCTGACAAATACTTGGTGACTTGTAGAAATAGCTGTTATGTAGATAAACTATTTATAATATGTTCAGGGAGCTTCTGAACATAGTTACTGCTCTGATGGTTTTTATACAGAACAGTGTAATTACCCCAGGAAGTTAGTAACTTTCTTGGATCCTTTGGTATGTTATCTCGTTAATAATGTTGTAGCACATGTTTATTCCCATGAGTGGAACTGAATGTTCAAATAGGAATAGTGTGGATAGGATAATGAGATGCTCCACTAGAGAATTTTCATATTCTAAGAGGAATATTAAAGAAGTGTTAGATATCTCTGGAATAATTTTCAATGAGCTACAAACAGATGATGTTTTATGCTGTTTAGGAACAGAATGAGTAAATCAGATTATTAACAATTCAGTGATGTTACACTGCTATAATTTAGATTTGTTCACTTAACTGGTTTTTAGTTCTTCTTGAGGGAAGATATCAGAGCAGATAAATTTTTGTTTAGCCCTAATTTTCTTTTGATTATGAAGTAAGTTTTTTTCTGATATATAACAACTTTGACTGAATATTGCATTTAATAAGAATTTACTTCCTGTCTTATTTTCTAGTGAGTATTAATTAGGGCCATAACATTGTACCTAATATTTAGAAACTCACTTGTAAATAAAGCTATGCCTGGAAAGGATTTTTAATTTGTGAACTCTTCTAGGGAGACTTAGTGTGTTTGTGGTGATAACTTTCCTTCCAAGGAGCAAGCGTCTTTTAATTTCATGGCTGCAGTCACCATCCACAGTGATTTTAGAGCCCAGAAAAATAAAGTCAGCCACTGTTTCCCAATCTATTTGCCATGAAGTGATGGGACTGGATGCCATGGTCTTAGTTTTCTGAATGTTGAGCTTTAAGCCAACTTTTTCACTCTCCTCTTTCACTTTCATCAAGAGACTCTTTAGTTCTTCTTCACTTTCTGCCATAAGGGTGGTGTCATCTGCATATCTGAGGTTATTGATATTTCTCCTGGCAATCTTGATTCCAGCTTGTGCTTCTTTCAGCCCAGCGTTTCTCATGATGTACTGTTCGTAGAAGTTAAATAAGCAGGGTGACAATATACAGCCTTGATGTAGTCCTTTACCTATTTGGAGCCAGTCTGTTGTTCCATATCCAGTTCTAACTGTTGCTTCCTGACCTGCATACAGGTTTCTCAAGAGGCAGATCAGGTGGTCTGGTATTCCCATCTCTTGAAGAATTGTCCACAGTTTATTGTGATCCACACAGTCAAAGGCTTTGGCGTAGTCGATAAAGTAGAAATAGATGTTCTTTTGGAACCCTCTTGCTTTTTTGATGATCCAGCAGATGTTGGCAATTTGATCTCTGGTTCCTCTGCCTTTTCTAAAACCAGTTTGAACATCTGCAAGATCACGGTTCATGTATTGCTAAAGCCTGGCTTGGAGAATTTTGAGCATTACTTTACTAGCGTGTGAGATGAGTGCAATTGTGTGGTAGTTTGAGCATTCTTTGGCATTGCCTTTCTTTGGGATTGGAATGAAAACTGACCTTTTACAGTCCTGTGGCCACTGCTGAGTTTTCCAAATTTGCTGGCATATTGAGTGCAGCACTTTCACAGCATCATCTTTCAGGATTTGAAATAGCTCAACTGGAATTCCATCACCTCCACTAGCTTTGTACATAGCGATGCTTCCTAAGGCCCACCTGGCTACAAATTCCAGGATGTCCAGCTCTAGGTGAGTGTAAGTGATCACACCTTTGTGATTATCTGGGTCATGAAGTTCTTTCTTGTACAGTTCTGTGTATTCTTGCCACCTCTTCTTAATATCTTCTGCTTGTGTTAGGTCCATATCATTTCTGTCCTTTTATCGAGCCCATCTATGCATGAAATGTAAAGGTGGTATCCCTTGGTATCTCTAATTTTCTTGAAGAGATCTCTAGTCTTTCCCATTCTGTTGTTTTCCTCTATTTCTTTGTATTGATAGCTGAAGAAGGCTTTCTTATCTCTCCTTGCTACTCTTTGGAACTCTGCATTCAAATGGGTATATCTTTGCTTTACTCCTTTGCCTTTCGCCTCTCTTCTTTTCACAGCTATTTGTAAGGCCTCCTCAGAAAACCATTTTGCTTTTTGCATTTCTTTTTCTTGGGGATGGTCTTGCTCCCAGTCTCCTGTACAGTATCATGAACCTCTGTTTATAGTCATCAGGCACTCTATCTATCAGATCTAGTCCCTTAAATCTATTTCTCACCTCCACTGTATATTCGTAAGGGATTTGATTTAGGTCATACCTGAATGTGTCTAGTGGTTTTACCTACTTTCTTCATTTTAAGTCTGAATTTGGCAATAAGGAGTTCATGATCTGAGCCACAGTCAGCTCCTGGTCTTGTTTTTGCTGACTGTATAGAGCTTCTTCATCTTTGGCCACAAAGGATATAATCAGTCTGGTTTCGGTGTTGATCATCTGGAAAGAAAGTTATGACCAACCTAGAGAGCATATTAAAAAGCAGACATTACTTTGTCAACAAAGGTCCATCTAGTCAAGGCTATGATTTTTCCAGTGGTCATATATGGTGGTAAGAGTTGGAGTATAAAGAAAGCTGAGCATTGAAGAATCGATGCTTTTGAACTGTGGTGTTGTAGAAGACTCTTGAGAGTCCCATGGACTACAAGGAGATCAACCAGTCCATTCTAAAGGAGCTCACTCCTGGGTGTTCATTGGAGGGACTGATGTTGAAACTCCAATACGTTGGCCACCTGATGTGGAGAGCTGACTCATTTGAAAAGACCCTGATGCTGGGACAGATTGAAGGAAGGAGGAGAAGGGGACGACAGAGGATGAGATGGTTGGATGGCATCACCGACACAATGAACATGCGTTTGGGTGCACTCTGGGAGTTAGTGATGGACAGGGCGGCCTGGCATGCTGCGGTTCATGGGGTCGCAAAGAGTCAAAGATGACTGAGTGACTGAACTGAAGTGAGTGTGTTTGTGGATGTATTTGAGGGGGTGGAATCCAGCAAGTAAAATATTTGCTTTAATCTTATAACTAGATAGAGGCAAAATTGGCAGTACAACACTGGTCTTCTGTAGCTTTCTTTTTTCTGCCTTCATTGTTCTGTATTTTAGAATTTGGGCTTCTAAAATATGATTTAATATTGTTTTTCTTCATCATTAGTTAGCTCATTTTGAAACCTAATGAAAATTTAGCACCATATTTCATTATTTGAAGACTCAAGTCCTGTTTTTTTAACAGTTTCATTAGAACTATTAATACTGTCAGGGTGCAAGGCCAGTTTTTGCATCTGGGAGGAACACAAGAAAGCCGTAACTCCTGTGTTCCTTTCTTATGTTCCCTTCATGGAGAAGGGAGACAAACAAGGAGTGATTAGAAGTTGATCAGAAGCACTGTTTATTGATCTAAAGCTGTAGTTGATATCTGGTAGTAAATTGGTTAAAAAAAGAAAGTAGTGGAACTCATTTTACTCTTACTCCTTCTCTAAGCTCAAATCTTACTTACCATTATTCGAAGTAGACAAAACTGGGGCTGCTTTGGTTGTTGGACATTTTGGGGCAGTATGTGGAGTTGTATTCTGGGTGGCCTCTTAAGGTCACCATGGAACTTTTAGGATAGCATGTCCCAAGTGCTGCTGGATGTTTGGGTTACATTGGTGGCTCAGATGCTAGAGAATCTGCCTCCAATGTAGGAGACTCCTGGGTTGGGAAGATCCCCTGGAGAAGGGAATGGCAACCCACTCCAATATTCTTTCCTGGAGGATCTCATGGACAGAGGAGCCTGGTGGCTACAGTCCATGGGGGTCACAGAGTCAGACAAGACTGAGTGGCTAACACTTTCATTTTCACCATGGTGTCAGTATTACCATCATGTGTGCATGTGTGTTCTGTTGCTCACTCATGTCTCACTGTTTGCAGCCACATGCACCGTAGTCCACCAGGCTCCTCTGTCCATGGGATTCTCCAGGCAAAAACTGGAGTGGATTGCCATACTCTCTTCCAGGGGATCTTCCCAACCCTGTGGCTCCCACATTGGCAAATGAATTCTTTACCACTGAGCCACTTGGGAAGCCCCTATTACCATCATAGTAAGCCTTTTTTTTTTTTAAAAAGAAAAAAATCTAGAGATCCAAATTCAGTAAGCTTTAGTTGGCTTTGAGAATTTGGTTTTCAGAAGCACCCCAGGTACTTCAAATTTCTAGCCAAGTCCAGGAACCACTGCCCTTAGTTCCCTGTCGAGTGAGCACAGTTTAAAAATCAGTGATCTAAACCAGAGCAGTGTTTGAAATTCAAAGTGTAGTTGCTCAGTCATGTTCAACTCTTTGCGATCCTAGAGACTGGAGCCCTCCAGGCTCCTCTGTCCTTGGGATTTTCCAGGCAAGAATACCGGAGAGGGTTGCCATTTCCTTTTCCAAGAGCAAAGTTTAGCCAGCCATTGAGTTAAGGATATAGCTGAGGATTTGTCCATTAATTGATTAAAGGAGATTAATATAAAATGGTTGTTAGCATGATGTTCAATAAATGTTATTGTTACCATAGTGTAAGACTCCCTGGGCAATCATTTTCACTTGGTAATCATCACTTAGTTTCCCAGAATTCATTCAAAATTCTCTTACATTGTGGGGTAGTTACTGTACAAGAATAAAAGTGGGTATAGGACAAAAGCAGTCTAATATTTTAAAAGCAAACTTTTGAAATAGATGTCAGCTAGTCACATCTTTAGGACTTACTAAAGGATAAAAGGACCTTTAAATATTAATTTTTAAATTAAACTACTTATTAATATGAGAGTTACTAATTAACAGGGATACTATCTCTGAAATGCTACTTAAAAATAGAAAAGCAACTGAATTCATTACCAAATTTGGCTCAAAAACTCTTAGAGCTAAACAGAACATACACAGGTAAAACCTGTGTTGCAAACATAAGAGCAGTCCCTGGTTAAAATTTGAGGTTGTCCATATTCTAGGGGTAATGAGCATCTGAAACTTTCAAACATTAATAAAAATCCCTTTTGTTAATATTCTTAAATATATATGTATTTAAATAGAGCTATGCTATAGAAGTCAAATATATGAGGAGAAAATATATATTGACAGTGACAAAATATATATTAAGTGATATGTGTGTGTATACATATACATATATATGTATACATATACATACATGTATATGTATACACACATATACATATACACATATACACATATGTATGTGTATATGTATACACATACATATGTATACACATACATATGTGTATATATGTATGTATACACATATATGTGTGTATATATGTATACACACACATACATATATATATGTATACACACACACACATTCAGTTCAGTTGCTCTGTTGTGTTCGACTCTTTGCGACCCCATGGATTGCAGCACGCCAAGCTTCCTTGTCCATCACCAGCTCCTGGACTGACTGGTGTCCATCAAGTCCAGACTCATGTCCATCACGTCGGTGATGCCATCCAACCATCTCATCTTCTGTCCTCCCCTTCTTTTGCCTTCAATCTTTCCTAGCATCAGGGTCTTTTCAGATGAGTTGATTCTTTGTATCAGGTAGCCAAAGTATTGGAGTTTCAGCTTCAGCATCAGTCCTTCCAATGAGTATTCAGGTTTGATTTCCTTTAGGATTGACCTGTTTGATCTTCCTTGTAGTCCAAGGGACTCTCAAGAGTCTTCTCCAATACCACAGTTCAAAAGCATCAGTTCTTCGGTGATCAGCTTTTTTAATAATCCAACTCTCACACCCCTATATGACTACCGGAAAAATTATAGCTTTGACTAGATAGACCTTTGTTGGCAAAGTAATGTCTCTTCTTTTTAATTTGCTATCTAGGTTGGTCATAGCTTTTCTTCCAAGGAGCAAGCATCTTTTAATTTCCTGACTGCGGTCACCGTCTGCAGTGATTTTGGAGCCCCCAAATAAAGTCTCTCACTGTTTCCATTGTTTCCTCATATATATTACAATATATATATATATATATATATATATATAAACAGTGATAAAAAACCACCTGATCCTCTATATAAATGGATATGATATATACTCTTCTGTTACAAACTATGGAAAACTATCTGGTTTCCTGCAAATCGCTTTGTGATGGTAATTGAAATTGCCTTGCCCCTTTCACTAAATGGGCTTCCCTTGTGGCTCAGCTGGTAAAGAATCCGCCTGCAGTGTGGGAGACCTGAATTCGATCTCTGGGTTGGGAAGATAACCCTGCAGAAGGCAAAGGCTACCCACTCCAATATTCTGTCTGCAGTATTCTATGGACTGTATAGTCCATTGGGTCTCAAAGAGTCAAACACGACTGAGCGACATTCACTTCGACTTAATGGCAAAATCTGTATCTTTGAAGAAATAATATTTATTGCTTTACTAGATAACCGTGCTACTTTAGGAATTAGAGGATCTCAAAGACAATATAAGACACTGTAGGAAAGCAAAATACAATTCTTGACCTTGAAGCGGCTTTCAGATGTAGTAAGAGATGTAGTAAAATTGTGTATAGTACAAAGCACGATAAATAAGGAGAGGTAACAAAGAAGGAAAGTTATGACCAACCTAGATAGTATATTTAAAAGCAGAGACATTGCTTTGCCAACTAAGATGTGTCTAGTCAAGGCTATGGTTTTTCCTGTGGTCATGTATGGATGTGAGAGTTGGACTGTGAAGAAGGCTGAGTGCCGAAGAATTGATGCTTTTCAACTGTGGTGTTGGAGAAGACACTTGAGAGTCCCTTGAACTGCAAGGAGATCCAACCAGTCCATTCTGAAGGAGATCAGCCCTGGGATTTCTTTGGAAGGAATGATGCTGAAGCTGAAACTCCAGCACTTTGCCCACCTCATGTGAAGAGTTGACTCACATGGAAAAGACTCTGATGCTGGGAGGGTTTGGGGGCAGGAGGAGAGGGGACGACAGAGGATGAGATGGCTGGATGGCATCACGGACTCGATGGACTCGATGGACAGGCCTGGCATGCTGCAATTCATGGGGTCGCAGAGTCAGACACAACTGAGCGACTGAACTGAACTGAACAAAGAACTGCTTAGGAGCTTTACTTGATATTTCATATGAAATATGAGTGCTCATTTTGATTTTAGGAGTATAATAATGGGTATCCTAGATAGATGTTTACCTGTGATAGTGGAATACAAAAGAGATACAGACACACTTGTTATTTAGTATTGCCTAATGCTACTAAGCTCACGGGAGGACATCTGGCCCCTACTCCCGTCTCAGCAGTAGAGCTACCAGTGTGAGGCATGAGGATGAGATGTTAAGGGGATTTTCCTACTTCTTTTTTCACAATTTCATGATGCTTTAAGAACTGGTTATTTGCTCACGTGCTTTAGTTCATTATTATAGAAATGGTAAGTACTAGGTTGACTGAAAAGAAAATTCACAAAGAGTTTGTGAGTCAGTGAAAAAATGTTTGAAAGAATTGTAATTTTTTTTAAAGAAGTGTGCTTTATATAAAAGAAAATTGGAAGTAATCATGTCAAGGGACAAATGTAAAAAAGTCTTTGGAATATTTCTTTTGATCTTTTCTTCTCATGAGGACTGATTATTTTATAAAAATTAAAATGTTTTCATACCTTTCAGCCCCTTTAATATGTAAGTGCTGCCCAAACCATTTTTTGTGGCTTTACAATTTTATTCCAGATCAAGGTAAATCTTGAGAAATCAATGTGGCTTTTACCCTCTCTCATGGAAGACCAGTTAAAAGGATATTGTGTTTTACATATTTAATTTGTGCATGACTATGAAGTTCTGAAAAGCATGACCTGTAATATTCATGTAATTAGTGCAAATAAATATACCATTTGATTTTACACTTTGAAGTCTAATGATACTCTGTATTCTCATTGTGAACAGAGCTACTTAATCTAAAAGTAACTAGTTAAAATAGCCAACAGAGGCTTCTTATCCTCAGAACAGATAGATTCATGAGATCTGTTTACTAGTACTAGAACTAATTACCTGATTTGTGTAATGAATAATAATTTTGCAGTTTTCTATTAACTTGAAAGATTTTCAAATCTTCTTAATTAGGTCAAAATCAATGAATATGTCTATACCTTATAATTAGTGCATCCTAAATATTTTTCTGTTTTATTAAACATTTTTCTATTAGATGGCTAAAATAAAATTGTTTATTAAAGTAAGCCTTGTTTCAGATTAAATAAATCAAGTAATACTAGAAAGCTTATGATGAAAGTCACTTCTCCATCGCCTCTTTCTTATCAGTTTTACTCCCTAAAGGCAACCACTGCCCGCCCCCAACTCTGTTATTGCAATATTTGCCTCATTATGGTGGCCTGGAAATGAACCTGTGATATCTCCCAAGGTCTAAGGCAACTACTTTTAGCCTTTCCTTTTTGTTTCTTTTAATTTATCCTGGGATTATCCTTATTTACATGAGTAATATGTTTATGTTGATGTTTATTAGTTAACCTTAGGTGAGTTTCTAATATTGTCATGAGAATGTGACTCACCAATTTCTCTGTGCCCATCTGTTGTTTCTTCTAGTTTCTTATCATAGATAAAGCTATTATTGATAGTTTCTCTTTTATCATGCCTCTATATTTAATCTTCCCTTTATTCTAATAACCCTTACATAGTATTTCTTAATTCTTTTATTTTTAACTAATTGATTATTTTGGGGCTCACTAAGCGGCATTTGGGACCCTAATCTCCATCCAGGGATTGAACCACACCCTCTGCATTGGAAGGTGGAGTCTTAACCAGTGGACTGCTAGGGGTGACCCAGTATTTCTTAACTCTTGTAAAATATAAGCTTTAGAGTTCCAGGTCTTCCATCTGCTTCTTTACATTAGCTCTAACTTTAATATTTTCAACTTTGTTTACATTTACATGCTGTTTGTTAAACATAGGTTTTTGTTTTTTGTTTTCTGTCAAGGTTGATTTAAATGGTAAAAAATACTTAAAATTTTTTTCTTACTGAACTGTTGTTTAGTCGAAAGGAATATATTTCCTTTTTTATGATGTGAAAAGAAATCAGTCCGATATTTCTAACACATAGGAGTTACTACATAGAATTGATTACAAAGACATTGTGAGAACAAGAAAGCAAAAGGGTGCGAGAGGTTCAGCGAGCTGCTGCTGCCTCTGGTGGAGCCTGGTTAGCACTTGCTGCCCAGAAGCAGGAGAGGTGCTGCCTGTGTGGCCGCTGCTGCTGGGGCCACTCCCCACTGGGCGCCCGCAGCCACTCCCCAGGGATTCTACCCCAGAGAGCCCTGCTGTCATCTTGTGGCTGCTGCCTTCAGTGTCATCTGAGATGCTGACAGAAACAGATCAATAGGTGTTTTCCCTTCCCCCTTTTTCCAGTCTCCTTCCAGGGAGTTGGCACAGGAATCAGGGTAGGGTCATTTGCTTACTTCTCAACCAAGATCCATTGAGAGCAAGTGCTAGGATGGAGCTGACCACTAAAGACAGCCACCATGCCCAGAGTTCAAAGTCATGCCTTCTCTGCCACTTCAAGTAGAATGTTCCTTTTGTCAAGTTTAAATAGGTTCTTTTTTACTCTAGTCATCGCCTTTACTCTATAATTAAGTTTTTCAAAGTTTTACTCATTTTATTTCTTCTTTGAATTATTTTTTGTTATCCCAAAGACTTTTTTCTCTTTTATAGCTCTCTGTGATTTTTGGCCTGTGTATAAAGCTCTGTTCCCAACTTTATCCTGGTTGGATCTAGCTTTCTGGATTCCATGTATTTTTCCCTCTCTCTCTTCCCATCCTTTCTTTTTAAATTTAGGTATATTCTCTTATTTTGCAGGAGTACCTCCTTCAGTCACTCCCAAAGAAAGTTATATATAAGAAGTAACCCATAAGCATGCTTAGGTGTATGAAAATGCTGTCCCTCTGGTCCTGAGTTTAGTAGTTTGGCTGTGTATAAAAGTTTAGATTAGAAATGATTTTCCCTCAGAATAGCAAAAACCTTAACTTCTATTAACCTCTGCCACTGATAAAAGTTGTGTTATCATTCTAATTCTAGTGCCATGTACGTGGTTTGCCCCTGGAAACTTTTAGAATTTTCTCTTTGTCCTTGTCCTGAAGTTTTTCACTGGACCAGTGGATGACTAATTATGTGGGTCTACACTGCCCTCCCCCTCCCTTTCCATTCATTGGCACCTGGTAATCACTTGAATCTGAAAACCTGAGTTCTTCCATTTAGGGTAATTTTCTCTCTCCTATTCTATTTCCTCCTTTTTCCCCTTCTGTTTTCCCCCTTTAGACTTACTATTGGTTATACTGCCTAGATTCTTTTTCTTCTCTAATCTTTTCTGTCATACTTTTCATCTGCTGGTCTCTTTTTCAGCTTTCTGATAGACTTTCTCATATTTTCTTCCTATACTTCTAGTGAATTACTAATTTCAATATTTATGCTTTTAAATTTCAAGAGTACATGCATTCTTACTGTCTGCTTATACCTTTCTATGCCAACCTGTTCGTAATTTATAGACATGATACCATTTTGAATTTCTTATGGGAATACTAACTGGAAGGCATAGTTACTTCTATTTCGAATCATCTTTCTTTGTCATGTTTCTGGTTTTCTTGAAATGTACAGTGATCCTTGGTTGGCTGCATTTGAAAAGGAGGCAGAAAAACTACCTCCTTGAAAGAAATTTTGTGAAAGTGGGCTGGGTTTGTCACGTTGACAGCTTTGCTTCATAATAAGCAATTGTGCTTGGAGGACCTTCAGTCCTACTGTGTGGAGAAGTCTGCTTCTGGGCACCATTACCCATGTATATGGTAGTTGCTTTACCTCAGGGTTTGGTTCAGTTTTTTTAAAAGAAGGGCTTTCCAGTTTTATTGATTGATTGCTTAGGAAATGGTTAACTAGTATGTCTTTTCTGTGAGTTGTGGGGATTTAATTGTTTTACATAATTAAAAATAACCAATTTCTTCTTTTCTGTCTATACTGTTACTCTTGTTAGTTGATGTTTCTGTGTCTGGATCTTTCTTCTTTGGGATTTTGTCAAACAGTCAGCTTCTTTTGTGGTCACTGTGCTGCTCAGCATTTCTCCATCTGTTTCTTGTCCAGCAGAAATGTATTGTAGTAGTTCATCTGCTGATACTCTTTGTTCCTTTCCTTCATTGTCTTCATTGATGTTTGTTATATTAGTTATCTGTTCCCACCTGACAGATTATCTCAAGATTGTTGTTGTTCAGTCGCCACGTCCTGTTGGACTGTTCGCGACCCCATGGACTGCAGCACAGCAGACTTCCCTATCCTTCGCTATCTCTTAGAGTTTGCTTAAATTCATTTCATTGAGTCGGTGATGCCATCCAACCATCTCATCCTCCAGCCCTCAATTTTTCCCATCATCAGGGTTTCTTCCAGTGAGTCGCCTCTGATTACCTCAAGATCACCCTCCAAATTTAGCAGCGTAAAACAACAAACATTTAATATCTAATGGTTCTGGGGAGTGATTTAACTGGGTGGTTCTAGCCCACTGTCTCTAATGGGGTTGCTGTGAAGCTGCTGGCCAGGACTGCTGTCATCTCGAGGCTCCACTTCCAGGCTTACTCATGTGGTTGAAAGCAGCCTCAGTTCTTTGCTCATTGTTGGCCTGGAGCCTCCATCCCTTGCCTTATGGGCCTCTCCATAGACTAGGTGGGGAGGAAAAACTTCTTGCACCTGCTTGTGTTTAGCGTTTGGGAGTCTGGATTAAACTGGGGAAAGAAGAGTAAAAACAAAGTTTATTCGTATGCCTATGGGAGTGCACAAAATAAGTGACTCGCTAAATGACTAAAGTTAGTAAAGTTCTTCTATGGGAAGAACAGATGGGTTTCTTTAGGAAAACCTGTTTTTAGGATAGCAACAGGAGATAAGAAAGCTGATGATAATCTTTGTTATGCTAGCCTGATTTGGTCTTTTCCATCTTCCTCATGGCTGTAAAACTCCCCAGAGAGGGGATTTAAGATAATTTCACTCTCAATCTCCTTTCTGGAACTGAATATGCTCCAAAGAGGCGATTTATGGAAACCTCATTTCCAGAAGTTTCTGCTTTGGTGGGAAGGCTTCTTTCAGCATCTCTTGAATCTCAAATGTCTTCAGTTTAAAGTAATCTTCATACTAACTCTGGAGTTCTGTGTGTCCTTAAATAGTTGCCTGAACATCCTTACTACATGGCAGCCAGCTTCCCCCAGATCAAGTGATCCAAGAAATTCCAAGATAGTTAAGATAGAAGTAGCAATCTTTTTATAATCTAAGATATCCTCATTTTAATGAACTATCTATATCCTCCAGAATGCATTTGTGGTAAGAGACTCACATTTTTTAAAGTAAATTATTAAATATTTTATAGCATTATCTCCAGTGATTTAAGGACCATATTTTGAACTAGTTTATTTTAATGATTTATTATGCAGATTTATCACCAAAATATTTTTTTCCAGTTACTTTTGGTTTAGTTTTGGCATTTTATGCTTACACTAGAGGGCAGCAGAGGACCAGCTTTAATACAGGCTTATTTTGTGATGCAGTACCCAATGCATTGTGCATCTAATACATCCAGAAATATTAGTTTGGGATTACTAAGAATTTAGTAAGGATTAGGGGATCATGTATACAGCAGTATTGAAAGCATAGAGGTTTGATAATGTTGTGTGTTCCTTAATGTTGCCATGTTCAAATTCAAATATTTGAATTATTATATTTGTAGATGACTCTGTAGTATCATTTTGGAACTGTTTTTGTAAAAACCATTTAGCCACATTAAAGTCCTTGATGGTGTTTTGTTTGATTCAGGAAACAGATATTTTTATGTTGGAATCTCCAAAAGTGAAAGGGTGATTTGAAGATTCTGTTTTATCCCATATGGGTTTTATTGTCAGTTTGTGTTGGGAGCAAAGGAGTCTATAGAAAAACTCAGTGTTGGAATGTAACTCTTCTATTTTAGATAGTAAAATTAATGTTTCAAAGGGTAGAACAGTTGTTGGACTTGTACATAGCATGTGAAGAGTAGTGATTTTGATATATGTGCTCCAGTTATATTTTGGGAAAGAAATTTCTATATCTCTGTGCTTTCTTTTTTAGAAATCATGTGTCATAAAGTATCTTTGCTTTCTTTAGGAACTGTATTCAGTTTTTGCATGTTAATGGTAATCTGGTTCCCTCGAGGCACTGGCATCTGTGAACTAGGCAAAGAAATTGAAAATGAGTAATTTTGACAGCTCTTTTTAAATTGTGAGATCTGGTTTGAGGATTTTATATGCAGCACATCTTTGTACAGTATGTTCCTGGCTTTCAGCCCAGCTCTGCTGGTTGCTGCTGTTTTTGCTGGCAGGTAAGCTTTTTTGGACACGTTTTATTTTTTAACGTCTTAGACTTTAGGAAATTTAATTTTGAAAATATTTTTGCATGGGCAAAGAACTAAATTGTCTATCCGTGAATTATTTAAAATGCACTTTAAGTCTCTTGAATGTTATATTAACCTGATAAAATGTAACCTACTGTCTAGAAGTACAAAATACAATATCGGTCTGGCCTTGGTGGTTGCCTTAATACAGGGAGTCCATATTATATTTATTTTTGTAGTCTCACTGTTTAGCTACAATATTTAGCTATTGTTGCATCCAAAATTTTTCCTGGTACTTTGATGTGAACATAAACAAAGATCAGTGGAAACAAGTTGATTTCTAATAGTGTGGTCTGGTCCCCTGGTGGCTCAGAGGGTAAACCATCTGCCTGCAATGCAGGAGACCTGGGTTCAGTCCCTGGCTTAGGAAGATCCCCTGGAAAAGGAAATGGCAACCCACTCCAGTATTCTTGCCTGCAGAATTCTGTGGACAGAGGAGCCTGGTAGGCTGCAGCCCATGGGGTCACAAAGAGTCTGACACGGCTGAGCAATTTCACTTAATATATACTGGTGTGGTCCTTTAAACATTTTGTACTATTATAATAGTGAAAGTGATCGTTACTCAGTCATGTCCAGCTCTTTGCAATCGCATGAACTGTAGTTCACCAGGCTCCTTTGTCCATGGAATTCTCCAGGCAAGAAAGCTGGAGTGGGTTGCCATTCCCTTTTCTAGGGGATCTTCCTGACACAAGGATTGAACCTGGGTCTCCCACATTGCAGGCAGACTCTTTCCCATTTGAGCCACCAGGGAAGGGTCTGCTTTTAATAATAGATGAGGAAATTAAAAGTCATTTAAAGCATTTGGTGCACTTACATATAATTTTATATACTTATATTTTTATATGTGCATGAAGCAGTATTAAATAAAATGGCAGATCAGCATATTATGCATCTTCTACATACGTTTTTATTTATCTTTCTTAAAAATAATCTTAGTGGTGCTATTCATCTATTAAACATTTAAAACAATGGGATTTTTAAAGTAAAATATGTATAATAAAGTATAATGTCTGTGTTAAAAGTAAAATTATTTCAAGTTTCTTATAGGTTAGGTCTTTTTTTTTCCTTTCGCTAAAATAGTTATGAAAAAGATTCATTATTCTAGTATAAATAGCACTCACAAAAAGATATTGCTTGTTTTATAGAAAATTTTTAGTTTCTGGCAAGTTTTAAATGGTAGCTGTTCTGAATGCGTACTTGAAACCACCACATTATTTATCACAGTGTATGGTCAGTTTCAACGGTAATAAAGTTTTGAGAGGAAAATTAGTTTTACCTATTTTTTTTTAAATTAGTTAAAAAAATTTTTTTAAAAAAATTAGTTTTACCTATTTCTTTTAAATAGGTAAAACCCACCTGGGCATCCCAGGTGGCTCAATGGTAAAGAATTTGCCTGCAATGCAAGAGACGTGGGTTCAGTCCCTGGGTTGGGAGTATCCTCTGGAGGAGGAAATGGCAACCCAGTCCAGAATGTTTCCCTGGAAAATCCCATGGACAGAGGAGCCTGATAGACTATATATAGTCCATGGGATTCGAAAAAAGTCAGACATGACCTAGCAACTAAATAACAACAACAAGAACAATTTTTAAAAATACATTTTAGGATTAATTTGTCTAAATATTTTTTAAAATTCAAAATACTGAATTGACATCTAGAATAAAATACATCCAAAGTTTTCAAATAAGAGAGACTGACTATTTTGCATAGTCAGTAAAATCAAGGACTTATAAAGATAGTAATGTAATAAAATTCTAAAAACAAGAATGTTTATGTATTAATATATTAACTTGTAAAAACAGGTTTATTTTTGAGAAGCAGTATAGTATAGTGGTTAAGAGCTTGGGTATTGAAACTAGACTCAGTTCAGTTCAGTTCAGTTCACTCGCTCAGTCGTGTCTGATTCTTTGCGACTCCCTGAATTGCAGCACGCCAGGCCTCCCTGTCCATCACCAACTTCTGTTCATTCAGACTCATGTCCATCGAGTTGGTGATGCCATCCAGCCATCTCATCCTTTGTCGTCCCCTTCTTCTCCTGCCCCCAATCCCTCCCAGCATCAGAGTCTTTTCCAATGAGTCAACTCTTTGCATGAGGTGGCCAAAGTACTGGAGTTTCAGCTTTAGCATCATTCCTTCCAAAGAGCACCCAGGGCTGATCTCCTTTAGAATGGACTGGTTGGAAACTAGACTACTTGGGTTCAAATCCTGAGGTTTCCATGCTTATTAGTCATGTGACCCTAGAAAAGTTCTATAACCCCTCTGTCTTCCAACTTGCCTATCTGAAAAATTGAGATAGCAATAATAATTACCTCCTAGATGTTGTGGGATTAAGTAATTTCATCTAAAGCACTTAGAATAATGTTTAACACATAGGAAGTGCTTGCTAAGTGTTAATAGTTGCACATTCTACCAAATTAATAGATTCATTAAACTAAACCAAACTCTGACTTCCTGAAGAGGAATTCCATTGTCATGGTAAAATTCTATTTTTAAAATTTGAACCTATTAAAAAAAAAATTAAGATGTGGTTCGTGCCCTTAAATGGTTGAAAATCTAATTGCGATGTTAAAATGGGAATACATGAGAGAACAATATGAAATATAATTGCCTGTAAATGACATGACATAGATTCTAGAACGTAGGAGTTCTTAGGAGGAGGATGACTAGTGAAGAGTGAGTAACATGGGCAAGGGAGTAGCACAAAGGATGTCACGAGGGTGGAGGCAGCCTGCCTGAACGCGACTGGTGCTGGCCATCAGGCAGTAAGGTCTTGAGGCTACAGGAAGAAAATTATTATACTGGTAACCTCTTAAATCCTTAGTTTATATTTTTAAACATGTCAGAGTTTTAATGATTGCTGAACCATGAGTCTGTGATTTAAATTTTGACTATTATACCGACTCCTACTTCTTCTTAAGTTATTCTTAAGAAGTTGTAAGGTGGGTGTTCCCTTATCTCAATCTTCTTGAAGTTTAAGGTCACCTGGGATTGCTCCATCAGTTGGTTAGCCTGGTGGCCTTTGAGATACTTTAAAGATCTATTTTTTGAAATATGTATGGTATAGACAGAGAGCATTCTATAGAGATACAGAAGGCAGGGAAACGAACACTTGAAGAATAATTGCTGTTGAAGGAGAAGCAGCCAACCTACTTCTGTGACTGAAGGAAGAAAAGCCAGAGAGCCAGTGCTGCCAAGACTCCTCAAGGGTTCTGACAGAAGGCACAGGGAGACCCGGTAGCAACACTTGATTTCCCACTTTCAGTTATAATTCAAGGACTGTTAGGTGAACCTTTTTGCGGTCTTTTGTGAAAACTTTTACTGAGTAGGTTATATTGGCATTTATTCAGCTAGTCTAGGCAACTGTGAGTTTCAGAAGTTGCCTAAGGTAGGGGCTTCCTGGTGGCTCAGTGGTAAAGAATCTGCTTATAATGCAGGAGCTGCAGGAGGCAGGTTAGATCCCTGGGTCAGGAAGATCCCCTAGAGAAGGAAACGGCAACCCACTCTAATATTCTTGCGTGAAGAATTGTGTGGACAGAGAAGCCTGGCTGGCTACAGTCCATGGGGTCAAATCCAAAAAAAAAAAAAAGTTCCTTAACGTAAAATGTGAAAACTAGAAGATTATAATTGGAACTAACTAGTGATCTTGCTTAATTATTTCTTTCTCTTCTCTTTTGAATCCTCTCTGCTCTTTTTACCCTAGTCAGCAGCCAAACAAGAATATTTCTGTGACTGAGAGGAAAAATCTACTGAATATAACTTTTGAACGTGCATTTTAGTGGAAGTTCTTCTTTTGCATGTTTCTAAGAATTATATCTATATATACATATATATGGAGAAGGAAATGGCAACCTACTTCAATATTCTTCCCTGGAGAATTCTGTGGACAGAGCCTGGAGGGCTGCTAAGATCCTACAAACTGAACTGTGTGTCCAAATTAAAATATATATGGGTACAGATATATACATGTATATTATATGTATATAATATATAATATACATGTATGGAGCTTCCCTGGTGGCTCAGTGGTAGAGAATCTACCTGCCAGTGCAGGAAATGCAGGAGACAAGTTTAATCCTTGGCAAGTTTAATTCTCTTGGCATTGAAAGTGTGGAGTCCTAACCCCTGATTGCCAGGGAATTCCCTCAAGTATAATTTTGTTAATCCTTTTACTAATTTTTATTTGATGTGCTAGACTGGGACAAAAATGTGATAGTTTTCCATTATGTACAATAGCTTTGGAGTTACCATGTGTTTACTTATATATACACCATTTTTGTTAGTAAATCTTAAGAAGCTGTTTTGATACATTGGCATATTTTAGGCTCAGGTTTGTTTTTATCATCTTAGTGTTTAGAAAACAGTTTCCTAGGCAGGTTGAGACATGCACCTGACACAGGCTCTTTTATTTGAGCTCTTTGAGTTACTGTTCACTCAGGTAGTGTAGCTTCTGATTTTACAAAATTTTCTTGGGTTATAACTCTTCATGGAAAAATTAAAAGGAGCTGTTTACTGTAGTTGTTGTCTCCTTTTGTGTAAGTATGCTTAAAAGCTTGGGTTTGAGGGCTGTGAATAACCTTCACAGGAAGTTGGTTATTTTTCTACCAGTTCAAAATTTCTGGTTCACTTCTCTTTTTGCTCTTTGTTCAGAAGAGATGTCCTCTTCTTTCCTGCCTACAGGAAATGAATCCTTCCTCTCTTATCTAGTCTTTATCAGTGACCTAACTCTTGTTTGGATTGTGTAAAGTAATAGTTGTTGTATTAATAATTATATCTTGCCTTAATTAGGTACTTACTGTGTGCCTTGGACATAATGTAGTAGCAGTAACTTAAGTTTTATTACCATGTAACAAGTACATACAGTTCCTTATCCTTCATGTATTAACTCATTAAAAAAAATTTTTTTATGGTGGTAAAATACGCATAATGTAAAATTTACCACTTTAACTATTATTTGGTATATAGTTTAGTGGTGTTAAATACATTCATAATGTTTGCACACATCTCTGCCACTCATGTCCAGAACTCTTTCCATCTTGTAGAACTAAAAGTCTATACCCATTAAGTGATAATTTTCCATTCCCCTGGTATCTACCCATTTTACTTTTGATCTTTCTGATTTTTTTTTTTAAACTAGGTACCTCAAAAGGTAGAATCATGCAGTAGTTATCTTTTTGTGACTGGCTTATTTCACTTAGCATAAAGTCCTCAAGGTTCATTTGTATTATAGCATATTTCAGATATTTTCTCCTTTTCTTGGGCAGAATAACATTCCATTTAGTAGATATACCACATTTTGCTTATCCTTTTATCTGTCAGTGGACACCTGCATTGCTTATATAGTTGCTGGTTTGGATAATGCTACTTTGAGCATGGGGGTACTAACTCATTTAATTCTTATAGTCATATTAGGAGGTGGAAATTTTTGATGAGGAAACTGCATTTTAGAATAATCAGGTGATTTGTGCAAAATCACACAGCCAGAAAGAGCCTGTCTGGAATGTCTTAACCTCCACAGTGGCCTCCCACATATCTTTCTATGTAGGGGCCTTCTGTTCTGCCTATGGATATCTTCACTCCTATTTGCTCGCTTGCTCTCTCTCTCTCTCTCTCTCTCTCTCTCGGAATATATATGTATATATATGTAATAAAATATATATAATATATATACATATATAATATATGTAATATATGTAATAAAATACTTTTAATACTACTAACATTCTCTAATGAATAACACATTGTATATTATTTTATGTTTTTTTAATATTTGTTACATTTTAGCTTAAATGAGCTCAATTAAAAATAAAATTGAGACTCCTTCAAGTAAATTTTCAGGCTTCTGCTTGCTCCTGCTGTACGCTTTCTTTTTTACCAGAGGTGGGACATACTAGATGTACAAGTTTTAGAAAACTTGGGAGGATTAGAGTGAGTTGAATAGGACTTGTTATTTAGACTATGAGAGATTCCATGAAAGGAAGTTTTGAGTAAGAGTTTGAAGATTATGTATTTTAGGATAAGATGTAGTTTTATAGAAACAAAAGCTTGGCAGTAGGCATGTATGTATTTCTGAGTAGTGGAGGATGGCAAAATGAGAAAGGGTAGGGCAGTTACAGTTCTGAAGTTAAAGCATATACTTTTGGGTTGGACTGTTATAATCATTTTATATTTGTTGGGATTTTTGGTTCCAGATGTCTGCCTATTTTTTAGCAGTCTAGTTGGCAAACACTGATGGAGAGTCTGGTGTTACAGGCTATGAAACTGGAATTTTCTTTCCAAAGCCTGTAATAATAGCATTGGTACCACTCATACTTAATGAAAACAAAGTAAGAAAATTAAAATTTTAAATTTTGGGGTGGTTTGGAACAAAAAGTTTACTCTAAATCTTATTAAAAACTTGATTGTTTGTATTATGTGTCATTAATTCTGTGAAATGGGAGGGAGGAATCCAGAAACTGATACTGGGCCCTATGCCTGCCAGATTCTTTTGCAGTGTTGAGTTTTAAGCTTTGCGCAGGACTAAGTCTTGCTGGTTGAAGGAGGTTTCTTGAAATAGAAACATCTACAGTTTAAAAATTATTACTGTCTATTAATAGAAATAGACACACATGATATTTTAGTGAGAAGGCTTGGATGACTTGTGATTATTTTTTTCATGGTAGGTACCCCTAGGTTTTCAAGCATAATTTGTGATGAATTATATAAGTTGAAATAAAGTTTTTGACTGATAATTTTTCCATAGACAAAGCTTACCAAGTACCAAGCTTAAACAAAACTTAGATGAACATAACATAGTGGAAAACTTGCTGTAGAAACAACCTATAAAATAAAGGTGACTCTCCAGAGGTAGAAGGCATTTAAATGTTGGGAAACTGTTGAAATGTTCAGTCGTATGCTTTGGGCCTGCCATTTAATTTACAGTTAACATGTTAAGATCAAAGTTTGACAATTAAATTGGAGAGGAAGTAAATGGGCTTTGCAATTTAAAATTAAATAATACAGGTTGTCTGTTTAATTACTGTTGTGTGTATATAAAGTGAAAGTGAAGTCGTGTCCGGCTCTTTGCGACCCCATGGACTATAGCCTACCAGGCTCCTCCCTCCATGGGATTCTCCAGGCAAGAGTACTGGAGTGGGTTGCCATTTTCCTTCTCCAGGGGATCTTCCCAACCCAGGGATCGAACCCCTGGTCTCCCGCATTCCAGGTGGATGCTTTAACCTTTAAGCCACCAGGGAAGCCTGTGTGTATATAAGTGATCATGTACTAGATTGAAGCTGTGGGCTTAAAGTGATTTTAAGACTATAAAAGACTATTTAACCTCATCTGTTTTATGAATTCAAATTGATGTGATAGGAAGATTAAAAAGAAGCTAATCCTTTTGAAGAAATCTGTTGTGCTTTTAGAATCAGTATATCAAGGTAAAAATACCCGTTAGGTTGCAATCTTCTATAATGTTGAGTGAAAATTTTGGTAGTTTCCTTTTTAAATAATACTTACTAATTTTTGTCTTTGGTTGCACTGCGTCTTTGCTGCACATGGCCTTTCTCTAGTTGTGGTGCCTGGGCTTCTCATTGTGGTGGCTGCTCTTGTTGTACAGGCTCTAAGTGCACGGGCTCAGTAGTTATGGTACATGAGCTTAGCTGCTCCCCAGCATGTGCAATCTTCCTGGGTCAGGGATTGAACCCATGTCCCCTGCATTAGCAGTCAGATTCTTAATCCACTGAGCCACCAGGAAAGTCTGAGAATTTTAATAGTTTTTATGAACTATGTCTTCCCAGTTATGTGAAGAATATGTTAGGACCGTGCCTTCATTTCAGTGATTGTCAACAGCAGAAATAAAACATTTAAAATAAGATTAGGTGGTAGTGTTACTGTTTGTGTGTATGTTCTCTTTAATTTGTTAATATGAAAATAGGAATGACCTTAATTGAGTTCTTTGAATTTCTGGGAAGGTGAGATTAGGTAAGAAATCCAAAAAGCAAAATGGCTGTCTGGGGAAGCCTTACAAATAGCTGTGAAAAGAAGAGAGGCAAAAAGCAAAGGAGAAAAGGAAAGATATAAGCATCTGAATGCAGAGTTCCAAAGAATAGCAAGAAGAGATAAGAAAGCCTTCTTCAGCGATCAATGCAAAGAAATAGAGGAAAAGAACCGAATGGGAAAGTCTAGAGATCTCTTCAAGAAAATTAGAGATACCAAGGGAACATTTCATGCAAAGATGGGCTCGATAAAGGACAAAAATGGTCTGGACCTAACAGAAACAGAAGATATTAAGAAGAGGTGGCAAGAATACACGGAAGAACTGTACAAAAAGATCTTCAAGACCTAGATAATCATGATGATGTGATCACTCATCTAGAGCCAGACATCTTGGAATGTGAAGTCAAGTGGGCCTTAGAAAGCATCACTATGAACAAAGCAAGTGGAGGTGATGGAATTCCAGTGGAGCTGTTTCATATCCTGAAAGATGATGCTGTGAAAGTGCTACACTCAATATGCCAGCAAATTTGGAAAACTCAGTAGTGGCCACAGGACTGGAAAAGGTCAGTTTTCATTCCAATCTCAAAGAAAGGCAATGCCAAAGAATGCTCAAACTACCGCACAATTGCACTCATCTCACATGCTAGTAAAGTAATGCTCAAAGCTCTCCAAGCTAGGCTTCAGCAATACGTGAACCGTGAACTTCCTGATGTTCAAGCTGGTTTTAGAAAAGGCAGAGGAACCAGAGATCAAATTGCCAACATCCGCTGGATCATGGAAAAAGGAAGAGAGTTCCAGAAAAACATCTACTTCTGCTTTCTTGACTATGCCAAAGCCTTTGACTGTGTGGATCACAATAAACTGTGGAAAATTCTGAAAGAGATGGGAATACCAGACCACCTGATCTGCCTCTTGAGAAATCTGTATGCAGGTCAGGAAGCAACAGTTAGAACTGGACATGGAACAACAGACTGGTTCCAAATAGGAAAAGGAGTGTATCAAGGCTGTATATTGTCACCCTGCTTATTTAACTTCTATGCAGAGTATATCATGAGAAACGCTGGACTGGAAGAAGCACAAGCTGGAATCAAGATTGCCGGGAGAAATATCAATAACCTCAGATATGCAGATGACACCACCCCTATGGCAGAAAGTGAAGAGGAGCTAAAGGGCCTCTTGATGAAGGTGAAAGAGGAGAGTGCAAAAGTTGGCTTAAAGTTCAACATTCAGAAAACTAAGATCATGCCATCTGGTCCCATGACTTCATGGGAAATAGATGGGGAAACAGTGGAAACAGTGTCAGACTTTATTTTTTGGGCTCCAAAATCACTGCAGATGGTGATTGCAGCCATGAAATTAAAAGACGCTTACTCCTTGGAAGGAAAGTTATGACCAACCTAGATAGCATATTCAAAAGCAGAGACATTACTTTGCCGACAAAGGTCCGTCTAGTCAAGGCTATGGTTTTTCCTGTGGTCATGTATGGATGTGAGAGTTGGACTGGGAAGAAGGCTGAGCGCTGAAGAATTGATGCTTTTGAACTGTGGTGTTGGAGAAGACTCTTGAGAGTCCCTTGGACTGCAGGGAGATCCAACCAGTCCATTCTGAAGGAGATCAGCCCTGGGATTTCTTTGGAAGGAATAATGCTAAAGCTGAAACTTCAGTACTTTGGCCACCTCATGCGAAGAGTTGACTCATTGGAAAAGACTCTGATGCTGGGAGGGATTGGGGGCAGGAGGAGAAGGGGACAACCGAGGATGAGATGGCTGGATGGCATCACTTACTCGATGAATGTGAGTCTGAGTGAACTCCAGGAGATGGTGATGGACAGGGAGGCCTGGCATGCTGCGATTCATGTGGTTGCAAAGAGTCGGACACGACTGACTGACTGAACAGAACTGAATACTTTTCCTTCAGATAGTTTTTGTTTTCAAAGGTTGAAATGTTTATGTCAGATAAGCAGATTATAGCCATTATGTTTGGAAGCAAAGCTCATGTGTAGGATTACATTGTTTTATCATCAGATATGGGTCTTTTTGTGAAAGCAGTATAAACAGTGATGTTTTAAGTTATCTGAAACCTTTTTCTGAGATTCCTTAGTTTAAGTTGGTAGACTTTAGGTTGTGTTTCCATAGAATTCTAGTCTGAATGATGGTTAGGTTCCAAGCCTAGCCTATAAAGCTTGCTTTTAAGGTAGGTAAGTTACTTACTGTGTGAAAAGTGATAAGATGTACAGGTAACCAAACAAACTATATTGCAACAAATATAAGACATTTATAAAAACTGTTTTGACTTGTTTAAAAATTCTCTTGAGAAAATGGATTTCATTTTGTAAGATGAGATAGATTGAGAGTATGATAGAAATTGTGAAAGGGACTCTGTGACACTGATTTTTATTTGATCTAGGTGAAAACTCATGACTGTAACTTGTTTTTATTTTTAAAAATTGTGGTAAAATATGCATAACATACATTTCCCTTTCCTTTAAGAGTTGAAAGAAATGGGGTAAAATGGCTTAAAGAGGACATGGATATACTTTGCAGAAAAGATTACCAGAGATCAAATTTACTGAGTGGTGAGGTAGTGAGAGAAAAAGAAAAAGTGTTCTTAAGCCCCTATGGGAAAGGAAGAAAACTGGAGTTTAGCAGGTCAGCTTTTCTTGTATCGTTTCTGAAGTAAGGTCTGACAGGTGTTGGTGGGCCTGGGGGAGTCTGACTGCTCTTATGTCAGGAAGGTCTATAATTGTATATGGGGAAGTGGCTGTAAACTGTGAGTTTTCTTTATAAGAACTTTTAATATAGCGGAATTTATTTCTCTGAAATCTTGAGAATTAGGTTTCAGGGACTATATACCAATTCTTTTGGGAATAGAAATGAGAGGCAGTGTAGCTGGTATAGAAACAGTAGAGGTTTGGCAGTGAATTCTTATGGGAGGAAAAGATACAAGGGAAGGTAAACTTTGGGCTTAACGTATAGTTATCAAGGACAGGAAATAGATGGCGTACCTGTTGGCATGAGGTTATTGTGTAAAGAGCTAGTGTCATGTAACTGTTTGTATTAAGGATAGGTTGGGGAACATATTGCAGTGGGATTCCATCATGGACACATTTAACTTATGTGAATTCAACCGTATAGAATAGGCAGAATGGAAAAAAGAAAAAAAAGCAACCCCAAACCCAGCATATCCATTAGCATTAGATCGACTAGAAGCAGTAGAAATCAACTTTGGCTCATGTAAGCAAAGGGATATGTTGGAAGGCTGCCTCTGAGGAGAACCAGTCTCAGAAAATGGGTAAGAATCAAGGGAGGCCAAGCAGCAAGGACCAGGGCCAAGGTCAGGCACAGGAACACTTGGAAGAGGAAGGCACCTTTGGCGCTTGCTAATGATGCCTCTGCCATCACTCTGAGTCACTTTTAAGCTATTCCTGTGCCTCACTGTCACTCAAGTTAAAAGTTTTGAGAAGGAAACATTTGGTTATCTGACTTAGATTCTGCCTCCAACCTGTTAGACATAGGGATAGAGAAAGTCGGCATTTTGGTTTCCAGTGTAAAAATGAAAAGCTCAAAGTCCATATGCCATCACTTCCACCCAACTAAACTGAACAGTGACTCCTCCTCCATTGCTGCATGGATCAGTAAATCGAGTGCACCCATTCCTCCTGCCAGAAGCCTGGAAGTCCTCCTCGACTTCTGCCCCTCAGCCCCACTGCCTGTCAGGAGCATAGTATCCTGTCAGTCTGCTTTTTTCATGTCTTGAATTTATCCACTTACACCTCTAAGTTATCATTGCCACTGCATTCCCACTTGGGGTACTGTAAAAACCTCATAATTTCTCTGGTTTATAGGTTGGTTCCTACGCTATAGGAGTACACATAATGTGGGGGTGAACTTTGAAAAATGCAGGTCAGATTGTGCTTTTACTTAGCTAAAAGCATTCAGTGGTCTGCTGTTTCTGAGCTCCCATTCTACCCTTTTAAACTGTGCAAACTGTTTCTCAGACTTCCTTGCCAGCTCGCGTCCTGCTGAGTTTTACCATGGGGAGCACTAGCAGGAATTTATTTGGAAGGTGAGAGAAGGGACTTCCCTGGTGTTAGTTTCTTTATCCCTTCAGCAGGTGGCAGCAGCTTTGACTTCGCCCCCAGCTTTTTAGCAATCTCAGCACCAATGTACTGCTCCTTCTCAGACGTGCCTGCTGCTGGAGGTGCATTCTAGGCAGAGGAGTGCCACCTGCATTTCCTCACCCACAACGCTGTGTCTGCTCAGCAGTTTGAGGATCCTCCTTCTGTACTCCTCTGTAGAGACTGAAACTTGAGATGCTGGGCTCCTCTGCTTAGAGGTCCAGGTCTTAGCCATTTGGTGCCACTTCCTTAGAGGTTTGAGCCCTGAGCTCCAGTGACCTCCCCACTTCTTCCATATTTCACAGTGCCCATCCTCCAAACTCCTGGCCTCTGCTAACATGCCTCTTCCGTTTTGTTCCCACAGCCCTCTGGGTAGAGTACCTCCTACAGTTACTCATCTCTTGATTACTTTCATTTTCCCTTCTTACCTTTCATCTTCCCAATATCTATGTAACCAGTTTCCTGAATTACACCTCTTCGGTTTGAATTACCCTTTATGGTTTCTGTTTGTCTCAAAAGAGGGATTTTCCACTGTCTAGAATAAAGTTAAAAATAGTTTCATTAATCACCGAGTCCTTGACTACTTCTGTAGTCTCAAGTTATCTTTCTTTCTCTCTGTGCTTCCGTATTCTGAGTTTGTTGTTGCTGTTGCCAGAGCATGAACCTTCTGTTTTTGTCTCAAGGATATTGTACCTGGCAGACTGTGTACCAAGCACTGGTTCTCACAACACACCCCTATCCCCTTCCCTTTTCCCTTCACCCCCCACAATGTGTGTTTCGTTAACTCCTGCACAATGCAAGTCAGAGGCAGGATACTGTAGAGGCTGTCGAGATAGGCTGTTGTCTAGGTTTTAATAACAGCTTTGCTGTTTTGCTAGCTTTATGGCTTTGAGCAGGTTACTGAGTGTGATTTCAGTTTCCTTATCAGGAATACAGGCGGAATAATTTTCTTTACATGGTCAGATTGTTTTAAGACTTAATTGAGTTAACATAAAGTACTTTGACTTTCCTTTGTGCATAGTCATTGCTCACTAAGTGATTATAACCTGCTGTTACTATCAGCTACTTGAGAATCCTTCTGGAATCCCTTTCCTGATGTCTGAATTCTGACAGGTTGTACCTTTTGTGTGCTCCTATAGCATCTTGTGCTTCACTTTGGGACTTCCCTAGTGGCTCACTGGTGAAGAATCTGCCTGCTAACGCAGGAGATGAGGGTTCAATCCCTGGGTCTGGTGGAATATCCCTTGGGGAGGGAAACAACAACATACTCCAGTATCCTTGCCTGGAAAATCTTATGGACGGAGGATCCTGGTGGGCTGTAGTCCATGGCGTTGCAGAAGAGTCAGACATGACTTAGCAACTGAACAACAACAACTTCATCTTATGAGTACTTACTGTGTTTGGGATTATTTGTTTAATGTCTTGTTTTCTTGCTAAGGGTATAAAACCATATGAAGTTAGATGAAGAACTTGTGCTGTTTACATTATTATATTTCTAGCATCTGTGCCTGATGCCTGGTTGACCCTTTATAAGTATTTTAAAAAATTAATTGGTTAATCCTTTTTAAAAGAAAAAACTATAGTTAGTTTGATGGGAATTGGTTAAAGTGGATAGAGATGGTGAAATGAGTCAACTTTTCTGTTTTTATTACCCACTTTGAGTGCTTTATATAGGAGAGGAGAAATACCTGTTAATTTTGAAGCTACTGTGGTATGACTGGGCTTCCCTGATAGCTCAATTGGTAAAGAATCCGCCTGCAGTGCAGGAGACCCCTGTTCAATTCCTGGGTTGGGAGGATCCTCTGGAGAAGGGAAAAGGCTACCCACTCCAGTATTCTGCCTAGAGAAGACCGAGGTTTAACATCACATCTTATTTTATTGCCAAAGGGAAAATGTTTAGACTGTAATTAGACTGTATTTCTATTTTTTTTTTTCTGTAACTTTAATTTTCACCCCTATCCTGGCTTGAAAAAGCAATATGTGCTTATTTTTTAAATTTCTTAAAAGTATAAAAAAGTATAATAAGGAAAGCAAATATCATTAATAATTCTACCTAGAGATGACAGTTCTTACCATTTGGGTATAGGCTTTCCTGTCTGTTTTGCTATTCAGAGTTTTAACTCCCTACCCCTCATACTCATACATTTTGGTTTTTAAGGTGCTCTTTCTTCATTTAGTATATTGTGAATCTCTTTCTGTATCAATGGATATTAGTGATAAATTTAAATTATAAGGTGTTTAAAGACAATTTTACCCTGAGAGTATTAGAAGTGTGAATTAAAATTCTTAAGATGCTATTAGTTACCAATTTTTAAATCAGTTTTCCTTTTCTTTACTTATGTACTTCCTGAATTGTATTAATATGCAGTTGGTGGTTTTACTTGAATAGCTGTCTCACATCTCAGTGACTCAAAGGATATTTACCATATAACAGTTTATGCAAGGCTTCCCTGGTAGTCCAGTGGTTAGGACTCTGTGCTTCCACATCAAGGGTCACGGATTCAATCCTTGGTCATGGAACTAAGATCATGCAAGCCTTGTGGCATGGCCTGAATGAGTGAACGAATGCATTTGGCTTTGCTATTATTTATATGGCTTTGGTTCAGTTCAGTTCAGTTCAGTATGGCTTTGGTATATATACTTTAATATAAATAATGAGTCAGTGCTTTGTAGTTCAATGAAACTTTTTACTAATTTTTGTCTTGTAATAAGAATGGATATTATGCAAATAACTTAGTAATCGTGTATATTAGATTTGCAATTGAAGTTATGTCATGATTAATAAGAAATCATATTGCATTAGTGATCCATTTTCACTGACGGTAGAACCATCATTATGTACTAAGCCAACATCTGATGGTACTTGGGATGGTTTCATTTTTTTAAAGAATCTATTCATTCAGAGACTTTGGAGTGATATGAAAATATTTCCACATTCATTATTTCTTCCCTAACATGAAATAACTTCTTACATTTTGTGGGTGTCACATAACAAAAGAATGTGTGATTTGAAATGACTGGAATTCAAACCAGAAGTCACATCCCAGAAACTTTTGTTTTAAAGCCTGAAAATTTATATGTGCAGAAGAATCCTGGAATACCAACTGCTAAATAATTTCTACGATATATCTGTAGATGCATACTGAGTTTCCCATGAGCAATCTTTTATAGTGAATTCCATCTTCTAAAACTCTCTTCCTTGGTCTTTTAAACCTGTTTATGCATAAGTATACAGAGATAGTATTTTGAAGTAAAAAGCAAAGTCTGATAGTAAGATGTATATACATATATATTTATGTATGTGTATACTGATCTCAAATGTGTTAAAAAATGAATAGAGAATAATTATGACAGAAAAAGCAAATGTACCAGCACCCTAGTATTTAATACTTACTCTGTTTTAACATTATATTTAATTCTGAACTTCTGGGCAACCAGCTAAAGGGAGATATAATTTCTGTTGTCATCATATGATCAGAAGAGGTAAACTATTTCTTTTTTCTGAATTCTGAAATTCACTAGTGTAAGCCAGCTTTTCTCAGATTGTGAATATGGAATACTAGTTCTGCAGATATTAACAGATATCAGGAATAAGTTTAGGAAATAGTGGGCTAAGTTAAATTAATAGGCTTTTCTATTTTTTTTTTTTTAAACTGGAGGAAAAGTTTAATAACTTGGAAAACTGAGTAATTCCTTGTATGTTTTCTTACAACCTTAAGTGTTCCTGAATATTTTGCCATGGAAATACTAAAAGTTAATAATAAACTTTGCACAGCGCTGGCCTAGGTCTTTAAACAGTATGATAGATTGTGCCTTCAGTACCATTTTTGCAGGTATCAGAAGGCTTTTTACTTGACCTGTTCTTATGCTGATTTAAATACTCTGAAACACCGCCAAGGGCAGGGTTGACTTCTTCAAGAAGACTAGATTCTACCAGGAGTTGCAGATTTTGGAAAGCATGTGCAGGAGGGCTTAGGGAGCTACGTATTACTGTTGTTGGCCAGTCCGCTGGCCCTCCAGTTGGTCTGAGTCTCTCAGGTGCACTGTCAGTCTAGACGGAGGCTGATTTTCTTTTTCCAAGTGCAGCCTGAGTCTCCTTATCTCCTAGGGCTGCCGCTCTTTTAATATGTAGCAAGGGCAGGAGTCCTCCACCTCCTCCTGAGGGGCCTGCTGGGACTAATTATTTTGAAAACACTAGTAACAGCATGCTTCCAGTCCAGTCCCCAAATGTCTGCCCCTTTGGTCTGTTTTGCTGCTCTTCAGCCTCTTGTCACGCACTTCTGTTCCCTAAATCAGCCCTCCCTTTCCCTCTCCTGAACTAAAAAGCCTCTTGATGAAAGTGAAAGAGGAGAGTGAAAAAGTTGGCTTAAAGCTCAACATTCAGAAAACTAAGATCATGCCATCTGGTCCCATCACTTCATGGGAAATAGATGGGAAACAGTGGAAACAGTGTCAGACTTTATTTTTTTTGGGCTCCAAAATCACTGCAGATGGTGATTGCAGCCATGAAAATTAAAAGACACTTACTCCTTGGAAGGAAAGTTATGACCAACCTAGACAGCATATTCAAAAGCAGGGACATTACTTTGTCAAAAAAGGTCCGTCTAGACAAGGCTATGGTTTTTCCTGTGGTCATGTATGGATGTAAGAGTTGGACTGTGAAGAAGGCTGAGCGCTAAAGAATTGATGCTTTTGAACTGTGGTGTTGGAGAAGACTCTTGAGAGTCCCTTGACTCTCAAGTCCCTTGACTCCTTGAGAGTCCCTGCAAGGAGATCCAACAAGTCCATCTTAAAGGAGATCAGTCCTGGGTGTTCTTTGGAAGGACTGATGCTAAAACTGAAACTCCAGTACTTTGGCCACCTCATGAGAAGAGCTGACTCATTGGAAAAACCCTGATGCTGGGAGGGATTGTGGGCAGGAGGAGAAGGGGATGACAGAGGATGAGATGGCTGGATGGCATCACCAACTCGATGGACGTGAGTGTGAGGGAACTCCGGGAGTTGGTGATGGACAGGGAGGCCTGGCATGCTGCGATTCATGAGGTCACAGAGTCGGACACGACTGAGTGACTGAACTGAACTGAACACATCTCTCTGTTTTCTTCGAACACTTGTTTATGGGAAACAAATTGTCTTCTGGTATAAAAGCCTCCATGTATGTTTGCTTCCACATCTTCAGTTGAACGTTTCTTCTATTCCTCTAGCCTTAAGTTGATTCCACTCCCATCTTTCAGTTGCTGCTGCTTTTTTCTCATCTTCCTCATGGGTAGGAGATTAGACCGACTTGATCCACGTTCCTTCCATTCTCAGTGGTACATCGGGACTATTATTCTTCCACTGTTTAATTTAACAACAAACCAGACAACACAGTGATTCTTCTTTTCCTTTGAAGCTCATGCCTTTCAACTTTCTAATTTATTGCTGTCAATTTTTTTTCTCATTCTTTGAAGAGTTTGGTGCCTGGATAACATTTTTACCCCAAATCTTGCTGCTATCTGTTTGGTAGTATAGCTTGTCAGTCTGTAATTTCCTCAACTATGAATTCATCTGGACTTCATTTTTTTGTATGATGTGCAGTAGTGCTCCTTTCAGATCCACTAGTTGGGAGTCAGTGACAGTAACTTACATCAATATATCAATAAATGTATTGACAGTAGCTTGGTCATTGGAAGGATGAATAATGACCAAAGTCATTTTAATGTATATGAAGTGAAGTGAAATGAAAGATGCTCAGTCATGTGCGACTCTTTGCAAGCCCGTGGACTGTAGCTTGCCAGGCTCCTCTGTCCATGGAATTCTCCAGGCCAGAATATTGGAGTGCGTAGCTATTTGCTTCTTCCAGGGGATCTTCCCAAGCCAGGTCTCTGACATTGCAGGTGGATTCTTTACTGTCTGAGCCACTAGGGAATATCAGTTCAGTTCAGTTCAGTTGCTCAGTCATGTCCGACTCTTTGAGACCCCATGAACTACATACAGCATGCCAGGCCTCCCTGTCCATCACCAACTGTAGTTCACCCAAACCCATGTCCATTGAGTTGGTGATGCCATCCAACCATCTCATCCTCTGTCATCCCCTTCTCCTCCTGCCTTCAATCTTTCCCAGCATCAGGGTCTTTTCAAATGAGTTAGCTCTTCACATCAGGTGGCCAAAGTACTGGAGTTTCAGCTTCAATATCAGTCCTTCCAGTGAACACCCAGGACTGATCTTTAGGATGGACTTGTTGGATCTCCTTGCAGTCCAAGGGACTCTCAAGAGTCTTCTCCAACACCACAGTTCAAAAGCATCAATTCTTCGGCACTCAGCTTTCTTTACAGTCCAACTCTCACATCTATACACGGCCACTGGAAAAACCATAGCCTTGACTAGACGGACCTTTGTTGACAAAGTAATGTTTCTGCTTTTGCATATGCTGTCTAGGTTGGTCATAACTTTCCTTCCAAGGAGTAACGTCTTTTAATTTCATGGCTGCAGTCACCATCTGCAGTGATTTTGGAGCCCCCAAAATATAGTCAGCCTCTGTTTCCACTGTTTCCCCATCTATTTTCCATGAAGTGATGGGACCGGATGCCATGATCTTAGTTTTTAAATGTTGAGCTTAAGCCAACTTTTTCACTCTCCTCTTTTACTTTCATCAAGAGGCTCTTTAGTTTTTCTTCACTTTCTGAAATGAAATGATTGACTAATGAAAATTTTTATGAACTTGTGTTAAGAAATATTTTAATTCAATAGTAATGATTGATAGTTGTCCCTGAAATGGTGGGATCTGGTTTTATCATCATATTAATTCAAAGAAAGGGGTTAGCTGTTCTGCTTATTGTTGAATGGTAGAAGGGACCCGAGATACGTTGTAGTCTGGGCATTTGTTGATCACTTACTTTGTTTTTCCTACTGCAGTGTGGAGACAGCAGCACTAATCTGTATAGCTGTTGAGCCAGTAAAATGCAGTAATTACATATATGTGTGTTTGTGTGTTTTATAAACTTTGATGTCTGAAGTTTAATAAAAATAAGAGAATGTGTCTCTCTAAGATGGGTTATAAGATTGCTTTTGAGTATCACATTGTTTTCATAAAAGTTTTGATTTCTGTATACCCTGTGTTTTTTATAGGAAGCAAAAACTTAAAAAAACCCCAAATTTATTATTTATGGTACTTTAATCTGAATGATGGTGGAGGGGGCACTCTGCTGAACATTATTCCAGGTAGCTATTGCAAGTCTAAGGAAAAACAGTTTAACTGTTATTTCTTATGACCCTATTCTTGAATTATACTGTTAATATTACTTTCTTAATGTTTTGTTTACAGGTATATGATGTTGATTGACGGCACAAATGAAGTTTTTATGGTTGATAGAGATAATTCAGTGTTTCATGTTTCAAATCTGGAATTTCCATTTCGTAAAGATCTCCGTATGCATTTATCAAATACTCTGTTAGATGGGGTAAGTCATATTTTTATTTTATTTTTTAAAAAATCAAACATTGCTATTTTTCTTTCTTGTGCAAGTAAATGTATATTTTTAATAATTAAACACAAAATTTAGAATCAGATCCAATTTTTTAAGAACTTCTTTTTATTGATGTAGAGTTGACAGTTAAAAAATTGAATCTAGTTTTACTAAGATGTTAAATTTCATTTACTGCATTTCCTGCACTTACTGTCACTTGATGGTTGTCTTAGATACAGAGTAAGTAAGCAAAATTAAATCTTAATTTTTTGTTCTTTGTGATTGAAAAAATTTTATTGAAAAAGATTCATTATACTTTATGGTTTTACTTGTTGATTGAATTTTAATTGTGTGATATGACATATCACGCTTCCTGGTGGCTTAGTAGTAAAGAATCCATATGCAATGCAAGAGGCGCAGTAGACGTGGGTTTGATCCCTGGTTTGGAAGATGCACTGAAGGAGAAACTGGCAACCCACTCCATTATTCTAGCTTGGAAAATTCCATGAACAGAGTAGCCTGGAAGGCTGTAGTCTGTTGGGTCACAAATAGTTGGATGTGACTGAGCATGAACACAATGATATATCACATTTTCCCTTGGCTCTTTAGCTATATGGACTGATAGTTCTTGTTGAAAGAGGATTGTGCCTTTGAAAGTACCCACTGTACTTTTACATTTGAATTTTGGAAACTGTTAAGAATTTTCCCATTCAGAAAATCTATATTTAATAATCATAAAATTACTTGACTAAAAGTATTTTATCTTTCTCCCTATATGAATAGCTTTCTGTTCCCTGATTCTAAAACTATTAGTTAATTGTAAATAAAAATTGAAATAATACAGAACAATACAAAAAAGTTGGTAAAAATCAGCTGAATACCCACTACTGAAGTAATTTCTGCTATCATTTTGATAAACATTATTCTAGAGTTTCTTTCCTCTGTGCCAAAATGTTCAGTCTGACACCTGCCTTTGAAGGATTCATGTTCATATTAGTAATAGTAACTGGTAACAGAGATTCTTCAACAGTATATATATCAGGATCTCTGGGGAAGTTGGGAATCCTTCCAGTCCCAGTAAGATTCTGAGTACAGGTACCTCTGCTGTGGTTGAAAATGAATGCTTTGGTCAAATATGTACCCGCATGGATAGTTATTACATAATTTTGTATGAAGAGATCTAAATGTGTGTTGTAACTTGTCTTTTGTTTACTTAGCAATATATTTTGGACCTTTTTCATATAAAAGTCTGAGTAATAGGCCACTATGTATGTAAACACTGTAATTTTGGGGGTTTTTAAACTATCTTGATTATGAAAATGATAGGAGATAATAGTGGAAAAAATATGATAGCCTGTCCTAGACCTAGTGAATTAGACTCTCCCTGGGGCCAAGGTAGTTGGTTTTCTTTTTTTTTTTAATTGGTGGGAAATTACTTTACAACATTGTGTTGGTTTCTGCCATACAACAACACAAATCAACTGGAATTATTTATTTGTCAGCTTCCTCTTGAACTTTAATTTTTACAAGTGTCCAAGTGACTCTAATCAGGCCAGTTTGCAAACAATTCTATAATTAATTGAGCCAGTCCTTTTTTGGTGGACATTTAGACTTTTGGTAGCTTTTTGTATTTAAAGACACACTAGAATGCATATCCTTATACCTTTTTCTTTTCACAGTTGTGCAGTTTTATAATTAAGATTCTTACAAATGAGACTGTAATATGCATTTAAAAATCTTTTGATTACAAGTAATTGAAGTCCATCTTAAAGTAACTGAGGAAACAAGAACTAAATTGCCACAAATAATTAGATTTCAGCTTGATTTGCTTCAGACTGGATCTGGGTACTCAAGTGATATTGGCCAGGCACTGTCTTTCTCTCTCTTTGTTTGCTTTACTTGTCCGTTTTCACTGCATGAAGATTCCTTCCACATGGGAGGCGAGTTACATTGCAACCCAAGCAGAAAGGGAACTTTTTCTCCTAGTATCCATATATCAGTCCCAGGGAAGATTCCAGAGTGCCTGGCCTGAGTTACGTGTAAATGCAAGGAGGAGTGATGGTGGAGGCCAGGAACTCATTGGTGGCGGTACCACTTGGAGTGCAAGAGGAGCAGTCCTTCCAGGGAAGGGTCAGTAACAGGCTATACTGTACTGTGGGGACTATGCTGGTTTCAAGAGCATTGCCCATTTTAAACATTGACATGTATGGTTACCACTCTTCTTTCCAGAAAGTTTGAACACATGTATGGTTCTGCCAACCATGTGTAAAGGAACTGTATACTGGGTTTTGAAAATTTTAAATCTTCTAATTTTAAATGACGCTTTCATTTTAGGGGATAATATATAGCACAGTGGTTAAGAGCCCTGACTCTAACTGATGGTGCCTGATTGGCTCCATATGTTATGACATGAGGGCCCTCCTATGGTTTACTTGATTTCCTCATCTGTAATGAAGTTAGGCTAAGTTCTTTGTGCTACTGTTAAGATTAAGTTGGATGGGTTATAAAGTGCTGATAATAGTGTCTGATACATAGTGATATTTACCTCTTAATTTATGTGAATAATTAAGGAGGTTTAACATTTTCACTTATTACTGTATTTAGTATGGTACAGAGTTAGGGTATTTCTTTTGTGAGTTGCCCATTCAGATCTTTTATACATTTTCTTATTGGATATTCATCTTTTTCTTACTGGTTTACAAGATGTTTTGTTTATTGGGGTATTGCTTTATGATCCATATTTTATAAAAATTTGTTTTTAAATTTTTTCTGGTGTTTTCTGTGGCACAAGTATAAATTTTTGTAGGTAAATTATGAACACCATGTTTAAAAGTTTTTTTCTTTGGAATATAGTTGATTTTAAAGTGCTGTGTTCATTTTAGATGTCCGGCAAAGTGAATCAGTTATACACACACATACACACACACAAACCCCTACTGTTTTTTAGATTCTTTTCCCATGTAGATCATTAGAGAGTATCGAATTCCCTGTTTTATATAGTAAGTTCTTATTAGTTATCTTTTTAATATATAGTAGTTAAACACTTTGGTTTTAGTATTTGGCTTTTGTGCCATTTTAAGAGATATTTTTACTTAAGAATTACTTCTGATACTTTTATGATTTTATTTGTATATTTAAATACTTGATCTGTCCACATATATTTTGATAAAAGGAATAAGATAGGGATACAGTTTTATGTATTTCCCAATGTCTAAGCTATTGCCCCAGCATCAGTCAGCCAATCTTATTTTTCCTTTTAAATTACACATGTCATTTTAAAATTATTTATAGGATTTCCGTATATCTTTGTTTCTTGATTCACTTTCCTATTCTGCTAATCTTTAGGACTTCCGGTGGTAGTTTTAGGTTGACTTAAATACTATAACTTTAGCATACAATTTAATGTCTGATAGTGCAAGAATACCCAATATTCTGGCTCTTCTGAAGTTTACCACTTAGATTTTATTCTTTTTTAGCTTTTGGGTGAACAAGGCTATTTGAAAAGGTAGGCTGAACTAGTATGATACACTCTGTACAACAAGTTGCTTGTATTTTTCTCTGCAGAGTGATCTTGGGTAGGCTTGGTTCTGCACTATTTATATTTCTGTTTGCTCTGTTTGGTTGTGTGGTTTATCTGTCTGCCACACCTTCACTATTTTTCTTTGGAGGGAAAAGGAACTCTGCACTTTCTTATGACTTACCACAACTTTTAAGTCTCTTTTCTACCGAGCTACTACTCATGTTCTTTAATATTTCTTCACTTTTTTCAACATTAAACCTTTTTCACGAGGTAGATTAAATTATATCTGACTAATAGTCTCTGGAATTTGTATGAGAATACTTTCTGTCTTAAGATGAAATTTTCTTCTCTAGTTTGGTGTTGTACTAGCAGGTAGATATTGGAAGACTAGGGAGTAGCTTGTGAATGTTTGTTTAAACTCTCAGTGATAGAAATACCCTCATGAAAACCACATGCGTAAAATATGTATTTATTTGTTTAACAGAGGGAGTACCGCTTTCTAAGTGACCTGAATGCTTATTGCCCCTATCTCATGTGCTTTTAAAAAAATTTACCATATATATATTGGCTTGTGCTGGCCAGAAGATGGACGACTGTGATTCGAAAATGAGATGGTTTGAATTAGTCACTTGTGAGGTGTAGTTTTAAGTGTTTAGAAGGTTCAGAATGTGACCTAGAGAGAGTGAGAGTTTGAGGTTGTATGGAAAAGAGCAGTAGACATAAGATCAAAGAAAGTTTTTATGGGGCCTAATGAGTGTTGGTAGCAGTCCAGGTTGAGAGGATGACTGGGCCAGGTACTAAAGATTAAGAAAGAAGGAAAGAAACTCATGTAGTTGGTTGAGACTGAGTAGCAAGCAGAGACTGAACAGAGAGTAACTTTAGTCACAGAGTTACTGTACTGCATACTCTGTGAGGCTACTAGTAAATTTTCATTCCTACGGCAGTGTGGGTATTAAAATATTTTACATGTATTCGTAAACTTTTTAACATATTTGTGTGGGCGCGTGTGCCTGCGCACACACGCACCCCTTGTGGTTGACAGAGCCACTGCGTAAGATCGGGAATATTGTTCACTGCACATCTCCAGGGTGCTCCCTCTCGTCCTGGTTGATGTGACAGGCATCCCTGGAGTTGTGTTGTCCATAATCTGCATCACCAACACCACAGCTGTGGTAATTAGTTCATGGGAACAACAAGAACATTTATTTTGATTTTTGTTACTTTCATTTTATTTTTATTTTATTTTTTAGCATTGTGATTCATAAAATAAAAGGAAGAGAAAGACTCTTTAAGTTATAGTGTTTGCCAGAGTTTAGTGTAGTTTTTCATTCCTGTCATGTGCTGTGCCAAAGAGTGCAGGCAGTGCTTAGAAGACTGAGGAGAAGGCCTCACCTTGGAGATGCTGTGCTTCTTTCGGGAGGGATGGAGAAGGATAGGTGAAGAATAAAACAAAAATAAGAATAAAACAATAATAAAACAATAATCTGACGATAGGTATTTAAAACAAGTCTAGGGTGGTTTAGAGGAGAAATGAATCATATCTAATTAGTAACTAAAGAGGGTTTATAAAGGATTTGGCATTAGATTATGGGAGGATTTCTATAGAAAGAGACTTTGGTTGGACATGAGCCAAAGGGTATTCCGGGAAGAAATAATGCTTAAAATTTAGATGTTTAACCCTCTGCAGGTTTAACTTAGCAATACTATTTATTTTCACCCCAAACTTGGATAACTGAGAGCAACATAATAGACTCTTATGAGATTTAAAAATAGCAATATGATTCATGATGTCATTTACTTGGATCAGAATTATAGCTACCATATCTGTTTTTCCACTTAGTTAATTAAAACAGCCCTCTTTAGTTTCCTGTTTCTTCTACATTTTCATTTGCAAATTGTTTTTGTAAAATTCCAAATCCAAGAATAACTCAAACTACCTAATTGTCTGGCTGTCAGATATGAGTGTTGAGGCTTTTGTTTTGCTCTCTAAATTATGTTCTTTGACCTACAAAATGTGGAAAATTGGAGTTTAGAAATACAGCATTAATTCACTTGAAACAAATCAGTAAAATTCAATCAATTTTATACTGAGGATAACAGGAGAATATAACAGTTAATCATTAAAGTTAATAACAAAAATCTTGGGAAAATGACATGTCTTTTCATCTGTTAATTTTTATAAACATATATGCATACTCATTAAAACTTTAGAAAGTCTGTATGTTATAAAATAGAAGAAAACTCAGCTATCGAGATTAAGTTTTAACCTTTTGATGTGTTTCCTTTTAGTCGTTTTGTTATGGCTGTATGCATAGAATGTGTATAATTAACACATATATAGCTCACATTTAATATAGGCTGTGTGTCGGAGGTTCCTTTTCCTTTCATCTTAAAAACTGATTTTTGGATTTCTTTTTCAAATTTAACTTTATTAAGAAAGTTGAAATGTAATTCACCATTCTAAAAGTGAATGAGTTAGTGGTCTTTTGTATTTGTAAGATTGTGTGGCCACTTTGTTGTTGTTGTGTAGTCACTAAGTTGTGTCTGACTCTGTTCTTTGTGACTCCATGCACTATAGCCTGCCAGGCTCCTCTATCTATAGTATTCTCCAGACAAGAATACTGGAGTGGGTTGCTATTTCCTTCTTTCGGGAATCTTCCCAACCCAGGGATCCAACCTGCCTCTCCTGCTTTGGCAGGTGGCTTCTTTACTGCTGAGCCACTAGGGAAGCCCTGTGCAACCACTGCTGCTAATTCCAGAACATTTTGTCACCTAGATGTACTATGGTAATTAGAAACAACTGGGCCTTATCTAAAAGCATTTCAAAGAATGGGTTATCTTTGAGATAAGCTTTGAAGGCCCCAAGTTTTCCACGGTTATTTTCTCTCATTAAAACTCTCATTGGTTCTTCAAAGTACTCAACTTAATATTTCCAAAGTACTCAACTTAATATTCCTTATATCTGGGCCATGCCAAGTCTTTCTTTAGCATCATCTTTGACTGTGAGCCGCTGAAACCATAAGTCCTACCTATTACTGAACTTTAGATTGTTTACCCCTTTTTTTTCATTCTTAGGTTGTTTCATGCAGTAGGGTAAATCTAGGCCCCGTTTCTAAAATTTGATCATAGGAGAAAATCTATTTTCCCTTCTTCACTAGATTTTATTTATTTATTTATGTAAATTTTTTATTTGTAGCGTGGTTAAAAAGGATCCAGTTCAGTAGTGGTAACTATATGCACACTGTGGTGCAGCAGATCTCCATACCTTTTTCATCCTGTAAAAGTGAAACTGTCCACCAGTTAAACAGCTCGTTATCCTCAGCCTGTGACAGTCACCATTCTACTTTCTGTGAATTTGAATCCTTTAGATATCTTATATAAGTAAAATCATGTGTTATTTGTCTTATTATTACTGGCTTATTTCACTTAACATAATGTCCTCAAGGTTTATGCATGTTGTAGCATGTGATATATTTCCTTTTCAAGGCTGAATAATATTCCACTATCTGTCCATGCCACATTTATTTATTCATTCATCTGTTGGTGAACATTTGGGTCCCTTCTCTTAGCTGTTGGAATAATGCTTATATATACAATGAGTGTATAAGTATCTCTTCAAGATATTGTTTTTAATTCTTTTGGAGGTACACCCAGAAGTGGGATTGCTGGGTCCTGTTGTAGTTCTAATTTTAATTTTTTGAGAGAACTGCTGTATTTCTTTCATACTGGTTGCTCCATTTTACAATCCCACTAACAGTGCAGTTCAGTTTTCCTGCCTCAGTTTTAGGCTTAAATTTTTTTATGTTTACTCGCTCTTCTGTACCCTAGAGCAGTAGTGACAGCTGTGGGGATGGGGGACATTGTGATGAAGTTACTGGGAGGAATGCAGCCCAGGTATTGGGTTTTTGTTAGAATCCCTGAGTTCTAGTCTCTTTTAAAAAACTGTGGGTGAAAGTTTCCTTCAGCTAGTTGGGAGTCATAGTTTATTCTAGTAACTCAGATTGTTTCTTCAGTATGGAGTCCCATAGCCTTTATTACAGTGTCCTGAGACAAAAATAACCACTGAGTTTGCGTCTCTATATTTGAGTGTAATAGTGACAGCTATCAAGAATTTGTCATTTATGAATAGGGCTTTTGGGGGTTGAGTGGGCTTGGGGCTGAATCCTGCTGTGCCTTTTTGTTTTACCAGAATTTTGGTAGTTCCCATGGCTGTCAGTTTTTAAAGTTTACTGGTTTGTTTATTCCTTTTACTTGTTTTGTTTGCTGATGACAAACTTTCTTTTTGTTATTTTTAATGTTTGAAGAATATACGTACTTACTCATTTCATCAGGTAATCTGAGAGGGAAGTTCTGTGATGTCTGTTCTCTGAACCTGTAAGTCCACTTAACTTCCATCCATCCATTTTGAAAGGATTAATTGAAACCTGTTATTGGCACTACCTTGTTGGCTCATAAAATTCTCAGATACTTAAATAAAAATATTTCAGTCAGTAGTTTAAAGTAAGAAAAGTAATTTATGTTGTTACATTCAAGATGATAACCATAAATATATGTCAGTAGTACAGCAAACAGAATTTGAGAAAGAAACCAATTGGTAATAATTCCTTAAAACTGGAAAATATATCTGTCCTAAATCAATGTATTCTTTGTAATTTTAGATGGTTGTTTGTGAATATTTCATCGTGAAATTAGGTAACAAATAGCTTGCTTACTTTCCTAGGAAGAATATGAGGGAAGAAAAAGAATTTTAGGTTAAAACCTAGTATTAAGAAATAAAATTTAAAAATTTTACTTTTATACCTATAATTACCCTTTAGTGTCCTTTATCTCTTTTCTGTCAGTGTGTGGAATTTAACTTCTTTTCACTTAATGGAGTATGATATCATATTCTCTTGCACTGTTCCTTTGCTCATAGTAGAGGAATATGGAACCAAGAAAGACTGTATGGGTCACATGGAGATTTTATCTATAATAAGGGTACCATTTATCACCTATAGTTTTTATGATTAAACTAATTGACATATGACACAATGTAGAACAATAATGATTTAACAAAATTAACTTTTTAAATGTTCCTGATATTTGGAATTAAAAATTTGTAGTCTCTTTTTCCTAATAGTTGTTTAGTAATCCAAACACCATGAAATGTAGCATAGTAATTCACATATAAAAAGATAATGAAATATTGTCATGATTTTATTGCAACACAGAATATATTCATGATGGGGCTTTGTGAAGTGCTGACAGTCTGTAGATTTCATTTGTATATAAGTGTGTACACTTTTAAATTTCATCAAGTTGTATATTTATGCTTTATGTACTAGTTTGTATGACTGTTATATTTTAATCAAACTAAAGAAATTGCTATTAAAATATGAATAAACTTACCTTTTTTTTCCTCTTTCAAGGAAATGATTATTGACAGAGTTAATGGACAAGCTGTTCCTAGATACTTGATATATGACATAATTAAATTCAATGTAAGTACTTTCTATAATTTATAAAATAAAAATTATCAATGAGATAATTGGTTTTTAACAAATAAAAAGGATTATTGCCTTAGAGATAGTAGGAAAGAAAAATGATTATTCTATCAAGTTACTCATTTGACACCTTGTTAATACTTTTACATCTCCTTTTCTTTCTCTTTATTACCTAACATTTTGCACATTTCTTGTCTTTGGAGTCTTTAGGAACTTCAAGTGAGTATAATTGTGATAAAATAAGACAGTATTTTGTAAAATGGAAAATTGTCCATTTTAGCTATCTTGTACTGGATTTTAAAAAGTCTCCAAATTTTATTACTGTCTATCACTTAAAAAGAAACTGACTATGAGTGTTGATTGTATAACATGGAGGCAGAAAGATGCAGAAAGAAAACAAAATGTAAAACTACCTTTTGTAAATAAATAAAAAAGTAGGAATTATATTCTCTACCTATTTCCTACAATTTTAGACTTAGCCATAATCTGTCTGTTAATGCTGAGTTATGGTATAATGGTTAAATTATTTAGGCAGTACAAGATGACTTCTGTAAATGCAGAAGTTCTCTCAATAGTGTATATCCGCGAAAAGGTATAGTTGTTCCTCTAGATATTTTATTCTGATTGCATAATCACTTAGTATTCAGACCAGGCTGAAAGCAATTAAGGCTTTGGGGATTAAAAGTATTAAGTTTTAAGGCTTTGAGGATTTATAACAAAATTTTTAAAAAGTTCTTTTTGGGGATATACATTTTAAATTACAGTATTAAGATTCGGGATTGTATTAATCCAGATTACTTTTTCTCAGAAATTTTCAATTACATATCTCATTCTTTGTTAAATTTCTATTTCAAACAGAGTTTCAGATTTAAGAAACTGAAGGTCAGAAACTAAATTTTAATTTTGTTCTCTTTTTGACTCCTGTATTCCTCAAGAATAATGCATCCCAGGATTGACTTACTCTCATCGCCAATCTTGGATAATGTTCAGTGGACCATAATGAGATGTAAAGAGTGGGGGTGGCCTCGTTTCTTTGTGATTGGGGGCACACTGTCTCCTTTGCCTCTTGATAATGAGCTCTGCTTTAATATTGTTCAGTGCAGGTTCACTTGTTAGCCGGGAGCTTTGTCTAGGACAGCAGCTTTCTAATTCTTAAAAAAAAAAAAAAAAAAGAAAAATTTTACAGTACACAAAAAATATGGAGAATAATATGAGGAATACTCATGTACTGACCTCCCAGTTTGTTGAAGTTTAACATTGTCAGTTTTACTCCATTTTCTTTTTAATAAGGAATAAGTCATTACAGATTTAGTAGAAGTTTCTTATGCAAACCTCTCTCATTCCATTCATGATCTCCCCTTATCCAGAAGCAGCTTCTACCCTGAAGTTGCTATTTATTATTCCCATTAATGTTTTGAATACCTTTACTCACTTTAATTAATTAGTATTTTATTACATTGTATGAATAAACAGCGTTCATCTTTTCCCCTCTTTGATGGACACTTGGGTTTCCCTACTTTGCTGTTGCATGGAACAGTTTCATATACCTTTTATTGTGCATGTGTGTCCAAGCTTCTCCATGACAGCTCTCATTCTTGGGATACGACCACCTGTGCTGTGCTTAGTTGCTCAGTCATGTCTCTTTGTGAGCCCATGAACTGTAGCCCGCCAAGCTTCTCTTGTCTGTCCATGGAATTTTCCAGGCAAGAATACTGGAGTGAGTTGCCATGCCCTCTTCCAGGGAATCTTCCCAACCTAGGAATCGAATCCAGGTCTTCCACATACAGGTCAAAGAATCCAGGTGGATTTTTTATCATCTGAGTCACTGGGAAGCCATGATCACTTGGCAAGCGTTTAAAAAAACGCAGTCCCTCATCCCTACATCATGGAGATTCTGATTACACTGCTGACTACAGCTTTTTTGTTGTGCTGCTAAAATTCCCCTCAGGAGTAGTTGTGCCACTTTACCTCAGTTGATATTTTCAGACTAAGATTTTTGGCAACTGGATAGTTTTGTTTTTCCCTGGTTACTAATGAAGTTAACTATATTTCTTTTTTTTTTTAATTTTCAAATTTTTATTTTTGCTTATTTATTTATTTGTTTTGGGCTGCCTTGGGTCTTTATTGCTGGGTGCAGGCTTTCTCTCACTGCAGTGGAACAGGATACTGTCTAGTTGTGGTGCTTGGACTTCTCATTGCAATGATTTCTCTTGTTGTGAAGTGTGGACTGTAGGGTGTGAGGGCTTCAGTAGTTGCGGCTCACGGTCTCTAGAGTGCTGGCTCAGAAGATGTGGTGCACAGACTTAGTTGCCCCGCAACATGTGGAATCTTCCCACACCAGGGATTGAACCCATGTTCCTGAGTTTCCCTGGTGGGTGGTTCAGGTGGTAAAGAATCTGCCTGCAATTCAGGAGGCCCCGCTCTGATCCCTGGGTCAGGAAGATCCCTTGGAGAAGGAAATGGCAACACATTCCAGTGTTCTTGCCTGGAGAATTCCATGGACAGAGGAGCCTGGTTGGGCTACAGTCCATGGCGTCGCCAAAGAGTTGTCCACAAATGAGTGACTAACACTTGCCCCTGCTTTGGCAGGCAGCTTCCCAACCACTGGACTACTAGGGAAGTTTGAAGTTAAGCATATTTCATGTTTATTTTTACTTGCTTGAATTTTTCTTTTGTGTTTTAATTGCAAGTTCAAATAATCTTCTAATAGTTATCCTTCTTGGATTCTAATCCTTTCTGAGTTATATATGTGGCAAACAATATGTTTTCCAAATTAATATCTATTGAGGCACAGAATTTTTTTCATTTTAGTGAAATCAAAGTTACTGGATCTCAAAGTTTGTGCTTTTGTGTCTTGTTTAGGAAGTTCATTGATATTCTGCTGTAAAAATGATGAATTCATGGTTTTCATCTCAAGGTTTATAATCATTCATTCAATAAGTATTTATTGAGTGCCTGTTACTATTTTTCATTGGTTTTAATGTCACATTTTTCATATTTCTGATAATAAGATACAGTTGAAAGCATCATATGTTTAATTCTTTAATTTACCATGGAGCTTTCATTGATGGTTTCATTTAGGGCTTCCTGGTGGCTCAACTGGTAAAGAATCTGCCTGCAGTGCAGGAGACCTGGGTTCCATCCCTGGGTTGGGAAGATCCCGGAGAAGGGAATGGCTACCCACTCCAGTATTGTGACCTGGAGAATTCCATGGACTGTATAGTCCATGGGGTCACAAAGAGGCAGACACGACTAAGCGACTTTCACTTTCACTGATGATTAACCACTTTGTTTATTTTGATTTATCAAATCAAGGGCACTATGAGAAATTTTTTTTGAGATAACAGTTTAAAACTTTTTAATCCCTTAGTTTACTATTTTGTCCAGCAGGAATTTCATTGATAATTTTTCATATGTCAAGTATTATTCTAGGTATCAGGAATACACAGAAGACTAGGACATGATTTCTTGCCTCCAGGGAATTTATGATTTAGTGTACTGACCTCCAAAAAAGGCTACTTCCTCAACAGTTCATTGGGATTTGAAAAGAAGAAAGATTTATTCTTAATCTATTATTCAATTTTTGTCTGTTTTATAATATATGGTTGTGTATATATACAATTTATTAGAGGCTAATATGCATATATTATACACAATTGTCAGGATATGTGTTTATTTTTATTTGTTTGTTTATTTTTAATACTTTATTCTACGTTACAATACTGTATTGGTTTTGCCATACACTGACATGAGGATATGTGTTTAGATTGAATGCAAAGTTAAAAGAAACTTGAAGTGCACTTATGAATGGGAATGTAAATTAAAGAAATAATTATAAAAGTATCACAAGTATTGTATCAAAGATATTAGGAAGAAATAGGGAAGTATATGGGAGATATATGAGAGGTAGCAGAGAGGTGAGAATATTCCAGGTTACCCTGGGTATAGTTGAGTCATTTGAAGTGTGGAGTTGTAGACAGAGAAAGTGACCCATTAATTTTGAAGGAGTGAGCCTAAGAGGTCAGGAGTATTAGATGGATATTTGCGTACTTGATGTGTGGTAAGATGTGGGATGTAGCAGGAAATGAGAATTGGTGGTTGGGGGCCAGATTACTTGAATAAGATGTTTTAGCTCAGTTCTGTATAAAATAGGATACTACTGAAGGGTTTTAGTTATGTTAATGATATGATCATACTTTAATTTTTAAAGATAACTCCACTGGCAGTGTGGGTAATGTTTTGACCTAAGAAAGAACTCAAAACAGAGAAGACTATTGAGAAGTCAATAGTTTGAGTGCTTCCTGTAGTCTGTTCTCCATAATTCAACACATCTATCAGGAACTTCCTTTATCATGGGTAGCACAGATTTGAAGGTGAACTTACTTTTTATCTGTAATTTTTAGACTTCTTATTTTATTTCTTAAAAAGAAGCCGTGCTTGTTTCACTGTAATTTTATAGGGGTCTGAATTCATCTAATAAATGAACCTGACATTTTAGGTTTCTCAACCTTGTTGATGACATAGGTGACGTGGAAAAGATTGCAGATGGACTACATGGTTATTTACTAACTACCATTGGAGAAGGAAATGGCAACCCACTCCAGTATTCTTGCCTGGAAAATCCCATAGATGGAGGAACCTGGTAGGCTACAGTCCATGGGGTTGCAAAGAGTTGGACACGACTGAGCGACTTTACTTTCACTTTACTTTCTATTTCCTCAATAAACATCTGTTACAAACAGCTGTATGTCTTTATATAAAGGGAACATATTCTACCTCATATCTAGCTCTCATTCATTTTGTTTTGCTCTGTATTTTTTGCTGAGTATCAAAATTGTTATCTTTCCAAAGTTGAGGAAAAGTCATCCTTGAGATGTATTTAATGTTCACAGCGTAAGCAAGTGTTGTCACCTCTTTGTAAATAGTAGGTTGGGTAAATGTTAGGTTGAGTAATACAGATTAGAGAAGAGGAAGAAGGCAGAAAAGATAGGGAAAATGCTGGGAAGGGTATCTAATTGTGAAGTAAAGAAGAGAGTACTTGATATCCCGTTGAGGTGATGCTGCTTATCTGGACCATTACTGTCACCCAAGTGAAGTGTTAGAGCTATATTTGTATATCCAGTTAGGAGCGGGCAGGCCCCTACCCTCAACTCATAGAAAAGCATTACGTGTGCTGTTTATTTCATCATTCAAATCATGTATATATATCATATATGTACTCCTCTGGCTGCATGCTTGCTCAGTCATGTCCAGCTTTTTGCAAACCCATGGACTGCGGCCCATCCTTTGTTCATGGAACTTTCCAGGCAAGAATGCTGGAGTGGATTGCCATTTCCTCCTCCAGGGAATCTTCCTGATCCAGGGATCAAACCTATGTCTCCTGTGTCTCCTGCATTGGCAGGTGGATTCTTTACTACTGTTCCCACCTGGGAACCCCATCAAATATGTATACCATAATATATATACTGTGTATATACATATAGAGGAGTGGATTACTTTCTTTTTGAATATATTTTATAAATTGTTCTTTATTAGTTTTCAGAGTTGATAATATTTGTATTTAATAATATATCTTCTACTTCTTGATTGCTGTAAGGTGTTAGCATTTTAAACAACAAAGCGATGATTTTTTTTTTATTTTTGCTTATTTTGGTGTGTTGTTTACATATCTTTTCCTACCTACTTGGATTTTAGTTTTTACGCAGGTTTTACTAATTCATATAAATAATAAAAGTGATTAGTGAGTTTATTAATACTTTTAATTAAGATGTGAAAGCTTTGGATTTAAAATTTGTATTTGAGGAGATTTATATTGTTTCCCTATATTCTTTTATATATTTACAGTTTAAATAATTTTGTATATGTGTATTTGCATGTTTAGGTATGCTTCTATCATTAGTCTATCAGGGCTGGCATGTACGGTGGTGCAGGCTGTGCACTGGGCAGCTCCAAAGGATGCTGTTTATATAGACTGCTATGTATAGTGTGACAGCCTAAATAACTATCCTGATATAATAGTTTTTAGTGTTGAAATTTAAATAATTGTCTGGTTTAATTCAGGCACAGCCGGTTGGAGATTGTGATTTCAATATTCGTCTGCAGTGTATAGAAAGAGAAATAATAAATCCTCGACATGAAAAAATGAAGACAGGGCTCATTGACAAAACACAGGAACCATTCAGTGTCAGACATAAGCCATTTTTTGACATCTATGCTTCAAGAAAGGTAAAGTTTTCTAATTAGTACTTACAGTGTATCAAAATTTAATTTGTGAAAGGAATATGAATGACATTTTGAGGCCCTCTTCTCTTGATTTTTCCAGAAATTGCTTGAATATAGCACTGTTTTGGACAGACATGTAAAATCTCAAGTCTGCACATTCACAAGGTTCTTTTTTTTTTTTTTTTTTAATTTAAGTATAGTAGATTTACAATGCTGTATTAGTTTCGGTGTACAGCAAATTAATTCAGTTACATATATATGTATATATATTCTTTTTCATTATAGGTTATTGTATGATGTTGAATATAGTTCTTTCTGCTGTACAGTAGGTCCTTGTTTATCTGCTTTATCTTGGTAAGATTTTAGTGATGGAAACTTAAGTTTTTCCTTGTTTCTCATAATAGTATTTGATTCATGGTGGTTGGTTTATGTTTTTAAAAAGCTGTGAAGAGAATAGAATTACATAAAGTGAAAATCACCTGTTAGGCCTTCTGAAGGTCAACAGTATTTAGTGTGTAGTCTTATTTCAAAAACTAATTTATATATATGGATATATATACATACACATGGTGAGTTTTCTTGTTATTGCTTTTTTGTTGTTTTGACACTGAAAATGCATCATACTAAATATTCTGGAGTTATTTCACTTAACAGTACTTGGAAATACTCAAGTGAAAATATTTCCATGTCATGCAAAGAGATTTGTAATTGCTGCATAGCATGTGACAGTAAAGATGCACTATGGAATTATTATGTTTCAAAAGAGGTGTGGTTAGGATAGAAGAATACAAGAAATAAAGCAACATGAGCAATTACATGTTTTAAATTTTTTTCTGGTATAATCTCACATGTTGGATGATGTAAGTTTGTGTTGTATTTGAACCGCTTCTGCTGAAGTCTGCTCAGTTTGGTATTAGCCCTTGGATATAATATTAGCAATAATCTTAGCCCTGTTGAATGCCTATCTTTTTTTCTCAACAGATACAAACTTACCATTCCACTTTCACATTTTGCATAATGCCTGCTTGGCATGGTCCCGTTGGTTGAATTCTGGTGCCACAGCCTTCCTACAGTTCACTGCTTGCCTTTTCTGTCTGTTTTGGCTACAGGAATAGGGGTGCCTATAAAAGCCATACACTTCTGTGCCCTGCCCAGTCGGTAGGGTAAGGATAATGTTAATAGGGCAGGGCATGCACCCTTCATGGAAATCTGCTAACTGGAGCTATGTTCAGTTCAGTTCAGTCACTCAGTTGTGTCCGACTCTTTGCAGCCCCATGAACCACAGCACTCTAGGCCTCCCTGTCCATCACCAACTCCCAGAGTCCATCCAAACCCATGTCTGTTGAGTCAGTGATGCCATCCAACCATCTTATCCTCTGTCGTCCCCTTCCCCTCCTGCCCTTAATCTTTCCCAGCATCAGGGTCTTTTCCAGTGAGTCAGCTCTTCGCATCAGGTGGCCAAAGTATTGGAGTTTCAGCTTTGTACCCTTATAGAAATATTTTCTAAATTATTAATACAGCATAAAAGTTGAGCAGAAGCCAGATTCTTTCAGTTTGCATTCATTAAAAAAAAAAACATTTTGACAGCTTGTGTTGTCATAATTCAAAGTTTAGCGTTTAAGAAATGTGTCTTAGTGTAGTTTTATTAGTCAGAATCAGTTCTGCTTAGAAATGCTTAGAAAATTGTTCTTTGGGGATCTTAAGTAGTTATGGTGAACAACTTCTCATGTAGTTTTTCAGTAGAAAAACATGATCCTCTTATTTTCCTGTGTGCTTATGAAATCCTGCTTTGAAATTATCATAGGAAATTTTTTTAAAGCAGTTCTAATATTTGGTATTTTAAATATGTCACCCTTTCTTCCTTTTTTAGTTATTACTGTTATTTTTTGTTCTGTTTCTTTTACCAAAGTGTAGAGTTGTGGAATACAGAGGCAAAGCACGTTTTAGAGCAGAGTAGGTCTAAAGCAGGCTGTAGTAACACCAGTTATAGAATAGTAGCTATGGTTGACAGATTATTGCTCTGGAAATTCTTATTATTTTTATCTTTGTTAATGGGAATTGTAAAGTAGTGATATTATGAGTGATGCAGCTTTCAATTTATCTTGAGTCTCCTTTGTGCCAGTTTTGGTACATGGCGATCTCCTTCAATCTTTTTTTAATAGATGCACAGATTTCTATCTTATCATTATACCATACTTTACTTAACTAATCCATGGTCATAGACATTAGGGTTATTTTTAGCCTGTTGATAGGTTTTTATTTGTTTTGTATATGGATATCCAATTGTTCCTGCAGCAGGGAAATATGTATCATTTTTATGAGGAAGGCTAGGTTTTAGATAGTTTTAAACAAAATTTATAATTCTGAAAAAATATGTACTTTTGGGTAGAAAATAGTAGAATTTCATTTCTGTCTATTCATAAAATCTTGAACATAACTGTGCCGGCCGGGGTAACTGTGATTTTAGGACTTTATTAACACAAGCTCTATAAACAGCCTCTTCATTTTGTCTAATTTGATCCATCAAACTAGTGACGGGATAATGAGTTGTTCAATTTTTAACTTAATATACATGCATGGATGTTAATAAGTAGCAGTTTCTTAAATTACAATTTTATTTGCATTTCCAGTTTGAGGGCCAGTTAAAAAGAATTATATGAATAATTAAATATGGTTAACAGAATTTTAAAAGTCAGACAATAGATAGTCTGTTTATCATCTTAGAAGAGTAACCATTGCTATCAGTGTTTATTGTATCCATCAGAATTTCTTTATACAAGCAAGTACATTTATTTATATCCTTACCACTCTTACCCAGGAGGTGATTCTTGACTTCCTTTCCTATACTTTGATTTTCTTTTAACTTAAAAAATTTATCTTGAGTCATCTTTGTGCCAGTTTTGGTACATAGAGATCTCCTTCAATTTTTTTTTATAGATGCACACATTTCCATCTTATCATTATACCATACTTTACTTAACTAGTCCATAGTCATAAACATTTGGGTTATTTTTAGACTGTTGGTAGGTTTTATTTGTTTTGTATTTGGATATCCAGTTGTTCCTGCACCAAGTATTGATGAGATGATTCTTTTTTTTTTTTTCCATTGAATTCCTTTTACATCTTTATTAAAAATAAGTTGTCATGTATGTTTGGGCCTATTGCTAAATGGTTTGTTCTGTGCCCTTGATCTGTTTTATCTGTTTTTGTGATGGTAGTGTCTTGACTACTTTTGTTTATAATAAATCTTGAAATCAGACAGACTTGATCTTCCAACTTGGTACTTCTTTTTTAAAGTTGTTTTGGCTATTGTAGGCCTTTGCGTTTTCATTGACTTCTCTTTCTCCATTTTGTTTATTATTTTACTTTTAGTCAAGACTAGATGTTAAGTGTTGTCAAATGGCTTTTTATCTACTATAAATCTATTATTAATTTATCTTTTGAAAAGGCTTTATTTTTTAGAGCAGTTTTAGGTTCATGACAAAATTGAAGGTGCAGAGAGTTCTTATCTACCTTCTGCCATCACACTTGCATAGCTGTCTTCTTTAGTAAATTCCCCATTTTCTCTTTCATATGACTAAGCCTGAACTTGGATTATCTCCGTTTGCAAAGTTCTGTTTCTGCTAAGTTATTTCTACTAAGTTGTCTTCATTTCCTACTTGTTTGCCTCCCTCCACTCCATATCTTTCTCTTATGACCAGTTATGTTCCCTCGAGGGGTGTATGTACTTAGCATTTAGCTAGACCATGGAAGGCATTGATCTTGAATGATTTTAGGAAATTATGGTTGATTAAAAAAGATAAGCAATACCTCAAGAAACAAGAGAAAAATAAATAACCTAACTTTACACCTAAAGCAACTAGAAAAGGAAGAAATTAAGAACCTCAGGGTTAGTAGAAGAAAAGAAATCATAAAAATTAGGGCAGAAATAAATGAAAAAGCAACAAAGGAGACTGTAGCAAAAATGAACAAAACTAAAAGCTGGTTCTTTGAGAAGATAAATAAACTAGACAAACCATTAGCCAGACTCATCAAGAAAAAAAGGGAGAAGAATCAAATCAACAAAATTAGAAAAGAAAATGGAGAAATCACGACAGACAATAAAGAAATACAAAGGATCATAAGAGATTACTATCAGCCAATAAAATGGACAACTTGGAAGAAATGGATGAATTCTTAGAAAAGTATAACCTTCAAAAACTGAACCAGGAAGAAACAGAAAATCTTAACAGACCCATCTTCCAACAAACAAAAACCCAGGACCAGATGGCTTCACAGGTGAATTCTACCAAAAATTTAGAGAAGAGCTAACATCTGTCCTACTCAGACTCTTCCAGAAAATTGCAGAGGAAGGTAAACTTCCACACTCATTCTATGAGGCCACCATCACCCTACTACTTTGGTATTAGGGACAGACAAAGATGCAACAGAAAAAGAAAACTACAGGCCAATATCACTGATGAACACAGATGCAAAAAAACCTTAACAAAATTCTAGCAAACAGGAATCCAACAAAGTATTAAAAAGATCATACATCATGACCAGGTGGGCTTTATCCCAGGGATGCAAGGATTCTTCAGTATTTACAAATCAGTCAGTGTGATACACCACATTAACAAATTGAAAGATAAAAACTATATAATGATCTCAATAAATGCAGAGAAAGCCTTTGACAAAATTCCACATCCATTTATGATAAAAACCCTCCAGAAAGCAGGCATAGAAGGAACATACCTCAACATAATAAAAGCCATATATGATAAACCCACAGCAAACATTATCCTCAGTGGTGAAAAATTGAAAGCATTTCCTTTAAAGTCAGGAACAAGACAAGGGTGCCCACTCTCACCCCTACTATTCAACATAGTTTTGGAAGTTTTAGCCACAGCAATAAGAAATGAAAAAGAAATAAAAGGAATCCATACTGGAAAAGAAGAAGTAAAACTGTTTGCAAATGACATGATCCTCTACATAGAAAACCCTAAAGACACCACCAGAATACTACTAGAGCTAATCAATGAATATAGTAAAGTTGCAGGATATAAAATTAACACACAGAAATCCCTTGCATTCCTATATACTAACAATGAGAAAACAGAAAGAGAAATTAAGGAAACAATTCCATTCACCATTGCAACAAAAAGAAGAAAATACTTAGGAATAAATCTACCTAAAGAAACAAAAGACCTATATATAGAAAACTATAAAACACTGATGAAAGAACTTAAAAATGACACAAATAGATGGAGAAATATACCATGTTCATGGATTGAAAGAATCAGTATAGTGAAAATGAGTATACCACACAAAGCAATCTGTAGATTCAGTGCAATCCCTATCAAGCTACTAATGGTATTTGCTGGAAAACTAGAACAAATAATTTCACAATTTGTATGGAAATACAAAAACCTCGAATAGCCAAAGCAATCTTGAGAAAGAAGAATGGAACTGGAGGAATTAACCTGCCTGACTTCAGAGTATACTACAGATCAACAGTCATCAAGACAGGCATAAAGACAGAAATGTAGATCAATGGAACAAAACAGCCCAGATATAAATCCATGCACCTGTGGACATCTTTGACAAAGAGGCAAGAATATACAATGAAGAAAAACCAATCTCTGTAACAGGTGGTGCTGGGAGAACTGGTCCACGATGGTCAACAAAAGAGTCAGAAATGCAGTACTTGGATACAACCTCAACAATGACAGAATGATCTCTGTTTGTCTCCAAGGCAAACCATTCAATATCACAGTTATCCAAGTCTATGCCCCAACCAGTAATGCCGAAGAAGCTGAAGTTGAACGGTTTTATGAAGACCTACAAAACCTTTTAGAACTAACACCCCAAAAGATGTCCTTTTCATTATAGGAGACTGGAATGCAAAAGTAGGAAATCAAGAAACACCTGGAGTAACAGGCAAATTTGGCCTTGGAATGCGGGGAACGAAGCAGGGCAAAGACTAATAGAGTTTTGCCAAGAAAATGCACTGGTCATAGCAAACACCCTCTTCCAACAACACAAGAGAAGACTCTAGACATGGACATCACCAGATGGTCAACACCGAAATCAGATTGATTATATTCTTTGCAGCCAAAGATGGAGAAGCTCTATACAGTCAACAAAAACAAGACCAGGAGCTGACTGTGGTTCAGATCATGAACTCCTTATTACCGAATTCAGATTCAAATTGAAGAAACTAGGAAAACCGCTAGACCATTCAGGTATGACCTAAATCAAATCCCTTATGATTATACAGTGAAAGTGAGAAATAGGTTTAAGGGCCTAGATCTGATAGATAGAGTGCCTGATGAACTATGGACAGAGGTTCGTGACATTGTACAGGAGACAGGGATCAAGACCATCCCCATGGAAAAGAAATGGAAAAAAACAAAATGACTGTCTGGGGAAGCCTTACAAATAGCTGTGAAAAGAAGAGAGGTGAAAAGCAAAGGAGAAAAGGAAAGATATAAGCATCTGAATGCAGAGTTCCAAAGAATAGCAAGAAGAGATAAGAAAGCCTTCCTCAGCGATCAATGCAAAGAAATAGAGGAAAAGAACAGAATGGGAAAGACTAGAGATCTCTTCAAGAAAATCAGAGATACCAAGGGAACATTTCATGCAAAGATGGGCTCGATAAAGGACAGAAATGGTCTGGACCTAACAGAAGCAGAAGATATTGAGAAGAGGTGGCAAGAATACACGGAAGAACTGTACAAAAAGATCTTCAAGACTCAGATAATCATGATAATGTGATCACTCATCTAGAGCCAGACATCTTGGAATGTGAAGTCAAGTGGGCCTTAGAAAGCATCACTACGAACAAAGCTAGTGGAGGAGATGGAATTCCAGTGGAGCTGTTTCAAATCCTGAAAGATGATGCTGCGAAAGTGCTACATTCAACATGCCAGCAAATTTGGAAAACTCAGCAGTGACCACAGGACTGGAAAAGGTCAGTTTTCATTCCAATCCCAAAGAAAGGCAGTGCCAAAGAATGCTCAAACTACCGCACAATTGCACTCATCTCACATGCTAGTAAAGTAATACTCAAAATTCTCCAAGCCAGGCTTCAGCAATACGTGAACCGTGAACTTCCTGATGTTCAAGCTGGTTTTAGAAAAGGCAGAGGAACCAGAGATCAAATTGCCAACATCCGCTGGATCATGGAAAAAGGAAGAGAGTTCCAGAAAAACATCTACTTCTGCTTTCTTGACTATGCCAAAGCCTTTGACTGTGTGGATCACAATTAACTGTGGACAATTCTGAAAGAGATGGGAATACCAGACCACCTAACCTGCCTTTTGAGAAATCTGTATGCAGGTCAGGAAGCAACAGTTAGAACTGGACATGGAACAACAGGCTGGTTCCAAATAGGAAAAGGAGTTCGGCAAGGCTGTATACTGTCACCCTGTTTATTTAACTTCTATGGAGAGTACATCATTAGAAATGCTGGACTAGAAGAAACACAAGCTGGAATCAAGATTGCCGGGAGAAATATCAATAACCTCAGATATGCAGATGACACCACCCTTATGGCAGAAAGTGAAGAAGAACTAAAGAACCTATTGATGAAAGTGAAAGAGGAAAGCAAAAAGTTGGTTTAAAGCTCAACATTCAGAAAACAAAGACCATGGCATCTGATTCCATCACTTCATGGGAAATAGATGGAGAAACAGTGGAAACAGTGCTAGACTTTATTTTGGGGGTTCCAAAATCACTGCAGATGGTGACTGCGGCCATGAAATTAGAAGACGCTTACTCCTTGGAAGAAAAGTTATGACCAACCTAGATAGTATATTCAAAAGCAGAGACATTACTTTGCCGACTAAGGTCCGTCTAGTCAAGGCTATGGTTTTTCCTGTGGTCATGTATGGATGTGAGAGTTGGACTGTGAAGAAGGCTGAGCACCGAAGAATTGATGCTTTGGAACTGTGGTGTTAGAGAAGACTCTTGAGAGTCCCTTGGACTGCAAGGAGATCCAACCAGTCCATTCTGAAGGAGATCAGCCCTGGGATTTCTTTGGAAGGAATGATGCTAAAGCTGAAACTCCAGTACTTTGGCCACCTCACGCGAAGAGTTGACTCATTGGAAAAGACTCCGATGCTGGGAAGGACTGGGGGCAGGAGGAGAAGGGGACAACCTAGGATGAGATGGCTGGATGGCATCACTTACTCGATGAATGTGAGTCTGAGTGAACTCCGGGAGATGGTGATGGACAGGGAGGCCTGGCGTGCTGCAATTCATGGGGTTGCGAGCGTCGGACACGACTGAGCGACTGAACTGACTGAACTGAGAGCACTTTCTAACACCATACACAAAAATAAACTCAAAATGGATCAAAGATCTAAACATAAGACCAGATACTATAAACTCTTAGAGGAAAACATAGGCAAAACACTCTCTGACATAAATAACAGCAGGATCCTCTATGACCCACCTCCCAGAGTAATGGAAATAAAAGCAAAAATAAATGAATGGGACCTAATTAAACTTAAAATCTTTTGCACAATAAAGGAAACTATAAGCCAGGTGAAAAGACAGCCCTCAGAATAGGAGAAAATAACAGCAAATGAAGCAACTGACAATTAATCTCAAAAATATACAAGCAGCTCCTGCAGCTCAATTCCAGAAAAATAAATGACCCAGTCAAAAATGGGGCAAAGAACTAAACAGATATTTCTCCAAAGAAGACATACAGATGGCTAACAAACACATGAAAATATGCTCAACATCACTTATTATCAGAGAAATGCAAATTAAAACCACAGTGAGGTACTATCTCATGCCAATCAGAATGGCTGCTATCAAAATATCTACAAACAATAAGTGCTGGAGAGAGTGTGGAGAAAAGGGAACCCTCTTAATGCTGTTGGTGAGAGTGAAAACTAGTACAGCTGCTATGGAGAACAGTGTGGAGATCCCTTAAAAAACTGGAAATAGAACTGCCATATGACCCAGCAATCTGGGCATACACACCAAGGAAACCAGAATTGAAAGAGACACGTGTACCCCAATGTTCATCGCAGCATTGTTTACAAAAGCTAGGATGTGGAAGCAACTTAGATGTCCATCGGCAGACGAATGTATAAGAAAGCAGTGGTACATATACACAATGGAATATTACTCAACTATTGAAAAGAATGCATTTGAATCAGTTCTAATGAGGTGGATGAGACTGGAGCCTATTATACACAGTGAAGTAAGTCAGAAAGAAAAACACCAATACAATATATTAACATATAAACAGAAATAAGAAAGATGGTAATGATGACCCTACATGCAAGACAGCAAAAGAAACACAGATGTAAAGAACAGGCTTTTGGACTCTGTGGGAGAAGGTGAAGGTGGGATGATTTGAGAGAATAACACTGAAACTTGTATATTACCATATGTGAAATAGATAGCCAGTCCAGGTTTGATGCATGAGACAGGGCATGGTGCACTGGGATGACTCTAAGGGATGGGATGGGGAGGGAGGTGGGAGACACATGTACACTCACGGCTGATTCATGTCAATGTATGGCAAAAACCACTACAACATTGTAAAGTAATTAGCCTCCAATTAAAATAAATAAGTTAATTTTTAAAAAAGTTAAGGAAGACTCCATTCTTTTTATCTCTCAAGTTAGAAAAAAAAAAAAAAACAGGAAAAAGAAAGACCTATTAATCTCTTAAAAGTTTCTAGCAATAATTTTTTTGCTTTTCTCTGCTTGGAGTCATTTTACTTTCACATGTCCAGTTTGACTGCTTTATTACAAATTCTGTAGAAAATATTTTTCAATGATTTATTACTGTTTTGAAAGTAAAATATTTGATATGTAGGATGAAAGTAATAAATATGAAGATTTCTAATAACTTTTGAGAGGATTAGGCAGAGAATTACAAAAACTTTTTTAATTGCACCTAATTTTTCAAGAGCTTATACTCATCTAGTTTAATAAGGATTTTATAAATATTCATCTGTTATTTTCTTGCATACTCTGCTAGCTAGGAAGTTTAGGTTTATATATATATATATACATGCATTTTATCTGGCATTCAGTTTAATTTTCTAGGTATTGCCTTTTCTTTCTTTTCTTATTTTATCCTTAAATATAAATTTATAGTTCTTAAGTGTTTGTCTAAGACTAGCAGTTTTTAAAGAAAATCTAGCCATAAGATGTGTTATTTATATATACAAATGTTATATGACTTTATCATTGTATTGTTTGTATCACAGTAAAAGAAAAAGTACCTTTGAGAGTTTGTTATTGCAACTGTGGTTGAAGAGAAGGAAAAAGCCTTTGCTTAAATGTGAAGAACTGTTCTTCACACATAGAGGTTTTCAGTGATTATGCCTCATTTTTTACGTCATTACAGACATAATGGCAAAACTATTTTGGTTTAAAGGCAGACGCAAGATGAAATGAGGCTAACTTTATGTATTATCATATTTCTGGTGTTTAGTTTTGTACTATCTAGTCTATTAATATGTTATTCATCACTGAAATTGAATATGGCCTAATGGATGCTTTCAGTCTCATTCATTTACCATTTCAGAGGAGAATTGAAGAAAATCACTGTAATGTGTAATAAAGAGAGCTCTTAATTGCTTTGTATAGTGAACCTCAAGATTTATTGTTCCAGGAAACTTCTTTTGGGGTAGTAAATCTTGTTCACTAAAACATGAAGAGATCATTATATGTGGTACCAAAAATATTTTAAACATTTCTGTGGACTCAGGGTTGTAATATGGGGAAATTGCCATCTGTTTGCCCAGAATAGCAGCTTAAATTCTTTTTGACCATTAATATTCAGGAGATAGGTATTCGTACTATAGATTCAGAAAGAAAAAGTAATTATTGTCCTCTAAAGTGATTAGGAGGCAGTTTCTTTTCTAAAAGTTTGATAGATTAATTCCTCTAACCAGGTGTAGTTGTGAATTTACTATAGGTTAACAAAGGCACAGGATTCAAGTCACACATCTTCAAATTCAACTGAACCCCCCCTCTCTTTTTTTTAAGTTTGTAACTCTCATTGGTGTGAGCCAGTACTTTGGTATCAGTGTCCGACCTCGTAGTTTTGTTAGAATTTTAAGATGAAATATTAAGGTTAAATAATAGCTTTTGTCTTTTCCAGTTACATAGAAAATTAAGTGAACCTTCTGTTGGTCATTGTTGAAATGACGGAGGGTACTTAGTTCCAGCATATGAGTTTAAAAGTAATATCTATAGTACATCTTTTTATTTTTCCTAAGGTAAAAAACCTCACAACTCATCACATTGCTCAGAGAGTAAATAATTAACAATTCCAGACTTTCTTAAAACCTATAATATGTGTTTCAATTCTCCCCTAAGAACTGGAAAGAGTTAGAATGGAATTTGGGACATGGTTTTGAAAATGTAACCTTTTGCAGTGGATTAGGAAAACTAGGGACATTTGTTTTATATATATCTATATCTATATCTATATTTATTTATTTATTTGGTTAGATTATATCCTTTGGTTATTGAATGCACATCTAGTCAGTTTTATACCCCAAATAGGGACAGTCTTACCAAAAGTAAAAATTTTATTTTTATTTTTTTTAATACTTTATTCTACAATACTGTATTTGTTTTGCCATACATTGACATGAATCAGCCACAGGTGTACACGATCTCCCAATTCCGAAGCACCTCCCACCCCATATTATCTCCCTGGATCATCCCATGCACCAGCCCCAAGCATCCTGTGTCCTGTATTGAACATAGACTGGCGCTTCGTTTCTTACATGATAGTATACATGTTTCAATGCCATTCTCCCAAATCATCCCACCCTATCCCTCTCCCTCAGAGTCCAAAAGTCCACTCTATACCTCTGTGTCTCTTTTGTTGTCTTACATAGAGGGTCATCATTACTATCTTTCTAAATTCCATATATATGTGTATACTGTATTGGTGTTTTTCTTTCTGGCTTACTTCACTCTGTATAATCGGCTCCAGTTTCATCCATCTCATTAGAACTGAGTCAAATTTATTCTTTTTAAGGGCTGAGTAATACTCCATTGTGTATATGTACCACAGCTTTCTTATCCATTCATCTGCTGATGGACATCTAGGTTGTTTCCACGTCCTGGCTATTATAAACAGTGCTGCAATGAACATTGGGGTACATGTGTCTCTTTCAATTCTGGTTTCCTTGGTGTGTATGCCCAGCAGGGGGATTGCTGGGTCATAAGGCAGTTCTATTTGCAATTTTTTAAGGAATCTCCACAGTGTTTTCCATAATGGCTGTACTAGTTTGCATTCCCACCAGCAGTGTAAGAGGGTTCCCTTTTCTCCACATCCTCTCCAGCATTTAATGCTTGCAGGCTTTTTGGATGGCAGCCATTCTGACTGGTGTGAAATGGTACCTCATTGTGGTCTTGATTTGCATTTCTCTGATAATGAGTAATGTTGAGCATCTTTTCATGTGTTTGTTAGCCATCCGTATGTCTTCTTTGGAGAAATGCCTATTTAGTTCTTTGGCCCATTTTTTTGATTGGGTCGTTTATTTTTCTGGAGTTGAGCTGCATAAGTTGCTTGTATATCTTTGAGATGAGTTGTTTGTCAGTTGTTTTATTTCCTATTTTCTCCCCATTCAGAAGGCTGTCTTTTCACCTTGCTTATAGTTTCCTTTGTTGTGCAGAAGCTATTAATTTTAATTAGATCCCATTTGTTTATTTTTGCTTTTATTTCCATTATACTGGGAGGTGGATCATAGATGATCCTGCTGTGATTTATGTCGGAGAATGTTTTTCCTATGTTTTCCTCTAGGAGTTTTATAATTTCTGGTCTTACATTTAGGTCTTTAATCCATTTTGAGTTTATTTTTGTGTGTGGTGTTAGAAAGAGGTCTAGTTTCATTCTTTTACAAGTGGTTGACCAGTTTTCCCAGCACCACCTGTTAAAGAGACTGTCTTTATTCCATTGTATATTCTTACCTCCTTTGTTGAAGATAAGGTGTCCATAGGTGTGTGGGTTTATCTCAGGGCTTTCTATTTTGTTCCATTGATCTATATTTCTGTCTTTGTGCCAGTACCATACTGTCTTAATGACTGTGGCTTTGTAGTAGAGCCTGAAGTCAGGCAAGTTGATTCCTCCAGTTCCATTCTTCTTTCTCAAGATTGCTTTGGCTATTCGCGGTTTTTTGTATTTCCATACAAATCTTGAGATTATTTGATCTAGTTCTGTGAAAAATACTGCTGGTAGCTTGATGGGAATTGCATTGAATCTGTAGATTGCTTTGGGTAGTATACTCATTTTCACTATATTGACTCTTCCGACCCATGAGCATGGTATATTTCTCCATCTATTAGTGTCCTCTTTGATTTCTTTCATCAGTGTTTTATAGTTTTCGATATATAGGTCTTTAGTTTCTTTAGGTAGGTATATTCCTAAGTATTTTATTCTTTTCGTTGCAGTGGTGAATGGAATTGTTTCCTTAACTTCTTTTTCTACTTTCTCATTATTAGTGTATAGGAATGCAAGGGATTTCTGAGTGTTGATTTTATATCCTGCAACTTTACTATATTCATTGATTAGCTCTAGTAGTTTTCTGGTCGAGTCTTTAGGATTTTCTATGTAGCGGATCATGTCATCTGCAAACAGTGAGAGTTTTACTTCTTCTTTTCCAGTTTGGATTCCTTTTATTTCTTTTTCTGCTCTGATTGCTGTGGCCAAAACTTCTAGAACTATATTGAATAGTAGTGGTGAAAGTGGACACCCTTGTCTTGTTCCTGACTTTAGGGGAAATGCTTTCAATTTTTCACCATTGAGGATAATGTTAGCTGTGGGTTTGTTGAATTGCAGTAACATTTTAAAGTAGTTTATAAAATAGGAAAATGGAATTGGGGCTTCTTATTTTATGTGCTTTACTACTATGACAATAGTAAATATATTTGGATATATATTGTATAATGTTTAATCATAGACTATTTGGTCTGTGATGATGACTTCATGGGGTGCAAATGAAGCACTGAAAAACTTCATTTGCTTGTAGAGTCTCAGATGAACTAATCCTAATATGTGTTTTCTGGGAAGCAACAGTGTAGTATTATGATAGAAGACGAGTATAGAATATCGTTAACCCTTGAATTACATGGGGGTTATGGGCTCTGGCCCTGCGTGGAGTTGGAAATTCCAATAAAACTTTGCAGTCGGCCCCCTTTATCTGTGGTTCTACATCCTTGGATTCAACGAACTGTAGGTCATATAGTAAGTACTGTAGTACATATTTATTTTACAAAAAACCCATATATAAGTGGACGTGTAGGATGGTGGAATACATGAAGATGACCATGATCCAAGTGCTGCAGTCCTTGTGAGTTTGATAGATAGCATTGAACAATTAAGGTTAAAGTTAAGAGTAGCTGATGGATATGATGACCAAGGATTAGAGCTCTTTATTCACAGTGAAGAAGTAAAGTCTTTGAAATAGCTTTAAATTTCTATGAGAGCCTGCCATCAGGGTGAGGGTTATGTGGAACATGTTTTATTCAATGCATGAGTTCTTCAAGCAACTCTATTAGAACTTGCTCTTTTCATTCTTTCTTCTTGGGGCTATTTAATCCCTGAGCCCCACCTTGCCTTCTCTGTTATTGTATCTGTTAGTGTAATAGACTCTTCCTACTTCAAACCTTCCTCTTGACAACTTTCTCTTTTCTATAGTTCATTTGAAATGCTAAGAAGTCATTTTAGAAATTAAAAAAAAAAAGGATGGTTTATAAAGGTTTAAACCCCCTTTATCTTTTAAAAGTTTATAAAAATATACTTTTGGGGGATACTTAAGGAAAAGCAGTACTCTTATTAAATATTTGCTCTATTTTATAGGTATTATAGTAACGGCTATATATTTCTAAATTAAAGTCTTACAGTAATTTGCCATTTTTGTTGAATTATAAACCAGAAGAAAATAAGTTGAAGATTTTAAAGGAACAGTACCATTATCCTTCTAGTTTTAATTGTATTGTTATCATTTTTATGTTTGGCTGTGCTGGCTCTCTGTTGCGGCACAGGGGCTCTGTTGCTGCGTGTGGGCTCTCTTTAGTTGTAGCTCGTGGGCTTAGTTGCCGCACAGCACATGAGACGTTAGTTCCCAGACCAGGGCTTGAACCTGCATTGCAAGGCGGATTCTTAACCACTGAACAAATTGGGAAGTCCTGTATCATCCTTTTGAACTCTCTACTGTGGATATAATTTTACCCATTGACAACAAATTTGAGGGAAGTCTACTTTTCTTCTATTTATAGTGAACCTGAAAAGGAAAAAAAAATATCTGGTCATGTAAATGGTTTTGGAGACTTAAATAGGATTCTCTTTAAAAAGAATGATTGAACTTTGCAAAATTATATTTATTGCTAGTTTTAGGAGTTACAACTTAATTTTATTAAAATTATTCTCAGTATGTATTTACCAAAATTATTTTCTCCTATTGATTAAGTTTTCTGCAGCACCTTGGCACAGTTTTACACTGTATTACCATAGACGTAATGAATTGTTTGCTACTTCCATAGCCTTATTTTGTCAGTAAATGTGCATTAGGATGACTGTATCTGATTCCACTTGGATGAAATAAAGTTATTGCTTTTGGTTAATCTGACACCTTGAGCTTATGTCCTTCAATCTGTTGACTTTTTTAATGATAGTGTATTTGATTATGTTTTTAGGTGCTTAAAATACAGGAACAATTAGGCATGATACTTAGCCTCACAGAGATTACATTTAAATAGAGAAATTGAACTGTTAAATATTGAATCATCTCTTCTGTACAGACAGAATATTTTAAGACTAATAGGTTGTGGGGACACAGGTTGGAAGATAGATGTGGATGTTGAAGGAAGATGGAGAGAAGATGAGTTAGTCATTGTTCATGTTCAGAAATAAGCTTAAGAATGTGTTGTTGTTTGCTTTTAAACAACTAGAGGGAAGAAAATATGGCTACCCCTTAATTATGATGGAATGACCAGAAAAACCAAACTGTAAATGAACCAAGAATGTAGTAGCTTTTAATTCTAGCTGTTTGAGGTGAGATAATTAACTCTACTAAGTCCAGATGTATGGCACCAGGAGGTTCAGAATACTTGGGTTTTTTTGTTTTTGTTTTTGTTTTTGGTCTGAGAAGACAGGAATTTAACGGAAAGCCTTATTTATGTTTAGGATTCCTTTTAGGCATATTAGATCAGTGTTGTTTATGGTGCAGAGTACATGACCGCTGTATTTTGTTTGGAATTAATGAGAGCCTCTCCCAGCTTGAGCTGTGGGTTTTCTCCATCTTTTAGACTGATTTTATTCGGGAAAACAAAAATGACGTTTTAGATACCCACATACCTGGGTTGCCTTTTCTAAATCTTAGTGTATTGTAAATCAGTATTTTATCAAGATGTAAGTAGAATAGATTTTATTACTGATTCTAGGAGGTTCCCAAAGAGGTTTTTTTTTTTTTTTTTTTTTTTTAAATGTTATTTGTAAGTAGAATCTTGACTGGCCCATAGTTTCATATGCTTAGAAACAAGGGTAATAAATGCGGGATGGTGATTTATTGTCATTCAGTCTCTCAGCCGTGTCTGACTCTTTGTGACTCCATGAACTGTAGCGTTCCAGGCTTCCCTGTCCACCATCTCTCAGAGTTTGCCCAACCTCATTTCCATTGAATTGATGATGGCATCAACCATCTTGTCTTCTGTTGTCCCCTTCTCCTCCTGCCTTCAGTGTTTCCCTGCATCAGGGTCATTTCCAGTAACCTGGCTCTTCTCATCAGGTGGCCAAAATATTGGAGCTTCAGCTTCAGCATCAGTACTTCAGTGAACATTCAGGATTGATTTCCTTTATGATTGACTGGTTTGATCATCTTTCTGTCCAAGGGACTCTTTTCAAGAGCTTTCTCCAACACCACAGTTCAAAAGCATCAATTCTTTGACGCTCAGCCTTCTTTATGATCTAACTCGCACATCCATACATGACTACTGGATAAACTCTAGCTTTGACTAGATGGACCTTTGTTGGCAAAGTAATGTCTCTCTCTGCTTTTTAATATGCTATCTAGGTTTGTCATAGATTTTCTTCGAAGGAGCAAGTGTCTTTTAATTTCATGGCTTCAGTCATCATTGTCTGTTGGTTTAAATCCATTTGTTTTCCAGTACCTAAAATCTACTTTGCTTAGTTTTAACTAATTTTTTGTAAATGAGTAGCAGTTATTATAGGAAATACAACCACTGCAACAGAGGTATAGCACTTTTGCTATTTTGTTCCTGAAATATTTTTTTTTAATTGAAGTATAGGTGAGTCTACAATATTGTGACCTGAGGTATTTTATCCAGTAGTCTAGATATAAACCTGAAGGTCCTATTTTTATATGATTTTGAACTTTCTGTGCCATCTTGAAATTGATATAAAGAATAGAGGAAATGTTATATGCTCTTTATATTGTGGATAACAATATCTCATTCTATTTTTCTGGTACTTCATAAGTGCCATTTGCCATCCTAGTATGGGTTGTCCTTGTTCAGAGATATTCTGTGTATATTAAAGGCCTCCTCTATAGTGGCTTGGAGAAGGCGATGGCACCCCACTCCAGTACTCTTGCCTGGAAAATCCCATGGACAGAGGAGCCTGGTAGGCTGCAGTCCATGGGGTCGCAAAAAGTCAGACATGACTGAGTGACTTCACTTTGACTTTTCACTTTCATGCATTGGAGAAGGTAATGGCAACCCACTCCAGTGTTCTTGCCTGGAGAATCCCAGGGATGGGGGAGCCTGGTGGGCTGCCGTCTGTGAGGTCGCACAGAGTCGGACACGACTGAAGTGACTTAGTGGTGGTGGCGGCTCTAGTGGCTAACTGGGTCCCTTTACCCATTAACCAACAGGGCCACTGTGGCATCATTCTACAGTCTGTCACTTCTTGAATAGCCTCTTGACAGTAATGCCCTAACAGGGCAAGTCAAAGGCTTTCCTGCTGAGGGATGTGACTTTGAGGACAGTTTAAATTATATCACCTCAAGAAATATAGTGGCAAAAACTTACTGTAATGACTTCAGGCCAACTCCATAGTCCCCATAAGACTGCCCTTACTTAGACACTGGCTAGTTTGGGGATCCCCAGGGCCACCTTACTTCAGACCAGTCAATTACCAATTCTGAGGTCACCCAGGGACTCCTTCAGAATTGGTAATTTGCTAGAAGGCCTTAAAACTCAGAAAAGTGCTATCTTGATGATTATGGTATTCTGAAAGAGATGGGAATACCAGACCACCTAACCTGCCTTTTGAGAAATCTGTATGCAGGTCAGGAAGCAACAGTTAGAACTGGACATGGAACAACAGACTGGTTCCAAATAGGGAAAGGAATATGTCAAGGCTGTATATTGTCTCCCTGCTTATTTAACTTCTATGCAGAGTACATGATGAGAAATGCTGGACTGGAAGAAACACAAGCTGGAATCAAGATTGCCGGGAGAAATATCAATAACCTCAGATATGCCGATGACACCACCCTTATGGCAGAAAGTGAAGAGGAGCTAAAAAGCCTCTTGATGAAAGTGAAAGAGGAGAGCGAAGAAGATGGCTTAAAGTTCAATGTTCAGAAAACGAAGATCATGGCATCCGGTCCCATCACTTCATGGGAAATAGATGGGGAAACAGTGGAAACAGTGTCAGACTTTTTGGGGCTCCAAAATCACTGCAGATGGTGACTGCAGCCATGAAATTAGAAGATGCTTACTCCCTGGAAGAAAAGTTATGACCAACCTAGATAGTATATTCAAAAGCAGAGACATTACTTTGCCGACTAAGGTCCGTCTAGTCAAGGCTATGGTTTTTCCTGTGGTCATATATGGATGTGAGAGTTGGACTGTGAAGAAGGCTGAGCGCTGAAGAGTTGATGCTTTTGAACTGTGGTGTTGGAGAAGACTCTTGAGAGGTCTTGGACTGCAAGGAGATCCAACCAGTCCATTCTGAAGGAGATCAGCCCTGGGATTTCTTTGGAAGGAATGATGCTAAAGCTGAAACTTCAGTATTTTGGCCACCTCATGCGAAGAGTTGACTCATTGGAAAAGACTGATGCTGGGAGGGATTGTGGGCAGGAGGAGAAGGGGACGACAGAGGATGAGATGGCTGGATGGCATGACGGACTCGATGGACGGGAGTCTGAGTGAACTCCAGGAGATGGTGATGGACAGGGAGGCCTGGCGTGCTGCGATTCATGAGGTCGCAAAGAGTCGGACATGACTGGAGCGACTGAACTGAACTGAACTGATGATTATGGTTGTATTGTATCAAAAGGATACAAGTTAAAACCAGCCAAAGGAAGAGTCTGTTAAAACTTAAAAAATAAGTTAATAAGTAATAATAAATAAGTTAATAAGTTAATAAATAATAATAAATAAGTTAATAACTTAATAATAAATAAGTTAATAAAACTTATTGTAACAAGAGGATGCAAATTAAATCCAGCCAAGATATGAGCCTAAGCCTGCTGCTGCTGCGCCGCTTCAGTCGTGTCCGACTCTGTGCGACCCCATAGACGGCAGCCCACCAGGCTCTGCTGTCCCTGGGATTCTCCAGGCAAGAACACTGGAGTGGGTTGCCATTTCCTTCTCCAATGTATGAAAGTGAAAAGGGAAAGTGAAGTCACTCAGTCATGTCTGACTCTTAGCGACCCCATGGACTGCAGCCCACCAGGCTCTTCCCACCCTTGGGATTTTCCAGGCAAGAGTACTGGAGTGGGTTGCCACTGCCTTCTCCAGAGCCTAAGCCTAGTAGGGCAAAAATATGGAGTGGCCCAAATGGGAACCTTCTGGCTGTCTTCTCTTTAGGGTGTCAGAGACACCCTAGCTAAGATGTGTGATCAGACTCAAGAGTATTGCCAGCCAGGAAAGCTTACCCAAGCCTTTGGCGTCCAGAGTTTACCTTGCAGATCAATGACATACTACCAGCATGGCTCCCCTTTAGTGAGTATTCAGTCCCTCCCAGAAGTTCAGGCTAATACATTTAGTCTCCAGTTACTCTGGAGGCTGGAACTGATGTGCCTTGTTTCAAACATCATAAATCATATTGTTAGACTTCCAGTGACCAACCCTGCAGGCAAATGAAGATATTCTTGTCAGGCAGGATATTCCAAGGGTCTATAGATTACCTTCCAGTAGCAGAGGGCAAAGGCCAGACCTCTTTCTGGGTAAGGTAAATTCTTTAGTTCATACCTGTTCAAACAGAGGATGTAGTTTTGAATGGGATCTGTTGTTCTGCAGTTTACCACACTGTCCCTTGTTTGAAAGTGTTAAATTATATTTTGTATAAATTTGGTTTCCCTTTATGTACATTGCAAATTTTTGGTCTTTTCATTGATGTCTTTCTCTATTTTTTGTTCTTTTTCTTGTGACATTCATACTAGCTTCTTAGGTAGTTGGCTTAATTTTTTGTAGCATGTGTTTATGTAAGTATGCATCCTATGCATGTATTCTTTCCAAAAAGTGCTTCAAATTATTCCAGAATTAGTGCGTCCTGCTTTTCTACCCACGAAGAAAATACTCTCCTACACTTTGTACCAGCTGCAGTCTGGACAAACATTTTGGAAAACACTTTAGGAGAGGTTGCCCTGGGGTAAAAAAAAAAAAAGAATTATAAAAACCAGGCTAAGATGATCCGTGATATTAATGTACTTCACGATTAGATTGAGTTTTTGTTGCTGTCTCCTTAGTTATATTTGAAGTAGCGTCGGACACGACTGAGCGACTTCACTTTCACTTTTCACTTTCAGGCACTGGAGAAGGAAATGGCAACCCACTCCAGTGCTTTTGCTCTTGTCTAGTGAATCCCAGGGATGGGAGAGCCTGTTGGGCTATAGGGTCACACAGAGTCGGACATGACTGAAGCGACTTAGCAGCAGTAGCAGCAGCAAGGGAACTTGGGCCCTAGGCAGTGAGGAGCATTCAAAGATTTTTACATGTGACTGTGACACAACAGTTTGATTCAGAAAGTTAATTCTAGCAGCAGTGAATCGAAGTAGTTTAGAGAGAGGAAGTTAGCCTACAAAGGCCAGTTAGGATCCTGTTGTCCAGACTCAGTTGTCCCACTGGCAATTATGAGGGTACCAAGGGATGGTTTGTGAGAAAATTACTGTGAATGATGGTTTTAGTATTTTTTAAAAATCTTACTCCTTTAATAATGTATGTATATATTAGACCAGTAGCTTTTAAATTTCTCTTAAAATAGGTTTTTATCTTATATAGCTTCATGGGATAATATTGGGTTGGCAAAAAGTTCATTCAGGATTTTCCATATAATGTTATGGAAAAACCCAAATGTGAACTTTTGGCCAACCCAATACATTCCATGCATTTTCTGCCTGACCTATGCTCATCGACTTTTTTTTTTTTTTTTTTTACAGTCAATCCTATTACTGTGCTGTTCACTTCATTTTTATTCAGCACATGTTTGTTGAAGTGAGAGCTTACTCTGCACTAGATTACTGTAATAGATGTTGAAGATAAAATGATAATAAAATGTGATTCCTGTCCTCAGCCCGCAGCTCAATTTGGTAGTCAGATAATTAAACATGAACATCTTGTGATGGAGGGGAGTGCAGTGTGCTGTGAGTGTGTTGATGGAGTATATGGACTAGACACTAGGAGATATCTGGGGATGTTATAGCCTAGTTTAGAAAAGCCATCAAAAATGTAGACTCTGGAGCCAGAATGATTTTTGATTTTAGTTTCTTGCTTTGTGACCATGGGCAAGTTCTAAGCTTCACCTTTCAAATGGGGATAATTATGGTCCCTAACTTTATAAGATTGTTATGAGGCTAGACTGAATTAATACGGGTCTCTCATCTGCAGGGGATTGGTTCCGAGACCTCTGTGATGCTAAAGTTCTTGATGCTTAAGCCCTTCTGTAAACGAATGTAGTAGAATTGGTCCTCTGTGTCTGCGAGTCCCACATCTGTGGATTCAGAGAGCCAACTGTACATGTAAAATGCTCAGAGCAGTGTCTGGCATATGGTGTTATATGTGTTAGCTCTTCCTTCTGCTCCTTCTGTTCTTCCCATCTTCACCCCCCGCCCCCATGGATAATTAGTGCTCAGTAAACATTTGTATAGAACTGTGGATGATAGATGAAATGATAATTACTTTTCTGTTCTCTCAGAAGGCTTTAAGCACCTCTATTAAAAGCACTGACTGTAAAATGACTATTTTATGTGTATTTAGGTCTATATTAACCAGAAGTCTTAAACTGGTAAGCCTCAGAAAGATTAAGCTCATTTAAACCTTAAAAATACTGTCTCTCTAGTACATGTGCTGCCGGAGCGAGCACAATACTGTTTTTCTAGATGAAGATGTGCTCTCCAATTTGTCATAGCGTTCACTAGTCCTGGTTATCTTATACCCAGTCCAGTTCAGGTTCCTGGCCTGGTACCCAGAGGCATTTCAGTTTGGGACCTCCATAGTGGATCTGATACTAGCCCTTCCAGGAGAAAACTGATTGATCTTGATAAGAGTGACTGTCAGTTACTGGGAATGAATGAATGTATGTTGATGCCTCATTCTGAGATTAAAAAGAAAAACTGGAAATCTGGCAAAAAACTTTGTTTCATGAGGGTGAGTTGGCTTCTACTTTGTGAAATTATGAGGGAATTTTGGTAGAAATAAGATGAACATCCATGAAAAAAGAGCAAACTATTTTCTAGAGAAATTTTGATTTTAGATTTTCTAACTTTTTAAGTGGGATTCACTAGAATTTTTTCACTAGAATTATGCTTAATTTTAATTGTAATAATATGAGTTAATGAAAGAGCCAATGATAGTGTTCCAGAAGTTATTAATATTTATATTTTGATTAGCTAACTTTAATGATATTGTTGTATAGGTGTCAGTTAAAAAATGCAGAAATCAAATCATTGTTTTTCAAAAAGAGTGAATTTGGCTAAAATTTTATTTAATAATTTAATTTATATTTGGCTGTGCTTGGTCTTTGCTGCTGTGAGGACTTTTCTCTAGTTGTGGTGAGTGGAGGCTATTCTCTAGTTGTGATGCATAGTCTTCTCATTGTTGTGGCTTCTCTTGTTGCAGAACACAGGCTCTAGGGTGCAAAGGTTTCAGTAGTTCTGACATGTGGGCTCAGTAGTTGGGGCTCCCAGGCGCTAGAGCACAGGCTCAATAGTTGTTGTGCATTGGCTTACTTATTCCGTGGCATGTGGAATCTTCCTGGATCAGAGATCGAACCCGTATCTCTTGCATTGGCAAGCAAATTCTTCACCATTGAGCCACCAGGGAAGCCCAATATTGGCTTTTGGTGAGCAAGAAAGGTGTTTTATAGAGTGATTTTTTTGCTATTAGAGGAGTATTTAAGGTACAGAAGCATTGAATAATCTTTACCTAAATTAGGAGTTATACTTTGGGAATTAAAAATAATAAATAGTATAATCCAGGTGAGTGGAAGTTTCCATTTTGGGGGATTGGTAAAACTAGAACTTTAGGAGAATTATGAAAGCACATTTTAAAAAGTCAGCAGATAGAAGCTACTGTATGGAGTATTCTCAGTTGAGGCCACGTGGAGAGTATCTACCCAGAAAATATCTGTTGTGAATAGAATAGTCCAGAACAGAAAGGTAGAGATAGTTTAATCTTTTGTTTAAGAATTTTTTTATGCTATAATGAATTAATGTTGCCAATTTGCATTCCCAGTTTTACTGTAGATTCATTTCCTTCTTCATTGTTATCTTAAGCTATCATTTTCCTTATTTCTAAAGGTTCTTTTCTATGCTTCATAACTTTACAGTTTTTCTTTTTTTCTCGTTTTTAATTTCTAGCCCTTTTGTATTATCTTTCTCTGCTTATGCATTTATAATGATTTGGTTTCCAATTACTTTGTGATTCATAGATGTATAACATATCAGTCCAGAGTCAATCACCTGGTATAATCTTTGTCAGTTCCACTAGTCTTTGTTAATGGAAAGTTACATGCCTTCTGCAATGTATTCAGGTAATGAGATATAATACTCACAGGTAAACACATTTAAATCTTGTAAGCATTTGTGAAATACTGTCATGCTTTATTAATATCTGTTTGATAAATTATGTCTACTATTTTGGGGCTTCCTGGTAGCAGATGGTAAAAAAATCTGCCAGCAATGTGAGAGACCTGAGTTTGATCCCTGGGTTGGGAAGATCTGCTGGAGAAGGGAATGGCTGCTCACTCCATATTTTTTCCTGAAGAATCCCATGGATAGGGGGATCCCATGGCAGGCTGGAGTCCATAGCATTACTATTTTATCTTTTATCTAATTATCTTCTGATTTTATCTAGTGGAAAATAATCAAGAAAATTGCAGTTCTGAAAGTGTATCCTAGAATTTTTAGATGAGATTGGGCATGTTGAGGGTGATATGGCTAAAGAAGTCCTAGGCTCTTTAGGATAGATAAATCACCACATACTCCACCTTAAAGCTTCTTCAAGGTTTTGTAGTTAAATATTTTTAAAGTAAAATATCTTAAAAAAATTTTTTTATTAGAAATTATTTAAAAACCCAAATCTTAGGTAATTTAAGTAAAACTGTGTTTCTGAATAAAAACTGACAGGAAGAAATGACTGATTACATCATTGCATTTGTAGTTTTACTGTTAAATTTAGGGTATTGTTTAGGCATATCGGCCTAGGTTTATATCATCGTTGGATTCGTAGTATCCTGAATACTAACTGAATTGCTGGCATTAGTAGGCAATCAGGAAATACCTTCCTAATGGAAGAATGGATGAAATTTTATTTTTATTGAGATGTTATCATCTAATAAGATTTTCTAAGAAAAACTTAGCTCTTCTTACATAAAAAATAAGTACAATTCATAAGTTTTTCTTAAAAGGTAGAAGAGGAAAGAAAACAGACTAACTTAAAGGTATAGGATATTTTATCTTGGAATATAATATCAGAGACAAATGGAGAGCAAAGTGAGTTTTAAATTTATCTGATATTTAAGTTATTAAAAAAAAAACTTTAGCTTTTCAAGCCATTCTGTTTAATTAAGTGTATTCAGCCTCTTTTTGGCTTCTTGATAACTATTCCTTTTTCCCTAGAAGCTGTGCCTTCTTTTCTCAAAGACTGGTCATTTTACTTGTCGTACTCAACTTTTCTGTGTTTGATTTGCTCTACTATAACCCTGGCTTCTCCATTTCTTTAAAAATTTCAGCTCAGTGACACTTTCTTCTGATGTAGTCACTTTCACTTTGTCAACTTATCCTTGGCTGCTGCTGCTACTGCTGCTAAGTCACTTCAGTCGTGTCTGACTCTTAGCGACGTCATGGACTGTAGCCTACCAGGCTCCTCCATCCATGGGATTTTCCAGGCAAGAGTATCGGAGTGGGGTGCCATTGCCTTCTCCGTATCCTTGGCTATTACTCCTTTAATATTTTAGATTCAGATTTATTGCTTTCTAACCACAGCTGCCATCTTTAAAAATTGATGAGATGTCTCATTAAGACATTTCATCAACTGTACCATCTGTGAGCCATAAGATGTGCCTTCTTCAACTATATCTGGGTCTTGGTCTTAGTGGGTGTGGTCTTCTTCATTGGGTGTACAGTCTTAACCCAAGTGACTCCTATTATCTGTGGTTCCTGAATTCTCTGCTGCTGCTGCTAAGTCACTTCAGTTGTGTTCTACTCTGTGCGACCCCATAGACGTCAGACTACCAGGCCTCCCCCGTCCCTGGGATTCTCCAGGCAAGAACGCTGGAGTGGGTTGCCATTTCCTTCTCCAATGCATGAAAGTGAAAAGTGAAAGTGAAGTCGCTCAGTGTGTCCAGCTCTTCGCGACCCCATGGACTGTAGCCTACCAGGCTCCTCCATCCATGGGATTTTTCCAGACAAGAGTACTGGAGTTGGGGTGCCATTGCCTTCTCCATCCTGAACTCTCCTTAGTTTCTTATGATGGAAGTTGGTATCATTAATTTGTCACCTTTCTTTTTTCTAATTAGTCATTTAGTGCAATAAATTTTCCAGTGACACTGTTCAACTGTATCTGTCAAATATCCATCTACTGTATTTTCATTTTCATTGTTTTGAAATACTTAAAGAATTCCTTTTGACTTCTTTTTATTCTTGAGTTATTTGAAAGTTGGTTATGGAGTTTCTGAACATTGTGGGATTTTCCAGATATTTTTCTTTTACTTTTAATTAATTTAATTCATTGTGGTCAGACAGCATACTTTGTGTGGACTTGACCTATATAGAAGTGTTGTATGCACTTAAAAAGAAAAATATTTTCTCCTATTGCTGGGTACAGTTTTCTATAAAATGTTAAATAGGTCAGGTTTCATTATTGTAATACTCTTCTATATTCTTACTGGTTTTTCTCTCTACGTGTAGTCTGTATTTTAAAGACCTCTTCACCCGTGCCCTTTGATTCCTAGTTCTGTCCTACCTTCCCTGCCACCCCTCTATCTCCCCTTTGTCTTTTTGTGTTTCAATTGGAAAAAGTGCTATACTCTTCTTTGAGTTCAGTGATTCTTTTCTTTGTTATATCCAGTCTGTTGATAATCTCATTGATTGTCATTCCCATTGATTAGTATTCTTTTCTTTGATATTATGTTTTTATTTCTTGGATTTCTATTTGTTCTTTTTTTTTTTAACTCTTTGCTGAAATTCCAATTTACTCATTCATGTTTTCCATCTTTTCCTTTAAAATGTGAAGGTTATTTTAAAATCTTTGCTTGATAATTCCAAAATAGGGGCCATCCCTGTGTTTTCTTCTGTTGATTACCTTATCTATTGAATGTAGGTCATTTTTTCTTCCTTTGTATGTGTTTGTGATAGTTTTTATTGGATGCTTGGCATTTTTTTCTATGTGAACAATAAATCAGATACTGAGGTAAATGTCTTGCTTAGTAATGTGCATACCTCTCCTTCTTTAAGTTTAGTAAGCTTCATTTGTGGGAGGTGGGATTAGTGGGTGATAATCTGTTCTGTATCTGAGATCAGTTTGTATTGTCAGATGGTAAAGAATCCGTCTGCAATGTGGGAGACCTAGGTTCAATCCCTGGTTTGGGAAGAGCCCCTGGAGAAGGCATCAACTACCCTCTCCAGTATTCTCACCTAGAGAATTCCATGGAAGGAGCCTTGCAGGCTACAGTCCTTGGGGTCGCAAAAGTTGGACACGACTGAGTGACTTTCACTTTCACTTTGTATTGCTATATAGTTATCTTCAGTGCTCCACAGTCTTCAGATTCCTTAAACAGAAGACTTCTGTTACTTGAAAGGCCTGTGGTATAATACGGGTTTTCTCCAGTGTTCAGCTTCACCTGTAGCTTTCAGTGGCCTCTGCGTTGCCTCTACCAGGCAGTGGTCTATTTTTGCACTCTTGCACTCTCCCTACTATGTAATCTGTTTGTTGTCACTCAGTGCCTGACTTGTGGGAAATTTAGTGCTGTAGTGTTAACCCCAAGCCTTGGTATTAAGCAGACCCTGGGCACTTGAGTCTCGGGGATGGGTTTCCCATCGGTAGGCTGACTTCTTCCTCTTGGCAGCCGTTTTGCTTTGCACAGATGGGATGTTTTGGCAGGAGCAAGTTTTCCTGCTTTTTATCAATGTAATATTCTTGGACCAAGGCTTTCTGACCCTTGTGTAGCTGCAGACGATTTTATCCTCAGATGGTCTTTATTTCATATCAGGTAGGGTCTGGGAAGGATTTTATGTCTGTTTGCAACTAAGATGAGGCTTTGTCATCTTTCTTGCCCTGCCCCCGTCTTTCCTGTGAATCCTAATAGAAACCTGAGGAATAGAGCTAGTGAGTAGGCTTGGATTCCTGTGTGTTCGGGGCTTTCAGGGATTCTAAACTGTTAAACTAACTCACACTTGGTTTTTAAAAATTTATCAAATTTTCAGGTTTTCTTTATACCTGCTTTTATGACTTCCAATTTTTCCTCTTATGCTATTCCAAAAGTGAAAGATGTATTTCATCTTTCTTTGAAGGGCGTGAAATTCAGTTTACTCGGTTTCCTGAAGACCTCAGCTTGCTAATGACCTTAACAAAAGCTATGATTTTACGGATTGTCTGCTTTTTAAAAATGTATTGTCAGGTTAGACAAGTTTTACATTGTAAGTAAAAGTGGAACTTTTCCATAAATCGGCTTTTTAAAGATGCTGAACACTTTCAGGAAAATGAATACAGACCTAAGGAATGGTTGCGGAGGGGACTTTTCTGATGTGTTATTCAAGTCAGTACCTGTAGCTTGAGATAACATCTGCAGTGATAATCTCCTGTGTGAACTGAAGTATGCTATGGCTCAGAGACAACAGTGAAAGTAATGGAAATATATTAATATATTAAGTGACTTAAGTATTGGCTCTAATGATAATGACACTGATGTATAGAAGATGCCTGTAATGAGTTTGGATAAATTTTCTTTCAGAATTTATGACCCCAAAAAGCAATATTTTAAATTTAACATTATTTTACATATCTGATTTCTAATATGAATAATAAATGAATTATATAAATTTGTTATATATATAAATAAAATTTTTATCCCTAAAAAATAATTCCCTCCATCTCAAGAATTTTGTCTTCCTTTGTATGTATATATTCATGTAGCACGTGCTACAGTACACTTAAAGTCTCTAAGTTTTAAATGATGATTGGAAGATGTATGTGGAAAGTTTCAGAAGTCTTTAGGGAATTTGTTTTAGAGAGTCAGAGACTTTCTTTGGTTATTTCCTTGTTTTTAATTAAAGTCTAATTGAAATCTTTTCTGAATGAATTTACTTTGTTAGCTGTCTGAGTTGAAGCTGCTGTTGCTGCTGTTGCTGTTCAGTTACTAAGTCATGCCGATTCTTTGCAACTCCATGAACTGCAGCACGCTAGACTTTCCTGTCCTTCACTATCTCCCCAGAGTTTGCATCATGACCATTGAGTCAATGATGCCATCCAGCCATCTCATCCTCTGTGGTCCCCTTCTCCTTTTGCCCTCAGTCTTTCCCAGCATCAGGGTCTTTTCCAGTGAATTGAAGCTAGTTGCTTAATTTCTGATGGCCTCAGTTTCATTTTCTAGTGAAATGAATAATAATACAAAATTAAAATTATACACCTCATGAAGGGTTGTGTGTTTTGAATGATATATATATATATATATATATATATATATATGTGTATATATAAAGAGCCAAGCACAAAAACACTTTATACTATAAAGTGTTTATACTTTATAAAGTGTTTATACTTTATATAAAGCATATAAACTTTATATATATAAAGTATAAAGTGTTTATACTTTATAGAATAAAGACCTTTATATTATAAAGATCTTTTAATATATAATAAGTGATACTATAAATTATTAAGAAAGAAATATTATCTAGAGTAATCAACAGGGAGTGAAATGGGTGAAAACAAGGCATATTTCTTATTTTGACCTAAGAAGTTTCATAGTCCCTTAAATTCTGATTCTTAAAAAGTTAGAGTAAAATTAAAAAGGACGTTACTTCCATTTCTGCAGCAGGTAGCATTATGTTTGAGTCTTGTCAACATACACTTTATCTACATGGATAATCCAACATATGAATTGGAGAAATATGCTCTAAGAATGAAAAAGCTATGTTTATGTGCCATAAATGATGTACCTACAGTAAAAGAACAAATTGTTTAACCTTTAAAAAATACTATTTATAAAGATGATTGTGGCATTTTGTTTTCATTGCTTCATTCCTCAACAGGATTTGTGCTATGAATTTAATAGGTTACCTTTTCTCACGTGATGAAATACAAGATGTATCAATATTATACATCTTTTTCTTATTTGAACCTTTACCCATTAGTTAGTTCATTATAAAAAAAATCAGTACTTTTAATCCATATTGAATTTTTACTTAGGCAAATTCCCTCCTCACATGGTTGGGTCATTTAAACCTATGAATGAATTAGAAATCAATTTCACATCTGTCCTGAAATTTTTACCTGTTCTGCCAAATTCCGGGTAGCATGGCTCTAAGAGTGCCACTGCAAACCCACACTATCTTAATGTTATAGTAAGAGGAAAGAACGAAACACTACTAGAAAAAAAACACCAAGAGCTTTACAGTTGAAAAAATTATGGTAAAATATACATAGCATAAAATTGACTGTTTAGCCATGTCTAAGCATACATGTTAGTGACATTAATTACATTCACATTGTTGTGTAATCATCATTATCATGTATTTCCAGATCTTTTTCATCTTTCCATACTGAAACTCTGTACCCATCAAACACTAACGCCTCATTTTCCCCTCCCTCTCAGCCTCTCTGATTTCTGTCCCCATGAACTTGACTAAAGAACATTACAGTTTTAAGGAAATGTAAATTAGTCAAACTCAAATTGGTCTTAAAGCAGTTAGAAAGTAGGATAGTTCTTACTTTTCTTTGCTAAACTGCTCCCAGTTTATAGAAATTGCAGATTTCAAGGAATGAAATGGCAGAGAAAATGAAGTCACAGTTTGGGAAGAGAATCACAGATCTTGTGATGTGTGAAATATGCTGGAAATCTTGGTTGTCACTTTCGGAATGCACATCTCCCTTTCAGTATAGCAGTTTTAAGAGGATGTGATTGTGATGAAAGATTTTGATTGGATAACACACAGCAGATCCAAAATTTTGGTGGAATATATTTGAATCCTAGAACTCTCCTAAATATTATATCATTTGGCAAGACTCTGGGTAACAGTGTTATTACCTGGCTCTGTGAAAGTATCTTCTGTTCCCTCTCCTAAGATGCAGAAATCAGTGTTCAGGTCCTCCATCAGTGATGCACATGTTCAGTTTTTCAGAATAATAACAGTCTGTGGAAGAGAAGCATTTAAAACAATTGTTCAGAAATAATTAGAGAGCACTGGGCCTATAATTCTGTTTTTCAGTAGATATGGCATTGAAAAAAACTGTTGTTTGTATTTCATGGTGTGTATTCACCATGAAAAATTGCACCTTGCAGTGCAAGATTTTTGCTGGAAAAAATACAATAAAGACAAAAAATGAGGCAAAAGTAGTACAGAAAGAAAGGTTAAATTTTCTGCTTGAGGTTTTGCAGAAAACACAGATTATACATTTTGAAGGTGCAATCCCCATATATGAGCTAACTTGTAGTTACAGATTCTCAGAGAATCTTATTCTCACTCCACCTATCCCCAAGCAAGATTTTCTGCTCTCTTCTTTTGTGGATGCATTTATTTTTATTCTCCATATTTCTTACTTCCCAGAGTTTCTACAGTGATTTTAGTTTTGGCTTCTCTGTCTTGCTACATTTATGCTGGCGCATGGTGAATTTAAAAATATGTTTTATAACTGGAAGTTGGTGCTTTTGGACCACCTTTGTAAGATAAATTAGAGCTAGGGATGTAATGTACAACACAGTTAAGATAATTAATATTGCTGTATGTTATATGCTTATGTATTAAGTTTATTATAAAGCCTAGAAAAAGTTTAAAAACTTTAAAAGTGATTTTTGTGTTGATTATTATATTTCTAAAAAAATATATGTTTATTTTATAGCTACTTGAAGGAAATTTTGCCAAAGAAGTCAGCCATGAAATGGATGGACTTATTTTCCAGCCCACTGGAGTAAGTACATTTGTCTAGTGTGTGTGTGTGTGTGTGTGTGTGTGTGTGTGTGTGTGTGTGTGTATACATGTATGTGTATATATGTATATCCATGCACACACATGCATGTATATATAAAGTATAGTTGTCTTAGATATGTTTTCTTAGGATTGATTAGTGCTATAATCAGCTTTTCCTTAAAACAAATGGTTCATTATAAAATAAAGTATTTCCTTTATATTAAATATTTATTATAGCAAAATGAATAGTTGTTCATGTTTGACTTATCTTAGGAAATAAATACAGCTGATCGTTTTATTTTTCAAGATTAGTCTCTTATTATAATTAGTTTTCTTACTATTCTTGCAAGATGAATGTTAACTTACATTTCTCTACTAGAAATCTACCAATAACCTTATGTAAATAAATGCTTATTTCTTTCTGTAGCCCAGTATATCTTGTAAGTATTAATTATGTTTAAAACTTCATTTTGTCATGGATGAGTAAAATTCAGAGTTATCAGTGTTTGAAGAAAACAGTTCTTTGCGTGTTTATTCCATGTCAAATTTCTGAAACTCACTGAAAACCTTTCACCAGCACAATGGTCAAATCATATATTTGGAGTAAATTCTGTTTTACTTTATGGTAAGATTTTTCACCCTCTGCACTGTTGACATTTTTGGCCACATAGTTCTTTGCTATGTGGAGCTGTCCTGTGTGTGGTAGGATGTTTCGTAGCATCTTTGGTCTGTACATATCAGATGTCAGTATTACCTCTCTCTCTCACCCTCCAGGTTGTGACAACCAAAAATGCATACATTCACTGCCTCCTTTCCCCTGCAAGGCAAGTTTGCCTTCATTTGAGAACCTGTGCTCTGTGGGGCAGTGCTTCTCAAAACTGTGACCTGTGAACAAGGTGGCATTAACACCACCCAGGAGGCTGTTATAACTGTTGCTTACCCAGACCTACTGATGAGAAACACTGGGAAATGGGCTTCCAGCAATTGGTGCTTTAGCAAGCTCTCCAAGTGACTGTGATGTGTGTTCAAGTATGAGAACCACTGCTCTTCTAGGAAAGAGTTGCATTTTATGTGCTCTACCTTGTCATAAGCTGCATTTTGCCTTCACTGTCTGCTTAGAAATAAGAGTGTGAACTAATTGTGAAGTTAAGGAGAGAGAGATCAAACTAGCTATCTGGGGTAAACAGAAGAGGACTAATATTTTCAAACATTATGTGTTAAATACTATAGTATATATGCTTTACTATTTGGTAAAACTGAAAATTTGGTGGTATGTGATTGGCTTCTGGTTTCATTCCGCTTGTCAAGCAGGTGGAGGGAAGAATCTTACGTCGTTGAAGGAGGAGGAGAGTTAGAGGCTGGGGACAGAAATAGTAGAAAGTTTTAGGAACATAGAGTTTAGATCTTTGAGTTCCAGTGTTTTTAAGCCTAATCTCCCTGGACTGAAAGAAGTAAAATCTAACTATAACAGGAATTAGGGTGTTTCATACTGTTAATACTCATGGTTCAGACCTATTCATGATTTTTACCCAGTCTGTTCCCAGTCTGTCTGATTTTTACCCAGTACCAGATCTCCCTTTTCACCCTCTTGTAACCTTCTCAGTACATATCTATGTTAAGTAGCCCATTCTGGGGAACCAGACAGGAATTCCTCTGCCTGCCTGTCCTTCCCCACAGGTGCTTCACATTCAGTCTTTATTAACTTCACCTACTTTCTAGTTTTCAAAAGGTTGTTTTCTGCTGTTGTCTGCTCTCCTGTTTTTCCTTTTCTAATGATACCTCTTTCTTGTAACTCCCATTCTAGCGAAGTTTCAAATCAAAGTAGATATAAATGCATGTGTTTAATCCACCACATTTATCAGAAAGTCCTCCAAGCTTCTCACAATGTAGCATTGCATCTGTTGGGTTCCTTGAGCCAACAATTCAAGTTAATGAAGAAAGGGACTATTTTGAATGACCAACTTGAGGGAGGCTACATAGAGCAGAGAGAAGGTTGCTGGTCAGGGATGGACAAAACTTGACTTTTATGAATAATCTTCAGTCTGTTCTCTAATGCTACAGAAATATTCCAGAGGCAAATGAAGGGTGAAAAATGAAGAGGATTCTTAGTGCTTCTATTTGTGTAAAAACTCCTGGACTTCATTTGTTTGGTGCTAGTTATTTGAAACTGGGGCTTCCCTGGTGGCTCAGATGGTAAAGAATTTGCCTGCAGGGCGGGAGAACTGGGTTTGATCCCTCAGTTGGGAAGATCCCGTGGAGGAGAGCATGACAACCCACTCTAGTATTCTTGCCTGGAGAATCCCTATGGGCAGAGGAGCCTGGCGGACTACAGTCCATGGGGTCACAAAGAGTTAGACACGACTGAGTGACTAAGCACACACACACTTACAACTTAGCAAGGAGTTACTTCTGCTTCATTACAATAATTATAGTGAGGGAACTGAAGTCAAATAAAAGATAGAAGATATTACTAATGCTAAAAAAATCTGGCAAAATATTGAAGAAGAGTGACAAAGGTACTATATTAAAGTGATGGTTCTATTGAGGGCGAAACCCCAAGCACCAACTTAGAAGAAATTTCATTCACGTTTTGATTTAATGTTCTGTTTTTTCAGAGACATAACCTTGTAACATATCCAGTATCACACTTAGTTTATAACTTTTATTAGAAAGAGGACAAGTAAAGCTAATTGATGGTATATTGAGGAAAATAAAGCTTAGGATATTTTTTTTTTTTTAATTTTTTTTAGTGTGGGATAATTGCTTTACAGAATTTTATTGTTTTCTGTCAAACCTCAGCATGAATCAGCCATAGTTATACATATATCCCCTCCCTTGTGAACCTCTCTCCCATCTCCCTCCGCTTCCCACCCATCTAGGTTGATACAGAGCCCCTATTTGAGTTTCCTGAGCCACACAGCAAATTGCCGTTGGCTATCTATATTACATATGATAATGCAAGTTTCCATGTTACTCTTTCCATTATATCTCACCCTCTCTTCCCCTCTCCCCATAGCTATAAGTCTTCTCTCTATTTCTGTTTCTCCACTGTTACCCTGTAAATAAATTCTTCAGCACCGTTTTTCTAAATTCCATGCGTTAGAATACAATACTTACCTTTCACTTTCTGACTCACTTCACTCTGTATAATAGGTGCTAGGTTTATCCACCTCATCAGAACTGACTCAAACGTGTTACTTTTTTTTTATAGCTGAATATTATTCCATTGTGTATATGCACCACAAATTATTTATCCATTCATCTGTTGATAGACATCTACATTGCTTCCATGTTCTAGCTATTGTAAATAGTGCTGCAATGAACAGTGGGTTCAGATTGTATTACAAAGCTACAGTCATCAAGACAATGTGATATTGGCATAAAAACAGAAATATAGACCAAAGGAACAAGATAGAGAGCCCAGAAATAAACCCATGTGCCTATGGGTACCTTATTTTTGACAAAGGAGGCAAGAATATACAGTGGGGAAAAGGCAGCCTCTTCAATAAATGATGCTGGGAAAACTGGACAGCTCCGTGTAAAAGAATGAAATTAGAGCACTTTCTAATCCCATACACAAAGATAAACTCAGAATGGATTAAAGACCTAAATGTAAGACCAGAAACCATAAAACTCTCAGAGGAAAACAGGCAGAACACTCGATGACATAAATCAAAGCAAGATCCTCTATGACCCACCTCCTAGAGTAATGGAAATAAAAACAAAAGGAAATAAATGGGACCTGATTAAACTTAAAAGCTTTTGCACAGCAAAGGAAACTATAAGCAAGGTGAAAAGACAGCCCTCAGAATGGGAGAAAGTAATAGCAAATGAAACAACTGACAAAGGATTAATTTCCAGAATATTTAAGCAGCTCATACAACTCAATACTAGGATATTTCTTTGTGTTTATCAAGAAGTGTATCGGTATCTGGTATTCACTAAAACACAGCAGTCATTAATTATCAGGAAAGCCTCAATTTTTAAAAAAAGTAGGTTAAATTGTATTTATAGAATTATAGAAAGTCAAAGATAACAAGGTACTACTAAGATTATTACTTCTAAGCCCACTGGTTTCAAAACATGAGGTTCTAAATTTCTGGGTTTCTGTTAACTGCCTCAGGGGACCACGTACAGGTATAGGTTACTATGTAAGCATTCTGTTTACATGTTTTGTTTATATGCATTCTGTTTATATCATGACAACCCTGATTTATTTCTTTTATATATCATACTTCTGGATGATTGTGTTTTAGAAAGGGCTTCATCTATATAAATACCATTTGAATCAGCTACTTTTTTTGAAAGGTCTGCAGTAATCTTTCTTCCTTACAAAATCAAGTTCATTTTCAGCCTTTTTTGGCTGGATTATCTAGTGGTAGCCTGCACCACTGTCCACACTTCCTTACAGTACTCTCTGACATGGCTTCTGAAACATCACACACTCCTGATTCCTTTCAGTCTCATGCCATTTCTTCTCCTTCGCACTCAAGGTCTCTGTCTTCTGCTAGTTATCAAAGTTTGGAGTTTCTAAAGGCTCTGTATGCTGGACCTTCATTTTTCTCAAGCTCCAGTCTCTCCTTGGAAGTCTCATTCGCACCTGTGGCTCGATTATCTCTTATAAGCCTGTGACTCAGTTTTGATTTCTGTTTAAGCTCCAGATTTGTTTATCTAATTGCCTACCTTGATATCACCTTTTCAGTTTTTCAAAAACACCAGATATCACCATACAGCTGAACTCCATCTCTATTCCCCAAACAACAAACCAACATAGAGACTACACAATGATGTTTTCCTGATATTTGCTCTCTCAGTTGCTTAAATGCAGTTACTTGAGTGAGAAATCTAGATGTCATCTTGACACCTTCCCCTCTTTTATCCATCTGATCCATCTCCAAGCCTTGCTTTAGCTCCTAAATCTCTCTTAAATTATTCCCTTTTCTCTTCATCACCGCTGCCACACTCCAGTCTCACTTGTCATTCATTGCCTCTTGCCTGGACCACTGCAGCAGCATCCTAACTGGTCCTGCAGCCTCCACTTTGTCATCCGCCTGTCTTTATCATACTGCATTCAGAGTGATCTTCTTCCTTTATCTCCAGCGATTTTTCCCTTGCTTTTATGTTAAAGACCATACCTAGATTTAAAGCCAGCTTACTCTTATCACATGCTGCCTTTTTGTTGCCCTCTGTGTTTTGCTGATGTGAAAATAACTGATATTTTTATTTAAAGGTGACAATTATATTACTTTATTCATCAACAGTGTTTTAAATAAATTGAAGTATATTTGCTAAAATATTTAAATATTTTGAGAAAAATGGGTATTTTCTCCAAAGAAAAAATTAACTTTATTTTAATATAAACCTCTATTCTTTCTAAGTGTTAAGGCTCAAACTTTGATCATGCTGAGGTGACGATTTTTAAAAAGAAGTATCTTCCAATTGAATTTTCCATCTGGTTATAGTCTACATCATAAACGAAATAGGTTCTATTAGACTCTTACATATAAGGTTTTCAGTTTTATGATTTCGCTGACATTTTGAATTGCTAATCTTTTGCGGTTTGTCACCTAAAAATGAATATTTTAAGGTGGCCATTTGACACTTTAATATGCCATAGGTAGTAGATCTTTTACTTGACAGATATTAGATCTTTCAATTTAATTTACAAAGTTGATAATACTTACTTGTTTAAAGCTTTTGCAAGAGAATTTTAATAACTTATGTAGCATAGTAAATTTTTATTTGTAGTAGTAACTGATTAATTTATAACAGTTTAAAAATTGTGTTTGATTTTACTTTTGTCATCTGGAGACACATTTCTAGATTAGAATTTTTGTGCCATTAATAATCCCTCACTATGAAATAAAAACAGGATTATATGCAATGCATTGCAAAATAGACATGCTAGTAAAAACTTAAAATCTTTTCTTTGATTATAAAAGACTTTTTCTTGTTTTACTGCCAGCTATATTGTGATTAGTAAAACATATAATTGTTTCTATGTTGAATCTAGAGTATTCTCAAGCAGTAGTGACAGAATTGTTTGTTTGTTTTTTGAGTTTTCATCACTATCTTGATTTTATGTATGGTGGGTCAGCTTGATTTTATGTTTCTCACATTAATCAGTTTGCATGTAAATTGAGTCAGCTTTGATTTTAATATTGCTTTCTTATGAAATATTAATGTTTTTATTAAATCTTTACTACTGCCAGGTATATTGAATGTTATGGATAGATTGTAAAATGAAAATTGGAATTAGTTTAATGTCTTGTCTTGAAGTACATGACGAATTAGAGTGGTTTTCCTCTGTAGCAGAGATGATGTTACCATGGTGAGAGCCTCTGTTGCCATGACATTTGCTTGCATATTTTGATAGGTCTTCAGTTGAAGAAGGGCTCTGTTTCCTGGCAGACTGGAAAAGTGTCATTCTAGCCTTTCCCCCAATATATTATTTTTTATTGAAAAACGTATAATTTCCAAAGAATTGTAATAGTGAACTACCAAGGAAGAAAATGCACCTTGGTATTTTTATTTATTTTCATTTTTTTCTTCTTCAACTTTTGGAACACAGCAAAATATTCTGAGCTTGCTTTTTGTTTAAGGAGAAAAAAAGAGAAGAATATTACTGTTCTAGCTTTCTTAATAAATAAAACATTTGCTTTTCCATCTAATTTTGTTGACAAAATAAACAGTTAAAGGTGATAATGTATTTATAAGTAAATATAAATTTGTTAATACATTTTTATTCCCACTCCACTTTTCAAGGAAGGTAGCACATTATTTTGTACTTTGCTTTTCAGAATTTGTCCAGCCATATATTTTAATGTATATTTTGTCAGTGATCTAATTTGAGCATCTTGGGATGTATTGGAATCAGCAGAAGGATAGGACTTGTTACTGACACCCCCATCCCATATGCTTATGGCAGTTCAGACTTTTAGGAGGAAATACTTAAAAACATAACATTTTGTCGATTTAGAATAAATTTTCCTTTCCTCGTCAAAGTTCATTGAGAACTTCAGTGGGGCTTTTTGCTAGTAAACTGGTTCGTTTTATAAAAGTGCAAATTGAAGTATACTATAATGAGTACATCTTTACACCAGCTGATTCTTCTGCAACAAACTGTTTTCTTCCTTTCTGTATTACTCCCATTCAGCCTTTGAATATCAAATTAGGTGTGGCTTCCTTGGGGAAGCCTGGCTGACTTCGTGAGTGTGTCTTTCTCCATGTTTTTAAAATGCTCTTCCTCATGGCAGTACTAGGAGCAGAGATAATTGTTTTAATGATATGCAGCACAAATTAGCAAAAAGAAGGGTAACGTACTGGATATATAAAGTGACTACGCTGCGTATATCACTCGTATCTAGAGCTTGATCCCCTATCAGTAGATGACTTTTATTCGGATTTCTGTCCACCAGAGAAGAGGAGAAACACTGCGAGAATCTGCTGACTTACCAGATGGCAGTAGTCTTGGTTATTAAGGCAGAATTAATCTTGAGAAATTTTTGTAATATATTGGCTCTTGTGTCAATTATGTGACTACTGTATTGCTGAGTAAGAAGTAATAAAAATGGATAAAGGCAGGGTTTCTGCCCTCAAAGGGCTTACACTCTATGAAGAAACGGCCTAGCAGCAAGGTGAGAAACGTGTAGACTGATGGAGTGGCAGAGGCACTTTGGTGGGTCCAGGGAGTAGGGGCAAGGTGCACTGGGAGATGGGGCCTGTGCTGCAGATGGGACAGGACTCTTGGTTCACTGATGCTTGAGTGGGAGAGATGAGGTAAGGGAGTGCTTTAGATGCTGAAGTTTACTTTGTTGTCTGAGCTCCCTCTTCCCACTAGCCAGGGCATTGCCAGTTGTTTGTCCCTCCTCACCACTCCACACAAAAAGAGGCCAAAAGTAATTAGAAAACAACTGACTTAAAATTGGTTCCTTTTGAAACAGTTTTATATCATGAGACCTTCCAAGCCAATCTTCCATCATTTGCTTTTAGACAGATTTTATATAATTTTTTTTAATAATAGAAAGATTTCTGTGATTTGGGCATTTTCTTGACAAGTTGGACTATTCTGGTTATCAGTTTCATTATCTGTAAAACAAAAGGAGTTTGCTGCATGCATATTAAAAATAAGAAGGAAGAAGAAATTAATTAGGCTTGTGAATAAGTAAAATTAGTAATATGAATGCATTTTGAGTAATTTTTCCACTCTGAATAATCCAAGACACTGCATGAATTCTCTAATATTAAATTTCACCCTCAAATCACAACTTCACTTTCCATAAGGTAGAAAACTTTTATAAGTAAATAAGAAATGTCAACAAGCTTTTAAAAATGCAGTTCTCTTCTTCCCTTGCTTCTTTCTATGATAGCTCTCCCTACTGGTCTCTACCAACTTTGTGACTGTTTAGAAATGAAATGCCAAGTGGTTGTCTTGGGTTATATTTTTTTTAGGTGATGGACTCTTCCCTCTACATCAATAAGAACAGCATAGAGTACCAAGATAATTTAGTCTCAGAAAACTTAAGCAAACTTCCCCTCAAGTCAGGTATATTTGTGGTCTCATTGCCTAGAACTTCCTTGTAACCTTATTATTCTTCAAAATTCAGTTCATGCACTTTTCTTATTCAAGAAAACTTTCTTTACCCCTGCCTGCTGATTTTGGCGTTTCTCTGTTGTTCTTCCTTAGCAGCTTTGTTTATGTTCATTTGAGCGTCTCTATAATGCTCTTGGAGTTTATATTAAAAGCCTCACTGTGGTTGAACTCAGTTCCTTGAGAGAATTTGTATCTTTCCCATCTAGTGAGTTACTGGGCACATAGTAGGTAGTTAGTGTTAAAGATTTTTCCTCCATACAGGGTATTCATTTGTCTTATTTTGCAAAATAGGTATTTATATTTGCATCTCAATGAAACTTGGGCAAAGGATATAACCAAGTTGCTAAATCTAGAATTGTTTTACTTTTCTGTCCAGTAGAATTACCAAAGAGGATTTTTTTCTGCTTCCTTTAAAACTAAATGCTAGAACAGCAACAAAAATAAAACTCATGTATGGCAAGATCAGGGCTCTTTCTTAGCTTAGGTGTAGGGCCTGGAATATGTGTTATGATAAACTGCTCACATTTAATGAGTGGAATGAGTAGCATGGACTGCAAAGTACTTAAGGTTATCTTTGGTCTACATATGCTGTCTTTAGGCAAGCAAAATGTTATTATTACATTTTTCTAAGTGAGATAGATGAAGCCCAGACTTTGAATTTACTTAAAATCATGAAGTTAGTAGAGGTAAAGAAGAACCAGATATCTTGTCCTCTATGTTGTTATTACTACTGGCTTCCTTTAGATCAGAGTTTCTCAACTTTGGTACAATTGACATTTTGGGTTGGATAATTCTTTGTTGTGGGCAGCTCGCTGCCTTATGCATTGTAGGTTGTTTAGAAACATCCCTGGCCTCTGCCCACTAGATGGCAGTAGCTCACCCTTTCCTCCCCCAGTGTGACAACCAAACATGCAGGCATTGCCAGACATCCTCTAGGGGTAAAACCTCTAATTGAGAACCACTGCTTTATACAGCAGATATATCACTTATGTCTCCATTTTGTTTTCCTCTCTACTTTAGTTTTAGAGGATTTCTTTGGCACATGGCCATCCTCTACCTCTAAGCCAAGTTCTGCTCTCATTTGGTAAACACGTTCCTAAACATCTTACTTGTTTGCCTGACATTTGCTTTCATTTTTTTTTTTAAAGATAATAGTGGACATCTCAGGTAATATTGATAATTGCTTTCAGATATAATCTATCTAATTTTTTTATTTGACAGTTCACCTGGTAAAATCAGATTTGTTTCTATAGAACTAAGTATTATATGTATCAGTTTCAGGTTTGATGTATGAGAAAGGGTGCTCAGGGCTGGTGCACTGGGATGACACTGAGGGATGGGATGGGGAAGGAGGTGGGAGGGGGGGTTCAGGATGGGGAACACAGGTACACCCATGGCTGATTCATGTCAGTGTATGGCAAAAACCACTACAATATTGTAATTAGCCTCCAATTAAAATAAATAAATTTTTAAAAATGAAAATAAATATACATTTGAAAATTATTTTAATCTAGATGCATGCTGGTGAATTTAATGACATTAAAATGCATTATGCCCTAATTACACATGGTAGCATGTGGCTTGGAAGAATGTTTCTGTACCCTTGTTTATATTTAGCAAGATTCTTTATTTCAAGTTTGATAACTCACAAATACTTATTTTTAAAAGACTTAATCCTTGTATTATGTAATATCTTTTCCCTTATTATTTTGAGGAACTTGAAAGAAGGATGTTTTAATAGTTATTGATATATATAATCTTTTATGAATAGTGATTTGTCATTTCATAATCTAAAATATGGGCTTCCCTGGTGGCTCAGAGGTTAAAGCATCTGGCTGCAATGCGGGAGACCGGGTTCGATCCCTGAGTCAGGAAGATCCCCTGGAGAAGGAAATGGCAACCCACTCCAGTATTCTTGCCTGGAGAATCCCATGGACAGAGGAGCCTGGTGGGCTACAGTCCACGGGTTGCAAAGAGTCGGACACGACTGAGTGACTTGTTTAAACATAAATTTAAATATGTCCTTGTGCTAAGTTGCTTCAGTCGTGTCTGACTGACTGTGACCCCCATGGATTGTAGCCCACCCAGGCTCCTTTGTCTATGGAATTCTCCAGGCAAGAAGACTAGTGGGTAGCCATTCCCTTCTTCAGGAGTTCTTCCCAACCTAGGGATCGAACCTGGGTCTCGTGCATTGCAACCAGATACTTTACTGTCTGAGCCACCAGGGAAGCCCACATTTAAATGTACTTGAGACTAATGTCTTAAAATAAGTTTAAAAAATTTTTACTTTATTATTTTTTATTATTTATCAAGCATTTATTGAGCATTTTGCTAATTGTTTTACAGGCATATGATTAGACATGATTTTACTGAAGTAAAATTTCTATTCTAATAGAAATTTAAATATATTTTCCTCATGGAAATTGTTTTGCTTTTTGCATTTATTTTCAATAATTGAGAACTGCAATGTTTTAAATATATAGTTTCTAAAAATTTTTATCAGGCATTTCATTAACTTTCATAAAACCTCTTTGAAATTCTCAGTCATGTCAAATCTAGTATTTCAGATGAACATAAATGGTTTGGTATAGAGTCAGATGAGGAATGGCTAACATTTCTGAATTATTGCTTTGTAAAAATGGAAGATCTAGTGTATCTGTTCTCCATTGGATGATTTCCAGAGAGAAAAATGTAAAGGATCCTTAGTATCTATTTTACAATTGGCATTATGTTAAAATTATTTTTAGAATTAGTTATTAGGTACCCATTTTAAAATATTTTGGGATTTTCCAGGTGGCGCTAATGGTAAAGAATCTGCCTGCCAGTGCAGGAGACCTAATAGACACAGATTTGATTCCTGGGTCGGGAAGATCTCGTGGAGAAGGGTGTGGCAAACCCACTCCAGTATTCCTGCCTGGAGAATCCCATGGACAGAGGAGCCTGGCAGGCTACAGTCCATAGGGTTGCAAAGATGTGGACATGACTGAAGTGACTTAGCAATCAAGAAGTATTTTAAAGCTGTACAATCCTAGCTTTAACATTTCCTAGATTTAAGAACTTAAGATTGGTATTGGTCTCTAAGTGTTCTCATACTAGTCATATGAATAAATAAGGAACAGAAGTAAATGATGGTTGGTTTGTAAATATGACATTCCCTTGGCAGAGGTTGTAAATGGGGTTGGTGTGGGATGCTGACGCTGCTTTCTGCCCCACAATCCTTTCTTACCCTTCACCACTATAGAGAACTACTCTTACTACTAGAAGGTCTGTAATGTTTCTGTCAGATAGACTTTATTAGAAAACAGACTAAATTTTTAAAATTGGTTTTATTAGTGGGATCATAATTGGAAAATTTAGCAATTTTAATATTTATAAAAATATATTCAGTAAGTATAAAGAGATTTATCTGTAATCATCCTAAAGGATATGTGTTACATGAATGAGCCTCAGGGAAAATAAATGAATGAAAACTTCCACTGAAATATTATATATTTGATTTTATGTTTGTTCAGGTTTAAATACAAGGCTTAGGAAAATAGCGTGTATTATGTTCTTAAATTTACTACAGAGAAAATAATTTTTTCAATCAACTCCAGTGATTGTCTTTCTTTAGCAAAACTTGATACACCACTAAATTTGTCATTATATGGACTTTGTTTCAAATAAATGATCCTATGACTAGGGATTTTGCATTTTTTAAATTTCTGAAAATCTGTTAGAATTCAGTTTGACTTGTATTTCTAAAAAATATTAGTAGTGAGAACACTTAGCAGTTTTCCCTTCCTATCTTTCTCATAATATGGCCTCACTGAATTGACATAGTTTCCTCTCCTTCAAGGGAGTCTATATTTTTCTCTCTGAGTGTTTTGCTCATATTTACTTTCTGCTGTAATCTGTGTTAGTGAATGTTACTCATTATTTGAGGCTCACAGTGTTCATTCCTCTTTAAGTACACTAACCACCCAAGTAAAAGATTTTTTCGTTTTGCTGTGTTCCTGGAATACATTTAAAACATTTTTTTCCCTATTCTGTCGTCTCTTTATAATTACATGGGTAGTATTGTTCAACATTTCCACAACTTTTATATCACTGCAAACAGAAGTTTTATAACCATTATGTAATAACTCTACTTCTGCCCAGTCCATCCGTCCCTCCTCCCCAACTGCCTCCACCCAGTACTCCTGGTGCCTCAGATCTACTTCCTCTCCCTGTGAATTTGCCTACTGTGGATATTTCTTTCTTTTTTTTTTTTTTTTTAATTTGAGGCTAAAAAAACCAAAAATTTGAGGCTAATTACAATATTGTAGTGGTTTTTGCCATCCATTGACATGAATCAGCCATGAGTGTACATGTGTTCCCCACCCTGACCCTTCCTCCACCACCCTCCCCATCACATCCCTCAGGGTCATCCCAGTGCACCAACTCTGAGCACCCTGTCTCATGCATTGAACCTGGACTGGCGAGCTGTTTCACATATGATAATATACATGTTTTAATGCTGTTCTCTCAAATCATCACACCCTCGCCTTCTCCCACAGAGTCCAAAAGTCTGTTCTTTTCATCTGTGTCTCTTGCTGTCTCGCATATAGGGTCATCGTTACCATCTTTCTAAGTTCTGCTTATATGTGCTAATATACTGTATTGGTGTTTTTCTTTCTGACTTACTTCACTCTGTATAATAGGCTCCAGTTTCATCCACCTCATTAGAATGGTTTCAAATGCATTCATTTTAATAGCTGAGTAATATTCCATTGTGTATATGTACCACAGCTTCTTTATCCATTCGTCTGCCAGTGGACATCTAGGTTGCTTCCATGTCCTGGCTGTTGTAAACAGTGCTGCGATGAACATTGCGGTATATGTGTCTCTTTCAATTCTGGTTTCCTTGGTGTATATGCTAGCAGTGGGATTGCTGGGTGGGATTGCCATTTCCAGTTTTTTAAGGAAATCTCCACACTGTTCTCCATAGTAGCTGTACTAGTTTGCATTCCCACCAACAGTGTAAGAGGGTTCCCTTTCTCCACACCCTCTCTAGCATTTATTGTTTGTAAATTTTGGATAGCAGCCATTCTGACTGGTGTAAGATGGTACCTCATTGTGGTTTTGATTTGCATTTTTCTGATAATGAGTGATGTTGAGCATCTTTTCATGTGTTTGTTAGGCATCTGTATGTTTTCTTTGGATAAATGTTTAGTTTTTGGCCCATTTTTTGATTGAGTCATTTATTTTTCTGGAATTGAGCTGCAGGAGCTGCTTGTACATTTTTGAGAGTAATTCTTTGTCAGTTGCTTCGTTTGCTATTATTTTCTCCCCTTCTGAAAGCTGTCTTCACCTTGTTTATAGTTTCCTTTATTGTGCAAAAGCTTTTATGTTTAATTAGGTCCTATTTGTCTATTTTTGCTTTTATTTCCATTACTCTGGGAGGTGGGTCATCGGGGGATCCTGCTATGATTTACATCTGAGAATGCTTTGCCTATGTTTTCCTCTAGGAGTTTTATAGTTCTTGGTCTTACATTTAGATCTTTGCTCCATCTTGAGTTTATTTTTGTGTATGGTGTTAGAAAGTGTTCTGGTTTAATTCTTTTACAAGTGGTTGACCAATTCTCCCAGTACCACTTGTTAAAGAGAGTGTCTTTTCTCCATTGTATAGTCTTACCTCCTTTGTCAAAGATAAGGTGTCCATAGGTGAGTGGATTTATCTCTGGGCTTTCTGTTTTGTTCCATTGATCTGTGTTTCTGTCTTTGTGCCAGTACCATACAGTCTTGATGACTGTTGATTTGTTTTATAGCCTGAAGTCAGGCAGGTTGATTCCTCTAGTTCCATTCTTCTTTCCCAAGATTGCTTTGGCAATTCGAGGTTTTTTGTATTTCCATATAAATTGTGAAATTATTTGTTCTAGTTTTCTGAAAAATACCTTTGGTAGCTTGATAGGGATTGCATCGAATGATTGCTTTGAGTAACATACTCATTTTCACTATATTGATTCTTTCAATCCATGAACATGGTATATTTCTCCATCTATTTGTGTCATTTTTGAGTTCTTTCATCAGTGTTTTATAGTTTTCTATATATAGGTCTTTTGTTTCTTTAGGTAGATTTATTCCTAAGTATTTTATTCTTTTTGTTGCAATGGTGAATGAAATTGTTTCCTTAATTTCTCTTTCTGTTTTCTCATTGTTAGTATATAGGAATGCAAGGGATTTCTGTGTGTTAATTTTATATCCTGCAACTTTACTATATTCATTGATTAGCTCTAGTAGTGTTCTGGTGGTGTCTTTAGGGTTTTCTATGTAGAGGATCATGTCATCTGCAAACAGTTTTACTTCTTCTTTTCCAGTATGGATTCCTTTTATTTCTTTTTCATTTCTTATTGCTGTGGCTTAAACTTCCAAAACTATGTTGTAGGGGTGTATTATAGTAGGGGTGAGAGTAGGCACCCTTGTCTTGTTCCTGACTTTAAAGGAAATGCTTTCAATTTTTCACCACTGAGGATAATGTTTGCTGTGGGTTTTTCATATATGGCTTTTATTATGTTGAGGTATGTTCCTTCTATGCCTGCTTTCTGGAGGGTTTTTTTTTATCATAAATGGATGTTGAATTTTGTCACAGGTTTTCTCTGCATCTATTGAGATAATCATATGGCTTTTATCTTTCAATTTGTTAATGTATCACATTGTTATAACAGGTGTATACACATTTGTTAGTGTTATCACATGATTGATTTGTGAATATGGAAGAATCCTTGCATCCCTGGGATAAAGCCCACTTGGTCATGATGTATGATCTTTTTAATATTTTGTTGGATTCTGTTTGCTAGAATTTTGTTAAGGATTTTTGCATCTATGTTCATCAGTGATATTGGCCTGTATTTTTCTTTTTCTGTGGCATCTTTGTCTGATCTTGTATTAGGGTGATGTTGGCCTCATAGAATGAATTTGAAAGTTTACCTTCCTTTGCAGTTCTCTGGAAGAGTTTGAGTAGGATAGGTGTTAACTCTTCTCTAAATTTTTGGTAGAATTCAGCTATGAAGCCATCTGGTCCTGGGCTTTTGTTTGTTGGAAGGTTTCTGATTACAGTTTTGATTTCTATGCTTGTGATGGGTCTGTTAAGATTTTCTATTTCTTCCTGGTTCAGTTTTGGAAAGTTGTACTTTTCTAAGAATTTGTCCATTTCTTCCAAGTTGACCATTTTATTGGCATAAAGCTGCTGATAGTAGTCTTTTATGATCCTTTGTATTTCTGTGTTGTCTATTCTGATTTCTTCATTTTCATTTCTAATTTTGTTGATTTGATCCCCCCACCTTTTTTTTTAATGAGCCTCGCTAATGATTTGTCTAGTTTACTTATCTTCTCAGAAAACCAGCTTTTAGCTTTGTTGATTTTGGCTACGGTCTCCTTTGTTTGTTTTGCATTTATTTCTGCCCTAATTTTTATGATTTCTTTACTTCTGCTAACCCTGAGGTCCTTCATTTCTTCTTTTTCTAGTTGCTTTAGGTGTAGAGTTAGGTTATTTATTTGATCTCTCTCCTATTTCTTGAGTTAGGCTTGTATTGCTATGAACCTTCCCCATAGCACTGCTTTTACTGAATTCCATAGGTTTGGGGTTGTGTTTTCATTTTCATTCATTTCTATGCATATTTTGATTTCTTTTTTGAGTTCTTCTGTGATTTATTGGTTATTCAGAAGTATGTTATTTAGCCTCCATATGTTTGTACTTTTAATAGTTTTTTTTCCTGTAGTTGACATCTGATCTTACCACATTGTGATCAGAAAGGATGCTTGAGATGATTTCAATTTTTTGAATTTACCAGGGTTGGATTTATGGCCCAGGATGTGATCTGTCCTAAGGAAGGCTCCATGTGCACTTGAGAAAAAGGTGAAATTCCTTGTTTTAGGGTGAAATGTCCTATAGGATATCAACTAGGTCTAACTGGTCCATTGTATTACTTAAAGTTTGTGTTTCCTTGCTAATGTTCTGTTTAGTTGATCTATCCATAGGTGTGAAGGGGGTAATAAAGTCTGCCACTATCATTGTGTTAGTTAATTTCCCCTTTCATACTTGTTAGTATTTGCCTTAAATATTGCAGTGCTCGTATGTTGGTTGCATATATATTTATAATTGTTATATCTTCTTCTTGGATTGATCCTTTGATCATTATGTAGTGTCCTTCTTTGTCTCTTTTCACGGCCTTTACTTCAAAGTCTATTTTATCTGATATGAGTATTGCTACTCCTACTTTCTTTTGATCTCTGTTTGTGTGGAATATCTTTTTCCAGCCCTTCACTTTCAGTTTGTATGTGCCCCTAGGTTTGAGGTGGGTCTCTTGTAGACAGCATGCATATATAGGGGTCTTGTTTTTGTATCCATTCAGCCAGTCTTTGTCTTTTGGTTGGAGCATTCATCCCGTTTACATTTAAGGTAATTATTAAGTATGATCCCATTGCCATTCACTTTGTTGTTTTGGGTTCGAATTAATAAACCTTTTCTGTGTTTCCTGCCTAGAGAAGATCCTTTAGCATTTGTTAAAGAGCTGGTTTGGTGGTGCTGAATTCTCTCAGCTTTTGCTTGTCTGTAAAGCTTTTGATTTCTCCTTCATATTTGAATGAGCTCCTTGCTGGGTACAGTAATGTGGGTTGTAGGTTTTTCTCTTTCATCACTTTAAGTATATCCTGCCATTCCCTTCTGGCATGAAGAGTTTCTATTGAAAATCAGCTGTTATCCTTATGGGGATCCCTTTGCGAGTTACTTGTTGTTTTTCTCTTGCTGCTGTTAATATTTGTTCTTTGTGTTTGATCTTTGTTAATTTGATTAACATGTTTCTTGGGGTCTTTTGCTCTGGGTTTATCCTATTTGGGACTCTCTGGGTTTCTTGGACTTGGGTGGCTATTTCCTTCTCCATTTTAGGGAAGTTTTCAACTGTTAACCTCCTTAAATATTTTCTCATGGCCTTTCTTTTTGTCTTCTTCTTTGGGGATGCATATGATTTAACTATTGGGGCATTTAACATTGTCCCAGAGGTCTTTGAGGTTGTCCTCATTTCTTTTGGTTCTTTTTCTTATTTCCTCTCTGCTTCATTTATTTCCACCATTCTGTCTTCCACCTCACTTATCCTATCTTCTGCCTCAGTTATTCTACTGTTGGTTCCCTCCAGAGTGCTTTTGATCTCAGTTATTGCATTATTTATTATTGATTGACTCTTTCTTATTTCTTCTAGGTCCTTGTTAAACTTTCCTTGCATCTTCTCAATCCTTTTCTCCAGACTATTTATCTGACTATTTATCCATTTTGGTTTCAAGATTTTGGATCATTTTTGCTATCATTATTCTGAATTCTTTTCAGGTAGACTCTCTATCTCCTCCTCTTTTGTTTGCTTTGGTGGGCTTTTATCATGTTTGTTTACCTGCTGAATATTTCTCTGCCTTTTCATCTTGTTTAGATTGCTGTGTTTGGGGTGGCCTTTCTGTATGCTGGAAGTTTGTGGTTCCTCTTTATTGTGGAGGTTCCTCCCTTTGGATGGGGTGGATGAGTTTCTTGTCAAGGTTTCCTGGTTAGGGAAGCTTGCATTGGCGTTCTGGTGAGTGGAGCTGGATCTCTTCTCTCTGGAGTGCAATGAAGAGTCCACTAGTGAGTTTCAAGTGCCTATGGATTTGGTGTGACTTTTGGCTGCCTGTAATTTTGTCCTCAGGGTTATGTTCCTGCATTGTTGGATAATTAGCTTGGTGTATCTTGCTCTGAAACTTGTTGGATCTTGGGTGGAGCTTGGTTTCAGTGTAGTTATGGAGGGTTTTGGATGAGCTCTTGTTGATTAATGTTCCCTGGAATCAGGAGTTTTCTGTTGTTCTCAAGTTTTGGATTTAAGCCTCCTGCCTATTCTTACAGTAGCCTCAAGACTTCTCCATCCATACAGTGCTGATGATAAAACATCTAGGTTAATGGTGAAAAGATTTTCTGCAGTGGGAGACACCCAGAGAGTTACATGGAGAAGAGAAGAAGGAGGAAGGAGATAGAGGTGACTATGAGAAGAAGGGGAATCAAAAGGGGAGAGAGCAATCTAGCCAGTAATCAAGTCCCTGTTTGCTCTCCACAGTCTGGAACACTCAGAGAGGTTCATGGAGTTGCATAGAGAAGAGAAGAGGGAGGAAGGAGATAGAGGTGACCAGGAGGAGAGGGGGGGAGTCAAAAAGAAAGAGACCAATATAACTTGTGATCAGTTCCCTAAGTGTTCTCCACAGCCCGGAATACCCAAAGAGATTCCCCAAGTTAAGTAGAGAAGAGAGGGGAGGGAGGAGATAGAGGTGACCTGGGGGAGAAAAAGGAGAGTCAAAAGGGGAGAGAGCAATCAAGCCAGTAATCACACTCCTAAGTAAAAATGACTACTGAAGATTGGAGTCTTAAAGGTACAGAATTGATACAAATACCAAAAGCAAAGATTAAAAATCTAGACTAGAGGTTAGACTCTCAAAAATACAATATTAAAAAACAAAATCTCAAAATTTTTTTAAAAAGATATGAAATTTCCTTTAAAAATAGGGTCTTTTTTGCAAGGTAATAGTAGGTTTTAAATATGAAAATTAAAGGAGTAATAAAGAACATTAAAATTTAAAAAATTTTAAAAATGATAATAAAATATATCTAGAATTTCTGTGGAGCTGTTGAGGGCAGTGTGGGGTCAGTTCAGTTTTAGATAGTTCCTTGTCCCAGCTTATACTTCTACTCAAGGTCTATAGGTCTCTTCCAGTGTAGCCAGTGCTAACTACAGGGTTTTTAATCTGTTGCATCTATCACTTCCGGCCGTTCCCTCTTCTTTATTTTGGCTTCCTCTGTTTGCAAGTCTGTTCGGTATCTAACTTCTGCCCTGACACAGGGTGTTCATTTATTTAGGCTCACTTGTTCAGTTTTGCTGCGGGGAGGGAGGAACACTGCAAACAAATATCACTGGCATGTGTGGGGAGTGCTTGCAGTGTCTGGGCCACACTGGGTTTGCCCCCGCTCACACTCACGGTGTGTCTGCTTTCTCCGTCTCCACTGCTCAGGCTCCAGGTTGCTCTGCAGGTGAACTCTCTAAAGCTGGCCCTGGATTGCGTGCATTTCCCAGGTCTAAGCTGCTCAGGTTCAGGTTCTCAAGGTACTCCACAAAGGCCATGTCGTGCCCTTCTCAGGTCAGAGCAGCTCAGGCAACCAGGTGTTTGGCGAGCGCACTCTCCCCAGGTGTGATGTGTCTTATCACCTCCCTGGTCCCAGCTGCTTGGTTTCCTGGGTGTGCAGCGGGAACACTGTCTCAGGTGTGCCCTGTGTCTCCTCTGGGGAGCTGATTTCTGGCTGCGAACCTCCTGGCGGATGTTAACCGTCCAGGATCCCAGGAAGACTTGGTTAGCAGGGAGCCTGCTCACAGTTTGGTAGGGGATGCTGTTTCTGGGGCCGAGTTTTACCCTCTCCTTCCTGCTCTGGCTGTCGCCTCCCTGCCTCTGGTGGGGGATGGGCTGGTCTGCTGCAGGTTAGCTCTCCTGTGGTATTCACCTCTCCTGTGGTATTCACTCAGTCCTTTGTCTGGATATTTCATGTAGGTAGAATCATGCAATTTTTGTCCTTTTGTGTCTGGCTTATTCACTTAGTGTAGTTTTTGAGGTTCATTCATTTTGTAGCATGTATCAGAAATTCTTTCTTATTTTGTTACTGAGTGATATTCCATTGTATGTATATAGTGCACTTTCTCTCTTTTTATGTTGATGGAAACCTAGGTTGTTTCGACCTTTTGGCAATTTTGAATAATGCTGCCATGTTGACTTGTCCTAGGTTTTGTTTTGTTTTGTTTTGTTTTTGATGTAAATGAAATTGATTTCTTAGTTTCCTTCTTGGATTATTCACTGCTGTTGTATAGACACAACTGATCTTTTGTATTGACAGTACCACCAAAATATTACTCTAAAAGGAATAAATTTAACAAAAATTGTGCAAGACCTGTATACCCAAAACTACAAAACAATACTGAAAGAAATTTAGAAGACATAACTAAAGAGATTGACAGTGTTTGTGAATTGAAAGATTCAGTATTGTTAAGATTTTTCTCCTTTAATTGACCTGTTGATTCACTGTATTCTTGCTTAAAATCCTAATAAAGTTATTTTCATTGAGATTGACCAGGTAATTTTAAAATACATGTGGAAATACAAATCTGCATTAGCGAAGAGACTTTGGAAAAAGAAGAACAAACTTTGAGGACCTGTGTACTCTTGTTTTAATACTTAATATTAGCGTAGGAGCTTAGGTGAAGTTGCTCAGTCATGTCCGACTCTTTGCGACCCTGTGGACTATAACCTCATAGGCTTCTCCGTCCATGGGATTCTCCAGGCAAGAATACTGGAGTGGATTGCCATTTCCTTCTCCAGGGGATCTTCCCGACCCCGGGTAGAGCTATAGAAATCAAGACAGTACGGTGTAAGCAGGAAGAAAGGCGTACTTATCAATGCAACAGGTTAGCAAGAATCGAAATACATCTATATCTGTAGGCAATTTCTTTTTGGCAAAGATGCCAGGGAAGTTCAATGAGGGAAGGATAGTCTTTTAACAAATGGTGCTGTATCACTTTGATATCCATCTGTCAAATAGTGAACAGTCCCTTACTTCACACCACATAAATAAATTAACCTCAAATGGATCATAAAAATAAGAAAACAATTACACTTCTGTAAGAAAATGTAGTGGAAAATTTCAGTAACCTTAGGATAAGCAAAGGTTCCTTAAAAAGGGCACAAAAGCACAAATTATAAAAGTTTAAAGTTGATAATTTTGAAAAGATGCTCAGCATCACTAATCATCAAGTAAATGCAAGTCAAAAGCACACTGGTATATTACTTAACACCAGTTAGGGTGGCCATTGTCAAAAAGTGAAAAGATAACATGCTGGTGAGAAAGTGGAGGAAGGGAACCCTTCTGCACTGTTGGTAGAAATGTAAATTGTTATAGCTCTTATGAAAAATAGCATGGATAGAGCTGCCATGTCATTTAGCAGTCCCACCTTTGTATATGTATTCAAAAGAAAGAAAATCAACATCCTGAAGAGGTACTTGTATTTCCATCTTTACTGCAGCAATATTCACAGTAGCCAAGATATGGAAATAACTTGTCTGTCAGAGGATGAATGGATAAAGAAAATAATGGTATACATGTACAATGGAATATTATTCAGCCTTAAAAAGAAGGAACTTCAGCCAGTTGTGACAACATGGATGAATGTGGAGTACATTATGCTAAGTGAAATAAGCTGTCACTATATATGGAATCTTTAAAACAACAAAAAAGTCAAGTTAGAGTGTGAAATGGTGGTTACCAGAAGCGGTGGGTAGGGGATGAATGGAGATATTAATCAAAGGGTAGAAACTTTCAGTTATAAGATGAGTAAGTTCTGGAGACCTAATATATAGCATGGTACCTGTGGTTAACAATAAAATATACTTAGAATTTCTTAAGGGAATAAATCTTAAATGGTTACACACAAAGAAAAGTAACTGTGAGATGATGGATATGTTTATTAGCTTGATTGTGGTAATCATTTCACAGTGTATACATATATCAAAACACCATGTTGTAGACCTTAAATTTTGTATTTCTCAATCATACCTCAGTAAAGCTGGAAAAAAATAGATGATTTTGAATTCATTAAAATATATTCAAAAGAAATATATTTTGTTAAGAAAATGAAAAGGCAAGACAAAAACTGGTAGAAAATATTTGCAGAACATCTATCCAAACAAGGCTATTTATCCAGAATATACAATGTAAATAACTCTTACAGGTCCATTATAAGGAGATAACTCAGTAAAAACAAGGGTAAAATTTTGAACAGGTACCTCACCAAAGAAGATACACAGATAGTAGCCAATAAGCAACTTAAAAGATCTTCAGCATCTTTTGTCATTAGAGAAATGCAAATCAGAATTATGAGACATACTTTAGAATGAAAATTTTAGAATTAAAAAGACCAGCAATACCTAGTTTGGGGTAGATGCAGAGGAAATTGATCTCTCATATGTTACAGCTAAATCAAATCCCTTATGATTATACAGTGGAAGTGAGAAATAGATTTAAGGAACTAGATCTGATAGACAGAGTGCCTGAACTATGGACGGAGGTTTGTGACATTGTATGAGACAGGGATCAAGACCATCCCGAAGGAAAAGAAATACAAAAAAGCAAAATGGCTGTCTGAGGAGGCCTTACAAATAGCTGTAAAAGAAAAGCGAAAAGCAAAGGAGAAAGGGAAAGATATAAGCATCTGAATGCTGTTCCAAAGAACAGCAAGGAGAGATAAGAAAGCCTTCCTCAGCAACCAGTGCAAAGAAATAGAGGGAAACAACAGAATGGGAAAGACTAGAGATCTCTTCAAGAAAATCAGAGATACCAAGGGAACATTTCATGCAAAGATGGGCTCAATAAAGGACAGAAATGGTATGGACCTAACAAAAGCAGAAGATATTGAGAAGAGGTGGCTAGAATACACAGAAGAACTGTACAAAAAGATCTTCTCAACCCAGATAATCACAGTGGTGTGATCACTCACCTAGAGCCAGACATCCTGGAATGTGAAGTCAAGTGGGCCTTAGAAAGCATCACTATGACCAAATCTAGTGGAGGTGATGAAATTCCACTTGAGCTGTTTCAAATCCTGAAAGATACTGCTTGTGGAAGTGTGGCACTCAATATGCCAGCAAATTTGGAAAACTCAGCAGTGGCCACAGGACTGGAAAAGGTCAGTTTTCATTCCAATTCCAAAGAAAGCTCAAACTAACGCACAGTTGCACTCATCTCACACACTAGTAAAGTAATGCTCAAAATTCTCCAAGCTAGGCTTCAGCAATACATGAACCGCGAACTTCCAGCTGTTCAAGCTGATTTTAGAAGAGGCAGAGGAACCAGAGATCAAATTGCCAACATCCGCTGGATCATGGAAAAAGCAAGAGAGTTCCAGAAAAACATCTATTTCTGCTTTATTGCCTATGCCAAAGCCTTTGACTGTGTGGATCACAATAAACTGTGGAAAATTCTTAAAGAGATGGTCATAACCCTAAGGATACTACCAGAAAATTCCTAGAGCTAGTCAATGAGTATAGTAAAGTTGCAGGATATAAAATTAATACACAGAAATCCCTTGCATTCCTATATACTAACAGTGAAAAACAGAGAAAGCTATCCCATTCACTATTGCAATGAAAAGAATAAAATACTTAGGAATAAATCTACCTAAAGAAACAAAAGACCTATATATAGAAAACTATAAAACACTGATGAAAGAAAGATGACACAAATAAATGGAGAAATATACCATGTTCATGGATTGGAAGAATCAATATAGTGAAAATGAGTATACTGCCCAAAGCCATCTATAGATTCAGTGCAATCCCTATCAGGCTACCAGTGGTATTTTTCACAGAGCTAGATCAAAGAATCTCACAATTTGTATGGGAACCCCACAAACCTTGAATAGCCAAAGCAATCTTAAGAAAGAAGAATGGAACTGGAGGAATCAACCTACCTGACTTCAGACTATACTACAAAGCTACAGTCATCAAGGAAGTATGGTACTGGCACAGAGACAGAAATATAGATCAGTGAAATAAAGTAGAAAGCCCAGAGATAAATCCATGTACCTATGGACACCTTATCTTTGACAAAGTAGGCAAAAATATATAATGGAGAAAAGACAACCTGTTTAACAAGTGGTGTTGGGGAAACTGGTCAACCACATGTAAAAAAATGAAACTGTAACACTTTCTAACACCATACACAAAGGTAAACTCATATAGATTAAAGATCTAAATGTAAGACGAGAAACTATAAAACTCTTAGAGGAAAACATAGGCAGAACACTCTGACATAAATTACAGCGAGATCCTCTATGACCTGCCTGCCAGAGTAATGGAAATAAACACAAAAATAAACAAATGGGACCTAATTAAATGTAAAAACTTTTGTACAGTGAAGGAAAATGTAAGCAAGGTAAAAAGGCAGCCTTCAGAATGTAAGAAAATAATAGCAAGTGAAACAACTGACAAAGAATTAATCTCTAAGATATACAAACAGCTCATGAGGCTCAATACCAGAAAAATGAACAACCCATTCAAAAGTGGGCCAAAGAACTAAATAGGCACAATTATTTTTAAATGACCAAACTTCCTTTAACTTGTAGTGAATTGTAGGGAATAATAGGTTTCATTATTTTTAGAAACTTTCACAAACAAGTGTCTATGTGTCATTATTTTTCAAAACTTTCACAAACAAGTATCTATATGTTTTGGCAGGGAAGAGAGAAAGGCTATCTGTAAGATGTTGGATATCTAATGAATAGCCTGTGTGCATGCTAAGTCGCTTTACTCTTTGTGACCCTATGGACTTTAGCCCACGAAGCTCCTCTGTCCATGGAATTCTCCAGGCAAGAATACTAGAGTGAATTGCCATGCCCTTCTGCAGGGGATCTTCCCATCTAACTCATGAGTGCCACTATCTAACTTTACTCATCAGTTGACAATAACAAAGATTATAGTAAAAGAAGATATGATTTGCTTGATAAAAGTAATTGTTATTATATTTAGTATGTCAGATATATAATCTTTAGCTTCTTATTAACTATTATCCTCATTGTCATCACTCTAGAAATACAAACCTGGTCGATGTGATGATATTTTGAAATGGAAGCCTCCCAGTCTAAATTCTGTGGATTTTCGCCTAAAAATAACAAGAATGGGAGGAGAAGGGTAAGTATGCACGTTTGACTCCCCATAATTTCTATATGTAATACTACTTTTACTGTTCCTAGGTACTTACCCAGAAGTTATGAAAACAGATGTCCATATAAATGTTTGTATTATATAAAGCTTCACTGTTTATCTGGTATTTTACATATTCCTTCAAAATAAAGTAAAATACTTTTCCAGTATACTTTATATATGTATACTATAAATCTATCTCATTTTCCCAGATTATTTCTTTGATATATTATAGCTCACATTTTGTAGCATCCTTTAAAATTGACCAATTTTAGTCTTAAGAAAAGTTATTTCTAATATTAACACAATGAACTTCATTAAAATGTAAAAGTGAAAATAGATTTTACTTGAAAATAATCCAGTCAAGTGAATTATAAATGTAAGATATTATTATTATTATTGAACATTTTAAAACAACCCATTTTTCCTTGAAGAAACTGCTTCATGTTTGCATTTGCATAGCAAAAACTTATTCATACTTTATTGGGGTAGAGTTTTAATTGTAGAATTTCATTAAAATTTTTCATAATGTCTATTAAGTGTTAATTTCATGTATTGGTTAATCTTCATACGTGACTTCATTGGTTGGTTGTTGTTGTTGTTAGTTGCTAAGTCATGTCTGACTCTTTTACGACTCCAGGCTCCTCTGTCTATGGGGTTTCCCAGGCAGGAATACTGGAGTGGGTTGCCATTTCCTTCTCCATCATTGGTTGCTACTTTAGAATAATAAAAAAGAAACATGCTTTAGCGTTAATAAATATTTTCATTGTTTTTCCAAAGCCTTGTTTTATTTTACCTTGTTCCACAATTTTTTAAGGCATCTTATGTAAGTAAATGCATAATAACAAAACAAGAAATGTTTAATCAAGGAAATCCTAAAGAGAAAGTATATAAGATAACATTGGCAGAAAGCTTAAAAGTGTTCCAGTGCATGCCATGAAATGCATGCACTTTTATTTGCCAAAGGTAAACCACAGGTTTGTTTTTTTGTAGCTAATGGAATGAGGGTAGACAATGAGTTATGTGACTACAGATTCCAGATTAAGTCTTTTAAGAGTTTATACATTTTCAAATGTGTAGGGTGATGAATCCTAACTAAAAAGAGAGAGTTTATTAAGTTATATATCAGTTTTTAAAACATAGAGTAGTTAATATTTTATGTCCTTAAATAAGAGTTTGTGACTTTAATAACAAAGTACAGTTTAGCCAGAACAACAATCTGGGACCTCAAATAGTGTTGTTTAGGTATTTTACTCTCTATTGATCTGGTTTAATCCAAAGATAGATTGATAACTTTTGACTATAGAATTAGATAGAATATATATATTCTATAGAATAATGTAGAAGATTAGATAAAAGAAATAATTTTCATAATCTAGGATATCTGTATGCTGGATATCTGTCAGGAAGAATAATCTTTAGTTTACTATTAATACTTACCTTAGCTATGCATTGATTTAATATTAATATCAATTAACCATTTATTAATTATTAACCAGTATTCTCACTACAACATTGTTATTATAACAGTTAACTACTACTAATAAGATGAATAAATATTATTAATATTTTCTGGAAACTGCCCCCTAACACATTTTACCTCCCCTTGTATATATAAAATAATGCTGTCTTTGGTTGGATAAATATTGCTGAGTGGTAAGCTCAAGACTATTATTCTTCCTGATGAAGTGTTGGGTGTACAGGTATTCTGGGTTGCCAGTTCACTTTAGAACCTCCAAATCAGTAGTCATGCAAGATGATGTTTGTGTGTCTTTCTGGAAGTGCCTTGGAGATACCACCTCTCTTCTAAAACAGTGGTGGCTCCATCACCCTAATACCAAAACCTGGCAAAGACACCACAAAAAAAGAAAACTACAGGCCAATATCACTGATGAACATAGATGCAAAAATCCTCAACAAAATCCTAGCAATCAGAATCCAGCAACACATTAAAAAGATCATACACCATGACCAAGTGGGCTTTATCCCAGGAATGCAAGGATTCTTCAATATCCGCAAGTCAATCAATGTAATTCACCACATTAACAAACTGAGAAATAAAAATCATATGATTATCTCAATAGATGCAGAAAAAGCCTTTGACAAAATTCAACATCCATTTATGATAAAAACTCTCCAGAAAGCAGGAATAGAAGGAACATACCTCAACATAATAAAAGCTATATATGACAAACCCACAGCTAACATTATCCTCAATGGCGAAAAATTGAAACCATTTCCCCTAAAGTCAGGAACAAGACAAGGGTGTCCACTTTCACTACTCTTCAACATCGTACTGGAAGTTTTGGCCACGGCAATCAGAGCAGAAAAAGAAATACAAGGAATCCAAATTGGAAAAGAAGAAGTAAAACTCTCACTGTTTGCAGATGACATGATCCTCTACATAGAAAATCCTAAAGACTCGACCAGAAAACTACTAGAGCTAATCAATGAATATAGTAAAGTTGCAGGATATAAAATCAACACTCAGAAATCCCTTGCATTCCTATACACTAATAATGAGAAAGTAGAAAAAGAAGTTGAGGAAACAATTCCATTCACCACTGCAACGAAAAGAGTAAAATATTTAGGAATATACCTACCTAAAGAAACTAAAGACCTATATATCGAAAACTATAAAACACTGATGAAAGAAATCAAAGAAGACACTAATAGATGGAGAAATATACCATGCTCATGGGTCGGAAGAGTCAATATAGTGAAAATGAGTATACTACCTAAAGCAATCTACAGATTCAATGCAATTCCCATCAAGCTACCAGCAGTATTTTTCACAGAACTAGATCAAATAATCTCAAGATTTGTATGGAAATACAAAAAACCTCGAATAGCAAAAGCAATCTTGAGAAAGAAAAATGGAACTGGAGGAATCAACTTGGCTGACTTCAGGCTCTACTACAAAGCCACAGTCATTAAGACAGTATGGTACTGGCACAAAGACAGAAATATAGATCAATGGAACATAATAGAAAGCCCTGAGATAAACCCACACACCTATGGACACCTTATCTTCGACAAAGGAGGCAAGAATATACAATGGAATAAAGACAGTCTCTTTAACAGGTGGTGCTGGGAAAACTGGTCAACCACTTGTAAAAGAATGAAACTAGACCCCTTTCTAACACCATACACAAAAATAAACTCAAAATGGATTAAAGATCTAAATGTAAGACCAGAAACTATAAAACTCCTAGAGGAGAACATAGGTAAAACACTCTCCGACATAAATCACAGCAGGATCCTCTATGATCCATCTCCCAGTATACTGGAAATAAAAGCAAAGATAAATAAATGGGATCTAATTAAAATTAAAAGCTTCTGCACAACAAAGGAAACTATAAGCAAGGTGAAAAGACAGCCTTCTGAATGGGAGAAAACAATAGCAAATGAAACAACTGACAAACAACTAATCTCAAAGATATATAAGCAACTTGTGCAGCTCAACTCCAGAAAAATAAATGATCCAATCAAAAAATGGGCCAAAGAACTAAACAGGCATTTCTCCAAAGAAGACATACGGATGGCTAACAAACACATGAAAAGATGTTCAACATCACTCATTATCAGAGAAATGCAAATCAAGACCACAATGAGGTACCATTTCACACCAGTCAGAATGGCTGCGATCCACAAGTCTACAAGCAATAAATGCTGGAGAGGATGTGGAGAAAAGGGAACCCTCTTACACTGCTGGTGGGAATGCAAACTAGTACAGCCATTATGGAAAACAGTGTGGAGATTCCTTAAAAAATTGCAAATAGAACTGCCTTATGATCCAGCAATCCCACTGCTGGGCATACACACCGAGGAAACCAGAATTGAAAGAGACACATGTACCCCAATGTTCATTGCAGCATTGTTTATAATAGCCAGGACATGGAAGCAACCTAGATGTCCATCAGCAGATGATTGGATAAGAAAGCTGTGGTACATATACACAATGGAATACTACTCAGCCCTTAAAAGAATAAATTTGACTCAGTTCTAATGAGATGGATGAAATTGGAACCGATTATACAGAGTGAAGTAAGCCAGAAAGAAAAACACCAATACAGTATACTGACACATATATATGGAATTTAGAAGATAGTAATGATGACCCTATATGTGAGACAACAAAGAGACACAGAGGTATAGAGTGGACTTTTGGACTCTGAGGGAGAGGGAGAGGGTGGGATGGTTTGGGAGAATGGCAATGAAACATGTATATTTTCTTGTAAGAAACGAAGCGCCAATCTATGTTCAATGTAGGATGCAGGATGCATGGGGCTGATGCACAGGATGATTCAAGTAGAGGATGTGGGGTGGGAGGTGGGAGGGGGCTTCGGCATTGGGAGATTGTGTTCACCTGATTCGTGTCAATGTATGGCAAAACAAATACAGTATTGTAATTAAAAAAATAAATAAATTAAAAAAAATAAAACAGTGGTGGCTGAAGGATTAAGTCTGATGGGGCTGCATGCATCTCTCCCGCCCCCTCAAAAGACACAAATGAATATGGTTCTTTGGAAATAAGACTTCAAAGATAAAGTGAAATTTGTGAAATTGCTTCATTGCTTAATCCTCTATTTTACTTAAATCTCTATAATATTTAGTTAAGAAGTATAAACCTTTGTGTGATTTTGTTGATTGTTTCATTGAGTTTTGAAACACATGCCAATCATTTTGTTTAGTTTCTAAGATTGCAGTTCTCAGCAGCACTTAAAAGCTACATGAGGCTATATGTGGAATGACCATTTTTCTAAGTATTAAAAATGATATTAATTTTCTCCTTTATCTATTGTAATTAAATATGACAAAGTATAATTTAGTAGTTTGTCATTTGCTTCCTATTTTTAGTATGCTTTAATATATATATTTTTTAATTTTACCTATCTGGAGTGTCTTCTTATAGGAAAAAATGAATTATCTCTTATTCTAGTACTTCTTTAAAACATACCGAAATATTAGCATTTAAGATGATTTTTCTTATAGAATTAAGCAGGTTACATTGGTGTAGGTACATGATTTATTTATGTAACAGGAGTGTCAGTTTTAAAAATGGAGTATTTAATATTGATACATAAAGTGATAAATATTATATTAAATATGTATTATTCAGTTAGCTGGAGTAATATCCTTTTTTTTCCATGGAGAGAATGTTATGGCTGATAGCAGTTTTCACAAAGTAAATGAGTTTGTATCTAATGCTTATGTTAGATGCGATATGTCAGAGAGCATTATGGGAAATGTACCTGTAATAGTTTGAGAGGAGTGTAGCCATGTCTCTGAACCATAAGAACCATAACTTCTGACTAGTGAAGTGGACTAAAATATTTAAATATCATAAGGCAAGCTAATTTCTTTTCTTTGTTCTGCTCCTATATATTTCTACAAAGTTAAGTATGGAGTGGAATGTCTTGACAAGTATAATATAAATACCAATCTTTGAAAATGTCTGCAATGATTTTTTTCTTTTTGCAGACATTTGGTCTTTTCACTTCTTGTAGTATCATTTCTGAAAACTTGAACATATTAAGTTATGTTGATTTATCATGGCCTAAAATAACTTGTTTACATCTTAGCAGTTTACATTGTATTGACATACAATACAGATTTTCATCAGAAAGCTATTGCATTGCTTTAAAATTATTGTGGGTTTAAATAGTCTACAACCAAAAAATGTAGTCATTGTCAAAAGTTAGGATTACAAAGATTGTCTGTATTCTGGAGAGTGCAAACACTTGAGTACAACAATGTCACTGACTTAAAGTGAGCAAAATAACCTTATTATTTGTATAGCATAGTTTGGAGCACAGATTCTAGACCCAGGGTGCCTGGGCTTAAATCTTATTAACTGTGCTTTGACAGTATTCTTTATTTCTGTGCCTCAAATTTCTCATTAGTAAAATAGAAATTTTACTAAAGAGGAATCACCTCACTGAGCAATGGACTTCAGTCAGTTCAGTCGCTCAGTCATGTCCGAAACTTTGTGACCATATGGACTGCAGCATGCCAGGCTTCCCTGTCCATCAGCAACTCCGGAGCTTACTCATGTCCATTGAGTTGGTGATGCCTTCCAACCATCTCATCCTCTATTGTCCCTTTCTCCTCCTACCTTCAATCTTTCCCACCATCAGGGTCTTTTCCAATAAGTCAGTTCTCGGCATCAGATGGCTAAAGTATTGGAGTTTCAGCTTCAACATTAGTTCTTCCAATGAGTATTCAGAACTGATTTCTTTTAGGATGGACTGGATCTCCTTGCAGTCTAAGGGACTCTCAAGAGTCTTCTCCAACACCACAGTTCAGAAGCATCAATTCTTTGGCGCTCAGCTTTCTTTAAGGTCCAACTCTCAGATCCATACATGACTCCTGGAAAAACCATAGCTTTGACCAAATAGGCCTTTGTTGGCAAAGTAATGTCTCTGCTTTTAATATGTTGTCTAGGTTGGTCATAACTTTTCTTCCAAGGAACAAGCATCTTTTAATTTCATGGCTGCAGTCACCATCTGCAGTGATTTTGGAGCCCAAACAAAAAAAGTCTGTCACTGTTTCCACTGTTTCCCCATCTGTTTGCCATGAAGTGGTGGGACCAGATGCCATGATCTTAGTTTTCTGAATGTTGAGTTTTAAGCCAACTTTTTCACTCTCCTCTTTCACTTTCATCAAGAGGCTCTTCAGTTCTTCTTTGTGTTCAGCACCTTTTCTCCTTCGCCATAAGGGTGGTGTCATCTGCGTATCTGAAGTTATTGATATTTCTCCCAACAATCTTGATTCCAGCTTGTGCTTCATCCAGCCTTGCTTTTTGCATGATATACTCTGCTTATAAGTTAAATAAGCAGGATAACAATATACAGCCTTGATGTGCTCCTTTCCCAATTCGTATCCAGTCTGTTGTTCCATGTCTGGTTCTAACTTTTGCTTCTTGATCTACATACAGATTTCTCAGGAGGCAGATAAAGTGGTCTGGTATTCTCAATTCTTAAAGAATTTTCTACAGTTTGTTGTGATCCACACAGTCAAAGGCTTTGGCATAGTCAATAAAGCAGAAATAGATGTTTTTCTGGAACTCTCGCTGTTTCAGTGATCCAATGGATATTGGCAATTTGATCTCTGGTTCCTCTGCCTTTTCTAAAACCATCTTGAACATCTGGAAGTTCATAATTCATGTACTGTTGAAGCCTGGCTTGGAGAATTTTGAGCATTACTTTACTAGCGTGTGAGATGAGTGCAATTGTGTGGTAGTTTGAGCATTCTTTGGCTTTGCCTTTCTTTGAGATTGGAATGAAAACTGACCTTTTCCAGTCCTGTGGCCATTGCTGAGTTTTCCAAATTTGCTGGCATATTGAGTGCAGCACTTTCACAGCATCATTTTTCAGGATTTGAAACAGCTCAACTGGAATTCCATCACCTCCACTTACTTTGTTCTTAGTGATGCTTCGTAAGGTCACTTGACTTCACATTCAGGATGTCTGACTCTAGGTGATTGATTACACCATCATGGTTATCTGGGTCGTGAAGATCTTTTTTGTATAGTTCTTCTGTGTATTCTTGCCACCTCTTCTTAATATTTTCTGCTTCTGTTAGGCCCATACCATTTCTGTCCTTTATCGTGTTCATCTTTGCATGAAATGTTCCCTTGGTATCTCTGATTTTCTTGAAGAGATCTCTAGTCTTTCCCATTCTGTTGTTTCCCTCTATTTTTTTGCATTGATCACTCAGGAAGGCTTACTTATCTCTCCTTTCTATTCTTTGGAACTCTGCATTCAAATGGGTATATCTTTCCTTTTCTCCTTTGCCTTTAGCTCCTCTTCTTTTCTCAGCTACTTGTAAGGCCTCCTCAGACAACCATTTTGCCTTTTTGCATTTCTTTTTCTTGTGGATAGTCTTGTTCACTGATTCCTGTGCAGTGTCACAAATCTCCATCCATAGTTCTTCAGGTACTCTATGAGATCTAATCCCTTTGTCTATTTGTTACTTCCACTGTATATTCGTAAGGGATTTGATTTAGGTCATACCTGAATGGGCTAGTGGTTTTCCTTACTTTCTTCAATTTAATTCTGAATTTGGCAATAAGGAGTTCATGACCTGAGCCACAGTCAGCTCCCGGTCTTGTTTTTGCTGACTGCATAGAGCTTCTCCATCTCTGGCTGCAAAGAATATAGTAAGTCTGATTTCAGTATCAACCATCTGGTGATGTCCAGGTGTAGAGTCTTCTCTTGTGTTGTTGGAAGAGGGTGTTTGCTATGACCAGCACGTTCTCTTGGCAAAACTCTTGTTAGCTTTTGACCTTCGTTTTGTACTCCACAGCCAAATTTGCCCATTATTCCAGGTATCTCTTGACTTCCTACTTTTGCATTCCAGTCCCCTATAATAACAAGGACATCTTTTTTCGGTGTTAGTTCTAGAAGGTCTTGTAGATCTTTGTAGAACCGTTCAGCTTCAGCTTCTTCAGGATTACTGGTCTGGGCATACTGTGATATTGAATGGTTTGCCTTGGAAACAAACAGACCATTCTGTCATTTTTGAAATTGGATCCAAGTACTGCAGTTTGGACTCTTGTTGACTATTATGGCTATTCCATTTCTTCTAAGGGATTCTTGCCCACTGTAGTAGATATAATGGTCATCTGAGTTAGATTCACCCATTCCAGTCCATTTTGGTTCACTGATTCCTAAAATGTCGATGTTCACTCTTGCCATCTCCTGTTTGACCACTTTCAATTTTCCTTGTTTCATGGACCTAGCATTCCAAGTTCCTATGCAGTATTGCTCTTACAGCATTGGGGTTTACTTCCATCACCAGTCACATCCACAACTGGGTGTTATTTTTGCTTTAGCTCCATCTCTTTGTTCTTTCTGGGCTTATTTCTCCACTAATCTCCCGTAGCATATTGGGCACCTGCTGACCTGGGGAGTTCATCTTTCAGTGTCCTATCTTTTTGCCTTTTCATGCTGTTCATGGGATTCTCAAGGCAAGAATACGGAAGTGGCTTGCCATTCCCTTCTCCAGTGCATCACATTGGGCAAACTTGAGGAGATGGTGAGGGACTGGGAGGCCTGGAGTGCTGCAGTCCATGGGGTTGCAGAGAACTGGACACTACGGGATGACTGAACAACAGCAACAGCACAAAATAGAAATTGGCCTCGTAAAATTTTGTGAGGATTAAGTGAACTAATATATGTAAACTATTTTAGAAGAGGTGGCACTTGGTAAGCATTTTTCTATTTGTTATTGTTTGTGTTGTTCTCAGTTAAGGCATCCATATTCATCCAGAAGTTAAAAATCCATATTCTTTTTTGCCAGTCCCGTAGTTCTGTTGTTTGCTGAATTATCTGAATTCAGTTTTCTATGTGGATTACTTCCTATTTGATTCCAATTTCTGTTAATTTTTCCCTTTTAAAGTGCTTATATTTTCAATGTATATGTATAATTAATTATATAAATTGCTGACTATCTGGAGAGCAAGAGCATAACAAAAATCAGAAAAGTTTTTACAGAAATTTTTGATAATAAATGTCTTAAAGTAACTTTGTGATATGTATAGTGAGTAAGAACATGAGTTTTTGGCCAGGACTGCACAGAACCAAATCCTAGCTCCACTACTTAACTTGATGTTGTTTTAATCTTTTTAAGCTTCCTCATGTGTAAAATGTCCCCAGTAATAATGCTTAGCTCATAGATTTGTTGTGAAGATTTATTCATACTCTTTATTTAACTGTATGAGTAGACTGAGTAAATTTGAGTTCTGCCTATATAGACTTTACAATTATAAGCTAGTAGGCTAAAATGCAAAGATAATTTTGCATTATCAGGTTTTGTAGAATGAAAAAAATGATGCATCTTATTAACCCAGCTCAGGTCTGGGCATTTGAAAGTGAGAAGTGCTAATAGCTTCATAACAAGTGCAGTGAGGTAAATGGAATCAACTACATGATTACTTTGCTTGAAAATGGATGAAAAATCCTCTTACTCTGACTAAAGTGATTTTTTTCTTTTGTTAAGATTTATTCAAAGAAAAGAATGATTAATTCTATTAATATTTCTCATATTTACTTGAACTAGTGTTAGGATTTTAAGAAAGACATTATAGTGATAAAATATTCAGACTGTTGAAAAATGTTGTTGTGTAAGAAAGGATTAAGTCAGCAAGAATATAATAAAAAATTCTTATTTCTTTGCTGAGCAGAATTCCCCCCCACCCCCGGCCCACTCTATTTTGGATTAAATGTTTAACTCTTTTATTTATATTTCATTGAAGAATATTTTTAAGTAAGTGAAATTAGAGATAAAAACACTAATATAACCACTATTATTACAGAGTACACCTAATGACTGTATTTGGCATATAGCTGATCATACTTTGGAGAGTATAAGAGTGGCTACTTTTATCTTTTAACAAATGGCCCATAGTAACTGTTTTGGTTATCCTATTTGAACATATTCTCATCACTCAAACATTTTTAAAGAAAATGCGTCTTTGGGTTTCAGTCCTTTGAATGGTTACTCTATCAAATTCTTGATTATGGTGTATTTCAAGGGACAGGGAAAGCAATGGAGAAGCTATGGCTGAGCTTTCAGTTCTTCTGCCCGGCTCTCTGGCTGTTTTTGAGGTATTAGTAATTCCTGTTAACTCTTTCCTTTGATCTACCCTACTTCCTACAGAAAATTGATCTCAGGCCACCTACCAAAAATAAATACCTCAGTCAAAGTGCCTAGGAGAAAGGGAGATATGGTTTCAAAACGCGTTTATAACTTCACTGGCGTCAAAATACTCTTTCAGTTGTTAATTTATTAAAGAGAAATTGGCATCACATTTATTTTATCATTTGGTTCTTTGGAATTTAACTTTTATTTTTATTCATTGAAAATTATTCTTTATAACAAGAGCCTTTTCCTTGTATTATTTGTTCTAATTTAATATAATTTTCCTTAATGATATATTTTTCTAAGTTAGCTTTTATGTTATGAGGTGCTTGTTACCTGCTAGATATCTGTGAAGATATTGTATAGATACAATACCAGTGTTGTTCCTACTTTGAATCACATTGGAGAGAATGTGATTCAAACTAATCCAAGTAGCCTGTGAAAACAGTATTTTACTATAAACCTTCTTGAGTTTGTGTTAATATAAAGGAGAGTTTTTCTAAATGCCATCATATTAACCTACTGCAGAAGCAGTAGTGTCCATAACTAAAATATTACTAAGCCTTAGTAAAATCTTATCCTCTGAGGATGACATGATTAGATAGTATCACCAACTCAATGGTAATGAATTTGAGCAAACTCCAGGAGATAGTGGAGGACAGAGGAGCCTAATGTGCCGTAGTCCATGGGGTTACAAAGATTCGGGTACGAACAACAATTGAACAGCAGCAACAGTGAAATGAGACGCTTATAGTATTGCCTAAGGACTTATATTTGATACAATTATGGATGGAGAGTTTAAAATTAGTAATTTGTTACCACTCGCTATATTAGGATTTGGCCTGAAGTATTTATGAAGTTATGATACATTTATTGTTAACCATCCCACGTTCAAATTCTTGTTTGTATTTTAAGGGTAAAAGGAGGAAAAGAATTGAACTTTTAGTCACTGTGCATTTCTCTGTTAAAATCAATTATGGAATAAATTAAATAGCTCTGATTATTAAACAAATTAGAAAATAATTAGTGATAGAATTATTTCTTTTAACTTTCACAGTCTGTTTTAAACCAAGTCATTTAATTCCATTTAAAGAGTTAATTATGACAAGAGGATATTTAATATCCTGTAGCATATGACAGCTTCAAAATATAAATATGGTAATTTATTGTAAAAAGAATAAAGCTAGGGCACATCATTGTTAATGCAGTCCTTTTATCTCTGGAAAATGGAACTCATATTAAGCTTTGAACCTCAGGGGAAAATATATGGGGGAAGGGTATGGAACTCATTTTGTTCTTTGTGTTTATCAGAAAACTATCTTAGTTTCCAAGTACTGAATAATGTTGAATAATAGTATGGTAAGAACAATTATGATCCATGATTTTTGCAAAACTTCATGAAGTGGTGTTGCTAATAGTTGTTCTCAGTATCTTAATTTTATTATATTGGTACCTGTTATATATGACTTAAAAAAATTATACTTAATTGTAAGAAACATATATCATTGTCTAATAATAATCTAAGCTTTAGCTGTTCTAAGTGTCCATAAATGTACCAGCATTATTCAGCGTAAACACTACAGATTTAACAACTGTATTTATAGTAAATTACCACCTTGTAATGTTTTAATTAGAAACCTCTTTCAACTGGAAGTTTTCTGTATCTGCAGCTTAAGGATAGTTGATGTTGATAAACAGAAGTCATTGCAGATTTCATAAGCATGTTTTCAATTATCACAGGAAGTCTGTAGATTATGCAGCTTTTTAAGAAAGTGCATTCTGTTTTTACTTAATTGTTTGAAAATGGATCTAAATTGTATGTCCATTAACATGCTAATATCAGAAGTATTTTTCCTGACTGTTGTACAATGACACAAGTTCCTCAAATATCATCCAATTTACCTCTTCTGAGTAATGTCTTTAACTTTCATAACTAGAGCAGGAATATGTATTATTTAGATTTTTAAATTGCTTTGGCATTTAAATATGGATTTATTGTAGAAAGTATAGGCCATATTACATAGTCTCAAGGGAGTTTAGAATACATTAACTGTAAATTACATGAATTCATTACTAAGAAACAAAGACCTTTATTCATCTTTTTCAGAATCTAATTTATAAAAATGAAAAAAGATTCACTATCCTTTGTCTTCCATTTAGTTTTAGACTTTCATCATAGTAAGTAGCAGTGCTAGTTAAAACTGATTAATCACTATTCAGTAACCGTTCTTTGAAAACCATCTGTGTGCAAACCACATTGTTAGGAGATGAGAATAAAAAGATGGATAAGCCCTATCCTGAAGGTATGAGTAGCTTGGCTAGAGGGATAGATACAGATACATATTAGTGTGACAAAAGCTGTACTATCAGTGTGAAGAAAGCACTACAGAAGACCAATATTATATATAAAATATTTTAATTGTCAGTAACAGCACAGTGAAGTTTCCATAGAAGAAGGTTCTGTGAGTAAAACTTTGTAAATACATAGGAATGGCATTCAAGAAATATAGTCTGAAAAAAAGTCATGAAATTAGTGTGAAATGTTTAGTGAATCACTAGAATTTATGGAAGTGGACACTTGTATAAAGTAGACTAGGACCAGATTGTGCTAGACCAAGAAAGCCAGAGTAGAAAATTAGGACTCACCTTGCTTCTCTGGCAGCTCAGACAGTAAAGTGTCCTGCCTGCAATGCAGGAGACCCAGGTTTGATTCCTGGGTCAGGAAGATCCCCTGGAGAAGGAAATGGCAATCCACTCTAGCACTCTTGCCTGGAAAATCCCATGGACGGAGGAGCCTGATAGGCTACAGTCCATGGGGTCGCAAAGAGTCGGACACGACTGAGCAACTTCACTTTCACTTTGAACAGTTAGTGATCAGTTAAAAGAACCGAAAAGTAACTGGCTAGAAGATAGAGAGTGCTAACATTTTCTAATCAGTTTTATAAGCCAGAAACCTATACATTGTCTTTGTCTCCCTTACCTGGTTATCCGGAAAAGTCCTGTTAGTTTTACTTCTCAGCTATTGCTTAAGTCTGTTGACTTTGTTTTGTCCCATAGTCATGATCTTCATTCAGGGTAGCACTGTGTTACCTGGACTACTGCAGTAGCCTCTAACTGATCTTACTGCCCTTGTTCTCACCTAGTACACCATCTGACATTAGTAAACATTACCAGAACTCTGTCAGCCCTTTTCTTTAAACCTTCTCTCTCTTTGGTTAGTGTTTATCTGGTGTAGTGGGTTGAAATGTGTCCCTCAAAAGGTGTGTTGTATGCCCTGTTACCTGTGAATGTCACTATGCTTGGAAATAGAATCTTTGTAGATGTAATCAAGGTATAAGTGAAGATTGAGGTCATACTAGAGTAGGGTGGGCCCTTAATCCAATATGACTAGTGTTGTTTAAGAGATATAATAAGAGGAGAAGGGGAGATCCGTGAGGAGGGAATGCCATGTAATGAGGGAGGCAGAGATTGAAGTGCTGCAGCTGTAAGCTAGGGTTTGTCAGCAAACCATGAGACGTGAGGAAGAGGCAAGACAAGATTTCTTTCCTGTGGATTTCAGAGGGAGCATGGTTGAATCAACATCTTGATTTCAGAATTCTAGCCTCCAGAACTGTGAGATGATAAATTGTTGATTTAAGCCACCCAGCTTTGTGGTACTTTCTTATGAAGGCTCTAGGAAACAAATGCATCTTGTATATATTGTTTTACCCTTTAACTTTAATTATTCTTTTTTTCCTTATATTTTAGATTCATCTCTTGTAAACAGCATTTAGCTGGACTTTATCTTTTGGGTGTCCCTGATAGCTCAGTTGGTAAAGAATCTGCCTGCAATGCAGGAGACCCCAGTTTGATTCCTGGGTCAGGAAGATCTGCTGGAGAAGGGATAGGCTACCTACTCCAGCATTCTTGGGCTTCCCTTGTAGCTCAGCTGGTAAAGAATTCATGCTTGCATTGCTTTCACGGTTGTTCATGGATATGCACAGAGTGACAAACATTAAAAGTCATCTGATGTATACAGGTCTAACAAGGCAGTGCTCTGCTTTCTTGTTTTAATGCTCATACTATAAACAGGTCTTTCCTGTGGTGCCATGTTTTTCATGTTTCGGTGCTTTATTTTTTGGTGATTTCACTGGACCTCCAAGTGTAACCCTGAAGTGCTATCTAATGTTCCTAAGTGCAGCAAAGCTGTGATTTTCCTTTCAGAGAAAATACGTGTACTAAATAAGCTTCACTCAGGTATGAGTTAAAGTGTTGGCCATGAGCTCAGTGTTAACGAATCAACAGTTATATATTAAATAATACGGCTTAAAACAGAAACTGAGAACATGGTTATGTGCTGTTTGGTCAACAAAATATGATCAGGGAATTGCAGGAACCTAATGCCCTTGAGAAATCTGTATGCAGGTCAGGAAGCAACAGTTAGAACTGGACATGGAACAACAGACTGGTTCCAAATGGGAAAAGGGGTACATCAAGGCTGTATATTGTCACCCTGCTCATTTAACTTCTATGCAGAGTACATCATTAGAAATGCTGGACTGGAAGAAGCACAAACTGGAATCAAGATTGCCGGGAGAAATATCAATAACCTCAGATATGCAGATGACACCACCCTTATGGCAGAAAGTGAAAAGGAACTAAAAAGCCTCTTGATGAAAGTGAAAGAGGAGAGCGAAAAAGTTGGCTTAAAGCTCAATATTCAGAAAACGAAGATCACAGCATCCGGTCCCGTCACTTCATGGGAAATAGATGGGGAAACAGTGGAAACAGTGTCAGACTTTATTTTGGGGTGCTCCAAAATCAGTGCAGATGGTGTCTGCAGCCATGAAATTAAAAGACGCTTACCCCTTGGAAGAAAAGTTATGACCAACCTAGATAGCATATTCAAAAGCAGAGACATTTTTGCCGACTAAGGTCCGTCTAGTCAAGGCAGTGGTTTTCCTGTGGTCATGTAAGGATGTGAGAGTTGGACTGTGAAGAAGGCTGAGCACCGAAGAATTGATGCTTTTGAACTGTGGTATTGGAGAAGACTCTTGAGAGTCCCTTGGACTGCAAGGAGATCCAACCAGTCCATTCTGAAGGAGATCAGCCCTGGGATTTCTTTGGAAGGCATGATGCTAAAGCTGAAACTCCAGTACTTTGGGCACCTCATGCGAAGAGTTGACTCATTGGAAAAGACTCTGATGCTGGGAGGGATTGTGGGCAGGAGGAGAAGGGGACGACAGAGGATGAGATGGCTGGATGGCATCACTGACTCGATGGACGTGAGTCTGAGTGAACTCCGGGAGTTGGTGATGGACAGGGAGGCCTGGCGTGCTGCGATTCATGGGGTCGCAAAGAGTCTGACACGACTGAGCGACTGAACTGAACTGAACTGACTGAATGCTGAATTTACCCAAGGAGCAGTGGTTTAGCATTCCCTTATTTAGTGTTCTTGGTGACTTTATAGAACTACTGTGAATGACAAGAATGGACTGAATATTTTTTCTTTTATCTTGTTCTTATGTTCCTTGGAATAATAAGGTCTTGTTCTTTTTCCCCTAGGATCTATCATTCTGCATATCGCCAACTTTTAATAAACACCCATTCAATGAATAAATAAATCTCTGTGTCTTTGACATAGTAGATGACCAGTACAGTTGGCTCTGTGTATCCACCGGTTCCCCAGTTCTACCTCCTGAGGAGGGCCAACTGTATTATGCCATAAATAATATATGAGAGTCTCGAGCACCTCAGATTTTGATATCTGCAGGAGGATATCCTGGCACCAGTAGCCCATGAGTACCAAGGCAGAACTGTACATTTTTGTTGAATAATGAATATTGAATAAATTGACTACAAAAGATACTACACTAGAATGTTACTTTAATTTTAGAATTTTGTCATATTGAGAAAATATTAGACTTCCTCAGGATTTTGGAGATATATACAGATACAGATGTTTCTGATGATGGGATATTTTTTCTCTAATGCCCCAGAATATTATCATGATTCAGTGAAACAAAAAATGTCATTTTGAAAGTACCTTAGATTTGGAATACTTATCCTTACAAAAAGTCCTAGATGTATTTTTGAAATAATACCATTAGAAACATTCTGGCAGAATTCCCTGTGATTATATTTGCCTGACAAAACTTCACTGGCTAATTTATGCTTGTGTAAGTTGCTCTTTGGAACCTTTGCAGACAAAATATACCTGTCATTTTTTTAAAAGCTATTTTTATGTGTATCTGGTGTTATACATACTAGAATTTTTGAAACGTATGTTTATGCTCAGTGGAAACTCTAAAATACTAGAATTTGATGAAGCTCACTGTGCAGTCTAGCGCAGGTACAGATATTAACCCTGTTAACAACTAACTATACTTAAGTTAACTAGATAAGTCAGTGGCTTGTTTGTCATTCAACAAGTGGACTCCTCCCCCTGACACTTCTCCACTGGTGGAAGGGAGTTGCTGCCTTGTTACTGCTGGGTGACAGTGGAAGTCCAGGTTCTCCACTTGGCCTCTGTAGAATGGTGGAGAGATGGGGGTAACTGGAAGATGCCCCTTGTTTCTGCTGGGCAGGGAGAGTTGTAAGTTCAGAATCCCTTCATGGCTTCCTTTGACACTGTATTTTAGAGAATGGATAGCCTTCTTATCACTGGGTTTGGTCAAAGACCTGATCTAGACAGCCCCAGTGAGAGGTGGAGTGAGAGTGGACATGTCAGTTCTTCCATGGTTCTTCCATGATCTTCACCATCATTGTGGTTACTGGAGAATGTCTCCTTAGCCTGTGTCTGCCCAGTCAGCTTTCCCTGTCCACCTCCTATCAGAGGTTTGGGCCTCCCTTTTTGTAGTCTGGTGAGGGTGGACACCTAGGTTCCCTACTTGGTCTTTGCTATTAGGGTTGGGGATGGTGTGAAGTATTTTCGTTGGTGCTGCACTAGTGGTAATTATCTAAAAAGTCTCTTGCTAGGCTCCCCATTGGATGGAGAGGGGAGGGAGTCTCTTCCCATTGGCTTGCTGGCTTCTCTCATTTCCAGTCTGAAATACATGAAGCAAAAAACAGACACGTAGGGTATTCATTACCATGTAGTTCCTTGAGTCTTGAGCTCCCTATTTGGACTACCTTTTTCTCTTCATCCTTTAGTGTCTTATGTTTGTGTTATATGCAATGTCCTTGTTTTTTAATTGTACTTAGTGAGAGGAATAGGGAAAAGTTTGCTTCATCTTCCTGGAAGCAGAAGTCCTAGCATACAATTTAATTTATAAAGTGTAATTACTCATAACCTTTTAGGAACAGTTGATACTATAGTTGCTCACTTGTTGAATTGGTGCATTTTTTTTTTGGAAGGCTGTTTGTCTCCATCCAAGAGCTTTGTGAACTGAGAAAAGGAAGATGAAGATAAACACTCACAGCATTTCTACCAAGTTAGTTTTCTGATATGTCGATTTCCATACCTTTCATAATCATAATTTACGATTTAGATGAGGAAAGATAGAATGCATTGTATTGACAATAACTTCAGTCTATTCCTATCACTTCCATTGCTAACTGGTTCTGTTACACTCAATTTATCTTGGATGATCATTTATCTTTTAATTGTGCTGTGGATTGTTAAACAAGGCTGGGCTTTCATTATAGAACCACAGATCACCTCTGGAGCTAGTGAGCTGGTCAAGGTATCCATTCTAAATTATAAGCTGTCATTCATTTTGATGCTACTCCACAGCCTTTGAAAGATGAAAGTGCAGATGAGCCTGGTGATTTTCAGCAAATGCTATTATTCAGTTTAGATTGTAAAAAAATACATTTTAAGACTCTCAGATTGAATAAGGACTTAAGTTTAAATTTTAATTGGACTGAACATTTTCATTGTTTAATTTTCACAGTATTTTATCCAGAAAATTAAAGTAAATAATGTGTTTATGAGTTAGGAGAGATATCTCCTTTTTACAGATAGGAAAATTGAAAAATGCCAATTTTTATGACTTATCCAAGAGCATTCAGTGAACTGAGATTAAAACTGGAACAACAGACCAAGATTGGAATTCTCAATATTTTTTAACCACCATCTTGTGCTCAGTCTAATAGACCATGCCACTAACTAAATTAAATTTATATATCTTTCAAAATAAGAGCAAGGGGAGAGAAGGGGTTATCCAATTGGAACTTTAGCTTCAGACATGGTCTGTAAGTGTCTAATTTTTCAGTCTGATGCATCAGAAATGTTTCATCATTATCATATCCACTTTTTCATATGCAGCATAAAAAGTCCATAATACTAGGCAGTAATTTAAAAAATACGAATTTCTCCTTAACAAGAAATATGATATTTTAATTTTTTTACAATTTAAAGGAAAACTGAAAAATGTGATATGAATAAACAAATACAGTGCACATTGTTGTTATGTTTCAGTCGCCTGGTCATGTCTGACTCCTTGCGACCCCATGAACTGCAGCACATACTTGCCATTAAATATATTACATATCTATATTTTATATGTTGCACAAATGCATTATAAAAGTTACTGAAAATTTATGGTAGGTTTGCTAGCTATCAGAGCTTATCATATTATAGACTACTAACTGTAAAGTAAATTGGAACTTGGAACTTTGTTTATTAAAGTTAAATTTCATTACATATTCTTCTTCTATTAGTTTGAAATATTTATATAGAATATTTTAGAGTAGTTTGTTATAATATGTTAAGAAGAATTTATTACGAAAAATTGAGAATCTGGGTTCTAGGTTGAGCTCTTACTCAGCTAAATATATTGATCATGGAAACATATTTGCAGGTTTGTCTTTAGAAATTAGAATCTTCATATAGCAGTTTATTATTGATAATATAGCACCATGGAGATTTCTTTTCTGCTATTTTTTTCTTTTCACCTTTTCTCTTATTCCTAAGAGTTTCCTTTTATATTCTATTGTTTAAATTCAATCAATGTCAGGTAAAACTGTATAACAATGTATTGCTTTCCAATTCAGTGCTTCTGTTTTTCACAGTGGGTGTTTTATTTAAAATGACTCATTTCAAGATGATACTATGGTATGATTCTGTCAGTTGTGTCCAACTCTTTCTGACCCTATGGACTGTAGCTGGCCAGGTTTCTCTGTCCATGGGATTTTTTTCAGGCAAGTATACTGGTGTGGGTTGCCATTTCCTCTTCAAGGGGATCTTCAAACCCAATGATTAAACATGTAGCTTCTACATTACAGGCAGAATCTTTAACCACTGAGCCATCGGGGAAGCCCAAGGTGATACTAAATAAGTTAAAAATTAAAGTCTGTATCTCAGTTGTCCAAGATTAGGAACGCCTATAACAAAACTAACTTATACACTTTATTCATCACTCTAAACTAGTTCTTCTCTTCCTTCGAGATCCTATAATTTTTTTGCTATTAAAGTCAGTTGTGTTTTGCCTTACATTATAGTGAGCTGTTAACTTGACCCCTACAGTACCTAATAAATTGTTTTACACTACCTATTCTCAGGTACATGTTTTGAATTGAATTCAGTTCCGTGAAAACAGGACCCCATTCTGATACCTGATTTTTAATATGGATGTATTGATATTGTTTCTATTCAGCTTATTCCTCATTTGGCTGTCAAATTAGTTTTATTGTTTAATCATAGTTTTCTTCACCTGGTTAGAATTATTAAGATTTTGTTTCCTCAGTAATCTTGTAATTTCCATGATGAAAAATCAGATGATCACTGGTCAATTATTTTAAAATGTATTCCATTTTTATATATGCCGTCTAGATGATCATTCTAACCAGAACAGTGCCTACCACATAGTAGTGCTCAAAAATGAATAAATGAGAGAACTAACACTGGTGGCTCAAATGGTAAAGACCTAGGTTTGATCCCTGGGTTGGGAAGATGCCCTGGAGGAGGGCATGGCAACTCACTCTAGGATTCTTGCTTGGAGTATCCGCATGGACAGAGGAGCCTGGTGGGCTACGGTCCATGAGGTCACAAAGAGTTGGACATGACTGAATGTCTAAGCACACACACACAGCAAAAGGTTCTAATAGCCTTTCTGTTTAATAGTTTATATAATTAGATATTTATAGGTAAGATCACTGGGTTCAAAGATTTGTTAAAAATCCTTAATTTTAGTTTAAACTCTTAGTGCTAAAACCTGCTTCTCTACATGAACATGTTACATGAAGCCAGTTAACTTTATTAAGATGTACCAAATTAAGGACTGGAGAAGGAAATGGCAACCTACTCCAGTATTCTTGCCTGGAGAATCCCATGGACGGAGGAACCTGGTGGGCTACAGGCTATGGGGTTGCAAAGAGTCGGACACGACTGAGCGACTTCACTTCAAAGTGAATTGATAGGTTAGGGCTCATTGAACAGAATCACATAGAATTGTTAATGAGATATAATGTGTGAAGGGAGTCTATGGACTGGGAACTACTACCCAAAGGTTAGTTTGTTTATTAGTCAAGCTTTTATTATTAAAATGCAACTAACCATACATGCTAAATAATACTGTTGTATTGTAAATATACTTCTCAGATTATGCGATGTATATTTGAGCATATATACTGGATTGTACAAATTATCAAGATACAGATGAAGCCTCATCTTATTTTTGGCATAGTGTCTTCAAATATTCCTAAATAACTAGAAAAATTCAATTATAAGAAAAATTACAAAAAACTAGTCATGTACAGATGATAAAGAAGGCAAAGCCCCAAAGAATTGATGCTTTCAAGCTGTGGTGCTGAAGAAGACTCTTGAGAGTCCCTTGGAAAGCAAGAACAAACCCGTCAATCTTAAAGTGAATCAATCCTGAATACTCTTTGGAAGGACTGATACTGAAGCTGAAGCTCTAATACTTGGCTACCTGATGTGAACAGCTGACTCACTGAAAAAGACCCTGGTGCTGGGAGTGGTTGAAGGCAGAGGATAAGATGGTTGGATGGCGTCACTGATTCAATGAACATGAACTTGGGCAAATTTCATATTGGGGTATAGCCAATTAAAAATGTTGTGATAGTTTCAGGTAAACATCAAAAGGACTCAGCCACACATAAACATGTATCCACTCTTCCCCAAACCCTTCTCCCATCCAGGCTGCCATATAACATTGAGCAGAGTTTCCTGTGCTATACAGTAGGTCTTTGTTTGTTATCTATTTTAAATATGGAAATGTGTACATGTAGATAGTATATAGTCTTGATAATTATTAGCAAATTTCTGTGTCAAAGCTGTAATAAAATCTTTGTCTTTGAAGCTGTAAGGGGAATCATTTTGGAAAATCTATTGGTAGTTTGAATTTATTTGTTCAAAATACTGAAAGGCTGAGCATTGAAAGATTCAAGCTTGTCTCAAGATTGTTCAAAAACATGACTAAATTTCCATTTATTTAAAGTTGTAAATGATGAAGGAAGCAAGTAAAATGGTAGATGAAAATATATTGTGTAATTGAAAAAGATTTTCAGTTCCACCCAAGAAAAGATTTAAGCATATTAGTAATACCTGACTTTTTTTACCTTAAGCCTGAAAGAATTCACTAGCATAATCTGATTTTTAAAAAAATCACTGTGAAGTATGTTTCTTAGGTTATCATTTTGAACCTTTGGAAACCTGTATAACTTTTTTCTTAACTTGTGCACGAAGAGGAAGTATAACTTTTTCTATAAAAATTTCCTTTAACTCATGTTATTTTGTTGTCCTCTTTATATTTGTGTATAATAGGATAGTACACAGTGCCTTGGACTTATTATTCAATGGAAACATCCTTTCAGAGATCATTTGCTGTCTAGACCTCTATTTGCCAGCAGTCATGAACAGATTGTACTTTTCTATTGAGATTAATATGGTTGCAAAGCAGCATTTTACAGAAGAGTTTTAAATACTGTACTTAGAAAATATGAAGGACAATTAAAATCTGGTGTCTAATACATAAGGTAGCCATTTTATACAAATATAATCTTTTATTTATATTCCATTCCTTTTATCATAATAAATCTATTGGTCATTTTTTTTATAGTTTAAAACTTTTATTGTGTAGCTAAGAAAATAAAGATCCATAGAAAAAGTCTTTTCTTGACACATAAAGAAATACCTTAACTTTGGTACCCCGAACTTAGACTTGTGCTTTTGTTCTATAATGCCCTCCTTTCAGGATTTTCTATACTGTGTTTGGATCCTAGCTCCTGTATAATTTCTGTTGGTTATTTTTTAAATTAAAAAAACCTAAAGGTATTAACCTTTAGGCCATATATAGTTCATTTAAATACTTGAGTGTAATAAAACCTTGTTATTTTGGATTAGATTCTTTCAGAATTCTGGGTATAGTTTCAATGCAGGTTGAGTAGAAGTTCACTTTTATTGCTTAACAAATTCTTACTATAAATCCATTTTACAAAGTACATCTAATCTTGCTGAGGGTGTCTTAGTTAAGGCTGCTATAACAGGTACCACAGACTGGATGACTTAAACAACACTTGTTATTGTTCAGTCACTAAGTCACATCTGACTCTTTACAATCCCGTGGACTGCAGCATGCCAGGCTTCCCTGTCCTTCACCATCTCTCAGAGTTTGCTCAAACTCATGTCCATTGAGTTGGTGATGCCATCCAACTATCCTATCCTCTGTCGCCCCCTTCTCCTCCTGCCCTCAATCTTTTCCAGCATCAGGGTTGTTTCCAACGAATCTGCTCTTTGTATCAGGTGGCCGAAGTATTGGAGCTTCAGCTTCAGCATCAGTTCTTTCAGTGAATTTTCAAGGTTGATGATTTCCATTAGGATTGACTGATTTGATCTCCATGCTGTTCAAGGGACTGTCTTATAAAGAACACTTATTTTATTTATTTAACTTTTTATCTTATATTGGAGTTTAGCCCATTAAACAGTGTTGTGATAGTTCCAGGTGGATAGCAAAGGAACTCAGCCATACATACGCATGTATCCCTTCTCCCTGAGACTTCCTTCCTATTTCTTAATAGTTCTGGAGGTTAAAAGTCTGAGATCAGGGTGCCAGCATGGTGGGTTTTTGGTGGGGGCCCTCTTCCAGACTATGTGCTCACATGGCCTTCCTTAGTTTGTGCCCTGGAAAGCAGGGCTGTTTCCCCTGGGGATGGTGATCAGTGAGGTAACCAGATGACTAGGGTGAACTGTGCTGGCTGCAGAAACCCTCTAGGACTCAGTGATGCAGAACAGGGATTAGAAAGAAACAGCTTGTCACAGTTGTGTGGGGGAGAGAGAGCTCTTGGAGTGTATAGTCTGAAAGGCTGCCTCCTTCCCCCAGTCTTTGCTTCACTGGAATCTTCTGCCTGGTCCAGGAAAATCTTAAGCTTTAACCTGAATTACAAAATGTATAGGTATGGTATCAATTCAAATATACTATTGAAAAAAGAAAAGAAAACAACATGAGAAAGACAGGGCAACCATAAGGCAGGGGAATTCTTAACTTGGTGGACCTCTTGAGCCAGAGTCCATTGGTCATTCTGCTGTGTATTCAACATATTAGGTTGAATTATGGAGCGTGTTTTTTTTTTTTTTTATGGTGTCTTTCACTAAGAAAATAATATTCTTGAGGGTAGAATCTATTGTTCCAAGGTGAAACAGAGTACCTAGGGCTTTGAAGGCCTTTTGTACTTTGGAGAGGGTATAAATGCTTTAGAAATAGCATTTGCCATGGTTTGAAAGGGCTGCCATCAAAGTCTTAAAGTAATACTAGCTAGTATTTCACCTGGTTTGTAGCTCCATATTTCAGAGAACTGCTTACCTATCTTCTGAGAAACAGTTCTTATCCATTTCCTTGCCTGAAAGAATGAAAGCCCTCAGACTTGTTCACTTGCCCTCTTCCTCGCCCTTTCCACCCTCTTTTCTCTTCCCCTGAAAAGTCATAAAGATCCCACTATAATTTTCTTAATTCTTTGATGAAATCGCTCTTGCTTTTGCATCTTTTATGTCCTGCATGTCAGTTGTACTTCCCAAGGTTTTTTATAGCTGTGACTAACAATATTTTAGAAATATTTTTCATCAGTCATAACATTTGACCAGGAGCTTCCTGGTGGCTCAGATGGTAAAGAATTTGCCTGTGGTGTAGGAGACCTGGATTCAGTCCCTGGGTTGGAAAGATCCCCTGGAGAAGGGAATGGCTACCCACTCCAGTATTCTTGCCTGGAGAATTCCATAGACAGAAAAGCCTGGCAGGCTACAGTCCATAGAGAAGATAATAGACTGCCTAGCAGTATGGCTGATTTACCAGAATCCCATGGGATCAAGAAACATATTTTACCTGAAAGATTTTTTTTTTCATAAACGTTTGTTATTCTGCACTCATAAACTGTTAGACCTAAGAGACAAAACTCCTCCCCTCTAAGACTAAACTTTTTGCCCCCAGCACCCAGCAACTCTCTTCCCTGCCTTAAGAGAGATGTATGAAGAATCCATAGCTTAAAGTGAACCATCCTATTTGTAGTCATACACTTGATCCATTAGAAATTTCACTTCAATCTGTATTACATGTGTGAGGTTGTTTTTATAAGTGTTTTTCATAGCCTGAAATGGTTATAATTCAAAGTACTGTTCTCATCATCATTGTATAGTTTGAGTTACACTTTGTCAGATTGTTTTTCAACTATGGATAAAACTTTCAATAAATGCAAATTTTGTAGGTGCTTTATAAGCAACATTGGTAGGTAGTTTATAAACAATATTATATGTACTCTGTTGGCACCAGTGTTAAAGAACTCGCCTGCCAATGCTGGAGACGCAAGACGTGAAGAGGAGACAGAGGAGCCTGGTGGATGGAGTAGCAAAAGAGCTGGACATGGCTTAGCAACTAAAAAACAACATGTGCTATAAGAGAAAAAGTATTCTGGATAATTTTAGTTATGGCAGTAGCACCTAAAAAGGATCTAGATGCCATTTCTCTTCAGTGTGTCTTCACTTTAGACTGCCATACATAATCTTTTCAGTACCTCTCTAATGAATGACAAAACGTTGAAATTTAACTTGTCATGGTGGAGAGGTCTGAGAGAATGTGGTCTACTGGAGAACGGAATGGCAAACCACTTCAGTATTCTTGCATTGAGAACCCCATGAACAGTATGAAAAGGCAAAATGATAGGATACTAAAAGAGGAACTCTCCAGGTCAGTAGGTGCCCAATATGCTACTGGAGATCAGTGCAGAAATAACTCCAGAAAGAATGAAGGGATGGAGCCAAAGCAAAAACAATACCTAGCTGTGCATGTGACTGGTGATAGAAGCAAGATCTGATGCTTTAAAGAACAATATTGCATTAGGAACCTGGAATGTGAGGTCCATGAATCAAGGCAAATTGGAAGTGGTCAAACAAGAGATGACAAGGGTGAACGTCGACATTCTAGGAATCAATGAAGTAAAATGGACTGGAATGGGTGAATTTAACTCAGATGACCATTATATCTACTATTGCGGGCAGGAATCCCTCAGAAGAAATGGAGTAGCCATCATGGTCAACAAAAGAGTCCAAAATGCAATACTTGGATGCAGTCTCAAAAACGACAGAATGATCTCTGTTTGTCTCCAAGGCAAACCATTCAATATCACAGTTATCCAAGTCTGTGCCCCAACCAGTAATGTTGAAGAAGCTGAAGTTGAACAATTCCATGAAGACCTACAAGACCTTTTAGAACTAACACCCAAAAAAGATGTCCTTTTCATTATAGGGGACTGGAATGCAAAAGTAGGAAGTCATGAAACACCTGGAGTAACAGGCAAATTTGGCCTTGGAATGCAGAATGAAGCAGGGCAAAGACTAATAGAGTTTTGCCAAAAAAATGCACTGGTCATAGCAAATACCTTCTTCCAACAACATAAGAGAAGACTCTAGACATGGACATCACCAGATGGTCAACACCGAAATCAGATTGATTATATTCTTTGCAGCCAAAGATGGAGAAACTCTATACAGTCAACAAAAATAAGACCAGGAGCTGACTGTGGTTCAGATCATGAACTCCTTATTACCGAATTCAGACTCAAATTGAAGAAACTAGGGAAAACTGCTAGACCATTCAGGTATGACCTAAATCAAATCCCTTATGATTGCACAGTGGAAGTGAGACATAGATTTAAGGGCCTAGATCTGATAGATAGAGTGCCTGATGAACTGTGGAATGAGGTTTGTGACCTTGTACAGGAGACAGGGATCAAGACCACCCCCATGGAAAAGAAATGCAAAAAGCAAAATGGCTGTCTGGGGAGGCCTTACAAATAGCTGTGAAAAGAAGAGAAGGGAAAAGACAAGGAGAAAAGGAAAGATGCAAGCATCTGAATGCAGAGTTCCAAAGAATAGCAAGAAGAGATAAGAAAGCCTTCCTCAGCGATCAATGCAAAGAAATAGGGAAAACAACAGAATGAGAAAGATTAGAGATCTCTTCGAGAAAATTAGAGATACCAAGGGAACATTTCATGCAAAGATGGGCTCGATAAAGGACAGAAGTGGTCTGGACCTAACAGAAGCAGAAGATATTAAGAAGAGGTGGCAAGAATACACAGAAGAACTGTACAAAAAGATCTTCATGACCCAGATAATCACGATTGTGTGATCACTCATCTAGAGCCAGACATCCTGGAATGTGAAGTCAAGTGGGCCTTAGAAAACATCACTACGAACAAAGCTAGTGGAGGTGATGGAATTCCAGTGGAGCTATTTCAAATCCTGAAAGTTGATGCTGTGAAAGTGCTGCACTCAATATGCCATCAGATTTAGAAAACTCAGCAGTGGCTACAGGACTGGAAAAGGTCAGCTTTCATTCCAATCCCAAAGAAAGACAGTGCCAAAGAAGGCTCAAACTACCGCACAATTGCACTCATCTCACATGCTAGTAAAGTAATGCTCAAAATTCTCCAAGCCAGGCTTCAGCAATACATGAACCGCAAACTCCCTGATGTTCAAGCTGGTTTGAGAAAAGGCAGAGGAGCCAGAGATCAAATTGCCAACATCCGCTGGATCATGGAAAAAGGAAGAGAGTTCCAGAAAAACATCTATTTCTGCTTTATTGACTATGCCAAAGGCTTTGACTGTGTGGATCACAATAAACTGTGGACAATTCTGAAAGAGATGGGAATACCAGACCATCTGACCTGCCTCTTGAGAAATCTGTATGCAGGTCAGGAAGCAACAGTTAGAGCTGGACATGGAACAACAGACTGGTTCCAAATAGGAAAAGGAGTGCGTCAAGGCTATATATTGTCACCCTGCTTATTTAACTTCTATGCAGAGTACATCATGAGAAACGCTGGACTGGAAGAAACACAAGCTGGAATCAAGATTGCCAGGAGAAATATCAATAACCTCAGATATGCAGATGACACCACCCTTATGGCAGAAAGGGAAGAGGAACTAAAAAGCCTCTTGATGAAAGTGAAAGAGGAGAGTGAAAAAGTTGGCCTAAAGCTCAACATTCAGAAAACGAAGATCGTGGCATCCATTCCCATCACTTCATGGGAAATAGATGGGGAAACAGTGGAAACAGTGTCAGACTTTATTTTGGGGGCTCCAAAATCACTGCAGATGGTGACTGCGGCCATGAAACTAGAAGACGCTTACTCCTTGGAAGGAAAGTTATGACCAACCTAGATAGTATATTCAAAAGCAGAGACATTACTTTGCTGACTAAGGTCCGTCTAGTCAAGGCTATGGTTTTTCCTGTGGTCATGTATGGATGTGAGAGTTGGACTGTGAAGAAGGCTGAGCGCCGAAGAATTGATGCTTTTGAACTGTGGTGTTGGAGACGACTCTTGAGAGTCCCTTGGACTGCAAGGAGGTCCAACCAGCCCATTCTGAAGGAGATCAGCCCTGGGATTTCTTTGGAAGGCATGATGCTAAAGCTGAAACTCCAGTACTTTGGCCACCTCATGCAAAGAGTTGACTCATTGGAAAAGACTGATGCTAGGAAGGATTGGGGGCAGGAGAAGAAGGGGACGACTGAGGATGAGATGGCTGGATGGCATCACTGACTCTATGACATGAGTCTGAGTGAACTCCGGGAGTTGGTGATGGACAGAGAGGCCTGGCGTGCTGCGATTCATGGGGTCACAAAGAGTTGGACACGAACTGAAGTGAACTGAACTGAAGTACTTGTGAAACAGTTAATTTCCTGCAGTAACTGTGCATCTTTAGATTTTACTTTTATTTGTGTCATGCACATATACGGAGTTGTTTTGCTTTATTTTAAGCTACCTTGATATTACCTTACTAAATTTATTTTACCTTATGAAATACTTGAAGTGTGCTTGGTGTTGTCAGATATTGTAGTAGAATTCTATTTTAAAACTGTACTAGTTGAAAGTGTTTTGAGTTTTCAGCTTGCTGCTTGTAACCATTTAAATTACAGAATCATATTAATAGGCCCTTCTTACTTGCCATCTGGCAGGAAATCTTATCAGTACTATTGTTCATATATAGTAATAAATATTGGCAATTAGTATAATAGCCATATTCTGTGCAGCAATTTCTAGATACCTTATATATAATAGATATATTCACAGTGTCTTTTCCTTCTCATTAGCTCTGTGATTTTTCTGATGGTAGAGATTGTTATTCTTATAAGCACTGTACCTTGTAATATGAAATGTAAAGACAACTTCACTTTCTTGTAAAATTAATCTGATTTCAGGGAGGCAACCCATTGCTTTACCTCATTGGATCACCCAAAGCATACTTACTGTTCCTCTCCCTCCCTATTAAAAGGGCATCTCACTGCATTTATGACATACTCGATGTTCATATCGATTCTAAGACTTGCCTCATGCTACTTGCCTGCCACCGCCGCCTTGTTCTTTTTAATTAAGGAAAAAGTAACAAGAACAACTTTTATGCTTTTGGAGGCAAGGAACATTAGCGGATTAAATCTCTCTTGGCCACTTAACTTCAGTCCTTCTGTTGTTGGTATCTCTTATTGTTCTCCTGACTCATCCTTCCTCCTCTGCTCTCCCATTTTCCCCATTCTTATCCCAGTAATTCAGTATCAAATCACCCTCTTGATGCAGAAATTCTAGTCTCAGAAAGAGGCTATTTTAAAATTAAAATTGTTAGGAGTAACGATGGAAAGTGAAAAGGAGGCTGAACTTGTGAGTTCTATAATATTAATATAACAGAACTTCAGGAAATAAAGTGAAATATTTGTTTGAGCTCAGAAATAAATTACCTTGGGCCCTACTACTCATAATCAGAGCATTTATAAGACAATGTTTGTTGACAGTTATGCCACAGGTGCTTTCAGATGTTTTAGGTTCTAGTAAGGATGTAATACAGCAACGTTTTAAAATTTTGCCTAAATATCTCAGGTTTATTTTTTTAAAACTAGACTGAAGAGGAATTTTCAGAACCTGTTAAGCTTCTTCCTTATTTCTGTTATGCCTCATCTGTCATCTCGTTTGTGTAAATCCTATTCTAAATTCCCCCAAACCGTGTAATCTTATCTTATTTAGATCATACTAGAACTTCAGCTGTCAGTTTTAGTTGAACATATCAAAATATTTTATGGCAAAGTCATCTATATATAAATTTGCTTCATATTCATTTATTTAAAAATCTGCATTATATTTCTCAGGGTTTTTGTGTTTTTTTTTTGAGCAACTTAATTTCAGTGGTTAGTTCTTCCCTAAGGACATGTGGGTTGTTCTTTGTTTGCTTTGGATTTTTTTCTTCCATTTAATTTTTTTTTTCCCACTTACCAAGCAACCATTGATCATGCACCTTGTGTCAGGGTACCATACTGGCGGTCTGGGATTATAATATAAAATGTTATATGATGACACTTCATGGCATTTGATAAGAGTCTTAAAATATGAAAACTCTTACCAGTGGTTCCAGTCTTACATTGGGTTTTACATTGAGGGCATGCACCTATAGGAAGCCCCTGAAAACCAGCCTGTGAGTTTACACTTAATCTGCAACCCTCTACTTTGAGGGTTTAAAAATCTTAAGCAGTCAGAAGATTACTGCACTGCGTAGTTTCCATGGGCCTGTTAGAGAATTTGCCAGTTTATCTCAGTTTATTATAGTTCGAATGTTTCAAACCTTCTGCCTCTTTTGAAGAGTAAGTTCCCAAGGCAGGGATCATCTTTATGTCTCTGATACTTGGCCTAGAGTCGGAAATATACCATAAGTAAATGATACATAATAAACAGTTCAACTTCATAAAGAGAAGGAAGATGGGGAAGAGGCACGATTGAATAGAGGATTGACCGGATTTTCCTCCCTTGTTGACTTTTCTTTTTACCCTTTGTTTCTCCTCTTAAAGAAGTAAAGCACATTGACTGAGGAGGAGGCACTCCACACATCTGAAGAGGTTGGCCAGCGCTTTGCAAGCCCCAAACTGATTTTATCCTTCATCATTCATCGTGTTGTGGGGAATTAATTATCCTTAACCAAACTTCTTAATTATTAAAGAACAGTGCCTGTACAGTGTGAGAGTTAAGAACAAAGAGCCAGAGGAAAAGCAGTTTGATTCCCAGCTTGACCTCTTACAAGTTGTGTGCTCTTAGGCAAATTAGTAATTTCGATTAGCTTTTGCATCTATTAAATGGGGATAATAATGGTACCTAACTCATGGGATTCATTGACAAGATTAAATGACAAATCTAAATTCCTAACACTAAAGAGTATTCAAATTGAAATTAATACCAGAGAGAAGACCATGTAATGTAAAATTAAGCTTAGCAAAGGGCCTTGTACAATGAGGTTCTCAGTAAGTAACAACTATAATTATTATAGTTTTTGTACTTTGTAACTATCAGTACTAATTTATAGTAATACACTTGATCCTTGAACAAGACAGGTTTCAACTGCTCAGATCCACTTATATGTGTTTTTCTTTTTCTTTTTTTTTAAGAGAAAATACTACAGTCCAACAGGATCCATGATAGTTTGAATCTGTAGATGAGGAACTCTGTGTAGGGAGGGTAGACTGTGAGTTACATTCAGCTTTTTTACTTTGCTGATGGTCGGTACCCCTACTGTGTGTTGTTCAAGGGTCAACTGTATATCATTACATGTAGATGTCTGTGTACACACATGCAATATAAATACATATACACACATGTGTGTGTGCTCAGTTGTGTCCGATTCTTTGTGACCCCATGGATGGTAGCCCACCAGGCTCCTCTGTCCATGGGATTCTCCAGGCAGGAATACTGGAGTGGGTTGCCATTTCCTCCTCCAGCAGATCTTCCGAACCCAAAGATCGAACCCATTTCTCCGGAATTGCAGGCAGATTCTTTACCACTGAGCCACTGAGGAAGCCTGTATACATTCATACTGAGGTATCTGTTTACAGCATCATTTCTAACTGCTGAGATACTTATTCAGTCCTCAGAAGAGATTCTTTTGTGACTGTGTGATCAAAGAAAAAGGGTTAGGTAATCTTGAAGGATATTGCATCCAGAGCTTAGAAAATTAGGTCTCTTCCACATTAGTATATGCATTTCTAGCATCCAGATAGTTCATCTCTGCTAATTATGTCAGCCAGTCTCTATCCTCCTTTCTAACTATCTGCCTCTTTCTTTTCTCCTTCTTTTCTTACATGTACACCTGTGTGCATCATATACATTCTGACAGATTATTTCATCCAAGTCAATTAATTTTTTCTTCTTTTTAAAACATCCTGTATTTTGAAAATATACTTTGGGTCATTTAATGTATTCCACTGATTTAGGTTAGATTGTATGAATATTAAATACATATATTATTAAAATTAACCCTCAAAACATTTCTGTGAAGTTAAGTCATAACCATTTGCCCAACAAAATACTGAGCCTACAGAGGAGCTAATTGACTTGCCTGAAGCTGTATGGATAATAAGCACCAAAGTTGGGAATCAGACATACAGTGTAAATTTTCAGCCACCCTTTCCACAGCATTATAACACTCTGAACTAAAAGGACCTACAAATCTTCATCTGTGAGTCATCTGTCTCAGGATAGATTACTTCCACAAATGTTATCCATTATATAGTTATTTTTAGTTGACTCAACTTCAGAATGGCCACTCCTGCCCTGGTAACCCTCCTTGTTAAATGTCAGAGTAGGAGAAAATAGATTACAAATCTTAGAGGAGAAAATAATAAGTATTCAAGTTGGGAAGGTATTAAGTCAATGGAGGGCTGGACAGCTTAAGCAAGGGGATGAAAAGGAAGGCTAAGAATGTTTGTATAGAAATACAGATGAATTTGTAGACCACTAGACCATTCAGGTATGACCTAAATCAAATCCCTTATGATTGCACAGTGGAAGTGAGACATAGATTTGATATAGATACTAGATCTGATATAGAGTGCCTGATGAACTATGGATGGAGGTTAGTGACATTGTACAGGAGACAGGGATCAAGACCATCCCCATGGAAAAGAAATGCAAAAAAGCAAAATGGCTGTCTGGGGAGGCCTTACAAATAGCTGTGAAAAGAAGAGAAGGGAAAAGACAAGGAGAAAAGGAAAGGTACAAGCATCTGAATGCAGAGTTCCAAAGAATAGCAAGAAGAGATAAGAAAGCCTTCCTCAGCGATCAATGCAAAGAAATAGGGGAAAACAACAGAATGGGAAAGATTAGAGATCTCTTCGAGAAAATTAGAGATACCAAGGGAACATTTCATGCAAAGATGGGCTCGATAAAGGACAGAAATGGTCTGGACCTAACAGAAGCAGAAGATATTAAGAAGAGGTGGCAAGAATACACAGAAGAACTGTACAAAAAAGATCTTCATGACCCAGATAATCACGATTGTGTGATCACCCATCTAGAGCCAGACATCCTGGAATGTGAAGTCAAGTGGGCCTTAGAAAACATCACTACGAACAAAGCTAGTGGAGGTGATGGAATTCCAGTGGAGCTATTTCAAATCCTGAAAGTTGATGCTGTGAAAGTGCTGCACTCAATATGCCATCAGATTTAGAAAACTCAGCAGTGGCTACAGGACTGGAAAAGGTCAGCTTTCATTCCAATCCCAAAGAAAGACAGTGCCAAAGAAGGCTCAAACTACCGCACAATTGCACTCATCTCACATGCTAGTAAAGTAATGCTCAAAATTCTCCAAGCCAGGCTTCAGCAATACGTGAACCGCGAACTCCCTGATGTTCAAGCTGGTTTTAGAAGAGGCAGAGGAACCAGAGATCAAATTGCCAACATCCGCTGGATCATGGAAAAAGCAAGAGAGTTCCAGAAAAACATCTGTTTCTGCTTTATTGCCTATGCCAAAGCCTTTGACTGTGTGGATCACAATAAACTGTGGACAATTCTGAAAGAGACGGGAATACCAGAGCACCTGACTTGCCTCTTGAGAAACCTATGTGCAGGTCAGGAAGCAACAGTTAGAACTAGACATGGAACAACAGACTGGTTCCAAATAGGAAAAGGAGTGCGTCAAGGCTATATATTGTCACCCTGCTTATTTAACTTCTATGCAGAGTACATCATGAGAAACGCTGGACTGGAAGAAACACAAGCTGGAATCAAGATTGCCAGGAGAAATATCAATAACCTCAGATATGCAGATGACACCACCCTTATGGCAGAAAGGGAAGAGGAACTAAAAAGCCTCTTGATGAAAGTGAAAGAGGAGAGTGAAAAAGTTGGCCTAAAGCTCAACATTCAGAAAACGAAGATCATGGCATCTGGTCCCATTACTTCATGGGAAATAGATGGGGAAACAGTGGAAACAACGTCAGACTATTTTGGGGGGCTCCAAAATCACTGCAGATGGTGATTGCAGCCATGAAATTAACAGATGCTTACTCCTTGGAAGGAAAGTTATGACCAACCCAGATAGCATATTGAAAAACAGAGACATTACTTTGCCAACAAAGGTCCGTCTATTCAAGGCTATGGTTTTTCCTGTGGTCGTGTATGGATGTGAGAGTTGGACTAGGAACAAAGCTGAGCACCGAAGAATTGATGCTTTTGAACTGTGGTGTTGGAGAAGACTCTTGAGAGTCCCTTGGACTGCAAGGAGGTCCAACCAGTCCATCCTAAAGGAGATCAGTCCTTGGTGTTCTTTGGAAGGAATGATGCTAAAGCTGAAACTCCAGTACTTTGGCCACCTCATGCGAAGAGTTGACTCACTGGCAAAGACTCTGATGCTGGGAGGAATTGGGGGCAGGAGGAGAAGGGGACAACAGAGGATGAGATGACTGGATGGCATCACTTACTCGATGGATGCGAGTCTGAGTGAACTCCGGGGAGTTGGTGATGGACTGGGAGGCCTTGGCGTGCTGCGATTCATGGAGTTGCAGAGAGTCAGACACAACTGAGCAACTGAACTGAACTGAACTGATAGTATTCTGGTCACTTTTAAGTTTGAAGTAATTAAAAATAGTTCATTAGTTATCAATGTGTTTTTAACAGATATCAAAATAAAGGTTAAAGTGAATTGTTATAGTTTAAATTCTTTTACATGAGCTATTGAACTAGGTAAAAAGTGCCTTCAAGGACTTTATAAACTAAGCCAGTCAGAAGTTACTCTGTTTGAAGAATACACTGAATTAAGGCAGGAAGTGTCTGTTAACTCAAAATAGGCACTTTAATAGTTGGAGTCTTGACAATGATAAAGAATTAATTACTTAATAACAATAGCTAATACATGCCTTAGCAATGAAAAAATAATAATTCAATATCTACCATAATTTAAATTTTAAGAAAAGGGATGCATATGTAATATTTAGAATAGTCAGTCAGTTCAGTCGCTCAGTCGTGTCTGACTCTTTGCGACCCCATGAATTGCAGCATGCCAGGCCTTCATGTCCATCACCAACTCCTGGAGTTCGCTCAGACTCACATCCATCGAGTCAGTGACACCATCCAGCCATCTCATTCTCGGTCATCCCCTTCTCCAATAGTATTCAAATTAAAATTAATAGTAAAGAGAAAATCAATATAATGTATATTCTATCAATGGAGACATATAGGCAGTTTGTGGTAGTTTTTACAGTTCATGTGTCAGCATTTTGTGGAGAGTTCTGTGAAGCTGAAAATTCTTTTCAATGTAGAGTGTAACAGTCTCAGTCATTCTGGGGTCTGTGATTTTAAAAAACGACATTTCTCTCTTTGATTGATCATAGCTATTATTGAAATAGCTGGTAGTATGCGACATGGTACCATAATTTAGACAGAAAAAAAATGTATTGTGAATTATATCCACTCAGCTTAAATCTCTCTGTTTCTTGTCTCCATGGCATCTTTTTACTTTTCTATAGAAAAGGCCCCTTAGCATAATGTTCCTACTTTTTCCCAGGGAAAAGGAAGGCTGACGATCAAAGTCTTATGCAGAGTATTCAAGGGAAACTTGTACAACAAAATTAGAGGGAGCAAATAAAATAAGATTCAGAATTTCCCAGTACAGGAAATGAAAGTTTTAGTCACTTATTTTTTTAACAAATGTGCTTTATATATACATCTTGGAGTCAGATTTCAAAAAAGTGAAAATTTGTGGATATGATGAAGTTCACAAAAATTCAGATGTTTATATTTGAGGCTAATCCCTATATAAATCACTCTCCTGTCTCTTCTTTTGTAGGTAGAAGTAAACTATAGCATAATTCTTATGATCAGTAGATAATAAAGCATGTGGGGAACTGTATGTGTTAAATGATTTCCCTGTTAAAATCCACTTTTCAGACTCTTCTGCTTCCTGTTAGCACAGGCAATTCAAAAACACCAACTTGCCATTAGAATGATCAGGGTGGAGTGATTAAGAATTATTCGTAGACTCAGTTTGCTATGTGGCCTGTGAACATTTATAGTTTCTTTTTAAAATTATTTAGTAAAATTTGGAAGGTGAAGTTTGTACATTACTTTTTACAACTTTATTGAGGAGGAATTGATATATGATAAACTGTACATAGTTTAAGTGTGCAATTAGATTTTTAGTGTGAAATGACCACTCCTGGAATAGGATAATGGACATATTCATCACCCTGCAGAGTTGCCTCCTGCCTTTTGTTAATCCCTCTCTCCCTCTCTCCTGCAACACCCTTCATGCCCTTTTCTGGCAACCATGCTGTTGGTATTCATTTTCTAGAATCTTAAGTAAATGGAAATACACAGTATGTGTGTCCTCTCTCCCCCTGCTTCTTTTAACATTAGATTTTCCATATTGTTACATGTATCAATAGTCAGTTTCTTTTTATTGCTGAGTAGCCTGTTGTTGTATAGCTGTGTCACAATTTACTTATCTCTTCACCTGTGTGTGGATGGACATTTGAGATATTTTCAGTCTTGTCTATTACAAATAAAGCTGCTATGAGACTTGGGTACAAGTCTTCTCACAGATATGTGCTTTCATTTGCCTTGAAATGAGGTTGGCAGTTTTTTTTCTTTGGAGACTCAGATAGTAAGTGTGTTAGGCTTTATGGACACTGTGATCTGAAAGCTCCAGGTGGTAAGCTGGGGTAGTGGTAGGACTCACTTATTTGTTTCCTTTCTATGGGAACCACTGACCTGTGCTACCTTTTGACCAGTTTCTGAAAACCATTGTACGACATTGTGTTTTTAGTTGGTTAGAGGGAGTAGGACCTAATTCATTTCTTATTACCCTTATCCTTGGCTGGAAGTAGAAATTTTATCTATACATTTTTAATGCACTTGTGTTTCTTTTTTAAAAAATTTAAAAATTTAAAACCATTATACCATCATGCCCAGATATGTGAGTTCTCTGTTTTCATATTATATTTATTCCATAGAATTTGTAGCTCTAGTACTAAGACAGGGTTGGGAAGATACCCTGGAAGAGGGCATGGCAAACCACTCAGTATTCTTGCCTGGAGAATTCCATGGACAGAGGAGCCTAGCGGGCGTGCTGCGATTCATGTGGTCGCGAAGAGTTGGAGACGACTGAAGCAAGTTAGCATGAAAGCATGCACTAAAAAGTAGATAGAGTGACTTGTGGATTCCCTAGAAGTTCATCTCTTAAAACATTCATCTATTTATACAAGAATATTAAAATATGTTGATATACCAGTTAGTACTGCACCCCTCATATAAGAGTATTATTCTCTTACTGATTGCTTGTGGGTTTTTTCCCCCTTTGTGCTTTTTATATAAAGACCTTTTACAGTATTATTCAGTTCAGTTCAGTCGCATAGTCGTGTCCGACTCTTTGCGACCCCATGAATCGCAGCACGCCCTGCCTCCCTGTTCATCACCATCTCTCGGAGTTTACTCAGGCTCACATCCATCGAGTCCGTGATGCCATCCAGCCATCTCATCCTCAGTCGTCCCCTTCTCCTCCTGCCCACAATCCCTCCCAGCATCAGAGTCTTTTCCAATGAGTCAGCTCTTTGCATGAGGTGGCCAAAGTACTGGAGTTTCAGCTTTAGCATCATTCCTTCCAAAGAAATCCCAGGGCTGATCTCCTTCAGAATGGACTGGTTGGATCTCCTTGCAGTCCAAGGGACTCTCAAGAGTCTTCTCCAACACCACAGTTCAAAAGCATCAATTCTTCGGTGCTCAGCCTTCTTCACAGTCCAACTCTCACATCCATACATGACCACAGGAAAAACCATAGCCTTGACTAGACGGACCTTAGTCAGCAAAATAATGTCTCTGCTTTTGAATATACTATCTAGGTTGGTCATAACTTTTCTTCCAAGGAGTAAGCGTCTTCTAATTTCATGGCCGCAGTCACCATCTGCAGTGATTTTGGAGCCCCCCAAAATAAAGTCTGACACTGTTTCCACTGTTTCCCCATCTATTTGCCATGAAGTGATGGGACTGGATGCCATGATCTTAGTTTTCTGAATGTTGAGCTTTAAGCCAACTTTTTCGCTCTCCTCTTTTACTTTCATCAAGAGGCTTTTTAGCTCCTCTTCACTTTCTGCCATAAGGGTGATGTCATCTGCATATCTGAGGTTATTGATATTTCTCCCGGCAATCTTGATTCCCGCTTGTGTTTCTTCCAGTCCAGCATTTCTCATGATATACTCTGCATAGAAGTTAAATAAGCAGGGTGACAATATACAGCCTTAATGTACTCCTTTTCCTATTTGGAACCAGTCTGTTGTTCCATGTCCAGTTCTAACTGTTGCTTCCTGGCCTGCATACAGATTTCTCAAGAGGCAGGTCAGGTGGTCTGGTATTCCCATCTCTTTCAGAATTTTCCAGAGTTTATTGGGATCCACACAGTCAAAGGCTTTGGCATAGTCAATAAAGCAGAAATAGATGTTTTTCTGGAACTCTCTTGCTTTTTCCATGATCCAGCAGATGTTGGCAATTTGATCTCTGGTTCCTCTGCCTTTTCTAAAACCAGCTTGAACATCAGGAAGTTTGTGGTTCACGTATTGCTGAAGCCTGGCTTGGAAAATTTTGAGCATTAGTTTACTAGCATGTGAGATGAGTGCAATTGTGCGGTAGTTTGAGCGTTTTTTGTCACTGCCCTTCTTTGGAATTGGAATGAAAACTGACCTTTTCCAGTCCTGTGGCCATTGCTGCATCCAAATTTGCTGGGTATATATCTATTACATATATATATATATATACATACAGTATTATAGTATACATTTAATACTATATGTATATATATATATGTAATAGATATATATACAAACAAGTACATAAAACATAAGTGTACAGCTTAATGAAATTTCATGTAACCAACACACATTTAACCATTACTCAGAACAAGAAGGAAAATGTTGCTAGCACCCTAGATGCCTCCAGTATGCTATTTCTCATTCACAAGCTTCTGTCTCCCACCAAAATGACCGTTGTCTGTACATCTTTGCTTTCTTGCTCTTTTTATACTTTTATTAGGTATCCAACTCCAAACACTGGGGTTTGGGTTTGCCTGATTTTGAAACTTACATAAATGCAACCCTATATTTTTTTATGTTTGGCTTCATGTCTCTTTAATATAATCTTATTATAATCTGTGACAGTACCTCACTTGTGCTTTTCATGCTCTTGACACTTTTTCAAGAATATTAGTCAGTTTTTACATAGAATGCCCCTTAGGCTGATCTTTTGGGGGATACTTTCAGGGAAGAACACCATGAAAGTGACAGAGTGCCTTTTAGGTGCATTGTGTTGTGGTGCGGGGCGGGGGGGGTCAGGTAAGGCGGTCGTGTTGGTAATTTTGATTATTTGGTTAGTTTCTGAATTTCTGTACCCTGAAGTTACTGTGTGTGTATGTGTGTGTATATTGTAGCTAATAAGTGTTTTCTGGGAAAGAACTTTGAGACTAGGCAAGTGTCATATTTCTCATCCTACCTTCATCTTCAAGTTTTAGTATCTTTCAGTGGTTTTTGCCTGCAGCAATAGTTATCATAACGTTTTTTTCAGTTTCATTTTGTCAAATATTTCAAATATGGTGAATTTCCGTTTCCTTCATTCTTTCTCAGTGCATTAATAGGGATTGAAATGTAAAGAACCACTGTCCCTTCTTCCTGAATTCATATTACTGAAGCCTTAGGAGTAATTCTCTCCATGGGTTGTAAGCCAGCACTCTGCCTGGATTTTGCTGTTTTGGCTTTGGCCATTGGGAACACCTTCAGTTCGGCTTCTGTGAGATTTGATGCACTGTCATCACTTTTCCGTACCTCCTAACTTCCCGGTACCACAAGATGTTCTAGGCTCTTCTTATGATTTTCCTTCCTCAGTCCAGAAATCAACCTTTTCTCTAAAGAGCCAAATGTTTTTGTTTTAGTTGGTGAAGATTGATGGTTGGAAACACAGATCGAAGTCCTCAGCAAGGTCGTTGCTGCTGGGTGTCATTACAGACCCTGTCAGTTGTCAGAGTTAGGAATGTATTGTATACTGACATGCACCTACACACACACTTATATTTATATATTTATCTACCTGTGAATTTATTAAAAGCCAAGAGTTCCAGTTGATACCTCTTGATTCTAATCCAATATTATTTATTATGTTCACTCTAGCCTCTCCCCTTTTCTTATTTATAACTTTGCACAATGAGCAATCTGTATCTCCTTATCCATGGAATATTTGTTTTTAAATTCTTATATACATATGATGTATTTTCATAATTACTAACCCATAGCCTTGTGCAAAACAAGTTTATGAACTCAAGGACTTATATACAGTTCTTTTTATTTGTAGACTTACAGAATATGCCAAAATTCTCTTTTCTGAAGTTGCTCCCTTAATGTGGTATATTATTCATCTGTATGTGCTTACATATTATGTTAGTATTTACTTTCTGAACATCAGTGGCTCAACAGCATTGCTTCATATATACCTTTGCAGAATGATTCAGCTTTGTTTTGTTTGCTTCAGCATCTTATTTATCCTTCCCCAGTCTTATTTATTATTTCTCTTATTTGTGTCAGTGTATATTTCACAGAGATCATGTTCAGGTTATTTATTTCTAACAGCACACAGATTCTTTATTTAAACGTGGTGGTGGTGGATTTTATTTTTTCATGAAGCACTAGAGCATTTTGTTACTCTTATACAAGTATTTAGAAAGCAAACTAGAAGAGAAAAGTGTAGGCTACAGAAAAGTCTGTAAGGATAATAATAAACTCATTCATTTGCTCATTCATGTTTTATCTGTGCCTAATGGCATATGCTGCTTTTACTTACATTATATTACAAGTCTCAAAGAATAATGTAGGCCTTCTCAATAATGTACATTTTCTCAAACTCAGAAGGGCCCTATTGATCCTATTCTAAGTGCCTTGACTTTCTCTTTTTTCCTAGTACTAAATGTATTGGATATAGTCTGCTCTTTGGGGAATGTGCTTTTGGCTTAGAAGTGGGATTTTATTTAAGTCAGTCAGTATTCAAGGTACTGTAAGTTTTTTCAAAGTATTTTATTGCAGCTGAAAACTGTATCAGTTAGTGGGTAATGTAATTAGGGCTTGTAGACAGAACAGTTAATTTTGAGTTATTTAGCTTATTTTTAGAAAGATCCCCTTTGCCTTTTTTAAACTTTTAATTTGAAATAATTATAGACTCAATTTCCTTTCAAAGCAGTTTTTTCTAAGCCTGATATATCATCACTGAATGGTGATGAATGAGGTTCTTTTAAACGATGTTCTTTCTATTACCTGCCAAGTTTTATTTTTCCTTTATGTGAGAAAATTTTCTGGAAATAATTTTGCAGCTTTCTTTCCAGAATAGATATTTGTTAATATTTGTATTTGGGAAATTGAAGCAAAATGAACATCAGTCTTGCCTATCTTTACTTTTTTCAAAAGCTTTAATAGATTTTCTTTCTTTTTCCCAATAATGCCTTCTTATTCCAAATATTTCTTTGGTAGCCACGTTGTAGAAGCATTTGGTTATAAGCAAATATTTTGGGAGTTATTAGCATTTGTATAAAAATTATGTTAATATTCACCTAACAGAAGTTGCAAAACAATTACCTGGTACTAAATGAGTCAGGGTTTTTACTTTAACACATACTTTTTAATGTATACATTTAAGTGCATCTGTCAATGGTGAATTAATGCCTTTACTCTGGGATTTAAAATGTGATTGCTATATAACATATGAGTACCCTGTCATAATGAAATGGTGCCTATTATTTGACAATAATTACGCATACAATCTGGCAAAATAATTTTTTGAAAGGTAAAAGCATTTTAAGAAATGTTCCATCTTATAAGTTGGAATTTTTGTTCTCAGAGTATTATTTTACACATAGCAAACCTTTAAATTATGGTACATATTAAAACCCACTCAAACGAAGGTGGTTGTATAATTTATGGTAAGGAATAATATGTACATGGATGAGAAAGAACAAGATTTAAAAAGCAAAATATATGTATGCTGTGTAACTAACATATTTAAGATATTTCTTGTTTAGAAGGTAGTTATTAGATAGGCAAGTTGGAGGAAGAGGGGGACACTAAATTGTATATTGGCACGCTTCCTGAAATGCATATGCATAGTAATTAGAGACATTGATTTTTAAATGTCAGCCAGCTTTTATTCTCTTTCTTTTCTAGCATCTATTTGTATGAAGTGACTATTCTTACTTCTAAATGGAGTTTATCAAGCTTTTCGTGAACATTTGTTATATAGGAAATAAATTGCCACTGCTATATATAACTAACATTAATTTTGTGATACTAGCAATTTGTGAGTGATTTAAAGTTTTATTGATTTGATTAATTTCTTATTTGTCAAATGATGGTGAAGAAATTCTCCATTTCCCAGTTGAGACATCTGGGGACATTTCTCATGCTTTCTACTTGCATCCAGTAAAGAAATAATGCCTTTAGTCGTTTATAACTTTCAACAACATGTTAAAATGTGTTACTTTAAAATTCACATTCCAAACTTAAGTAGCTTTTTGCTAAACTGGTTTAATTTATTATTGTGTTTATCTGCTCTTAGCACTCTTAAAATGGCAGCCCACTCCAGTATTCTTGCCTGGAGAATCCCATGGACAGAAGAGCCTGGCGAGCCCTAGTCCATGGGGTCGCAAAGAGTTGGACACAACTAAGTGGCTAACATTTAGTGGCCTTTAATACTTTATAGGCTTTTAAAGAATGTAGGGAACAGAGGATATTCCTGAGAGATGGAATATCTGTTTACCTAATTCGTAAAATCGAAGATACTTTAAAAGTGTGCTCTGTTAGTCTTACCAAGTCAATGGAAAGTTAATGTAGGCGTGGAAAATTTTTCCCTTCTCTTCTAGTTTCTTTAAACCTAGATCCTGGATTGGCAAGATCCCCTGGAGGAGGGCATGGCAACCCACTCCAGTATTCTTGCCTGGAGAATCCCCACGGACAGAGGAGCCTGACAGGCTACAGTCCATGTTGTCGCAAAGAGTTGGACACAACTGAGTAACTCAGCACAGCACTGGGTTCTTTGGTCTAGTAATTAAATTGACATAAGACAAGTTAGCAGGAGAAAACATATTTAAGTTGGTACGTACAGGATCCCCTGTGATAAGAGACTCAAGAGCAAGTTGGAAGGTTGAGGCTTATGTGCCATCCTATGCTAAGGAGGGGGAGTAGGGCCTGGGTCTTCAAAGGGGAAGAGAGTGACTCATAGGATAATAAGACCTAATGTGTAGTATTTAGAAGTTTGCCCTGCCATGCAGGTAAGACTTGCAGATAACATTATGGTAATAGCTGTTTTTCTGGGCCAGGCCCCCTATCTAAATTCTTTTAGGTAGTTAAGGGAGAGGTAAAAGTTTTTCCTGAGTCTTCTGGATCTTGATTGCTGTCAGCTGGAAATAATCCACATATCAAGTGGCACATTTTAGGCCGGCATGTTCTCCCCTTCAGTAATAACACAACGACTCACACTGTCACCTGGTGACAATGATTATAAGACACCATAGAGTACTTTAATTATGTGCTTCTCATACCCTGCATGACTACATGCTCCACAAATGTAGTTCTTTTTTTTTTTTAATGTTTATTTATTTTTTTATATTTTTGGCTCTTCTGATTCTTCGTTGCTGCACAGGGTTTTTTTCTCTAGTTGCACTGAACAGGGGCTACTCTCTAGTTGCAGTGCATGGCCTTCTCATGGCGGTGGCTTCTCTTGTTCCGAGCATAGGCTCTAGGGCACGTGGGTTTCAGCAGTTGCAGCTCGCAGGCTCTAGAGCGTAGGCTCAGGAGTTGTGGTACACAGGCTTAGGTGCTTTACAGCATGTGTGATCTTCCTGGATCAGGCATCAAACTTAGGTGTCCTGCATTGACAGGTGGATTTTTGACCACTGAGCCACTAGGGAAGCCCTGATACAGCATGGTTCTAATGATGGTATTTCCTTATTCATAATGTTTCATGTAGTCAAGAATGATGTGTGCGTGCACAGTTGCTACAGTCGTGTCTGACCCTTTGTGACCCCAGGGACTGTAGCCTGCCAGGCTCCCTCTGTCCATGGGAATCTCCAGGCAAGAATACTGGAATGGGTTGCCATGCCCGCTTCAGGGGATCTTCCCCACTCAGGGATTGAACCCGCATCTCTTACACTGCAGGCAGATTCTTTTCTGCTGAGCCACCAGGGAAGCCCCTAGAAGTCAAGAATGGTAGACCTCTTTAAATAGGAAGGAAGGATGCAGGAAAGGTAGCCAGTTTATCCCCACTCTCTAGATGGCTTTTCACTTTTATGTGCATTTATTGTTTGTATAAAAAATAAATATTGCTTATGAAATAAAGATATGAAGTCTGACATTCTTCATGGCCCATTTTAAGCTTTCTTTGGGTTTTCATCTCCAGCTAACTTATCCCTTTCTTGAGCCATACTTGTTTCCTTTTTATCTCAAATCTTCTGCATTCTCAGAATTTAGTTTATAAAATTTTCCCTTTGCTTTACCCACCCATCAGAGTTAAGTCTTAATTTCACCTCTTCAGGCTTCTCCAGCTCCCTCCATCGCAAGTACCTCTCACTCCACTACTTTGCAATGATAAATACCTCTGGAAAAGCATTTATCAGAGACTACCTTCTGTTGTAGTTAATTGTTTGTGTATTTGCATTTCCTGTTAGATTTTGGGAGTGAACTATTTAGGTCTGTATTAATATTATCTCCATAGTGAATGGTATAGAAAGACAAAGAGTGTTTCTTGAATTGGACTCATAGATTTTTAAAATCTATGCATTGCTTAATTCTCTTCTTTGGAGTGATTTTGCTGGAATTACTATTTTGTTGGATTGTTTTACATTGAAGTTGCCATTTTCAGTGTTTACCCACCATTTTCAGAAGTATAACAATTATTCCTTTGCTGGTTACTGTTCCATCATGCAAAAGATAAGAATAGTTGCATAGATATTAATTTTTTTATATTAAGTATCTATTATGCAAATTTTGATAATTATACAACCTTATATTTAAGGAAGAATATTTTATAAATGGTGTTTTTCTTTTCATTTGTAGGTTGCTTCCTCAAAACATTGGCCTTCTCTATGTTGGAGGTTATGAAAGACCCTTTGCACAAATCAAGGTATGATTGTTCACTTTCTAACATTTTTTCCTAGGTATAGTTTGTTCATCCAGAACCCACTAAAATCCTTTAAGTAACTATCACAAAAATTGGGGAATGTGAATTATTAATTTTGTTTGCTTTTACATATCTCTGCTGAAATAGTACTTCAGCTTTTCAGTAAATCAGTTAGTTTAATAATCTTGCCCATAATAAATTTGACCAGTACAATTTGGTGATGAGTTAAGAAGAGTACAATTTAGAGCTTCATTACCCTATTTCCCAGTAGAATTTTTTTGACAGCTTTATTGGGGTATAATAGACATGTAAGAAAATATACATATTTAAACTGTACAGTTTGACATCCATTTATACTTACCCTTGTGAAACCATCACCACAATCAAGACAAATAACATATCCATCACCCCTAAAAGTGTCTTTGTGCCCCATTGAAATCCCCCATCTCTTCCCCTTCCTTTTTCTCCTCCAGTTTCCAGGTGACCACTGATCTAATCACTATGGATTAATTTGCACTTGCCAGAATTTTATCTAAATGGAATCATACTGTATTTCTTTCTTTTGGCTTCTTTGATTCAGTTGTTATTTTGAGATTCACCCATGTTGTTACACTTCAGTTCATTCCTTTTTATTGCTGAGTAATATTTCATTATATGGTTTTAGCACAATTTCTCTATCCTTTTACATATTGAGGGACATTTGGGTTGTTTCTAGTTTTTTGCTGCTATAAATAAAGCTGCTGTGAACATTTGTATACAAGTCTCTGTATGGACATATATTTTCATTTCTCTTGGGTCAATACGGCTCAGTCGTGTCTGACTCTTTGCGACCCCGATACAGTCCATGGAATTCTCTAGGCCAGAATACTGGAGTGGGTAGCCTTTTTCTTCTCCAGGGGATCTTCTCAACCCAGGGATCAAACCCAGGTCTACCTGCATTGTAAGCAAACTATTTACCAGCTGAGCCATAAGGGAACCCCAAGAGTACTGGAGTGGGTAGCCTATCTTTTCTCCAGCAGATCTTCCCGACCCAGGAATTGAACCGAGGTCTCCCTGCACTGCAGGCGGATTCTTTACCAACTGAGCTATGAGGGAAGCCTGAGCTAAATGGTAGCTGTGTGTTTTAACTTTTTAAGAAACTACCAAACTATTTTCCCACCATCAGGATGAGTGCCAGTTCCTCCATTTCATCATCAGCATTTGGTATGGTCATTCTTTAAGTTTAGGCATTCTTGTAGGTATATAGTACTTCATTGTAGTTTTAATTTGCTCTTCTGTAATGACTAATAATATTGAGCATCTTCTCATGTACTATTTGCCATTTATACATCTCTAGTGAGGTGTGTGTTCAAAAACTTGCCATTTTTTGTTTTTGTTTGTTTTCTTAAACTGTTGAGTTTTGAGCATTCTTTTTATCTTCTGAATATAAGTCTTTTATCAGATATGGGATTTCTCTTAACAAGATCCTCAAAGAGCAAAAATTCTTAATGTTAATGGAATTCAGTTTATTATTCTTTTTCGTGGCTCCTGCTTTTAGTATTGATCTAAGAAATGTTTGCCTAGCCCAAAGGCAGAAAGATTTTCTTCTGTGTATCATTCTGGAATCTTTATAGTTCTGGGCTTCACGTTTAGGTTTATTATCTAATTGAAATAATTTTTGCATGTGATGCAAAGTTCAAGGTAAAGAGGAATATTGTCCTTCCTATACCCCAACCCTTTTGGCATGAGAATATCCAGTTGTTCTAAAACCATTTGTTAGAAAAGACTATCTTTTCCGCCACTGAAGTGTCTTTGCATCTCAGTTGAAAATCGTTCACCAAATGTGTATGTGTAAATGTCTATTTCAGAACTCTTTATTCTGTTCCATTGACCTGTGTGTCTATACTATGCTTTATCAGTCATGTTTAGCTCTTTGCGACCCCATGGACTGTAGCCCGCCAGGCTCCTCTGTCCACAGAATTCTCCAGGCCAGAATACTGGAGTGGGTTGCCATGCCCTCCTCCAGGGATCTTCCCAACCCGGGGATTAAATCCAGGTTTCCCGCATTGAAGGTGGATTCTTTACCATCTGAGCTGCCAAGGAAGCCCGAGAACACTGGAGTGGGTAGCCCCTCCTCCAGGGGATCTTCCCAACCCAGGAATCAAACCAGCCTTTCCTGCATTTGCAGGCAGATTCTTTACCAGCTGAGCTACAAGGGAAGCCCCATGTGTCTGTACGATATGCTTTCAGTAATATCACAGTCTTGATTTTCGTGGCTTTAAAATAAGTCATGAAATCAGGTAGTGTAAATCCAAGTTTTTCTTTTCAAAGTCCTTTCCCCTTGTGTATATGACATATTTTTATGCTTTGGCACCTATGGCTGATTCGTGTCAATGTATGGCAAAACAAATACAGTATTGTAATTTAAAAAATAAATAAATTTAATAATTAAAAAAATAAAATAAAATAAAAAGAAACAAGAAAAACAAAGGTTTTATATTAAGCCTGAATAGGACATACAAGGTATATAATACTGAGGAGGTTAGTCACATTATTGACATTATTAAATTAAATACCTTATTTAGCTACCATAGCACCAGCATTTCTTTAAATACCTTCCTTAATTTAACTTAAGACACTCAGAAGTCCATGTTAAGGTCTTAAGTTGTGAACCCTCTTGAATGTTTCTGATTCCTAAGTAATGACAGGAATTCAGGTACCTTTTTTTTTTTTTTTTGTATTTTTAACATCCCTGGAACACAAGCGGAGTTGGCAAGAGTCTCTTCATAAGCCTCCCTCACTATCCTGTTCACCAAATTCTATAGTAAAGCCAGGAATCCTGATAAGTTTCAGCAGAAACATTTCTAAAAGCCCAACTTTTTTTTCCTATCCACTGATTTGGAAAATCCTCTTTCCCCTTATTAGAACTGAAATAATGAAAAAGTGAGAGATATATCTGATACATTTAAGGAAGGGTAGAATTTGTGGGTGTGTGTCTGTTACATGTTACATATTACCTCAAAAACATAAGTGTATGTATGAGGGTGATTCCTCCATCACTCACCTCATCTATTAACATATCATTTTCTTTATTCAGGCCATTTCTATCAAGCCCAGTGACAGAGGTCAATCCTTTGTCAACCCTTTATGCCTGGATAATCAACTCAATAGAAAAAAGTCCGTTATTTTAGGGCATGTTTTTCCTTTGATGTTTCCATGGGAAACGTTTCTTTCATATGCTATGAAAGGATTTCTTATCCTCATTAATTATTGAGGTTCTAATTCCTGTGGTTCTTATGAAAATGCTATATAGATCCTATCTAATTAGAATGCTTACAAGTTAATTGGAAAACAATTTAAAAAAATCATAGTTTAAATGCTTGAGATTAGGCTAGAAATTTAAGTTTCTTTCTCTGCCCCTTGCCTTGCATCTGACTTCTTTTGGTCATGTGAAGTCACTCAGTCGTGTCCGACTCTTTGCGACCCCGTGGACTGTAGCCCATCAGGCTCCTTTGTCCATGGGATTCTCCAGGCAAGAATACTGGAGTGGGTTGCCATTTCCTTCTTCAGGGGATCTTCCCAACCCAGGGATTGAACCCAGGTCTCCTGCATTGCAGGCAGACACTTTAACCTCTGAGCCACCAGGGAAGCTAAAGTGAAAGTCGCGTCTGACTCTTTGCGACCCCACGGACTATACAGCCCATGGAATTCTCCAGGCCAGAACACTGGAGTGGGTAGCCTTTCCCTTCTCCAGGGGATCTTCCCAACCCAGGGATCAAACCCAGGTCTCCTGCATTGCAGGCGGATTCTTTATCTGCTGAGCCACAAGGAAAGCCCAAAGTACCAGTATTTTTCTCTCTTTAAACTAAACTAATATATACTATATTATATGGCATAGATATCAGATATAACCTTTAATAAATGGAAATGGCTTTGCTTAAGAGAATATTGGTTGAAATTTTATAAATCAAGATAGGAGTTTGTTCATTTGAATATTTAAGAAAAGGAATTCTCATTTCATCAACATCACAAGACTAAATGTTAGTGGCTTGGTGTTAGAGGCTACATTTGTTAAAGAGACATTTCACGGTTGTATTTCTAAAAAGGAGCTCCAATTTATAAAGATCAGAAAGAAAAAAAAAACACAAAAAGGGTGATAGATATTTGGACAAGTATTAAGTGAGTTCAGAAATTTGCTATAGGGTGACAATAGGTGTATGTACTGTTAGTGTATAATATGAATTGTTACAACCATCTTTCTCTCCCTCCCTCCTTCACATCCTAGATACAGATGTGTACAAACATGGAACTTCATGATAGTTTTAGATCAGTACATCTATATGCTAGTTTCAGGTTTCATTATTTTTAGAGGAAGTTATTCCAACTTTGCCTTTTGTATCTCCTAACATCTTTTATAAGTCATTGGAAGGTTCTTTTTCAAAGAAGCTCAGTCCTTAAGTTTTCATGGGAAATTTGTCATCCGAGGAACTTGATTTTAAACACTCATGATTATGCTCTTATTTTATCCTAAAATATGATAAACTAAATAAAACACTGATCATCTTATAATGAGTTGTAATACAGTGTAAGAAAAGAATTGTCTCACATATGCACAGCTACTATTGAGTGCTGTAAATGAAGCACATTTCACCTTGATCCAATACTAACTTCTGTCACCATCATTGAGATTAAGATAAGTTTCTAAATGTACTGGGTTGTGTGTGACTTAGGGTTTTCTTAAGAAAGAAATAGATTTCATTATATCTTTATATTCAGTCTTTGAAATTCAAAAGAAACATTTTGATTAAAGTAAAATTTTACTTAATTCCTATTCATATGCTTTCAGGTTGTCAGAAACTTTTTTGGGGTGGTTATTTCTATATGTCTTTGCATAATACCTTTGTCTTAGTTCAGTGGGTATATAATCCTGTTATCCATAGTTTATTTTTATAGACATGGTCAAGGTTAAATTATAGTTTACATTTTGCACCTGTTATTCAGTGTTGTTTTCTAAAGCATTTTATAGTCTGATAAAAATCTCAGTGCTATTCTCATAGGGTTCTAGTCCTGGAGGCTCCACTTAGCAGCCAGAATCTATAAAACAAAGAAAGATTGAAGCCTGTCAGCATCACTTTTAATCAACTTAATGGTTGTTATGGAGAGTCTCAAGGCCACAGGGCTGTCCCTCCCCTCCAGGCTTGATATCAATTGCCTCTTGCAGTCCTGTCAGCCCCAAGAAGTGTGTGAAGCTGTGAGGCTGAGTCATGTACAGTTTCTACTTTGACACCACAGAACAGCGGAAAGATGTCTTCTGCATTTTAACTGTGAATTCCATGCAGCAGGAGTATGTGAAAAGTAAGGAATGTAAACATTATTCTGAAGCAGCTATTTTATAATCAGTACAGCTGAGTTATTCTCTGCCTCATGCCCAGTTCCATCCCTGCTGAGGAACTGGGTACCGTTAGTCTCATACTCGAAGCTTTCTGAGCTTCAACTTTTAAAAGTCTCTTTACAGCCCAGGAAATATAGGATTGGTGTTTGCATCCATATGCATATGCAGTAGGTACGAAAAAGACTGCAAAAGAGAGGGGGTCTCTCTTAGAGAACACTGAAAAGCTTTGAAGATTGATTCTGTTTGTTCACTGACTGATGTTGTTTTAAAAAATGTGTGGCTCATTAGATCAATCAGTTCAGTTCAGTCACTTAGTCATGTCTGACTCTTTGTGACCCTAAGGATGGCAGCATACCAGGCTTCCCTGTCCATCACCAACTCCTAGAACTTGTTCAGACTCAGGTCCATCGAGTCAGTGATGTCATCCAACTACTTCATCCTCTGTTGTCCCCTTCTCATCTTCTGTCGTCCTCTTCTCCTCCTGCCTTAAATAATTCCCAGCATCAGGGTCTTTTCCACTGAGTCAGATATTCCCATCAGGTGGCCAAAGTATTGGAGTTTCAGCCTCAGCATCAGTCGTTCCAATGAATATTCAGGACTGATTTTCTTTAGGATAAACTGGTTTGATCTCCTTGCAGTCAAAAAACTCTTCTCCAACACCACAATTCAAAAGCATCAGTTCTTCAGCACTCAGCTTTCTTTATGGTCTAATTCTCACATCCATAACATGACTGCTGGAAAAACCATAGCTTTAACTATGCGAATCTTTGTCGGTAGAGTCAAGTCTCTGCTTTTTAATATGCTATCTAGGTTTGTCATAGCTTTTCTTCCAAGAAGCAAGCATCTTTTAATTTCATGGCTGCAGTCACCATCTGCAGTGATTTTGGAGCCCAAGATGATAAAATCTGTTACTGTTTCCATTGTTCCCCCATCTATGTGCCATGAAGTGATAGGACCAGATGCCATGATCTTCATTTTTTAAATGTTGAATTTTAAGCCAACGTTTTCACTTTCCTCTTTCACTTTCATCAAGAGGTTCTTTAGTTCTCTTCTGTTTCTGCCATAAGGGTGGTGTCATCTGCATATCTGAGGTTATTGATATTTCTCCTGGCAATCTTGATTCCAGCTTGTACTTCATCCAGTCCCGCATTTCGTATGATGTGCTCTGCATATAATTTAAATAAGCAAGGTGACAGTATACAGCCTTGACGTACTCCTTGCTCAGTTTGGAACCAGTCTGTTGTCCCATTCTAACTGTTGCTTCTTGACTTGCATACAGATTTCTCAGGAGGCAGGTCAGGTGGTCTGGTATTCGCATATCTTGAAGAATTTTCCACAGTTTCGTGATTCACACAGTCGAAGGCATTAGCGTAGTCAGTGAAGCAGAAGTAGATGTTTTTCTGGAATTCTCTTTCATTTTCTGTGATCCAACAGATGTTGGCGGTTTGATCTCTGGTTCCTCTGCCTTTTCTAAATCCAGCTTGAGCATCTGGAAGTTCACAGTTCACATACTGTTTGATGCCTAGCTTGGAGAATTTTAAACATTACTTTGCTAGTGTGTGAGATGAGCGCAGTTGTGCAGTAGTTTGAACATTCTTTAGCATTGCCTTTCTTTGGGATTAGAATGAAAACTGACGTATTCCAGTCCTGTGACCACTGCTGCGTTTTCCAAATTTGCTGGCATAGTGAATGGAACACTTTCATAGCATCATCTTTTAGGCTTTACTCAACTGGAACTCCATCATCTCCACTAGCTTTGTTAGATCAATGTATTTTACTGAAGGGAATTATTTAATATTGATACTTTTCAATCTCTAAGGTAGCTAAAGTATTACATCAGATAAAGATGCAGGCTGTAGAACTGAGTGTTCTGGTTTAGTGGCTTCCATACTTATCACTGTGAACTTGTAGGACTGTACTTTTCACTGAGTTCCAGTACACATACACATACATGCATTTATATACACACAATGTAAACTAAAGTTCCAAAAGAAGTGTGATGTAACCACTGTATTTTCCATTCTGTTCTGTTTATTTTTCTGTTGACTTAGTTTTTAAATGTGGGTCTCAGCACACTCAATTAACTTCTCTTCTTGGAAAATGGGTCACGACTCACCAGCACTGCTGCGAGGTAGGACTTGTCCAGCTAATTCTGCCATCTGCCACATTGATGCAGTACGGGAGAGTGGAGGAAGCTTACCTGCTCCGGAGCTGATGCTAGCCCTTGGCCTAGCTTTGGAGGGGACATCATGGTTGCTGGGGAGAGGGAGGAAAAGAGCATAGGAAAAGATTATTGAAGAGTGGAATTAAGGTGTTTTATGGAGCCAAGCAAAGCTTTCTGTTTCAACAGAATCCTAATTCTCAAGAACAAAAAGAACCTTCCACACCTACTCTGTCTTTCAAATGATTTCATGTATTTTGAAGATAAAGAAATTAAGTTAAGATCCTCCTAGATTAACAAATAGAAACAGATGAGTGAGAAACTGAGAGAAAGCAGTGGAAGCGTATCTAGATACGTGGATTTGTGTGCCATATTCATTGAATAAGTTTTCTAGTACTGTGAGCAGAGAGGTAAATTTTCAGTATCTCATATTGCAGTAATCAGAGCAGGCATGAATATTTCTTTGCTGAAAGCAGATTCAAAAAGTGAAAGAAGCTTAAAAAAAAAACACCCCACAAACTGTTGTAAAAGCCAAAAGTTTGTCTGCTTCTGGGCAATAGCTATTAAGTCGCTGACAGCATTTTATCTTATATACTTGCTACTAGAGTGCTTCAGGGCCCTTGCAGGGCTCTCTGTGAGCCTGTATTATAACTGTCTGGACGTTTAAAAGCGTGCATTGTTACCAACAAGTCATATAGAAACTGCAGACTTAAAGTTTCAAAATGTATTCAATAGCAGTAGTTTTCCTGCCATTTTTACCAAGGCCCTTTTGGCTATGTTATTGCCAGAATTGAGTAACACTTCAGGCCTGTAGTCATACATGTCTTAGTTTCAGTATTCTTACCTTCATGTCCTTAAAAACTTACCTATAAGAATTTTAATTCCATAGGGCTAGACTGTGTCCTGTGTACTTTTGTATCGTCAACAGTTAACCTAGTGGCTAAGATGTAAGAGCACTAAATAAATATTTGTTAACAGTATTATTGAAGAATGCCTAGAAAACCAAGTATTTTTTTTTATTATTACTAAGGTAGAATTGATATGTAACATAGTTTCAGATATGCAACGTAATGATCTGATATTGTGTACATGGCAAACAGTCATTACAGTCAGTCTACTTAATATACATCACCTTGTGTGTGTATATTTAGTCGCTCAGTCATGCCCGACTCTATTGTGACCCCATGGACTAGCCTGCCAGCCTCCTCTGTGGGATTTCTCAGGCAAGAATACTGGAGTGGGTTGCCGTTTCCTTCTCCAGGGGAGCTTCATAATCCAGGGGTCAAACTTGTATCTCCTGTGTCTCCTACATTGGCAGGTGGATTCCTCACCACTGAGCCACGTGGGTAGCCCTTACTCTTTAGCAACTTTCAAGTAATATACAATATGGTGTAACTTTCCAATATACAATATGGTATTATTAACTGTGGGCTTCCAGATGGTGCTAGTGGTAAAGAATCTGCCTGCCAGTACAGGAGACTTAAGAGAGGTAGGTTCAGTCCCTGGCTTGGGAAGATCCCCTGGAGAAGGACATGGTAAGCCACTCCAGTATTTTTGCCTAGAGAATCGCATGGACAGAGGAGCTTGGCAGGCTCCAGTCCATAGGGTCACAGAGTTGGACACAACTGATGCTACTTAGAACACATGCATACACAGTATTAGCTATAGTCGCCATGCTGTGACGGACAGGGAAGCCTGGCATGCTATGGTCCATGGGGTCGCAAAGAGCTGGACACAGCTGAGTAGCTGAACTGACCAACCACGCTGTTAGATTACATCCCCAGAACTGATCTCCCTTATAATTGGAGGTTTGTACCTTTTAAGGCCTTTCATCTATTTTTCCCACCGTCATCCACTGCCTGTGGCAACGACTAATCTCTTCTCTATATCTTTAAACTTGTGGTTTTTTTTGGTTGTTGTGTTAATTTTGTTGTTGTTGTTTTTAATTACCAAGTATTTACCATGAAGTTCATCAGAGTATTTAAAACTCTGGTTCTAATTGCATATATATTTACTGCCTTAAAACTTTATTTTCTGATCTCTGTTGTATCTTGAGTTGGGATGTCTTTGAGGCAATATAAATTAATTTTCTAATTTAAGATTGTGGTTGTAAATTATTATTAATATAGTAGCTTTATTTGAAATGTAGATTTCATGAATACATTATTCTGAGAACATTTTAAAAATAGTCCTCAAATTATTTTCCAGCTAAGAAAGTTAGCATTTTTCTTAGCTATAAATTCCAGTTATTTTCAATCTCTTTTGAGTTAGACACTTTATAGAAAAATATTAGAAATCATTTTAACATATTCTAGTTTTTCTTTTTGAAAACCAGATTTATCATATCAATGTGACTCTTGTAAATGTGGTTTAGAGAGAAAAAGACTAAGCATTTTTTTTTTAAATTTTGAAATGTTCTCAGAAAAGAAAATGGTATCATGTATTTAGGTATTCATAATGCAGCCGACATCCTATTTTGGTGAAAGGAAATAACACAGTGTTTCTTACCCTGTTGGGTTTTTTTCCTTATGAATATTTCACTTCTAAAAGAATGTCAAAGGCACTGATAACCATGTAAATAAAAGATCCTGTCTAAAGTGACTATTGTTGAGGTCATATTTCTGACAAATGCCATGGTTTCTGATCTAGATTATATGCTAGACTTCTGGAAGTTTTATTTTTTTCCCAAAAAGAGAAAAAGAATTTCTCCAGTAAGTAGCCAATTGGGAAGGCATATTTACTTGTCCTCTTGCCTAATAAAGTTTTAGTAACCTTCTCTCCCCACCTGCCAAGGCAGAGGAGGCAATAAAGACCCTTTCAAGAGTCACATGGCCATGATTCAGGCAGTTAGGAACACTCCAGATTGGTGTTCTCTTCATTGACTCTTCAAGTAACAAGTAACAAACTATGAAGCTTTGAGTCCAGATAATACAAATCCATTAATGTTGCCAATGATTTGTAGTCAGCACTATTAAAGTTACTACCTTGAGCACCTTCAGGAATTTGAAATTACTGCAGTAAATGATATTTTGTTGGGAGTAGATATTATAAGTTGTGGGTAGAAGGGTTTTCTTTGTCTTAAACAGGTATTTAAAAATACGGACAAATAAATCTAAGTATCTTTTTAAATAGTTTTTTCTAAATAGTGAGCTACATATTTGTTTTCTTCACATCTCCAGATTTCATTTGCTTGTTAGAATTATTTGCCAGTAAGTAAAAATGACAAGCTTGTAGCTCAGAAAATTCACAAACTATACTAAATGAAATGTAAGGTTTGGAGAAGCTATTATAAATTTAACGTTGCAAATATAAGATACCATTTGGATTCTTTCAGCAGTGTCACCAGATCATAACATTAATGCTACAAGGAAATAGCTTCATGAGTAATATCTCATCTACTGAAGTAATATGTTCTTTCTAGTACTGAAGTACTTTTAATCATTTTATACTAAGCTTTAAGTCTGATAATACTCACAATATCAGAACAATACTGTGATATTGTTCTGTTGTATGTTCACAATATAGAACACACATCATATATCTAAAAAAAAATCAATCTAGAATCTTTGTAGAAAGACACATAAAATGACATTTTAGATTATTTGGATATCCAAAATTTCTTCTCAATAGGTTGCAGTGTTTTAGAATCAGATTTGACTTTCTTGGTTTTAACTAATAAAAGTGGTTGTCTAGTGGAAAATTCATTTTGTGTAAAACATTTTTTTAGCCAAAGAAGGCTGAAACTTTGAAAAACAAATAGTATAGAAGAATATTTAAATTAAATATACCTCTAATGTATCTTTTTTTTGGCGTTTTATCAAATGTTACAACCATGTTTCTCTCTTTGGATATCTAATTTTTTTTAATACTTTGTCAGTATTTGAAAACTTTCTAACACAGAGAAGGAAAACAGGGTAATATATTTGTTTAAAACCAAAAGCATGAACAGTTAGTTCAGTTAGTACTGTTATCAAGCAAATAAAAATCATAACCAACATTTATTGAGCACCAACTGTCAGACACTATCCTAATTAATTCTCAGACGGCCTGTAAAGTATAGGTACTTTTAACATTTTCAGTTTTATGGATCAGGAAGACATAGAAGATAATGGATAGTTTATATTATATTGTGTCCTATGGAGTATTATTTTAGTGGACGCTATTTAGTAATTACTCTTTATGTTGCATTATATATAGTATAGTATTAGATTTCTTGAAACTCTTTTGAGCTTTGCTTGTACAGCTGGTCAGAATTATCCTTGTAATTGGTATAATACCAGTTAATACCCAGATTAGACTAAATGACCTGACCAGAGGAAATAGGATTCTACCACAAGGATCAAGATGGAGTCATTGTGGTTTATTTAAGCATAAAGAGATGGGAGTATAAAGAGCACAAAGTTACAGTCTCTTACCTCTGCTACCTATTTAGTCATTGTTAAGTGTTTATGCTCATTAGTTGTAATAAAAGCTGTATTGAGAACATTTGTGAATTGCTAAGATATTAAAAGGCTTCTAATTACAGTATCTTCTGATCTAGTTGTGGAGTATTTTCCTTTTTAGTCCCAAAATATCTGTTTTGGAGTTTATTGTGTCATGTATTTCTCCTCAGCCATGGTTTTTTTAAAAGGCTTTAGAGAGGCTCGCCCTCCTTGTTGTTTTTCTTTTGTAGTAAATGCTTTTATTTTGTCTTTATTACTTCTTAATATCCAAGAGATTTGGGTGAAAGTATGTGGTTATTAATTTGAAATAGTCTCTAGAAATCTATTTCCTATGAACCAGCTGGGAAGAAATCAGGTATATAAACAAATCACCTGAGCATTTTATGTGCTTTGATTAGCTTAGAAAGAAAAAGTACCTCCTTTGCAAGATTTTTTTCCCACCAGGTGTGACAGTTTTGCTAAATAAAGTGAAAAACAGTCTCATTTTCTGACTCAAAGTTGAGTATGCTTTGTGAGCATAGCTGAAATTAAAGCATTTTAATGTTTTTCAAGATCAGTGTATCTTGGAGGAATTTTGATGACTCAGGGCTGATTTTAGCCGCAGAAGGAACTAGAGCAGAATTGCAGAGAAGGAACAGATGTTTTCTAAGTTTCAGGATGAGTAGGTTGGTTGCATAGCACAAGGGTAATTGGATGATGTTGAAAGCAGTGACAGTGAAAATAAGCAGAGATATGTTCTCAGGATGGTTATGGTTTAGCAAAAGGATGAATGAAATAAGGCAACATGCATATGATATAGGTCATGAGATGTCACAAAGTGGAGTTTTCTGGAGTGACATGGGGCCACGCAAGGAAAAGGTAGGCATTGTATTAGTGGAGTAAGTTACTACCAGTGATGAATTATTCCATTCTCTTTATCCTATTAAAAGAATTTAGACTCCCATACCCTCATAGGGCTTCTTATCCATAGTGAATAAAATCTTGAGTCTGTTGAGGATTTTCAAAAGCCTTTCAGTTCAGTTCAGTCACTCAGTCGTGTCCAACTCTTTGTGATCCTATGAATCACAGCACGCCAGGCCTCCCTGTCCATCACCAACTCCCGGAGTTCACTCAGACTCACATCCATCGAGTCCGTGATGCCATCCAGCCATCTCATCCTCCGTCGTCCCCTTCTCCTCCTGCCCCCAATCCCTCCCAGCATCAGAGTCTTTTCCAGTGAGTCAACTCTTTGCATAAGGTGGCCAGAGTACTGGAGTTTCGGCTTCAGCATCATTCCTTCCAAAGAACACCCAGGGCTGATTTCCTTTAGAATGGACTGGTTGGATCTCCTTGCAGTCCAAGGGACTCTCAAGAGTCTTCGCCAACACCACAGTTCAAAAGCATCAATTCTTCAGCGCTCAGCTTTCTTCACAGTCCAACTCTCACATCCATACATGACCACTGAAAAATCCATAGCCTTGACTAGATGGACTTTTGTTGGCAAAGTAATGTCTCTGCTTTTGAATATGCTATCTAGGTTGGTCATAACTTTTCTTCCAAGAGTAAGCGTCTTTTAATTTCACAGCTACAGTCACCATCTGCAGTGATTTTGGAGCCCCAAAAATAAAGTCTGACACTGTTTCCACTGTTTCCCCATCTATTTCCCATGGAGTGATGGGACCAGATGGCATGATCTTCGTTTTCTGAATGTTGAGCTTTAAGCCAACTTTTTCACTCTCCACTTTCACTTTCTGCTGTAAGGGTGGTATAATCTGCATATCTGAGGTTATTGATATTTCTCCCAGCAATCTTGATTCCAGCTTGTGCTTCTTCCAGCCCAGTGTTTCTCATGATGTGTGCTGTATATAAGTTAAATAAGCAAGGTGACAATATACAGCCTTGACGTACTCTTTTTTCCTATTTGGAACCAGTCTGTTGTTCCATGTCCAGTTCTTACTGTTGCTTTCTGACCTTCATATAGGTTTCTCAAGAGGCAGATCAGGTGCTCTGGTATTCCCATCTCTTTCAGAATTTTCCACAGTTTATTGTGATCCACACAATCAAAGGCTTTGGCATAGTCAAAAAAGCAGAAATGGATGTTTTTCTGGAACTCTCTTGCTTTTTCCATGATCCAGAGGATGCTGGCAATTTAAATCAATGCAAATATGGAAAATGGGAGAAAAAAGTGAAGACATGTCTATTCTTTTGAATTCTCCTCATTCTTGGTGGAGTCACAAATGTCCTTAATAAATCTGCCTTCTTCAGGGCCAGGCCTCTGCTTCACTCAGTCATGTTGGCAGTTAAACTAATGGTCACCTGAGTGACTTGAGGTAGAGCCATGTCGCTTTCTTCCTCCAAACCTCCTGCTCCTTGATGGTTTCTATTGTAGGCATCTTGACTCTCTCTGGCATAAATTCAGTGACCTGTTTTGGGCCTTGAGAACCTTACTTACTAGTTTGCTTTTTTGTTTGTTTGTTTGTTTTTAAATGATCACCAAGAATGGCTTCCTGTTGCCCACTGTAGCAAAGGTAAATTCTATCTGGCTTTCCCATGCTCTTGTCTCCTCATTTCTGCTACCTCCCACATCCCTCTAATGCTGACAGTTCTCTATCCCTTTGACTATACATACTATTCTCTTATCCATTCTGTATCACAGAATTGACCTGCTAATCAAAAAGTAGCATTGATTAGATATATATGTGCAGGTATTTTGGTGAAGACAGGGATATTAAAATTAATATTTTCTCAGTGTTTTTAATAGCCTATAAAGGAAAAGAATCTGAAAAAAACTGTGTGTATATATATATAAATGAATCACTTTGCTGTACACCTGAAACTAGCACAACGTTTCAAATCAACCATACTTCAATTAGAAAATACAACAAAACTTTAAAAATATAAAAATATTTCATCTGCCCCCAACTTATTAATAGTCTGGTTGGTGAGATAGAAAGGAATCTCTTTGTGAAAAGATATATAATGAAAGTAGGAAGTGATGTGTTTGCTTGGACTTTGCTATAAATGTCAGAAGTTGAGGAAGAACTGTGTGCTGGGGCAGCTGAAGTGGGATTTATAAAGTGAAGAAGAACTGTGTTGTCCTACCAGTTAGGTATATAATAGTGTGTGTGTGAGAGAGAGAGACTGAGACTTTGTCTTCCTCTGTTTACTGTAAGAACAGGAGGATGACAGGTGTTTCAGGGAAGCAGAAGACATAAAACATGGAGTGGAGCTATAAAAGTGTCGCCTTGAGTATAAGAGAAGTTTATTTAAGAAAGTAATCCGAGATAGTGTTGAAGAGGTAAATCAGTGTTAAGAGAATTTAAAAACAGAAACAAAAAACAGCCGCACTAACAGTGAAACTATACAGACCATTTTAAGAAGTTTTAATTTGGAGCTGGACTGGGGGACCTAATACTTTTTTAGAGAAACATGAAAATTTTAGGTGAGAACTAAATTCACCATCAAGAACTGACATTTTCTTGGTGATTCATATGAGTATTTCAGATGGCTTCTATAGGCCCAGATAAAGTAGCTAACAATAACGCTCACTGCCACGGACAATGACAGAAGGGTCCTGGATTCCTAAAGTCATAACTGTCAGGTCGTAAAATATTTATATATCTTCTTCACATTATTTGAAGTGGAACTAATGTAAAAATAGTTCAAATTAATGTTTCTGTTTGTTTTTTTTCCCCCGTCATTCTCTTCCTGCTCAAGTGGAACTATTATTTGTGACAGAAAGTGAATGCACTAGAGAACCTTTCTTAATGTGACTAGTTATACTTTTGAATCTGACAGTTCAAGTCACGGAAGATCTTGCCTTTCCATAGTTGTTTTTTCAGTTATTTTCACCTCCTTTTGTGTGTCTTGAGAAGTTAAGATTAAACCTGAGTCTGTTAGACATAATTTTCAGAGGGGGAATTGTATTTTGGAAAAACACAACAAATTGATTGGTTCAGGTTTGTTCAGTGCAGATTTTTATTGTGAGAAGGAAATCAGTTCATAATACCTTTTCCCCCACAGGTGATAATTATTCACAACGTATTTACGTAGAGAGTTATCTTCAAGATTTCGACTTTAAAAACATAGCATCAACACTGTGTTATTGAGTTAAATAATTGTTTACAAATAATACACAAATAAGTCTAAAAATCTAGCTCCTCTAGTGTACCATTTTCATTAAAATTTCCTTCAATGTTTCTACACAGTAATCTGGAAGCAGAAACCTGAACTCTAGTGATATACTACCCAGTAGTAGAATTTGCATATTTCTGATGATCTATACATATATATATTCTTTCTTTTGGAAGTAAAAACCTTTGACATTATTTTTAAAGTTAAATGTTTTTGTGAAGATCAGTGATAGTATACAAAAACAGCTCTGGTGTAAATGGAATGCTAACATATGCTTGTACTAGGAATAGAAAAAAAGGTATTTTTATGAAGTGCAAAAGAAATCACTTTTATTCAGTGCATATTATATGCCCAGAATGTATTATACCTCCTAATGTTTATAAAGTCTTACAAAGTAAATACTATTTCTATTTACAGATGAGAAAATCAAGACACAGAGAGGTTAAATAACTTACCTGTGGTCATGCAGCCAATAAATGATATATTGTAATTGGGATCAGAACTCAGGTTCTCCTGACTCCCTAAGCCCAGTCTCTTTGTTCTTTACAGCACTGTTCTTGTGAAAATATTGCTGATTTAAATTTTCCATTGGAGATGTTCATCATGTATTCCAAGGGAGTCAACTCACACAACTATGCATTGAATAGAGCAAGCTCTATAGAAATGCAAGACAGTGAAGAGATCAGTTACCCAATATCTTCATCGTTTAATGAAAATTTTACCATGTAGCTTTTCTAAGCAAGCATTTGTGTTAATTTTTTCCCTTTGATACATTGAAAGTATCTCTACCTCCTTAAAGTGTTCTGTAATTTACATAACTTATATTTTGAGTATCATCTTGGGCTATTTGCCTGTGATTTAATAAAGCAATAGCCTCAGGGATTGTTTTGTTCAGTTCAGTACCTCAGTCGTGTCTGACTCTTTGTGACCCCATGAATCGTAGCACGCCAGGCCTCCCTGTCCATCACCAACTCTCGGAGTTCACTCAAACTCACGTCCATTGAGTCGGTGATGCCATCCAGCCGTCTCATCCTCTGTCATCCCCTTCTCCTCCTGCCCCCAATCCCTCCCAGCATCAGAGTCTTTTCCAATGAGTCAACTCTTCGCATGAAGTGGCCAAAGTACTGGAGTTTCAGCTTTAGCATCATTCCTTCCAAAGAATACCCAGGGCTGATCTCCTTTAGAATGGACTGGTTGGATCTCCTTGCAGTCCAAGGGACTCTCAAGAGTCTTCTCCAACACCACAGTTCAAAAGCATCAATTCTTCAGTGCTCAGCCTTCTTCACAGTCCAACTCTCACATCCATACATGACCACTGGAAAAACCATAGCCTTGACTAGACAGACCTTTGTTGGCAAAGTAATGTCTCTGCTTTTCAATATGCTGTCTAGGTTGGTCATAACTTTTCTTCTAAGGAGTAAGCGTCTTTTGATTTCATGGCTGCAGTCACCATCTGCAGTGATTTTGGAGCCCCAAAAGATAAAGTCTGACACTGTTTCCACTGTTTCCAGGGATTGTTAGTTCCTCTTAAACCAGTTGCGTGTGCTGCATGCTAAATCGCTTTAATTGTGTCTGACTCTTTGTGACCCTATGGACCATAGCCGGCCAGGCTCCTCTGTCAATGGGATACTCTAGGCAAGAGAGAATACTGGAGTGGGTTGCCATGCCTTTCTCCAGGGGATCTTCCTGACCCAGGGATTGAGCCTGCATCTCTTACGTCTCCTGCATTGGTAGGTAAATTCTTTTTACCACTAGTGCCACCTGGGAAGCCCAAGCCATCTTAAGTCAATTATTGCTTCAGAAAGTGGCCCAGGATGATTGTGCTTTGGGGTTCATAATTTGCTGTCAACTATTATTTCTCAGAGTCAAATTCTGGCAGTTCCTTTCTTGCTGCCTTTTTTTTTTCCCTGTCGGTAACTTAAAAAGTGCCAAAATTTCTAGGGAACACTAGGAACTAAACTTGTTAAATCAGTAACCTTAATTTGCACCCAATTATATACATCCATAAGTTTTGACCAATGGGGCTAAAGGTGTCTATACATCCTCCTAGAAAAACTGTGGTACTTTCATTCATTTTTATTACATTCATGTTTTTTCTTTTTAAATAAGGTGTTAATTCTGCTGTGTTTGCCTCAAGACAGGACTGTAACATTTTGTTTGTAACATTTTGTTTGCTAAAATGGCCTACAAACTTACCCTTTTTTTCTTTTAATTAAGTACACTGTTCTCACGATCCTGAATATTTGAATGTAGTTCTGCTTACTGGTGGTGTAAGTGTGAGTACAGCCAAGAAGTCAGAAAGAGTCAGCAGCTCTGCTCAGAAATGACATTCTTTCATCTGCGCTGGTTTCTTTTCTTCAGTGAGCCCACTGCTGCCTTTCCTCACCGTCTCTTTTCCTCATGGTGCCATTCGTTGATGATGTCTCTGTCACTGCTACTCACAGCCACCCCAAGTGATGTGAAACAGGTTTGAAACTAAATAATACTTTTCCCAAAACATATGTGTATCTTCAGGTTTCTCCAAGCAAAGTGACTGAACCAGTTCTGCCTTCTTTTCTCCTGTCAGGCATGCTTTGCAGGAGTTTTCATGTTTGTGGTTGTGGCAGTAGTGCGGTGTGGCTTATAATCCACACATCTCTTGTAGGTACATCTGCAAAGTTAGGTGCTTCCCTCATGTCTACAGCGCAAAGCTCCGCTCTGCTGCCTGAGTGCTTCTGGTATGTAATCACAGTGTCAGTGTAGTTCAGCTCACCATGGTCATTTCAAAGAAAATACACAGGATAGCTTCAATTTAAACTGGAAGCTTTTCTGCCAAACTAGAAATATGCTAATGGCAGGTTCCAGGCACTTATAATGGCACTATATTCTTATTAAGAGGAACCTCTAAAAGGATGGTTTCATCTTAATTAATATTACAATTGATAAGGCCCCTTTCTGATTTTTCTTTGGGGGGCTTACAACTTAAAACATAAGATGCTGGGTTCTCCTGAATATACAGTTAATATGTATTCAGAAATGGGTCATCCATAATGCCACAGTTTTATGTGGTCATTTATAGCTGTGGAGCAATATAGCCTCCTGGTGACTCTCAAGTCTTTACCTCATTCTTCTCTTAAGCCACAGTTTTGAATTTCAGATGCCTCCTGGACAGTTATATTTGACTCTTTCAAATCATTTCAGATTTGCTTTTTTGGTTATTTTTGATATGAACATTTAATGATTACCTGCATCACTCAGTCATTAAACTTAAATTTATTAGGTACCCATTGTGTGCCATGTTCTTGGAGAGACACTGGGATCAGAGCAGTGAATAAGACTGACATGGTCCCTGCCTTGGTGGAGTTTTCTGTGTATGTACCAGATTGCTGACTGAATCAGGTCTTCAGGAGTGATGACTGTAATGATAGAGAAGTTAAGGGGTTATTTGGATAGAGGGCAAGGGTTTGTATCTTCTTCTAGTGAGTTGGGAAGACCTCCCTAAAGAAGTCAAATTTAAGCCCCAAATTGAAGGGCATGGAGGAGTGAGATGAGTGGGGGCAAGCTGGTCTCTCAATGGTAATACCAAGAGAAAACTAACAGTAAATTAGTTAATGCACACAAGGCACCTAGAACATTGCCTGGCCCTGAGTGTGCCTGAGTGTGCCTGGCCCTGAGTGTGCCTGAGTGTGCCTGAGTGTGCCTGGCCCTGAGTGTGCCTGAGTGTGCCTGGCCCTGAGTGTGCCTGTTGTCTTCACCACCTTTGTCATTGTCATCAGTCATTGATTTATTCAGGTGCTCAAATAAACATTGATTGAGCATATGCCAAGTGCTGGGTATCTTTTGGTACTGTGATGGGATTCAGAAATGAAAAATTTAAAAATCTGCCTTTTCAAGAACTTAAGGTGTGTATGTGTGCTGTGCTCAGTCAGTCAGTCGTGTCCGACTCTCTGTGACCTTTATGGACTGTAGCCAGCCAGACTCCTCTGTCCATGGGATTTTCCAGACAAGTGTACTCAAATGGGTTGCCATTTCCTCCTCCATGGGTAAGATATGTATACAAATGGCTAAAAAGTAAAGACTATACAGTGAGAACAATAAGGGAGGTATGAGCCCATTTCTGGTAAGGAACAGTCCTTTCTTTCTGGGAATGGTATATAATCTGTGTCATGTACTTGTCAAATAATCTTACACTATCTATAAAATCTTTTATTTTCCTGTATTCTTATTTAACTTTTAGGATTTTGCATATGTAGATCTTTACTAGCCACTGAAACTTTTCATATTTGAATTGAGAAAATATGTATCCCACCCACTGAAGTAGATGAATAATAGGTGTTCTGAATGTTAATGAATGGTCCTGGAAACGTATTAAACTTTTTAGCGTTACTTAAACAAAACCCTCATAATTGCTAGCGGTCTTTATAATGATGGTATCACGTGCTTTAGAGGGACTCAATATAAAGAAATAAAGAAATAGATGTCATCTCTTTTAAAAAAGTGTTCTCCATATTATTCTTCAGGGGTACACCATACATTGATAACACCAATTATCTATTTTAATATTTTGCTATAGTAAAGAGACATCCCTGACATCATTTTTTGAAAGTGTATTACTGCATGCAGCTAAAAAAAATTAGAGCAAGAGTCAAAATTGGTAATCATTTAAATAGTCTTTATTTGACAGTAGCAAAAGTGGTATATTTCACTTTTGCTCGTACAAAATAAGAAGCTCAGCAGACGGGAATATATTTCAACAAGATGAAATTTGCAAAATGTTGCTTATATTTCTCTCTTGAGAGAAAACAGTCATTGTAAATAGCATATTGTAGCTTTTGGTATATAAGATTAGTAAGCATTTTATTGGCTGGAATCTTTTGTCTTTAGTCAATGTACATTTATTAAAATATAAACTTTTTTTTAATTTAAACTTTAAAGCATAAAGCTGTTATTTCTAATAGACAGATATTTCCCCTCACAATTAGATGGAACATCGAGCTGACCATAGCAAACAGTCTCATAGATTGTCTCATCCTCAAGGAAGTAGATTAATGAGTTTTTAAATTAAGGGTAGTCTTCAGAAATTCCCTGGTAATCAGTCTTTGCAGTGGTTTTTAATCTCTTAAAACATAAAGCTTGCATGGGATGAGACATGAATTAATTTCCCAGCTATTGACAGAACTGAATCCAAAACCATCCACATACATAGGACAATCACTTCTAGAGAGTAATTAGCTTGCTATAAATACAAGAGATTTCCTGTGAGAAAATTGCTTATGCTGTGTAACCAATAGAGAAATCTGAAAGATTAGGAAGAAGGTATATCTTATCAGAAAGAATAGAACCCTTTGGTTTTTTTAGCTTGTTTTGGCTCTTGTGCTTTTTTTTTTTTTTTTTTTGGCTGAGATTTAATTGTGAGAAATGTGGCAGGCTGGTGTGTGAGACATGTTTATGCCATTTATGGGGTATAGGATTAATTTTCATAATTAGCTTTTAGAAATCTTTATGGAAAATTTTTCATGAATCTGTTAAAATGCACAAGGATAATTTGCCATTCAACTGAAAAGCAAACCAATCCCTGAACCGTAGGATAGACAAGAACTAGATGAATGTGGTGGGATTCTCATCCAGTGTACGTACCTTGGTTTCTCATCTATCAGATGGGAATGACAGTGTCTCCTCCTTGGAGTTATTGCCTAAGTCTGTAGAATAGTGTGGATAAAGCATCTTGCATCAGGCTTATAAAAGTCATTTTAGAAAATGATGTTTCCTTCTACCCCTGCATCACTACATCTCTAAAGCTTGTAGCCAGTCATTATAAATAGGGGCTTTAGTCTTTTATCAACTTTGGGATCCAGATCATTAGGGTCTTCTGATATACTTTCTTTTGACTTTTTCCTTCATATGAAGAACTTTGACATGAGAAACTGAGTGAGTACATAACTAACACCACAGGTCTGTTTCTTGGATATTGGAAACCTGATACACCTCTCCTAAAAAACTAGAGCATATGACTGTACTTAGGAGTTCCCGTCTGTGCTGCAGGGTCTAACTGCAGGAGACATTTTGATTTTGAGCTCAAGGTGTTGTTTCAAAGCCAGTTATGACTTTTTAATTTATCAATAACCTCATGGGAAAGACAGCCTTTTCCAATTCAGATTGATAATAGAATAAAAGTAAACCTAATAGTCAAGTATTTGCCTTCCTCTAGTACCATTAATATTTTTATACTATATAAAAGTGTGTATATATGCTATGAGGGGGCTTCCCTGGTGGCTCGGCAGTGGAGAAAATGCTTGTGATGGAAGAGACTGCCTTCAATGCAGGAAAAGCAGATTTGATTCCTGGATCAGGAAGATCCTCTGGAGGAGGGAATGGCTACCCACTCCAGTATTCTTGCCTGGGAAATTCCATGGACAGAGGCACCTGGTGGGCTACAGTCCGTGGGGTCACAAAGAGTCAGACGTGACTTAGCAACTTGACCACCACTAGTACCACCGCCACATGTATATGCTATATAAAGTATATTCAGTGAAGCATATATTGAATAAGTCAGGGTGAACTGCATGGGGTTTAGTTTCTTCAGTTTATTTAGTTTTATTTTCTGTTTAACATGGAAGTTAACATAAATAGAATGGAAGAATTCTTCTGTTTATGTAATACATGATCATATTTTCCTCACATAAATTGAGTGCAGAATAACCCCAGAAAATAACAGGAAAGCAGGCAAACAGAATTGCAGTCCCTGATGTCTGTATCAAACGGTTTACATAGGTTAACTCATTCAGACGAACAGCAACTGTAGCACTCTTTCCTAAATTGTCTCAAATATCTAGTAAGGTGAGGAAAATATTATACCAAGCTGTCCCTAAATTACATGCTATCTGGTTAACTAAAGAAGTAAAAGAAGTAGTGTGGTATGTTGGAAGGAACTCAGGGTTAAGTATGAGATTTGGGGTTCTTGTCTTTGTCTTAAAACAGCTTTTTAAATTAAAATTATGTTTTTTCAGTAAATCATGTCTGGTTTTCTAGTTTCTTTTTAACCAAAATTAAAAGGCAGTCATTTATGAAGTTTTTTATTTTAAGGATTTATAAAAGAAAGGTGAACACATTCAAAGTCATATAAAATAAATGTTTTGAGAATTCTATTCAGATCACATGGTTAAGAGCTTTGGGGTCAGGAGAAAGTAAGCTTGAAACCTTCCATGGCTAGTTCTCTGAATTTTGTAAACACAGTCTGTGGCCTCTTGGTAGCATATGTCTGCCCTTCACGATGAATTTGGTCTAGTTTACCAAGGGGTCATATTCATTGGCAATAATAAACTGGAATTTCTTTAGAACAGCCTTCCTGAAAGAGCTGAATTCAGAATAAGGCAGATCTAGGAGATGCTGCAACCATACTATCTTTCTTGAAAGCACTGGATCTGCTCCGAGAAGCTCAGCAATGCTCACGTGACAGATGGTGGTCTGATGAGGCGTTCCTCCTCATTCTGCAGGACAGGTGCTAGATGTGGCCCCAAACACAGAGGACTTGAGGGCTGAGATTTGTTTATCTTTAGGCCTTGGAAGGTTCAAAAATGACAAAAGAGCCTTCTGTTCCTAGCCTCAGTTGCAAGGTTTGATTTATTACTCCATCTCTGTTTTAGTTGTTTTTTAATAATATCCAAATATCAGCTACATGCTTTCTAAAAACTCTGGATTTAATATTTAAAGTCTGAAAAAAATGTATACACACATATAAACATACCTATCATGTACATAACTGTATGTGCACACACACACACACACCCCAAACACAGAAAAAAGTGTTCATAAGTCTGTTTTTATAGGAAATTTTTATGGAGATCGTACTTAAGATTTATTATGGAAAATGCATGGAAAATTATTTTAAGAAAGAAATCTAGGCTCAGTTTTGTGTGGCAGACAGGAAGGCAGGAACTATTTTGAATTTATCCTTATTTCCATGGGTCCTAAGTCACTGTTTAAAATAGGAATCTTGTAAAACCAACTCATGAGAATGTGAAGGGCTAATGTTTATATAAAGATATTTGAGTTCATGTCAGTTGTGTTCAGTTGCTAAGTTGTGTCCAACTCTTTGAAACTCCATGGACTGCAGCATGCCAGGTTTTCCTGCCCTTCACTGTCTCCCCAGAGTTTGGTCATACTCCTGTCCATTGAGTTGATGATGCCATCCAACCATCTCGTCCTCTGTTGTCTCCTTCTCCTCATGCCCTCAGTCTTTCCCAGCATCAGGGTCTTTTTCATTGAGTCAGTGCTTCCCATCATGGGGCCAATGTATTGGAGCTTCAGCTTCAACATCAGTCTTTCCTATGAATATTCAGGGTTGATTTCCTTTAGGATGGACTGGTTGGGATCTCCTTGCTGTCCAAGGGACTCTCAGGGGTCTTCTCCAGCACCACAGTTCAAAAACATCAATTCTTTGGAGCTCAGTTTTCTTTATAGTCCAACTCTTACATCCATACATGACTGCTGGAAAAACCATAGCTTTGACTATATGGACCTTTGTTGGCAAAATGATGTCCCTGCTTTTTAGTAAATTGTCTAGGTTTGTCATAGCTTTTCTTCCAAGGAGCAAGCATCTTTTAATTTCATGGCTGCAGTTACCGTCTGCAGTGATTTTGGAGTCCAAGACAATAAAATCTGTTACTGTTTCCATTGTTTTCCCACTTCCCATGAACTGATGATCCTAGATACCATAATCATAGTCTTTTTAATATTGAATTTTAAACTAGCTTTTTGACTCTCCTCTTTAGCTATGTAAATGAACTAATTTAAAATTTGCGTATTTACACCATGTATTTTTCTTGTGCTTCTCCTACTTGTGTATTTGATACAAAGAGGAATGATACATTCATCTTTTTCCTACTGTAAACAATATTGATAAATACTGGGTGGATGTATAATCATCTTTCATATTTTAGGAAGCAGAAAACTCTGGTTTATAATGAATATGATACAATGGGATGCCTTAACTATGTTGTGTGTTTATTTTCCATCTGACATGAAAATGCATGATAGATGTTGTGTTTGCTTATTTTCTCCTTCCTGTTTCCCCCTTCAGTTCTCCTCAATAGCTGACATCCTATTTCTTCTTTCATTGGAAATTGTACCCACAGCCACAAAGGAGAAGCCTAAATTTATGTGGCAGCATGATTTAAAGGAACTTCTACTCAGAAAGCTGTGATTGATCCATATACTGGTGGGCTGCCGTCTATGGGGTCACACAGAGTTGGACACGACTGAAGCGGTACTTAGCAGCAGCAGCAGCAGCATAGGATCAGATCATTAGGTTGGGTTTATAAAATTTTGGTTTGGTTTGGTTTTCAGCTCACAAGTATAGAACTTTTCATGCATGTTTACATGCAAAATTTTTAATGGAGGACATATAGCATGAGAGGCATTGTATTAAAGCACCATCCTGATGGAGCTTACTGTCAAGTCTTACATGTAGAGAATTCAGTAGGCTATTTTTCTAAGATAAGGGGAAGAATAAGGTACTGTGAGAGCATATCAATGAAGGAGAGAGTCTGTGGAGTCAGAGCAGGCTTCCTAGAGAAAGTAATTCTGATTAAAGCGAGGTGGTTAGCCAGAGGGGAAGCAAAGATGACGTGAGAGCCTGATCAGTCCAAGAGATGAAAATCATTTAATAACAGCTGAAATATTTCAAAATCTGATGTCATTTCTATAAATTCTTTGTATAATGCATATCACCTTTCTTCTTTTTTTTTCCTTAACATTTATTGAGCACTTTTATGTGTGCAGTGAGCTCTGCTACTGAACGAAACAAGGACCCTTGTTTTGTTTGTTCAAGGAGCTTACCATCTAATGAAGGGGAACATAAACAGAAGGAAGAAATTCTATTCTGAAATAATAAATCACATGGTATTTCAGGAGTTAACAGAATAAACTCAATTCTCTAAGGAAATGTCATCTGAAATTATTAAAGTCAAGCCTCATCTCTTCTAGGCAAGCATGTTGTGCCAAGGGGCCATGGGAGAGATGGGTGAGAGCGTTTGCCTGGCGCAGGGCAGCTTCTCCAAGGGGTATCACTCTGGGAAAGGAGAGGATGTGGGAAAGGTGGAGCTGCTGTAAAGTGGGGTCTAACTTGCTGTGCTGAGAGTTGTCCTCCTCCATTTTTCATATACTTCAAGACCAGAAATAGTAAAATGCATCCCTTAACTTCCTTGTTAGTTGTTTGAAATTAATTTATTATTTTCTTAATATACTCTGTGAAGTTTTTTCCTAACTTTGGTGCTTGGTCTTGAGAGCAGTTACATGGATCTCAACCAGTTTTGTTTTTGACTTTCATGAAATGGAATGAAATAGAAGGAAAACAGCAAAGTTTACCACATCAGGATATAAATTGTTTTATGAGATGTGTTTGTGTGTGTGTGTCCATAGTAGATTGGGATATAAATTATTTTTTATTACATCAGATACACTGGGTCAGCCATTTTCCTCCTCTTTGGTGAAACTTATGTGACTGCAAGTAAAAATTTGACCTGCTAAGTTACCCAGTTTACTGGTGAAGGGTTGCCTCATAGACCACAGGGTCAGTGGGCAAGACTGAAATGCAGGGAGTCTGGACCCTCATTCTGACTCTGCCCCTACAGAACTATATGCTTTGGACAAATTGCAGGCTTTCTGTGAACCTCATTGTTTTCAGTCTAAAAGAGAAGAGGCCTAGGTGAGCTCTTATGCTCCCTTCTAGCCAAGATTCTGGACTTGGTATCTTTCTAAAGCACTCGGCTGTAAAAAGTGAATTGTCTTAAGGTAGATTAAGCATTTGCACAAACCTGTGATTAATTCAGAGAGGTGGTCCTAGCAGGAGAAACAAGAATGAAGCAAAAAATAATATATGGTTTATGCCTGCTCCTCCCTCTAGAAAGTAGATGATCCACTGCATGTAGACACATGTTATGAATGAAATAATGAGCTAAAAGGCCTTCCTAGGTGGTGCTAGTGGTAAAGAACTTGCCTGCTAATGCAGGAGATGTAAGAGACATGGGTTCAATCCCAGGATCTGAGGGATCCAGTATTCTTGCCTAAAGAATCCTATGGACAGAGGAGCCTGGCGGGCTACAGTCCATGGGATTGCACAGAGTCAACACGACTAAAGTGACTTAGCATGCATGCAAGGAGCATAAAAGCACTTCGCCTGATACCTGTTTAATAGAGCCTAAAAAATGCTGAGTTGAAAAACTTGAGATTGCAACCCCTAGAACTAGGCAGTTATATGGGCTACTTGTCACAAAAGTGAGGAGGGTGTGAGTATGTGGAGAAACCAATACTGGAAAGTGAGGGGCCCCTCTGGACCCATTTTTTGTTTTCAGTTCTCGGATCTGCATATCTTATGTGTTCTCTTACTTCTTTATGAGATGCCAGGGTGACAAAAAGTATCTTCCACATAACTTTTCATCACTATGTGCAGTAGGGGAACATCAAGTACAGAAGAATTCTGCAGTCCATCACCTCTGGCACTTGAAGGTGGCTCAGAAAGAGACTCCAAGCATAAAATAAGAGTAACTGAACCCATTTATCCCATCATGGGTATTTAGGGTCAGTTTTCTTGTTGGAGCTCACCTGTTTTCTGAGATCATAATAGTTAAACTGAGCTAAGTGTAGCAAAAGAGTTTATGTTACAAACTCAGTTAAAATAGTCAAATAGAGTGCTCTCTGCTTGTAGCAGTTTCTTAATGTTGGAAACATAGTCTTGCAGACAACCCCATTTGGGGCATTGTTAGGCAGGGCTGTTGACACATGAATACATTTCATATGATTATCATAAAATTGTGGTCTGGAAAATGAGCAGCCATGGTGCTGCATCTGAGACATTTTTAACAAGCTGTAATAGAGTAAACGTTTTAAATGGATATAAGAACAGGCATTACTTGTGATCACAAATGTAAGTTGAAGTGCTTTTGAAGCCCAATTTAACAAAGCAAACAAATTTCCCAGCATTATTAACATAATTGTTCTTGGCTGGATTTTGATTTCTAAGAAGTTATTTAAGGAAAATAAAACGGGGTGGGCGGATGGAGGCGTGGGCAAAAGAAATAAAACTAAGAATGAGTAACTTTTCCTTTTAATGTCAGATTAAAAATAAAAATCCCAGAAGTTCACCCTGCCACTTTCCCTAATTTACCAAATTGCTGCCAACCTATTTAATGCAGAGTTCATATTTCATGGTTAATTTGGGGTTAAATTCCGCTGTTTACTCTGCAGTCAGCAGACTTTGGATTGGGGCTACACAGCATTCATCTGCTGGGGAAACTCCAGACTCTGCTGTGTGAGTGGTAAAACAGGGACTCACTGTCCCCACCCCCACCCTTTCCTAAGGACAGAAGAGGACAGGACTGTCCGGTGAACACCATAGTGGGAGGGGCATGGCTGTTCTTGGGCACCAGTTAGCTGGACGGGGGTTCTGTTGTTCCTGGAGCATTTCAAAAGCAAAAATGGAAAAGAAGTGGTAATACCTGAAGTGTGGTGGCAGGATAGTTAAAGCGGTGGTAATTTGGAGCCTCCAGGCACAGACAGGATCAGGAGGCGATCACCCTTCTTCCGTGGCAGCTGGCAGCTGGCACGCAAAGCCAGCGATGGAGTGTTCTCAGCTTGTTACTTTCCAACATTCCAGTTATGAATTAAACCCCCAGACAGGCATCCTTCCTGTATTGTCATTTGGCCAGATCAGACCCTCAAGTAGCAAGCGTGCTTCTGGCACACTGAAACACCACAGTGGAAGCCACGGGCACTCAGGGTAGCAGGTGTCCTGGCCTAAAAGTTGGCAACGGCACAGGTTGGCACTGGTGGGAGGAGCATTGTCAGAGACTTGCTCAGTGATTTCTGTAGTCGCAGGGCTGAGCTGACTTAGAATTAGAGGGAGGCACACTACTGTGAGGACGTCTTATAACATGATTTAAAAGCGTTACTGCCAAGCATGCCACATACCTGATGTATTATTTTTATTAAGCACCAAGATTGTACTAGATACCTGTTAGAGGAAAGGTAAAAAGCCACCTACCTTATATCTTCATACTTAATTCCAGGTAATTTAGTGCTACAGCCCAGAGAATAATTTCCTTCCTAGCAGGCAATCACAGCCACCTTATTCAGAATTGACTCTCTGGAGGCTTGATAAGAGCAGTTGAGTGGTGAATGTGCAAAGACAAGTATGCATGCGTAGGGTAGGGGGAGGATTGCCTGTGTAATTTTGACTTTCATCCTTTATTCCCACGAGGAGACATTGCCACTGTCCTCATCAGGACCAAATGAGAACAAAAACCTAAGGGAATGTGGGAGTCGAGGAGGGAGGAAACTAAATGAGAACTTGAATCTGGTTCCAAACGTAACCTTCAGGAGTTGTGAATGCTGATCTCCCCAAAATCAGGCAATCAGATCCTTCTAAATGTAGAAATCTTTACATAATAGTATTTTTGTGCATTTTACATACATGCATAATACTTTGCAGAGATCCCACACCACCCCTCCAAGGTGGGAAAATAAAAGCAGATAAACCACTTGCCACGACAGAAAAGACTGAAAATCATATGACAGAAATCATGTGACCCGCCAATCACTGGAGCCTCCTAAAAATTTAGCTCTAATTATCACTGAGATCCTTCTCTGTTGTGTATTACTCAGCTGAAAAGAACTTTATCTTCATTTCACAGAAGTGGCTTAGGACACTGAGGACTTCCTTTGTCTCCTTCTCCACATCTTCCTCCACCACTTTAGAGATTTTCCTGGTAACTTGTTTCCAGGCCTCTGTTTCTCCACACTACTATTAGCCAGCCTGTGGCGCTGGAGGCTGGTGAATTTTTGTCTGTTTGCTCATTTTTGTTTGTTTTTCTCACATGTAGCCTATGTTTTTTTATCATATCTATTTTAGAAGATTGTATTACAATAAACTTAATGTGACCTAGAGGAATCCACTGTCCCCTGTAGTTTGTGGTGATTGCAAAGTATACTTCATTAGCTCTTTGGTTTAGTTGTTCACTAATTTCTGGATTAGGAGTGAACAACAATAAATTTTCCTTTTCCTCCAGCATGTTGAATTTTCTAGATATTTCCAAGAGACAGTATGATGCAGAGCTTCAGATCTCAAAACAGCCTTAAGAGAATTAGCTAAACTTTCTGATCCTTGTTGTTGTTTGGTCACCAAGTTGTGTCCAACTCTGTGACGCCACGGACTGCAGCCTGCCAGACTCTTCTGTCCATGGGATTTCCCAGGCAAGAATACTGGAGTGGTGGGGAGCCAGAGAGCCAGGTGGAGATTGTACCTCTCAGCCTTTTGGGGTTTTATTTTTGAAGGCTCGGTTTGCCTCTGATGAGAGTACAGTTAGTTCCAGAAAAGACTGGGCTGTTGTGTTGATTTCGTGGGAGATGGGCGTTTGGATAGTTTAGACTGACTTGTGAAACTCAGATGCTGGTTCCAGAGCTCTGTCCCAAGAACACAAAATGCAGGAGACCTTGAGCACGTGATTGCTTTTGGGAGTGGAAGTCTCAGGCTCAGGCCTCAGCCTTTTGAGTACAGTTGTGCTGTTTGCTGTAATGTAAATTCAGAAACCACCCTACAATTTGACGTTCCTTCTGATCCTAGCAGAGGCCTCTGGATGCTCTTCATGTCTGTGTATTTTGAGGCTGGGTGGACAGAGTATACCATCAGGACTCTGTTGTTGCTTCTCACAGTCTTCCCCACTTTCATTTCACATCATTCCAGAGTTCTTTTCTGTCAGCCAGACTTTTTTGTAGTCCCTTCTTCTTTCCCAGTAATTATTTGCTGGTTTCCTTATGTTTGGAAAATACATAATAACTGATTAAAGGGGAAAATGTGTAGTTCTCCACTGAAAATTAACTCTCCACCCCACCCCACACCCATCCTAATTTTTAAAAAGGTTTACATTTACAAAGATTCAGATGAAATTTTTAACTCTTCTGAAACCAGCAGGACACACCTGACTTTAATAATTTTCTTAGCTGAAATTACAGATGTTTTTCTTCAGTTTAACTTAGGAGAAAAGATTATCTAAGGCATTTTTGTTCAACTTCCCCTTTAGTGGTTTATTTTTGTCTTCTTCTGCCCATCTGTCTGCTAATAAAATGTAAAATAAAATATACCTGTGTTGCTAAAAAAAAAATTCTGGACTGGGTGCAATTTCCTTCTAATGTGCATAAAGTGCTGACTGCAAAGTCAGGTATTCAAAAACTATTTGTTCTCTCCCTTTCCTTTCCTCATGAAGGAAAAAAATCTGTCAGTAATTTTAATTGCTCCGATATTTAATTCGGAATAAATATCTCCGAATGAAAATAAATATCTTAGTTGCTATACTTCAGAAACTGCTGCTGCTTAGTCACTTTAGTCATGTCCAACTCTGTGCCACCCTGTGGGCTGCATCCTGCCAGGCTCTTCTTTCCGTGGGATTCTCCAGGCAAGAGTACTAGTGTGAGTTGCCACGCCATCCTCCAGGGGATCTTCCTGACCCAGGAATCGAACCCGGGTCTCCTGCATTTCAGGCAGATTTTTTACCTCTGAGCCATCAGGGAAGCCACAACTATACTCAAATAAAAATTAATTTAAAAAATAGTATCTTGGGTAAGAGTATTAAATTAGTCTTGAGTGCAAGTTACCAAAGTAATGAATTTGCTTTTCTGCTGGTTTTATAACCACCTCAAAGCATGACTGTTCACACTCATAAAAATACATTAATTCATAGAGATAGTGTGGAAAACACTTTAGAACTTGGATATTTCAGAATAAGTGTTTTATTTGATGATCTCCAAGTTTGCTATTAACTCCAAAATACTGGATTTTATGAAAGATATTTGTAGTATGTTTTAGGGGAAACAAAGTTTTGGGTTTTTTTTTTTTTTTTTTTGGCAGAAGGTGTTTACGGGCTGTGACAACTGATAAAGATAATTTATATTAACTGTTTTCAAACTTTCAACTTTTGAGTGGTTTCTGATATTTCCAATACCTGGAGCTGATGAAGCAGATTTAAATAAATTCATTGTGAATGTCATTCAGAGGGTAGATAGAGATACAAAATAGAACTCTCTCAAAGAAGAAATACAGTTGTTGAGAAAGCATATATAAAAGCAGAATGCAGTGTGTAGGGCAAAGTTACAGTTACTGTGGTCAGAGAGTCTCAGTGAGAGTCTGCCCTGACTTGAGGTACCAACTTGTAAGAATGGAATTTTGGAAAACTTCATTTGTTCAGATGGGTCCCAGTCACCACAGAGCATTATCACTAAACTAAAGAGTTCTTTGTCCCGAGCTAAAGATTCACAGGCATCATGGGTCTGTGGACTTCGGTGCCTATTAGTGATGCTAGAGCAAATCAGGCCATTTTAAAACAAGAGTTTATTCTGGAAGATAATCAAAAGGGAAGAATGTCAGCCTTTTTTTTCCCCCTCTCTCTTTCTAAGTGGTAAGCAGAACAGGAAGGAAATCTTTACTTATTATGGTAGCATTTTGATTTATTGCCACATGCTACATTGATCTAAGCTGGAGGACAGTTCTCATGAGGTCTCATAAAAAGAGCAGAGTTGAATAGCTGGGTTTAAAAATTTGGGTGAGAGGAAAGAGATAAAGTTATATGTAATCATCCTGCATTACTAAAGAATAAAAACTGATCATTATTTGGTCCAAATTATTAGCAAGTCCTTGGAAAGTAAATGGAGGACTCAATGAAGTAGCATTGACATTTTCGTGACTTTCCTAGCTCAAACGTAAGATCCAGTGTATTGTGAACTTTGTTAAGCATGGATATTTAATGACCATTAACATGATTTTAAGTTAGGTGTTTGTTACTGCCAGTAGACGGACCATTAATCAAACTCAGTCTGACAAATATACTTTATTCTTTATTTGCACTGGCTGTGAGAAAGACATCTTAAAAAACAAGCACCTTCAGTTAAGTCTGTCATCATACTTATAACTGTTTAGTAAGAAAAAGTGTTAGGCATGCATATTGCCTTTTAGTCTCCTCACATTAATGATCCAGGCAGACCTTGGAGATATTGGTGATTGGTTCCAGACCACCTAAATAATCGCAATAAAGCAAGTCAGATGAATTTTTGGTTGCTTAATGTATATAAAAGTTATGTTGATGCTAAACTATAGTCTATTAAGTGTTTAGTAGGCTTCCCTGACAGCTCAGTTGGTAAAGAATCTCCCTGCAATGCAGGAGGCGTGGGTTCCATCCCTGGATTGGGAAGATCCCCTGGAGAAGGGAAAGGCTACTCACTCCAGTATTCTGGCCTGGAGAATTCCGTGGGGTCTCAAAGAGTCGGACAGGACTGAGTGACTTTCACTTTCAATGAGTGTTCAGTAATAGCATTATGTCCAAAAACATATACATACATTAATTTAAAAATTGCTAAAAAAATGCTAACCAGCATCTGACAAAACAGTGTTGCTACAAACCTTTAATTTGTTAAAAAAAAAAAAAAAAGATGCAGTATCTATGAAGTGAAATAAAGCAAAGTGCAGTAAACTGAGGTATGCCAGTAGCTTATAAAGCTTTCCTTGGTTTTGTATCATTTTTACTATCCCAAGCATGCACTGAACCCATGATCTACTTATAAATTCTCATCATGCTTGGTACTAAAAGAGCGATATATTGTGCCATAGAGTGTGGCTCTCTGTTTAGTGAACCGTTACCATTACCTCACCTTACCTGGCAGAACTGCCTGTTCCGTGCACATGACCTTTTCATTTGACTGGTCATGCCCATGGAAAGGTCTTCAGTCCAATAATGGCTTCTCATTTGGTCGAGAAATCAGACAAAAGCTTTGCAGCTGTGAAGTACAGCCCATTTTAAAATTAACCTATTGTAAATTCTTAATGATTGAGAAATTCTGCAATTTGCTATGATTTGTGGTTCGTGCTCATGCAACCAGAATAGCAAACAGCAGAGACTGATGCAGGTCAACATGGCGGGCGTTTGGAAAGTGCAGAGAAAAGAAACTTGATAGACATTGTGATTGGTTCAAACCAGCATGTTATGTTCTCCTGCCCTTCGTCTGTCACACATCACTTTGCCTCCCACCCACAGGCTCTCCCAAGTGGAATGTAATCCTCGGAAATGACTACTTAAATTACAGTTTGTTACACAAGAAGTAAAATCTCTCTCAAGTATAGTCTACCTTTGCCTCCTGTAATACGTTTTCAACCTGGAGGCTAGATTCTTAGGGGAAAGGAAATCACAGGTTTTTGACTGACAGAGGCCAAGAATTTGAATTTTAATACAACTTGTATCCTTATACAAGTTATTTAAATACTCTTGGCTTCAGTGTCTACGTCTGAAACCTCATTAGACTCATGTTCAGGTTGTAAAACCTAATCAGTTCAGTTGTTCAGTTGTGTCCGACTCTTTGCAACCCCATGAATTGCAGCACGCCAAACTTCCCTGTCCATCACTATCTCCCAGAGCTTGTTCAAACTCATGTCCATCGAGTCGGCGATGCCATCAAACCATCTCATTCTCTGTCATCCGTTTCTCCTCCTGCCTCCAATCTTTCCCAGCATCAGGGTCTTTTCCAGTTAGTCAGCTCTTTGCATCAGGTGGCCAATGTATTGGAACTTCAACTTCAGCATCGGTTCTTCCAATGAATATTCAGGACTGATTTCCTTTAGGATGGACTGGTTTGATCTCCTTACAGTCCACGGGACTCTCCAGAGTCTTCTCCAGCACCACAGTTCAATAGCATCACTTCTTCAGCACTCAGATTTCTTTATGGTCCAACTCTAACATCCATACATGACTACTGGAAAAACCATTGCCTTGACTATATATACCTTTGTTGGTAAAGTAACGTCTCTGCTTTTTAATATGCTGTCTAGGTTGGTCATAGCTTTTCTTCCAGGGAGCAAGCATCTTTTGATTTTATGGGTGCAGTCACCATCTGCAGTGATTTTGGAGCCCAAGAAAATAAAGTCTGTCACTGTTCCCACTGTTTTCCCATCTATTTGCCATGAAGTGATGGGACAGGATGCCGTGATCTTCGTTTTTGAATGTTGAGTTTTAAGCCAGCTTTTTCGCTCTTCTCTTTCACTTTCATCAAGAGGCTCTTTAGTTTGTCTTTGCTTTCTGCCATAAGGGTGATGTCATCTGCATATCTGAGCTTATTGATAATTCTCCCTGCAGTCTTGATTCCAGCTTGTTCTTCATCCAGTCCAGCATTTCACATGATGTTCTCTGCATATAAGTTAAATAAGCAGGGTGACACTCTATAGCCTTGACATACTCCTTTCCCAATTTGGAACCAGTCCATTGTTCCATGTCTGGTTCTAACTGTTGCATCTTGACTTGCATACAGATTTCTGAGGAGGCAGGTCAGGTGGTCTGGTATTCCTATCTCTTGAAGAATTTTACAGTTTGTTGTGATCCACACAGTCAAGAGCTTTAGTGTAGTCAGTGAAGCAGAAGTAAATGTTTTTCTTGAACTCTCTTACTTTTTCTATGATCCAGTAGATGTTGGTAATTTGATCTCTGGTTCCTCTGCCTTTTCTGGATCCAGCTTGAACATGTGAAAGTTCTCAGTTCACATACTGTTGAAGCCTCATTTGGAGAATTTTGAGTATTACTTTGCTACCATGTGAGATGAGTGCAATTGTGTGGTAGTTTGAACATTCTTCGCCATTGCCTTTCTTTGGGATTGGGATGAAAACCTAACAGGGATGGAGTGAAAACCTTTGAGATTGGAATAAAACCTAATAGGGATGCAATGTTTCTCTGCTTCTTACTGACTGTGAGTCTCTAATCAAATTGCTTAACTCCTCTCTGCCTCTGCTTCCCTATCTTTAAAAACAGGGTTGATACTTCCTAGAGTTGTTGTGAGGGTTAAATAAATGAATCCATGTAAAGCACTTAGAAAGTACCCCTCACCTAGTAAGTATACAGTAATTATTAACCATGGTGGTGGACAGATATTAAACAAATAATCAGATAATGATAAGGTAGAGGAAAAGTTGTGGGATGCTCTAAGATAATTTATGAGAGCTAGAAAGATAAACAGGGGCAGTGTCATTTAGTGCTCTGTAATGGGAAGCCCCTGATAAGGGGGATGACATAATTTGAGTTACTTCTTTTTTATTGACATTTTTTTCTGCATTAAAAACGATCTCATGTTTACCATCTTTTATGAAACAGTTTATTTTAGGTATTTTTCCTGAAAAATTGTGAAAGTTAAGCATGCATTATGTAGAAAGTTTGGACAATACAGCAAAGCACAGAGAAGAAAATAAGTTATTCCTAACTACTAAAATAATCACTGTTAACATGCTGTTTTATCTGCCCAGTTATTTTATATGAAGATTTATTGTATTTTGAATAGTCACTGTAACTAACTCTAATTTTATGAAGAGGTAGTAATCTGTAGTTTAGTGGTGATTTCATACCCTGGACTTGTCTGCCGTGGGATAAATAAGACTGAGTTCTAGCTGCTTTCTTTTATTGGCTACTTTCATTAGCTGAACTCCAGATTGGAAGGCTTGAAGACCCTGCTATTCATGAGAGAGACTTCCTTAGTTACTGTGTTTCTAACTTAGCAAATGTGAGGTGTGTTATTTACCCAGTAGTTCTTTATTATAAAAGTATAAACACAAATTGATTTTAATGAAGGAACTTTTTTTTTTAACGTGATTAAATGTAGCATATTTTTAGGAAGGATAACTTGTCAAGAGTTTTATTTCCTCTGATAGATGGATGCACTTTCTAAAAGCAATATATCAAGGCCCTACTATAAGGTAGTAGTTCTAAAAGATTGTCTAATGATTCAGATTTAAGCTGATTGTCTTGTTCTGACATCACAAGGAAAACTTTTATAATTCCATTTCTTTGCTGTTTTATTTTCTCTGCCTTCATTCATAAGTATTAGATACCAAAGTTGCATACATGGAAATAAGATCTTTGATTTCATCTCTTTGAAATATATTTTAAAAATTCACCTGCTGTCACACTACAGAGTTAGAGCTTGAGTAGAATTTTAAGTGCAGAAAAGAAACAGTGGTCAACTTAGTTTAGATCCAGATAGCAGTTCACAAAAGATGGGGTGGAAACGTCTAAGTATGAACATATATTCATATTCATATTATTCACTCTAATATGAATATCTCACTGTTACTCTTTTTCTCTCTCACACTCACTCCTCTTTTCCCCCTACCTCTCTTTTTCTCAGTAATTTTAAATTCTGACCAAAGCAAGTGGTGTGTGTTAATACTTTTTAGCATAGTCTGGACTATTGAAGAGTAAATTTTTTCTTATAAAATCCTGGTAGAGGATGACTTTAGAGCTGACTGATTCATGGCTGACTCTAGAGCTGAAGCAAAGAAAATAAAAGATTTGACTGGAGTGTTATCTTGTGTTGCCAGGGACTAAACGCTAAAACTACGTAAGTAAGTAAAAGTGGAAGCAAGTTAAAAGGACACAGCAGCCAACTTGACAGAGTTCCCAGTGGCCAAAACCAGAACAATTTGAGCAAGAAAATGAAGTGAAAATCGTTCATGATAAGCCAAAAAATAAAATAAATATCCATGAGTTCTTACTGATACAAATAAGCAAATAAATAAATGAGGGAAAAGAGCAAATCTTCCTTACAGAAGACATCCAGATAATAAGTGTATAAGGAATGGAGAAAGTGAATTCGTTTAGAATGCCACAGTAATAATCGCCATAGGCATGATTCATGGATGAATGCTACAATTAATGAGTGAAACTTTTAAGAAGAAAAGGGATATTTTGTATAGCCTCAAAGTCTCTCTCCTAGGAAATGTATTGATTTCTGTGATACTTTTAATAAATGTCCACATATTCTTAGATGATACCCTTCCTTCAAGCAGGTGGCTTAATTCCCTTAGCTTTGATCAGTGCTAGACATAGTGCCTGATAACTAATAGAGTATGCTAGCTTTACAGTAAAGAAACCTGGCTGGTACCTTCTTCACCAAGTGATCAGGACCAGTAAGGAATCATGTTGTGACCCCATGGACTATGGCCCACCAGACTCCTCCATCCATGGAATTTTCCAGGCAAAGAATACTAGAGTGGGTTGCTATTTCCTACTCCAGGGGATCTTCCCAACCCAGGGGTGGATTTTTAGTACTGCACCTCTTGGGAAGCCCAAGATCTTATCTATCCCCTAGATATTATGTAATGAGAAGGGTACGTCGTCTCTGACATTCTTAGCCAAAATTTATAACGTCAGTCTGATCATGAGAAAACATCAGAAATTCACAGACTGAGGAACATTCTACAAAATATCTGACTAGCAGTCTTCAAGTGTGTCCAGAAAGGTCTGAGAAGCTGTCACAGGTCAGAAGAGACTACGTAGGCATGACAGCTAAGTGCAGTGCAGTTTCCCGGACTGGATCCTGGAGCAGATAAAGACGTTAGTGGAAAAGCTGATGAAGTCTGAATCAGGTTTAGCTGATTGTGTTGTATCATTGTTAACCTCTCAGAGCTAATAACTGTCCTGTGAAATACAAAACATGAACATTAGAAGAAGCAGGGTGATGGGAATCCTGGAACTCTTGATACAATCTTTACAGCTTTTCTGTAGATCTAAAATTATTTCAGAATTAAAAGTTAAAACCCAGCTTACTGGTGTCTTCTCAGTCTAAGGATATTTGCTATTTTGTAGTGTCTCTAGGGCAGATTAGTTCAGAGAAATCCCTCTCCCCTTTGTAGTCTCTCTAGAAAAGAAAGACTAACAAAACAGCCCTTGGTAACAAAACAGCTCTCCTAGAGCAGGGACAGTAAGTTTTAAAGGCTTGCGCTCCACCGCTAGAGGCAGGAGCCCACCTGCCTGCTCTGTACAGGCTGGCTCAGCCAACACCGATGGTTTGCCTTTTGTGACCTGGTGCCGTGGCCAGCATTTAGATTACAAAAAGTATTCTATTAAAAAATAGAGGTGTAATTTACATGCACTACAGTGCATAAATTTTGCTAAACAATTTGATGAGTTTTGAAAAATATATTCATCTGTGTAACAACTACCCTAATGATGCTCTAGAACATTTCCAATGCACTTAAAATTTCCTACATGCTACTATTATGCTGTCAGTCCCCTTACCACTTGGATCTGTACTCCAGGCAACCATTATTCTTATTTGTATCAATTTAGATTTGTTTTGTCTCTTCTTGAAATTTGTATAAAGGAGTCACACAGTATATATTCCTTTGTGTCAGGGTCTTTTTGCTCAGCATAATGTTTTTGAGATTAAACTATGTTGCATAAAGCATTCTTTAAAAAAAAGAAAAAATACAGAGAAGAACAGCTGTGGTTCTGTCTTGTTCTATCTTGGGCCCTTTGTTCCATTGACCTGCTAATCTGAAATTTTCAGAGGTACTAGATCTGGTTTCATCTGACTATCTCTTAACACCAGATTATCGGTAGATTTAAATGGCATCAAAAGTGTGGTACTCAATAAGATGGACAAGAAGAAAGAAAAAAATTTTCTTCAGTATAAGATACACTGTATTTTCTCCCCCCACCAAAAACCCCAATAAATCTCATTAATCCAATGTAATTATGGGTACAGATGTGAAATCTTGATTTATAAATCTTTTATTCTTTTACTTTGCAACCTCTCATTAACTCAAAACAGGATAGCAGAGCTGATTATAAAAGACCTAACCAGATCCTGTTTTAGTAAATAATAATGTGTGATTGGCTGAGGATGATTATTGTCATAGTAACCAATTATAATTTAGATACTAAAATTAAACTCCTTCCCTGTATGCCAATCATTCTTTTGATCTGACCATTAGTGAAAACTGTCTTTGTACACATATGGGATACATTACATTTCTATATTTTATTACCTGACCAAATGAGGACAGTGTGTCTATTTTGGGAATATTACTGGTGTGGCGAGTGAACACCAATGTGCTGTTTCTGAACGTGGAGATACATTTAGGTTGGCACAGTGGCAGGTGCCTGCATTTTCTGGAAAGCCCTGTTTCCCAGAGTGTTAATGTGGACAGATACAAACAGATACTTAATACAGCCCAATGGCTATAGTCAGACTGAGCAGCACATAATTTATAGCAAATCTGATACTAGGAACATAAGAATGATAAGCTATTTGATAAAGATGTACCGTGATCAGTAGTGAGTGAAAGTACAGACTGCACATTGATAACAAGCCATTCTTGTAAATATGTATGATATAATTTTGACAAGTGCTTTCAAAGTATATCTTTTCATGTCATCTTGATTTCTTTAGTGAATTTGCTTAGCTTGTTTTTTTTTTTTAAGTTTACAAGTAATGTTTCATTTCCTGACTTTATATTCAATTAAGAATTTTACTGGTGGGCTACTGTGTGTTGGACACTCATTTATTATTGCTCCAGTGTCACGGTGCCTTAGAAACTCCATTGCCCACTTAAGAAATTAGAAAATGTAGAATCTGAAAGGTTTAGCAACCTACCTGTTAGACCCTACTTCTGGTGTAATGTGAGTGGTTCCTGTACCTGAGTAAGTTGCCTAGGTTGGATATAGATCATGTATCAAAAATAAAAGGAGGTAGATCCCTCGGAAGGGAGGGAGGGGAGTTGAGATTAGAATAATGAATATTTGAGAATGAATTATCAAGTTTACTAAGTAGAACATCATTTTCTTGGGTAGGTCTGGTTCCAGCACACTGAAATGTGTTGGTCCTGTCAGATTTGTTGAAAATGCAAGTAGTCCAATCAGCTGTAATACTGAACAAGGGAAAAGGACTACAATTTGAAAGTTTTTATGAAAATATGCACTGCCTATTCTGTGAATTGACAGCATCTTTTAAAAATTTGCTTCCCTTTATATTCCTAGGTGGTAGTGAATACGTGAGTAGAAAAAGGAGAGCATTTCAAATAATGCTAATGAAGTTAACTGATTGCAATCTTCCATATTGTGAGGAAAAGTTGTTAGCTGTGAAAGATGAGGACAGAATTAAAATATTACTATGACTGGCATTTGATTTGAAAACTGCAAAGATAAGCTTAGATTCCTATTTATGAAAACCATCCTCACAGCCCGATGAAATATCTTTTAAAAGGTTCTGCAGTTGCCATGGATACTTGTTAGCTTTGATAGAGTAAGTTGTAATCCATATTCAATCATCTGAGGTGAAGTAGCCAAAAATCCACCACCTAATATCAAAACCAGCTTCATCTCTGAATCCATACCATTTTGGAGATAAAAAGAGTAAATAAACAGCTGTTTGATTAATTATCACTGCTTAAAAAGCAAAATATTTAGGATGCACATTGCCTGAATCAGATCCTAATGTCTACTCTCTTGTGTGCAACTTTTTATCTTAACCAGAAAAGGGGATTTCTTAGGTTCTGACGTAGGAATTTAGATGGCAGGACCTTTCTGAAAGTTTTTGGAACCTTTGCAGATACTCAGTTCCTGAAAGCCAGAGGGACACAGACGGTACTGGAGGCACTGGTCCCTATGGTAACATATTTGCCTCTGGCTCAGGAGTGGCTGGTTTCCGCATAGCTTCCTTTAACTGCTATATATTGGCAGCCGTTTTCACTCCTATTTATAAGATGTCAGATTAATCAGCACGTGTGCAGGGGAGTGAGTACCGCATCCTTGGGCTTGATTAGACGCTTCAGATGACAAAGAGCTCCATGTGACGGGCCACCGAGGTGTTTTGGCATCCCCTCATGCATCTGTCACGTAATGGAGGCAAGAGCCTGTCAAATGACTTAAATATTTTCCTCAATTCTCTCTTAAAACAGGTGACAAAAGAGCTAAAACAGTATGACAACAAAATTATAGAATGCAAATTCGAGAACAACAGCTGGGTCTTTATGAGACAGAGAACAGATAAAAGTTTTCCTAATGCCTACAACACTGCCATGGGTGAGTATGACAGCCTCCCAGTGGATGGTACATGAAACCCCCCAAAAGAGGTAAGGTGTTAGAACGAACCTCTTTCGCGGTTCAGCTCAGAGGAGAAAGATCATCCAGACCAAAGAGGGCTTGTGGCAGGTCTGTGCCCCTGTGACTCCAGTTCTCTTTCAACCTGTGGGCTCCTGCCAGGCACCCAGGGGAACAGTTTAAAGGGCAAGAAGGTGAGCTGTGGACAAGATGAATTTGTTGAACAACAACCACAACAAAAGCCATGGTAATTGCAGATCTGTTCAAGACGCTAAAAACCGTCGTTTGCCAGATGGTAAAAGACAGAATTAGCAGGGGAAAATGTAATTTCCAGCTCCTAAAATAGCTTTACAAACAATGGAGAACAAAGTCAATGAAAAGCTTAAAAAAAAATGTAAAATTTGGTATGCTATCTTCAGGATGTGCTCTGGGTACAGTATGATTGCTTTGGGAATTCAGAGTAGTAAGCTTGTTTCGTGAGGAGCAGCATGCATTAATTTTTTTTGTAAGGTAAACTACTACTTAGGCAACTCTGGATTGAGCTTTCAGTGGAGTTGGAAAAAAACAACAAGCCAAGATTAAAGGTTAATGGGATTGTGAACTTTAAGAGTGCTCAGTCAGTGAAGGTGCTGGTGGTTGTATGATAAGCTTAAGAGATAATAAAGAAATTGCCAGTTTGAGTTTTACAGCTTAAAAGTTACTTTTATACATTCAAAAGATTCTTGTTAGAACTATTTGTGTTCATACAGGATGAGTTAATTTCAAAAAAGAGCAGTCTTTTTTTTTTCTAAAACCAAGTAGGTAAATACAGTTTTGATCACATAAGAAAAGGTGCTTTCTTTAATCGTCATTTTGTCATAATACCTTACTTCAAACAAGCTACTAAAATAAAGAAAAATATGCTTTCCCAGCTGCAACAAAGCCTTAGTGTGCTGTGTCACCCACGTGGCAGTGAGCACTCCTCTCTGAGAGAAAGAAAGGTTGAAGACACGTGCCAGTGAGCACTCCTCTCTGGGAGAGAAAGGCTGAAGCACATAGGGTGTGTTTCCTTAGAAACTGCATGAGCATGGACTGTAGGGTCATGCCCTCTGCGAGATCAGTGTGCAGTGCAAACTGTTCGGAAGGATCAGAAACTGTGGTGAAGACAGGCTTAAACCCAAATACTTAAACACTTTGTTCTAGAATTAATAGTAAAGTGTAACCACCAGAGGGACTTCCCTGGGGATCCAGTGCTTCCAATGCAGGGGACATGGGATAGATCCCTGGGCTGGGAACTAAGGTTGCACAAGCCACACAGCTCTGCCAGAAAGGAAAAGCCACCAGCAGTGCACTCATTTCAGGGGTTGGGGAGAGAGGAGCACAGTTTAATTCGCAGCAAGTCACCCACGTCAGCAAGATGGAACGTTCTAGCCTGTTGGAATGGAAACCTCTCCCGTCCTCAGGTCCCTGGGGCGAGTCAGCTCCCTTCATGAACCCTCACACGAGACATGTGTCTCCCTTTTCCGCAGCTGTGTGCAATAGTATCTCCAACCCTGTCACCAAGGAGATGCTCTTCGAGTTCATTGACAGATGTGCAGCTGCTTCTCAAGGACAGAAGCGAAAGCATCATCCAGACCCAGACACAGAGCTCATGCCTCCACCACCTCCCAAAAGACCTTTGACCTAAGGACCTGCTTCTGACTTCAGGACTGAGAGGAAAGATGAGTGAGGAAAAATGCTATTGTCCCATTTTTTGAAACCAGAGAAATAAAAAAAAAAAAAAAAAAAGTGGCTTGATGTTGATACACATTTGACTTTAAAAAAAAAAAAGTATTGTAGCCAGTCTGTAAATATTTGACGTTTTTGTTTCCTCAGTGCTACAATACATCATGGACTTAAACATTTTATTTATATCTGATAAACTCAGCCTTACCTTGTGGAATCTGAAGATTGAAATATCTAAAGGTTTAAATGAGATCAAAATCAATGAAAAAGAGGCCTTGTTTATATATGGATAACTTTTGCTTTAATTTATAAAGTTAGCAATCTGGAACTGTGAGTGCATAGAACATTGTCTTTTTTAGAAGCTGTATTTCAACTATGATAGATTTTCCTTTTAAAACATTTAGGCAGTGGCATTAAACATTCTTGCTATTATTTATCATGGATTTCCTACATCTCTGAAATTCTTGTATTCAAAACCAAATGACAAGGTTGTTAAATATTGTACTGTATTAAACAACTTGGTCTGGTTTATATCATTCTAAGAAGTTGTTTTGGAACTGTAAAAGTAGAAAAGTAAAGCTCCATTTTGTGAATGTCATTCTTTCTAAAGGAAGTATATCGAGTCTGTTGTTCGAATTACAGTATCAGACAGATATCCAGTCTGTCCACTCTGGCAGTGGTCTTGAGTCACTTCATAAAACAGAGAGATACACCACTCAGTCCTCTGTGAGACTTCTGCGAGACTTTTTTTATGCCAGGGCTACTTCTCCCTTACCTCGGTGGTATCGGCACATTGTAAATTACATTAAAACACACAACTCACTGTGATGATGGGAGTGATATGAGATATATACACAATGTTGTATTAGTTCCTTTACACAAAACAGCAAAGGAAATGCCAGGTAACTCCTCTGATTAGAAGGTAATATCAGTGGGAGAGAACACTGTCACTGGAAAATGCTCTCCCACTGCTAGATGAATGCAGAGGCAAAGCCTAGACGTCTGTAGGAACCAAACATGAAGGAGGCCAAGACGTTTATTTTCAAAGCCAGAATTTTCTCTCATCTTCTATTCTGGGAATGCTATTTTGGTTGTACATCTGAATTTTAACACATTTACTGATAGATAATGGATTTAAAGAGTGGCTAATTCGTCACATGCCATTGTTGAGAAACTGTGTTCTGATTGGTTTGTCAAGGAACTCTTGAGATTTAGCTTACTAGAGGCCAATGTATTTATTTTTAGGGTGCGGGTTTTAAGTATGTGTATTTAAAACAAATTTTCGTTATCTGAATTTTATATATGTAAATGCATAGATATGTGAGTATAGGCAGCAGTGTACATTCTTCTATTAAGACAGTGAGACATGAAAATCCAAACGAGTCACCTAGTAGATTGAATATCTGATAGGATTTCTATATGAAACAGCACAGATGAACCAAAAGTGTATTTCTATCCATTCGAGTGTTAATGTTTTTAAACAAAGTTTTCTCCTGCAATGCTTTTCTATATGAAATACTAGAGTCATGCTTGGGCTTCTCCCTTTATTGTTCCCAAGTTATGTAATGCGAATTTATTCAAAATGCCATTTTAGTGTTTCTTTCCTAGAGTACTTTTGTATGTTTGAGTGCTACAGGAATAAAAACATCTGATTGCTACTGCAACTATTGAAAGGTGGAAATTGGTCAAGGTTTCATGGTGTCTTGTACAAAATGGATCTGAAAAGCCTGTGCAACTCCTGGTGAAGCAGGTGTCAGACTATCAGGATTAGTGGCTCTTTTCACACAGTGTGATGCTTTCTTCCAAGCTCATGTAAAGGCAGAAGCCTTTTGCTGATGAGAGAGCAAGTCTTTGTCACCCATCTTTAATGGAGTTAAAATGTTTATGGTAATTGTAACCTTTTAAATGAGTTACGTGAAAAGAGCATCTCATTTTCAGTACACCCAGATATTTTCTCTTTGCCTTTGTGCATTTTCCAGGACTTAATTTTCTTAATTTATCTTTCCTTTCAGTTGTAGTGATATATAATAAGTAGATCCCATTTAGCCCCTGAACACATTACCATCCATAGTGTCATAAAAGTCATCCAGAAAATAATCAGGGTGGAAGTCTGGAGGCATGATTTGGAACGTCATGAAGGAAATACTTCCTGTCTCAGCCCACTTCCTAATAACTGTTTTCTGACACTGAAGTTTTGTGGACAAGAATAAGAAAACTTTACTTTCCTTTGTTATCACAGATAAAAGATTTTACTTTGTGTTTGGAAAAGATGTGGAAGACTTGACTGCCTGGCTGGTTACATTTGCTTTCCGTGAAATGCTCAGAAAATGTCAGGACATTCCTTCTCTAGTCGTGTGTCAATGCATATTGTAATAAAACTACTGATTTCAAATAACAGAAAGTGTATCTGCTTTGTTTTACTGGTGATGCTTTTGTGTCCCTTTTATTGCTTTTATCAGATCCTCTCAACCAGGCCCCTCAACATCCACCTAGTTTTGTTGCATTCTTGAGATTAGCATAAAAACTTGGAAAATCCTCTTATTTTTCTTCCTGAGAAACCACAAAACTTGAAAATTATGCATCAAATGCTTCCAGGTAGGAAAAACTAATGTGTTAGAGAAAATCTTGGGCTAGACCCAGAGACCAAGTCTAGGCTCTGCCTCCTGTTGGATTTCTGTCCACTCTAGGACTCGTTTCTCCCCATCTATAAATTGCCAAGATTGGGCCAGATAATCAAAAAGAACCTTCTCAAGTCTAACATGATTCTTGTGTAAAAGCCAGTGTTTTGTGAATATCCTATATTCACGATAATAGCCATATCACCCTTGTGTAATATTCACAAAACCCTAAACAGAACCACTTGGTTCAAGGAGATACCGTCTCAACTTCATTTTGCAGTTGAGAAAGATTTGACCCAAGGTTGCATAGCTAGTGAGTTGGTAAGCTGAGAACCGAACATAGGTCTTTCACCTCCTTCACCTAATTTGTTGTTTAGTCGCTCAGTGGTGTCCAACTCTTTGCAACCCCATGGACTGCAGCACACCAGGCTCTGCTGTCCTGATTGATGGTGTAGTAAGTACTCGCCAAAAGGCTTTGGTACAGCTTTTGTGGGGAGGGCTGCTTTCGTGCCAGGGTCCCAAACTGTTTGTTTCTTCAGTGCTAACAGGTAATAGGTTATGAGCACCTCTCTCTAAAGTAAGATGAAGTTGGGAGCAGGAAAGTAAATATATTTTTAGGAACTTACTAAGTCACATTTAAATTAAACAGTGTTTAAATGTGAGTGACACAGAGGCCATGAAAAGGAGTTTAATAATCCTCATTAAGATGCTTAATTCCAAAGATGCAATTAAGAGGAAATAAGTGATTAAGTCACACACTGGGCCAATGTTTTCTGACTGTCACATAGTTTGCTGTCAGCTCTGACGCTTTGGCAGGTCAGTATCAGCCTTGGTCAACCCAGATGTGCCAGTCCTCTCCCCAGACTCGGCTGTCAGGTGACCGCTGGGCCTTCCAGGCTTCTAAGACAATTTCACATTTCAAAAATACCACTGCACAGATCTGGCGTTGCCGACTGTTTTGCCATGAAAGGATGTTTACAAAAACTGTTGCTGTTGTTTCATAAGGTAAAGGGAATCTTAATTCCCAAAAAGGAGGTAGGACATAAGTTCAAAGAGAAGACATATAATTACATAGAACAGAGTTTGTTTTACGGACGTCTCACCACACTGTCCATTGCCTCTACATTTAACCCCAAACTGGTAAAAACTTTTGCATCAGTGAAATTCCAGGCAGGGGCTTGTAAGTGCAGGGGAAGAAGCTGTCCCAGTTCCATAGCTGAGGGTCATTTTCATAGTAACTACCATCCACTTACATCACCATGATTGATTATGTTGTGCTCTTGTGATCTAAGCTGCATAGGTGAACAAGGAAATTGTCTGAATGTTTAAAAATACTCAAATAGAATGAAACCCTCACCTCTTGGAGGTACAAAAATAAGCATAGCTGAATATAACAGAAAAACAGACTTTGGCTTTGACAGCACAACACAACAATAAGAGTCACCAATTTTCACAACTTTGAAGCTGGCACATGGTCTATTTTCCCTTTAGATCGCTGCCACCAAAATGATCGTCTGAAACTGCAAACCATTCCTCCCCAGTCAGAGCTCCCTGGCATCAGAGGCCCTCTGTGGCCTTGTCTCTGCCTGTATGTCCAGGTTTGGGTCTCACCGTTGTGTGGCTCCTGGCTGTCTCAGCTCTGCCTCTGTCTACCCAGGAACCTCTGCTCACGGTGCTTTCCGTCAGAAAGCCCCGTGCTCCCTTACTACGAGGATCAGGGGAGGCCTATCCACCACAGGTGGCCTCTTGGCTGTCACCCTCTGTTGCGATGGTCTCCCGGGCTTCGTGAGTGGAGGGACTTGGTCATACATAACACATAACACATAACACAGGGCTTGGCAACACTGAGCACCAGCAGTAATTAGGGGCCCGAGGTTCACATGCCTTTCTGTTCGTGCTACTGAGACTCCGTCAACATGTGTTTGGTATAGCACAGGGAACTATACTCAGTATTTAGTAATAATCCATAAGGGAAAAGAATTTGTAGAATAATATATGTATATATACAATGCTGTGTTTCAGGTATAGAGCACAGTGATTCAATTGAAACTAACACAACATTGAAAATCAACTTACAATCCAGTTTAAAAAAAAGTTGTGTTTACTCTTCTTGCCCTCAGTTCAGCTGTATAGGAACAAAAGCATTGCTGTCCCTTTAGCCTTCTCATCATCACAGAAACCTTGATAACATCTCTTGTTTCTTAAGAATTTCTTCACAGCCCATCTCTGATGCATCTTGTATTTAATCCTGATAAGAAGTGTCTTGTCTGTTCTTGCCTTTTACACTGAAAATGAATACTTCTGAGGGAAACTTCCCAGCAGGAAGAATCTTAAGAACTGGTGCCCTGGTCTCCTCACTGGGATACACTCTGAGGGGAGGTGTGAGCGAAGCAGTGTTTTTCATTGCATCTTATTTTTCAGTGCAGTTTCATGGAGCTTGCCACATCTGAAACTAGAAGGCTGCTTCTCTCCACCTACCTATTCCCGCCCAACTTCTGATGTTTTCAAAGAGAAGTCCTTGGGTAACAGCTGAGGCTTTTCAGTTATTTTCAAAAATAAATACCGGTCCATGATCCCTTAGTGTGAACCGTGCTTCTAGCCATGCCTTTTAGAGTGAGAAAGGCAGGTGGAGGATACTCTTCTTCTCGCTACTATCAAATGCTGTCTTCCAGGATCTAAAGGAATAAGACTTCCCTGTTTGTGCAGAAGTTCTGCTTCTCCTCTGAAGGCTGTCAGGGGAGTGTGGTGCAGTTTGAATCTACAACATAAACACACAGAGTGCTCAGACACATAACTAAAGCTGAAGGCTGCCGAGACTCCAACTGCACACACAGCTAAAGCTTTCTCATAATGAATCCTTAAAAATTCTGCCTGTGGGTCGAAACTATACGCCCGGACACGTCACAGACAATTAGGATGATGCCAGAGATGGGAGCTGGTCCAGGCCTTGGTGGATGGATGGTATGAATGGGGGTCTTGTGGGGAAAGGATGCTTTCTGGAGGTATGTCTAGCGCTTTTGTGCAGGACGGTGGTAGGAAATATGGCTATATCACTCCATCCTGAGCTCACCTACCCCCTACCCACCTCTGGCCCCTTGATCTCCTTCCAGCTAGTGACCCACTTCTTTGTTCCCTTTCCCACAGAATCCCCAGAAGAACGTGATGATGCTCACTCACTCCTTCCCACCCCATCTCTCTTGAACCCACTACCGGCAGGCTCCCCTCCCTGCTGAGATTTCTCTCATCACCAGCACCACTGCCTGTACAGGTCCTATCCACTCCTAACTGACCTGTCAGTGCCATCAACATTTCAGTTTCTCTCTCCCTGTTTTGTTTCATTCCTCCTTTTTAATGGAAAATTTCAAACTGATAACACAAATATGGAAAATGATAACATGAACTCCCATCTACCCAGATTCAGCAACGATCAATCTGGCAGTTTCTGTTTATGAATATTTAGAGTGCACAAGCCAGTCTCCCATCCTCCATTACACACGTGTGCATATGTAGCACACACATAGACACAAACAATTATTTTTAAACAGGCCACAAACCACTTCCGTTCCCACCTGCTTCTCATGAAGCCCAGTTCACGGCAGCTGTCTTTCTAGTTGCTTCAGAATCATCCTGGATTCTTTTCTTTCTCTGACACTTCACATCCAATCCACCAGCAGATGCTAGCACTAGCTTCTTAACTGTAGTTAGAATTTAATGATGTCTCCTGTCTTTGGGAGACATGGATGGTTCAGTGGTAAAGAATCTGCCTGCCAGTGGGTTGGGAAGGTCCTCTGGAGGAGGGCATGGCTAGGCATTCCAGTATTATTGCCTGGGAAGTCCTATGGACAGAGGAGCCTGGCAGGGTTACAGTCCATGGTATTGCAAAGAATCAGACACAACAACTGAACACTGCCACCCTCCTTGAACCTCTCATCTCATCTCTTGCCTGGATGATTGCAGTAGCCTCCTAACTGGCCACTCAGTTTTCACTCTCGCTCATTCCCTCCCCTATCCAGTCTCCCCGTAGCTGTCTGTAGTATTTTTTAGAACATGTCACTTTACTACTCAGAGCCTTCCAGTGTCTTCCACCTCATTTGGGATTAAATCCTAAATGCACACCGTCATCCCCCAGGCCTATATAACCTCACCCTGAGGCCTGACTCTCTCGTGTCTTCTCGTCCTCCTTGTTCACTCTGCTTATCCATTCTGCCCCCTCTGCTGTTTCTCCAATTTGTCAAGCATGCTCTGAATTTAAGGACTTGGAACTTTCTTCTCCCTCCACCTGAAGTGCCCTTCCCTCTGTGTCTGTAAGGTTCATGCTTGCTCGCTTCATTCAAGTCTTTATGGACAAATGCCGCCTCATCCAGGCCTTCCTGACCATCCCAAGTAAAATGCTTCTGCTGGACTTCCCTGGGGGTCCATTGGTTAAGACTCCATGCTTCCAATGCAAGGAGTTGTGGGTTCAATCCCTGGTTGGGGAACTAAGATCCCATGTGCCTGCCTCATGGGGTGCCCCCAAAATAAAAACGAAAATGCCTCTCCCATCACCATGTACCTCCTTACCTGAATTAGTATTTTTACCAGCAGTTATGATCTAACATATATGTTTGCTTGTCCAGTACCTCGGCCAGTCTAGCACAAAGTGTAGGAGTTCAGTAAATATTTCTAGAATCTATAAATATAAATTCAGGTTACATAGATAGGCTGGGGACAGATTATGAAGGGATTTGAAAGTCAGGCTAAGAAGTTAAGCTAAATTCAATCAACAGTAAAGAGCTATTGAAAGCTTTTAAACAAAGTTTTAAAAAAATTTAAAAATAAGCAAGTGAGTTTTATGCTGAAATAAGCTGGAAATAATCTGCCAAAAGCGGCAGAAGACAGAAAACAAAAGATGGCAGGCCAGTTGGGAGGCTACTGTGGTAATCCAGGTGAGGTAAAGAATGCACCCTATTGGGTGGCATCTGCCAAAATCGAGGAGATGGGTGTAACAGGCATTCAAGAGGGAGATCGTCAGGATTCAGCAATAGTTGAGAAGTCAAGTTTACCTTCAAGGGTTCGAGCCTAGTGGGGGAATAGTGGTGCCCTTAACAAAAGCAGGGAAGTGAGAAGGAAGAGCTGAGTTGGACCTGGAATGCAGAAGAAGCCTCTAGGCATGATGAGCGGGAGGTGCTGTCCGGAGATTTAGATGGAATTGTCCAAAGAGAAGGCAGAAATATAGAACTGGAACTTGAACAAGCAGACCACTAGCAAGATTTTTAAATTCATCCACACAGTAGTAATGGAGTAGTAATGGAGTAGTGGAGTAGAAGCCTTGAGTACCAGAGGGTCAGAGACCCCTGTGTTAGTGGGTAGAAGAAAAAGAAACTCAAGAATGTACAACGCACAGGAGCCAAGAGAGAGAGAAATGTTTCGTTTTGTTTTTCCTTTGCCAAAAATATTTTTACTGAGCATTCAAAGGTGAAAAATGCTAAAAGCCAAAGTAGTAGCCTTGGCTTTTTAATGTGATTACAAATACTGCTTCGTTGAAACCTGGCCCTACTCCATTTAGCCCAGTCTGTGTGTGTGTGTGTGCACATTTGTGTGTGTTTTCTTGGAGCCTTCAGGGCTCTGCAAGGAAGGCATGACAATCCACTCCAGTATCCTTGCCTGGAGAATCCCATGGACAGAGGAGCCACACTCAAGTCTCCTTAACAAGTCACACAAAACCTCCTGGTCCTGGCCTGGGAGAGAAATGTTTCTTGGTGGCTCAGATGGTAAAAGCGTCTGCCTACAATGTGGGAGACCCGGGTTCGATCCCTGGGTGGGGAAGATCCCTGGAGAAGGAAATGGCAACCCACTCCAGTATTCTTGCCTGGAGAATCCCGTGGACAGAGGAGCCTGATAGGTTACAGTCCATGGGGTTGCAGAGAGTCAGACACGACTGAGCGACTTCACTTCACTTCAGAAGAGGCAGAAGATAGTTCTGATTGCTCCAGGAAAGTCTTCAAGAGTCAAAGACTGAGAAAAAGTCCTTGAATTGTGTTTCCAGGTGACCCTCAGAAGGAGGATACTGATGGCTGGGATCAAGAAAAAGGCAAGAGAAAACAGGAGGGAATGGAGGTGGGGGTGGGGTGGTTGGGGTTTAATCTGTGTCAACAGATGGGCTTCCCTGGTGGCTCGGTCGGTGAAGAATCTGCCTGCAGTGTGGGGAAACCTGGGTTCGATCCCTGGGATGGGAAGATCCCCTGGAGAAGGCAACAGTTACCCACTCCAGTATTCTGGCCTGGAGGATCCTCATGGACAAAGGACCTTGGAGGGCTACCGTCCATGGGGTCACAAAGAGTCAGACACACAACTGAGCAACTTGCACTCTATGTCAACAGATAAATTGCCATTCCAAGGGGTCGTGGTTACACAGGGTGCATTCAGTTTGTGATGATACGGCTAGTGGGCTCAAGCATCTGACATACATAAAGGCAGACACTTGTTGCCACACGCTAAAGCCCTCCCCAGAGCCCCTTTTGATTAGTTAGCCACAGTGGCTGTGTGCTGGGTAACACCATGGGTTCTCTGTCCAGGCTGAGCAGTTATGCTGCATAGCTTGTCTCTCCCAGTCTCCATAGGAAAGCATCATATATCACAGTCCTTGATGCTGATCATTGTGCTTTTGCCTGTAGGAGCCCAGAGGCAACTCTCATCTGAAGGCTATAGTCCAGGCCCCCACCTGGTCATCCTGGGGGCCAAGAGGTCCACACTGCTATAGCACACTTAGAACCCCCTAGCTACACAGCAGGGTGTCTTGAAACTGGTTGGGAAGCTCTTACCATGACTGATGATCTATTGTGATGGTCTTTATTTTAGGTACAAGGAGATTGCTTTAAAAATACACATGCATTCTGTACATTAGGACTTCTCATAATTTGGAAATAATTGATTTAAAAATAATCCTATTGGATTCAAAGTTCATTTGTTTTATCATAAGAGATTGCAGCAAGAAATCACAAGATATTTATCCGTAGAACTGAAAAGAGAAAACACTATTTGGTTCTTTAAATATAATTTCAGCAGTTGACATTTTGAAAGGTACCCAGAAAATGGTTATAATTTTTAAATTTCTAACATATGCAGTTTCTCATTGATAGGGACTCCCAAAAAGTTGAAGAGATTACCATTAAAAGTTTTGACCAGGATTTGAGGACAGCATTTGTAGTGTAAAAACTGATATAAAGAGTCATGTCCGTGGAAGAAATTTCCTATTTCTCGTTTAACATTTTGAAAAGGTTTTATTTTGTAGTTTAATACAAATCTCCATTTTTCCTGGGACTTTGTGTTTTAGTTTTCTTTAAATCACAATTTCATAATATAAAAAATATAATAGACTTTTTCCCCCTAAGACCCATAAAGACACCCTAAATCTGTAGTTTACCCAGGGTGTCCTTCAAAGATTGTTATCTTCTGAGTTTGCCATGATGGAGAAAGAGCTAAGGAGTGTTGTTCTGATGGCCCAGGGTTAGAGATTAACAAGATGAAAACAGAAGGTTCAAAGGGTGAAGAATTTTACCCCAGACTGGGTAGGAAATCAAGTAAAAGTCCGAAGGGGTTGATGGCCTGGGAAATGACAAAGAGGAAACGGACTAAATTCCAGGATTGTGGAGAGCTGGCTCCAAAAAGCTAAAAGAAGGGAACTGGGACTGACAGGGCACTGTTTTCCATATCTCTTACTCTATATTTCCTTTGCTGCCTCATCCCAGTATCAGGACTTTTCTATTATACAGTAACAGAAAACCAAACTTACCTATGCTAGATAACTGAAGTCTCCAAAGCATGCTTGACTTCAGGAGTGGCTTGATCTAGGAACTTCCCATCAGTCAACTCCTAGCATCACTGGTCTTCATATGGTAGCCATGGTTTCTCAAGAATCACATCTTAGTTCACATCCATCATAAAGAACAAATATCTCTCTACCAATAGTCCTAGCCAAAGTTTTGTTACATCCCATTTAATCTGGTTGGTCATTTGCTCATTCCTGAGCTGGTCTCTGTGGCCAAGGAATGTAATGCCCTCTTGGCTGGTGCCCATCACTGTAGCTAAGAATGGAACCAACTTTCCCAATATTTTTCTTTCCTCACTTTCATTTTTATTGTTGTTATTATTTGGCAATTACCTGAGCTTTACTTATTCAGTAGAGATAGCTCAAATGTTAACTAGCTGGTTAGTTAGGCAAGGGTGCTGCCCAATCAGATCAGCTCTGCAGCAGCATACCTGAGGCTCCCTGCAAGCCTCAGATGTTAACCCTCCTTGGTAGCTAGGTTTGCGTGAGGTCTGGGGATTCCAACCCACTCCAGTATTTTTGCCTGGAAAATTCCATGGACAGAGGAGGCTGGTGGGCCTACAGTGCATGGAGTCATAAAGAGTTGGACATGATTGAGTGACTAACACTTGGGGATTCCAAGCAAGAGGTAGGATAGCTGGGAGGGAAAAGACGCTTGCAGGGGGTAGTTAAGGAAGTTGCTATTTCCCAACTAGTATTCAAGTAGTATTAGCTTTCAGTATTTACAGGTGCTGTTGTCATACCTGGAATATTGGCACTGCTTATATTCCAACTATTTCTGTATGTGTTTAATCCTTTCCACTGCCATAGATAGGCCGTCCCCCTAAAGGCTGGGGAGAGAGCTTGTTTCTGAATCTCCTGTAGCACCCAGCAAGGTACATTTATCCATTCATTTATTCACTCAACAAGCTTTTCTTGAGCCCAACAAATAGTAGGTCCTGAATAATTTCATTTGAATGAATGCAATGGTCTCCTTTAAAAGGGTTGCATAGGAGTATTACATTTGGGGAAAGATCATGTTTCATATAAGGAGAACAAGTAAGTGGAAAATTTGAGGAAACTAAGAGTTTATGATAATAAGCACAATCAACTTTCCTAGGAACAGTAACAGAGGTTTTCCCAAAGCTTGTCCTGGTTACAAATATATTACCCCAGATATATTGTTGATGGCATCCAGTGGAGGGGGCTGGTGGTGGGATGGGCAGGGCCGGAGGGAGCCCGTGGAGGTGTGGACAGAAAGGAAGACACTGCCCTGGGGTGAGGACCCAGATGCTGTTCACGTGGCAGGAACAAAGGAATGACATGCAGGAGGCTGGCTGGATGACATCTGACTAGTGGGAAGTGACTACCTGGACTCTGAACACTTCCTGGGATCTTCCCAGGAAAAAGCAAGAACCTGAATGTGAGCTGGAAGTTGCCTACAAACATATCTGGTTCCATTTTAGAAATAAGCAAAGTGAGACCCAAAGTCCAGCGTTACTTTAATAAGGTTGCACAGCTGGCTCCCTGACTTCTTAATTCCCAGCTCACTTGGCATTTCTCCCCATGGAGATAAAAACAGGCATGAAAGAAAGTTGATTCCAATTAGGCAGATGATGTGACCTTTCACAAAGCCTATACATAGCCCAGAGGTGACTGTCCTTTACCCTCTTCTCATCCTGGAGCTTGAGCAACCTGGGGTACCCGTGTGCCTGTAGGCAGCTTTGATGCACACATCATCCGTCTCCAAGGCTTAGCTGTTCATCCAAGGTCAAGCAAAGACCGCAGGCACCCCTGACAAGAGTTGCGTAACCCACACGCACACGTCTACTTACAAAAGTTTGATTTTGATTGCCATAGAAGGCAAAACATCTTAAAATGAAGTTGAGCTATCTTTGGGTAGAATGCAAAACCGCCCATGGGTATATCACATCAGAAACGATGTGTGATTTCTTCCAGTCCTTCAACTCAAAAAAGATTAACAGATTTAACTGATGCGTTCTAAAAATAAATAAATAAATAAATGAAATCTGCTTTCAGCTTGAAACCAAGTATGGAAGTTTCAGGGTCTCTTTTGTTGGGGGAGGGGGCGGAGCATTCAGAGGATGGTGGGGTGAAGGACAGTGGGGAAAATTTTTTTTTCAATATAAAGACTAAGTTATAATGAGACTGTTTTAGCTCTGAGCATTTTCTGCTGGGAATAACAAGATTTACTAAAGGTCACAGAAACAAGTTTGGCTTGGAAAAAATTATGAATGGTGGTTAGATCATCACACATATGCCCGAGGAGATTTCTTCTGTTGAGAAGCAATACTCCTTTTCTAAACCTGTCATTTAAATAATAAAACAAGTCAAACCAAGAGCTGACCTGACTCAGGACCCAGACTTGGAGGCATAACATCTGCCTTGGGAGGTAACCGCGATATGGATGCAAACCCCGGGGTTGGGGGTGGGGGTTGGACCCAAGTGGGCAGTTTCAAGGCTCCCCGCCAGTCCCCAGGTTCCAGAGCCTCAGGCAGAGGAGGTGGCCCTGTTGTCTGTGTCACACAATGTCACTCTGGTAGCCAGTGACATGTCCGCTCCCCCTTCTTTGGGACCACAGCTGAGCTTTATTACATAACAGGGTTTTTCTGTATAGAAGCGAAATGTCCTTCACAGGTCATCCACTATAAAAATAGACAAATTACTAAATTAATTTTGTTGTATAAGTACCCCCTTACCCCCACCCTTTGGAGTGAAAGTTTATTCTTTTAGTTCTCTTTTGTCTTTTTTTGTGAAAAGAGATTTAATGTGTTACTGTGGTGCAGAAAATCAATGCTGCTTAAATCAATGGTAATTTTTCAGGCTGTTTAAAATTATTCACATGACTGGCTAAGCCTGCTGCTGATAGAAAAACAGAGTTTTGTTGCAGAGGAAATCTTCAAGTTTGAAACATCACCACTGTGTGTTTTGGTGTAACTTTCTTCTTAGAACTTGAATATTTATTCCACGGCAGTAAATGATTCAGTTCAGGCCCTTTAATCCTTTTTGTGCTGGAGGCTCTGGTGTGTGTAAATCTGAACTAGAGGTCCACTTGGCCCTGAGAAGCTTACAAAAATGAATGTGTATAGCGAGGACGTGGAGAAAAGGAACTCTCGTGCACTGTTGGTGGGAAGTAAATTGGTGCCGCCGGCGGGTGGAAAACAGTATGGAATTTCCTCAAAAACTAAAAATAGAAAAACCATATGATCCAGTAATTTCATTCCTGGGCATATATCTGAAAATAATGAAGAACTTTAGGTTAAGGAATTATAGTAGTTTTGATGTTAGCAAACAAGGCTTTGGGATAATGAATTTCTCTTTGTTATAAATCATTGTATTCGTCTTTCTGTAAGAAGTAACTTCATTTAGTGCTTTCTGAGAAGGGCACTGGAAAACTCCTAGGTTAAAAGTTAAACCTGGAAGGCAGAATGTGCCGCATAGCTTTCCCCCTTATCTTGATGACTCAGAGCCTCCTGACTGCTCCCTATTCTTAACTGATGACTTATAACAGACCTTTCCTCAAGGACGCATTTCCCAGTACCAGGCACCGCTGGGTGGTCAGTCAACTGTCTTTACTAAATTACCTGTAAACCGTCCCCACCAATCAAATGTCTCCACTTCATCCCTAGACCCCCTTATCGCATTGTTCCCTACATTCCGATCTCATTCCCAGTTGTCTTGATCTTTCTACATAAAAATCCCTCTCGGTGAGTGTTCGAGGTTCGCTTCTCCAAAGAGGCTGAACCCCGGCACGCCGGCCTGGCCTAATAAATCCTCTTGCTGATTGCATCGAACCCGAGTCACTGTGGTCTTTGGGGCGACGGTTCCCGAGAAAAGACCGCGAGGTCTTACAATAACAAAAAATAAGTAAAAAGATATATGCATCCCAATCCCCGTGTGCACAGAAGCACTATTTACAGTAGCCAAGACATGGAAGCAACCTAAGTGTCTATTAACAGATGAATGGATAAAGACGATGTGGTGTCTATATACAATGGAGCACTACTCAACCATAAAAAGAATGAAATGTTGCCATCTGCAACACCATGGATGGATTTGGAGGGTATTATGCGACGTGAAATAAGCTAGCAGAGAAAGACAAATACTGTGTGTTATCACTATATGTGACATCTTAAAGCTAACTAGCAAACATTACAAAAAAGTAACCAACTCACAGATATAGAGAACTCTTGGTTACCAGTGGAGAAAGAGAAGGAGGGTAGGGAATTCAGAGGTATCCACTACTATGTATAAAATAAATCAATTATAAAGATACAATATAGGGAATATAGCCAATATTTTATAATAACTATAAATGGAATACATCCTTTAACAATTGTGTACCACTGTGTAGTACATTTGAAACTCATATACTATTATAAATCGGTTCTACCTTAATAAGGAAAATACATTTATTTAAAAAGTGAAGTGTCTTAGGGTTGAGGGCGGGGTAGGGATGAGAGCTACTATATATTGCACAGTGGAGTGATGATACAGGCAGAGAAGCGTGAGCTATGAGGATACACATTGCTGTGGAGGTCTAAGAGAGGCTGAGGGCTCTGGATTGGCTTTGGGAAGCTGCTTCCTGGTGGAAAGGCCATAATCTAGAGTGAATACTGATGAGAAGTTTCTAGTGGGTTTGGGCTTCCCAGGTAGAGAATCCTCCTGCCAGTGCAGGAGACACGGGGTTCGATCCCTGGGTTGGGAAGATCCCTGGAGAAGGAAATGGCAACCCATTCCAGTATTCTTACCTGGAGAATCCCATGGACAGGGGACTGGCGGGCTACAGTCCATGGGGTCATAAAAGAGTTGGACACAATTTGGTGGCTAAACAACAATAAAACCTACATCTTAACCCATGACTGAACCCTGACAGCAGCCGTGGGAAATTGTTATCATCAGTCCCATAGCTCAGGGCAGTAGACTCAGAGAAACTGAGTGACTTGTCCAAGGTCATGTGATCCAGAGGAGGTCTAGCTGGGACTGACCCGCCATTCTTTTTCCACATGACCTTGTGGTGGCATTCAATGTGGGTCTTCACAGTGATGTATACTCTGGTCACTTCAGAATTCACTGGTGAACAAAGCTGCATTTTAGGGGACTCATGACTGCATGAGCAAAGGCATGTGGCCAGAGAACCTGATTTCCACAAATCCAGGGCCAGCCCCAGAGCCATAGTGAAAGTGAAAGTGTTAGCCACTGTCACGGCTGACACTCTGCAACCCCAGGGACTCTGTCCATGGAGCCATAGATAGACCTTAAAAACAAAAGACCCAATTCTTCTTCTGGAACTTGCCCTGCAGTTGAGAAGACAAGGTGCCCAATAGGAAGTCCCTGGAAAATGATTTGTGGCAACATGTAAGCAGAAAGAGTATTGATTTACATCTGCCACCAACTCCAGTAATCCTGGAGGGAAGCAGGTCCTTCCCCTGAGAGGCCAGAGTCCTGTTGATGCCATAGCAAACCTCAGTCCCAAATACCAGTGCCGAGCAGATAGTGGGACCTTGTTCTGTCTGTCACATGGTGGCTCCTCAGTCCTGGGCAGCCGTCAGACAGGGATCCACCCCAGGACCCCCCTCCACTCTGACGTGGTCCCACCACATACCCATCAAGAGGGGGTCATTTCTAGGACCCTGCTCACCCATTTGGTGCCTGTGTGGGCATTAGGAAGACTGCCTCCTGGGACCCTCTGGCAGTCCCAGTAAGACTCTGTGCCCAAGCTGGGGGCGTGAGTTCAGTGTCTAGTTGGAGAACTAAGATCTTACATGGCGCATGGCGTGCCAAAATGAAATAAAATACTTAAAATTTTTGATTTATTTTATTTTTATCTATTGGCGATACAGTAAGGTATATGAAATCTTAGTTCCCTGACCAGGGATTGAACCAGCACCCCTGCATTGGAAGCACAGAGTGTTAGCCACTGGCCCACCAGGGAAGTCCTTAAATAAATTTTTTTTTTTTTTTTAAAGAAAAACTGCCTCCCTGTAGAGTCTTCAAAGCCAAGAGTGCACTGGCTCTCAGTGTCTATCCCACCCCGGCAGGCCACCAACTGCTCACCGACGGAGGGCCTGGTTCCCCCCCCCCAGCTCTCCTGGAGTCAGCCAATACCCTGGAAAGCAACTAGCTGTTTTAGCTACCCTGGGAGAAATGAGAAAACCCAGCCCTTCCACATCCCAGCTAAGAATTTGGACTGTGATTCCTAAAACCTCCAGTTCTGGTGACCACCCTGAAGAGTGCATCTGGAGTGTTGGGGAAGGAAAAGGTGGCAACCAAACAGATGGAGATCAGGAGCCAGCAACCAGCCACCCCTAGAATCATTTCAGCGCACCAAATCACAGCGCAGCCGGTGGGTAATAAATCACATCCGGGTGAACGAACCTGGACGAAATCTGTCACCAACACTGTCACTAAACATACCCTCGATGCACGTTGCTCAGATAAATTATCAGAAGCAGACGAGACATCCAAGAAAAACATCAGTGATGCGCTCCAGCCAGACAGTCTCTGGAGGCAACTGGAACTGTGAGTTCTGGAGAAACCAGTTCCTTCTAGCCTGCTCCCTGGAGACCACCTTCCCTCCTTCATGCCCCAGGAATATATTACTTTATCCGCAGAAACGTTCCTGAGAAGTCAGTAATTTGAATTTTAATAAAACCAAACACTTATAATGTGCAGAGAGAACTCAATATTTAGCCAGTTTCAGTGAAGAATATTCTCCTTGGAGGGACTTTTTCAACTCCTAAGTCAGGAACTTAACCTGGAGTCTATAAACAAGCCCAAAGATCCCTGGTTTCCAGGGAAATTATAGGAAAAATTATAGCAAAATTTGTGTATAGGTACATTATTTCTGGAACGAGAGTTCAGAGATTCTAATACTTAAAGAGTTCTACAGTCCTAAAAGCTTAAGGACGAAGCAGTCTGGGGACAAGTTTGGGGTATTCGTGCATACCTGTCCCAGGGGTCATGTAACTGTCCCTTACATGGGTGACTGACACAAAATATCCTCCCTTATGCTTGGCACCTAACAAGTTGTCAGACCTGTTTGTGTGCATTTGTAAAGATGACAGAGAAGCAATCCTGGATACAAAGCTGGCTCTGTCTCCTGTTTCCAAATGGAAGAGCAACCCACACACATCACTTAGGGTTACACCACTCAGCACCCCTCTTGGATGTGGAGGTGATGCGTCTGTCGGTGCACAGCACAGCATGGCTGGTTTAAAACTGCTGTCCTGGAACCAGCCAGTGATGTGGTCTTCCTAGAGGACATAGTCCAGGTTCGCCCTGTGCTGACGAGTCTGTTTTGGACTCCAACTTGGCTAATCCTGTTGCAGGGCTGCAGCCCCTTTTCTCCCCGCTTTTACCCTCCCTTTTGCTTCTTCCGTGCAAGGAATAGCATGTTCAGCAAAGCAGAAGGCATTTCGTGATTGGCATCTTTGCTGGGCATTTTTGTTGAGTGCATGTGGACAGCTAGACTTTGGCGTCACATTGGCTCCTAAAGGAATATTAACCGGGCAACAAATGTTGAGGCTGATGTTGTGATGGCTGTCATGTAGAAAATGAGGGAGGAGGGTGATTTATTTATAGGCTCCAAATGATTCCTCACTGGGACTTCAGGGTTATTGTTCTTTTGCCTTCCAGGCCAAGTGCTTGTTCCTGAGCTTTGTCCATTGAGTCACCATCCCAAGGAGTTAGGGGATGTGAGGGGCAGAGCCAAAGGCTCCAGGAGCCCCCGGGGTTGCTGGACTCTATTCCTAGCACATGAAAAATGGAGGCTCCTTCATTTTCCTTGATTCTAAGGGGTATTGGGCCAGGGCTGGCCTCCAATACCCAACTGTGAAGGTTGGGTTGAATCTGTGACAGCATCCTGCACCTGGAAGACTTCCGTTGCTGTCCCTTCCCATCCATCCCAAGAGGGACAGACAAAATGAGCCTGACACGCTGCCCACATCTGCAGTGACTTGTGAGGAAGCACTTGGTCTTCTCCACCCAAACCCTGACCCCCCTTCTATATGATTCAGATGCCACCCAGAGGACTATAACCAATGTCTAGTGACCCAGAAACTCAGAGAGCAGTCTTGATGGAGCTAACCAGGCTCCGTTGGTATCTTTCAGACAGCCCCACACACAAAGCCTTTCCCTTACCAACGCACAGACTATGGTGTTTTGTGACGATGTCAGAGATTTAAAAATGTCAAAGAGATACAGGCTGTAAATGTCACCACAGTGATTTTGTCATTTTGCAGAGAAAAGAAAGCCAGCTTCAGGGCCACCCCTTTCAGAATAGACCAAGCTGCAGGCCTCAGCCCCCTCCTTTCACAACCCCTTCCTACCACACCCCCATCCTATTCATATTCCGATCTTCCACACACTTGAAAAGATGTTATTTCAAATGTTCCTACCAAAGAGAATATCTTCCTCGGGCTTTCAGAGCCTGCCGTCAAAGGACTTAATCTGCATTGGGGGCCGGTGGCTGCAGATGTGAGTGATGGAGGCGACAAAATCATACACAATGTGGCAGAGCTGGTGGGGAGGAGAGCCAGGAAGGCGGGCTCTGGCTTCAGCTTCAAAGCCATCCGGGCAGCCAGGGGGTGCCAGTCAGGGGGCCAGTTGGTCCTAGGTGTCACAGCCCCCCGAGAGGGGAGGATCCCACCCTCCGGACCCAGCTTTCCAGAGCGGTGCATGTACCTGCAGAGGGGGCGGGGGCAGGAGGGCCATGGTCGCAGCGGCAATAAGACCAGATACAAAGAGCTTGTTCAGGCTTTACTAATTCAGGGCTCAAGGTCTATCAAGCAAGATTAAGACAAAGGTTTCCCTTGCATGCAGGGGATGGGAGTAGGTTTGCTGGCAAAATAATCAAATAACAAGAATTGATGGAGAAATTTAAAAAGTAATCTGAGAACACTAACTCAGTCATTCTTTTGAGAGTATTTGCTGATGATCTACTGTGTGTTAGTTGATGAGGGTAGCAACACATCCCTGTTCCTAAGAAGGGAGGCAAACACATGAACAAGCAAACACTTTGCTGAGTGCTTAAACACTATAGGGGAGAGTCTGGGGTGTTGAGGAGGCTGGTGGGGCAGGGTGCTTACATCGGACTTGGGGAGTGGGGAATCCTGGCATCTCCCAGGGGATGCTGAGTTGAAACCTCAGACCTGAAAGCTGTAAAGAGATGATTTGGAAAAATCATGCTTGGCTGAAACCTGGGAAATGAATGGTACTATCAAGAAAAGAGGTGGGGAGACCTTGGAAAGACACGATGGCCCTTTCCACTCCCTCCCTCCCCAACCACCCCCCTCAGCCCCTGGCAGCGGTGAGGTCAGAAGAGGCCTGGGTTTCTGGGTCGGTGGGGGCGGGGCTCCCAATGAGGGGAGCCTGCTGGGTGGGATGACTGTGATGGGAAGACAATGGCTTAACTCAGGACTGGGCTTCTTAGAAAGGGCTGAAGGTGTAGGGAGGGAACAGAACTTGAGTTTAGCGATGGGCTAATTCAAGATGCCTCTGGAATACAGAGAGGAGGGTCTGGCTGGACATGGGGAGGGGAGCCTAGAGGAGGAGGCCAGGCTGTAGATGAGGTCTGGGAGGTCCTCCCTCGAGTGGCTGGAGACTGAAGATTACAGACTTTCCTAAGTATTGTATTGGCCAAAATTTTCATTTGGTTTTTTTCTGTAGGCTGCACAGAAAAACCCAAACGAATTTTTTTGGTCAACACAATATTTTGGCAGCATCCTTCCCTGTCAAGAATTTGGTGCTAATTACAGATACCAGCAGGCTTCATTTACATATTAACAACTAAATGTACTAATTACAAATGAGCTTTATCTATTCATTAAAACAAGCCCAGGAGGCTTTTTTCACCTCGAAAGTCTATGATAGCATTCAGTTAAATTATCATGTGTGCACCTGGAAAAAAATGCCAGCAGCATATGTTCTATGCCCTTGCAGCAATCAGACTGGCAGAGCAGAGGCTTCAGTGGATTTAAAACCAAGAGGGGATTCCATTTTGTAGCCTCAGAAAGCCAAAGCATGCATGTGGCTAAGAGTAGTTTCCAGTGTACTTACAGGGGAAATCCAAAATTGTTCTAGTTTTAAAAAAGTTTTGTGTAGCTTCTTCTACTGGAGGAAGCATCCCGTAATCGTCTCCGAGAGGCCCTCTGAAGGCAAAGGGATTTTTCAGGTGGAGAATGAATGAGAAGCCCCTACATGCCACCTGGGCATCTGCCTAGAGACCAGCATCTCCCACCCTAGCAAGAGAGAGAGAGTCCAGAAGGAAAGAGGGCTTGGCAGAAAGGGTCCCACAGAAGGCTTGTTTTGCTGGAAGGTATTAAGGAAACTGGTGTTCAGCCAAAGAGGCTGGGGATGAATCAGCGGTTTAATAATACACGCGTGCTCAGTTGTATCCGACTCTTTGTGACCCCCTGGACTGTGGCCCACCAGGCCCCTCTGTCCATGGGATTCTCCAGGCAACAGTACTGGAGCAGATAACCATTTCCTACTCTAGGGGATCTTCATGACCTAGGGATCAAACCTGCCTTTCTTACACCTCCTGCATTGGCAGGTGAATTCTTTAGTTAACGGGAAAACCAAGCCAATTGGCCATGACTAACTCCAGGAAAACCAAAAGCGAAACCAAAGAAAACGTTGTTCTAGTTTACAAAGTGGCTCAGCTGTCCTGGAAACACTGAACTAGTCACTCATTTAGCTAAACACGTGACATCACTATATTGAGGAAATGGAGAGGAGTCAGATTATGTGTTTGGGAGGGATGGTGTTTCCAACCAGGGTTCTTGGTCTCCTTAATCAATAGATAAAGAGGCCAGACATGAAATTCAGGCAAGGCTTTGTGGGGTCCCTGCTGCAGCATGGGGTGGGGTGGGGATTACTCCCTTACACGGGGTAAGGGTAAGGGTGTGTCCAGGGGTTGGGCTGGAGGGGTGGCTTAGGTGGTTTGCCCACCCCTTTGTGGTGGTGTGTGCAGAGCCATGTGCAATACCCTGTTCTTGCTCCAGGCTCATCAGAAGTAGCAGTTGGGTTTTTTTGGTCTCTTTGTATCTTTTTGTCCATAATTTACCCCAACTGTGCATGCCCATGCAAGCAGTTATTTTTGATCCCTTACAGTTTCTTTGTATTTTGTTGCTCAAGGACATGTTTGTCCAGGTGCACACACTGCCTCAAAGGTCCCAGGTCCCAGGCTGTCTCAGTGGCACAACCTTCCACAAAGAATCTAGAACTGAAGAAAATGAAAAAACGGACTTCCAGTGGCCAAGACGCCACACTCTCGATGCAGGGGGCCTGGGTTCAATCATTGGTCAGGGAACTAAATTCCAGATACTCTGCAACTAAGACCCAATGCAGTCAAATAAAATAAATATTAGAAAAGGAAAAAAAAAGCATTCTATGTATGCTGCCTGCAAACAGGGAGGTGGAGAGCAGAAGAGGGAGGAACTGTGTTTGTTGTATATGAGGAATGAGAGCTGGAGGGAGGCAGAGGGAGTGGGACAGCTGTTTTCTATCACACACCTCGTGTCCATGACTGGCTTTCCTAATCTAGGGAGATGTGCCACTTTGATTAAAAATCAAACTACATTTTAAAGGACCCCAGATCACATGGAAGATGAGGCTGTTTTGCTTCCATTGCTACGGAAAGGCATGGACAGCAACAAAAAATATTGCCTCTAGTCTTCTCAATCCTGCGAAGCAGAGATGTGGCAGCGGCTGTGTGAGCACAGAGGCCCCGGCGGGCATCCTGGGAGGGAGGCGGCGGTGTTGGCAGGGCTGAAAGGCAATCCTTCTGTGGTGCTTGCCGGGCTCAACACATTGTGGGGCTTCCCATCGCCTTCTTGAGAAAACCCTGACTCTGGTCCAGACCTCGCCTTCTCCCGAAGCCTTTACTGACCCCTCCTTCCATGGGCTCCCAGCACAGCCTGTGTCCATCTCTCCCCATTAACTAGAATCCCCTTCTCCCCTTCTTCGTGGGCCCCTCTTGGCAGGAGCTGTGTCCTCTACAAGTTGCACAAAAGAATTCGACCCCTCCGGGAGCCCTCTAAAGGCTGAGCGCAAATCCTCCAGCATCTTCCCTTCTCTCCCTCTGCCCAGTTCCTTTCAACACCCAGGCCCCTGTCCTCACCAGAAGCTCACTAACCCTCTACCCTGCCCTCCCCCACAGGAAAGAGAGAAACCCAGGGATTGATGGAGAGTCAGAGGCATCTCAAAGAGGATGGAGGGAAAGTTGAAATTGGGTTTGGTCACAAGTTTCAAGTCCAGACACCAGCCTAGAGAGGACTCTGAAGGCCTGGCTGTGCAGCCCCTGCTCAGGAGTCCCTCATGTTGCAGGCCCTAGTGGTCCCGGAGCCCTTTCAGGAAGGGCCTTACATCCTCACCCATCAGCATCTCAGTCCAAGGGACAAGCCAGAGATGAATTCTGTCCCTCACCCCCAGCCCTGCCTGTAGCACTTGAGGAAAGCTTTGTCTTTCCCTTCGTCTGGCCTAGAGGGCCAATGCATGGGGTGGGGTCCCCCCTCTCCTCGCAGTGGGAACACCCACCCCGACCCTATCTCTCAGTTTCCTGATGGGGACCAAGCCTTCGGAAGGGCAGTCTCTCCAAGATGGGGAAATCATTAGCAGAAAGGAGCCTAGAGGCTGTATGACCACCGGCATAAATACAGTGACAGCAGATGATTTCTAAACCTTGACTTTGTGCCAGTCAGATGCCTTCCATACATCATCTCATTATCCTATCCACACGCGGTGAAATCGAGACCATCATTGCCTAACACTTAGCAGCCATGGGCCGAGGCTCAGAGAAAACTCACTTGAATGTGAAGAGAGAGGTTACCCCAGGACTGTCTGACCTCAGAGATTCCGAACTTTTTAACTTGGATGCCGTATTTCCATGGCCCAGGTTAACAAAGGAACAGAGATGTAGGGGAGAGAAAGGAGGTGATAGCATGGTTCTGTTTTGTGTTTGTTCTTGTTTTTTTTTCTGTTTGTTTTAAGGTTGAGGGAAGCTCAGTACATTTTGAAGAATGAAATCGTAAGGGAAATCTAGCTTTTGATTGGAGTGTCTCCCACCAGCACCCCTACCCCTTCATTCCTCCCAAACCCACAACCAGCAGCCCGATACTCCAGGGGTTTGGTGGTCACTTTTTCTTCTTTGGTTGCAAAATGAAATCAACTGTAAACAAGCAAGCACTTTAAATAATGCTCCCTGAAGTATGCCCTTAATCTGCATGCCGTCTAGACTTTCTAATGCCCCTGCAGGAGCACGTGGATCTTATCAGTGTCTACATCTTTGACAAGCCATAAGCCCACACTGATCTGGGCTGATGGCTCCCGGTGCCTTCCACAGCTAGTTAGTAATTTCAGATGTTGTGGGAGGGAGTTCTTGGTGGAAGAATCACACTTTCAATCCAAAATTAAAGCTCAATTTGCTCTAATTGTCCTTGATTTTATCAGTTGCATAAAATGGCTGATTCTGTATGCAAAAATAAATAAATAGCCACGCAGCTTCGAAATCCCTTCTTCTTGGGGCTAGAGCCCATCAAGTTCATTGCTGTCTCTCCTGCTATTTTCATCCACCAAACAGTGCTGATCTTTCTCTATCCTTTTCTATATTCTCTCCCTTCCCTGCACTCCCCCAGCCCTTACCAAAAAAGAAAAGCCTAGTGTCTCTCTGTGTGTGTCTATCTTCTCTGTCTGTGTCTTGTATAATTTTAGAACGGAAGTTCCTTAAGAGCAAGAATAGTTCCTTCATGAGATGATGACAACCAGAAATCTGGCAATGCCTATTTAAATGATAAATTGAAATTAAGAAAATAATAAAAGTGGCCATTTATTTCTCTAGCAACAATTTGTTTGCAAAAAGTCCAGCAATAGAGACCATATTTGGGGCCTTGCAATAAAGAAGCAGAGAGACTCTGTCCCAGGCCTCTGGGGGGAGAATGACTTCCAAGAACATCCAGAGATTTACCCTCCAGGCTGTGAGGGCAGGGGAAGGTGCCCAGCCCCAGGGGCCAACAGTCCTGGGTTCTAGCCTGCCTTTGCCTCCAAGGCCCCATGGTGAGTGAAGGGCCACAGTACGGTCTGAGCTGTATTCCAATGGTGGCCTCCGTACTCCAGGGAAGGAGGAAAGAGGTTGGCAGTGATCCAGAAGCAGTGGCAGGAGAGACAAGAGGAACTGAGGACTCTGAAAGAAATTTGAGAGGCTGAGTCAACAGGGCCTGGTGCCAGATAGGTGTGAGGTGAACAGTGTCTTGACAGATGCTCTCATCCCTGCCTTGAGGACCCAGGAGGGCGTGTGAAGGATGTAGATCGAGGTGGCAGTGGGCATCGTCAAGAAACCTACAAAGGACAAATGCCTGAGAGGGTGCAGAGAAAAGGGAACCTACCTACACTATCAGGGAGTTCAAATTAGTACAGGTGGCAAACAGGGTGGAGTTTCCTCAAAAAGACTGAAAATCGAGCTACCATCTGACCCAGCAATCCTACTCCTGTGCACATATCAGGAGAAAACCATAATCTGAAAAGACACATGACCCCAAAGTTCATTGCCGCACTGTTGACGATAGCCAGGACATGAGAGCAACGATGGAGCAATGGATAGAGAAGATGCAGTACATACGCAGAATGGAATATTGCTCAGCCATAAAAACGGAATAATGCCACTCGCAGCAACATGAACGGACTGTCATACCAAATGAAGTGCAAGGCAGACAGAGAAAGACAAATACATGATATTGCTTACATGTGCAATCTGAAAAAAAAACCCAAGTATGATTATTGGAGGGGTAAAGGGGAGGGATAAATTGGGAGATTGGGATTGACAATTACCCATTGCTATATATAAAATAGGTAACTAATAAGGACCTACTGTATAGCATAGGGAACTCTACTCAGTATTCTCTAGTGACCTATATGGGAAAGGAATCTTTTTTTTTTTAAAAAGGTGCAGATATACATATATGTATAACTGATTCAGTCTGCTGTACACCTAAAACTAACACAACATGGTAAGTCAACTATACTCCAATAAAATTAAACAACAGATCATAACAGGAGTAGATGTCAGATTCTGTGTATTTGGCCCCACCAGAGTTACTTTTGGACAGATTTTAAAACATTCCCACCAATTCTTGAACAGTGTTCCCATCTTGAATATAGACTTGCCGGTGTGACTAACTTCTAATGAATACAGTGCCGTAGAGGTCAGTCTGATTGAGCTTCTCGCCTGGCCTCCACAGGCTGCATGCCTGCCTCCTAGGACTGTTTGGAAGAAACGTCCTCTGCTGACAAAATGCTTTTCCACACCATCCGGTATAGTAGCCACCAGCCACACATAGCTACTGGGTAGCTGACAAGTGGGTAGCATGACTGAAATATGGAATTAAAGAAAAAGTGTGTTCCAATTTTTTTCTATTGAAGTATTGTTGATGTACAATGTTTCAAGTATATAGCAAAGTGATTCAGTTTTATATGTGTGTATATATATATATATTCTTTTTCAGATCATTTGAAATACAGAATGTTAAGTTTTATGTAAGTTTAATTACTTTAAATGAGAATGTCCAGAGCTGGTGGCTGGTGGCTCCCACGGGTGGAGCTGGATGATGCAGGCAGGGCTATAGCTGAGTGGATTGTTCTGTTTCCAGTCTGGGGTCTCCATGGGACCCAGAAGGGGTTAGGAGCATGATGTCTGCTCTGAGGATCTGTGGAAGAACATACTACCTACCCTTTAAAAGAACATGTCAGGGCTGGGAGGAAGCTCAGACAGCATCTGGCCCAGTCACTTCTTTGTAGAGGAGGAAGCTGGGCCCAGCAGTGGGGTGCTGGGAGCATGGAAGGGCAGGCAATGAAGTTTCACAGGGAAGACTGGCCCCGTCCCCACCATTCAGCAGATGCTGGAAAGAGGGAAGGAGTTAAGATAAGAGTCAAAGATTGGAGAACTAATGGAAAGAGGCGGAAGGAAAAGGAAGTGCCCAGGAGTCCTCCCCAGAAGACCCCACAGGACACAGTGGTCAGCCCCTTGGAAACACGAGGCTTCCTCACCTACCAGCTCATAACCTGGAAGAAGTCTGGGAGGAGAGCTGACCTGAAGCCCGAAGGGCTCCTGGTGAGCCAGGGTGAGGGTAACAGACCCTGCCCAGAGCTCCTGCCATTCAGCTCTTTCCTGCATGGCTCCAATCCCACCAGCGGTCCTGCTGGCTGATGCCCCAGAACCACTGACCTCCTTTTGGGGGCTTGGAAACAGACCCTAGATCCCAGCCTGGCTCCCATCCCCTGGAAAGCCCAGCAGGTTGCCAGGGTGTGAGAAGAGAGCAAAGATGCTGCCCTGCGATGGGAAGGGGCTCTGCCTGACACGTGGTTCTGTCCCCTGAGTTCTGCCCTTGCTGGTGCCTGACGTGCGGATCTGTCACTGGAATTCTGTCCTTGCTGGGGACTGGGAGAGATGCTGCAGGGCCCGGACACAGAATTTACTTCTATTCTGATGAATTACTTTTGAAGTAAGAATAGGGATAGTTGGTTGACGTTGGCTCTGACACTGAATAGCTGTGTCTTTAATCAGCTGAGGGCCTTTTCCTATCACTATCTTCCTTTCTTGGGAGAGACCATGCTCTTGCCAAGGGAGAGACACAGATGACAGTGTGGGCAAGGGTGCTCCAAGCCCAGTTGTCACTTGTGCATCGTGTCCAGGGCCAGGGAGGGACCAGATTTTCCTATAGGATACTGGAGACAGAAAAGCTTGTAGATCTGACCCACCCCACTCACTGGACAGGGCCAGTGGAGCTTGGCAATGGAGCTTGCTGTGGCTCTCTTTTACTTCATCCACCCATCCATTCATCCATCTACTCACCTACCCAACCACTCATCCATGCACTCATCTATCCATCCATCTACCACTCACCCAGCTATCAAATCTGTCCACTCATCTATCCACCCATCCACTCACCCACCCATCCATTCATTCATGCATGCATTCATCCATCCACACACCCAGCTATCCGTCTGCTCAATCATTCATCTACCTATCTACCCAGCCAGATGGGTAGGTACCATCTATCTACCCCTTTAAGTAAAAATCCCCCAGTACCCTGAGTCCAAGCCTTTAGCCATGGGAATGTAATCACCAAATATCACACAAAAGTTCATTTTGCAGCTTATGCATGGCAGTTACATTTCTTTCACTGCTGAGTGTGTGTGTCCTTTTAAGCTTACTGCCTAACCCTCAGGAAAGCATTCTAAGGCCAGGAAGATGGAAGAAGGGAAGGGAGAGGCACAGGAGTGTGTGGGAGGGGCTGAACCCTTCCTAGGTACAGGAAATGCACCCACATATTTTGCACAGTTTAGACTCCTTTGGGATCTGGCTCAGAAAAGGGCCATTTTCTGCCCTTCCACTCTGAGCTGGAGCAGGCAGAGGGTGAAGGGGCACATGTGTGAGCAGCAGTCACCCTAAGCCTCACCCCGCCCGGGCGCAGACGTGGGTGGAGCCTGGGGAACAGGGAAGCAGGTGGGTGTTCTCTGCCAGCTTTGCCTCTCACTAGGCGCTGAGACTGGTTCTCACGTTCCTGAGAAAGTTCGTCAGTTTACTCCTGTTCTGTTCCTCAGCAGCCAAGTAATGTGTGGTCTTCGGTAACAAAACTGTACAAACGGCAGTTCAGTCTCGGAGGAAATGCTCCGCTGAGAAATCATCTCACCATGCCAATTGTGGGCTGATCATTTTCCACACTCAAAACACACTGCACATGTTGGCTTTCAAGACACATAAACAGTGGAAATGCAGATCCACCTGCTAATGCGGAAGGAGAGGAGAGAAAGCACCTCTCCTTCGACAGGCAAGTCAGGCGGCTCAGCTGCCTCCCTGCCTTTGGTCTGTTGGGTGTACCTGGCTGTTCAGGAAGGCGGCTGTGCTTTGTCAGGTTTGGTCTCCTGAGGGGCTTGGTGTCTTCACCCCGATGCCCCCATGAAGAGCTGGCTTTGTGGCGATGGTCAGTCCTGGGCTGAGCTGTTCAAACCACTCTCCTTCCCCACAAACCTGCAGGGATGCAGGGACTCACTTCCTCCTCTTTCTGCTCTTGCTGATTTGGTTTTGCTCACCACCGCCTTTTCAGCTTGTTCCTTGTTAGCATATACAAACACAACTGATTTTTGTGCTGCTGCCTTTGCATCCTGCTGCTTTGATGAATTCATTTATTAGTTCTAACAGTGAGTGTATGTGTATGTGGAATCTTTACAGGGTTTTCTACATAAAAATTATATTATCTGCAAACATAGATAATTTTACTTTCTACTTTCTAATTTGGATGCCTTTTTTTTTTTTTTCCTTTTTATTGCCTAATTGGTCTGACTAGCACTACTAGTACTATGCTGGATAAAAGTGGTGAAAGTGGGCATATGTTTGCAAATTCTATATCTGACAGAGAACTTACAATTTAGAATATATCAAGAACTCATTTACCTTGACAGTAAAACAATGTAGAGATCTTCCTCAATTTATGACTTGGTTACATCCAGATTAAACCCATCAAAGTTAAATATCTTCTAAGTAAAAAAAATGTGTTTAATGCACCTAATTTACTGAACATCATGGCTTAGCCTTGCTTCTCTTAAATGTGCTCAGAATGCTCACATTAGGCTCCCGTTGGAGAAAACTATCTAATGCAAACCCTATTTTACAATAAAAGTGTTGACTATCTCCTGTATTAATGACATTGAACACTGCACTGGAAGTGAAAAAGCAGAATTGTCTGGGTACAGGATGTTTGTAAGTTACCAGGTGTTGATCGTCATGTGGTGTGGCTGACTGGGAGGGCAACTCACTGGCCCTGTCCAGTATCATGAGAAAGTATATGTTATGAGGTGATTTCTCTTGTATTATGATTCCTCTTCATCTTGTGTGAAACTTTTAGGATTTAAGCTATTTTGAATTGAGTTAAGTAGTTCAAAGTGGAGTCACAGTGGCCAGTGTAAAGTCCATATTAGTTGTTCTGAAATGCCTGACGTAGGACTGTGAGAAGCTTAGAGTGATAAATGAAGAGTGTTACTTTACATATTTGTTTGCCAACATGAATCACAGGAATGGAAGGAGTAACTTAAAGAGACATGATCACAGGGGTATAACACCATACTGACAGACTCCTTAAAAAGAGACCACCAAGTTGAGCAACTTGAAGCCTCTTCGCTGGAAGACTGGACTCCAAGCTGCTGAGAGATGTTCCAGGTAGACTTGCCCGAGAGGCAAAGAACCTGTCTTCTGGAGAACTGCAGTCAAGCCATTGTTAACATCTGCAATCAGGCTGGGTTTTGTGATGGTCTCTAGACTTCCATCCCAGCTGGCATAGTCACAACATACTTTGAGAGGCTGCTTAGACAGAATCCACCCAGACTGTCTGGTCACCGAGTCCCAGTGTTACCACTTCAACCGTAGAACGTTATAGGAAGACTTGTCAGCTGGTAAGGTGAAATCAGATGCTGTCCATGGTGGCAGAGGCTGCTAATGCCAGCCCAGATCCATTCACATTTCTTTGTAAAAGCAGCCCTGTTGATGTAGGAGGTGGCAATGTGCTCGACTAACACACCACATGTCCCAGCTTCCTATGTATCTAGGTGGAGTGATCTGACTAAGTTTTAGCCAATGAGATACACAGAAGGGCTGTTGAATGAAACTTCTAGGAAAACATAAAACAGGCAATTGTGAAATGCTTTTTGAAAAAGACAATAGCCCTTTCCTCTTTCTTCAGCCCCTAGGCAGGAGGGCAGAATTCAAATGTGATCATTGGTGTTACAGTATCAATGTTTGCTCCTGAGAGGACCTTCAGGAATGAAAGCCAGAGGTTAAGGATACAGAACCAAGCCTCTGCAGCAACATGGATGGACTTAGAGATCATGTTGCTGTTGTTGTTTAGGGGCTCAGTCATGTCTGATTCTTTTGCAACCTCATGGACTGTAGCCTGCCAGGCTCCTCTGTCCATGGGATTTCCCAGGCAAGAATCCTGGAGTGGGTTGCCATTTCCTTCTCCAGGGGATCTTCCTGACCCAGGGATTGAAACTTTACCTCCTGCATTGCAGGCAAGTTCTTTACCGCTGAGCTACCAGGGAAGCCAGAGATAATCATACTAAGTGAAATAAGTTAGGCAGAGAAAGACAAATATTATATGATATTGTTTATATGTGGAATCTAGAAATATAATACAAATCAATTTATTTGCAAACAGAAACAGATTCACAGACACAGAAAACAAACAAATGGTTACCCGTGGGGAAAGGGGAGGAGGAAGAAGAAAAGTTATGACCCACCTAGATAGCATATTCAAAAGCAGAGACATTACTTTGCCGACTAAGGTTCGTCTAGTCAAGGCTATGGTTTTTCCTGTGGTCATGTATGGATGTGAGTGTTGGACTGTGAAGAAGGCTGAGCGCTGAAGAATTGATGCTTTTGAACTGTGGTGTTGGAGAAGACTCTCTGAGAGTCCCTTGGACTGCAAGGAGATCCAACCAGTCCATTCTGAAGGAGATCAGCCCTGGGGTTTCTTTGGAAGGAATGATGCTGAAGCTGAAACTCCAGTACTTTGGCCACCTCATGTGAAGAGTTGACTCATTGGAAAAGACTCTGATGCTGGGAGGGATTGGGGGCAGGAGGAGAAGAAGATGACAGAGGATGAGGTGGCTGGATGGTATCACTGACTCGATGGACACGAGTCTGAGTGAACTCCGGGAGCTGGTGATGGACAGGGTAGGCCTGGTGTGCTGTGATTCATGGGGTCACAAAGAGTCAGACACGACTGAGCGACTGAACTGAACTGAACTGAACCGAACTGAAGAATAAATTAGGAGTATGGGATTAACAGATACACACCACTATCTAGAGAATGGATAAACGCTAAGGATTTACTTATAGCATAGGGAACTATATTCAGTATTTTGTGATATCCTATAATAAAAAAGAACCTGAAGTTGTACACTTGAAACTAGCAACAATATTGTAAAAATCAACTATAGTTTAATAAAAAGAAAAAGATACAGAACCAAGAAATTGAAGGAGTCTTCATTCCTGATGTGCATGGCCATGCTAGCCTAGGACTGCCATCTGTGAACTTTAATGTGAGAAAAAAAATACATTACTAGTTGTCAAGCACAATTTCTAAATGATGCCCTTTGTGTGAAGCACTGCCCTGGCCTGTCAGTCTTGGGACTTATTACAAAAGGGAACGAGATTGCTGTGGCAGGTCCCCTGTCCCCACTGAACATGTGTTGATTTCAAGAGAACAGGAGCTGATGTGTTTGAAGAGCAAAATTAGGAAGTATAACTGAGAGGAGCGAGGAGCAAGGAGCAAGGGGAGAGGATTGGGAAACATGAAGGCATGAGGATTGAATGGGGAACCTGAAGCCGTACTATTAGCATCAGCGAGCAGGGGGCCACATGCTCCTCCATCCCAGTCCTTTCTTTCTGTCTAACAGGTCCTGGGGACAGAGCTTGTATGGGGAAGGCTTCTCCAGCCCCCGTGAAGTGAAACGTGGGAGCAGCGTGGCCAGGATAAGACTCCTCGAAGACAAATCTTCAGAGACCCATGGTTTGACTTCCTGAGGCTATGGCAGAGAGTTAGGCAGCAGCCAGCTTTTTGCTGATGTGAAGTCAAGGCTCTAATTTTAAAGGGAAATAGGATGTGCAAGGAGGGGAGAGTGAAGTCTCTTAGGGCCAGGGGGTTCACAGGTGGACCTGCAGGCTGAGCACAGCTCAAGGCGGAGGAGGATGTGTATGTACATTACAGAGTCGATGTGCCAGGAAACAATGAGAAGGAAGAGACTGGGTGTCACCACGGCCCTGACTGGTTCCATTTCCCTGGAGTGAGCCCCCTCCTCCCTGCCAGGCTCATTTGCCCCTTGCTCTGGGGCCCCTGCCCTCTGCTCTGACGGGGCAGCCACAGTGGACGTGCTTCTGGCCATGATGAGTTTTATGGCTTCTGAATGCAGTGAAGCTTGTTCTGTTTCTGCAAGAGAAGAAATGATACCTCATTTCCTTCCTTTCGCCCTCCCTCTCCCCCTCGACAGTTGGCTTGGGTTTACAGCTTAGTATCGTTGGGGCCATCACACCCCAAGGCGGCCGGGGGCAAGCTCCCATCGAAGCGGATCTGGCCCGGGCCTTGCTGCTACTAATACAACTGGAAGGCACAATCACGCTCCTCTCTCGGCTCGAGATAGGAATTTAAATTAAACCTCATTTAGCCGGGCGCTCCTTTTTGATTTATCGGCAGATGCCTCTTGCTGTTTGAGCCTTGTTAAATTGCTAGCAAACACTTCACTGACCAGCTGTTCCTATTAAGCAGAAAGCGCACTGCGGAGCGGGGTCAATCCCTTGCACTTTGGATGGTTCTTAGATGTCATCCCTGTGGAGCGGCCACAGGGAGGGGATTACCCCCTGGCCCCTGGGAGCCTGCTGCTTAATGGCAGAGGGCGATTCTTATGCCTGTGGGTGGGGAGAGAAGGAGGCCGGCTGCCCTGGTCAGGAAAACTACTATGCTCTCTTCTGCAGGCACTGGTCCTGCCCAGCGAGACTGGGAGGAAGGCAGGGGTCTGACGCCCAGCCCCATCAGGTGGGTCCCTGCCCTGTGGATAAGAAGCCCAGCACGTGGAAGATGCTCTCCCCCATGGCCAGCCAAGGATATGGCTTTGCGGAGCCAGTGCTGGGCCAGCGAAACCCAGGCAGCTTATTGTGTGTTACCCCGGGTTCCCAGAGGAAGGAGAGGGCGTGTGCTTTCATCGGTTGTATCACAGTCATTCCTGTGACATGTCCTGAGTGTCCTTTTGGTGAGAAGCCCAGGGCTGTCCATCTGTGTTTGTTGCATCTTTGTGTGAGTATGAACAGGTCCCTATCTTCCTGGCGGACACAGTACTGGGCAGAGTGGAGGGCAGAGGCCCGGGCCAGCAGCCTCGGCAGCTCCACCTCCACCCCAGCCTCTAGGTGGGGGTGGGGGGTGCGCCTTTGTGCAGTGTGGGAGCTGCACGACTGTGCTGGGCCCCACATCAGTCACTACAAGCACTAAGGGAGTTTGACTGGCTGCCTAGTCCTTTTTCCTCCATGATATGCTTTCCTCACTCCCTGGTAGGCCCTCATGTTCTCCTACCTCCTCACTCCCTTCTTTCCCCCAAATGGAGTCCCCTTCCCCGCAACACCCATCCTGCCCAGATCAAGAGCAGCCCCCTTACCTGGGAGCTGAGTACAGGTCAGAGTGATCCTTGGGTGCCTGGAGTGAGGCCACCCAACACTGAGCGTGGGGCCCGGGCCTGAATCAGGGCTATGCGGGGCTCTTGTGCCAGACCTGGGGGCCAGGAAGCCCTGCTTCTGAGTGGTTGGTGGTGGTCCTGACACATGGATCCAGTGAGACCCAGATCACAGGTTCCATCATTCTCCTTCCCTGATATTCTTGTTTCAGGAAGCAGAGGCATCACTTTGATTTTAGAAATTCCAGTAAAAATATCTCAAATGCCAGATCCTGGAGAATGACCCCTCTCTGCATTGCCCGGAGCTCAGTCTAGAATCCCTCACCCAGCAGCTGTGGACCCACAAGCTAGGGCCAAGTCTGGTTAGAACGGCTTGTGGGGTTTAACATATCTTGGGGGTCCAGCCACATCCTGACCCCGGTGTCAGAGAGAAACGCCACAAAGATTCTCTAAGACCTGAGAGCAGAAGTCAAAGTGTCTGCTCCCAGCCCGTCCCTTTCCTGGCCCTTACAACACAAAGACAAACAAGATAAAGAAAAGCTGGAGCCAGCGGCCTCCTGGATGTAACCTGGCCAGGGCCAGCGTCGTCTTCCCTCATCTCATGGTCAAAGCTTCCGGGAGGGAGTTGGGCTGAGAAAAACCCAGGCTTCTGAATTCATTCCCTGGATGTCAACAGAGATCCTGGCCTTCTGGACATTCTGTCAGCTGGTCCTGTCAAGAGAGAACCTGGCCTTCTTGCCCTTTGTGTTGTTCGCGTTTTCTCCTTGGCCTCTGTGGTCAAACCTCCTTTCCTGTATCCTCGTCACATCCATGCTGCTTTGCTGCGATGCCACACAGAACACACGCCACAGCCCAGCGGTGAGCCAGGGGTCACTCTGATGATACTCGGGATTTTACTGATTATTTTGGTGCCTGCACAAGCAGCCCTGATAGTTTCAAAGAAAAGCTACCCTTTCCCCTCTATACCCCACAACAAATGGGATGCATTCATTCACCTAATGCAAGCCTTATTTTCTACCTGGGTAAGGGTTTTTACTGATGTCCTTTTCAAAGATGTTGGAAGTTTTTGCTCCCTCCCCCTGCAAGAAGTTGGGCAGCTTGGCCTGCATGCACCCGGACCTGGGCTGGAGTTACACTCCTCACTCAGAGTAACCCTCTAGTAGTCTGCTCTGCCTAAGCTAAAACAAACAGGAAGAGCAGAGGTGTGCCGTGAGGAGAAAATGCAAGAAAACCAAAAGGCCAAGTAGTCCAGGCTCTCTCTTGATGGGACCAGCTGAAAGAATGTCTAAAGGGCCAGGATCTCCGCTGACAAGCCAGGACCAGGGAAAACAAATTCTTTCAGCAACTCCCAGCCAGTGCAGACACCCTACAGCTCTGTTTATTTCCTTTGTTAGAGTACTTCCCAGTGTTGCTGGCGCTGACGGCATGGAATGATATTCTGGAGTCATGCTGGGGCTTCCCTCTGTTCTCCCCAGGCCTTCTTCCCCTTATTTCTGTGGACACCACCACAGTGAACATTACTCCTGTCAAGGCTCTGCCACAGAAATCTCTGTAAAAAGTGTTATGACCAGAGAGAGATGAATAATTTATTCCTCGGAGTCAGCAGATTTCAGGGCAGGATGTGAAGGCCTGACCCTGAGAGGCAGGCCTTGCTCCCAGGGCAGGACGATTGCCCTGGGAGGGGTTTAAGAAGGCGGCCACCCAGCACTTTGCACAGCTCCGTTGGTTGCCTGGGACAAGGCAGAGTGAGACAGGTTGCGGCAGGCACAGGCCTGAAAACTAATGTCCTCGCCAGGCTGTCACACTCTGTCAGAATGGGGGAGGCGGCCTTGAGTGATGTTCTTGACATCGTGGAGAGCTTCACATTTATCTAATTCTCTAAATGACAATTTTATACCGAGAGATGATTATCAGCTTTGTCCCAATGGAAGTTACCGATGCCCTGACTTCAGAGCTGACAAAATCATGTGCAGTTTATGGCATCTGTCAGTCGGATGGAAGGGAAAGCCATTTCTTATTCGTCAGCGGACTGGGAGGAATTTGGAAGATTAGAACCAGCAATCGCATCACTCTAAGGTGAAGGGTGTCAGCTTGTTAAGAAAGGGAGAAGGGCATTATGAATCTTGACTCTAAAATGGGCTGAGTCTGACTTGTAAACATGTCTGGTATTATTAAGATTTCACCAAGCATCTGGGAAGCCCAGGAGAATAGAAAGAAAACAGATCTTTAGGCTAGAAGTCTGCTTCAATTCTGGTCAAAATCTGTCACCTTTCTGGAAATTCTCCCCAAGGACCCCAGTGTAGAGCTCTCACCATTCTGTTTGATGGCTCCCACAGATCAAGGTTTTGAACTTTTAACTGACATCTGAAATAGACACACTTATTATTGGTAACATTACATAAGTTCAGTGTAGGTCTCAAATGTCGTCGGTTGACGTTTATGTTCCAATGCGATTTATAATTCTTCACAGAAAGGTTAACATTTAATTAAAGTACTGCTGGAAATTGCCTTTTTGATAAACCTAAGCTGGTACTTCTTTTTCTTTCTTTTTTTTTTTTGCCTGGAGTGTAGGAAAAAAGAACCCCATCTACTGTGATATGTAAGTCTCTGGTTAAACAGTCATTTTAGGGCCCAAAGGGGAGCCCAAGGCAGGAGGAAAACAGTTCTGTTGCTTGAAATTTATATCTCTTGGCCTTCAGAGAGTGGCCATACCTGTTGGCAAGGGACATTGGATTCTTCTCCTTTTGTTTTCAGTTGGAAACCAGCAAGGTTAAACTAAAGGCAGATTGCTGGTTTCTCCTTGAATTAATGACTCTGAGGATAAACAGTACCAGTTATGAGAAGAAACCTTGGAAGGCTATAGGCTAAGGACCCAGAAAGATGTTTTATATATTTCTTATAAGCTTCTAAGGTGGAAACCATTCTGTGACCTAAAAATACAGTGAACTAACTACGATTCATGGGATTGCAAAGAGTCGGACACGACTGAGCGACTGAACTGAACTGAACTGAACTCACTATTAAAAGGGAAGGGATATATGTAACCTCTGGCTGATTCATGTTGAGGTTTGACAGAAAACAACGCAATTCTGTAAAACAATTATCCTTCAATAAAAAGAATAAATAAAAAAAAAGACTACAATGAATTCTGGGTTTGATCCCTGGGTTGGGGAATGGGACACTCCATTATTCTGAGAATTCCACGGGCTATATAGTTCATGGGGTCGCAAAGAGTAGGATATGACTGAACAACTTTCTCTCCACTATGAATTCAACCCAGAGTAATGCTGTTTTTTTTTTTTTTTTAACTATTTCTTTATTTTTGGTTGTTGGGTCGTTGTTGCTGTGTGTGGGCTTTCTCTAGTTGCAGTGCGTGGGCTTCTCATTGCAGTGGTTTCTCCCGTTGCAGAGCACGGCTCCAGAGCATTCAGCCTTCAGCGGCTGCAGCACACAGGCTCAGTAGTTGTAGCGCACAGGCCCAGCTGCTCTGAGGCACGTGGGATCTTCCCAGACCAGGGATCAAACCCATGTCCCCCACATTGGAAGTGCGGGGTCTTCACCACTGGACCACCAGGGAAGTCCCCAGAGTGATATTCCTCTTCACTCAGAGTGGAGGTCCTCCTGAGCCCACCCCTCCTCTGGATCAGATTTTGAGCTGGGAGATGAGTGGGTGGGTGGGCATTAGCCAGGCCAGGGGTTTACAGACTGCAGGAGGACAGGGACAGTGATGGGGACATGTGTCCAGGGAAAACATGAGGAACAGAAATCTGCATCCCTTCTTGTATTTTCTTGGGCTTTAGTTATCAAACTGAATGTAGAGAGAAGTTGCCTGTGACAATTTTTTTTGTACACGAGGGAAGCATTTTCATGTTATAGAATATTGTTCAGTGCCAAATTCTATTTTCAGCTCCTTGTCTTCTACAGAGCTTGCTGAAGACATTAAAAACGAGGGCATACTTTTTTTTTTTTTTTTTAAATCAAGATAAAACTCATGGTTACTGAGAGGGGAAGGGTGTGGGGAGAAGGGCAGTTAGGAGTTTGGGATTGACATGTACACACTGCTATGTTTAAAATGGATAACCAACAAGGACCTATTGTATAGCACAGGGAACTCTACTCAATGTCATGTGGCAGCCTGGATGGGAAGGTGCCTGGGGGAGAATGGATACACGTGTGTATATATATACAACTGAGTCCCTTTGCTGTCCACCTGAAACTGTCACAACATTGTTAGTCAGCTACTCTCCAATACAAAATAAAAAGTAAAAGGAATAAAACAGTTTTTTTAATTTAGCTTTTGTTTGAAAAACAAACAGAACTGTAACAAACAAGTGTTCATCAAATTATTACAAGGGCTAAGAGTTTTTGAAAACTAACGTTAAATGATAAAGAGATTTATATACAGATTAATGAAAAAGTCAGTAATATATGGTATATGGGAACAGGTCAAGTCACAAGAGATTGAAGTACGTGGCAGCAAGGCTTATCTAGCTGCTTGCTACATTGCATGGTTCATGGAAGATTAACAATGAGCCTTAGACTTGGTGACTACGGTTGACAAATGCCTGATGGTGATAAATATAATGTGATGGGCTCTTGTGTGCTACTTGTTATTTCTTTAGACATGCAATCTGATAATGAGCTTGTCTGTTTAATACATGCGCTCTATTGTAAACTGACTCAGAGTCTTCTAAGTGAATCTGGAAGAATCTATATTGGACCAGAGCCAAAGAGGTTTTTTTTTTTTTTTTTAGCACTTCTGCTTTAGAAGCAGAATTCAGCCAAACCATAAATGAGCTAAATTATAGAGGAGGCATAAGGGGGATCATGGGTCTTAAGGAATAGGGGGAAGCCGGATGGCCCTTTCTTAGCCTTGTGGTCCTTGATAGCAGCTGGAGGACAATGGTTCAGCCTATGCTGTGCTGTGCTTGTCTGACTTTTTGCGACCCCATAGACTGTAGCCCACCAGGCTCCTCTGTTCATGAGGTTTTTCCAGGAAAGAATACTGAGGTGGGGGTGCCATCCTCTCTTCCAGGGGATCTTCCCAATCCAGGAATTGAACTGGGGTCTCCTGCCTTTCAGGCAGATTCTTTACCAGCTGAGCTACCTGGTAAGCCCATGGGTCAGCCTGCTGCTGCTGCTGCTAAGTCCCTTCAATCGTGTCCAACTCTGTGCAACCCCATAGACGGCAGCCTACCGGGCTCCCCCGTCCCTGGGATTCTCTCAGGCAAGAACACTGGAGTGGGTTGCCATTTCCTTCTCCAGTGCATGAAAGTGAAGAGTGAAAGTGAAGTCGCTCAGTCGTGTCCGTGCAGACCCCATGGACTGCAGCCTATCAGGCTCCTCCACCCATGGGATTTTCCAGGCAAGAACACTGGAGTGGGTCACCATTGCCTACATCACCTTAAAACATAAAACAGCATCCACCCAGAAGTGCAGTTGGGCCATAAAGAACACTGAATGTTGAAGAATTGATGCTTTCAAACTGTGGTGTTGGAGAAGAGTCTTGAAAGTCCCTTGGACAGCAAGGAGATCGAATCAGTCAGTCCTAAAGGATATCAACCCTGAATATTCATTGGAAGGACTGATGCTGAAGCTGAAGCCCCAATACTTTGACTATCTGATGCAAAGAGCCAACTCATTGTAAAAGACCCTGTTGCAGGGAAAGATTGAAGGCAGGAGGAGAAGGTGGGACAGAGAATGAGATGGTTGGATGTTATCATCGACACAATAGGCATGAGTTTGAGCAAACTCCAAGAGATAGTGAAGGACAGGGAAGCCTGGTGTGCTACAGTCCACGGGGTCACAAAGAGTTGGACATGACTTAGTGATGGAGCAATAACTACAGCAAGAGCACCGTCTCTAGAGCAGCATCCTGACCAGCTGTGTGGCCTCGGGTGAGTTATTTAGCTCTTCTGTAAATCAGTGTCCACCCTGGAGAAGGAAATGGCAACCCTTTCCAGCATTCTTGCCTGGAAAATCTCGTGGACAGAGGAGCGTGGGGGCTACAGTCCGTGGGGTCACAAAGAGTTGAACATGACTGAGCAACTGAAATAACAAAAATCTCAGTGTCCACAAGGATGAATGGGGATTGGAATGGGATCTACCTCACAGGGTCATTGTTAAGATTAAATGAGTTAACATGTGTAAAGGACTAAAAATGCCTGGCACCCGGCTCAGTAAATGTTAGCGTTCATCATCATTACGTGTTAATTTGGTTTGTGTATTGGGGGAGGAGGGGCTGGTCTTTGGTTTAATCTCCTAAACAAAAATTGCCAGACCTTGACTTTTGGCAGGGCAAGTGAGAAAGAGGTTAATGGTTTGAGCCTTTCTGAAAGAGCTCTGACGGGAAACATCAACCTTGGCAAATGGACTAGGAACAGATAAATATCCTGAATGCTCTGGTCACATCCTCTGTTATTAGTAAGAAGCACATTTCTTTTGGGGTGAACAGTAGGGACAAAAATAGGGCTCTTGAGATTACCACCCCTTTATTAATGCTGTTGAAGCACTTGGGCTTGCATTGAAGCTGACTGGCAAATGTAGCTGCATAAAAGGCAAATGTGGTGCATTTGGGATCCTCTTTGAGGAGGAGATGAGAGGGATTTGGGTGCTGGAAATGCAGTGCATGATCTCGGCAGTGGTTATCAACATTCTTAGATGGTGGGGTGGCGTGGAGTGACTCAGGTCATGGCTTTTAGGGGTCATGAGGTAGGGAGCAGTTGAATGTTATTTTGAGACTTCCAGAAGATTTTGCAGGCAGATAGGTGCACATCTACTGTCTATGTACAGGCAGGTTTACTTTAATAGCAAATGGTTTCACCAGAGCCTATTTCTCAACTTCAGCAGGTAGATATTATATCTCTCAGAGAGTTTCACTTTCATTTGGAACCAGTGAAAGAACAGGAAAAAGAAAAATCAAAAGCATTGCCTAATGGCACGATTCTCCCCAAATCCTTTAAATCAGTCTTGCCTTTCCCAGAATTACCATGCTTTGTGACTTCTTGCATTAGGAGAGTTCACAAAGCTAAAAAGAATTTTCCTGAGTATTCAGAGCTTTCATCTGAAGAGGAGTCTGCCATACTGTGGGTGCTGGGGAAATGTGTTTGTCTCAGACCTCCAGCCATGCTCCAGGAACAGGGGACAGTGGGATGCCCTTTGGTATGAGGAGTTCTCAAACAACTTTGCAAATTGGAAGGAGGTAAGTCTTCTCCACAACTTCCTCTATCACCTGGATACATTTCTGCCATGGACAGAGGGTTAGTGGATGCAGGCGAAATGAAGCTAGGTGGATGTTGGCCTCAGAAGAAAGATCAACTACATTTAAAAGCGTTTTCTTTAAAACTTCACATGGAAAACCTAATATAGATGGTTTCTGGCTAAAAACATAGGTATAACAAATTTGGTTCATTATGCTCCAAGAAACTAACAGTGAACTTCCCACTGCTATGATGATCTTAGAACTCCTGAGCTCAGTTTGGGAACACACAGACTTGGATATTTTAGAGTATTGTACACTGAAATGAAGATCCAAAGAGAGACTGTGACTTTCCTTTTCTTGAAGACTTTGAGAAGGCCTGAGACTGTGTAGGGAGCAGATACTGGGAGCTGGGGGAATTGCTAGCTTCATTCTTTTCTATGATTCCATAAACTTCAGCCAGAAACTTGCTTTCGTAAATACTTGTTACATTTAACAGAAACCCAGTGACTAGAGGGCTGATTCGGTATTTAAATTGTTCTGGAAAAACTTTTTAAAAACTGCTTTTGCATTGATATTTTACCGAGTAAGAAAAGACAATCACGGAAAAGCACAACCAACTGTGACCGATACAAGTGTAAAAAACCCTGAGCATAACAATGAGCGGCCTCATGGGTGGAATTGCAAGAAGACGGCCCAGGCGCTCCTCATCTGCATGTGCAATTATGTATGGATGAAAAATTACAGGGGCTAATAATTACAGCAGCGATTGTCCACTTGCAGAACAATTAGCCCTTTGCTCCTCATTCCGAGAAAGTGACTAATTGTACCCACAGCAAGCCAACTATTGGTACATTTGTTTTGGAAAGGAATTTGATGCTTGTCAGAAAGTTCCACTGAGAGGAGCTTCGGGGCTGCCGTGAGCCCCAGTGCCTAGAGACCCAAGGCTTTGAAATATCCACCGGCTAGCCCAGGATAGGCCCAGGTATGCAAGCAAGTGAGTAAGGATGCTATCCCTGGTGTACTTGTGGACCATGTAATGCCATCTCTAAATACAAAAACGAGGAAAGTAAAAATAGACCCAAGTAATGATAACAATTATACTTAATGAGTACCTTTTATTGGGGATCATAAATTTCTTCTAGTTAAATTTCACAGCCTCCTTTGAGATGGACAGGAAAATATTTGTAAGCTCTGCTTTACTTTTTAGTCAGACAAACAGAAGCACTTTAGGCAGTGGTGAACAGCATTATGTTTGAAACAACTAGAGGGTAAATCAGAGAGATTTCTAACTTCTTGCTCCAGAAATTACAGTCAATTTGCTCAGGTAACATTTTTTAAGGGAATATATATAATGTTTCAAGAGAACTAGAAATGGGCTAAAGAGATCCCTCACCCCCAACACACTCTCATTCACAGTAAAGTTCCAGTAGCTTCCTGGTTTGATCAACCCAGAATACAAAGTCTTAAGTGATGGGAGGGGACACAGGGCAGAAGAAATGGCCCTTCTCTGGGTGGCTTTCTGTGGCCCCAGGTTTCCTTGTGGGACACATAGCTGCTGGTGACACCATCCACACACCCATCAATTCTTGCTGCTGCATAAACCTCAGACCTGAACTCACATCACTGTTCCAGAAGGTGTGACTTAAGCAGCCACGCATTTCCACTTGAGGAATAGTCACATTTACTCTGGAAGACCACTCCCTTCTAGAATAGACTCAGGGCCCTGGGGCCCCTGAACGTTCTTCTTGCCTCCAGTCTTTCAGGGTCATGGAGCGGGCCACCCTCTGACTATGAGTATATATATTCCTGTTTTCTTTGGGGTGTTTTAATACTTTGATCTGAAGACTTGATTATAAATCTGTTTGACTGAGGTACAAACAGACCTAGGTAGCTAGCCAGTTATTTGTTTTTGCCTTTGGAAAATGCATCAGTGAACCAGCATATGGAACCCTCTAAAGTGTGGGACCCCAAGGGTTCGTTTCACCCGGGTTTGAGAGCAATACAGTGGAAGCATCAGTTCTTGTCCCCCACCCTTTCTGTTCAAAAACTGAGGAGTTCTTCATCTTCTTCTAGTCAAGTCTCAGTGGACTTCACTTCATCTCCCTGCTTGGCTCCTCCAGTTTGTACAGGTCAGGGCCAGGCATGAGCTGCCATCTTGATTTCTCTGGGATGGGGAGTCGGTGGATAGGGGCTCTCCTGGAGCAACTGGCCAGGGCCTCTCCCCGCCCACAATCCCCTGTTGCCCTATTTGTCTGGCTCTGTCCCCATTGTTAGTGTTCCAAGTAACCACACACAATCTTTCCAGTGGGTCTCTATGCCCCAACTCCCTTTGGTCATTCTTTCCAAAAAGACATATTTTCTAATAAAGACACTGGTGTTTTCCTCTGCCAGTGCTCAGTTGTATCCATGTCTACCTCCCACCCCAGCAATTTCTACACTATTCAGTTTCCATTGCATTTCCCTACATTTTACTGAAGGAAGAAGAGAGCCCTTTGTAGCACCACTTTAGCTTCCAAAGAGACTGTTGCCTCAAGCCAAGATTCTATGGTGACCCCAAAGGAAGGAAAAACACTTCTAAGATTTCCCTCTTTGGAGATTCTAGGCACAGTGCCAGATTCCCCTTTTCTCACCTTTGACTCTGGTCCAGCAAGTTCACTTATGACCCAAAGGGCTGTGTCATGCTTAGTCATGTCCAATTCTTTGCCACCCTATGGACTTCTTCCTCCAGTATACCTTCCTACTCATGGGTTGAACCCACATCTCATGAGTCTCCTGTATTACAGGCATATTCTTTACCACTGAGCCACCAGGGAAGCCCAACCCAAATGGAAACACATCTAAAACATAGAAGTTGTACTTAATGCTTTAGCTGAATTGTCTTGGTGGTGATAGTGGTTTAGTCACTAAGTCATGTCCAACTCTTGCGACCCCATGGACTGCAGCCTGCCAGGCTCCTCTATCCATGGGATTCTCCAGGCCAGAACACTGGAATGGATTTCTATTTCCTTCTCCAGGGGATCTTACTGACCTAGGAATTGAACTCAAGTCTCTTGCATTGCAGGTAGATTCTTTACCAACTCAACTACAAAGGAAGGTTTAAAGTGAAAGTCACCCAGTCAACTGTGTCTGACTCTTTGCAACCCCATGGACTATACAGTTCATGGAATTCTCCAGGACAGAATACTGGAGTGAGTAGCCTTTCCTTTCTCCAGGGGATCTTCCCAACCCAGGATCGAACCCACATCTCCCACGTTGCAGGCGGATTCTTTACCAGCTGAGCCACAAGGGAAGCCCTTGAAACCATGTAAATTTGGTATTCTTGGAAACCATGAACATTCTGAAAATGATGCTTTCTATCTCTTTCTTCTCCTATGTTTCCCCAGAAACACAAATATGTCACTGCATCAGGTTACATGTGCATCCTCGTTTCAAGTACAAGTTTCAGGAAGCAGCAGCTCACTTTTTCACTACTGAAAATGCTGTGTCCTTGTTTAAGAAAAATGTGAAGCTCTGTAATACAAAATTTAATCCAATCAGTTCCTAGGACATTTGTTCAAATCTGGCCTAGGCAGATTTGCATGCTGGGGGAGCTATCTGCAAACACTTGAAGAAGCTTACAGTGAAGATTTTAAAATCAGAGACAGTGTTCTCCTTGACCACTTTTTTGTGTGTGTGTGTGTGGGAGAGAAGGTCAGTAAAGATATTATTAAAGCATTTTTAAAAATAAATTTTATTTATTTATTTTTGTCTGCACTTCACCTTCATTGCTGCAGGTGGGCTTTTTCTAGTTGCAGGGAGTTGGGGTTACTCTTTGTTGAGGTACTCAGGCCTCTCAACCTGGAGGCTTCTCTTGTTGTGGAGCACTGGCTTAGTTGCCTCATGGCATGTGGAATCTTCCAGGACTAGAGATCCAAGCCATGACCCCTGCATTGGGAGACAGATTCTTAACCACTGGACCACCCAGGGAAGTCTTTTTGAAATGTTTTGAATCATCTTAATCTGTCCTGGTTTTGGCACTCCCCCCACTTCCCATGGTAGCAGTTAAGTGAGCTAAAGTACCTTTCAGTCCCATGCTTTCCCCTTCATACTTCCAAAAGCAGTTTCCAATTTCTGCTTAGTGGGAATGAGGATTCTTCAGGCTATGTTCCCAGATGACTGAGTTGAGAAACCCTCCAGGTTCACAGTCTTTTGTTACCCTTGGGGATCTTCACTGCTTTCCAGTGCCAGGACTGGCATATTTAGGAGAAGCCAGAGAATGATGCTCTGGGTTATCTTGCCCTTAGAAATGACTTTTAAAATGATCCACTGTGGCTGTCCTGTTGAATGTAAAGAAACAGATGGATTTAATAACACACCTCTTCTTCAAAATATCCCTCAAAAATTCACAGTTTCTTACTAAGGACTAGGCAGTCTGTATCCAGGTATTTTTGCTCTGCTTTCCTTCCTTTAGCCTCTCAGCATCCCTTCCAATGACCAACATGGGAACAGGAGAGTCTCTGTGATAATCTTATTTTTGACACAAACTGTGATGTTTCTGTGAGGGGTGTGGGTTGGTGGAGAAAGACTCTCCTCATATACGCATACATCCCCCATCACAGACTCCCCACACTACCCCCAGGTGTGAAGTTACATTAAGTCCCTCTATTAAATAGATACACGGTTTTATTGCAATCGTTGAAGCCACACCGGGAAGAACACATAAAGCATACATCAGTGCAGCTTCTCTTGGTCCCTGAAATACTTAATGGCGCCCTGGAGTCACCAGCAATATTGTCTAGTTCTTCTTAGATCACGAAAACACAATTCTTGCTAAGACCTTGCTCTTTTCTTAAAATTGAAGTGTAGTTTATTTACAATGTTGTGTTAGTTTCAGATGTACAGCAAAGTGATTTAGCTATATATATACATATTCTTTTCCAGATTCTTTCCATTATAGGTTATTACAAGATACTGAGTAGAGTTCCCTGTATTATAATACAGTAAGTCCTTATTTTTGTATTTTATATGTAGTAGTATGTATATGTTAATCCCAAACTTCTTGGTAATCAAACTTTGTTTTCTATTAAGACTTAGCTCTTTTAATCTCAAACATGTATCAATAGTCAGAAAAATTCACACTTATAGTTTATGTTATTCAGTCGCTCAGTCATGTCTGACTCTTTGCAACCCCATGGACTGCAGCATGCCAGGCTTCCCTGTCCTTCACCATCTCCAGGAGTTTGCTCAAACTTAAGTTCATTGAGTCGATGATGCCATCCAATCATCTCATCCTCTTTCACCCCATTCTCCTCCTCCTGCCCTCAGTCTTTCACAGCATCAGGGTCCTTTCCAATGAACTGGCTCACTGCATCAGGTGGCCAAAGTATTGGAGAGTTTCCACTTAAGAGAATGTTTATATACATCCCTGATGTTCTTCTTGTCCTTAAACAAAACTGATGGTAAAGTGTCTGCCTGCAATGTGGGAGACCAGGGTTCAGTTCCTGGGTCAGGAAGATCCCCTGGAGAAGGAAATGGCAATCCACTCCAGCACTCTTGCCTGGAATATCCCCATGAATGGAGGAGCCTGATTGACTACAGTCCATGTGGTCGCAAAGAGTCAGACACGACTGAGCAATTTCACTTTCACTTGGCATCAATAAAGCCAAGACTTCAGAATGGAGCATTAATGAAAGTAGAGTTAATACCTGGGTGTTTCTGAATCACAATTATTCTCACAATGGTCTCACAATTATTTTTCATCTTATTTCTCCAAGTCTATACAATGACTCTGTTGCCTATTGAGTCAAACCTAAGCATCCATCTAATCCAAGGCCTAATCAAAGGCTTTCCACACTTCAGATGTGTCCTGCTTTTCTGGTGTTTTCTCCACCACTCAGTTGCTGAATTCTGCTGAAGTAATGAACTCTGTCTCCTTAGACACAAACCACATTTATTTCCCTTTACACTTTTGCATCTGAGGCCATGTCTCTCATCCAAAAATATTTTCCATCTTTCTAGCCTATCTTATAAATTCTGTATACACCAGGTATTTTTCCAGCCTGCATTTACTCCTTCTTCTGGAATTTTCCTCAAGGAACTACTCCTTCCCCTGCTCTCAGCCTAGGGGCTCTGGGTGGGACTTCTCTTTACTACTCAGAGATGCATCATGGTACCTGGCCGTAGGAGAATAGCATCCACTTTTCCTGGCCTCAGCAACTGATGCAGGGATCAGCATGTGTCCCAGTCAAAACTCAGAGACTTGCACTGAGAATTCTGGATTGGAGGTAGACACTTCTCCACCAGATCAGAATTTGAGAGGAAGAAAGTTTTGGAGCTACTGGCTACCATCTTGAAATTGTGAGATACAAACCAAGTGGCGAATAGGGCTAATCCTGAGAAAGTGAAGGAATGGTGAAGAGAGGGACACTGGGCCCTGCACTGAGCCTTGAATTGAGCTGCACCTAAATCCAGCCTGGGGCTTCTTGTTAAGTGGTCTTTTTCTTTATGCTGTTTTACTTAGAGGGAGTTTTACTAGGTTATCTATCCATCCCTCAAACACCACTTAACACAAGTTATTATAAGATCATAGGGAAAATGCATGTGAAGTGCTTAACACAGTACTTTCCATGAAGGAATTAATAAATATTAGCTCTTAGAGTGATGGTAGAAAGAGATGAAATCAATATCATAGCTAAATATTTTAAGTGATAGTTTCCCCAACTGTTAAGAACAGTGGTGAGATGCTTGTTTTGTGCAGGAGAACAGGGAAAGTAGGAGGAAAATATACCAAGTTCTGCATTTGATGCTGGACTTTTCCTTTGCTATTTTCTAGATTGGGAATGGTGCCTCATGGGCAAAGATTGTTTTTTCATGCTCTCTAAATTCCCTTCATCATCTCTGATTTCCCCAGGTGTTTTGTCATACCCTCTTAGTAAGATGGGAAAGATATTCAAAGAGGCTTTTCTTTTTGGATTTTGATGTTGGAGTCTCAGATGGAGGATAGCACATAGTTTAACATCCTCACAACAAGACGCTTCAGTCTGACACACTTCATTGGATACTAATCTGAGTTTCCTCACATGGCTCCAGTCTCTTAGGATCTTAGACAAGGACCATTTTCCCAGGTGGCTGTCTACCAATTTGGCAGATGTTCCCCAAATGGGGAATTAATTTGCTCATTATTTCAGATGCATAGTAATTCATTTGCTTTAGAAATATTTTCTGTTGCCTAAAAGTAAGATCTTCTCTGAATGGTTAATATTATTCTCCCCATCAGAGTTCAAATCCTAGCTTGACTGTTCGTTGACTTACATAATTTTATCAAATAGCTTGGACTCTCAGTACCCACAGCAACAATATTGATAAAACGCAGAAAGCTATAATTTCCATTGGACATTGGAATATTGCTTTGTATGCTGATATTAATGTAAGATGTTCCAAAATAAGTGATGATTATCCCCTTCAACCATTTTTAGCTGAAGGGTATTTAATAATGCTGACTCTAATTTTCTTTTGGTTGGATAATCATAGGGTATGTGGTTCTAGTCCAGATAAAGGTTAACGTTTGTCTTGATTTGCCTCGGTCCTCTTTTCCCCAGTGCCTTATATCCAGAACAGCAACTGTCATCATTGTTCCAAAACTTTCATTACATGCTGGTATTTTTGATGACACTCTGAAAGACAGAGGTTTCCCCAGTGCTTACCTTGTAGGAGAGACAAGGTTGATGAATAAGCATGAGAAATTTATCAGTCCATCCAAGTATTTACCAAGTCTTTTGTGAGCTTTCCCAAAGGACACTGGTTATAAATGAAACCATTATTCTTTATTTTACATTCTGTAGAAACTGTTTCTCCATTGGACAAGGAGAACTAGCAGAAGTTGTTACGGATTCTTTAGAGAAACTGCACTGCAAAGTGGTATAATTTTCTCCATAATGTTATTCTAATTTAATAGTTAAGTTCTGGAATTTTGAATGAAATTTTTCTTTTCCTTTCAAGAATATATACTTTTGGATAGTGACAAGGAAGGGCAAATAGATAAATGAAGTTGACTATCAATCAAAATGAACTCCCAAGAGAAGAAAAACAAAAATGATTAGTGAGGGCAGGGATTTGAAATGTGAGATAGTACACGTATCAGGGAAGCATAAAAACAATGATGGGGGAAAAAAAAGTGCTACTCTTAAGACAGTGTTAAGCTCTGGGGAGATGGGGTGGAAAGGGATCAGGAAAGTCTTCAAACAGCACCTCAAATGGATTTATCTTGTTTTATGTCCTTTTTTTTAAGCAAATTTAATGTAAATATGGAAAAATTTTAAGATGTGTTAAATATGGGTGAATGGTAAACTGTTATGTTGTTGCTTGTAATTTTATATGTTTTAAGTGTTTTGCATGAACACTATTGAAAAACAAAGAATTTAAGAGCTACCTTATGATCCAGCAATCCCACTCCTGGGCATATATATGGAGACAACCGTAATTCGAGAGATACATGCAAGCCTCCCAATATTCATAGCACCACTATTTATAGTAGTCAAAGCATGGGAGCAACCTAAACATCCATCAATGGAGGAATGGATAAAGGAGACGTGATACATATATACAATGCAATACTACTTGGCCATAAAAAAGAACAGAATAATGCCATTTGCAGCAACATGGATGGACCTAGAGATTATCATATGAGTGAAGTAAGTCAGACGAGAATGACAAATATCGTATGATATTGGTTATATGTGGAGTATAAAATAAGGTTACAAATGAGCTTATCTACAAAACAGAAATAGAGTTACAGAGGTAGATAACAAAATAATTGTTACCAGGGGTAAAGGGAGGGAGGGATAGATTGGGAGATTGGGACTGACATATACACACTGCTATATATAAACCAGGTAACTAATAAGAACTTACTGTATACTACAAGGAATGCTACTCAATACACTAGAACGGACTATATGGGAAAAGAATCTTTAAAAAAAGTGGATATATGTATATGTAGAACTGATTCACTTTGCTGTACACCTGAAAGTAATGCAATATTGTAAATCAACTACAATCCAATAAAAACTTTAAAAAGTAAAAAGGAATTTAAGGAAATGCATTATTTGCCTGAGTAGAAGAGTAGAATCACGGAATTTATGACTTGAGAGATTAGAGTGTGACTTTATATTCCACATTTTATGAATGAAGACACCAAAGCCAGAGGGGTGAAGTGGTTTTTTTTTAAGGTCACAGACTTTGGCCTCCAGTCAAGAGCTTTGTCCAACATCTCGTAAGAGTAACCCCAAAGCAAAATTTTCCTAATGATGAAACAACGCCCAGTCTCTCTCAGGTAAGGTTCTCACTGGAGACATTACAGATATGTTTCAACATTTTTTAAAAGGACACTTCGAGTTTGAAATTAACTCAGTTCAGCAAATGTACCGAATGCCCAGCAAGAGTAAAGCATGACGTGTTCTCCCAAGACAAGACTGTTACAGATCCTTTCTGCTTTAACTAGCTTTCTGATAGTTTTTTTTTTTGATTGATTTAATTAAGGCAGAGTGAGATAATATTGAACCCAAATACACCAAATACACCAAGGAGGAGTTAGAAGTCAAAGACCAAGTAGATAAAACCCCAGGACATGATTGCCTTGAACTCTCTAGATATGAAATCCATATTTTAAAATAAGTGGTAAAGGGGTGTCTATGGCCAAGTGAGGAGGAATAGCATTTAGATGGAAACCATGAATGTTATGATGTCATTATCAGTCAGAGATCCAGGGTCTAGAAATACTAGATAGGAAAACCATCCCTCCTAAATCCTCTCTTTGACAGTCTATGTAGCCAAAGATAATTGTGAAATGAATAGGAACAAGAAAGATGCGGGCTAGAAAGAAAAGAGCAGAGAAGGGGTTGTCTTACAGAGCATACTATAGGTTGGCAGAAAAGAGAAAATAACCCCTAAACTGCAGAGCATACAAAACAGGAGATGCCGGTTGCTTACGTCGGCAAATATGAAAACAGACTCGTTGAACTAGGCTTTGGAAGCTCCATCTCTAGACAAATTCTAGCAACAAAATGTCTTCTTATGTAACTGAAGCCATTTCCTTTAAGATGAGTGGGTGGGGTAGCCATGTTCTCCAGGGTTCTTCCAAGTCTATGATTCTAAATCCATGTTATCAAGGCTAGATGTTGGAGAACTGGAAGACTTTCTAAGTATTGTTTGCTTAGTGCAAGTTTGGGTGCTTCTAGCTTCCATGATCGGAGAAGGCAATGGCACCCCACTTCAGTACCCTTGCTTGGAAAATCCCATGGACGGAGGAGCCTGGTAGGCTGCAGTCCATGGGGTCACTAAGAGTCAGACACGACTGAGCGACTTCACTTTGACTTTTTACTTTCATGCATTGGAGAAGGAAATGGCAACCCACTCCAGTGTTCTTGCCTGGAGAATCCCAGGCTGCTGCTGTCTATGGGGTTGCACAGAGTCGGACACGACTGAAGTGACTCAGCAGCAGCAATAGCTTCCATGATATGAATGGCTTGAAGGAGCTGGCGGTGGTGAGGTGGCAGGTGCTGGCAACTGAGGAGTAGAGTGAAGATGCAGAGCAGTTTCCCCACATACATTTGGGAGCTGCATGTCTTCCTGGGTACATATATTCCATACATACTATTCAGTCATCTTCATGTATTGATAATGGCATCAATATACTGACAATGGCAGGATCTGAGTATGAGGTTGAGGAGAGAGGCTGTGGAGATGCCTGCCACCAATATCCCCCACCTCACCCCCACTGCTATCAGAAAGGTCACTGGGGGTGGGAGGATGAAGGGTAAATATCTAGGGATGAGGTGGAGATGAGATCAGGCCTAGGGGGGAGAGAGAAGCAGGACTGACTATACTTCCCAGTTTGCCTGGGATAGTCCTGGTTTTATGCCTTTTTTTCCTGAGAAGTTGTTAAAAGTGAGGCCCTTTCATTCTCAGAGGTGTCCACTTTTGGATGATAAATCATATAGTTATTCCAGGGGGTACTGGGCAGCAGGACAAGCATATGCGCAGTCCATCTTAATCCAGGGAGGAACATTAAAGTCATCCCTTGAAAATTTTGGCACTGTGATAGTTTGTGCTCTGACTCACAGCTGAGTTAAGGGGCAAAGTGTCAGCATCATCGCAATTCCTTACCTCCAGCTGCTGTGAACGCTGTGTATTTAAATAGTTCCTGTCTTTGAAACTGCAAATGAGCCCTGTCAAATTCCTAGGGTTGTCAGGGTCCTTGCTGAGACGAGAGCCCAGCAAGGGCAGACTGACTTGACTCACCAAAATGACCTCCCCAGCTCTGTAAATGAAGGTCTGAATATTTTCTGCAAAAATTGCTTTTATAAAAACTACTTTCCCACTTGAATATGGAATGCTATGCCACATATATTTTGTAGCATGTTTGAGAATATATTCCCAGAAAATTTCACTGATTATCCTTAAGATCAGCCAACACTGACTACCACCCTTGTACGGATGAAAGAATGAATGATTAAATCTGAAAAGCAATGTGGGGTATTTTAAATGAATTGGGTTCTTTTGCCATCGTAATCATTTTATTCATGTGTTTCTCCCCCTCCGGTAACGTTTTGGTACACAGCGCATGTTCGAGATCACCAACGGAAGCAAGCACAGAAATGAAATGAAATGAACTTCAGCAATAGACAGTTTTAGCTATTCCAGGCAGTGCTCCCTGTAGGCCAGGGAGTGCCTAATAATGAAATAAAGGTCTCAGGGCTCACCAGCAAACCACAAAGCAGCTAATTTGGTATTTCTTGCAGAAAAAGTACTGGAAGCTGCACAGGGTTTGTTTAGGAAAGAACTTGGCCAAGTTAGTTGATTAGGGTGTTTCAGGAAGGACAGATTACTCTCCATTCACTGTCAGAATACAAAATAAAGATGTGAAGTGAATTCTATCTAGGAAGGGCCTTTTTCTGAATCCCATATTGGGGCTGGATAGAATGGTTCCACCAAAAGGAAAATCATATCTTCTTCTCCACATGACTGCTCCCATCCCATACACACACAGAGGTGAAAGAATAAAGAACATTCATCTTTTGCTGGTCTCGGGCATGCCCTGTACATCCTTAGAAACCTGGTGGGCATAATGAGAGAAGATGAAAGATAAGCTTGAAACTAGGCTTGCAGCCACAAAGGCAAGATCTATGCCACTTGGGAGGAGAAAGTTCACAGGGGAGGAGGGGGTGTCTCCTGACCCCTTCCAATATTTCACAGTCAAAGAGGGGGAGACTGGCCTGCCAGTCTCTGAACCTCTTTGGTTCAGAGGCCAAGACAGGAGAGCAAGAAATTCTGGTGTGTGGATGCCAAAGAAGAGGAAGAAGGGGGCTCCCAGGAGGGAAATGTTGCTTTTGTGCTTTCTGTCGGCTTTAGATGTTAGGAGATTGGAGGTGGTGACTCTGTGTTTTGTGACTCTTAACATGTTTACAGAGCATTGCTGCTGGGCTGGAAATGGGTCACAGTGTTGCCGAGATAATGATCCCCTCAGCCTGGAAAATCCCATGGATGGAGGAGCCTGGTGGGCTGCAGTCCATGGGGTTGCTAAGAGTCAGACACGACTGAGCAACTTCACTTTCATTTTTCATTTTCATGCACTGGAGAAGGAAATGGCAACCCACTCCAGTGTTCTTGCCTGGAGAATCCCAGGGGCGGGGGAGCCTGGTGGGCTGCCGTCTATGGGGTTGCACAGAGTCGGACACGACTGAAGCGACTTAGCAGCAGCAGCAGCAGCAGCTCAGGACCATGCAGCTGGCCTGAGAGCAGCCAAATATTTTTGGTAGTGGCCTCAGGCCATGAATGGCTGCATTTCTGCTCCAGTGTGATGCTGAAATACCATTTCCGTATATGTGGGGTAGTGAATCAAGTTGGGAAGACTGGGAATAGAACATGTTCCTCTGGGAACCCCCGGGTGGTGGTGGGAATTTGGGGTATTGAAGATGTGGCGTTTCAGAGCAGGCGGGTTGGATTGGGTCCCCTCAAAAGATATGTCTACATTCTAACACCTGGGACCTATGAATGTGGCTTTCTTTGGAAATCAAGTCTTTGCAGACATAATCAAGTTATGGATCTTTAGATGAGATCATCCTGGATTTAGGGTGGACCTGAAATTCAGCGACTGGTGTCCTTATAAGAGAAAAGGAGATTTGACACAAACAGGGAAGAAGGTCACAGGAAAACAGAGGCAGAGATTGAAGCTACGACACACGCCAAGGGCCCCAGGACAAGGAGCCCCAGGAGCCACCAGCAGCTAGAAAATGCAAGAAGGGATTGTCCCCTAGAGCCTGGGGAGGAATGTGGCCTTGCTATCACCTTGATTTTGGAGATCTGGGCTCATAAACCGGTAACAAAAGATTTCTTCTGTGTTAAATTGCAACATTTGTAGTAATTTGTTGTGGCAGCCCTGGGAGGCTAATACAATCTCCATCTCACCATGCTCTCATTGTGGAAAACTCCGACTTGTACAGACTCCATGTTCCTGGATTCTATCCCTCTCTTTCCTCTTATATACTTCCTTCTTTCTTCCTTCATTCCCACTTCCTCCCAAAGGTCTTCACTAGCTCCTCTGCTTCAGGTACTGACAGGCAGGGGGCCTCCAAGACAAGCGAGCACAGGGTGCCCCCTAAGCTCACTGGGAGAGAAGACAGGCCTACGCAGGTAATTCTAAGGTACAGTAGGTGTGGAGTTGCTGTCAGTACAAAGCGCATGGGAGTCCAGAAAGGGGAACAATTAATTCAGTGGGCGTATGGGAAGATTTCCCCAGAGGTAGGAGCATTTGAGCTGCGTCTCTTGAAGCCTGAGTAAGATGAAGATGGGAGGGAAAAGGAACAGGCACTCTAAGCAGAGGGAAGATGTCATCTGGGTGGGTCTCTGATGGATGATTCATTAGTGATGTATCGTTTACTGCACTTATTTTTAGTCCTGTGACATGTGATGAAATATTGGGCTATTTGGTGCATTCTATTACCTACATTCTGTTTTCTCAAAGGTCATTTCTGGGTTCAGAGTCTGGACTGTATTGAACATGGGAATCAATTACAGCCCAGAAGTGTCCTAAGAAGTATGGTCATTTCTTGGCCTAGGATGTATGGAGGCACCATATTGAATCTGGGATTGTCCATGAAAACACAACTTACTGAAAAGGGAAAATGTATCTAAGTAGAACAGGGCCTCTGGATGCACTTGAACACAGACCTAGGTTTAGAACTCTCCTGGATAGTGGAGTACCGATCAGGATGCTCAGGGTCTCTAGTGATATGCAGAGAAAGCTATGGTGAATTTTTTAACCCAGGGGTAAACTGGCTTATGAAGGACTATAAAATTTTCTCTACCTTCAAAAGAATGGAAAACCAATATGACTGACTCATTTAAAAATTAAAAGTACTTTAAAGGCTAAGACTGTAGTATTTTCCAATTTTAAGTATGTTTTTGACTTAAGTTGGATTTGGCATCAAAGTCTGAGCTCCCTATACTTAACTCTGCATTCCACAGTCCATCTAGAGGCAGGCAGACTTAGTCCTGAAATGTCAGAACTGTGGACAGTACTCCAGCTCGGCTAGCCTAAGTCCTTATAACTCTCACCTTGGAAGTCGGTCACTGCTGAACAGAAAGGAGCCACTTTAGAGTACAGTGGGTCAGGGGGAGGGAAGCAGAGGCTTGTAGTGTGGTGTCAAGTCCCTTGGTGTACAAGGTGCAAGTCTGACTCACCTCTCCTGTGTCTCCAGGCAAGTTATTTCACCTATTTGGGCCTCATTTTTCTTGCCAATAAAATGGAGACATTACTTTCTGCATATGTTTGTTGTAAAATTAAGATGAGTCAGTACATGTGAAGTGCTGAGCATGAAATCTAGCAGTCATTAAAGGTCCTGATCGTGACCGTGGTTACTCACTGCAGAGAGTCACATGAGAGGATGACATAAAATGACTAGCACAGGGCAAGCCCTTGGTAGACGCTCCATAAGCATGAATGACATCCCCTTGCCGCCCCCTCTCCCACCCCCAGGTGCTTCTCAGCAGACCTGGCATTCAAAGGAAGGGTTCTAGAGATGCACTGCCTGTGAGTTCAGAGCAGATGGGGTGGGAGTGGGGTCCCCAGACACTAGCCTTGGAGGTAACAGGTGCTATCACCTAACAGCCCTACTCCAGGCGAGACAATAGAGAAAGCCATCCCTGGTAGCAAACTTATTTCCTTAATGCCATTTCCAGAAACTACCACCAGTGCTGGCTAAGCAGCAATGGGTCCTGTATTTACTGAGTGTGGATGGGTAATGGTGTGTCAGGGGTTAGCTGGTGGTCCAGACTGGCCCAAAGCAAGGGGGATGTGGGGGCACATCCCTGAGCATGGGCTTAGTGCTGAAATGCGTGATCTCATAGATGGGGAAACAGTGGAAACAGTGTCAGACTTTATTTTGGGGGCTCCAAAATCACTGCAGATGGTGACTGCAGCCATTAAATTAAAAGACACTTACTCCTTGGAAGAAAAGTTATGACCAACCTAGATAGCATGTTCAAAAGCAGAGACATTACTTTGCCGACTAAGGTCCGTCTAGTCAAGGCTATGGTTTTTTCCACTGGTCATGTATGGATGTGAGAGTTGGACTGTGAAGAAGGCTGAGCGCTGAAGAATTGATGCTTTTGAACTGTGGTGTTGGAGAAGACTCTTGAGAGTCCCTTGGACTGCAAGGAGATCCAACCAGTCCATTCTGAAGGAGATCAGCCCTGGGATTTCTTTGGAAGGAATGATGCTAAAGCTGAAACTCCAGTACTTTGGCCACCTCACGCGAAGAGTTGACTCATTGGAAAAGACTTGATGCTGGGAGGGATTGGGGGCAAGAGGAGAAGGGGACAACAGAGGATGAGATGGCTGGATGGCATCACTGACTCGATGGACATGAATCTGAGTGAACTCTGGGAGATGGTGATGAACGGAGAGGCCTGGCATGCTGCGATTCATGGGGTCGCAGAGAGTCGGACACGACTGAGCAACTAAACTGAACTGAACTGAACCCAGAAGGGTGGGGCTTCTCAGGTGGCACAGTGGTAAAGAATCCCCCTGACAATGCAGGAGAAATAAGCGACGAGGGTTTGATCCCTGGGTTGGCAAGATCCCTTGGAGGAGGGCATGACAACTCACTCCAGTAGTCTTGCCTGGAAGATCCCATGGACAGGGGAGCCTGGTGGGCTACAGGGCTATAGGGTTGCAAGGAGCTGGACATGACTGAAGCGAGTTAGCATGCACGCACGCACACAAAACTGAGGTTTAGTGAGAAAGGTGACCTGCCCAGGACCACGTGGCTGGGGCAGACCCAGTCAGACTCAGCTTCCTTCCCTTTCTCTTCACCCATCCATCTCTGACACCCTGCTCGAGATGAACACACACTTCCATTTTCCCAGTAAGATATTTTCCTTCTAAGTTTCATTTTAAAGGGAAAAGCAACATTTTGTTGTCCTTATTGTTAAATAAAAAGTGCTTTTGTACCCAGAGAGATACTGAGGAAACTTGAATGAATTATTGAACATATAAACTTTTTATATAGTGAAAATATCATATTCCTGTAAAGATATTACCTAGTTTTGCTTTCAAGAGAGGAATAAACTGGGAAATTACAGAAAAAGCCCATTTTCCTTATGAATCTGGAACAAACTGAAACTGGGATATTATTGCTACAATCACATATAGGGAAAAATTCTCTGGAGAGAGAATTTTTGAATTGCTTTAGATATTCATTTCTGTGTCTTAAAAATAAACTTACATTTGAAAAGAGATGGTAAAAAGAATCTGTAGAATTGTGGCTAGATCCATCCGGTTTCTCAGCCTCAGCACTGTTGACAATTTGGGCTAGATCGTTCTCTGTCGTGGTGGCGGGGGCGGGGGTGGTGGTAGTGGGGTTGCCTGGTACCCTGTGCAGTGATTACCTGGCCTCTACCCATTAACTGCCAGCAGCATCCCACCCCCACCCCCAAGTCGTGACAACCAAAGATGTCTCCAGACATTGCCAAATGTCCCTTGGGGCGAAATTACACACGGCTGAAAATTACTGAGCTAGATGAAAAAATGTTATCATCAATTAATATTTGTGCTTGTCCTCATGGTTTGTGGCATTGTGTCAGGAACGCATCTGCTTCCTGGCAGTTCCCAAGGCTGGAGGGGGACCGGCAGAACAGATAGGATCTTATTAGTACTTCATTTTTCTTCTATTTTGTAAATAACAGCTTTATTGAGATTTAATTTGGATACCATAGAATCCACCCTTTCAAAGTATACAAGTCACTGGCTTTTAGTATATTTGCAGAATTGTGCAGCCACTACCACTATTTAATTTTAGGATGTTTTCATTACCTTCCCAAAGCAGCTCCATACCTATAAGCAGTCACACCCTGTTTCCCATCCCTGGCAACCACTAATCTATTTTCTGCCTTTATTATAGAGCTCTGTTATTAAATGTGAGATATTTGGCTTGAAAACCCAACAGCCACTATGGATAGAGCCCCTACCCCTTCCCTCTCAGGTGTTTTAAATCTTGCTTTAAAGTCTAGCTCAAGATTCTCTTCCTCCAGGAAGCATTCCCTCATTTCCTCTCTGGTCCAGTTGTCTAATCATCACCCTTTCCTCTCTGCTGTGGAGCCAATCCCAACTGTGAACTGCAGGGCAGTTCATCTTTGGCAGAAGAATTTTGCGGGGCAGATGCTACCATACCATCGCATATTCAGGCCAGCACTTAGTAGACAGTGTCATGGAGTCAATATGGTTTGTTGACTGATCTGTCCTGGACCTCAAAGGATGCTTTGTGGGGATGAAAGCATTGAAATCTCAAAACATTTAATTCTAAAACAACTCGATGAGATAGATGCTATCATTATGCCCATTTTAGAGGTGAAGAAACTGAGACCCAGAAGAACTGATTAAGTTTTTCAAGGTCACTGAAAGGAGTGGAGTGGGATTCTGGTCCAGAATCTAGGTGTGTAACCACTGTATAACATGGCTTCTCTGGGGAAACACTGCCAGGACATGTGATACACGCTAACCTCTCTTACATCTCATGACCACTCTGGAAGGTGACTGTAATTACCCCACTTTCCAGGTGAGGAACCTGATGCTCAGAGAGATGACCTGTCATGCAGCTCATAGGTGGCAGAGCCAGGATTCGAACCCAGGTTAGTTCATTCCACGGGGCTGCCGAGAACTGTACCAACGATCGGATTTCCAGAGGTCAGCTTGGAAGCCTCCTCCCATCCTGCTGGAAAGAAGAGCCGCTGGTTTTTAAAAATAATTTTATTTATGTATTGCTGTGCTGCATCTCTGTGACTGCATGAGCTTTTCCCTGGTTGCGGCGAGTGGGGGCTACTCTCTAGTTGCGGTGAGTAGTTGTTGAGATGGCTTCTCTTGTTGCCAAGCACTGGCTCTAGGGCTGGGGCTTCAGTCATTGCGGCACGTGAGCTCAGTAGTTGTGGCTCCCAGGCTCTTGAGCAAAGGCTCAGTAGTTATGGCTTATGGACTTAGTGGCTCCTTGGCATGTGGGATCTTCCAGGATCAGGGATCAAACCCCTGTCTCCTGCATTGGCAGGAGGATTCTTTACCACTGAACCACCAGGGAAGCGCCAAGAACTCCTGATTGTTAAAGGGAAGTTGCTTGGTTTTCTTATCTCCGAGTGAAGGTGAAAAATACAAAGAATTTCTCTAGAAGGATCTGAAAAGCTATCCCTGTTAGAGATAGAAACAATATGGCAAAAGAAACATGGTGGTCAGCCTTAAGATCCTGAAAAGTTGTTAAGAGAAATAAGGATTCAGCTATTTTCACGCCTTAAAGAATCTCTAGCCTTGAGGACTGGCAAGCGTGTGAGTTGACATGAAGAGAAGGGATGGTGGGCCTGCTGTGTTGGTCAGGGTGCTGACATCACTCTTACCTGAGAGGCTCATCTTCCACACAGACTAGCTGTCTGGGAGACAAGCACACCTTGAACGTGATAAATATAGATGAACACACTTTGAACCTGAACTCATCAGAAGAGTGCTAATTATGGGGCTTGTTATTTACATAATTTAGATGACAATCTTGAAAACATAGTTATACTTCAGAGATTCATGACTTTAATCAGGCTGCAAATAATGACGAATAGCACAGATTAAGCCAGGCTGATTTGCACAACTATTAAACGTATAGGTCAGCACCTATACATAGAGCAAAATGCCAGGCATTGCAAATGATCATAGAGTCATTTGGAGAAATGAGATAATGGATCAAAAGGGAAAGTGTGGAAAATAAAAATTGATCAGGGCAGTTATTTGAATGTGGAATTAGATGGATCTGTAACTGCTTTAATACAAGTATATAGCTGTAACATAAAAGAGTACATCTTAGTGAAAGCTTAGTGGGTAGGAACACAGTATAAATGAAAGGATTTTATTATCACAGAACCATAACGTTCAATTTTATGCATAAAAAAATGACAGACAATATAACAGTTGGGCTACCAAGAAATAATATTCCACAGACGTCATCTACTTTGGGGCTGGCTATAGACAGTTTGATTGCCTTAGTAACAGACAACTGACCACATGAAATAACTAGGTCTGTCTCTGGAGGCTTTATCTTGCCTGCAGACTTTTATCCATGCCATTCTATCTGCCTGCAGTGCCCTGCCTCTTCTTGTGGGCCTGCAAACACCTTTCTGTCATTCAAGATGGAATGTAAGGCAATCTGGCAGCGTAGCAGAAACAGGACTTGGGCTTGGAGTCCCAGCTTAGCCAGTGCCTGGTTGGCTGGTCTTACTGCTTTACTATTAATAACCTCTCTGATCCTCTGACCCTTACATCCTCCAATGCTGTTCTAAGTTGTTCAGCTGTGTCCGACTCTTTGCAATCCCATGGACTATAGCCTGCCAAGCTCCTCTGTCCATGGGATTTTTTTCAGGCAAGAGTAGTGCAGTGGGTTGCCATTTCCTTCTCCAAGGGATCTTCCTGACTCAGGGATAAAATTGTGTCTCCTGCATTGGCAGGTGGATTCTTTCCTACCTGAGCCACTTGCGAAGCCCCCATGTCTTCCAATAGGCAAGGTTAATCTCCCTCTCCGAGAAGCTGCTTTATCAATTTCTGGTTTCACTATCACAGCATTCACAAGTATAGTCCCCTTGCATTTATGTGAATGTGGCATTTGTGTTGCAGTCAAGGCTTTGGCGTTTAAAAATTGAAGCCACGTGCTCGCTGGAGACTTAGTTTTCTCATCTTCAAAATGGGACTAATGCCCGTTGAGGCAAAGACTGACAGGTGATGAGCAAGCTGTTCCTCTTCCTCCTGGGCAAACAGCCTCCCCGCTGGAGTGATGCAGATCACGTGACTGAGGAGAATCAAAGGAATACAAGCAGGAGTTATGAGGACCATTTACAACAGCAGCCCTTAAGAAAGCCTCCATGCTGTTCAACCCTCTGCCAGATTAAGGTAGTTGAGAACTGTGACTAATAAGCCATGTGTTGAAGGTAGCAGAGACCCAAGATTGAGGAGCCTTAGCCCCAGAATCATTACTTGAAAGAACATTTCCCTCCACCTCAGGAACACCCATTTGGGACTTCAAGTGAGTGAGAAATAAACATCATGTCGCAAGCCACTGATAGCTGTGGGTTTATCTGTTGCATCAGCTAGCTTTACCTCAACTAATGTACCAGTCCTAGAAACATGAGCATGTGTTGTGAAGGTGATAACAGTGGTTGGCAGAGTTCCTGGCACATAGTCTCTTGATGAACGTGAAAGAGGAGAGTGAAAAAGTTGGCTTAAAGCTCAACATTCAGAAAACTAAGATCATGGCATCCGGTCCCATCACTTCATGGCAAATAGATGGGGAAACAATGGAAACAGTGACAGACTTTATTTTGGGGGCTTCAAAATCTCTACAGATGGTGACTGCAGCCATGAAATTAAAAGACATTTTCTCCTTTGGAGAAAAGCCATGACCAACCTAGACAGCATATTAAAAAGCAGAGACATTACCAACCAAGGTCCATCTAGTCAAAGCTATGGTTTTTCCAGTAGTCATGTATGGATGTGAGAGTTGGACTATAAAGAAAGCTGAGTGCCAAAGAACTGATGCTTTTGAACTATGGTGTTGGAGAAGACTCTTGAGAGTCCCTTGGATTGCAGGGAGATGCAAGCCATCTATCCTAAAGGAAATTAGTCCTGAATATTCATTGCAAGGACTGATGCTGTAGCTGAAACTCCAATACTTTGCTCACCTGATGTGAAGAACTGACTCACTGGAAAAGACCCTGATGCTGGGAGAGATTGAAGGTGGGAGGAGAAGGGGAAGACAGAGGATGAGGTGGGTGGATGGCATCACTGATACAATGGACGTGAGTTTGAGTAGGCTCCGGGAGCTGGTGATGGACAGGGAAGCCTGGAGTGCTGCAGTCCATTGGGCTGCAAAGAGTCAGACAGGACTGAGTGACTGAACTGAAGTGAACTGAATAAGCCCTTACCAAAATCTGATAAATGAATGGGCCATTAAGTCCTCCAAAAGAGAAAATAGAATTAGTATAGATGATGGTTTTCCCCCATGGCAAGCCAAGTTTTATTTTGTTCTGTCAAGTTAGATACAAATAATTGGAACTTCAGGTTTGTAAGGACTATACTCTCTTGTGGCTAAATTAGTATAACTTATAATCACATTTCTGACAGATTTCCAGAATATTGGTGCTGAATGGGAACTTAGCTGGCAAGCTATACACAGCCTTCTCATTTTGTAGATGGGAAAACCAAGGCTTGGAGAGGGTTATTCCTCCAGAGTAATCAGGGGCAGAGCAAGGACTTGTAACTTGTAATTATTTGCACAATTAAAAGAAAGATTTTCTGATCGTTAAAGTTACAAATGATGGCAGCTGGAAATTGGGAGAACAGAAAAGTTCTATTTGATGGAGAAAATAGGAAGAGCTCTAATGGAGATATGGGTTATTTATGTATCTTTTTCCACAGTGTTTAACAGAGATCATGGTGATTCATAATTTTGAATACTGGGCTACTAGACTTGATACTGCACCTCAGGAAAGATTTAAAGCTCCCTGTATCATTCTTGGGGCTGGGATTAGAGGGGAGTAGGGCCTCTGTGGCTTCTCTGGTGGCTCAGATGGTAAAGAATCTGCCTGCAATGCAAGAGACCTGGGTCTGATCCCTGGGTCAAGAAGATCCCCTGGAGAAGGGAATGTAACTCTCTCCAGTATTCTTGCCTGGAGAATCCCATGGACGGAGGAGCCTGGTGGGCTATAGTCTATGGGGTTGCAGAGTCAGACACGACTGAGTGACTAAGCATGTGTGCAGACCCATCGTGGTGGTTTTGACCAAACGACAGCCCGTAGAGGGGGTAGTTGCTATCTCCTTCTTGAAGCAGTGAGGCGGGGGTCTGTGTGGGGGTGAGAGTTGGAGCCTGCGCGTTCTGGGTAAAGCCCTCCACCTAGCCTGGCACTTCCACTGCTCTCTGCCTGGGGAGGGGCGGGGCAGGCCTTTTGGTCCTTGTGAGGCCACTTACAGCCCTCAGTGTGCAGCTTTCAAAACTAGGATGTTGGTGGGTCTTCCTTGGTGGTCCAGGTGCTAAGACTCTGTGCTCCCAGTGCAGGGGTTCCAGATTCTACTTCTGGTCAGCGAACTAGATCCCACATGCTACAACTAAACCCAGCACAGACAAGTTAATTAATTAATTAAAAAAAATGTTAGTCGCTCAGTTGTGTCCAATTCTTTGTGGCCCCATGGACTGTCAGCCAGGCTCCTCCGTCCATGGAATCTTCCAGGCAAAAATATTGGATTAGGTTGCCATTTCCTTTTCCAGGAGATCTTCCCAACACAGGGATTAAACCCAGGTCTCTCACATTGCAGGCAGACTCTTTCCTGTTTGAGCTACAAGGGAAGCTAATTAAAAAAACAGAATTAAAAAAAAAAAACCACAAAACACTACAAGGTTGGAGCTGTGAGGTCAAGGTCAGGGAGCATCTCTGACCACCTTTCTAGAAACTGTCTTTTCTGAAATATCCTGAATGGTTATTTTTGGGGACAGTAGAAACAGTGTCAGACTTTATTTTTTGGGCTCCAGAATCACTGCAGATGGTGACTGACTGCAGCCATGAAATTAAAAGACGCTTACTCCTTGGAAGAAAAGTTATAACCAACCTAGATAGTATATTCAAAAGCAGAGACATTACCTTGCTGACTAAGGTCCATCTAGTCAAGGCTATTGTTTTTCCTGTGGTCATATATGGATGTGAGAGTTGGACTGTGAAGAAGGCTGAGTGCTGAAGAATTGATGCTTTTGAATTGTGGTCTTGGAGAAGACTCTTGAGAGTCCCGTGGACTGCAAGGAGATCCAACCAGTCCATTCTGAAGGAGATCAGCCCTGGGATTTCTTTGGAAGGAATGATGCTGAAGCTGAAACTCCAGTACTTTGGCCACCTCATGCAAAGAGTTGACTCATTGGAAAAGACTCTGATGCTGGGAGGGATTGGGGGCAGGAGGAGAAGGGGACAACCGAGGATGAGGTGGCTGGATGGCATCATGGACTTGATGGACGGGAGTCTGAGTGAACTCTGGGAGATGGTGATGAATGGGGAGGCCTGGCCTGCTGCGATTCATGGGATCACAAAGAGTCGGACACGACTGAGCGACTGAACTGAACTGATCACTGTTTTTTGCTATGAAGGGACTTCTCACCTATGGTAAGTTGTTAATCATTTTTCATAAATCCTAGTCTCCCGTAGTTCCCTTTAACCCCCAAGAGGATGGATGCTACGTCTAGGGAAACTGCCAACAGAGGGCAGAGAGCAGGTCCCTCATCTCCTGGGAAGTGGTTAATAGCCTTTCCGGGAGCCCAGTCCTGACCTCATTGCTGTGGTGTCTCTAATTAGCCTGTAATGGTGGGAGGGACTGCTGCTTGGACCACAGAGGAAACCGCAAACTAACTTTTAGCATTTAGTAACAAGAAGGAAGTTGTTTTACAGAGAAGAGGTCTGAGGCCCTGGGGCTCTTCATGATTATCATTACTTTATAAATGCTAGTTTAGTATTTAAGGCCTATCTGGTGGGAGTCTAACTTCTACATACCATTATGACAGTCTTATTTCCCTCACTTCATCTTCCTTTTTTCTTTTTACCTAAACAACACTCTCTACTCACCATTTTCCTCTCCAGCTCTTGCTCAAACTTAGTTTCTGCAACGCTGTTGGTCACATCTATCTGCAACCAAAGCTGCCAGATGGAGCCTTTCTAAGCGTGGAGTAAAATCTGAGCATTACCCTAAAACACTTAAAAGTAACTGGAATCTTCACTACATTATTGAGAAAATGATGAAGGCAGATAATTATCACAATGCAAAGAAAAATTTTAAACATTCTCTTTCTCTCCACCCCCTCAATACAGCAGTTCCTCCTCAGTCTCTCTCTTCCCCCTGGTTGTGCTACTAACTACTGGTTAGATCCCTTAATGCTTTGTGCTTTAAAGAGTTATTCTCAGGATTTCCCTGGTGGTCCAATTGTTAAGACTTTGCCTTCCGGTGCAGTGGGTGAGGGTTCCATCCCTGGTTGGGAAGTTAAGATCCCACATATCTCTTGGCCAAAAACTAAAACATAAAATAGAAACAATATTGTAACAAATTTAAAAAATGAAGGGTTTTAGAAAACCAATATATATAAACAAAAAAGAAATGAAGGCTTTCCTGGTGGCACGGTGGGTGAGAATCCGCCTCCAATGTAGGAGACGTGGGTTTGATCCCTGGTCTGAGAGGATGCCACATGCCTCAGAGCAACCAAGCCCATGTGCCACAACTACTGAGCCCGTGCTCTAGAACCCAAGAGCTGCAGTTACTAAGCCTGTGTGCCCCAGAGCCCGTGTTCCCGCAGCAAGAGAAGCAACCACTGCGAGCAGCCTGAGCGGCACAATGAAGAGCCCCCCTACTCCTCCGCAGCAGGCAGCTAGAGAAAGAAGCCCCACACGCAGCAACAGAGACTCAGTACAGCCAAAAACATCTATTCTCTGCTCTCTCTAAAACAAATCTGATCAGGCTTGGAGGTTCTTCTCCAGTGGCCTCTGCTATGCACATAATGGCACCCCACTCCAGTACTCTTGCCTGGAAAATCCCATGGATGGAGGAGCCTGGTGGGCTGCAGTCCATGGGGTCACTAAGAGTCGGACACGACTGAGCGACTTCACTTTCACTTTTCTCTTTCATGCACTGGAGAAGGAAATGGCAGCCCACTCAAGTGATCTTGCCTGGAGAATCCCAGGGATGGGGGAGCCTGTTGGGCTGCCGTATATGGGGTCGCACAGAGCCGGACACGACTGAAGCGACTTAGCAGCAGCAGCAGAAGCAGCAGCATGCACATAAAAACAAACAAACAAACTCAGAACTCTTTCAAGTGGGATAGAGGGTAGAGAATAAGGCTTTGAATATTTATATGTTAATATTTTCCTGTCTCATAGTTTATACTCTTCCCTTCCATTTTAGTAGTGCTTTCTTGTAAGGTGGTTTCATTTCCACAATGGATGTATAGGTAGAGAGTGTGCTTAGGCATGTATCAGGTAACTTGAAAGCAAACTCAGGCTTGGAGAGCTGAATAAATCAAGTGGCGACTGAGTTCAAGACACTGAAAACAAAGCCCATAGCAGACAACAGAAAGCAGTAGGCTGTTTCCAAAAGCATCTCAACAGCTCCCTCTGGCCTTGAGTCCTTTTTCCTGTTGGTCTGTTCTCTATTTCTCTTCTTCCTCTTTCTTTCTGTTTTACCCTCCCAAGCTGTCAACAGTAGTGTCGTCCATAGACACTACCAAGCATGGAATTTTTGCTAACTTCTAGCATGAAGGAAATAAGAAATGGAAAAGGAAAATCTTCAGGGCAGGGAAAACGAGTCCAGACTTATACTGATTTTTATAGAGATGGAAAGGAAAATCCACTCTGAACTCCTGGAGACTGCGAGTTAACACTTCCAGCCAAAGAGAAATGTGAAAATGAAGCCTTCACGGCACCGAAGACAGAGGAGTCTGCCTCTAGTGCTTCTAATTGGCAATGAGGTCCTGTCCCCCACGGGAGATGGTGTGGATTGATGATGGTGAGAAGAGAGAACTCCCTCACAATAAAAAGACAGACAGGGAGATTTTATTTGAGAAATAGAACTGTAACTGACATGATCAATTTCTTGGTACAGGCGGGATCAAGCTACTTAGAAAGTGTGTGTGCGGAGGGTGGGGATGGAGTGTCTGGTTAAACGTTGCCCCAGGCACATCTGGGGTCAATCATCCCGGGGTCTGGATGACCCGCCCCCCTCCCCAGTTTGCATGCTGGTAGATTCCTGTCTGGTGGGCATCTAGCAGCTGTCTGAATATCACTGGCTATTGATTGACTGATTAATTAACCATATTCAGTGTGCCGTTTCAGGGAGCTTGGGGAAAAGAAACGAGTGTTGCAGGGAGATCTGAAAGCAAAGACTGGCAGTTCTGACAGAACCATAGATAGAATCTGTTTCCCTGTGCACTTGGAAATTACTGCTTCTGGAGCTATCAGCACCGTCGTCATGCCTCCAGAGAGTTTTCTGTGTGGTTGAGCCTAAGGGGCGTAACCCTGTTTCCCAGGATACGCTGGTCAAGTTCACTTCTTGCCCTGCCACCTCCCCCACCCCACCCCCATCTCCACCATGTCGGTGAGAAAGACATGATAGACCAGGCTCTGTCTCAGCCCTCCCACCCCCAACATCCAGGAAGACGGCACCTCCCAGGGACAAAAGCTTTTTTCAGAGGCTGCCTGCCCTGGAGAACGCACAGTGCACCAACACAGGATGCCTCAAGCCGGAAAACCTTTCCTCATTAACACCTCCTCCCCTGGGAAGTCACTGGAATCACTGTCATGTAAGCCATTTGCAGCCCAGGTGAATAAGGCATTTGGCTCCTGTTTATGTGAAAGTCTTTGTCATAAAGCTGGCTTGACAACAGTGAGATTTCCCAGTGAGGTTGTTCTCAATTCCATTATGTCACTCATCTTTGTAGCAAAAACGTGTTGCGTGTCTATTTCGTGCATACGTGCTGGGTGCCGAGAGGAAAAAGAGATGAACACCACCAGTTTCTGCTCCTCAGCAGCTCAGGGTTTAGACACAAATGCAGATTATTGCAATAGGAGTCCAGACCACTGGGTCTAATGGCAGCTCTTCGAGGACTGTGGATGAGAAGGGAGGGCAAACCCTCCAGGCAGAAGGATGCTCTTTCTCTTTCCCCCAGTCAGCTGCACTTCTTCTTAGTTAATCTTGTCACTCTTAACCTTATTTTCCCATTTTGTATTTTTGCTCTCAACTCTTGCCCTTTCCTTGCCCTTTCCCCTTCCTAACACTCAACACATTTCTTGGTTTAATCTCAGACTCGCTCCCATGTGCTTCCAGTCCCTGCCCGGCCCTGGCCCCCGTGGCCCTGAGAGCCGACTTTGGTCCTGTGCCCACTGGACTCCCTCCCCCAGGTTCCCTCTTCAGTCATTCTGCCATCTAGCCTGCATGGTCAGGTTCCTAACATATCAGATCGTATCAGTCTTTGCTTAGAGACAGTGCCTATCTCCCATCAGCTTTTGGTGTGACTAGGCGTTCACACCATCTGTAGATGCTTGGTGGAGCCGGGGTGGTGATGGCAATCCCTGACCCAGGAAGAAATAGAGTGGAAGGAGGGGACTCAACCACCAGCTCGGATGGGCAAAGGCAGGGCTCTGGTGGTGAGGCACATGTGAACCACAGACTCCCGGCTCGCATAACCGCCGCCAGCCACTGGGTCTGGAACTCTGGGTGAGGCCTGAGCATCGATAGATTTACAAAGCTCCCCTGGGTGTTTCTGATGGACAGTGACCATCGCAAACTTCTGTGCTGCTGGGAAACCCAGCAGGCTCTGTGCTGTGGGATGGATTACGTGCTTTGAAAAAGGACATTCCTCTCAGCTCCACCTCACAGGGAACACAGTCTTCGTGTCCCTAGTGGTCTTCTGGTTCAAGGTCCCAAACAAAACAGTGACCACTCGGCTCTGGAAGCCGTCATAGCTCAGATCTTGGCTCTGCTGCTCTGTAAGCTCTACCCACTGAGCTAATTTTCCCAAAGCCCATCTGTTTCAGAGAAAATACAGGTTATAAAACTCAACCAATTTCTCATCCTAGATGCATATATTCTGGTTTCTGTTGGGATTTAATAAACAAAATTTTAGTTGTCTGCTCACAATAGCATAGGAGTATGGTATATTTTATGAAGCATGTCTCAAACCAAACACAATCTTTGCTTCAGGCTTGCTTTGAAAAACGTTTTCATATTCTGAGTTTATGATACTTCAGAAGTTTTATAAAGTATGTAGATTTGCTTTTAATTCACTACACATTCCCTTTTGTTTTGGAGGGGAATGTCTATTGATCTTACAAGATCATAAAAATATTGGTTTGTTTCAGGGCTCAATGTGTGTGTGTGTGTGTGTTTGGAGGTGGAGGGATGAGTTTGTTTTGTTTTTTATTGGCATTTTAATTCATTTTTCTTTACTAGGAAACACACATTTCTTTTGGTGGTAACCACAATACAGAAAGTGAAAATGTTAGTCATTCAGTCATGTCCAACTCTCTGTGACCCCACAGACTGTAGCTCACCAGGCTCCTTTGTCCATGGAATTCTCCAGGCAAGAATACTGGAGGGGTTGCCATTCCCTTCATCAGGGGATCTTCCTGACTCAGGATCGAGCCTGGGTCTTGTGCATTGTGGGCAGATTCTTTACTAAGCCACCAGGGAAGCCCCAGTCACGACACAGCACCTGCACAAAACTACTCCATGGCCGCACAAATTTAAGATGTGTAGGAAGCCTCCTCTTTCCTGTAGGGATGGTAGATAAGCTGAGACTTTTTTGTTCTGTTACCTAAGTCTCTGCTACTGGCCTCTGGCTAGTCCAAACAGCCTCATCATTCACATCAGGGCTGGCCAGGCTTTGGGCGAAGCTGCCTGTGTGGAAGCGTTCTTTGCTTTTTACCCTGATATCCTCCGTGGTTTATTGTGTGCTGTCTTCCACACGACACAAGCCTAAAAAGACCATTTGTCTGCACCATCTCATCTCTGCTTGCCTTGCTTCTTAATGCAAGTCTTTAATTTTGTTTCAGTCACCCTGTCCTTTCCTTCAATTTCTTCACCAATTTTCCCCACTTAGTAATTATAAAGAAAAACATTAGCAATGACACCTCCCCCTCCACTTTGCTCTTTTCTCTTCATAAATATCCTTGACTGCAAGATGTCCAGTACAGCATATTCATCCATTTTTAATCTCTCTCTTCTTGCGGTTACTGTGTTCCAGAGACTGAAGGACCCTGAACAATGGTCTCCAAAACCTTGGGCTGAGCCTTTCTTCTCATAGTGAAGAAGGTGCTGAGAGCATAATGGAGTGTGATCAAATAAAGATCTGTTGTCTGAAACACTCCCTTTCAAGGTGAATATGGATTTTCATCACATGAAACCCCAAGCTAGTGAGCCAGGGTTTTTCATGCCTGAATATTAGCAAATGGGAAAATAATTTGGAAAGACGGCAGACTGAAAAACTGGTTCTTCATAGGAGCATGGTCCCTGAGGCAGCCCAGAGGCCCCTAGGGACAGACACACACAGAACGATGACAGGGCTGCTTCAGTGCTGGTTCAGAGCAAGGGCATGCAGAAAGTGCCTTATGGAGGGGCTCTGGCTTGCTATGGTGTCTTCAGGGGTCTTATCGATAGCCGACTTTGCCTTTGCAGTGTACACCCTCCTTGAAGGACCTCATCCACCCTTTCTGCCATTTCCTAGCTGTACCTCTTGACACCTCCCACTGTTGTATTGGGTTGGCCAAAAGTTCATTCTGGTTTTTCTGTACTGGATTACGAAGAAACCCAAAGGAACTTTTGACCAACCCCAATATCCCCAACCAGCTCTCTCCTTTAGCTCCAGAATCAGTTATACCACATCCTTCTGGAAATCTCCAGGCATGTCCAAAACAGAATTCACTTTCTGGACCCCCTTAGTCTGTCCCCCAAACATGCTCTTCTGAGTGATCCCCTCAGATAAATGACACTATCACCTACTATATTCATAGATCAGAAACCACAGAGTTCTCTGGGGTTTCTTCTGTCCATTATTTTGCCCAACAATTTGGCCATGAAGACTCCTGATTGGATCTCAGACACATCTCCAGAGTCAGTCTGGACCACCTCCACCCTAGTTCATTCGCTTGCCGCCTCTCACCTGGACAGACAAGTACCTCCCAGCTGAGCCTGTGGATGCCTCCACTACTGTAGGGTCCATTGTTCCACAGCACATGTCTTTTAAGGCCACAGATAAGAAACTTCCACAGGCTCTTCTATTGTAAACCACAACAGTCTGCCAGAGCACGTCCAAACTTCTCTTCATGGTGTCTCAGACCCTTCCCAGTCTGGCTCAAACCTGCCTTGCTAGCCTTAGCTTCCCTCAAAAAATGGCACTCTGGGCTTTCTGTCATTTGAATTTTTATGGTTTCTCTAGTTTGTGCCTGGCACCCTGCTAGGCACCCCAGATTCAGAGAGGAGGAGGGCACAGGTCCTGGAAGCACTCAACACTCAAAGGAGTAAATAGACAAGAATAGAGATTGTGACAAAGCATACCAGGAGAGAAAGGAGAACATTCTGTAGACTTCACAGAGGGAGCTGTAACTGCCCCTGAGAGGCTTATAGATGGTTTCTGGGGAGTTGTAACCAAAAGTGGGGTCTGTCTGCTTGCAGCTCCAAAGCTAATAAAGAGGCAAGTTTGTGGAAAAGAAGTGGATACAGGAAACCGAGGGTGGGGATGGAGGGTGGACAACTGTCCAAAGGCTGAATATCCCCCACTGACACTGGGGGCAAGAGCTTTTACAGACAGAAGGAGGTGGCTCCATGCAGAAACGGCACAGTCAGCTCTGATGGTCATCTTGAAATTGTTCATGCAGTGGTCTGACCAGCATCCTCTTGATTGCTTTACATACAGGTAACCTTCGATTCCAGGGTAAGTTTGCTCCCACTTTCTTGAGGCCAGTTCTGGGAATTGTGGCTGCTTACGTCATGGCTTCAGTCTGGGCATCATGTAGTTAATTTCTTCCACCTGGTGGGGGTTTCAGTATCTACAGAACTCAAGTATTCAGTATCTACAGAGCTCAAATATTATCAGAATATTATCCACAGCCCTTGAGAAGGAGCTGAAGGTCCTTGACTTTGCTTACTGACCAAGCTATTATTGTTTTGTCCTGTTTGACTGTTTTCCTTTGCTCTTATATTTTCTTACTTCTCTGATGAAACTTATTCTTTGGTTAAAGTTTTTCCACAGACAAAAAGCAGGCAGAGGCCATGGCCGGGGAAGGACCATAGGATCCTGCTCCATTTCAGAGTTAGCTACCAACCAAGAATCTGAAAGACAAGTGCAGAGGGAACAGGATGTGCAAAGGCACAGAATTAAGAGATGGCAAAGCATGTGCTTGAACCATGAATAAGTCCTCGTGGCTGGAGCAGATGCAGCCCAGAGGAGTGTAGCTGGAAAGGAGGCTGCAGAGGCCCGCAGCGGTGAGAGTGAAGAATTGTTCCTGCCAGGTGATGTGCGTACTACCATTTTTATTCTCATTCACAAGGAACATGTGCCATCTGTATTAGTTTCCTAGGGCAAAAATTGCCACAAGCTGGGTGGTTTACAACAACAGAAACCTATTCTTTCACAATTTGGAGGTGGGAAATAAAAAATGAAGATATCATCATCTGTTGGTTTCTGTTAGAAAGTCTGGGGAATAATCTGATCCATGCCTCTCTCCTAACTTCTGCTGGTTGCTGGCGCCATCATCCGCATTCTTTGGCTTGCATCAATAGATACATTATTCCAACTTTTGCTTCGGTCTTCACATAGGTTTTTCCTCTGGGTCAATGTCAGGGTCCAAATTTCCCTCTTCTTATATGGATGTCAGTCATTGGATTCGAGCTCCACCCTAATCCCATACAACCTCATCTCACCTTGAGTACTTCCTCAAAGATCCTATTATCCTATTTCCAAATAAAGTCATTTTCCCAGTTAAAGGGAGTTAGGACTTGACCTTATCTTTTTAGGAGACACAGTTCAACCCACCATCTTTGACCTCAACCACATGAATGAGTTAACCAAGTGTGTTAATTTGCTTCAGCAGGGAAGCAGGTATTATGAGGGCTTGCTCTGTGCTGGGCGCTATACCAACTATCTGTGTACTTTGGGCACTCAGTGGGGTGATCCTATTACCTGGTAGGTTTGTCATGGAAAGCCCTATCTCAACTGAGAGATACCCAAACCATACAATTGACGGGGAAATGGACCAGTCCCGTCAAAGTTTTTATTTTACTTAAAAAAATTTTTTTCTCTTTTGGCTGTGCTGAGTCTTTGTAGCTGTGCATGGGCTTTCTCTAGTTGCAGAGAGTGGGGACTGCTCTCTAGTTGCGTGTTGGGCCTCTTACAGAGCACTGACTCTGGGGCCCTCAAGTTTCAGTAATTGCTGCATGAGAGACACTTGTGAATATTCCTAAACCAGGGATTGAAACTGTGCCCCCTGCATATACAGACTCTCATTAACTGCACCACAGGGAAGTCCTTTGTTTTCCTTTCTAAAATTTTACTTACTTTTTTTTTTTTTAGCCATGCCATTTGGCTTGTGGTATCTTAGTTCCCCAACCAGAGATCGAACCCTGGTCTTTGGCAGTGAGGGAGCAGAGTCCTAACCACTGAGATCACAAGTGAAGTGAAGTTAAAGTCACTCAGTTGTGTCCAACTCTTTGCAACCCCGTGGGCTATATAGTCCATGGAATTCTCCAGGCCAGAATACTGGAGTGAGGTGAGTAGCCTTTCCCTTCCCCAGGGGATCTTACCAACTCAGGGATTGAACCCAGGTCTCCCTCATTGTGGGCAAATTTTTTACCAGCTGAGCCACAGGGAAGCCCAAGAACACTGGAGTGGGTAGCCTATCCCTTCTCCAGTGGATCTTCCCGGCAGAGGAATTGAACTGGGGTCTCCTGCATTGCAGGCAGATTCTTTACCAGCTGAACTATCAGGTAAGTCCGAAACCACCAGGGATATATTGTTTTTCTTAATTTTAAATCAAAATTAGGGAAACCATCAGGGAATTCCCTAGTTTTAAACAGAATTTTTAAAATTATTATTTTATTAATGTTTTAAATTAATGTTTTTAAGTGACTTTAGTAATCCCACCAACATCTGATTGTCTACTGCAAATAGAGTGATCATGACTCCTGGTGCTCAAGCCAGTTCTGGTTTATGTTGTTTTTCCAACTCTTCCATCAGGTTAGCCCCACTCCCACCATCAGTGTTTCCTGGGTTAAATGATAAATTTTAAGGTCACCCTAATCATCAGAGGGCTATTGTGCGGGGTAGTGAAGGCACAAAGTGGAAGCGGGGGGGTGGGGGTGGATGGGGAGGGGGCCTGCCCTTGAGGGACTCACAGTCCATTGCATGAGGGAAGTGAAGAGGCATTCATTCCACAGTAGGATCTGTGCTTGGACTTGGATGGGACAGGAGGCCAGGGTAATGCACAGGGGTTTGAATGGAAAGCGCCTGTTAATTCACTGGAAATCAGTCAGATGAACAACCGGTTTGCCTTAGACTGGCAGAGGAGTAACTTCTGATGGATCTGGGATGGCTGGTTGGATGAAAGCTCTCTTACTCTGCTTAAGGGATTCTGTCTCTGTTTGTGTCTGTCTCTCTCTGTCTCAAGCATCTGGCCAAAGGCAAGGCATCCTATCGAGTCCATCTTCACTATGACCTTTGCCACACCCTGTAGCCATCCTTTCCCAAAGGAGGGGGCAGAGGGCTGTCATTTTTTGTAATCATCAGATTTCAGAAACAGTCTAAAAAAAAAAAAAATAACCCCCAGTCCTTCCCTTTTAACTCAGGGCAGACAGAAGAGTGAGCCGAAGTGGAAGGTGATCCTACCTTCACTTTGCAACCCTTTGGAGCTTGATCTCCAGCCTGGAGGGAGTTACTCAGGAGGATAAGCTGACTAGGATAAGTCCTCTTGTAAGAAGGATGTTTTTAAAAATTCTGTCAAAGGACACTACCAAGAGTGCAGACCCATGATTTTAAAGCTGTTTCATGGTCCTGCCTCACGCTGCATGTTCCAGGAACTTCTTCAGATGGTAACTCAGAAAGGGAGATTATTTTTCTTCAGGGGCCTGAGCTGTTTCGAAAGACAAGTGATGTAAATGGTGGGGTTGTAGAGTGAGAACCAAAGGCTGAGGACTGACCTAGGCAGCAGCCTGGGAAGAGCCATGCAAGTCCAATGTTTCCTTTAGATGATGCTGACACAGCTTTTACTTACATATTCATTTTCCTCAAAGCAACTTGATGTGATGAATTGGTACCTGACCTTCTAGTGATAGTCACTTAGTCGTGTCTGACTCTTTGCGATCCCATGGACTTTAGCCCTGTCCGAGGAAGCCTTATCTGTCCATGGGATTCTCCTTAATCCCATGGGAAATCTCCTTAATCCTATGGTAATCTCCTTAATCTGTCCATGGGATTCTCCTTAATCCCACAGGAATCTCCTTAATCTGTCCATGGTGGTGGTGGTTTAGCCACTAAGTCATGTCTGACTCTTGTGACCACATGGGCTGTAGCTTGCCAGGTTCCTCTGTCCATGGGATTCTCCAGGCAAGAATACTGGAATGGGTTGCCATTTCCTTCTCCAGGGGATCTTCCTGACCCAGAAATCAAACTTGGGTCTCCTGCATTGCAGGCAGATTCTTTACCAACTGAGCTATGAGGGAAGCCCACTAATTAATCCCAAGGACAGAGGAGATTTGTGGGCCATAGTTTGTGGGGTCGCAAAAAGTTGGACACGACTAAGTGATAACAGTTTCACTTTCCTCTTATGTGTGAGGGGAAACTGAAGCATCTAACTTGTTCATGGAGCCTGGGCTGCTGTGAGATTGCAGGCTAGCTTGCTCTAGCTGCCGACTGGAGCATCCTAGTGTGTGGTCCATAAAATTCCTCCTCTTCTCCTGTCTGCTGGGACCGACTTGCTGCCTGGTCAGGGCTGAGTCCCAGCGGTGCCAGCAGATATGAAGACCTACCCCAGGGCCTGCCCTTGCAGAGAGACACCCGCTACAACCCTGGAGCACACACCAACACTTGTTCTCCTGCTTTGACTTAAATCCCAGCAATATAGCCAATGTCAGGCTGCAGAAACTTCAGAGACGGGGATTTGGGGAAACTTTCAGATTTTAGAGAAATCATGGTCAGAGTCATGTTTCTAGCAAGACCCATCACAGCAAAGAAAACAGAGAACAAGGATATTAAATAAGGTGCTATTCTCAGCCATGCTTTCTCTATGTAGGTGCTGCTTCTTGCTGGTCAGTCCCCAGAATGTTCCTGTTGATGAATGGCCTGCTTTGGAACAGGTGTGGTCCTCTGGCCTAGCCTATAGAAAAGAGTGTTAGACTGTGAAGAGGATTGATTCCATCCATTTATCTATTGATCAATCGATCCATCAGTCCATTCATCCACCCATCCACCCATTCACCCAGTTATTCATTCATTGTTGAAACTATTAAGCATCTACTGTGCACCAAGGAAGGCTGTGACCTGGCTCCCAATCATGGCTGCTGGGTGGACAATGCTCAGCTCCTTCATCTGCTAGAACAGGCAGGAAAAGCCCTGATAGGGAAGTTACATAAAGAGTCTTGTTTAGGCTTCAGAGACAAAGCAGAGCAGTTCCCTGACCTTGCTTCTCACCTGCCTGGACACTGCCCTGACTGTGAGTGCCCTGACTGCCTGCTGTGAGTGCCAGACTTGCCACACCATAGACAAGACAGGGGATAAATCCTGAAATTGTTGAGCCCCTGGAGGGGTCTGGCCAACCAAGCCCAAGGTTTGACAACATTCCCAGTTTCCATGACAAAACACACAGCATTAACATGAAACCAGAGGTGCAATTTGCTCACAGGTTGATGATGATATCAGTTTGTGGGATTATAAGTGGGAACCCAGAACTGCAGTTTTTGAAGTCTCACCTATGGAGCCGATGCACTGTCTGTGACTTTTTCCCAGTTGGGACTCCAGATGTGCTGTGTCACGAGACTTCCCAGTCTTGTTTGAGTCTGGATGTTGGTCAAAAACCCAATGTGGTGATGTATCCTCTGCTATTTCTCTTTCTCTTTTCTTTTAATGTTAGGATATTGAAAGTACTGTAGGTAATTCTCTAATTAATATTGGTATTATTTATTTGTATATAATGAGTGGTTTAATTTTGTTAACAAATCCTTTGAACCTGGGATGAAAGTGAAAACTTTGGGCAAAACAAGTGCATGAAGCATGGTTGAGAAGCATCCATACAAAGGAGCTGCTTCTTGGAAATCACATTGTCCAGGAAGGACCACATTCTTCACTGATATTCAGGTACAGCCCAGTATTGTGTAGCTAAGTGGACTTTATTATTCTATGCTGGGTATGGTGCTGGCGGTTTAGTCTGTAAGTCATGTCTAACTCTTGGACTATAGCCTGCCAGGCTCCTTTGTCCATAGGATTCTTCAGGCAAGAATACTGGAGTGGGTTGCCATTTCCTTCTCTAGGGGGATCTTCCTGACCCAGGAACGAACCCTGGTCTCCTGCATTGCAGGTAGATTCTTTACCAACTGAGCTGTGAGGGGAGGGAGACGGTAAACCCTGGAGTCAATGACTTATCCAAAGAAATGGGATGTCTAGGGAGTAGAACCCCCAGGCTAGAGGCACACTTGCCTTGGAGGTGGTGGAGGTGACTGTGCATCACCTCTGCGTCATGGCCATATGACATTCGGCATCTGTTCCTCCACCATCCCTTCTCCTCGTGGACTGGAATATGATGTGGCCATGATGCAGCTTCCATCTTGCATCTGGCACTAACACAGGGATGGCAGAGACACAACATGGGAGAGCCTAGGTCCCTAAATGAATGGAAACCCCACAGGCCCCACCCTAGTTCATGCCTTCAGCATCTCTAAACCAGAGGTGGAAGAGTCCTATAACATTTCTCCCTTCTTCAATGCGATGGTAGCAGTGTGGCCTTCTAAAACCCAGCTCATTCACCCATTCAAAGCCTCTAGGGGGTTTCCCATTTCTTTAAATGTGAAGTTGAAATCCTTTGTGTGCTTAGTCACCTAATCGAGTCTGACTCTTTGCATCCCCAACAACTAGCTCACCAGGGTGCTCTGTCCATGGGGATTCTCCAGGTAAGAATTCTAGAATGGGTTGCCACGCCTTCCTCCAGGGAATCTTCCCAACCCAGGGATCGAACCTAGGTCTCCCAAATTGTAGGTCTCCCTAATTTTTTTACCATCTGAGCCACCAGGAATCCCCTGCCTGACACTAAAAGCTCCCGCTCTGACCTGGTCCCTCTAGACATTTCCAACATGACCTCCGTGGCTTCCTTCAGTTTGCCCTACCCTCTAGTCAAGCTCAAGTACCACTCATCTATCCATTCATTTGTTGGGTCATTCCTTTGACACTGGGGAAAGCCTCGTCTTCTCAAGTTATCCAATAGCCCCTAAAAGGCCCCCTGCTTCCACTTTTGTCAATGTTGTGTATTCTCACCTCAGCAACCAGAGAAATCCTGTTTAAAACTTTTCAGACTATGTCAGTCCTCTGCTCAAAACTATACAACATTGGGTTGCCAGATTTAACCAATAAAAATAAAGGATAACCAATTAAATTCCAGTTTGAAATAAACTATAAATACTTAAAAATATAAGTATAACCATGCAATATTTAGAATATACTTAAACTAGAAAAAAATCATTGTCCATCTGAAATTCAAATTTACTGTGTGCTCTATATTTTATCTTGCAGTCCTATACCAATGATTTCCCTTTTCACTCAAAGTTAAAGACCAAGTCTTTGTATGATCTGATGCCTGTGCCTCTCTGATCTAATCATTCATCGCCCTCTGGCTGCCTCCTCTTTCCTGCTCACTGTCTTCTTGGGCTCCTTGAACACTAAGCACATTCCTACCTCAGGGCCTTTGCACCTGTTGTTCTCTCTGCTTGGAATTCTCTCCCCTCCTAGAGAGTCAAGGTGTCTCTCTCCCTCACGTCTAGTGGTGGCGGTGATAGTGGTGGTGATTTAGTCACTAAGCGGTGTCTGACTCTTTGTGATCCCATGGACTGTAGCCTTCCAGGCTCCTCTGTCCATGGGATTTCCCAGGCAAGAATACTGGAGAGGGTTGCCATTTCCTTCTCTACTGGCTTCCAGTAGCTCTGTTCAAATGCCATTTTTCAGTGAGGCCTCTCGATGATTCTGTCTGAATTGCTACTCACTACATGCTGTCATGCCCTCTCCTTGTTTAGCACGTTATTTTTCTCTAGAGCATTTATCATTTCCTGACAAATTTGTTTGTTTACTCATTGTCAATCTTTCTCCTAATTGGGATCTAAGTTCCATCAGAGCAGGTACTTGGTCTGTTCTACTCAGTACAGCAGTCTCAGTGCCTGGAATGAGGCCTACAAGAGGCAGTAGGCAGTGAAACCCTGATGAATGGACCACAAGAAAAATCGATAGACAAATAATTACATGATACAACTTTGCAGAGTGATAAGTGCTACAGAGACAAATGAAGTAGGACAAGAGAAGAGGGTGATGGACGGGGCTTTCTTACGTGGGGTGGTCTGCTCTGAGAATAGACCTGAATGAAGTCTTAAAAAAATTGTTTGATTGATGGTATCAACTATAGTCACCATGTTTGATTTTTTTAAAAAATATGGACTATTTTTAGTCTTTATTGAGTTTGAATTTGTTACAATATAGCTTCTGCTTAATGTTTTTTTGTTTTTGTTTTTTTGGCTGTGAGGCATGTGGCATCTTAGTTCTCTGACCAGGGATCGAACCTGCACCTCCTGCATTGAATGGCAAAGTTTTAACCTCTGGACTGCCAGGGAAATCTCCAGTCACCATGTTTAATTAGACCCTAAATGAAAGTGAAAGTGTTAGTCGGTGAGTGGCGTTCCACTGTTGGCAACCCCACGGACTATATAGCCTTCCAGGCTCCTCTGTCCAAAGAATTCTCCAGGCAAGAATAATGGAGCGGGTTGCCATTTCCTTCTCCAGGGGATCTTTCAAACTGAGGGATCAAACTCGCGTCTCTTGTGTCTCCCGCATTAGCAGGCAGATCTTTTACTATCTGAGTCCCCGAGGAAGCCCATTCAGTTAGATCCTAAGTGAATGAAATTTTAGTGAAATCCTCTTCCACATTCAACCTTCCTTTTGTTCTATCCTGTACCTCAAATCACTTCTTTGGGTAGAAGTCCCATCTCAAATGCATAGAGAGCTTGGTTGTTAAACCTTGTCCTGTGTAGACATAAATAAAACAAGACATTTCCCTCCATTCTGGTCTATATAATCAGCAAAGAGAACAATGAGTAAAAATTTTAACGTTTATTTTGTATTAAGGTATGGCCAATTAACAATGTTGCGATAGTTTCAGGTGAACAGTGAAGGGACTCAGTCATACATACATACGTATCCATTCTTCCCCACCACCACATTCTCCCCCAAACTCCCCTCCCATCCAGGCTGCCACTTAACATTGAGTAGAGTTCATGTGCTATACAGTAGGTCCTTGTTGGTTATCCATTCTAAATAAAGCAGTGTGTACATGCCCATCCCAAACTCCCTAACTATCCCTTACCCGATCCTTCTCGAAGCAACCGTAAGCTTTGAGTAAATTGGTGGGAGTGGTGATGAGGTTTATTTTTCAGACCTGAACTTGGCAGTAGCTGCTGATTGAATCCCACTGACAATTGCTGACGACTGCTTAACATGTCAGCCTTCCTCCAGGTGCCACATTTCTTCTTCCTGACAACATGCGATTCAGTGTGGAATTTCTTTGAGGCTTCACTCTGCACTGGGGGCCACAATAAGAGCTTAGACCAGAAAGTGAAAATAAAAGTCACGTTCGGTGAGAGTCACGCTCTGGGAGTCGAAGGATTTCTTATCTTACACATTTAAAACCAACGAACTCTCTACTCGAAATAAGGACCATCTGGATGCTTCTGTTTTGAAGCTTAAAAAAAAAAGTTAAGCTTTAATCTTCTTAGTGTCTTCAAACATCAGGTCTTCTTTTTCAAACTCTACTGGGGGATAAAGTTCTTTATCTACATCTGTGTTGCCCTCTGAGAGGCTCTGTCCCTAGAATCACACACAGACGGTTCAGTGACTTGCCTCAGACTTGCTTTAGGGACTTCAGAGAAACACGATGTTGAACTCCTTTTCAGGCACTGAAACCTTCATAAAACCCCAGGGTTAGTGACTTGATTGGGAGGAGGATTCTATCTCACAGTAAACTCACTTTTGCCTTGTCAGTCTCCTCAGGATTTGTCGGATGCACTTTGCATATTTCAACGATGAAACAGTGGTGTGAAAAACTTTCTCAGAGCTTCAAATATTGCAGAAACTGAACAGCTTTGCTCTGAATGAGAAAACCCAAGAATACAAATTTTCATTGCATTTCATTTTCTCTTTGGCTGTTCTTGGAATTTATATTGGCCATTTAATTTTACTGTTATGGTTTTATAAGGATATTATCTCTCTGTACAATAGTGTTGATTTTTAAATTGTAAATTGTATGAAAGCTTTTGAGTCTAAATTCTGAAAGCTAAGTATTATCATTATTTTGTTTTGCTTGTGAGTTTTGAAAGTCATGCTTTTTTCAGATTTGTATCTAAAGTCTAATAAGTAAATCAGAATGCTGGAATTTTCCTCCATCTCACTATATAACTCTTGGTAAGTTACTTTCTAATGGTTTATGAAATAGCATTTATTAAGCAATGAATATTTCTGTTTTTGTTTGGAGTACTATTCAAATTCATTTAAGGTTATGCGTGACCAGTGACCAAACATTAGCCAATGCTCACAATCAGGATGAAATAAATTTACTTCTTTTCACATTTATGTCCTCAAAGCTAGTTGGTAACAATTTCTTCCTGATCAGAGATATGAATATATCATGAGAAGAGTTGATGAGGCCAAATTCATAAACTATAATGAAACACTTCTGAAAAATGAGGTAACCTTCATATACTAAATGCCAGTATTAGGAACAGATATAGGAGTAATTACTATTTATTAAGTCTTTAATTCATTATAGGTAGAATATCAAATGCTTCACATGGATTGTCTCATTTACTCCCCACAACAGCCTTCTAAGTTGGATTCCATGATCACCCTTATTATACAGATGGGGAAACTGAGACTTAGAAAGTGAGTGTCATTTGTTTTTCTGGAGTTGAGCTGCATAAGTTGCTTGTATATCTTTGAGACTAGTTGTTTGTCAGTTGTTTCATTTGCTATTGTTTTCTCCCATTCAGAAGGCTGTCTTTTAACCTTGCTTATAGTTTCCTTTGTTGTGCAGAAGCTTTTAATTTTAATTAGATCCCATTTGTTTATTTTTGCTTTTATTTCCATTATACTGGGAGGACCAATCAAAAAATGGGCCAAAGAACTAAATAGGCATTTCTCCAAAGAAGACATACGGATGGCCAACAAACACATGAAAAGATGCTCAACATCACTCATTATCAGAGAAATGCAAATCAAGACCACAATGAGGTACCATTTCACACCAGTCAGAATGGCTGCCATCCAAAAGTCTACAAGCAATAAATGCTGGAGAGGATGTGGAGAAAAGGGAACCCTCTTACACTGCTGGTGGGAATGCAAACTCGTACAGCCACTATGGAAAACAGTGTGGAGATTCCTTAAAAATTGCAAATAGAACTGCCTTATGATCCAGCAATCCCACTGCTGGGCATACACACCGAGGAAACCAGAATTGAAAGAGACACATGTACCCCAATGTTCATTGCAGCACTGTTTATAATAGCCAGGACTTGGAAACAACCTAGATGTCCATCAGCAGATGAATGGATAAGAAAGCTGTGGTACATATACACAATGGAGTATTACTCAGCCCCTAAAAAGAATAAATTTGACTCAGTTCTAATGAGATGGATGAAACTGGAGCCGATTATACAGAGTGAAGTAAGTCAGAAAGAAAAACATCAATACAGTATACTGACACATATATATGGACTTTAGAAAGATAGTAATGAAGACCCTCTATGTGAGACAACAAAAAGAGACTCAGAGGTATAGAATGGACTTTTGGACTCTGAGGGAGAGGGAGAGGGAGAGGGTGGGATGATTCGGGAGAATGGCATTGAAACATGCATACTATCATGTAAGAAACGAAGAGCCAGTCTATGTTCAATACAGGATACAGGATGCTTGGGGCTGGTGCACAGGAGGATCCAGGGAGATGATATGGGGTGGGAGGTGGGAGGGGGCTTTGGCATTGGGAGATCGTGTACACCTGTGGCTGATTCATGTCAATGTATGGCAAAACAAATACAGTATTGTAATGTAGAAAAAAAAAAAATCAAAACCTATATACTTCTTTGGTAATACATACACACACACACAAAGAAAGTGAGTGTCATATAACAGGCAAGAAGTGGTTAAAATTTGAACTCCAGAGCCTCAGAGTTCAACCAAAGTGCCATCATGTCAATCAGCTTTGGAACTAGTAGTGTAAGTGGCAATACAATTCACAATTTAAAACAAAGATTTTTTTTTTCTTGGAAAGAACTGTGGTCATGCTCCTGCCTCTGGGTAGAATAATACACTCTGTGTTTCTCTAGGACTTAAGCTTAGAGAGCCTTTACCAACCTCAGTGCTCAGCTAGTCTAGTGAATAGTCAGCACTGTACATCATCCTGTCACAACATAACTCACATTTGCAATTCAAATTATGCTTAATGACAATGCAAAAAAAAAAAAAACCCATGAAAGTGGCAGAACCCTCAAGAAGTGGCAGTTCTTCAAGGCACTGACTCATGAAGAACTGAGATGTCCAATGTCATAATTCAGTAACGCTCCACCAGAGCTAACTTTTCAAGAGAGAACTAACACAAAGAAAATACATGCAAGACAGAATCTGTGAACAATAAGAGTATGTGAACTAGAAGGAAATGGCAAACGCACTCCAGTGTTCTTGCCTGGAGAATCCCAGGGACGGGGAGCCTGGTGGGCTGCCATCTCTGGGGTCGCACAGAGTCGGACGCGACTGAAGCAACTTAGCAGCAGCAGCAGAAGAGTTAGGAGAACAAGTGTGTGGTTGTAGTTGAGGGCTTTGTAAGGCGTCTTGGTAACTCCTATAAATAATGTCCAGCAGAATTCAGACTGTAGGTACTCAATAAACACTCTACCCAGTTGTCATGTGTGGATGTGAGATCTGGACCATAAAGAAAACTGAGCACCAAAGAACTGATGCTTCTGAACTGTGGTGTTGGATAAGACTCTTAAGAGTCCCTTGGACAGCAAAAAGATCAAACCAGTCTATCAGTCCTGAGTATTCACTGGTAGGACTGATGCCGAAGCTGAAGCTCCAATACTTTGGCCACCTGATGGGAAGAACTGACTCATTAGAAAAGACCCTGATGGTGGGTAAGACTGAAGGCAGGAGGAGAAGGGGATGACAGAGGATGAGATGGTTGGATGGCATCACCAACTCAATAGACATGAGTTTGAGCAAGCTCTGGGAGTTGGTGATGGACAGGGAAGCCTGGCATGCTGCAGTCCATGGGGTCACAAAGAATCGGATATGCCTGAATGACTGAACTGACCGAGTGCATGGAAGAAAACCTTCTGATCTCATAGGAGGCCTAGCATTCCACTCAGCAGATACACGCTTGTCACAATATTCAGTTCAGTCGCTCAGTCATCACAGTATTAACAACTTTAAAGGACACATATAAGTAATTAAGAAGAAAAGAAAAAAACTTCTAAATATGTTAAAATAAGGATAATTTTGTTGATCCTCAGCTCCAGAGAAATGAAGGGCTTGAGGGGAAAAATTCCCTCTGCAAATAAAGAAAAATAGAGTTATCACCATAATTATAAAGCCTTGTCAAGGAGACATGACTCTCTTAAAGTAGGAGAAAATGATTTCAAGAGTGGAGATGCCCATGTGGGTTCTCAGCGATGTTTCACAGTTGGCAAGACCATTACAAGGGATTTTATGAATCTTAAGTGGATGAAAGACACTAATAAGAGATAAGTAGACCAGAACTTCCCCAAAGGGCGAGATTAATGCTATAAGATAAAATCAATAGGCAAATTAGATATGTCATTCTCAAATGCCCTACTGTAAAACAAAGGTGTCCCACTAATAAAATGATTGAAATACTTTCCCAACATGAAGAAAAATAACTTGAAGAATGTAGTTTCCTCAATTCAACGTTCCCCTCCCCTCCTTCATCAAATTATTTGTTAAAACTTCTATTCTTGCTATACAGAGAATTAATATGAATTAAATGTGACTGGAAAATCTTTGGGAAACATTTATTATTAATTGAATGGTTTGATTCTTTTTTAAAAAATTCTAGGATGAGGTCTAGCCTATAGATTAAAAAAAAACTATTTATTTTAATTGGAGGCTCATTCAGTTCAGTTCAGTCGCTCAGTCGTGTCCGACTCTTTGCGACCCCATGAATCACAGCACGCTAGGCCTCCCTGTTCATTGCCATCTCTCAGAGTTCACTCAGACTCACGTCGATCGAGTCCATGATGCCATCCAGCCATCTCATCCTCGGTCGTCCCTTTCTCCTCCTGCCCTCAATCCCTCCCAGCATCAGAGCCTTTTCCAATGAGTCACCTCTTCGCATGAGGTGGCCAAAGTACTGGAGCTTCAGCTTCAGCATCATTCCTTCCAAAGAAATCCCAGGGTTGATCTTCAGAATGGACTGGTTGGATCTCTTTGCAGTCCAAGGGACTCTCAAGAGTTTTTTCCAACACCACAGTTCAAAAGCATCAATTCTTCGGCACTCAGCCTTCTTCACAGTCCAACTCTCACATCCATACATGACCACAGGAAAAACCATAGCCTTGACTAGACTGAACCTTAGTCGGCAAAGTAATGTCTCTGCTTTTGAATATACTATCTAGGTTGGTCATAACTTTTGTGGTGTTTTTTGCCACACAGCAACATGAATCAGCTACGGGTACACATGTATACCCCATCCTGAGTGCCTCTCCCTGCTCCTTCCCCTCCCTATGCCTCTGGGTTGTCCAGGAACACTGGCTTTGAGTGCCCGGCTTCATGCATTGAACTTGTACTGGTCCTCTGTTTTACATGTGGTAATATACATGTTTCAATGCTATTCTCATAAATCCTCCCACCCTCACCTTCTCCCACATAGTTCAAAAATCTGTTCTTTATATCCGTGTCTCTTTTGCTGTCTTGCATACAGAGTCATTGCTACCAGCTTTCTAAATTCATATATATGCATTAATATACTGTATTGGTGTTTCTCTTTCCGACTTACTTCACTCTGTATAATAGGTTCCAGTTTCATCCACCTCATTAAAATTGACTCAGATTGCATTCTTTTCTATAGCTGAGGGATATTCCATTGTTATATGTACCACAACTTCCTTTTTTCTTAAGGTTAATTTTTATTGGACTACAGTTGCTTTGCAATGTTTTGTCACTTTCTGCTGTACAGCAAAGTCAATCAGTTATATGTATACATATGATCCCTCTGTTCTAGATTTCCTTCCCATTTAGGTCACCACAGAGCACTGAGTAGGGTTCCCTGTGCTACACAGTGGGTTCTCATTAGTTCTCTGTTTTATACATAGCAGTGTGTACATGTCAGTCCCAATCTCCCAGTTCATCCCACCCAACGTTTCCCCCTTGGTATTCATAATTTTGTTCTTTACATCTGTGTCTCTATTTCTTCTTTGCAAATAAGTTCATCTGTGCCATTTTCCTAGATTCTACATGTGAGCAGTGTTAGACAATATTTGTTTTCTTCTTTCTGACCTACTTCACTTTGTGTGACAGTCTCTAGGTCCATCCATGCCTCTGCAAATGGCATTGTTTTGTTTCTTTTTAAAACTGAGTAGTAGTCCATTGTGTATTTGTACCTCATCCTCTTTCTTTATCTGTCCCTCTGTTAGATATTTAGGTTGATTCCATGTCCTAGCTATTGTAAATAGTGCTACAGTGAACTTTGGGATGCATGTGTCTTTTTGAATTATAGCTTTCTCTGGGTATATGCTGAGGAGTGGGATTGTTGGGTCATGTGATAGCTCTATTTTTTAGTTTTGTGAGGAACCTCCATACCGTTCTCCATAGTGACCATAAGGATGATTTGATTTTATGAGCATATAAGTGTAGAGGATGAGAGGCCCCTTGGAGAAGAACATAGGTGCCTCAGCCAGCACCTGCCAACTGCTGGACATGTGAGTGAGGTCATCCTAGATCAACTGGTTATCAGTCAGCCTCCTAGTTGACCATAGACATGTGAACAAGCTCAGCTGAGGTCTTTCTCGCTGGCTCAGACTAGATGAATTGTCTTAGCTTCCCAAAGAATTGTGAGAAACAGTATATTGTTGTTTGAAGCCATGAAACTTGGGGATGATTTGCTGTGCACCAAAAGTGAACAGAGACACCATTGCACCTCTAAACTTAGCAGGTAATAGGGACTCAATAAGTATTTGTTAAAATATTTATGATGTTATGATGAATATAAGACCATCATAACTACTTACAAAAAGGTATTCATCTGATTGAGTTTGTACACCACTGAATTTAATTACATGCTCTGAAAACTACCAGGTGTTAAGATAACATTTCGAAAAAGGTATAATCATAAGAGGCACTTAGGGAAAGTGAAATGGTAGAAACGCAAACAGCTACATGTCTTATTTCTGCCTGGTGTTAACTTAGTTGATGAGAGTGAAAGTAATAAGATTAGGTTAGACAAAGAAATTCTATTTCCCCTCATTTTTAAAATGAAGAGTTTGACATAATTTTACATTCTATCTATGTAAGATAAAAAAAGAAAACAAACTAAAATGGTGAAGTTATAGGGCAATACAGGGAATATTACATAAACTTAATGAGGTGGATTCCTTAGTATAGAAGCTGGGCTGATCCCTAGTTTAAACAACGGCAACAACAATGACAAAATCAGAATTGAGCGTGTAGCTGATGACAAGAAATACTCTTGAAACTAAAACAGATGAAAAGTTATTTTTTAACTAAAAAAAATTATGTTTAATTAGACGATTATTGCTTTACATTGTCGTGTTGGTTTTGCTGTACAACAATGTAAATCAGCTATGAGTAGACATATATTCCCCTCCTTCTTGAACTTCTCTCTCACCCCACCCCACCCCATCCCACCCCTCTAGGTCATCGCAGAGCACTGAGCTGAGCTCCCTGTGCTATACAGCAGCTTCCTGCTAGCTAATTTTACACATGGTAGCATACATATCGGGAAGGCAATGGCACCCCACTCCAGTACTCTTGCCTGGAAAATCCCAGGGGCGGAGGAGCCTGAGAGGCTGCAGTCCATAGGGTCGCGAAGAGCCGGACACGACTGAGCGACTTCACTTTCACTTTTCACTTTCATGCATTGCAGAAGGAAATGGCAGCCCACTCCAGCGTTCTTGCCTGGAGAATCCCAAGGTTGGAGGAGCCTGGTGGGCTGCTGACCATGGGGACGCACAGAGTCGGACCTGACTGATGCGACTCAGCAGCAGCAGCACCATACACAACTCAATGCTTTTCTCTCATTAGGTCCTATCCAGTCCTTTCCCCTGCTGTGTCCACAAGTCCGTTCTCCATGCAGAGACAATAAGTTAGAATGCAGTCTCAAGTGCGCATGTATCGTTTTGTGAATTAAGTGCACAGCCCTCCCTGACCACTCTTGCTTTGTCTTGGCAGAGGTCAGTGGCCCAGGAAGGGTAAACAGTCCACTGGGAATGCAACATTACAACATAACATGTAGTGTCCTTTCCCCCACACTATGCTAGAATTTGCTGTAAAAATGAGAGATAACCAGTACAACTAGGGTTTGTTCATACATTTCTCTTTTAACACATTAAATACAGAAGCTCACTTCAAGGATAAAATTAAAAACACCTTCCACTGGCATCTTTGCTACCCCCACCCTCCACAGTGATCTCCAGGGAATCTACTAGACTACCTTTTGGGTTCATAAAACTCTCTCTGGACCATGAGTAATCACTGTACTGCTAGAAATGATAACCCTAAAATGAAACAGTCTGTTCTTTAAGTTGTTGCTAATTAAAAAGTAACAAACAAGCAATGAACAATGGGTTTCCCACATTGGTGAGGATATGTCCCAGACCCTCTGATTCTCACGTCACACTCTATTGTACTGACCAACTCTTTCTCTCATCAGCAACCCTGGCAGAAGTCGGAAGAGCCTTGGTTTGACACATAGAGCTAGGAGTTGTCTCTGTGACTGATCTTTGTTTTCAGTCCATGTGACAAATATTTTGCTTTCCTTACTAGGCATGTGAAATGCACAAGAGTGAGCTGCACTTTGCATTTTAGGTACCCAATTTCATGTACCAAGAAACGTCAAGGTCTGATCTGTTTCAGTTGTGATCTGCTTTTCCTCTGACTTCAGGAGCAGAGAGCATCTTGTGTTGTCTCTGGTATAAGCCCACTGCAGAGATGCCTACCTCCTGTGCACATGAGTTTTTGCTTCTGGAGACAGATGTGTAAACTGACTGTGGAGTCTAACCCAGAAGAGGGTGTGAGAGAGACATACATCCGTCTCTTAGAGGAGACCTGAAGGACTTGATTATTCCTGAATAGAGGGAAGGGAATCATATAAGTCCAGAGAACAGAACGGCTGCCTTGGGTAGCAGAGATAAGCAACGTGACTATGATAAAGGAGATGCAGGCTGGGCAGGTAGCTCAGTGTTGAGAGATGAAGATGCAGATACAGGCAGGCACCGAGTCACTGGTCTTGTGCATCCTCCTCGAAGCAGCATGAAATTTATATTTTTCCTAAAAGTTATGGGTAACTTTGGAAGGGTTTTGAGCACAGGAGCAGTGTGATTTCAGAAAGAGCCCTTTGGCTGTGGTATGAAGAACAACTTGAGGGGTGTGTAAGGGTGAGGAGGGGTTGGAGGGAAGGGGAGAGTCAGACAAAAGTGGAAGGAGGGAGATCATTACAAACAAACAAAAACGATCTTTGTTTTTAGACCTGAAGTTGAAGAAAGAGAAGACCCTGGATTCAAGAGATATGAAGGATGTGGTGTGTCCAGGACTTGGTGTGTGATAAGAGGTGACTGTGAGAGATAAGAAGGGTCATGTTTGAGTTGTGAGATTCTATTGGGTACAGCGGGATATTTGGTTCACTGAAATTTCAAATATCAACGTAGTAGGAGGAATTCTGGGAAAAAGATAAATTTTCTTCTGGTTATAGTAAATTTGAAGTGCCTGTGGGTGATCCAGGCAGTAGGGAGTTGTACAGATGGGTTTTACGCTCTGAGAACAAATTAGGGGTAGAGACTTTAGAACTGGAAGGAGGCAAAAGATATCAAATGGGGTGAACATGTGAGAAAAGGATATAAGATTAATTTACCATACTGACAAAAACATCTTCCTATATACTAGTGATGAAAGGCCGGAAAATGCAATGAGAATGTCGGTCTGTTAAAGTAGCAACAGGACATGAAATCCTTGGCTATTGATATAATTCAGGACAAAGGAATTTATTTGAAGACTCTATAAAGCTCTAATGGAGACAATAAACATAGACTTGAATAAGTAGGGAGCTATACCATACTATTTATTTAAAATCGTAAAAGTAGTGAAAATGACAAAACTCCCGAGGTTCACACATGGATTTAGTGCAATGCCTATTAAAATCACAGCAAGATACTTTATGGAAATTTACAAAATGATGCTAACATCCTTTTTGAAATAATCAGTGCATGAGAATGCATCTATGGATTAATATATAGAAAGAATTTATATAGCACTTTAGATTTACAAGATGTTTTCACATCATTTTATCATTTAATTCTTTCAACAATTCTAATGAGGTATGTTTATTATTTCCATTTCAGGGTGACCACACCTGGGGTAGTCCCATGGTATGGACCAGATGCCCCTCCATCACTTAATATTTTTCCTAGATGTCTTGATTTTTAAAGAGAGTATTATTGTTAATAGTTGCATTAAAATGATCTAAGGTAGGTTGGTACCATCTCCACGGAGAAATTTCTTACCTCTTTCATGGTCTTATCTAGTAATGGATAAGAAGCATATAGGGAAAAGAATTCTCACCCCTAACATGTGCTAAATCTGAAAGATGAACACAACAACACTTTTCCTTTTTCCTAACCCATGCTTGCTGCAAAGTTACTAACAGCTCCCTTTTAAGTGCAGCATCCTGGACAAGAACATACTCACCAGTAAAACAAAGTGCATCGTTTCCAGTAAGAGCTATTTCTCTCCAGTTGGATGGAAGAGGTATTCAGTGTCGCTAATGGCTCTGACCAGCAACTTGGTGTGCCAACTGGCTGCTCATATGAGCCAGTTGCATGAAACCATCAGGCTCCCAGCTGGAGATGTCAGTGGGGGAACTTGGAAAATGATAGGCTATGTATAATAAGAGAAATATGTTCAAGGTATGGACGCAGAGCTGTCCTTCCATAATATCTCTTTAACAGTAGCTTGTTATTTAGTATGTGGAATAAACATGCATCAGTTATTTTATTTACTTACATTTTTATTGTGGAAAGATATATATAACATAAATTTACCATTTTAACCATTTTTAAGTGTATAGTTCAGCATCATTGAGTATATTCACATTACACTGTAATCACCACCACCATCCATCTCCAGAACATTTTCCATGAACCTTTGCACCCAGTTAAACATTAACTCTTCATTCCTTTTTCCCCTCAGCCCCTGGCAACCATGATTCTACTTTTTGTCTCTATGAATTTGACCATTCTAGATACCTCACATAAGTGAAGCCATACAATATTTGCCCTTTTGTGATTGACTTATTTCACTGGGATTCCCTGATGGCTCAGTAGTAAAGAACCCACTTGCCAATGGAGGAAATGCTAGACTCAGGTTTGATCCCTGGGTCAGGAAGTTTCTCTGGAGAAGGGATAGGCAACCCACTCCAGTATTCTTGCCTGGAGAATTCCATGGACAGAGGAGCCTGGCGGGCTACAGTCCATGGGGTTGCAGAGTTGGACCTGACTGACTAATACACTATTTTACTTATCATAATGTTAGGTTTACTCTGTGTCACGCTGTCAGAATTTCCTTCCTTTTTAAGGCTAAATAATATTCCATTGCATGTATATATCACTTTATTCTTCCTTGAGGTTTCTTGTTTATTTTGCAATGAACTCTTGTTAGCAATGAATTTAAAAGTTCATGTTTTATGAAATACTAAATATTGAATTTTATTTCTCAAAAAAGTTGGTGGTAATATATAATTTGCCCAAATATATGCTGAAATTTCTCAAGAAACCTGTATACAGGTCATGAAGCAAGAGTTATAACTGGACATGGAACAACAAGTGAAGTGAAGTGAAGTTGCTCAGTCGTGTCCGACTCTTAGCGACCCCATGAACTGCAGCCTACCAGGCTCCTCCGCCCATGGATTTTCTAGGCAAGAGTACTGGAGTGGGGTGCCACTGCCTTCTCCGACTGGTTCCAAATAGGAGAAAGAGTATGTCAAGTGTGTATATTGTCACCCTGCTTATTTAACTTCTATGCAGAGTACACCATGAGAAATGCTGGGCTGGAAGAAGCACAAGCTGGAATCAAGATTGCTGGGAGAAATATAAAAACCCCAGATATTCAGATGACACCACCCTTATGGCAGAAAGTGAAGAGGAACTCAAAAGCCTCTTGATGAAAATGAAAGAGGAGAGTGAAAAAGTTGGCTTAAAGCTCAACATTCAGAAAACGAAGATCATGGCATCTGGTCCCATCACTTCATGGCAAATAGATGGGGAAACAATGGAAACAGTGTCAGAATTTAATTTTGGGGGCTCCAAAATCAGTGCAGATGGTGACTGCAGCCATGAAATTAAAAGACGCTTACTCCTTGGAAGAAAAGTTATGACCAACTTAGATAGCATATTCAAAAGCAGAAACATTACTTTGCCAACAAAGGTCCATCTAGTTAAGGCTATGGTTTTTCCAGTGGTCATGTATGCATGTGAAAGTTGGACTGTGAAGAAAGCTGAGTGCTGAAGAATTGATGCTTTTGAACTGTGGTGTTGGAAAAGACTCTTGAGAGTCCCTTGGACTGCAAGGAGATCCAACCAGTCCATTCTAAAGGAGATCAGTCCTGGATGTTCATTGGAAGGACTGATGCTAAAGCTGAAACTCCAGTACTTTGGCCACCTCATGCAAAGAGTTGACTCATTGGAAAGGACCCTGATGCTGGGAGGGATTGGGGGCAGGAGAAGAAGGGGACGACAGAGGATAAGATGGCTGGATGGCATCACCGACTCTATGGACATGAGTTTGAGTGAACTCCGGGAGTTGGTGATGGACAGGGAGGCCTGGCGTGCTGTGATTCATAGGGTTGCAAAGAGTTGGACACGACTGAGCGACTGAATTGAACTGAACTGAACAGAATGCTGAAATTTAGAATTCACTACAGGAGACTGTAACAATGTCACTACCACATGAAAATCAGGAGATATAAGTCTACTGAAGAAGCATTAGCATTTACTTCAAAAGTTAGTTATTATTTTAAGAAGCCTGTCCCCTCAAATAATGATTTAATGTGTACAGTTGCTAAAAGTGCATTACATATCATTTTGTGAACCATGACTTTTCACTTAAATCAAATTACTATTCTAATTTCGTTTATTTTTCATTTTAAGTTTTTGCATATATTTTTTTAAAAGCTGAGTGGCAGACTTTTTTCCCTACAGAGATGCTTCTATCACTACATGCTACCCAACATGCTCTGTTAAAATTGTAATGTAGACACTCCTCCATCACGGGTAGGGTTTTATGTTTCCTCCTGTTGATCCTCCTCTTTCTCACCACTTATCCTTAGCCATCATATTATGAGTAGGTGTAGATCGAAGTCCAAGTAACATGATGAGGCCACAAGCAGGGGTTCCAGCCAACAGCCCTGCAAAACCCTCACCTGGTAGTCAGCTTCATGTGAATGAAAGCCTTCAGATGATTGCTGTCTTCATCTTCCAGACACCTTTCCTGACCCTGAGTGATACATGGACAAGCCACCCTACCAAGTCCTGCCCAAACGGAAGCTTTGTAAGCAAGGTAAACGTCACTGTTTTAAGCTCTAAATTCTGGAGCAATTTGTTGCTGAGTCAAGGGAATCAGAACAAGATGCTAATGTATTGGTCCTATTATTAAAAAAAAAAACTGCACAAACTGTTAAGTAACGTCCGTTTCAGTGTCATCAGATGATTCAAGTAAGAATATGAGAAGTCCTGAACTTATATTTTGGTAACCTCTAAACAGAGTCCACCTCATGCTAAGAGTTGACTCATTGGAAAAGACCCTGATGCTGGGAGGGATTGGGGGCAGGAGGAGAAGGGGACGACTGAGGATGAGATGGCTGGATGGCATCACCGACTCGATGGCCGTGAGTTGAGTGAACTCCGGGAGGTGGTGATGGACAGGGAAGCCTGGCGAGCTGCGATTCACTGGCTCTAAAAAGAGTTGAGCACGGCTGAGCTACTGAACTGAACTGAACTGAGCTTGAATCCAAAGAAAGAAATGAAAGGCACCAAAAATGTGAAATATGTGGGTCAATATGAGACTATATAGGGTTTTCTTTTCTCTTTTTATATCTTAATTAAAAAAAATGACTGCTTAAAGCAATAATTATAATGTTATATTGTTGGGTATATAATATATATACAATGTATCATATATAAGGATGTATCACATAGACTATATGATTACTTATGATATGAGGACATATATCTCATATATGGTTACATATGATGCATTATATGTGACTATATGTGAGTATCCTATGTGATTACTATATGATAACCACCATGCCACATGCATATTCAGTCATGTCTGACTGTGGGACTATAACCTACCAAGTTCCTCTGTCCTTGGGATTTTCCTGGCAAGAACATTGGAGTGGGTTGCCATTTCTTCCTCCAGGGACTCTATGATACCTATGATGATATGTAGCATGTATAACAATGGTATCACAAAGGGGGATGAAATGGAGGTACATTGGAGCAGAGTTGCTTTCTTTTTCTTAAATCCAAAATTAAGTCAGTATCAATCTGTAGTCAACTTTGACAAAATAAATACTCACATTATAATCCTAAGAGCAATCTTTAATAAACAACTATAAAAATACGGCTAAAAAAACCCCAGAGGAATTAAAATACAACCCGAGAGAAAGAGGTTAAAGTGGAACAGAGAAATGACAAAAGACACAAAATTAAGAAAAAGAAACCAATTGCTTATCAATGATTATATTAAATATGAATTGACTAAACACTCATATTTGTAAAGAGCTACGAAGCTAGGGAGCAACAATTGCGTTGATGAGTCACAAATTGCTCAGCCATTCTCTTATTGCTGAGAATCAGCTATTCATGGTTTTCCATTATCATAAATAACACTATCTATAAATGTTTTTATACATTATTTTAATTTTTGTTAGGTTTTGCTTGTGGTGAATTTCATAAAATGGAGCTCAACTGCATTGATGCTTCATAACTTCTGATCTGTTTTGATAAATTGCTCTTCCCAAATATGTCAGAGTATCTGTTTCTGAACAGATCCATCAACAATGCCTAATAATTGTTTAAACAGATGAGTAATGGTAACCTGGCAAGAGCATTCCAGAAAAGCATCTATTTCTGCTTTATTCATTATGCCAAAGTCTTTAACTGTGTAGATCACAATAAACTGTAGAAAATTCTTCAAGAGATGGGAATACCAGACCACCTGACATGCCTTTTAAGAAACCTGTATGCAGGTCAAGAAGCAATAGTTAGAACTGGACATGGAACATCAGACTGGCTCCAAATTGGGAAAGGAGTACGTCAAGGCTGTATATAGTCTCCTTGCTCATTTAACGTATATGCAGAGTACACCATGCGAAATGCCAGGCTGGATGAAGCACAAACTGGAATCAAGATTGTTGGGAGAAATATCAGTAACCTCAGGTATGCAAATGATACCACACTTACGGCAGAAAGTGAAGAGGAATTAAGAGCTTGATGAAAGTGAAAGAGGAGAGTGAAAAAGTTGGCTTAAAGCTCAACATTCAGAAAACGAAGATCATGGCATTTTGTCCCATCACTTCATGGCAAATAGATGGGGAAACAATGGAAACAGTGAGAGACTTCATTTTCTTGGGCTCCAAAATCACTGCAGATGATGACTGCAGCCATGAAATTAAAAGATGCTTCCTTCTTGGAAGAAAAGCTATGACCAACCTCGACAGTATATTATTAAAAGCAGAGACATTACTTTGCCAACAAAGGTCAGTCTAGTCAAATCAATGGTTTTTCCAGTAGTCATGTATGGATGTGAGAGTTGGACTATAAAGAAAGCTGAGTGCCAAAGAATTGATGCTTTTCAACTGTAGTGCTGGAGAAGACTCTTGAGAGTCCCTTGGACTGCAAGGAGATCAAACCAGTCCATCCTAAAGGAAATTAGTCCTGAATGTTCATTGGAAGGACTGATGCTGAAACTCCAATACTTTGGGCACCTGATGCAAATAACTGACTCATTGAAAAGACCCTGATGCTGGGAAAGATTGAAGGCGGGAGGAGAAGGGGACAACAGAGGATGAGATGGCTGGATGGCATCACCGACTCGATGGGCATGAGTTTGAGTGAACTCTGGGAGCTGGTGATGGACAGGGAGGCCTGGTGTGCTGTGACTCATGGGGTTGCAAAGAGTTGGACCCGACTGAGCGACTGAACTGAACTGATGATTCAAACTGCCACAAGGGCACTCCACTCTCTGAGACTGCCCATGTGCGTGAGTTCACATGTACTCTTTTGCTTCTGTATGAACACTTGTCTCATTACTTTCCGTCTTTTGTGGAAATTCAAATTTCCACAAAATTTGAAATTCAGTGAGACAGCACAGGGCACACTTATTTACTTCAGGAAATGTTCCTTCATGTTCTGAGTCAGACTTTATGGAAAAGTATCATGTTACCAAAGCTTCCCTGGTGGCTCAGATGGTAAAGAATCCGCTTGCAATGCGGGAGAACTGGGTTGATCCCCGGGTTGGAAAGATCCCCTGCAGGATAGCATCACCAACTCAACGGACATGAGTTTGAGCAAGCTCTGGGAGTTGGTGATGGACAGGGAGGCCTGGCATGCTGCAGTCCATGGGGTCACAAAGAGTTGGACACGACTGAGAGACTGAACTGAATGGTAACCTGAAGTAATTTAAATTGGCATTAGTTTCCTTGTTACTGAGGCAAGCATTTCTATCTTTGTTAATTTACTGCTTGTATTTTCTTATGTGTAAACTGGCGGGATTTATCATTTATGGAGCGGGATGTGACTATTCATTTGTTATTTTTCAATTCTATTGTAGCAGGAAGTGACTAGATTTTAAAACTTTTTAATTCCTCCTCCTCTGTTAGTTACATCAGTTCCTTAAATTAGCTTACCGATAATAATTCTTTGAGAGAGGGGAACATTAAGAAAAGATTTTGAAGAAAACTGGCATATAGAATGGGAGTTATCCCTGTGGCCTTCAGAAGTTTATCTTAGTTCTTCTCATTCTGAGAAGAACTTTACAGATGAAGTATCCATAGATTCCTGTCTGCTCTAAAGGCTCAGAGGTGAAACAGAGCAAAGAGGCACTGACAGAATATTGAGTCTTAGGTGGAAGGCTCAGCTGAGCTGGAAATAATTGATTAGCCGGGGAAGTTTTGGTGCCAAAACATTAAAAATAACACAATGATAATGCTTCCTAGCAGCAGATCTGCTCTTCCACATGAATCCAGAAATAGATTAAAACTCAGGTCAAACGAGGATCTCTGAGTTTGTTCAAGAAAAGTAGTGGGAGAGAGAGATGTGTCTGATGTGTAAGAGCTACAGTTTCCTTTTCTCCCTACAGATTTTAAGTATCCTCCTGCATTTTACAGATTTTAAGTATCCTCCTGCATTTACAGGCTTCTCATAGATGTGGATGTGAAAATCAGACAGCTGGAGATGGGAATGACAACAGCAACAGAATGCATGGCCAAGGGGGCCACCAAGTTGATTTGCCCATGCGCTCCACCGGCACGTGGTAGTGGTAAGAACCCACCTGCCAAGGCAGGGGAGTGCAAAAGACTCGGGTTCCATCCCTGGGTCTGGAAGATTCCCCAGAGAAGGAAATGGCAACCCACTCCAGTATTCTTGCCTGGGGAATCTATGGACAGAGGAGCCTGGCAGGTTACAGTCCACAGGGTCCAAAGAGTTTAACACACTGACGACTGAGCACAGGGCACACTTTTATTTACTCCAGGAAATGTCTCTTCATGTTCTGAGTCAGACTTTATGGAAAAGTATCATGATACCAAAGCTTCCCTGGTGGCTCAGATGGTAAAGAATCTGCTTGCAATGCAGGACACCTGGGTTGATCCTTGGGTTGGAAAGATTCCCTGCAGGAGGGCATGGCAACCCACTCCAGCATTCTTAGCTGGAGAATCCCCAGGGACAGAGAAGTCTGGCAGGCTATGGTTCATGAGGTCGCTAAGAGTTGGACACGGTATCAGGAGCCATAAGATTTAAGCTCTGACCCTGACCTGAGAATGAGCTTCCTCCCACTCACTGTATCTCCACTACCCTCACCAGAGATATTTCAGGGATGAGACTGATCAAAATGCAGATTTTGATGATGAAAATTGGATACCTCTAGGATGCCATTTTTCTTGACTCCTACTATAACAGCTCACTAAAGATCACAGGGAAATTGACATGAACAATAACGGAATGCTACGCGATGCATGGCATCCTGCTAGTCAGTACAAAGATAAAGTATGGCTACCTGTCCTTGAGTAGCTCGTTCTCAGATTTAATGGCTTTCAGTTAGAGAAATCCTCTGTATCTTTTAGTAGGGGGTTGAGGAAACGCAATAATCCCTTTCTCCCCTGCCAAAGGATTGAATTATCAATACTTCAGATACAGATGTGAAAATCAGACAGCTGGAGATGGGAATGACAACAGCAACAGAATGCATGGCTAAGGGGTGCAACCAAGTTGATTTGCCCATGCGCTCAACCGGCACACGTCCTTTTCAGCTTAGCCCTCTCGACTGCCCTCCCATGAGAGAATGTGGAACTGCAGCTGGCTCACAAAGCCAAGAGGTCCTAGCGCCAGGGACCAGGGTGGAAACCAGATCTTTGATGCTTACGGTAAACTTTGTCCAAAGAAACATTACCATCCAGGTGGTAACTCTACAGCCAACGACCAGCCAGAGACTCATTTCCCCTATGAGAGAGACGGGGAGAGCTGGGAGCATCCCGCCGGGGGAGATCCCCAACGTGCTGACACAGGACTGGGGCTACTCGCTTGCTATCCACGTGAAAGGGCTTGCTCATTTTCTCTCCTTTTTGGTCTTTTACTTCTTTGTTCTTTTCCACCTCCTCTCCTTCTGTCGGCAGTAAATATGCGCCAGGGGCAATTCAGAAAAGTTGGTTCAGTCTAGTCTGGCGAGAGAAGGCAATGGCACCCCACTCCAGTACTCTTGCCTGGAAAATCCCATGGACGGAGGAGCCTGGTAGGCTGCAGTCCATGGGGTCACTAATAGTCGAAAACAACTGAGCAAATTCACTTTCACGCATTGGAGAAGGAAATGGCAACCCACTCCAGTGTTCTTGCCTGGAGAATCCCAGGGATGCGGGAGCCTGGTGGGCTGCCGTCTATGGGGTCGCACAGAGTCTGACACGACTGAAGCGACTTAGCAGCAGCAGCAGTCTGGCGAGAGAGACTTGGCCGTGTGGGGGAGGGCCATGGTGCCTTTTCTCAGCATTATGTGCAGAATTGCCTAGAATCTTTCTTTGTGGTTCTGTTGCTCCAGTTAGAGGGGAATCCTGTGCCGGAGATCAGAGCTGAGTCTCGGGTGATGGGGAGGTTATGGGGAACACTCCCACAAAGACGCATCTGAGGATGTTCAGAGTGACTTTATAACGATGAATCAAGGATACAGTCTTGTCTGGTTTTAGTACCAGAAGGCAGAGAAGGCAATGGCACCCCACTCCAGTACTCTTGCCTGAAAAATCCATGGACTGAGGAGCCTGGTAGGCTGCAGTCCATGGGGTCGCTAAGAGTCGGACTCGACTGAGCGACTTCACTTTCACTTTTCACTTTCATGCATTGGAGAATGACATGGCAGCCCACTCCAGTGATCTTGCCTGGAGAATCCCAGGGACGGGGGAGCCTGGTGGGCTGCCGTCTATGGGGTCGCACAGAGTCGGAAACGACTGAGGCGACTTAGCAGGTAGCAGCAGTACCAGAAGAACTGAGCTTCCCCTGAGCAATTGGTTTGTTTCTGTCTCATGAACCAGGTGGATTCTCTCACTGTCTCATAATGTAGGAGTCCCTGGACAGTGTTGGAGGGGAGGGAATGGACGGCTAACAGTTAATGTTCCTTGTTTGAGTAAAGCTTACCTTGGAAAGGGCTGTGAGCACGAGGAGGACCTTGCTTCTTTTTTTTTTTCCTTCTTTTCTTTTTTAAATTTTATTTTTAATTTATTCTACATTATAGTACTGTATTGGTTTTGCCATACATTGACATGAATCAACCACAGATGTACACAATAGGACCTTGCTTCTTTGCACCCATCTCGGCCACAGACCTCTTGGAGAAGCGCTCCGGCTGCAGTTCCAAACTCTCCCACAGGAGGGCAGTCCTCAGCGCTAGGGGAGGGGTTGTGCCCAAGGGGAGCAAACGACTTAGACATACATTCTACGCTGTTGTCGTTTTCATTTCTGTCGGTCTGATGTCCACGTCTATATCTTAGGTAATTTTATGCTTGGGTAGAGAAGAAAGAGACCATCGGGTCTCCTCTCCTGTCCTTTCCTCAACAAGCATGGAGGCAGCCAGTGTGCAGGATTTTAAGATAGGCACGTTGGCATCCTTCTTGGCTTCCTCTTCTACTCCATTCCTTATTATTTACATTTTCCTAGCTCTCATGTGTGCTACCTTGTACTTTCTGTGTCCTTGTAACGTACCTTATGTTTTTCCTGGAGCCAGGCAGGGTATAAATACATGAATAAATATAGCAAGCACCTGGCTTCCTGAGCCTCTGGCTCCATAGCACGCTTCACTGCTTCTCGGCCTTTTGGCTCAATCCAAGCGCAAGCTAATGGGCTCCGTTCCTGGGCTGGGCTGGTGCCCCAGGCCTGCCACTCAGGACCTCTCTCAATTCTTGGCCTCTTCTTGCTTGAAGACTTTGGTCGGGATTCTTTGTCCCTACTGTCTGACCATAGTCTCCTGGGTCTTGCTTCTCTGCTCTGTCTCCTCCTCACCCTGTGTCTGAACGTGGCTTTATAAGGTTCCACAGCCTCTGAGTCCCTCTTTAATGAACATCTTCTTCTCTAGATATAGTCTCTAGACTGACTTACATGGTACTTCAGAGCTCTGGGGGCTTCCCTGGTGACTCAGATGGTAAAGAATCCACCTGCAATGCAGGAGACCACAGTTTCAGTCCTTGGGTTGGGAAGATCTCCTGGAGAAGGGAATGGCTACCCACTCCAGTGTTCTTGCATGGGGAATCCCATGGACAGAGGAGCCTGGAGGGCTACAGTCCATAGTGTTGCAAAGAGTTGCACACGACTTAGCTAGCAACATTCAGAGCCCTGGAGAGGCAATATGTTGTGGTATGGTGGATTTGGAGTCATTTAGATTTGGGTTGGTTCAGCTATCCATCTGTCCACGCTTCCATCCAATACTCCAGTACACACACACTTTCTCCTCCTGCCTCCCCCCACCCCCATCAATTGATGCCACGTGCCAGCTATGTTTTGGAGTTGTGGTTGGTAATGAACCAGAGATGCAACCTTTGCTTTAGTAAAGTTGTATTCAAGTCCTGTTAGTTTAAATTCAAGCGCTAACACTTGTTGACTGTGAGAAATTAGGTAATTATTTCATTTCTCTGAGTCGCAGTCTCAGATTCTCAATCTATAAGGTATGGATAGTAATTCTTACGGTATCAGGTCACCGAAAAGATTAAATGACATAATAAATGGAAAGCAGATTGCCCAGTAAGCACGCCACCACACAGCAGCTGTTACTACCAGATGTCTGGTCTCATGCAAAGGTGGGCCCTCTATAATTCTCCGGGGTATTCTAGGCTGCCTCTTCTTTACCTGTTGCATCTATCAAACTACTTGCATTTGCTCTTATTTCCTAGAAATTTGCTGCAATTTCTCATTTTTCTGGAGACTCCCCTTTTCTGTTTTGTTCCCTGTTGTGGATTTCTTAAAAAAAATTTTTTTGTATTTAAAAAACAGAACCAAAGTTTGTAGCAAGCAGTTGTAATATGACTTGCAAATCAGATGAACTGTACCAAACCCATGGCAGATGAGACTAGCTAAGCTCAAACTGTCCAAGCACCAATAACCTTTTACTGGAAACCCCTTTGGACTCTTGATTTCCTAAGAGCTACTGCCTAATTTCCAATTTCTAACCACCCCAGCCCCCTGCCCCGACTATACTTTCAAATTTCTACTTTGAGTCTTTCGCTAACAAAACTGTAAGTAACTTTCTTATAGCATTATTGACATATTTATATTTGGTGATGTGGGAGTCTCTTAGGAAGGCTGGCAGGCAAATACATTTGTTCAGTATGCAATCATGAACCAGAAATCCCTGCTAACATTTTTTAACTTGCCAAGAGGTACACCAAACAAATGAAAAACCCAGATACAGGCAGAGTGACTTCCTTTGCCTTGGAGCTCCCAGTTGAACAATTTCTCCTATGTGAAATGTTCCAGGGTGCAGGACTTTCGAGCAGCAGGAGGAGGAGTGCCCACCCAGTCCCACCCCTTTCATTTTCCCCCGCCCCCTCTCTCTTTTTGCCCCTCCCAAAACTCTTACGGACAGAGGAGCCTGATAGGTTGTAGTCCATGAGGTCACTAAGAGTCGGACACGACTGAGCGACTTCAATTTACTTCACTTCACTCACCATGTCTTGTTCTGGAAGCTGACCAAAAGCACAAGCTTATGTGATGCTGAACATTTCAGAGAATGGCCTGGACTAAGGAGTTTTTCAGGGAGTGACTGTGGTTTCGTATTTAATGAAAAACATGAAGGCGGATGAACTTGGAGGAGGTCTCTGGTCTTTCACTTGGGTTCCACCTGTGGTCACAAACAAGCTTCTGCGTGTTTCAGAAATGATGCTGGTGGTCTGATCTCTGTGCAGGCCTGTGTACTACTGCTCCAGTGACTGTGAACGTGATCTGAATGTTGGATCCAACACGGAGCGGCTGGTGGGTGGTGGTGCACCCGGGCAGACCATCTCTGAACAATTTAAAGAGGATGAATATCATCCATGCACCCATCGTTCCCCAACCGCAAAGATGATTCTAGGAAGAAAACTCCTGACCCTTCTATGAGAATTGTGCTGCTGAGAGTAATTGACTCACTGACAAATGAGACAACGTTGCCTTCTCCAGATAATCATTGCTGCAGGAGCCCAGTGGTTGTAAATTGAAAGTCTAACCCTCAGGAAACCAGAGCGGTTTGTATCACACTGTAAATGTGGCCTTAAGCACGGTGCATATTCAGCGGACAGCTGCTGGAAGGGCTGTACCAGTTGTTAAATAGTCAATGCTTCTTTACTGGCTTGGAAAACAGCCACTGCCCTGAGTCTTGAATGTCGCCCGTCCTTTCTGTCACCTCCCAGACCTTGTGCACCCAGCAGCAAAGGTTATCCTGGCATCATGGGGTCCACGACCTTGCCGGGGTCTATCGTGCTTCGCCAGGGCCCGTCCTACCTGTTATGGACTGTTTGGAATAGCACGTCTGGTCTTCACACTTTTGATTCACTTGGAGAGAGCAAGGAGAATTGAAAACTTATACAGCAGAGCCCTGGCTAGAGGTTTGACCTGAGGACACAGCCCGCCTGCACTTCGATTGGATGACACCTGAAGAATGGAACTTTGAAAAGGCAAGATGTTCCCAAAGAAAGGAGAATCAACGAGGGCTCAGTGCTCCAGAAGGGAGGCGGCAGTGTTTTGCTTTAGGGGAGTAGTGGAAAAGGGGGTCCCAGATGGCTGTTAGGAAGGGATGGAATGGCGACTGAGCCTCCTGTGGTAGCTGAAGACACGACGGGCACAGAAAGAAGTAAATATTTTCACAGAGTAGCCAGATCTCCCCAGGCAGGAGAGGCTGAAGCCCGCCAGTCCAGTGGAGGCCACACCATCATCTTCCTTTCTCAGCGCCACTCCAGCCTGTGGGCCCCTCACCATTCCTCAAAGGCAGTAAGTCCATCCCACCTCAGGATCTTCGCTGTCTGGGGTCTTAGCTACCTCCCTCTTCACTGCGTTCTTTCTCTTCTTAGCATTTATCACCACCCAAAGTACTATATGTTTTGCTTTTATTTTGTTTATGGCTGTATCTCCTTACTACAAAGTCAGCTCCAAACTGGCAGAGGCTTTCCGCTCTGTCTTGTTTCTGCTGCATCCCTGGTACCTAGAGCACAGTAGGTGCTCAGCGCATGTTTGCTGATCAATAGAGGAAGGAAAAATGACTTTGTATCCACTATGCACTGGGCACTGCGTTCTGTCCAACGTTGTTCCCATGGTGCCCCCTACCCCCATCAGTCCTTGTGCAGCTGCCTCAGGGGGTCTCTTCTCCCTCTGTCTGTGTTTGTGATGTTAATTAATATAAATTTAAATAGCCACCTGTGGCTAGAATCCATTGTACTTGACAGAGTGGCTCTAGCCTAAGAGGCAAAACCAACTGCGTCCTGTGCTCCAGTCAGGTGGACAGGGGTGACCCAGCCTTGACAGCGCATACGCCTCTGGCAGTTCCCGGGCTCCCGGCAGAAGTCAATTCTAATCCCTCTTTCTACTTTGTCTCGGCCTGAGTAGGGCCAGGCTAGGATGAGCTGATTTGAGTGCATGTATGCTCAGTTGTGTCTGACTCTTTACGACCCCATGGACTATATATAGCCTGCCAGACTCCTCTGTCCATGGAAGTTTTTCAGGCAAGAATACGGGAGTGGGTTGCCATTTCCTCCTCCAGGGGATCTTCCTGACCTGGGGATCGAACCTGTGTCCCTTGCATCTCCTGCATTGGCAGGTGGGTTCTTTACCACTGAGCCAATTCTTAGACAGGATGAGCTGAGTGGGTTGTAAAACTTAAGGGGGCACCCCCAACTCATGAAAATAGTGATGCAATGTTTTGAAGATAAAAATTAATGCAAAAATCCATGATGAAAAAGAATCAACATTTTAAATACAGACAGGATCAGCACTGCTGACTTTTAGCTTTGTGCTTGTGCAGCGGTTTATGCCAGTGGCCATGGTTTGTTAATCTCCTGCCACCTTTCCCCTCTGATAACCTTAAGTTTGTTTTCTAGGTCTCTTTTTGTTTCTGTATTATAAATAACTTCATTTACATGTTTTTTTTTAAGATTCCACATATTAGTGATAGCATATAATATTTGTCTTTATCCGGCTTGCTTCACTTAGTATGGTAATCTCTAGGTCCATTCGTGTTGCTGCAGTTGGCATTATTTCATTCTTTTTATGGCCAAGTAATATTCCACTGTATACAAGGACCACATCTCCTTCAGTCAGTTGTTTATTGATGGGCACTTGGGTTGCTTCCATGTCTTGCCTGTTGTAAATAGTGCTGCTAGGGATATTGGCGTGCATGTATCTTTTTGATTTAGAGTTTTCTCCAGATATATCCCCAGATATATCCTCTTAGGTATTTAAAATGTTGTTGTTCAGTTGCTAAGTGGTGTCCATCTCCTTGTGACCTCAAGGACTGCAGCATGCCAGGCTTCCTTGTCCTTCACTATCTCCCTAAGTTTGCTCAAAATTCATGTCCATCGAGTCAATAATGCCATCCAACCATCTCATCCTCTGTTGTCCCCTTCTCCTCCTGCCATCAGTCTGTCTCAGCATCAGGGTCTTTCCTAATGAGTCGGCTCTTTGCATCAGGTGGCCAGAGTATTGGAGCGTTAGCTTCAGCACGAGTCCTTCTAATGAATATTCAGGACTGATTGCCTTTAGGATTGACTAGTTTGATCCTCTTGCTCTCCTAGGGACTCTCAAGAGTCTTCTCCAGCACTACAGTTAGAAAGCATCAATTGTTTGGTGCTCAGCCTTCTTTATGGTCCAACTCTCACATCTATACATGATACTAGAAAAACCACAGATTTGATTATTGGACTTTTGTTGGCAAAGTGATGTCTCCTGCTTCCTAGACAGGGCTTAATTTTAGATGATCTCTAGATTTTTCTTTGTATTACTTGAGATTATTTCTTTCCATCTGAACTGAAAATGATACTAATCTTATGAAATCTATGACTTAAAAAAAATTGTCTGTGCCTTGATGTTTTGACTTGAGGAAGAAGGGCACAAGTCAAGAAAAGATGCCTCTCCAAATTCTATTTCTCTAATACTATTTTGAGAAACTTCATTTGAGGCCACCCCAAATGTTTTACTTCTTTATTTACCAGCCTTATTTTGAACCCAATGAAATGAATCATTAGCTTTAGTCACCCTGGGAACCAAACAGACCAGGAATACAGATATAAATTCCATTTGGATTCTTATAATTAAAGATAAATTACCCAAGATGGTGTATAAAATTTATATTATCTATAAAGACTAGATTTAAATGTAATTTCATTTATAAAATCAACTGCATTTTAAATACGATGGAAAACACAGAATGCATGTCTTAAATTTCTCTCACTACAGTATAGCAGGAGTTAGCAAATGTTATCTGTAAAGGGCATATTTTTGGTCTCATGGACGCTATAATCTTCGTAACAGTTCTTCAACCCTGCTGTTATGGTACAAAGGGCAGCCCTAAGCTATACATAAATGAATGGATAGAATTGTGTTCCAATAAAACTTTATTCACAAAACAAGGAGTGGGCCAGACTTGACCTGTATGTCAGAGTATTCCAATCCCTCTTTTATGATAATATTGTTCATTGGAACTCTCACTGGCCTTCGGTGAATAAGACAGGAGAACAGGTACAAATCTGTGACATCAGAGAGTGGATCTGGTGGTATAGCAGGACTCAGAGAATAGGTGTTTGTGGGAGAAAGTCCACATTTTACCTCTGAGAGGTGGCTGTGAAGATGGAACTAAAGTCTAAGAGCAGGAAGGCACAAGGCTGGAGCCAGATTCCCCATCTGATTTCCTTGTTGCTTTGAGAATCATGCTGCTAACTATAGAGCTAGGGAATTATTTTCAACTGTACCTTTTCCCAAGAGTAATGGATGAGGCGTAATGCAAAAAGTGCATTTTGTCCAGTCAATGTTTCCCAAGGGATGCTCTCCAAAGAAGCTGACACTGGAGAATTTGAGTGTGACAGTTTCTTCTCATTAGAGATTCCCATGGGCCTGGGAATAATCTACTGTTTACAGTCACCATGAAGCTTTTCACTACACGGAGGGATCCTATGGGTTTTCTCCTCTCTTGTTTTAGCAGAAGGTGAAAGAAAATGTTCTCAGCCTCCAACATGAAGATGGTCTTCTGATCCGACGCAAGAAAGAGGTTGGAAGCAAGGGGAGGCCAGTGCGTGGCCCCTGTGATTCTCAGGAGCATCAGGGGCATAAAATGTCTGACTTCCTCACTTTTACATCTTAAGGTCTTTGGGCAGCTCCAGGCAGATAAAATGTGCTCAAGATCTTCGGTAGAATGAATGAATGAGATGGTTCTCATTAGATAAAGGAAAGTGTTAATAGGAACATCAATTTTCTTCTTATGTTCTACAGTACAGAATAAGAAGGAAGGGCTTAAGATCAATGGTCATATAGGAATTTATCCTCAAAGAATTTGGGGGTCTGGATCACATTCTCCTTCTAATATACAACCTTCCCTCTCAGGAGTCACGTTTGAAACCTTTTAGCACTGATTACCTATCTTGTGGACTTGTGTACTAAGCAAGTGTTCAGTTTTCCTCCTTTTTTTTTTTTTTTTTTTTGAGCCAGGTTCTAGGGGTGCAAAGCTGAGTAAAACAGTTTCTACTTCAAGGAACTCATGATGTGACTTAACCATGTTATGTATGTTGACCTAAAACAAATTTCTGCAGCAAAATGGGTTTATTCTGGGATCAGCAGAGAATTGTAATTAGGGGTCTGCAATCATGGTGAGTCATGTGCAAGTCTCCCTCAAGGCGAAGGAAAGAGAATCCTTTTATATATGGACAGGGAGGCCTGGTGTGCTGCAATTCATGGGGTTGCAAAGAGTCAGACACGACTGAGTGACTGAACTGAACTGAGCTGATGGAGGGGAAAAAGGAAGTTGGGAGGGCAGTTGTAAAATAAAGAGTCCATGGTTTTCCATTGGCTGAGTCCTTGCCAGGAAAGAAGAGGAGTCTTCCTTTCTCTTTTGGGCTCGGCTCTCATCACAGGATGTGAGAACTTCCCACTCTGGTCTCCCCACTGTATTTAACTGAGGTTTCTGCAGCTAAGCACAACACAGCTGTGTACTAATGCTTACATGTGTTTGTGTCTTTTCTTCCTTGAGTTGATCACAAGCCCCTTGATGACAGCAACCCCATCTTTCCCTTGTTTTGAATCTACCCAGTAACTAATGTAACTAAGGAATACTTGATGTATATATTAACAGTTACCAGGCCACTTTCTGGGTAGAGCTCCATACCAAGTGGAATAGTTACAAACTGCCACTCAAGCTGGAGGAAGCGAGTCAGAGATGGCTCCCAGTGCACATTCCAAGTGTAAGTTCCCCTCTCAGCTTCGAGCCATCCTCTAGCTCAAAGAAGCCTCCACTCTCCTCTCCTCTCTGTTCCTCCCTTGAAAGGCAGGGATCCATGAACTCTGACACCTTGTAGTTTTTACAGTGCTCTGAAATTCTTGCATGAAAGGATCTAGGCTAAATATGAGCACATTTATACGGAAGTGTTATAAGCTTTCATCTCAGAGCCTTCGTGGTTTAGAGTTTCAAATGGAAAATAAAATCACCTCAGGGATGGAGAACTATCAGCTGCCAGCACAGCTAAGGCTAAGACAAGGCTGACCTTTGGTGCCCCTCCTCGTGACCAAGGACTCAAACCTTTCTTTGCAGATGGGTCTATATCCTTAATTGGGTCCAGGGCAATCTCCCTCTCCATTTCTCCCTTAGATGAATCTTTCAGCAATAAAAGAAAAGCTGATCAGGTTTCTAAGAGAGGGCACTATGGACCGCTGACCTGGGTCAGTCAGAAGGCACACACTCCTCTCTCCTGGCTCCCTTGGCTGACCCGGATGTACCCTTTCCGGGTCAGCATCCCACAAAGCATTTCCTGAGTGACTCAGGAGCTGTCACTGCTTCCGGATGAAATAGAGTGTCTCAAGCTTTTATCCTGGCCCAGAAACTTCTGATCTCTTTCTCCTAATGCAAACTTGATCTCACCCAACTGTTGCACCCGAATTACTACATGGATTTATTATAACTTTAGTCAAAATCCAAACAGGAAGTAAATTTTTTGTGGTGGGGGAAAGAATGGATGTATTGATTTTAAATCTTTTTATCATAGGATAAACATGGGGAAATGATCAAAGATATTTTTAAAATGGAGACCAATGAGATGAGCTTGACTTAACAAGTATTATATAAATTTTGTATTGATTGAAATAAAAACCGATTGGTACCATTATATAGTTATGGACAAATAGGTCATTGCAACAAAACAGAGCATATATAAACAGATCCAAGGGTATTTAAGGAATGTGATATATAATAAAGGAAGTATCTCATTTCAGTGGGAAAATAATGTACTAGTCTATAAGTGGTCATGGGACCAACTATATATTTGAATAAAAGAATTTTATATTCACCCAGACATTTACCATTTAGAACTAAAGAGCCTCTTGATGAAAGTTACAGAAGAGAGTGAAAAAGTTGGCTTAAAAGTCAACATTCAAAAATTAAGATCATGGCATCCGTTCCTAACACTTCATGGCAGATAGATGGGGAAACAATGGAAACAGTGACAGACTTTATTTTCTTGGGTTCCAAACTCACTGCAGATGGTGACTGTAGCCATGAAATTAAAAGACGCTTGCTCCTTGGAAGAAAAGCTATGACCAACCTAGATAGCATATTAAAAAGCAGAGATATTACTTTGCTGATGAAGGTCCATCTAGTCAAAGCTATGGTTTTTCCAGTAGTCATGTATGGATGTGAGAGTTGGAGTGTAAAGAAAGCTGAGCGCCGAAGAATTGATGCTTTTGAACTGTGGTGTTGGAGAAGACTCTTGAGAGTCCTTTGGACTGCAAGGAGGTCAAGCCAGTCCATCCTAAAGAAAGTCAACCGTTAGTACTCATTGGAAGGACTGATGTTGAAGCTGAAGCTCTGATACAAAGAGCCAACTCATTGGAAAAGACCCTGATGCTGTGAAAGATTGAGGGCAGGAGGAGAAGGGGGTGACAGAGGATGAGATGGTTGGATGGCATCATCAGCTCAATGAATATGAGTTTGAGCAAATTCCAGGAGATAGTGAAGAACAGGGAAGCCTGGCAGGCTACAGTCCACAGTATCATAAAGAGTCAGACATAACTTAGAGACTAAACAACAACAGCAACAGGTTTATAATTTTCAACAAATTTTGATTTGAATGGACATGAGTTTGAGCAAGCTCTGGGAGTTGGTGATGGACAGGGAAGCCTGGCGTGCTGCAGTCCATGGGGTGGCAAAGAGTTGGACATGACTGAGCGACTGAACTGAACTGATTTACCATGTACGGCATTCCTTTGGGTAGATCCAAATTTCCATCTAGTATAATTTTTCTTCTTCTAGAAAAGCTTCCTTTAGCATTTTTGGTTAAAGTTAAGTTGCTGGTGAGTTCTCTTAGCTTTTTCCTTGCCTGAAAAGACTTTGTTCTGTCTTTGTTTTTGAAAAGAAGGACAATAATCCCTGACAGATGGGAACCAGACTAAGTGAAACTTAATAACTGCTCCAGCTTATAGCCTTGAGTTTTCAGGCCATAGCACAGGAGGGTAACCCAGGTAGAACCAGAACTCTAGAGACGTGAGGAGCCCCCTGCCCCAAGTCTCCAGTACAGTGCTGATCAGCATCTGAGGAAACAATGAAAGACCTGGGGAACAGCACCAAAAGGATATGTGAGAATGGTGGCCAGCACTCACATGGTGTCTCTGCCTACAAACCAGACTAGCACTCAGAAGGGTCTTGCCTCAGCTGTGGGAATTTATTAACTCTTGATTAAATGCTTCTCTGGACCCACTTGAAGTGAAAATGTTAGTCGCTCAGTCGTGTCCGACTCTTTGCAACCCCATAGTCTGTACCCCACCAGGTTCCTCTGTCCATGGGATTCTCCAGGCAAGAATACTGGAGTGTGTTGCCATTCCTTCTCCAGGGGATCTTCTTAACCCAGGGATCGAACCTGGGTCTCCTGCATGGCAGGCAGATTCTTTACCATCTGAGTCACCAGCCCTTGGACCCCACTTAACAAGTCTTAAAAGCAAGAGCCAAAAGGATCAGTTTGCTGTGGTTTTACTTAGATACAAGATCCAAAAAAAGTCAAACTCAAAAACAGAGGTGAAAAGTGGTTGAGGGGTCAGAATAGGGAGATATTGGTAAAAAGATAAAAACTTATATAGGATACAAAAAGATATAAGATGATACAAAAATTATATAAAAAGATATAAAGCTATATAGTTCATGAGTTCTGGGAATCTAATGTATAACATGTTGACTATAGTTGTTAATACTGTATTGTATAACTAAAATTTGCTAAATATTCTCACCAAATAAATGTGTGAGGTGATGGATACATAATTAATTTGATAAGAATCCTTTCAAAGGTTTATATGTATAGCAAGTCATCACCATGTGTACAAATCTTTATTGATTTATTATGCCTCAATAAAGCTAAAAGGAAAAAGGATCATTTTTCCAAGGAACTTAATTGCATTCCCTAAAAAGTTGCTCAAGAATATTTATAGGAATATCCAGCACCTAACAAGGTAAAAATATGGTCTTTGAAACACAAAGATTACTAGACATGCAATGATGCAGGAGAATACAACCAATAATGAAGAAGGAAAAAAAATCAATCAAGAACAACTAACTGAGAATTGACACAGGTGTTAAAATTAGCACATGAGGACACTGAAATAATTATTATAAGTAATACAGATGTTCAAAACATTAAATGGGTCCTAGAAGATATAAAAGTGACCCAAGTTAAACTTCTAGAGATTAAAAGTACAATGTTTGAGATGAAAGATATTCTGGATGGAATTAATGCTATGTTAAATATTGCATAAGAAAAAATTAGTGAACTTGAGGACATAATAATAGCAACTACCCCACATGAAACAGGGAAAGAAGGATTTTAAAACACTAAAAGAATATTAATGAGCCTGGGACAACATCAAATGGCCTAAAACACGTGTAATTAGAGTCCTGAAGGAAGGGAACAGAAAAATAATTTGAAGAAGTTAATAATGATTGGAAAATTTCAAAATCTGTTGAAAACCTTTTATGATCCCATGGAATGTAGCTTCCAGGCTTCCCTGTCCTTCAATATCTCTGGGAGTTTGCTCAAACTCATGTTCATTGAGTCGATGATGCCATCCAGTCATCTCATCCTCTGTCACCCCCTTCTCCTCCTGTCCTCAATCTTTCGAAGCATCAAGGTCTTTTCCAGTGAGTTGGCTTTTTGTGTCAGGTGGCCAAAGTATTGGAGATCCAGCTTCAGCATCAGTCCTTCCAATGAATATTCAGGATTGTTTGACTGGCTTGACCTCCTTGCAGGCCAAAGGACTCTCAAGAGTCTTCTCTAGCACCACAGTTCAAAAGCATCAATTCTTCGGCACTCAGACTTCTCTGTGGTCCAACTCTCACATTCGTACATGACTACCAGAAAAACCATAGCTTTGACTATACGGACCTTTGTTGGCAAAATGATGTCTCTGCTTTTTAAATATGTTATCTAGATTTTTTATAGCTTTCCTTCCAAGGAGCAAGCATCTTTTAATTTCATGGCTGCAGTTACCCATAGGTCCAAGAAACTCAGCAAGTTCTAGGTGAGGTGAGGTGAGGTGAAGTCACTCAGTTGTGTCCGACTCCTTGTGACCCCGTGGACTGTAACCTACTAGGCTTCTCTGTCCATGGGATTCTCCAGGCAAGAATACTGGAGTGGATTGCCATTTCCTTCTCCAGGGGATCTTCCCAGCCCAGGGATCGAACCCAGGTTTCCCGCATTGGAGGCAGACGCTTTAACCTCTGAGCCACCAGGGAAGCCCAAGTTCTAAGCACAAGAAATACAAAAAGTCTAACCAAGGCGCATACTATTCTAACTACTTAACACCAGCAACAGAGAAATTATTAGAAGTAGCCAGAAAAGAGACATGACATGTTCAAAGGAACAGAAAATTAAGGATGACAGTAATTTTTCTAACCAGAAATGAACCAGTGAAGCAACATCATTAAAGATATGAAAGGAAAGGAAAAACTCTGTCAACCAGGAATTATATAATGATACAAATAATAAACAAATGAAATGTATGCTTAATTTCAAGAATACTTGGGAAAACTTTTAAATATTTATGTAACATTTTTGCCTTCTTTCTCTCCTAAATTTGGAATCAGTTGAAAACCCAAACACAAGAGATAAAGATGAATATTCAGCTTGATTGTTGATAAAGTTAATTAGAGAATGGCTTAGATCAATACCCAACTGGATTAGTATCAATCCTTCACCTTTGAATGCAATGTTTTACTTATGCAGTGGTATTTTGCCCTGATAATTGCCAAAGAACTGGACCAGAAGACGGGACGTCACCCTCTCTGAGGGCAGGTAGATCTGTGACAAAGGGCCTAGATGGACTGAATTGAGCCAAACATGCTCAATTCCTTTTCCTGAACTCAACAACCAGATAACTCACTCTTTCCGTGTAGAAGTGTGAATGGGCAGTAAAAATCTGCAAGTGTTTTGGCTAGACTTCTCCTAATGGAAACAGAAGTAGTCAGGGAATAAAAGTTCTCCTTATTAACAATCAAGAAAAAGACCATGTTTTAAAAAAAAAAAAATATAATTGGTATTAATTTGCAACCAAACCTTGGGAGTCTTCATTTTGGGCTGTCTAGAAGCAGAGCAGGAGATAAGAGTTTGAGTGTCAGCGCTTTATATAGTTTCAGTTCGTTTAGGCTGCTAAGGTGAAACATCACAGTAATTTATACCCTACAGGCTGGGAAGTTCAAGGTCAAGGTGCCATCCTGTTTCCTGGGACATGGACAGCCATCCTTCTGCTATATTTTCAGGTGGCAGAAGGGTTGAGGGAGCTCTCTGTTTTTTTTTTTCCCCAATAAGGGCATTGATTGCGTTCATAATGTAAACCCTTCCCAAGACTCCCACCTTCAAATGCCATCGCACTGGGAATTAGGTTTTAACATGTGAATTTAGGGGAAGTCTGGACACAAACTTTAGGATATAATACATTGGCTTTAGCATATATAGCATTTCATTTAGGAATTGAGCTCAGGAAATACTAGTTAGTCACTGAGAAAGTAAAACAGAAAAAGAAAGGAAGGTGTTTTATATCTCCCACTACTGAAAACAGGCATTTCATTCATTAGAGAACTTTGAGAAACATTATAAAAACATAACTTAGAGTTATCCTGACTGAGGTAGAGGGAGTTTGGTCTTTCATCCAATATATTTATTGGTTGAAAGTTGCTATTGGGGCCATTAATTTTTCGGAATGTCAAATCTATGTCTCATGCAGGCACAGCTGTCTCAAGCAGCCAGAGAACTCTTAGGCATATGCTTGGGGGCTTTGGCAGTTGGAAACTGTGTCGGCAAGCATAGAAACAGTAGGTGCTAAATGTATATGGGTGGGGTCCTGCGCTAATGATCCTCAAGAAATGTTACAATATTTCATTTTCTTTAAAGGTGACTTAACCTAACCCCAGGCGCTCACCTAGCTTGCCTGAAAATATAACATCATCTATTAATAGATATCTCTCTGGCCCTTCTAAAGTTGAGCAGAGGTTCCAGGACATTCACTCAAAGCAAAATATTTGGATAGTCCTGGTCATCGTGCCACCATTATTTAGATTAGAATGATTCTTATGTGTCTGGAAGTTTGCTGGAAAGCTTTGTGATGATTAGAATCAATGGTGTTAAGGTTTGCCTCCTTGGGCACATTTTTGCTTTTCCTTAGACTCCAAGCTCATCCCAGGACATGGAAGGCAAATGCTGTGGCTCCTCATCTGCTATGGCTCCTGATAGTTGGCTTTGGCTCTTCTCCTTCTGACCCATGCTGCCACCCTCCAAAGGAATTCTAACAGCTCCCTATCACCCTTAACCCAGAACACGGTCCTCCAATCTGGCTCATACTTCCAGCAAACCAAAGCCAGGAAAACTTCAGGCTGCTTCTGCAGTCTCCTGCACCAGCATCCTTTGAGACAAAGGCTAACAAAAGTCTGTCCACCTGTTCAGAGTGGAGGCAGGACAGAAAAATATGAAAGCAAGACAAATTAATACTCAAAACATTCTGCCACAATTAAATCAGAAGCCAGAAATCTCAGCTTTTTCACTTATGTCTTTACCAAGGTCTTAGTGACCTTCCAGTGTGCCACCAGGATCTCACCATTCTGCTGAGGAAAATTTGTCTGACCCAGTGAGAATTACATGATACCTGGCAGCAAGGCAAAGCAGAATGTCTTAGCACAGAAATAGAATCTTACTAGCTATCAAGATAGCCCTATGCTAAGAAATCAGGACTTGGATCAATTAGTCCAAGGATCGTTTAGGAATAAACCACGTTAACTGAAGCAGGAGCTTACTAGTTTTAAAATTTCAGTGTTTCTGGGACTTCACTTGGTGGTCCAGTGGCTAAGATTCCATGCTCCCAATGCAGGCAGCCTGTGTTCAATCCCTGGTCAGGGAACTAGAACCCAAGTGCTGCAACTAAGACCTTGAGCAGCCAAATTAAAAAAATATTAAAAAATAAAAAAAAATTTTAGTGTTTGTCTCAACCTTTTAAATTTCTTTTTGGTTAGAATTATATTAAAAATTTAACATAACAGTAAAATTGAGTTTTAGGGGGGTACAGTTTTATAAGTTTAAACACGTGCATTAATGTATGAACAGCAATTTGGATACAAAATAGTTTCATTGCCCTAAAACAGTCTCTCATACTGCCCTTTTGTAGCTGCACCCTCCCTTAACCACCAAATCCTGGCAATCACTGATGTTCTCCATCACTGTAGCTTTGCTTTTTCTTGAATTCTAATATAAATGGAATTATATAGCTTGTAAACTTCTGAGGCCGATTCCTTTTATTCAGCATAATGCCTTTGAGATTCATCACCGTTGCTGCATGTATCAATTCTTTATTCCTTTTTATTGATGACCGATTGTACTGCATGCATGTAGCACATTTTATTTATAAACCCATGAAGAGACATTTGAATTGTTTCCAGTTTTTTGGTGATTATAGATAGAGTTACCAAAAGCAATCAAGTACAAGCATTCACGTGAACATACATTTATTTTCCTATGTCTAGGATAAATACATCTAGGTGTGGGATTTCATATGTTTAGGGTATATTTATCTTTATAAGCAACTGGAAAACTACAATATAAGTGCCAGTTTCTTCTCATCTTTGTCAGCACTAGATATTGTCAGTTTATTTTTAACCATTTTAATATGTATGGATGGTATCTTATGTGGTTTTGATTTATTCCTCTGGCTGCCTATAAGACTTTGTCTTTGGTTTCTGGTTTTGACGTGCTAAAGCCTGGAGGTGTGTAGGTGTGTGTGTGTGTGTGTGTGTGTGTGTGTGTGTGTGTGCACATGCACGTGTGTGTATTTACTGTATTCTCCTGGGTGTTTTCCAAAGGTTTTTTTTTTTTTTTTTTTGGTATCTGTGATTAGTTTCTGTAATTACTTTTAGAAAATTCTCAGCCGTTATTTATATTTTGCTTGTTCTTCCTACCTTCTATTTCTGGGATTCTAATTTTACATATGTTAGACCACTTGATGTTATCTCATAGCTCCTGGATGCTCTTTTAAAGGCATTCAAAAAGTCTCTGTTATTGTGATTTTGATTTCATTTTCACTGGACTCTTCCATAGTGTCTAGATTTCTGCTGAAATTACCTATCTGATCTTGCATGTTGTCTGTCTTTTCCCCTTACAGCCTATCACACATATTAATCATTGTTGTTTTAAATTCTCTATTGAATTTCCAACATCTGTTTCATATATGAGTGTCTGTTTCTGTTGATTGTTTTGTCTCTTCAGATTGGATTTTTCCTTACAATTTTGTATGCCTTTTTCCTTATTTATTTATTTTTTTTGTAGAAAGTTGTACATGTTTTATAAGATAGGAGATCACAACACTGCTTTTTGTGCCTAGAGATGAAAATGTCTTTTTTTCTCTGTGCCTTTAGTATGAATGTTTATGTTAATCTAATAAGTTATTGGGCTGAATTTGAGTTTCTTTTGTACTGGCTTACCCTTAGTGTACCTGTGGGCTTCAAATTTCTTTATCATTCATTACCTTTCTTTAAGGATATAGATTACTTTGCCAGAGGATTTTCCTTGGTGTCTACCCTCAAGAGAGAATCTGTCACTTACACTTCTTCCAGCTGTATTCTACTGTTACTTTTCCAATGCCCATTCCTGTGCTACAGAGAAAGAGTGATAGGTGGGTTCAGTTTTCTGATGGCTTGATTTAGGCTCAGCTTAGGCAGGAGCTGGGAGTCCACTCTTAGGGGTGTGGTCCTCCCAAGTGTCCTTGTCTTTCTTCCAGCAGTAGTGCTGGTGCTAGCAAGTGAGCTCATCTTTCTCCCGAGGGCAGAGTGTTTAAAAAATCGATTCCTTTCTCACTGCTGCAATAGACTTCTACCAGTGACCTAAGGCTTCAAACTGTGTTGCTCTTTGCTCTGCAAATGAAAGCTTTTGTTCTGTAGAGGAGACGGAAAAATACATCTGGGGAGAGTTTCAGCAGTGATTGCAGTGTCCCAGTTCTCAGGACTCTCCCCGGCTTTCCCTGTAAGTACCTGGTGGGATTTGTGAACTAAAATCTGCAGGAAGTTATGAGCTCCCCTAGGTCTGTGAGTCCCAGTGACCTGATGCTCTCCAACCAGACTTTAGTGATTCTTTCAGTTCAGTTCAGTTGCTCACTCATGTCAGACTCTTTGCAACCCCATGGACTGCAGCATGCCAGTCTTCCCTGTCCATCACCAACTCCCAGAGCCTACTCAAACTCATGTCCATTGAGTCGGTGATGCCATCCAGCCATCTCATCCTCTGTTGTCCCCTTCTCCTCCCGCCTTCAATCTTTCCCAACATCAGGGTCTTTTCCAATGAGTCAGCTCTTTTCGTCAGGTGCCCAAATTATTGGAGTTTCAGCTTCAGCATCAGTCTTTCCAATGAATATTCAGGACTGATTTCCTTTAGGATGGACTGGTTGGATCTCTTTACAGTCTAAGGGACTCTCAAGAGTCTTCTCCAATACCACAGTTCAAAACCATCAATTCTTCTGTGTTCAGCTTTCTTTATGGTCTATCTCTCACACCCATACATGACTACTGGAAAAACCATAGCTTTGACTAGATGGACCTTTTTGGCAAAGTAATGTCTCTGCTTTTTAATATGTGGTCTGCTGCTGCTGCTAAGTCACTTCAGTCGTGTTTGACTCTGTGTGACCCCATAGACGGCAGCCCACCAGGCTCCACCATCCCTGGGATTCTCCAAGCAAGAACACTGGAGTGGGTTGCCATTTCCTTCTCCAATGCATGAAAGTGAAAAGTGAAAGTGAAGTCGCTCAGTCATGTCCAACTCTTCATGACCGCATGGACTGCAGCCCGCCAGGTTCCTCCGTCCATGGGATTTTCCAGGCAAGAGGTGGTCAAAATTTTTCTTCCAAGGAGTAAGCAGTGATTTTGGAGCCCCCAAAAATAAAGTCTACCACTGTTTCCATTGTTTCCCCATCTATTTGCCATGAAATGATGGAACCAGATGCCATGATTTTAGCTTTCTGAATGTTGAGTTTTAAGCCAAATTTTTTTACTCTCCTCTTTCACTTTCATCAAGAGGCTCTTTAGTTCTTTTTCACTTTCTGCCATAAGGGTGATGTCATCTGCATATCTGAGGTTATTGATATTTCTCCTGGCAATCTTGATTCCAGCTTGTGCTTCATCCATTTGAGCATTTCTCATGATGTACTCTGCATATAAATTAAATAAGCAGGGTGACAATATACAGACTAGATGAACTCCTTTCCCAATTTGAAACCAGTCTTTTGTTCCATGTCCAATTCTAACTGTTGCTTCTTGACCTGCATACAGATTTCTCAAGAGGCATGTCAGGTGGTCTGGTATACCCATCTCTTTCAGAATTTTCCACGGTTTGTTGTTATGCACAAAGTCAAAGTCTTTGGCATAGTCAATAAAGCAGAAGTAGATGTTTTTCTGGAACTCTCTTGCTTTTCAATGATCCAGCAGATCTTGGCAATTTGATCTCTGTTTCCTCTGCCTTTTCTAAATCCAGCTTGAGCATCTGGAAATTCATGATTCACGTACTGTTGAAGCCTGGCTTGGAGAATTTTGAGCATTACTTTGCTAGCGTGTGAGATGAGTGCTGGGAAAGATTGAGGGCAGGAGGAGAAGGGGATGACAGAGTATGAGATGGTTGGATGGCATCACCAACACAATGAACACGGGTTTGGGTGGACTCCAGAAGCTGGTGATGGACAGGGAGGCCTGGCAGGCTGTGGTTTATGAGGTCACAAAGAGTCAGACATGACTGAGTGACTGAACTGAACTGAGATGAGTGAAATTGTGTGGTAGTTTTAGCATTCTTTGGCATTGTCTTTCTTTGGGATTGGAATGAAAACTGACCTTTTTCAGTCCTGTGGCCACTGGTGAGTTTTCCAGATTTGCTGGCATATTAGTGATTCTTTAAAATTTAACTAAATCTTCTTATCAGCTAATGTGGTAGATGGCAATGTTTGCCCAGGTAAGCAGATGGTTGGCTTTGATTCTCCTTTCTCCCTGCAGGTGCCTATTTCTCCCCAGATTTTGTGTTGGATGCTTGCCCTGTGACCTCAGCTCTCCCATGGGTTCAGGAAAAGTTTTCCAGTTTTTTTGGTCCCAGTTTTTCTTCTTGTAAAAGATTGTGATGTTCTTTCCAGCTTTCTCCATTTTCCAAGTGAAACTGGAAATATCAATTGCTTTTGAGAATTGTTCTATTTTCCAGCCATGCTTTTAGGGGAAGAAATAAAGAAGAGGAAATTTTGACTCCCATTTCCCTTGTTGCTTCTCATCTTCCCTAACACAAGGGCATGTTTAGTCAACTCTATCTAGTCTTACTTTTATTTTTTCTGGTTCCTTGTTTTCATATTTATTTCCATGTACATTTTTGTTGGCTGGGTTAGTAAATGTGTGTACACTTCCTCATCAGCCATTGTTAAAAGCTGAAGTATAATTGATTAACAATGTTTTTTTAGTTTCAGGTGTATAGCACAGCAAACAGTTATATATGTACTATATATATATATATATAAATATATATATATATATATGAAAGAAAGTGAAAGTGAAGTCTCTCAGTTGTGTCCAACTCTTTGTCACCCTGTGGTATATAACCTGCCAGGCTCTTCGATCCATGGGATTTTCCAGGCAAGCATTACTCAGTCGTGTTGGACTTTGCAACCCCATGGACTGTAGCCCATCAAGCTCCTCTGTCCATGGGGATTCTCCAGGCAAGGATACTGGAGTGGGTTGCCATTCCCTTCTCCAGGGGATCTTCCCGACTCAGAGATGGAACTTGGGTTTCCTGCATTGCAGGCAAAATTTTTACCGCTGAGCCACCAGGGAAGCCCTTATTGCGCCAGTAGTCAGGCACAATTCACTCTTTCTCCATGAAGGTCCTGGTATATACCCAAGAGAACCCTCCTCCCTGGGGGCACGAGGTCCCTGCTGCTCAGTTGTGAGGCGAGGGGAGGTGCTGGCTGTTTCTTTAGCACCACCAGTGGCGTGCAGAAGCAGAAGCAGTGTGCAGCGGAAGCACTCACACTTCAGGCTCTTACAGACGGGAGGCTGAAGCCCTCAGGGGCTCCGTTTCCCCAGCTCCTTCTGTGCATGCATGCTTTGTCATTCTGAGCAGTGCAAGCGCACGCACATCCTCAGACACATGCGTCTCCTCACGCTTTGCAGAATGATCTCATTTTCCCTGGGCCAAGCAGAGAGCAAAAATGAACTTGTTCAATTCTTTAAATTTTTAAACAGAAAACAATATTGATTTCTTCTAATTACAAAAGTAATGTAGAATGACTGCAAAAATCTCAGGCAAAAGAAGAATGCTGTGAAAGTCTTCTTTTTTCCTTTCTGAACCCTCATCAGAGCATCACTGTTCGCATTTGGGTGTACATCCTGACAGTTTTTTTTTCCATGTATATGCCAAAGAATATGCATTTTAGTTTTTAAAAAGTCAGATGACAGGCTGACAGGCTAATTGACTGGTAGTTTTGACGCAATGGATTACTGGAGATTGCTGTCTTTTCCCTTGGCAGTTCAAGGCTTTGCTGCTATATTGGGTGGGAGCTGCAACATAAAGAGGGAGTGTGTGCAGGAAGGCAGAACTAAGATAATGAAATGGACATGAAAGTGACTCAGGGAACTATGTGCCACATTTCCATTTAATGGTATGACTGCTTTTGTGGCAAATCCTCTCAGTAGAGGGTAAGATTCAGGGCCAGCCTGGAGTCAACAGAGAGAGCCACAGTCCCTGCGAGAACCCCCTTCGCTTCCGCAGGTCCTCTCCCTCACTGCCCCTGGTCTGCTCCATCTCTGCACAGCACAGGCCATCAAATCACATGTGGAGAACTGCAGCTCTTTCCAGCTGCCTCTTTGCTGAAAGGTCATTTTGCTCATGTTTTCTTCTCAGTGGTCCTGGCCCCCTGACAGTAGGAGTGCTGACCTCTGCTTTGATCTCTAAACACTGAGGGCTCCTCAGGGAAGACTCATGTCACAGCAAATGTGTCTTTATGTCATGTCTGTCTGGACAAGGAGGGTGCTTGTCAGAATGTCAAATGTCAACGCTCTAAATTCGGTGTTTCTATCCTCAACAGGAAGTTACAGGGCAGGAGCAGGCTCCTAATCCTGTGTTCTTGCAAAAGCATTCCTTCATTATTGACAGCCTTGTGTGTGTGCTATGTCACTTCAGTTGTGTCTGACTCTTTACGATGCTATGGATTGTAGCCCACCTGGCTCCTCTGTCCATGGAATTCTCCAGGCAAGAATACTGGGGTGGGTTGTCATGCCCTTCTCCAGGGGATCTTCCTGACCCAGGGATCAAACCCTCCTCTTCTGCAGCTCCTGCATTGGCAGGCGAGTTCTTTATCATTAGCTCCACCTGGGAAGCCATTTACGGCCTTACTATGTATCCAAGGTGATGAGAATCACACTAGTATGAAGTCTGAGATTTGATACAAGGAGAGATATGTCTTACCTCCAAGCTATTGTTTGGGTCTATAACACTAACATTATCCAGAGACTCAGCTTGACTGGCAATGCAGATCTTAAGGACATCCCTGGCGGTCCAGTGGCTAAGACTCTGCACTCCCAGTGCAGGGGGACTGGCTTTGATCCTCAAGGAACTAGATACTGCAGGCTGCAACCAAGACTTGAGCGCAGCCACATTAAAAAAAAACAAGAGGAAACAAATGTAGATCTTAGATGATGCTGGAGGGATTCTTTTTAAACAACTGACTGGACCAAAGGAAGCAAGACATTTCCTCTTCTAAAAGGAAATTGTGGCCACAATGGGTTAGCCAGTCAAGAACCATAGATTCCAAATGCACTTTTCTCCCCTAGCATGTGATGGGAGTATTGGACATAGTGAGTTTGGAGTAGACAAGACGTGCCTAGTCAAGCCTGTGGAAGAATAAGTCAGAGTTTTTAGAAGGGGTCGAGTCTGAAGGAGTCATTCACTTACTTATAATTTATTGATCCATTTAACAAATATGATGGGATGCCAATCTCATCTTATGCTAGGCATAGTTGCTGAATGGTAGCCCCACCAAATATGTAGTTAGTTGGGTTTTATTTTGTGTTTTCTGGTTTTTTTTTTTTTTTTTTTTTGCCATAAGCTATGCAGGCTTGTAGGATCTCAGTTCCCTGACCAGGGATTGAACCCAGGCCACGGCAATGAGAGCTCGGAATCCTAACCACTAGGCCACCAAGGAACTGCCTGACCAAATGCATGTCTATGTCCTGATCTCTAGAGCACCAAATGGCAGAAGGTATGATTATGTGATGGATCTTTTTTTGTCTGTGCTGGGTCGTTTTGCTGCATGCGGGCTTTATCTAGTTGCATGAGCAGGGGCTACTCTTCATTGCAGAGCATGGGCTTCTCACGGTGGCAGCTTCTCTTGCTGCAGTGCACGGGCTCTAGGCAGGCAGGCTTCAACCGCTGTAACACTTTGGCTCAGTAGTTGCGGTGCATGGGCTTAGCTGCTCTGTGGCATGTGAAATCTTCCTGGACCAGGATTGAACCTGGGTCCCGTGTATTGGCAGGCGGATTCCTATCCACTGTACCACCAGAGAAGTCCTTATGATGAGCATCTTGAGAGGAGGAGCTTATCCTGGATTATTTGAGTGAGTCCTAAAAATAATCACCTGTATCCTTATGAGAGAGGAGAAGGCAATATGTAGACAGAGGCAGAGTGGGGAGCCATGTGGCTTCAAGCCAAGGAATGCTGGGTGACACCAGAATCCAGGAGGGAGGCTGGGACAAATTTTCCCAAGTCTCAGGAGGGGCACAGCCCAGCTGGCTCTTTCTTTCAACATGATTTTGGCCCTCCCTCGAGGAGACTGTAGTCTAGTAGGGCCAGAGACAAACATGGGACATACAACCAGAGTGACGAGACACCCCATGGCCACACGGAAGCCACAGATGACCTTGGTGAGCACACAAATGTGAGATGAAAGCCAGGGCAGGGAGTGTGTAAGCAAACTGTGTTAGCAGCAGTGAAGGGCCATCTTCTGGAATGCCTATCAGTCATAACGTGTTTTGCTGATTTCAATGAAACAAATTTCTTTAAAAAGAATGTTAATATTATTTTCTAATTATAAAAGGCTAGCATATACATTGAGGAAAACTGGAAAAAATATGGAAAAGTGTAAAGAACAGAGATAAGATTTGCCCATAATCCTACCATCCCGAGATAATTCTTGGGAATATTTCCAACTACTGACACACACGTGCACAGTGCTCGTTTGGTCAGATGTCATTTCGGCACTGTTGTGACTGTCATCTCTCATTTCTGGGTGGGTGGCTCGGGCTGCTGCATCGAAGGAACAGAAACAGAGATTCTCCTAGTCTGAAGCAGGAACCAGGGGTTGAGCTAAAGAATGTGTTAATGGGGAATTAGATTAGTTCATGCCATGGTGAGCAAAGAACCTGCCGTCCCAAATGTTTACTGCTGGCACACATAGCAAGTCCGCTAACTGAAGTGGTGGTGGCAGCCAGCACTCGGCTGGCTGTTATCACTTAGAGTTTCTGGCTGCTCTCCAAAAGTTTGGAATGTCACTGACCACCGCAGCCGGGCAGGAAGGAAAGGAAGCCCACGAATTCTGCCCCAAAGTGAGACTCATCATCCCATTGTAACTGGGAAGTTCAGAGGAGTATGGAGAACAGCTGTATTTACTACACAGAACATTACGGACCTTGCCTCAGAGAGTGTGTGTGGACAAGATGGTCATGGGCACTAAGGGCTAGTCAGCTGGGGGCGACAGTGGCTGACTTGGGACCTTTCATGCTTTCCCTGGGGACTCTGTCAAGGCAATCACATGGGAATAGAAATTGTTAGGGAAATTAAATAGGTAGTCTTGTTCAGGCTTCAGAGACAAAGCAGAGCAGGTCTCTGACTTCGCTTCTAACATGCCTGGAGGCTGCTCTGATTGTGAATGACTGCTGTTGAGTGCAAGCCTTGCAGTACCATAGATAAGATAGGGGAAGAATCTTGAAACTGTTGAGCCCAGGTCTGGCCAACCAAGCTTCAGGCTTAACAACATTCCAAGTTTTACATGACAAAACAAGGCATAGGAGAAAAGGAAGCATATATCCGTCTGAATGCAGAGCTCCAAAGAAGAGCAAGAAGAGATAAGAAAGTCTTCTAAAGTGAACAATGCAAAGAAATAGAGGAAAACAATAGAAGGGGACAGAAATGGTATAGACCTAACAGAAGCAGAAGATATTAAGAAGAGGTGGCCAGAATACACAGAAAGTTAAGTGAAGTCGTTAAGTCGTGTCTGACTCTTTGCGACCCCATAGACTATAGCCTACCAGGCTTCTCTGTCCATGGGATTTTCCAGGTAAGGATACTAGAGTGGGTTGCCATTTCCTTCTCCAGGGGAATCTTTCTGACCTAGGGGTTGAACCCGGGTCTCCCACATTACAGGCAGACGCTTTACCCTCTGAACCACCAGGGAAGCCCCGAATACACAGAAGAACTATACAAAAAGATCTTAATGACCCAGATAACCACTATGGTGTGATCACTCACCTAGAGCCATAGATCCTGGTATGTGAAGTCAAGTAGGCCTTAGGAAGCATCACTGTGAACAAAGCTAATGGAGGGGATGGACTTCCAGCTGAGCTATTTCAAATCCTAAAAGATGATGCTGTGAAAATGCTGCATTCAATATGCCAGCAAATTTGGAAAATTCAGCAGTGGCCACAGGACTGGAAAAGGTCAGTTTTCATTCCAATCCCAAATAAAGGCAATGCCAAAGAATGCTCAAACTACTGCACAATTGCACTCATCTCACACACTAGTAAAGTCATGCTCAAAATTCTCCAAGCCAGGCTTCAACAATACGTGAATTATGAACTTCCAGATGTTCAAGATGGATTTAGAAAAGGTATAGGAACCCGATCAAATTGCCAACATCCACTGGATCATCTAAAAACCAAGAGAGTTCCAGAAAAGCATCTATTTCTGCTTTATTGACTATGCCAAAGCCGTTGACTGTGTGGATCACAACAAACTGTGGAAAATTCTGAAAGATATGGGAATACCAGACCACCTGACCTGCCTCTTGAGAAATCTGTATGCAGGTCAGGAAGCAACAATTAGAACTGGACATGGAACAACAGGCTGGATCCAAGTTGGGAAAAGAGTATGTCAAGGCTGTCTATTGTCACCCTACTTATTTAATCTATCTGTGGAGTACATCATTCAAAATGCTGAGCTGGATGAAGCACAGGCTGGAATCAGGATTGCCAGGAGAAATATCAATAACCTCATATATGCAGATGACACCACCCTTATGATAGAGAGTGAAGAAGAACTAAAGAGCCTCTTGATGAAACTGAAAGAGGAGAGTGAAAAAGTTGGCTTAAAACTCAACATTCAGAAAACTAAGATCTTGGCATCCGGTCCCATCATTTTATGGGAAATAGATGGGGAAACAGTGGAAACAGTGACAGATTTTATTTTGGGGGCTCCAAAATCACTGCAGATGGTGACTGCAGCCATGAAGTTAAAAGACGCTTGCTCCTTGGAAGAAAAGCTATGACCTAGACAGCATATTAAAAAGCAGAGACATTACTTTACTTACAAAGCCCTGTCTGCTTCTGCTGCTACTAGTGAAAGCTATTGTTTTTCCAATAGTCATGTACGGATGTGAGAGCTGGACTATAAAGACAGCTGAGACCCAAAGAATTGAATTTGAACTGTGGTGTTGGAGAAGACTCTTGAGAGTCCCTTGGACTGCAAGGAGATCCAACCAGTCTATCCTAAAGGAAATCAGCCCTGAATATTCATTGGAAGGACTGATGCTGAAGCTGAAACCCCAGTACTTTAGGCACCTGATGCAAAGAACCGACTCATTGCAAAAAATACTGATGTTGTGAAAGATTTAAAGCAGGAAGAGAAGGGGACGATAGGGGATGAGATGGTTCAATGGCATCACTGACTCGATGGACATGAATTTGAGTAAGCTCTAGGAGTTGGTGATGGAGAGGGAAGCAGTCCATGGAGTTGCAAAGACTTGGACATGACTGAGTGACTGAACGGAACTGAATAGAATGGGAAAGACTAGAGATCTCTTTAAGAAAACTAATGATACCAAGGGAACATTTCATGCAAAGATGGGCACAATAAAGGACAGAAACAGTATGGACCTAACAGAAGCCAAAGAAATGAAGAAGAGGTGGCAAGAAGAAACACAACCATACAAAAAGATCTTAATGACCTAGATAACCATGATAGTGTGATCACTCATCTAGAGCCAGACATTCTGAAGTGTGAAGTCAAGTGGGCCTTTGAAAGCATCACTATGAACAAAACAAACAGCATTAACATGAAACTAGAGATGCAATTTGCTTACAGGTTGACGGTAATATCAATTTGTGGGATTATAAGTGTGAACCCAGAACTGTAATTTTGAAGTTTCACCTTGGGAGCAGATGGGCTGCCTGGGACCTTTTTCCAACAGGAGTCCAGATGTGCTGTGTCATGGGACTTTACAGCATTCTTTGAGTCTGGTTGTTGGTCAACACCCAATTTGGTAATGTATCCTCTGCTCTTTCTATTTCTTATTTCTTTTAATGTTAAGATATTAAAAGTAAGCTCAGTAATTCTGTAGTAAATATTGGCATTATTTATTTGTATATAAGTTTCCTTGATGGTTCAGACGGTAAAGAAACCTGCAATGCAGGAGACCTGGGTTCAGTCCCTGGGTTGGGAAGATCCCCCAGAGAAGGGAATGGCTACCCACTCCAGTATTCTGGCCTGGAGAATTCCACGGACAGTATAGTCCTTGGGGTTGCAAAGATTTGGTTACAACTGAACAACTTATAATGAGTGGCTTATTTTGTTAACAAACCCTTTGAACCTGAGATGAAAGTGAAAACTTTCTGCAAAACAAAAGTCTGCCTCCTTGAAATTGCTTGTCCTCCCATGAACTTAAGTCTAGGTAAAGCTCTTCCAAATACTGGCACTGAGAGTGTTGGAATCTTTTTCTTTTTCAATTCAAAGTTTAACCTGGTGAGTGGGTGTCAGATTTTTTTTTTTTTTTAAATTGAAATGAGGTGAAAATTGCTCAGTTGTGTCCGACTCTTTGCGACCCCATGAGCTATACAGTCCATGGAATTCTCCAGGCCAGAATACTGGAGTGGGTTAGCCTTTCCTTTCTCCAGGGGATCTTCCCAACTCAGGGATGGAACCCAGGTCTCCTGCACTGCAGGCAGATTCTTTACCAGCTGAGCCACAGGGAAGCCTAAGAATACTGGAGTGGTACCCTATCCCTTCTCTAGTGGATCTTCCTGACCCAGGAATCAAACCAGTGTCTCCTGCATTACACGTGGAGTCTTTACCAACTGAGCTATGAGGGAAGCCTTTTAACTGAAGTAAGTTGATTTCCATTGCCATGTTAATTACTGCTGTATAGAGAAGTGACTCAATATATAAATATATGTTCATCAGTGTGTGTTGCATGTTCAGCTGCCAAGTTGTGTCTGACTCTTTGCGGCCCCATGGACTGTAGCCTGCCAGGATCCTCTGTCCATGGTATTCTCCAGGCAAGAATATTGGAGTGGGTAGCCATTTCCTCTTCCAGGGGATCCTCCTGACCCAGGGATCAAACCTGCATCTCCTGCACTGCAAGCGGATTCTTTACCTCTCAGCCACCAGGGAAGCCCATAAATGTTTATATATAAATATAAATATATATATATATTCTTTCTCATATTCTTTCCATTATGGTTTATCCACAGGATATTGAATCTTTTTTTTTTAATTCAGACTTTAACTTGGTGAGTGGGTCCCAATTTCTTTTCTTTTTGTTGAAGTATAGTTGAATTACAGTGTTGTGTTAATTACTGCTATACAGCAAAGTGACTCAGTTATACATATATATATGTTCTTTTTCATGTTCTTTTCTGTTATGGTTTATCACAGGATATTGAATACTGTTGCTTGCACTATACAGTAGGACCCTGTTTTTTATCCATCCTATATATACTAGTTTGCATTTGCTAGTCCTCAAATCCCAATCCATTCTTCTCCCAACCCTACCTTGGCAGTCTATTCTCTATGCCCCTGATTCTGTTTCTGCCTCACAGATAGGTCCCTTTGTGTCATGGTTTAGATGGCACATACAAGTGATATTATGTGGTATTTTTCCTTCTGTTTCTTCTTTGTCTTCCTCTTTCAGATTCACTCAGTATGATAATCTCTGGTTGCAACCACGTTGCTGCAAACGGCATTATTTCATTCCTTTTTATGGCTGAGTAGTATTCCATTATATATATGTACTATATCTTCTTTATTCATTCACTGTCAATGGATAATTAGGTTGTTTCCACATCTTGACTATTGTGAATAATGCTGCTATGAGCATAGGGGTGCATGTATCATTTTGAATTATAGTTTTGTCTGGATATATGGCCGGGAGTGGGATTGCTGGATCATATGGCAACTCTAGTTTTTGAGGAACCTCCATACTGTTCTCCACAGTGGCTGACCAACTTACATTCCCACCAACTGTGTAGGAGGATTCCCTCTTCTTCACATTGACAGAAAGTGAAAGTGTTAGACCTCTAGTCGTGTATGACTCTTTGTGACCCCATGGACTGTAACTCACCAGGTTCCTCTGTCCCTAGAATTCTCCAGGCAAGAATACTGAAGGGGGTTGCCATGCCCTTGGTCCCAATTCGATACAGGATACTGAAGAAAAATCTTTCTTAGAGAAGTAGGAGAAGAGTAATTAGTAAAAGTCAATGTCCCTTTTGCCATATATTTGGGTTTTATTTATCACATGTTCTGATCCATGGGTGTGAGTTTAATTTTAGTACAATCAAGTTAAAGTAAAATTCAGAAGTAGTAGAATAAGAATAAGATGGCAATCTGTAATCCTCTCATGTATCTCTGCTCTTTATAGTATTTGAATTCCTTCTGCATGGAAACTTCTTTATTTGTAATGGTAAGAAATCCAAGCTTGGTGAACTGAATATTAATTTTAAGAATACATCACTGGAATTTTCCCCCATGGCAAAGAAGGCTCTGGTGTGTTCCAGAGCCAGGAGTTTTCAGAACTAGAAGAAGATATCCTTGAATGCCTCATGTACTGAAGAGAGGATCCTGAGCAAGAGAGTGAGGCGAAAACTTCAGTGTTTTCCAGAAGGGGATTAAGTGGCTTTCAGAGCTTAGTGAAACTGCCACCTGTCCTTGCCCCTGGTAGAGGAATAGAAAAAGTTGGGGATTATGCTTCATCATTGTCTCTGGGACAGCTCTCTCTGCAAAAGGAGCTATTATTCCTCTTCTATTCAGAGCTCCCTTTGGTCAGCCTGGGCTTCTGTGAACACCTTGAGAGCAGGTATGTGATTACACTGGAGGTTTTGTGTTCCTCTGAACACCCATGTGGAGTATTGTACATGAAAGGAACTTCTGGAATTTTCCATTTTCTAAAGGCTCCAGTTAAAAATCGGAGAATTCATACTTCTCTCATCTCTAATGGGCCCTCCCCATTCTTGGTTCTTTGGAAGTGTTTCACTCATACCTTGGACAGTCATTGACTTTTTACAGGTGAGGAAACTGAGGATAAGCAAGGTCAGGTAATTTCCTAAGGTCACATACTTGGTAAGAGATAGAGCTGCTATGGAAACCCACATATGTTAAATTCCTAACTCACGTTCTGTGTCTGCCAGGCTGGAGCAAACTTTGCTTTCAGTTTCTTCAAAAGCTGGATCAGAATGGGGACAGAGATCAAGAGAAAGTGAAGTTAGGGTGAGCATACAATAGAAGATACTGCAGGATATCTTCAGAGAGAAGACACACATAGAGGGAAACCAAAGGTCTGAAACATAAGGTCTTTGTACATTTGACAAAAATACATTTGAAAAGTGAACAGTATAGTCTCCTGGGTATTTGCTGCCATTTCGATGGAATTATTTATCCATGTAACTAAAATTTCTATTTTTCTTCCCTTGGGATGTAGTTTCATGTTGACATCTTAAATTTATCTCTGGCAGAAACTGGCTTAACCTGTGTTCTTGGTATAACCTCATTGTAGGTCAGGGTGTAAAGGACTTTCTGACAAGTATACATTTTTCTTTTGAGTTCCTATTGCCAATTAATTGTTTTGCACAGGGTGTATCATGAGTGTGAGGCTGAATTCAAGTCCTCTAACATCTCTACTTGGTAGCTGAGTTTCTAGCTTCTCTTTAAAAGAATATATACATGTATATGAATATATATATATAGTGCTGTGCTTAGTCGATCAGTCTTGTCTGACTCTTTGCAACCCTGTAGACTGTGGCCCACCAGGCTCCTCTGTCCATGGGGATTCTCCAGGCAAGAATACTGGAGTGGGTTGCCATGCCCTCCTCCAGGGGATCTTCCCGACTGAGGGATTGGACCCAGGCCTCCCACATTGCAGGTGGATTGTTTACCATCTGGGCCACCAGGGAAACCTATACATATGTATAGTTGATTTAAAATGTGTTAGTTTCAGGTCTATACAAAATGATTCAGATAGACTTGCACACACACACACACACACACACACATTCTTTTCTATTAATGTTCTTTAGTTTGATCTTAAAAAAATTATATTGGAGTATAGTTACTTTACAATGTTGTGTTAGTTTCTGCTGTATAGTAAAGTGAATCAGCTCCTCTTTTTAGATTTCCTTCCCATTAATCACCACAGAGCACTGAGTAGAGTTTCCTGTGCTACACAGTAAATTCTCATTAGTTCTCTACTTTATACATAGCAGAGTATATACATCAATCCCAATCTCCCAGTTCATCCTATTGCCCCCTTTCCCCCTTGGTGTCCATATGTTTGTTCTCTACATCTGTGTCTCTATTTCTACTTTGCAAATAAGTTCATCTGTATCATTTTTTTCCTAGATTCAACATATCAGTGATATTAAACAATGTCAAAGAATGCTCAAACTACCACACAATTGCACTCATCTCACACACTAGTAAAGTAATGCTCAAAATTCTCCAAGCCAGGCTTCAACAATACGTGAACCGTGAGCTTCCAGATGTTCAATCTGGTTTTAGAAAAGGCAGAGGAACCAGAAATCAAATTGCCAACACCCACTGGATCATGGAAAAAGCAAGAGAGTTCCAGAAAAACATCTATTTCTGCTTTATTGACTATGCCAAAGCCGTTGACTGTGTGGATCACAATAAACTGTGGAAAATTCTGAAAGAGATGGGACTACCAGACCACCTCACCTGTCTCTTGAGAAACCTATATGCAGGTCAGGAAGCAACAGTTAGAACTAGACATGGAACAATAGACTGGTTCCAAATAGGAAAAGGAGTGTGTCAAAGCTGTATATTGTCACCCTGCTTATTTAATTTATATGCAGAGTACGTCATGAGAAATGCTGGACTGGAGGAAGCACAGGCTGGAATCAAGATTGCCAGGAGAAATATCAATAACCTCAGATATGCAGATGACACCACCCTTATGGCAGAAAGTAAAGAAGAACTAAAAAGCCTCTTGAGGAAAGTGAAGAGGAAAGTGAAGAAGGTGGCTTAAAGTTCAACATTCAGAAAACTAAGATCATGGCATACAGTGCCATCACTTCATGGGAAATAGATGGGGAAACAGTGGAAACAGTGTCAGACTTTATTTTTCTGGGCTCCAAAATCACTGCAGATGATGATTGCAGCCATGAAATTAAAAGATGCTTGCTCCTTGGAAGGAAAGTTATGACCAACCTAGACAGCATATTCAAAAGCAGAGACATTACTTTGTCAACAAAGGTCCGTCTAGTCAAGGCTATGGTTTTTCCAGTGGTCATGTATGGATGTGAGAGCTGGACTGTGAAGAAAGCTGAGCACTGAAGAATTGATGCTTTTGAACTGTGGTGTTGGAGAAGACTGTTGAGAGTCCCTTGGACTGCAAGGAGATCCAACCAGTCCATCCTAAAGGAGATCAGTCTTGGGTGTTCATTGGAAGGACTGATGTTGAGGCTGAAACTCCAATATTTTGGCCACCTGATGCAAAGAGCTGACTCATTTGAAAAGACTGCGATGCTGGGAAAGATTGAGGGCAGGAGGAGAAGGGGACAACAGAGGATGAGATGGCTGGATGGCATCACCGACTGAATGGACATGAGTTTGGGTGGACTCCAGGACTTGGTGATGGACAGGGAGGCCTGGCATGCTGTGGTTCATGGGGTCACAAGTAGTCAGACACGACTGAGTGACTGAACTGAACTGAGCTACATGGGCTCTTTTCCATTATGTTCTATTATAGGATATTGAACATAGTTCCTTGTGCCTACAGTAGGACCTTATTGTTTACCTGTTTTACATATAATAGTTTATATCTACTAATCCCAAACTTTTAATGTATCCCCCGCCCCTCTCCTTTTCCTCTTTGGTAAGTTTTCTATGTGTGTGAGTCTGTTTCTGTTTCATAGATAAGTTCGTTTGTATCATATTTTAAATCTCACATGTAAGTCATATCATGTGCCATCTGACTGACTGATATGATTGGATTTATGGCACCTTGGAAGCATCTTAGCTTTTCTAGGAGACTCACAAGTTTACAGTGTTTGGTGGGGGTGATGGTGGTAAATTAATAGTGTGTTATACTGGTGGCTCAGATGATACAGAATTTGCCTACAATGCAGGAGATCCAGGTTTGGTCTTTGGGTCAGGAAGATACTCTGGAAAAGGGAATGGCTACCCACTCCCGTATTCTTGCCTGGTGAATTCCATGGACAGAAAAGCTTGGTGGGCTACAGTCCATGGGGTCGCAAATAGTCAGATACGACTGAGAGACGAATGTTCAACACTTAGATTGGGTGAGTCTTCTCCCACTTTGCCCAGAAAGTTATGGATTCCTGATTTCATATCAGAGTTACCTGGAAGTCGGCAAGAGCAGAGCCAGGATGTGGTTTGGGATGTGTGGTCTGATTCCAGATCTCGTCTGTTTGGGAGCCAGCAAGAATGGTGGTAGCTGAGGGGCTGACTGTATTCCTGTGAAGATAATTCGAGAAGAGGCCAGCCAAGGGAAGTTAACCAGCACGACTACCACAGTTAGCAGAGTGTCAGAGAATCCACTCCAGACCAGCTAACACTAAACCCATGAATATGCAAAATTATTAGAAAAATCGTTAGGCATTTGAGAAGCATCAGGAACTAGTTTAGAAGCAGATCTAGCTGGACAAACAGTAATTGCTCTAGGGAAAGAGAATTAGTGGTGGTTATTAGAGGACTGAAAAGAAAGCCAAGTAGCATCCTCACTGAGTGCTGACATCTCTAAAAGAGAGCAGGTTATCATGCCAAAGGAGAACTATGAGCTAGAAGGAGTCTCAGACATTAAAAACATTTTGCAAATTAAAAATATTAAAAAATGAAAGCTCACTGAAATAATTTTTTTTTTTTTTACCTTTACTTGAATGGTCATATTTTCTATAATGGAAATGTCTTCTTTCTTGCATTAGGGCATTTTAATAAAGGTTATTATCTCAGGTTTCTTTTCCATTTATATTTTAAACTTGTCTTCATTTTACATATGGTTTTCAGATTGCCATAATTTAGCTTTTGATCAAAAACTCTTATCAACTAGGCAAAGCTATTTTAATTATCAGTTTCATTTTTAGTCACAATAAAACCCTGTGAGCTACAGTTCAAAAATTGTCCTTATGTATCAACATGCTAAAAATAAACACAATGGATATCAATGTCTTTTCTGACTCTAAATTCACATGCTCTTTAAGTATATTTAGCTGTGTTGTCTGGAAACAGTAGTGTTCTGGCAGTACGTCCTGCAACCATCAAGAAACCTGCAGGATCAGAAAATATGGATATTCCACAATTCAATACATAGAGGGTAACAACATTCTTGATGTATTTGCTGTTTTTGAAGGCAAAGGAGGGAATTTGATTCTGACCAAGAAACCACTGCCAAAAATTATGGTTTAAGTAGCAGGTACATTTTTCAGTTTGGGGAATAAGATAAACTAAAACAATGAAAAAGACTAAAGCTCCTATTTTATACAATTTCACTTACAGCCTGAAAACAATCATTCTTAATATTTTTTCTTTGCTAACTTTAAAGCAAGCAGAATGGAATCCAAGACAAAAACAACTATAGGAGAACGGGAAAAAACAGTGAAGCAAATACTCTGCTGGGAATTGCAGATAATATGAGAGTGACAGATAGGGATGGGGGTGGCCAGGAAGTCGAACAAGAATCAATACTACGGTCTCATTACTGCAATGGAGCATACTGAGTGAGGATAAAGAAAAGTATAAAAAATGGAAAACAAGGGTTCTTTTCCCCTCAGTATGTCGTACTTTAGAGCACTGTTTTCATTTATTTAATGGAACATTAAGATCATTGCAGGGGAAAGGGTGGGGACTCTAAAAAGACCAACATAAACAAGTTTTAGAAATGTAAGAACTTGAAAATATGTGAAATAATTCACTGTCTTAAAACATAAAGTGAACAAAGTGAGGGTGTAAGAAAGCAAAATTAAACAAACCAAAAGCCACCCCCCCAAAAAAAAGTTTAAAAATTGTGTTTATTCGAAATGAACAAAGAAGAAAGGCGAATTCATTGACTCTTTGCAAACACAAGGGAAGTGGCCAGGGCTCAACTGACCGGGGAGGGTGTTTTTTCCCCACTGTGAGAAGCTACAGGGTAAGCACTAAACTGCAGCGGGAAAGATGCCTGTGTAAAACAGTCACTTTCTTCTGTGAGATTATTAGATCCTGATGAGGTTATCAAAGGAAGACTGTGGAATCTTTTAAAAGCAGGAGAGAAGAGGAGAGAAAAGGGGGTGAAGGGAAGAAAAAAGGAGGAAGAGAATTATGCGCATCTGGGATAGCTTCTTCTATAGAAAAACAGTCTCTCAAACAAAGGACTCCGTGACTTCTCAATAAAGAATCCAGACACACAGGACTTGCCTCTGAGGAAGCTGGCTCTTTGGGAGTAGTTTCTAGAAAGATTTAGGTGGTTCTTGTGTGTGTGTGGTCCTGTGGGTATAGATCCCAGTGTCAAATTCCCTCAGGAGCTGGGAGCCACAGTGGTAGAGGAGTGGGTGAAAAGAAAGGAATGTCTGTGACCAAGATAAAGAGCAACACCAGCAGTACAGAGCCGGCTGGAGGAGGCGAAGAGCAGGGTGATGAGGACGAATGGGTTATTCAGCCCGGTACACAGGCGTCAGGGGCTACTGGCTCCACTCAGCCCGCCCTAATTCAGTAAACTCTAAACCCTGTCATGTGGACAGAGGCCGCCACATCTATCGTAGCACTTCCAGCACAGAGGACTGCAGTGGTAGAATGAACCTACAAACGAATAAGTAGATGGAGGTTTTTTTTTTTTTTTTTTAATTTATTTATTAAAAATTGTGTTTTTTTGGCTGCACCACACAGCATATGGGATCTTAGTTTCCTGATCAGGGCTGAATTGGAAGTGCAGAGTCTTAACCCCTGGACTGGCAGGGAAGTCCCTGGAGATTAGAAAGTTTTAGTCAGCTTAGATGATACAGGTGGAAGAATTCAAAGCCAGAGCTGATCGAGCACCAGGGGCTGCGTGCCTGACTAGCAGAGGCTCTGTCTGCCCTCCAAACTCCCCTTGAGACCTGCCCAGCCTCATCCTTACTCTTCCCCAATCTTTCCCAATCAGCCTTCTTCTCTGACCCTCTATGATCATATTCATGGCCAGTGCCTGGTAGAATTGGCTAATTTTTCCATTTCTGTGAAGGAATAACCCTCTCATCACCTGTGAAAGTGTTAGTAGCTCATTTGCATCCGACTCTTTGCGGCCCTTGAACTGTAGCCCACCAGGCTCCTCTGTCCACTGGATTCTCCATGGCCAGAATACTGGAGTGGGTAGCCATTCCCTTCTCCAGGGGATCTTCCTGACCCAGGGATCAAGCCCAGTTCTTTCGCATTACAGACAGCTTCTTTACCATCTGAGCCACCCAGGAATCTCAAGTGATCAATGGATCTGTCTAAATCCAGGCTGATTTCATCTCTAGATCCTTACCTTATTATGCCTGCAGAGATCCAGGTTCACATTCTGAAATTTTGGGTGGACATGAATTTGGGGGATACTGTTTGACACACTTATGCACATTTGTGCCATGCAGAGCTTTCTCCAGTGACTGCTAACACATGCCCCTCAACACACAGGGGCTTTTGATGACGACACTGCTTTCCCGTTGGGTTTGGGCATCAAAACAGATAAAGAGAGGAAATCTCTGGTAGTCCAGTAGTTAAGAATCCTTCTGCCAATGCAAGGGACATGGTTGATCCCTTGTCCAGGAAGGCCCCACATGCCAAGGGGCCAACTAAGCATGTGCCCTGCGACTACTGAAGCCCACGCACCTTAGAATCTACGCTCTGCAACGAAAGAAGCCACCACAATGAGAATCCAGCACACTGGACCTAGAGAGTAGCCTTTGCTCACCACAACCAGAGAAAAGCCCTCAAGCGGCGACAAAGACCCAGCACAGCCAAAAATAAACTAATAAATAAATTAATTTAAAAAAAGAAAGATAAAAGGAGGCAGAAAACTCCAAGTGTCAGGATGCTTAAAAATGAAGGAATACAGGGTCCTCATCCCCTCTGACACTATTGTTTTTCACAAGGAACTCACTTCCCACCAGAGATTGGTGACAAAATGTCACTGGCCAAAGTGAGTTTTAAGGAAACCAGAAGTAAATTCCATTTCTTTCTTGGAAAGACTTCAAATACTATTCTCTGTTAAGTATTTTACCTCCTCTGAACCCCTCTCTAGTACTTTGTTTCTCCTTTTGCTTTACCTTTAAAGTTAACATCAATTTATTGAACATGTACCACATGTAAAACATTAAATAAACCAAAGAGGACATTGACCAGAAAGAGAATTGTTGGGGTCGGACTGGGGAGAGGGTAGGGCTGTGGGAGGCGGTGTAAAAATGACAGAGACGCTCTCCTCAGTAGCATTTGACATCTGATGGGGAAAATGGGCATAGAAAGTGATACAAGAAGACAGTGAAGTCGGGGAGGTGCTGGGAGTGTTTGGTTAGCATTCAGCCACCTGGTTTCTTATTGGAACTTGGCATCTCATCTGCTTCTTCCAGTAACATCTCTGAGGGACAGCCACTGTGTGTTATGTGTGTTAGTCGCTCAGTCCTGCCCCACTCTTTGCGACCCCATGGACTGCAATCCACCAGGTTCCTCTATCCATGAGATTTTCCAGACAAGGATACTGGAGTGGGTTGCCATTTCCTTCTCCAGGGGATCTTCCCAACCCAGGGATCGAACCCCGGTCTACCGTACTGCAGGCAAATTCTTTACCAACTGAACTACAGCCACTAGGGAGGCACATTCTGGGTCTGGCTGCAGGAGAACTCTCTTCACAGTCCTTTCCTATTTCTGCTTTGTTGTATGGTCCTTTGAGAACCAATCTGAGTCTTTCTCTTATTAGCGGTTCTTCACAGAAAAGCATATTAGAATCAATGTGGGTGGAGGGCCCTCCAGGACACACAGTTGAGAAGCAGCTCCAGGCGACACTCCCACTTCGCAGAGGACAAATATGAGTAGATGGAGACAAGGACTTTCTGATTTGTTGTCTTTGCTGTCTTGGAGCATATATCCGAGGTGGTGTCATGGAAGGGGGAAAAGAATGTTCACTGTAGCAATGAACCAATGGATAAATAGTGTCATGCCAACTAAGTGGCAGTTCATAGATGATTCCCCCTGAACTGCTGTGGTTGGCTAGCTCTAAAATATGCCATGAGTCCCTGCCTCCTGCCAGACATGCCCTGTGTAATGCCCTCCCCTTAAATGTCAGCTTGAATTACCGATTTGCCTCTAATGAACAGAATTTGGCAGAAGCAACGGGATGTCACTTCTGAGATTTGGTTAGAAAAGGACCGTGGCTTCTATTTTGGGCACATTCTCTCTTTCTCTCTCTCTCTTTTGCCTCCCCCCCTGTCTTTCTCTCACTGATAAAAACCAAAAAGGAGCGGCCTTGTTGAGTAACCCTATGGAGGAGCTCAGGGGTAGAAGGATGGGTGTCTCTGGGCAACAGCCAGCAGGACCTGAGGCCATCATTCCAACAACCCTGGAGGAACTGAATTCTGCTGACAGTCACAGGAGTGAGCTTGGAAGCAGATCCTTCCCCCACTGAGCACTGGGATGATGCAGATCTGGCCATGAGGTTGATTGAAGGTTGTGAGGGACCTTGGGTCAGAGGCCCCCATTTAAGTTAAGCCTAAATTTAGGAAACTCACAGAAACTGTGAGATAATAAATGTTGCGGATGCTGCTAAGTTTTAGGATAACTTGTTATGCAGTAATAGATGACTAACACAGTGGCTCATGGTCCCTGTGCTTAACCCAGATGCCTCACGTCAGACACAAAATTCCTGAGCAGGGAGAGAACCTCAGAGGCCATCCATCTAACTCCTCCCTTGCACAGATATACAATGTGCAGGCACAGGCTCAGAGAGGGGACTCACCTGACCAGGCTGTATGGCAGAACCAAGACTTCTGGTCCTGGGTCCTAAGGACTTCCAGTCCACTACTTGGCAGCTGCTTCAGCTGAGAAATTGGCCTTTGCATCAAATGCATCGTGAGAGAACTGTCACCTCAGTGAGTCCAGTTATATATGGGCTGCATTTTGTCTACATGTTGAGGACAATGCATCACAGTAATTCTGAAAAATGGGAAGATGTTTAATATATACTCAACATGTATTGTTATAAGTGTTAGTCACTCAGTCGTGTCTGACTCTTTGTGACCCCATTGACTGTAGCCTGCCAGGCTCCCCCATCCATAGGATTTTCCAGGCAGTAATACTGGAGTAGGTTGCCAGCGCCTTCTCCAGGGGTTTTTCCAAACCCAGGGATTGAACCCAGGTCTCCTGCATTGCAGGCAGATGATTTTACCATTGGAGCTACCAGTGAAGCCTTTATTGTTATAAAGTGTAACATAATTATATATCACATACCGATTATATATTATGTAATATGATATGAATTGTAATAATAATAAATTACACTTTAGTAATTCCTCACATTTAAAAGTCTTTCACATCTGCCACTTTTGAAGTTAATCCCATGGGAAAAGTAATAATTTCTGTTTTACAGATGAGAAAACTGAGGCATGTTAAGTAGTTTACCTGTGTTCACAGCCACGCCCTGAACCCAGGTCTCAGATCCCAGGCTCCAGGGGCCACCGCTCAGTTGTCACAACCTTTTAGGACCCACCTCGGTGGTCTAGTCCTGCCCCCAGGCCAATGCCCTTGGCACAACTGCCATTTCTTTTGGCCAGATGGCTAGCTCTCCCTCCTCCATCCTGGTGTCATCTTCATCATTGCCATAAGACTATGTTGTGTGAAAAAAGATAAAGATCTGTGTGTGAGGCTGTGAGTCCCAGATCTTAATGTCAAATAACAACCATCAGTGATAATAGTCCAGGGAATTGGAAAAAAAAAAAAAAAGGTAAACATTTTTTGCAGAATAGCATTTCCACTGTGGCTTCCACTCAGACTTTTAAAAGACAGAGTCATCTGTTTTCTCAAAATCAGGTGGAAGCCTCCGTATCTCCTGTACTCTTTGCTGAAATCCTTTCAACCAGTGGAAGTGCCACGTGGAGACTTAAAAGGTCCCTTTTGAGATGGATTTGACTTAGTTTTCTTTACACAACTCGGCTCTAGGATGTGACAGCAGACTTCCATATGAGGGCTGTCCATCCAGTGGACACCCCCACTCCCACCCTGCCCCCAGAAACCCTTTCATAGCCACAGACTTCACAAGGCCAGCAGGCTCCTCCAGCCCTCCCTCAGGGCTATGCTGGGTGGGTGGAGTGCTTGGGAAATTCCAGTACCCAGAAGATACAACACATAGCAGGCCACCTGGCAGAATTAGCAGTGACCTCTAACCTTAGAACAAACTGAAAAGCAAACAAACAAATCACCCCAAAGACGTTTCCCTAAAAGAACCTGAGTTTGTGTCAGCAGTTGTTGTTCAGTCGCTAAGTCACGTCTGACTCTTGTGGGCCCATGGACCGTAACCCACAAGGCTCCTCTGTCCATGGGATTCTCCAGGCAAAAATGCCGGAGTGGGTTGCCATTTCCTCTTCCAGCGGGTCTTCTGGACCCGAGGATCGATCTCACAGCTCTTGCATTGGCAGCAGATTCTTTACCACTGAGCCACCAGGGAAGCCCAATATGTCAGCAATGGGACCTCTGAATACAGTGTCAATTCTTCCTTCTTGCTCTGTCCTCACTTCTTTCTTGTGACACACACACTCACACTCATCTGCACATGCATGCACACACATTTACACACCTATGTCCCCCGTTACTCCCACTCCATGTTCATTTCAGATCTCTTTATTTAAAGCCTTCTTCACCTACTAATTTCACTTTCATTTCTAACTTGCACTTGCTGTGCCCTCAACCTGAGTTTATTAACTGCCTTTTTTATATCCTCATAAAATTTTCTGTAAGACATTTCAACATTTTAGCTGGCCCATCAGTTCCATTTTGTTTTCCTGGAGACTCCCTCCTAGAACCATGGGCTCTTCTGACCCACCCTGGACTTGCTGGTCCTGATACTTCCCACACAGCTGGAATACCATCTTCGGAATTTTGTTTTCCACATTCCTGTTGAATTCCCATATTTCCTGACTTCTATGTCTTCCACTATCTTGATAATTTTTCTTATTTCTATGGGCAATACCCTGCAGCTCTTTCTTTTGGCCACACTGTGCATTCTTTCTTTTTGGCCACACTGTGCAGCACGCAGGATCTTAATTCTCTGACTGGAGATTGAACCCACATCCCCTGTAGTGGAAGCTCGGAGTCTTAATCACTGGACTAGTAGGGAAACTCTGCAGTTATTTCTTAAGAAAGGGTGCACAGGAAGTCAGTTTTGAAACCTCACCCTTCTGACGGTATCTTCCTTTTATTCTGACCCTTGATCAACACTTTGGGTATACATTTCAAGGTTTTAAATAATTTTCTTTCAGAATTTTTAGGATATTGCTCTTATTGTTTTCTGGTGTCCAGTGTAGCTGTTGGAAACCAGCTCCATTTTGATCCATGTTTCTATGAATGTAGTATTGTTTCTTAGCTCTGAAAACTTCAAAAAAATTATTAATCTTTGCTTTATCGCTGGTATGCTAGACTTTTCCAATAATATGTTATATATGTTATCTTAATATGTTAACATGAGTCTGTTTGCAATTTATAGAGCAGCCCTTTCCAACAGATATTCATATAATTCTCTTACATTATTTTTTTGGTAATTTTCTTCCTCTTACTTTGTTTTCTGTTTTCAGAACTCGGATGTATTTCCTAGGTTGTTGTTTGTTTAGTCATTCAATCATGTTCAACTCTTTGTGACCCCGTGGACAGTAGCCCACCAGGCTCCTCTGTCCATGGAATTTTCCAGGCAAGGGTACTGGAATGGGTTGCCATTTCTTTCTCCTAGGTTGAAACATATTTTTTCTCTTATTTTTCCACTTTGTGCTTAATTTTCTGGGAGATTTCATTGATTCTATCTAATTTTTTGGAGAAGGAAATGGCAACCCACTCCAGTGTTCTTGCCTAATTTTTAATTTTCAAGAGCACTTTCTGATTCTTAACTGTTTCTTTTGGAAGACTTTCTTTTCTTATTTTATTAATTCAACACATTCACTTATTTCTCTATGGGTATTTACTTTTAAGGGGAAAATTTCCTGTTTTCCACTCTCTCTTTTTCCCCCTCTGTGTTCCTCTTTGCTCTTTGTTTTCATCAGTCTCTAAAATGACAGTAACTCTTGACTGTCCATTTCTAAGGAGAGGGGGTTTAGGGGAGGAAGAAGCAACAAAGTGTTTCTTGGAATCTCTGTATGCATGGGGGAAATTTGTCAGTGAAGAGCAGTAGCTTGGCTATTTGAGTTTGAAGTGACACCTAAATGTCATCCTCTGGAGTTTTGTTCTCTTAGGGCTTCAGCTTCTTTAAGAAGAGTCCCCTTTTCCTGTCTGAGCACCCTGTGCCTGGCGGTCAAGGTCATGGGAGTGAGCAAAGTAGGGACCAGCTACCATTCAGTATTCACTCCTACATTTAATGCCTTCATTTTTGTCCTCCACTAAGTCTGAGATCTGACTTCAGTAATTCTTCCTGAGTTCTCCATAAATTAAAGCTCCCTTCTTCTATGGGCAGAAGTTGGGGTGGAGAGATTTTTCTTTATTTCCTGACAAAATCGCATGGGAGAGAGAACCTTGAGGTGTAGCCACTCCATACACACAGACTTTCAAACAGTCCATCTTTTTTTTAACCCTATGCCTCAGCTCCACCTTGTAGTATCTCACTGAGAGTCTGAGAATCTCAGAGATCCTCTGGATAAGGTGAAATGTCATCCCTAAGGCTCGTTTAGATACGGTTTCCTCTGCTAAATCAATGACTGTAACTCTATCTGCCTCTGTCCCTGCAAGATCTGTTAAAAATTCTTGTCTCCCAATGTCTTATCCTCCATTCTCTTTCTTTGTGGATAAATATATTTATAGATATATTTTATTCTTTTATTTTCATTTTATCCGGGTTTTGAGGGTGAGAGGAAGTATATGTCCATGATCAGTCTGCTGTGTTTAACCCAAAGTATTCAATGGGCTTATTGATGCTGATAATAAAACCAATGAAAGGGACTTCCACGGTGATCCAGGGGTTAAGACTTTGCCTTCCAATGCATGGGGTGCAGGTTCAATCCCTGGTCAGGGAGCTAAGATCTCATGTGCCTCATGGCCAAAAACCAAAACATGAAAACAGAAGCAATATTGCAACAAAGTAAAAAAAAAAACTTAAAAAGTCCACATTTGCTGATATTTAAATATAAATAAATAAAAAACCAATGAAGGAACCAATAAGGTAGACAAAGGACATCAGATGCCACATCACACTTAAAATCTAGTGGATGAATGGAGTATCATGCACTCTAACCCAGTAATACCACTTGGGAGGCCAGGCTTAAGAAAATAATTGACAAAACTTTTGATAAAACCTCTGTTGTTTGATAGTGTTTATAGCTGTATGAAATATATTGGGCTTCCCTGATAGCTCAATGGGTAAAGAATCTTCCTGCAATGCAGAAGACACAGGTTTGACCCCGGGGTCGGGTAGATCCCCTGGAGGAGGGCTTGGCAACCCATTCCAGTATTCTTGCCTGGAGAATCCCATGGACAAGGAGCCTGGTGGGCTACAGTTCATGAGGTTGCAAAGAGTCAGATATGACTGAGCGACTAAGCATGCCAAAGTTGTATGAAAAATGTTTGAACAGCTTAAAAGCATTATAGCTTAGAACTGGAACTATTCAAAATGTCATGGATAATTAGTGGACTATGGTGTGTTAATGAAAAAGAGAGATTTGGAGGGATTGACTAGAAGGTGTCACAAGAGAACTTTCTGGAGTGATGGAGATGGACTGTACCTTGCTTGCAGTGGCGATCTCAAGACAATGTCCATTTGCAAAAACTCATCTTGTGGTACACTCAAAATGTGTGCAATTGATTGTATATGAAGTACATCTTGATAAATTTAATTTAATAGTTATACCTGTTATGGATATCTGTTAACCTTTAAGATGAAGCCCAAGATGCTCTGCAGACTACCCTGTAATTGCTCACCTGCTTGTTCTCCTGCACTCCTGTTAAGGAGTGGTCTATTTTCTTCCTATACGCCATGCCTCCAGTCTAAGGCATAGTCCATTTTCTGCCTGTATTCCATGCCTCCCTCTTCTCTGTGTGTCGATCCATGCTCTTGTCCATGCTCAGACTGCTTCATTTAAAATGGTTCAAATCTTCTCTGCTCCAAAAGAAACCCTTTTCTGATCACTCAGCACAGATAGATCATTGCTTCTTTTACTCTCTTATTTTTCGTCTATACCAATTATTTGGCATTTGAAAACATACTGCTTTGTGATATTTCTTTCCTTGTCTTGCATTACTTTAACTTCTGTGTGGATTTTCCCTTTTCGTGTGTGCATGTTCTATTGTCCTGAAAAAGATAAATTTTCTAGAGGACTCCAAGAATGCATTATGCATCTACATCTTTCCTGGTGTCTAGTATTATGAGATACACAGAGCTGGCAGTCAATAAATATTTGTTGAATGAAGGATAAGATAATAAATCATGTAGACATTTTAAAGAGAATAAACTGGGGATTTCTAAGCAGGAGAGAAAAGGATTTACTTTACCAGGAAGAACTGGTAGGATGTATTGATTTAACGGGAGGCATGAGTCATTTATAACCACGTTTTGTAATGTATACAAAATATACATTATATTGAAATCAGCATAATTTATAAAACATATCCACAGAACCTACGGCACTTCTAAAAACAGCCTTTAATTAGGATACAGCAATTTTAAACTCTAGTGATTCCTGAATTTATGCCCATGGATTTATTGCTAGAAATACTGACATGGTCCCAGGAGGCAATATCTCAAGCTATAGATGACATTCTTCTTGTCATCTTCTCTCCTTGCCTCAGTGTCACCAGGCTAACAAGCACTTCTGCAGCTCTAGGTAAAATGTATATGCTGCAAACTGGAGGGATGAATTCAACCGTAACATATGCTACACATTCATTATGCACAGTTTGTTATATTCTGATTTCTGATCTGCCATTTTCCCTCCAAGGAATACAGACTTTCAGTGTGGTAAAAATAATATGGCTATTTTATTTTAAATGGCAGCCTATTTATATAAAATGAGGCCCCCAATGAACTCATCCATAAGTCATCTATGATCTTTCTTTTACTTACTCACTGGATGAATATGTTTATGACACGTAAGTCTTTATGGCATAGGATTTATTTTATCATAGAGAAAGAGAGTACCAGCCCAGAAACCAGACGACCATGCATCCTCTTCACTTGCAGTGAGGAGGGCTCTGCTCAGCAATTTACTTTGTTGCCTGGCAGCAAAGAAGGCTGTGCATTTTACCACTGTGGTCCACACCTATTAAACTAACCTTCAGTTTGATGACTACCACAGTGAGAGATATATATGTATAAATAAATATATGTATATATGGCAGATCTTCTCAGGGACTATAATTGTTCATCTTTCAGAAGGCACAAGCTCTATAATGGATGAGTGCTGCACACAAGAAACCAGTTTATAAGTTTATCTCCTAAATGAAAGAGTAATTTGTCTTTATTGGAGGAATAGGACATTACCATTTAATGGATGAGTTGTAAGCATCAAAAGAGATTGTATAAATATATCTGTGATTCAGGCACATGGGCACTGTTCTGATATTGCCACAGAGAAAACAAACTCTAATGTATTCAGTCCATCAGACCATACCTTGATTTGGAAAATCCAGAGGCCTGTCATGAAGCTTCAGCCTGTTGTCTTGAGTTATGAATTACCCTTAAATTCATGTCACTATTTCTGCTGTTGGAAGCACCTGATTTCATAACATTTTTGAGCCCAGGAGTCAATCAAGGCAGTCAAGCTGTTACTTCCATCAGAAACGAGGTCTTAAAATATCCCCGGGACATGTCTCTTGGTTTCCCATTGAATCTCAAGTTGAAGATGCAGTCTATTTCACCCTCTCATGTTTAGGTATCATGGAAGCTAGCAGTGTATTTTTCACCATTTTGCTTTGCAGTCTTTTGTTGATTTTCACTAATAGAGCTTGTTTACCCACTGAAGTATTTGAATGTTACTTATGCCAAGTAATAAAATGGTTTTGCTCAACTGTGTTCTGATTTGTCTTAGTCAAGGCTCTTTAGAATCCAAAGCAAACTAATCCACCAAGCTAGCCTCAGCAAAGAGGGCTCTCTTAAAGGGAAATGTCAGGTGTCAGGTCATTTCATGGCTACATATGAATTCAGGGCTGACACAAAGAGCCAACGCTCTCTATTATCTCAGGAACATATAATCCCTCTTATCTCTGGCTCTCTCTGCTTTCCTCTTATCTGTCTCCTCTCCTCTTTTTCTCAGCTTCTTCTCTTGTTTTGCTCATGACCCAGTAAGATACACAGCTCCAACTCTATATCATGACCTCTGCCTTACTACAGTCTCTATTGCTAAGTTCAAATTCTTCTCCAGGAATCTGGTTGGTCTACTTTCTCCATGGGAATGCTATCTTTGTGATGCAGTTTCCAAGGCCCATGGATAGAGTGGGTCCTCTCGAAGGGGCCCTAAGAAGCACAGGCCATGAAACCCAACAAATACTGAGCTCTGACTTCATGCTATTGCCTTGCAATTAACTTCTTCAAGCTGCTTTGGAAATAGGAGCAATTATATTACATGCCTTAACTCTTGAATAAACACCCAGCTGCCATTGATTTACAGCTTTTCAGTTCTGCAGAAACTATACAACTGAAGCAGTTTCTGGAAGTTTATAGGTCAGGACTGTGAATCTGTATGTTCTCTGCTTCAAAACACCAGTACCTGAATTCTCTTTCTTGGCCACATTTGGGAGCCAAATATTTTAACTGTTAATGACAGTGCAATACACCTGGGCGGGCAGGGCTTGGACCTGTCAAATCTACCGCAAACTAGGACTCTAGTTCCTGAGTGCAAATTTTGTTAAGGTCTCTTGGCAGAAGATAGGTGACAAGGATTGCTTCTACTGCTTTCGGCAAATATATTCAAGGTAAAATGAAGCCTGTAGATGTGGTTGGGAGAATATAGGTCAGGTACAAAGACCAGACACTGGTTCCTTGATAGTGTGGTAAGAGATAGATAAAGAGGAATCACTGGCAAACTCAGGAAGGGATTCAGTCCCAAATGAACATGCTTCTATCATGCTATATCACAGCTCATGTATGAATCTGTTTTACTAAAAAGGCTTAAGATCCTTGAGGGAATAAATGGTAGACCACATCACAGTACTTGGCGCACAGTAGGTGCTCAATGATGTCTGTTGATGGAAAATGGATGGATTGTGTAAGGTAACTTCTTTGCTGACATGACTATGGGCATCCTTAAAAGCCTGTTTTTCTTTTTGTACCTTCCTGTATGTGTAAGAATACTGAGCTGATTAATCATCCTAATTAAAATTTAAATGTATTTTCCAATCTTAGGCAATTTAAGGAAGTGTTTTTTTCATTGTCAGCCTTCAAAAGAACTGCTTTCATTTTACATTGTCTGATGATAGCATTTTATTGTGAGTTAAAGAAATATATCTTCCTGAATGTTTAGACCTCTAACATTTAGAAACTGTTCCCTGCCATGTTCGCCTACTTAAACCTTTCTGCACCATTTACTCCCATAAGTCATTTTATTATTTTTTTGCTCCTTCTGATCAGAGACAACTGTCTGCACAGTAGTGTCTATAGTCAAGTCTTGCCCTTCTAAAGTCCCTGTGTAGACCCTGCCTCCTACTCCCCAGATGGCTGAATTTCATATATCTTTGCCTTAAAAACTTATTGCCATTTTTAAAACAAAATAAAACATGTTTATTATGGATATTTTAGGGGGAAAAGATAATTAATGAGCCATAGTTCCTATCACCCATAGATCACTATTTTTTCCAGCCTGCTTTCTATGCCCATATGATTCTTATTTTATTTTAATTAGTTATTTTATCATCATCATTATTATTATTTTGGCTGCACAGGCTCTTTCCTGTGCGCCAGCTTTCTCTAGGTGGGGAGAGTGGGGGTTACTCTCTAGCGCCTCACTGTGGTACCTTCTTTTATGGCAGCTCATAGGCTCTAGACCAGGGGATTAGTTGCCCTGTGGCATGTGAGATCTTGGTTTCAGGACCAGAGATCAAACCTACGTACCCTGAACTGGCAGGCAGATTCTTAACCACTGAGCCACCAAGAAAGTCCCTTATTCTTATTTTAAATAAACACCAGATAACATTTCTTTATATGTACCCCCAAATGCCAGTTGTTGTTCAGTCACTGTGTGTCTGTTCTTTGTGACCCTACAGACTACACACGCCAGGCTTCCTTGTCTTCCACCATCTCCTGGAGTTCGCTCAAATTCATGTCCATTGAGTCAGTGATGCCCTCTAACCATTTCATTCTCTGTTGCCCTGTACTCCTCCTGCCCTCAATCTATCCCAGCATCGGGTCTTTTTCAATGATTTGGCTCTTTGCATCAGGTGGCCAAAGGATTGGAGCTTCAGCCTCAGCATCACTCTTTCTAATGAATACTCAGGGTTAATTTCCTTTAGGATTGATTGGTTTGCTGTCCAGAGACTCTCAAAACTCTTTGTAGCACCAGTTTGAAAGCATCAGTTCTTCAGCACTCAGCCTTCTTTATGGTCCAACTCTCACATCCATACATGACTACTGGAAAAAACCATAGCTTTGACTAGACGGACCTTTGTCGGCAAAATAATGTCTCTGATTTCCAGTACATGCTCTAGGTTTCTCATAGATTTTCTTCAAAGGAACAAGCGTCTTTTAATCTCGTGGCTTCAGTCCCTGTCCACAGTGATTCTGGAGCCATGAAAATAAAATTCCAAAATCCCAGTAGCAGTAAACCTGCTGGGTTTGGTGAGTGGCACACCCCACTAAGCATGCAAACCATCTGTGAAGGTTGAATATGCGATTCAGCTTAATTTTATGATTTAAGTCACATTCCATCACATTAAAACATTATGGCAGTTTTTGACCTGCTTGGTTTATTTTCTGGATTCAGTTAACATGAACAAAGAAGTTAATCGACAGCGTTCTGACTCCCTGGGTGTGGGCAATAATAAAGATGTTAGAAAAGGAGGAGCATCTTCTGTTTCCAGCAGTGCCAGCACATTAGATGCCCTGAACAGCCCTCTTGACAGAAACAAGTTAAATACTAAATACTTTAAAAATCTTATAAATTCATTGTTAAGCTGGCATGAAAGTAAGTTCTTCTCAGACATGAGCACTGGAATAAATGTAAAATCTTGGGTGCAAAGGAGCAACCAGGCTGGCTTCTGAACTGAAACCTCGTACTTGTGTTTTGGCAGAGGTGGATGAAGGGAACAGACTGAAGCTAGGGAAGTATCAAGAGGTGATATCAGATAAGCCAGGACTTTGAAAGGCTATACTCTCAAGGTGATGAAAAACGAGAAGTGAAGCCCACCAGATAGAAGGGGGCAGCAGGGGACTTGCCTGCCTTGAATTTGGTGTTGGGAATGAGAAAACAATGTGTCCTATCTCCCCCGATAATTTAGAACCACAAACCAGCCCACAGCTGGGCTTTGAAGACAAGGAAGCAGTAGAGAGGGAGGAGAAGAGAAATGAGATACAGATAGGAGAATAAGGTTCTGAGAGTAAATTCAAGCATGAACGTAGTGAGAGTGTTATTTGCTCAGTCACGTCTGACTCTTTGCTTCCCCATGGACTGTCGTGTGCCAGGCTCTACTGTCCACGGGGTTACCCAGACAACAGTACTAGAGTGGGGGAGCCCTTCCCTTCTCCAGGGCATCTTCCTGACCCAGGGATCAAACCTGGGTCTCTTACATTACCAGCAGATTCTTTACCATCTGAGCCACCAAGGAAACCCAAGTACAAGCATGCATTGCAGAGTTTTTCTCAACTAACATCTTTTCAGTAGAATATCTCAGTTCTTAGTAACCAAAATCATACAATTTATATACCTTTGAATACATTTTTTTAAATCAGCCAGTGGTTATACAGATGCAGTGTCTAATTACATTCCAAATTAATCTATTTTTAACAGAAAGATGTGTTGGAAAGATATCAGATTACATTCCAAATACAATGGATAAATCACATGAAGATTTTTTTAAAGCATGCAGCGTTCTGGCCAAGGGTGATGCTGGTTCTGAGCAAAATATCACAGTTTTACACTCAATGGGAATCGCCCTTTGCCATTGTGTACTTGTCTGGAGCACATTTCCAAAGTGCCTGTCTGTTTAGCCCACATTTTGGACTAGTGATGAGTTACACACACACACACAAATGCACACTCTCCAAAAAAGCATTAAAGAAAAGTGTGGTGAAAAAAACAAATGTAAATAACAGTTTGAGCCAAGCTCCACTTTACAATTTTTTCATCCTTATATGTTGGTCGCCTCCTTTGAAAATTTCTCAGGGCTTTCTTGTTCAGCAGCTTCTTCAGCAGTTCCAAATGACAGAGGATTTCTATCAGTTTCTATGTTGAATAGTTTCCCTGAGAAGACGAGTTTTCAATCTACTCATGTATTTCAGTACTTTCTACAACGAGGTAGCATTCTTCCCATGGTTCTTTTCCTTTCTAAATATTCTTCACATTAGTATGTTTTTGCTCATTCAGAATTAATTTTTTGCAGGTCATTGTCTTGTTTTATCAGAAAAAATTTACAGCATTTTTCCCTAACAAATTCATTTCTTGCAGTTACTTGCTTTGCAATATTGGAAACATAGGGGCTTTTCTGGTGGTTCAGTGGTATAGGATCCACCTGCTAGTGAGTTTTGGGAAAATCTCCTGGAGAAAGAAATGGCAACCCACTCCAGTATTCTTGCCCAGGAAATCCCATGGACAGAGGAGCCTGGAAGTCTGCAGTCCTTGAGATCACAAGGGTCCAGCATGACTTGAATTTGGTGTTGGGAATGAGAAAACAATGTGTCCTATCTCCCCGGTAATTTATAACCACAAACCAGCCCACAGCTGGGCTTTAAAGACAAGGAAGCAGTAGAGAGGGAGAACAGAGAAATGAGATACAAATAGGAGAATAAGGTTCTGAGAGTAAATTCAAGCATGAAACTAAACCACCACCACTACCACATGTATCACAAAGATATATAGAACCAAAAGATACAATAAAGATATATTAGCTAACAAAGGAAACTGAGGGCAGCTATCTTAATAATAGACAAAACAATGGATGAAAGAAGAAATAAAGAAGATGATAAAATAACACTAAAAATTTTAATTCACCCTATCAGTTCAGTTCAGTTCAGTCGCTTAGTTGTGTCCGACTTTTCACCCTATAGTTAAAGCAAATCTAAGAGAGGCACAAAAACATAGTTTCAATATATGTAAATCAAAAGTTGACATAGCTACAAGGAACAATTGACAAACCTATTACAATAGTAATCTCTAAAATACTCAAAGATCAAGTAGAGAAAAATTAGTAAGAATATAGTAATAAATTAAATTAGCAGCTTAACAATGAACAATTAAGTTTGATCTAATGGACATTTTAAAACTACATTTAACAGTTTGAAAATACACATTCTGCATACTAACGTACAGCCCACGTGAAGCATTTATAAAAACTGAATTCTTGCTAGGGCAAGAGGCAGCTCAACAATTTATAATTATTCTCTGACCATCACAAAATCAATTTTGGAGTACGAAAGGCGAAAACCATAGGGGAAAGTAGGTAAATATTGGCTACATTAATATTAACAATGGATGTTCACTGAAATACATCAAAAAGAAAGTGAAAAAGCAAGTCAGGAACCAGGGGTAGAAATCTGCAAGTTGTATAACTCAAAGGATTATGTAAAGAACTCTCAGAAATCAACAGGGAAAAAAAAGGAAGCAACTCTTAAGAAAATGAAAAAGCTACTATCAGAAGAACATTCCAAATGTTCCTTAAACATGTGAGAAGAGGCTCAAACTCAGTAATTGGGAAATGTGAATTAAAACCACAATGAAGTAGAATTTCATAGCCACTAGAACAGAAGGGTGAAAAGCTAAAAATTGGTCAATACCAATGCAGGGTAGATCAAGCAGGCTTTCTTGTCCACCACTGGTGTGAAACAATATGCTATTTGGGAATGCTTATATAGGTAGAAGGGCTTCCCTGGTGGCTCAAGTGGTAAAGAATCCACCTGCAATGCAGGAGACCTGGGTTTGATCCCTTGGTAAGGAAGGTCCCCTGGAGAAGGAAATGGCAATCCAGTATTCTTGCCTAGAGAATCCTATAGACAGAAGAGCCAGTCCACGGGGTTGCAAAGAGTCAGACACAACTGAGAGACTAAGCGCTTATGCACATACATATAGTTAGAAACACCACAAAGAATGGCAAGGGAATGAGTAATACACAATTCAGGATGGCAGTTATTTCTTAGGGGGAAAGAGAAGGGAGGGTCATGCTTATCATTTATTAACTACACATGTATCATTTATACATTTTTTTTTTTGGTACTAATGCTGATGTTTCACAATTAAGAAAAATATGAGTGATGTTAAAGGCTGGTATCAGCTAATACCAAAAGTCATTCTGATACTTGGTAGGTTTTACGTTATGGTTGACAGAAAGGCATTATGCTGTTAATTTGTCTCTCATCTTCTCTGAGCTTTTTGTAATGGTTTTTAGTATTGGGCCTGAGCTTTAGTCAATTAAGCCAACCCTGCACATTAAATTTCAAGACGTGTGTTGCTTATTGATCACAAATGCAAAGCACTTTGTTTACTGCAAAACTGTTTAGGACAGAAGGCCATGAATCTGAGACTATTTAAACTAATAACTCTAATGTTGAATAGTATGGTCAAGTATTATTTAAATCTCTCAATCCCTCTTTTCCTTAAGATTTTAAAAATGTGGGCCATTTCTAAAGGCTTTACTGAGTTTGTTACAATCTTGCTTCTGTTTTACTTTAGTTTTTTGGCCCTGAGGCATGTGGGATCTTAACTCCCCTACCAGGGATCGAACCTGCACATCCTACATTAGAATAGGGATTGAACCAGGGAGTGAACCTGTATCCTGTGCATTAGAACTACTGGACTGCCAGGGAAGTCCCTCAATTTTCTTTAGTAGCATTGTTGTTTTTTAGAGCGGGATTGTTAGTTTTAAATCTGACACAACTTTTCCTGTAAAATCATGCTGCTCATATATTCTGGTGTGTTTATGAACTTTCTAGAGTATTGTAACGTATTAATTTTAAAATTCTTTTAAGATGATTTCAATCATTTTATAAGCCTTAAGGAAAAGGAAGTTCAAACCGTTTCTCTTTTTCTTGTAATGCTTACCACTCAAACACATATCTAGTCAAGCCTAAGGTTTTGTAAAGATCCTGTAGTAATTTATTAAGTCAACCACCAAAGGCTTCCTATATTTTGTCCTAATGAATCACCTCAAATATCTGTCCATAGCTACAGACTTCTAGGACCATCTGTCTCTTCTTTGAATTGAATCTATACTGTCTGACTTTATATTTATATATAGATTTGGGGGTTGGCTGTAAAGAAGCAGATGCTGAGAGCAGGCATCAGTGGCTACAGTTTTATTCTTGGATCTCACCCCAGGGTCTCTGGAGGAAGGAAGGCATGTCTTCCTTTTCCTTAAGCTATTATCTTGAACTCTATCTCCAATTTCATTTTTCCTCCTTTCTGAAGGTATTTTCTTCTGTATTAATGCCCTCCTATTTCATATCTCCCTTGATCTCCTTCTGAAGAGGAAAAAGTACTTACTTCCCAAATACTGACATATCACTTTTCTCAAAAACCAAACAGTAAAGACTTTCTGTGACACCAATGAACCATTCAACTCCAGTTCATTCCATCTTTCCTTTGGTTCAGTAGGAAACCCTCTGGATTACTGTAAACTTCATATCCCTCCCTTCTTGATTCTTGAGGCACAGCCCTCCTGGCATCTCTCAGATCTCATCTCTGTTTCTCAAGCTGGCCTTCACCCACACTGGCCTCCTTACTGCTACTTACTGCTAAGTGCGCCCCTGTTTCCGGCTTTAGCATTTGGTCCTTCCTCTGTCCTGATGCTCTTCCCCATATATTCATAGGATTTCCTTCACATCTCTGCTCAGGTGACCCTCTGATTACTATATTAAAAAAAAATACAAAATAAAATAATACCCTTTTCTACCCCAGCCTCTTTGGATAATATAGTTTTTTTTTTTCTTTTTTTTTTTAAGGAATCTCCATACTATTTTCTATGCAGGTGCACCATTTTCTATTCCTACCAATAGTACACAAAATTCCAATTTCTCCACATTCTTGTCAAATGCTTATTTTCTGTCTTTTTTATTTTGTTAGTGGCCATCCTAATGAGTGTGAAGTGATGTCTCACTGTGGTTTTGATTTACATTTCTCTAATGATTAGTGATGTTGAGTATCTTTTCATGCTTACTGACCATTTGTATATCTTCTTTGGAGAAATGGGCTTCTTTGATAGCTCAGTTGGTCAATAATCCACCTGTGATGCAGAAGACCCCGGTTTAATTCCTGGCTGGGGAAGAGCCACTGGAGAAGGGATAGGCTTACTCACACCGATATTCTTGGACTTCCCTTGTGGCTCATCTGGTAAAGAATTCACCTGCAGTATGGGAGACCTGGGTTTGATCCTTGGGTTGGGAAATCCCCTTGGAGAAGGGAAAGGCTTTTGGACGACTAAGCAACTTTCACTTTCATTTCACTTTGGAGAAATATACTTTCAAGTCTTTTGCCCATTTTTAAATTGAATTATTTGTTTTACTGTTGTTGTAGGAGTTTTAAAATATATTCTGGATATTACTCCTTATCAAATATATGGTTTGCAATTATCTTCTCACATTCTGCTTTTTTCACTCTGTTGTAAGCTGCTATTTCACTCTGTTGTCTATTTTCTTTGCTATATAGAGTTTTCTTCTATTTATGACTTTATAATACTTCAGTTGGGCTTTTAATTTAGATCTATGTTTCTCGCTCTCATTTGCACACCTTGTTAAGCCTGGCATTATGACGTCTTCCCTTCTTTTTACCTTCTATAGTGTTTAACATAAGATTATATATTAAGAGGAAACTCAATAGTTAAGTTACCAAATTGAATGATGTAAAATTGTCACATCAAGGACTTCCCTGGCAGTTCAGTGGTTAAAACTCTGAGCTTTCAATGCAGGGAGCATGGGTTCAATCCCTGGTAAGGGAACTAAGGTCCTGCAGGCCATGTGGCAAAAAAAAAAAAAAAAAGAGAGAGAGAGAAAAGAGAGAGAAAATAAACTATCATATCATCACTTCCAGTTTTGACTTCGTATCAAGTGCCCAGGTTCCTGTGTCCAAATGCTTTCTGAACATCTCAAACTGCCTCATTGCTAACATTTCAGGTATTACAAATGCTCTTTATTCCACTATCTTTTTATCTAACCAATAATTAAGTTCTCTCTGTTTCTTTTGGGCAATGAGTCTGAAATTGAACATATTTTTTCCTAGGTTGGGAAGATCCCCAGAGGAGGGCATGGCAACCCACACGAGTATCTTCCCTGGAGAATCCCATGGACAGAGGACCCTGGCAAGCTACAGTCCATGGGTTCTGCAAACAGTCAGATACGACTGAGCGACGAACACTTTCACTTTTCCATTCACAGGGTTGGTATGAGGCCTTACTAACCAACACAGCCCTTCCCAGCACTGTGTCCCATTCTTCTCTCAGCTGTGTTTTCAAACAACACAAAGGTAAACCCATTATTATGTTATTCAAGAGCCTATGGTGATTCCAGGAGCCTCTCAGAATATTAAAACTTTCCCTTGAGTTTTTATTTTGCCCCATGAAGGTAAGAAATATGATTTAAACTCACAATCTCCCAAATCATCCCTTCACCTTGGCCAAATGGTATCCTTCCTTTGTCTCCAGAATGCCTCCTCATTCCTATTTTTGTATTCTCTAAGTCCTGGAAGACTTTCCTCCCTGACTTAAACATTTCAAGTCTTTCCCTTTTCTCAAATCCTAACTCAAACATGCTCTTCAATCTCTTCTGACAACTAACCAAAATCATCTTTGGCTTAACCTTTGAATTTCCCTAGCATCTTGGAAGGTTTTAACACATCAGGTTAATACTTTCATTGCAAGAGTGTGGGCTAAGTAATTTCAGTCCTGTCTGACTCTTTGAGACCCCCTGGACTATAGCCCACCAGGCTCCTCTGTCCATGGGATTCTCCAGGCAAGAATACTGAAGTGGATTGCCATGCCCTCCTTCAGGGTATCTTCCCAACCCAGGGGTCAAACTCACATCTCTTATGTCTCCTGCATTAGCAGGTGGGCTCTTAACCACTAGTGCCACTTGGGAACCTAATACTTTCATTAATATAACAGTATTTTCCTTTGGAATATAAATATTTTGTACTTTGAGCTATAAGGACCAACAAAATCAAAGGAATTTTTAAAATCCTAAGTTATGGATTTTGAAAAAATCAAGATGTAATGATTTTTTTCCCTTCACCATAGCTGCTCCAAAAAAAAAAGAAAAAAATCCAAGCAACTAACTTTGTAATAACCTTAGGCCATATCTCCATAGGCTTAAAACCCACTGATCTAAAAGCCATGGACCGGTGCTCTTTGAATAAATTTTCAAAGTTATTAGCTATCCCAAATAGTCATGATCTGAGAACCCGTGGAGTGCTAGACACATAAACAATTTTTGGGTGGGGGAGTTCATTATGAATCTTTGTCACTGACTCAATCGTTGATCTTGGGCCATTCACTTAACTTCTTGATATCTACCTCCCTATTTGCAAATGGAGATAAGATTAGGGTACCAGAGGTACTGCTTTTAGGAGATTTAGCCTATGATAGATGAGACATAAATTATGGCATTAGGTTATAGCATTATATTTCCCTTTACTCTCTTCGAGGGAAAAAAAAGAAAATAGGAAATGTTTATTTATAGATAATCCATCTTATTTTGTAAAAAGAGTTTTAAGTCAGTGTTCAAAATATATGATTAAAAATTTAAGTTAAAAAGCATAAATGGACAACAAGTAGTTGAAAAAGCAAGAGAAAAGTAGAAAAAATAAGCTGATGAAAAACAAGAGTGGAATGAATAGACAGAAAAGATGTCTTGAGATGCAATCCACTTGCTACAGATGGACTGCAAATCTGACTCTGCGATTGCTAGCAGCCAGCTTAGGAGAGCATGATCGGTTAAATGATTCACGAAGTCCATACATAAAAACAAACCAACTGCTCCAAAGCATAACTATTCTTGGGACTAAGATCAGAGGGAAATTTCCTGTTCTAAACTATGACAGCCAAGTGATTAAGAGAAGCAGGCGCGACTGTTGAATAAGTGACATAAGATTCTCCACTGTGATGTTTTTGAGATTTTTTTTCAGTGTATTTTTTCTCCATTATAATTTTCAATAACAAAAATTGGACAGTCAGATTATACTGGTCAAAACCTTGGCAAGGTTAAAAAGATAATTTTTAGGGGGAATCTGAAAGGGACAACAAGGGGGTGGCAAAGACATACATCTAGAAGAAACAAGCCAAGAGGACAGAAATGACAAGTTTTCAGGGCAAAGCAAGGGTGAAATAGGAAGTCTGAAGCCATCTGGACCAACTGAGTTTGGTGCCAAAGCCCTGAAGTAGCAGAGTTTCATTCAAAGTAAGGAAAATGAGCTTGTACTTGGGACAAGGTCATAATATAATTATAATAAATACATTATTTTTTAATAGCTACATTTCATAAAATCTCTCCTCTGACTTCATTTCACTTACACTATTTCTAGAAAAAATTATTTATTTATTTATCCTGTAATTAGCCTGAAAGGATTTATACATTGAGGCTACAATTAGCTTTGATCATTAGTTCATTATGAAGGAACTAAAGGCAATAGAAAAAAGACCAAATGGCATGACAGGCAATTCAAAAAAGATGAAATTTGTATTGCATGGCCTTTTGCATGGCCAACATGCATAAAATAGTCTTTCAGTTTTACTAGAAATATGAATAAAAAGCACATTAAAGCATCAGTGATATACCAGTGTCATCTATCAATTAAATCAACTAAACAGAAAATTAACAAGGAAACACAAACTTTAAATGATATAATAGACCAGTTAGACCTAATTGATATCTATAGGACATTTCACCCCAAAACAATGAATTTCACCTTTTTCTCAAGTGCACATGGAACCTTCTCCAGGATAGATCACATCCTGGGCCATAAATCTAGCCTTGGTAAATTCAAAAAAATTAAAATCATTCCAAAATCTTTTCTAACCACAATGCAGTAAGATTAGATTTCAATTACAGGAGAAAACTATTAAAAATTCCAACATATGGAGGCTGAACAACACGCTGCTCAATAACCAAAAATCACAGAAGAAATAAAAAAAGAAATCAAAATATGCATAGAAATGAATGAAAATAAAAGCACAACAAGCCAAAACCTGTGGGACACTGTAAAAGCAGTGTTAAGGGGGAAGGTTCATAGCAATACAGACATACCTCAAGAAACAAGAAAAAGTCAAATAAATAACCTAACTCTACACCTAAAGCAACTAGAAAAGGAAGAAATGGAGAACCCCAGGGTTAGTAGAAGGAAAGAGATCTTAAAAATTAGGGCAGAAACAAGTGCAAAAGAAACAAAAGAGACCATAGCAAAAATCAACAAAGCCAAAAGCTGGTTCTTTGAAAGGATAAATACAATTGACAAGCAATTAGCCAGACTCATCAAGAAACAAAGGGAGAAAAATCAAATCAATAAAATTAGAAATGAAATTGGAGAGATCACAACAGACAACACAGAAATACAAAGGATCATAAGAGACTACTCTTAACAATTATTTACCAATAAAATGGACAACATGGAAGAAATGGACAAATTCTTAGAAAAGTACAACTTTCCAAAACTGAACCAGGAAGAAATAGAAAATCATAACAGACCCATCACAACCACAGAAATTGAAACTGTAATCAGAAATCTTCCAGCAAACAAAAGCCCAAGTCCAGACGGCTTCACAGCTGAATTCTACCAAAGATTTTGAGAAGAGCTAACACGTATCCTACTCAAACTCTTCCAGAAAATTGCAGAGGAAGGTAAACTTCCAAACTCATTCTATGAGGCCACCATCACCCTAATACCAAAACCTGACAAAGATGCCACAAAAAAGAAAACTACAGGCCAATATCACTGATGAACATAGATGCAAAAATCCTTAACAAAATTCTAGCAATCAGAATCCAACAACACATTAAAAAGATCCTATACCATGACCAATTGGGCTTTATCCCAGGGATGCAAGGATTCTTCAGTATCTGCAAATCGATCAATGTAATACACCACATTAACAAATTGAAAATTAAAAGACATATGTTCATCTCAATAGATGCAGAGAAAGCCTTTGACAAAATCCAACATTCATTTATGATAAAAACTCTCCAGAAAGCAGGAATAGAAGGAACATACCTCAACATAATAAAAGCTATATATGACAAACCCACAGCAAACATTATCCTCAATGGTGAAAAATTGAAAGCATTTCCCTAAAGTCAGGAACAAGACAAGGGAGCCCACTTTCACTGCTACTATTCCACATAGATTTGGAAGTTTTGGCCACAGAATTCAGAGCAGAAAAAGAAATAAAAGGAATCCAAACTGGAAAAGAAGAATAAAACTCTCACTGTTTGCAGATGACATGATCCTCTACATAGAAAACCCTAAAGACTCCACCAGAAAACTACTAGGGCTAGTCAATGAATATAGTAAAGTTGCAGGATATAAAATCAACACACAGAAATCCCTTGCATTCCTATACACTAATAATGAGAAAATAGAAAGAGAAATTAAAGAAACAATTCCATTCACCATTACATTGAAAAGGATAAAATACTTAGGAATATATCTACCTAAAGAAACTAAAGACCTATATATAGAAAACTATAAAACAGTGGTGTAAGAAATCAAAGAAGACACTAATAGATGGAGAAATATACCATGTTCATGGATCAGAAGAATCAATATAGTGAAAATGAGTATACCACCCAAAGCAATCTACAGATTCAATGCAATCTCTATCAAGCTACCAGCAGTATTTTTCACAGAGCTAGAACAAATAATTTCAAGATTTGTATGGAAATACAAAAAAACCTCGAATAGCCAAAGCAATCTTGAGAAAGAAGAATGAAACTGAAGGAATCAACCTGCCTTACTTCAGGCTCTACTACAAAGCCACAGTCATCAAGACAGTATGATACTGGCACAAAGACAGGAATATAGATCAATAGAACAAAATAGAAAGCCCAGAGATAAATCCATGCACCTATGGACACGTTATCTTCGACAAAGGAGGCAAGAATATACAATGGAGAAAAGACAGTCTCTTTCACAGGTGGTGCTGGGAAAACTGGACAACCACTTGTAAAAGAATAAAACTAGAACACTTTCTAACATCATACACAAAAATAAACTCAAAATGGATTAAAAATCTAAACGTAAGACCAGAAACTATAAAACTCCTAGAGGAGAACATAGGCAAAACACTCTCCGACATAAATCACAGCAGGATCTTCTATGACCCATCACCCAGAATATTGGAAATAAAAGCAAAAATAAACAAATGGGACCTAATTAAAATTAAAAGCTTCTGCACAACAAAGGAAACTATAAGCAAGGTGAAAAGACAGCTTTCAGAATGGGATAAAATAATAGCAAAGGAAGCAACTGACAAACAACTAATCTCAAAAATATACAAGCAACTCCTGCAGCTCAATTCTAGAAAAATAAACGACCCAATCAAAAAATGGGCCAAAGAACTAAACAGACATTTCTCCAAAGAAGACATACAGATGGCTAACAAACACATGAAAAATGCTCAATATCACTCATTATCAGAGAAATGCAAATCAAAACCACAATGAGGAACCATTTCATGCCGGTCAGAATGGCTACAGTCCAAAAGTGTACAAGCAATAAATGCTGGAGACGGTGTGGAGAAAAGGGAACCATCTTACACTGTTGGTGGGAATGCAAACTGGTACAGCCATTATGGAGAACAGTGTGGAGATTCCTTTAAAAGCTGGAAATAGAACTGCCTTATGACCCAGCAATCTCACTACTGGGCATAAACACCAAGGAAACTAGAATTGAAAGAGACACATGTACCCTAATGTTCATCACAGAACTGCTTATAATAGCCAGGACATGGAAGCAACTAGATGTCCATCAGCAGATGAATGGATAAAAAAGCTGTGGTACATAAAAACAATGGAGTATTTAGTTCAGTTCAGTTCAGTCACTCAATCATGTCTGACTCTTTGCGACCCCATGAATCGCAGCACGCCAGGCCTCCCTGTCCATCACCAACTCCAGGAGATCACTCAGACTCACGTCCATCAAGTCAGTGATGCCATCCAGCCATCTCATCCTCTGTCGTCCACTTTTCCTCCTGCCCTCAATCCCTCCCAGCATCAGAGTCTTTTCCAATGAGTCAACTCTTCAACTCTTCGCATGAGGTGGCCAAAGTACTGGAGTTTCAGCTTTAGCATCATTCCTTCCAAAGAGATCCCAGGGCTGATCTCTTTCTGAATGGACTGGTTGGATCTCCTTGCAGTCCAAGGGACTCTTAAGAGTCTTCTCCAACATCACAGTTCAAAAGCATCAATTCTTCGGCACTCAGCCTTCTTCACAGTCCAACTCTCACATCCATACATGACCACAGGAAAAACCATAACCTTGATTAGATGGACCTTAGTTGGCAAAGTAATGTTTCTGCTTTTGAATAGACTATCTAAGTTGGTCATAACTTTTCTTCCAAGGAGTAAGCGTCTTTTAATTTCATGGCTGCAGTCACCATCTGCAGTGATTTTGGAGCCCCCTAAAATAAAGTCTGACACTGTTTCCACTGTTTCCCCATCTATTTCCCATGAAGTGATGGGACTGGATGCCATGATCTTTGTTTTTTGAATGTTGAGCTTTAGGCCAACAGTGGAGTATTACTCAGCCATTAAAAAGAATATATTTGAATCAGTTCTAATGAGGTGGATGAAACTGGAGCCTGTTATACAGAGTGAAGTAAGCCAGAAAGAAAAACACCAATACAGTACACTAATGCATATATGTGGAATTTAGAAAGATGGTAATGATAGCCCTGTATGTGAGACAGCAAAAGAGACACAGATGTATAGAACAGTCTTTTGGACTCAGTGGGAAAGGGAGAAGGTGGGATGATTTGGGAGAATGGCATTGAAATATGTATAATATCATAAATGAAACAAATTGCCAGTCCAGGTTTGATGCAGGATGCAGGATGCTTGGGGCTGGTGTATGGGATGACCCAGTGGGATGGTACGGGGAGGGAGGACAGAGGGGGGTTCAGGATGGGGAACACATGTACACCCGTGGTGGATTCGTGATGATGTATGGCAAAACCAATACAATATTGTAATTAGCCTCCAATTAAAATAAATAAATTTATATTAAAAAATTAAAAAAATAAAAATTACAGTAATTTTTATTTAAAATGATTTGTTGTTGTTGTTCAGTCACTCAGTTTTGTCCGACTCTTTTTGACCCCATGGACTGCAGCAAGCCAGGCTTTGCTCTCCTTCACCATCTCTCAGAGCTTGCTCAAACTCATGTTCATTAAGTCAGTGATACCATCCAAACATCTTGTTCTCTGTCATCCCCTTCTCCTCTTGCCTTTAATCTTTACCAGCACCAGAGTATTTTCTAATGAGTTGGCTCTTTGCATCAGGTGGCCAAATATTGGAGCTTCAGCATCAGTCCTTCCAATGAACATTCAGGATATATTTCCTTTAGGATTGACTGGTTTGACTTCCTTGCAGTCCAAGGGACCCTCAAGAGTCTTCTCCAACACCATAGTTCAAAATCATCAATTCTTTGGCACTCAGCCTTCTTTATGGTCAACTCTCACATCCATACATGACTACTGGAAAAAGCAAGCTTTGACTATATGCACCTTTGTTGCTAAAGTAATGTCTCTGCTTTTTAATACTCTGTCTAGGCTTGTCATAACTTTTCTTCCAAGGAGCAAGTGTCTTTTAATTTCATGACTGCAGTCACCATCTGCAGTGATTTTGAAGCCCTCCAAAAATAAAGTCTCTCACTGTTTCCATTGTCTCCCCACCTATTTGCATGAAGTAATGGGACCTAATGCCATGATTTTCATTTTTAGAATGTTGTTTTGAGCCAACTTTTTCACTCTCCTTTTCCCCTTCATCAAGAGGCTCTTTTGTTCTTCTTCATCTTCTGCCATAAGGATGATGTCATCAGTAAAGAATCTGCCTGTCAATGCAGGAAACGCAAGTTTGATCCCTTGGTCAGAAAGATTGCCTGGAGAATGAAATGGCAATCCATTCCAGTATTCTTGCCTGAGAGATCCCATGGACAGAGAAGCCTGGTGGGCTATAATCCATGGAGTCACAAAATGATCTGGTATGACTTAGCGACTAAAGTGTCACATTTTAAATGATAACTCACAGTATTGCTCCCTCATACTCTACTGGTGTGTAAACAGATGCAACTTTTATAGAGTAGTCTGGTAATATATAAGAAAATCTTAAAATCAACATGCATTTTAATTTTAGCAATTCTATTTCTAAGAATTTATTCTTAGGAAATAATTTAGAACAATGTTCACTGCGGTATTTTAAGTGATTCTTAAAAATAGAAAGGCTAAGAAATTATAACAATGAGGAATTTCTTTCCTAAATTATAATTCATCCATAGAAGAGAATATTATGCATTCATAAAAGCTGAAGATATCACAGTAGAATTATTGCCCTGGTAAGATGTTCATGAGTATTATTTTGCATTAAAATAAAGTTATATTAAGATACACTGTAAAGCTATAGCAATGATGATAGTGTGATAATGGTGTAAGTTCAGACAAATATTGGGTAGGCCAAACAGTTCATTCAAGTTTTTCTTAACATTTTATGAAAAACCCAAATGAACTTTTTAACCAATCCAACAGATTGGAGGAATGAAGTAGAGATACCAGAAATAGGTTCACTTATAGACAGTCAATTGATTTTCAATAAAGGTGTAAAGTATTTGAAAGGGAACAGAACTGACGCTAGAAGAACTAGATGTTCTCATGAAAACAGAAATATACCTCAGTCCCTTCTTCACACTACACACCAAAATAATTCAAGATGGATGATAGACTTAAATAGAAAGGCCAAAGCTATAAAGATTCTAGAAGAAAACATAAGAGACTATCTTTGCAATTTTGAGAGAGATTAATTACCTTAATCTTAATTAAGTCACAAAAAGCACTAACCATAACACTGATAAATTGGACTTAATCAAAATGGCTTATCATAAAAGTACACCATTAAGAAAAATGAAACAGTGTACCATGGGCTGGGAATAAATATTTGCAGTCTATATATATCTGACAGAACACTTGTATCCTGAGTATATAAATAATGCCAAAAAGTCAACATTGAAAAAGCAGCCCAATTTTTAAAGAGTGAGCAAAAGACTTGAGCAGATACTTCACAAAAATTACACAAATGGCCAATAAACTTGAAAATGTGCTCTATAACATTAAACACTGGAGAAATACAGATTAAAATCACAAGACGGTGGTGGTTGTTTAGTCGCTAGATTGTGTCCAACTCTTTGCAACCCCATGGACTGTAGCTGCGAGGCTCTTCTGTCCATGGGATTCTCCAGGCAAGAATACTGGAGTGGGTTGCTGTTTCCTTCTCCAGGGGAACTTCCCAACCCAGGAATCAAACCCTGGTCTCCTGCATTGCAGGCAGATGATTTACCAATGGAGCTATGAGAGAAGCCCATCATAACCCATCATAAGATATAACTGCATATCCACAAGATTGCTAAAATTTAAAAAAGAAAAATTAGATGTTGGTCAGTATATGTAGCAACTAAAATTATAATAAATTGCTGATGTAGGTATAAAATGGTAGGATCACTCTGAAAAATTGTTTGTCAATTTAAAAAATGAAATTGAATGTATATCTACCCTTGACCCTGCAATTAAACTCCTCAGTTTTTACCCAAGAGAAATGAAAGCATCTGCCCACAGAAAGACTTACCTGAGTATGTTTATAATAACTTCATTCTTATTAGCTACAAACTAGAATCATTTAATGTTTGTCTACATGTAAATGAATGAACAACTTGTGGTATATTCATACAATAGGATACTAGCCAGCAAAAGGAAGGCATGAATTACGGATACATTTAACAACATGGATGAATTCAGGCAATCCTACTAAGTAAAAAAGTTAGATGGAGGAGAGTGTATACTTTTTGTTTCCATTTATTTGAAGTATCTGAACAAACCAATTCTATGGTGGAAAAAACAAACAAACAGTAGTTACCTTTCGTGGAGTAGATGAGGCTGAACTTGAAAGAGGCATGAGGAACATTTTTGGACAGAAACAAATCCTTCTTGATTGGTAATGTTTACATAAGAGTGTACGTTTGCCAAACTCATCAGGTTCAGTTCAGTTCAGTTGCTCAGTCATGTTTGACTCTTTGCGACCCTGTGAATCACAGCACGCCAGGCCTCCCTGTCCATCACCAACTCCCGGAGTTCACTCAGACTCGTGTCCATCGAGTCAGTGATGTCATCCAGCCATCTCATCCTCTGTCGTCCCCTTCTCCTCCTGCCCACAATCCCTCCCAGCATCAGAGTCTTTTCCAATGAGTCAACTCTTCGCATGAGGTGGCCAAAGTACTGGAGTTTCAGCTTTAGCATCATTCCCTCCAAAGAAATCCCAGGGCTGATCTCCTTCAGAATGGACTGGTTGGATCTCCTTGCAGTCCAAGGGACTCTCAAGAGTCTTCTCCAACACCACAGTTCAAAAGCATCAATTCTTCAGAGCTCAGCCTTCTTCACAGTCCAACTGTCACATCCACACATGACCGCTGGAAAAACCATAGCCTTGACTAGATGGACCTTTGCTGGCAAAGTAATATCTCTGCTTTTCAATATGGTATCTAGGCTGGTCATAGCTTTCCTTCCAAGGAGTAAGTATCTTTTAATTTCATGGCTGCAATCACCATCTGCAGTGATTTTGGAGCCCCAAAAAGTAAAGTCAGCCACTGTTTCCACTATTTCCCCATCTATTTCCCATGAAGTGATGGCACTGTATGCCATGATCTTAGTTTTCTGAATGTTGAGCTTTAAGCCAATTTTTTTCACTCTCCTCTTACTTTCACCTAGAGGCTTTTAGTTCCTCTTCACTTTCTGCCATAAGGGTGGTGTCATCTGCATGTCTGAGGTTATTGATATTTCTCCTGGCACTCATCAAATGTACACCTAAAATTTGTACACTTTACTCTTGCTTTCACGTGTTCCTTTGGTTGTAGCTATGTAACTCCCATCTATGCATGACATTTCAAATGGCCTCCTTCTCTATATGTGTGTCTCAAACTTTCCTCTCCTTTTTCTTTTAAATATGCAGTTATTGGATTTGTAGCTCACACTAAATCCAGGATGATCTTACATGGAGATTTTAAACTTAATTACATCTTCTTGCTTGCTCAGTCATGTCTGACTCTTTCCAAGCCTTTGGACTGGAGCCCACCAGGGTCTTCAGTCCTTGGGATTTTTCAGGCAAGAATACTGGAGTGGGTTGCCATTTCCTTCTCCAGGGGATCTTCCCAACTCAGATATTGGACTGGCATCTCCTGTGTCTCCTGTATTGCAGGTTGATTCTTTACCTGCTGAGCCACTGGGGAAGCCCACATCTGCAAAGACTCTATTTCCAACTAACATCACATTCACAGGTTCAGATTAGAACTTGGACATATCTATTTGCGGGACACCATTCAACCCAGGTGGCTTTGGTTATATGTTAATATTAATACTTAGACATTCTGCACTGAATTAGTATCTGTATGCAGAGCTTCTCTAGCCATAAGAAGGAGGGTATGATGGCCAACTTTTGAGGACATTGGAGAAGGAAATGGCAACTCCAGTATTCTTGCCTGGAAAATCCCATGGACAGAGAACCTGGTAGACTATAGTCCATGGGGCTGCAAAGAGCCAGACACGACTGAGTGACTTCACTTTGAGACAGTAGAACGTGCATTGGCCACTTGGTCTGCTCCTGTTGTACTGCTGGAGCTATGTACCTATGTACAAGGATAGGGTGGGGATATATCCTCTTAGTCCAAATAAGGGAGGACCCAGGTTGTCAGAACCATGCTCATGCCCTTCTATGCATCAGCATGCATTGCAGCTTGCCTAGGACAGTGATAAGGGATTAACCCTTCCTCCCTCTGGCTAAAGGTCTTATTTTTCTCCCTGATTGAGTCTTCTGAAATACCAAACAGCATTAAAATGTGCCTTTATGTATTCTCCATGAGTCTGTGCCTTAATGTAAAAGGTACACTTTGTAGAGATAATCTGTGTTTACTCCTAAAATTGAGTTAAATTCTTGACCCAGGAGTGATGAGGAAAAAGTGGCATTCGAGGAAGTTCTGATGTTTGGTACAGGAGGAATCAGATTGCAGATGGAACACAGAGGGACCAAGGTGACAAGGATGAAACTCAATAAAGGGGCAGAAGGGGGGCTTGAGGAGGTAAACTCGGCACAGAAAGACCACACGTGTAAAGGTGAGAAAAGAATGAAAAAACGAGCTCAGATCTGTATATTGGGGAGTCATGGAACTGCTGACGAGGTAAGTAAGCTGCAACAATTGAGCTGTCTTAATTTTCATCTTTTGTTGGAGGTTCATTTGTTTTCCACTTATTTTGGCTTCTTGTGGGCACTTTAGCCTGTTAGCGCCTGTTTCGCACTAATCACAAGTGGCTGCTATTGCCAACATGTGACACATCCAATTTAGGATGCTGCCTGTTAGTTCCTGTAAGCTCTGCCAGATCATTCGCTATAACTCCCTCTTCTTCTGTTTGTTTTGTGTGTGTGTGTGTGCTTATTAGTGTGTTGTTTTACAGCATGTTGCTCAAGCCTCAGAATTCCATACTGTCTTCAGACTCTGCAAAGATCTATGCCTATGTACACTTTGGTTAAGGTTAATGTGTGAGTGTGTGTTTAATTGTTCACTAAACTGTAGTTCTTTAATGATCCAGAAACACATTTCAGGATTGGTGGCATAAATTTTGTACTATGAATAAAAATGACCCACTCTATTTTCAAGATGTTGCCATATTTCTTTATTATGTATGGGAAATAAACCAGACAAGTTGCAGTGAACACTAATTCAACCACGTCATTGGTTTTTGTTTCTAAAACCAAATGCAGCAGTGCTCTCAGAGGTACTATGGATGTTTGCTGAGGTACCGATGGTATTTCATTTCACATTATTATGAGTATTCCATGAGTATTTTAGAAAGATCTTACCAAAGTGTAAGAACTGATGACCAATTCACTTCTGGGAAAGCTCAAGTGGCCTGTGGCCACACAGTGAATACTGCCTTTGGGCAGTAATTTCACCCAATTTCCTCAGCAGATCAAAGACAAGGGAGTGCCAGTTATCAGAGGTGGAACTCATGGAGAATGTTGGCATAGGGTTGCTTTAAAAGGATTCTTTCCAGACTTCCCTGATGGTCCAACAGTTAAGAATTTGCCTGCCAATGCAGGGGACATGGGTTTGATCCCTGGTCCGGGAAGATTCTATATGCCACTGCATATAAGATAAGGGCAATGGGGAGCCCTCACATTCCAATTAGAGAGTAACCCCTGCTTGCCACAGCTAGAGAAAGCCCATGCAGCAGTGACGACCCAACACAGCCAAATAAATATTTTTAAAGAAAGGAATTCTTCCTAAGGAGGGAGCCACCAGAAGTCAGCATTCAGAAGCTGTGGGTGTAGCAGTGGAAGCAGAGGCAGAGAGGAGACTGGGCAGGGCAGCCAGGGAAGATATGCTGACTTTACTCAGGAAGTTGAAAGTGAGGATGAGAGAGGACCCACTTTCAACTTCCTGCCAAACTTGTCCCTGGAATTCTTCAGGCAAGAATACTGGCATGGGTTGCCATTCCCTTCTCCCAGGGGATCCTCTCAATCCAGGGATCGAACCCTCGTCTCCTCCATTGCAGGCAGACTATTTACCTTCTGAGCCACCAAGGAAACCTTTATATAACTAGTACATAGTACAGTGTGGGAAACCAAGAAATCAACGTTGGCATAATATGGTTAGCTACAGACTACATTTGGTTTTCACTGAGTTTCACATGTACTCGTGTGTGTGTGTGTTTGTGTGTTCACTCAGTCCTGTCCGACTCTTTGAGACTCCATGGACTGTAACCAGCCAAGCTCCTTTGTCCATGGGATTTCCAAGGCCAGAATACTGGAGTGACCTGCCATTTTCTTCTCTAGTGTTTGTGTGTACTTCTGTGCAATTTACTCTCAGGTATACATTTGTGTAACCACCATCATAATCAGAGAACATCAGCATATAGAACTGTTCTAACTCCATAAACAAAATCTTGTATGCTGTACGTTTACAGTCATATGCAATCTCCAGCCCATCCTTGTTCCCTAGAAATCTCTAATTTGCTCTCCATTTCTATAGCTTAATCATTTTGAGGATATCACGTGAATGAAATAATATTGTATGTTACATTATGAAATTGGCTTTTTTCGCTAAGCATAATACCCTTAAGATCCATCCAAATTGATGTCTGTATCAATAGTTTGTTCCTTTTTATTACTGAGTGTGAAAGTGTTAGTTGCTCAGTTGTGTCTGACTTTTCGTGACCCCATGGGCTGTAGCCTGCTAAGCTCCTCTGTCCATGGGATTTCCCAGGCAAGAATGCTGGAGTGAGTAACCAGGGGATCTTCCTGACCCAGGGATTGAACCCAAGTCTCCTGCACTGAAGGTGAATTCTTTACTTCTGAGCCACCAGGGAACATTATCACTCCCTGGTGTTATTACTCAGTATTGTTATTGAGTGGTTTTCCATTATATGATAGTTCCAGATTTTGTTTAACCATTCACCTATTAAAAGATATTTGGTTGTTTCAGTATTGGGCAATTACAAATAAACTTTCATGTATGCTACAAATATTATATACAAGTTATTGTATGAACATGAGTTTTCATTTCTCTGGAATAAATGCCTGAAAGTTGCCAGGTTGTGTGATAAGTACATATTTAATTTTTAAAAAATACAACATACTTTTTTCCAGAGTGGTTGTGTCATTTTACATTCCCAGCAGTAATGTATAAGAATCCAGTTTCTCTACATTTTTGCCAGCATCTGGTATTATTATTTTTAGTTTACTTACCCTAACAGGTGTGTAGTAATATCTTGTGGCTTTACTTTGCATTTCCCTAATGGCTAATGATATTGAACATCTTTTTGTGTGTTTCTTTGTTATCCATACCTACTTAATGATGAAATGTCTATTTATGTCTTTCATCCATTTTCTAATGAGATTTTTGTAACTATTGAATTTTGAGATATCTTTATATATTCCAAATACAAGTTATTTGTGAAATATATAGTTAGCAAATATTTTCTCCCAATCAGTAACCTGTTTTTCCATTCTCTTAAAAGGTATTTCACAGAGCAAAAGATTTTAATTTCAATTAAGTCCATTTTTTTCTCATAAAAACTATCTTTTGGATTCATGACTAAAATTCTTAACTTAGCTCTATGCTCAGAATATTCTTTCTCTTGGGTTAGAGCACTTAAAAATGTATTTCATATAAAATAAGTTGGCAAAGGGAAAGCAGAGGAATAAGCGAAATCTGAGACAAATAGAAAACAGTCAACAAATTTGTCTACTTAATCCAGTGACATCAGTAGCTACATAATTGTAGATAAACTAAATATTCTACTCAAAAGGTAGAGATTGTCAGGCTGGACAAAAGGCAAGATTTAACTATATGTTGTTTACAAGAAACACACCTGAGATTTGAAAACATGAATAGTTTGAAGGTAAAAGGATGGAAAAGATATAGCATGAAGCAGTTACTACAGGAGAGCTAGAGTGGCTTAAAGTGGCTTAAAATAGGCTTTGAGGCCAGAAATATCACTGAAAGAAAAGGGATATTTCACACTAATAAAAGGATCATTAATCAACTGATTAAAAATTATAGGAATTACAGCCATCATCTTCCAATAACCTCTGATGGAATATAAGCTATAAAAATACTGAGTTTGATGCTGTATACCTGAAGCTAATATAATATTGTAAATCAACTGCACTTCACCTAAAAAATTGAAAAGTTGCCATATAAAATAAATTTACATACATAACTCACAACAGATCCTCAAAATATATGAAGTAAAAATTGACAGGATTGAAAGGTGAAATGGCAATTTAACAGTAATAGTTGGAATTTCAGCAGCCCAATCTCAATAAATGATAGAAGAAACAGAAAATCAACAGGGTTATATAAATCATCAACAACACTATTAGCCAAATTAATCTAACTGATATTTTTGGAACATCAAAAGACTTCAGGATACAAATTATTTTCAAGTGTACATGTAGCATTTGCTAGGTTAGACCAAACACTGATACAATACAGAATTAAATTAGAGATTCACAACAGAGCAATATCTGGTAAATTTCCAATCTCTTTGGAAATTAAATAACATACTTCTGAACAACCTATGGGTAAAAGAAGAAATCAAAAGAAAAGTAAAAATACTTTAAACTGAATGAAACAAAAGGATAACAAATACAAAATATTGAAAGAATCTTAAGTAGTGCTGGGCAGAAAACTGATAAATATAAATACCTACCTTAAAAACTAGAAAAAGAAGAGCAATCTTAATTGAAAGTAAACAGAAAGAGTATATTTGCTTAATGAAAAGCAAATATCAAAGAGTGTAGTAGATATTGTTGAAATAGAAAACAAAAAATAGTAGAGAAAACTAATGAAACCAAAAGTTATTAAAAAGACAAATTATTGAAACAGAAAAAAAAATTAGTAGAGAAAACTAATAAAGCCAAATGTTATTAAGTTATTAAAAAGACAATTACCAAACCTGATGCAAGAAGAACTGGATTATCTGAATAGCGCTATGATAAGTAAAGGAGATTGGTCCTGGGTGTTCTTTGGAAGGAATGATGCTAAACCTGAAACTCCAGTACTCTGGCCACCTCATGCAAAGAGTCGACTCATTGGAAAAGACTCTGTCAATTCTGGTTTCCTCAGTGTGTATGCCCAGCAGTGGGATTGCTGGGTCATAAGGCAGTTCTATTTCCAGTTTTTTAAGGAATCTCCACACGTTTCTCCATAGTGGCTGTACCAGTTTGCATTCCCACCAACAGTGTAAGACGGTTCTCTTTTCTCCACACCGTCTCCAGCATTTATTGCTTGTAGACTTTTGGATTGCAGCCATTCTGACTGGTGTGAAATGGTACCTCACTGTGGTTTTGATTTGCATTTCTCTGATAATGAGTGATATTGAGCATCTTTTCATGTGTTTGTTAGCCATCTGTATGTTTTCTTTGGAGAAATGTCTGTTTAATTCTTTGGCCCATTTTTGATTGGGTCGTTTACTTTTCTAGAATTGAGCTGCAGGAGTTCCTTGTATATTTTTGAGATTAGTTGTTTGTCAGTTGCTTCCTTTGCTATTATTTTCTCCCATTCTGAAAGCTGTCTTTTCACCTTGCTTATAGTTTCCTTTGTTGTGCAGAAGCTTTTAATTTTAATTAGGTCCCATTTGTTTATTTTTGCTTTTATTTCCAATATTCTGGGAGGTGGGTCATAGAGGATCCTGCTGTGATTTATGTCAGAGAGTGTTTTGCCTATGTTCTCCTCTAGGAGTTTTATAGTTTCTGGTCTTACGTGTAGATTTTTAATCCACTTTGAGTTTATTTTTGTGTATGGTGTTAGAAAGTGTTCTAGTTTCATTCTTTTACAAGTGGTTTTCCCAGCATTGAAAGAGACACGTGTACCCCAATGTTCATCACAGCCCTGTTTATAATAGCCAGGACATGGAAGCAACCTAGATGTCCATTAGCAGATGAATGGATAAGAGAACTGTGGTACATATACACAATGGAGTATTACTCATCCATTAAAAAGAATACATTTGAATCAGTTCTAACGAGGTGGATGAAACTGGATCCTGTTATACAGAGTGAAGTAAGCCAGAAAGAAAAACACCAATACAGTATACTAATGCATATATATGGAATTTAGAAAGATGGTAATGATAGCCCTGTATGCAAGACAGCAAAAGAGACACAGATGTATAGAACAGTCTTTTGGACTCTGTGGGAGAGGGAGAGGGTGGGATGATTTGGGACAATGGCATTGAAACATGTGTAATATCATATGTGAAACGAATCACCAGTCCAGGTTTGATGCAGAATACAGGATGCTTGGAGCTGGTGCACTGAGACCACCCAGAGGGATGGTATGGGGAAGGAGGTGGGAGGGGTGTTCAAGATGAGGAACAAGTGTATACCTGTGGCGGATGCATGTTGATATATGGCAAAACCAAGACAATATTGTAAAGTAATTAATCTCTAATTAAAACAAATAAATTTATATTAAAAAAAGAAAAGACTCTGATGCTGGGAGGGATTGGGGGCAGGAGGAGAAGAGAAGCGGACGACAGAGGATGAGATGGCTGGATGGCATCACTGACTTGATGGATGTGAGTTTGCGTGAACTCCGGGAGTTGATGATGGACAGGGAGGCTGGCATGGGGTCACAAAGAGTCGGACACGACTGAGGGACTGAACTGAACTGAAGTAAAGAAATTAAATTAGTAATTAAAAACTTCCCACATGGTTAAAGGATTATACACCATGATCATATGGGACTTCTTCCAGTGATGCAAGAATGGTTCAACATCATCAAATCAATCAACTTGATATCCCACATTAACAAAATAAAAGATGGAAATCATATAACCAGCTCAATAAATGTAGAAAAAGCAGTTGACAAAATTTAACCCTCACTTATAATAAACACCCCTCCCCGAAAAATAGGTATAGAGGGAATGTACCTTGACATAACAGAGGTTATAGGGGTTCCCTATAGGGATAGTGGCTCAGTTAGTTAAGAATCTGTCTTCAATGCAGGAGACCTGGGTTTGATTTCTGGATTGGGAAAGAAATCGCTACCCACTCCAGTATTCTTCCCTGGAGAATTCCGTGGACAGAGGACACTGGCAAGCTACAGTGGCATCACATGGCATCACAAACAGTCAGACATGACTGAGTGACTAGTACTTTCACTTTCATAACAAATTCACAGCTCACTTCATATTCAATGGTGAAATACTGAAAGCTATCCCTCTAAGATCAGAAATAAGTATGTCCACTCAACTCAGTACTGGAAGGCTTAGAGCAACTAGGCAAGGAAAAAAACCAATAAAACTCCAAATAAATGAACAAACCAAAGCAAACACGCAAACCCACACAGATACAGAGAACACAACGGCGGTTACCAGAGGGGGAGAGAAGTAAGGGAGGATGAGATGAGTAAAGAGGGTCAACTGCATGGCAACAGATAGAAACTCAACTTTTGATGGTGAGCACCCAGTAGTGTATACAGAAGTTGAAATATAATATTGTACAGATTAAACTTATATAAACCAACAACAAAAAACTAAAACAAAAATAAAATTAAAAATACTCCCATATGGAAAACTACAAAACATTGCTAACATTATGAAGACAAAAGTAAATGAAGAGATAGTTTGTGTTTTGGTTTGGAAGACTTACTTGTTAAGATGGAGGTTCTCTCCAAATTGTCCTATAGAAGCAACACAATTCATTTCAAAATCCCAGCAGACTTTTATTGTAGAAATTGCCAACCAGATGGTTGGTTTTGGGTTTTTCTCTTGATGTATTAAGTTTGCTAGTCTATGTGCAATGTATATGTGTGTGCTAAGTCACTTCAGTCTGTAATCTCCAGCATTTCAAATAGAGCACTGATTTAGATGTTGGTATGAAGAAAATTTGGAGATGTATTTAATATCTTAATCACTTGATTTTATGAAAGATTATGATGGATAATTTTGATGGGCTTGATAATTTTGATGGGCCGGAGGCCTTAAAATCAGGGCTGATGTTTTCTTGAGAAAAAGAAGAAATCCTACCTACAGACAGTAGCTTCAGCCCATATCCCTGAATTCTAGGCTGACTTTCCTGCCTGCCTGCCTATTGTTTCAGACTTGCTTAGTCAGCCCCTACAATTCCGTAAGCCAATTTCTCATAATAAATCTCTTAATAGTATATATCTGTCCTACTGGTTCTACTTCTCTTGTTGAACTCTGATTGACATACTGATATAATAATTTATATAGAAATGCAAGGAATCCAGATTGGGCAAACCAAATTTTTGCTGTTGTTGTTTAGTCACTCAGTCGGGTGTAACTCTAAGACCCCATGCACTCAGTACGTCAGGCAGGCTTCCCTGTCCTTCACCATCTTTCAGAGTGTGATCAAACCCATGTCCATAGAGCTGGTGATGCCATCCAATCATTTTTATCCTCTGTTGTCCTCTTCTCCTGCCTTCAATCTTTCCCAGCATCAGGTCTTTTCCACTGAGTTGGTTCTTCGCATCAGGTGCCCAAAGTACTGGAGCTTCAATATTTATTTTTTTAAACCAATTTTAGGACAGAACAAAGTTGGAAGACCTACATAATCCAATTTCAAAACTGAACATAAAGCTACAGTAATCATGACAGTTTGGTATTGGTGGAAAAATAGGTATACAAATCAATGAGACAGAATCAAGGGGTCAAAATCTAACCTTCTATTTTTGGCCAATTGATGATGCAATTTTATGTACACACACAGACTTGTACTGGAGAAGAAAATAGCAACCGACTCAACTATTCTGGCCTGGAAAATTCCCACAGACAGAGAAGCCTCATAAACTATAATCCAGGCACAGCTGAGCACACATGTACAAGGACTTGTACATGGATATGCATGACATTGTTATTAATAGTAGCACAAAATGAGAACTGAAAGACGCTTACTCCTTGGAAGGAAAGTTATGACCAACCTAGATAGCATATTGAAAAGCAGAGACTTACTTTGCCAACAAAGGTCCATCTAGTCAAGGCTACGGTTTTTCCAGTGGTCATGTATGGATGTGAGAGTTGGACTGTGAAGAAAGCTGAGTGCCGAAGAATTGATGCTTTTGAACTGTGGTGTTGGAGAAGACTCTTGAGAGTCTCTTGGACTGCAAAGAGATCCAACCAATCCATCCTAAAGGAGATTGTTCATTGGAAGGGTTCATGCTGAGGCTGAAACTCTAATACTTTGGCCACCTAAAGTGAAAGAGCTGACTCATTGGAAAAGACCTTGATGCTGGGAGGGATTGGGGGCAGGAGGAGAAGGGGATGACAGAGGATGAGATGGCTGGATGGCATCACCGACTCAATGGACATGAGTTTGGGAAAACTCCAGGAGTTAGTGATGGACAGGGAGGCCTGGTGTGCTGTGATTCATGGGGTTGCAAAGAGTTGGACATGACAGAGCAACTGAACTAAACTGATGATAAGTGAAATAAGCTAGAAAAAAGAATAAATTGTATGATGCCATTTATATAAATCATCCAGCAACAGCAAATTTATAGAGACAAACAGAAGCTGGGTGGTTCCTGGGGCTGGGGAAGGAGCAGAAATCCACTGCAAATGGGCTTGAAGGAATTTTGGGAGAGTCATGGAAATGTTCTAAAATTAGATTGTTACGATATAAGTATAACTCACTAAAACTTATTAACAGTGTCATGGAACTATACATTCATAATGAGTCTTTTTATGGTATGCAAATAATACTTTAATGAAATTATTTTTAGAAGGAAATAGAAAAATCATGGGGTCCCTCCTGTTGATAATCAAGGCAAAACTCTTTAAAGAGTAAATTTAAAGTGAGAGTGGAAGACAACATTAAAGTTACTTTTGCAAATACATTCCAGTAGTCCAGCACTTTTCACTCCTAAGTTATAGAGGTCTGTATGGCTATTGTTAGATAATGTGGCCATCTCTGAGAATTCATAACATAAAACATATTTTCTTTCATTACCATGAAAATATATAAAACTGATTCAGCTATAGTTACCTTACTTTGTAACAAAATTTTACAATCTTCCACTTAATGAGCCATAAACCACTTTCTACAGGATTTCAATTTTAAATTAAAAAAAGTAATGAAAACAATCACAAGTCAAAAGACAACTGTAGGAATCCACAGGCTCAGAGTCTTCATTCAGGGCTAACACCAGCTCATTGACTTTTCTTGAAAGAGAAACTGCTCCAAGATCAAACTCAGACCCTCTGACTTCAGCTGATCACCTCAAAAAATGTGCTTTATTCCCAGTGAACTCAGCAAAGTAATGTGGATGAGTCAGAGCACTTGTCTCTATGGGAGGTAAAGGAATTGCATAATTCACTATCCGTATCAACAATAAAAGTCAAGGGTAAAAAGGATAGAAAATCCAAGGCATTATGTCACACTGTTTACCAATGACACCGATTTACCAATGGCAAATTATATATTTATTATGTAAATGCGAGAGAGCTTGCTAAGAGGTAAGAAAACTAGACAGGAAACTAAGATTTTATTTGGTTTTGTTTTTGAGCAGTCCTAGCTTCCTGATAGTTCAATTGGTAAAGAATTCGCCTGCAACGCAGGAGACCCTGGTTCAGTTCCTGGGTTGGGAAGATTCACTGGAGAAGGGATGGGCTTCCTACTCCAGTATTCTTGGGCTTCCCTTGTGGCTCAGCTGGTAAAGAATCCTCCTGCAGTGCAGGAGATCTGGGTTCAATTCCTGGGTTGGAAAGATCCCCTGGAGAAGGGAAAGGCTACTCACGCCAGTATTCTGGCCTGAGAAGTCCATGGACTCTATAGTCCATGGGGTCACAAAGAGTCAGACACGACTGAGCATCTCTCACTTTCACTTTCAGGTAATAAACAAGGTTTGAGAGGGTAGAATCTTGGTTAAATATTTGGACAGCAAACTAGGTGTTTCTGCAACACCCTTCCCTGCCTCTCCCCTCCCCACCAACTCTGTCATCCCAATGAAGGGGCAACGATTTCCATTCTCAATATTTGGAGGCACTTTGTAAACTGTAGATTCATAATCACTGTACTTATCATCTGTCTTTGTTAAATAGCCAGAGATATTTCGCCATGATACTATTTTGGCTTCTGGCATCTTTCCAAGGCAAGTCACAGTTAAAAAAATATTTTAATTTTATTGAAGTATAGGTGATTTACAATGCTGTATCAGTTTCAGGTACATAGCACAATGATTCAGTTATACATATACATACATTCACTTTTTTTCAGATGTTTTTTCCATATTGGTTATTATGGAGTATTGAGTAGAGTTCCCTGTGCTGTACAGTAGGTCTTTGTTGGTTATCTCTTTTATATATAATAATGTGTGTGTGGGAGAAGGCAATGGCGCCCACTCCAGTACTCTTGCCTGGAAAAATCCCATGGATGGAGGAGCCTGGTAGGCTGCAGTCCATGGGGTCGCGAAGAGTCAGACACGACTGAGCGACTTTACTTTCATGTACTGGAGAAGGAAATGGCAACCCACTCCAGTGTTCTTGCCTGGAGAATCCCAGGGACAGGGGAGCCTGGTGGGCTGCCATCTATGGGGTAGCACAGAGTCGGACACGAATGAAGCTAGTTAGCAGCAGCAGCAGCAGCAGCAGCAGCAGCAGGAGCAGCAGCAGCAGCAGCAGCAGCAGCAGCAGCAGCAGGAGCAGCAGTGTTTGTTTGTTCATCATAAGATCCTGGTTTAGCCCTCCCCATGTTTCCCTTTGATAACCATATGTTTATTTCTGATATCTCTAAGTCTGGTTCTGTTTTGTAAATAAATTCATTTGTGATTTTTAAAAATTTAATTCCACATGTAAGTGATATCATATGATAAGGCAGGTTACATTTAAGGAATATGATCAGACTCTTTTTCTACTCTGCAAATCTGTTAGTCCTACACACCAGGAAATAATGCTGAACTGTCACCTGGAGAGAACCATGGGTATCTGCTGGGAGCTTTTTGGAGTCAGGGACCCACTTGCTGTGATCACTATGGAAATGGTAGTAAAATCTGCGTTTTACAGATTTTAAGCAAGCATAGGGATATTAGATACTCTGGAAGCAGAAGTGTTTTTCTCATTCCAAATTATATGGAGAAAATTTGGCCCAGTCTGATACTGAGATTATTGCCTTCAATGGGGTGTAAATGAGTCTCTCAGATTCAGATTTCTTAACTCCTCTTTTGAAATGGAGCAGGTGAAACTTGTTCATCATTGTCCTTAGTGAATTTCATTACAGGACTGTGCTGTCTGTCAGTGGGTGGCCACACGCCACAGCTGACTTCCCCAGTTATCAGAGCCGTCCAGCTGAATGTGCCATCGTCCCTCTCTGCCCCATGTGTGTTATCACTGCCTGGCCAGAAAGGAACCCCATGGGCCACTGTAGCCCTGATCCTTACGTTAATCTGGTCGCAGCGGCATTAAATTTGCCTCAGCTAGAGAATTCTCCCTTTCTCCTGGCCTCTCTGCCATCATCCTGACAATGTCACCCAAGAGCATCGTTTCTAGAAAGGCGAGTATCACTCTCACATTTTGTAGCCAGCAAAGAAACCCATGCAAGGGACACAGGATGGTGTTATTAGGAATGACTCTTCAAGTCACTGGACACAAACTCTGTACAGGGTCATCTCCAGCAACCACAAAAGTCCACTTGGTTCTTCCGATCAGTTGTGGGTTCAAATATCCTAAGAGAAAGTGGTCTCAATTTTCAACTTTTAAAAGGGACAATTAGATGACTGATTTTAAATCTCATCAACTAAGAGAACATAATCAGAAAGATGAAGATTAAAAAAAAAGGTTTACCCCTTTATTGGAAAGAGAAAAAGTCTTTAATTTAAAGAAATAAGTACAGCTCTTGCCCCATTTCCAAAATTCTGGAAGATAATGTTTTCAACTTTATATTTTAAAAAGAGTCTGTGATTTTACTTTTGATGTCCTTGTTGACCCATTATTTATTTAGGACAGAGTTGATTTTTTTTTTTTTTTTTAATGTTCAGGTTGTTTGAGACTTTTTACTTACTGGCTGTTGACATATTGCCTGGTCTGACTTCCTGGATATGTGGGTCATAGAATGCCTACTTTTTGAATTCAAAAATTGTGTTTGTAATCAATTTTTGTGAATGATCCATAGACAGTTAAAAAGATGACATATTACCTCTAGGGAACACATAATATAGATTTATTAATTCTAGGCTAGTATTTAAATTATATAAAGTTTCATGTCCTTATTTTTTATCCAATTTAACCTGTCAGAGACTGACTGCTGAATTAAACCTTTCCCTATAATTGCCTCCCTGACAATCTTATCAAAAGGTTTTATTTTATATACTTCTTGATTCATTTTATATATTTTAAATTGCTATATATTCATTGTGGAGATAATTCATTACAAAACAATTCTCTTCTAACATTCAGTGTCTTTGGCTTTGTCGTTGCTGTTGTTCGGTCACTCAGTCATGTCCAACTCTGAGACCCCATGGCTGCAGCAGGCCAGGCTTCCCTGTCCTTCATCTTCTCCCAGAGCTTGCTTGCTGGGGGTGCTCCGCAGAAAGAGTAGAGGCAGTGGAACTTCCCTCAGCAAAGCCGAGGGGTTCCCGAGGAGAGGTGAGCCTGCTGTCCGCCAACCCAGCTCCTCAGCGAGCGAGAGACAATCAGACGCGACAAGGGTTCCGGCGAAGCAGTTACACTTTATTGCTGCAAACAACCAGCTTATATAGGCGAGCAGGGGGTGGTTTAGGAGGGACTTTCCATAGTTGCACCAATCACGTTAAAGGTCAAGTCATTATGTGCCTTCAGTCGCACCAATCATGTTAAAGGTCAAATCCTCATTTGCATGGAAATCAAGAGAGCCAATCAAAGGCTTTGACAAACATAGACCCCGCCCCTATCACTTCTGCCAGGCAACATCTTAGTTTCTAACGGCTTCCAACTGTCAAACTGGCCCTCCCTTTTTTTTTTTTCTGAGGTTTCCCATTTAGGGCCCCACACTTGCTCAAACTCATGTCCAAGCATCTCGTCCTCTGTCGTCCCCTTTTACTTAATCTGGTATTTATTATTATATAGTTTTCTTTCTTTTTGTGTAATATAAATCCACTTAGAATTTTTTTAAAGTTCTACCCTTAGTTTTTGAGTTTTTGTAAGAATCATCTGGTAGAATTTATTTTCTAATAGAATCTTAGAATTTTTGTTTTTAAGTTAGTGTTTATGTCCTTTGTATTGATCCAAGTGAATCACTAGTTCTTATTCCTGTCACCTTGTTTTATGTTTACTGGTGCCTTTTTCATTTGCTTTGCTTTTATATCCTTTACAAAGAATATAATAAGGAGGGCATTGTATTTCAAGTTCTGTTGGTGATTTTTTAAGTTTTTTAAAATATCTATAAGAATATCTCTAATTTTCAAGGTTTAAAAATAAAAGAATAAATTTTAATTTCTTGATATGTTACTTAACAATATTAATTACATTAGTGACTGTGCACTTAGATTATTATATACTTAGAAATACAAGACATTAAGATTTTAAAACATTTTCTAGATTCAATTTGGAAATATTTATTATCATTATTTACATTTAACTCCATAAGTTTATTTGATTTTAAGGCTAATGTGTAGCTTTTCATATACTTTTAAATTCTGAATTCTTGTTATTATTTATTGCTTTTAAATTATTACTTACTGCTTTTTTGGTGTAGAATTGGTTTTCCAGTAATTTTTGGAATGGTTACTTGAGAGATATATTTTGAGTATATTTGAATATCCAAAAGTTTTGATCACCATTTCTCATAAAAGGCAACCTAACTGGGACAAAATTTCCAGGTCACTATTATTTTCCATCAGTCATTTACCCAGTTCTAGGTTGCAGCATGTTGCTTTCTCTCTCTAGGACTCACTTCTTATTCACAAAATGATGATAATAGACCTGTCTCAGTTATTTCACAGAATTTTGCAAGGCTAAAATCAGAAAATGGACATGAAAGTACACTGAAACCATAAAGAGCCTCTGAAATATGAGATGTTATCATTTCTCACTGAGTTTAACCTGAAGTACAATGCTTTATACTTATCTGGTGGGATTAATTTTTTATTTGCTCATCAGTCATTCCTGCTCAGCTCAATAACTTTTAAGGAAGCACCTTCTTTCACAGATTCACCTGTTAACTACAGCCTTCCTAGTCAAGCCATCTGATGGGTCAAGCCTGAAGAAGGCCTTTTACTGTATTTAAAGTACTTTTATTTTTCTTTTAAAATAGAAAAGTGATTCCTGAGCACTGTGAAAAAATTGTAAATAGAGCACAACACAGAAAATAAAATGAAAAGAAAAAAATAGTACTATGCAAATTAAGTCTAAAGCAATTAATTCCAAAATAATTCTTAGGTATTTTAATACACAGGAACAACTACATTTTGACTTTTTCTTATATACACATCATCATTTTGTCCTTGACACTGACATTATACTACAATTTTTTATCAACTGATTTAAATTTTTTATTGCTATATATAACAAAGTACACCAATCATCAGTGTAAACCCATCTGGTGAACCACCATGCAGAACAGAAAGAAGAATATCATCAACCCTTTGGAGATCTCCCACGAACTTCTCCCTGAACTACCAGTTCCCTGCCCTGAATGACCGCTTTCCTGACTTCTCTACTACCCATTAGTTTTGACCATTTTCAAACTTGATGTGAGCAAGCCATGCGCTTTGCATTCTTGAAAGTTTGCTTCTCTCGTGCAGCATTGTATTTGTGAGGTTCCTCCATGCTGCTGTTGTTGGTAGTGTTCATTGTTTTTATTATGTTTCATGGACACCACCACCATTTATTTTTTTCTTTCGACTGTGAATGGACTTTTGGTTTATTTCCAGTTGGAGCTATTACAGTGTTGTCATGAACTTTTTCATACATGTCTCTTGGAAACAATATGTATCATCTTAGTTGGCTTTATACTAAAGAGTGGAGTTGCCGTGTCACAGGGTATGTGTGTGTGCAGCTTTAGGAGATAATGCCAGGAAAGTTTTCCCAAGTTTTGTTACCAGTTTACAGCTGTTAGGAGTGATGTATGAGATTTTCAGTTGCTGCATGTCCTTGTCAGCACTTGCTAATTTCTTTTTTTCATCCTTTGGTCAAGCCAAGAAACATGTGAGGTCTAGTTCCCTGGCCAGGGATACAACCTGCACCACCTGCAGTGGAAAGATGTAGTCTTAACCTTTAGACCACCAGGGAAGTTCCAGCTCTTGGTAATTTTAATCATTATGCTGAGTATGTTAGCATTTCATTGTGGTAATTTGTATTATCATGGCATTAAAAAGGCAGAGCACTTTTAAAAATATATGTATTTATGATTACTTAGATATTTTCTTTTGTTAAGTTCTTGTTCAAATATTTTGCTTTTTTTCTATTTGGAAATATTTTAAAGTTTATTGTTAGGAATTTTAATATATTTTGGATGGGAGTCATTTGTCAGATATATATTAATGTTTTCATCTATATTTTGACTTGCTTTTTACTTTTATAGGTGTCTTTGGATGAATCAGAATTTTAACATTTACAATTTTCAATCATCTCCTTTATTGTTACAGCTTTTTTTCATGTTATTATAAAAGCTTTGCTTATTTCAAGTCATAATGTTATACTCCAGGAAAATAATCTGAAAACTTAAAAATTTTTTTCATTTAGATCTAGTTTTTATCTGGGAATAATATTTATTGATTTTTAAACATGATGTGAGGTCATGATTTGTTTGTTTTTCTCTACATTGAAGATATCTTTCTTTTATGCAGTGTTACTTTTATCATAAATGACCATAAAACTGTGGGTTTGTTTCTATGGCCCCTATTTTGTTCCTGTGGCCTATTTCCATACCCCATGGGCTTCCCAGGTGGCACTGATGGTAAAGAATCCACCTGCCAATGTAGAAATTGTAAGAGCCTCCGGTTCTATCCCTGGGTGGGAAAGATGCTCTGGAGGAGGGCACAGCAACCCACTCTAGTATTCTTGCATGGAGAATCCTATGGCCAGCGTAGCCTGGTGGGCTACAGTCCATCGGGTCCTAAGGAGTTAGACACGACTGAAGCAACTTAGCATGTACACGAGTGATGACTGTAGCTTTATAATGAATCTTGATAGCTTCCACACTAGCTCTTTGAGAATGCTTTAACTATTCTTGGATCTTTAAAAGTCCATGTACAGCTTAGGATTATGTTGTCAATTAGAAATAACAACTGCAGGTTACAGGCAGGCCTGGGCCCCTGGAGGGGCTGTAGCATACCTCCTGAAACAGGAAGAACCCCTCCCTGCTGCTTTCCAACCATAAATGCTTGGCACAGAATGCTTATTGGACACCCATTAAGTGTGAGTTCCTGGGTGCAGCCGACTGGGATGAGGGGCTGTTTCTCCTCTGGGAAATGTTCCAGAATTCGTGGATTAATGTACTTATAAACCATAGTCACCTTGTTGCTAGGTTTATATATTATGTACCCATAAACAATGAAATTTTCAAAGGATGAGATAAAGAGTAGGAAATAGGAATAAAGAAATAACAACAGCAATACTAAAAGTCTAGTTGAGATTTTTATTAGAATTGAATTGAATGCATAGTTTAATTTGAAGAAAATCATAGTTTTACCATACACAATCTTCCAATTCACAAATATAATATATCTGTCCATTTGTTTAGGTTTTCTTACTTTTTTTCAATAAAAGTTTTTAGTTTTGGGGGTAGAAATCTTGCATATTTTTTGTTATATGTATTTCTGGTATTTGATGTTTTTATTTGATATTATTATTAATTGTTTTTCAAATATAATTTTCTTATTGTTTTATGTTGATATATAGAAATAAAATTGATTTTTGTATATTGACTTTGTGTCTAGCAATTTTGCTGATTTTTTTTTTTTTTTTTTTTAGTATTGGAATATAGCCAGTTAATAATGTTGTGATAGTTGTAGAGAGCATTGAAGGGGCTCAGCCATGCATATACCTGTATCCATTCTCCTCCAAGCCCTCTCCCATCCAGGCTGTCACATAACTTTGAGCAGAGTTCCACATGCTATGCAATAGGTCCTTGTTCGTTATCTATTTTAAATATAGCAGTGTGTGCATGACCATCCGAAACTCTCTAACTGTCCCTTCCGCCTGGCAATCATAAGTTTGTTTTCTAAGTCTGTGAGTCTCTTTCTGTTTTGTAAGTAAGCAAAATGTCCATTGACAGAGGAATGGATAAAGACAATGTGGTACTTATATACGGAGGAGCATTACTCAGCCATTAAAAAGAATGAAATAATGCATTTACAGCAATGTGGATGGACCTAGAGAGCATCATACTGAGTGCAGTAAGTAAGACAGAAAGGAGAAATATCATATGACATTTCTTATATATGGAATCTAAAAGGAAATGATACAAATGAACTTACGAAACTGAAGTTACTTTGAATTCACACAATGATCTATATATGACTTTGAATATATTTTCCTTTTTCATCCTTAAAGTCTGTACTTATTTTTCTGGCCTTTGGCACTCTCTTGGTTCTTCAAAACAATATTGAATAGAAGTGCTATTTCTAGGCATTATTGTCTCATTTCTGATCTCAGAGAGATATCAAATTTCACTGTTTAATATGATTTTGATTATTTGGTTTTTAAAAATACTTTAAGATTATTGAAGTTTAGTTTTCCTAGTTCATTAAAAGTTTTATTATGAATTAGCAATGAATTTTGTCAAATGCTTCATGGGAAAGTTTTAAATTACAGATTCAATTACTTTAGTAGGTATATGACAAATTTTGCTTTCTATTTCTACTTTTGTCAAATTTGCAAAATTGTGTTTTCCTAAAAAAGTGTCTATTACTTCTAAATAGTTAGACTTATTTGCATGAAGTTGTCCATAATATTCTCTGTATATATGTGTATTTATATATGTATGTGTATGCTTGCATATGTATTCAGATCTATTTACATGTAAATTATATATAATAAATTCCCCAATTTTAGTATATTATTCAATGAGTTTGTCTTGATCCCACTTTCTCATTGTCACATCTTGATTTGAGGTAGCATACCTTAAGATTTTTGTCTGTTTTATTATTGATATTAATAAATTAGCATTTTTAACTGTGTCTTGGCATTAAAAAATCATTTGTGTTATTTGAATTTGTTTACCATATTTCCCAAATAACAATATTTTCCAAATAGTAACAGTTATTTGGAACTTATTTTATTCATTTCAGGAAGCTTATTTTTAGTGCTCCACTTTTCTTTGATTTTTTTCAATTGCAAATTATAAATTTCTGACACTTGCACCTTTGAAAATGTCTGTTTTCTTTTCATGTACATTTCTTTTTCCTATTTAGATATAGATTTGGATATATATATACATGGCTACAACTTTTCTTTTTACTATAACAAAATTTTCTTCATTTTATGTGGTAGGAGAGAAATCTGAAAGAAAAGACATTTTTTCCCTTTGTTGGTCACCTTTGTCTTGGACAATTGTAGACTTTTTTTCTCTCTTTTGTTCAACAATCTACCAGAATATGTCTAAATATGATTCCCACTTCATTGATTTTGCTTGGTACTTTAAGAATTATTTCAGCTTTAAATTCAATTTTCTTCACCTTGGCTAAGTTTGTTTTTATTATATTCTAATACTTGTTTTGTTCTTTTTTTTCCTGGTGGAGTCACATGAGCACTTGTACCTGTTTTTTGATTACTGTTCAGTGCCCACAGTATCTATTAAGTTCTTTTTGGCATTTTAAGTCTCTAATTCCATTTTCCCTGCATTTTCAAAATATAAATTTATCTTCACCTAGTTTCTCTGTTAGTGATACTAGTGTACTGGGGACTTGCTCATTGCATCTAGTTTTCAATTTTGTCTAAGGTGTTGCTTCTGATACTCAGGAAAAGAATGTCTGCCTGTATCCAAGTTCCACTAGCTGCTGCTTCCCAGGATAACCTTGTTGCATTAAGAAGCACCTCTTATTAGCTTCCATCAATTATATTCAATGGCATGTGAAGGTAATACCACTAAGTATTGTTGATCAGAATTGTTGGAAATAAGTTCAAAAGAATTGGCTTATATTTCTCTCTTGTTTTATACTTGCTTTTAGCCAAAATCCTATTAACACATATTTGTGGGGAATTTTCTGATATCTCTTCTTTTTTTCCCTTACAATTTAACATTGTTTTCTCAGGAATGTATCTTAATATCTCTCAAAATTCTCTTTCTATATGTAATATGTCTAGCTAAAATTCCTTGGAGTTTGTGCCTCATAGATGGCCTAATTTTAATATGTCCATTTCCATGAATTGTCATGAAATTTCTTCCATATTGCTATCCTCTGCATTCCACTGGTTATTCCAGTCTGAATATGGTGATGATTTGAAGAGAGATTTAATACCTGGGCTCAGTCATTATTTTACCTTGTGATCACAAAAATAATTCTCTTCTTTCTAACTCTTACTTCCTTTCATAGTGGCAACTTTATCTTATTAATTGTTGCTTTTATTTAACCCCAAGTAGTTCAGTGGTAAAGAATCCACCTGCCAATGTAGGAGACACAGGAGATATGGATTCGATCCCTGGATCAGGAAGAGCCCCTGGAGGAGAAAATGGCAACCTTATTCAGTATTCCTGCCTGGAGAATCCCATGGACAGAGGAGCCTGGTAGGCTACAGTCCATGGTGTTGCAAAGAGTCAGACACCACTAAGCATGCACAAACACACATTACTTCCATAGAGTCTCTGAAGAATTCTTCAACTTGTTTTCCAGTAGTCACATTCATTTGACATTATCAATATCCTAAATGAGCACTCCAAATAATTTACTCAAACTTATTATAAAGTTCAATCTAAGCTTGTTTTATGTAGTCCATAAAAATTATATCAGCAATGCTTAGATTCAGAGAAAAAGTGTTAGTGTTTACATGTTAGTTGCTCTTTGTGACCCCATGGACCGTAGCCTGCCAGGCTACTTTGTCCATAGAATTCTCAGGCAAGAATACTGCAGTGGGTTGCATTTCCTCCTCCGAGGGAATCTTTCCGACCTAAGGGATAGTAATACAAGATCCTTTAGATCATCTACAGGGTCTTTGAAACACAGAGTTATAAAATTTTAAAGAATGCTGAAAACATTTCAACTAAACTTCCTAATAGTATAGATGAAGAGACTGAGGCTAAGAAAGTACAAGTGACTTACCCAGCTACATGAGGCTGCTACTGGAACGGAGACAGAACTAAACTCCACACAGGAGGATACTCATTTTTGGTTCACCAATCGTGTTTTTCTTCCAGAAGTAAAAAGCTCCCTCTTTTAAGGAAATTCTTTCAGAGAATTCTCTCTCTAAGTTTTCCAACCACGTAGCCCTAATCAGGGCTGAAAACTGTATTGACTTGTTCCCATGCACATGAATGCGTGTCAGTGATCAAACTTAGACCACCCAGTCTTCTAGAGAATTTAAAAAATTGTCCTAAGGAAAGGGAACAGTTATTCTCTGTTGGCAAAGCTGGGAAGACTAGAACTGCAGCAGACCACATTTCCCACATTGTATAAAAGCCTCTTGAAAAGAAGCTAGCCAAATTCTTAAAGGTATCAAACAAAGAAAACAGAGTTAGTAGATCTAGACAGCGTTTGAAAGTCCAGTTCCAGACATCCTGTGGCGACCTAGATTCTACTCTGCCCATGGCTTGGATACTCATATTTAAGAAATGCCCTTTTGGCCTAAGCTGAGTATGATTTTAGCTACTTATGAACTAAAGAGTCCAAACCAATATCTGTGCCTTTAAGAAAAGGCAGAAATTAAACAGATGGAGAAGGGTAGGGAGGGAATTCTAGGCAGAGCAGGAGTTAAGCCAAGGTTTGGAGGCCAAAATGCCATGCTCTGTTCTGACAGCTTGGTAGGAATAACACCTCAGCAGGTCAAGGATGACAGGCAAGGGAGAGTAAGAAGAGTACATAGAATTGGTTCCCTGGGGTGGGAAGATCTGGGTATTTCCCCAGAAGAGTGTGCAAAAGGGATGGTAAACGGTACTACAAAGGGTTACCTCACAGTTTGGTCAGGAATGCTTCCTCACACACACACACCCTCCAGTAATGGCAAACACTAGTGGGGAATCAACATAGACAAATATTGCTCATTTTTCTTATCTAACTCAACCATACATTTCATACTGAGTTTAAAAGGAAGAGGAGGCATTGACTCATCCAGAGAGGGATGCAAGGCCAAAAAGAAAGAATTCACTGTAATTAAGATGGCAAAAATTGCTTCAGTATCATCTCACCTTTAGTGGCTGGAATATTCCTGATATATTGTCCTTTTCGGACTGGGAAAATGAATTGGTGAGCTTTAAACTGTGTTTGTCTTCTGAACACGTAGCCCTTCTGTAATCATTTCTTTGAGGTATTTCAATTCCTTATCTTGATCGGTTATATTTTCAATCTTCTACTTGGAGTTTATTGTACTCATATTTTATTGCATACTTTACCTGATACTATTTAGCAGACTTTAGTGTGGGGTCCCTGTTCAGACAGAAGAAAATTACTGATCCATGTAAGCCAATCAAAATTGGAACTCTGGTGTCAGACACTGTGAAGGAATGAAAGCTCATCTTACTCAAGCTGTCAGGGCACAGCTTTCTCTTTAAAATTATTCAGCAAGTCTGGAGTTGGCTGTGAGACCCTGGAAGGGAATGGCAAGCCTGGAAATGTGTAATGTGTCAGGATAATATCACTCTCTTAGCAATTCTGTCACTGCCCCGTTTGTGCTCATGACTGCCTTCGAGCCAGCTTTTATTCACAGACCAATTTTTCCTCTCTGCCATGTAATGATAATGAAACTGTTCAGCCTGACTTCCATGGATTTTAGGAGAATGACTGAGAAAAGCGTTTTCTGAAATAAGAGCCATGTTAGCCTGCATAATGGAAGGGAATCAGGAAATCATTACAGGTTTCTCACAGGCCATCAGGAGTCTGCTCCCTGGCCATACTTCCTGGAGAAACACAAGTCCTTGGGAGATGATCAGCTTTGTGGTAGTTGCCTGATGTCTTCTTCCCTTTAAGTCCTACTTACTGGCAAGGCTTTTCCTCAGATTTTCTTTTAATGCAGTTGTGTTATAATTTCTCTTTTAGTCATAGCTCGCTGTTGCCTTGACTGTGTAATTCATATCAGAATCGTAAGGGCAAAGGAACACAGTACTGATTAGATGTTGTTAGATAGTAGAAAGAAGTGATGCTCAAACTTCCAGAGCCACTTACTTAGCTTAACCCAAAGTGCCCTAGGTGTCTGTTCTGAAACATGGCTATAATTGGGCCATGAACAGTAAGCAGACAGCCAGCCTATTTGCAGTCTAAAACCTCAGGATGACAAAAACTGCCATATGAATAGGAAATGATAGGGGAGACTATCTGATGGGTCAGAGAGACATCAAAAAGGGATTGAACATGACCTGCTAGATGATAAGTTTTGTCTTGTACTCTTAGGGCTTTTAAGTATCTGGTATGTGTTAGACACTCAATAAGATTTTTTTTTAATGTAAGAATAAAGGGAAGAATAAATTGACAAATGTTTACTCCCCAAAACAACAGCAACAACAACACAATAAACTACATGGAAAAGAGATGTTAGTATCTGAGAAGTGCTTATTGTTGGGTTTCCAGAAAAGTGAGATGAATCTTGCCATATTTTGTGCATTAAAAACTAGGGAGGAAGTACAATCAGAAAGTTTTCTATTTCTTCAGTCATCACGAATAAGTTAAGAAGACAGAATGGGATTTCTGTGAGTGTGTGTCAGTTCAGGTCCCCTAGGAAGCAGACCCTGAGGTGGGTCAGAAGTATAAAAGCTTTTGGGGGTGACATTTATGAAGGATAGAGGAAGAAGGACTAGGAGTAGATAGGAAAAGCCTTCAGACTGCAGTGCAGGTTTGACACTTGTGAAAGGAGAGAAGAAAGGAAGGATATTTGTGTAGGAAGTGCCTAAGACCTGGGTATTATTCTAAGAGAGTTTAGGTATATGTAAGATTCTCTGTAGAAGAATCTCCATATTGGGTAGAAATCGTCAGGATCTAGCACCTCCTGCGATGCTCTGTCATTGACCAGGATTGCATGTGTCCTTAATTCAACATTACAGTAGATCACAAAGACATAATCGGCTGCTTCATAGGAAACTCAGCTTCCTCATGCAAGTTCCAGTGTTCAACTTCACTATGTTTATTTTGTTAGAGTTATTTCATAATCAATTTTGAGTACCAGTTTTGTCAGAAGAGATATAGAGAGCATTATCCTGTACTATGGATATCTGTAAGGATGTTGGAATTATCATGGAAGGGAGATGCTATATAGCTAAAATATTCCAAGAAGCTGAGGATTTTGCTTCTGGATATGATGGTGTGCTTTATTAAAGACTGATGGTTCCACTGACAACAACTAGCAAAGTCAGAGGAGGTAAAGCAAAACCAGTCATTTGAAATACTTAGGAGCTGCCAAGACAGCCAAGACTCGAGGGACCAATAGAGAGAAAAGACAAGTTTACTGTGGTGAGTTGAATATTTTGTGTGCTGATTTTCTCCTGGGGTGCTTTTCCAATTTTTGGCTAGAGAAAGAGGTTGAGTTGCTTAGCCAAATTATAGGCAATCTCAAAGAGCCGGGATGGCCAAATTTAGGTTTGGGCCTGCTAAGGCAGCTAGATCTTGAAGGTCCAAGGTCCCAGAGAGAAAGGAGGAACAGAGATGTCAGTTCACACTTAGCACCAGTCCTGCCCTTTACATATTTTCTGATTCTTAAATTGGGCAGGGTCAGACACTATGAAGTTGGGCAGAAAGCAGAGTAAAGTTTTCTTGTTTAGCAGTTTCACTGATGCTAAGCAGACAAAAATTGGAGTGCATGACCTGCCAAAAATGTGGGAGCTAGTCAATACCCTAAGCTCTGAGTTGACTGCATCATAAAGGCTAAATAGACTAAACTGTCAAAGAGTGTGAAAGTCATCTCCTTACTTCCCGGCAAAAGATAAAGTAAATTCACTGTGGAGGAAGATAGCATTGCACCTCTACAATATTTCAATCACAATTTTTGGCATTCAATAAAAATTACCACTCATACAGAGAAACAACAAAGGGACTTCCCTGATGGTCCAGTGGTTAGGACTCTGCGCTCCCAATTCAGGGAGCCCAGATTTGATCCATTGTCAGGGAACTAGATCCTGCATGCCACAACTATGAGCTGGCACAGCCAAAAAAAAGAAAAGATAATCCTTGTAAGTGAGAGGTCATCATAAGAAACAGAACAAAAGAGAAATAGACAATAGATACCTATTTATGGGTGTCTAAGCTATTGAATTTATCAATCATACATTTTTCTCTTAATAATTGTGATTGGTATGTCTAACAAAACACGTTACAAGATGGAAAATTTCACCAAATAATTAGAATCTTTTAAAAGGGATAAAGCAGAATTTTGAGAACTAAAAATTACACTTACTATAATAAAGCACTCAATATCAGATGGATACAGAACATTAGCAGACTGGAAAAGAGGACAATAAAAAACATATTAACTAAAGCACAAAGAAAAAAAAAGGGTGGAAATTCTGAAAAGAGCATAAAAGCAGAATTCTTTTATAACTGATATAAAAGGCAGAAAAAATAGTGAAAACATAAAAAAATTTAAGTACATAATTACCCGATGTAAATGGAATATATGGCAAACAGCTATTGAACAGAATCCACATTCTTTCAAAGGACGTTTAATCCAAATTGACTGTATTCTGGGGCGTAAAGCAAGACATAGCAGTTTTAAAAGTCAGAGGCAGTTAAAAATATGCTTGCTGACCACAGTGAAATTAAATTAGAAATAAATAACAATAAAACAACAATAAAATAAAATATTTCCCAAAGTTTTGAAATTAAGCAATAGATACCTATATTCTATACAATAGATTGTATATTCTATACAATCTATGGACCTAAGAAGAAATTAAATGAAAATGAGAGAATATTATGAGCTAAATGATGATACAATATGACATATCAAAATTTGTAATATGGGGTTAAAATTTATTTGAAGAGAAATATATGGGTTCATATACAAATAAAAAAGGAATGTCTTAAAATCAGAATAAATTGGACTACATTAACATTAAAAATTTCTAATTATTAAAAGTCATTATTAAGATAGTGAAAAGGCAAGCAGGGAAGAGATGTTTTCTGAGCCTACATCTGACATGGGATTCATATTGAAAGTATATTTAGAAATTCCCAAAAGTAAATAAGAAAAGGGAATACAAACCAGTAGAAAAATAAGCAAAGGACTTTAAAGAGATCCTTCACAACAGAGATTATCCAAGAGTATCAGTAAACATATGAAAGGGTAATTAGTTTCTTGTCAACAGGGCAATACAAATGGAAACTACTAGATACTACCACACACCTTAAAAAACTCAAGAATGCAGACAATATGCTAGCAAGGATGTGCAGTGGTGTCTTGTACATTGCTGAAGGGAAGGTAAATTGACCCAGTTCTTCGGAAAACTATTTGATAGCATCTACTTAAGTTGAACATAAGCTGACCCGATGACTCTATTCTTGGATGGAATAAATATGGGCTGGACATCAGAAGACAGGCACCCCAATATTCATAGAAGTGTTGTTTGTAATATCCCTAAACTGGAAACAACTCAAATACCCTTTGACAGCAGAGGATAAAGAAATCACGGTCTATTCATACAATGGAATACTATATTGCATCAGGAGTGAACCAGTATGGCAACATCAACAATTTGGGATGAAATGCTTAAGTATAATATTGAGTGGTATGAACCAGACACAAAAGAGTACTGAAAGTTCAAAACTAAGCAAAATTAATCAATTGTGATCAATGCCAGGAAAGAGGTTATCTTAAGAGGAGTTGTGACTGGTAGTGGACACAAGGGTGGAGACCCCGGGGATGCTGATAATGTTCTTTTTCTTGGCCTTGTGTTCAGTACATGAATGTGTTCATTCTGAAAATGCGTAGACCTTCACACTTGTAATTCATATACATTTCATGCATATGCTATACTCCAATACCTGTTTACTTTAAAATGTTCCATGAAACTGATTCCTTTTGAAATTTGTGGATCTTGCAGTAGACAATGAAAAAGTAATCAAAACCCAAGAACTTCTGATCTAACCTGCTATTGAATTGTACAGTATTTCAGTGTTTGAAGGAAATTTATAGTTGTTTAATTCAAATTTCTTCCACTTATACAAAGCAGTTACTTCGGAAATCTGCTACAACTCTGTGAATGTTTGAACCTCTCCCTTCAGAATTTTATTCATGATTAGTCTAAAGGGCATTCAAGATAATCTGCTTTTTAAAAAATCCAAAATACTATATTCTATTCTAATTATTTCCTTACTTTGTTAGACTTTAAGTGGCATGGGCTTTTTCCCCCTCAAAGTACAAAGATTTGTTATCATAAGGATATTCAATAACCATTATCTTTGGAATTAGCATGTATTCCCCCAAGAGACTTCTCTGAAGGAACGACTTCATTGAGACTCACAAATCCAATTACCTTTCTTTTCTTAAAAACTTATTTTATTGAAGTATAGTTGATTTACAATACTCTGGTAATTTCTGCTGTACAGAAAGGTAATTCAGTTATCCATATAAATAAATTCTTTTCACATTCTTTTGGATATTGGCATTAGCTGGTAAAGAATTCTCCTGCCAGTGCAGGAGACATAAATAATGCAGGTTCAGTCCCTGGGTTGGGAAGATTCCTCGGAGGAGGAAATGGCAATCCACTCCATTATTCTTGCCTGGGGGACCCCATGGGTAGAAGAGCCTGGTGAGCTACAACCCATGGGGTCGCAAAGAGTTGGACACTACTGAGCAGCTTAGCATGCTATACAGTAGGCTCTGTTGTTTATCCATTCTACATAGCAATATAATGGTTTGTATCTGCTAATCCCAAACTCCCAATCCGTCCCTTCCCCATCTTCCCTCCCCCTTGGCAATCACAAATCTGTTCTTTATGTCTGTGAGTCTGTTTTCTGTTTTGTAGATAAGTTTATTTGTGTCATGTTTTAAATTCCACATATAAACAATATCATATGTTATTTGTCCAATTGCCTTTCATAGTCTGAGCACTTGTTAAATGACAGGGACGTAAATTTTTGGTAATGCCTTATTATCAAACACTTTTCTATCTTTAGTGTGAACTCATATTTTACTTATGTTTCCAGACTATACTGGAAAAAAACACACACAATAATGTCAGGTAGTAATTAGTACTTTTGTTTTCCAGATTCAAGAGCAGTCAGCTTTCAAAGAACCAAGGGAAGACAAAAACACACATAGGTAATGAGTAGGTGTTTCTCAAAGTGCAGTGCAGTCTGTGGACCAGAGGCATCAGCATCACTGGGGAACTTGTTAAAAATGCAGATTCTTGGGGCTTTTCTGGTGGTCCAGTGGCTAAGACTCTGTGCTCCCAATGGACAAGGCCTAGGTTCAATCCTGGTAAAGGAATCAGACCCCAAGTGCTTCAACTATCACCCTGCTGCAACTGAGACCCAGTGCAGCCAAATAAATAAATATTAAAGCAAAACGCAAATGCTTTGACTCCAATCCAGACCCACTGAGAAAGAAACTGTGATGGGCTTAACAGTGTTTTCACCAGCCTTCTAGGTAATTCTGAAACATGTTGAAGAACTACTGGCCTTGGGGAAGCACTGTATCAGAAAAAACACTGTCTTTGGAGTTAGCCTTAATCCTTGTTTTGCTACTTCTTAATTGGATAATCTTAGGCAAGTCCCTTGATTTTGAATGCTGAGTTTTCTCAATAATAAATAGGAAGAATAATCCCTGTAGTTAACTGTTGAATAAAAAGAACGAGATTTGGAAATCTAGTTTTCACTGAAATAATAAGTAAATAATTTTCCTTGGTCCATGGAATATCACAAAAATGGTCCTGATTCCACTTGTCTAGTTATAAAGCACATTTAAAAATATTGCTGCTTTGTGAATTCATGGGAAACTTTCCATGTTGATGAGAGCATCAACATGTGGCACCTTCTTTTGAATAAAATTCTGCCCAGGACAAATGCACCATGTCCTGGGACTTTGAAGATGACACCGTGGAATAAAAGCCAGGCGCAATTCTTTGAAGAAAACGGCTGAGTGTGCATCAAAAACATCTTTTATCCCTACTATTTTTTTTTTTTGCCTTCTTTCATGCTTTAGTAGATGTAAAACTCAAAGAGTTGCCAAATCTCTCCACTACTCACTTACAAGCCATTCTCTTTTCTAGTAAATGGCTCTGCACTTGTAGAACTCCCCACCTGGAAACTCAGAACCAGAGCACATGTCTCACTCTTTCTCACTCTTCCTCTCTTCCTTTTTATATCTGGAAGTAAATATATTCTGTTCCCATTTCACCACCATGTTATAGAACACACTATTCAATATGGCGGACAGAGACATTTTCTAGTTCATTTTGTTTGTTCATCTGTTGTCTCTATTTCAGTGGTAATGATCTGGGAAGGAAAGTCTTAACTAGTAACTTATACAAGTGACTCAGTTTGGTAAGTAAGTAAAGACTGCAGGAACAGTTGACCAGATATTAGGTTATTCACAAGCATATTGGGTTAGGGTTTTCTTTTTATCTTCATATTCTTTGTATTACACAGGCTCCGGGCCTGAAAACTGTCCTGTAGCCAGTGTAGGCATGACACTGACAGACAATGACCCTTCTTCCACTATCAACCCAGAGGTGTGGTCTACACTGACAGGATTCTATCTCCCTGTTACTTTTGCTCTTCTCTCCCTCTCCCCCACCTTTTTTTCCCCTTAGGCTCTCTTTAATCCCAATAGAAATGGAGAAAAAAATAACCTCCCACCGTTTCTGATTTAAAAAGTCATCTTAATTTATTCAAGACTCTTACTCCAAGAGCAAGTGTATATAATATGATGCATTTGGTGCATTTTATTTAATTCATCAAATTGCAATGTTTACATACAAGTTAATTCATGGCAGTGTGCAAATTAAAGGACTTGTCACCAAAATGAAAGCTTTCAATTTAGTTTGAGAGACACCTATTAGTCATTGAATCAAGGAGCCAATCACAGTATACTTCAGTAATATCTTTTATATATTCATCTTCATCATAGGTTTACATAATTCCCACATTATATGTCATTCTTAACACATAAGTAAATTATTAACATAGAAACCTGCTCATTTGCAGGTGACTTTTACGTTATTAGAATCTCACTCTCAAAGCATACTGCCATATTGCTTTGCTTTGTAAGATATTAACCATTTCCCCAAACTTAGAGATGGTACAGGTAGGTAATATATGGATGCCCACCCGAAAGCCCAAAGTCAGGATGCAGTTGGTAACACAGGGCTCTTGCACTTTTACATGTATGGTCATTTCTGCATTTGAACGTGATGCACTCCAGATGGTACAGGGAATGAGAAAGGCTGGAGATAGAACCTTTGAGTGGTCTGAGAAGATTGAAATCTTGAGAACAGCAGAGCAGACAGGCAAGATGACACAGTGAGGAAGCACTCTATCAGAGTTAGATTCATTGTGTAGCTTTTCAATTATATTTACAAATAAGCCATCTCATCTGTATGTGTGTGAATGGCACAGTAGCAGAAGACTGCTGCCTATGCTAGCATACAGCCCCACATGCTAGTACAGTAACTCACAAGGGCTGTGAAGGATGACACTATCTCTTCAGGGGAGGTCTGGAATCCTATAGGAGCATTTCCAGTTGCCACATTGACTGAAGGGTGGAAGGTACTCTAGCATTTAGTGCCTAGCTTGGGAGGGGTGTTAAAAATTCAGCAACATCCTGAACAGTTCTGCACAAACAAGAACTGTCTTGCCAAAAATGTAAATTGTTCTCTCTTTGGGAAACAGCTATTTTTTTTAGTTCATATCCATTGAATGTTCCCATCTCAAGATCTTTGTGTGTCTTTGTTGTCATGAGTTGTGAGAATCTGTGAACCACATTTGATATTTCATATCTCTGTATCATCCAGACTTCTTTCCTGACTTCTGGAATCATTACCCGAACTGTTTACATCTCCATCTGGGTCTGGATATTCCCGAGGACCTAATTCAGCACATCCAAAAATCAAACTCATTCTCTTCTCCCTCAAAACTCTTCATCTCAAATACCTGCTTTATTGCTGAATGCTACTGCTAGGGCAGTCAAATTAAAAACCTGAGGATCATCTTAGATGCCTTCCTCTGCTCACCCTTAACATTTAACCAGTCACTAAATTCTGGGATTCTATCTCTTTAGTGTAATTCACTTTGTCCACTATTTTCTTCACATCTGCTCCTACTGCCTTAGTTCAATTTCTTCTCATCTCTCACCTGGACTATTGCATTAGTCCAGGTGAGCTCCTTCTAAAGGATCTCTTTGCCTCACTGCATTAATTAGGAATATTTGGTCACAAGTGACAGAAAACTCACCTTAGTGGGCTTATATAACACAGAAGTTAGAAGATTTAGAGCAGCTCAATTCAGGATCCAAAAGACTTATTTAGAGCTTGGCGTCACTTCATTCTTATACTTTACTTTCTTCTCTGTGGTTCTGTCTCAGGCAGGCTCTCAGGTGTGATCCCAAAATGGATTGTGCTGCCAGGTCAGTTTCAGGTCTACTCTTCTAACAATCTCAGTTCAGAGACAGCCTCTTCCTTAGGTGCTTTAGCAGAAGTCTTGGGATCAGCTCTTTTGACTCTCACCATGTTGATGCCCACTGCGCCAGGAGAGGAGTCAGATCAGTCTACATGAACCCTGTCAACTGGGCATGGGAAACAGTTGGTTCCTCAAGAAAAATAAAGAGTTTTTTTAGTAAAAGAGAATGTGTGCATGTGTACATTGCTTCAGGTGTTTCTGACTGGGTGCAACCCCATGGACTGTAGCCCGCCAGGCTCCTCTGTCCACAGGATTTACCAGGCAAGAACACTGGAGTGGGGTTGCCATTTCCTCCTTCAGGGCATCTTCCCAACACAGGGATCAAACTTGTGTCTGCCTGTGTCTCTTGCATTTCAGGCAGATTCTTTTACCCAGTGAGCCACCTGGAAATTGTACTTGAGTGTAAATGTCCATTAAAACTCTTTTCTATCTCAAACTCTATCCAGGGACAAGATTGATCATTTTCTGCACATTGAATCACACCCTCTTCTTGCTAAAATCCCTCCAAAATTCCTATCCTCTACATGGTAAGATCTGGAAAAGCATGAATGACACTCCAAGGTCTCCCCTCTGCCTACTTGGAAAGTTCTGCCTCTCCCCCTTCTCTCCCCTCTGCCTTGGCTCCAACCACTGAGATTCCCCAAACACCTTATACTATGCTCTACTTTGAATTTTCTCTGGAAGCCAAACCCTAGAAAATAGCTATGTCTCCACCTAGAAAATATCTTTGCATTAACTTCTCTCTCCCAACTCCTTTCTGATCTTATCCTGCCTTTGCATTCCCCCAAGCCTACGCAGGTTTGTATCAGAGCACCTCTGACCTAGTCCTACTCTTTTAAAATTAATTAATTAATTTTTGGTTTTAGTTGCAGTATATGGGATCTTTAGTTGCAGTGCACAGACTCTTCACTGTGGTGGTGGGCTTCTCTCTAATTGTGATGGTTGGGTTTAGTTGCCCTGCAGCATGTGGGATCTTAGTTCCCTATTGCTGCCGTTGTTGCTAAGTTGCTTCAGTCGTGTCCGACTCTGTGCGACCCCATAGATGGCAGCCCACCAGGCTCTGCTGCCCCTGGGGTTCTCCAGGCAAGAATACTGGAGTGGGTTGCCATTTCCTTCTCCAATGCATGCACACACACTAAGTCACTTCAGTGGTGTCTGACTCTGCGCAACCCTATGGACAGCGGCTCACCAGGCTCCTCTGTCCACAGGATTCTCTAGGCAAGAATACTGGAGTGGATTGCCATTTCCTTCTCCTTAGTTCCCTGACCAGGGATCAAACCCTAGTCCTCTGTGTTGGAAGGCAGATTTTAAAATTACTGGACCACCAAGGAAGTCCCTCAGTCCTGCTCCAATCCATCTATTTTCCCACCTCGACTGTCAGCTCTTAAGGACAGGGACAATTGTTTATCTTTGTATCACAAATACCTGACAAGGTGCATGACCAATAGTTGGTAATGATAAATATTTATTGAATGATAATTATAACACAAATAAACTGCTTATCAGTGATAAAGTCAATCAGGATACAAATACAGAGTTTTTGACAGTTGAAGAAATTAAAATGCTTAAGGAAAAAGGAATCAAAAGACGTTCTTAGTGCCAGAGGGGAAGGACTACTTTGAGTGAAACATTATAGTATTATAGCATTATTTTTTGGCACATTGCATTAATTCATGAAGCAATCATTACTTTGAGGAGAAAATTAGGCTTTGTAATTTCATTATAATGGGCCTCCCAGGTGGCTCCGTGGTAAAGAATCTGCTTGCCAATGCAGAAGACACAGGAGATGTGGACTCAGTCTCTGGATTGAGAAGATCCCTTGGAGTAGGAAATGGAAACCAACTTCAGTATTCTTGCCTGGAGAATTCCACGGACAGAGGATCCTGGTGGTCTGCAATCCGTGGGGTTACAGAGTTGGACAAGACTGATGAAAGTGAAAGAGGAGAGTGAAAAGTTGGCTTAAAGCTCAACATTCAGAAAACTAAAATCATGGCATCCGGTCCCATCACTTCATGAGCAATAGATGGGGAAACAGTGGAAACAGTGTCAGACTTTATTTTTCTGGACTCCAAAATCACTGTGGATGGTGATTGCAACCATGAAATTAAAAGATGCTTACTCCTTGGAAGGAAAGTTATGACCAACCTAGACAGCATATTAAAAAGCAGAGACATTACTTTGCCAATAAAGGTCCATCTAGTCAAGGCTATGGTTTTTCCAGTAGTCAGGTATGGTTGTGAGAGTTGGAGTATAAGAAACCTGAGTAACAAAGAATTGATGCTTTTGAACTGTGGTGTTGGAGAAGACTCTTGAGAGTCCCTTGGACTGCAAGGAGATCCAACCAGTCCATCCTAAAGGAGATCAGTCCTGGGTGTTCATTGGAGGGACTGATGTTGAAGCTGAAGCTCCAATACTTTGGCCACCTGATGCGAAGAGCTGACTCATTTGAAAAGACCATGATGCTGGGAGAGACTGAGGGCAGGAGGAGAAGGGGACGACAGAGGATGAGATGGATGGATGGCATCACCGACACAACGGACATGGGTTTGGGTGGACTCCGGGAATTGATAATGGACAGGGAGGCCTGGCGTGGGGTCGCAGTCAGTCACAACTGAGTGACTGACTGGAACTGAAGTGAGCAACTGAGCATGCACGAGCACACATGTACAGTATGGTTATATCTGTACTTGAGATCTATTTTTATGCCATCATGGAGGCCTGAGAAAGTAGACTGTAGCCAATGAGCAGATTGTAGTGGATGTCAGGTCATTGAAACTGTGGGTATCGATTGTCTTGTCTTCTAAATCTAAAGTCTTCCTGGAATGTGCTCTTCAGATGGAAGCAACCATCAAGCACTTGAACTAACCGCCAAGGTCATTTTTCTAGCAGGGCAGAGATACAGCTGTTTCCAGTGCCCTAGGCAGGACTTGAAAGAACCCTGTTTGTCTCCCCACTGCCAGGGTTGGGGAGTGCCCCTCCCCTGCACCACACATCTGCTTTTAACAACCTCCCAAAGAAATTTCCCCCTTGCACAGGGAATGCTAAACAACTCCTTTTTCCCTTAGAGATTCAACTCAAAGAACATTTTTCATTAGGACTTCTCTAAGAATTAAAGAAGAACAAAATTTGGGTTTTATCAGAACAATAAAAGCTCTAGATAATGGGGATCATGGTTGTGTTTATATATAATTTTGTCCTGAATTGACTGTCTCTAGAGTTCAAATTCTTCTGGAAAGTGCCAAACCTCAGTTTCACCGAGCTGAGCCATCATCTGAGCTAAGAATGGAACTCAGGCTTCTTACCTCCTCAGCCAGAACTCCATCTATTAGAACACTGTGCCTCTCAATTGTGTCTTAAATTAGGCACATAAATGAATTCACTCACACTCTCTCTGCCTACCAAGTTTCTGCAAAGGAACTTCTCTGCACTACATAATACAGTTGGGAGAATTTCCTCAGCTCTACAGTGAAACTCCTACAGACTCCGGGAGGGAGTGGGAGAAACTCAGATGGAAAAGCTTAAGTCTCCTCAGAGAGGCAGTGAGGCAGTGAGGTCCCCTCCACTCCCTCACCCCCATCATCAGTCGGACACAGAACAAAGGAAATCCTCTTCGTCTTCAGCCCAGCTTCATCAGGGAAGTTACTCTTTTGATGTAAGCAACTGTCAGTCCAACAAGTTAGAAAGATTTCTACCAACGTGGAAAGGAATATGCTTGGATGGAGCTGTGAGCTGCTCTTTGCCATCAATGGAATTCTAAACAGGGGCTCTGTCTCATTCACCAGCCCCATTTTCCGACTGCATCAATCTGGAGGAGGGAGGAGAGGCGTTCAAAGCATTAGAGCAAATTGCTTGGCACTGCTCTGACCTGAAAGCCGAAGGAAGCTTGGGGGCAAAGTCCTTTTATTTTTAATGGGCTCTTGCCTATCTCTTAAATGTGTATTTGTTTTTTTCTTTTTATTTTTTTCCTTTTTGGTCACTTGACGCTCTAGTGCCTGTGGAGAGGGGGAGAGAAAGAAACACACACAGACACGCACACACACACACACAACAAACCCAAAAGGAGAATATAAATAAATATCATTTGGAATCTTGCATAATATCAACCAATGGCAACAGCAGGTTTTTGACAGGCCTGCGAACTTCCCCAAAACAACATCCTGCCAGCCTGGCTGTGATTCAGGCATGAGTCAACACTGCAAGATGGGCGGTTGCCAGCTCCATTCCCGGCTTGGGGCTGGTGGAGAAGAGAATCGCGCCCCCTAGGGTGGTCGGCCTATTAACATTTAGAATCTGGGCTGGACTGGCCTGTCATTAAGGACACTGGTCCCCCTCGAGCTAGCAACAACACCAGGAAGTCTTTTCTTCTAGAGCTGGAAAGAAATCGACAATGAAGAAAGAAAGATGCCTCTTCATCACCATAAGACCTTTGATATTAAAAAAGGGGGAGTCAAACACAGGTTTTATAGCTGACACAATTATTAGAGATTGGAGAAAAGCTCTTTTCTCCCCTGCCCTGGGGTCTTGTTATAATGAGGCCCTGGGTCTGCTATCACCTTTTGTAATCCAAACTGAGGATTGGAGCCTGCTGAACTGGGAGGAGACGTCGTAGGTATCATCAGAGCCACAAATGCTGGGGAAATAATTTCCTGCTGTTATTAAGGAGACTACCTTCCACTGACACTCTTTTCAAAGACTGCCTTTCCCTCAAAAAGAAGGCTGAGCTTCAAAGGGCATTTCTCACCCTGTGCACATGAAGCCACAATCACATGACTCCCCTCAACCGCTCCATCCCCCAAACTGCCACCTTGCTAAATTAGGGACCCTGCCCATCCCTTTCTCAATGCCTAGGGTGTCTATTCTCTGAACCAGGAAAGCACAGCACAGTCGTGATTCTGCAGACGTTGACTCAGTGTGGAGCTATAAAACATGAGATTTGTTCCAAGTAAATATGGAGCCAGGAGTGAGACACACCAGGGAGAAAACAATGCTCTCTGTCCATTCTTCCCCATCATTCTTTTGTGCTACAGCTGAAGAGTAGCTCATAAAACCAATTTCATAGATATTTCTTTTTTCTTCAGGGCAAGTTCTTTACTCCTTTCCTTCAACCTTTTGACCAGGGAATGAACTGTACTACTTATGGTGCTTTTGTCAAATTATCCCTTTAAAACTGAAAATATAAAGTAATTTGCTATATGCTCATATCCATTTGAGAATTCAGCAGGGATGGTTTATGTTGTACCATCCTTGGTCTGGCATGATGGCCTTGATTTCTCAGGTTTAGACCAGCTTTTTGTTTATCCATAGTAGTGGGGATGGGGAGGGGAATCATGATTAGCTGGCAAGTTTCTTTTTATTACTTATTTTTTTACATTGACTTATCTTTGATTTACAATGTGTATTAGTTTTAGGTGTACAGCAAAGTGATTCAGTTAATATATATATATATTAACAGTAAAGGTGAAGAATCTGCCTGCAATGCAAGAGACCTGAGTCTGATCCCTGGGTCAGAAAGATCCCGTGGAGAATGGAATGGCTACCCACTCCAGTATTCTTGCCTGGAGAAGCCTATGGACAGAGGAGCCTGGATGGCTATAGTCCATGGGGGTCTCAAAGAGTTGGCGACAACTGAACAACAATTTCCCTTTCATATATATATATACATATATATATATATATATATATATGAAAATCTCTCAGTTGTGTCTGACTCTTTGCTAACCCCATGGACTATACAGTCCTTAGAATTCTCCAGGCCAGAATACTGGAGTGGTTAGCCATTCCCTTCTTCAGGGAATCTTCCCAACCCGGGGATCAAACCTAGGTCTCCTGCATTGCAGGTGGATTCTTTACCAGTTGAGCTACCAGGTAAGCCATATATACATTATATAATAATCTTAGGTTATATGCAAAATATTAAGTAGAGTTCACTGTGCTATACAATAGGTCCTTGCAGATTATCTATTTTATATAGAGTAGTTTTTATGAACTAAAGAGCCTCTTGATGAAAATGAAAGAGGAGAGTGAAAATGTTGGCTTAAAACTCAACATTCAGAAAACTAAGATCACTGCATCCGGTCCCATCACTTCATGGCAAATAGACGGGGAAACAATGGAAACAGTGAGAAGCTTTATTTTTGGGGCTCCAAAATTACTGCAGATGGTGACTACAGCCATGAAATTAAAAGATACTTGCTCCTTGAAAGAAAAGCTATGACCAACCTAGACAGCATATTAAAAGCAGAGACATTACTTTGCCAACAAAGGTCTGTCGAGTCAAAGCTATGGTATTTCCAGTAGTCATGTATGGGTTTGAGAGTTAGACTATGAAGAAAGCTGAGCACCAAAGAATAGATGCTTTTGAACTGTGGTGTTGGAGATGACTCTTGAGAGTCTCTTGGACTGCAAGGAGATCCAACCAGTCAATCCTATTGGAAATCAGTCCTGAATATTTATTGGAAGGACTGATGCTGAAACTCCAATACTTTGGCTACCTGATGTGAAGAACTGACTCGTTGGAAAAGATCCTGAAGCTGGAAAGATTGAAGGTGGGAGGAGAAGGGGACAACAGAGGATGAGATGATTGGATGGCATCATCGATGCAATGGGCATGAGTCTGAATAGGCTCTGGGAGTTGGTGATGGACAGGGAAGCCTGGCGTGCTGCAGTCATAGGGTCTCAAAGAGTCGGACACAATTGAATGACTAAACTGAAGTATATATGTTAATCCCAAACTCTTACTTTATCCCTCCCCTCCAGCAAGTTTCTCTAAATGGAACATTGAAACCACACTTAGAAAACTGCAGGCATGCAAATGGATATTCTCAATACAGAGAAGAGATTTTGGAAATAGGATTCTTGCACATTCCTAATGTTTTCAAAAATATCTCCTCTTGGCTTATACCTTGAATGACACTTGTCTTGTGGGAACACTTTTCCTTTGTGGTAAAGAAATGACTCAAGTGTTAAAAAAAAAAAAGTTCTTGAAAACCTGGAGAGTTTTTGCATCTTGCACTCAGAGAAGATGCAGCTGAAAACGCAAGATTGTGCGGGAGAGCACTGATGGCTGTCAGTGGGTTCTCACTTTGGAAGCAGCTACCCTGCAAGATATGCCCACATTTCTGGTGCCAGCCAGAGTGTGGAGTGTGCATGGGCTTTCTCACAAATGCTGGCCCTCCGTTTTTGTTTTTAAAAATTTAGCCTTTGGTGTTTACTCTAGTTTCAGACATGATATTTTTCAGGACTGCTCTTGGAATCTGCAGTGGATTTTCTCTCCTAATCAAAACCCTAACACAACCTTGGCTGTAGAAGTTGACCTTGTTTGTTAGCAGCACATAAGCTATGGAGATGGCAAAAAATGAGTCAATGGCAGTGACCTCGAGCTAATACTTTCTGGCTCTCAGTAGCACATCTTGTTCCTATGGATGTGTTTATTGACAACTGGACTCTGTCATTTGCAGCCTCCTGTCTTTGTAGCTGCCTGTTCTTCTCCCACTCTTGATCGCTGCAGATCTCTGCTTATCATCCATTTCCACACTGGCTTTGTGTTCCTCTTTGTAAGCCCTGTTCTGAGTAGTTTCCGCAGTGTGTGTGACATTGTCAGCAACTTGTGGATAAGCCGTCTTGCTTGGCTTAGTCATTCTGGACTCCTTTGTCTTGTTTCCTTTTTGATACCCTATTTCACACACATTCTGACTAAGGACTCTTTTCAAAATAAGCAGCCGATATGGGTGTTCTATTGTTCCATGAGGCTGCCAGATTATTATTTTTTAAATGTATTCACCACATGGATTTATCACGTAAACTCCTAATGAAAGCCATTGCCCCCAGGGAAGGATTTGAGCATTTGGGTAATTTCCTGGAATTCTCAAGTGTGTGTGTTTGTAGTTTCTTTTCTCTCCCCTTCAAATGGATGCAGCCATGTCAGAGCAATCCATAAACAATATTGATTGCACAAAAGCACACAACTGCCAATCTCAGGCTCACTCCTAGTCCCCTGCTGCAGACCTTAATCTCTGAAAAGAATCTATTCTTTTTGTGCTGGATGCAAAAGGAACACACTAGATTCATATTTACAGAGTTTAAGCTTCAGTGATATTCTACCAATTTTCTTGGTGTCAGCATTGTGTCAGTCTGGGACTAAAAGCTGGAAAATTATTCAACCTGTGAAACATGTACTTCTCTTCCTAAACCAACAGAGACACGCCTGAATGCAATAATGTACGTATATTCTGGGCCCCAAATGTAGAATGTGCTGCTTTTTCCCTTGGTTTGATAATCTAACACAGTTGAGCCCACTAATAAGTGAAATTGCTTGGGAAGTTGGTTCACTGCCTAAAATCTGTGCAAAGCAGTGCCATTTAAAGATCTTTTTCTTTTCTTTTTAGAGTGTAACCCTTTGAATAAATAATTCAACTTAATAATCTTTATGACCTGTGAGGTTGTCACTGAAAGAAACTTTCTACTGGATTAACGCAGCCCATCTTTGAATGTTTTTCACTGAGTTATCTCGTTGATTTTTCCTCTTGAACCTTATAAAACCCAATAGACTGATTCTGTTCCAAAGCCACAACCACACATCAGTGTGGTTCACAACTTACTAATGTTTTTGGAACACAGTGGTCAAGGTTATTATACAAAGTTCATTTTTGAAAAACTTACTTGCAGTGATCCTTTAAGAAGCTCTACCTTATAACCCAACCATGCATTTACATTAAATACACATGCTCAGATGGCAACTTCCCTGTAACAAAAGCCCAGCATTTTAAGTGATTGAACATTAATTTGGACAGCAATAAAAATTCTGTAGTTTAACCCCAAGACTGGTTAGATTCCAGAAATGGTGTTTTAATGAAGGGCCCACAGCATTTAGGACAGATGCCGAGTGTTATGCTAGGCTGGTAGCTGAATCTTGGATCAAACACAACTTTGCAATGACTCATACATTTTACTAATTTATAAGTGCAGTCTTCCTTGAAATCCCAATGTAAAGACCAGCATCCTGATCTATGAAAGTCAATATAACCTTGAAGTCAATGAAAATGAGGGTATTGTTCACTGAATAGAGACTTCCTAATCTTATCATGTTTTCCTTCTCATATCTTCTAGCTTATTTTCTTTGAGTTTCACATGAGGAACTATGTGAAGCCAAAAGCATAAATATGACTTCTGGAGGTTTGTATAGCAATAAACAATAAAACCTTATCTGGACAGACAACAAGGAATAAGTTGGACCTTGGATTTGTTTAGAAACAGCATCAGACTACCAAGTGGGCATGTGGGATTTTGCTCTGAGCCTGGTTAAGATTGAGCCATGTGTGATGGACAATTAGGGGAATATTCTCATCCCTTCTGTCCATTACAGAAGTCTCTAGTCTTCAGTTGGGTTTCCCTGGTAACTCAGCGGTAAAGAATCCATTTGCAATGAAAGAGACGTGGGAGACGCAGGTTCGATCTCTGAGTCAGGAAGATTCCCTGGAGAAAGAAATGGCAAAACAATCTGGCAGTCTTGCTGGAAAATCCTATGGATAGAGGAGGCTGGCAGACTGCAGTCCATGGGATCACAAAGAGTCGGACACGACTTAGTGGCTAAACAACAACAAAAACTAGTCTTTCATGGCCCATGTTTATTTACCCACTGCCACGCATTGGAGAAGGAAATGGCAACCCACTCCAGTGTTCTTGCCTGGAGAATTCCAGGGATGGGGGAGCCTGGTGGGCTACCGTCTATGGGGTCGCACGGGGTTGGACACGACTGAAGCGACTTAGCAGCAGCAGCAGCAACCAGCCGTATTCCATGGCCAGGTCTTACAGTACCCATCTGTCCCCTGCCAGAGATGCTGAGCTCAGTTCCCCTTTTATTCATCTTTCTGCCACTAACTTCTAATTTTTTCATTGTGTCTTTAATAAATAACATGAGAAATAATAATCATTGTTAAAAATCCTATAAAATGGTTATATATAAAAATGAGCTCACTGTAAAGTTATTTAGTAAAGTAGAATATACAAGGACTACAAAGACCTACTGTATAGCACAAAGAACTATATTCAATATTATGTAATAACTTATAAGGGGAAAAAATCTGAAAAGGAATACATATTTGTGTATATATATATATACACACAATTATTCTCACATATGGGGCTTCCCTTGGAGCTCAGCTGGTAAAGAATCTGCCTGCAGTGCAGGAAACCTGGGTTCAATCCCTGGGTTGGGAAGATCCCCTGGAGAAGGAAATGGCACCCCACTCCAGTATCCTCGCCTGGAAAATCTCATGGACGGAGAAGCCTGGTGGGCTGCAGTCCACGGGGTCGCAAAGAGTCGGGTACGACTGAGCAACTAACAACATTCTCACATATATATAAGATAAAGCTTGAAATACATCAACATCAAACTAAGGAAATAAACTTTTTAGGACATAAATTTATAAGCACAAATGACAATCTTTTGCTTCTTTTCAAGTGCAGTGTGCTAATTAAAAGGAAGAAGTGAAACTTTTAAAGGACTATTAGCAATCCAACATTCTCATTTGGTGTGGATTATAGATTTCACTTAGCTAGGACCTCAAGAGTGAACCTTCGCTACCCTAGAGGGGACTGGACATCATCATTAGTTCTCCCTGACAAAATAAGTATAGGTGTGTAGGTCTTACACACCTATAGGTCTGCAGAGAAAGCAATGGCAACCCACTCCAGTACTCTTGCCTGGAAAATCCCATGGACGGGAGAGCCTGGTAGGCTGCAGTCCATGGGGTCACTAAGAGTTGGACACGACTGAGCGACTTCACTTTCATTTTTCACTTTCATGCATTGGAGAAGGAAATGGCAACCCACTCCAGTGTTCTTGCCTGGAGAATCCCAGAGACGGGGAGCCTGGTGGGCTGCCGTCTATGGGGTCGCACAGAGTTGGGCACGACTGAAGTGACTTAGCAGCAGCAGCAGCAGTGTAAGTCTTTGGCTGAACTACTCTGCATATTGTTGTAAAGGAGCATTTTAGTGGCCACACTTAGGTTTTGTGATGGGAGCATTCACTAAGTTGTGTCAGAAAGGAGAGATGCCAGGGAGGAGGAAAGAGAATGGAGTGGGAAGAACAGTGGCTGAGATCCCACCTCTATTTCTCAGGAAGTAAGAACCTGGCTGTGTTGGTCCAAGCCTCACCCAGAACCCTGATCCCACCTGAGCTTTGTCCAGCACTGCAGTGGGGTATGACAACAGTATTGCCCAATGAGATTCACATTTTATAAAATTCTATGAATTAGCACTAAGTATTTGTGTTGTTTTAGTTGCTAAGTCATGTCTGACCCTTTGCGGCCCCATGGACTCCAGCCTGCCTGGCTTCTCCATCCATGGGATTTTCCAGGCAAGAATACTGGTGTGGGTTGCCATTTCCTTCTCCAGGGGATATTCCTGATCCAGGGATCGAGCCACATCTCCTGAACTGGCAAGTGGGTTCTTTGCCACTGAGTCAGCAGGGAAGCCTATGTGTCTTGTGTGATGCATTAGATGACATATGTGTATGTATATAAGTGCCATCTAATTGAATTTTTATGCTGCCTGGTAAGTTATCACTGCTCTTCTTTTTCAGATAAGATTGCTTATCTGAAAAAAAAAAGGAATCTTTTTAGAAAAAGGAATTTTATCTGGAAAAGGATGTGGAGATGTCACAAGCTTGTTAGGAGGCATGGGCCATGCTAGAAACAAAATTTCTTGACCAAGTCAGGGGCGCTGGTCACAAAATCATAGCTGCATTTATTAAGAAGCTATCATTTATTTCCTGATTCTGGAAAATATTTCTACGTGCAACTTTGCAAACTCTGAGGTGCTCTGTGCTATAAAGGCAGAGGTGCCTGTGCCTTGGGTCACATCTTTTGTAACCATCTCTTCATGTAGCTGGGACTGCAGGGACTAGCCACACCTCTGCCACAATGCCTGGGTGCCAGCAGGAGCTTGTTCAGGACATGTTCAAGGGGGCTAACACCCAAGGGCAACCCATGGGCCACTGGGGCACAGCACATGGATAAATATCACCCTTCCCATCTCAGGTGGATGATCCTGAGGTGTGCTCTACACGGCCCCTGAGTGCTTTCCCCAGTGGGTTTGTATATGTGGAAAATTTCAGTTATGAAATTGTTGTTGCTGTTCAGTCATTAAGTCATGTCTGACTCTTTCGACCCCATGGACTGCAGGATGCCGTGCTCCTCCATTCTCCACTATATCCTGGAGTATGCTAAAATTCATGTCCATTGAGTCAGTGATGCTTAATCTCCAATCTAACCAATCTCCAATCCTCTGTCACTCTCTTTGCCTTTTTCCTTCTTCAGTCTTTCCCAGCATTAGAGTCTTTTCCAATGAGTCAGCTCTTTCCATTAGATGGCCAAAATATTGGCACTTCAGCTTCAGCATCAGTACTTCTTATAAATATTCAGAGTTGATTTCCTTTAGGATTGACTGGTTTGATCTTCTTACAGTCCAAGGGACTCTCAAGAGTCTTCTCCAGCACCACAATTCAAAAGCATCAATTCTTCAGTGCTCAGTCTTATTTATGGTCCAGCTCTCACATCTGTACAGGACATCTGGAGAAACCATAACTTTGACTATGTGAACCTTTGTTTGCAAAGTATGTCTAGGTTTGTCATATCGTTCCTTTTAAGGAACAAGCATCTTTTAATTTCATAACTGCAGGCACTGTCTGCAGTGATTTTAAGCCAAGAAAATAAAACTGTCACTGCTTCAACTTTTCCCATGTATTTGCCATAAAGTGATGGGACCAGAGGCCATGATCTGAGTTTTTTGAATGTTGAGTTTCAAGGCAGCTTTTCCACTGTCCTCCATACCCTCATCAATAGGCTCTTTAATTCCTCTTCAGTTTCTGCCATTGGAGTGATATCATCTGTATATCTGAGGTTGTTGATATTTCTCCTGCAATCTTGATTCCAGCTTGTGATTCATCGAGCCCAGTATTTCTCATGATGTACTTTGCACAGAAGTTAAATAAGCAGGGTGACAATACGCAGCCTTGTCATACTCCTTTCCCAATTCTGAATCAGTCAGTTGTTCCATGTAAGATTCTAACTGCTGCATCTTGACCCATATATAGGTTTCTCAGAAGATAGGTAATGTGGTCTGGTACACCCATCTCTTTATGAATTTTCCACAGTTTGTTGTGATACACACAGTAAAAGGCTTTAGCATAGTCAGCGAAGCAGAGGTAGATATTTTTCTGAAATTCTCTTGTTTTCTCCATGATCCAGTGAATGTTGGGAATTTGATCTCTGGTTCCTCTGCCTCTTTTAAACCCAGCTTGTATATCTAGTATACATTTTAAAAGTGGCGTCCAACTCTTTTGTGACCCCATGGACTGTAGCCTACAGTAGCTACTCTGTCCATGGAATTCTCCAGGCAAGGATACTGGAGTGGGTTGCCATTCCCTTCTCCAGGGGGTCTTCCAAACCCAGGGATTAAACCTGGGTCTGTTGCATTACAGGAAGATTCTTTACAGTCTGAACCACCCTGGAAGACTGGTATACATTTAAAATGGTAAACTAAAGAAAAGGGGAAGAAAAGGAAAATAAGGAAAAGTATAGAAAATACTTACAGATAAATTGCAGCTTAATAATGCACCTTGGATTGGATTTCCCTCCTTTTCTGTTTTGCTCTTTCAAGTTACCCAGTTGGATTCTAGTTGCAGTATCTCCTTTGGGGGCTGCCAAAGACCTTTATATTGATTATATCACTTCTTGGGATGATTGTACTGAAAAATTTCCTTTAAAATACAACGTAAAATAATTCTTGATCTTTTAATGGGAATTCATAGGTTTCAAACTTCCTATGCATCATCTCATTTTAATCTTTTTAATCAACTCCTCTCCACCACATCTTCCCATTTCTATGCCTAACACCTTGGACCGAGATACCAATTTATCTTGACCCAGATTATTGCAATTGTCTCATAAGTAGCCTTCTTACTTTTGCCTTTGCTCCTGTTCTAGCATTTAATCCTACATCATTTCATTCTCAACACAGCAGTCAGAGTGGTTTTGTTTAAATAAAAATCAGAAAATGTTTCCCTTCTATTCAAAACTCTCCATGGCTCTCCATGTCACTCAGAATAAAAGCTCTTCTGAGGGCCTAGAAGTCTTTACTTAGCCAAGTTCCCTGTTACCTCTCTAAGTTGTATCTTTTCCACTCTCCAGTCTTATTTACTCCACTCCAGCTTCACTGGCTTCCTTGCTCTTTCTCTAACAAGCTAGGAATTCTACTGCTTCAGAGCCCTTGCACCGATGGTTTCATCTGCATGGAATGCTCCTCCCCTGTAAGCTCGTGGCTCCCTTTTTTCCTTCTTCGGACTTCTCTTGAGATGCACCTTCTCAGTAAGGCTTTTCCTGATCAATCTATTTAAAATTGCAGTCCTTCAGTCCTGTCCAGGCACTCACTATCCCACTCTCTGATTATGTTTTCCCCCTTAATAACAACATCTAACATAATCTTTATTTAATTATATGGTTAATGACATACTTATGCATTCACGTGTGCACATTCAGTCGTGTTCGACTCTTTGTGACTTCATGGGCTCCTCTGTCCTTGGAATTTTCCAGGCAAGAATACTGGAGTGGGCTGCCATTTCCTTCTCCAGGGGATCTTCTTGGCCCAGGGATGGAAACCACATCTCCTGTGTCTCCTGTATTGGAAGGCTGCTGTTGTTGTTTTTTAAACTGGCTCGGCCACTGGAGAAGCCCAAATAAACTCCATAAGGGGCAAGGATGTTTGTTTGTTTACTTCTATTCCAATTTTCGGAATAGTGTTGCACATTGTACACTCAGTAAATATTTGATTAGTGTACAAATGAATGAATAAGCTTTGTGTATTTGGCCCTATCCCTATTTTACAGCTAACAGTCGAGAGATTCAGAAAGGCTAAGAGACTCTACAAAGTTCATACAAATAGTAGGTATTAAAGCCCTGTGCTAGTTTTCCTATTCCAATAATGCTTATGGGAGGAAAAGGAAAGAGTCTTCAAATTTAACAATTTACACTCAGACTTATGAGGATATAAAAATTCTGTAGGAATGACTGATAACTAACTTAAGTACATGAAAAACAAATGCATTTGAATCTTACATATTTTTATCTTTGTCATGATGGTAAGAAGGCTCAGCACCAAATCTGTGACCCATCTCCAGAAAGTGACAGCTGCGTACCTGGCTTCATAATGATTTCTCCTGTCCTCATTTTCTTTTAACCTGATTTCCTCATTTAACTTGTTTTTTATTTTCTTGCATTCTATGAATTTTTGTAAGGCACTGTAAGTCCTCTTTTGGATTGTGACAGGGTAAACATGATAAGAGAAATAAAAGCATGTTGTGTTAATGACCCACTGTTAATGACTAATGCGATCTGACTACAGGAAAAGACAGCGGTAAGAGCTGAAAAGTAAATGGGGTCCCTGGGCATGGCTAAGAGTGTCTGGTGTCTTCATGATGTCAGCTCAAATAAATTTTGACAAAAATATGATTTAAGGAATTCAAATGTGTGCTTTAGTGTTCTAAGAAGCTGACAAATGGATGGATAGATGCTCTTGTCAAGAACTGTGGTGGATCTGAGATTTAACCTACTTGCAAGTTAACAAGTCTCCTTGTCACTGAGTCACAAAATTCCTGATTTCCAAGACATGAGAGAGGAGATTCCTGGATCAGAGGCGAAGGACAGTTTACTACTCACAGCAACAGCAACACCCAGATGGTAGGCATTTTTACTCTGGGCCCCCAGGTTTCCTTTTCCACATGATGATGCTCAGAGAGTCTAACAAGAGTCAAATTGGCACACCTACATACCCAGTGGGTTGCAATACAGAATAGGAATCTGAACCTTTTATACAATTATCCATCAAAATCAATGGAGGATTGGTTCCCAGACACCCTGAAAATGCCAAAATCTGCAGATGCTTGAGACCCTTGCATTCAGCCTTTCATGCCTCCCATTGCACATTGGCAGATACAGAGGACTGGCTGTACTGGGGAGCAAGCATGCCTCCTCATTGCTCTGGAGGGAGACACCATCTCCATTTTCAAAGACTTTGCCAGACAAAACATCCTTGAAAAGTTAGCTTGGAACATCTGCAAGCAGTACAGAAACATGCAAGATCCAGAAGCATGCAAAATCCATCCACGGACTTCTCTAGGCAAGAATACTGGAGTGGGTTGCCATTCCCTTCTCCTGAGGATCTTCCCGACCCAGGCATCCAACATGAGTCTCTTGCATTGCAGGTGAATTCTTTATTGTATGAGCCACCAGGGAAGCAAAATCCATCTGTCTATCCAAAATAGTCTCTCAGCAGGTATACATTCTAAACAGAGACTGAAACTTCTTAAAAGTCATCTCTCTCCACCTCTTTCTGTTTAACATCCTCCACTGGCAGCCAATGACCCCCTTAATCTTCCAGCATGAATTTTAGCCTTCTTTTCTTTTTATTAAAAAAAAAAAATTAAAGATTTTTTGGATGTGAACCATTCTTAGTTTTTATTGAATTTGCTTCAACATTGCTTCTATTTTATGTTTTGGTTTTTTTGGCCACAAGGCATGTGGGATCTTAGTTCCCCCAACCAGGGATCAAACCCACACCCTCTGCATTGGAAGGCAAAGTCTTAACCACAGAGTCCTTGGTCTTCCTTCCTTTTATTTCTGCTCTTATTCTTTATTCTTAACCAAGAATAAATCTCAACACTAAACCACTCAACTCCTCCTCATTTTCCTACTTTTACTTTTTTCTGCTCAATCATCTTCATTCAACATCACAAAAGCTCAGGGCTGAGGTGGCAAGACCATATTTTCTTTAGTGAGCAAGATAGACCAAGAATATTCACATTGTAGGATTTTTTTGTCCTTGACTAAGGATGTCTTTAGCACTTCTGAGTTACATTTTCTGCCCTCTGTTCATTCTCTTCCTCCTTTTCCAAGGCTTCAGAGATGTAGTATTGCTCCCAAGTGGTTATTTAAGTGTTAATAAGGGGGAAAGGAATCTGAAACAGTTCTTTGGTTGACAGAGTTCTGGTGGAAGGGGCTTGAATTAATGATCATGGCTGAGACGAGATTTTGTCTGACTTTAGCTTAACATGAGCAGCAGTGTTACTTGGGTTTACAGGAATTACTCAACCAGGCTTTTACAATTTCTAGGCCATTTTAGATGTTTTTTGAGAAAAGTACTTTCCCATTATCCTCCTCAATAACTTTAATACCTTCTCCATTTTCTTCAAAAATGGATGGGAATCCCTCTGAATTTCTGACCATTATCCCCTCTCCATCAAACTTTTTCCATCCACTGCTTTTCTCTTTTTCACCCACAATAGACTTGGCCTCATATGTGACAGAGAAAATAGAAGTCCTCGTATTCCTGCCAACAAATTGCCAATCCTACGGGCATTTACTCCATTTTCTTCATTATCTTACCAAAAGTGATCTCTCCACATATGCTCTCAATCCCTTTGTGCCTCCTCACCTCCCACTCTCCCTTCAGCCATTTCTAGTCCTCTCTCAGTTTTCATCATTCCCAAAAATGGGCTTCCTGAGCACTCAATAGTCTAGTCACTCTTTTTTTTTTTAAAGTATAGTTGATTTACAATGTTGTGTTAGTTTCTGGTGTACAAAGTGATTCAGTTATACATATGTATCTTTTCATATGCTTTTCCACTATGGTTTATTACACGGTATTGAGTATATGTAGTTCTCTGTGCTATGCAGTAACACTTTGTTGTTTATTTTATATATAACAGTTTATGTTATACAGATCATATATATTATATATAATAATATATATTATTATATGTGAAGTGAAGTGAAGTTTCTCAGTTGTGTCTGACTCTTTGCAACCCCATGGACTGTAGCCCACCAGGCTTCTTCATCCATGGGATTTTCCAGGCGTGAGTACTGGAGTGGGCTGCCATTTCCTTCTCCATTATTATATGTAATTAGCAGACTATAATAAGTTGCTCAGTCATGTCCGACGCTTTGTGACCCCATGGACTGTAATCTACCAGGCTCCTCCATCCATGGGGTTTTCCAGGCAAGAATATTGGAGTGGGTTGCCATTTCCTTCTCCATGAGATCTTCCCAACTCGGGGATTGAACCCAGGTCTCCTGCATTGTAGGCAGGTGTTTTACCATCTGAGCCACCAGGGAAGTCCAGATTGGCAGATTAGCATCTGCTAATCCCAAACTCCCAATCCTACCCCCACTCCCTTCTGGCAACCATAAATCTGGTCTCTATGTCTGTAAGTCTACTTCTGTTGCATAGATAAGTTCATTTGTGTCATATTTGAGATTCCACATGCAAGTGTTATCATACGGTATTTGTTTGACTTACTTTGCTTAGTATGATAGTCTTTAGTTATATCCATGTTGCTGCAAATTGTATTATTCTGTTCTTTCTTATGTCTGAATAATAATATTCCATTGTGTATATATGGACCACATCTTCATTCATTCATCTGTTGATGGACATTTAGGTTGTTTCCATGTCTAGGCTATTGTAAATAGTGTAAGCAATTGCTCTTGATTGCTGAAGCCAGGAGAAACTTTCCAGTTCTCCTTTCTAGATATCTCTGCCATAACTGATCCATCCCACCATCTACTTCTTATTGAGTCATTTTTTCTTTTGGCTTCTGGAAAATCAGGTACTCCAGGTGTCTTTCTGCTCCCCTAGCAGAAAGTCACTTCTTTTCAATCTTGTTAGCTGGTACTCGATGTTTTTCCAAACTCTAAGTGAGTTAGATAGCTTGGTCCTGACCTCAAGGGGAAAATGACTCAGAAAATAGAACTCAGAATGGAACTTCAGTCTCCAAGTCTGTCTCTTAGTGTATTGGCTTCATTCTTTCCTAGTGAGCATAGGCTTTCTACAGGGAGCCTGGATGCCCACAGCCTACACAGATAGCTTAACAGTCCTAATGAGAGAATAAACAAGGATTTTATCTTTCAAGGTCAAGTTTTTAAAATCTCAGAGAAGATCCCTAAGGCCACATACCTTCTCAGGCTGATCCTGTGACTGGAGAAAATAAAGAAACAAAGGAAACGACACAGATTTTGGTTCCAGAAAGTGAGTGTAGCTGTAATAAATACTAAAAATTTTCTAAGTGACTTTGGAACTGAATAGCAGAGGCTGAAAAAAATTTGAGGTGCCTGATAGCAAAAAAATACTAAATTGTCTTGAGCTAAATATTGGTAGAAATACAAATATTAAAGGCACATCTGATGAAGACTCAGCATTTTATTGGAAACTGGAAGAAAGGTGATCATTGTTATACAGTGGCAGAAACTTAGCTGAACTGTCACCTACAGTTGAATGGAAAGCAGATCTTGTAAATGATGAACATAAATGAGAAATAAGTGAGCCCTAGATGCCATTAGAAGTGTTGTTATAACAGAGATATGGAGGGACATATGGATGCCCACACAGAAAATGAGGTGGTGTGGCCACAGAAGCAGAGACTGGAGTGATGCAGGCACCAGTTAAATAGTGCCAGTAACCACCATAACTCAGTAACTCAGATGATCATTATATCTACTACTGTGGGCAAGAATCCCTTAGAAGAAATGGAGTAGCCATCATAGTCAACAAAATCTGGAAAATGACAAAATGATCTCTGTTCATTTCCAAGGCAAACCACTCAGTATCACAGTAGTCCAAGTCTATGCTCTGACCAGTAATGCTGAAGTAGCTGAAGTTGAATGGTTCTATGAAGACCTACAAGACTTTCTAGAACTAACACCCAAAAAAGACATCCTTTTCATTATAGGGGACTGGAATGCAAAAGTAGGAAGTCAGGAAACACCTGGAGAAACAGAAAAATTTGGCTTTGGAGTACAGAATGAAGCAGGGCAAAGGCTAATAGAGTTTTGCCAAGAGAATGCACTGGTCATAGCAAACACCCTCTTCCAACAACACAAGAGAAGACTCTACACATGGATATCACCAGATGGTCAACACCCAAATCAGACTGATTATATTCTTTGCAGCCAAAGATGGAGATATGGAGATACAGTCAGCTAAAAAGACCGGGAACTGACTATGGCTCAGATCATGAACTCCTTATTGCCAAATTCAGACTTAAATTGAAGAAAGTAGGGAAAACTGCTAGATCATTACTATTAACAATGGAAGTGACAAATAGATTCAAGGGATTAGATCTGATAGAGTGACTGAAAACCTATGGACAGAGGTTCATGACATTGTACAGGAGACAGGGATCATGACCATCCCAAGAAAAAGAAATGCAAAGCAAAAAAAAAAAATAGCTGTGAAAAGAAGAGAAGCTAAAGCAAAGGAGAAAAGGAAAGACATAAGCATCTGAATGCAGAGCTCCAAAGAATAACAAAGAGAGATAAGAAAGCCTTCCTCAGTGATCAGTGCAAAGAAATAGAAGAAAACAATAGAATGGGAAAGACTAGAGATCTCTTCAGGAAAATTAGAGATACCAAGGGAACATTTCATACAAAGATGGGCTTGATAAAGGACAGAAATGGGATAGACCTAACAGAAGCAGAAGATATTAAGAAGAGGTGGCAAGAATACACAGAAGAACTGTACAAAAAGATATTCACGACCCAGATAATCATGATGGTGTGATCACTCACCTAGAGCCAGATATCCTGGAATATGAAGTCAAGTGGGCCTTAGGAAGCATCACTATGAACCAAGCTAGTGGAGGTGATGGAATTCCAGTTGAGCTATTTCAAATCCTAAAAGATGATGCTGTAAAGGTGTTGCCCACAATATGCTAGCAAATTTGGAAATCTCAGCACTGGCCACAAGACTGGAAAAGGTCAGTTTCATTCCAATACCAAAGAATGACAATGCCAAAGAATGCTCAAACTACCGCACAATTGCACTCATTTCACACACTAGTAAAGTAATGCTCAAAATTCTCCAAGCCAGGCTTCAACAATACGTGAACTATGAACTTCCAGATGTTCAAGCTGGATTTAAAAAGAATATAGGAACCCGATCGAATTGCCAACATCCATTAGATCATCAAGAAAGCAAGAGAGTTCCAGAAAAACATCTATTTCTGCTTTATTGACTATGCCAAAGCCTTTGACTGTGTGGCCCACAACAAACTGCAGAAATTCTTCAAGAGATTAGAATACCAGACCACCTGACCTGCCTCTTGAGAAATCTGTATGCAGGTCAGCAAGCAACAGTTAGAACTGGACATGGAACAACAGACTGGTTCCAAATAGGGAAAGCAGTACCTCAAGGCTGTATATTGTCACTCTGCTTATTTAACTTATATGCAGAGTACATCATTAGAAATTCTGGACTGAAAGAAACACAAGCTGGAATCAAAATTGCTGGGAGAAATATCAATAACCTCAGATATGCTGATGACACCACCCTTATGGCAGAAAGCAAAGAAGAACTAAAGAGCCTCTTGATGAAAATGAAAGAGGTGAGTGAAAAAGTTGGCTTAAAACTCAACCTTCAGAATGCTAAGACCATGGCATCTGGTACCATCAATTCAAGCCAAATAGATGGGGAAACAATGGAAACAGTGACAGACTTTATTTTGGGGGGCTCTAAAATCATTGCAGATGGTGACTGCAATCATGAAATTAAAAGATGCTTACTCCTTAGAAGGAAAGTTATGACCAACCTGGACAGCATATTTAAAAGCAGAGACATTGGCGAACAAATGTCCATCTAGTTAAAGCTATGATTTTTCCAGTAGTCATGTATGGATGTGAGAATTGGACTCTAAAGAAAGCTTAGCACAAAAGAATTGATGCTTTTGAACTGTGGTGTTGGAGAAAACTCTTGGAGAGTCCCTTGAACTGCAAGGAGATCCAACCAGTTCATCCTAAAGGAAATTTGTCCTGAATATTTATTGGAAGGACTGATGCTGAAGCTGAAACTCCAATACTTTGGGCACCTGACATGAAGAACTGACTCTTTAGAAAAGACCCTGATGCTGGGAAAGATTGAAGGTGGGAGGAGAAGGGGACAACAGAGGATGTGATGGTTGGATGGCATCACTGACTCAATGGATATGAATTTGAGTAAACTGGGGGTTGGTGATGAACGGGAGGCCTGGTGTGCTGCAGTCCATGGGGTCACAAAGAGTTGGACATGACTGAGTGACTGAACTGAACTGAGCTGAACCACCAGAAGCTGAAAGAGGCAAGGAAGAGATAGATGTTCCCCTAGGATCCCCAGAGGGAGCATTGATCTGTTAACGTCTTGATTTCAGACTTATGGCCTTTGTAATAGTGAGACAATGAATTTCTGTTGTTTTAAGCCACTGAGTTGTTGGTAATTTGTTACAGTAGCCACTGGAAATAAATACCATAGGGGAATGGCACAGCCTGGATGACACATTATCCCAGAGGCCAGCAAACCTGAGATGTGATGACAACCAAAATCTCTTGTGGAGTTCAAGAAAAGGAAAATTCTGAAAAGATAACAACAAACAGACAAAAGACAACAAAATAAAGTGAAAACATTTTCTACTCTCCCTTATATACCAAGGTTCACAATGACTACCCTTGGCCGTCTTTTATCCTTTTGTCACTTCTCCCCAGCAGCATTTGATGCTGCCAGAAGCTCCCACTTCTTCAGTGCTCTTCTTTCTTTGGTTTCAGTAGCCCTACACCCTCTGGCTTCCTCTCTGTCCCTTAGAGAAGGAAATGGCAACCAACTCCAATATTCTTGCCTGGGAAATCCCATGGATGGAGGAGGTTGGCAGGCTACAGTCCATGAGGTTGCAAAAGAATCAGACATGACTTAGTGACTAAACAGCAATAACAGACATCCTCTGGCTTCCTCTCTGCCCATCTTACCACTCTTTTATTCCCAGTCTCTAGTCTATTTCACCCTCTGCCAATCATGCCATCAATTCTGGGGTTCTTCAAGTCCTGTCCCAGGTCTTCGTTTTTAGTTCCTTTCTTGTTCTATATACTTTTCCTCAAATTTCCATTTCCTTCCTGGGATTCAGTAAACCTACATAGTCTCCCAAACATACTGTCAACTAAGACTTCTCTGTTGAGCTCTAGATCTGTATTTACAACTGCTTGCTTTATATTTTGACTTGGACATATCATACTCATCAAACTTAGGTAGCCCCATCCTTGGCAGTATTTGGATGAATACGGTTAAATGCCTGAGCATTATTATTTTTGTTTATATTCTTTATTAGATACCACATGGACTTTTTCATGTTTATTAACCATTAATATTTTCAGATGTTCATGGAGTCCCTGGATAAGCATCTTCTAGATACATTTATATATGGAACACAACTGGGGAAAGTATTTGACTATTGCAGTCATAAGTCAAATCTTCAGAGACAGAAAAATCCAGCGAATTTTAGTGATTTTACATTAACCATGCTTATTTCTGTCCTGTTGTGCCATACAGAACCTTTGGTCAGGCCCAGTTATCTAACTGCCTAATCAACACCCTTAATTAAATTCTCCATGTTTGTGCCTCTTTATTTAGCATTTCCGGTGACAATGTACCCACTCTAGTACCAGTGTAGTCATGGCTCTTAGTAATTCTATTAACTTCTTCTAAAAGTCTGGTAATTGGCTTGATGCTTTTCAGTGGGGTGTGAAGTGCTCAAAAGCTTAGCCACAAAGTGTCAGGCTGGTCTTATGGAAGGATCCTCAGCAACTCCAGACTGCGGTGCTTTTCGACTGATAGGTGCATGGTTGCCTTAACTTGTAACTTAAATACATTGAGAAGGCAGGAAAAGAAGATGAGGAGAATTGTAGAACTCCTGTTTTTAGGACTCTTTTCAGCTACTATCACCAACAGAGATTTGTGGAGTAATCACCACTTTAAAAGAAACTCTAGATGACAGAATTATTTTTAATAATAATAATTCTGTTTGTTATGGAGACATTTTCCAAAGGCGAAAAAGTTAGTAGCTGAAAGTTAGTGGGTAGCATATTAAAGAGAACTGGCTTATTTAAATTAATACCTCAAAGTCTTTCTAAATTCTAAGGAAGTGAATCAAATGATGGCAAATTAAATATTTAATTTATTCATGCTAGAGTTAATAGATCATCTTGAAGACAAATGATCCACAACTATTGTGCATGCACATCAATTTTATCTATTTTAGGTTTTATCCATCTCCTGGGGCTCCTTTCTGGTTCTAGAATATGCCCTTCCCCCTCACACACTCAAACACACACACACTTATAACACTTTTACCAAACACCAGAGACTGTGTTCCTATGGCAACTACAGCCCATTTTATTGCAGTTATCTTTATACAAAATCAGTTTTAGGAATCCACTGTAATAAAAAGGGGTATCTGTTCATACTTGTCCAAGTTAAGCTGTATAGACCTCATGTGATAGCATGTCTTTGTTATTGGCTGGAACTATATTAAGTGTCAAGAATCATATAAATTTTATAGTTTGATGAATAATTATTGCAGCTTACATGAATCAAAGTCCTTGAGCACAGGAGACCACAGAGACAATTACCTTCCATCACTCTGTGCCCAGCTGCGCCATCTACAGGCTGAAGAGACACCGAATGTGGTCAGAGGCACCTTCCAATGTCATGGGGAGCTTTAGGGGGCTCTTAGTGGGTAAATTGTTCTTTCCATTTCTTACCTCCCTGTGTTCCCAGAGAGATTCCACCTCCTTCCCCAAAGAAGCAGAGGATCTCAGGGATACAAGAAGTCTGTCAGAAATGTTACTGAGTGTATTCCTATAGCTAGAGGAATAACTATGGGGTTGGAGTCAATGGCCCCTGACCCTGTTATTGATTGGCTTTGTGGCCAGGGACAGTTATATCACTTCCAGCGGTCTCAGCTTCCTCAACTACAAAATGAGGGTTTGAGCTAGGTGACCTGTCAAGTCTGATTTGGCTTCTATCATCTGTGACATGATGTTTAATGGGATCAAGAAATGTGAATTAGTAAGACTCCCCCTCGCTGGATGTGAGCAGAAAGGAGAGGGGAGAACAAAATTATAGCCATCTTTGCAAGATCCAAGTGGACTTCAAAACCTACAAATATATGTTCCAGTACGTTGTAATTTTTGTTATTAAAAGGCAATGGAATCTTCAGTCAAATGAGACAAAACTAAGAGGTTCTGTTTTAGTCTGATGGATGTGGATTGTGGTTCTGCCTCTGTGACCTTGCTCCCTCGTGGAGTATCTGCATGGTGAGTTTGCAATAGGAAAACAGTGGGGCTGAAAGGGCTAGATGGGGCCAGAAATTCCACCTGGGAGTCCCAGGAAGAGGGCAGAGTTCTTTCTCTCCCAATCTGGAAAGCCACAGGGAATGGGAAGATAAGGTTACTTGATAGGTAGTGCTCTGTTGTCCCTTGAGGCTCTCGAAATGGCTTTAGACAGTTTGATATTCCTCTCTTTAAAAACACGAGTCACTCCTTCTCCCCAGATGCCACTGTATTTCCTGACATATTAAGAGTTATGGATATTTCTCTCATGATCTCAGGCTTTTACTGTCTCGGTTAATCAGTCTGCTCTCCTCTGTCCGGCTGCGAAGTGTTGGCAGAACAGTTACAACAGCTTGGCTGTGGCTCTAGCATTTGCTTTATGGTTACATGAGGCCATATTTTCCCAAACAAAATTTAAGAAAACATGGTGTGACAAGTATGAATGTACTCATGAGGAGGGTAAGACAGCATATTAGAAATTAAGGCTGTTCTGGGACACCCGTGATACACAAGATCAATTTGGCAATTTGTTACTCTTTGGAGAAAGGAGAGGACCAGTGGATCTAACAGTTAAATAATCTGCTGTCTTCATATTCACGCAGGTTCTTTAGACCCCTACACCTTGAATCTTTGCATTGCCTTCCAGATATATACAGAAGTACACGTTTTGGAATCAAGTCTGAAGTCAAAGGATTCTCAAGGCTTTTAGTTCCTTCAAGCCCCAGGAGGAAGCATATTCTTTCAAGACAAAATGGATCATTTCCTCTCATTTTTGTAAGCCTGCCACCCACCCATGCCTTGCTCAACTCAACTTTGAGTGCTTCTGGGATGGAAGTTCCGTGAGGGCAGAGAACGTTTATTTAACTGCTGCATTCACGGCATCTAGAACTATGTTCAGTACATAAAGGTGCTCAGTAAATATGTGGGATGAATGAATGAATGATACAATTTGATCAAAGACTGAACTAAATTAAATTCTTTACATAAAACTATGAATATATTAGAAATAAGAGAAATAATAATTTTGACAAGAGAAATGTGTGATAGGAAGAAAAAAGACAACTCCTATACCTTTCTCATTTGCTTTCAACTTTGGATGAATCTCATTTTCTATATTTAGCAGTGTAGGCAGACCTTGGAGACCTTACAGGTTTGGTTCCAGACCCCTGCAGTAAAGTGAATATCACAGTAAACTGAGTCAGGTGAATTTTTGGTTTCCCAGTACACATAAAAATTATACTTACACCCTACTGTAGTCTACTCAGTGTGCAATAGCATTATTTTAAAATAAATGGACATATCTTAATTACAAATACTTTATTGCTAAAAAGTACTAACCATCATTTGAACCTCTAGTAAGTCGTAATCTTCTTGCTGTTGGAGGGTTTGAAATATTTTGAGAATTACCAAGTAAGCAAATGCTGCTGGGAAAATAGTGCCAATAGACCTGCTCAATGCTGTTTTCATAAAACTTCAATTTGTAAAAGAAAACAATATCTGTGAAACACAGTAAAGTGAGACATGCTTGTGCTGAGCTGTATTTCTTACCTGAATGACAAACCTCCCAGATGCTTCTTGTTTATTTCTTTGACCTCAACAGCAGTACACAGAAAGGACAAGAGTCCTCTCTAGGTACAATATCACATGTAGCTGGCACATGAAACCTGTTTCAATTGGATCTTTAGTCATTGCTTTCTTGTTTGGGACTTTTAATAATAAATGTCTGCACAATTTTGCCTGAAAAACTAAAATAAAATCGTCACTTCTTCTTTGAAATCTTTTCTGTCTTATTTTATTTTTCATTAAAAAGTCCAATTCAGTTTCATGTAATAATAACAAAGTTCCATTTATTTAAAATCACCAGAACGCCACTGTTATTTCAGTAATGTTATTCTCAAAAAGTCTTACTACTCCAGAGCAACAATTTTATGTTTTCTAAATGAAAAAAAAAGTAAAACTACAATCAAATTGATATGTTTGAAATTTCTAATAATTTGGACAAGGAACTGGGCTAAAGTTTATTTTTACAATTCTATGAAGAAAGGATTTGTTAAGCCACCTAGGATAGCCAAAATTTTAATTAGGTAGAAGGATAGTTACCCAGCAAACTAGATGGACATTAACATAAATAAATAAATAAATAAATATGCAAACAACACAGTCTTTCATATACACTACAGCAGCTTTCCAAGGAACTCTAGGTAACATTATCTATTTTAAATTATAAGATTACCTTACATGTGTATAGTGCTTTGTTGTACAGTTTACTAAACAACTGCCTCTAATACATTTAATTATCACAGCTACCCTGTGAGCTAGGCATTATGCTCCTACATCTCTATATTCATAGCATCTTTTCCAGGTAGACATAATGAAAGTCAGTGGATTGATGAGATACACAATAATTAGACTGGAGAAGAAGATGGCAACCCACTTCAGTATTCTTGCCTGGGAAATTCCAAGGAAAGAGGAGTCTGGTGGGCTGGTCAGACTCCATGGGCTACAGTCCATGGAGATGCAAAGAAGCATGAGCACACACACAATAATTATGTCTAAAATAAAGTCTATTTCTTTTATAGAAAATAATTTTCTTTATTTGTTTTTGGCTGCATTGTGTCTTCATTGCTGCACGTGAGGGTTCTTTAGTTGCAGTGAGCAGGGGCTACTCTTTATTGCAGTGTGCAGGCTTCTCATTGTGGCAGGCTTCTCTTATTCAGGCGCGTGGGCTCCAGGGTGCAGAGGCCTCGGCAGTTGCAGCACTCAGTAGCTGCAGTGCCCAGGCTCTAGAGCATAGGCTCAATAGTTGGGGCACACGGGCTTAGCTGCTCTGAGGCATGTGGGATCTTCCTGGAGCCAGCGAATTCTTTACCACTGAGCCACCAGGGAAGCTTCACATATTTCTAATATAAAAGTTTACACTAAAGCTTATAATCCTTGTTGACTCTAATACAGAAGAAAACACAGATTAGCTGAATGATATGTGTGTGTGTGTGTGTTTGCACAGAATATTTCAGGAAGGATCCATAAAGCGAGTACCAATTGCTTCTGGGAAGAGGAACTGAGTGGCAATGGGGTTTGAGAAGTAGGCTTTTCATTTTCATTATAAGTTGTGTATCCTTTTCATCTTGTTGAGTTGCTTATTACAACAAAAAATAATATAAAATATACCTCCCTCTCAAAACTCCCGAATTCACTAAACATATTCAATCTAATTGGTCATCATGGGTGGAAATGGGGCAACTGAAAAAGAGGATTCTCATTCCCTTGTGTATTTTCCTTCCCTCTAGTTAGCTTAGGGGCCATCTGTAATGGTAGCTCAAAGTATGATTTCAGTATGTATTTCCAATTCGTTTCCTGAAGGGTGGTTCCAACGTATCCAGCCACCAGCAAAAGATTGAGCAAATCCTTTCCCCTGTACTCCATAGACTGATCTTGTGATTTCTTTTGCATTATTACATTATTTGGAGATGAAATTACTGTGCAGTACTCAGGGACGTGCCGTTTCTGTTTGGAGTTTGGTACTAATTTATCTGGACACAGACTGGAGTTTGCACAGCCTGGTGGCCAACAGGCATCTCTGTGTGAAATCCCTGCTCATGGCCAGGCTCCACACACTCTTTCTGTTCATCTTAGGATTTTGTTGTTCTGGAACCTGCAGAATACTAATTGTTCCCACGTAGTATTCGTAATGAAGAGCTGAATTACTCTGCGTGACAGACAAAACCAACTTGGCCTCTGAAAGCAGCCTCATCAACATGGCATGAATTTCTCATCCACTGTTGGATTGCTTGAAACATTCAATTCTGCACAAAAATTTGGCGAACAGTGAAAGTCCAATGGTGTCTGAACAATGGTTCAGTCCCAAGAGCTGTCAAGATGCTGTTGTCAAAGCTCCCAGGAGTCAATTCTTTGTTGGCTTGTGTTACCCGGTGTGTCGATCCTACCACAGTGGGGTGTGGTAGAGATCCCAAGTTGTGTATTCTTTTCATCTTGTTGAGCTGCTTATTACAACAAAAAATAATATAAAATATACCTCCCCCTCAAAACTCCCGAATTCACTAAACATATTCAATCTGATTGGTCATCATGGGTGGAAATGGGACCACTGAAAAAGGATTCTCATTCCCCGTGTACTTTCCTTCCCTCTAGTTAGCTCAGGGGCCATCTGTAATGCTAGCCCAAAGTATGATTTTTAATACATATTAGAATCAGACCCATATGCTTTGTGTGTCAGCTCTACATCTAACTAGCCATGGAAGCCTGGGGACCTGCTTTCTCTGAACCTCAGTTTCCTCATCTCTAAAATGGTTACTTGGAGAAGGCAATGGCACCCCAAAATCCCATGGATGGAGGAGCCTGGAAGGCTGCAGTCCATGGGGTCACTGAGGGTCAGACACGACTGAGCGACTTCATTTTCACTTTTCACTTTCATTCATTGGAGAAGGAAATGGCAACCCACTCCAGTGTTCTTGCCTGGAGAATCCCAGGGACTGGGGATCCTGGTGGGCTGCCGTCTATGGGGTCGCACAGAGTCAGACACGACTGAAGTAACTTAGCAGCAAAATGGTTACTATAATAGGTATTTTGCACTGTTGTGCTGAGGATTCAGTGAGGTGTGAGACATATGTGTCAAGCACTTGTCTTATGGAAAGCACTCATCTCATATTTAAATAAAATGAATTAGCTAGATTAGCCAAATTAACATTTTTAAAGCACTTGGAACAGTGTCTGGTTCATGCCAGTAATGCCACTAATCATTTTTGCTTTTTGATACTTCAGGAGATAGCTTCACTGAACTGAAGGCATTCCCCTTTTACTGGAGTATAATTGATTTACAGTGTGCTGCTTTCAGGTGTACAGTAAAGTGAATCAGTCCAGTTCAGTCACTCAGTCATGTCTGACTCTTTGAGACCCCATGTTATATCCACAGTAGAGTTCCCTATGCTATACTGTAGGTCTTTATCAGTTATCTATTTTATATATAGTAGTGTGTATATGTCAATCCCAATTTCCAAATGTATCCCTCCTCTCTCCTGTCCTCCCAGAAGCCATAAAATTTTTTCCTACATCTGTGACTCTACTTCTATTTTGTAAGTTCACTTGTACCTTTTCTTTAGAGTCCATATATAAGCAAGAATCATATTATATTTGTCTTTCTCTGCCTGATTTACTTCATGCATTATGGCAATCTCTTTGTATCCATGTTGCTACAAGTGGCATTCTTCATTCTTTTTTATGGCTGAGTAGTGTTCCATGTTATGGTACATTCCTGAGTATGTATGTACCACCCGAATGCATTCTTTATGAGTCAGTCAAGTAATGTCTGTATTGAAGTTCTTCTCCCTGCAATAGAAAGTAAAATTCTACCTTCCTGACTGTGAGAAAGCCAAAAAGTACAGTGCCTTCTTCAGAGAATGTACTGTTCAGTTGAAGAGATAAGATACAGACATAAAATAAATAATCCAATAAAAAAATGTCTGAAGGAGAAAGGGAATAGTATAGATCATAGAGGTTATGGAGACTCAAAAGCAGAGAAGAAGAAAAGAGATAGAGAGATAGTGGGGGGAAGAGAGATATTAAATGAGATTATGACCTCATTTAGCCTTTATCACCTCCTCACAGACCTTATTTCTAAATACAGTCACATTGGAGATTAGGGTTTCAATGTAATGAATGTTAAGGGTGGGAAGGAGACACACTTCAATCCACAGAATCCTCTCTCCCTTCTTTCTCTCCCTGCTGTTTGAGGCACAGAAGATGATGACTGTCCACATTCCATAAAGAGAGACTTTCTTAAAAATTGACCATACTGGGAGGAAGGTAAGGGAGGGTGGGGTTCAGGAGGGAGAGGACACATGTATACCTGAGGCTGATTCATGTTGATGTATGATATGATAAAAACCATCACAATATTGTCAAGTAATTACCCTCCAATTAAAATAAATAAATAAATTTTTTTAAAAGAAAGAAATTGACCATATTGCCATCTTGCCCTTAGGTTTCTAGCTTCCAGAACTGTGAAAAATAAATTCATTCTGCTTAATCCACCCAATCTATGCTTTTCTGTTATAGCAACCTGAGCAGACTAAGGCAGAGGGGGAGAGATAAAGAGGTCACATTTCTGCAAGGCCAGAGCAGAGCACTTGCCCTTTGACAGCCTTGAAGGAAAGAGCAGAGAGATGAAGAGAGGACCAGGAAGAAGGCATGTTCTGGAGCTTTGAGTGAATAGGGAAGTAAAGGTGGTCACATAACTTAGGACCAACTTAGGAAGGGCTGTGAACTCCTTCATCAGCGAAGAGACACCAAGGGTGGTAATATTTCAGGCAAAATAAAATTTAGCTTGGACTGTTTCTCCTTAACCAGCTGGCTGTCCTTAGAAGTTTTCAGTCTGATACATTATTCCAAGTGAATCTCTACAGATAATGAGAATCAGGCCATCTGAGGACGAATGAAATAAGGAACTGTAGGCATGACCCTGACCAGTGAACTCTGAAGTACACTGAAATTACTAAGTAGGTAATCATACACTCACCCATTGCTCACTCTACAGAGACTGCCAAAGGGCAAAAGTTCCTGTATTCAACCAGGATTTCAAAAACTCTTACAGTGTAACGAGAAAACTTAGAGACAATTTAGTTAAAATCCACCCAATAGAAACATTTCCTTTGCTATTTCCAAGGGAAAGTGCCATTCATTCAGTCTCTATCTAGACACTTCTTAATGTAATTTTTAGGACAGCAATCTCTCTTCTCAGATTTGAGACTTTTTTTTTTGCTTTGGGGAGCAATAACCATACCATTATTCATTAAGTACTAGTTGCTATATGGCAGTCGCTGTGCTGAGTGCTTTTCTTGTTTTATCTCAATTAAACCTTTTGTTTTCCCTTGAGAGCTCATTGCTGTTGTGCTTCCCGTTTTGCAAATGTGGCAAGTGAGGCTTAGAGAGGTCAAGTAAGTTGCCCAAAGTCACATACCTGGGAAGCAGTAGAGTCAAAATTTGGACCCAAGTGGTCCACCCTCTCAGCTTGAGCTCTTAGCCAGATTTCATCTTGTACTGATTCGCATGAGTGATGCTCAGTAATGTCTCTGTCCATTCTACAGGCACTCTCAGGGATCAGAGGTGGCTAGGGTGAATGTGGGGAAGTAGTTTTAAAAGGGCATCCTCAGTTTTTGGGTTTTCTTTTAGGTCCTTTTCTCTTCTGGGATCTGTGGTCACCCACCTACCAAATGTTTACCACCCATTCAGATATGTTAGGCAACTTCTGGGAAGGAAAAAATCTAATTTTAAAAGAAGTTAACCAATATGGTTCAAATATATGATTATTTTCCAGGTTAAAAAAATACTGTGAAAACAAGTCTCTGAATATGAACCAGTATGGCTTTCATAAAGTAACCTGCTTTCTTGATATTAATATTTTGGGTTGTTAAATCAATAGCAACATTGTTTCTTATTTCATCTTGCCCTTAGAAGTAGACTTCTGTACTTTTGGACATCATAGAATGCCTTGAGATTCATTCCTTCACTTTCAAGAAGGTAATCTCTAAATTGCAACAATTACTCATGTTGCATCTGAAGTTTCATCAGCTACATTTAACGATCATCTCTTTTGTGTAACTCAAGATTTTCTGTTGAATAAAGGGGGACATTTATTTAGCTAGCAGCTTGAAACACTGTTAAGATTATCGTCAGGACAGGCCACGGCTTTCTATTGTTCAGACTCAATAAACTCAATTGCCTCAGAGTTCTGGAGTCAAAGAATTTAGTTAGAGCTCTGTGAGATGAGTGCACGTGGGCCTGGTAGGACCCGGTCAGCCTCCATCTGTTCTGCACTGCTGACCTTCACCTCTACCCCATCAGTCAGCTAATAAAAATATGACAGAGGCCAAAAGAAAGAGCCCAGATAAGGCAGCATCACTCCTGGGATCAGTGCAAAGTTCAAAGCCTCCACATAGAAGGACAATAGAGTCATCTTCATAGATAAAAGGCAGCAGGTGGACATTTTAGTTACTCCTTGGAATTTTGCTTCAGGTATTCTGTGCATCTTAATTTCCGGAGCTATTATCTATAAAAATTGTTTGAAAACTCTATTTTCTATGTTTAATTTTTAAGATTAGTTATGCATTTTAGTTTTTATTGTTTTTATTAAACCTTATTAAGTTTTTATTAAGTTTAGTTTTTATTATGTATGGCACAGAATGAAGTACTGCATGCCTAGCATTGCTCAGCAAACAATAGTAATGAATACGACCAAGACATAATATAATTATAAGGCTGTGTCATATGCTCCATTCTTAATTGTTATTTCACCATTTTCTTCTTAAAAACAAAAATTATGGTAACCTTTGGTCAACTATTAATCTTATATTTTTGTTCTTGACAAACTGCATGTTGTACATCACATCTGATTTTTCTGTGTCTAATTATTTTCCCCAACGAAGCTTGCCTTATTTTTATTGACAATCTGCCTTGGTTACTAATTCTCCCATATTGTGAGGTTTAAACCTATGCTTTGAATGATAAGTCATCTATTTGCAAGATTAATTAGTATAATTTCAATGACATAGAAGCTACTTAGGAATATGTTAAACATCTGTGGGCATAAGCATATGGTCTGAACAATTTCACTCGTCACTAAAAGACACTCAGCGTGGAGGTGTCCCCACCATCCTGGCAATTAATGCATGGCTTTCTTTCCTTTGTATTCTCCCAAGTCCAGAAATCAAAAGCAGATGCTTCTGCTTTTAGAAATTTCTTTGGTATCCTCTATGGCTTCCTGGAGGAGCAGATGGTAAAGAATTTGCCTGCAGTGCAGGAGACCTGGGTTCAATCCCTGGATTGTGAAGATACCCTGGAGAAGGGAATGGCAACCCACTCCAGTATTCTTGCTTGAAAAATCTCATGGACAGAGGAGCCTGGTAGGCTACAGTCCACAGGAGCACAAAGAGTCAAAGACGACTGAGCAACTAATACTTATATACTTTCAGGTTATTTAATATATCTTGAGAAATCTGTATGCAAGTCAGGAAGCAACAGTTAGAACTGGACATGGAACAACAGACTGGTTCCAAATAGGAAAAGGAGTACGTCAAGGCTGTATATTGTCACCCTGCTTATTTAATTCCTATGCAGAGTACATCAGGAGAAACGCTGGACTGGAAGAAGCACAAGCTGGAATCAAGATTGCTGGGGGAAATATCAATAACCTCAGATATGCAGATGACACCACCCTTATGGCAGAAAGTGAAGAGGAACTAAAAAGCCTCTTGATGAAAGTGAAAGTGGAGAGTGAAAAAGTTGGCTTAAAACTCAGCACTCAGAAAACGAAGATCATGGCATCTGGTCCCATCACTTCATGGCAAATAGATGGGGAAACAGTGGAAACAGTGTCAGACTTTATGTTTTTGGGCTCCAAAATCACTGCAGATGGTGATTGCAGCCATGAAATTAAAAGATGCTTACTCCTTGGGAGAAAAGTTATGACCAACCTAGATAGCATATTCAAAAGCAGAGATATTACTTTGCCGACTAAGGTCCATCTAGTCAAGGCTATGGTTTTTCCAGTGGTCATGTATGGATGTGAGAGTTGGACTGTGAAGAAGGCTGAGCACCAAAGAATTGATGCTTTTGAACTGTGGTGTTGGAGAAGACTCTTGAGAGTCCCTTGGACTGCAAGGAGATCCAACCAGTCCATTCTGAAGGAGATCAGCCCTGGGATTTCTTTGGAAGGACTGATGCTAAAGCTGAAACTCCAGTACTTTGGACACCTCATGTGAAGAGTTGACTCATTGGAAAAGACTCTGATGCTGGGAGGGATTGGGGGCAGGAGGAGAAGGGGACAACAGAGGATGAGATGGCTGGATGGCATCACGGACTCGATGGATGTGAGTCTGAGTGAACTCCGGGAGTTGGTGATGGACAAGGGAGGCCTGGCGTGCTGCGATCCATGGGATCGCAAAGAGTCGGACATGACTGAGCGACTGAATCGACTGAACTGAACTGAATGTAGGTTATTTTTTGACTTGTGGTACATTGTTGTTGTTCAGTCACTAAGTTATGTCCATCTCTTTTTGACCCCATGAACTGGAGCACTCGAGCTTCCCTGTCCTTCACGATCTCCCGGAGGTTGCTCAAATTCATGTCCATTGAGTCGTTGACGTTATCTAACGATCTCATCCTCTGCCATCCCCTTTTCCTTTTGCCTTCAGTCTTTCCCAGCCTCCGAGTCTTTTCCAATGAGTCGTCTCTTTGCATCAGGTGGCCAAAGTATTGGAGCTTCAGCTTCAGCATCAGTCCCCTTCCAATGAATATTCAGAGTTGATTTCCTTTAGGAATGACTAGTTTGCTCTCCTTGCAATCCAAGGGACTCTCAAGAGTCTTCACCAGTGCTACAATTCAAAAGCATCAATTATTCTCTGCTCAGACTACTTTATGGTCTGACTCTCACATCTGTACATGACTACTGGAAGTTTCCAGCCATTTATTATTTCATCATATCTCATATCATATCTCAGCTACATTAATTTACTTCTTAATTCCAGAGACATTAATCAGGCTTGGTTTCTATGACTATAATGTATCATTTTCACAGTTGTTCTGCATCAAGAAGGCTTTTGTTTGTCCTGAATTAATAAAGTCTGGCCTTTGTGATGTGTAATCTTGAATCCCAAACTTCAACTTTCCCTACTCCCACCAACATGGATGAATATCCTCATATCCTCAGTGCAAAGACTTTCCATTAGGTTATTTGTGTGGACATATTTGAAAGAAAGCCTGTTTCTCATTGAATTACCTCCTAAAATGAAACTCAAATCTTCTCTCAAGGAGTATAGAATAAGCCTGCCTGTTCATGTTCTTGTATGAAGGAATCAGACTTGGTAGCCTTTCTTTCCAGACCCAGAATACTCCTCTGGTGTTTTGGTTAATAGTTGAAACTCTTGATCAAGTGAAAGAATCTAAATTTGACCTACTGTCACAAAAAGTATTGAAAGGGGTTGATTCTTAAATCTTACCCAGGGCCGGTCCCATTGTGTTGTTTTCTTAAAAATTTGAACAATTTAAAACTGGTGTACATTTTAGACAATAGGGCTTTTGTCTCCCCAGAAAGGAAAGATGTTGTTCTAAACATCTAAAAGAGGTGATATCAGTCACATGAGAAATGTTTTCTCTAAGTATTTTCCCTAAATGAGGGGTTTGATTTTTTCCTCAGGCTTTAGAATCTATTCAACTTTCTTTTCTCTTTCCTTCTCTTCAGTATAAATATTAAAAACAAAACAACAAATGAAACAAATGTCAAACAATGAAACATTTTATAGACAAAATTTTTGAAACTGATAATATTAGTTATTAGTATTAGTAATAAAAGATAAAATTTTTAATGTTCAGATAACTTAAAAATACTCACAAATCCTTTCCACTTTAACATTATCATTGATATTATTGATATTTCCTAGTCTGTATCACATGGGTATACAGATTTTGATACAGAATTGTTTTTACATTTATAGAATTATGTTTCTGAAAATTTTCTCTTTAGCAAAACTTCTGCTGGCAAAATCTCAGTCTCAGAGGAGTCTCTCAGGGATTAGGAGAAATCAATAAATTCTCCTGAACACATATCCTTAAGAACCATGTTGAATAAAAGTTCTAGAAGATTTCTAGAAGTTGCTGTGCTATCTATTGCAGAGTAACAAATTACTCCAAAACTTACTGGTTTAAAACAACAAATATTTATTATTTCACAGTTATTATCTCATAGGTCCCTCTGTGGGTCATGGATTCAGGAGTAGCTTAGCTGAGTGGCTCCAGCTAAGGATCTTCAGACATAAGAAGGCTTTATTGGGCCTGGAGGTTTGCTTTTAAGCTCACTCACATAGCTTGTAGCAGGGGGCCTCAGATTCTCCTCACACAAGCCTCTCAATAGGACTGTTTTACCTCACAAAATGGTAGTTATGTTTCCCAGATCAAAAGATCTGAAGAAGAGCAAGGAGAAAGTGAGATGCCTTTGACGTCCCTATCTTGGAGGTCATATACCTTCACTTCTGCCTCCTTTTAGGTTTTAGACGCAAGTTACTAAGTACAGCCCACACTTAATAGGAATGGGGATTGGTTTCACCTTTCCAGTGAAGGAATATTAAAGAATTTGTGGACATCTTTTAAAACCATCAGAGTTTCCAATACAAATGAGATTTGTTGACTTTAAGAATGTAATCTGGTGGGTTCTTATTCACCATAGTGATCCAAGAAGTATTTGTGAACACTACCACACTCTAAGGCAGATTTTTCCCTTGAGTTATAAATAAAGTAAATGAAACTATAAATAAATGATATATCTTTAGCATTTTTTAAAAATTAGCCTCTTATCAGTTTAAAATTTAATTAATGTCTTTTGCACTTGCTTTCCTTTTGTTCAATCTTTTAAGCTTTAATAAAATGCTTGTGTAACTGCCAGGAATTTCAACACATTGTTCAGATACTTAAGGGTATATATTTGAGGGGTGAGGACTGTGTGTGATGTTGCCATCTGCCCTCACACTGAGGTGGAGCAAAGAGACCTTTTACCTGTGTACTGCTTTGGCCCACTGATGTGGTCTAGAAGGGTCTGAATCTTGTTGTTATAGCCTTTATTTATGGCAACTGAAATCATTAAATTGTTTAAGGGGTATGAATTAAAACTTTGCTACAGAAATATAAAATCACATTATTCAATACTATGCCTGGCTAAATTGCAGTTGAAGAATGGCGTTTTGTTTTTTCTGTCTAAGATTATTTTGTAAAGAAACTTTTCATGTATCTTTAGCTTAACGTTCATCACTTTAATGGCTCCATAATGGTCCCATGAGATGATATGCCATAGATTATATAACCATTCCCTAACTGTTAGCTATTTGTATTTCTCATTTTTCCTTCCACTTTCATAAATAATGATGCTATAAACATCTCTGTACAAAGAGTTGTTTTTCCATCATTTCAATCTTTCCTCAGGGCAGAGTTCCCCAAACTGGATTACTCAGTCAAAATGCATGCACTGTTTTTTAAAAAATGTTTTATTATGGAAAATTCCAAACAAATCCAAAAGTAGAAAAGATAATATAATAAACTTGATGAGCTTATCTTCTTGCTTCAACAATTGTCACCTGATGGCCATTCTTGTTCATCTATATGCATACTCACTTTTTTTAAACTGAATTATTTCAAAGCAAATTCCATACAGCTGTCATTTCAGATATGGTAATACTTTGGACTCAATACTGATAGTCTTATTGTCTTCCAGAAATTCAAGTGAATTTTCAATCCTAAAGCTCAAATATGACATGACAGCAAAAGAATAAAACATAAAAGAAAAAACGACAAATTGGACTTCATTAAAATTAATTAAATTAAAATTAAAAATTTTGCTCTGGGAAAGATTTCATTAAGAGGATGAAATGACAAAAATACATACCATGAGAAAATATTTGCAAATTATAAATGTGACAAAGCTTAGGTAAATAACTCTATATCTATCTATCTCTCTATCTATCCTCAAAAGTCAACAGTTTAAAAAGCCCTAACAATTCAATTAGAAAATGAGCAAAAGGCATAAGGTGACATTTCACTGAAGAAGATATACAGATGGCAAATAAGTACATGATAAGATGTTTAACATCACTAGTTATCAGTTCAGCTCAGTTCAGTTGCTCAGTCATGTCCGACTCTGCAACCCAATGGACTGCAGCACTTCAGGCCTCCCTGTCCATCACCAACACTCGGAGTTTACTCAGACTCATGTCCATTGAATAGGTGATGCCATCAAACCACCTCATCCTCTGTTGTCCCCTTCTCCTCCCACCTTCAATCTTTCCCAGCATCAGGGTCTTTTCCAGTGAGTCAGTTCTTCGCATCAGGTGGCCAAAGTATTGGAGTTTCAGCTTCAGCATCAGTCCTTCCAGTGAATATTCAGGACTGATTTCCTTTAGGATGGACTGGTTGGATCTCCTCACAGTCCAAGGGACTCTCAAGAGTCTTCTTCAACACTACAGTTCAAAAATATCAATTCTTTGGCACTCAGCTTTCTTTACAGTTCAACTCTCACATCCATATATGACTACTGGAAAAAACGTAGTTTTGACTAGATGGACCTTTGTTGGCAAAGTGATGTCTCTGTCTTTTAATATTCTGTCTAGGTTGGTTATAACTTTTCTTCCAAATAGCTGTCTTTTAATTTCATGGCTGCATTCACCATCTTCAGTGATTTTGGAGCCCCCCAAAATAAATGCTGTCACTGTTTCCACTGTTTCCCCATCTATTTGCCATAAAGTGATGGGGCCAGATGCCATGATCTTTGTTTTTTGAATGTTGAGTTTTAAGCCAACTTTTTCACTCTCTCACTTTTATCAAGGGGCTCTTTAGTTCTTCTTTGCTTTCTGCCATAAGGGTGGTGTTATTTGCATATCTGAGGTTATTGATATTTCTCCCAGCAATCTTGATTCCAGCTTGTGCTTCATCCAGCCTAGTGTTTCTCATGATGTACTCTGCATATAAATTAAATAAGCAGGGTAACAATATATAGCCTTGACATACTCCTTCCCGATTTGGAACCAGTCTGTTGTTCCATGTCCAGTTCTAACTGTTGTTTCCTGACCTGCATACAGATTTCTCAGGAGGCAGGTCAGGTGGTCTGGTATTACCATCTCTTGAAGAATTTTCCACAGCTTGTGGAAAAATAGCTATCGGAGCAATGCAAATTGAGATCATGGTGATCTATCATTACATACCTAATAGAAGAGCTAGAATAAAAAATAATGACAATATCAAATACTTTTGAGGATGTGGAGACACTAGATCTCTTACACACTGCTATTGGGAAAGCAAAATGCACACAGCCATTCAGAAAAATAGTAATCCAGTTTTTAAAGAAAACTAAATATATGCTTATCATGCAACTCAGCAATCACATCTCTGAGCATTTATCTCAAGGAAATTAAAACTTAAGTCCATACCAAAATCTGTGCATGAACATTCATAATAGCTTTATTTTATAAGCTAAAAGTTTGGAAAACAATCCAAATATTTTTCACTGGTTGAATGGTTAAACATACTGTGGTACATCCATACCATTCAATATCACTCAGCAACAAAAAAGAATAAACTGTTGATACTGGCAACAATTTGGAAGGACCTCAAGGCCATTATGGGCTTCCCTGCAGCTCAGTGGGTAAAGAAGCTGCCTGCAAAACAGGAGACACAGGAGATGTGGGTTCAGTCTCTGGGTTGGGAAGATCCCATGGAGGAGAAAAATGGCAACCCTCTCCAGTATTCTTGCCAGATTAGTCCCATGGACGGAGGAGACTGGAGGGCTACAGTCCAAAGGGTCACAAAGAGCTGGACACAGCTGAGTGATCTTGCATGCATGCAAGGCCAGTATGCAGCATGACGAACGTCCAATTTCAAAAGATCATATACTGTAAAATTCCATTTATATAACATTCCTGAAGTAACAAAAAGTGTACCATGTGGGAGTTTTTGTGGTGCTGGGATAGTTTTGTATCTGGATAGCTATAGTGGCTACAGTTTTATCACATTTACATTTGTGCTAAAACTGCATAGAATATATTATACACACGTATTTCACCAATGTCAACTTTCTGGCTTTGGTATTATACTACAGTTACATAAGATGTTACCATTGGGGAAAACTGGGAAAAGGTAACTGCGACCTCTCTATACACTCTCTCTTCCATTGCTTCTAAAATTATTTTCAAAGTTAAAAATTCAAAAGTGGATTTCTATTTTTGAGTTTGTATGAGTGAAATTGGAGTTGGCAGGGCTGAGATCCTGTTCTCACCATGGAGAAATCTACATAAGAATCATCTCTTTAGAATTTCTTAAGACTTTTGAAACAGCGCATCCTGTGGTAGAAGTTGGAAAACACTGCTTTTTAGTGAGCTGACTTGATCAACACTCTGCATGCCTACTGGGTCTTCTTACTAAGATGGGGTTTTTTCAGGGCATTTTCTGAGTAATGCACATTTTCACCAGGGTCTTGAATTTTCTGTGTTCAAAAATTCATGAACTCTTTTCACATGATCTTCCTCTTCTGTTCCCCACGTTGCTGAATATATTCTGAAGCATCTAAGTCAGAGACATTGGTGTCACCCTGGCCAGTTGATCCCACCCTGCCCTCTTAATGACTCTTGAATCTATCATCCCGTCCCAGCCCATTGTCACTGTTTAGTTCAAGCCATTTTCATGTCATACCTGGTCTGTTTCAGTAACCTCTCAACTATTCTTTCCACCTTCAATTTCATAGCTTTCTCTCTGCACCTCCTCAGTCTATTCCTATATATTCATTCAGGAGTTTTCTGAAGCACACATTTGTTTACAATACTTTCTTATTGAGAGAGCTTCAGTGGTTTCTCACTGCTGACAGAACAAATACTTCCCTGAATTGGTCAGTCTCTGGCCTCATTTCTTTTCTCTTGCTAAGAAGCACCCATCTTCAGCCAGACTCTTGAAAAAGCAGTTCCTCTAGACCAGACTTTCCATGACTCTTGGTCTGTTGTTGCTTTACAAGTCCTGCTTCCTGGAACGCTCTCACTCCCTGCCCTCCTGTCTAATATCTACTCATCTTTCAAGATTCAGAGAGTTACCTCCTGCATGGAGTTTTGCTGACCCCCCAGTACATTTGGCTTCTCCCTTATTTGTGCTAATTCAGCACCCTGTGGAACCAGCTACTAACTTATTTGCATGACTTGAGTTGACATGTTTCTCCCTCTACTGAACTGAGTTTTCTGAGAAAAGGACCAAAGTCAGATTCATTTTGAATCTTCAACACCCAGCACAATGACAAGGGTGTTGTAAGAACCAAACAGCCACAGTTTACATGTTGTTCAAAGTCCTCTGCACACATTCTCATTTAATTCTCACAACTCCCTGAGATAGGCTCTCTAATCTCCCTTCCCCCAACTTTATGGGGAAATGTTACTTAAATTATAATTAAATGCACTGAAATGCACTTGGCAAATATTTATTGAATGAAACATGACAAATGGATGAATGCCCAACTACTCAGTCCTCTTCCTGGGAATAAGACCCTGAAATATCCCTCTGAATTTAGTTCACTGCAGGAAGGCCGCCAGCCCCATATGTTATTCTGGCGTAAACTGTTGCATTTTATGTTCTGGAGAAGGTTTCCATTATTCTAGTCCATTTTCTGATTCCAAAGCACACTCTAGACATATGCCTGTAATATGCTACCAAACAATTTTCCCATAAAGAACCCTGATCTTGGAGCTTAGTTGACTAGTGATTTATTGATTTCCTGGGGTGAGGAGTTCTGAATGCAGAGTTCTAAAGTCAAAGTCAGAGATAAATTATATAGATCTTATACATAGTTTAAAAAATCTGCTTTGCTTTTCATATAGTGCCTTCATAAATAATTCTTCCTATGACTCCATTGTTTTCAAATGGACTCGAGTCCAATACTTGGCACACGTTATGATGCTCAAAGAGCCCTACAGAGTGTAAAGACATGGGTTTGGAATTAAAAAAACAACAAACCCTGAGTTTTGAACCCTAGTTCTCCCACTAACTCAGCAAATGACTTTGAATGAATGTTAATTTTTTCAGCAGATCAACACATATTTATTGTGTCCACAGCTGGCTAATCTGGCACCAGGCATTGTATAGGTGGGAGCTTTATGTCAATAGGAAAAGACTATTGTAGGTTTCTCATAGACAGTACCTGTTGAAACACAGCCGGCACTCATTACCACAGATTTTGCTGTTTTTCTTTTGTACATGGCAAGGACCAAAAAATGACTATTTCCTAATAGAAAATAACTCAGATTCTACCTCAAATCAATTCTTAGTTTGCACATTTAAAAATATGAAACCAAAGATTACCAGTGCGTGTTAGTTTCTCAGCTGTGTTCGACATTGTGGCTCCATGGATTGTAGCCCATCAGACTCTTCTGTCTGTGAAATTCTCCAGGCAAGAATACTGGAGTGGTTAGTGATTCCCTTCTCAAGGGGATCTTCCCTGCCCAGGAATCAAATCTCCTGCACTGCAGGTGGATTCTTTACCATCTGAGTCATCAGGGAAGTCCAAAGATTACAAGAATAACACTCAAAAACAGTACTCTAAACATGTATGTATAAACATGCAAATGGCACCTGAAGAGCTTGAAAATCAGTAAGTGATTTTTGAATTTGTGTCCTTTTTCAAGAGTTCTTTTGGGCTGCTGGTTGTGAAAAACATTACAAGTAAGTCTCAGGACAAACTAATAAAAAGCAAAAAATAATATTGCTTTTGTATATATTTGTATAGTGCTTTCTGCATGAGAACCATGAAACTATAAGAAAAAATAGAGAAATGACACAGCAATCTGAGGAATGCCACTGAGAGTTTATGTCATGTTTCAGATGGCATAAACACTTTCTTCATGATGCCAGTCCATTGTTTAATGCTCCTCTATGTCCCTCTGCCCAGAATGGGGTAGCTGTTTTCTCATCTTGTTGCTGTTGGTTGCTGTCACGTTCTGTTGTTTTGTCTTGTCTCTCTCACATGGAGAAAAGACTGAACTCTACTTCAACACATATCTTCACTACATGTTTCTACAAGAAAATATTTTTAATGTCTGGGGAATTTTCAATATTAATAACTGTTAATTAGTTTTAAACATCTCACGCCTCTAAGGAGGTTCTGAAGTTTACCTACACGAACAGTCATTGCGGAACTTGATTACTTACTGCTTTCAACTGCAGCAAGAAAATGATTTTCCATTAAAGCAGCATCACTTTCTTTGCCCCCTCTCTCAAAACACACACACACACAATTTCCAAAGCCAAGCAAGTGGAATTAATTTTACTGTCTTCTGGCAGTACACACAAAGCTCATTTATCCTTTATTTATTTAAACGAAGTAGCAAAAAACACCCCTTCATCTCATGCCTTTGTTTCACTTATAGAAGAGGTGTTAATTGCACAGTTTTTTTTTTTTTAAAAGATGTTATTAATATTATTTACATTGCCTGTATATTACCCTGGAATATTCATCTAAAGTTACAGTATCACACATTGGCTTTCTTAAGCTGTTGGTTTAGTGTTATATTAGTTCTTATCACAACAGTGCCCCTGTATCATATAAAAACATATTTTCTAAAATGCTCTGATAATGACGGCATGAGAGCAGGAAAATAATACTCTTAACCTGGCAATTCATCACCCAAAAACAATTTTCCCAGATGATATATTGCCAAGATTCACACTGCTGGTTGTGCATAAGGAAGAGACCACGTATTGTTCTGCAACCACAGTCTAGTATTATTAAACAATAAAAAGACAGATGTACAAACAGCTTTTGGATTGAGTATAATTATTTAAATTATTTGGAGCATCCTTAAATAGCTCCTCTCAAAACTTATTTCCATTTGAGAATTTATGGCACTGTGATCTTTCCCCAAACTCTTTTGTATTGCTTCTTGTCAAAAATTAATTTGAGTCAATCCCAGTTTTTCAGCTTTACATTCATTGCAATCCAATCAGTCCACAGAAAGTCTACTCAGTAATACACAAGGCTGTAAACCAGTACTCTTCAAGACACTCATAAATCTATCCTTCACATTAAAATACTATGAACTAGCAGACTTGCAGAACAATCACAATCACATCAAGAATGTTGCTGTCTGCAGCCACTCACAACCAGACCTAGATGTAGGCAGAATGCTCATCAGATCTGCCTGAATAATGGCTGAGTTTTCACACATAGGATTAGATAATGTTCTTCAATAAAATAAATTTATGTTTGATATTTTTTCATCCCCCCAAACATAAAAGCTGTAAACAGCCACAACCCTTTGAAATGGAATGGCCTTCTGTGACCCTCAGGCTGAAATTTAAGAGTATTCTGCCACTGACTCATTCCCATTCCCATGGAAACAGTCACCAGAAATGATTCTGCTGTCATTATTTTCAAGCATTTACCCTGGTCCCAGGGATGCGGTGCTGTGTCCATGGAAGTCAGAAAGGAAATGAGCATCAGTCTCATGGAATGAACTCAGATAACTGTCAATGGCTGAAAGTCAGATAGGTCCCAAGAAATCTGTCTTTTAAAAAATATATTTTAATGTGTTTTTTGTTTGTTTTTCTTTGTTTTTTTTTTTTGGCCATACCACACCACATGAGGAACTTTCCTAATCAGGGATCAAAACTGTGTCCCAGCAGTGGAAGCCTGGAATCTCAACCACTGGACCACCAGGGAAATACAAATACTTTTCTATTTATTAAAAGAATTGATTGCATAAAAACTGTAAGGATGCACAAGAAACTACAAATAGTTATCATATAGGGAGAATTTGGAACTTGGCAGACTGGAGAATAGAATGAAAACTTTCTAGCTTTTTTTTTTTTTTAGCTTTTTATTACAGAAATTTTAAAACAGAAAAAATAGAGAGAATAGGATAATGAATCCTCGTATATCCGTTATCCAACTTTTAACTTTCTCGGTTAGTTAATGGCTGATCATGTTTTATCTATACTCTCAATCACAGTTGGATTATTATCAAGCAAATTCTAGACATCATACAATTTTATCCACAAATAGGTAACATTTATTTTTAAATATATGAACACGTTAAAAATATAAGCAAAATACTATTTTTATACATTAACATTTGAACAGTAAATTTCAAATATCATAAAACAGTGTTCCACATGTCCTCATTATTTTTTCATCAATTTTATTTTTACAGTTGGTTTGTACCTGTCATGATCTAGGCAAGTTAGATCTGGAGCAGATGCAGGTATGATATTTTGACAGGAAAACTTTATATATGGTGTATAATTCTTCCATCATGTGATAGGAAATGTCAAATTGTCTTTCTTTTGGTGATGTTAGCAGATTGCTGAACATGGTCTACATCCATCATTTCACTGGTGATCTGAACTAAGTGAGTGAATCATCTATTTAAAAAATTTATAAAAGATAATTTTTTAAAATTCAGAAAAATAATATAGTAGGAGTCACTCTAATATAATAAAAATCAAACGTGCAGAATGGTCTGCGCAAGCTTATGTAACTAGCCCACCTAATATTCTGGAAGTCCAATCTTATTTACTCAAATCCCATCTTGTTCCAAATGAGGTTTGACGCCATCTGGTGGTGCATGCCCACTCTGACAAAAATGTTGATGAGGCTGTTTCTGGGTCCTCTTGTTGACTGACTTCCAGAAAAGTCCTAATGAGTTGGTGCTCCCCCCTCCCACCCCCCCACCCCCCCACCCCCCCACGCCCCTACCTCGCCCTGACCTCCCTTCAGTTCAATCTGGAGAAATCAGGCTATGAGAATACTGGAGACAACAGGACACACAAATCAAGCTTTCAGTTTCTCAAGAAGGGATTATCTGCCATTTTCTTAGGCTTTCCCTTCAATTTTCTTATTATCCTCAAACTCCCAGAATGTAAGAATTTTAGCAAAATGAGGATACATGCGATGAAGCTCTGACCATGGGCTTTTCCAGGCAGGAATACTGGAGTTGGCTGCCATGCCCTCCTCCAGGGCATGTGTCTTCTTCCCGACACAGGGATGGAACTGTTGTCTCATGTCTCCTGCACTGGCAGGGGGTTCTTTACCACTCGCACCACTTGGGAAGCCCAGTCTTACATATACACCTACGTAAAACAAAGCCAACACACTTTTGGACTCTGTCTTGAAAAATTACATAGGTTGTAGTAGACACAAATTGGAGAGGCTCTCTTTTTATAAAAGTTTCCAACCTAAACCTTTGCCTGACTGATTGAGTCAAGCAAAGAAAACTAACCAAAGGGGAACAAACCAGATCCTCTCTGGTCCAGAACCGCCTGGACCATTCAGAGATGGAAAGTGTCAGAGTCTTAGATACTTCTGATAGTTGTGCTCACATGAGATTTGGGAGATCCTGCCGCTAAGGACCTCTGGGCAATCATTGCTTGGGTCCTTCCTGAAGCTTCCTTGTTCAACTTTAATTTTGACTCTGTAAGACAGCCCAGGTTCCTTCTAATATGGTGATTATTAATAAAGTTGCATTCTGCCACTTGAACTAAAACAATTTCAATTGATACATCAGTATATTACCACATATTTCTCAAAACTGTGAATTCCAATGGATATATGGTGGATGTTTCATATGTATTTAAACATTCCATTGTAACTGGTCATGATTGCTAACAATTTTCAATAACAAAAATAATGTAATAAAACTTCCCTGGTGGCTCAGACGGTAAAGCGTCTGTCTACAATGTGGGAAACCTGTGTTTGATCCATGGGTCCGGAAGATCCCCTGGAGAAAGAAATGGCAACCCACTCCAGTACTATTGCCTGGAAAATCCATGGACAGGGGAGCCTGGTAGGCTACAGTCCATGGGGTTGCAAAGAGTCTGACACGACTGAGCGACTTCACTTTCTTTACATAAACAATAAACTTTTCCCAAACTTTATATTATTTCCTTTAAAATTATCAAGATTTTTATGATACACAGTGTAAAAACAAATTTTGAGAGGATTGATATCAAGTCACCAAATTACTATAATTTTGTAATTAAATGTTTGTTTTATCACATCTTTATCACAATTGCTTATTATAATTTATACAGGATTTTGTCAATTTAATATGCTATATTGAAATATAAAAGCTATATCCAATAGGTTCTTTCATTGTGTATGATGTTGAATATTTTTAATATTTATTTATATATATATATTTATTTGGATATATATTTATTCTGTCAATTTATATTCCTTCTCCCTTTCCTATGGCATTGTTCATCTTTTTTACTGATTTGTACGTTACCTCTCTTTTGCTAAAAATACTCTTTCCTGTAATAAATATTGCAAGTATTTCTTTCTTGTTAGTTTGTTTCTTTTCCTTATGCTTGTTTTTGTTTTCAAAATGTATGGACATTTTTAACTTTAGGTATTTATTTTTCAATATTTTCTTTCATAAAGTTTTTGCTTAGAAAATGTCTACACTACAATTTTATATATTCTTAAAATACTTTTTAAACATTTAAATCTCTGAGCTTTATATGATTTTGTCTTATGGAAATGATGTATTTGTTTCTTCAAATGAGTAGCTAGATATTTCAATATTATTTATTAAATAAACTATCATTTCTTAATGGCTTTGAAGTAGGAAATTTATCGTATACTAAAATCTTATAAACGTTCTACAAAAGTTCACTGAGTTTTTAAAACCACTTCTATGCTAGTTCTGCTATGATTTAGTTACTTTTTATTCTATAATATGTTTTGGGGGCTTCCCTAGTAGCTCAGTCGGTAAAGAATTTGCCTGCAGTGCAGGAGACCCAGGTTCGATCCCTGGGTTGGGAAAATCCCCTGGAGAAGGAAATGGCAACCCACTCCAGTATCCTTGCCTGGAAAATCTCATGGACAGAAGAACCTGGTGGATTGCAGTCCATGGGGTCGCAAAGAGTCGGGCACGACTGACTGAGCGACTAACACACATGTTTTGGAGAAGGAAATGGCAACCCACACCTGTATTCTTGCCTGGAGAATGCCATGGACAGAGGAGCCTGCTGGGCTACAGCCCATGGGGTCACAAAGGGTTGGACATGACTGAAGTGACTTAGCATGGATGTACACATAATATGTTTTAAATTCTGACAGGGGAAGGTCAGCTTCTCGTTTTTATTTTTCAAAAATATTTAGCTAGTCTCATTGTTAAATGTATTTTAGATAACTTTAGAAGCCTGTTTTGTTCTTGCCAATTTTTTTGTGTGTGAGATTTTGTTTAGAAAGGAATTGATATTTTGATATTATGAAAGCTTTCAGGTGTATGATATATCTTTACATTATTTCAAATCTTCTATTATGTCTTGCAGTAAAATTGTTTGTAGCCTTAAAAATATATGTAACTCTAGTACATTTGTTGCTGTTGTTGAGTTGCTAAATCCTGTCTGACTCTTTTACAACCCCAAGGACTGTAGCCCACCAGGCTCTTCTGTCCATGGGATTTCCCAGGCAAGAATACTGGAGTGGGTTGCCATTTCCTTTTCCAGGGAATCTTTCTTCCTGACCTAGGGACTGAATCCTCGTCTCCGGGCAGGCAGATTCTTTACCACTGAGCCACGAGGGGAGCCCCTCTAGCACATTACTTGATAAGTTTATTGTTAAATATTCTATATATTTGATTCCCTTCAGAATGAATCTTTTAAATCTTTGCACTGAATAAAATGGTAGTTCATAAAGGTATTGATCTCTTTATGAGAACCAACTCAACTGACTCTCGTTGACCTTACAGAGAGACAACTCGATTATTAATAGGTAATAGAAATTTTATCTCTTTTTCTACAGTATTTATGACCTTCTTTTCTTTTGGCCTTGTTGCATTGTTCCTCTATACTAGATAAGACAATGGTTATTCTTGTCTTGGTTTTTATATTTACATTGCATTTGATTTTGTCTCTAGGTCGAGAGTTTATTATGAATAAAGCATAACTTTTATCAAATGTCTCTTAACCAGGGATCAACATATAAATATTTCTCCTTTGTTCAGTTGGTGAGATAAATTTATTAAATCAGCTCCCAATATTGAAACTTTTTCCTTTCTTTTCCTAAATCATCTTAGACCATAGTACATTATTTTCATTAAAAGAGAGGATCTTATTTTCTACTACTTTATTAAAGAATTTTAACTTTATTAAAAGTGAGTTTCTTTTATCATTTTGCGCCTCCACTGTTAGCTTCAGTGTCAGTGCTGCTTTCTTAGTTCAGTTCAGTCGCTCAGTCGTGTCCGACTCTTTGTGACCCCATGAATCGCAGCACGCCAGGCCTCCCTGTCCATCACAACTCCCGGAGTCCACTCAGACTCATGTCCATTGAGTTGGTGATGCCATCCAGCCATCTCATCCTCTATCATCCCCTTCTCCTCCTGCCCCCAATCTCTCCCAGCATGAGGGTCTTTTCCAGTGAGTCAACTCTTTGCATCAGGTGACCCAAGTACTGGAGTTTCAGCTTCAGCATCAGTCCTTCCAGTGAACACCCAGGACTGATCTCCTTTAGGATGGACTGGTTGTACCTCCTTGCAGTCCAAGGGACTCTCAAGAGTCTTCTCCAACACCACAGTTCAAAAGCATAATTCTTCAGCACTCAGCTTTCTTCACAGTCCAACTCTCACATCCATACATGACCACTGGGAAAACCATAGCCTTGACTAAACGAACCTTTCTACTGGGATTTTAACTGGACTTGTGTTATACTCACAAATTATTTTAGAAAAATTTCCCTCTGCTTAGTATTTGGTAGTCTAATCTTGGAACATATTATTTCTCCTTGTATTCAAGTCTTAGTGTTGATCACACTACATGAGGCAGTGCCATTTGATCTGAGAGTTGAAGAGCTAACTAGCTGAAAGTTTGGGGTCTTGAGAGGACATTCCAGGAAGGAGTTTTAAAGAAAGAAATTACATGATCCAATTTGCTCATTGAATAGATCTTCCTGCTGATAGGCATAAATAACTTTTCCAGACTTGTTTAAAAGGAGAAAGAGCTGTGGAGGGGAAAGGGAATTGGAACCAGAAAAGAAGGAGCAGGGAATGTGGAAAGATAGGAGAGATTTTCTCATATTTAAATGGCAATGGAGAAACAGAAGGAAGGAGAGATTAATGGTATAATAGAAAGAAGGGATAGTTTATAATGTAAGGTTTTTTAAAAGGCAGGAAGTGATAGGATGTAAAGACAGATGAAGGTATAACTTCTGATAAGGAGAAGGGTAAAATTATTAGCATTTTATGGGAAAGAAAGACAAAGTGGAGTCAGAGGCAGGTAAGTGGGTTGGATGAATGGAGGAAGCTGGAAGGGTTTCCCTCTCATGAAGTTGGGGCAGTTACATGCTCAGCTGGAGGAGGAGTAGGTAGGGGGTGGCAATTATAATGGGGGAGGAGGTGGGCCATGAGAATAGGATTCTTCAGAAGTTTGGAGGTTGCAACTGAGGTTGAATATCCAGAATTTAGTGTGAATCTAATGGATAATTTTCCATTATATTTTCTTACTGAGGATTGTCGGGATATGGGAGAGCCAGTGATATAAAAATATACTTTTCCCTATTATGACTAACTTACTAAGCTTATTAGTTCCAGGAGGTTATCTGAAACATGATTTTAATTTTTGGCCTGTGTATTATCAACAGCATAATAATTTTATTTCCTATATTTCCAATGTTTAGTTAATATTTTATATTTTGTTTCATATTTTATTTCATTGGTATAAACTCAGTGTATAATTTTTACAATAACACTTATAGCAGGGATGTTTGCTTTGCTCCGGATTTTAATGGGACTGCCTGTAATATTTTATCCTGAAATGTGATAGTGACTTCCTTCTTTGATGATTTAATAATGTTTAGAAAGTTTTCAACTTCTAGTTCTCTAATCTTAAAAAAAAATAAAAATAGTTTGTAGTAAAATCTCTTTCAGCATGTATCTATTATCTATCCCCCTACTTTTTGTTTTTTTTTTTTTTAAGTCTACTTCATGGATCTGTGAATTCTGGAGATAAATCTTGTTTGGTTGATTTTTAACATACTCTTGAATTTAATTTGCTAGGAATTTACTTCAGATGTTTTAATGTATCAAAAAGGGATTGACTTTTTATTCTGTTTGAGTATCAGAGCTATGTTAGCTTTAAAAAACAAATTATGTAGCTATCTATATCTTTCTGTTCTTCCTGAAAGTGAAAGTGTTAGTTGCTAACTTGTATTCTACTCTTTCAGACCCCATGGACTCCTCTTTTCTTTGTGATCCCATCAGGCTAGCTCTTTTGTTGAAGGAATTCTCCAGGCAAAAATACTGGAGTGGGTAGCCATTCCCTTCTGCAGAGGATCTTCCTGACCCATGGATCGAATCCATGTCTCCTTCATTGGTTTCAGAGCCAGTATTTCTTTTATGCCTTTTTCATGCCATCTGTGGTTGCATGACTATGTGATTCGGATTCCTTATTGAGTCAATTAGTGACTTAGTTTTTAAAGACAAGCTTATATTTCACTAGCATTTTCTAATATTATCATTAACTAACATATTTTCTTATCATTTTAAATTGCGTCTTCTGTTAACATCCTCCGTACCATTCCTGTGTGTGGTATGCTATGTGTGGTTAGTTGCTCAGTTGTGCCAGACTCTTTGCGATTCCATGGACTGTAGCCCACTAAGCTCCTCTGTTCATGGGGATTCTCCAGGTAAGAATATTGGAGTGGGTTGCCATGACCTCCTCTAGGGTATGTTCCCAACCCAGGGATTGAACTCAGGTCTCCTGCTTTGCAGGTGGATTCTCAACCAGTTGAGCCACCAGGAAAGTCCTATGTAGATCTATTTGCTATTTCCATTATTGTTTTATTTTTCTCTTGGTTAAGTCTGCTTTGTTAAATTTATTCTGTTTTTTTTTGGTTTGTTTAAAAGGTACATATTCACTTCAGCTCTTTCTTTACGTTTTCTGGTATTCTTCCCTAAATTGCTATTTATTTTTAATCTCTTTTCTTTCTTAACTTTGAAACTATTGTTTTAACTATGGTAGTTTAAAAATATCCTGTAGTTATTTTTTTGATCAGATAGTTCCTAAAGAGTGTTGTTTGGGGGAAGATATATTTGTATTTGTTATTCAAGAAAAAGTTTGTTTTCATTGCTCCTTAAACTTTGGTATTAATTTAATACTCCATAGACAGGTTACCTACTTAATTTCTATTTTTTTGAAACTCTTGAGGCTTTTGGTAGCCTCAGTATACGACAATTTTTACAAAATTTGATTGATATTTGAGAAGAAATTTAGGGAGTATAAGATTTGCTTTTAGTTTAACACTTCAAAAATTGTTTTTCTTTCTTTTTTTGAATATGTAATAGAATATTATAATTTATAATAATGTTATTTAGGATTTATAAACTCGTATATACAGTATTTTATTAAAAGTTTTACTTTCCATCAACATAAATGATTGTTTCTCACTTGTTCAATGCTTTTGTTTTGAATTTTTTTATATTATCATTTTCACCCATGCTTTGTCATTTGTTTGCCCCAATATATATATCAACCTGTATTTTATCCCTTTTAGTCTTTGAAGCACATTATTTCTGATCTTTCAGTATTCATTGCTTTTAGGTGTATCTTTACAAGTAGATAGAATTGATTACTTTTCCCCCCTTAACCTAAGCAGATGTGTTTAGTTATGTTTGAACAGGACATTTTAAACCAATTAATTTTTGTTCTAATTGATGTAACTGGTCTTTTTAGGCTTTTCTGTTCTTGCAGCATAAGACTGTGTCATCTCGTATACAATTGAGAATGCCCATTTTTCTTGTTTCTGGTTTTAGAAGTCTTTTTCAGAGGTGCATTTTTTCCTTTCGTGTTTTATTAAAATCTGTTTCCCTGGTTCTGTAATCATTTTCTGTTTTCCCTTCTGTAATTCCCATCAGAAATCTCCATCCAGACCCAGACAGTGACCACAGACACTCCTTGGGCTCTGCTCCCTCTCCCTGTGGATGTTCTTGGATCTGTAGCTGATGATCTTAGTTCCAGCTTCATAGTCAAACTCTGGCAGCTATTCTCATGTGGAGCTAGCAGATTGAGGTGGGATTATCTTCTATAGCCATTGACTGTTTTCCTGACACCTGAGTAACTGGACTTCCCCAAGCCTACATCCCTGGCTGCTGGTTGCTTCTGCTTCCACGTTTGACCTATTTGAACTACAGTTAGTAGGGCACCAATGACTGCAAGGAGATCAAACCAGTCAGCCCTAAAGGAAATCAACTCTGAATACTCACTGGAAGGACTGCTGCTGAAGCTGAAACTCCAGTCAATACCTGATGCGAAGACCCCGATGCTGGGAAAGATTGAAGTCAAAAGGAGAAGAGGGCAGCAGAGGATGAGATGGTTATAGTATCATCAACTCAGTGGACATGAATTTAAGCAAACTCTGTGCGATAATGGAGGACAGGGGAGCCTGGTGCACTGCAGTCCATGGGGTAGGAAAGAGTTGGACATGACTTAGTAACTGAACAACAACAAATGGATTGTATCAGTCCAACTCCTGCTTACTAACCTCTTGATTTCTAGAATTTCAGGCTCTAATAGCTTTATTTGAACCATAATATTTTGACCTCTTCAAAAATAGTGCATAGCTAGGTTGTTAGTTAGAACAGACTTTATTTCTGAGCCAGAGGCAATTAGTTGGGAGCAAACAATGAATTCTTGCTTTCTTTTTGGACATCAGATTTGCTCTATTTCTGGCAAAATGGCGTGCTTTGGGTGCTGACTGCTTTGTTTAGTTTAGCTTCACAGGGTTTGTATTTAATTGCTATATGCTCTTGCTACTTAGAATAGATTAGATGTCAATTTTCGCTTTTAGTATTGATATGAAGTTTTGTCTTCTGCTTCATAGGTATTTTTTTCCCCTACTGGTAGAGAGATGTCATTGTAAATCCAAAGCCAAAAATAACATTTAAAAGAAAGAAAAACCATGGTCTTGTTAATAATGTCTATTTATTGAGTATATATTGTTTTCTAGGCCTTCATGGTAAATGTTGATACTGTTTGGAACACTTTTTCTTCATTTAAGGGACTACTGGACATATTTTTTCCTGATTGCCATCTAAGCAATTGATTAGTCTTATATTTATGAATATTGAATCAATTTATTTCCTAGCTTTCCTTTTGTCCTGTGCTAGAAAGCCAAGAGTCTACCTAGAGCAAGTTGATCAGACTGATGGTGCCATTTTTTCAATTGACCTCAATAATGACTCCAAATCATGCCATTATCTTTATTTATAATATATTTCTAGTTGAGTTCTATTTAGACTATTGAATTTGCTTTAAATACTTTTTGTAGTAAGGTGGAATAATAATAAGTAATATCATGTTTTTACATCTGCCTCCAAAAGAATATTGGATCTAAAAACATGTCATTTCACTTTACATTAGGTTACACTAAATCTCATGATCTACAAAGCATTGAAAGTTACATGAATTAAATTCTTGTTTTTAGTTGGTCAAAAAATATTTCTTTAATTCTGGAGAAAACCAGAATTCAAAAAGATACATGCAATGGAGTAAAGACAATCTCTTTAACAAGTGGTGCTGGGAAATCTGTTCAACCACTTGTAGAAGAATGAAACTAGATCACTTTCTAACACCACACCAAAAATAAACTCAAAATGGATTAAAGATCTAAATGTAAGACCAGAAACTATAAAACTCCTAGAGGAGAACATAGGCAAAACACTCTCCGACATAAATCACAGCAAGATCCTCTATGATCCACCTCCCAGAATACTGGAAATAAAAGCAAAAATAAACAAATGGGATCTAATTAAAATTAAAAGCTTCTGCACAACAAAGGAAACTATAAGTAAGGTGAAAAGACAGCCTTCTGAGCGGAAGAAAACAATAGCAAATGAAGCAACTGACAAACAACTCATCTCAAAAATATACAAGCAACTTATGTAGCCCAACTCCAGAAAAATAAATGATCCAATCAAAAAAATGGGCCAAAAAACTAAATAGGCATTTATCCAAAGAAGACATACAGATGGCTAACAAACAGATGAAAAGATGCTCAATATCACTCATTATCAGAGAAATGCAAATCAAGACCACAATGAGGTACCATTTCACACCAGTCAGAATGGCTGCAATCCAAAAGTCTACAAGCAATAAATGCTTGAGAGGATGTGGAGAAAAGGGAACCTTCCTACACTGTTGGTGGGAATGCAAACTAGTACAGCCACTATGGAAAACAGTGTGGAGATTCCTTAAAAAATTACAAATAGATCTGCCTTATGACCCAGCAATCCCACTGCTGGACATTCACACCAAGGAAACCAGAATTGAAAGAGACACATGTACCCCAATGTTCTTTGCAGCATTGTTTATAATAGCCAGGACACGGAAACAACCTAGATGTCCATCAGCAGATGAATGGATAAGCAAGCAGTGGTATATATACACAATAGAGTATTACTCAGCCCTTAAAAAGAATAAATTTGACTCAGTTCTAATGAGATGGATGAAACTGGAACCAATTATACAGAGTGAAGTAAGCCAAAAGAAAAACACCAATACAGTATACTGACACATATATATGGAATTTAGAAAGATAGTAACGATGACCCTGTATGTGAGACAACAAAAGAGACACAGATGTATAGAACGGACTTTTGGACTCTGTGGGAGAGGGAGAGGGTGGGATGATTTGGGAGAATGGCACTGAAACATGTATACTATCATGTAAGAAATAAAATAAAATAAAATCTGAAAACACACACACACACACACACACACACAAAACAAAAAGATACATGCACCCCAGTGTTCACCGCAGCACTATTTACAACAGCCAGGGCGTGGAAGCAACCTAAATGTCCATCAACAGAAGAATGGATAAAGAAGACATGGTACATACATACTATGGAATATTCAGTTCAGTTCAGTTCAGTTCAGTTCAGTCGCTCAGTCGTGTCCGACTCTTTGTGACCCCATGGATCGCAGCACGCCAGGCCTCCCTGTCTATCACCAACTCCCGGAGATCACTCAGACTCACGTCCATGGAGTCAGTGATGCCATCCAGCCATCTCATCCTCTGTCATCCCCTTCTCCTCCTGCCCCCAACCCCTCTCAGCATCAGGGTCTTTTCCAATGAGTCAACTCTTCGCACGAGGTGTCCAAAGTACTGGAGTTTCAGCTTTAGCATCATTCCTTCCAAAGAAATCCCAGGGCTGATCTCCTTCAGAATGGACTGGTTGGATCTCCTTGCAGTTCAAGGGACTCTCAAGAGTCTTCTCCAACATCACAGTTCAAAAGCATCAATTCTTCAGCGCTCAGCCTTCTTCACAGTCCAACTCTCACATCCATACATGACCACTGGAAAAACCATAGCCTTGACTAGACAGACTTTAGTCGGCAAAGTAGTATCTCTGCTTTTGAATATGCTATCTAGGTTGGTCATAACTTTTCTTCCAAGAAGTAAGCATCTTTTAATTTCATGGCTGCAATCACCATCTGCAGTGATTTTGGCCCAAAAATAAAGTCTGACATTGTTTCTACTGTTTCTCCATCTATTTGCCATGAAGTTATGGGACCAGATGCCATGATCTTCGTTTTCTGAATGTTGAGCTTTAAGCCAACTTTTTCACTCTCCTCTTTCACTTTCATCAAGAGGCTTTTAGTTCCTCTTCACTTTCTGCCATAAGGGTGGTGTCATCTGCATATCTGAGGTTATTGATATTTCTCTCGGCAATCTTGATTCTAGCTTGTGTTTCTTCCAGTTCAGCGTTTCTCATGATGTACTCTGGATAGAAGTTAAATAAGCAGGATGACAATATACAGCCTTGACGTACTCCTTTTCCTGTTTGGAACCAGTCTGTTGTTCCGTGTCCAGTTCGAACTGTTGCTTCCTGACCTGCATACAGATTTCTCAAGAGGCAGGTCAGGTGGTCTGGTATTCCCATCTCTTTCAGAGTTTTCCACAGTTTATTGTGATCCACACAGTCAAAGGCTTTGGCATAGTCAATAAAGCAAAAATAGATGTTTTTCTGGAACTCTCTTGCTTTTTCCATGATCTAGTGGATGTTGGCAATTTGATCTCTGGTTCCTTTGCCTTTTCCAAAACCAGCTTGAACATCAGGAAGTTCACGGTTCACACATTGCTGAAGCCTGGCTTGGAGAATTTTGAGCATTACTTGACTAGCGTGTGAGATGAATGCAATTGTGCAGTAGTCTGAGCATTCTTTGGCATTGCCTTTCTTTGGGATTGGAATGAAAACTGACCTTTTCCAGTCCTGTGGCCACTGCTGAGTTTTCCAAATTTGCTGGCATATTGAGTGCGGCACTTTCACAGCATCATCTTTCAGGATTTGAAATAACTCAACTGCAATTCCATCACCTCCACTAGCTTTGTTCATAGTGATGCTTTCTAAGGCCCATTTGACTTCACATTTTAGGATGTCTGGCTCTACATGAATGATCACACCATCGTGATTATCTGGGTCATGAAGATATTTTTTGTACAGTTCTTCTGTATATTCTTGCCACCTCTTCTTAATATCTTCTGCTTCTGTTAGGTCCATACCATTTCTGTCCTTACTCAGCCATAAAAAAGAATGAAATAATGTCATTCGCAGCAACATGAGTGGACCTAGAGATTGTCATACTGAGTGAAATAAGCCAGATAAGGAAAGACAGATATCATGACAATTGTCTATATGTGGAATCTAAAAAAATGGTACAAATGAACTTATTTACAAAACAGAAATAGAGCCACAGATGTAAAAAACAAACCTATGGTCACCAGGGGAGAAAAAGGGGTAGAGGTAATTTGGGGAGATTCGGACTGACATACACACTAAAATATATAAAATAAATAACTAATAAGGACCTAGCTCAGGGAACTCTATTTAATACTCTGTAATGTCCTATATGGGAAAAGAATCTAAAAAAGAGTGGATATACATATATGTATAACTGTACTACTCTGCTGTACAGCAGAAATTAACATAACATTGTAAATCAACTATACTCCAATTAAAATGTTTTATAAAATTTTAAATGCTAAATATCCTGGATGGTAGTCTTGGGCAGAGATGATGCTAGGCATTGTGAACCGTTTATATTCAGGAGCCTCCCCTTCCCCTATTCCTCTTTCCCCCAACTCAGGGTGTCAGCGACCAAACAGAAAGAACATGTGATGGTGGTGATGGGCCAGGCAGCACCACCCCTGGTTCAGCTCCCATTGATACTGGCACCTTAAAAAAGCTGGGCCACTTCCTGGGCTTTGCTGAGCCCCAGTTTCTTCACCTCTAACTAGAGAGTAATCACCAGAGAGATCATAATGCTGTATGAATTTGAATAATATACAATAATTTTGTAGCTTTCCTGAAATGCGCTATGTTCTCAATAAAAGGTGGACATTGTGACTATTTGTGTTATGCTTGGCCCTGTCTCAGGGGTTGTCCTGAGGGTTCATTGCAGTTTTTCATTTGGACCTGTGCTTCCTATACTCTGGCTCTTACCCTCTTCAAAATATTCATATTTTCCCATTTTCCCCTTATGGTCCTATTTTCTTCTTAATTAACATGATAATCTATTAAGCACTAATCACTAAAATGTTATCATCAAAGGCAAGACTTCTCTTTAATTGCTGGTGAGTATGTCATAGACAAAGTAATACATAAGCATAGTTGGAGTTTTCAGGTCAATGTTTTTGGTGGACAGCATCTTTCAGATCACAGTATTGTTAGAGACTTTCTGTGAATTTGAGGTTGTAAGTCAGGGGATGCTGTGCTGTGCTTTGCTCAGTTGCTTCAGTCATGTTCAACTCTTTGCAACGTATGAACTGTAGCCTGCCAGGCAACTCTGTCCATGGGATTCTCCAGGCAAGAATACTGGAGTGGATTGCCCTGCCCTCCTCGAGTCAGTGGATGGGCATTTTAAAATCTTTACACCACATTCCTAAACCGAGATTGGTAGAATGAAGAAGGTCATCATGCGAGGGACAGCCTTCCAGGTCCTGGATGCAAATAAGACAGGTTAAAATTTTGGAAAACCGAATGAATGGTAGCTTCAGATACACTAATTAAATATATTTTTAATCCTCAATAACATGATACAGCAAAGATACAAACCAAATGAAAGATATCAAAGCTTTACTAATTGAAACCCCAAAACATAGGATTTGAGACGTGCAATTTCATTTAACAGATAAAATAAGTCTTAAATTAGTCCAAGTTTGATTCAGACCATCTCAGAGGAGGTATAGGGAAAAGTCAGCCTCTTATGAATGTTCAAGCTGGGGCTGATAAGGCAAAGAGAAAGACTGCCAGCATGCATGTATGCCAAAAAGCAACAAGACGGCTGGACAAATTTGAACTCCCACCAACCTCCAAGAGGGCAAATGCAGAACAAAAAAGATTCTCTGGGCATTTGATCAACACTGGCTTCAAACATCTACATACCCCTTTTAAAAGCTGAGATTCATAGCTCTTGGGGTTTTCCCAGAAAAATAAATGTACATGTGCTGTTTAAAATAAGGTGTTTTGCAAAATTCTTCAGGAAAATTGGACTACAAATGCAGTCCCTATTTCATGAGTGTAAGGAAGAACCTTATAGTACTGTGCGTAGAAAATTTTTATGTTCAGCCCCCAAATCTAAGTTCTTAGATTTTGGTTTGTCTATAACAGCATAGTTATGCTTCGATTTTCTTTTTAAAATTAACTACTACTTTTAGAATTTGATTTTTACCTTTCTTGGAAGTATATATAAGAGGGAAACGTTTCAAAGATATAGCATGAGACCAAAGACAAAAGGCTTACAGTGGGTTCTTCTGGGAATGCCAATTGTAACATGCTCTAAAATCGCATCACAATTTCATCTGAGGCCTATAAAGCCCATTTTTAGAGAAAGGATTCTGTGAAATGAGTTTAAAGCTGTCACTGCATCTGCGTTGAGTTGTATCGGACTCTGCTATCCTGTGGATTGTAGCCCACCAGGCTCCAGCGTCCATGGAATTTTCCAGGTGAGTGAATTGCCATTTCCTTCTCCAGGGGATCTTCCAGACTCAGAGTCTGAACCTGAGTCTCCTGCATTCCAGGAATATTCATCAGGGCAGCCTTAAACCTGTCTACCAACCTTTTAAATAAATACAAAGGTAAATGCTTAACTTTTTTCTCCAAAAATATAACTGACAATATTGTTCAGGAAAAAGGTGTTCTTCAGTTGTTGGTGGAAATATTGACATAAACTTTCTGAGGACACATTAACATACAATGAAAAGCCTTAAAAATCTCAATATTGAGACTTCCTTTGTAGTCCAGTTGTTGGGACTTTGCCTTCCAATGCAGGGAATGTGGGTTCAATCCCTGGCACATGCCTCATGGCCAAAAAACCCAAAACACAAACAGAAGCAATTTTGCAACAAATTTGTAAAGACTTAAAATATGGCTCATATAAAAAAATCCTCAATATCCTTGTACCTATTAATTCATCTTCCAGGAACCTACTCTAATAAAAACAATCATGCTGCTGCTGCTAAGTTACTTCAGTCGTGTCCGACTCTGTGTGACCCCATAGACGGTAGCCCACCAGGCTCCCCATCCCTGGGATTCTCCAGGCAAGAACACTGGAGTGGGTTGCCATTTCCTTCTCCAATGCATGAAAGTGAAAAGTGAAAGTGAAATCGTTCAGTCGTGTCCAACTCTTTGCAACCTCATGGACTGCAGCCCACCAGGCTCCTCCGCCCATGGGATTTCCCAGGCAGGAGTACTGGAGTGGGGTGCCATTGCCTTCTCTGAAATAGATGTGCACAAAAATGTATAACAAAGAAAATCAAGCAGCACTATTTATAAACATGAGAAATTAGAAACCATCCCATTAGAGAGCGGCTAAAATTGGGAATCATTTCTTCTCTTGGTAAGATCGCTTTTTTTTTTTGATAGAAGCACATGGAAATTGCAGGACACTAGCAGACATAGGGGCTTCCAAGGTGGCTCAGCGGTAAAGAATCTGCCTGCCAATGCAGGGCACTTAGGAGATGCAAGTGTGATCCCTGGGTTGGGAAGATCCCCTGGCAACCCACTTCAGTATTCTTGCCTGAAAAATTCCATGAACAGAAGAGTCTGGTGAGCTACAGTCCATGGGGTCTCAAAGAGTCAGACATGACTGGGCGACTGAACACGCATGAGCAGACATAGACCCCCTTAAAATCTTTTACTCCCTGTAAGATGTGATGTACAGCAATATCCAGTAACAAGGAGTTCATTTGCATTACCCCTGTCCTTGGCCCAGAGTGTGAATCTATCTTATCTTTGTGGTCCTGGGCCCTAGATAGCCTCTCCTAGTGATGGAGGTGACCTTGGCAAGGTTGACTGAGGCTCGGTTGGTTCTCCCCAAGCCTGCAGCAGCCACTGTTAGGGACAAAGTAAAGGTGATTTGATCCCTTTACTTAGGCTATTGCTTTTCCTTAAACAGAAAGTAAGGGAAGGTCTCTTACCTCATTTGGGATATCCAAAGGAAGATTTCCCCTTCTTTTATTACAAAATTTAAAAGTAAGCAATCACGTGGCCAAGGAAGCTGTATTCAACAAAGAGGAACATTTAAGCATGGGATTTGCAGACAATATCTGACTTTAAGGCATTTATGTAAGCTATCCCTAGGATGATGCACATGATCTATGCAAATCTTGCTTGAGAATATTAGAAATTATCTTAGCTTATTCATCCCACATGCCTCTTATAGAAAGATAGAGTAAAATACATGGCAGTGGAAGGGATTTTCAAAAAAGTCTCCCATAATAAACCAACAGTCAACAAATGATTAAATAAAAGCATTATGATATGACTATGCCACAGAATATTATGCAACCATTAATACTAAGCAGTGACACTATTTACAGTAGTTAAGTAGCCAAGATGTGAAAGCAACCTAAGGGTCCATCAATAGATGAATGATAAAGAAGGTCTGGTATATATACACGCATATACACACAATGTAATACTACTCAGCTATAAAAAGAATGAAATCTTGCTGTTTGCAGCAACATGGGTGGTCCTAGAGAGTATTATACTTTGTGAAGTAAGTCAAAGACAAATACTGTATGATATCACTTACACGTGGAATCCAAAAATAATGCATATGTATCTATGTACAAAACAAAAACAGATTCACAGACATAGAAAATAAACATATGGTTACCAGAGTGGAAAGGGAGCAAGGATTTACTGTATAGCACAGGAAATGATATTCAATATCTTATAATAACCTATAATGGAAAATAATCTTGAAAAAATACATATCTGACTAAATTACTTTGCTACACACCTGAAACTAACACAATATTGTAAATCAACTATACTTAAAAAAAAATACTGTGCCATTGAAGAAAATATATGAGAAAGTGCTCACATGTGACAGATTATAAGCCAGTGTGTGCAATGCAATTCTAACCCTGCCCAGAAGAAAATGAGAAGAAAAAAAAACCACTGGACATATCTATGCCACAATACTAACATTTGGTGATGTTTTAAGTGATGGCTTTATTTTTTTCTTGGTGTTTTTCTGTACTTTAAAAAATTCCCATCCATATCATACTACTTGTATTCAGAGAACAATTAATTATAAAAATTTCTATGTATCTCCTCAGTAATTATTCATTAAACATCTATCATGTGCTATATATTATGATAAATTGAGGACACAATAGAAAACACAAGATAATTTCTTTACTCTCAGAGCTTATTTCTAGTGGGGTGAGGGCACAGAAAACAAACCAAAGAGCAAATGAAATATATAATATGTCAGATGATAATATATGTTTTGGGGAAAAAAAAGAAAACCAGGGAAGGGAGCTAGGCATGCTATGGACTGGAAGGGAGTGTAACTTTAAGCAAGACAAGGCTGCACTCAGTATGCCAGCAAATTTGAAAAACTCAGCAGTGGCCACAGGACTGGAAAAGGTCAGTTTTCATTCCAATCCCAAAGAAAGGCAATGCCAAAGAATGCTCAGACTACCGCACAATTGCACTCATCTCACACGCTAGTCAAGTAATGCTCAAAAATCTCCAAGCCAGGCTTCAGCAATACGTGAACCGTGAACTCCTGATGTTCAAGCTGGTTTTAGAAAAGGCAGAGGAACCAGAGATCAAATTGCCAACATCCGCTGGATCATGGAAAAAGCAAGAGAGTTCCAGAAAAACATCTATTTCTGCTTTATTGACTATGCCAAAGCCTTTGACTGTGTGGATCACAATAAACTGGAAAGTTCTGAAAGAGATGGGAATACCAGACTACCTGACCTGCCTCTTGAGAAACCTATATGCAGGTCAGGAAGCAACAGTTAGAACCGGACATGGAACAACAGACTGGTTCCAAATAGGAAAAGGAGTACGTCAAGGCTGTATATTGTCACCCTGCTTATTTAACTTCTATGCAGAGTACATCATGAGAAACGCTGGGCTGGAAGAAGCACAAGCTCGAATCAAGATTGCTGGGAGAAATATCCATAACCTCAGATATGCAGATGACACCACTCTTATGCAGAAAGTGAAGAGGAACTGAAGAGCTTCTTGATGAAAGTGAAAGAGGAGAGTGAAAAAGTTGGCTTAAAGCTCAACATTCAGAAAACGAAGATCATGGCATCTGGTCCCATCACTTCATGGGAAATAAATGGGGAAACAGTGTCAGACTTTATTTTTGGGGGCTCCAAAATCACTGCAGATGGTGATTGCAGCCATGAAATTAAAAGACGCTTACTTCTTGGAAGGAAAGTTATGACCAACCTAGATAGCATATTCAAAAGCAGAGACATTACTTTGCCAACAAAGGTCAGTCTAGTCAAGGCTATGGTTTTTCCAGTGGTCATGTATGGATGTGAGAGTTGGACTCTGAAGAAGGCTGAGCGCCAAAGAATTGATGCTTTTGAACCGTGGTGTTGGAGAAGACTCTTGAGAGTCCCTTGGACTGCAAGGAGATCCAACCAGTCCATTCTAAATGAGATCAGTCCTGGGTGTTCACTGGAAGGACTGATACTGAAGCTGAAACTCCAGTACTTTGGCCACCTGGTGCGAAGAGTTGACTTATTGGAAAAGACCCTGATGCTGGGAGGGATTGGGGGCAGGAGAAGAAGGGGACGACAGAGGATGAGGTGGCAGGATGGCATCACCGACTTGATGGACATGAGTTTGAGTGAACTCCGGGAGTTGGTGATGGACAGGGAGGCCTGGCATGCTGCGATTCATGCAGTCACAAAGAGTTGGACACGACTGAGTGACTGAACTGAACTGAACTGAGGCTCTATGCTGTGTAAGTGTATATACGTTTCAATTGAGTATATTTGAATTTTAGATCCTTGCTGGTGGCCACAGGTAGTTTCAAAAATAAGTCATTATTAAGCTGAAAGTAACTCAGGCTTCACTGTATAATCACAGAACAGGTAGTGTTTCTGGTGCTCATGGGAAGCAGCTTAGATGGGTACCAAAGGGCCCAGAGAGCCAATGAAATGAAGCTGGCCAGTCCAATTCTGATTATACAAAATACCATTCCAACTAAAATCTCTGCCCAAGGATGTGTGACCAGAGCAGACAACTACACTGCAGCCTATATCTCCTGATAAAGATAGGTAGACAGATAGATAAGTGACAGCATAGTCATGCGTGCATGCGGGCTCAGTCGAGTTTGAGCTCCTTATGACTCCACAGGCTGTAGTCTGCCAGGCTCCTCTCTCCATGGGATTTTCCAGGCAAGAATACTGGAGTGGGTTGCCATTTCCTCCTCCAGGGCATCTTCCCAGCCGAGGGATTGACCCTGTATCCTTTGTGTCTCCTGCACTGGCAGATGGATTCTTTACAACTGCACCACCTGGGATTTCCCCACCATTCACAATATGTCCTTTCTCTGGGAAAGCGTGATGACTGTCTTTCTTTTCCCAGCCTGTCCCTGCCCCAAGTGGGCATCCAGAAGTGTGCCACATGGACAACCAAGTCTGAGGAGAGGTCGTGCCAGTCTGGAAGGCAGAGTACTCTTCCCTGCCAAAGTGGAGTGCTGAGCCAGTGAGCATCAAGAAGGTTGTTTGGAACCTGGACAGTTTCCCCAGCTCCTCGGGAGAGAAACATGCATATATTGCAATGTTCTTATTTGCTTAGGAGTTGTCTTAGTCCTTTGGAGCTGCTGTAACAAAATATCACAGACTGGGTGGCTTATAAACAACAAACATTTATAAACATTTATTTCTCACAGTTCTGGAGCCTGGAAGACTGAGATCAGGGTGCCAGCACGGCAGGGTGACAGCCTTCTTCCCAACTGCAGACTGCCAACTTCTCTCTGGTCCTCACTTTGTGGAAGGGGGCTAGGGAACTCTGGGGGATCGCTTTTATAAAGGCACTAGTCCTGTTCCTGAGGGCTCCACCCTTAATGATCTAATCACCTCCCAAATGCCCCAATTCCTGAGATCATTACTTTGGGCGTTAGAATTTTAACATATGAATTTTGTGTGTCGGGGTTGGGGGAGGTGGCAGGGGCAGGGGCTGTCACAAACATTCATACCACTGCAGATGTCTTCCTGAATTCCCAGAATAATGGGCATATTTACAGTTAAAGAAAAGCGCAAAGTGCATTTCAAGCTCCAATATATATTATTTGTGCTAATCTACAAAATTGGATATTTAGAGGTTGACCAGTGAAAAATAACTTGCTCAGCTTGAAGAATTTTGATAAATGACTTAGAATTATCTGCTCTAGCTGTAAAGCTATAAGTGATTTTAAAATTATGTTTAAGTCTTTGGGTTCTTGCCATTTCTAGCCCAGATACAGCATGCCTGGGATAAAATAGGTACTTGATAAATGATGTCTGCAATCAAGAGGAAGACAGGATGGCAATGATTAGAAGGATATTGATAAACAGATACATGATAGAGCATAACAATACTTCACTGATGTTTTACCTTTCCCAGAGGCATTAAGATGGCTTCCCATGTAGCTCAGCTGGTAAGGAATCTGCCTGTAATGCAGAAGACCTGGGTTCCATCCCTGGGTTGCGAAGATCCCCTGAGAAGGGAACAGCTATCCACTCCAGGATTCTGGCCTGGAGAATTCATGGACTGTATAGTTCAAGGGGTTGCAAAGAGTCAGACACAACTGAGAAACTTTCACTTTCAGAGGCATTAAGAAGATATGCAAAAGAAGTACTTCCCTGGTAGCTCAGAGGTAAAGAATCTGCCTGCAATGCAGGAGACCTGGGTTCGATCCTTTGGTCAGGAATATCCCCTGGAGAAGGAAGCGACAATCCACTCCAGTATTCTTGCCTGGGAAATCCCATGGACAGAGGAGCCTGGCAAAGGATTCCATGGAGGTCACAAAGAGTAAGACACAACCGAGCAACTAAACAATGCAAACAGAAGATATATGCAAAGATATACAAAGAGAAGATATGCAGAATAATGGTGTAACTTGAGGCCCTGGTGTTTTAAGATGGGTAGAGGCCTGGCTCTAAGTCCTCCAAACTTGTCCCATGGTCACCTGCAAACCCTGATTCTGTGTAAGCCTAGCATGGATTTCATAATCTTGATATCATCTACATCCTCAAGGGCAGAAACTTTTAGAAAGCATCTCTCTGCCTACTCGGCCAGGTGGGTACAAGAAGCTTCACCCCTCTCTAGAGCAAGGAGCACGGAAAGCTAGCTCTCCTCTACAACACTGGTACTTTATCACTGCCAGCCTCAGGTCAGGAAGGGGAGGATAGAGGAATGGGATACTCAAATCCTAGGTCTTTTAAGGGACATCAAGACTATTGAATCCAAGCCTTTGGATTGATATTCCAGTGGCTTTTACTGCACATTAAAGATGAAAGAGAAATGGATTCAGCATCAGTTCCACGTTAATTATCTGTGGCCCTTTGGCTCCATGCATCGTGTCAGGAGTTCTGAGATCTTCAGACTGTCTTCTGCTGGATATAAAAAGAAAAATACAGAAAAATACAGCAAGTGGGATAATAGCATTTGTCAGTTTCATTTACAGTTCGTTTAGCTTGGCTGAATTAATGAGTACCTATTAGGCAGACTTGCAAGGATGACGTTACATGTTCTGAAAGAATACCGTACAATTAAATATCACTGTGGTAGAATCTTAAGTAGCAGAAGCAGAAAAACCCTCAGGTTACTCAGATTGGCATTTTTTCTCAGAGCAGCTATTTTTTAGCTGTCAAGAATATTCCTGGTGTAGGGCAAACAGTGGGAACTTATGGGACAACTCTTACGTGCATATCATTGCACAGAGCACACAGGACTCTCTCTCTGAGACGTGCTCTCCTCCCATCAACTGATCAGTGGCTGTTGGAGGGCACTCCCTATCTACCCTCCTCATGTGTAGTTTTTCCATTATGTACTATGTGGGAAAACACCATGTTTGGATTATTAGCTCAAGCAGGCATACTCCGTGCATTTTACATCTTTGTATTTCCAAGATATTTTGCTTAGTGTTCCAAATTTGGTAAGGTACTCAATAAACAGCTTTGAATTAAAAATACCAAGACAAAAAGAAAAGAATCTTTGCTGATTCTAAAAGCCTATAGTAGCTACTAGCAATAAGCAATAGCTTTAACTTTTTAAAAGCTTTTTCCATGTGTCAGGTCTGGCACAATGCTTGGCACTTTAAATACATTTCTTCATTTAATCTTGTCCCCATCTGAAGAGGACAAGGTTGAGCCTTACTGAGGTTAAGTCAATATCAGCTTAATAGTACATAGTCATACTCAGGATTTAATCACAGGTGTGACTCTCAATTCTGTGGTCCTAATCTTTATATCATATATTCCTGTGATCTTTACCTTTATATCATACATTCTTATCATTTATAATGGCTGTTGATTAAAAAAGAAAAACTCAGTAAGCAGAATTGAAAAAAAAATAATAGTTGTTGACATTTTAGCATTAGTGCTTTAATGTCATCACTATGAGATCTCATATGCCAGAATTAATTGTTAAAATGGCTGAATGCTCAGGAGCAAAAGATCAAAGTCAAGCACTGAAGGGGGTTGGAAGAATGCAGCTTTAGCCTCGAATTCCCTATTACCTAGGTCTGAAGAACGGCATCATTACAGGTATTCAAGACTGATTGAGATGGGGTGAAATAGAGTCTTGTTTCTTTTTCCTGTGTATTATGGAGCTTAGGAGAGGGAGAAAATTTTTATCATATGAGATTATCAATCACAACGAGATGTATAGCTCTTCTGGGTAACTGATAATATACTATTAAATACAGAAAAATGTTGAAGCATTATTACATCACAACTTTACTATTATATGCATCTGTTGAGTATCTGTGAAGGTTTAGAAGTATGCCTAGGCACTTGGAATGTATGGTGGAATAGAATGCTGTGCCTACCTTTAAGGTTCTGACTGTAGGAGGAAATAACAAGTTTCGGTTATGGGGAGCAGGGAGGCCAATGAATGTCCATATATCAGTATAATTTACTCAGTTCTTCCTTGTCATTCTAGAATATTAACTGCTAAAGGTTTACCTAGCATTTTGAGTAATGACATTGGTGGAATATGATATCAGTAGTAAGTCATTTGTCAGTCCTGCCTGTTTGTAAGACTTTTCATATTTTTAGAAAATCTCTGTGAAAAAACTTAGCACCATAATATTTAATTAAGTCATGATTTTAGATAATTTGGCAAGGGGTAGCCTGAAGTTTATCTTTGATAGATTTGCATTATCTACCATTTACTAGGCTAATTAAGTTGGACAAAATTGAAAAGAAAATGTTTAAATGACTTTTGAAAATAGTTTTAAAGTACTCATACCTTAAAAGCTACCATTTATATATCAATATTTAGCTGATAATTATGGTAATAATCATTACCTATTCATGAAAGAAGCTTCTCTACTGATATTTATTTGGTACTTTAGAGATACGTCTCTTTGTATCGTTATGGATATTTATGATAGTTAGGACTCTTTTGGTTTTAAGTGACAGAAACAAAATTAGCTTAGAAAGGATGATTTTGTCACTCTTTTGCTGGAAGAATAAGAGTTCAGCTGGGTTCCTAGAATAACTGGAACCAAGTAAAGAATGACCACAGGGCTCTCTCTTCTGCCTTTGGCGGTCTTCCCATACATTGGACGACACCATGTCTGTCCTGGAGTGACAGGGCCCCCATTTAAGTTCATCGACCACCTCAGGAAAACTACAACTACTTCACTGTGTATAGTCTTGAATTTTTAAATCTGGTGAAAACCTTGGTTGTTGCAACATGGATCAGATATCCATTCTTGGACACAGCAGTTATGACAAAGGGAAACACAGTACTATGGTTGTCTCAACTTGAGCAATTCAAGTGCAGATTTGGCACTTGAATTATGCAAGTTATTATTGCATAATTATGCAATTATGTCAGTGCAAACTGACATAAGGCAATGGCACCCCACTCCAGCACTCTTGCCTGGAAAATCCCGTGGACGGAGGAGCCTGGTGGGCTGCAGTCCATGGGATCGCTAAAAGTTGGACATGACTGAATGACTTCACTTTCACTTTTCACTTTCATGCATTGGAGTAGGAAATGGCAACTCACTCCAGTGTTCTTGCCTGGAGAATCCCAGGGACAGGGGAGCCTCGTGGGTCACACAGAGTGAGACACGACTGAAGCGACTTAGCAACAGCAAGAATATACTAAATGTTTTTAAAAGAGAAGTTAAAATATATAATCAAATGGAAAGGCATATCATGTTCATCTCTAGGGACTCTCAGTGATACAAATTGCTCATTCATTCAACAATTATTAACAGAAGATCTCTTATGTGTCAAACACTTTATTAAGCAACAGTAATTCTCCAAATAGTGATAATTTCACTGCAATTTCAATTAAAATCCCAGATGAATGTTTTAAAGACATTGACAAGCTGATTATAAAGTTATAAGGAAGCAAATGTATAAAAGAATAGTTTAAACATTGGTTGAAGATGGTGTTTTCAGTGTATGCAGATGTCATATACGACATAGCTACATTAGGTGAGGGAGGGATGCATATATGACAAAGTTTTTATGTTTTATTTGAAGTGATAAAATATTGCTTCTAAGTAAATCATGAAAAGTTAAGCAAAGAAATATAGTGAAAGCACAAAAGATAAATTAAAATGGAATAGAAAAACTTTCAGCAAATGGATGAAAAACTGAGAAAAAAATCAGAAAACAATAAAGTAGCATACCTAAATAAAAAGATATAAACAGTTACACTATACGAAATAGTAAAAATGCACCAATTAAAAGAGATTTTCAGAGTGAATTTTTTTTTAAAAATGTGACCTGACTGTTCAATGATATGTGGATATAACAATTCATGGTCAAAAGATAAAAAAATACATTTTGAAACATTAGTTAGAAGAAAACTGGTGTGAACCTATTAATATTAGATAGGTAAATGTACCAGATAAAGAAAAAGGTGATACAATGAAAAAAGGTCCATTCAGGGGGAAGACAGACAGTCTTAAATATGTATGTATCTGGCATCAGTTCATCAAAATGGATGAAACAAAAACTAACAGAACTGAAAAAAAAGAAAAATAAACAAATCCACAATTATATTTGGAAACTCCAGTACTGTTCTGTTGATCCTTCTCAGTGATCAACAGAACTAATAGACACAGAATCAGTGAAGCAATAGCAATACTGAAGGCCAGCATCAAATAAGTGGATTTAGTTGATATTTACCTAATAGTAGCTGATCAGGCATTCTTTTCAAGTATATATGGAGCATTCACCAAGAGAGACCATAATCCTAACAAATTAAAAGTATTCAACATTATACAGAGTGAATTCACTGACCATGATGAGAGCAAACTAGAAACCAATAGCATAAAAGTAAAAGAAACTCTGTAACTACTAGATATTAAACAAAACACATCTAAGTAATTCACCAATCAAAGAAGAAGTCAAAGAAAATTAGAAAATATCTAATTAAACAATTATAGAATCATTTAAAAATATGAAAATAAAAATTAAAAGTATCAGAATGTGAGATGTAGCTAAAAGGGAAATTTATAGCATTAAACATTTATAATATTTTTAAACAAAACTGGTTTCAATTCAATAATCTTAAGCTTTTTCCTGTATAAACTAGAAAAATAAGAACAAAACAAATTCAAAGTACAAGGAAGGAAATAATAATGACAAGAAATGCGATCAATGAATAGAAAACAGTAAACTCTATTGAGAAATAGAGAAAATCTCTTTGAACCAAAAGCTAGTTGTGTGAAAAGCTCAACATAGTTGATAAATGTCTAAAAAAATGACACAGGAGAAAAGAGAGAAAATGCGTTACCAATGTCAGGAATGAAAGAAGGGATATTACTCTGTCTTACAGATGTTAAAAGGGTAATAATTGAATATTATGAACAACTGTATGTTTATAAATTGGACAAATTAAATAGAATGGATCAATTTTCTCAAAAATCTCAAACTACCAAAAGTTACCCACAATGAGACAGGTAGCCGGATTAGTCATATAACTATTAAAGAAATTGAATTTGTAGCTCAAGACTTTCTGAAAAAGAAATCCCCAGGTCTAGATGATTTCACTTGCAAATTTTATCAACATTAAAAAATGAAGAATGTCAATTTACACATTCTATTTCAGAAAACAGAAGAATACTTCCCAATTCGTTTTAGAAGGACCACATTGCATTGATACCAAAATGATAGACATTTCAAAAGAGAGAGAGAGAGAGAAACTATGTATCAATATTTTTGAAAACATTGACCAAAAAAATCATAGTTTTTTTTTAATAACCATAGACAAAAATCGTAGATAAATAATTATTTATCTTGCCAATAAAGATAATAATATTGCCAATAAAATATTATCAAGTTAAATCCAACAATATATTAAAAGATACTCTATGGCCAAGGGGTTTATCTGCAAATATAAAGCTGGCCCAATATTTTAAAATCTGTCACTATAATTCACATATTAACGCCAATAGTGAAAGACTGAATATATTGTTTCAGTAGCTCTAAAAATAAAAACAAAAAAAACTTTGGTATGAGTCAAACAAAACATATATATAATCTATATAGTGAGAACTACAAAATGCTGATGAAAGAAAAGAAAATTTAAACCTTAATAAAAAATAAACTACACTGTTTATATGGATTGGATGACTCAAGATATTAAAGATGTCAATATTCCTCATTCTAATCTACAACAGAAATTTTTGGAGATATAGACAAGTCAATTTCAAAAGTTATATGTAAAGTCAAAAGAATTAGAATAGTCAAAATCATTTTGAGGGGGAAATGAAAGTAATCACTACCTGATTTTAATATGTACTATGCTGCTAAGTTGCTTCAGTCGTGTCCGACTCTGTGTGACCCCATAGACAGCAGCACATCAGGCTCTGCTGTCCCTGGGATTCTCCAGGCAAGAACACTGGAGTGGGTTGCCATTTCCTTCTCCAATGCATGAAAGTGAAAAGTGAAAGTGAAGTTGCTCAGTAATGTCTGTCTGACTCTTAGCGACCCCATGGACTGCAGCCTACCAGGCTCCTCCGTCCATGGGATTTTCCAGGCAAGAGTACTGGAGTGGGGTGCCATTGTCTTCTCCGAATATGTACTACAAAGCTGTGCTATGCAAGACAGTGTGGTATTGCTGAAGAGTTAAACACATTGATTAATAAAACAGAATAGAGTCCAGAAATAGATCTATACAATTATGGCTAATTGAGTTTGATAAATGTTCAAAGGCAATTCAATAGAGAAAGAAGTTTTTTCAACAAAAAGTGTCAGAAAAATTGGACATCTAAATCCAGAAGAATGAACCTTGATCTCAACCTCATAACTTACAGAAATATTAACTGAAAAACAATTCATAGATTTAAATGTAAAGAATAAAATTATAAGCCTTTTAGAAGAAAACAAAGGAGAAAATCTTCGTGGGCAGGACTAAATAAAGATTTCTTAGGTTATGACAACAAAAGCACAATCCATGAAAGAAGAATTAGAAAATTTAAATTTTCTTATAAGAATATAAAGCTTCTGCTTATATGCTCACAGAAATCATACATATAAAAATATGAATACTGACAATTCTTCTGGTCATAAGCAGACTTGAAACAACCCACATGAAACTTCAGTAGGTAAACAGATAAACGATGGTTATATCCTCACCATGGACTACTATCCAGTAATGAAAAACAAAGAACTATTGATACATGCAAGACCTTACATGAATTTCAGAGACGTTATGCACAGTGAAAGTAATCTCAAAATGTTACAGAGTCTATGAGTTTAAGCAAGCATGAAGAATTGACGCTTTTTTCCACCGTTGGCAGGAGTGAAAATTGGTGGTACCCTTTTGGAAAATAATTTGGCAGTTTCAATCAAAATTTTTTAAAATGCACTTTGACCCAGCAATTTCATTCTTAGGAATCTCTCCTGAAGAAATACTTAAACAAATACATAAACATGTGTGTCAAAGGATTATATTGTGTTATTGTTTGTATTAGTTAAAAATTATAAATAAAAGTTTATGATAAAAGGTTTCATGAATTATGGTAATACATATCAAGGAATATTATTCAGCCATTAAAAAGAGATAAGTCAGTTTGCATTGACATGGAAATGTCTCCTAGCAGATTGTGACCTGAAAAGCAAGTAACAAAGCAATATGTATAACTTGATGGTAATTTGTTAAAAAATAAAACAACTATAAACATGTCATACATGTATATACATAAAGGTTTATATACACATGTATATATGTATATGTATTTCCATATGTATATATATGTATATTACACACATATTAATTTGAAAATGTAGAAAAATGGCCTGGAAGGAGGTTTATTAAGCTTATGTCTATCATTTCTTCTGTAATACATATCTGGAGTAGGAATGGGCAGTGTGAATGAAGCAGTATCAGTGTTCTAGCAGAAAATTACTTCAATTTAACTTCTTTAAATTAATTAAATGCCCTTAAATTAGAATGATTTGAGGAGGGTTTAATAATATACTAAGATATACATTCACTGTATGGGGACTTCAGGGTTCATATGGTGCCCAGCGGTTAGAAACAGCAGGACTGGCACCATCTTTAGATCTTAAGGGACAAGGGAAGATTGTAGTCCCTGGAACCCAGGAGGGGAGAGTGGCGGGTCGGGGGGGCTGCTTTGAGAGAAGCTATGGTGGTCAAGGGATACAATCTATGAGGACCACTTGGGCAAGCTGCCAGGGGAATAAATACTCTGACCAACTGCATGTTCCTCCCTCTTTACCTTCTCCTCCAGAGTTCCTCAGGAGCTAAACCCTCCTGGAAGTCAGAGGTAAGGGGCCCATTAATGTAGCCCATACAGAGCAGAGATCAGGTGAAAAGGGGTGGAAGCTGGGTCTGGAGGGGCAAGTGGAAAGCCTCCTGCACAGGCATTTTTATGCCTTATTCTACCTTCTTCTGTGTTGTGTGAATCATTAACAATAAAATTTATTACATGTATAATTTTTCATGTAAAAAGTAGTGCCAGTTTCCCGTCTATCTTTGGAGCATGAATCCCCAGCTCTCAATCTATAGCATCCTCAGCCAGTGGGTACAAGAAACTTAGTTTTCTACCCACCATGAGAACGAGTTCAGACTGAGTGGGGTGTGGTAGATACTTTTGTGATCCAACCAAAATCAGCTACTGTTTTGTCCCTCTTGATGAACCCTGGTGTTTTAGGCATCTTTTAATCTCCTGTGTTGGAGAACAAAATGGCAACCCACTCCAGTGTTCTTGTCTTGAGAATCCCAGGGACGGGGAAGCCTGGTGCACTGCCGTCTATGGGGGTCGCACAGAGTCGGACACGACTGAAACGACTTGGCAGCAGCAGCAGTCTCCTGTGTAGCCACATGATTCATTAGGGCAAGCTGCCTGTTCCCAAAGGAGTCTAATTGGTCTGAGGGTGATGATCCCAGTCCCTTTCCCAGTGATGAGGAATAGGTAGGTGACCAAACTGGTCAATAAGGAAAGAGGAAGCCTGGTGAAGTGTTTCCCACTCTTAGGGAGCTAAAGAGTCAAATAGGACCTGTTCTCCTCTGACTGAGTCGTGTCTGGATATGGTGGATGATGCTGTCAAAGTCAGCTTGTCTCCGACACAGGATCACAGCGCTCAGAGATAGAATGACTGGGTTCTTGACCAAATCAACCAGTTAGGGGATCTTCTTATTTAATAATGCATTGTTTCAGCAAGCAAAGGATGTCTATGTCTTGGCAATGTATGAGAGGAAAAACTATTGCTCTTTACTGTCATAGATACTCTGATGGGACTTTGCAAATCAGACTGACAAAAGATATATTACCAGGAGAAAAGACCAATATAAATTTATTAACACATGCATCATATGGTCACATGGGAGAACTCAATAATGAACATCTGAAAGTGTAGCTAGAACTTGGGCTTAGCATCTCAGCAAAGAGCAATATGTTTATAGATAAGTGACAAGACAATAGAAGAGGGCTTTGAGCTTCTGGAGCTGGCAAATTGTAGGAAGATAAATACATGGGAGAAATATCAATAACCTCAGATATGCAGATGTCACCACTCTTCTGGCAGAAAGTGAAGAAGAACTAAAGAGCCTCTTGATGAATGTGAAAGAGGAGAGTGAAAAAATTGGCTTAAAGCTCAACATTCAGAAAACTAAATCATGGCTTAGGATCCCATCACTTCATGGGAAATAGATGGGGAAACAGTGGAAACAGTGGCAGACTTTATTTTTGGGGGCTCCAAAATCACTGCGGATGGTGGCTGCAGCCATGAAATTAAAAGACGCTTACTCCTAGGAAGGAAAGTTATGACCAACCTAGACAGCATATTCAAAAGCAGAGACATTTGCCAACAAAGGTCTGTCTAGTCAAAGCTATGATTTTTCCAGTAGTCATATATGGATGTGAGAGTTGGGCTATAAAGAAAGCTGAGTGCTGACGAATTGATGCTTTTGAACTGTGGTGTTGGAGAAGACTCTTGAGAGTCCCTTGGACTGCAAGGAGATCCAATCAATCCATCCTAAAGGAGATCAGCCCTGAGTGTTCATTGGAAGGACTGATGTTGAAGCGGAAACTCCCAATTCTTTGGCCACCTGATGCGAAGAACTGACTCATTTGAAAAGACCCTGATGCTGGGAAAGACTGAGGGCAGGAGAAGGGGACGACAGAGGATGAGATTGCTGGATGGCATCACTGGATCAATAGACATGTTTGGGTAACTCCAGGAGTTGGTGATGGACAGGGAACCCTGGCGTGCTGCAGTCCATGGGGTTACAAAGGGTTGAACATGACTGAGTTACTGAACTGAACTGAAATACACGGACATCTAATGGAGGATAAGGCCTAACTGGTAAGGTTTGTGTAGACTACTGTTTTCTCAATGCCATTCTGTCTCCAGTGATGGGTTTTTATCCCCTTCCTGGTGTTGGAAGTTGCAGTGGACAGTTTCACAAGGAGAATTTATGCCCTGATTTTAGGCAGATGGAGCAAAGCAGATAGGTACAGATAGCCTATCCTGTATCTGCTTTTTCCCACCAGACTCCTCTGTCCATGAGATTCTCCAGGCAAGAATACTGGAGTGGGTAGCCATTTGCCTCTCTAGGTGGATGAAGGTGGATGGGAAATCTGCCCCTTCCATTTCCTGTCTCTATCATCTCCAAAGTCCATATCTACTGGGACATGCTTACTAGTGATCAAGGTAGTAGTAGTGTTAGTTGTTCAGTTGTGTCTGACTGTTTGCAAACCCATGGACTGTAGTCCACCAGGCTCCTCTGTCAATGGAATTCTCCAGGCAAGAATGCTGGAGTGGATTGCCATTTCCTTCTCCAGGGATCAAACCCATGTCTTCTGGTTGCAGGCAGATTCTTTACCATCTTAGCCATCAAGGAGATCAGGGTTTAAAAGACAGTTGTTTTAAAAGACATTTCCTTTAGCAGAATGCTATCTATTGGACTTTTCCATCCAGCCTTATGTAGCAAGCTTGCCCAGTTTGGGATGTGTAAAGTAGACTGGTCATTTCTCTAGTTTTATTTTTGTGTGTGTGCCAAAACTTCATGTTCTGGCCCCCAGAGACTGGATGGCCGTAAGATATGGTTTTTGAGCAGAAGGAAAAGTCCCATTAAACTTAACTGAGATTATATAATACTGCTGCTGCTGCTGCTAAGTCGCTTCAGTCATGGACTGTTTCAGATGGCAGCCCACCAGGCTCCTCCATCCATGGGATTTTCCAGGTAAGAGTACTAGAGTGGGGTGCCATTGCCTTCTCCAATGCATGAAAGTGAAAAGTGAAAGTGAAGTCATTCAGTCGTGTCTGACTCTTCACGACCCCATGGACCGCAGCCCACCAGGCTCCTCCGTCCATGGGATTTTCCAGGCAAGAATACTGGCGTGGGGTGCCACTGTAATCCAAATTACTATGGCATCCAGATATTAACCCAGCTAACAATGAAGTGGTCTTCACTCCTGTTCCTACTGTTTTGTGTATATATGTGTCCTTGGAAATCATCATCTGTCTAATCCCACCTATAAAGTGAAAGAAATTGAGACTCTAAACCAGCTGTGACCTGCCCAAGATCACACAACTGGTAATAATAGAGCTTGACCCCCCTCTCAGGGCTTCTGAGCTCCAGTCACCAGATCATCAATACTTTTCTGAGAGAAGGGTCACTTCTAGCCACTCTTATTCTTGTCAATAATAAGTGATGGGAGGGTCTCACCCTGCCGTGTGCAGATTTCCTGTTATCACTTGCTCTCTACGTGGGCCTCCTTGTGATCCTTCCTTCTCTTCTGTGATCAGAACAAAGAATAAACCTACTATGCATCTTTCCTAAAACAGGACACGTCTGGAACTGTTGTTTGACCTCTGTATTCAGAGGGAACCTGGACTACAGGGAGTTTTCAGCAGCCTTGGGGAAATATCAGAATGAACATGTTTAAGAAGTCTGGTTCCCCAGCAGGGGATTTTATCTTTATTTCCTCCTATGACTTATTCTGCTTCATTTATCACTGAGACAAAAGTGTTTTTCTTTTCTTTCATCAGTCTATCCTAAGTACCATGAAAATAGGTGGCACAGCAAAAGTATTTCATGAACTCAACTTTAGCCTCCTGCTCTTCACCTTAAGAACCCCGCTTGTCTATGTTACTGATTTCAAGTGACTTTTTAACAGACTGTAGGAAAAATTTTTGATGTCAATCAAGAGAAGCAACCTTTTTTCACTGAATGATAATAGAATTCAGTTCTTCTTATTTGCTTGGAATCTCAGCACAAATCATAAGCATTTTTCTCCTTTTGCCAGAAATAATGGCCTTGTGTTTATAATAAACACAAAATGTATGTGTTGCAATACAGGTTTTAAAAGCTGAAGCTGAAATATACTTTCTTCTCTTGGTGATATTATTTTTTACTACCTTTCTCTATATTTTTACAAAATCCACATGATATAGCCATCTGACTCATGAGAAGAATAATAGAAGTGGAAAACTGCCATTTTTCTCAAGAAATTTCTTTCTTCCCAGCCATAAAGAAGACCATTTGACTTTTATTACTATGGTTTCCAAAACACCCATGCACAACCCTCCGAATGCCTACAGAGCATCCTCACTGCCATTGGGTTGGGTGAAATCAAGTTATACATAAGTATCAAAGTGAGTGATCCATGCAATCAGTATTTGTGACCCCACAACTAATCCCTCAAGCAGTCTGAGGTTCCCATCCTAATTTCCCTTTTCCTGAATCCCTGAGCTGCTGTATGCAAAGTCTCCACAGTGGTGTTTTCAGTGTTTGTGTGGCAGAGCATTGGTAGGTCAAGAGCTAAAGGAAAAGCTGCAACCATTGGCCTTGGGGCACAGATGAGAATGTGGTACCCAGGCACTAATGTGAAAGCCAAAGGTCTTCAAGCTTATTTCAAGTTCATTAGCCTCTGGTTTCTGAGCCAGGCCCAAGAACAAGAGGAGAATTACATGCATAATGAGGGGATGACTCATCTAATGCCTAAATAGCAACTTTGTGTTGTCACACCACTTTTTCATTGTGCCATCATGCAATCATCTTTGAAACTCTGTGATGTCATCTTCCTTCCTTGTAAGTCCAAGCCAGATGTAGTTTATCAGACTACTTGTCATGGGTGTGCTTTTGAGAGCCTCATGATGTAAATTGCATTACTTTTATGATATCAGGTGATGACAGACATTAAATAATGTCCTCAACTATCCTCAGCACCAATCCTGGGAAAATTTCCCAATATTCTCAGTAGAGGGGATAACAAGTTGAGGGGATGGGATTGCTTTTTAACTTCTCCAAGAGCTGATACCATCAGGGTAACAACATTGAGGTCCTTTCCAGCCTCACGTGAACAACCGTAACTGTGGAGGGGGCATTGTTGGTGAGAGAGGTAAGTCTTCCATGGCCGATACCAGATCCCTACTACCATCAGCCCCTCGTGACATGGACTGTAACACAGCTCTGACTGACGGCAAAGGCAAGGTACTAGAAAGGAGGAGCCCTGGCAATCATCTCCAAAGGAGCTTGGAATTAAATGGCACTTTAATTGTTACCTTTGCTCCTTAGGTCCAGAAGAGGCACAGCTCAATTCTAGAAGGATCTGGAAGCAGTCCTTTGAGAGCCAGCTCTACATTAAAATTGTCCGTGGGTATTGCCTGGAAAATCTCATGGATGGAGGAGCCTGGTAGGCTACCGTCTATGGGTTCGAAAAGAGTTGGACACAATTGAACGACTTCACTTTCACTTTCATTCTCATTTTCAGGGACTAGAGGTAATTCCTTTTAAGAAGGATAAAACAAACAGCTGAATTATCACCAGCTAACTTAAGAGGTGTCTTGGATTGAATTGTGTCCTTCAAAGAAGATATATCGCAGTCTTAACCCCCAGAATCTCAGAATGTGACTTTACCTGGAAGCAGGGTATCTACAGAGATAATGGAGTTAAAATGAGATCAGAAGTGTGGATCTTCCTAAGGCTGATTCATGTTGATAAATGACAGAAGACAACACACTATCATAAATCAACTATCCCCCAATTAAAAACTAATAAATTTAAATTTTAAAAAGATGTGGATCCTAATCCAACAGGACAATTTTTCCTATGCTAAGTCCCTTAGTCGTGTCCAACTCTTTGTGACCCTATGGATTATAGCCCACCAGACTCCTCTGTCCAAGGGATTCACCAAGCAAGAATACTGGACTGGGTTGCCATTTCCTCCTCCAGAGGATCTTCCATGGATTGAACCCGTGTTTCTTGTGTCTCCTGCACTGGCTAGTGGGTTCTTTACCACTAGCACCACCTGGGAAACCTAATAAAAAGGGGAAATTTAAACCAGAGACACATATACAGGGAGAATGCCAAGTGAAGGTGAAGGTGGAGATTGAAGGGCGGCCCCATGAGCCGAAGAATGCTGAAGATTGCCAGAAGCTTGGGGAGAAGCAGGGAACAGATTCTCCCCGGCAGCCCTCGGAAGGAACTAATCCTGCTGACACCTTGCTCTTGGACTTCTGGACTGTGAGACTATACATCTCTGTGGTTTAAGCCACTGGGTTTGTGGTGCTTTGTGACAGTAGCCCTGGGAAACTAACACAGAGAGGAAGCTAATCATAGAAAAATAGCTCAGTTCTGAACAAGGCTAGTTACTGGAGAGATTTCTATTTTCTGGCAACATACAATTGAGTGCTATTTGAAAGATAGTCCTTAAGCCATTTTTCAGGGTCACAATCAGAGTAATTGCACCACGTTCAAATAGGATACCCAAAGCCAGCCTGTGAGGCATCTTGGCTAGGAGGAACTGAACTGGCAGCCCCAGACCCAACATGATGCCGGCGCCTTTGTCCTATACTCATCTCTATAGCTTTTCTTTCCTTCAAGAGTTTACATCTGCTTTGTAGATGACACTGTTTACCTAGCTGGCTTCCTGGGGAAGAAGAAAAGAAATTATTGCAATTTTTCAGTCTTAAGCTAAAATTTGACATGACTGTCACAACCCTAGCAAACAGTTTTTTTGGTGATAATGTTATGAGAAATTTCAACCATTGATGGGAGCCAACAATGGCCACCCCACCCCACTACCATTTTTCTTTTGTTTTGAGTGTTCTACCCTCTGCAGGAGGCAAACTGAGAGGTTGAAACATTCGAGTGGATGCTCAGTCCAATGGTACCCGCTTTAGTGGAATGGTTCTTTGTATAATCTGTTTTTATCACACCGAGAGCTGAGACAGTCAGTTAACACAGAGGAAATATTAAAGGCAATTCTTTTCCATTCAGGTGAGGCATTAGATAACCCATACACTTCCCCCACCCCGCCCCACCTCGCACTTAAACACTAAAGTGAAAGCAGTCTTATTGAGGAAGAAATAAGAAGGAAATGGATTTAAAAACAAACAGGTGCTGCTGATAAGATATCTAGGAGACTGGGAATCTGGTCCACTTTAGTCTCTCATCTTTTTCACCTTCTACTGAAGTACCACCCACTTTTTTTTCCCATTCATTTCAGCCTGTTTCCCAATATACCATCTGTCTGCCTCATCTGAGAAAGCTCCCAGACAAAAAAGAGAACAGGGTGACTTAGGAAGCCAAATTAGCTGAAGCGTTCTCCCGGAGATCAAATAGCCCTTGTCCTCTTGCTTTGCCTCTGTGTGCCAGCATTTGAAACATTTCCCCTGTCACCCCCACTTTTGCTGGTTGGGTTTACAGATGTAATGAATGCCCACACAGCCAGAGACAGTCAGCCAGCCTAGAATATGATCTCCACAATTCTGAGGACATAAGCTTCATGTTAGAAACTCAATGTGACTGAAGTTTCTCACTGCAATACTTAGAAAAAGAAGTCTGTCTGTGCACAAATACGTCACAAAACTGTAAGGGATTGCAAGACTTTCTTAGGCAGTCATGCTTCCTTCCTCCCCTTTTGGGGGTGGGGGAGAGGAGTGAAGCTTAACACAGGAGCACTATACCTTCGCCCAAATGCAGTTGTCAAGCTGTGTTTGAAATCTCCAGTCATGGGACTTCTCTGGTGGCCCACTGGCTAAGACTTTGCGTTCCCAGTACAAGGAGAGTGAGTTTGATCCCTGGTCAGGGAATAGATCACATATGCCACAACTAAGAATATGTGCACCACAACTGAAAAATCTAGCACGCCGCAGGAAGCACCACAACTAACACATGGAACAGCCAAATAAATAAACATTTTTTTTTTTTTAAGAAATCTCCAGTCATTTTAATTCCTACACTTTGAGGATCTTGGTACCTGTTTCATCCACTTGTCTTCCTGTCCCCGGGTTTTCATTGTTATCCATCCCACCTTTATCTAAACAGGGTTTTTCATGATTTTATTTCATCTAATGTTGGCAAAATGAATCCATCGTGACTAGAAAAGCTCGTTTATGTACTTCCTCGACAGAATTATTTGTTCTCTTAGCCTAACTACCAAGGATTTCATTCGTTTACCACTTACAACCCACTCTGCCATTCCTCTCACAGAAGCATTTGACATGTTTCTTCCCTCCCACAAAAATCATCTGTCTGCAGATCTAGCCATAAATAAATAAAGGAAAGAATCTTTTCTTAAATATCTAAAGTCTAGAATCATGCCCCTGCGCCCTGCATGTACACTGCCAGTGATAACACAGCTCTGAGAGTCATCTTTGTTTCCTACCAGTTATCAATAGTCTTTTGATTGATAGAGTCCAGCCTCTTGTCTCTGATATCCAGCAGTGACTGGGACTCTCATGTCTTCTTAGAACTCCTCTGTACCTACTTTTACAAATTCTATTCTCTTCCATCTAATTTCTAATCCAAATTTTCTTGTCACAAACATCTTTTTAGTATATGACCCAGTTGCCTACTTTTTGTTATACTTTCCATATTTGATCAATGCTTAAAAAAAAAATCTCCTTTCTTAGAGTCTCTTGTAAATGCATCAAATAGTATCAGGATTCGGAGGTAAAACTGCTCCCTTTCCATGATTTATTTGTGGAACGTCCTGGTGTAGATTTAGGATCCTGAAACAGTGTATTGCAATAAAGAGCACACAGGGATACGTTTAACGAACAAAAGTGACAATTATAGAAACAAAGAGAGGATCAGGAGATGCATCCCCGGAGGCTGGGAATTAATTGAAGGTGAGAAGTTACCAGACAGGCAGGTTAGCCTTTCCCAGCCCCCAGCTTCCATCAGAGCCAAATCTTTCCTTTCTGACAGGAAATCAAGGCAGAGAGAGGCAATAAGAGGGGTTTCTTTTTCTCAGAACCTCTTGTTTTGTGTTGAGAAATAAAGAAAACTGCTAATATATTTTGTGTTGCTCATCCATATGGGAGGTGCCTGTGTAACATTTGGATATCTTTTGAAATTTACACATGCTCTTCCTACCTGCTGTGCTCAATTTCAGAATCCAGTGCTGTCATTAAGGAAAAATAACTTTTGTTCTCTCCTCCAGGCACAACATGTTGCACTGGTTTTTGTTTCCAGGAAAAAAAAAATTTTTTTTTAGACTAAGGAAGCCTGACCAAACCTTCTGTGTCTCTGACTTTTTGCACCTCAGCACTGTGGTTCACTGAGCAAGAGTCCCTTCATGTATTTTCAAGTCCCTCATGAAGACATCAGACTACTTTCTGTAATGGATGGTTTTCATTCTCAATGTAATAAAGGCAACATTCTTGAGGCAGACCATTCCATCAGAGATGGCAAACATAAGACATTTCAAAGGCTTAGGTTTAGGTTGCATGTGTATCCAAGCTTTCAAAGCTTAGCAGTGTCTCTGGGATTTGAAAGCTGGATCGGAAATCTGGGTTATATATGTTATACTTCTTGACTTAGCCTGAATTTTAAATATTCCATTTTTTCTATCTTTAAACTTACCAGAGAGAGCCGAGTAATAGGGAAAATATATACACCAATAGGGAGAACAAAAAGCAAGCTTTATTGTGAAGTGCTAAGCATTTTGGTCATGGAATGTGAAACTTTTTCTTTTGCTTTTTGTTCAAGGTAATAATAATTTAGATTCCTAGCAATCATTTTTGAACACCACAGATGTATGGGGGAAGGCACACAGGGTTCAACTGACTGCACACTAAATGCTGGGCTAAAAGGCATCTGAAAGCCTATAAGCTGATGGGTGGGAGGAGAGGTTCTTGGAAAAAGAGAACCAGGCATGGCTTTCTTGACATAAAAGAAACCTTTTTTTTTGGCCAAAGCCATTCTGTGGTCTAAGTCTGGCCATGATCTTGCCTTTGAACAGGTCTCAGTAATCGGTGATCTTCAAGGAAGCAAGGGTATGCAGGAACAAAGGAAAAACAGTCAAGAAGCAAGAGTTCAGTGATGAAACAGAACCCTGATTTCTCCTCAAGGGACACACATAATAATATATCTTTGAATTGTGCAGGAACCAAGGTCCCCATCCATGTGGAGGGTGGAATGAGGCTGTTGACCTTCATGACTTCAATCAACTAAGGCTTGGACTCTGTTGATCTTTTCCCCAATTCTGAGCTGAATTCTCCTCTGTGCAAGCCCCTTCATGAATATGCATGTACCCTTAGTGTAAAATTTCCCCAGTTTTGCTGTTCAGTGAGGCACTGCTTTGGGAAAGATCCTCAGTGTTTACTGTACTTTATTTTTTCCTCCTTCTCTGAAAATTTCACTGGATAGATCAACTTTTGTCCTTCTAGTTTGAAAGTTATACATTTTTCCCCCTTTGGTCATTCACACACTTGTGCCTAACTGCTCAAGACTTATGATGCATATTATAAATTTAATTTCCCAAATGTGTCAATTAATCTATCCATTTCATCTTTTTCCTGAGCAGGACAAATGCATGAGCACTCTGTCGTTTTCTTCGGTGTCTCTATCAGCACCTCATCTAAGATGTTATCATCTAGAACCTCAACTGTGGAGTTATGGATGTCTCTTTAATATTTGTGAATTTGTTTCATTTTTTAATGTTTTGATCTTTGCTTTTTGAGATAATAGATTTTTTTGTTTTTTAAATTACTTACAAAGTTTTATAGAACACATAAGAGTATCACTCTATTGGTGATGACAATTTTGAACAATAGTCATAAAACATAACTGTCCTTGAGTAATAATTATGAAAGATAATTGCATAATACTGAGAGTCTAGGACATAATACAATTATTAGAGGGCAATTCCTCTACAATATTGTGTTGGCCTCTGCCACACATCAACATGAATCAATCACAGGTGTACAAAGTCAATAGATTTTTAAAGTTACAGTAAGTCCCCTACAAACGAACTTTCAAGTTGCAAGCTTTCAAAGATGTGAACTTGGGTTCACATGTCCAATCATGTAAATTAGTTCATGTGTCTGGTTTCCTGCAAACAACTTTGTCAATCAGATGTTCACCTGAATCAGGTTGACCTGTTGTTATTCCCCTTCAACATCAGCACTGAGTGATTGGACTTCTGATGCTGATAGATCTCCCATAGAGAGCTATGAAACTGGAAACTACCCTAGTTCGTGTGGAGTACAGAAAAGAACTGAGATCAAAAGCTCACTCTCAATCTGTTTTCTTCATCCACAGTAATATTTCTCTGTCCAAGGTAAATGTTTCTTCTACCCGTCTGGTTGTTAAAGCCTTCTTGGTCTCAGAGAGTTCTCATCGTTTATGGAATTTGTAGGATCTTTTTCTTCTATCCCTCCTGCTATCTACTTTCACAGTACTCACTCTATGTCCTTTGGCACCACTGCATCACCACCAACACATAATAGGTGCTTCAAAAACACTTGACACAGTTGCTCAGTTGTGTCCGACTCTTTGCAACCCCATGGCCTGTAGCACGCCCAGCCTCCCTGTCCTTCGTCTCCCGAAGTTTGCTCAAACTCCTGCCCGTTAGATCGATGAAGCCATTCAAGCATCTCCCTCCTCTGCTTGCCTCCTTGGTCCTCAGGAGAGGGAGCTGGAGCTGCAGAAGGAGCAGCGGCGGCAGGAGGAGAACGACAAGCTGCGCCAGGAGTTCCCCCAGCACGCCAACGCCTTCCACCAGTGGATCCAGGAGACCAGAACGTATCTCCTCGATGCGTCCTGCATGGTGGAAGAATCCGGGACCCTTGAATCACAGCTTGAAGCTACCAAACGCAAACACCAGGAGATTCGAGCCATGAGAAGTCAGCTCAAGAAGACTGAAGACCTGGGGGCAGCCATGAAGGAAGCGCTGATCCTGGACAACAAGTACACGGAGCACAGCACCGTGGGCCTGGCCCAGCAGTGGGACCAGCTCGACCAGCTGGGCATGCGCATGCAGCACAACCTGGAGCAGCAGATCCAGGCCAGGAACACAACAGGAGTGACTGAGGAGGCCCTCAAAGAATTCAGCATGATGTTCAAACACTTCGACAAGGACAAGTCCGGCCGGCTGAACCACCAGGAATTCGAATCCTGTCTGTGCTCCCTGGGCTATGACCTGCCCATGGTGGAGGAAGGGGGAGCCCGACCCCTGAGTTCGAGGCCATCCTGGACACTGTGGATCCTAACAGGGACGGCCACGTCTCCCTGCAAGAGTACATGGCCTTTATGATCAGCCGTGAGACCGAGAACGTCAAGTTCAGTGAGGAGATTGAGAGCGCCTTCCGGGCCCTGAGCTCCGAAGGGAAGCCTTATGTGACCAAGGAGGAGCTGTACCAGAACCTGACTCGGGAACAAGCTGACTACTACGTCTCCCACATGAAGCCCTACGTGGATGGCAAGGGCCGCGAACTCCCCACTGCTTTCGACCACGCCGAGTTCACCCCGCCGCTCTTCGTGAACTGATCCTCTGCTCCTAGGTTAGCCTGGCCCACGCTGCTTGCCCTACCGTCGCCTTGCTGCATGTCAACGCCTCTCTGTGCTCTTAAGAAAAATACTCCAGACAGTGTTGCTTTCCAGCGTAACCTTAACTTGCCTAGCTTGGTTTAAGATTTAGTAGAAAATGGTGCTTCAGTAACCGGCTTTAGGTCCAGTTGCCATGTTATTGCAGGGACCCAATTCCTGTCTCAAGGCTGGCTGCCCCATTCCAACTACAGAAAAATCTGAGCAGCCGGCTAGTTCCCCTCTTGTTTGCCCTCCCTCAATTTTGTTTTCATGTAAAAGATAAATAAATGACTTGACTCGCCACCCCCCCCCAAAAACAAAAAAAACAAAAACACTTGACAAATAAGTGAAAGGTATAAATTCACAATATCCTCTACATATATTGAGCACCACCTTAGATGATGTAACTTTTGCTTCAAGCACTAACTAAACTCATAATTTTAAAAACTCATGAGGAGAAGGATGTTTTTATTTTTACCGATTTTGCCTATTCCATTGTTCTTTTTCCATTCTAGAAGTCCCAGTCTCCTTCTAGGAAGTTACTTTCTGTTTAGAGAAATTCCTTTAGCCTCTCTTTAAGGTAAGTCTGCTGGCAACACATTCTCTTAGTTATCCTTCATCTGAAAATGTCTTGATTTCCTCTTTGTTTCTAAAGGATATTTTTGCTATTTATAGAATTCAGGGTTGATTGTTTTTTTATTTTAGCACTTAAAAATGTTGTGCCACTTCTTTCTGGAAGGAAGCAGAATACTGAATACGTTCTCTTTCCATATTGCTGGTGTAGGTTGGCAGTGGAGTCTCAGCTCTCCTCTGGGCCTGGCAGGCTCTGGAAATGAGGCCAGTAGAGTGGCAGTTAGTCTCATCTTGTGCTACCTCATTCCAACGTACTGATGCTAGGTGGAAATGGAGGCCTCATCACCCCCTGGACCCTGCTGACACTATCCTGGTGTAAGAATAGGGGCACCATTTGCTTCCATGGGGTAACCATGGGCATTTTCCTTGCCCTCTCCTTGCCTACCTAGATGCCTTAAGATCATTTTGCTACAGTTAGTACATCTACCTGAATGTAAGAGGTGAAACAACACTTTATAGGTCTCATTAAGGAAGACTGAGCCAAATAGACAAAGCAACTACAAATTAATTTTCCTGTTTTTCTTTCTCTCAGAGCTACATCCAGGCAAAATAGCTAAGTAGGTAAAATTTGACCTCAGCACATCTTCTCTATTGTCTTCTGGTATCTCCTCACCTTGCTATGAGACACTTAGGCAGCATCTTGGATACTACTGACTATGTCTTTCTCCAAAGAGCTCCATCAAAATGTAGTTACTCTTCTCATTACAAGTTTTTCTGTATTGCTGATTTTTGTAAATCATGTTATATATTAATTTAATAAGATTATTTATATGTAAAAGTTTCTATTTAGGGATCCATTCTTTCAGGTTCTTGATATATCACTGACTAGCAAATCTGATCATCTAAGAGGTTAAAGGATGCTTATTTTTAAATATATGACCCCTTCTAAGAAACAACTGGGAGGGAGACAAGGAGTTACAATTTTTTTTGATTAATTTTATCCTAATATAGTTGCATTTAAATGGAAGCCTTTAGTACTTTAAGCAGAAGCATCCATGTTGAAAATATTTAAGGAAGAGAGCTGGTACAGAGACAGAGGTCCTTGGGGCTCTTGCCCTTCAGGAATCCTTAATTACTATATTTATTACTAACAGTGGATTGACTCATATCTCCTTAATTTGAACAGAGAATCAAGAGTTGTCTGCTAGGTTATAATTATACATATACACATATGCATGTGTATCAGTTCAGTTGCTCAGTGGTGTCCAACTCTTTGCAACCCCGTGAACTGCAGCACATCAGGCCTCCCTGTCCATCACCAACTCCTAGAGTTCACCCAAACTCATGTCCATCGAATCAGTGATGCCATCCAGCCATCTCATCCTCTGTCATCCCCTTCTCCTTCTGCCCTTAATTCATCCCAGCATCAGGGTCTTTTCCAAAGAGTCAGCTCTTCACATCAGGTGGCCAAAGTACTGGAGTTTCAACTTCAGCATCAGTGCTTCCAATTCTATATATATATACTATTTATAAATCAATTATAAATAGTATGTGTATTTCATTGATTTGATCTTGTTTCTCAGTTTTCAGAGCTCTTGGATAAAAGCAGTTGCTTTTCCAGGGTGTCATTTTATCTTCTGCTCTGCATTTTTGAATGAGTGATTTTAGAATTTGTTCTTCGTAAGTGGCACTAGTGATAAACAATCTGCCTGCTAAGGCAGAAACCTAACAGATGTACATTCAATCCCTGGGTCAGGCAGATCTCTTGAGAAGGAAATGGCAACCCACACCAGTATTCTTGCCTGGAGAATCCCATGGACAGAGGAGTCTGATGGGCTACAGTCCATAAGGTCACACAGAGTCAGACACGACTGAAATCACTTAACACTCACACATGTTGCCCTTATTCAGTTGTTGCTGTTTGATTATTGGAAATTTATGATTTAGGTTCCACAGGACAGAAGTGTTAGATTGTCAAGGAAAAAAAAAGTCTCTGAAAGGGAACAGATTTGTGGTTGCCAAGGGGGAGGGTGGGTGGGGGATGAATGGCTTGGGAATTAGCAGATGCAAGCTATTATATATAGAATGAATAAACAGCAAGGTCCTACTATATAGGACAGGGACCTATATCCTGTGATAAACCATATGGAAAAGAATATGAAAAAGAATGTAGATATATGTATAACTGAATCACTTTGTTGTACCGCAGAAATGAACACAACACTGTAAACCAACTATATTTCAATAAAATAAGTTTTTTTAAACGTCTTTGATACATAAACTTGATGTAACTTTTCCCCCTACCATGATGGACACCTGACTTTTCTTTCATTGTAACTTTCTATAAGCATCATGATTGTGCTGCAAAGTGCTCCTTAGGAATTGGTGGTGCTTTTAAAAAAAAACCATCATCTTCTGAGGTATTGAAATGAATAGGTGCAGCTTGCAGTTGCTCTAGAAATCTATGCAGACACTAGGATATTGACTAGAAAAGCCAGGAAAGCCTCTCTCAACCTAGAGACACATAGGAAGGAGAAAAGCTTACCTGAGAATTGTTATGCCCAGAGTCCGAGTCCCCAAAACTGAGAGAATAAGACGTCCATGGCAATGCAAAAGCATCAAGGGGTTTTATTTCTAGCTCGAGCTAGGGCTCTCCCGCCACATCCAACGCAGTGGAGTGGAGCAAGAGCCCTGAGCCCACATTTACAGCAGTATTTATAGGTTTTGTAGGGAGTTGGCAAGGGCTGATTGGCTAATCTTTATTGGCTGCAGGGGTTTCCTGGTATTTACTAATTGGCTAATCTTTATTGGCTGCAAGGGTTTCCTGGTATTTACTAATTGGCTAATCTTTATTGGCTGCAAGGGTTTCCTGGTATTTACTAATTGGTTAATCTTTATTGGCTGCAGGGGGATGTCTTTTATGTCCTGATAAACTCAAACCAGGTTATGGGGAGTATGCTGATTAAACAAGTCCTGGTATCCGCAGGGATGACCTCACTGGGCAATGACTCAGCTTTTCCCATGAGGCCTATCTTAGTCCCTGAAGCCTATCATGACATTTGTTAGGTCCCAACATTTCCCCCTGTCCTTTGATCATGGAGAAGAATCCTCTTCATTCTGAGACATTGCCTGATATTGTTGTCTCAGCATCATTACTTGAACTGTACAAATATATATTTTTACAAAGGTCCAAGGTCAAAGAATAAATCTGACCACCAAGTATTGGGGGATTCTAGTAGTCGAATCAAGTACCTCATGGGTTAGCCCATTACAAAGCATCCAGGTGATCTTAGCAGGTTGGTGTGGCTTAGCACCAGCAGTTCTGGAGTGGAGAAGGAGGGTCACCAACAGGAGAGTCAGGGGGATTTGTCTGGGGCCAGCTGGCGGATGAGCTTCGTTTTTAAGGGGTTGGTGGGATGCGGCATCACCTTCCATCCTTTTGGGGCCTTTTCTTGTTCCTCTGGGGTGGCACGATGCACGTGGTTGCAGTGCACCCAGGGTCCAATTCCGTCCACCTTTAGGGCAGTGGGGGTGGTAAGGAGATCAGCATAGGGGCCCTTCCATCTTGGCTCTAAGGTTTTTGACTGGTGTCTCTTAACCCAGACCCAGTCTCCCGGGCCCACATCATGGGACGGGATTGTTCCTTTACTCTGGCCCTCATGAACTTCTTGTATCAGTGACCGGATGTTTATGCACTTTACTTAAAGCCAGCATCTTTTGCTGGAACGTGCGTAGCGAGACAGATGGTTTAATCTTTCCCTCAAACGCTGCACAAATGGGGGTGGACTCCCATATACAATTTCAAAGGGAGTCAAACCTAGTTTATAGGGGGTATTGCACGCCCAAAAAGCACAAAAGGGAAGGAGGGTCACCCAGTCCCCGCCAGTCTCTACTGCCAGCTTTGTTAAAGTTTCTTTTAGGGTCCGATTCATTCTTTCTACTTGTCCTGAGCTCTGGGGACTGTACTCGCAATGTAGCTTCCATTTGGTCCCCAGGGCTAAGGCCAGTCCCTAAACAATTTGACTCACAAAAGCAGGTCCATTGTTTGGACCGGCAGTCCAAACTTAGGCACTATCTCCTCTAGGAGCTTTTAGCTACTATTATTGCTGTCTCCTTTTAGTGGGGTAAGCTTCTACCACCCAGAAAATGTATCAACCAAAACTAACAGGTAACAATAGCCATACTTGCCAGGCCTTACCTCTGTAAAATCTATCTCCCAATGCTGTCCCGGCCTTTCCCCCAGTATCTTACACCCGTGTGCTGTCCTTTTCCCGATCTCATCATCTGACAGGCCTTGCAGGTGCGGACTATGTCCTGTATGGTTTTCTTTTGTCGGGGAAACCGCAGCTGCGCTGCTTGTAGAAGCGTCAAAGTCTTTTCTCTCCCAAATGGGTGGTCTGATGTAAATGGGTACAGAGATGTCTGCCCAGGTCGGCAGTAAGCAACAGGTTGTCATCCGGTCCTGATACCATCCATCCTCGTCCACAGGACGGTTGGTATTGTCCTGCATCCAGCTTAAATCGGAGGGAGAGTATATGGGCTTAGGAGGAGAGTCCCCATCCCTGGTGGTGGTAATCCTACAGCGAGCACATGAACTTGGCAGTCTCCAGCGGCCACCTCACGGGCTGCTGCATTGGCAGCACGGTTGCCTCGGGCCTTGATATCTTCTCCTTTCTGGTGTCCTGAAACATGTACTATGGATACCACCTGGGGCAGCTGGACCGCTGCCAAGAGTACAGGGACAGAGCTGCCATCCAGCAGCTACTGGGTCCAGCCGTTTAGAGAAGTATGCCACAGGCCGCCTCCAAGGTCCCCATTGCTGTGTCAGGACTCCCTTTCCCACTCCCTGCTTTTCATCCACAAACAGTTGAAATGGCTTAGCCGGGTCAGGGAGAGCTAGGGCCGGGGCTTCTAGCAATGCCCACCAGAGTTCCTGAAACGCCTGCCTCATTGGCTCAGTCTAAGTCCAGTTCTTATTTTCTCTACTTCCTTCATATAGAGGCCGGGCCTTTTCAGCAAACACAATGATCCAGTCTGCAGTGCCCAATAGTCCCTAGGAATTCCCTCACTTGGCAAGGGGTCGCCAGCTCAGGAACCCGCAGAATAGTCTCTTTCATGGCCTGCATCAGCCATCTTTGCCCCTGTTTTTATTTTGTACCCCAAGTAAATGACTTCCTGTTTATCAGTTTTGACCTTCGTTGCACCTAGTTGGTACCCCAGTGTCCCCAAAGTCTGAAGGAGGTCGCCTGTGGCCTCTAGGCATACCTCCTTGGTAATAGTGGCCAGCATGAGGCCATCCACATATTGCAATAGGACAGCGTCGGGGTGGCTAGTCCAGTACTCACAGAGGTCCTCACCTAGAGCCTCATTAAACAATGTCAGCGAGTTTTAAATCCCTGTGGAAGGTGAGTCCAGGTAAGCTGTCCTACAGTTTGACTGTCTTTGTCAGTTCATTAGAATGCAAAGATCTCTTGGCTCTGGGGGCCAGAGGCAAACTGCCTACTCCTGCCGTCTTGGCCCAGGCCAGAGGGTATTTTTTGATCCATTGTAGCATAGCTGGGTCCACAGCTGCAGGGGGTTTTGGCCGATATAGTCTGTATTCATCTCTCAGTGCCAGGGATAAAACATGAATTGGTTGTCCAAGCCCGTCTGTGACTGATATCCCTCAAGCGTCAAAGTGAATTTACGCATTGACTTTAGACAGTAGGTCTCGTCCTAATAAAGAGGCCGGACATTCTGGTATCACCAGAAATGAGTGGGACACCCGTTGGGCCCCCAAGTCCACTTTTTGTGTCTTTTTGTACTGGTGGCTCTCTGGACCAAGCTAGTCTTCTTAGACATCGGCCCGAATTTTTGACTGAGGACTGAGCATTGGGCTCCCGTATCCACCATGAAGCCGACTGTTTTCCCCTCCACATTAACAGTCACCCAGGACTCGGGGAGGGGTGCCGGGCCCTGAACCCCCTAATCACTATCTTCTCCTGCATGTAAAATGTGAGTACCTGAGGGAGACTCTTCTTTTCTTACAGTCCATTTTTTTTTAGGTCTCTCTTGGGACACTCATTTTTCCAGTGCCCCTGCTCTTTACAGTAGTAGGTGCATTGGTCTCTCTTTAGGGTCGGTCTGGCTGGTTTCTCCCTTCCTTTTGGCTGGGTGTCTCGAGTCTTCCAGGAATCAGGTCCTGGTCTCGTCCCCTCAAAGAAAATTTGAGCCAGTTCTTTCTGATTTCTTTGGTTTTCCCTAGCTCTAAATTCCCTTTCCTCCCGTCTAATTCTGTTCCTCCCTTTCCTCAGGGGTCTCTCTATTATTAAACACTTTCTCAGCTGCCCTCACCAGATCCTGTACTGACTGTTCTCCCAGCCTCTCTGTCCTCTAACTTCCTCCTGATATCCGGAGCTGCCTGATTAACAGAGGCTAGCAAGACTGCTGCGCGTGACTCATCAGCCTGAGGGTCCATGGGCGTATACTGCCTCCATTAACCTCTCTAAAAAGCCTGCCGGGCTCTTGTTTGGCTCCTGCCCTATCAAATTTACCTTAGACAAATTCATTGGTTTCCTGGCGGCTGCCCGGAGGCCAGCCATCAGAGTCTGGTGGTACACTCGGAGACGCTCCCTACCTTCAGTGCGGTCAAAATCCCAGTTTGGTCGCATCAAAGGAAATCCCTCATCAATTGGATTAGGCTGTGTGGTAGGTCTTCCGTCCATCCATGGAACGTTTTTCCGCGCCTCTGACAAGATCTGATCGTGTTCCTCTGTAATGAAGAGCACCTGTAACAGCTGCTGACAATCATCCCAAATGGGATTATGAGTAAAAAGGTCAATGAGGACAAAATTATACAGATTTCACCTCTCGACTAGTACTAGTAAAATATTACAGAGTAAAACACAGGAGACGAGAAAAAAACACAGAGGGAAGACAATGCCAGCACACATAAAGATGCAACAAACAGAAGACAGACAAATACCGGCCGAGAACAGAGTACTAGGTCTTCCTAGGGCCCCCTGAACCTTCTTATCCCTAGAGGTTACCTTACCGAAGGGCGTCCACCGCCCACCAGATTCGGGATCAAGAGAACTTCTCTTTCCCCCAGAGCCAGCTGCCCTCCAGCGTGCTTGCTGGGCCTTGGCCTTATGCTAGCTAGGACGACTAATTTGCCCCTGACCAGACCTGACGAAAGTTTTCTTCTTACCAGAGCCAGCTGCCTCCCCAGCGCGCTCGCTGGGCCACGGCCTTACACTAGACTTAACCAGACTTAACACTGGTGTTCAGATATCTTTCCTCCCAGTGAGGAAACCCCTTCTACTGGGAGAGTGTTATTCTTCCCAGTTAAAGGGATCCCAGACGAGCCCCTAAATGTTATGCCCAGAGCCCGAGTCCCCAAAACTGAGAGAATAAGACGTCCATGGCAATGCAAAAACATCAAGGGGTTTTATTTCTAGCTCGAGCTAGGGGCTCTCCCGCCACATCCAACACAGTGGAGTGGAGCAAGAGCCCCGAGCCCACATTTACAGCAGTATTTATAGGATTACAGGGAGCTGGCAAGGGCTGATTGGCTAATCTTTATTGGCTGCAGGGGTTTCCTGGTATTTACTAATTGGCTAATCTTTATTGGCTGCAGGGGTTTCCTGGTATTTACTAATTGGTTAATCTTTATTGGCTGCAGGGGGATGTCTTTACGTCCTGATAAACTCAAACCAGGTTATGGGGAGTATGCTGATTAAACAAGTCCTGGCATCTGCAGGGATGACCTTACTGGGCAATGACTTAGCTTTTCCCATGAGGCCTATCTTAGTCCCTGAAGCCTATCATGGCGTTTGTTAGGTCCCAACAAGAATGAGTTAACTTGTGTTAATATATAAATTATACTTTACATATAAATTTAAGTTTTGATGTCAATTTTAAGAAGTTCTGCTTTGCTAAGGAGCTCGATAAAGGACAGAAATGGTATGGACCTAACAGAAGCAGAAGATATTAAGAAGAGGTGGCAAGAATACACAGAAGAACTGTACAAAAAGATCTTTATGACCTGGATAATCATGATGGTGTGATCACTCATCTAGAGCCAGATATCCTGGAATGTGAAGTCAAGTGGGCCTTAGAAAGCCTTACTACGAACAAAGACATTAGAGGTGATGGAATTCCAGTTCAGCTATTTCAAATCCTGAAAGCTGATGCTGTGAAAGTGCTACACTCAATATGCCAGCAAATTTGGAAAACTCAGCAGTGGCCACAGGACTGGAAAAGGTCAGCTTTCATTCTAATCCCAAAGAAAGGCAATGCCAAAGAATGCTCAAACTACCCCACAACTGCACTCATCTCACATGCTAGTATAGTAATGCTCCAAATTCTCCAAGCCAGGCTTCAGCAATATGTGAACCGTGAACTTCCAGATGTTCAAGCTGGTTTTAGAAAAGGCAGAGGAACCAGAGATAAAATTGCCAACATCTGCTGGATCATGGAAAAAGCAAGAGAGTTCCAGAAAAAACATCTATTTCTGCTTTATTGACTATGCCAAAGCCTTTGACTGTGTGGATCACAATAAACTGTGGAAAATTCTGAGAGAGATGGGAATACCAGACCACCTGACCTGCCTCTTGAGAAATCTGTATGCAGGTTAGGAAACAACAGTTAGAACTGGACATGGAACAACAGACTGGTTCAAAATAGGAAAAGGAGTGCATCAAGGCTGTATATTGTCACCCTGCTTTTTTAACTTCTATGCAGAGTACATCATGAGAAACTCTAGACTGGAAGAAACACAAACTGGAGTCAAGATTGCTGGGAGAAATATCAATAACCTCAGATATGCAGATGACACCACCCTTATGGCAGAAAGTGAAGAGGAATTTAAAAGCCTCTTGATGAAAGTGAAAGAGGAGAGTGAAAAAGTTGGCTTAAAGCTCAACATTCAGAAAATGAAGATCATGGCATCCAGTCCCATCACTTCATGGGAAATAGATGGAGAAACAGTGGAAACAGCGTCATACTTTATTTTGGGGGCTCCAAAATCAGTGCAGATGGTGACTGCAGCCATGAAATTAAAAGACGCTTCCTCCTTGGAAGGAAAGTTATGACCAACCTAGACAGCATATTCAAAAGCAGAGACATTACTTTGCCAACAGAGGTCCATCTAGTCAAAGCTATGGTTTTTCCAGTAGTCATGTATGGATGTGAAAGTTGGACTGTGAAGAAGGCTGAGTGCTGAAGAATTGATGCTTTTGAACTGTGGTGTTGGAGAAGACTCTTGGGAGTCCCTTGGACTCCAGGGAGATCCAACCAGTCCATTCTGAAGGAGATCAGCCCTGGGATTTATTTGGAGGGAATGATGCTAAAGCCAAAACTCCAGTAGTCTGGCCACCTCATGTGAAGTGTTGACTCATTGTAAAAGACTCTGATGCTGGGCAGGAGGAGAAGGGGACGAGAGAGGATGAGATGGCTGGATGGCATCACTGACTTGATGGACGTGAGTCTGAGTGAACTCCGGGAGTTGGTGATGGACAGGGAGGCCTGGAGTGCTGTGATTCATGGGACTGCAAAGAATTGGACACGAGTGAGCAACTGAACTGAACTGAACTGAAGGGACTTGGGAGTGAGGGAACTGTCAGTTAGTGATAAAAAGATTAAAGAATCCATTATATTTCCAGCAATAACAAGGTTGTAGTCCCTTGGCTCATCCATTTGTGGATTGTTATTCTAATGTTGGAAACGGTGTAGCACTTACTCTCCAGTTTCATTCAAATTTCATCACTTATCTGCCATTTAAATGTATTTTCTCATTTCTAAAAACGGTTATATTTAATACCAACAGTGATACTCATTGGATTGTACTTTACATCCGAAGAGTACTTAAGAATTTACACTTTCAGAGACTTCTCTGGTGGTCTAGTGGTTAAGAATACAATCTAGGGGATTCAGGTTTGATCCGTGGTGGGGAAACTAAGATTGCATATGCCAAAGAAAGCCCATGCACCACAACTAGAGAGCCTGCTCACTGCAGGTACTGACCCTGCATGCTCTAGAGACTACCTGCCACAACTAGAGAGAAGTCCACGTGCCACAACAAAGAGCCCACATGCTGCAAGTAAGACCCGATACAGCCAAATAAATAAATAAACATGAAAAAGAATTACACTTTCATATAGAGCATCTCTTAATACATCCTAAGGGCTTCCTGATTGCTCAGTGGATAAAGAATCTGCTTGCAATGCAGGAGACACAGGGAATGAGGGTTTGACTCCTGGGTGAGGGAGATCCCCTGGAGAAGGAAATGGCAACCCACTCCAGTATCCTTGCTTGGAAAATCCCATGGACAGATGAGCCTGGGGGACTACAGTCCATGGGGTTGCAAAGAGTCTGACGTGACTAAGCAACTAATCATGAACATAAGAATACATCATAAAAGGAAAATATTTATTTAAAATTTATTATTCATAACCACGTGGCACTAATGGTAAAGAACCTGCTTGCCAATGCAGGAAACATAAAAGACAGGGGTTGGATCCCTGGGTCTGGAAGGTCACTTGGAGAAGGAAATGGCAACCCACTCCAGTATTTTTGCCTGGAGAATCCCATCGACAGAGGAGCCTAGCAGGCTACAGTCCAAGGGTTTGCAAAAGAGTCAGACACAACTGAATGACTAACACTTTCACTTTCATAGCTGATTCACTACACTGTACAGCAGAAACTAACAGAATATTATAAAGCAATTATACTCCAATTAAAAAATTATAAACATAATAAAAGAAATCACTGACAACAAGCCTTTGTGGGTTTAGCTGAATTTAGTGAGGCTTTCCTGGGGAAAGTAGAGAGGAAAAGCAAAAGACTTCAGGGCAAACATTAAGTCTTTCTCATTCAGAAAGTGCCGTACTCTCCCCACCACTGTGGATTTCCTGCTTCCAGAGGCGCTCCACCTCTCTGGCTCCCTCCCTCTTCCTTTTCCCTTTCCTCTCTTCTGTTGCCACTTTCTCTCTCTTGAAGGGAGCTTCAAGAACAAATAAAATATTCCTCTCCTTGCCTCACCAAGTATAATTTCCCTTCCATCCCATGGCTCCTGCCCATGTCCAGGACGTGGGGCTAGAGTGGGAACACCTTTCCAAAGACGGTCCTCTTCCTGAGAATTAGCGTCACTTGTTAGTATTCTTCTCCACCTCATTACTGTTACTTTTCTGCATTTTCTATTAGAGAGAGAAATTAAGGTCAAAGAAATTATTCTGTCAGGTACAAAACAGATAAAATCAGGCAGGCTTCAGCATCTTCTTCCGTAAAAATTAACACTTTCATGGAAACATCCTTTTCTGTTTTTCTGCACCAAATTGAATATTTTCCATTTTCTTAATGTTTGCTAATTTAGTAGAGGGGAAAATGATATCTTCATTTAAAAATCTTTTATTTTTAAAATGATCATTTATCTGAACTTACTTACAGAACAGAAACAGACTCCCAGACTTAAGAGAATAAGCTCGTGGCTGAGGGGGGAGGATGAGAGGAAGGGATAGTTAGGGAGTTTGGATGGATGTGTATACGCTACTATATTTAAAACAGATAACCAACAAGGATGTAAGTATAGCACGTGGAAGTCTGCTCAATGTTATGTGGCAGCCTGGATGGGAGGGGAGTTTGGGGGAGAATGTGAAGTCGTTCAGTAGTGTCCGACTCTTTGCGACCCTATGGACTGTAGCCTCCCAGGCTCCTCTGTCCATAGGATTTTCCAGGCAAGAGTACTGGAGTGGGTTGGCATTGCCTTCTCCAGGAGATTTTCCTGACTCAGGGAGCAAACCCAGGTCTCCCACACTGTAGGCAGATGCTTACCGTCTGAGCCACCAAAGAAGTCCTATTGGGGGAGAAAGGATACATGCATATGTATGACTAAGTCCCCTGGCTGTTCACCTGAGACTATCACAACATTGTTTACTAATTGGTTATATCTCATACAAAATAAAAAGGTAAAAAATAATTTATATTTGTTTCAACATCTCTACACAATTAGTTTTATTCTCCTTCAATAAAATAGACACCAAAAAACAAACAAACAAACAAACAAACTTGAGTATCTCCCTTTACTTGACCACGTCATTTCTTTTGTGATCGTTCCTTAGATACCCTATTTCATCAATCCGAGGACATAGATTTTCACATTTGTCATTTTACTGTTGATGGTGTGCAGCTGGTACTACACGTGTTGAGTTTGTCACTTTAAATGTATTTTAAAAGATAATAATATAATTTGAGATTGAAATAGAAAGTGTTGTGTACAGAGAAGTGAAGGAAAACAAAATAGGGCATAAATTTCATATTGATGAAGTAAATATTCATTGTTGAAGAAGTAACCACAATTTCATTTATTTGCAAAGCAATGGCCATGGCTTTCTGGCACTTAAGGACAAACTCACAAATAGATAAAGCTGAGTTATTTTTATTTTTACATGCAAAAAAATTTTCTCTTGTATGTCAACCATGGCAACTGAAGGAGATGGTGTTAAAAATCACTCAAATATATGAGAAAGAAAATCAAGGCCATAAGATACTAGTTGCACAATGTAAAGGCATAGTTAAATTAGTGACATTTTAGCTTTCTTAATAGTGTGTCTTATAATCGATGAAATTAGAATTAAAGAAAATTTCATAATAATAATTAAAAGCTATAAATACTTTGAGTTTTTATATTCTTTCAATATGTTATCTTATTTGATCCTTTTAATAAACCTGATACATTTATGACACCTCTTCAATCAGATCAGTCACTCAGTTGTGTCCAACTCTTTGTGACCCCATGGACTGCAGCACACCAGGCTTCCCTGTCCATCACCAACTCCTGGAGCTTGCTCAAACTCATGTCCATTGAGTTGGTGATGCCATCCAACCATCTAATCCTCTGTCATTCCCTTTTCCTTCTGCCTTCAATCTTTCCCAGCATCAGGGTCTTTTCAAATGAGTGAGTTCTTCACATCAGGTGGCCAAAGTATTGGAGTTTCAACTTCAAGTATCAGTCCTCCCAACGAATATCCAGGACTGATATCCTTTAGGATTAACTGGTTTGATCTTGCAGTCCAAGGGACTCTCAAGAGTCTTTTCTAACACCACAGTTCAAAAGCATCAATTCTTTGTTGCTCAGCTTTCTTTATTATCCAAGTCTCACATCCATACATGACCACTGGAAAAACCATAACCCTGATTAGAGGGACCTTTGTCAGCAAAGTAATGTCTCTGCTTTTTAATATGCTATCTAGTTTGGTCATAGCTTTTCTTCCCAGGAGTAAGCATCTTTTAATTTCATGGCTGCAGTCACCATCTGCAGTGATTTTGGAGCCCAAGAAAATAAAGTCTATTATGGTTTCCATATTTTCCACATCTATTTGCCATGAAGTGATGAAACTGGATGCCATGATCTTTTAAAAATTAATTAATTAATTTTAATTGAAGGTTAATTACTTTACAGTATTGTAGTGGTTTTTGCCATACATTGACCTGAATCAGCCATAGGTGTACATGTGTCCCCCATCCTGAATCCCCCTCCTTTTTCCCTCCCCATCCCATCCCTCTGCGTCATCCCAGTGCTCCACCCTGAGTTCCCTGTCTCATGCATTGAACCTGGACTGGCAATCTATTTCACATATGATAATATACATGTTTCAATGCTATTCTCTCAAATCATCCCACCCTCGCCTTCTTCCACAGAGTACAAAAGTCTGTTCTTTATCTCTGTGTCTCTTTTGCTGTCTCACATATAGGGTCATCATTACCATCTTTCTAAATTTCATATATATGCAATAATATACTGTATTGGTGTTTTTCTTTCTGACTTACTTCACTCTGTATAATAGGCTCCAGTTTCATCTACCTCATTAGAACTGATTCAAATGGATTTTTTAAAATAGCTGAGTAATATTCCATTGTGTATATGTACCACAGCTTTCTTATACATTTGTCTACCGATGGACAATTAGATTGTTTCCATGTCTTAGCTATTATAAACAGTGCTGCAATGAACATTGGGGTACACGTCTCTCTTTCAATTCTGGTTTCCTTGGTGTGTATGCCCAGCAGTGGGAATGCTGCATCATCTTTGTTTTTTGAATGTTGAGTTTTAAGCCAGATTTTTCACTCTCTTCTTTCACTTTTACCAAGAGGCTCTTTTGTTCTTCTTTGCTTCCTGTCATAAGGGTGATGTCATCTGCGTATCTGAGGTTATTGATATTTCTCCATGCAATCTTGATTAAATTCTTACCTTTTAATTATTATTATCTTATATTACTAGTAATAATAATATTTATCATTATTTTATTATGCCCATATTACAATTGAGAAATAATAATAGCATACATAAGATTCATAATGTGTTATATATGATCATAAAATAAGCAACAAGATATAAATAATTATGTGCTTCCTGTTGTCTCAGATGGTAAAGAATCTGCCTGCAATGCAGGAGACCCAGGTTCAATTCCCGACTCAGAATAATGATATTTAATTTGATTATCATGTCTATTTGCAATAGAAAAAATTCAAGTTCAGAGTGATTTGCTCAAGGTAACACAGCGTTTAAGTAGCAGAGTGTGAGTTTGTGGTCTTGGAAAATTCTGAAGACTCTACTGCAAGCCTTGTGATATGCCAGTTTCCTTACATGGTCTCTCTGGACCTCAAAAGAAAAATGGTGCCTAGATATTTCTCCAGACATCCTTCTGATGGGATGTGGAAAATGCAGAAAGGAACAAATTTAGTTAGGTGCTTTGGGTTGTAAGAAACAGAAATCACAAATCAAACTGGCTCTAGCAAGAAGAAAATCCATTGTCTCACAGGAAATCCAAAGATAAGGCAGCTTCCAAGGGCAGTTGATTCAGTGACTCACTGATGTCATCAGAGACTCAAGTGCTTTCCATGCCCCCTCACTGCTATTCTCTGTATCAGCTTCTTGTCAAATCAGTAGCAAGCCAAGTATAGCCATCCCATATATAGTAAAGTATCCAGAATGACAACACACAGAGAAGAGAGAAAGTACCTTTCTGTGGTTGTCTCTCAGGGAAAGGAAGTCCCCCCCCCAGCCCCCCGCCGCCCCCAGAAGCCCCCTCAGCATGGCTTTATGTTTTTGTCTATTAGTCAGAGTTGGGAAACAAGCTTAACCAATAACAGGCAAGGAAGCAGGAGTTATTTTTACACCTGGAGTTGGAGGTGGGTTATCTTCCTTTGAGTCACAACCAACCTTTTAGACCAGGAAAAGGAATTATATTCATAGTTTCTGTTTATCAAAGAAAGATTTATCTCGAATGTGTGCTAAAGTGAAAGTGTGAGTCATTCAGTTGTGTCTGACTCTTTGCAACCCCATGGACTATAGTCCATCAGGCTCCTCTGTCCATGGAATTTCCCAGGCAAGAATACTGAAGTGAGCTGCCATTCCTTTCTTCAGGGGATCTTCCCAACCCAGGGATCTAACCCAGTCCTCCTGCATTGCAGGCAGATTCTTTACCATCGGAGCCACCAGGGAAGAGAACGTGTGCTAACTTAATTTCTATAATGACACCTACACAATCCTTCTCTCCAGTTAGTTTTCTTCTAACCCATAGTTAGAAATTCAGGTTCATCATTCCTAAAATTACACACACACACAGTTTATAAAATTGTATGGTAGATCCTCCTGTTTTTATCTTTTATAATATTACTGCAATGTGTGCTTTACTTGAAACTCCATGCAGTTAATGCTTTACTAGGGCAATGATAATAGCAGAAGAGAACACAAATTGGATCTGTAGAACGCGGGATCAAACCAAGAAGACCTTGCTTGGTTGGTTGACAACTGAAAGACAAGATCATATGAGGCAGTTACATTATAAGATCTGAAGTGAAATCATGAGCACGTTATAGAAAAGTCTCTTTATTCTTTCAGAAGCCATTTAACAAGTAGCAAATAAGAGTGGAGCTGGGCTATGACAGGATAATAGATTTCTCTGCCAGAAAAAAGTGATGTGCCGTTGTTATCCTAAGGAACAAAGGATGTAAAGAGGAGCTTAAAATTGTGATTTTGCTCTAGAACACATTTGTAAGTAGAATGCATTTGTTCTTAAATAAAAACCATATCTGCTATTACATATGAAATATGATGTTTTCTTAATACTGAAAAAATACAGTAGTCATTTTGCGAATACAAAAATGTGTACGTGATTAAGTACGGTCATTCATTTACAGCAGATGCTAAGAACTGGTCAATGGGAATCAGTACATTAGTGTTTTAGGTTATAAAGCAGTGTACTTACAAAACTCCATGAAAATGGACTACATAAAGCAGTCTTCTTGGTTTTAAAAAATAAGACCCTAAAGAACAACACAACAGAAAAAGAGGGAAAGAAAATAGTAGATGATGAAGAGAAGATAGAATGCAAAGACTAGTATACATATGCAAAGATATTCAACTTCAATTACACAGAAATCCAACAGAAAAGGAAATAATACCAACGTTCATCTGTCATACTGGCAAAAATTATTAACCAGCCACTGTTGTTAAAGAGAAGGACATTTTGGCATGGTTGGGTAGAGTGTAAATTGATACCTTTTCTGTGACAGGTTGATAGTGTACTTGAAATCTTTTGTGTTCCATTTCCAGTCTTCTTCACCTCACCTATATCTTATTTCAGTCACAGTTGTGGTGACTCAGTGTGGTTTCAGATGCAAGTTGAGCTATCTCTTGCCCCAACCCAGAGTTTCTTGCATGATTTATAACTCAGGATTCTACAGGATTAAACACAACCGTCAACACATGTGAGAACCAGAAGTGCTGGGCTGTGAATATCCTTTGAGGCAAATCTCTGACTAGTGGGGGCCAGAAGTGATATTTAAATGTTTCTCCTCTTCCCTCTTTCCCCATTCCCTGCCCAAATGGATGGGTTTGGAATACATTTCGTATGGCTCCTCAGAAATTTCTGCAAATTTAAGCATTCAGCCACCTGTAGTGGTGGACAGCTCAATAAAGCATTTTCTCAATTATGTTCGATTCTTTGTGACCTCATGAATTGCAGCACGCCAGGCCTCCCTGTCCATCACCAACTCCCGGAGTTTACTCAAACTCACGTGCATCGAGTCGGTGATGCCTTCCAGCTATCTCATCCTCTGTTGTCCCCTTCTCCTTCTGCCCCCAACACCTTGCAGTATCAGGGTCTTTTCTAATGAGTCAACTCTTTGCATCAGGTGGCCAATGTATTGGAGCTTCAGCTTTAGCATCAGTCCTTCCAATGAACACCTATGACTGATCTCCTTTAGGATGGACTGGTGGACCTCCTTGCAGTCCAAGGAACTCTCAACAGTCTTCTCCAACACCACAGTTCAAAAGCATCAATTCTTCAGCACTCAGCTTTCTTCACAGTCCAACTCTCACATCCATACATGACCACTGGAAAAACCATAGCCTTGTCTAGATGAACCTTTGTTGGTAAAGTAATTCTCTGCTTTTGAATATGCTGTCTAGGCTGGTCATAACTTTCCTTCCAAGGAGTAAGTGTCTTTTAATTTCATGGCTGCAATCACCATCTGGAGTGATTTTGGAGCCCTCAAACATAAAGTCTGACACTGTTTCCACTGTTTCCCCATCTATTTCCCATGAAGTGATGGGACCAGATGTCATGATCTTAGTTTTCTGAATGTTGAGCTTTAAGCCAAAATTTTCACTCTCCTCTTTATAGGCCAAATTGGGAAAAGAGTACATCAAGGCTACATATTGTCACCCTGCTTATTTAACTTAGATGCAGAAAAGCTGCATATGAGAAACACTGCATATAACATCATGAGAAACACTGGGCTGGATGAAGCACAAGCTGGAATCAAGATTGCTGGGAGAAATATCAAGAATCTCATATATGCAGATGACATGAAAGTGAAAGAGAAAGTGAAAAAGCTGGCTTAAAACTCAGCATTCAGAAAACTAAGATCATGGCATCTGGTCCCATCACTTCATGGCAAATAGATGGGGAAACAGTGGAAACAGTGACAGACTATTTTTTTGGCTCCAGAATCACTGCAGATGGTGATGCAGCCATGAAATTAAAAGACGCTTGGTCCTTGGAAGGAAAGTTATGACCAACCTAGACAGCATATTCAAAAGCAGAGACATTACTTTGCCAACAAGGTCTGTCTAGTCAAAGCTATAGTTCTTCCAGTAGGCATGTATGGATGTGAGTTGGACTGTAAAGAAAGCTGAGCATCAAAGAATTGATGTTTTTGAACTGTGATGTTGGAGATGACTCTTGAGAGTCCCTTAAACTTCAAGGGGATCCAACCAGTCCATCCTAAAGGAGATCAGTCCCGGGTGTTCATTGGAAGGACTGATGTTGAAGCTGAAACTCCAATAATTTGGCCACCTGGTGTGAAGAGCTGACTCATTTGAAAAGACCCTGATGCTAGGAAAGATTGAAGGCGGGAGGAAAAGGGGATGATAGAGAATGAGATGAATGGGTGGCATCACCAACTCGATGGACTTAAGTTTGAGTAAACACCAGGAGTTGGTGATGGACAGGGAGGCCTGGCGTGCTGAAGTCCATGGGCTCGCAAAGAGTCGGACATGAATGAGTGACTGAACTGAACCGAACTGATAGGCTTTCTTTCCTTATCCAAATCAATCCCTTCTCTCATTCCTGTTTTCTGAGATCATACTCCTCAAAAGTACTAACGTGGAAACCTTTGTCTCTAGCTCTGTGATAACCAGGTTAAGGCTGGTACTAGCTAGCCTGCCTTAGTTCATGTGCTTAGTCTGGCATTGCCACTTTCTGGAATGATTTCTTGGGAAGAGTTTACTAAAATCCTTCAGGGATATACATACAGAAATGTGTATCTGCAATGTTTCTTATAGTAGGCAGAAAGAATCATATTGTAATAGTATTAAATGAAAAGGACCAAGTTATGGGAGGGGGAGTGTAGAAATATATATCAATCTTTTTACATAGTATATAGGTATGAAAAAAATCCACAGGAAGAAAATCCAACCTGTTAACAATAATTATTTTGTAGGATATACAATAATCAAGATGGAAAGTATTATTATTTTAAAAATAATACTTTCTTTTTTAAAATAATACTACTAATAAAGCCAACCCAAAAAGATTTTTAAAAAGGAAAACCAATCAGATTCTAATGTTATTAATATTATCAAAATGGAGAAATAGTCAAAATACTTAAAAATATATGACAACTCAAGGTGTAGAAGCAAGGGAAGTTTGTTTTCTTCTCTAATCTTAATTTTTTCAATATTCTTGTCTCTTCCCTAACAAATCCCTTTACTTGCTCTTGACCTGGGAATGATTGAGCATCTGTTTTCCCTCTCTCATGCCCAAATTCATAAAAACTGAACTCTTTTGATTCCCATTCTTTCAGGGTGCTAAATTCCAAGGATGATAATCCAGTCACAAGGTCAGAATTCCCAAACTATAAGAGATCTTTATGGTCATCTTATCATTTTAGAGATGAAGAAACTGAGACTCAAAGAAGATTAGCAATTTGCTCAGAAATGCATGGCCACAGCTCATGGCCTAGAATTTAGATCTCCTGATTCCCAGTTTGGAGCCTTTCCATTAAATGGTAATCAGAAGTCATTAGGTTGTAGCATATGCTGCTTTGTGTGAATAGTTGATTTTGTCCCTCCAGGGAATAGAATTCCTTAATCTACTTCAGAAGTACACACCTTCAAAGAGAATAGAAGGGACAAATCGAATGAAAGAACGCCATTAAGAAATATTTGGGAGTGAGAGGTCATGCTATTGCCCGAGTCACACTGCATGTGAAATAAATGATTCTGCATGCCACTGTCAGGAAACAGACCCTTACCAGCACTCAATAAACATTAAACAAGGACAGAATGATGGCAGATGCTTTGATATGCCTGCACAATTTCCTTTCTGCTATTAGACTTGAAATAACTGCTATAATCACCAAAACAGACCAAGATCCATGTGGGCCTATGCTCAAATGCATACAATTCAAGACAATTGCTATTAGGTTCTCTCTGATAATCTTGCTTTGATTTAGTAACCATTCTTGATGCCATTGGCTTATTATTTTTCCCTTTTGGGTAATGTCTTCCTAAATATCCATGTTCTAATCGGTATTGGAACTCAGTGATTGTACAAGACAGAGGAACTTAAAACAAAAATGCATTGCTCTGATCTAGCCTAAGGCATACAAATCAAAGCTTCCACTGCAGACAAGACACAGCAAAATTGAAAAGTAGCTACACTTTATATGGAAATTAGCTGCTCCTAGAATGCAATCCAGTTAAGCATATATCAAAACCAAAGACAATGAACATATGAAATGTATTTCTGCACTTGGAATGTTCCCTTCCCTTTTTCTTCACATACATAACAATTCTCAGTGTGTTATATTACATCAAAAATTAAAAAGTCAATTTTAGTACCGTGAGAATACGCGTTGTTGTTATGTTTGAGACATTTGAAAATTTTCCTTCTTTACTTTTTCTTTAACTACTTTTTCATGGAGGCTTCAAAAATAATCAGGACCTGAAGCAGTAATTTGAAAACACTGTATTCTGAATGTCTTTGCTGATGTAATCAAGAAGAAAATTTTTTTAAAGAGTAGATTTTTCCTCCAGAGCAGACAGAAAAATGCAAATGAAGATCTTACCTTGCTTTTCTCTTGTTTTTTTTTTAATTACAAAAAAAAAGTCCAAAGAGTCCAAAAGTCCGTCCTATACATCGTGTCTCTTTTGCTGTCTCGCATACAGCGTTTTCATTACCATCTTTCTAAATTCCATATATATGTGTTAGTATACTGTATTGGTGTTTTTCTTTCTGGCTTACTTGGACTCTGTGGGAGAAGGAGAGGGTGGGATGATTTGGGAGAATGGCATTGAAACATGTATACTATCATGTAAGAAACAAATCGCCAGTCTATATTCCATACAGGATACAGGATGCTTGGGGCTGATGCATGGGGATGATCCAGAGAGATGATATGGGGTGGGAGGTTGGAGGGGAGTTCAAGATTGAGAACTCACGTACACCTGTGGCAGATTCATGTCAATGTTTGGCAAAACCAATACAGTATTGTAAAGCAAAATAAAGTAAAAATAAAAATTAAAAATAAATAAATAAATTACAAAAAAATGAGGTAATATGTATTTTTTTTTTAATTTAAAGCTAAAGGATAGATATTGTTTTGTTCAAAATAATTGTCCTGATCGTAGATCACTCTCCAGCTAGAGTCTGGCAGTCAACACCTGCTGTATGCCAACTGTTCATGTGGAACAGAAAGAAAGGTAGTAATCTCAGGGACTTAGCCACTTCCTTGCAGATAGCCACAAATCACAAGGTTTGCTGGTCTTCAAAACTCTTGGTTCAAATGAGATGAGAATCTGGCTTTACATTCTCTTAATATACCTCTGCCTTTGCTTGCAAAAAAACCAAAACTGCTCTGGCTAATTTACATAGAAAAGGAATTTATTAAAGCATGTCATGTATGACAGGAAAATCTTAGAGAACCAAAGAAGCTGGATGGCTGTGCAGTCAGGAACATGTCTAGACCACACAGAGGATGGCTCCAGTGGAGAGATCACCACAGCCAGGCAGGGTTCTCACCACCATGCTATCTGTCCCAGTTGCTGCTGAGACATGAGAAAGAAAATATGGCACACCAGGCAGCATAGCCACTTACCACAGGCATATATTCCAATTGGTAGGTGCCCTGTCACACTGATTTTACACAATATTTTTAATATCACTCATGCCTATACATATTATATTTTTAATGGAGTGATTGATTCTATTCCATAAAATAGTATATACATATATGTTTGGTTTTTAAAATTTGTTATTGGAGTATAGTTGCTTTACAATGTTATGTTAGTTTCTATTGCACAGCAAAGTATACATATAGCCCCTTGATGTTTGGATTTCCTTCCCATTCAGGTCACCACAGAGCATAAGCAGAGTTCCCTGTGTTATGCCTTAGGTACACATTAGTTACCTATTTTATAGGTAGTGTCAATAATGAATATGTATCAATCCCAATCTCCCTGTTAAGCAGTTAGAGTAGGGAAAAATGGGGGTCTAAAATGGCAATCAGAGGAAGTGATCAGGCTAGAAGACCTGAGTGAACACTTAGAGCAGGAAAAGGCTCCCAACACGCCCCCTTCCCTGATTGGTCTCAGGCATACACCTTATTTGCATAAGGTGGAACCAATCATGCTCCAGGAACCCCCAGGGAAGGAACAAAGGATTAGAAAAGGGAAGCCAGAAATGAAGCAGGATCAGTCCTGCAGGGTTGGTACGCTCTCTAGATGTGAGAATGGACAACTTGAGAGTGTACTGCTTACTGCTTGCTCAATAAACCTTGCCGGCCTGAGTTATCCTGGTCTGTCATTTCAATTCTTTGCTGCAACAAGACAAGAACTGTGGGAGAGAAAACTGATCTAACATACCAATTGTATACAATGGAATATTACTCAGCCATAAAAAGAAATAAAGATGGGTAATTGTGTATACGTGGATGGGCCTAGAGACTGTCATAAAGAGTGAAGTAAGTCAGAAAGAGGAAAACAAATATCATATATTAACATATATATGTGGAGTCTGAAAAAACAGGCATAGACAATCTTATTTACAAAGCAGAAATAGAGACACAGATGTAGAGAACAAACACACAGATACCAAGGGGAAAAGGGAGGGTGGAATATATATCTGTATGTGCCTAGAAAATGGCTTTTCTGGGGAATGAGATGTGGATGGTTAAAAGTGAAAGTGAGAGCTTAATTTTGACACAATATATTTGTATTGCTTAAATTTACCATGAGCAAAACAAAAAAAAATTTACCATGAACATGTATTCCTTTCATAATCAGCATCCTGAGATAAAAAAATAAATGATTTTTAGTTCTTAACATATTTAAATTCATTTCATGTTTATAATCTATAATCATTCATTATCAGAATTGGAAGAGAGTTCAAGTGAAATTTCCTAGACATATCTTTTAATGGACAGTCTGCATTTATTGTCTCCAATACTTTACAAATACTTAAGTATAATTCCTGGTTACACTTAAGGTAATTCTGGTTTCATTTTTATTAGAAGTACCTTTATTTAATTTAATCTCATTAAGTTTTATTTTTGCAAGCATGCTCAGTCACTTCAGCCATGTCCAACTCTTTGCAACCCTATGGATTGTAGCCTGCCAGATTCCTCTCTCCATGGGGATTCTCCAGGCAAGAACACTGGAATGGGTTGCCATGCACTCCTCCAGGGATCTGCTCAATCCAGGTCTTTTACATCTCCTAAGATCATGGCATCTGGTCCCATCACTTCATGGCAAATAGATGGGGAAACAGTGGCTGACTTTATTTTTCTGGGCTCCAAAATCACTGCAGATGGTGATCACAGCCATGAAATTAAAAGACGCTTACTCCTTAGAAGGAAAGTTATGACCAACTTAGACAGCATATTCAAAAACAGAAATATTACTTTGCCAACAAAAGTCCATCTAGTCAAGGCTATGGTTTTTCCAGTGATCATGTATGGATGTGAGAGTTGGACTATATAGAAAGCTGAGTTCTGAAGAATTGATGCTTTTGAACTGTAGTTCTGAGAGTCCCTTGGACCGCAAGGAGATCCAACCAGTCCATCCTAAAGGAGATCCGTCATAGGTGTTCATTGGAAGGACTGATGTTGAAGCTGAAACTCCAGTAATTTGGCCACCTGATGCGAAGAGCTGACTCATTTGAAAAGACCCTGATGCTGGGAAAGACTGAGGGCAGGAGGAGAAGGGGATGACAGAGGATGAGATGGTTGGATGGCATCACCAACTCAATGGACATGGATTTGGGTGAACTCCGGGAGTTGGTGCGGTTCATGGGGTCACAAAGAGTTGGACATGACTGAGTGACTGAACTGAACTGACTGACAAGAGTGTTCTTTACCACTAGTGCCACCTGGGTAGCCCAAGTTTTATTTACTCTCTGCTATTTTCTTCCTTATGTCAGAATAGAAAAGCTGTAGAGTTGGATTTTGCTTTTTGGTATTGGGTAAGCCAACATCAGCCTGGGCACTGGTCAGAATGGCACCCCATTAATTCTTGACCTGCTGGACTGTGGGGTAATGAACGCTTGCCACTACCACAGCACAAAAACTACTCTGGAGAAAATCACCGTGCCCTTGCAATTGGAAGATCAATGGAAACTTTTGACTTGTCAACAGACCTGCTGGCTTGGCCATGAATAAAACCGGCCACCTGTTTTCTCTTTTTGGTTTCCATAAGTGTTCCCTCCTAGTTCTCTCTTTCCAGCTATTTTTTCTTTCTTTCTTTTTTTTTTCTTCTGTCTCTTTTGCTCATTTTCCTCTGTTTACACGGTCCTTAAAAACTACTTTCTTCTCTACATTTATAACCATGGTCTTACTCATTGTTATAGGATTTCAATAATCCTCTGCAATTTATTGATCCCCAAATCTGCATTTCCAGAATGGACCTCTCTCCTGAGTTGTTCACCATTTCTTCCTTGGATTGTCAGTGAAGTCTTGACAGATATCCCTAACTATGGGCATTTTTGTGCATATTTTCATTTCACTTTGGCTCTTATGAGAGCAGGAAGAGAAAACTGATCAAGATTGTTCAGGAAACATGCTACAACAAGGGAAGACCTCAAGGAGCTGGAAGCTGGATGGTCGTTCTGCCTTTAAGAGTGCTCAGGATGCTAGAAGCAAGCATGTGCAAACATGCAGCTCTTCATACTGATGCCTCATTGTAAATGTGACATAACCAAATCCCTTTTAAGCTGCTTAGAAATGTAAATTCATGCCTCATTTATTTGTTTCTTAAGAGAGAACATGATTATTTAAATTCATATTTTATTTTTTTCCCCTTGACATACAGAATTGAATTAATTGTATTGAGGCACACTATAGTTTGTCTCAGTTCAGGTCAGTTCAGTCGCTCACTCATGTCCGACTCTTTGAGACCCCATGGACTGCAGCACACCAAGCCTTCCTGTCCATTACCAACTCCCAAAGCTTGCTCAAACTCATATCCATCAAGTCAGTGATGCCATCAAACCATCTCATCCTCTGTCATCCCCTTTCCCTCCTGTCTTGAATCATTCCCAGCATCAAGGTCATTTCCAATGAGTCAGTTCTTTGCATCAGGTGGCCAAAGTATTGGAGTTTCAGCTTCAGCATCAGTCCTTCCAATGAACACTCAGGACTGATTTCCTTTAGGATGACTGGTTGTATCCCCCTTGCAGTTCAAGGGACTCTCAAGAGTCTTCTCCAACACCACAGTTCAAAAGCATCAGTTCTTCGGTGCTCAGCTTTCTTCACAGTCCAACTCTCACATACATACCTGACTACTGGAAAAACCATAACCTTGACTAGATGGACCTTTGTCGGCAAAGTAATGTCTCTGCTTTGTATGCTATCTAGGTTGGTGATGACTTCTCTTCCAAAGAGAAAGCATCTTTTAATTTCGTGACTGCAGTCACCATCTGCAGTGATTTTGGAGCCCCCCAAAATAAAGTCTGTCACCGTTTCCACTGTTTCCCATCTATTTGCCATAAAGCAATGGGACCAGACGCCATGATCTAAGTTTTCTGAGTGTTGAGCTTTTAGCCAACTTTTTCATTTTCCTCTTTCACTTGTATCAAGAGGCTCCTTAGTTCTTCTTTTCTTTCTGCCATAAGGGTGGTGTCATCTGCATATCTGAGGTTACTGATATTTCTCCCAGCAATCTTGATTCCAGCTTGTGCCTCATCCAGCCCAGCATTTCTCATGATGTACTCTGCATATAAGTTAAATAAGCGGGGTGACAATATACAGCCTCGATGTACTCCTTTTCCTATTTGGAACCAGTCTGTTGTTCCATGTCCAGTTCTATCTGTTTCTTCCTGACCTACATACAGATTTCTCAAGAGACATGCCAGGTGGCCTGGTATTCCCATCTGTACCAGAATTTTCCACAGTTTGTGGTGATCTGCACAGTCAAAGGCTTTGGCATAGTCAATAAAGCAGAAATATGTTTTTCTGGAACTCTGTTGCATTTTTGATGATCCAACGGATGTTGGCAATTTAATCTCTGATTCCTCTGCCTTTTCTAAAATGAGCTTGAACATCTGAAAGTTCATGGTTCACGTATTGTTGAAGCCTGGCTTGGAGAATTTTGAGCATGACTTTACTAGCATGTGAGATGAGTGCAACTGTGCAGTAGTTTGAACATTCTTTGGCATTGCCTTTCTTTGGGATTGGAATGAAAATTGACCTTTTCCAGTCCTGTGCCCACTGCTGAGTTTTCCAAATATGCTGGCATATGAGTGCAGCACTTTCACAGCATCATCTTCTAGGGTTTGAAATAGCTCAACTGGAATTCCATCACCTCCACTAGCTTTGTTCATAGTGAGGCTTCCTAAAGCCCACTTGACTTCGCATTCCAGGATGCCTGGCTCTAGGTGAGTGATCATACCATCATGATTATCTGGGTTGTGAAGATCTTTTTGTATAGTTCTTCTGTGTGTTCTTGCCACCTCTTCTTGATATCTTCTGCTTCTGTTAGGTCCATACCATTTCTGTCCTTTATTGGGCCCATCTTTGCATGAATTTTTCCCTTGATATCTTGAATATTCTTGAAGAGATCTCTAGTCTTTTCCATTCTATTGTTTTCCTCTATTTCTTTGCACTCATCACTGAGGAAGTCTTTCTTAACTCTCCTTACTATTCTTTGGAACTCTGCATGCATTCAAATGGGTATATCTTTCCTTTTTTTCCTTTGTCTTTCACTTCTCTTCTTTTCTCAGCTATTTGTAAGTCCCCCTCAGATAGCCATTTTCCTTTTTTTGCATTTCCTTTTCTTGGGGATGATCTTGTTCCCTGTCTCCTGTACGATGTCATGAACTTCCATCCATAGTTTATCTGGCACTCTGTCTATCAGATCTAATCCCTTGAATCTATATCTCACTTCCACTGCATAATCGTAAGGGATTCTATTTAGATCATAGCTGAATGGTCTAGTGGTTTTCCCCACTTTCTTCAATTTGAGTCTGAATGTGGCAATAAGGAGTTCATGACTGGAGCCACAGTCAGCTCCCTGTCTGTTTTTGCTGACTGTATAGAGCTTCTCCGTCTTTGACTGCAAATAACATAATCAATCTGATTTCAGTATTGACTATCTCATGATGTCCATGTGCAGAGTCTTCTCTTGTGTTGTTGGAAGAGGGTGATTGCTATGACCAGTGCGTTCTCTTGGCAAAATTCTATTAATCTTTGCCTTGCTTCATTCTGTACTCCAAGGCCAAATTTGCCTGTTACTCCAGGTGTTTCTCGACTTCCTATTTTTTGCATTCAAGCCCCCTATAATGAAAAGGACATCTTTTTTGGGTGTTAGTCCTAGAAGGTCTTGTAGGTCTTCATAGGATTATTCACTGCAGCTTCTTCAGGATTACTGGTTGGAGCATATACTTGGATTACCATGATATTGAATGGTTCGCCTTGGAAATGAACAGAGATTGTTCTGTCGTTTTTGAGATTGCATCCAAGTACTGGATTTAGGATTCTTTTGATGACTAATTTCTACTCCATTTCTTCCAGAGGATTCTTGCCTGCAGTAGTAGGTGTAAGGATCACCTGAGTTAAATTCACCCATTCCAGTCCATTTTAGTTCACTGATTCCTAAAATGTCTACGTTCACTCTTGCCATCTCCTGTTTGACCCTTCCAATTTGCCTTGATTCATGGACCTAACATTCCAGGTTCCTATGCAATATTGCTCTTTACAGCATCAGACTTTGCTTCTATATTCAGTCACATCCACAACTGGGCATTGTTTTCGCTTTGGTTCCATCTCTTCATTCTTTCTGAAGTTATTTCTCCACTGATCTCGCATAATTGGGCACCTACTGACCTGGGGAGTTCATCTTCCAGTGTCCTATCTTTTCACCTTTTCACACTGTTCATGTGGTTCTCAAGGAAAGAATACTGAAGTGGTTTGCCATTCCCTTCTCCAGTGGACCACATTTTGTCAGAACTCTCCACCATGACCCATCCATCTTGGGTGGCCCTACACGGTATGGCTCATAGTTTCACTGAGTTAGACAAGGTTGTGGTCCATGTCATCAGATTGGTCAGTTTTCTGTGATTGTGGTTTTCAGGCTGTATGCCTTCTGATGGAGAAGGATAAGAAGCTTATGGAAGCTTCCTGATGGGAGAGATTGAGTGGGAAACTGGGTCTTGTTCTGCTGGGCAGTACCATACTCAGTAAATCTTTAATACAATTTTCTGTTGATGGGTGGAGCTATGTTCCCTCCCTGCTATTTTCTGGGGCCAAACTATGGTGGAGGTAATGAAGATAATGACGACCTCCTTTAAAAGATGCCATGCATGTACTGCTACAATCACTGCCCCTAACTCCGCAGCAAGCCACCACCGACCCATGCCTACACTGGAGACATGGACACTCCCGGACAAGTCTGGGTCAGTCTCTTGTGAGGTCACTGCTCTTTTCTCCTGGATCCTGGTGCACATAAGTTTCTGCTTGTGCCCTCCAAGAGTCTATTTCCCAGTCCTGTGTAAGTCCTGGCATCTCTATGGTGGGGTTAATGGCGACCTCCTCCAAGAGGGCTTATGCCATACCCAAGTCTGCTGCACCCAGGGCCCCTGTCCCTGTGGAAGTCCACTGCTGATCTGCACCTCCACAGGAGATGCTCAAACACAGTTCTTTCTCAGTCTCTGAGTCCTTGGGTCTGGGGTCCCTGGGTCCTGGTGCACACAAAGTTTGTCTGAGCCCTCTAAGCATCTGTGGCGGGAATGGGGTTTGATTCTAAATGCAAATTCGCCCCTCCTACCATCTTGCTGGGGTTTCTCTGACCTTGGACGTGGGCTATCTCGTCATGGCCACTCCACAGTTTGTCTATGCAAGGCCAAATTATTTGTTTTAATTTTTTATTTCATTTCTTATCCTCACTGTTTCCATCTTTTGATGGAACTTCATCAAAAGCATTGACTCCAATATGTGTAATATATGTCCTTAGATGGCATGTGGTTTTGAAAGATATATAAATAATGCTATTATATTTTTGCTCTCCTATTTCTTTTTCAGTCAACACTGTTTTAAAATTCATGTTTCTGTAAATACATCTAATTTTGACTGCTACAAGCTTTTTCAGTGTGTACGTCTATGACATTTTACTTATCCATGCCCAATAGTGATAGACATTACTTCCTGCTCACAAAATAATGCTGCAACAAACAATTTTGTGTATGTTAATCTTCTGCTTTACAGATAAGGGAGTTAAGTTGCTAGATACATACATAATTAATTTTATTAAATATTGCCAACACTCTCTTCAGAATGACTCACAAATTTGCATCCCTACCCACTGTGCTTGAGGGTTTCCATTTTCCTGCATCTTCGTGGTACTTGGGGTGTCCCCATTGGCTCAGTGATAAAGAATCTGCCTGCCATGCAGGAGACATGGAAGACATGGTTTCAGTTCCTGAGCAGGGAAACTCCCTTGGAGGAGGAAATGGCACCCCACTCCAGTATTCTTGCCTGGAGAATCCCATGGACAGAGGAGTGTGGTGGGCTGCAGTCCATGGGGTCGCAAAGAGTAAGTGCAGTGTGATCACTGCACTAAGCACACACAAATATACACAGGAATAATTATGATAGTGCTTTCTATGTTTTGCCAAAGTGGACTTGCAACACAGCTCTTTACAAGCCAGTTCATCCAGATCCAAAATAAGCCATTCTTGGATCAGGTGCCTGGACCTCATCCAACCATGTCTAGTTAATGAAAGGTGGAGTCTCATGGTAGATAATAGTGCTGATTTGCTTTCATCAAGGCCAGTGGGTAGGGCAGCTTCTCCTAGAATGGGGGAAGGTAAGGCAAGACCATGCCCCCATTAATTCTCCCTTCAACTCTCCTCTATCTCTATTTTGTTGCTACTGCTATTTTTCCAAATGCAGGTCTGTTCTGCTTGGCCAAGTTGAAAGTTTATGTTCATAGACTAAAACCTAGATTCCTTGGTTAACTCTGCTGTCTGGCTCCCAGCTTCCCCTCTGAACCCCTGTGGATTTCCTAGGAGGCCACAAGTTTTCACACCTCCGTAATTTTTTTCTTACTATTTCTTGGGCTTGCAAAGTCCGTTGGCAGCACATAAATCACATCTTTACTGAAGTCCCTAAACCTATTTATTTTAAAGCCTTAATTCGAGATGCACCAACCCTAGAAATCACTCCATGCCCACTCCAACTCATGTGTCTCCTGGATTGCCCTGGTTCCCCATTAATGTTTCCATGAGCGTATCTATCCCTGTCTTGTACCTGGTTATGTTGCTGTTACCTCCTGCTTGACTGCATGCTTTTGAAGTCAAGGAGAGCATCTTAATTGACTTTTTAAAAAAAACTTTTTATTTTATATTGAAGTATAGCTGATTAACAATGTTGTAATAGTTTCAGGTGGACAGCAAAGCCTAGAGATTGTCATACTGGGTGAAGTAAATCAGAAAGAGAAAGAGAAGTATCACATGGTGTCCCTTACCTATGGAATCTAAAAAGAAATGATACAAATGAACTTCTTTACAGAACAGAAACAAGCTCATAGACTTAGAGAACAAACTTTGGTTAAGAGGGGGAAGGTTGGGTTGGATGGGATAGTTAGGGAGTTTGGGATTGACTAGTACACACTGCTAGCCATTATCCTTCAATTAGAAATAAATTTTAAAAATGATAAAATGGATAACAAAGAAGGACATACTGTATAGCGCAGAGAATTCTGCTCAGTTTTTGGCTGAGTCCTTTTATTTGACTTTTTAATCCCAGAGCCCACCACAATGCCTCAGTCTAGCGAGTACCTAGGAAATGTTTTCCCATGAATGAATAAATGAGTCACTTATTTTACAGAGGATTAAGCTAGAGTCTGGAGAGGTTTATGGCTTTCCTAATGGCATACAGAGAGTTGGAGGATGCTGGAAGCAAAAATCCAGATCTCTTCAGTTCAGTTCAGTTCAGTCGCTCAGTCGTGTGTCCAACTCTTTGCGACCCCATGAATGGCAGCACACCAGGCCTCCCTGTTCATTACCATCTCTTGGAGTTCACTCAGACTCACGTCCATTGAGTCTATGATGCCATCCAGCCATCTCATCCTCGGTCGTCCCCTTCTCCTCCTGCCCCCAATCCCTCCCAGCATCAGAGTCTTTTCCAATGAGTCAACTCTTCTCATGAGGTGGCCAAAGTCCAGATCTCTTGATTTCCACTAAAATACAAGAATTCCCTATATTTATCCCCATTACTTCCATTCTACAGGATAAGAAATTAAGGAAATCATTTTTTTTTAATGCCAGGAAACATTGTACCATATAGTAAATTCTCTGTAAGTTTTAAAACTTTCTTTTGGATTTCCCCTCCTCTGCTGAAATCTACTCAGCTGTAGGGAAGCACAACTTCTAATAGCATTTTAGATTGTAAATTATACAAAGATATTCACCATGGAGCGTCAAACTAAGGGTAGAAACGCCATAAGTCAAAGATTCTATATACTAATTTTTTAAAAGCTGACATGAATGGCTGAGTAATAGTTTTCTCTTTTATTTTAGCCTTTTCCCTACCATTTCTAGACTATATATCAGAGATGTAGCAAAGGTGTCATTTCTGTCAAGAAACTTTGCAGAAGAGTGTACAATACTGAACGTACTATTACAAAAGCATGTTCTTTTCAGTTTTCAATGGGCCTTGAAGTGTTTTGCAGGAATTCTCCACCCACTTCAGTACTCTCCTTGACCTTGAGTGCCACAGAGTTACCAGGAGAGCTGAGGTGGAGCCAAAGCAGTCCTTCTTTTATTTTTTCATTCATTCCAAGAACCGTTCAGCTGGAGCTGGTGATGAGTGTGGCCATTAACTCCGGACATTTTCCCTTCACTTTAGAAATAGACTAGACAGATGTGGAGGGAGTGTGAGGGGGGCGTAAGACTTCAGCAGCTAGACTCAGGAACTGCTGTGGAGCCGACGCTAACCCCGCCTACAGATTGGAAGGACCAGAACTTCCCACAGCTCTGAGAATGCGTGCTGTGAATTAGAGACTCTTTACTGTCTGAGCCACCAGGGAAGCCTGGGAATAACAATGCTCTATGTAAATTGAGGAAACTCAGAGTCACAGAAAGGCTCTGGACCTGATCTTGCAAATTCTGCCTTAGAACAGGGCCTTCTGATTTTCGGTTTGTTGTTTCCAGTTACTACCAAACAGTTCCCTGTCTATCAAGCGTACCACGCAGGCTGATAGCATTCATGTTCACAATTATCAGAGGGTCATAATGTTTCTTCACATCTGACAAATTAGGAAATTATTCATGATATAGCTCATGTGTATCATTCAAACACCCCGCAATGTTTTTCCTAGTAGTGCTTATGGAGGGGTTTCTGTGGAGAGTGCTAATGGCAAGGAATTAGGATGTGGTCATAATCAAGGGACTTGTGACCTACTGTTTTGTTTTTAACTTTTGATAAAATGATTCACAAATCAGTGTTTGAAAACCATTGCGTTAAAAGCATGGCATTTCCAGGGACAAACTAATATATTACCTCATCATGAATTAACAAATACAATTATCGAAAGCCTGAAAGATATACTGTAGAACCACAATCTTTAGACATATATTTGTATATAATTAATTATATTGTTTACATTAATTGCATAATATGTATTATATACATTTGTGTTAGTTTAGTGGAGAAGGAAATGGCAACCCACTCCAGTATTCTTGCCTGGGAAATCCCATTAACAGAAGAGCCTGATGGGTTACCGTCCATGGGATCACAAAGAGTTGAACACAACTTAGCGACTGAACAACAATAGGTATTAGTTCATACATATTAATTAGCCAGATATTCAATATTATATACATCATGTATAATGGAAAATCTGGCCCATTCCCCAAAGGGTGTCATATTTTAGGAAATAAGGTAAGGTTCATTTGTGGAAAACAATTGTTTGTGAACTTATAGACGAATTTAAGTGGGCTGATTAGCTATATCCAAATAAAACATTAACAACTGTTCAAAATTCACAAAACTATTTCAACAATTTTAGAAAAATATGATTTTGATCATGGAAATACATGATAACTACCTAATAAACACAAAAAATATAATCCTTAAATTAAATTATACTTTTGTACTCTCCAGGACTTGGTGACTTATAAAGGAAGAGAAAGAAAAAGCTGTTTCTACTTGACCAGGATTCTGTTTATTCTGCTTATGTGCAGGTATAACTAATAAACCTAATGTCTAGCTTTCATTTTTATCTGAATATGGGCAGTTTTCCTGTAAGGGTAAACCAATATATACATGTATAAACTGGTACATGCATACACCAAAAAACATTTAGCAAAAATTTAAGAAATGAATTATTTCAAGTTATTTATTTAATTCTTAGATTACATAAAAACATAAAAGATATATGTATCAAGTCATCTAGGTATTTGTTTGGTGCCGTGATAAGCTCGTAAAATGCCCATTTTAGATTGAAACACATTTCAGGAGATGAAATTCATTTTCTTTATCCCAGTTAAGCCTATGGGAGGCCTTGATGAGATTTCTCAGAGTTGATCTCTAATTTCTTAATCATAGATTAATTATGGGATGAGATAGGCTTTAACAAAGTATTTTAAGCAGTGCCATCTAATTTGTTTTGGGTAGTACTTAACAGAAGCCAGCCACAAAATCACAGCTCCTTCCCTTTCAGTCCTTAAATGTTACCGAAGAAGGAAACATCTTAGATTCCATTGATGATCTACCTCCACAGAAGCTGTCTTTGTCATTGTCTTTTGCCATTACAAGATGGCAAATTTTATGGGGATGTGAAACACTCACAAACCTGCTTAGTGGCAGCCCTCATGAGTGCTGGGTGCCTTTTTAAGACTCTAGGTTGCTTATCAGACTCCTGACATCCTCAACAAGTAGAACAGAGTAGATTTGGGTCCCGGGGTCCCCTTGTTGAGAATGAAAGAAGCAGCCTGTCAGCCTCCATTTTTCCTACAAGCTGTTTGGAATCTTTTCATCTGTAGCCTGCCAGAATGTTCTACTTTTATTTCTCCTCCTCCTTGGATGATGACTGTGGGCCCCAGGTGCCAAACTGTGAAACATAATTGTCTACTGATGGTGACATCTGGTTCATTGGCAAGCTTCTTCCCAAGTTTTTTTCTCCCGGTGAACAAATGATAGCTTAGAGCTGGGTAATAATGACGCTTTGTCTCCTCACATATTTGGGCCAGGTTTATTTCAGACTCATTAGCGTATGCTGAGTAAACTATGAACCAATGATAACCCTGGCTGCAAGTTACTCTTCAGAAAATCTTGCAGTCATAATTAGCCTGGAACAAATTCTACAGCTGATTTTTTAGTAAAACATTTTTCTATCTCCAGGGATGCAAAAGTAAAGATTTTTGAGCCATTTACAAGGGAAAAAAATCTTTTACAATTAAGTGCTAATCCAGAGTAGGAAGAGGTTCCTTTTGTGAAAATTTCCCCAGAGATAAAAATTTACAAAATATTTCAGAATTTATGTAATATGGATGCAATCCAGATATTCTTTGTGCTTATTAACGTACTGCGTTCACTATCTATATCCTTTAATATTTCAAGGCTGTTTATGTCCAATCAGCTTTATCCATATCTTGGCTTAAAATCTCATAAAAGACTGAAGAAACATCATGAGTGCTTACAAAAGACAAAATAGTTATTTAAAAGTAAAATTAAAATATTATCTTTTTATGGAATAGAAATTTCAAAGTATTAACTGTTTCAATTATTGAAATTTGACCCTAATTTTTCCAGTCCTCTAATAAACAGTCTGGGCTTCTCAAGTAACACAGTGGTAAAGAATCTGCCTATCAAGGCAGGAGACATAGGTTTGATCCTTGGGTCAGGAAGATCCCCTGGAGGAAGAAATGGCAACCCACTCTAGTATTCTTGCCTGGGAAATTCCATGGGCAGAGGAGCCTGGCAGGCTACAGTCCACAGGGTTGCAAAGAGTTGGACATGACTGAGTAGACAGACAGACAATAAATAGTCTGTGCATATGTCTTCAAAGAAGGAAAACTGTATACTACAAAGTTCAATACTGATAGATTGGTAAGTTTCTATTTGCTGAAATAGCAAGTCTATCAGTTAATTCTTTAGTTACAGAATAGATAAAAATCACACTAAAAGCTATGCAGTAGTTGATGATACTACCATGCTGCCTTGTTTTTCTACAGATAATTCTTAAGGAGCTAAAGACAGATGATTCAGAAAATGTGGAATGTTAGACCTTACCACTGATGCATTTGTGAGATTGTATTTGCCTAAATTTCATTCCTAGTAAATATTTATTATGCCAGATCTGCAAAGTCTAGAAAGCAAATACAATGACTCAGCTCAGTTCAGTTCAGTCGCTCAGTCGTGTCCGACTCTTCGCGACCCCATGAACCACAGCACACCAGGCCTCCCTGTCCGTCACCAACTCCTAGGGTTTACCCAGACTCATGTCCACTGAGTCAGTGATGCCATCCAACCATCTCATCCTCTGTAATCCCCTTCTCTTCCTGCCCTCAGGTTTTCCCAGCATCAGGGTCTTTTCAAAGGAGTCAGCTCTTCACATCAGGTGGCCCAAGCATTGGAGTTTCAGCTTCAACATCAGTCCTTCCAATGAACACCAGGACTGATCTTCTTTAGGATGGACTGGTTGGATCTTCTTGCAGTCCAAGGAACTCTCAAGAATCTTCTCCAACACCACAGTTCAAAAGTATACAATGATTAGAAAGGTCAAAAATCAATTTTATCATTTTCTAGCACTTTTAGGCTTAACTTAAAAGGATTCAGAATAAGATTTAATGTACAAACCCAGCCCAGGTTTAAGTAAAGGCATAGTTGGAAGTAGAATCCATTTCCAAAGAGGTAGACAGATTTTTATAGAAAAGAGTTTGGAGCAGGAAAAGCAAGAGGTTGCAATACTTAAGGGAGAGATAATAAGGGCAGGCGAATGTTTTGGCTGTGAAGCGAAGAAAGAAAATAACTTTAGAATTATAAATACTACAGGAAAGAAATGCAAACACGGCAATTGCCTGGAAACAGAAAGGAAAAGGGGAACATTTTAATGGATTCTAAAAGGAGACTTTGGTGGGGGGGGAAGGCATAAAAAGATGATGTAGTAAAAGTAGTGTTGGAATTTTAGAGAAGCCAGCCTTTAGAAGAGTGGATGTGACTGGGGTCTCTGGGATCATCCCTGAAATAGCCTTTATCTTCTTCCTTGAATCTCTGGATGATTTGAAAACAAAATCTATACACCCTTCTGGAGAAGGAAATAGCAACTCACTCCAGTATTCTTGCCTGGGAAATCCCATGGACAGAGGAACCTGGCGAACTACAGTCCTCTTCATGGCATCACAAACAGTCAGACACAGCTGAGCGACTGAGCATGCATGCACACACTCGTCACGATCTCGCTGTTCATTCCCTGTCCTCTCTTTCAGCTTCTATTATCCCTAAAGAGGACTCTGCGAAAGGCTACCCAGGCTTCTTTCCCAGGGGCTTTTTCTCACTCAGTTCCCTCGTGGCCATTGCTTACTAGTAACTCCTGGGCGTGGTTGTCCGCTCAGGTCTCTGCGGCTCTGCTGTTTGCCTTCTTCTCTGGCTCTTCTTCCTTCTGCCTCTCAGCCTCAGGGTCATCATCTCCCTTCTCTTTCCCTCCTGCACATAGCTCTCTTATGCAATTTAAGATGTCAGACACGCAGTGAAGAGAGCCCCACATCACTGTCCTGTTCTGACTTCTCTTCCATGCTCCACCTTGCACTGCCCCCCTGCACTCTCTTCCTGGATGTGGCATCTCAAGCTGAAGGGGTTTAAAAGAGAATTATCTCCTCCTCAAAAGATCTGCTTCTTCTCTTATGTTCCCTGATGCTGCTGTTAGCATCACTGTCTTCCTAGTCACCCAGTCTCAAAGAGATTGACTGTCTTAGATTTCTCCCTCTTCTTTGCTCTCTAGATTCAATTGTAAAATTGTCCTGCCTTTGCAGCACCTCTCACGTTCATTGACTGTTACTGTCACCACTCTGTTGAAGCTTTTGGGACAGTAACTTTCTTGTTATTCTCTCTGACTCCAATATCTTGTGTACAATGTACTGATAGTGCAATATGAGTACTTACTGAATGAATAAATAATATCAATTTTCATTTGATCAGCAATTATTTAGCCAGGGCCTGCTATGGGTTAGACAAAGGTCCATGGAGACAAAGAGATAATCATGGTTCTAACATTCAAAAAAATTTACCAAGTGTTTTTTTTTTAAAAGAAGAATTTTGAATTTTTATCTGCTTCCTTCACAGACAAAAAGATTGAGAAATTTGGTTTTATTTATAGAGAAGTACATGCAGTAAAGATGAGCTTGTTGATGACAATATTTGTCAAATAATGGAATAGGATATTTTACTTGCTTATAGAGTCTCATTTCTTGACCATTTTTAAGAATAAATCCCTGGGTAGGGAAGATCCCCTGGAGAAGGAAACGGCAACCCACTCCAGTATTCTTGCCTGGAGAATCCCATGGACAGAGGAGCTGGTGGGCTACAGTCCACAGGGTCACAAAGAGTCGGACACGGCTGAGTGACTTCACACACACACACTCACACACATGAAATAAGCACTAGGTTCAGGAGCAAAGCAAAATCATGCTAATTAGAGTCACTGCACCTCCTGATCCATTTACCTTACTCTGTCTTGTTTCAATAGGCTTTCACACTGCAATCCTTGTCTGTGGGTGACCTCTAAGCCTTTGCTGGAGGCAAAGGCTTCTATTTTCTTTGCCTGTTGGTAACCAGAGAAGGATGTGGATATTGCTCAAAGAGAAGTAAGTGGCTGTAAGACTGTTTAAAAACCCGAAGTTTGGAGTTTAAATGATGTTTTGAATAGTTCATTATTGAAAATATACTTCTGCTTTTAGAAAATGCTCCAGCTCTGCATCAAAAGCAAGCTGCTGATTGCTCAGGAAAGGATGTGGTACCAGAACGAGCCAAGTGTTGATTATAAGAAAAGGGGAAGGCTTCCAGCTAGTTAATGAAGCAACCTGCTAATAGTTTTCTGATTGGAAAAAGTGATCAAGGCCTTCCCTTTAGACAACAGCATCGTTTGATTCCTCTCTCTCTCTTATCATAAGGTTGGTGCAATACAGTGGGATGCTATAGAAGGAGTCTACATAAGATTTGCCATTGAATCTAGGGTTGAGTTCCTCTTCTATTCACTGAATGTCTGAACAATGCTGAGTAAACTCGCTGAGTTTCAGTTTCTTCGCTTACACAATGGGAATTATATTAGTCACCCAGTTAACTCAGTTGTGAACATTTCAAAGAGTACCATGAACAAAATACCTTAAATTACCTATACAAGTATTAACATTTTTTTTCTGATGCAGAGAATCAAAAATTAGCATTTTTGTGTGTGTAAAGAATAGCAAATAGCTTCATGATCATATTCAACGGTTTATTTAATTCCACCCTGAATAAGGATCATTTTTCAAGTAAATTCCAATTTACTCATGTGTTATGTTCTGAAATCCATTTGTAAATTAGTTTTTGAAATGCATGGCATATTTTCCCATAGAAACAATGATACAAACCATGGTGAAGTTCCCAGCACACTGGAAATACTACTTTAGCCAAAGTAACTGAAATGTTAGGCTTTTGCAGGTGAGTCCCAGACCAAACCACTTTGCAGCATCACCATGTAGTAAAAAGAGGATTTCAGAGGCTAAAGAATTATTTGTGCCTCTGCTGCTTTGAACATGGTTGCAAAGGACTCTTGGTGCCTCAGATAATGATTATGTCCACTCCCGCGTCCCCGGGACATGATCTGAAGGAACTATCTGTTAGTCACTCGGTCAAGTCCAACTATTTGCGACCCCGTAGACTACAATCTGCCAGGCTCCTCTGTCCATGGAATTCTCTAGGCAAGAATACTGGGGTGGGTAGCCATTCTCTTCTCCAGTGGATCTTCCTGATCCAGGGATTGAACCTGGGTAACCTGCATTGACAGGCAGATTCTTTACCATCTGAGTCACCAAGCAAGCCTCATTGCTTGGAATATCCACACACCTGTCTGCCCTGTACCCAGCACACACTGCACTGTGAGTCCGTGTCTCCTCTCTATTCAGCCTACACTTCCTGTCTGCATTGTTATGAGTGCCTGAAAACAAATTCTTTAAAATGTTAAGCTTTATGGTGAAATCCTTTCTTGCAGCTCCTACAGTAGATCTCTTTTTCCATAAGAAGGTACAACCATTAGGGAATGTTTCTATCATGAATGACTCTTAGAAACTCCAGGTCATGTGACGGAAGGGCCAGAGAAAGTAACTGAAGTGCTTAGCCAGTCTGGTCCCTCCCAAAAACTTTGTGAGTAGGAGACTCCTTCTTTTAGCATAGGACAAATGATACATAATCAATATTTTCAGTGGGAAGTTTCAGTGAGTTAGAGGTCTCCAAATCATATTCTTTGACTGCAAATTCTTGTGTTATTTTAATAGAGGGGATATTTTCAATTTGGAGGAGAACAATGCAGTAAAAGATAGGCTTGTTAATCTCAACTAATTCTGTTTCAATAATAAGGTACCCTTTTGATGGCTGCCATGGTTTAAAAGAGAGAGAAATATCTTAAAAGATAACATTCCATGATGGGACAAACATACTTACTTATGTATCATGACTTTAAGTCAACAGATATAGGAGAGAAAGGTCTGTGAAAAATCCATGGAACTAAGAATAACTGGGACAATATTTTCAGTCTGCATGATATTATCATGATAGCTAAATGGTAGAAACTTCTAAGTTCCCAGTTCCAGCATAGTTACAGGATCTGTGATTGTGCAGGTTGTGCACTGAACAAAAGAGGCTCATCTGGATGTTAGCAACACTGAAACTGGCACAGAACTGAGCTGGGAGGAGGAGATACTTTCTTGATATTTGCACAGAAGTGCCAAATATGCAAGCATCTACTCTGGCTATGGCCAAATGCCATATTCATACACCTAACTGCTAGTAGGAAAAAATTGCCTCCAAAGGATATCTTAGGGGAATTCGTGCAACCAATTCCATTAATTGATGTTTATTCTTCACTAGAGTTGACATTTGACATTTTTAACAGGGAAGAAGGAGGAAGTTAACCTGTTGAGTGCTTATGATGTGGTCGGCATTGTGCTACTCTGTTGAAGGCTGTTGAATCATCGCTTTAATCAAAATGGGCAAAGGCAGTGGAAAGGAATATAAACAAATAAAAATTACATAATAAGTGCCTTAAATTAGCATATGCTTTATCTTATTTATCACAATAGCTCTATGGAAGGCCATGCTATCTGACAGGTAAGTTGTAGAGATGATTAAGTGACTCATAGAGATTTACTAATTAATTTAACCCAAGTCTCCAGACCCTTAATGCTGTGCTTTTTCCATCACACCGTTAAAAGGCAGATTTACATATTGATGGAAATCTGTAGGCTGATTCTTGGAGTATGAACTAGTGTGCGTGGGTTGGAGTTGGTAAGGGAGAGACTGACATCGGAAAGACATTCATCTCTGAAAAAGTTAAGTCAACAGAAACAAATATCAACTATAACTTGGACCAGAAAACAATACAAATAAACAGAAGAAAACAGCCAGACATATTTTTATAGCCTAGGGAGAGAAGAAAGGAATCTCAGAACTCTTTGTATAGCAAGTATCTTAAAAAGGAGGTCTTGTCAAGGCAAGGTGGGAAAAGCTAGAGAAAAATAAACACAGATTCAGTTTCAAGACAAAAAAGAGGGCCAGACATTAAAGCAAATACATATTTGACAATTTGGATGATCTTTCCAGATCTACAGACATTACAAGAAACAATAATATCAACTTGACCTAGCTGATTGTAACGTTTGTTTTCATAGATCACTTCATGATTATGAATCAAACACACACCTAAACCATCTTGAAATCAGGGAGACACCACAGTAATACATAATGCCCTGGGAAATGGAAGCAATTAAGTATTTCAACCGGTGTGTAAATTCAGCTCATCAAAAATGGGCTTAGAAAAAACAAAAAACAAAGAAAAACCCTTGAATTAATTGGGAATCTCAAGCAGATTTCTCAGAAACCCATTACCTTATTCAATTTCAATGTGCCCCTTCCTCATAGCACTTGCTATAATTCTAATTACTTACTAAATTATAATTACTAAGTATTTCATTTATATGAACTTTTGATTAGTACCCATCCTTTCCTCCTGCCTGATCACTTAGCTCAGTGAGGGCAAGGAATGCTTTTGGGTGCTTACCGTCATATCTGCATGCCTGACACAGTGCCTGGTGCAGAGTAGACATTCAATATTTATTGCATAAAATAGCAAATGAACAAATGAATGGATACTTTTAACTGAATAAAATATAGGCATAAAACTTTCACAAAGGCAGTATATCAATGTTGTATTTAACAAATGATTAGAGAAACTGAAAGAAAACCAAGGAAAATGGAAGTTGAAATGGTATTGAGATAAAAGCAGAAGCTGTGGCTCAGCTGGTAAAGAATCTGTCTGCAATGTGGGAGACCTGGGTTCAATCCCTGGACTGGGAAGATCCTCTGAGAAGGGAACTGCTATCCACTCCAATATTCTGGCCTGGAGAATTCCATGGCCTATATAGTCCATAGGGTCACAAAGAGCTGGACACGACCAAGTGAATTTCACTTTCACTTTCTGCTAAACCATTAGCCATTCCCTTTATTTGATTTCCAATTCAGTTTTATTATTATAGGATCAGTGGATTATTTGAGAACTGTATTTCATCAAAAAATTGTGCTTGTTAAAATCCAAAGTCTTTTCAAAGTGCTTGCTGATGTTAGACCCAGCCTCTTCCGTCTGTTCTCCCATCCTTTCCATCCTTTAATCCAGCTCTCTTTCTGTCCTTCTATTCTCTTCTCAACTCGTCATCTTTCCATCTGTCCATTTTAGCACTCACCCATCCTTCAGTTCATTCATCCTTCTATCCATCCCTTATCCAGCCATTCATACTTTCATCCATCCATCTGCCCATTTATCCAATAATCTCTTTTTCTTCCTCTCCAGCAAAAGTCAACTGTTTGCTGATGATCAGAAGTATAAATAAATAGCACTGGAAATCAGGGATGCATTTTTGTGTGTAATTTCAGGCAAGTCAGAGAATGTGTAATTACATCATTTATTATGGTCCTGGTAGCCATCTAGTTCGTTTATCATACTGTAGCTCAGAACTAAACACAATCAGCCATAATTATCAAGCTTAATTCAATAAAATTTTCTATTTACCATTTGCATCACTAGTATACATTATGGAAACTGCCATTTCAGTTCTGAAAGTATATTAAATCCATCATCTCTTTTCTGATGGAAGGTTTATTATTAAATTTAGAGAAGACTTACTGACTTCTGCAAATTTTGAGAGCCATATTTGTTTTCACTTTTCAGTTTCATAAAAATAACTGATTTCTTTGTGTAGTGCTTCACAGTTTGCAGTACATTTTTAGATCCATCATCCTTAATTCTCAATTAAAAATCAAACTCAATATTTTGCATATGTTTTGCCGCAGTTCTCATTTCATCTCAGGTAGGCCGGCTGACCCTCACTCCCTCCTGGGACCTGCCCCAATGCTGTTTTCATTAACTTTCCCCTGGTGTTTGTTTGGATATGCAGATGATGATGAAGTGGATGTTGTTCTCATTATTCCTGCCTCAGGACGTGGTGGACCACCATCTGCAGATGCCGTGTAAGTGATCATCTTGGCACTGACCCATACGCCACCTTTGTGGTCAGGAGTATTCTATCCGAGAGATGCCATCTGGTTTTTAAGGAAGCCGGAGGAAAAGTGGGGGTTTATGTTTTACCGCTGAGATGCGTGTTCAGAGAAAAAAAATGGAACATTTTCTGCTCCCATTAGGGACAAAGCATCAGCTGTTGTGTTCTTTGTATCAGATTTTCTCCCAGCTTATACCTTTGTTGTTAGAGTTGGTTTATCATAACTGTTAAGAGGCCCTCTGCTCTATGGAATGGAGCTGGGATGTGGGTTGAAGAAAGAAGAGGTGAAAACTGCTCCAGTCACAAACCTAAGGATCTTTCGTGATTTAGCCCAATGCACTGATCATGAATTTTTAGTTTTTTAGTGGATGACAATTCTTTCGGGTTTACGTCTTTCTTTGATAAAGCTTTATTCAGAAATAATTTCAAATGACAGAATCCTAAGAATTGTACAAAAACTCCCATACATTCTTCACCCAGTCATTAGCGACTTACATTCTAGCATATTTGTTTTATATATACTTATCTTGAACAATTTGGGAGTTAATTTTTAAAAATTTGCCGTAATTACTCCTAGATACTTCAGTGTATATTTCTTAAGGGCAAGATATTCTTTTATATAAACACAATGCAATTATCAAATTTGGGAGACTTAAAACCATAAAACTATTATCTAATATGCAGTTTAAATTTTTAAGACTTAAAACCATTGCTAAAGTTACAAAAAATTTTCCACCATGTTTCTGCACTTAATCAGGTTGGTAAAAATTTTTATAACCCTTTTTGGCGTCTTCTTTATGGAAACTTGACAACTTTTGAATGCCCAGTACACTTATCCCAGCTTGTGGCACACAACATGTATGGAACAATCAGAGAAACATTGTACACTGGACTCTTTACTGACCTTGTAGAAAGAAGTGCTTCCTTAGTCTTACGGAACATCTATTGTATTTGGCAAAAGTCAGTTTCTTATTTCTTTTTCTCTTATTTCTTATTTTCTCTTTCTTTTTGGCCCCACTTGTCTAGGGCAAAATTGTAGCTAAAATAAGACTCCTAAGTGTTTCATTTATTTATTTATTTTTGCCTTATCTTCTGGTTTCTCTTCCAAGCCCTTATTCAAGAAAGCAGTCTTGTCTTTAAAATGGTCTCTTCTCACTGAGAAATTCACCCACTCTTTCAGTGATCAAATGTCTTCCCATAGGATAAGATTTTAGATGAACATGTACTCTTTAGACTCCTTAGGACAGCATCATTGATTTTCTGGAAGTCTTCAAAAAGAAATGCATAGGGATAAGCCTTATTTATAAAGGTATCTTTTCATAATCAACAACTATTCATCTCTTTTATTAGCAAGTTTATCATCACAAGGAGGGAAATTGGCATCTGAAAGTAGTGGCAATCAAGAGTCCTGAAGGAAGATTGCTTTGGGGGTACATAAATTCTTACCTAGTTCCAATTTCCTTATGAATGTTCTTGGTTTACTGCGTATAACTTTATAATTTGCGTTCTGTTTCTACCATTTATTTATTCCCATCTTTTCTAATTTATCCAAATAAAGGTCTTAAAACTGCAAGACATAAAGATGATTCATTCCAAATATTTTCTCTATTTTTTTTTGCACTGACAATAGCTTGTCTCATATTTCAAAAGGACTGTTTTCCTGTAAATATCTTTTCTTTTTTAAAAAATGATGAGACATGGAGATAAAAGACCCCAATTTGGCAGAGTAATTAGTTGGTCAACCACTTTTTTTATCACATAAATTACTTTTCTGTCAAGTGACAACAAATGTAATTTGAACTGAGATTAATTACATAATAATTATGCTTAACATAATTGGTTAAATAGAGGAATTTCTTGTGAAATGGTAGATTCTTGAATTTATACAAATAAGACCAGATGGTGAACAGCTAGTTTTAATTAAATTAGGTTTGATAATTATAGATGATTAATTTTAGATTTGTCTCAGATTAGAAAGGCTATATTAAGGAAATTATTTTGGATTTTTTCAATAGGATGATAACATATGATGATGATTATAAACCATGATACCTGGGATCAAATTAATAATCCCTTAACTTTACTTTGATAAATAAGACTTTAGTAAAGTTACTAAGAAAAATGATAGGATCTCGATCCTGGGAGGTCCTGTGTATAAGCTGTTAGGGGTTTTTCTTCACAGGTGGGGGAGGGGCAGGTAGAGGGTAGATGAAGTAAATGACTTTCTGAAGATATTTCTAATTCCTGAATGTGATGATTAAGCCAATATTGTAGAAAAATACATGTTGATGTATCAGACCAGAAAAACAGCTTCTGAAAAGGATGTGGAAATTCCACAAATGCATGTATTATAGAGAAAAGGTTTTTCTCCACATTTCCTTTTCATTCAGAAGGTATTTTCACATGGCTTCTCATGTGAACTCCAGCACAAGAAGTCTGTCAGTTACTTCTAACCACAGGAGCCCTGTGTCACTCATCTGTGAAGAAGACTGAATCTAAAAGTGCAAAAAAGATAAGCCTGGCTCACTGAGGGGCGGCCCTACAAGGAGGCGACTCATTTTCATTCTTCATGGATGACTTTTGATTATGTTGGTTTGTTTGCTAATTCATTTATTCAGTTACCAAGCATTCACTGCATGCAAAACCCTGTGTTGGTGATATGGTTTTATTGTGTGCTAAGTCGCTTCAGTAGTGTCTGACTCTTTGTGACCCTATGGACTGTAGCCCACCAGGCTCCTCTGACCATGAGATTCTCCAGGCAAGAACACTGGAGTGGGCAGTCATGCTCTCCTCCAGGGAGTTCTTCCTGACCCAGGGACTGAACCCAGGTCTCTTGCATCTCCTGCATTGGCAGGTGGGCTCTTTGCTACCAGCACCACTTGGGATGCCCAGTGGCTTTATTAGGCACAGGCTTTCAAAATAAAAAACTGTTAATGCAAAAGCTGGCTTTCTCTATTTTGATGGTGTCTATATTCTTCCAGCAACATATCTTTAGCTGCTTTTACTGTTTCCTTTAACAGGAAAGCAAAGCCCAGCTCTAACTCAAAATCAACCCATACTGACGTGACCTGAATCTTCAAGTGGCCCAACCAGGGGAAAAGAAGCTGAGGCAAAATGTCTAAATGGAAAACACACACAGAGCCACGTGCTTGTGATCAAACCTGTGAGGAGGGGAGCACCTGTGCAGAGAGGTGTCCCCCACTCCCCATTCAGGCTGGGGGATTAGACTCTGGCTCATTGACTTGTAGCAGACCAGATCTTGACTGCAACAGAAATTCACAGTGAAAATTATACTGGTCATTTTAAGCAACCTGAAATTGGATGAATGAGACCAGCTAGGACAGTATTTTTGTGTGGGATTAGATCCATTCAATCAGTCAGGTTATAGACCAGAAGAACATTTTCATGAGCACAAAATTGGAACAAGAGCATTGACTTTCTATTTTTAATTATATTCTTGGTTACACAAGTCATACTTAAGTATTGTGAAGGAATTATAAGATATCAAGAGGAAGGAAGAAGAAAAAATCACTTTTAACCCTATCATCCAGCAATTACCACTCTTAACATTTTGGAATACATCCTTCTAGATGTTTTTTCTATGGGTATCTATTCTTTACTTTACAAAGAAAAAAGACATTTGGGTATATACTATTAATATTTCATAATAATTTGAATAACACATTATGAGAATTTTTATGTGTCAGTGTATTTACTTCAGAATAACCACCTTGATGGGAGCAGTGTATTTTAGAATATGACCTTTATTTTATTTAGTCAATCCTTTATTTCTACACTTTGAAGTCTCTATTTTAAGTTTTTACTTGATTAACTCCCTGGTCCACCGTTGCTGAGTTTCTGTTCAGAGAACAGCGGCTTTTCATCTGAAATTGGATCACCCTCTGGGCAGTATTCATGAAAACAGCAAATCTAAGTTCTAATTCTTCTCTCCTGCATTCATTCCCTTCTGCCACATTCACTTGCCAAATGATTTTAAGTTATTTTTATTGAGTAAATTTTAGGTTAATTACCTTTCAGTGACATAAAAATAGCACCCCAATTTAATCAGTAAACTCTAATACTTAACATCACGTGAACTAATAGACTATAAGAGAAAAGATGTCTTTAGGTCAGTGATTCCAAACCTTGGCTACATATTAGAACCACCTTAAGGGGCTTTGAAACATCCCAATACCCTGGTCTCATCCCCAGTTAAATCAGAATCTCTGAGTGAGAGCCCTGGTCTCATCCCCAGTTAAATCAGAATCTCTGAGTGAGAGTCCTGGGCACAGTTGGTATTGTCAATCTCCCTAGGTAATGACTATGTGCAGCCAAATCTGAGGATCCCTTTTGTGTATCAAGTGCCTTCTGTTTCTGAATGTGTAATCTTTTCTTGATCTCTCTGAATCTTTGTATCACTTACCAAGGGTAAAGAGGGGAAGGGATAAATTGGGACATTGGGATTGTCGTATACACACTTCTATGTATATGTGTATTATATATATAATAGGTAACTAAGAAGAACCTACTGTATAGCACAGAAGACGCAGTTCATTACTTTGTAATGGCCTATATGGGAAAATAATTTTAAAAAATAGTGAACATATAACTGATTCACTTTGCTGTACATTTGAAACTAACACATTATTATAAATCGAGTATACTCAAAAAAGTGATGAAGTTGGGATGTTGAGACTGATCTGAAGTGGAAATTGGCAGATGGAGAGGCAAGTCCAGTACAAATGCGTCTTCCTTCCTTTGAGGCACAGGCTGGGGACGTTGAGGGACAGCATCTGGCTCTGAAATCCATGGATACAGCCTTGCCTTGCAGAATAACTAAGCTGTGCTCTTGATAGTGACCACAGCAACCCCGGCAGCAACAGCCTGTGCGGTTCCTGAGTTGCTGAGTGTCCACAACAGCGTGAGGAGGCTGGTGCTGTAAGCATTCCCTGTATTAAAAAGTAAAGGTAAAGAGCACACACTTGGAGCCCAATACCTGTTGGCTGTCCAAGTTCAGCCTTCTAAAGCTGTGGAAGCCCTAGGAGGGTGTTTAACTTCTCTATGTTTCACTTTATGCATATATAAGTCTCTACTTTTTTCTGATGCAGGCAAACTGCCTTTGTGGGTAATTTACCAATTGTACATATTTCCATTTCTAGGCTGTTTCATTCATTCTTTAGAAACTGTGAATAGACGAGAACTATAATGAGCAGGTTGATACATTAGAGTGGGTCTCCACAGTTCAGACAATTTAAAAGCCAGTGAAATTAATAAAAGGGACATCAAAGTGTGCCTTTGCAGTCTGTGAGAGGAATGGGAAATTGCATAACACCTAGTGTAGAAACAGTAATAAGACAGCATTAAGTGACAGCAAGTTTGTGATCACCTCTGGGTGCCCATTATGGAGTTTAATGAATCCGTTTTAAAGCGTCATTGTCACCAGAGGTTCCTTAGAGTGACTCTCAGGCTGGGACACAGGCGGAGCTGCCCTCGCCCTGGTTCCAGACTCACTTCCCTTTTGTACGGCACTCGCTCTGAAGAGCTCTTTCGCTGTTATGCATCTCTTAGCACGAATCTAATTCTTCCTCTGCCTTTCTGTGTGTTGAAAGCTCTGTCCTCCCCATGTCCATTTTACAGTCATATCAGTTATGTAAATCAGCACATCTTCTTAGATTGATTTTCTTTGTAAGCCAGAAGCCTGTGGTATTTCTGCCTGGGAGTGTAATTTGAGCTGTTTCATTGTTGAATTTTTCAGAGGCTATTTTAATTTCCATACGGTAGGTCTTCTTTCTTTCAATTGTCCCAGATCTCAATCTGTTTCTATAGAGAATTGATTCTGCATTCGATAATAGCTTTGCTTACAGTATCTTCTGGAGTTTCCAAATGCTAGACTTAGTAAGAATAAAAGGCATGTATAACATGACAGTTTTTCAACACTTCTGGAAGAGACTTAATACTTGAAGCCCAGAATAAAATTACCTGTCTGGTAATGGAAAATTGAGAACACAATGATCATTGCCTTTTCATCATAAAAATGTTAAAAGATGAAATATAACAATGCCATTGTATTGCAAATGATCTACGTCTAAGAAATGTAAGAGTAAAACCTTTAAACTAAAGTAGGGAAATTTCATGGCATACTGTGCTTTTAGCATATTGAAAAGTATAAAGCAGTTACAAGTAGTAATCTAATATTTTATAGAAATGTAAACTAAATTTATTCAAATCTTAAAAGCACTACAAACTTTCTCCCCATCCTAGATCAAAACTAAAATTCAAGCAGGTTAGTTTATTAGAGAAATACAGGTAAACTTATTTTTCACAAAGTGGGGAAAATATTATTATAAGGATATGTGTCTACATCTCTTTACTGATTTACAATAATTCAACAATAATTGCCTTACAGGTTATTAAACTCACTTTAATAGATACATAGTAAATTGAAATTTTATGCTTAATAAGCCAATTAGCAATTTGAGCTTCTTATATCAAGCCAGTTTACTCTATATTTGAATACAGAAAGATTAAAATTGTCATCTGTTGGCAAATAAATTTATCTTAGAATTATAAAACTAATTTGAAATTTTTAATAGATTTACCCAATTAATTGAAAATGATCTAACCTTTTTAAAGTATCTCCTGCAAGCAATGAAATATTCAACACTAGAAATTTCAATTAAATTAAGTTAAAAATAACTATGTTTGTTGTGAATAAATGTATTAAATGTTTACACATAAATTGTGAATGTTAGCTTTAAACTGAGAAGTTCTAGCCTTTAAAAAATAGTTATATAACTGCATGCATTAAGTACTGAAATCACCCATTGCACAAAACTAAAAATTATTTTCCTTATTTAAAATATAGAAGGAACATTTTAAGGTAAAATTTTTAAACTTGTCTTAAATTATGATCAAAATTATAAGAAAAATATGAGTTATAAGGCAAAGAATCAATAAAGGTGATATATTTTAATAATGCAAAATCAGATGTATGCAATGAATGGTATTCATATTGACTTGTTTGGACAAAAAAAAAAAGGCATAAAACAAGCAAAACTCTTAAATTCAACCAACTACAATTTTATATACATTTATGACTCTATGTAGTGGATGATGCAATATATATTACATTTAAAAGTAATTGATTTACTGCAGAAGTATCCTCTACCTCCCCTATTAGTCTTCCTGATCTCTTGATCAAGTCATTCTAGATATATGAGTTTTCTAAAGCACTGAGACGTCATTGTTCAATTGCCAAAATATCAAAACTTAGGCTTTTATTTAATGGAATTCTTCTCCACTAAGGGACAAAGAAAAGTGCATAAAATAATATAGCAAGCATCAATCTAGTCACACATCTAAATTTTTAAATAATAATCTTTCCCCATATTGCCTGCAGAGTTTATTAAAGAAATAAAATCTTACAGATCCAGGTAAAGTCCACTTTGTAGCTTCCCCATCTTATTATTCTCCCATAATTCTCCCTCCTCACAGGTAATTAATGTTCTGATTTTTTAATGCACTTTATTCTGATGCACATATCAGCTAATAGTTTATACTGTATCTACTTTTCTACAACCACCTTATAATTTTTTTGTTCTGCTTTTCCTTTTAAAAAGTGAATAATTCTAAATGTGAATATTCTTATGTACAAAATATATATATCTGAATATACATATGTCCATTTGAAAAGATCATGTATTAATATTTGAATAATTTAAATAAAACATTCTGCTTCCCCACCTAAAGTGATTGGACTAGTTTACCTTTCTATCAACATTTAAGAGTGTTACTATTACTTCACATTTGTTCTACCACTGCAGTTGACTAAACTTTGTAACATCTGGTGGTTAAAAATTGGGTTTAAAATTTTATTTATTTATTTTTTAACTATGTTGGATCTTTGTTGCTGAGCAGGCTTTTCTCTACTTGATACAAGTTGGGGCTACTCTCTAGTTGTGATGTGTGGCTTCTCATTGCAGTGCCTTCTCTCACGGTGGAGCACAGGCTTTAAGAGGCATGGGCTTCAGTAGTTGCAACATGTGGGTTCAATAGTTGTGGCTCCTGGGTTCCAGAGTACAGACTCAATAGTCGTGGTACACAGGCTTAGTTGCTCCTCAGCATGTAGGATCTTTCCTGGTTCAAGATCAAACTCATGTCTCCTGCATTGGCAGATGGATTCCTTAACACTGAGCCACCAAGGAAGTCTGAGAAATGGGATTTTACTGTGGGTTGTTATTTATGTTTTCATGATTACTAATGAGGTGCTCTGTCTTTTCATATGTTATTTTGGTGTTTTGTGTTCCCTCTTCTGTGAAATGCCTATTTAGATCTTTTGCCTGCTTTGCTACTTGTATGTGTAATATATACATATATTTCTTTATGACTTTTTTATATATTCTGGGTACCAATCCTTTGTGGTATGTAGGAATACCAAGTTGGGATGAATGCATTAGTAGTTTGTGGTTGGCATCCATTCTAATTGGTAATGTTTATGGTCCATATAGTCAAACTTGTGTTTTTCCAATAGTCATGTACAGATGTGAGAGTTGGACCATAAAGAAGGCTGAGCACTGAAGAACTGATGCTTTCAAATTGTGGTGCTGGAGAAGACTCTTGAGAGTCCCTTGGACAGCAAGGAGATCAAACCAGTCAATCCTAAAGGAAATCAACCCTGAATATTCATTGGAAGGACTGATACTGAAGCTGAAGCTCCAATACTTTGTCTATCTGATGTGAAGAGTCAACTCATTGGAAAAGACCCTGATGCTGGGAAAACTTGAAGGCAGGAGGAGAAGGGGGCAACAGAGGATGAGATGGTTAGATGGCACCATCTCAATGGACAGGAATTTGATCAAACTCCAGGAGACAGTGAAGGACAGAGACTCCTGGTGTACTGCAGTCCATGGGGTCACAAAGAGTCAGACATGACTAGATGACTGAACCACACAACAAACAATGCAATACTTACTGCTAAATCTTTTGAATAACATTTTTATTTCTAGGTATAGATACTTTCTTCTGGTTGATGCTTTATCTTTCCACTGCCCTTTTCGGTTTTGTTTGAGGAACAGAAATTCTTAATCTTAATGGAGTAAAACATTAATCTTTTCCCTTAAGTTGTGCACTTTGTATAACTTGTTTGAGAGGTCTCTCCTTGCTCTTTTCTCATAAAATTATATTCTATTTTTTTCTGTGAGTTTTCAAGTTTTGACTTTCATGTTAAAGTCCTTAATCTATGAAACATTTATTTTCTGTATACCTGGAAGTAGAGATATATTTTCAACCTTTTCCACGTGATTAATAAAATCGTCCCAGCCCTTCCCTCAAACACTTTCAAGTTTCAACGCAAGTGGCCCAGCCTCTCTCTTCCTCCACCCATTACCTCTCTTTCTCTCAATGGTCAAACGATCCCTTCTCACGGCCCCCATGACCACATCTAATTGACCACTCCCACTTTTACTGCTCAGATCCACTGATTCATTGCCATTTCCCCCACCTCTGCCAACTCTTCCTCTCTCTTGTTTCTTACTTTGGGACTCATATCGAAAGATTCACTGTTAGAGACATTGGCCACTGGTCCAGAGATTTCTGTTTTGTTATGTAGCATTTTTATAATATATAGGCCTTTGGCTCTTGAATTCATCATTTATTTTGTGGTGTTCAGAGGTTCCTTAGAGTCCCATCCTCCCCTCTTCTTCTGACTGCTTTTGGAACGTGATGGATTTATTCTGATCACATCCAACAAATGGAGAACAGATTTAGCACACAGTCAGAGCTACTACACTTTACGCTGAGTGACTGGTTGGATCCAAATGGGCCTGAGGAGGTAAGCACACTTTTCACTGTGGAGCCCCTGGCATGTCACTGACTGAGAGACGGCAGACCCAGCAGTGGATGCCGAGGGTCAGTGAACGTGGCAAGGTGGAGCAGGCTTAATGGGATGCTGTGGTTAATGCAGAGCAGATAGGAATTAAGTCCCCAATAAAGTACATAGTAACAGTGTAGCTTCCTCTTGAAATGATCATTATCTCCTATCCTGACCAGTTTGCCAGGATTATTGAGAGATGGTGGGGACCTAAAGGGTGATGTAGACTGTCACAGATGATTTGAATGGCTCTCAGCAAAACCAGAAGGAGACTGCCAGTCCTAGAGAGATCTAGCTGAAAGTCACAAAAGAGTCTTCCCTAGGAGATAAGACATGGAGCCACAGGAGTTTGTAGACTAAAAGAAGTCAGTAGTCCTCAAGGGACAAAGCAGACTGTAGCTAGGTACTTCTTTTAGGGATGCAAGTCTCCTCCCCAGACAATACATGACAAAGTTATGCAGCTAGCTGCCATGTTTGCTAATCAGCACTGATAAAAATGCTCACGCCTGCCCTTTCCTGCTAGGTTATTTGTTGCTGTGTGTTTCCTGAGAATGTGTGTTGCCCATATGAGATTCACAGGAATGCCATGGTTCCATCCAAGAGCAAAAGAACATAATTATAAGATCAGCTCCCTTAGTGAATCTGCTCCTACACTCTGCTCCCACTCCTACTGAAAGTCATCATCTGAAAGACTGTTGCTGCTGCTGCTGTTAAGTCACTTCAGTTGTGTAAGACTCTGTGCGACCCCATAGATGGCAGTCCACTAGGCTCCTTGTCCTTGGGATTCTCCAGGCAAGAACACTGGAGTGGGTTGCCATTTCCCTCTCCAATGCATGAAAGTGAAAAGTGAAAGTGAAGTTGCTCAATCGTGTCCAACTCTTAGCGACCCCATGGACTGCAGCTTACCAGGCTCCTCCATCCATGGGATTTTCCAGGCAAGAGTACTAAATAGTTTCAATTGCTCAGAAAATCCTTAAACTGGCCAAATTGTTTACATTCTTGCCATCTAAGCTTCAAGAGTTTCCCCAAGCACACACTCTTGAATTTCTATCATACAGCATTTTCTCATGTATTCATTCAACAATCATTTCGCAGACATCTGTTTCATGCTAAACACTATACTAGAATCTGAAAAAAAAGATATGCCTTGCGTATGGGAAACAGGGGCAAAAATTCTTTCTGCACTGATCATTTAAAAGATATATAGGTTTTTGAACCAATGCAGGCAATCCTGTGTGACAGGGACTCCCTCAGAGCCACAGGAAGACTCATAAAATAGAAAAATCTCTTTGTTCTCTGTGGGCAACTATATATAAAGGGTTGTCAGGTCAACTGTATAGAACTCAAGGCTCCACAAAAATTGCATCACAGAGTCACAAATCCATTACTGAAAATGCTAAGGTGAGCAGATAAACCAGTGAATTATACAAGCCACCTACTGTCATGCATTACATTATAAAGAGGACAATTTCTTTTCTAAACCCTTGAAAGACTTGCAGATATAATTGCAACTGAAATTTCACTGCACCTTGAGAATATTTGTTCACATAGAGGCAGGAGAAAATGTGAGCTAATGTATAGTGATGAAATGCTCTTTTTTCCCACCACATTATTTGCTTTTTCCTTCAGTGCCTACTTTTTCTGTCTTGAGCCTTTAATATTGTTCAAGGGGAAAAAAACTCTCTCTCAGTTTTAGGACATCATGTACTCCTTACTGAATGGTCTTGCTTCTTCATGACAAAGTACTTGCCTATTTGAGCATGTTGAGTTCTGGATGCACGCCATTTGATATTCAGCTCGGAGTTAATAAGTATTGGGGCACAGTGTCCATGGCTGAACATTTACATAAAGGGTATTATGTCCTTTTGGCTCAGCAATCATCTATCTAATAAATTAGTATTAAATGATAATTTGTAGGCTGCTCAGCACATGGTGAATGTCCATCATTTATGTTCTGGGCTTAATATTCTTCTAGCATTTTTCCACTCTTGAGACCCAGTAATATGCCTCATGGGACAATAAAACAACATCAAGAATTGACACAGTGAATTGAAAAGACAAATGTTCGGTGAGTAATTGTACAGCTTATGTGTACTGGCAGAGTCAGAATCTTTCCTTTTCATTATGTCTTCTTCTAAACTATGGAAACACTGTAAGAAAATACCTAATCCTTTTTATGCTCTTATATCTTATATTATTATTGGTCCCATCAGCTGGTAGTATTCTTGTGGGATTAATAATTATAATTTTAATAGTTAACTGCTTATTCCATATTTGTTAATAAGTTGTTTTTAGAGAACACTGTTAAATGTAGGGAAAGTAGTTGCTCCAACAGTCCATGTTTGTAAAACATCTTGAGAATGAAGGCAACTGCAAAGGCAATAAATGCAAATGAAGTGAAGTGAAAGTTGCTCAGTTGTGTCCGACTCTTTGAGATTCGGTTCATGGAATTCTCCAGGCCAGAATACTGGAGTGGTTAGCCTTTCCCTTCTCCAGCGGATCTTCTTAACCCAGGGATCAAACCTGGGTCTCCCGCATTGCAAGTGGATTCTTTACCAGCTGAGCCACAAGGGAAGCCCAAAGGGTGTGTTGCCTCCCCTTCGGGGAGTCAAACCCAGGTCTCCCATGTGACAGGCCAGGACACTCACCACTGTACTAACAAGGACAGCAAAAGGATGTGCATATCCTTTTTCCAACCTATGGAGGCTGTATTTTGGAGTTTAGAGCCAGAGCTCTTCTGGTATACCTTTCCTACTTGGTTGTCATCTCTGTCTAGCACCACGATAGACCTAGGAAATAAGGAGGGAGTAGGGGTGAGAGGTGTTGGGGAAGAAGAAAAAGAGTCAAAGAGATAAACTTGGGGAAACATATACTGTAGATAAACTCATGACAATTTTGCCAGGACACATCTTATATCTTAATATTCCTTAAAAAACTTTTTTTTGTTAATATAAAAATAGTTGGAGTCATCTTCCAAATTAATTGAAGATTGGAAGGATAAATGTGTAATTTTAAAAGGAAAAGATCTGGGAGTCACCATCTTAACTCAGTGATCAGTCCTATCATCTCTAATGGTGAGATTCTAGGTGGTGTCTGCCTCCTGCATGATGAGATGTGAAGGTCCCTGCCCCTCTATGAAGTGTTCTTGATCTAACTTTTAAATTAGCTAGAATCCACAGGATAAAAGAACAAGCTAAGTGAGACTGAGGAAAGAGGCAAATCTAACAGGTGGGATATTCTACAGGACAATTGGCCTTGTTAATTCAACAAATTAGTTGTTGTCATTAAAAGAGTGGAAATTTTAAATTTTTAAATTCAGTTGGGGTCTTGAGTATGATGTTTATTATATTTTCTAATAAATGGCCTATCTCATATTTTCCCTCAAAATTGAGATGGTTTTATAATTATTATTCATCATTATTATTATTATTATAAAAGTAATATATGAGCACTATGAAGTCTTGGTAAGGATGGGAGCAACTGGAACTCTCACGTGCAGCTGCTGCTGCTGCTGCTAAGTCACTTCAGTCATGTCCAACTCTGTGTGACCCCATAGACAGCAGCCCACAAGGCTCCCCCATCCCTGGGATTCTCCAGGCAAGAATACTGGAGTGGGTTGCCATTTCCTTCTCCAGTGCAGGAAAGTGAAAAGTGAGAGTGAAGTCGCTTAGTTGTGTCCAACTCTTAGCGAACCAAAGGACTGCAGCCCACCAGGCTCCTCCGTCCATGGGATTTTCCGGGCAAGAGTACTGGAGTGGGGTGCCATTGCCTTCTCCGACGTACAGCTGAGAGGAGTACAATTAGGTACAACCACTTTGGAAACTACCAGTGTATATTAAAGCTACTATATGATGCAAATTACGTAAAGTTCAAAAGGAACAAATCATTGGCAGTTTAACAGATCATGGCAGCTGTTACACTTGGGACAAAGGGATTAGTGACTGATAGGATGTACAAGCTTCTAGGATGCAGATCATGTCCTGTTTTCAATCGACGTACTGATTATAGTAGTAGATTGGCTTTGCAAAATTCACTGAGTTGCAAGCTTATGATTTGTGCACTTTTTTCCATGTGTGTTATATGTCAATAAAAAGTTTTCAAAAAAGTAATACATGTTTACAGTACCAAATTCAAACAATAGTACATTACATCCCTTTGGAGAATAAAGTGTATGCCACTGGTAAATAGGTAAATAATGGCCTAATTGCAGAGTCCATTGGCTGCTTTGTTTTTGTAAGTGAAAAATGCTGGTTTGTCAAAAATAATCTTCCTAGGGACTTCTCTGGTGGTTCCATGGTTAAGACTCTGTGCTTTAAATGTAGGGGGTGTGGGTTCACTCTCTGGTCAGGGAACTAAGATCTCACATGTCACATGGCATGAACAAAAATTTTAAAAAATAAATAATCCTCCCATGTAACCAGTCAATGCATTTAAGTCTTCTATTCAAAAAACCCATTGCATAACACCACTGTTTGAACATGCAGTGATGGTAGGTTAAGACAACAATGGCTGCTCTTCATTTCCAGTGTAATACTTTGTAAAGAAAGGAAATTTTAACACTGAATGCTCACTTTGTGTGAATTTAGGTTACAGACCTAACACAACCAAACCTCAAAGAAGTATTTCAGTTTTTTGACAAAATGCCTCTCCCAAAGGAAAACAAGCTCTAAATTTTGACATCTTCTCAATTATGACCTTACATACTGTTTTGTATGCTGGGGATTTATACTTAGACATGATTAAAAGATCTTATCAACTGCTTTCTGAGGCACACAGAGTCTTCGTTGTGTCATGTGAGATCTTCCATGTGGCACACGGACTCTCTAGTTGTGGCACAGAGGCTCAGTGGCTACACGGCATGTGGGACCTTAATTCTCCGCGTCTCCTGCGTTGAAAGGCAGATTCTTAAACACTGGACCACCGAAGTCCTGAACAGGTTGTTCTTAACAATGAACCAGTAACCACGTTGTAATTTTTGAAACACTTGTGATAGCCTGGCATTAAAAACTAATGAAGAAGCACCTGTTAATATGAACACATAGAAGTGATAAAATTGGAAGCTGTAGAGGAAAGCCTTGAGTAAATACACACAGCAACCAGTGTCATCATTCCATTGACCACAGGACAAATCACTACACGTGTGCCTTGGATTTGAAACCAGCTTCATTTACTACTTCCCAACAGTTTTGTGAGTATTTATCATTAGATTTTTATTTGAGGGGAAAATGGAAGAGCAGTGACGAGGACAGAGGGAAGGAAAGTGGGAAGACATACTCCCTAGACAGTCTGATATGAGGAAAACAGAAACAGCTTTTTTCTGGCCTGCATTCTTAACCATGCCCACCAGGCGTAAGTAATGAGCATGCCGTCTGGTTGATAGGACTTCCTAATACTTTTGTCATTTGGCAGTCAGCAAGTTTGCCCTAGTGCATGCACTATAGATAGCCAATCCCTTTTATGTTGTCCTAACCCTTTAATCCCTTGCTTAAATAAGGGAAGAACATGTACACACTGAGTTTATAGAACTTAACAACTCGTTTATCAAAAGATACAGAAAATACTCTTGCTTTGGAAAATGGGTTTGGACCTCAAGATGTGCTTCCTAGTTGGCGCCAGTGGTGAAGAACTCACCTGCCAATGCATGAGATGTGAGAGACACAGGCTTGATCCTTGGATTGGAAAGAGCCCCTGGAGTAGGAAATGGCAACCCACTCCCAGTATTCTTGCCTGGAGAATCCCATGGACAGAGGAACCTGGGGCGGGCTACAGTCCATAGGGTCACAAAGAGTTGGATACGACTGAAGTGACTGAGTGTGCACAATACAACAGACATGCATTGCATGTGTGAATATGTGCACACGAGCAAACACACACACAGTAAGCAGGCAATCAGAAATGCTCTGGGACAAAGAATATGAGCTTTGGTCTTTCCTCTTGACAACACCACATAGAAAATATCTGATTTCCTAATGACCATGGGTTAATGTGCTTATATAGGCTTCCCTGTTGGCTCAACAATAAAAAATTAGGCTGCCAATGCCTGCTAACTCAGGAGATGCAAGTTCCAGCCCTGGGTCTGGGAGATCCCCTGGAGAAGGAAATGTCAACCCACTCCAGTATTTTTGCTTGGAAAATCCCATGGACAAGGAGCTTGGTGGGCTACAGTCCATAGCGTTGCAGAGTCAAACATGACTTGTGACTAAACAATGATAACATATATTGCAACAACTGAAAGTAAATCCTAGGCTAGGAATATTTTCACTGGCCTATTCTGAGGACATTTTCTGACCTTTCTTGAGGCTACAGGGATTTTGGAAATATTACATCAGTCACTGATACAATGTTACCAAAGAAAGTATGATCTTAAATACTGAAATATAATAAGGGTCAAGCCACCAGCCTACGCAATGGCTAAATCAGCAAAACAGCTCCATTTACTTTGTCTAATGTTTCAGACAAATGCACCATCTAAATCATATTTTCTGTTGACTGCTTTCCATGGTGCCCTTTAAAAATCTCTAATAAAAACTAAACCCTGTGCATGTACTTTCTACCTCAATTTTGTGCTTACTGTCACATGAGAGCTGAGTAGGAAGCCACTTGAGATCAGAAGGACATAATTTTCAGAAATACAGCTTTTAAAATAAAAGAGGTAATGGTGACTATCAAGAAATATCTTTCATCTGTTTCTTTAGTGCAGTGTTAAGTACATCATTTTACTACTTCATGCTATGAGATTATCAATCAATAACTATTTACTCCAGGAAATAAATCAGAGAAAGAACGTGGAAAAGAAATGATCTTCTGGAGAAGTTAGAGCTACATATCATCTTAATGTTTATTTTGTAGAAATTTGAAAAATACATGTGGTAAACAAATGTCTGCTAAGTTCTCTCAGTTGGCTTTCCCCTTTCATGAATTAATTATTTTAAGTCTCCTAAGGTTTGAAGGTGATATTTGGTTTGAAGGATATTTTATAGGAACATTTAGGAAAAATAGATAAATGAGTACAAAAATCATCATTGCTTCTTGGAAAGGCTTTTTCATACAGTCTTAGCATTTAAATCTTATATGTCCTTTATGGAATGGGAGGAAAAAGGTCAAGCCCTCTTGTTTAATATAGAGGTTGATTGTTTGCTGTTGTTTGGCCACGGCAACTTTAGGCCCAAGGACATGGGAAATGAGTGGAATTCAAGTTGTGACACCAAAATAAAAAATGATGTGGACCCACAGAAATTCTGTTCCCAGAGAACATTTGAGTGTAATTAAAATGTCAATTCCAGAACCTCAAATCAGATACTTCTATACACATTATTACACTACCACATGAAGACCTTCCCCACATACACACACACACACACACACATACTCACCTTCGGGCACACATATACCACACACACAGATGCAGATTTCACAGCGAGGCAAGCATACAGGTCACACACAGAGCAGACACACATATATACTGATACAAACACACTCCAACCTAATGCACATGTAGCCACATACACACACACCCACACACATATAAACATCGGATACACACACATGGTTCTATATACTTGTCTGCGTAAGATAAGTGAAAGGGACTCAGCAGAATATTCCATTATTTCACTACTTTTTCTCCACTGCATACACTGAAAAAGTTTGCAAGAAGATTTGGACCCAATATTTCCGAACTCTTCACTCATATTGAATATTAAATAAAAGCCATGGTACTAAAAACAATAAATGCTGGAGAGGGTGTGGAGAAAAGGGAGCCCTCAATACTGTTGGTGGGAATGTAAGTTGGTACAGCCACTATGGAGAACACTATGGAGATTCCTGAAAAACTGAAAATAAAATTTCCATATGACCCAACAATCCCACTCCTGGGTATATACCTGGATAAAATCATAATTCAAAAACAGATACATGTACCCCAAAGTTCATTTCAGCACTATTTATGATAGCCAGGACATGGAAATAACCTAAATGTCTATAAACAGAGGAATGGGTAAAGAAGATGTGGTACATATACACAATGGAATATTATTCAGCCATAAAAGAAACAAAATTATGCCATTTGCAGTAATATGGATGAACTTAGAGATTGTCATACTGAGTAAATTAAGTTAGACACAGAAGGACAAATGTATGGTATTGCTTACATAGTGGAATCTTAAGAAAAAGGACACAAATGAACTTATTTATAAAATGGAAGTAAATAAACTTATGGTTACCAAGGGATAACTTTAGGAGAGATAAGTTGGGAAATTGGGATGGACATACATACACTATTATATATAAAACAGATAACTAATAAGGACCTGCTTCCCTGGTGGCTCAGAGGTTAAAGCCTCTGCCTGGAATGCAGGAGACCCAGGTTTGATCCCTGGGTCGGGAAGATCCCCTGGAGAAGGAAATGGCAACCCACTCCAGTACTCTTGCCTGAGAATCCCATGGAGGGAGGAGCCTGGTGGGCTACAGTCCATGAGGTCGCAAAGAGTCGGACACGACTGAGCAAATTCACTTCACTTCACTTTATATAGCACAAGGAACTCTACTCAATAATCAGTAATGGCCTGCTTGGGAAAGGAGTCTAAAAAGAGTGGATATATATTTGACTGATCCACTTTGCTGTATACCTGAAACTAAAACAACATTGTAAATCAACTGTACTTTAATAAAAATTAATTACAAAAGAAAAATGTCATGGAAAAACAAAGCAAAAAGTCGTGGTAAAAGTAGAGGTCTTAGATTTTCAGGAGATTTGAAATGAAACAAAAATGGAAAGAAATATTGTTTTATTTATATCTCAGCCTTTCTGCTTACTTCTCAGGCATATAATATCTATTATATTTCTAGAGTGATTAAGTTAGTGCTTTCACACAAACAGTTTTATGTGATCCTCACAGTGAGGTATTGAGGTAGGTGTGACTACAGGTGAAAAAGACAAAGGCCTCGGGGAGTTTTAGGGCCTTTCAAAGGGTCATAGCTAGGAAGAAACAGCGCCATGATTCCAAACCAAGTCAAAGGTATTTGCACTTTCTAAATGACTTTTCTGATCTATATTTCTACCCTTGCCTCCAGAGCTGTGCCATGAATCAGTGGATGGCATTTCTGCACTTTGTATTGCTTAAAAGTCCAATCCTCTTTAATTTCTATTCTCAGTTATTACCCACAAATCCTCACTGGCATTAATTGCAGGGAAGCTCAAGTGCATAGACAGTCCTGACACCAATCCCACAGCTGATTTATGATAAGATTGGCTTTCTAGGTTATAGGATGATTGATGATGATCATATCAGTTCAGTTCAGTTCAGTTCAGTCGCTCAGTCGTGTTCCGACTCTTTGCCACCCCATGAACTGCAGCACTCCAGGCCTCCCTGTCCATCACCATCTCCCGGAGTTCACTCAGACTCACATCCATTGAGTCAGTGATGCCATCCAGCCATCTCATCCTCTGTCGTCCCCTTCTCCTCCTGCCCCTAATCCTTCCCAGCATTAGAGTCTTTACCAATGAGTCAACTCTTCGCATGAGGTGGCCAAAGTATTAGAGTTTCAGCTTCAGCATCATTCCCTCCAAAGAACACCCAGGACTGATCTCCTTTAGAATGGACTGGTTGGATCTCCTTGCAGTCCAAGGGATTCTCAAGAGTCTTCTCCAACACAGGGGCATGGAAATGATCATTTGTCTATCAAAGCAACCAGTACACAAAAGAAACAGATTTGGGGGCTGCCAAAAATTTATTTTTCAGGTTAGATAACAACTTTTACACTGTTCTCAACATTGCCTAGCACATATTTGTACTTAAAATTATTTGTGTACATGCAATGCACATGAAATTAGATGACACTGTGGAAATTAGAAAGCTGAATTAATTCATTTTGCTACTATGATTTCTCCCACAATGGAAGATAAGATCCTTCCTTCCTTCCTTCCTTTTGCATTAGCTAACTAACTTATTTACATTATCTTTCAGCAAGGATTTATACTCATGTGTACCTTCATTTAGGTGACTGATGCTAAAAGTTACAAACATCAGTTCTTCTATGTGTAAACCACACTACAGCCAATCACAAAGGTCAGACCATAACATGGGTTGTTTGGAAAAGCATTCCTTCCTGAAACAAATGGCCAGGCAGTAACCGATAGACGTTCCTGCTTGGCATTCACAGGCTTTCCTCTACTAATTCTTACCATTTATCAAAATGCCAGCATGAAAGTCTACTTATCCACTTATAAATAATGAATTCCCCAACCATCACCAAGTCAAAATGAAAACTGATTATCTTGCATTCATTTCCTGAGTTTCTTTGTAAACAGCTCTTTCTACTTTGTGAAGCTGGCCTCCCTTTTGGAATGGCTTTATTTAATAAGCTCATTGTGGTAAAGTCACCTAAATTATAATCTTTCCAGCCAGTGAAATGATGCTGAGCACATTCATATTTATAGAGTATACTTAGATCAGGGGACTTCCTTGGCATCTCATTACTACATCCAAATATTTGTTTGAACTTTAATATTTGGATAATTCAACTTGTGGCAACCATGCTCAATTAACAGAAGTAGTGTAAAAATGAAAATATAGCATAATTTCCTATAGAAAGCATAAATTTACTATTTCGTTAACACATACACACAACAGGAACAGCAAAAATCCTGGGAGATATTCTGTTTGGAATATTAATTTCAAATAACATTCTTAAGCACTATTTGCAGCTTCCTAATTGAAAATATAGAAGTAATGTGTTCTGAATTATGAATTATAGAAAAATGTTTAAATAATTGTCATCATAACCATGTGATACTTCGCATGCAGAGAAACAGAAGACAATGCAATATTTTCTGTAAAATGTTTGAATGAATCTGGATTGAGAGCAGCTGTGCATGGTACTGATGGCCAGGAACTGACAACAGTGGAGCTAAGTGGGCAATGAGTTCATGATAAGAGATCAAAATACCACCTGTTCTCAATATGTGCATTTTCCAGAGGGTAAGGATTAGTAATAGACTCAGATCCTAGAACAGAGAAGGCGATGGCACTCCATTCCAGCCTGGAAAATCCCATGGGCGGAGGAACCTGGTGGGCTGCAATCCATGGGGTCACAAAGAGTCGGACACGGCTGAGTGACTTCACTTTCACTTTTCACTTTCATGCATTGGAGAAGGAAATGGCAACCCACTCCAATGTTCTTGCCTGGAGAATCCCAGTGACGAGGGAGCCTGGTGGGCTGCCATCTATGGGGCTGCACAGAGTCAGACACGACTGAAGCAAGTTAGCAGCAGCAGCAGACCCTGGAGATCTTCATGCTCCTTCCCATTGTGCCTTTAACATAAACTATCTCCAATATTTCAAAAACAAGACATAGAGAATGAATACAATTGATGAGATAAAAAAGATCTGTATCTTAGAGGCCAAAAGTCAATTGATAAATTGCATTTCTACATTTTAATAGTCAATTACTTCACAGTGAGTAGCTGTGGTCCTAGACAGAAGAATTTTAGTTTTATTTTACCTCTGTGTAACTATATAATTTTCTGAAATTCACCTATCTCTCTGAATATGTTTCTTTACTGGTGAAATGGGATGACAATGGCTATCTCTGCTTACCAAAATTAAAGCCCTCTGAGATCAGGGATTTCATCTGTTTTGTTCACTAATCTATCCAAGCAGTTAGACTAGCTTCTCAGAACATGGTAGATGTTCAATAAATATTTGCTGAATAAATGAACCAGGGAGAAGGAATTTCTTTAGTATGGAGCTAAAAATGCCCTTGGATATCTCTAGATGCTAAGGAAGACATATGGTGAAAAGGCAGCTGGATACAAAAAAAATAAAACTGAAAGAGATGAAAATTTAGGAGAAATGTTAAGATGGACAAAGCAAAACTGGGTAAAAAATACTACAAGCTTTTGAGGTACACTCAAATATCAGCAACTCTCATGAGTAGTCTTCTAACTATTCCCCATTTCGTTAATGTCTTCTATTAACAAGCTTTCCCCCACACCTCCATCTGATTTCCCAGGTGGCTCAGTGGTAAAGAGTCCACCTGCCAATGCTGGAGATGTGAGCTCAAACCCTGGGTTGGAAAGATTCCCCTGGAGGATTAAATGGCAACCCACTCAAGTATTCTTGCCTGGGAAATCCCATGGAGAGAGGAGCCAGGCAGGCTACAGTCCATGGGGTCATAAAGAGCCAGACATGACTTAGCAACTAAGCAGCAACAACACCCCACCAATCTAGGTCATCACAGAGCACGAAGTTGAGCTTCCTGTGCTTTGTAGCAAATTCCCATTAGCTACCTATTTTACACATGGTAGTACATATAAGTCAATCCTAACCTCCCAATTCTTCCTCTTTCTCCTTTTTTCTCTGTGTCTACATGTCCATTCTCTACATCTCTCTTCCTGTCAAGGAAATAGGTTCATCTGTACTATGTTTTCTAGATTCCACATATACGTTAATAAAGGAAAACATAAATGAGACAAAAAGACAACCCTCAGAACGGGAGAAAATACTTGCAAATGAAGCAATGGACAAAGGATTAACCTCCAAAACATACAAACAGCTCATGGAGCTCAATATCAAAAAAAATGAACACTCAGTCCAAAAATGGATTGAAGACCTAACGAGACAACTCTTCAAAGAAGACACACAGATGGCCAAGAAACACATGAAAAGATGTTCAACATCACTAATTATTAGATGAATGCAAATCGAAACTACAATGAGGTATCACCTCGCATCAGTCAGAATGGCCATCATCAAAAAGTCTACAAACAATAAGCTTTTATATCATTTGATACTCTAGTACTGCTTTGTCATTTAAACATAAACTGTTCAACACTTTGTTTTCCTTTGCACAATGTGCTATTACCATTTGCAAATGGAGATATTTCCTGTATTTCTATTATTTACTTCAAAATACCAGGTATAAATCTTTAGAATATTGTGGACCCCAAACACATGTTAGCTTGATATAAAACTGATTGCTTGACTGTCTCATGTGCACTCATCTTGAAAAACCGTGAACAATTAAATCTTCCTCTACACAGGAGTTATTTCATGTTCTGGTTAGTTGGGGGCTCAGGGAGGGATACACTAGCAAAAAGCCATGTGCATTTGAACATTGTGGATCACAGTAAGGGAGGCAAGAGGGGGACCTGTTACAAGGATCAACCTTGTCACACTGGTGCACCTGTTCACCTGGGCGGGTGCTCAGAGCCTGTCTGTGGGGGTGTCGAGGCAGCAGGAAAGTATGAAGCTGTAAAACTTACAAAACACAGGTGAAGAGACTGAAGTTCAGAAGTCTGATTAAGGCCTAATAGCCAACAGGTGATGTCACTGCTGTTTAAACTCAGGCAGGCTGACTTCAAAGTCCTCAATTACTAGGCTCACCCGCCTCCCAAGAAATAATACCAGAAGAATAACTGGAAGTTTCCTGTATTGTTGTGCTTGCCAGGTAGACTAAGTGGCTTCATCTTATCCACTGTTCTGTCATCAGGCCCACTTACACTAAGATGTATCTGAATGAAATACTAAAAAAATGCCAAGAGAGGCTAAAGACATGAAGATGGCGGGCATTTACTGTTTGGAAGGGAGATTTCTTAATCTCTGGCAAAATCTTTGAAAGCAAAGTGTACCGTTCCACTAGAAAAAAAAAGGATAGGAAAAAGGAAACCTAAGAAATGGGTGGTAAGGGGAAAAAACCCAGGAAATTAAAAGGCAAAAAAGTGGGTTTAGGGGGAAAGTGCTAAAGAGTAAAGGCAGTGACCAAAAACAATGGCATGGAGGGAATGAGATGAATGTGATGAAGGCAAAAGAAAAGAAACAGCAGCTAAGTTCTCAAAGACTCCAGCTGTGTCAGACTCTCTTGAGGGTATCACAGAGCAAAAGGGTGAGTCCCTGTCAACAGAACAAGAGCAACAATCCAGCAGGGCAGCCTAGTAGACGTCTTTGGTTAAGTTTAGAAGTTTTCAGTGTTTGTACTGCCCAATATATGACCCGGCCGCGGGTGGCTGCTGAACAATAAAACTGCGGCCCGTGCAAATAAAGAAGTGAATTTTAAGTGTGATTAATTTAAATAACCACATGTGGCTAGTGATTGTTATTTTGGGTAGCAAAGCCTAGTACTTTCAGATGACCAAAGAACTCAAGGGACTTCTCTGAAAAGTACGTTTTATACCTGTACTCCTCATGCTTTCTAGAGAGTATTATATATTAACTCCCCCTTACTCCTCACTCTTTCTAGAGATGTTGATGGCATAGAAAAATAAGCGAATGTCCAAAGCTCGATCCTGAGTAATCAAAAAAGTCTATGACATATTTCATCTGCTAAGTGTTATGAGATGAATTATGCCCCCTCCATTTGTATGTTGAAACTCTAGTCCCCCAGGATCTCAGAATGTAACTGTACTTGGACAAAGGTTCTTTAAGAGGTGATTAAGTTAAAGGAGGCTGTTGAGGTGGACTTAATCCAAGCTGACTGGTGTCTTTATATCTGACACACAAAAAGACACCCAGGGACGTGCACACAGAGAGAAAAGGCCATGTGCAGAGGAAAAGGTGGATGTCTGCGAGCCAGAGAGAGGCCTCAGAAGAAACCAAACCTGCTGACACTTTAATCTTGGGCTTCTAGGTTCCAAAACTGTGAGAAAATAAATTTCTGTTGTTTAAGCCACCCAGTTTTTGGTCATAGAAAAATATTCCACTTTACATATTAAACCAAGGCATTAAAAACAAGTATAACACATTTTAAAAAGTTCAGTGTGGTTTAAGAAAAACTTTTAGGGTCTAATGATTTATCCTTTGTTTATTTATAAAACCTTATTTCTTGACCAACCCCTTAAAGCTGAGAACGCACCGATGCATAAGGCTCAGAATCTTGTAGTGAAACATTCAAATGAGGAAACAAATTATAAGCTACAATTATCCACTGCTAAGAAGTACTTTATATGCTATTCAATTTAAATTCTAAAAGCTATATTAATGACAGTTAAATAGTAGTTCCCTATGCAGGATGACAGGCTTTAAAAATGTGACTCTTCCATACAAGATTGAAGGGAGATTTCTGGTCGCTGGGCCCTGGTTTGGTGCTGTGAAGGTCAGCATTCTTAAGCAGGGAATTTGCATTAGTGTCTGGGCGTGACAAGAGCTGCATAAATTACCTATTGCAATGGCCAGCTCTTTCAATGATCCGTGCTGGCAGATATGGTGAGTATGGAGAAAAGAAAAGGAATCTCTCTCTCTCCATTTTTCTTGTCAGCAAAACATGTTGTCATGTTTTACCCCATGCTTTTTCTTGAGATGAATGTTGTCTTCATAAACATTTTGTTCTTTATTTGTGTGTGATATGCTCCAACCCATTGCATGATTGCTAGGCATGGCCTGACCTGTAACAATACTTTGAAACCTGCAGTTATCAAGACATTATAACAAGATGCACTATTGTGTTGAAATGTAAGGAGGCTCCATGGCAGATCTAAAGTTCCATCTTTTAATAGAAATTTTCTATCAGTTGGAATAAATGCTGCATATTTGGCAGCAAATTTAAACATTCATTTATAGAGACTCTGAGATCTTAACAAAAAGCCATTTCCCCCTTCTATCATATTAACTGATATACATCTCTAATTATGAGGATTTTTTTTTTTTTCAAGTAAACCCTCATTTGGAAGCAATGTTAAAACTGGCTCTTCTCCAAGATGAAATCATGAAGTTGGCAAAATCAGTTTTTCCTGGTCCCCTATGTCTCCCGTGTTATTGTTCACAGTGTGGAGTCAGTTCATTTGTGCTGTTCCCCAGTGCTTTGAACCTTTGGTTGCTCTTTTTGCATTAAGATTTATTTATAAGATATACTTTTCCCTCTAGGCTCTGAGAATTTCTAGTTAATAAACAATTCTTGCTAATGTATTAATGGGTTAGGTTGGGTTTTCAGCTTTCTAGGCCTCATCTTTGTTATCACAATCTTCTGCTAACAATATTGCAAGTGAAATAAGAGATATGCTTGGAGATCATCTGACTCCATGGGAGATGGGGGAGGGAGCAAGATTCCCTCACAGATGGAGCTTCTGTTTCCTCTGAAATTTTATTTTTTAATGATTTTCAGAATTTGGACCTCTTTTTAAAAGTCTTTATTGAATTTATTACAATGTCGTTTCTATTGTATGTTTTGCTTTATTGGCCCCGAGGCATGTGGGGTCTTAGCACCCCTACCAGACATCCAACTCACACCTCCTGCACTGGAAGTCAAAGTCTTAACCACTGGACCTCCAGGGAAGTTCTGAATTTTCCTTATAAAGCTTTCTACTATTCCTATCTCTTTGAAAGCTTTGCTTCAATCAGTAGGTACTTCATTTGGGGGACTGATCATTGGACAAGAAGGCTCCCACTTTGGAGTACAAAGGAAAGCTACCAAAATATGAGCTTTTCAGGCACTATTTTGTAAGTCTGATTTGTCTCTCAGAACCAGTAGAAACATCTGAACCTAATAGACCCAATTCTAATTTTCAGAATGGGGATCAAAAGCATAGTTGGGCCATTCAAAACATCTCTGCCAATCAGGATGGACTAAGGTATGTTTCCGTAATAAGCAATCCAAAATCCTAATTATTTATAGTAATAAAGTTTGTCTCTTCTGTCTATATCCATCACAAACGGTCTAGGAGCTACACTCCCAATCTCCTCCACCCAGGATCTAGGCCAAAAATGCAGCCCAGTATCAAGTGTTGTTACAGTTTCCATTGTTTCCCCATCTATTTGCCTTGAAGTGATGGGACCAGATGCCATTGTCTTAGTTTTCTGAATGTTGAGTTTTAAGCCATTTTTTTTTCACTCTCCTCTTTCACTTTCATCAAGACGCTCTTTAGTTCTTCGCTTTCTGCCATTAAGGGTGGTGTCATCTGCATATCTGAGGTTACTGGTATTTCCCCAGCAATCTTGATTCCAGCTTGTGCTTCATCTTATCCTACATTTCATATGATATACTCTGCATATGATTTAAATAAGCAGGATGACAACATACAACCTTGATGTACTTTCCTGATTTGGAACCAGTCTGTTGTTCCATGTCCAGTTCTAATTGCAGCTTCTTGACGTGCATACAGATTTCTCAGGAGGCAGGTCAGGTGGTCTGATAGTCCCATCTCTTGAAGAATTTTCCACAGTTTGTTGTGATCCACACAGTCAAAGCCGTTGGTGTAGTCAATAGAGCAGAAGTAGATGTTTTTCTGGAACTCTCTTGCTTTTCAAGGATCCAATGGATGTTGGCAATTTGATCTCTGGTTCCTCTCCTTTTCTAAATCCAGTTTGAACATCTGGAAGTTCACAGTTCACATACTACTGAAGCCTGGCTTGGAGAATTTGAGCATTACTTTGCTAGTGTGTGAGATGAGTGCAATTGTGTGATAGTTTGAACATTTTTGGCATTGCCTTTCTTTGGGATTGGAATGAAAACTGACCTTTTCCAATCCTGTGGCCACTGTTGAGTTATCCAAATTTGCTGGCATATTGAATGCAGCACTTTCATAGCATTAGTTTTTAGAATTTGAAATAGCTCAACTGGAATTCCATCACCTCCAATATCTTTGTTCTTAGTGATGCTTCCTAAGGCCCATTTGACTTTGCATTCCAGAATGTCTGGCTCTAGGTAAGTGATCACACCATCATGGTTATCTGTGTCATGAAGATCTTTTTGCATAGTTCTTCTGTGTATACTTGTCACCTCTTCTTAATATCTTCTGCTTCTGTTAGGTCCACACCATTTCTGTCCTTTATTGTGCCATTCTTTGCATGAAATGTTCCCTTGGTATCACTAATTTTCTTGAAGAGATCTCTAGCCTTTCCCATTCTATTGTTTTCCTCTATTTCTTTGCACTTATCACTGAGGAAGGCTTTCTTATCTCTCCTTGCTATTCTTTGGAACTCTACATTCAAATGGGTGTATCTTTCCTTTTTCTCCTTTGCCTTTCACTTCTTTTCTTTTCTCAGCTATTTGTAAGGCCTCCCCAGACAGCCATTTTGCCTTTTCGATTTCTTTTTCTTGGAGATGGTGTTGATTCTTATCTCCTGTACAGTGTCACAAACCTCTGTCCATAATTCTTCCAGGCACTCTGTCTATCAGATCTAATTTCTTGAATCTATTTGTTACTTCCACTGTATAATCCTGAGGGATTTGATTTAGGTCATACCTGAATGGTCTAATGGTTTCTCCTACTTCAATTTAAGTCTGAATTTGGCAATAAGGAGTTCATGATCTGAGCCACAGTCAATTCCCAGTCTTGTTTTTGCTGAATGTATAGAGCTTCTCCATCTTTGGCTACAAAGAATATAATCAATCTGATTTTGGTATTGACCATCTGGTGATGTCCATGTATAGAGTCTTCTCTTGTGTTGTGGGAAGAGGGTGTTTGCTATGATCAATACATTCTCTTGGCAAAACTCTGCTAGCCTTTGTGCTGCTTCATTCCATATTCCAAGGCCAAATTTGCCTGTTACTTCAGGTGTTTCTTGACTTCCTACTTTTGCATTCCAGTCCCCTATAATGAAAAGGACATCTTTTGGGGATGTTAATGCTAGAAGTTCTTGTAGGTCTTCAAAGAACGGTTCAACTTCAGCTTTTTCTGCATTACTGGTTGGAGCACAGACTTGGATCACTGTGATATTGAATGGTTTGCCTTGGAAATGAACAGAGATCATTCTGTCATTTTTGAGATTGCAACAAAGTACTGCATTTTGGATTTTTTTTTGTTGACTATGATGGATACTCCATTTCTTCCAAGGGATTCTTGCCCACAGTAGTAGATACAATGGTTATCTGAGTTAAATTCTCCCATTCCAGTCCATTTTAATTCACTGATTCCTAAAATGTCGATGTTCACTCTTGCCATCTCCTGTTTGACCACTTCTAATTTACCTTGAAGGAGAAGGCAATGGCAACCCACTCCAGTACTCTTGCCTGGAAAGTCCCATGGATGGAGGAGCCTGATAGGCTGCAGTCCATGGGGTCATGAAGTCAGACACAACTGAGCGACTTCACTTTCACTTTTCACTTTCATGCATTGGAGAAGGAAATGGCAACCCACTCCAGTGTTCTTGCCTGGAGAATCCCAGGGATGGGGGAGCCTGATGGGCTGCTGTCTCTGGGGTCGCACAGAGTCAGACACGACTGAAGCAACAGCAGCAATTTACCTTGATTCATGGACCTAACATTCCAGGTTCCTATGCAATATTGTTCTTTACAACATTGGACTTTACTTTCATCACCAGTCACATGGACAACTGGGCATTGTTTTGCTTTGGCTCTGTCTCTTCATTCTTTCTGGAATTATTTCTTCACTGATCTCTAGTGACATATTGGGCACCTACTGACCTGGGGAGTACATCTTTCAGTGTCATATCTTTTGCCTTTTCATACTGTTCATGGGGTTCTCAAGGCAAGAATACTGAAGTGGTTTGTTATTGCCTTCTCTAGTGGACCACATTTTTTCAGAACTTTCCAAAATCACTGCAAATGGTGACTACAGCTGTGAAATTAAAAGATGCTTGCTCCTTGGAAGAAAAGCTATGACCAATCTAGATAGCATATTAAAAAGCAGAGGCATTATTTTGCCAACAAAGGTCCATCTAGTCAAAGCTATAATTTTTTCAGTAGTCATGTTTGGAAGTGAGTTGGACTATAAAGAAAATTGAGCACCAAAGAATTGATGCTTTTGAACTGTGGTGTTGGAGAAGACTCTTGGGAGTCCCTTGAACTACAAAGACATTCAACCAGTCCATCCTAAAGGAAATTAGTCCTGAATATTCATTGGTAGGACTGATGCTGAAGCTGAAACTCCAATACATTGGCCACCTGATGCAAAGAACTGACTCACTGGGAAAGACCTTAATGTTTGCAGAGACTGAATGCAGGAGGAAAAGGGGATGACAAAGAATGAGATGGTTGGATGGGATCACCGACTCGATGGACATGAGTTTGAGCAAGATTTGGGAGTTGCTGATGGACAGGAAAGCCTGGCATGCTGCAGCCCATGGGGTTGCAAAGAGTTGGACATGACTGAGTGACTGAACTGAATTGATCAAGTTTTTCCAACTACCATGCCAACAGTAAAAGAGTCCTCTGGAAGGTCTCACACCAGCCTTGCAACGTTTAGCCCTGAAGTGACACACATTACTCATTTGCCAAAACTAATCACAGGCTCACCCCGCCAAATGGACCTCGGAAATATCATTCCCATTTTCTTCTGTCTAAAAGAGAGAAAAGCAACATGTTTGGCCAATGGCATAAATGAAATAGTAACCACAGTACTTGAAAGGACCCTTCTGTGATCATTTACAAGGACAAAACATTAAGAATCCCAGGGACGAGGGAGCCTGGTGAGCTGCTGTCTATGGGGTCGCACAGAGTCGGACACGACTGAAGTAGCTTAGCAGCAGCAGCTAGGTATATATGAGATGTGTATAAAGAGCTGTATTCATATTATTAAATAATTAAGTTACTCATGAGCAAATGGATAGTAAATTATAAATTTACCCTAAGAAATAACTCAAACAGCCACCCAAGGAGCCTCTCTTCCCCAGGCCTGGTTTAGATAGTCTTGTTTTGTTCTTGTGCGTTGGCATTCTGGAGTACCATGTCAAACCATCAGCTTTTATCAGAGCTGATACATTCATTCCAAGATGTTCCCAATTTCTACATCCAAATGGGAAAACATTCATTTTTAATGCATAAGAAATGTTTGCTCTTAATTATATAAATTTCATTAAGTGAATTTGCATTATTTCCTTTTTAGTTTACACAATAAAACTTTTGTGAGTCATAGGAAATGTGTGGGGGAAATTCTTCAACATGAATAGGTTTTGTTTTCCCCATCTGTGAAAATCTTTCTGCAAAAGAAGTGATAAATACATCAGGCTGAACTGTATGAGGTAGTCATTTTTACAGGTCAAGCAGTTGAATATCATCAGTTTTGTATGTTTCAAGCTAATAAATACCTCTATATCTTTAGATTAGAAAACTATTTTCAAAGTTAAGTATTGTTTTTAGAGTCTCTCCCTTTTAATTATAATATCTGGTAGAGTCAATAGTGTGAAATTTGAATTGAAATAGTCCTATACTTTAGTCAAGTCTCACCTTTTCTTAGCTATGAGGCCTTAAGAAGACTCTCTGACTTTTAATTTTCTTGTGACGGTAAAAACAATACTAAACTAGAAAAAATACCAACACAAGGAGACATTATGTGGCTGGAATGTGACGGTGTATGTAACACCCATAGTATTGTCCCTGGCAGCTATCAATTACCCTCATATTGTAAGTTTATACATTGTTTCTTCTCACTTAGAATTACTGTTGACTGGCACAAAACCATAGTAAAAATTGCCTGTCTATGACCAAATTCTGCCTAGCTAGAATTTTCGTGATCAAATTTTCCATGTCCTCTGTGTGTGTTGCAAAGGCATCTGCTCCTACCAGAACGGTCACCTCCATTCAAGGAGAGTAGATGCACAGACATGGCCTCCCGGGTTTCCTAACAGCTTCCACACCACAGCAACTGCCTTTGACTTCACCTAAAGGAAGGAAGACCCTAGAACGAGGCTAGGGAAGAATATAGGGACACCAGCATTTTCATGGCAACCCAAAGCTACCCAGGAGAGACTGGACAAAGGCAAACAAAAACGCAAGGTCCTATTAGAACAGAGGGTAACTTAATTTTCCCTGCTTGTGTTTGAATACTCATCTTTTGATCCCTCTTTTGGAGGTCCTGATTCGGGAATGAGCTAAAGGGATTTCTTGTTCTCTCTGTTTCTCTTCTATAAGCAACAGCTTGTATAGAATGAGTCCATTGATGAGCAGATGAGAGAACCATGTGGACTGCTGATCACCAGGAGTATCTAGTATCTGGATACCCCATTCATTCCTCCCTCCCATCACCAAATACACATTTGGTAAGAATCCAGTGTTCTTACAAATAAGTTCATTCTTGTATAGATAGGCATTCAGTAAACTGAGAAAGAACTCTAAGGTAATTTGAAATTAACATTAATAGCAAGAAACCATTAGGACAATTTGATTTGCTCTACTGTAATAGCTGACTTGAGACAACACACAGAGTTGGTGGAATATCCATTCTAATTTTGTCTATCCTAATGATGTTTCTTCAAAATAAAAGCTTGTAGCCACATGATGTGAGATATATAGGATGTATCCTCAATGCCTATTTAAGATATTGCATTTCTTATAGTTAGAAACATATGACACACAGAGGGGGATTATTTTCAAATTCTCAAATTTATCAAGAATATTTACAAATCCTTATATCAATTTACTTTTCATGTACTTAATTCCTGTCTTATAGAAGCTAAATGTGCTATGTGAATAAGGTCTCAGTCTTTAAAACACCCTCCTAAGATTGGAAAGGGTTTGACCTATAATTTTATATGACGTCAAAATCATTTTTCTAACTCTATTAGAAAAAGAATTAACTAAAAGGCAATAATCTTACATCCTTTATAATGAATATTTATGAGAACTTTTTGACACTTTATAGAATGTCGTGGAAAATTAATACTCAATAGAAATTGATCAATGCTATAGAAGTTGATGATAAAGTTTGCTTTATGCACAAGAACCAGCTGTGTCTCTGCACACTCAGAATCACTAAGATGCCTCTCTGCTACTTGGGCTGGGCTTCTTGGCTCCACTCAGGCACTTCCAGTCAGACTGGAGGCCATACCAGAGGTCTGTAAGCCCCTGTGTAATCAGCACTCCATTGTGTTTGGTAAAGCTTAACCTCCCACCTAGAAGAGGCTAGAATGGATATAAATAATTGAATGCTAAACCCTAGAAAGCCAGTCCTGGGATAGTAACCCTTCCAGCACAGTGAGCTTCATCATAAGAGAGAGGATATCACAAGCTATATTCTTCTTCAGAATTCCTCCACTGCATCATACTGATGGAGTCAGATGGATCACGGGATCTTCTCTCTTGTTCGTTCAGTACAAGGCATTGTCTCTCTGCCAGTTTCCTGTGGGAGCCCAGTAAATATTAATTGAATGAATGAATGAACTGACATGAAGTATGGGGTGGGTGATGCTGAAAGACTTGCCTTGCAATGGTCATATGGCCCTACTGGCACACAAATAATAGAATTTCTAGAGGTTATTACTTTTCCTAGCTGGTGGCCAAGACAATGGCTTTGACAGTGCTACTCAATGTGAAAAGATGAAAGTGTGTTCTCTGCCAATGTTTGTTCCCTTTGGCATTAAACAGAGCTACAAAATTGGCTCAATCACATAGCATTTTGGCCAGAAAAGTTAAGAGAATGACAGGTACATTCTACCATTTAGTTGTAAATTTTCAAGAACTGTCTAAGATTCCGAATTATTAAATAGTCCTGTTTTTAGTGACTTGGCTCTATTGTATCTTTCCAAAGCATTCCATTTTCAAAAGCAACAGTTTGTACTTATTTTCCTGTTCATATTTTGTTGGATTGTATAGTGTTTGTTTTCATTACTTCATTACAATAATAAGCATAATTGGCATAAATAAATTTGGGAAATGGACATAACTAACTCCTGATCAATAATTAAACAACAGAAACTCAATACATGAGAACAGAAGTGCATAAGAAGGTTAGAGGCTAGCTGAAGTCACTTCAGAGTGCTGAAGACCTCAGTTAATACATTTTAAGAGGGAATAAGAGGGTCTATCAGTCTAACTGATGAGTTAAATAGAAGTGGATTAAGACAGCTTCCACTGTCCCAGCTTCATCAGTGGCTCTCACCTCTCCTGTATCCACTTACATTCCCTTTTGACTCTGTACTTCTCTGTTTCTTTATCTACAGAATCTGGTATATGATAGTTGCTAAGTAAATATATAATGGATGTTGGCAATCATAGGCTGTAAACTATGATCTGTGGATACTTGATGCTTCTGTGATTTTCCTTCCTCACTATTGCTGTACCTGAAGCTCTTTGGATTTAGTGCAGCACAATATTAGGAATGTAATTAAAATTCATCTGTGACATATGCGTGCATGGCAATAACTTTAGGTGATACAGAATTTTTTAAAATTAGTGGCATTAGAAGTTTCATTTCTCTCTGTTAAATAAGCCAAACCCTCTAGCTTTCCTTGCTGGCCTTAATTTTCTGCACCCTCATCATCCTTCTAATGGCAAACTATGATTTAAGTTATAAAACCCAGGAATAAATATAGCATCTGAAAGAATACCTAATTCACAGAATAACTAAAATGACCTCTTTATGCTTATTGACAAGAGTTCTCATATATTTCAGTCAGTCTTACATTTGTTTGGTTTTATATATTCCTTCAACTGCTATGTAAATCAAATCTAAGTGATGGTGCATTCAATATGCAATTTTATTTTTTAGGTGCATTAAGCAGAGTTAATTCTAGCTTGCCTGAGAATGGAAACTTGGTCAAGAACCCTGGCTTTGTACTCATTCTTAAGTGTTAGACAGCTCTAGAGTCATCTGAAGTCCCCAAACAATGTTAACTGAAAAGTTACAATGTCCAGTCTGAGATATTATTCAAACCACTAAGCCTAATTTAGCATGAAACTGGAAATATTTTCTACTTCTTTAGCTTGGAACTGCTTGATGCTGGAAGGCTGCAGTGTAGAGTGAGGAGCAGGATAGGATTTTTTTCCATTTTTCCACATTGGAATTCTCCTTCCCTCATTCTTACTTCCTGATTCTTCTAGGGAGAGAAACAGGGAGGAGAGGAGTGGAGGGAGAATAGAAAAGGTCTGTGTCACATTGGTACTGTTGTAAGCTGGCTTCATGTCTCCGAGTTTTGTTGATGAGAAAAGCCAACTCTTTGTGTGAAGAGGTGCTTTCATGGTCTTTTCAGAGGTTCCCTGATTGACCTCCCTGATTACACTTTTTGTCACATGGTGGTTGGAATGCTATTTCAGGCTGTCACTTGCAATTCCTCTTACAACCCTAAAAATTCCAAATTCACCTCCAGTTTGTTACTGGGAGTGTCCCTCTATGTGGCCCTTTTGGATAGGACATAAGATGACCCCACATTAATTCTGTGTCTTATGTGACTCATACATAATCCACAGGAAACTCTCACATATCTTTCAGCTCAGAAAACTCTGGAAGCTCAAGCTGCTCCTGATATTGACACAGGGATACTTTAACTTTCTTAGGCATTGATCTTTGTGTTTCCCAACTTCAAACACATTTCAAAACTCTCCAGGTCACTCCATAAGAGCCACTTCTACAAAGCTTGAGATGATAGAGAAAGAACCTACTTTCTCTCTTAGGGAACAGAGTGATATAACATCTCTCTCAAAGAAACGCCATCATCAAATTTTCTCTCCTTTTTATGTACTTTCTCTGTTTATGATTCTCATTTGGTTAAGCGTTAGTAGTTCTTTATCATTTCCTTCATAAATTTTGCGGATGAGAGTTTGTTCCATATGCATTCTGGCCTTCTATTGGCATTTCACTCAAAACTGAGACAAAGGAGTCCCACTCTTAAAAAGCGTTGCTCTACTCTGCTCCTGGTTCAGATCAAAGCTGATTAACCCTACAAACAAATGAAGAAATGGAGGTCAAAAGTGCATAAGAAATATATGACAAGTCAAAGGACATCCAGAATCTAAACAGTCCTCTAGTAGTCAATTTTGTTTGATTCATACAATATTTCTCCTATAAAAAACCCACCAACATTTGAAAGATCCTTGAAACTGGCATAGAGGAATTATTAGTTGTTGTTACAGATGAAAACTGTAGCTCCAAAGAGAGCCACACTGAAGTTTAAAGGTGACTCTTAGAGAGTGTGCCCTCAAGGGCTGGATTTACCTTCTGGGTAGTTACACTCTTCTTGGCTTGATTCCTCACTCAGAACCTTGGAATATCTCTTTATCAGGAGGCCTAACAGTTTAACACATCAATTCTCTCCTTCCCCTCTGGAATTACTCCCAGAAGCTTATACATAGGTATGTTGACACATTTGGTAACAAAAGAGTTTATTTAAGAGAAAGGAAAAGCAATGCAAATCAAATATTCAATCCCAGAGAGATCATAGCAGTCCCCAATCCTACAAAACTCAAAACAGAAATTCCCCAAATGTTCTTTTCAATTTTTGGATGAGGGACCTTTTCCTACTGGGACCTACTGTCACCTCTGCTGTGCGCTGTTGGCATGAGCTACTGCCATGTGCTGGATTGTTTGCCTCCTTTTGGCAAAATTATTCCCACATTATCTACCCCTGCCCCCAACACGTGGCCCTAAAAAGATGCTCTGGCCCACTCGCCTTCCTCTTTCAGAGCCTGATCTCATGCAGAACTAATTATTGGCTTGCTCCTCTTGATCCAGTGACTTTTGCTGTGCACCTGTTCTGGGGAAGGCATTGAACTAGAGAGGACTCTTCCGGTTGCAAATGATAGAAAGTCCATTTGAACTAGCTAGGTAAGAGGGTGAATTTACTGACCAAGGATCCAGGATAGGAAGGGGGTATAACAAGTGAAGCAGGAGCCAGGGACATATTCCACTAGAACTCTATCCCTCTGCCCCTTTATCCCTGTCTCTCAGGCTTCATTCTCTCCATCTGAACACTTTCTTCTTCCATGTACTGGGAGATACAATCAGTGCCAGGATCACACCCTCACAGATTTCCAGAGAGGAAGGGCTCCCTCCTCTCTCAAGTCTTCGGGGTGAACAGAGAGATCTGGAAAATAATTTTGGCTCACAAAGTATGAGCTCATCTCCTGAGGCCTGGGAGGGAGGATCAGGGCAACTCCTGCTGTGAGAAAGGGAAACGATGAGGGACAGTGCTTTCAGGAAGATGGAGATGAGCCAGGTGTTTCAAACAACAGATGTCCACCAAAGGAATGATGCCAGCATGACATTAATGAGAGGAAACCTAACATTCTCTCTTTAGTAGTAATTACAAGCAACACTCGTTTACCAAACTTCTGCTTTTACACCATGCTGCCAAGAGGAAGAACTCTTCACTTGAGGCCATCTGCCACCTGGATAGTAGAGGTCCATGCTCAAAGGAAAAAAAAATTATATCATGTAACTAAATCTGGACTTGGTTCTGCTCACTCATCTACTGACACCAAGTTGGGGTGAAGGAAAGTATAGCATTTATTGCAGTTGCCAAGCAAAGAGAATAGGCAGCTCATGCTCAAAAGACCAGAACTCTTCCATGGCTTTCAGGGAAGGGTTTTTAAATGCAGTGAGAGAGAGGGGGCGGTAGTGTGTGTAATCAGTGTGTGCAATTCTCGTATTGATTGGTATCAAGGTGAAGTTTCAAGCTGATCACCAATCTTCTGGTTTTAACCAGTCTAGGGTCTACATGCTTGCAGTCAACAGTTTTCATCTGGTGGGGTTCTGCTTCCTGTAAAAACAACTTAGGAATGTGTGTGAAACCTTTGTCTATAACTTTAGGTAACTGGGAGTTAGATGAATCTGCAAAGCAACTGGTTTATTGTCTAAATTATTGCCTGTTTCTCAGCCCAATATCTATTCTTTGTTTCTATATCTTCACATTTCCTACTCATTAACTCTTGAGCTAGCCTTTGGAGACTCAAGGGAGGCCTAGGGGCCTAAAATAAAAGCCTTTTATTTCAAAACATGGAGACTCAGGGGCTTGGGTATGGTTTCAATTCAAAACTCCTTGTATCTTCCTTGGAAAGACTGAGGAATGTTGGGTAAAGAGTTATAGTTCAACTCAAAGCATTTCTGGGCTCTCAATATTCTGCTAATACTCAATTTTAGTTGACTTATCAGATTTATACTCTATCAAAATCCTGCTAACCTTTGAAGAGTTCTTGAAAATGGTGTAGAGAAAAAAACTAGTCGTTGACAGAAATACAGATCTTCATTAAGCTATATTAAATGTTAGTGGTGGCTCTGTGTTAGAGATATTTTGTTACATTAGTTCTCATATCTTCTACATGGGGAGTTTAGATCTTGCTTTGGTCCTGGGCTCTGGTCTCCCCCTCCTCTGACCCCAGGACAAGTAGGGCATCCCCTAAGAACACAGTCTGGTTTAATCAGAGAGTCCCAAGCCTCTGATTATTCCTCAGTGTGTACCTTGGTGGGCTTGTGACATACTGTATATTTTAAGCAAGTTACAAAATTATATTTATCTAATTTCATATTTACAGTTTTAAAAAATGAAACACAGTTTCCTGAGGGGGAAAATCATTTTCATTATCAATTATAGATTACACAATTAATGCATTCAACTATTTCCTCTTAGAATTCATCTTCTTCTTCCTGGGGTATATCGTCTAGTAATTCTTAAGAAAAGATTTATGAAGACTATGCTTTCTGAGGACTTATATGTCCAAACATGTTTTATCCACCCTCAATTATGAGTGACAGTTTCATTGTATGTAAAAGCACAGTCTCCAGGCTATTTGCCCTAAGCTCTTTGAAGATGGCGCTCCAATATATGCTCAGTGCTGCTGCTGCTGAGGATGGTGTCAATATGATTCTCTTTTATTGGGGGTGTTCTCATGTTTTTCTCAGTTCTAACTTCTAGGGCTCTCATTTCACCTTGATATAACTTCGGAAATGTCTTGAGCTGGATTTTGTCACCACTGTTGCGACTGTCTATGTTTGTTTTATTTTGTTTTTCCTTAGCAGGCCTTTTCAGTTTTAGGACTTAAGTCTTTCTTCAGGTATAGAATTTTTTGCTTTTATGTCACATTACTATTTCCTTGGATTCTCTGTATTTTGTCAATTTACCCTCCACGAGCAGAGACATTACTTTGCTGACTAAGGTCCGTCTAGTCAATGCTACAGTTTTTTCCAGTGGTCATGTATGGATGTGAGAGTTGGACTGTGAAAAAGCTGAGCGCCAAAGAATTGATGCTTTTGAACTGTGGTGTTGGAGAAGACTCTTGAGAGTCCCTTGGACTGCAAGGAGATCCAACCAGTCCATTCTGAAGGAGATCAGCCCTGGGTGTTCTTTGGAAGGAATGATGCTAAAGCTGAAACTCTAGTACTTTGTTTACCTCATGCGAAGAGTTGACTCATTGGAAAAGACTGTGATGCTGGGAGGGATTGGGGGCAGGAGGAGAAAGGGATGACAGAGGATAAGATGGATGGATGGCATCACGGACTCGATGGACGTGAGTCTGAGTGAACTCTGGGAGTTGGTGATGGACAGGGAGGCCTGGCGTGCTGCGATCCATGGGGTTGCAAAGAGTCGGACACGACTGAGCAACTGAACTGAACTGAACTGATGAATTGATGCTGATTTCCGGCCCTATTCTTTATGTTTGCTGGTTTATTTTTAACTTTTCTTTTGTGCTGCTTTTAAATATATATTTTTTTCCACTTTTGATAAATTCTGGGATGATTTCTCAGTGCAGTCTTTCAGATCACTGATTTGCTCTTCAGCTGTGTTTATTTAGTTATTGCTGGAAAAGGAAATGGCAATCCATTCCAGTACTATTGCCTGGAAAATCCCATGGACAGAGGAGCTTGGTAGGCTACAGTCCATGGGGTCGCAAAGCGTCCGACATGACTGAGCGACTTCACTTTCTGGACACGACTGAGCAACTTCACTTTCTTTCTTTCTTTGAGGCTTTTTTTTTTCAAAGAGTTTTTTACTTTGTTTCCATAATATCTAATTGGTTCTTTTTAATAATCATTCATTCTAGTTTTTTTAATTAAATAATTGTTCCTTGTCTGCCTGATAATATAAAATAAGCTTATGTTACAGTTCTATGCTACTTCCTCTAGGATAAATTCTTTCATATGTCTAGTTTCTAGTTGTGTTTTTCTTCTTAAATCATTCTTTTTAGGTGTTTTTGTTCCTCAAAGTTGGAGAATATTTTCATCTTTCTTATGAGTGTGTTTTGGTAACTGAGCTTTAGTAAACTTTCCAACTCTCTTTGCACAGCCTGGTGAGGAAGAGGCTTGCTTTGTTTTCAGTGAGAGTGATAGAGGAAAGAGTCATGGCCTCCAGGTAGGGCAGAAACATATCTGATGCCCCTGGGACACTGCAGACACTTGGGAGAACTGCCTTATCACTCTATGCTAAGCTTCTACTGCTCCTGGGTGAGGACAAATATGGTGTGTGTGTGAGAGTGTGTGTGTGTGTGTGTGTGTGTATGTGTGCGTAGGGGATCAATGTTTATGGCTGCTGTCACCCTGGTGTTCTTGCTAATTGCCCCTGGTGTCCTGCTGCTGCTAAGTCGCTTCAGTCGTGTCCAACTCTGTGCGACCCCATAGATAGCAGCACACCAGGCTCCCCAGTCCCTGGGATTCTCCAGGCAAGAACACTGGAGTGTGTTGCCATTTCCTTTTCCAATGCATGAAAGTGAAGTTGCTCAGTCGTGTCCGACTCCTAGCGACCCCATGGACTGCAGCCTACCAGGCTCCTCTGTCCACGGGATTTTCCAGGCAAGAGTACTGGAGTGGGGTGCCATTGCCTTCTCCACCCTGGTGGCCTTTCTGCCCTCTATCTCTAACCATCTCTAGCAATGGAGTTCTTTGGTTACTCCTACACATGTTTTGAGAAGTGATTTTCCAATTTCATCTTTTTTTAATAGCAGTAGTGCATTTTATTGCTTTACAATGTTGTATTAGCTTCTGCTGTACAACAAAGTGAATCAGCCAATTTCATCTTAAACCATGTGCTTTTATTTTTCAAATTTTCATTAGTCCCTTGTCAAGTCAAGTTTCTCAATTTTTATGTGTTTTTAAATCATTTATATGGATTTTATGTGGAAGCAGTATTTACTCATTCTATATTCTGCCATTTGGAAACCAGAACTTCTGGTTTTTTTAAGCAAGAATTTCTTGGGCCAACTCTGTGTCAAACACAGATAAGCATGGAGGTGAGAATAGTGTCCCAAAAGGCTTTTGCTTCTCCTCATAAATTTTTTTTTCTGCCACTTTAGTGCAAAAATCAAATCTAAAGGCAAAAAAAAAAAAAAGAAGGAAAAGAAAAACGATTGAGCTTAAGGAACATTTAGTAACCAGCTCAGAAAGTCAGAGCATTGTCTCAAGCCAAGTAAGGTGTCAAGAAAATAGATAAGGTATGAGGTATGGGCTAGAAAAATGCTCTCTGGTCCTCCAGTGTTTTGTAATCCGTGTATAGAGTGATCATATGTCCCAATTTGCCTGAAATGTCCCAGTCTATGCCAGTTGCTTTGGTGTAACCATTTACAGCATCCCCTTCACTCTCAAAAGTGACCTGGCTTGGACCATAAGTCATATGATCACATTTTTAAGATACTATGTGAAGAAAATCAACAAATGGTATCTCTTGTTTGTGATCATATTTGGAGCAGTTGCAGGTATAGAGAGCAGGAGTAGTAAGTCACCATTCATTCATTCATTTCTTCAGTCATTCAACAAAGGTCCACTGAGGTTCTACCACATGCCAGGCACTGTGCTAAGTGCTGCATATACAGTAATGAGCAGCACAGATATATTCATGAACCATTCCCCTGAAGAACAGTTAGCAAACTAAAAGTCTCTTTCTCAGATACAAACCAAACGTGCATTATATGATCTCTCAACATTTTTCCCTAGTTCAAGAACTTGATAAAACATTGTAAACGCTCTGCTTACTCAATCACTCCCTGACAGCTAAGTCTTAAGTGAACACATCAAAAGCACATCCTTTTTTGAAACGAAAGATGAAATACTTATCTACCCAACAAGGACAAAGCAGGGAGCTGTGTGGTTCATAATGGTTGAAGTCACTGGGTGGCCAGTTTCAATAATTAAGCAAACAAAACATACCTTCAAAAAAAATATCTAGATGGATGATTAGCATGGTTTTTGAATTCAAAGGATAATTTCACCACCCTCTTCTTCACTTAGGCACAGAGATAATGTATATAACAGATCGATTGCTTGCAATTTTCTTCTCATTATATTCAACCCCTCCTCATCAAATTCCCCACTCAGCATGCACATTGCCACAAAAGCAAAAGCGAAAAGCAAGTTGCAACCAGAAGCCACTGTCATTTTATTTTATTTTTTAAAGCAATTCCTTTGACTAGTTTGAATACCAAGTGTTCCTTTTGTTATTTCACTTAGACAAAATTTTGCAAGGAATTTTCCTCTCATTTCCTAGAGATCAGTATTCCTAGAAGGGCTCTCATTGTAAACCCCTGGGGAACTTCGAAAATGTCAGGAGCTTCTTAAATGCTGTGAAACCCACTTACAGCTTATTTCTTATAAGCTTTGATGTGGAAATAGCAGAATGGGTACTTAAAAAAAATCCGGTGGCAATAGGAATGCATTGTTTGTGATATTATCCATAGTCAATTAACTCCCTGGGGAGAGGATGCTGTGAAAGCTTCCGAAAGCTGGGGGTCCATCCTGTGCAGTGATTTTTTTCCCTCCATGTATTACAGCTCTGCTCTTGGTCTCAGGGTTTGCACAGGTGTGATTACAAAAGAAGGACAGGTGAGTGGAGAGGACTCAGTGCTAATCTATCTTTATCACCAGCAAAAGAATTCAAAATCAATGGTGGCCAGAAAGACTATCACGTTAAATGTAAGTGTCTTGATAAAATCTACATGTAGATATTAAATGAAGCACATGCACTTTTGTGTTTGTACACATAACCATTAAATCTTAAGTTTCTTTCACTTTAGCTTCTTTTCCCTTATCTTTTTTTTTCTTTCAGTTAATGGCCTCATGATCTATTCTAAGTCAGCAAAGCAGAAAACTAGTCAATCACAAGTCTTCCTTCACCTTCTATATCCAGTCTTCTGATCTTTCAAATCTAACCCCTTGGGGTCTCAAGCTCTATTTCCCCTCTCCTGTTGCCCTGACCTCACCTTTTGCAGCACCTTCATGTCTCTCTTGGGTCCCTGTGACTGTTTCCTATGATCACCCAGCTTCACTCTAGGCCTCTTCTGCTACAGGGATATTGTTAAAATTTGGCTCTGATCCTGCTTCTCAGAAATCTTCAGTGGTCCCCCTAGCATAGAAAGCAACAGTCTAGACCCAAACATCCCTCCAGTATTGTGCCAGCCTGTTTCTGAGCCTGTCCCATCCCTGAGGTAGACTGAAGTGTCTGTGTCTTGGATACATTGACTCCTTTAAGGTCTCCATGGTTTTGTAAAACATTTCTTTGCTAAATAATACAATTCATGAGAGTTAATATAAAACTCTTGTGTATAAACTATTGCCAGGCAATTTCTTTTTGTTTGTTTCTGTCATGCTGGAATATGTGTGTGTGTGTGCAAATAATTTGTGTGAGTTGCCCAGTACCTCATGGCATTGAATAAAAAAATAATTGGGGTCTTCCCTGGTGGTCTAGTAGTTAAGAATCCACCTGCCAGTATAGGGGACATGGGTTCAATCCCTGGTTCAGGAAGATCCCACATGCCATGCGACAGCTAAGCCCATGCACTACCACTACTGGGCCTGTGTGCTGCAACTACTGAGCCTGTGTGCCCTGGAGCCTGTGCTCCACAAGAGAAGCCACTGGATTGAGAAACTCGCACACCGCAACTAAAGAATAGTCCCCACTCACAGCAACTAGAGAAAGCTTTCGTGTAGCCATGAAGACCCAAAGCAGCCACAGATGTGAAATAAAAACAAACAAACAAACAAAAACCAATAGGGATGCTCTGATAATACTTACAGAACCAGGACAGGTTCCTTAGAGAATGAGGGTAGAAAAGCATCTGAGCTAAAGCAGAGCACAACCCCTCACTCAGGCCTAACCACATGAAAGTCAGGGTGCTCTAGGAGGGGACACAAATACTCCCGGTGTCCTGCATGTGTCTGACCTGCCTCCATAGAGGAACTTGAGAAAAAAAGACAATTCAGTAACACCTGGATATGTTGCCTCTTGGAAGAGCTGCCCTCTGCTGAAGGAGTTTGTCATGGAGTCACATGTTCTGAAGGGGACTATGATCTCCAAAGTGGATCCCATGACCTGCATGGAGATGTTGCAGGAAGGAAGACCCCTTCCAGGGCCCGAAATGGGCTCTTCTCTAACACTCGGAAAAGAATTGTCTGAGGAGACACATGTGCTGACAAAGCAAGAGACTTTACTGGGGAAAGAGCTCCCGGGCGGAGAGCAGCAAGGTAAGGGAACCCAGGAGAACAACTCTGTCACATGGCTTGCAGTCTCGGGTTTTACGGTGATGGGATTAGTTTCTGAGTTGTCTTTAGCCAATTGTTCTAACTGAAGAGTCCTTCCTGGTGGTGCATGCCTTGTTCAGCTCAGTTCAGTCACTCAGTTGTGTCCTACTCTTTGCAACCCCATGAATCGCAGTACTCAAGGCCTCCCTGTCCATCACCAACTCACGGAGTTCACTAAAACTCACGTCAATCAAGTCAGTGATGCCATCCGGCCATCTCATCCTCTGTCATCCCCTTCTCCTCCTGCCTTCAGTCTCTTCCAGCATCAGAGTTTTTTCCAATGAGTCAACTCTTCACATGAGGTGAACAAAGTATTGGAGTTTCAGCTTTAGCATCATTCCTTCCAAAGAACACCCAGGGCTGATCTCCTTCAGAATGGACTGGTTGGATCTCCTTGCAGTCCAAGGGACTCTCAAGAGTCTTCTCCAACACCACAGTTCAAAAGCATCAATTCTTCGGTGCTCAGCTTTTTTCACAGTCCAACTCTCACATCCATACATGACTACTGGAAAAACCATAGCCTTGACTAGACAGACCTTTGTTGGCAAAGTAATGTCTCTACTTTTCAATATGCTATCTAGGTTGGTCATAACTTTCCTTCCAAGGAGTAAGTATCTTTTAATTTCATGGCTGCAATCACCATATGCCCTGATTTTGGAGCCCCCCAAAATAAAGTGTGACACTATTTCCACTGTTTTCCCATCTATTTGCCATGAAGTGATGGGACCAGATGCCATGATCTTCGTTTTCTGAAGGTTGAGCTTTAAGCCAACTTTTTCACTCTCCTCTTTCACTTTCATCAAGAGACTTTTGAGTTCCTCTTCACTTTCTGCCATAAGGGTGGTATCATCTGCATATCTGAGGTTATGGGTATTTCTCCTGGCAATCTTGATTCCAGCTTGTGCTTTTTCCAGTCCAGTGTTTCTCATGATGTACTTTGCATAGAAGTTAAATAAGCAGGGTGACAATATGTAGCCTTGATGTACTCCTTTTCCTATTTGGAACCAGTCTGTTGTTCCATGTCCGGTTCTAACTGTTGCTTCCTGACCTGCATATAGGTTTCTCAGGAGGCAGGTCAGGTGGTCTGGGATTCCCATCTCTTTCAGAATTTTCCAGTTTATTATAATCCACACAGTCAAAGGCTTTGGCCTAGTCAATAAAGCAGAAATAGATGTTTTCTGGAACTCTCTTGCTTTTTCCCATGATCCAGCGGATGTTGGCAATTTGATCTCTGGTTCCTCTGCCTTTTCTAAAACCAGCTTGAATGTCTGGAATTTCACAGTTCATGTTCTGCTGAAACCTGGCTTGGAGAATTTTGAGCATTACTTTACTAGCATGTGAGATGAGTGCAATTGTGCGGTAGTTTGAACATTCTTTGGCATTGCCTTTCTTTGGGATTGGAATGAAAACTGACCTTTTCCAGTTCTGTGGCCACTACTGAGTTTTCCAAATTTGTTGGCATATTGAGTACAGCACTTTCACAGCATCAGCTTTCAGGATTTGAAATAGCTCAACTGAAATTCCATCACCTCCACCAGCTTTGTTGATAGTGCCCACTTGACTTCACATTTCAGGATGTCTGGCTCTAAGTGAGTGATCACACCATCGTGATTACCTGGGTCATGAAGATCTTTTTTTGTACAGTTCTTTGTATTCTTGCCATCTCTCCTTAATATCTTCTGCTTCTGTTAGGTCCATACCATTTTTGTCCTTTATCGAGCCCATCTTTGCATGAAATGTTCCCTTGGTATCTGGAATATTCTTGAAGAGATCTCTAGTCTTTCCTATTCTGTTCTTTTCCTCTGTTTCTTTGCATTGATCACTGAAGAAGGCATTCTTATCCCTTCTTGCTATTCTTTGGAACTCTGCATTCAGATGCTTATATCTCTCCTTTTCTCCCTTGCTTTTCCTTCTCTTCTTTCCACAGCTATTTGTAAGGCTTCCCCAAACAGCCAGTTTTCTTTTTCACATTTTTTTTTCCATGGGGATGGTCCTGCTCTCTGTCTCCTGTACAATGTCACAAATCTCTGTCCATAGTTCATCAGGCACTCTATCTATCAGATCTAGTCCCTTAAATCTATTTCTCACTTCCACTGTATAATCATAAGGGATTTGATTTAAGTCATACCTGAATGGTGTAGTGGTTTTCCTTACTTTCTTCTATTTAAGTCTGAATTTGGCAATAAGGAGTTCATGATCTGAGCCACAGTCAGCTCCTGGTCTTGTTTTTGCTGACTGTCTAGAGCTTTTCCACCTTGTTCAGGCAACATGAATGCCAGATAGAAGGATTCTGGGAGGTGGTCGGACATGTGGTGTCTCGTTTTGACCTTTCCTGAACTCTTCCAGTTGGTGGAGGCTTATTAGTTCAGTGTTCCTTATCAGGACCTCCTGTCATAAAACAGCTCATGCAAATAATTACTATGGTGCCTGGCCAGGGTGGGCAGTTTCAATCAGTGTGCTTCCCCTAACAGATAGGTTGCCCCAGCCATCCCCCAATCCAACCCACACCTCTGACCAGAGGCACCATCAACCTTGTCAGCCTGGGTTCCTCCAACAAACTCAGCTGGCTGGAGTCTGGTCTCATGGACCCTTAAGAGTTCTTTGCCATATGCTTGAGTTTCCACCACTCTGAGCAGATTTGGGAGTCTTGGATAACAAAAGAGCTGAAAATACTGCCTCCTCTACGTGTGACTTTGGATGCCTTCAATTTTAGAGAGAGATTTGCCAAGCAAGGACTTTTCTGGTGGCTCAGATGATAAAGAATGTGCCTGCAATCCAGGAGATCTGGATTCGATCCCTGGGTCAGCAAGATCCCTTGGAGAAGAGAATGGCTACCCTCACCAGTATTCTTGCTTGGAGAATTCCATGAACAGAGGAGCCTGGCAGGCTACAGCCCATGGGGCTGCAAAGAGTCAGACATGACCGAGTGACTAATTTTTTGCCAAGAGAATGACTTCTTGTCAAGTAACATAGCAGTGCTACAGTTCTCAAAGTTCATTGAGCCCAGATCATTTTCTTCACATGGAAGTTTAAACATGAGCCAAAAGTATGAAATTAACAAAGCAAGAATGGCTCTGGTTAAATCAGAAATAAGGTCCCAAGAGTCCAGCCTCCCTCTGAGTGGGTCAGAGGGTCCCTAAGGAGTCTTCAGAGACACTGAGGACTCCAGCTCTAACACTGACCAGCTGCATTACTGGGACCCCACTCGTTCCAGCTCTCCTGCTCACCCTCGGTACCAGCACTCTGTCACTCTCTTCTCTGGAGTATTCCCACTGTCATCACACACATATTTGAGCATGGGTCACTTTCTCACATTCCTCCCTTGATGCCAGCTTACAACCCCTTTCTCTGTTCCTTTTATAGAAAACCCTACCTACTGCATTGATTTTCGCACCTGTTGCTTCTGAAGTGTATTTGACTCAGTCTCCTCCCCTCCCATCTCAAAGTCTACCACAGGTCCAAGTCAGCATCATCTCTTGCCCAGACCATTGCCATGCCTCCTATCCAGGCTTCTTATTTCCCCTCTTGCCTGCCTAATATCCATTTTCCTAGAGCAACTACACTAATATTTTCACTGTACTGTGGTTTGTTTTAATTGATATCTAACTGACATGTAACATTTTATTTATTTCAGGTGTTCAGTTCAGTTCAATTCAGGTGCTCAGTTGTGTCCGACTCTTTGTGACCCCATGAACCACAGCATGCCGGGCCTCTCTGTCCATCACCAACTCCCGGAGTTCACCCAAATCCATGTCCATCGAGTCGGTGATGCCATCCAACCATCTCATCCTCTATCATCCCCTTAATAATTTAGTATACATATGCACTGTGAAATGAGATCGCCATGTTTTCTAGTTACCATCTAGACAAATACCTTTAAAGCACAAGTTAAGTCATGACCCTTGATGACTTAACTATTCAGTGGGATCTCAATGCACTTAGAATTAATTTCAAATTCCTTCTCATGGTGTATAAAGGCCTGCAGGATCTGCTTTCTTATTTCTCCAAGGTCAATTCAGGCCACTCTCCACCTCTGCTCTTGCTGTTCTGGAACATTCTTGTCCTTGTCTACTCCTAGCTAATGAACCCTTAATATTTTTTTGGTCTTGTTTAAATGTTATCTCCTCAGAGACGATGTCCTTGACTCTGTAATATAACTCTCTTTCTTGTTCTTATACTTTCTGTTTATCACCAGAGCATACGATTCTCTTGTTACTCCATTTTCACGTCTAAGCACCACTCCCTCACACTGGGATTCAGGCTGCATGAGGGTTGGACCATGTCTTTCTGGTTCACCCACACAACCCAGTGCCTGGCACAAGATTTCACACATAGGTCGAATGTTCATTTTCTATTAATGCAGAAACAAAGTCCATTTGAAGTGACCCAAAATATGGTCTAAAATTAGATTTTGGTGGTAAATGCAAGATTTTTGTACAATAAAAACCATCAAGTTGTACATATTGTTGTTGTTCAATTGTTAAGTAGAGTCCAACTCTTTGTGACCTCATGGACTGCAGCACACCAGGCTTCTCTGTCCTTCACCATCTCCCACAGTTTGCTCAAACTCATATCCATTGACTCAGTGATGCCCTTCAACCATCTCATCCTCTATTGCCCCCTTCTCCTCCTGCCCTCAATCTTTCCCAGCATTAGGGTCTTTTCAAATGAGTTGGCTCTTCACATCAAGTGGCCAAAGGATTGGAGTTTCAGCTTCAGTATCAGTCCTTCCAATGAATATTCAACATTGATTTCTTTTAGACTGGTTTGCTCTCCAACTCTAAAGAGTCTTCTGCAGCATGGCAATTCAAAAGCATCAATTCTCCAGTGATCAACTTTCTTTACGGTCCAACTCTCACATCTGTACATGACTACTGGAAAAATCATAGCTTTGACTACATAGACCTTTGTCGGCAAAGTAATGTCTCTGGTTTTTAATATGCTGTCTAGGTTTTTCATAGCTTTTATTCCAAGGAACAAGTGTCTTTTAATTTCATGGCTGCAGCCACCATTCACAGTGGAGCCCAAGAAAATAAAATTTGTCACTGTTCCCCATCTATTTGTCATGAAGTGATGGGACTGGATGCCATGATCTCTTTCTGAATGTTAAGTTTTCATGAAACTTTTTCACTCTTCTCTTTCACCTTCCTCAAGAGGCTCTTCTGTTCCTCTTTGCTTTCTGCCATAGGGTGGTGTCATCTGCATTTCTGAGGCTATTGATATTTCTCCCAGCAATCTTGATTCCAGCTTGTGCTTCTTCCAGCCCAGCGTTTCTCATGGTGTACTCTGCATATAAGTTAAATAAACAAGGTGACAATATACAGCCTTGATGTACTCCTTTCCCAATTCTGAACCAGTCCATTGTTCCACATCCAGTTCTAACTGCTGCTTCTTGACCTGCATACAGGTTTCTCAGTAGGCAAGGAAGATGGTCTGGTTATTACCATCTCTTGAAGAATTTTCCACAGTTTGTTATTTTGTTATAGCAGCCCAAATTGCCTAAGACAGGTATGGTCTAGCCACAGGCTTACAGTAGATCACTAGAACCTTACCATTGCTTGCAAAATTACAAAGACAGATATATCGACTTCTTTTGGGATTTCTTTCCTTCAAATTAAAGTTTGTTTGTTTGTTGTTAGAAGTGGAGCCTGAGAGCAAGAATTCTAGTGCATGTTGTATGTTTGAGAGGTGATCTCATAGAGCATGGGTGAGGTGGTGGAGATATGAAATAGGGGTGAAGATGGAAGAAAGCCAGCACAGAGGAGTGACCGGGGATTTCTGGGGTATATGGGGCCAATCCGGCAGGGTACCACACACCTCAGTGATGTCCCAGAGAGATGCATTGCTCCACCATCTCCCAGCTGACATTGTTTTAAGGATGCTTCCACAGGCATTTGCACCCCAATACTTGGCCTGCCTTGCCTGAACCAAGCACACTCCTGTGATCAAGAGTTGCAGATGCTTGTAAGAATAAGATCACAGAATTGTGGTCAGACGTGGATGGGGGTCTTCTGTGCTCCAGATGTAATCTTCCAGGCACACATCAACCCAGAGATAGCATTCATGAGCACTGCCACCTTCTATGGTATTTGGGCTCATCAGTGGGAAGACAGACTAAGTTTCTTTTGACTCTTCTTATTCCTTTTCATAAACCCCTTCTGAAAGCCAAGGCAGGGGCTTCCCTGGTGGCTCAGTGGTAAAGAATCCACCTGCCAACACGAGTAGATCCCACATAACACAGGGCAACTAAGATCCTGTGCCACAGCTGTTGAACCAACACTCTACAGTGTGTGAACTGCAACCACTAAGCCTGTGTGCCACAACTTCTGAAGCCTGCATGCCCTAGAGCCCATACTCTGCAACAAAAAAAGCCACCACAGCAAAAAACTCACCCCAGGCAACTTGAGAGTAGCCCCCACTGGCTACAACTAGAGGAGAGCCCACCCACATGGCCATGAAGACCCGGTACAGCCAAAAATAAATAAATAAAATTATTAAAAAGAAGGTCTTCCCTGGTGGCTCAAATGGTAAAGAATCTTCCTGCAATGCAGGAGACATGGATCCAATCCCTGGGTTGAGAAGATGCCCTGGAGAAGGAAATGGCAACATATTCCAGGATTCTTGCCTGGAGAATTCCATGGACAAAGGCACCTGATGGGTTACAGTCCATGGGATCACAAAAAGTGGGACATGACTCAACGACTAACTCTCACTTTCATTAAAAAAGAAAGCCAAGGCAAATTAGAATCACAAGGACCTCATTCTCACAGAAGATCACATTAGTAGCCAAGACAAGCTCTGGGTTCCACTCTGGAAGCTGCAGCTCTGCACAAAATGGGTGTGAAATCTGAGACACATGCAGTTGTCTTCCCTGCTTGAATGCTACAACCCCAGTTCAACTTATTTCCTTACCCTATAAAGCTCAGACCTCCCCAGTGCCTTTTATCCTGCCTTACATATATGGTTGTTGTTGTTGTTCACTCACTCAGTCGTGTCAGTCTCTTTGCAACCCCATGAACTACAGCACACCAGGCTTCCCTATCCTTCACCATCTCCCAGAGTTTGCTCAAACTCATATCCATTGAGTTGGTGAGGCCATCCAGCTGTCTCATCCTCTCTTGTCCCCTTCTCCTCCTGCCTTCAATCTTTCCCAGCATCAGGGTCTTTTCCAATGAATCAGCTCTTCACATCAGGTGGCCGTTATACTGGAGCTTCAGCTTTAGCATCCATCTTTCCAATGAATATTCAGGGTTGATTTCCTTTAGGATTGTCTGATTTGATCTCCTTGCTGTCCAAGGGTAGCAAGCTGCAGTTTTCTTGGGGACATTTTAAAACTGAATTAATTCTTTAAACATATCTAAAAACTTAGTACCTTATTGTAGCATATGAACATACATATAACTTTTAAAGACCATCTTTGTGTACCTGCTACTTAAAATTTGGACTTCCCTGGTGGCTCAGTTGGTAAAGAATCCACCTGCAATGTGGCAGACCTGGGTTCAATTCATGGGTTGGGAAGAGCCCCTGAAGAAGGGAATGGCTATATTCACTCCAGTATTCTGGCCTGGAGAATTCCATGGACAGAAGGAGCCTGGAGGGCTACAGTCCATTGGGTTGCAAAGAGTCAGACACCACTGAGAGACTCTCACTTTTCACTTTAAAATTTAGAGTATAAGCTATATCTGGAGAAGGCAATGGCACCCCACTCCACTACTCTTGCCTGGAAAATCCCATGGATGGAGGAGCCTGGTGGGCTACAGTCCACGGGGTCGCTAAGAGTTGGACACGACTGAGTGACTTCACTTTCACTTTTCACTCTCATGCATTGGAGAAGGAAATGGCAACCCACTCCAGCGTTCTTGCCTGGAGAATCCCAGGGACGGGGAGCCTGGTGGGCTGCCGTCTATGGGGTCGCACAGAGTCGGACATGACTGAAGCGACTTAGCAGCAGCAGCAGCAGCAGCATAAGCTATATCAGACATTGCAGTTAAAATGACCCAGAGACATACTATTGCCTTAGAGATTCCTCTCATAACATTAATGCTGAAATGTCACCTTTCTGTACGCTCAGAATTTGCCTTTAGCTTTGCTCCGTTTTGATCTTTGTAAGTTAGCTTAAAGATTATATGTACCTTCCTTTGGCTGTGTTAAGTGTGTTGAAATGACTTTTGGTCAAATGTAATAAAATTTTACCTGATCGCAGCTTACTTATCTTGCCTCTCTAATCCATCTCACATTTCCTGCCTACTCTATAGAAGGTGCCAGTGTGACGATCTGTGCCCTGATAGCTCCATCCATGCATGCTTGGGAAGTGCCCTTGACTCCCAGCTGGAATCCACATATGAGGCTGAAGGAAGAACCTCTGATACCACTTCAGCCCACAACTCAGGATGGAGTGATCTGGCTTTATCTTACCCAGCAACAACAGTGACTTCACAACCGCTCTTCAGCCCTAGAAGATAGGATGTATGCATGCATGCTCAGTAGCTTGAGCAGTGTTAGACTGTGCGACCCGTGGACTGTAACCTACCAGGCTCTTCTCTCCTTGGGATTCTCCAGGCAAGAGTACTGGAATGGGTTGCTGTGCCCTCCTCCAGCGGATCTTCCCACAGGATTGAACCTGCCTTTCCTGTGACTCCAGCATTGCGGGTGGATTTTTACCACTAAGCCACCGGGGAAGCCTGGAAGATAGGATACGTCACACTTTTAGTTTTGCATGGTATTTGTCAATTCTTTAGTCCTGTTCAACTCACTGATGTCAGGGTGGAAAAGTCTTTTGTGTCCCAATTACATGGGGCCGTCACATCAGGGAATGTCAAATCTTCCTGCCTGGCCTTTGTTCACACCTAGGTCTACCATAATTACCTACTCTGCCTGACTTGTTCTCAGTCTTCTCCATTCATTTAACAAGCATTGGCTGATTGTTGTTATAGACCAGGCTGAACCCATATACTGGGGTGCGTTGCCATTTCCTTCTTCAAGGAATCTTCCCAACCCAGAGATGGAACCTGCTTCTCCTGCAGGCAGGAGAAGAATTGGCAGGCACTGAGCCACCAGGAAAGCCCAGGCAAATTGCTAATGAAGGTGAAATGAACATATGACTCCCCAGAGCTTAAGTCTAATTAGAAGAGGGAGACAATGAAAATGCAAGACATAGAAAGGAAGTGAATAAATGTACAGATACAAATTGAGAAAATTATTATAAAATACGTTTAGGATGTCTTTGGGAAGATGCATCTATGGAGGAATAACAGGAGAGAGTAGGAGTCAGCCCAGAACAGGGAAACAGAATGGTAAGTTACCTAAGCATGCAAGCCTACAGTCAACTAGTAAGGATCCAAATTCTAGTTAGCACTCTCTTTGTGTGTGACTTAAGTAAGTTACTTGACCTCTCCGTAACTTGACAAAATCTTGACCTCAGATTTTCTCTTCTGTAAAATGAAGGCGATAACACCATATCCTCTTGAGAATACTGAGACGATTGAACTAATTTATATAGAACTCCCCAGCACAAAGAACATGCTCAGTAAATATTAGTTGCTAATCAGTATTATCATTAAGCTGAGGCTTGATGACCGAGTAAGGGTCAATCAGACTAAGGGTTTAGGGGAAAACATTCCAAGAAGAAGAAGTAGCTTGTACAAAGCCAATAGAGTCTGTTGTAGGATATAAGAAGAGGCATGGCTGAAATTGCATGAGTAAGGGGAAATCTACCATGGAATTAAGGAGAGAGATAACCTTTCAGTGGCTGTGGGCTTTCTCTAGAAATGCTCAGTTGCATGAGTGCCCATCCAGAGAAGGCAAATGTCAGGTTCATCAGGATTTATTTTTTTTTCTCTCTGTCATGTCTAACTCTTTGTGTCCCCATGGACTGTAGCCTGCTTCTGTCCCTAGAATTCTCCAGGTAAGAGTACTGGAGTGGGTTGCCATTGCTTTCTCCAGGTTATCTTCCTGACCCAGGGATTGAACCCAAGTCTCTTGCACTGCAGGCAGATTCTTTACTGTCTAAACCACCTGAGAAGCCTTTTTTTTTTCTTCTAGGGAATGTGAAAAAGGAAGACAGGGCAAGAGTGTTGGAAGTATTTGAAACAGAATAGTTCTAACAATATGTCATGAAATATAAGCTAGATAGGAAAGAATAAAAGATGACTGGAACTAACAGAAAAAGATAGAAGAGAGATAGAATTAATGGTATCCATAGAAAAGTTATTTCAAAAAAACTTGAGTAATGGAGCTAAAAATGCAAGAGTCTTCAGGGTCATTGTAAGGTAGTCTAGCCTCTAGAGGTAGAGGTGATCAAATGCAGGGTGTGATTGTAAGCTCAAATGGCCCAGGTGCAATGATGATCAATCAAGGGGATTCGTGGGGAGGAGGTCAAAGAACAAAGGGACCAGATGTTGAATGAATTATCCCTATACTACCTTGCTACTAGTCCACACGGTGACATTGTGCAAATTAGAAAGTGGCATCTCTTTCTTAAGGTATTTTACCATCTTCCACCAAAATTTGTCCAATAGGTAAGAAAATCAATGGTAGAAAGTCTAGGTAGCAGCCCTGTTTGTATGTGCTGAATCCAGCAGGAATATCAGGAGGTCAAGGTGAAGAGGAAGAAGATGTTCCAGAAACCAAGACTGACATGGGGAGGGGATGGTGGGATGAACTGGTGGAGCAGGGCTGATGTGTGTACACTGCTATACATGGAATAGATAACTAGTGAGAGCTAGCTCAAGGAACTCTACTTGATGCTCTGTGGTGACCTAGATGGGAAGAAAATCCAGAAGGGAGGGAATATGTGTGTATTTATGGCTGATTTATTTCACTCTACAGCAGAAACTAGCACAACACTGTAAAGCAACTATACCTCCTGCCCTGACAAAAACACAGTGAGTAGAGGCTGTCGGCTGATAGCAATGAGGAGAGGGATCAGGCAGAAAATACAACAGCATGAGCTTCAGAGGAACAGAACTCTCCCAAGATGGAGGAGTACTAATGGTGGAGAAGCAAGAATGGGACGCAAGAAGAGGACAACCCCACCTTCTCAGAGGGATTATTTGGGATTTAGAAAGCAAGCAGACTCCAGGTTAAAGGGCTGTGAGAAATGATAGGGTCTCTTCCTTTTGAATATTTAACTCAGATATTTTCTCCTCCACGGAGTATATCTTGATTTTCCCACCTGGAAATAATTCTTTTTTTCCCCTGACATCTCTAATAATGAATTTATGACTCTTTTATCTCCAGATCATTTTCTATTTGCACTGAAAGTCATTTCTGTAGGTTCTTATCTATCCTAGCAGAATATTTGCTCCCTGAGAGTAAAAGTCTGGCTAATGCATCTTTGTGTCTACTATTAATTATTGTCATTTCATTTATTTAGTTGTCATAGCGACCTAGTAAATATTGAATCAATGAATGAATATCACTTTCTGTTCCCAAATCTTAATGGAAAGAATTGATCATGGTATGAACTAGCTTTATCTATATTGTATCTAGAGTAACTGTGAATGTGAACTTCAAGCTTTGCAGTCTGAGGTCATGGCACCATATGAATTCTTTCTAGTGGTAATGTCATTGTCTCTCCTTAGTATAACAGAGTTAGCACTTCCATTGTATTTTTGAGTGGCACCAAGAAATCTATGCTATTAAAGATAACAAATTTACTGGAAGGAATTAACTTTTATAGCTTTCATTTTTATGTAAACAATAAAATTAAAATCTCATGTTGTTATTTGAAAGTTACTATGAGCAACAACTATATTGTGAATCCAGTTTTCTTGTAGTTTAGTTTTAAAAATATTTGTATCATTTTGAGTTAGAAATTTCATATGTGACTATTTCTTTATTAATTCAAACATATATTTAAAATTCATCATAATAAGTTTCAGCCCCATATAACACCTGAAAGCTTTGAGGTCATCTTTGTTTTGAGGACATTAGAATATATATATGAGTATTTTGGGAGGGCTGGAATAGAGAACTTAGTCACTTTAATGCCTAACTGATGTTAGTTTCTTATTTGATTATGATAGAGTATATTTTTATCCTGAAACATTAATGAAAGATTATTCAAAAGTTTCTCCTTCGGACTTTTAAGAGATATCATCTTGCTCCTAAAATTTAAAGGAAACAAAAATACACTGGTTCTAGAATAACTGGATCTCTACATGCAAAATGAATGAATCTAGACACAGACATTACACCCTTCTAACTCAAAAGTTTAAAATTAACAAAAATTAACTCAAAGTTAACTCTAAAACTCATGATTTTAAAATCACAATTGCATTCATCTCACCCACTAGCAAAGTAAGGCTCAAAATTCTCCAAGCCAGGCTTCAACAGTACATGAACCATGAACTTACAGATGTTCAAGCTAGATTTAGAAAAGGAGAGGAACCAGAGATCAAATTGCCAATATCCACTGGATCACAGAAAAAAGCAAGAGAGTTCCAGAAAAACATTTACTTCTGTTTTATTGACTATGCCAACGCCTTTGACTGTGTGGATCACAACAAACTGTGGAAGGTTCTTAAAGAGATGGGAATACCAGACCACCTGACCTACCTCCTGAGAACTCTGTATGCAGGTCAGGAAGCAACAGTTAGAATCTGAAATGGAACAACAGACTGGTTCCAAACTGGGAAAGGAATATGTCAAGGCTGTATATATGTCACCCTTCTTATTTACTTATATGCAGAGTACATTATTAAAATTCCGGGCTGGAGGAAGCACAAGCTGGAATCAAGGTTGCTGGGAGAAATATCAAGAATCTCAGATATGAAGATGACACCACCCTTATGGCAGAAAGCGAAGAAGAACTAAAGAGCCTCTTGATGAAAGTGAAAGAGAGCGAAAAAGTTGACTTAAAACTCAACATTCAGAAAACAAAGATCATGGCATCTGGTCCATCACTTCATAGCAAATAAATGGGGAAACAATGGAAAAAGTGACATACTTTATTTTGGGGGCTCCAAAATCACAGTCGATGGTGACTGCAGCCATGAAATTAAAAGACGCTTACTCCTTGGAAGAAATCTATGAAAAATCTAGACAACATATTAAAAAGCAGAGACATTACTTTCCCAACAAAGGTCAGTCTAGTCAAAGCTACTGTTTTTCCGGTAGTCATGTATGGATGTGAGAGTTGGATTGTAAAGAAAGCTGAGTGCTAAAGAATTGATGCTTTTGAACTGTGGTGTTGGAGAAGACTCTTGAGAGTCCCTTGGACTGCAAGGAGATCCAACCAGTCTATCATAAGGAAATCAGTCCTGAATATTCATTGGAAGGACTGATGCTGAAGTTGAAACTCCAATACTTTGGCCACCGGATGTGAAGGACTAATTGGAAAAGATCGTGATGCTGGAAAAGATTGAAGGCAGGAAGAGAAGGGGATGACAGATGGTGAGATGGTTGGATGGCATCACCAACTCAATGGACATGATTTTGAACAAGCTGCAGGAGTTGGTCGTGGACAGGGAAGCCTGGAGTGCTGCAGTCCATTGGGTCACAAAGAGTTAAACATGACTGAGCAGGAGGGCCTAGAGGAGCTATTTCACGTTCAAGGTCAGGAGGGGCAGCAGTGAGGAGATACCCCTCATCCAAGGTAAGGAGTAATGGCTGCACTTTGCTGGAGCAGCCATGAAGAGACACTCCACATCCAAGGTAAGAGAAACCCAAGTAAGACGGTAGGTGTTGCAAGAGGGCATCAGAGGGCAGACACACTGAAACCATACTCACAGAAAACTAGTCGGTCTAATCACACTGGGACCACTGCTGCTGCTGCTAAGTCGCTTCAGTCATGTCCGACTCTGTGCGACCCCACAGACAGCAGCCCATTGGGCTCCACCATCCCTGGGATTCTCCAGGCAAGACCACTGGAGTGGGTTGCCATTTCCTTCTCCCACAGAACCACAGCCTTGTCTAATTCAGTGAAACCAAGCCATGCCTACAGGGCAACCCAAGACAGACGGGTCATGGTGGAGAGGTCTGACAGAATGTGGTCCACTGGAGAAGGGAATGGCAAACCACTTCAGTATTCTTGCCTTGAGAACCCCACGAACAGTATGAAAGGGCAAAATGATAGGATACTGAAAGAGGAACTCCCCAAGTCAGTAGGTGTCCAATATGCTACTGGAGGTCAGTGGAGAAATAACTCCAGAAAGAATGAAGGGATGGAGCCAAAGCAAAAACAGCTGCAGATGGGACTGGTGATAGAAGCAAGGTCCGATGCTGTAAGAGCAATATTGTATAGGAACCTGGAATGTCAGGTCCACGAATCAAGGCAGATTGGAAGTGATCAAACAAGAGATGGCAAGGCTGAATGTTGACATTCTAGGAATCAGCGAACTAAAATGGACTGGAATGGGTGGATTTAACTCAGATGACCATTATATCTACTACTGCGGGCAGGAATCCCTCAGAAGAAATGGAGTAACCATCATGGTCAACATAAGAGTCCAAAATGCAGTACTTGGATGGAATCTCAAAAATGACAGAATGATCTCTGTTTGTATCCAAGGCAAACCATTCAGTATCACAGTTATCCAAGCCTATGCCCGAATCAGTAACCCTGAAGAAGCTGAAGCTGAACGGTTCTATGAAGACCTATAGGACCTTTTAGAATTAATACCCCCAAAAGATGTCCTTTTCATTATAGGGGACTGGAATACAAAAGTAGGAAGTCAAGAAACACTTGGAGTAACAGGCAAATTTGGCCTTGAAATATGGAATGAAGAAGGGCAAAGGCTAACAGAGTTTTGCTAAGAAAATGCACTGGTCATAGCAAACACCCTCTTCCAACAACACAAGTCTCTACACATGGTCATTACCAGATGGCCAACACCAAAATCAGATTGATTATATTATTTGCAGCCAAAGATGGAGAAACTCTGTACATTCAGCAAAAACAAAAATGGGAATTGACTGTGAACTCCTTATTGCCAAATTCAGACTTAAATTTAAGAAAGTAGGGAAAACCATTAGACCATTCAGGCATGACCTAAATCAAATCCCTTATGATTATACAGAAGAAGTGAGAAATAGATTTAAGGGCCTAGATCTGATAGATAGAGTGCCTGATGAACTACGGACAGAGGTTCGTGACATTGTACAGGAGACAGGGATCAAGACCATCCCCATGGAAAAGAAATGCAAAAAAGCAGAATGGCTGTCTGAGGAGGCTTTACAAATAGCTGTGAAAAGAAGAGACGTGAAAAGCCAAGGAGAAAAGAGGAGATATAAGCATCTGAATGTAGAGTTCCAAAGAATAGCAAGAAGAGATAAGAAAGCCTTCTTCAGCGATCAGTGCAAAGAAACAGAGGAAAAGAACAAAATGGGAAAGACTAGAGATCTCTTCAAGAATATTCCAGATACCAAGGGAACATTTCATGCAAAGATGGGCTCAATAAAGGACAGAAATGGTCTGGACCTAACAGAAGCAGAAAATATTAAGAAGATGTGACAAGAATACACAGAAGAACTGTGCAAAAAGATCTTCATGACCCAGATAATCACGATGGTGTGATCACTCACCTAGAGCCAGACATCCTGGAATATGATGTCAAGTGGGCCTTAGAAAGCATCACTATTAACAAAGTTAGTGGAGGTGATGGCATTCCAGTTGAGCTATTTCAAATCCTGAAAGATGATGCTGTGAAAGTGCTACACTCAATATGCCAGCAAATTTGGAAAACTCAGCAGTGGCCACAGGACTGGAAAAGGTGAGTTTTCATTCCAATCCCAAAGAAAGGCAATGCCAAAGAATGCTCAAACTACTGCACAATTGCACTCATCTCACATGCTAGTAAAGTAATGCTCAAAATTCTCCAAGCCAGGCTTCAGCAATATGTGAACTGTGGACTTCTTGATGTTCAAGCTGGTTTTAGAAAAGGCAGAGGAACCAGAGATCAAGTTGCCAACATCCACTAGATCATGGAAAAAGCAAGAGAGTTCCAGAAAAACATCTCTTTCTGCTTTATTGACTATGCCAAAGCCTTTGACTGTGTGGATCACAACAAACTATGGAAAATTCTGAAAGAGATGGGAATACCAGACCACCTGAACGCCTCTTGAGAAACCTATATGCTAGTCAGGAAGCAACAGTTAGGACTGGACATGGAACAACAGACTAGTTCCAAATTGGAAAAGGAGTACGCCAAGGCTGTATATTATCATCCTGGTTGTTTAACTTCTATGCAGAGTACATCATGAGAAATGCTGAGGTGGAAGAAGCACAAGCTGGAATCAAGATTGCCAGAAGAAATATCAATCACCTCAGATATGCAGATGACACCACCCTTATGGCAGAAAGTGAAGAGGAACAAAAACCCTCTTGATAGTGAAAGAGGAAAGTGAAAAAGTTGACTTAGAGCTCAACATTCAGAAATGAAAACCACGGCATCTGGTCCCATCAGTTCATTTCAGTTCAGTTCAGTCACTCAGTCATGTCCAACTCTCCGCAGTCCCATGAATCGCAGCACAGCAATGACAAATAGATGGGAAAGAGTGGAAACAGTTCATACTTTATTTTGGGGGCTCCAAAATCACTGCAGATGGTGACTGCAGCCATGAAATTAAAAGACGCTTACTCCTTGGAAGGAAAGTAATGACCAACCTAGATAGCATATTCAAAAGCAGAGACATTGCCAACAAAGGTCTGTCTTCAAGGCTATGGTTTTTCCAGTGGTCATGTATAGATGTGAGAGCTGGACTGTGAAGAAAGCTGAGCACCGAAGAACTGATGCTTTCCGAACTGTGGTGTTAGAGAAGACTCTTGGAGTCCTTTGGACTGCAAGGAGATCCAACCAGTCCATTCTGAAGGAGATCAGCCCTGGGTGTTCTTTGGAAGGAATGATGCTAAAGCTGAAACTCCAGTACTTTGGCCACCTCATGCGAAGAGTTGACTCATTGGAAAAGTCTCTGATGCTGGGAGGGATTGGGGGCAGGAGGAGAAGGGGATGACAGAAGATGAGATGGCTGGATGGCATCACTGACTCGATGGACGTGTGTCTGAGTGAACTCTGGGAGTTGGTGATGGACAGGGAGGCCTGGCGTGCTGCGATTCATGGGGTTTCAAAGAGTTGGACACGACTGAGCAACTGAACTGAACTGAGCAATTGAACTGAACAATAACCAAGTGAACAACTTGATTTTTAAAAATTGACAAAAGACTGAATAAATACCTCACAAAGAAGATATACAGATGGCAAAGAAGGATATGAAATGATGCTCAACATTATATGTCATCAGGAAACTAGTCTTAAACATGAGATACCACTCTGTACCTATGAGAATGGCCAGAACCCATTAACACTGAGAATACCAAATGCTGACTAGGGTGTGGAACAACAGGAACTCTTTATTCAGTGCTGGTGGGAAAGTATGTGTTAGAACTGGTAGGAAAGCAAAATGGTTTGGCAGTTCCTTACTAAACTACGTGTACACTTACCTTATGATCCAGCAATTGAGCTCGTTGATATTTACCCAAATGAGTCAAAAGCTTACATCTGCACATAAACTGCACATGGATATTTATAAGAGTTTTATTTATAATTGTGAAAACCTGGAAATAACCAAGATGTCCTTCAGTAAGTTGGTAAATAAGCTATGTTACATTCTGACAATGGAATGTGATTCAGCTGTAAGAAGAAATGAGCTGTCGAGCCATGAAAACACATGGAGGAAACTTAAATGCATACCACTAAGTGAAAGAAGTCAATCTAAGAAGGCTACATACTGTGTGACTGTGATTATACAATATTCTGGAAAAGGCAAAACTATAGAGACTGGAAGAATCAGTGATTGCTAGAGGTTAGGGGAGGCAGGACTGAATAGGCACAACACAGAGGACATTTTAGGGAAGTGAAACCATTCTGTCTGATACAATAATGGTGAATAAATGTCATTATACATTTGTCCAAACCCAATGAATGGACAATACTTAGAGTGAACCCTAATGTAAACTGTGTAGTTTGGGTGATCATGATGTAGATTTATTGGTTGTAAAAAGCATATCACTGTGGTAGAATGTGGGAGAAGCTGTGCACGTGTATGGAAAATCTCTTTACCTTCTCAGTTTTGTTGTAAGCCTACCATTGCTCTAAAAAAGTAAAGTTTATTAAAAAATAAACAAACAGTTGTCTTCAAAATCAAGATTATGTTTCTACCACAGTATTTCTGACCTTTTTTGATCTGACCTTCATCTCTCTCTCCTGTTTTATCTCCCACCCCATCCCTCTATAATAACCTCTATCCATACATACATCAACCCATCCATCCATCCATCTATGAAATATTTATTTAGACTCTTTATGTGACAAATATTGTGAAGGCAAAATGGTGAAAATGTAGACACTATTTTATTATTTATAACAGTAAATTGTAATCATTGATTTTTAAAAAATTGAGACTGAGTTCTTTTAAACAGAGATTTTATTTTGTTTACCAATATGATAGATACTCAAAGAAAGTTTGTGGTTAGATATATGAATAAATAAATACAAAAACAAAGTTTTCCTTTATGACATTTTGAAATTTTGAGTTCAGTTAGATATTTATATTTCCCTTTGAAAATTCTCCTCTGAAGACTTCTAAATAAATGGGCATTTATTAAGTGACCATGCATTATTAAATTATTATCCTTACCTTTCAGTACCTCTTGAGAAAACACCCAAGAGTAAAAGGCTATGTTCCATGTCACAGTAACATAAGCTTGCTTTTATAACCAAGCTTGTCTCCTTTGGAAATGTACAAAAGTTCATGCCTTTTCTAACTGCTTGGAGTTGACAGTGATTGATGGAAGTCTTGGCAGTGGCAAAAGAATTTCAGAAATAGAGCTTAGTTTCGATTGTTTTTATTATTTAAAAGAAATAAGATTTCTGAGTCATCTTTTCTGGAGATCTTACTTGGTCATATTAATTCAATACACATAGGTAAGAAAAGATACTTTAACAATTTTTAAGAACAATTTTCAAAATATTTGTTAAGATTTTAATTACAGAGAATTTCAAATATATGAGTAAAGAGAAAGTAGAATAGTGAATTTTCATGGACAAGCAACTGGCTTAAACAATCATCAACTCAAGGCCAAAGGTGTTTCACCTTTAACACTGTTCATACCCCCAGCCCCTGCTGACCATCAGGACTGCTTTGAAGCAAGCCTACCTGTAAAGATATCATTCTAAAAGATAAGATATCTTAAAAAAATTATAGGCACAATGTTATGATCATATCTAAGCAAATAAACAGTAATTCCTTACTATCATCAAATATCCTGTTAGTGTTCAAATTTATCCTTTCATCCAAAAGTTTTTAAATGGTTTGTTTGAGTCAGCATCAAACAAGGTCAGTGCACTGCAATTGGTTGATTTCACAGATCTCATTTATTTTAATAAGTGCCTCTCCTTCTCCTTTTCCCTTGCAATTTATTTTTTGAAAAGAGATTTGGTTTATTTTTCCTGCACAGTTAGTTTCTTGATTTGCTTCCTGCATCCCTGTGAGGTAATTTAACATGTTCCCCTATCCTGTGTATGTGTTTTCTGTAATTTGGTAGCTATATGAAGAGGTTAATTGAATTCACCTTCAATTTTTCTTAGGAATACTTCCTGATTGGTGGTGCGACTTCCATCAGGAGGCACATAATGTCTGACTGTCTCTTTTGTGATGTTAGGAGCTCATGATAATCATTCCCTAGATCTGTTATTTTACTAGGGATTGCAAAATGGTGATATTCAAATTCCATTATTTCTTCTACAATTATTGATTGCAATTTTGTAAAAAGAAACTCACCCTCTTCTAACATTTGGTTGCCCTGTGGCAATTTGTATAGGAAAATCAAAATAAATGCTTGACTCTTTCCCTTTATTTACCAGTTTTCAAAATAATGAATTGATTTCCTAGTCTATCCCAAAGTTGACCAATGAATTTTTTTTTCCCAAAGAGTTTTCCCCTCAGTACCCTTTTAAACGTAAGAATTTAACTATATTTGATGTGCTTTAATTTGTGCATCTAGTATATTTGATATTCCAATGATTCTATGTTTGTATGAGTGGATGGGGGCCTCTTCACATTGGCTCCTGAGCTTTTCTGATACAGTTCCAGTAGACTTCAGTAACTTCCTTTCTTTCACATGTGATATGCCAGGCTTGTCTTGCCCTTGGCCTGAAACCATTCATTTCTTTGACAAGCCTTGGTCTGTTTTAATTGAAAATGGTTAGTTAGAGAACACTATATAGGTCCTAGATATGTTCATTGCTATTGGATTGGCCACTGTTTCTAGGCCATTTTGGTAGCTATGTAGGGGTAGTACACAAAATACATTTGTTTTAAGAACATAAACAAAGATGGTAAACACTTTTTGTGTATTTTATTCAAGCAATCCAGCTTTTAAAACAGATTTTGTTAACATATACTTTTGGAATCATATTATTAAAGACATTATTTTGTTAACATATACTTTTGTTAACATATACTTTTGGAATGACATTATTAAAGATTTCCAAGAGAGATAAGTTAGGAAGTTGGGATTAACACATATACACTGCTATATATAAAATAGATAATCAACAAGAACCTACTGTATGGCACAGGAAACCTTACTTAATACTCTGTAATAATTTACATAGGAAGAGAATCTAAAATAGAATAGATAAATGTGTGTATATATATGTATAAAACTAAGTCACTTCATTGTACACATAAAACTAACACAACTTTGTAAATCAACTATACTCCAATATAGAATAAAAATTTATAAATAAACATATATATATATACATATATACTTTTTTAAAATTTCGAAACTTCAAATTACAATAGTTGGAGAAAAGGGTTTCTCTTGAGCAATTGTTTTATGACATGAGTTCAGTTCAGCTCAGTCGCTCAGTCGTGTCCGACTCTTTGTGACCCCATGAATCACAGCACGCCAGGCCTCCCTGTCCATCACCAACTCCTGGAGTTCACTCAGACTCACGTCCATCGAGTCAATGATGCCATCCAGCCATCTCATCCTCGGTCGTCCCCTTCTCCTCCTGTCCCCAATCCCTCCCAGTATCAGAGTCTTTTCCAATGAGTCAACTCTTCACATGAGGTGGCCAAAGTACTGGAGTTTCAGCTTTAGCATCATTCCTTCCAAAGAAATCCCAGGGTGATCTCCTTCAGAATGGACTGGTTGGATCTCCTTGCAGTCCAAAGGACTCTCAAGAGTCTTCTCTAACACCACCACAGTTCAAAAGCATCAATTCTTTGGCGCTCAGCCTTCTTCACAGTCCAACTCTCATATCCATACATGACCACAAGAAACAAACTCTTCAGTTGAAAGGCATATTAAAAATCTTACAGATAAATTTATGAAGAGTAGAACTTCCCTAATATAAATTTATTTTAAACTAAAACAAGTATATAATTATATTTGGTAAAAATACAAAATGTGAAATAGTGCATACACCACAAAATGATTTTGGAAAAGTATAATTCCACTGGCGGGGGGACCTTAATTCAATATCTTTTGTAAGAAATATAAAATTGAGGGAGTATATTAAGTTTTTGTATTAAAAATATTCAAATATGGAAGATATATATACATAAAATTCTAGTATCAATTTTCATTTTCAAAAATTAGAAAACTTATTTTGAATAACTATTTCCAGAGAGGGGGAAAAAGGCTTTTTTCTTCTATATTAACACTGCATCCTTAGCCTAACTAATTTTGTTTCTCAGAATAATAGGCTGATTAACTTCTAACCTTATCAAATTTCCTGGTTGTATCAGATTTGTATCAAGTAAAATTTGTTTTAGACATCTTTGCTCACTTTTTGTATATTTCATTGTGCATTAAAATTTGGGGGTTCATAATTTTTCAGCACTTTCATCTGTACAATGCATTTTCATCCACTTTTAAATGGATGAGCACAGAGAAGAGCAGAAATAGCTTTACCCTAGAGTCAATTTCCCATACATTCTAATTCAGGAGTGTGGAGGAGAGACAAATTATGAAGTCTCTATTTTTGTCACAGACTCTTGCTCCCCACCATTACCTTCTCATCTCTGAAAGCTTTTCATCCTATCATTAAAAAGACTGCCAGCAATGTATGCCTATATTTTGGCATTTAACTCATAACTATTGAAAACACGTACACATTTCCCCTCTGGCTAGATGACGAATAAATCCTTAACTAGTCTAAAAGGAGCCCAGTCACCAAGTTTAGTGTCCACCAATTCCATTCCTTCTTGGCCTCTGATGCTACCTGCCTCCCAAAAAGTGGCTTAGAAGTGAGAAAAACCTGCATGAAGAGCAGTTGTCAGATGCCTGGACTGCATGTTAGATGCCATGTCCAATCAGTTACGGACAGTAAATGCCCCACTGAGAATAACATCTTGTTATGTCAGGTTTTATCACTCCACATAAACAGGATGTGCACAGAGCAAGAAGGATTCAAATATATTTATATCACAATGGAAAATAAATCTTTTAAGTAGAGGTTACAGGAATGGAGGTAGGACATTTTGATAGGAAAAAGCTGAATCTTGTTGGCATCACAGCTGGACAGGGAGAGTGGAGGTGGAGGGATAAGGCAGAGGGTGCAAGAATGGATTGAATGTCTAATCTTTGAGTTCTAGGTTTTCAGTTCTTTTCAGAAGACATGCCTTTGTTTCATCTTTTCCATTAACTTAACCCATTCATTTCAAATGCACAATTAAATTTTACTATAATTTAGAAGGAATTAGAGGAAATTTAGAGGAAAATAGAGGAAATTTAGAGGCAATTTAGAAATAAACATAGATGATTGGGGGAAAAAGTCACAAATATAATCTTGGTTTAATTCTCTTGGCACAAGAAAACAATAAATGCCTTCAAGGAGTCCCTGAGGACATTTCACTTTCAGATGGTAAGAACTCCCTATATGCGAAGGTTCATTTCTAGGTCAGGGGCTTTTGTTGTTTTTCTGTTTTGCTGTGTTTTTGTTTGTTTTTGGAGAGGAAGAAGGAAAAGAGGAGGGAGGAGTCCTTGTTCTCTTTGTGAATCTGATACCTTCTAAAGGTCTCAGCTTCTCCCCAAGAAAAATGTAGACATACACATTTTTACACATAATTCCACTGGGCCATGGATCTCTACTTTCATTCCAGATTTATTTACCAATCCAAAGACAAATTACTGAGCTCCTTTCAGCTTCTCAAAGAATAAATCCTTTCCAGACTGAAGCAATTTGACTTCCAAGGAAATCATATAGACGTTTCAGCCTGGGTCTCATACACCTACTCAGTGGCCCTGGGCTTCAACCCCTAATTTTGATACTTGATCTAACCTGGGCTTCTAAAACACATTCCCAGCTCTTTTTTCCTATAACTACAAATTGGCACTTTCCATCAACACTTGCCATCATCCTCTGCAAGGATTGATCATATGCTGCAACAGCTGATGATTTTCAACACCCCTTGAAGGAGTTAAAGGTAGAGAGCAGAAAAGAAGCACTCTGCTCTAAGAGAACAAATTGAACAGAACAGGTCTTCAGATAGTTAGAAATTTTCAGGAGCCCATTTCTTACATCTCCTTCTACCTAGAAAAAAGTAAAATTCTTCATAGCGATGACTATCCCTTGAGAATAGCAGAAACTTTCCGCAAAAAATATGCTGCTGATTGTGTAAGGTATAGTTGGAGATGAGGCAATGAAGAAAGGAAGACGACCTCACAGAGACAGGTTACCTTTATTCAGGCAAGGAGGGGCGACAGTGGCCGGGCTGAGCACGTGCGGGATCAGGGAGGCTGCATATTTAAGGGGAAGTTTTGGGGAAGCGATACTGGAAGATTTAGTTAGGCTGGGCCGTTCTGGGTAATCTTTAGCTGAGAAGGCAGTTTGCAGATGAACAGGGGTGAGGGATCCCGGGACGGGGCTGGAGGGTCCCAGGCTGATGCAATCTGCCCAGAGTATCGGGGTGGGACTTAATGTTCAGTTTTGTCATCTCATGTCAGGTGGTTCAGCAAGGGACCTTGAGGTCATTATCTTCTTTTTCCAGGCCCAAGGACTTTGAGTTCTTTATCTTTTTCTAGGCCCAGATTGCATGTACTCCAGATTGTACTTCAGATTGCATTGTATTTCAGATCGCATGTAAATCATATATATTGACCTTCCCTCTTGTCTCTTTGGAGCTGTTTCTTAGAGCTATCTGAGGTGCTGTCTCCCAGGTTGCAGTCCTCATTTTGCCCCGGATAAAACTTAACTTGCAGTTCTCACATTGTGCATTTTTAAAGTCGACATTCTTCATTTGTCATCTCCCAGAATTCTTAAGTCCTCAGACATGTTGTCCGGCTTCTTCCTCATGTCTCAAGTCTGCTGGAAGAGTCCCTGGCTCTTCGAGGTTCTGTCCCCCATCCTCACCCCCACCTTTACAATGGCTCCCATGGGGAGCCACAGTAATGACAATACCACAGTCTTTCCTTACAAATTTCAAAGCACTCAAGTCTGCTCCATTTACATTTTAACATAAGAATCATTAGTCCCTTGATGGAGAGCTCAGCTCTTCAATTCACGGCATTTTTTTTAACCAGTATCACAAGTCTAGATGAAAAAGATAAAATATGACTTAATGGCTCTCTTTGTGCATATATTTCATTAGAGATTACTCTATTTTCAGACCTACCAAAAATCACACTATTGTCATAAGTTAAATGTAAGCCAGACCAGCATATTTCTTATCTGATCAGTTTACTTTTTCCCACAAAAATGAGAGCATGCGAGAACTAAGATTCTGGGTATTAAATACCAAAGTCCTCTTGCATTTTTCTTACTTTTATTGAGAAATAACATAAAAATGATTAAATTACATCATAAAAACATGACATGTGTAGAGTATTAATTATAAACTGAATTATAAATGTAATAAAAGTCTTGTTTTTCCAGGGGCAAACTACTTTGAACTGTTCTAATTAACTGCTGACTCAAATTTTAAGGTATATGTAGTTTACTACCAGATACATTTTTGTGACCATTTGCTTTCTTTGTGCTTATTTTTTTCCTTGTACACATCCTAAAGAAATGTTAAGAATAATAGCTACTAAAATATGTGCCAATACATGGTATACTTTTAATCTATAAATATTTGAAGAACTTCCAATGTCCTTTTCATTTGAATAAACTGTTAAGAAATTTTCTTAATAAGGTAGTATTTCAGTAACTTTACTTACTAAAATTTCTGGTAAACTTAACAGTGTTAGCTGCACTATTTTTTTTTTTTTTTTTTTTTGCAGTGAACAGATAAAAACTGAGACAGTAGAGTTGGTATTGCCAACTTGCTGGCATACCATGGAGAATAAGACTCACTGACAAGGATGGTATTAACATGAAATTTACCAGTGACACTTTCTTTAGAGTCCCTTTAAACATAGCATCCAAATTGTGAGAACAAGATGATCTGCTGCCAAACAGAGCATATCAAATCAAACCTTTGCCAGCTTGTAAGTAAGAAGATGGCCTGCCTCTCAGGTTTCACACTCTCCCGTAGTGCTTCAAACACACAGCTCTCATCAGAGCACTTTGGTGTTAGGCTTAACTGTATCCCTTTGGAACTGCTCAGCCAAAAAAAAACCAAGGAATTGAATATATTTTACTTGTTTTTGTGTTCCCAGTGCCAGTTAATGAGTGATCAGTAAATGGTTCTGAAATGTAAATATAACATCATTTCCTGCTATTACCTGAATTTGGTAAACTTAATCATATGTTAAAACTTAGTCTTGGGACTTCTCTGGTTGTCCAATGGTTTAGAATCCACCTTCTAATGCAGGGGACATGGGTTCAATCCTGGTTGAAGATATAAGGTCCCATATGCCTCAGGGCAACTAAGCATGCAACTAAGCAACTAAGCATGCAGCTAAAACCCAAAAGTAGTCAAGTAAATAAATAAATATTAAAAAAAACTTTAGTCTCAATGCTGTGGTATTTGGTGGTGGGGCCTTTGGCAGGTGGGATTAGTGCACTTCTTAAAGAGATCCCAGGGAGCAAGCTCACCTCTCCGAGCACAGGAGATTACAGTAAAAAGATGGCCATCTAGGAAATGGGCTCTTACCAAACTCCAAATCTGCTGGTGCTGTGATCCTGGACTTTGCAGCCTCCAGAACTGTGAGAAATAAAAGTGTGTTGTTTGTAAGTCATCCAGTCTCAGGGATTTTGTTACAGTAGCCCACACAGACCAAGACAGTTCTCTATGAGAATTTCCTCAGGACTTTTAATTAGACTGTTTTCATTAACTTGTATCATGGTTGCTGAATACCTATTGAGTGCCAGCCTGATAATGCATATACCTGACACCTTGGCCTAGACTTTTTCTGAACAGCTTTGCCTTATCAACATTTACTCATCCTTTAGTCTCAACCAAGACCTGGAGTCTCCATCACATCAGGAGACTCCTGGATCCTCCTGGACTAGGTTGTTCCTTTCCAAAATCCATAGTATCCTGGGCTTTTGTGTCCAAAGCCAAACCTGAAGAGGGACCGATCCACCAAACTGGTACTGAGATTACTTCAAAGTGGGAACATCTGACTTTCAGAAGATGCAGAAAGAATTCTTACCTGAACTTCCCTTATATGACTAGAGTGGAACTTTATGAGGGTCAGCAGTCAGAAATCTCCCTCCCTCAGTCTCTGTACCCCTCTCCTCCAGGAGGGCTCCACTCAAGAAGACACTGACAATGGGTACCCAGATTTTCCAAAATCTGTGTGAAGAAGCCTCATCAGAACTTTCCATCCTTTGAAATCCTTAAACTCCTCCCCATCCCAGCCTTTATTAAACTGGTATAATATACACTTCTACCCTTAGCTGTTCTAGGAGCTACTATCTCTATTAGGGTGCTCTTTTAGCCAGAGTGCCCCGACCGGTAAGGAACAAGAGACTTTACTGATCTCTCTCTTCTTCCCTCTCTCTTTCCTCTCCTTAATCCTTTCTATCCTTCCCTGTTTTTCTAGTCCCCCGGTCCTGGATGCAGGAATCTGGTCAAAGGGCCCTCAGCCTGAGCTGAGAATTGGAGACTGATCACCTTCTCTTGGCAGAGAACTCGAATTCTGGCTCTGGTCTGGTCTGATTTCTGGTAGGGTTAAGTTCCAGTCTTCCCTTATCTGGAGGCCCAGGGAAAAGTCTCATAACGCCTGGGTATCTGTAGGTGGCAGGAGATGTCTGTAAGGCCACCCCTTTCGCCCCCTCTCCCGCCACCTCCCCTTCTTCTTTCAACCTGACTTCCTTTCTTCCCTTGAAATCTTTGATGTTAGTACTTAGATCTGAAGTTTAGATCTGAAGTTCTGTGTCTCTATAGGAGGTTTTCTGAGAAACTGTATTTAAGGGCTTCCCTGGTGGTGCAGAGGTTAAAGTGTCTGCCTGCAATGTGGGAGACCTGGGTTTGATCCCTGGGTCAGGAAGATCCCCTGGAGAAGGAAATGGTGACCTACTCCAGTATTCTTGCCTGGAGAATCCCATGGATAGAGGAGCTTGGTGGGCTACAGTCCATGGGTCACAAAGAGTTGGACACAACTGAGCAACTTCACTTTCACTTTATGCATATTAATTTTTTCCTCCTGTTAATCTTTCTGTTATCAGTTAATTTTCAGCCCTTAACTGCCTGACCAAAGTTGGTAGAAATGGTTTTCTTCTCCACATGTGGCACTGTTGACTACAAATTAGTTTTAATATAACTGTAAAGATTGAGTCTGTCTGCTACTCACTGAATCTCTTAGAACTTCCTTAAACCCTTGCTTATCTTTGACTATTTTTTTCCAGGGAGATGATATGGGGTGGGAGGTGGGAGGGGGCTTCGGCATTGGGAGATCGTGTACACCTGTGGCTGATTCATGTCAATGTATGGCAAAACACAGTATTGTAATGTAGAATAAAGTATTAAAAAAAAATTTCATTCACATATAAACAACAAAGTAACTGGAATTAGTATCTAGGTACTATATTTCTTTCCCCCAAAGTTAACTGGATATTTCTTGATTAGACTAGTATTTGTTGTTGCTGTTCAGTTGCTAGGTCGTGTCTGACTCTCTGTGAACCCATGGACCATAGCACTGCAGGCTTCCCTATCCTCCACCATCTCCTGGAGTTTGCTCAAGTTCATGTCCATTGAGCCACTGATGCTATCTAACCATCTCATTCTCTGCCATCCTCTTCTAATTTTGCTTTCAGTCTTTCCCAACATCAGGTCTTTTCCAATCAGTTGGTTCTTTGCATCAGGTGGCCAAAGTATTGGAGCTTCAGCTTTAGCATCAGTCCTTCCAATGAGTATTTAGGGTTGATTTCTTTTAGGATTGACTGGCTTGATCTCCTTGCAGTAATTAAACACAAAACTAGTATATATTCTTTGTTAAATATACCATTTATTCTCCTCCACATCCTCATCCCATTTTCTTCATCCATTCCATGTTTTTCTACCCTTTTCTGATCACCATTTCTGACAACTGCATTCTGCCCCCACTGGCAATCTTGTTGGCTGTCGCCTGATGGAATTTGGCCAATGGGATGAACCAACAGGAGATCAGAAGGTAGGAGGGAGAGAGAGAAAGAGGTCAAAATTAGCTTTCCTGCCACCTCTCCACCCCTGCCCCCTCCAACCCAGCTCAGTGCAGCATCTCTGGCAGTAGCTGTGTCCCTTCGCAATTTTAGAAAACTTCCTCCAGGGTTCCAGCTCATGGGACTCCGCTAACTACATTTTCTCCTTTGGCTTCTTCAGCCAAAATTGAATAATTTCCCCTTATCGTTAATCTCTGGGTGATTCACCTTTTTTGTACTTGAATCCTGTCTGTCAGTCAGTTCAGTTGCTCAGTCATCTCTGACTCTTTGCCACCCCATGGACTACAGTATGCCAGGTTCCCTCATCCATCACCAACTCTTGAAGCTTGCTCAAACTCGTGTCCATCAAGTTGGTGATGCCATCCGACCATCTCATCCTCTGTCATCCCTTTCTCCGCCCACCTTCAATCTTTCCCAGTATCAAAGTCTTTTCCAATGAGTCAGTTCTTTGTATCAGGTGGCCAAAGTATTGGTGCTTCAGCTTCAGCATCAGTCCTTCCAATGAATATTCAGGACTGATTTGCTTTAGGATGGACTGGTTGATCTCCTTGCAGTCCAAGGGACTCTCAAGAGTCTTCTCCAGCACCACAGTTCAAAAGCATTAATTCTTCAGCACTCAGCTTTCTGTATAGTCCACTCTCACATCCATATATGACTACTGGAAAAACCATAGCTTTGACTAGATGGACCTTTGTTGGCAATGTAATTATTAAAATCTCTGCTTTTTATTATGCTGTCTAGGTTGGTCATAACTTTTCTTCCAAAGAGCAAGTGTCTTTTAATTTCATGGCTTCAGTCACCGTTTTCAGTGATTTTGGAGCCCAACTATTGCCATGAAGTGATGGGACTGGATTCCATGATCTTCATTTTCTGAATGCTGAGTTTTTAAGCTAACTTTTTCACTCTCTCACTTTCATCAAGAGGCTCTTTAGTTCTTCACTTTCTGCCATAAGGGTGGTATCATCTGCATATCTGAGGTTCCTGATATTTCTCCCAGCAATCTTGATTCCAGCTTGTGCTTCATTCAGCCTATCATTTCTCATGATGTACTCTGCATATAAGTTTAATAAACAGGGTGACAATATACAGCCTTGATGTACTCCTTTCCCGATTTGGAATCAGTCTATTGTTCCATGTCCAGTTCTAACTACTGCTTTTTGACCTGCATACAGATTTCTCAGAAGGCAGGTAAGGTGGTCTGGTATTCCCATCTCTTTTAAGGATTTTCTACAATTTGTTGTGATCTCTATAATCAGTCTTTGTCATAATCAATAAAGCAGAAATAGATGTTTTTCTGTAATACTCTTGCTTTTTCCATGATCCAGTGGATATTAGCAATTTGATCTCTGATCCCTCTGCCATTTTTAAAACCAGCTTGAACTTCTGGAAGCTCACGGTTCATGTACTGTTGAAGCCTGGCTTGGAGAATTTTGAGCATTACTTTGCTAGTGTGTGAGATGAGTGCAATTGTGCAGTGGTTTGAGCATTCTTTGGCATTGCCTTTCTTTGGGACTGAAATGAAAACGGAACTTTTCCAGTCCTGTGGCCACTGCTGAATCTTCCAAATCTACTGTCATACTGAGTGCAGCACTTTCACAGCATCAACTTTTAGGATTTGAAATAGCTCAACTGGAATTCCATCACCTCCACTAGCGTTGTTTGTAGTGATGCTTCCCTAAGGCCCACTTGACTTCACATTCCAGGGTGTCTGGCTCTAGGTGAGTGATCACACCATCATGGTTATCTGGGTCATGAAGATCTTTTTGCATAGTTCTTCTGTGTATTATTGCCATCTCTTCTTAATATTTTCTTCTTCTGTTAGGTCTATACCATTTCTGTCCTTTATTGTGCCCATCCTTGCATGAAATGTTCCCTTGGTATGTTGAATTTTCTTGAAGAGATCTCTCGTCTTTCCCATTCTATTGTTTTCCTTTATTTCTTTGTACTGATCACTGAGGAAGGCTTTCTTATCTCTTCTTGCTATTCTTTGGAACTCTGCATTCAAATGGGTATATCTTTCATTTTCTCCTTTGCCTTTAGCTTCTCTTCTTTTCTCAGCTATTTGGAAAGGCCTCCTCAGACAACCATTTTTCCTTTTTGCATTTCTTTATCTGGGGATGGTCTTAATCACTGCTTCCTATACAATGTCACGAGCCTCCATCCATATTTCTTCAGACACTCTATCAGATCTAATGCCTTGAATCTATTTGTTATTTCCACTGTATAATCCTAAGGGATTTGATTTAGGTCATACCTGAATGGTCTAGTGGTTTCCACTACTTCAATTTGATTCTGAATTTGACAATAAGGAGTTCATGATCTGAGTCACAGTCAATTCCCAGTCTTTTTTTTTTTTTTTTTTTTTTGCTGAATGTATAGAGCTTCTCCATCTTTGACTGAATATAATCAATCTGATTTCAGTATTGACCATCTGGTGATGTCCATGTGTAGAGTCTTCTCTTGTGTTGTTGGAAGAGGTGTTTGCTATGACCAGTGCGTTCTCTTGGCAAAACTCTATTAGCCTTTGCCCTGCATTATTCTGTATTCAAAGGCCAAATTTGCCTGTTACTCCAGGTGTTTCTTGACTTCCTACTTTTGCATTCTAGTCCCTTATGATGAAAAGGACATCTTTTCTGAGTGTTGGTTCTAGAAAGTCTTGTAGGTCTTCATAGAACAGTGTAACTTCAGCTTCTTTAGCATTACTGGTGAGGGCATAAACTTGGATCACTGTGATATTGAATGGTTTGCCCTGGAAATGAACAGAGATCATTCTGTCATTTTTAAGATTGCACCCAAGTACTGCATTTCAGTCTCTTTTGTTGACTGTGAGGGCTACTTTATTTCTTCCAAGGGATTCTTGCCCACAGTAGTAGATATAATGGTCATTTGAGTTAAATTCACCCATTCCAGTTCATTTTAATTCACTGATTCCTAAAATGTTGATGTTCATTCTTGCCATCTCCTGCTTCAGTTCAGTTCAGTTCAATTCAGTCGCTCAGTTGTGTCTGACCCTTTGCGAACCCATGAATTGCAGCACATCAGGCCTCCCTGTCCATCACCAATTCCCGGAGTTCACCCAAACTCATGTCCATCGAGTCAGTGATGCCATCTCGTCCTCTGTCATCCCCTTCTCCTCCTGTCCCCAATCCCTCCCAGCATCAGAGTCTTTTGCTTGACTGCTTTTAATTTATCTTGATTCATGGACCTAACATTCCAGATTCCTATGCAATATTGCCCTTTATAGCATTGGACTTTACTTCCATCACCAGTCACATGGACAGCTAGGTGTGTTTTTCTTTGGCTCTGTCTCTTCATTTTTCTGAAGTTATTCCTCCACTCTTTTCCAGCAGCATATTGGGCACCTACCGATTTAGTGTCATATCTTTTTGCCTTTTCATGCTATTCATGGGCTTCTCAAGGCAAGAATACTGAAGTGGTTTGCCATTCCCTTCTTCAGTGGACCACATTTTGTCAGAAAGTCTCCACCATGATCTGTCCATCTTGGGTGGCCCTACATGGCATGGCTCATAGTTTTATTGAGTTAGAACAAGGCTGTGGTCCAGGTGATCAGTTTGATTAGTTTTCTGTGATTGTGGTTTTTATTCTGTCTTCCCTCTTGAGGATAAGGATAAGAGGCTTATGGAAGCTTCCTTAAGTGAGAGATTGGCTGTAGAGGAAACTGCCATCTTGTTCTGATGGGCTGGGCCAAGCTCAGTAAATCTTTAATCTTGTTTTCTGCTGATGTGTGTGGCCCTGTTCCCTCCCTGTTGTTCGGCCTGAGACCAAACTATGGTGGAGGTAATGAAGATAACAGTGACCTCCTTCAAAAAGTCCCATGCATACACTCCTGCACTCAGTGTCCCTGACCCTGCAGCTCACCACCACTGACCCACGCCTTTGCCGGAGACTCTTGGACCACTCACGGGTAAGTCTGGGTCAGTCTCTTGTGGGGTCACTGCTCCTTTCTTCTGGGTTCTGGTGCACACAAGGTTTTGTTTGTGCCCTCCAAGAATCTATTTCCCTAGTCCTGTGGAAGCAACAGTGCAAGAATTTCTCTGGTATAATTGTTCTGCAGTTTGTGGAACATCTGCTCATCAACTTTATGGTGGGGTTAATGGTGACTTCCTCCAAGAGGGCTTATGCCCCAGGCTGTGTGACCCAGGTAGCTGTACCCAGAACCCCTGCCCCTGCAGCAGGCCACTTCTGACCTGTACCTCCACAGGAGAGTCAAACACAGGTTTAGCTCAGTCTCTGTGGGGTCTCTGGGTCCTGGTGCACACAAGGCTTTGTTTGAGCCCTCCAAGCATCTCTGGCGGGTATGGGATTTAATTCCAAACATGATTTTGCACCCCTTACAATTTTGCTTGGGCTTCTCCTTTGCCGTTGGATATGGGATATCTTTTTAGTGCGATCCATCATATTCCCTTCGATGGTTGTTCAGCAGCAAGTTGTAATTTTGGAGTTCTCACATGAGAAGATGAGTGCACATTCTTCTACTCCACCATCTTGTTGTTGATTCTCTCCATGAGTGACATCTTTATTAAAGTCTCTTCAGTGAACCATCAGACGTGGTTGCTGTTTCCTATATTGCTCATAACTGACACAGTAGATAACTTGATGTATTGTTACTGTTTGTTTTATTTTGCACGTGCATGTGAGGGGGAGTAACTGAAAAATGCTTAGAATTTTTACATAACCCTATTGGGAATGAAAGTTGTCAAGTATTATTGAGTCTTATTATTTTGTTATAGCATTTGACTGGGAATATTATTCATACTTTGATCTTTAGATGTCTAGACTGAATTTCTTTGGATCAGTGAACTTTTCTTCCATTAACTCTTTGATCTTGTTTGCTGGCCCATCTATTCTGTTATCTTCTTTGGGAGTTCTATATTCCTTGGTTGAATCTCTGTGATATTTTCCCCATTTTTTTTAAAATTTCTATCATCATTTTAATCTTTTATCCACTTCGTCTAAGTTCTGGGAGAGTTTTTGCAAATTCTTTCTACTTCACTAATTGATTTCCTGCAACATTTGCCTTCTATTGACAGCTTCCATCTCTTTTAAACTTGGCAGTTGTGTTTTTCAAATTCAAGCAATCTTTCATTACTTCAAATTTTCATGATTGTTTATTCAAGTTACATAAAGGCATCTCTCTTGAATCTTAATGACTAGACAAACCAAATATTTTTCAAAGCAGTTTACAAAAAATGGCAGTTCTCTAAGCTGGATTACCCCCTATTTTTCTTTGGTTTAAATGTATCTTTGTAGGCAATATGATATTTCTCTCTTTACTCATCATTCAGGGAAGTGCTATAGGCTTCACAGTTTTGGTTCATAATTAAGTAAAACTTAAGTTAGGTTCTATCAGAGACTGGTGTGAATTTATGTCCAAATCCTTTATTCAGAGGGCCATCAGGGTCTAGATTAAAATAATAAAGGAAAAGGGGTATCTGATGATACCAGCATAATCCAGAATGGAGCAAGTCATAAATGACCTGGAGCCTGAGTTGCTCCCAGAAACCACATTTTGCTTGTTCCTCTTTGCATTACTAGCACAATATCTGGTTAAAAACAAGTCTGATGGATGGATGAAAGAATGAATAAGTTCAAAGTTCAAGAGTTTTTAAAGTAGTCACTGAAAGAAATTTCCATATTTAAAAACCCAAACTTTTAAATATTCATTATTTTAACAAACTGTCAACTCTACGAAACTGTAGGTTTAAAGAAAAGATTAATTTAAAGTTTTTAAGTCCTAAAATGTCATTTTTATTAAAGTGTCATTGTTTCCTAAGTCCTGAATCAATATTCTTTCTCTGTACTTGGAGAAAACAAATATGCAAATGAGTCATCTGACTTGCAAATAGGCCAAGGGAGGCATGATGATGTCAAGAAAAGGGCAAACTGATTCTAGAGAGTAGAACCAAAGTCCATTTCCATCATTCTAGCCATTTGACTTGTGTGTGTTATTTAAACAAGCTCTTAGTTTTCTTACCTGAAACATCTACCTCAAAAAGAAGCAGACAAGCATTTTAACTGTGAAGCTGCTATGTAAATTTTAGTTGTAGTTATTATTATATTTTCATGTACTGCATTAATTTTAAACAAAATATTCTTTGAGTTATAAAGTAAAGGGACATGAAACACTTCAAGAATAAGAAAAATCCTGAGTGGTTTCTGGCTGCACTGAAGATACAACAAAAGGAAGTGGGTTTAAGCAAGAAGTTGAAAAAGGAACAGAGTCCTTGACTTTGAGTGGATAAATGAAGACACACAGGGAAAGTGTTGCTATTTTCCATTTTCTTTGGCATCAATCAATACTGTTTCACAAACCTTTTTATTTAAGTGATAATCCATGGAATATGTTATATACTATAAGTATGGACAACCAGCCTTTCAAACATGTACTTCTGATACAGCAGAGTAGTCTGAGAACATTGTAAAGTCTTTAGTCCACTGCTATGTGTATTCTCTTTGCAGCAAACAGACTGCAAAATAGTACCAATAACAGTACAGGCTAAGGAAAATTCCCTAACACACTCTAGGGCACTCTTAAACACAGGTGACAAAGCTGATGGACCAAAACTCCCAAAAGAATAAAACACCATGTTATTGATGTCATCAAACAGAAGGGCTTTCAGTTTCTACTTTGCTTTAGAAGAGCAAAAAGAATCACAGATTTGGTTTGTAATAGACTGAAAAACAGAACATAACCAGTATCAAGAATGAATGCTATAAGAGGGATATCCATTAATCCTAGATTATACTCATTTAGGAAAACATGCATAGCCCTTCGAAATATTTCTGTGTATCAGTATTCCAGCACCATACTGATTCTACATGGCCATTAGAGTAGATTAGTAGCTCAGGTTTAAATAAAGTTTATTCAAAACCATTTTTGACCTTTGAAATGTAAGGATAGTTGCATGGTGAATGAGAGCAACATAATTCCAAATGAAAGAAAAGGTTCCTTACTGAATGTATTAACTCATTAATTTAGTAAGGTTATTGAAAAACCTGTGGGCCCTGTTTTGAAAGATGGGACTAAAATAGTGAAAGGAACTTTGGTTTTGGTGTGTACATTCTGGTGGATGGAGCTAACATTTTGGTGATGGTTACAGAGTTCTTATATATTTTTATAATTTTAGAGTCTTATGGTAATATTAGAGATAGTCAACATTTTAGAGAAAAAAATTTCACATTATGTAAAAGAAAATAATAATAGATCATTTTTGGAGAGAGAGAGGCTGAAAAATACTTAAAGTGCAACTGAATATTTTAACTGAAGGTCAGGAAGAGTGGCAGTGAGGAGATACCCCTCATCCAAGGTAAGGAGCAGTGCCTGCCCTTTGCTGGAGCAGCCGTGAAGAGATACCCCATTCCCAAGGTAAGAGAAACCCAGTTAAGACAGTAGGTGTTGCGAGAGGGCATCAGAGGGCAGACACATTGAAACCATACTCACAGAAAACTAGTCAATCTAATCACACTAGGAAAATAGCCTTGTCTAACTCAATGAAACTAAGCCATACCATGTGGGGCCACCCAAGACGGGTGGGTCATGGTGGAGAAGTCGGACAGAATGTGGTCCATTGGAGAAGGGAATGGCAAACCACTTCAGTATTCTTGCCTTGAGAACCCCATGAACAGTATGAAAGGGCAAAATGATAGGATACTGAAAGAGGAACTCCCCAGGTCAGTAGGTGCCCAATATGCTACTGGAGATCAGTAGAGAAATAACTCTAGAAAGAATGAAGGGATGGAGCCAAAAACAAAAAAAAAAAAAAATACCCAGCTGTGGATGTGACTGGTGATAGAAGGAAGGTTCGATGCTGTAAAGAGCAATATTGCATAAGACCTGGAATGTTAGGTTCATGAATCAAGGTAAATTGGAAGTGGTCAAACAAGAGATGGCAAGAGTGAATGCTGACATTCTAGGAATCAGCAAACTAAAATGGACTGGAATGGGTGAATTTAACTCAGATGACCATTATATCTACTATTGCGGGCAGGAATCCCTCAGAAGAAATGGAGTAGCCACCATGGTCAACAAAAGAGTCTGAAATGCAGTACTTGGATGCAGTCTCAAAAATGACAGAATGATCTCTGTTCATTTCCAAGACAAACCATTCAATATCACAGGTATCCAAGTCTATGCCCCAACCAGTAACGCTGAAGAAGCTGAAGTGGAATGGTTCTATGAAGACCTACAAGACCTTTTAGAACTAACACCCAAAAAAGATGTCCTTTTCATTATAGGGGACTGGAATGCAAAAGTAGGAAGTCAAGAAACACCTGGAGTAACAGGCAAATTTGGCCTTGGAATGCAGAATGAAGCAGGGCAAAGACTAAATAGAGTTTTGCCAAGAAAATGCACTGGTCATAGCAAACACCCTCTTCCAACAACACAAGAGAAGACTCTCTACACATGGACATCACCAGATGGTCAACACTGAAATAAGATTGATTATATTCTTTGCAGCCAAAGCTCTATAAGTCAACAAAAACAAGACCAGGAGCTGCCTGTGGCTTAGATCATGGACTCCTTATTACCAAATTAAGACTTAAATTGAAGAAAGTAGGGAAAACCATTAGACCATTCATTTATGACCTAAATCAAATCCCTTATGATTATACAGTGGAAGTAAGAAATAGATTTAAGGGCCTAGATCTGATAGATAGAATGCCTAATGAACTATGGAATGAGATTCATGACATTGTATAGGAGACAGGGATCAAAACCATCCCCATGGAAAAGAAATGCAAAAAAGCAAAATGGCTGTCTGGGGAGGCCTTACAAATAGCTGTGAAAAGAAGAGAAGTGAAAAGCAAAGGAGAAAAAGAAAGATATAAGCATCTGAATGCAGAGTTCCAAAGAATAGCAAGAAGAGATAAGAAAGGCTTCTTCAGCGATCAGTGAAAGAAATAGAGGAAAACAACAGAATGGGAAGGACTAGAGATCTCTTCAAGAAAATTAGAGATACCAAGGGAACATTTCACAGAAAGATGGGCCTCGATAAAGGACAGAAATGATCTGGACCTAACAGAAGCAGAAGATATTAAGAAGAGGTGGCAAGAATACACAGAAGAACTGTACAAAAAAAGATCTTCACGACCCAGATAATCACGATGTTGTGATCACTCATCTAAAACCAGACATCCTGGAATGTGAAGTCAAGTGGGCCTTAGAAAGCATCACCACGAACAAAGCTAGTGGAGGTGATGGAATTCCCATTGAGCTATTTCAAATCCTGAAAGCTGGTGCTGTGAAAGTGTTGCACTCAATATGCAGCAAATATGGAAAACTCAGTAGTGACCACAGAACTGGAAAAGGTGAGTTTTCATTCCAATCCCAAAGAAAGGCAATGCCAAAGAATACTCAAACTACTGCACAGTTGTACTCATCTTACATGCTAGTAAAGTCATGCTCAAAATCCTCCAAGCCAGGCTTCAGCAATGTGTGAACCGTGAACTTCCTGATGTTCAAGCTGGTTTTAGAAAAGGCACAGGAACCAGAGATCAAATTGCCAACATCTGCTGGATCTTGAAAAAATCAAGAGAGTTCCAGAAAAACATATCTTTCTGCTTTATTGACTATGCCAAAGCCTTTGACTGTGTGGATCACAATAATCTGTGGAAATTTCTGAAAGAGATGGGAATCCAAGACCACCTGACCTGCCTCTTGAGAAATCTGTATGCAGGTCAGGAAGCAACAGTTAGAACCGGACATGGAACAACAGACTGGTTCCAAATAGGAAAAGGAGTGCATCAAGGCTGTACATTGTCACCCTGCTTATTTAACTTATATGCAGAGTACATCATGAGAAACGCTGGGCTGGAAGAAACACAAGCTGGAATCAAGATTGCTGGGAGAAATATCAAGAACCTCAGATATGCAGATGATACCACCCTTATGGCAGAAAGTGAAGAGCAACTCAAAGGCCTCTTGATGAAAGTGAAAGAGGAGAGTGAAAAAAGTTGGCTTAAAGCTCAACATTCAAAAAATGAAGATCATGGCATCCAGTCCCATCACTTCATGGGAAATAGATGGGGAAACAGTGTCAGACTTTATTTTGGGGGGCTCCAAAATCATTGCAGGTGGTGACTGCAGCCATGAAATTAAAAGATGCTTACTCCTTGGAAGGAAAGTTATGACCAACCTAGATAGCATATTCAAAAGCAGAGACATTACTTTGCTGACTAAGGTTCATGTAGTCAAGGCTATGGTTTTTCCAGTAGTCATGTATGGATGTGAGAGTTGGATTGTGAAGAAGGCTGAGCACTGAAGAATTGATGCTTTTGAACTGTGGTGTTGGAGAAGACTCTTGTGAGTCCCTTGGACTGCAAGGAGATCCAACCAGTCCATTCTGAAGGAGATCAGCCCTGGTATTTCTTTGGAGGGAATGATGCTAAAGCTGAAACTCCAGTACTTTCGCCACCTCATGTGAAAAGTTGACTCATTGGAAAAGACTCTGATGCTGGGAGGGATTGGGGGCAGGAGAAGAAAGGGATGACAGAGGATGAGATGGCTGGATGGCATCACTGAATCGATGGACGTGAGTCTGAGTGAACTCCGGGAGTTGGTGATGGACAGGGAGGCCTGGCGAGTTGTGATTCACGGGGTCGTGAAGAGTTGGACATGACTGAGTGACTGAATTGAATTGATTGAGCTGAATATTTTAACTAAGTGATTTAATGGAAGAGTTAAGTTAATTCTAAAAATATTGGAACTGGGCTACAGTTAGTACCTTGTATGAAAGAAAGTGTAAGTGAAGTCGCTCAGTCGTGTCCCACTCTTTTCAACCCCATGGACTGTAGCTTATCAGGCTTCTCTGTCCATAGGATTTTCAAGGCAAGAGTGCTGGAGTGGATTGCCCTTTCTTTTCCCAGGGGATCTTCCCAACCTAGGAATCGAACCCGGGTCTCCTGAATTGCAAGCAGACACTTTACTGTCTGAGCCACCAGGGAAGCCGCTTGTATATTAAACCATATATATCTAGCACTTGTATTCTCTTTTCATTCCTAAAATTACAAAAAGCACCAATTGCACAGCACAAGTTGAAGAAAAATAACCTCTCAATAGATGGATAGATAGATCTAGAGATATGTCTATCATCTATCTGTGAGGATATTATCAGTTCAGTTCAGTTCAGTTCAGTTGCTCAGTTGTGTCTGATTCTTTGTGACCTCATGAATCGCAGCACGCCAGGCCTCCTTGTCCATCACTAGCTCCTGGAGTTCACTCAGACCCACGTCCATTGTGTCGGTGATTCCATCCAGCCATCTCATCCTCTGTCGTCCCCTTCTCCTCCCGCCCTCAATCCCTCCCAGCATCAGAGTCTTTTCCAATGAGTCAACTCTTCACATGAGGTGGCCAAAGTACTGGAGTTTTAGCTTTAGCATCATTCCTTCCAAAGAACACCCAGGGCTGATCTCCTTCATAATGGACTGGTTGGATCTCCTTGCAGTTCAAGGGACTCTCAAGAGTCTTCTCCAACACCACAGTTCAAAAGCATCAATTCTTTGGCACTCAGCTTTTTCACAGTCCAACTCTCACATCCATACATGACTACTGGAAAAACCATAGCATTGACTAGACGGACCTTAGTCGACAAAGTAATGTCTCTGCTTTTGAATATGCTGTCTAGGTTGGTCATAACTTTCCTTCCGAGGAGTGAGCATCTTTTAATTTCATGGCTGCAATCACCTATCCGAGGGTATTTAAGATCTAAAGACTGAGCCTTAGACTTCCTGTAGACTGAGAAAACAAAACTCAAAATTTTCCTACTAAGCCAGGACCTTAGAAGAGGATTAAAATGGATCTAAATCAGTCACATTCCCTGGCTTCTAGTAAAAGCAAAAGCTAAAACAAATCCTCTCTGAAGGAAACTATCTTCAGTTTAGGTCCTAAAGATTCCCTCAGCTTAGATTCTACAGAATTCGAGCTCTCAATTAAAAATAAACAAACCATAGAAAACAAAGTGCAATGAGGGAAAGTGAGCAAAAAAAGAACATGTAAAAGGTAACTGGCCATCCAAGACTTTAGATATGAGAATTATTAGGTAACAGATGTAAAATAATTATGATTAATATGGTTAAGTAATGGAAGTAGAATGAAAAAAATGAGCAAAGAAAGAGAGTGTCCAAAACACCAAGTATACTTAGAGAACTAAATACAATGTCTAGATGAAAATTATAAATAAAAACAGATATAAATGAGCTACACTTTTGATTACACACAACTCAAGAGAAAGTGAGTTGACATAAATATACATCTGTGGGGTTACCCAGAATGCAGCACAGAGAAACAAAATGCTAGAAGATGTAAAGGGAAATTAAGAAATTTTGAGGATAGAATAAGAAGGTCTAACCTGCATCTAATTAGAATCCCAGACAGAGAACAGAGGTCATAGAAGACAAGCAATATTTGAAGTGATAATATTGGAGAAACTCCCAGATTCGGGAAAGACATAAATCCACAAAAAAAGAAGGCATAATTTATTTATTTTATGTTTTTATGCAATCAAAATTTTAATAACAAAGATACTATTTTTAACATGGTCAAATATATTTGGCTAAGTCCAGATTTTAAAAACAAAAGTATCTAGCCCAATAGTATAGCCGTATGGCTCAGAACATTCCATAGATCAACAGAAAATATATTTGAGTACAAAAATTAAAAATATTTAAAGAGATCTCTAAGCAGCATTTTATCTCTGCAAAACAGACATATAATACTTATTAAATATCTACAGATGCTTTTCCTTTACAAAAATGCATATATTCTTAATAGATATATTAAGATCATTAACAATGATCTGGTAATCTTTCACTTCAATTTGAACTGAGAAGGCATACTTTAAATAGAACAAATAAACAAATAAGTCCATATCTAGAAGCACTGCAGTGTAAGTGTAGAATAGTGTGATGGATAATTTTATATATCAACTTGACTGGGCTAAGGGATGCCCAGATAATTGGTAAAGTTTTAGCAATGTTAATGGGTATTACCCAAGCCATTAAGGGCCTTAATAGACCAAAAGGTGGAGGAATAGTGACTTACTCTCTCTGTTTGAACTAGGATGACTTTCTCCTGCCTTTGGACTTTGATGCTCCTGGTTCTTGAGCCTTCACATTAGAACCAGGACTTACAGTGTGGCTGTCCAAACCTAATGGTTCTCAGGCCTTTGGACTCAGACTGAACTGGATCACTGACTTTCTTAGTTCTCCAGTTTACAGATGGCAGATCATGGAACTTCTTCATCCTTGTAATTACATGATCAGTTCCTAGAATTATATTAGTTCTCTTATCTGGAGAATTCTGACTCATACAAGTATCAAAGGAAAATAGAAAGTCTTAAAAGTACCCTTTAAAACAATTATTTAAAAGAGAATGACAACTAGACAAAACACACTTCTCAACAGCAAATGGAAGCCAATGACAGTATAATTTACCTTTAGAGTGAATTGTGTACTCAACCAGATTATCTCGCGAGGAAACTGTCTTTCAAAAATGGAAGTGAAATAAATGTATTTCCAGACAAACAAAAACTGAGAAAGTTACCACAAGCAGATTTTCAATAAAGGAAAATTTAACTCCTAAACCACACCTAACACTTATATAACACTCATTATATGCCAAGTATCTTTTACTTATTAACCAATGGATTCTCAAAATAATCCTTTACAGTACTCACCATCATTGTTAAGTCACTTCAGGTGTATTCAACTCTTTGCAACCCTATGGACTTGTGGCCTGCCAGGCTTCTCTGTCCATGGGATCTCCAGGCAAGATAACTGGAGTGGGTTGCCATTTCCTTTACCAACCCATCATGATTATCCACATTTTATAGAGATATTAAGGGCCAAGATCAAGCTGCTAATAATTACATATAAGAATACTTCTAAATTTCATTCTATGAGGCCTCCATCACTCTGATATCAAAACCAGGCAAGGATATCACACACATAAAAAAGAAAATTACAGGCCAATATCACTGATGAACATAGATGAAAAAATTCTCTAAAAACGCTATCAAACTGAGTCCAACAATTCATTAAAAGGCTCATACACCATGATTAAGTGGGATTTATCCCAAGGATGTGAGGATTTTTCAATATCTGCATGTGAGTCAATGTGATACACCACATTAACAAACTGAAGATTAAAAACTATATTACTATCTTCATAGATGTAGAAAAAGCTTTTGATAAAATTCAACATCCATTTATGATTAAAAAAAACAACTCTCCAGAAAGTGAACATAGAAGGAACATACGTCAGCATAATAAAGGGCATACATGACAAACCTACAGCTAACATCATATTCAACAGCAAAAAGCTGAAAGCATTCCCTCTATTATCAGGAACAAGACAAGGATGCCCACTTTCATTACTTTTATTCAACATAGTTTTGGATGTCCTAGCCATAGCACGCAGAGCAGAAAAAGATATGAATACAAGTTGGAAAGAAAGACGTACAACTGTCTCTGTTTACAGATAACATACTATACATCAAAAATCCTAAAGATACCACCAGAAAACTACTAGAGCTCTTCAATGAATCTGGTCAAGTTACAGAAAACAAAACTAATATACAGAAATCCGTTGCATTTCTATATACTAACAACCAAATATCAGAAAGGGAAATTAAGGAAAGAATCCCATTTACCATCACATCAAAAAGAATAAAATATCTAGTAATAAACCTATCTAAGGAGGCAAAATAGCTGTACTCTGAAAACTGTAGGACACTGATGAAAGAAATTGAAGACAACACAAGCAGATGGAAAGCTATACTATGTTCTTAGATCAGAAGAATCAGTATTGCTATTGGATTGCCCAAAAGTTCCTTTATCTTTTAAGTAAAAATAAAAGACACATTTTTCATTTTCACCAAAAGCTTTATTGAACAATATATTCACTGTTTTGTTCCACTATCATCTATCATTTTTCAGGCAACTTCATAATTCCATCTTCCAAAAATGTTTTATCTTTTTGATCCAAGAACTGCTCCAGGTACCTTTTAAGTCTTCCAAGGAATTAAAATTTTTTCAATTAAGAGAATTTTGTAAAGACCAAAATAAATAGAAATTTGAAGGTGAAATGTCCAGTGAACACGGCAAATGAATCAGTATTTCCCAGCCAAGCTATAACAGTTTTTGCCTGGTCATCAAAGAAACACGAGGTCTTGCATTATTCTGATGGAAAGTTATATGTTTTCTGTTGACTAATTCTGGATGCTTTCTGTGGAGTGCTGCTTTCATTCAGTCTAATTACTAGCAGTACTTGTTGGAATTAATCATTTGGTTTTTCAGAAGGAGCTCATAATAGAGGGCTTCCTTCCAATCCCACTATATGCACAACATCATCTTCTTTGGGTGAAGACCAGCCTTTGATACGGTTGGTGGTGGTTCATTTCACTTGCCCAAAGATCTCTTCTGTTCCACAATACAGCGCAACATACACTTTTCATCACCCATCACAGTTTGTTCTTAAAATGGAATGCTTTCATTACATTTAAGGAGAGAACTTCATGCCATAGAATGTCTCAATAAATTTCAAAGAATTTGTATCATGTAATCAGGTTTCCTGACCACAAATGATGCAATTATGTTAGACATCCATAACAAAAAGATCAATTTTTATAACTCTCCATCCTTATATTTGGTAAGTAAACAATGTTTTAAAAACTCATAGCACAAAAAATTAAAATGTAAATTTAAAACACACAGAAATATTAGAAGAAAATAACATATTTATGACTCTGGGATACACTGAATATGTATTTCTGAGTGCAGAAGAACTGATGCTTTTGAACTGTGGTGTTGGAGAAGACTCTTGAGAGTCCCTTGGACTGCAAGGAGATCCAATCAGTCCATTCTGAAGGAGATCAGCCCTGGGATTTCTTTGGAAGGAATGATGCTAAAGCTGAAACTTCAGTACTTTGGCCACCTCATGTGAAGAGTTGACTTACTGGAAAAGACTCTGATGCTGAGAGGGATTAGGGGCGGGAGGAGAAGGGGATGACAGAAGATGAGATGGCTGGATGGCATCTCTGACTCGATGGACGTGAGTCTGAGTGAACTCTGGCAGTTGGTGATGGATAGGGAGGCCTGGCATGCTGCGATTCATGGGGTTGCAAAGAGTCAGACACGACTGAGCAACTGAAGTGAACTGAACTGATATATAGCTTTAAAGTATTTATTAGGAAAAAAGACTGAAAATTAAGAAGTTAAGTATCCATCATAAAGAAGATGAAAGAAGTAAATTCAAAGAAAGCAGATAGGGAGAGATAATATAGATAAGAGCAGAAATTAATTAAATTATATTTGTAGACATAAAAACAAGCTGCAGTTGCTCATAAGGAAAATCTCTACAATCTAATATTAAATTAAAAGCATGGTAAAGGATCACAAATAATATGATCAAGATAGTATAGGAAGTGAGATTATACATTTCTATGTATAAAATATCTTTAAAGATAAACAAAAGTCACAAATGATGATTGTTTCTGGAGATAGGAACTAGGTATCCAGCAAGGAGGAAGACTTCATTTGCATTCAAAACCGAATCAGAAATCTTAGATGGTATGGCAACAGAGGAAAAAATAAAAGCAGCATGACTAGAAATTTAAAAAAACAAATCCACTCTTAGTTGTCATGATATGATTGTCTGCATAGGAAATCCAAAAGAAAATACAAATTACTAGGTTAAATAAGGTTTACCCAAATGACTGGATATGCAATCAATATATAAAATTTATTGCATTTCTATAAATACACAGAAAAAGTAATTCTTTGAAAAAAGAGATATTTATAGTATCAGTAAAATGTATAAAATGCCCAGGAAGAAATTTACCAAAAATGTACAAGTGCTTTATGGTGACCTTTATAAAACAGTGAAATACATTAAAGAAGAGTTAAAAGAATAGAATTATACATCATGCTTATAGAGAGGAAGACTCAGCATAATAGGGATGTTAATTCTCTCTAAGCTAATGATTCTATATAATTCCTTCAAGATCTCAACAAGTTATATAGAGAAAATTGACTAGCTAATTCTAAAATGTACATCAGAAAGCAAAAATGAAGTATACCAAAGGCATTCCTATGAAATTAGGTGAAATTAGAATTTCTGTGTATTGAAAGACTGTTAAACAAAGGTCTGTCTAGTCAAGGCTATGGTTTTTCCAGTAGTCATGTATGGATGCGAGAGTTGGACTGTGAAGAAGGCTGAGTGCCGAAGAATTGATGCTTTTGAACTGTGGTGTTGGAGAAGACTCTTGAGAGTCCCTCGGACTGCAAGGAGATCCAACCAGTCCATTCTGAAGGAGATCAGCCCTGGGATTTCTTTGGAGGGAATGATGCTAAAGCTGAAACTCCAGTACTTTGGCCACCTCATGTGAAGAGTTGACTCATTGGAAAAGACTCTGATGCTGGGAGGGATTGGGGGCAAGAGGAGAAGGGGACAACCGAGGATGAGATGGCTGGATGGCATCACTGACTCGATGGACGTTAGTCTGAGTGAACTCTGGGAGTTGGTGATGGACAGGAAGGCCTGGCGTGCTGCAATTCATGGAGTTGCAAAGAGTCAAACATGACTGAGCAACTGAACTGAACTGAACTGAACTGAAAAAAAAAGTTAAAAAACCAAGCTACAAAATGAAAGAAGGTAGTCACAACACATGTAATTTGCAACACATTATTATACAACCAATTCTTTCTGTCATTCATTATCTCTCTTCCACAAATCAGTAAGAATACAACAAATTATACCTTATATATACAATAAAAATGAACAATAGACATGGACAGGACATGCACAAAAGGGGGAATAGAAACATGTATAAACATATGAAAGATGTTCAACCTCAATGGTAATCAATAAAAATTATATTAATAACAAAACATATTGAAAAAGAATAGATGCATATATGTGTATAACTAACTCTGCTGTGAGCTTGAAACTAACACAACTTTGTTAATCGATTATACTCCAATATAAAATGAAAAATTTTAAGAAAAATATATACCTACTAAATTAGAAAAAAATTAAAAATCTGACAACTCCAAGGTTTGATAGTGATGTGAAACAAGTAGAAATATTCTACACTGAATAAGAGAGTGAAGAATACAGACATTTTTGGAAAATAATCTAACATTACAAACATAAGTCAAATATTTCCATATACGATAAGCCAGCATTTCTATTTTTTGGTATATTTATTCATGAGAAATTATTCTTTCTTATCTGGAGATATGCACCCAATGTTTGTAGCAACAAGAATCCTTTAAAAGAAAACAGTTAAATTAATTGTGGTATATTCATGAAAAGATATACTATTCAGAAGTGAAAATAAATAGAAGTATTAAAAAAGAAAACCAAGCTGGGTGAATTTTGTCTGCTTAATACTGAGGGAAATAAGCAATCTATAAAGTACCACAACATTTCTATAAATACTGAAAACAGTAATTTTGGTGATAAATTTGTGATAAAGCTTACTTAAAAGAACTTCTCTGGTGGCTCAGACGGTAAAGCGTCTTCCTACAATGAGGGAGACCTGGGTTCAATTCCTGGGTCAGGAAGATTTCCTGGAGAAGGAAATGACAACCCACTCCAGTATTCTTGCCTGGAAAAATCCCATGGACAGAGGAGCCTGGTGGGCTACAGTCCATGGAGTAGCAAACAGTTGGACATGACTGAGGAACTTCACTTACTTAAAAAACCAAGGCAGCATAATACAAATGTCAGGTACTCTGCTGGGGAGACAGCATATGGGACAAGAAAAGAGTACAAACTGCCATTTTAAAAAGTAAATTGACTGACTCTTAAGTTGGGTAGTTATGTTCATAAGTATTTATTTTACTAATGTTTCATATGCCTGTGCTCAGTGCGCCGGCTCGCAGCCGCAGGAGGGCCTAGAGGAGCTATCCCACATTGAAGGTCAGAAGAGCGGCAGTAAGGTGATACCCCTCGTCCAAGGTAAGGAGTAACAGCTGTGTTTTGCTAGACCAGCCGTGAAGAAATACCCCACGCCCACGGTAAGAGAAACCCAAGTAAGATGGTAGGTGTTGCAAGAGGGCATCAGAAGGCAGACACACTGAAACCATACTCACAGAAAACTAGTCAGTCTAATCACCCTAGGGCCACAGCCCTGTATAATTCAATGAAACCAAGCCATGCCTGCGGGGCAACCCAAGACCGTCGGGTCATGGTGGAGAGGTCTGACAGAATGTGGTCCACTGGAGAAGGGAATGGCAAGCCACTTCAGTATTCTTGCCTTGAGAACCCCATGAACAGTATGAAAGGGCAAAATGATAGGATACTGAAAGAGGACCTCCCAAGTCAGTAGATGCCCAATATGCTACTGGAGGTCAGTGCAGAAATAACTCCAGAAAGAATGAAGGGATGGAGCCAAAGCAAAACAATACCTAGCTGTAGATGTGACTGGTGATAGAAGCAAGATCCGATGCTGTAAAGAGCAATATTGCATAGGAACCTGGAATGTCGGGTCCACGAATCAAGGCAAATTGGAAGTGATCAAACAAGAGATGGCAAGGCTGAACGTTGACATTCTAGGAATCAGCGAACTAAAGTGGACTGGAATGAGTGGATTTAACTCAGATGACCATTATATCTACTATTGCGGGCAGGAATCCCTCAGAAGAAATGGAGTAGCCACCATGGTCAACAAAAAGAGTCTGAAATGCAGTACTTGGATGCAGTCTCAAAAACGACAGAATGATCTCTGTTCATTTCCAAGACAAACCATTCAATATCACAGGTATCCAAGTCTATGCCCCAACCAGTAACGCTGAAGAAGCTGAAGTGGAACGGTTCTATGAAGACCTACAAGACCTTTTAGAACTAACACCCAAAAAAGATGTCCTTTTCATTACAGGGGACTGGAATGCAAAAGTAGGAAGTCAAGAAACACCTGGAGTAACAGGCAAATTTGGCCTTGGAATGTGGAATGAAGCAGGGCAAAGACTAAATAGAGTTTTGCCAAGAAAATGCACTGGTCATAGCAAACACTCTCTTCCAACAACACAAGAGAAGACTCTACACATGGACATCACCAGATGGTCCACACCGAAATCAGACTGATTATATTCTTTGCAGCCAAAGATGGAGAAGCTCTATACAGTCAACAAAAACAAGACCAGGAGCTGCCTGTGGCTTAGATCATGGACTCCTTATTACCAAATTCAGACTTAAATTGAAGAAAGTAGGGAAAACCGCTAGACCATTCAGGAATGATCTAAATCAAATCCTTTATGATTATACAGTGGAAGTGAGAAATAGATTTAAGGGCCTAGATCTGATAGATAGAGTGCCTGATGAACTATGGAATGAGGTTCGTGACATTGTACAGGAGACAGGGATCAAGACCATCCCCATGGAAAAGAAATGCAAAAAAGCAAAATGGCTGTCTGGGGAGTCCTTACAAATAGCTGAAAAGAGAGGTGAAAAGCAAAGGAGAAAAGGAAAGATATAAGCATCTGAATGCAGGTTCTAAAGAATAGCAAGAAGAGATAAGAAAGCCTTCTTCAGTGATCAATGCAAAGAAATAGATGAAAAGAACAGAACGGGAAAGACTAGAGATCTCTTCAAGAAAATTAGAGATACCAAGGGAACATTTCATGCAAAGATAGGCTCTGATGAAGGACAGAAATGGTCTGGACCTAACAGAAGCAGAAGATATTAAGAAGAGGTGGCAGGAATACACAGAAGAACTGCACAAAAAGATCTTCATGACCCAGATAATCACGATGGTGTGATCACTCATCTAGAGCCAGACATCTTGGAATGTGAAGTCAAGTGGGCCTTAGAAAGCATCACTATGAACAAAGCTAGCGGAGGTGATGGCATTCCAGTTGAGCTCTTTCAAATCCTGAAAGCTGATGCTGTGAAATTGCTACATTCAACATGCCAGCAAATTTGTGGAAAACTCAGCAGTGGCCACAAGACTGGAAAAGGTGAGTTTTCATTCCAATCCCAAAGAAAGGCAATGCCAAAGAATGCTCAAACTATCACACAATTGCACTCATCTCACATGCTAGTAAAGTAATGCTCAAAATTCTCCAAGCCAGGCTTGAGCAATACGTGAACTGTGAACTCCCAGATGTTCAAGCTGGTTTTATTTTTGTTTTTAATTTTTTATTTTTTTAATAATACAAACCCTTGTGTCAAGGTCTGACTTTCAACAGATCGCAGCGAGGGAGCTGCTCTGCTACATAGGAAACCCCGACACAGAAGCATGTCGTCTACGAATGGTTTAGCACCAGGTTCCCCACGAACGTGCGGTGTGTGACGGGCGAGGGCGCCTTCCGGCCGCACCCCGTGTCCCGGGATGAAGGGCTCTCCGCACCAGACCAGGTCCCGACGCGCGGCGAGGGCGCGCCGCGCCAAGCCCGGGGGAGACGCGGGCGACGGCCCGCCAGCTCAAGCTGGTTTTAGAAAAGGCAGAGGAACCAGGGTCAAATTGCCAACATCAGCTGGATATTGGAAAAAGCAAGAGAGTTCCAGAAAAACATCTATTTCTGATTTCTTGACTATGCCAAAGCCTTGGACTGTGTGGATCACAATAAACTGGAAAATTCTTCAAGAGATGGGAATCCCAGACCACCTAACCTGCCTCTTGAGAAATCTGTATGCAGGTCAGGAAGCAACAGTTAGAACTGGACATGGAACAACAGACTGGTTCCAAATAGGAAAAGGAGTACATCCAGGCTGTACATTGTCACCCTGCTTATTTAACTTCTATGCAGAGTACGTCATGAGAAACGCTGGACTGGGAGAAACACAAGCAGGAATCAAGATTGCCGGGAGAAATATCAATAACCTCAGATATGCAGATGACACCACCCTTATGGCAGAAAGTGATGAGGAACTAAAGAGCATCTTGATCAAAGTGAAAGAGGAGAGTGAAAAAGTTGGCTTAAAGCTCAACATTCAAAAAACGATGATCATGGCATCTGGTCCCATCACTTCATGGGAAATAGATGGGGAAACAGTGGAAACAGTGTCAGACTTTATTTTGGGGGCTCCAAAATCACTGCAGATGGTGATTGCAGCCATGAAATTAAAAGACGCTTACTCCTTGGAAGAGAAGTTACGAGCAGCCTAGATAGTATACTCAAGAGCAGAGATGTTACTTTGCCGACTAAGGTCCGTCTAGTCAAGGCTATGTTTTTTCCAGGAGTCATGTATGGATGTGAGAGTTGGCTGTGAAGAAGGCTAAGCACCAAAGAATTGATGCTTTTGAACTGTGGTGTTGGAGAAGACTCTGGAGAGTCCTTTGGACTGCAAGGAGATCCAACCAGTCCATTCTGAAGATCAGCCCTGGGATTTCTTTGGAAGGAATGATGCTAAAGCTGAAACTTCAGTACTTTGGCCACCTCATGTGAAGAGTTGACTCATTGGAAAAGACTCTGATGCTGGGAGGGATTGGGGGCAAGAGGAGAAGGGGACAACCGAGGATGAGATGGCTGGATGGCATCACGGACTCGATGGATGTGAGTCTGAGTGAATTCTGGTAGATGATGGACAGGGAAGCCTGGTGTGCTGCGATTCATGGCGACGCAAAGAGTCGGACACAACAGCGACTGAACTGAACTGAAAGTTTCATAATTTACTTACATCACATATATTCTCTTTCTGTTACCAGAAAGTGGCACAGCTTTGGGATGTGAACAAGAATGGATTCTCTGAATGTGGTCCAGGAGAGAGATGCCCTAGACAGCTAACAGGACTGTTTCATTCCATCAGTAGGTGCTTGTAATGGATGTTGGTATATGAGACTCCTTTAGGTTCATGATAGCTGCTAGTAAGGTCACCCTGCAGAAGGGAATGGCAACCCACTCCAGTATTCTTGCCTGGAGAATTCCATGGACAGAGGGGCCTGGTGGGGACCATGGGGTTGCAAAGACTCAGTCAAGACTAAGTGACTAAGCACAGCACAAGGTCACCAAACCTTCTTTCTAGGTTCTCATGCCTTCCAATTCCCTTCTGATAGCCATTTACCTTTCTGTGCTTTGAAAGAGACTGTGATGATCAGAAGAATCACCAGTGTGCAGTTCTCATCATTCATTGTCATTTTAGCATACATACATCAGTCTGTTGTGAGTTTGGTTACAATAACACAGCATCTCTTAGGGGATCTAGATCAATTCAGGACCCAAGGACAACCTGGTGTTCATTCTCATGCAGAGCTAAGGGTCAGATTATATATAGCCCATGGGCTCTCCATCAAGGTATCGCCACCCTGAATAGTCACATCATATCGTTCTCTTTTCCTTTTTTTTTAAAGCTTTCTCATAAATGGATGTTGAATTTTATCAAAGGCCTTCTCTGCATCTATTGAGATAATCATATGACTTTTATTTTTCAATTTGTTAATGTGGTGAATTACATTGATTGATTTGCGGTTATTGAAGAATCCTTGCATCCCTGGGATAAAGCCTACTTGGTCATGATATATGATCTTTTTAATGTGTTGTTGGATTCTGATTGCTAGAATTTTGTTAATAATTTTTGCATCTATGTTCATCAGTGATATTGGCCCGTAGTTTTCTTTTTTTGTGGCGTCTTTGTCAGGTTTTGGAATTAGGGTGATGGTGGCCTCATAGAATGAGTTTGGAAGTTTACCTTCCTCTGCAATTTTCTGGAATAGTTTCAGTAAGATAGGTGTTAGCTCTTCTCTAAATTTTTGGTAGAATTCAGCTGTGAAGCTGTCTGGACAAGCAACTTATGCAGCTCAACTCCAGAAAAATGAACGACCCAATCAAAAAATGGGCCAAATAACTAAATAGGCATTTCTCCAAAGAAGACATACGGATGGCTAACAAACACATGAAAAGATGCTCAACATCACTCATTATCAGAGAAATGCAAATCAAGACCACAATGAGGTACCATTTCACACCAGTCAGAATGGCTGTGATCCAAAAGTCTACAAGCAATAAATGCTGGAGAGGATGTGGAGAAAAGGGAACCCTCTTACACTGTTGGTGGGAATGCAAACTAGTACAGCCACTATGGAAAACAGTGTGGAGATTCCTTAAAAAATTGCAAATAGAACTGCCTTATGACCCAGCAATCCCACTGCTGGGCATACACACCGAGGAAATCAGAATTGAAAGAGACACATGTACCCCAATGTTCATTGCAGCATTGTTTATAATTGCCAGGACATGGAAACAACCTAGATGTCCATCAGCAGATGAATGGATAAGAAAGCAGTGGTACATATACACAATGGAGTATTACTCAGCCCTTAAAAAGAATAAATTTGACTCAGTTCTAATGAGATGGATGAAACTGGAGCCGATTATACAGAGTAAAGTAAGTCAGAAAGAAAAACACCAATACAGTATACTGACACATATATATGGAATTTAGAAAGATAGTAACGATGACCCTGTATGTGAGACAACAAAAGAGACACAGAGGTATAGAACGGACTTTTGGCCTCTGAGGGGAGAGGGAGAGGGTGGGATGATTTGGGAGAATGACACTGAAACATGTATACTATCATATAAGAAACGAAGCACCAGTCTATGTTCAGTACAGGATACAGGATGCTTGGGGCTGGTGTACGGGATGATCCGGGGAGACTGTGTGGGGTGGGAGGGTGGGAGGGGGCTTCGGCATTGGGAGATCATGGACACATGTGGCTGATTCATGTCAAGATATGGCAAAACCAATACAGTATTGTAAAGTAGAATAAAGTATTAAAAAAATAAAAATAAATAAATTTTTTAAAAAAGCTTTCTCACATGGAATCAAGACATTTCCATAAAATGTCGATTTTATTCATGACTAAAAAAGTGTTGTCTTATATGAGCTAAAAGAAATGTATTTCCTTATATTCTTATATAAGAAGTGCAGTGTCTTGTTTTGGGGGAATAGATGCATATATTTCAATTCATTTACTTTTATTGAACACTTTCCTTGCAAGTTCTATTCTAGACTTTGAGGTTACAAGTTCCTACTTCCATATAAGAACTTATGTTCTAGGGGAATGTAACAAATAAAAGGAATCGTCTTTGCACTAACATGTACTTTTAGGGAACATAGACAAACATGGATAAATATTTTAGAAGTACGATAAGCGTGAAATGAACTTGAAGCAACCACAAAGGAAAAAAATAACACAGTAGGTTAATGGCATTAACATACATAATTTAACATATATAATTACATAAATATCGAGGATTTATTTTTAGGTGATACATTCCCTTTAAAGTGAAATCAGACTGTATGATATTACTCATAAAATACACATGTACAATTATGTATAGGGTTAGAGTAACCAGTTTAAACAAATGTGCTCCAATTATTATTGATCATTTCTGGGTAACCAGATTATAAATTACTTTAGATTTTATTATTCATACTTTTGATACTCTACATTTTTACAGTAAGCATTACTTTTATAATGAAAAAAAATTGATGGCACTTTTTCCAATTGAAAAGAATAATAATAGCAACAGCTCTCTGTTGCCTATAAGATTTTTACTGCCCACCTATTTCTAGTAGTGGTGAGAATTTTCACTGATCTATGCAGCCTCTTGTCCCCTGGTTGACCATGACAATGTACTGGGTGAGACTCAGGGCAGTAAGTGTATTCATGTTATTTCTTCTCTTCTATACACTCATGGTCAGTAGGCTGACCAATTTGCTTTCTCCTAGAAACAGAGAGAAGCTCTCTTGCTCAACCTTCTGATCAGGGACAGGGCTGTCATGGCTGGGTTGGTTCTCTGGAGCTGCTGTGTAGGTAGGATTGGAGTAACTCTCTCCCTGTGGGTTCTGGGGCCTGGAGGGTGAAGAAGCCATCCCAGACCTAAGTATGCTCAGAAGATAAATGAGCCCAACCCACCTGATCAGAGGAACGTGGATGTTCCCTACCACTGTAGGTTTCCATACCTGGCAGACACAGTGTCTTTTAATGACAAATATTTTGTAGTATAACTTTAAGTAAAATGAAATAAAAATTCATAGATGATATAATTCACTACACACATGTTTTTATTTTATTTTTTAAATAATGTATTTATTTTTGGCTATACTAGGATTTCATTGCCTTGCTCAGGCTTTCTCTAGTTGTGGGCAGTTGGGGGCTACTCTTCATTGAGGTGCTCGGGCTTCTCATTGTGTGGCTTCTCTTGTTGTGGAACACAGGCTCTAGGCTCTTGGACTTCATTTGTTGTGGCACACAGGCTCAGTAGTTGTGGTCTGTGGGCTCTAGAGCACAGGCTCAATAATTATGGCACATGGGTTTAGCTGCTCCTAGGCATGCGGAATATTCCTAGACCAGGGACAGAACCCAAGTCCCTTGCATTGGCAAGCAGATTCTTATCCACTGTGCCACCAGGGAAGTCCCTCACATTTAAAAAATAATGAACATCATGCCCTAAGTACAACATAAAAAGAACCAAAAGGCAAGTAATTTATATAATAAACATATATATCATTATGTAGAAGCTTGGGCATAGTGGTGGCATAGTCAGATTATACATAGAATCACTGTGCACGCACTAGTTATAAATAGAGACCAGTAAAGACATGTTGGCTTAGGACTTAAAATGCCACAGTGATGCAATTTTCCAAAATGTTTAACTCTGTATTTACATCGTGATTGTATTCCTGGAAAATTCCATGTGTGTTAAAAACATGACAAAAGAAAGAAAGCAACAAAAAACTTTGGATGAATTTATATGTAAAATGTAGCCAGGCTCTGGGTCCAGGATAATAGATTCTTCATCAACGTGAATGCCCACCCAAACATTTGTATACTGTATGGGACAGAGGACAATTGTTCATTGGGTGAGACTTGCACTATGCATTGCACCATGTCTAATGTTCCAAGCCCTATTCCACCCTTCCAGTCATGGTGACAACAGAATAATCTTTTTCCTACAAATTTCCAAAGCCCCTAGGGTGCAGTACCAGTCTACCATCTTTGAATAGGTCCGATGCTGTTGGAGAGATGGTACCAGCCTGGGTTCTCACTTTACTCCAGTTGTGTGTATACATAATTGATTATGTCCATTTAAAAACTCAGTATATATAGGTACTTCCCTGGTGGTCTGGTGGAAAGATTTTGCCTTCTAATGCAGGAGGTGATGGTTCAATCCCTGGTCAGGGCGCTAAGATATCACATGCCTTGAGGTCAAAAAACCAAACATAAAACAGAAGCAATATTGTAGCAAATTCAAACAAGACTTAAAACGGTCCATATGAAAAAAAAAAGATCTTTTAAAAAGGCTCAGTATACGGTTGGCATTTTCTTACAGTGTTTGAAAAACACAAAACTTTCACTCCTAAATTCCATTCCTAGGACTTCGTCCTTTAATTCACTTAGCCAATTCTATATACAAATGATGGACAGCAGGATATATATCACCCTTAATAGCAAATGCTTTTGAGTAAAGAGTTGGGAAATTGGAGTATGAAGTGGGAACTCTGACTTTGTCCTTTCTATCACAAAATTTTTAATTATAATGAACCTGTTTCACTTTTAGAAAACAGTAGTTTTTAAAATGCTACTTTTACTCAAAAATAATAATAAAGGCTGAGAATGAAATGATCAGCTTGAGTAGTGATATAACCCACTGAGTACATTAGATCCAACATTTTACTGTGATGTCACTAAAAGATGTCATCTTGACATTGTGTTGTCTGAATCATTTTCTTAATAAAATAAAATGAAATGTCTATATTATAGCTCAGTGTGCTTTCACTTTTAGGGTTATTTCTATACCAGGTCATTTCTCTGAGGCCTCTTAGAGTGGAAACAAATTAGTCAAGATCTGCCCTCACAGAATATGCCTGGAATTCTCCAAAGTCGAACCCTTGGGGCCGCCTGTGAAAGCTGAGGACTATTACTGTTTCGTATTAGGCAAAGTGTCAGACCACAAGTTTCACAGACCATCTCAAACTTCTCATTTTCAGTATTTAAGGGACTAAAGGAGATCAGCCCTGGGTGTTCTTTGGAAGGAATGATGCTAAAGCTGAAACTCCAGTACTTTGGCCACCTCATGCGAAGAGTTGACTCATTGGAAAAGACTGTGATGCTGGGAGGGATTGGGGGCAGGAGGAGAAGGGGACGACAGAGGATGAGATGGCTGGATGGCATCACTGACTCGATGGACGTGAGTCTGAGTGAACTCTGGGAGATGGTGATGGACAGGGAGGCCTGGCGTGCTGCGATTCATGGGGTCGCAAAGAGTCGGACACGACTGAGTGACTGAACTGAACTGAAGAGATAATGATATCCTTGAGAAATCTTTTTTTCCTTTCTACTTTCCTCCTGTTTCTTATTCTTTTTATTTCTTTTTCCTTTCTTATCTCTGCCACGTTCCCACTCAACAAGCTCCTTATTAACAAAAGCACCTACTAAAAGAAGAAAGAACTAGAGAAAGAGAAATGAAAATCTTCCTCTAGAAGGTAACAGAATGGAGGCACGGCCTTGATACTGGTGTTCTCCTCATAGTGGATCATGATAGAAAACTTCATAACTGAATGGTTTTTAAAAATGCTATTTACTGATGGTTTGATGTACCCTTTCATATTCTTTCTCAACTTTGACTGTGTAAAATTGTCACATAATTTCTTTTTCTAGACTGTTGTGTTGAATTGATACATGCAATCATATCTGAAAAATTATTAACAGCTTCCAAATTAACTTCTTATATGGGATTTCTACCCTCACAGTTGTCCTTCTGATGCCTGAAAACCACACACTCTATAGAGATGAAGTTACTCTTATTTTGTTCAATACCTACAATAGAGAGGATATGAGTTATGTTGCCTTAACACTCAGCAATCAGTTTTGAGAAAAATTACATTTTAAAGGAGTAGTAAATTGCACATTTTCCAGATTTTTATGAATCTGGAAAGTATATCCCCTTAAGTGGAAAAAGTGAGCAACAATTTGCATCATGCAGTATCGATAAGCATAGGTGCATCAATCAGTTTACCAGTGTAGAGAGACATACCATCACGCCAGGGACTGAAATTCTCTTCAATGTACATAATTATCCATTGTCCAGTATTCTTGCCTAAGAGTCTTCAACTTGGTTATTAGCACCCTACATCCTCTTCTCTGGGCTTTAATACAAAATCATTGTCTTTGGAGCTCTAAGATTCATTATTTATTACTGTCTATTGACATGAGTAGAATAAAATATTCTACGTAATTTTATACAGCTAAGAAATCAGTGGACCATGACAACAGATAGAGTACTAAGGGTAATAAAATCTTTCGTTGAATTTTACCTAAAGCTTTTCCCATTGTGTTCCCACCTTTATTGTCTTATTAACCATTTTCAAGAATAGTTTAAAAGAATTAAGGCAGGTTAGTGGTACTCCCATCCCACAGAACAGAAGAGTGAGGTCTAGAAGGGTAAGTGATAGCCTGGGTCATTGATGCCATAACTGGGGATTCAAATCTATATCCCCAAGATGTTCTATTCTCAGAATTCATCTACATCCTGTCTAAATCAATAGTTCTTTACACTAAAATTAGAAAACAATAAGATCCTTTCAATTCTCCAATGCTGTTGAAACAATAGAGTCTGAGCTGTTACTGTTTCTTTAACATGTTTTAGATTCAACAGAAAACGAATCCACAGACTAATCATACACCCCATTGGCTTTCGCCAGTTCTCATTTTTACTGGCAGCTGCATTTCAAGGAAAAGCTAGTGAACTGCAGGCAATGGCTAATGGGGACTTCTACGGGCATCGGTATATCTAGACTACCCTGTAAGGCAGATAATCTACAGCATCTGTTTAGAATGGGAGCGACAGCAAAGAAGTCACAGCTGAGCCTGAAGAAACCCACCAAATGTGAGCACTTTGTTTACGAATCAGCTGCCTGCCTGCCCTCTGGTTTGAGAATTCAACGCCTCCAGCCATCCTGCGGTCCTCTCCAGACAGTGAATACAAATGCAACTACAATGTAACAGTGGTGGTGACAGAAAGCAAGACAGTTTATTGAGAGCCTCAGTTTCAGGCACCAGGTTGGGAGTTTTATGTTCATTATTTCGGCTAACTTTCATATTCCAAGATAGATGGACAATTCTATGTTCCCACCTGCAGTTGAAAGAACCATGAAGAATACTGGGGAAAGGGTTTACTTAGAAGGCAGGCCAGATGACTATTTAAGACATACATATTATTTAGCACTATTTTTCTATTATTTGCCATATTTTGTTGTGATAATACTGCTGCCTGAACTACCGTTTTAAAGGAAATATTTAGACATAATATTTGCAGCCTTTTTAATTATAGAGTTTTGATGACTATTTTGCCAGAGTTTAATCAAGGGGGAACAAAAGCCTTATTAACCTGTTTTCTCACTCCCTTATTTGCACCATGTGCTTATTTATTGTATGTTAGAACATACTCATCATATGATTTGAAATGAAAGGATGATCCATCTCCTCATTACTGATCCTCTGCTTGGTGATGAAAAAGAAAACAAAACAAAACATATGAACAAAGGAAAAATGCCTTCCTGTCATTTCTCAGCCTTCCTTGCTGCTGCTCAGCTGGGATGTTTAAAAGTGGAGTTTAATGAAAGAAGGTGAGAAGGTGAAAATAAAAAAAGCCCTAATGAGCATGTGTTTAGTTATATGGAAAGATCACTGAGAGGTGGCAGTGATTTTCTTTGTGCCTAACATAAGGCAGTGTCCCCCAAGGTCAGAGAAGCCCATCATCTTTCCTTCCTCATCCCATTCATTTCCTACCCTAGCAACCAGCTTCTCGACCTACAACAGATTTCATGAAGTTTAATTTCTAATGGTGGAGTGAGATAGAATGTCATCCCCCATCACCAGCTTGTAGCTCTTGAGAAACATGCAGAAGTGGTGCAGGAGGGTCTTTAGGTTGCTTGCATCACTGATCGAGCATCACCTGAACAAACATTTCAGATCTCAAGCTTGGGATGACAGAGCTTCAGCCTAGTCTGCAAGCTTGCTGTCAATCACCTTTTAGATTGGGAATAAAGAATAAATTCTCATCTCACAAGGCAAAGCCACTGAAAAACATACTGCTTTAATGCTTCAAAGGAAACCCAATAATAACTGTCGAACTCTAAAGCAATGCTCCAAATGAGAATGAATTGTGTCATCATCATATCATTCTGAAAATGTCTTTAATCTGAGAGCATTCCAGCCCTGTGGTGTGAGTGACACATTGAAAATACAAAAAAAAAAGAAAAAAAAAGAAAGAAAGAAAGAAAAGAAAAAAGGCCAAACAAAACAAATACGTGAAACCCAAACTCAGAAAGAACTCCCCAAAATCTAAAAGAAAGAGCTGTTTCTGCTTCCAGTTCCCAAACTGGTAAACCACTACTCATCATTCCCCGACAGATCACTCCTTGGGGGAGTGGGGGAGAGAGGTACCACCAACCAAAACAAGTTTAAAAAGAAACTGGATTACGGCTCCTTTTGGATCAGCGTCTATCTTAGGGGAGGCAGAACACGCTTCTCTAATGTTCTACGTCCAATATAACTATCAATACTTTGGCAGAAATAAATTGAGATCTATCTTTCTTTGAAGTTGAAATATGCAGTCTTCACTGTTCTCTCATCCTCTACATTTCACTGAGTGAATAACCTAAATTACACAGCACGGCAGTAAATTGGCTCATCATAGCCCTGTTCTAATTTTAAAAGGATAAAGAACTAAAAAACCAGACAGCCTTATACGTAGCAATGCAAGGACTAGTGAAACCCACTAAAGGGCTCTCTGTGTCTTTCCCCAAAAGGGCATAGGTTCAAATACAACCTAGGTTTGTGATAACCAAGGATCATTCAATGTCTTAGGTTAAATGTATGTGTGCCTTCAACACAGTCTTCCTGAAAGGGATGCTAACAGCTTGTATTTGTCATTCTTGCTGACTCTCTTATGAGGACATTGGCTGGCCAACCACATGTGAAAACCAAATCATTTCCTCCCATATAAAGGTGATCCTTGCCAAATGTGAACTCGGAGGCACAGATGAGCATCTTGCTTTCACACTATCAGCTGTCTGCCCATCTTCCAGCTCCAAGGGAAAAGTATAGCCATTCTTTGACTGACAGTCTACCACCCTGATGAGCTGAAGACAGATTTTAAATTTTAAAGACAGACAAGCATGCCTACAAGAATGGCATTTTCTAAACAACATAATAACTCTCTCAATTCCAACAAGGCATTCACTCCTGGTGATAAAATGCCAGGTCACAAGTCAAATTTTGACTCCATTATTGAGCATTATCCTTGAGCTCTAAATGGAAAGTGAGTACAATTCACCAGCTGTCAGGCTCCAGCCTTCTCTCTCCCCCACCTCCTGAGGCCTCATCTTGAACAACAACAGAATAACAGGCTAAACAGTTATAGCTGCTGGAGTCACTACTTGATTAGATTCTTAATGAGTGACTGTCTACAGGTCACTTTGGCCAGTCACTCAACAAATAGATTTCAGGTCATTTTGGATCCTCGGTTGCTGCTTGGAATTTCAGAATTCAGTGAAGAGATACACCATCAATCAAAAGAGATTTAGGATGACTTAGAGATAATTAAAGTAATTAGATTGCTCTTCTTTAGGGGAAAGCAAAAGTTGGTGTGGCTGAGTTGAGATATAAGATTTCCATGGAATTCCTTCCCTAGGTTATAAATGGTTTCCACCCTTAAATTTTTGAGGTTGACCACCAAGGGGCAGACTGGTAATTGGGAGAATGTCTTATAATGGATACCCCACAAGTGTCAGTGTTGTATTTCCAAAGGATACTAAACTCCTTGGCCACCCCAAGAGCACAGGTCATCATGCCACATAGAAACGTGGCAGCTCCCATGTGAAACCCCGTTGCCTAAGAGCCCTCCAGAAGCCCAACTTCCTAGCCTTTCCTGTCACCCGAAAGACGACCTATCATCATCAAAAGAGCTGTCTAGATCCTACTAGCAAACATCTGAACCTACGCTACCAGGAAGTGGCAAACTAGTTCTTATCAAATCGCCAGGTCACTTGGGACATTAAAGTGGGGGCACAAGGGGGCAAAACTTTGCGAATATATACCCCTGCCAAGGGTGTAAGGTAAAAGTAAAATAAACAACCATGACCCCTAAAAAGAAAAGAAAACAAGGAACAAATGCTACCCCCTCCCTCGACCCCCTTTAAATCTCTAGGTAGAGCTGTCTTCACGTTGCAAGTGGTTGAAGGGGGCTTTTTCAGACGGAAGCAGAGTCTGCCCCGGGCATCAGATTTAATCCCGCATCTACTCACTCGCCATCGATTGACCGGTCCATCAGATCTTTGTTTATAACTTACTCTGTCTACCTACCTAGCAGAAATTAATCATTTCCGCTGTGGACTCTATTGCAAATGTCCATTTCCCTGATAGGGAAATGGGAAATACTTTTTCTAGCCTAAAGCAATTTAGGGGATCTTCAAAGCCTTCAGTGGACTCCTGCGTATTTTCTGTGATTTGGACTGAGATTTCCAAAGGCACTCAAACCCACCATCTATGGGTTTCCTCCGCACCAGTTCTCCTTTCCTTGAGAGGCTCGCTTTTCGGATTCTCATCACGTAGTCCAAATATGGGGCCCAGATCTGTTCAGATTGTTGAGCTCTGAGTTTAGGCAAGGCGAGACTAGAGATCAGAACCAGAGCGCGTGCAGGATGAGGACTGGGCAGAAACTGCCGGATCCTAGCGGGATGTCATAAAACGAACGCTGAGGCTGTCAAAGAGAGGAGAGCTTGGGAAGGAACCGAACCAAGCGTTTTCCGCGGGGCTGTTGGGGCCGGAGGACCTGGCTGCATCAGGTGGAAACCAGGCAGTCCTCCCCCGACCCAACTCCGGAGAGATAAAGATGTCTCAATAACCGGGATCGCCGCCGCTACAGCCCTGCCTGGCCCCGGGGAAAGGGGGAGGGCCTTTTCTGCTGAAACAGCGGCTGGGGCTTGTTTGTAGGTTCGCAATTCACCATGATAAATGTAAAGACCAATTAAGGTCTGATCCGTGCACACGGGAGGCAGACAGCGGCTGATAGTGGAACCAATTAACGAGCATGTCCCCTAATTCCTGCCGCGGCAGCCGGGTGCACCACGGATCCCCAGGCGCCTGCCGCGGCTGCCCGCGAGCCCCGGGCGCCCCCCGCCCGGCGTTGGAAGGGGGGCGTCCTCTTCCTGCAAGAAGGTGCGAGGCTCGGGGTCCCCCAACCCCAGCTGGGGAAGGGGCGCGCCGGGCAGGAAGGCGCAGAGCCAGCCGCCTACGGAGCCCAAACGTTTGCAGCCGGGGCCGGGCGGGTGGGGCGCGCCCGAGTGGTCCCGCGCCGGGCGGGAAGGCGGAGGCTGGAGGAGGCGCCCGGCGCGGAACCAGGCGGCGCCCGAGGGCGGAGAACAGGTGGCCGCGTGGCCTCTGCCAGGTAGCACGGGCACTCGGGGGCTGCGCGGCGCGGTCCCCGGGCTTCGCCTGACCCCGGCCCGGCTAGTGGCCGCCTGCCGCGGAAGCGGCCCGGAACTGGGGGGTCTGGGTGGGGCTCGCCGCCGCCTAGTCTCCCCTCTCCTCTCCCCCTTCCCCTTCCGGCTCAGCCCACTGGCCCAGACGTGACCCCCGCGCGAGGTGGTGTCGCTGCGCGCTGGCTGGGCACGCGTGATTCATGGCCTCGAGGTCGGGGACGATGCAGGCATGAGCCCTTTCTTGGCTCGGCCAGAGTGTGAGAGTGTCTGGAAGGAGAGCCAGGTCATGGCAGTGGGGCCCCCGGGGACCGCAGCGGCGGTAGAGGAGGAGGAAGAGAAGTAGGTGACGAGGGCCAGAGAGGCTCGTCCCCTCTGGCCCCGAGGCCGGCGCCAGCGGCGGGTCCCCCTCGCGCCAGCAAAGTTTGGAGCCGCGGGCGCCGCGCGCCGGTCCCTCCCCGCACAGTTCCCTCGGCGGGGTCTGTGCCGCCGCCGCTGCCAGGGCAGGACAAAGGCTCATTAACACGTGATGGGACCGCGCTTCATAAATGGGACCGGAGCGAGAGGGAGCCAGAGCGCGAGCGCAGGGAGAGTCGGGGACCGCGCGCGCCGGGCGAGGCGACGGGCGCCCGGGCTGGCGGAAACAGGCGGCCCCACGCCGGGCCAGGCGGGGCGAGCGGGAGGACCCAGCGAGGAGCCCCGGCAAGGGGCGAGGCTCGCGAGCGCAGAGGGCGCCAGTCCCGATCCCCGTCGCGGGCTGGCGCTGGAGGCAGGGGACGCCGGCGCGCGGGCTGAGCGGACCGACTGACTTCCTGACCGACCGACGGAGGCACACCCCGCTCCACCCCACCCCTCCTCGCCCGCATCCCCGCGCCGGCGCCGCCTCCCTCTCGCGACTCCCTCGGCCACCCCTTCCTTCTCCACTTCTTTTCCGCCTCCGCCTCTTTCTCGGCTCCCGCGGCGCCAGTGCCTTCCCCTGGCCCGGGCGGGGCGCCTCGGTTCCCGGCAGAGCTCTCTGTAGAGTCAGGTGGGGGACGTTTCGTTCAAGCAGAGAAGCAGCCCCTGCGCTGGGCGAGAGGTGCCGAGGGAGCTTCTCCCGCGAGGACCGGGGGATGCGAAGGGTAAGACCTGGTAGAGTTGCATTTGTAAATACTTCTTCCGCCTCCCGCCCCCTCGGGTGCTGACCAGTGTGGTTCCCAAGTGTCCTTCGTGGAGTTCTGATTCCGTGTGAGCGAATTGTGCACTGGTGTTTACTAAGCCGTAGAGCCCCAGCCTGTTAACTGTGGTCTGTGCTACTTCTGGAGGTTTCTACCATTTACTAGTTATTTAATGTGTGAGCACCTGGCTGTCTGTATGCACTGATGTCTGTTTGTGGAAAATGTGTAATTGTGCATGTTTGAAAAACGGTTGCTTGAGTTGGTGCTTAATGTCTCTAAACCCTATCAGCAGCTGAGTCTTCCTGAAGAAATACATCGATCTCTGCAGCAAACCTAGAAGCTGTCCAAAGTCAGATTATTAAATGTCATATAAAGAAATGTATATCAAGTAGTAAACTTTTGCATATAAAAATATAGCTACAGGAACCACTTTTCTTTGAGGAAAAAGAAATTAGCATTTAACTGATAACTAAATTTGAATAGTGATGGAACCATTGAATTCAGAAGTAGCCATTAGATGAAAAAAAGTTGATGTTGTCTGTTTAAAAGACATTTCTTGCCAAGGCTCACAATCAAATGATCAGCTCCTGTGAATGAGAATGTGTTTGCTGTGACAGACCTGAGAAACTGTCATTTGGTCATTTGAAAGTTTAAAAGCATCATGCGTATTTCTGATTTTAGTTTTCAGTTGAACAGATGAGAAAAAAAAATGAGTCACCTATTCATTATTTTGTCTCGCATCTTTTTTTATTTTCCTTCAGATAAGTGCTGTTCTTGCCTTTGTGGTTATTTTCTTCACGTATTAGCATCCTCAGGCATTTAATCCAATAAGAGATTAGAACAGATCTACTGGTTTTAAAGGTGTTGAAATATATCTCAGTAGGTTCCATAACTTCTTCTCCTTTTCATTACCAAGTTAATATCTTTTCAACAATGGGGAAATGCAATGTCTCTGGGGAAACTCGGTGGACACTGAGTATCAATGGGTGACCACCGCCATCAATCTGTTTTGCAGAATCCTGAGAAGCTCAGAACAACCAACCTTTAAGGTTCCCATAGGACTTTATCTGATTTAAAGTGTTGTTTTTCTAATCCCACCCTGCTGACAGTTTGCAGGAGAAGATACACTGATTGATTTTTTTTCTCTGTCCTTTTTTTCCCTGGTACTGCTTGCCCCTCCTCTGGTTCTCTAACTCATTTAGGACCAATGTTCTCAGAAAGGCTACGTATAGTTTCTTAAGTGACACAGATTATTTTCTGATTACCTATACATGAATAGAATCCATGCGTCTCCAGAATTTTAAACATTGCATACTGCAGGCAGTTACTGTAGGTGCAATAACAGTTACCACAGTTAGGCAAGACACTTGGATATGGTTTTTAAAAACTATTTTAGGTTATCAAGAAAACTTACTGTAAACGAACTCTTTTTATTCTAAAGATGTCTCTACTCCAGGCAGGGAGCAGTCTTGGCTCAGGTAGGTATCAAGTGTTTGACTGGGAAAGGTTTCCTTGTGTTCCTAAGCCTTTCTGGGGTAAAATAATGCCACAGTGGGGTAATGCTTGGTTCTGACCTTTCATAAAGAAAATTACTATGCTTTCATACTCATGGTTAAAAGGCACATTATATTCATATCTCCCCCTTTAATAGCATCAGTAAATATGCATATTAAAAAGAATGTTATGCCCTGTCCCTTAAAAGAAGCTGTAATGACATTATTCACTTTGGAGAGAGAAGATTCACCTTCCGGTGGAAAAAAGTCCCATCTTACACTGGAGTAGTGCTCGGCTTTGTTTGTTATCTACTGTTTTCTGTCTTTTTCTGTTACCCTTTTCCCAGTGGACCACGTGCCTCCCTGTCTCGCCTGTGAGATTGTTCTTCTCTAATAAGCCTAGCTGCAGGATCACTGTGTTCTTTTTGGCATTTCAAAATGTTAAAATAGTGAAATTGTTAAATGTTACCAAGACGAAACTGCCGGGAATGAAATTCTCCAGAAGAACCACTATATTTGTGGCTTGTCATAGCCTCTTCCAAAAGAAAACTCCTTGAATCGGGTTACCTCTTTTCTCAAGAAAGCAGCAATCCCAGTGGTTGTGCTGATATGTGTTTAGTATGCGGTGTCAGCTTATTAAATTACTAAGGCAAAGCCTGAAAAACTCTTTCAAAACAATGGTGTGACATACTTCTTTGCTTTAACTCGGAACTGATATTCACCACCAGGAAATTTAGACAGGCTCCGAGGTTGTCTTGCCTATTAGGTGGAATTAGAATTGGAATACTTGGCTTATCAGAATAAACTATTATGAAATGGAACTTCTCATAGCAGTTTTTAGTTCACCAGGCTTACCAAATGTTTCTTCCCAGAAAACAGTTGGCCTAATAAGGAAAAGGATTATTTCCCATAATTAGCTCTCCAGGAATGCTGCAAAAGAGTAATAAATCAAACTTGGAAATACCTAACAACACATGATGAGTAAAACAAGATTTGGTTATAGCATCTTGAATTTGGTTAGGAAGATGGAGCCTGTCTGTTAGTCTGCTGCCTGTTATTCTTGGGGTAATGATGGTAGCTCCGTTGCGTGAAGCACACAGATGAGAGCTTTCATTCCTGCAAAAGGGATGCTGTGTCACCACCAGTGTAAGTCTGTCTCTTTCATTTTTGTATTCATCATCTTCTAATTGAACTAACAAATTAGAGTGAAGCCAGCCTTTGGGCTTAAATTATTTATAATTCTGCTCTGACTCTGAAATCACCTGGACCCAACATTGTTTGAAAAACTATGCCAAGGCCAGGTTTCTATATTGCATCTCTATATTTTGAGGGGCCACAAACTCTTCTAAGGTTTTTTTTTTTTTTTCATGGATGAAGGCTGGTGGAAAAGTTAATGAGGAAATCAAAACCACTGGATATATTTTGCATTGGTAAAATTTTAGCCTCCTGTTTTCCCTCTGAGTCTCCAGCTCTTTCCTAATCCTGTTCTCATGATAATGATAACTTTACAGTATAATCACATGAATCCTGTTTTTAAGGGATTGGAAGGTTTAGCACTTTGTAACTAAATTGCTCTTTAATGTTTTGATAACCATTTATCCACTAATCTATATTCTTAGGTTAGATTGAGTTAACCTCGTAACATATTGCAGATCAACTTAGTTTTCTCCCAAATATTTTCTGGACTAAAAGAAACAATAAATATCATCCAGAGTATATGTAATGTCAAGTGATAGACTGCAGAATTTAAGATGACAGGATGTATAAATACACCTTTATATGTGTTTATGAACAAAATTTTTCCTGGATGTATAATCACAACTAAATTAAAAATTGAGACATGTTGCTTGATATATTTGAACATATGATTCAGATTTTAAATAAATTATACAAATTTGGAGAAATGTCCGAATTCAAGGGAACTGTACAGATGGACATAGACAACTCAAAGCCAAAGGAAGTACCCACCTTGAATCAAAACAAGACTGTTCTTATTTTCCAGGAGAGTGGAAATCTATTCCAGTCTCCTATGTTCTAAGAATCTTGTGAAGATGTCAGGATGGGCAGCACCACATTCAGTTATAGTTTTCTCATAAACACTGACTGTTGTGTTTAACATAGTTTTCACTGGGTGTTATTAATCTTGGGAAGAAAGTTGGGAGAAGATAACACAAGGTTATTATGGGCTTCTCAGGTGGCACTATGGTAAAGAACCTGCCTGCCAGTGCAGGAGACATGAGAGACAGGGGCTCCATCCCCGGGTTGGGAAGATTCCCTGGAGGAGGGCATGGCAACCCACTGCAGTATTCTCGCCTGGAGAATCCCATGGACAGAGGAGCCTGGTGGGCTACAGTTCACGGGACTGCGAAGAGCTGGACACAGCTGGGCATGCACACACACACACAGAGTTATCACTGTGTCACAAGAGGCTATTAATATAGTTCTATTTCTTGGATAAAACACATTATAATGCTATTACAAGTAAGTTAAAACTATGGGAAATTTGTGAGGAGAAAAGGGGAAGGCTCTTTTAGTGGTTTCCCAGTGCTTCTCTTGGTACTCCTCAAATGATTTGAGGTTAGATGAACTTCTATCTCAAACAGGCCTGCATGGATAATAGGTATGTCTATGACATATCAGTGATCAGAGGTCAAAGTTGTTGCCTCAAGTAATCAGTGTGATTACCTCTAGTTCTTACCATAAAATATTTACTAAAAAGCTTTCCCGGGTTATATTTCTTTACTGAACAGGATGCCTCATGGAAAATAAAGTACATTTCATTGTAACAGTTTTTCTAGGGCAGTTGAGATGACAAATATATTCTGGATCTAATTTTCATGGCTGCTTTCTATATATTTGAAGTACTTTTCATATAGATGATTGGTGAATAACTTTGGAATTTTCTCTAATTTGAAAGTTTCACTTGGACAGGTTAATTTCATAACTTAGGGAGCATGGAATTCTGAGGTTCAGAGGTGCAGTCATATGGGTTTTTGAGGAAAGAACTGTTTACTCCCTAATCTGAGCAAATGGGTCTGCCAGAGTCATTGCAATTGTACTGAAATACTATGAGTTCCGTTTTAGCCCCAGCTGGGGAAATGTTCACACCTGCACTTTAGGAAAGCTTTCAAAGTTTTGCTTTGCTTGTTTTCTTTTGTTAGCGAACATGTGAGTTGAGACTGGTCAGATGGGAATTCCTGTTTTTGTTTTTGTTTGGCCAACTCATTGTTTTTTACCCCCTAGTGCTATTATTGCATTATATCTGTCCTTTCGAATAAGCCTCTCAAAGTAAATTTTGCATTTTTGAATGAAAGGATTTAAGTTCCTTTTTCTTCTAACACAGATGAAAAATCTTTTCCCCTAGAAGTATGATATTTTATTATCTAATGTCTCATTTTTCCACTCTGATTTGGATTTTTAATTGTTTAGAGTTTGGATTTGTTGAAAAGAAATTGGATACCTTTGGCATGATTCCTTACCATCATTATCAACTCTGAATAGCATTAAAATTTTTTTTCACTTCAGGAGATAAAGTACAGCATAGTTTCCAAAATTCAACAGTGTAATATCTATTTTTTTATTCCCACTGCAAATTCTATGCTATTGCTTTTTAAAGAAAAGCAGAAGCGTTTTTCAAAGACGTGCCAGGCAATCTGTTGTGGGAGTTGAATATACTGGCAAATGCTTTCACAAACTGTGTATGTCAGTAGTATATTTAAATATAATTTAAATAAAATGTAATTAGGAAAGAATGTTTTTCAAAGTTTATGTTGACATGGGAGGGTTCCCCTCTTTCCTCTATCATTTGTTTATCCATTCTTTAGGCCTTATATTTAGAGGAGATAATTGGAATCAATATGAGTTCTATAAATTGAGTTAAAAGGAGTCTTACCTTTAAATTGGTGATAAATTCCAGTATGCTTAAAAAAATAAAACCAAATTTCCACTTTCACATATAGACATTTGAATAGGAAATTTTATAACCTTGATTTCTGTTGGTCGTCCCTGGTGACTCAGATAGTAAAGAATTTGCCTGCAATGCAGGAGACACCCAGGTTCGATCCCTGGGGCAGAAAGATCCCCTGGAAGAGGGCATAGCAATCCACTCCAGTGTTCTTGCCTGGAGAATCGCATGGACAGAGGAGCCTGGTGGGCTAGAGTCTGTGGGGTCGCAAAGAGTCAGACACGACTGAGCGATTAACGCTAACTAACTCTGTTGGTCAGGCGGCTAAAAAAAGATGTTTTTAATATAGCAAGTGAACCAATATCATAGGTGGTATGCCTTTGTCACTCTTGTTTACTTCTAACTCAGTTATATTTAAATCAACTTGATTTATTCCTTTGTAAGGGAAGTTTATTTTAATACCACTGTGATCTGTGTATTCTGGTTTATTCCAGCATTATTTCTTAAACAGACCATATTTTCAACTCATTTCAATGCATAGCTACCAGAATTTCCAAATGTTTTCTCTAGCTTTTGTACAAGTTGTGGGGAACAAGTGATATGCACATGAAGAAAAATGAAAAGAAGACATGAAAAAGTTACACAACCAAAGTAAGCTCATGATTAGCTCATAACCAAAGTAAGCAAATGATTGCACAAAGAATTCTGTGTTTTTGCCTATGTGGGAATATGACTTTAGAAAATATACAACTACTTTTGAAAATTAGATCTAAGTTTATACACACCAGAAAAAGGGGAAATCTTTGAATGATTTTAGTCTTCAGCTAAGGAAACTAATTGTGAGTAATTTGTGATCCATTTTTATTGATGAAATAATTATAGAGGAAACAGTCTGCCCAGAGTCATATATTTAAGTGCTTGGGGATATATTTCCATGTATTTATAACTTGTAGGTATTTTTGAAAGATCTCTGCCAGCTATAAGCAGTGAAAATTGCATAATTACCGGGGTAGTTCTGTAAGATAATTTGCAATAGATTTGTACTGGTTGGGCCTACTGCAAAATTTCCATTTTAGTTTGTCATTTTCTGGGTTCATCTCCTGTAATACATTATTTTATGGTTTGGGGGAAAAGAAGAGCAAACAGAAATATTTCCAGCTTAAAAAGAAAATAAGCTGGAGTGTTACTTTTCTTTTTCCTGTTCTTTTATGCTCAATAATCATGAGAGTCTTCACAATGGTGTTGAAAGACGTGGTTAGCGGTCCTATCAAACTTTGCCTAGGCTTTGTAAATAGAATTAAGAAAAAAATGGTATGCAGTTTTTAATTTATGTCTGCAGCTGAGTATGTACATGTTATGTCTTGAAGCCACTTTTCTTTGTTGGACAAAAGATCTAGCAAATAAGTTTCCTGAAAAAGTGCAGAGAAGCTTGGAGACTGAAAATCCTTGAGAGGTTCTTCACTCCTTACCCTCATTTTCAGGCTAGACTACATTGTTCTATTTCAATCAAATAGAAAAAGCTTGGTTTTAAAGATCTTTTGTGGGAGGTTATTTTATATTATTTTATGCTTCCTTTGCAATCCATTTCAATGATCGAAAACCTATACTCATAGAATATTCTTTCTTCCTATCTAACCTCAATACTTCTTAAAGGTTAGTTCTATTTTCCTCCTTCATCTAATCTTTTCACAGGTCTCCATCATCTTTAACAATGGTTCTAAAACCTCAGACTGTCTTAGACTCTCCTGGAGGTCTTGTGAAGACACAGAAGTGCCCCCAACTCAGAAACACAGAGTTTTTGATTCTGTAGGTCTGGTGTTGGACCTGGGACTAATTTCTCTCTAGTTCCCAGGTGATGCTGATGCTACTGGTTGAAGAGCATCCCTTCAGTGCCATTGACCTATAAAATTGTTTCCCAGGTTGCTCAGTGGTAAAGAATCTGCCTGCTCACGTAGGAGATGAAGGAGACCCTGGGTCAGGAAGATACCCTGGGCGAAGAAATGGCAGCCCATTCCAGTATTCTTGCTTAGAAAAATCCCATGGACAGAGGAGCCTAGAGGGCTACAGTCCATAGCGTAGCAAAGAGTCAGACATGACTGGGTGACTGAGCTCGAATGTACAACTTCTAAAATAATTAGGTGTTCACTTCCAAACCACACCTATAAAATAACTAAATAGGTGTGCACTTCCAAACCACATGTGATTTATCAGACTATTCTTCGAGATGTATGCTGAGATGTCCAGCTTGTGCTCAACTATCTTATTTCCCGGTTCTTTATCTTCATGTCATTTTTCTCAGTGCTTTTAGTTCCTCAACTCTGTTCAAAATCATATAGCTGTATCATACAAACCTTAATTCAAAATCAAGCTCTTAAATAAGTATAATAGAACTACTTCATGGTTTCAATGGCATGAAAATTCTGACCTTGCATACAATTTGTTACATTTCCAAAACATATTTTTACATCATTATTGAAACCAAGTTCTTCTAGTTCTGTTTGTACATTATAATTTGCATCTTGAAAGCATACTTTTTCTGCTTATATCGTGTATTGCTCATAGACACTGAAATTTTTTTTAGTAACGTAGGTAATTTTCAACTAAAGTAGGTGATATGTAAGTACCTAGTTTTTAAAATCACGTTTAAATGGAACCCTGAACTTAATAATAAAAATGTTTAAAATTATTCCAGCAAGAAAATGATAGGAAGGAAACTGAGTTATTTAGAAAGCTACTGTATCCTTGATTTGTATGAGTATTTGAACAGATACTAACTTCTCTTGTGAAATATTCCATTTTAGCTTCTGTAAGAATAGAAAGTAATTTTCCATTCTTTTTCATCACAGAGTTATGACCTGTGTTGGTGATTTCATAATTGAAAATTGGAAAGCCAAATGTTTCATAAAATAGAAATGAGTTGAGTTTGTTATTAGAATTGATTTTGGGCTCCCAAGATATTCCCTTCTTACTTTTAGCATCTCTTGGCATAAGCATGTCATTTGTTTTCAGTATAACTACTTTCCTTTACTCATTCTTAATTACTTTCTTGAGGCAGAATTCCAAATACTTACAATTAATTTTTATCAATATATTAAATTTTCTCAATGCCCTTTTGCCTCAGAAAAATAATTAGAAATTTTGTTTTTGTAGGCAATAGTAAATACCCATTTTAACCCTCTCTAACATGTTTTCTTATTTATGTTTAAATTAATTCAGTTGTAAAACGCATAAAATGTTGTAGCAGGAGAAGTTGCTCAACCAAAGCAAGAACCGTATCCACTGAACAGAGTAACAAATTGATTCCTGAGGGCTTATAAAAGCCACTCCATCTAGTGGCTGAATTTTCACATAATTTCTCTTGACAAGTTGTTTTGAAAACACACTTGCACATGGAGAAACCACTTGGGAAAAATCAGTGCATAATAGTATGCATTTGAGGAAAGGAAAAAGTCCATTATAATCATAGTTTTATATATTGTCTTTAAAGGTCTATCAACAGTGTATAATTAGAATTCATTCACAGTTGTGCATCTCAAAAAAATCTCCTTACGCATTGTTTTTATGTGGCAAAACACTGAGGTTCATAATACACCAGGCTGAACAAGGATAAGAATAAAAAGTAAATACCTAACCTTTGTCCAGAACTTCTGCTTGCCATCAATATAACTTCTGTTTGAAACTGAGATCAAAGATCCTGGGGTAAATAGTTGTTGATGTCTTCCATGTAACTTTGATATCTGGGCAATTCTTCTCAGATGGATGTTTGTATAAGACCAAGGCTCAGGTTTACTTCCCTAATGATCAACAGACTTTATGCCAAAGAAAACTAGTCACAGTTAAAAGTCATTCTGCTAGGATAGCCCTGCTCTATTGCCAGCATTCTAAATGCTTGTTTACTAAATGCCGGGCACAGGGCCAAGCAGAGGACATTCAAGACCATATACTCCAAGTCTCTACTCTGTTCTCAAGGTGTTCATGATCTGAAGGGTTTAGACACAAGAAAGACTGCTATAGAATGATTCAGCATTGCCCATCATCTCTTCAGGAAGAAAACTTCAGAGCACATGTAGGAAGGGATTTACCCCAATGAGTACTGTTTGATGATGAAGTACCATCTGTCTGTTACATGTATTCATATCCTCCTCACTACTGTCTTCTGTGGGAGGGGAAGGGCAGATGAATGGACCTTATTTGAAGGGTTTATTGGAAGGGAAAATCGTTTCCCTTGTTTCCTTGACCCACATCCATTATCTAGGTGTGATACATGGATATATAATACCTACAGTGTTCAGCAGGATTCCTAGGTGGCACTAGTGGTAAAGAGCCCACCGGCCAAGGCAGGAGACTTTAAGAGATACAGGTTCAATCCCTGGATTGGGAAGATCCCCTGAGGAGGGCATGGTAACCCCCTCCAATATTCTTGCCTGGAGAATCCCATGGACAGGGAGGGCTGGTGGGCTTCAAGTCATAGGGTTGCAAAGAGTTGGACACAACTGAAGTGACTCAGTACGTCCACACACACACAGTGATTAGCACAGAGTACATGCCCAATGAAAACTTTACACAAAGCATGTAAAGGGCCTATAACTTTATATCCATCTGCCACCTTGCATATAACACAGCTCTGTGCCTGTGCCTTTGAGTGCCAGGAATCACTCACATGCTCTCCCTGTTTGGAGTCCTGAGGATTTCTTCTGCCTGGATTCCAGGCGAGATCTTAAGAACTTGACCACAGAAAGGCAGTCTCTCTCTGGGCCTAAGAAAACGACTCTGCTCCCAGTGGAAAGTGGAGTGATTTCCATTGAGTCTGAATATCTCTGTATGGGCAATGGATGTGTCAAGCTTTTGTCAGCTAACAACCATCATGTCTCGTTCAGACATGAAGAAAGTGCCTTCCCCGTTCCTTGCAGGTGCTGTGGAAACTGTCATTACTGTCCACAGTCCTTATAATTGATGACTGAAGGAAAAAAAAAGGGTCTATATAAGTTTTTCTTTTAATAATGGCAAAGAAGACAAGTTAGATTTTATTACTTGCCAATAGCCACTGCAAATAAGGTGCTAATCCAGGGCTGAGATTTATAGCTTATAGTTAATTGTTATACTTTGTCCCTAAAACCCGTGGGATAAGGATGATTTGTAAGTGCTCTGGGCAACTTTTTTACTGTCAGCAGATCTTTCTTTCTGATTTTAGTTGTTCACTTTGTAAAATTATTAAGTACCATATTTATTACCTCCTTTCTCAAAGTTAGTTCTTTCCTTTTCCTTAGAAATGGAAGGAAGAATGTCTTAATGGTTGAGAGCAGAGGTGTTGACTTAGGCAGTCCTGGGTTGAAGTTCCAACTCCACCCTTTCTAGTAGGAAACCTGGGCAAAAGCATTTCACTTCTCTAAGCCTCAGTTTTCTCATATGTAGAATGGGAATTGTAATAACACCTAATTTATGTACTATTAAACAAAAATAGTACATAGCCTTAGCATGATGCCTGGCACATAATGTTTCTGATTGAAAAATATTTGGGAATTGGAATTTTCACTGTTGTGCATTTAATTACCTTAGTCACCTAATCACTTTGATTTGAGCTTGGGAAAACAAGACTTGATTTTTAGTTGTATTTCTTTTGTCTGTTCATGGATTCAAAGAGAAGACACTTTTTCTGTTATTGAAAGATAATGAATAAACCCAAAGGTGTGTTGCTCCATTGGATAGCATGTTGTGCATTTTAAGTTATTGCTATCCTTGACAGTGACCTGTAAAGATAACCTGCCAGCTAGGTTCTGCATATTGCTTTTGGCCTTTATTGATCAAATCTCATATGCCAGATAAAGATAGTCTTATGGAGTATTTTGTAAATGGACCATGGCTTCTATGAAGTCAAAAAGCTGCAAATTCTATTTTAACAGATGGCTGCTTCGATTACGCTCTTTACAGCTTATATAGAAAAGGTATCTCCCCTTACCACCAGGCACCTCTCCCTCCACAAATGCAAAGGCACTTGGTAGGAGGAAACATCACAATATCAGAGCAAAATTAAATGATTAATGGAATTGGTTATAAGAGTCAGCAAATCTAAGGAATCAGTTCATTTGTATCATTAATTTGCTTTTGTGATAGGCTTTCCTTCTAGCATTGTCACCTAATAGTGAGTGCTTAATTTGATGTTGTTTAAAGGCATCATTTCTTGAGCCCTAAAATTCTTTATGTTTTAATAAGACTTCAAAAATGAAATAAGTAGGCATATATAAAGGTTAAATTTGAACTGAAATATAGCCTTATAAATATCCTAATGCTATTTAGTTCATATTAATTGGTATTTTTATGAAAAATCTAACACTCATATTGTTAGTGAGAATAGACCAGAGAAAAGAGTTCATTTAATAACTTCTGCTGTATATTACAAAATACAAGAAAAGCTAAAGCTATCAGAACCAACCGAGCATTACCAGCATAATGGAATTATCTTTTATATTAATATATGAGAAAGAGAACATTAACACAAGGAAGAAGAATTTGGTATTTTTGCCTGAATCATCAGGATAATTAAGTCAATCTTTGACTTTGCTGTGGAAGATGATGCAATAAGTCACCAAACTGCTTTAATAATTCCAAAGCTCAACTGGTTGGGCAAGAGTGAGAAAAGACTCAATTGCCCATTCAACTGTAACAGAAACATCATTCATCTAGTTGTAACGCTGGCACATGAGATCTGCCGTGTATATGAAGGACATGCCTTAGACATAATGCAGTTAAAATTTTCCCTACTAACTTTAGAGAAGTACATGAGCAAGTTATTTTTCTTGATCAAATTAAGACAAACCAGACTTGTTCCCAGAAATGAATGGAACATAACAAATACATCCGCTGGCACCTTCCTTCTCTTGAACCATTCACAATGCTCTTTTATGTGGTTAGCCAAGCAGATGAAGAATTGGCCTAGAGCTCCTATATTTAATGTCCTGAATGCCTATCAATCTAGACACGATGAACTTGGCATTGTTTCCTTAAAGCATTTACAAGCTTAGAATCTAGAAAAGGAGCCTGGTGGGCTGATACAGTCTGTAACTACAACGGGAGCAGCAGTGTTTCTGATGCTTTTAGAGGATTTTCTGCCTTCCTGGATATGACATCATGCAAGAATCTAATACTGTTTAGTGCCTTCCCACTCCCCACCCCCAAGATGCTACAAGGATTTTTGACTCCAGAATCAACAGTGACAAATACCTAAATTACTTAAGTATCATTCTAAAACAAAGAAGGTCCTCAGTGGGGCAATGAAGATTAAAATACTCTCTTATTAAATTATATTGATATAGAAAAGACTATTTTAAGTCTTATTTTGAAGACTTACTTCATGCTTATCCTAAGCAGAACATGGATATTTTATACCCTTAATAGTTATAGAAGCAAAAATATGGACTCTGAAAAAAAATACCATGCTGCTAAACCCATGAAAATTTCTTAATGATACTATAGGCTGCTGGTTGACATATGTTAGGAGATGGTGGATGGAGAAGTGGGTGTGCATAGAGCTGGAAAAAAAGAACAGGTGATATTATTCTAAAAAATTGAAATTTTTTAAGATAATAAGATTCAATGTATTAAAGTATTTTTATTATTGTTATTACAAAGGACTTTCCAGATGGCTCAGTGGTAAAGAATCCACCTGCCAATGCAGGAGATTCTGGAGACACAGGTTCAATACCTGGACCCGGAAGATCCCCTGGAGGAGGAAATGGCAACCCATTCCAGTATTCTTGCCTGGAGAATCCCACGGACAGGGGACCTGGTGGGCTGCGGTCCATAGGGTCACAATGAGTTGGACATGACTGAGCAAGTGCACAGCCTAAATTAGAGTATGTTTCTTATTTTTAAAAAAGCAAAATTCTAGGAAAATCACTTTAAATGTCATTCAGTCATTCTTTTAGTATAATAGTAATAAAAACCAACTGCTTATTTAATAGGTGCATCTACGCATCTTGCTGAAAATTTGCAATTATGATTTTCCCAGTAGCAAACAAAAGCAAAATTAATGGTAGCTGCATCCCCCACAAAGCCTAAGCTGTATTACTAATGAACTCTCAAAGAACACTCTCATTGCAAAAAAAATAATCAGGTGGAAATTACTGTAATAATCCAAATGTAGAAATAAAGGAAAGAATTACCAAAAATGCAGAGAACAGTCTTCCTGCCACGATGCCATTAACTGTTAAAATAGTCTGAACACGGTGGTATTTTGACATTACTAAGATTCTTGAACCACACAAAACCCATGTACATTTTAAACTGCATTCTTTAATTATAAAGTTGGCTTACATTGGACAGAAATTACTGTATATTTCATAACCATGCCATGCCCTGCCTCTGATTTTAACAAGCTAGTTTGTTTTCATGAAAGTACTTGGTCACATTAAAATGGGAAATTGTGATCGCATATGTGATGATCTTAATATAGAGTAAATCACAGATATGCATGTTTTGCATTATTGAAAAAAGGTCCATGATTCTTTGTCTTTACGAGAAAGCATTATAGCTCTTCCAAATGCTAACATTTTCATCCTTGAGGACATGCCAGTAGGCAGATTTACCTAGATGGGCTGGGATAGGAAAGAGTGATTTAGTAGGAGGTAGTCTTAATTACTGCTGGCAAAATGCCTTAATTGGTGCTTGTAAGAGTCTGGAAGACTTGAATATACTATAAAATGCAAAATGGCTTTATCCTAGTTACTGTTCATCCTTAAAAAGAGTAAAAGTCCAAAGGCAGAAACTCTGGAGTCAGAGAAACATAGGTTCAGCTACAAATTCTTCACATCTGGACAGTTTATTTAAAACATAAGGGCCTCCACTTCCTTATATGCAAAATAGGATTATAAATAAGCACCTGATAGAGTTGTTATGACAATTTAGTGATAGGATATATGCAAAGTCTCTCAGATGCCTGGAGTATCATAAACGTTCAGTAAAGCTTCCACCTCTCTCACCTATGTGTGTATCTTCTATTTGCTTCTGTGCTTTAAGTGCTGAGAGAAAAATAAAAATTGAATAAACAGCCTATGAGCTAATTAAGCCAATGAATTATCTGGAAGTATAATTAATAATATATGGCAAAGAGTCATTATACTAAGTAATGATAACAATAATTAATATTTATTACAGGCTTAAATTTTGTGCCAGGCACTATGTTAAATACTTTACATGCACATTTTCTTTCATTTAATTTTTAGAACAATTCTATGATTGAGGCATCTTCCTCCACTTTCCTCTTCCACTTCCTTCTTCCAATTTTATAGATGAAATAATGAGCCTTAGAAGGATTAACTACTTAACCAATATAGCTCTGATACTAATCTTGGTTTACTAACTCTAATTCAATATTCTCTTCATTTCTGGTGCTTTGATTAGTTGGAATTAGTAGGGCAAAGTGGGCAGATGATAGGTTAGGGAGATGATCTACCGTAACGATTAAAAGCAACTCCAGACCTGTGATATCCAGTATGATAGCCACTAGCCACATGTAGCTATTAAGCACTTGAAGTATGGTTAGTTCCACGTGTGTTAGTCACTCAGTCATGTCCACCTCTTTGTGACCCATGGACTGTAGCCTACCAGGATCCTCTGTCCATGGAATTATTCAGGCAAGAATACTGGAGTGGGCTGCCATTTCCTTCTCCAGAGGATATTCCAGACCCAGAGATGGAACCTGTGTCTCCTGCATTGTAACCAGATTCTTTACTGTCTGAATCACTTCTTATTTAATGTGAGTTCCACATGTTAAAAGGAAAATATTTTGGATGCATTGGGTTAAATAAAATATACCATTAAGACTAATTTCACATTTTACCTTTTTATTTTTACCCTTGATCAGTTCAGTTGCTCAGTCATGTCTGACTCTTTGCACAACCATGGAGTGCAGCACGCCAGGCCTTCCTGTCCATCACCAACTCCTGGAACTTACTCAGCTCATGTCCATTGAGTCGGTGATGGCATCCAACCATCTCATCCTCTGTCGTCCCCTTCTCCTCTCACCTTCAATCTTTCCCAGCATCAGGATCTTTTCTAATGAGTCAGTTAGTTCTTCACATCAGGTGGCCAAAGTATTGGAGTTTCAGTTTCAACATCAGTCCTTCCAATGAACACTCAGGACTGATTTCCTTTAGGATGGACTGGTTGGATCTCCTTGCAGTCCAAGAGACTCTCAAGAGTCTTCTCCAGCACCACAGTTCAAAAGCACCAATTCTTCAGCGCTCAGCTTTCTTCATAGTCCAACTCTCACAACCACACATGACTATTGGAAAAACCATAGCCTTGACTAGACGGACCTTAGTCAGCAAAGTAACGTCTCGGCTTTTCAATATGCTGTCTAGATTGGTCATAACTTTCCTTCTAAGGAGAAAGCATCTTTTAATTTCATGACTGAAGTCACCATCTGCAGTGATTTTGGAGCCCCCAAAAATAAAGTCTGACACTGTTTCCCCATCTATTTCCCATGAAGTGATGGGACTGGATGCCATGATCTTCGTTTTCTGAATGTTGAGCTTTAAGCCAACTTTTCCACTTTCCTCTTTCACTTTCATCAAGAGGCTCTTTAGTTCTTCACTTTCTGCCATAAGGGTGGTGTCATCTGCGTGTCTGAGGTTATTGATATTTCTCCCGGTAATCTTGATTCTAGCTTGTGCTTCATCCAATCCAGCGTTTCTCATGATGTACTCTGCATATAAGTTAAATAATCAGGGTGGCAATATACAGCCTTGAAGTACTCCTTTCCTATTTGGAACCAGTCTGGTCCAATTCTAACTGTTGCTTCCTGACCTGCATACAGATTTCTCAAGAGGCAGGTCAGGTGGTCTGGTATTCTCATCTCTTTTAAGAATTCTCCAGTTTGTGGTGATCCACACAGTACCCTTAATACTGGAAAGTTAAAAATTGCCTGTGTGGCTTGCATTCCATTTTTATGGGACAGAATTGCTCTAAAACCAGAACATCTGATTTCATTTGGGCCCTGCCATTCACCAGCTGTGTGAATGGCAAGTTACTTACCCTCTCTGTGCCTTCCATCTACAAAATGGAGATGATGATGGCGTCTACTTTTCATCAGAAACTCAGAGGACCACCCACACATAATAAGCTCTCCATATGTGCTTAAACGGAGAAGGCAATGGCATCCCACTCCAGTACCTGGAAACTCCCGTTTTCTTGCCTGGAAACTCTCATGGATGGAGAAGCCTAGGCTGCAGTCCATGGGGTCGCTAAGAGTCAGACACGACTGAGCGACTTCACTTTCACCTTTCACTTTTCATGTATTGGAGAAGGAAATGGCAACCCACTCCAGTGTTCTTGCCTGGAGAATCCCAGGGACAGAGGAGCCTAGTAGGCTGCTGTCTGTGGGGTCACACAGAGTCGGACACGACTGAAGTGACTTAGCAGCAGCAGCTGCATTGCTTAAAAGGGAAAAGTCAGCAAGTCTTAGTGGCCAAGAGGAGGAATCCAGGGTAAGTCTAGGATGTGAACTTGGGCGTCTGGAAAGATTATTCACAGTACGGTAAGAAATGTGAAACATGACACAGCTGCATTATTCGTGATAGTGGGAGATGATAAATAACCTAAATCTGCCTCCGTAGGAGGCTGGTCACATTCATCTAACAGGTACTCAAGGCAGCTGCTAGATGAGGAGGGAGATTTTGTGTACTGCTATGGAACTGTCTTCATGTACACTTTTAAAATCAACATGCAAAACACTCTAAGTATTAGTGTTGGTTAAAAAGAAAATAAAGAGGGAATAAATGTATATGTATTTGCTTGACTATTCTTGGAATAGCTCTGAAAGGAGTACCAAGAAATGTCTCTAAAGAAAACTGATTGATTGGAACATTGGAAAGGGAGAGGTTAGGCTGATTCTTTGCTGTATATCCCTTTGTACGTTTTGAATTATATGAGTGGAATGTGTACATAAAAATAATCAGAATTTCAAAGAAATTAGTTTTTGATTAGGCAATGTGAAGGCAGAATTAGTTACTTGAGAGAAGATGACTTATCGGATGGAGGTCTTGGACTGGCCCCAAGTAGCTGCTTAGAAATGCTGGGCTCAAGCTTTGGTATTCAGGCCAAGTGTCCGTTGAATTAATTACCTTTCTCTCTTCTAATTTTAAGAAACTGCAAATACATATTTTTAAATCATGGCTTTCATGCATCAGTAAAATTCAACTGCCACCATATTAGCTTTGTGGGAGGATTTCTAAGGGAGCCCAGCTTCCCCCATCCCCCTCCTTCACCTGCTATCATGTTGTCAGGCTGGTGAGTCACATAAAAAAATAAAAAGACACCAGTCCTGTTTTTGGAAAGCATATTCTAGTTATGGAAATAAATATGTAAACTCATGAGAGAATGGTGTAATAAAGTCTATAATAGAAGGGTAAATTGGGAAAACTATTTCTGCCTGGAGGGAAGGGCAGGTCAAGGAGGTCTCAGAAAGATAAGCTAACGGAGACCTTGGAAATGAGTATTTCAGACATAGGGAGGGGTAGAAGGAAAGGAGGAAGGTGTATGTAGGATGATTCAAGCAGCAGGGAGCCATCTCCTAGGCCAGTGCGCTGTGTGTTTTAAGTATGGGTGGGAGTTGAGAAGCAAAAGTGAGATCTGAGGATGTGCCAGGGCCATTAACGGCTCTCACAGATTATATAGTGCTCTTCTCTGTCCCTCCTGTTACATGGACACTTTCATATGTGAGTGGAGTTGTTCAGCAAAATGTACATTTGCACAAACAGCAAAGTTGACTCAAAAGTTGTGGCCCAATGCTGGGCACACATAGGGCGTTTTCTGGAAGAACTGAGGCTGTGAGAAAGGACATGACAGACAGATGGCTGAACAGGGAACCTGAGGACACTTGAGAGTGAGCAGGTGGAGACCGGCTAAGATGGGAACTCAGGAGTGACTTGAAGAGGGGAATCAAGAAGCGGGGGCAGCCACTGTGGCTGTTGGACTTCAGTCTTTTATTTCTACATCCTTTATATCCTCCACAGCTAGCTTGCCTCCCTAGGACACTTGATTGGGCAGGAGTGACTTGAAGAGGGGAATCAAGAAGCGGTGGGCAGCCACTGTGGCTGTTGGACTTCAGTCTTTTATTTCTACATCTTTTATATCCTCCACAGCTAGCTTGCCTCCCTAGGACACTTGATTGGGCTTTACCAGACTCTCAGTGCACACTGGATGTCCCTGTGCCGTCTGTGCACTTGTGCTCCTGCCTCTGGTCAAGCCATTCCCAGTTCCCATGTAGCTTGCCCTATGCCAGTGCGGGAAGGAGTACAGAGCCAGCTCAGAAAAGGAGCTAGCTCTAAGTTCCTGAGTAATGCCAGAATTTAACCGTGGAGGATTTAGGGCCATTGATCCAGTGGTGTCTCCATACTGTCAGTACAGGTTACACTGGGATCGTGCAAAAGGGCTACAGAAACATGAAGGGGTGAAGGGAGACCTCCTGACTTACCTGTCATACTTAACTTTGTTCACTGTCTGATAAAACATTGCTGATATTCTTGCTAACCACTATCTAGCCAAAGCTTCCCATGTATATTTAGGCTAGGTAATCATTACATGGGGCTTCCCTTGTGGCTCAGAGGGTAAAGAATCTGCTTGCAACGTGAGAGACCTGGATTAGATCCCTGGATCAGGAAGATCTCCTGGAGAAAGAAGTGACAACCCACTCCAGTATTCTTGCCTGAAAAATCCCATGGACAGAGAAGCCTGGTGGGCTACAATTCATGGGGTTTCAAAGAGTTGGACACAATGGAGTAACTAACACAATCATTATGCAGGCAGCTTTCATTTAAAATATCAGTCAAGCTAACTCGCCTCAGTCGTGTCCAGCTCTTTGTAACCCTACGAACTGTAGCTCCTTAGGCTCCTCTGTCTATGGGATTCTCCAAGCAAGAATACTGGAATGGGTTGCCATGCCGTCCTCCAGGGGATCTTCCCAACCCAGCGATCGATCCTTGTCTCCTGCATTGGCAGGCGAGTTTTTTTTTTATCACTAGCGCTGTCTGGGAAGCCTTAAAATATCAACAACCTCATCTAAATAGAGCATTTTTCTAGCACATATGGATTGGGTAGCGATTTAGGTAAGATACCTTGATTCAAGCTACATGCTTTATTCCCATCATGATTGGGAGAATCTGTCCCTCACCTTTTCCTTTTTTGAAATATGTATATTCAATCAACCAACATATGTAGGGTCCCCTTCTATACAGTAGGCATTACACTGTATGCTGTGGGTAAACACAAAGATAAAATTCCTTCCCTCAGTGAGCTTACTGTCTGTTGGGTAGGAGGGGCAGAACATATGCAAACACAGAGAAATGTTAGACTATTAAGTAAATGCTGTGACAGAACTCTATTTGAATATTCTAGGAGCCCCAGAGAGGGTACATCCTCTGATAATGGGAACTATAGGAGGTGGTGACATCAAATTGCAGGAAAGGACTTGACCAGATGGAGGAAGGGAAAGGATATTTGCTCAGAGGAATATGAAAAGCGGTGTTAACTAATGCACCAAGCTGAAAAGCAGTAGACTTGCTGTGTTCATGGAGCTGAATTACCTGGTCCATGTGGCAAGTCCAGAAGTGGCGAGAGGAGGGTTGAAGAGACAGGCAGGGGTTAGATGACTTTGGGAAAGAAGCCTTTTACTAGACTTTGTCCTGTGGGTAATTAGGATGATGGTGGAGATCTTTCCTGCTTAGAGAGAACAGAAGGTGGAGAACTCTGGGCACAGGGAGTGAGAGTCAGATCTGAAAGGCACTCAGCTGGGCCTACACAGAAGGCAGAGAGAAGAGCTGTGTTGGATGGTCTGGAGAGCATGAACCTGAAAGGGAAACCTTGTGAATGAATTTGAACTTGAGCAAAGAGGTTGAAATGGGAGTAGCATAATCAACTACCTATTTTATGAAGATCCCCACAGCAGCTATTTGGGAAGTGGTCAAAAGGGGATTGGTCCAGAGAAAGGCAGGAAAAGCAGCCATGAAGATGGTGCTCAGGTTCTGGTGAGCTGTGATGGTTTCCTGGACATAGAGGTGGCAGAATGTGGAGAGTTGAGCCACGCTTAGCACATTGAGCCTATTCCCAGTTACTAAACAAACAATGAGAAGCACTTCAGGACACTTAAGGTAGTCATTAAAATGGCTTTCTCTGCCTCTGTGTCCTGTCTACACCCACACTAACTCCACTTACTCTTGGTGTAGACATCCTCGTTTGGGGGAAGCCGCCTTCAACTCCTAGACTGCTGCTGCCACAGCCTCGTGCGTGTCCTTGACAGTAGCTGTCACCATGCTTTCTCATGCTTGCAGGGTCAGCGGCCTGCTCCTCTGCTACGCTGAGCTTCATGTAGTCAGGGCCTCTTCCTGGCTACTGTTCTCTCCCTAGTGCCTCATGCAGTCCCTGGCATATAGTAGGTGCTCCATGATTTGTTGGATGGATGAATAAATGAGTTATTAGTTCAGATATAGGTGGGATCTCTGTATTTTACTGAAGATTAATACTTTTTTCAATAGGGGAACAATTTTTATTATTTATTTTTAAACATTTTAAAATTTTACTGGCACATAGTTGCTTTACAGTGATGTGTTAATTTCTACTGTATAGCAAAGTGAATCACACACACATATTTCCGCCCCATCCCCCTTTGGATTTCCTTCAGCATTTTAATCGGATCCAAGTTAATGACTATCTTTCCCCTCCTCAATACTGTATTATATATTTGGGAACACAAAAAAGACAATTAGTAAGTAAAATATTGACTTTCATGATTTTTGAAATGAGGATAGATATCACTTTGTATTTCTAATGTTGGTCGTTGGTTTCAGTCACTAAATTGTGTCTGACTCTTAGAACTCTATGGACTGTAGCCTGCCAGGCTCTTGTCCATGGGATTCTCCAGGCAAGAATACTAGAGTGGGTTGCCATTTCCTTCTCCAGGGGATCTTCCTGACCCAGGAATTGAACCCAGGTCTTCTGCATTACAGGCAGATTCTTTACCAACTGAGCTATGAATAGTTCTTCTTTATATTGAGGTCATTAGCATTGAACATTATGTTTGTTTCAGGAATATGACATCATTATTTAACTCTCTCACCTGTCTTGATGTGGCCCTTTTACGGTTTGTTGTGAAGTGCCATTCAGCTGGTTTTCAACTCTTTTTCAGGCGAATTGTTCCACTTGTAGCTATAGATATGGTGGCCCTGTTGTAGGAGGAGCGTTCAAGATCTTTCTACACTGCCATCTTGGACTGCCCTCAGTATTTTCTTTTCAATATTTTTTTTTATTGTGGTAAAAGTCACATAATATAAAGCATACTCCTTTAACCATACTCAACTATGCCATTCAGTGGCACTAAGTACATTCACATTGTTGTACAACTCTCACCGTCTTCATCGCCCAAATTTTTCACCTTCCTAAACTGAAGTTCTGTCACCATTTAAAACCAGCTCCCCATGCCTGCTTCCCACCCACTGATCCCCCATTCCCTGGCATCTGCCAGTGTACTTTCTAACTATGAATTTGGCTATTCTAGGCGCCTCATATAAGCAAAATCAGACAGTATTTGTGTGCAATTACTGTATATTGTGGACTGCCCTCAGTATTTCAAATAATTTTTATAAGCTAAAGAGTTTAAAAGCCACATTTTAAACAAACATTTATAAATGGTGAAACCAATTCTCTGACCATTTATTTTGAAACAGAACCAAATTGCCCAGCTGAGAACTGAAGAGCCCTGATAATCGACCCTTCCTCTCAGCCGTCCTTATTTCCAGTGTTATCTGCTTAGAAAGCTTTGGACAATCAAGCCTGTCTCCCATCCTCCAGTGTGCACAGGTATCACCCCACCACTGGTGGCAGTCACTCTCTGGAAGCACAGTTTTGAGAGCCTCAGTGCAAGTTTGCCCTTCATAACATTTTTCTTGGCTGGTGTAGACAGTTTAGAAGTGCACCTCAGGCGCAGTTCAGATGTCTTCTCTGGGCGAGGAAACTTGCCCGATGGAGTCCAAGCTAGAGCCTGGATCTTCCTATCATGGCCACATGCTTCCTATAGTTCACAGCAGTGTCTTCCTCTGCCTTTATACTCAACACATAGGCCATCCAGCAGAATCCTTGACTCCACACTCTTGTTCTTTGGTTGTCTTATATGCTTGGTCTTACCTGTGTGACGTGGCAGTCAAGTCTTCAAGAGCAGAGCTTATGTGACATGTGGTTACTCTCCCATACCAACATCAGGATAATGTGTGTGTGTGTGTACATGTGTGTGAGAGAAAGAGTAGAGGCTAGGTGGCAGACACTCCCTAACACAACTGAAATGCAAACACACCCAAGGTACATTCACTTTACAACCAGGCCCTGGGGAGCCACATGGGACTCACACAGTGATTCAAGCCTGGAGAGTGTACATAATGAAAGATATGGATGTGTTGGGTGTGTGCTCTACCTCATCAACTTTGGACAGCTTTTCTTGTTTTTTGTTTTTGTTTTATTTTAATTATGTTTATTTTTATTATTGTATATTTTTCTGTACATTAATCAAGTAAGTGCATGGCTTTGTTTTTATTTAACTTTTTTTTTTCATGGAGCAGTGAGCTTGTGGAATCTTAGCTCCCCTACCAGGGATCAAACTGGCACCCTTGTCAGTGAAAGCATGGGGTCCTGACCACTGGATCGCCAAGGAATTCTCTGGGCAGCTTTGCTTTTCAGCTAAGGAACTAACTCATTTTGTTGACTGAATTGGTTAAAGGGTTTTACCTATGTTTGAGACAGGAATGAAATAACATGAAGGTACACAGTTGGGATGTTCACAGTCATCTGCGGGGATTTTTTGTTGGTTGTTGTTGTTCAGCCGCTCAGTCATGTCCAACTCTGTGATTCCATGGACTGCAGCACACCAGGCTTCCCTGTCCTTCACTGTCTCCTAGGGAGTGTGCTCAAACTCATGTCTGTTGACTCAATGATGACATCCAACCATCTCATCCTCTGTCACCCCTTTCTCCTGCCCTCAGTCTTCCCCAACATCAGTTGACGGTGTGTTTTTAATTCTCTCAGTTCCATGACTGGCTAAGGATTTTACCTCTGTTTAGAGACAGGAATAAAATAACATGAGGGTACATTGTTGGGATGTTTACGGTTGTTTGGGGGATTTTTGTGGTTGGTATGTTTTAATTCTCCTGGTTCTCTCACCATTCAGCTTTTCTGTTTTCCCTCCCATCAGGGTCCCCCACTAAGGGGCTCTTTCTCAGTCATTGTGTGTGTGGCCTGATTGAAGACGGAGGGGATGAAGTCCATCCTCGACGGCCTGGCAGATACCACCTTCCGAACCATCACCACAGACTTGCTGTACGTGGGTGCCAATGACATTCAGTACGAAGATATCAAAAGCGACATGGCGTCCAAATTAGGGTACTTCCCACAGAAATTTCCTCTGACTTCATTCAGGGGAAGTCCCTTCCAAGAAAAGATGACGGCAGGGGACAGCCCTCAGCTGGCCCCAGTAGACCAGGTGAACCTCACCGAATTTTACAACAAGTCCCTGTCCTCCTACAAGGAGAATGATGAGAACATTCAGTGCGGCGAGAACTTTATGGACATGGAGTGCTTCATGATCCTGAACCCCAGCCAGCAGCTGGCCATCGCCGTGCTGTCCCTCACGCTGGGCACCTTCACGGTCCTGGAGAACCTGCTGGTGCTGTGCGTCATCCTCCACTCCCGCAGCCTTCGCTGCCGGCCTTCTTACCACTTCATCGGCAGCCTGGCGGTTGCTGATCTCCTGGGGAGCGTCATCTTCGTCTATAGCTTCGTCGACTTCCACGTGTTCCACCGCAAAGACAGCCCCAACGTGTTTCTGTTCAAACTGGGTGGGGTCACGGCCTCGTTCACGGCCTCGGTGGGCAGCCTGTTCCTCACGGCCATCGACAGGTACATATCGATTCACAGGCCCCTGGCCTATAAGAGGATCGTCACAAGGCCCAAGGCTGTGGTGGCGTTTTGCCTAATGTGGACCATCGCGATTGTGATCGCTGTGCTGCCCCTGCTGGGCTGGAACTGCAAGAAACTGCAATCCGTGTGCTCAGACATTTTCCCTCTCATCGACGAGACCTACCTGATGTTCTGGATCGGGGTCACCAGTGTGCTATTGCTGTTCATTGTGTATGCCTACATGTACATCCTCTGGAAGGCGCACAGCCACGCTGTCCGCATGATCCAGCGCGGTACCCAGAAGAGCATCATCATCCACACGTCCGAGGATGGCAAGGTGCAGGTGACACGGCCCGACCAGGCCCGCATGGACATTCGGCTGGCCAAGACCCTGGTCCTGATCCTGGTGGTTTTGATCATCTGCTGGGGCCCTCTGCTTGCGATCATGGTATACGATGTCTTTGGGAAGATGAACAAGCTCATTAAGACGGTGTTTGCGTTCTGCAGCATGCTCTGCCTGCTGAATTCCACAGTGAACCCCATCATCTATGCTCTGCGGAGCAAGGACTTGAGACATGCTTTCCGGAGCATGTTCCCCTCCTGCGAAGGCACCGCACAGCCTCTTGATAACAGCATGGGGGACTCGGACTGCCTGCACAAACACGCCAACAATGCAGCCAGCGTCCACAGGGCCGCGGAGAGCTGCATCAAGAGCACGGTCAAGATCGCCAAGGTGACCATGTCTGTGTCCACGGACACGTCTGCCGAGGCTTTGTGAGCCAGACACTTCCCTGGCTGCACAGAAAAAAATTCTCTCTCTCTCTTTTTTTAAAGCTCAAAACCCAGAAGCGTCTGTCCTCTCATCGGTTATATTTTTTTAAGTTGACCACGCTCAGTGAAAAGGTGGTTTCACCATGATCAGTTATCAGTTCTCTAACGTTTCTATAGTGTAGGTCCTCAAACTCAGTTCTCTGGAGGTTTACAGGGAAGAGAGCCTGTGGCTTCGGGGACTGGAAGGTCCTTGCAGAGTCTCAGTGAAATAAGAGAGACACTTTCGGCTACACAGTTGAAAGCCCAAGTACGCATAGAAAAAGGCCATTAAATGAGTAATGCCTTTGTAATCACAACTTTCATTATAATGTGAAATGTACTTGTCCAGAAATATCAGAGATACTTCTGATATCTGAGAGATCTCCATTTTTACAACAGTTTTAGGACTAAAGTAGAGCTAGTTTGTGACATGCAGTGTGTCCTGTGAGATGTGTATTAGTGTTTACTATGTGTTATTTATATTTGTCTAGCTCAGCAAAACTGCAAGGTGGGCTTCTGTGAGACCAATGGAACCTAAGCAGTGGATATACGCCAATGAGACCACTTTTTAAAGCATTATTGCCTATTATCTAACTTTAGAATCCTTAATATTTTTTCAAAAATCTCTATTAAAATTTGACATTGAAATAACCATAAAGTTTTATTTTTCTGTTAATCCAACAAGAAGAATTTTAAGACTGTCTAAAGTCTTGAGCAGAACTCATTGACACTTAAAATTTTCTTAGTCCTGCATTTTCATACGAGGACTCGTATTATCTTCTGGACTCTAACTGTTCTGCTGGGTGATGGATTACAGGCAGAACAAAAGAGAGATGACGTATTAACTTTTGGCTGACATCACTGACTTTCTTTAGTCTTTAGTTCTTATTGGACTTCTTAAGACAGCATGTGTCAATCTTAATGTAAGTTGTTAGCACTGTGCAATCGCTGTTTACTTGAAGAGTACTGCATCCTTATATTCCAGGTTTAAGTAGATTTCATGCCTGGGTGGCCAAACAACAGTCTTCATTTTTTCTTAATTGAAAAGAAGTATTGTCTGGATCAGTAAAATTCTACTGTATGTGTGAATATAAATGTGTGTATGTGTGTGATTCTATCCTGTAACTGTTCTAGTAATGTCTTAAAGTGAGAAAACTGTGACCACGTGTATGCTGTTCCCCTTGCTGCACTCTCGCACATGAATTCAGTTTCTAAAATTGAGTTCTTCTGGAAATCTTGTAGACAAAAACATTGACTATAAACCTTCAGAACCCTCCCCCTTTGAAACTGGATCAAGTGTTACTAAACTGACCGTTAGATATTTCATAAGACCAGTGTTTAGCAAGGAATCATTGATCATGCACACTCTGAGTCATGGTCTGTATAGCGTTCATGTCATGGAAGTGTTTTGGTTTCTGATTGCCTAATGCTGATTAAGTCCATGGAAATGTAAGTCATTATAAGGGAAGTGGTTCTAAAAGAAAGAAGAAAACCCAGCAGGAACACAGTTTAGTTTTATGTGTAGGCAGCGAGATCCCAGTTTAAGTAGCTCTATACCTTGCTCACTGGAGTGAGACTACTAGATCTGGCTCATGTGGTAAGAAGGCCAATCAGACAGCAAGTGAGACAGAAAAGGGCAGTGAGAAGCTGCCTTGGGATGGAGGCCTGGACGTAATGTGGTTGCTTCTGTGCTTCAAGCAGATGCCCTTGGTGACAACTCCAGCACCTGGCTTTGCCTGTATAGGTTTGGGCTAAGGAAGAGGCTCTCCTCTGCTCCTGGTTAGCCAGAGGTGCAAGGTATAAAGATGAACATGGCTTGCTTTCTTCTTATGCTCAAGTTTCATCCTCAGTGGTACCATGGGTGCTCCGAATTAGGCCCTTTCACAGTAAGCATTGATAGTGCTTAAGAAGCCATTTGACACTGACAAATTTTGCTTGCAGAGTACCTTTTCCCTAGATGGATAAAACGTAGCTTTTGCATAGCCTGCATAGGCCTGCATAGCCTGAAGTAAAGTGGAGAGCTAGCTAATCTGGTGATTGCTAGCTATGTGGTACCCAAGCAGCCTGATGGGGCAATGTCGTTTCTTGCAGTATAAGGCTGAATATGGCATGTGGACCAAGCTGAGATGCTTTCAATTGTCTGTATAGCTCGAATCTGCCTGCTGGTTCCTTCACTTTACCTCTCTGTCATATGCAGATGAGGGCTCAGGGTGCTAGAGGATTAATAAGATCTCTTTAGAAGGACAAAAGATTATTTATGAAAAAACTCACCAGGGTTCCTAGTTTCCATTGAAGAGTTTGCCACTCTTTAGCCCCAAATTACCCTGAAGATGTATCTCTGAGCTCACCAGGCAATGCCAATGCTCTTTTCTCAGTTACGAAGACCTGGTGAAGATGAAATTCTTGTTATTGGTAGGAAAATTTCATGATTCATTTTTGAAACTGTATTTGTGTGTATGCAAAGTAGATTTTATAGTGTGTTGTGCTTACAAGATCTTAATCATATATAATCAATTAAGGGACAATGGGGCTGACAGCACTAAACTTGGTGCTTATTGATATTCTAAGAAATATCTGTGAAATATCATCCTGTATGTGTTATGCCACCTTCATTTTAAAACATTTAAATCAGTTTGATTCACTCTGACACTTTAAATATCATTTCCTAACCCAAGTGACTCAAATGCTCTCCCCAATGAATATACTCATTAGAATTATTATTCATTAGTATCATTCATTAATCGGTCCCTTAATGAGATCCACTGATTTAAATATAATTTAGATTTCAGTACGTTTTATAAGGTCTAGCTTCAGAGTTATCTTCTTTCCTCTGAGGCTGACATATGGGTTCTGACCATGCATTTCACCATCAAATATGTCTTCAGAAAGGGCCAAGTTGCCAACCTGCTTGATTTCTTCAGAGTAATGATGAATCATTCAATCCCAGACCCACAGTTTCACTTAGAAAAAGAGGGCAGTCTCCAAGAACCCCTACTTCTCCATTACATAGGAAATAAGTGTAAAAGAAACATGGATCTGGAAGAAGCTACAGACATATGCCTACACTTGAGATGATCCCCAAGATTCCCTGTCACTTTGAGTCCAAGTGGCATTAAGTGTAATGGAATTGTGGCTGCCTAAACCTACACAGCAGGAAAAGGCCCAACCTCCAGATGAGAATTAGACCCTTGATGAGTAGCATTCTAGTTACTGTCTTGTTGATTAATTTCTGCCATCTTATGTCTGTAAAAGAGACCACCAATATCATGTGCAAAATTAGATTTCTCACAATCTTAACTGTATATTTGTATGATATTTTGAAATCTCCTAAATGCTGGGCAATGGTTATTAACAATTGTCTTGCACTGGCCTTCTGATGAAACGTTAACAATGCCTACTGTAATATAGACAAAACATTTTACCTACTGATTTGGGCTGAATGTATGTAAATAGGTTTTCAAAAAGTCAGATGTTTAAGCAGTGGCCTACAAATCAGTAATTTTCAGATAGGAGAGTTTCTTTACACTGCTGTGGCATCCTAAAAGCTATCTTCACATCAACTTAGTGTACTAGGCCTGCTGGGGATGATCGGCATCCCCAGGGAAGGAAAACTTTTCTTGTAATAATATGAATCAAGATACCAGATGATCTGGATTCTTATTTCCAATGTTTCAAGTGGAAAACATAGCTCTTTATTGTCTGTAAATCAAACATTATTACTTTTCCTCTTAGAGAAATACTGTATTGTTAGATGTTTGTTGAGCTGGTAACATCCTTGCAACCGCTGCAATATCTTTGTTAGTAATAAAACTTTGTACACGAGTACTAGTAAGATTGTTATTTAATGTAGCTTCAGTCATTAAATTACTATAGTGAAGTAGTACTTCTGTAATAGTTACAATGTATTAAGCCCACACTATATTTTATTTCAGTGGTGTAATTAAATTGTTATTTATTCAAAGAGAAAACATCCCATCATGTCTATTGTCCAAAGTTACCTGGAATCAAATAAAAATCCTAGATTATCACAAAGAACACACAGTGTCTTTGAATTCTGCCTTATTTCACTGTCTAATGTCAAAACTTGAGGTTTAAGTTCTGAAAGACTGATTTGTTCCTCAAAAACAATGAAGACTCTATTTGAGAAATGAGAACAGATTAGATTAATATATTCATTTTAAACAGAAAAAAATGCAAAAAGCATCATTTACATAATAAAGGGAGAAGCCTGCCATGCCTTTTAAAATCATTATTTTATTAAAGAGTTTAATGATTTTGCACTAAGCTAAAGCAAATGTACTACTCATAATGTATAAATTAAGTCTGAACTTCATAGATTTAGTAAAATATATAAATCTAAAGAATTTATAACATCATATATCCTGAACCACGTGAAAAGATAATTACTTTTCAGCTTATTTGTAAAAGCATATTTTTATTTGAACAGTAGGAGAAAATAGAAAATTTTATAATGAAGTAAAAAAGCATTACAATGAAGTTTATACATTATTACTGTCTGAAATAATGTATGTTTGCAGTCAATTTTGAAAGAAGTTTTTAAATTTTTCAAATGATGAATTGACAAATGTTTGAAAATAGATCATCTTTATTTTTTTAATAACTGTAATTAAAACTCTTCATTCTTCTCTTAGTATGCATTGTAGTGAACTGCATGAGCTAAATGCTTCTAGCAAAGAGCAAATGACATGTGTTCTTACTTCTTAAATTTGGGGGCTTGAAGGGAATAAGATATTAGGTTGGTGCAAAAGTAACTGGTTTTTACATTGTTGAAATTTGCCATTTGATATTGGAATACATTCTTAATAAATGTGATTATGTTACACATCATTTTAATGTGTATTTCTTGGTTTATTCTTTTTTGCTAATGACTTATCACTTGCTGTTTATTTTATATTTATTTTAGACTATGGAAATGATATTAGACAAAAAGCAAATTTGAGTGATTTTCTAATTTGAGTGATTTTCTTTTTGAGTTCAAAATGGGTTGTAAAGCAGTGGAGACAACTTGCAGGATCAACAGTGTACTTGGCTCAGGAGCTGCTAAGGAACGTACAGTGCAGTGGTGGTTCAAGAAGTTTTGCAAAGGAGATGAGAGCCTTGAAGATGAGGAGTGCAGTGGCTGGCCGTGAGAATCTGACAACAGTCGACTGAGAGCAATCATTGAAGATGATCCACTTAAAGCGACACGAGAAGTTGCCGAAGAACTCAACGTCAGGCCCTGTATGGTCATTCGAAACGTTTAAAGAAAGTTGGAAAGGCAAAAGAGCTTGATAAGTGAGTATCTCAAAAGCTGACCACAAATCAAAAAAAAAAAAAAAATGAAGTGTCATCTTCTCTTATTCCACGCAGCAACAATGAATTATTTCTCAATAGGATTGTGACGTGTGACGAAAAGTGGATTGTGAACCACAGCTGGCAATGACCAGCTCGGTGGCTGAACTGAGAAGAAACTCCAAAGCACTTCCCAAAGCCAAACTTGCGCCCAAAATAGGTCATGGTCACTGTTTGGTTGTCTGCTGTAGGGCTGATCCACTACAGCTTTCTGAATCCCAGTGAAACCATTATATCTGAGGAGTATTTTCAGCAAATCAATGAGATGCACTGAAAACTGCAACGTCTGCAGCTGGCATTGGTCAACAGAATGGGCCCAATTCTTCACAACACCCGACCATATGTCACACAACCAATGCTTCAAAAGTTGAACAAGTTGGGCTATGGAGTTTTGCCTCATCCACCAGATTCACCTGACCTCTCACCTACTGACCTCTCACATCTGACTACCACTTCTTCAAGCATCTTGACACCTTTTTTACAGGCAAAATGCTGCCACAACCAGAAGGAGGCAAAAAATGCTTTCCAAGAGTTTGTCAAATCCCAAAGCATAGACTTTATACCACAGGAATAAACAAACGTATTTCTTACTAGCAAAAATGTGTTGATTGTAATGGTTCCTATTTTGATGAATAAAGATGTGCTTGAGCCTAGTTATAACGATTTAAAATTCACGGTCCAAAACCACAATTACGTTTGCACCAACCTAATACCTATTTCAATATCTTCATATAGCATCTTGAAACTCAAAACTGACCCCAATCAGTAATATGCATTGCCACCTGTACTGAAATACAAATTAAGAATGATGTAGAAACAAAAACAATTGAGATATGCAAGAAACTCACAATATGCCACTAGATGTTTCCAAATAGAAAAATTTCACCATCTCCTCTAGAATATTCTATGGTAAGTGTGACTCCTTGATAGAAGGTGATAACATGTGAAGTTCTTGGTTCACTCTTGGAATATGGAAAGTGAGCAATAGACATTATCATTGTTCTTCAACTCTGTGTCCCTGGAGTGTTGGTAAGGGAAATTTGGAGTGTACATTCTGATAAGCTTAGGAGCCGTGGTATGTACAGAATGGCTGTGTCTCTGAACCTTTCAGAAATACTTGTTGGGCTACTTATGAGCTACTTCACAAGTTTCTGGGTAAAGCTGAGTAATGAATATACAGGATTATAAAATATGTAGTACCATATGATATATCCAATGGGAAAGAGAGTGACAGGAAGGAATGACAAAAGGGATGAGTAATTAAAATATACAGATGCAATCTTATATTAAAAGCCAAATGAAATTCTGGGACTCCCCAGTATTAATGGCAGCACCTATTCATTGCTTTGAACATGGGTACTCAAATATTGGTAAAGCAATGGATTAATTTTTCTTTTAATTCTAAGTAATTACATTACTTGGAGAAGGAAATGCAGCAGTTAAATTGTTTACTCATTTATTTATTTTAGTATTTTTACTGTATTTATTTTTAAGAGATGCCTTTATTTGGCCATACCATGTGGCATGTGGGATCTTGTTCCCTGATGAGGGATCAAACCTGCACCCTCTGCAGTGAAAACACAGAGTCCAAACCACTGGACACCAAGGAAGTACCCAGTTCTTTATTTTAATAATGATAATAACGTAATTCTTAACTTCTTGGGGTAGGTCTGTTCCATTTGAAAATCTTCAAGCATTTCCTATCCAGCACACAAATCTTTTTGGCTAACATCAGAATCATGACAAATGTCAAAAGCATGCAACTCTGACAGAGGCAGCTATTGTGCTGTGAGAACCCTGGAGAAGAAATCATTAGATCCAGAATGTAGCACTGGATCAGTCACTTTAGTGCTATTAGGCCTTGGACGTGTTAAAACCTCTGATTTGGTTTTCTTAGTAAAAATGCCAGCTCTGAAAATATCAGTAGCATCAGACGATGTAAAGTGTTTTGAAAAGCTTTGAAAACTATGAAGAACTATACCAGCCCAAGAGTAAATTAACTCATGTTCAAATAATTCATTTTATTTTACTGTTATTGTCTATACCAATCCTTTAATAATCAAGAATAAAGAAGCTACATTTTGTGGTGTCTCCGAGAGACAGGCATTACATCAGCACTTTATATTGACATGATGATATTCATTCAGCAGCTCTAGTATGTATGTATTATTACCATCATATTACAGTTGTGAGAAGAAAGCTCAGTGAGGTAAAGAACACATAGAACTCAGGCCTTCTTGATTCCATATTAATTTTATTAAACCACAATGCCTCTCCTTGTCATCCATTCTTCACTGAAAGCCATATATTCCACAAGTATTCATCGAAAGCTTCCTCTGTGCTAGGAAATGGAAAGATGAAAACTTAACTTTTCTTATTAGAATGCCTAGTACAAATAACGCCCAAAGTTCTTGTGTTTTACAGCACACTTCCACATGTGTAGGTGTGGATCTTGCCTAGGGTTACATGGATAGTTAGTAGTGAGTTGAATCTCTGGTACTTCTGGTCCTTGGGCTCTGAACTCAGATCTTTTCCTCCTTCACATTGCAAGATTGTGTGGGGTGTGATCAGGTGCACCGTTCTAACCAGATATCTGCATTTTCCTTCCTTTGTTCTCCAGAGAGCAGCAGTTCAAAACTTTATCAAACCTATTCTGGATATCAAAATAAATTAAATTTGTGTTCTTTATCACTTGCCTAGTATGAATCATTACTCACCTTGGGTAAACAGTGACAGAAGTTTGATTGATTTTATCCCTTGAGCTGGGTGCTACACATATATTTCTGATCCCTGTTATAGTAGCTTATTTTCCCTAAGCTCTTTGGCCACTTACTACCACACAGTTTTCATTTTAATTCTTTTAACTTAAAAATGTGCTTTATTTTTAAGTTGTAAGAACAAGGCATACAGGAAGTAATACTCTACTAGTAAATGAAATGTAACTTGTTAAAATACAATTTAACAAGTATTTACTAAGAACTATGTTGTCCTTGCAGTGATAATAATGGTTAGCATTATCTCACCTGTTTGGAGATGCAGCATCTCATTTAAACCTTTCAAGTAACCTGTGAAGTACTACTGGGTTGGCCAAAAAATTCATTTGGGTTTTCCAAAACATCCTACAGAAAAAACATGAATGAACTTTTTGGCCAACCCAAGATCATTATTCCTGTTGGACAGATAGTAACCTGCCCAAGGTCACATAGCCGGTGAGTGGCAGATATCAGATTGGCTCTTAACTCCTACTGAGGAGCTGAGTTACTAAGTCAGTTACCTTAAGCCAATCTCCATTTAGCATACTGTTGCATGCATTTCTTCAATTCAAACAATGTTTATTGACTATCTACCATGACAGGTCCTCAAATTATTTAAGATCTAATGAAAGAAGGTGAACACTTAAACAGACGACCTCAGTGCAACCCAACCAAAGCTAAAAAGAAAAAGGCTATGGAAAACCAGAAAAGGCACAGGAAACTAACTTAGGAAGAAGATGTGATACTGCTCTGAACACTGAAGGCCACGAGAGAGCTCGCCAGGAGAAAAGAAAAGGGGAAAAATAAGAGATAAAGGATGCTCTAGGGAGAAATAAGGGTGGAGTGGGAGAGACAGGTGAGAGATTTAAGGGAGACAGGCAGTATGTCCAGAGAATGACACATAGTCTGATGTGGCTGGGCTGTGGTACCCAGAGGAGAGTATTGGGGATGAGGGGCCAGGGACCAGATCACCAAGGGCAATGGATGCTAAGGAGATTCATCATTCTTGGTGCACCTCACTGTGATTTAGAGACCTGAGCAGATTCATAATCAGCCAAAAAGACCAGAATTTAGGTAGCCTTTTCCCATTGGACAGATAGTAACCTGCCCAAGGTCACATAGCCGGTGAGTGGTAGATATCAGATTGGCTCTTAACTCCTACTGAGGGGTAGAGTTACTAAGTCGATTACCTTAAGCCAATCTCCATTTAGCATACTGTTGCATGCATTTCTTCAATTCAAATAATGTTTATTGACTATCTACCACCACAAGTCCTCAAATTATTTAAGATCTAATGAAAGAAGGTGAACACTTAAACTGGAGAAGGCGATGGCACCCCACTCCAGTACTCTCGCCTGGGAAAATCCCATGGACGGAGGAGCCTGGTGGGCTGCAGCCCATGGGGTCGCGAAGAGTCGGACACGACTGAGCAACTTCCTTTTCACTTTTCACTTTCATGCATTGGAGAAGGAAATGGCAACCCACTCCAATGCTCTTGCCTGGAGAATCCCAGGGACGGGGAGCCTGGTGGGCTGCCGTCTATGGGGTTGCACAGAGTCGGACACGACTGAAGTGACTTAGCAGCAGCAGCAGCAGAACACTTAAACAGACGACCTTAGTTTCGAAGAGTTTTTTGTTGTTGTTGTTTTACAAAGCATTGTGTATTATGTGAACGTCCTGCTTGGCCCAGTAGGGCACCCAGAGATGAGGGAGGGGCTCTCTACCCTGTTTCCTCATTAACTGGTAACATATTTTCCCTACTGATGACATTACTGTCACTGCTAGAAAGAACATTATTCACTAGGAACTGAGGGACATCAATTTGCTCCCCAAACAGAGCAGTCATCAGTCACAAAGTGTTCCTGGTCATTATTCACCTGGGCTGGGGCAAAGCCTGTGATCTCCGGATGACGGGGCCGATATTGAACACCAGCCCTTGAGGCCGCCAACCCTGTGCCCTCTTGCCCTCTTTGCAAATAAGATTATTGCTGCTGCTACTGCCTGGTTTCCCCAAAGAGATACAGAAATCCTTCAGGGAACAAGTAGATAAGAACTAAAAGGGAGACTCTTTTAAAACTGTCCAAAGCAACCCAACCCTACACATGATACAAACACAGTTTCTTCATTCATATTGAATTACAGAGTATTTTTCAATTAGGAGTCTGAGTTTTCAAAGGGAAGAAAAAAACTGAAAACATCTTTGAGTTATGCTGTAGGGAGGGGAATAAAGCTTTAAAGTATTCTGGCATTAATCCTTTTCCAAATTAATTGAATATTTTGGTTTTTGTCAACACTTCACTGTATCTGTGTTCACAAAATCTACCCAGACATTTTGTGTTTTTTAAGGGATGGGAGACAGGTTTTATTTACTTGCACTTATAAACCTAACAGCAATTTTTCTGATTTATGCTTTGTTCAAATTTCTGACTGTTCTAGAAAGGGACAGAGATCATTTATTTGTTCAACTCAGCCTATGATTGCATGTCTTATTAAATTCTTATCTTTCTAACATAGGTGGCTATGAATAATTTGTCTTACTTGGTCATCCAATGCAAATATTTTCAAGTATTAATTCCTTCCTACTGATTAAGGAATTAGAGATAGAAAATGTCCTCCATTTCTTAACAAAAGGGAAAGTCCTATGTATTTCAGCGTTATTTACTGACATTCAGTTCAGTTCAGTCAGTCGTGTCTGACTCTTTGTGACCCCATGAGCCACAGCACACCAGGCCTTCCTGTCCATCACCAACTCCCAGAGTCCACCCAAACCCATGTCCATTGTGTCAGTGATGCCATCCAAACATCTCATCCTCTGTCGTCCCCTACTTCTCTTGCCCTCAATCTTTCCCAGCATCAGGGGCTTTTCAAATGAGTCAGCTCTCCACATCAGGTGGCCAAAGTATTGGAGTTTCAGCTTCAACATCAGTTCTTCCAATGAACACTCAGGACTGATCTTCTTTAGGATGGACCGATTGGATCTCCTTGCAGTCCAAGGGATTCTCAAGAGTCTTCTCCAACAACACAGTTCAAAAGCATCAATTCTTCGGCACTCAGCTTTCTTTATAGTCCAAGTCTCACATCCATACATGACTATTGGAAAAACCATAGCTTTGACTAGATGGATCTTTGTTGGCAAAGCAACGTCTCTTCTTTTAATATGCTGTCTAGGTTGGTCATAACTTTCCTTACAAGGAGCAGGTGTCTTTTAATTTCATGGCTGCAATCACCAAGTACAAACATCTCCTTTGAATTATCCAGAATAGATCACACTTCATACAAAATGCCACTGTCTCCTAAGGACAGCCTCCAGGGAAAGATGAGCAAGATGGAGCATGTGACTATCACAGAAAATGTAAATCAACAAAGATCTTGGCACAATATGTCCCTTCTCAAGGCCCCTCCAAGAAGATGGGGGCATGTTTGCTTCCCCTAGAGACCCAGTCCCAAGCTCTCTTGCTCTCATAGGCACTGCCAAGTCCACAAGAAAAGAAGACAGCCGAGTTCACACCTAAGAGAAGGATGTCTGGACAGTGTTCCTTTAGCAAGGATTCTGATAAGTCCCCAAAGACGAGAGTTCTTTGTTCTAATCACATTACGGCCAAGTGGAGGGAAATAGGAAAAGAAATATTGATTCTGAGAAACTGATTATGAAAGTAAATTCTTTAACAAGGTAGCCTCAGAAGATGTCTGCAGTAGAATAGAGAGCTTCTTGAGGTTTTGTGTGCATATTCACAGACCACCCTTGATAGTTTGAAGCTAGAAATAGACAATACTATGGTTAAAATGCCATATCCACCAATGGAATTGGTTTCCATGGCCCTCCTTATGGAGAGCTTAGATTTCTTAAGGTTGAAGGACAACCAAAAGTGCTTCCAGGGCTGCTTCTAAGGATGACTAAGCATGTAACCAACATATGACCTCTCATCTGAATTGAAAGGAGGAGAATGAATGCCAGTGCCAGGAAACAGTTGTGAACTATAGGACTTGGCAACAGAGCTTAATGTCCTTACTCTCACTGTTATTGTCTCTGACAATAAATGGAACAAACCAGTCTAAAAAGGAAGCTCTTTCCTATGTGTCCTGGGATAGGATACTCAGATGACAGGCAGTGGGCCAAGAGAAATGAAAACTCTGGGGAAAATCAGCTTTACTATACTTAAAACCCTTACAAATTTTCCAGCTTGTTTTACATGTCACTATGTGTTTGTATTGGAAGACATTTGCACCAAGGACAGCAAAGATAGCAATTATCTGGAAAACAATAACTAAAAACACTGGTTTTCTTTCCCCCTGTAGCTAGCAAAGTAAAAATGAGATATAAAGAACAGAAAAGAGTATGCAATTTATGAATGAAAATGAGCTTATATAACCCTTTGAATCTAATGAAAACTCCATAGGCAAGTGATTAAAGTATTTGCAAAGATATTAGATTTAGAAACCTAAAAACAAATAGGTCTTTCCTACCCAAATATATGTAAACACAGTAACCAGTAAATTTAACATTACATAAAGCAGAAGCTTCTAAACGTGGCTGTATAAACTGATCCATTTGCTTTTCTTCCCTAGGCAGAGAATGAGTGTTCAAAAATTGTAGGAACCTAATCAGATGTGGCCCATTAAAAGCCTTTTGTCCAATTTATGATAAGCACTTCTCACCTCTGAATGTGGAAATGGCCAGACAACATCTCATGTTGCCACGAGAAAATGCATTTGTTCATCCACCAGGTAGTCAATGAAAAGCATCTTGGCAGATTTAGCTATACAGGTGTTTAAAGACAGCTTGATAGATTCAAACTCAAGTTAATAAAAAGACAAATGGGGAGGGAATTATTTCCTCACAAAGATACTTTGCACCTGCAAAAAAGCTCATAGCAGGGTATGCCTTGAATTGTCAACTCCTCTACTGGATTTCAAATGTAACCAAATGTTCCTAAATCCCATTAAAGAAAAATTTATTGAAGTGTAGTTGATTCACAATGTTGTATTAATTTTTATTCTATAGCAAAGTGGTTCAGTTATACATATCTATATGCATCCTCCTTCATATTCTTTTCCATTATGGATTATCACAGGATATTGAATATAATCCCCCATGTTATACGGTAGGACCTTGATGTTTATCTGTTCTATATATAATACTTTGCATCTGCTAATCCCAAACTCCCAATCCATCCCTCCCCCAATCCTCCTTCCCCCTGGCGATCACAAATTTGTTCTCTATGTGTCTGTTTCTGTTTTGTAGATAGAATCATTTGTATCACATTTTAGATTTCACATGTAAATGATATCATATGGGAATTGTCTTTCTCTTTCTGACTTATTTCATGTAGTATGGTAATTTCCAGATCCATTCTCATTGCTGTAAATGGCATTTTTATGGCTGAGTACTATTCCACTGCATATGTATGTATACTGCATCTTCTTTATCCAGTCATCTGTTGATGGACATTTAGGTTGTTTCCATGTCTTGGCTATTGTGAATGGTGCTGCTATGAACATAGGGGTTCATATAATCTTTTTAAATTATAGTTTTGTTTGGATATATGCCCTGGGACTGCTGGATCATATGGCAACTTTCTTTTTAGCTTTTGAGAAACCTCCATGCTATTTTCCTTATTTACATTCCTACCAACAGTGTAGGAGAGTTCCTTTTTCTTCATTCCCTCTCCAGCATTTGTTACTTGTAGATAATTTTTTAAACATTTACTTCTATTTATTTATTTATTTGGCTATGCTGAGTCTTAGTTGCAGCATTCAGAATCCTTAGTTGTGGCATGTGAACTCTTAGTTTTGGCATGTGAACTCTTAGTTTTGGCATGTGAACTCTTAGTTTTGGCATGTGATTTCTATTTCCCAGATCAGGGATCGAACCTGGGCCCCTTACAATGGGAACATAGCATCCCAGCCCCTGGACCAGGGAAGCCTCTGTAAATTTTTAAATCATGGCCATTCTGACCAGTGTGAGGTGGTACCTCATTATAGTTTGCATAAATCCAATTCTTAATAACTTCTAAGAAATAGCTCTATTGTTCAAAGGAAGATATTTATAGTTTATTTTTTTTTACTCTTCCTGCCCTCTAATCCTGCACAAGCATTTCTTGCATCCTTCTGTATTCTGTAAAGCAGAATTGTTTGAATGGATAGATATAATGAACTATGTTCAGTTCCTTAAGGCATAGGACCCCTCTGCAAACTTGAAATTATGTTAGGAATATAGGCAAACCTCATCTCTTCACAATAATAGTGAATGGAATGAAGTGAGTAATAAAATCCATAAATAATCCCTGGATGTCCCAATCCTTGAGAGCTAAATATGAAACATTCTGTAAAGATTTTTCTACTGATGCTAACAAGAGGGAGAGGAGGCTGATTGAAGTCTGATGCCTTATCTGGCTGACCTCTGTCTACTGACAGAAATAACAGGCAGGCGAACGGTCAGAGAATGGGCAGCATGCGATCTGGGAGCAGAGACTCTCAACACACCGCATAATTAGCTCCGAAGTAGCAGAGAGAAGAACATAAACAAGATGGGAGCAAGCCAAAGGAGACTTTACATCCATTTAGCAGTGATTTTGTCCATGTCCACTGGGTGCTGAGGCTAAGCGCTCAGTTTTGGACCTCTCCCAAGGTTCTCCAGAAAGGCCATCATCATCAAGCAGCAGCCCGCTTCCTGGCTCCCCAAAGCTGCCAAGACTCTGTGAAGCCACTGTGCTATCCTGGAAAGGATGCCAGGCCCAGGTTCAAGGCCTGACTTAATATCTAAGTTTGAGCTTGGCCGTACTTCATTCCTGCCCCATCAATGGGGCCCCGGCAGTGTTCTCTGACCTTTTGCCGACAAAGGTCTGTATAGTCAAAGCTATGGTTTTTCCAGTAGTCATGTACGAATGTGAGAGTTGGACTATAAAGATGGCTGAAAGTGAAAGTCGCTTGGTCTTCTCTGCCTCTTTGCGACCCCACAGACTATACAGTCCATGGAATTATCCAGGCCAGAATACTGGAATGAGTAGTTGTTCCCTTCTTCAGGGGATCTTCCCAACCCAGGGATGGAAACCAGGTCTCTCGCATTGCACATGTGTTCTTTACCAGCTAAGCCACCAGGGAAGCCCAAGAGTACTGGAGTGATTAGTCTATCCCTTCTCCAGTGGATCTTCCTGACCCAGAGATCAAACCAGGGTCTCCTGCATTGCAGGCATATTCTTTAACAGCTGAGCTACGAGGGAAGCCCACTAAAGATGGCTGAGCACTAAAGATGGCTGAAGAATTGATGCTTTCAAACTGTAGTGCTGGAGAAGACACTCAAGAGTCACTTGGACTGCAAGGAGATCAAACCAGTCAATCCTAAAGGAAATTAAGCCTGAATATTCATTGGAAGGACCGACACTGAAGCTGATGCTCCAGTACTTTGGCCACCTGTTGCAAAGAGCCGACTCATTGGAAAAGACCCTGATGCTGGGAAAGATTGAAGGCAAGAGAAGGAGGGGGTGATAGAGAATGAGATGGTTGGATGGCATCACCGACTCAATGGACATGAGTTTGAGCAAACTCTGGGATATAGTGAAGGATGGGAAAGCCTGACGTGCAGCAATCCATGGTGTCACAGAGAGTCTGACATGACTGAACAATAGCAGTTGTTCTCCTGCTTGCTCTTCAGAACCAATGGGCTAGAATCATGATGAAATGGGATCGTTTCTGTGACTACATGTTAAGTCTATAAAATGCTACATTTCATGTCACATTATATTTGGGAGCATTTAGAAAATAAGACAGTAGTGCAATTCATGTCAGAGTGACTAGATATCTTCCCATGAGTCTCCAGTACGTTCCAGGCCCCCTACTCTGTCCCACGTATGGTGTTTGCAGCCAACACTGAAAAGAAAAATGGCAAATCTCTGCTGTGTAGCTGAACTGCTGGGAAAATTCTTTTTAAAATATGATTCTGTCTTCTATGATCAAATTCAGTGCCACATAGCTCTCCCTAGAGCTTCCCGGTGACTCAGCAGCAGTCAATCTCTGTGCACAGAATTCATATATAAAGTCAAACTCTTTGCAGTAGATATTACTTTTTCCCCAAAGATCATATATATGCAAAAAATTGAAGACACTGAAAATAAATAGATGATTCTCAGTGGACTTAGAGTTATACTTGAAACTTTGTGTAATTGATAACACTATTTCAGTGCCAATTTGAGATTTAATATGGGGAATTAATTTTGAGAATACAGATCAAAAACTTAGCTCGTCCATTTGACTTTCAGAAACAGGATCATATCATGATTCCTACTTCTCAACCATCTTGTTATGGTATTTTAGAATAATTGTTTATTGCTATACTTTTCTTGAGGTTTTAGCCAAACCAAAGCACTGTGCAAAGACCAGATTGTTTTACTCTGTTCCATAATGATAGCATACATGAATCAACAAAATCCGATTATTCACTGATTTATATGTTATTCATTTAAGAAACACTTGTGCAGATCTCTTACCTACACTGGGAAAACAGCTCAAAGCTCTTTAGAGGTTATAGGGTTCTATGATAATTTATAGTGTATAAGTCATTCTCTGTAGTCATTTTGGATTTCTTAGATTTTGAGTATCTATTTGGTTTGTGCTGACGTTCACATTTCCCTCCAAAACTGGCTATCTTTACCAAGTCCCATGAGATACGAAGACCCTTATAAAGGTGTTAGGATAGAGAAGTCTAGGTGACAGACTTCCAGCTAAGAAACAGTATTGATTCTCTACATTTTACACCGTATGGGTCTGGTTTGCAAGGCAGCGAAAGGTTTAGGATGTTGACCTCACAGATAAGATGAGGCAAGTGAGTGGCTGCTAGGGAAAGAGAAGCTGTGATTTCTCCAATTAGAAATGAATTCAGATTAACAAGCTCCTATATTAGACTGCAAATGTCCTCATGATACATTGAACTTACCATCATTTATACCTTAATATAAATGTTCTAAAATAATAGTGTCAACTATATATATATATGTACATATATATATATTTTATTAATAATCACTTTTAATTCTCTTACCTTGGGCTATTCACTATTCTAAATGATAAAAGTAAATATGATACTATACTATTAAGCCTAGGTTTTCAATAATACATGTCAACTATGTAGGTTCTGATCTACTGATGTCAATTTCCCCTTCAGATTAGACCTCAGCACTTCTCGTAATTCTCCTGGGCACATCTTACTCTCAGTTGTAAGAAGGCCAGTAGGCTGCTTTCACCACCTCCATCTAATAAAGCCTTTTAAGCTTCCAGAGTTCCAACAATGAATAAGTGCTTATTCCACACCGGGAATTTTAGTTTCTAAATAAACATTGCAGTAGGTCATTGTTTCTGAATAAAGATGCTTGAAAGATGACTTTGGTAGGCTGCAATGTGAGACATTCTGCTTCTTTTTAGAGTTAATAGTACCACTGTTGTTCATATTTATGACATTTTCTTCTTTTAGAAAAGTGTTTTCCAATAATTTATGAGTTTCACTCAATTAATGCATTTGCCCTTTGAGCTTCATGGTTTTTCCTGTAGGGACATTCTTGTATTTCTCAGGAATAACTGGTGTTGTTATGTCAGAATCTTTCTGCTTTAATTGATAAAATTCTTTGACTCAAAGAAGCCAGAAATCATTTACAAACACACTGCTTTTTAAAAACCCATCAGGCAAAAGCCATTACCTTCCATTTACACAAGAAGATACTGCCATTTACAAATGTTTATAGAAGAATCACTGGAGAATTCCTTCCCCTTAAAGTCATGTGCAAATACATGGTAGATCTGGGAATTAAAGTGTTTTAGCCACTGTGATTTATTTTTTTTTAATGATGCAGAAATGGTGAGATGGGGAAAGTGAGTGGCGACTACTGGGGAGACAAATAGTCTAATGGAATTTTTCCAATTAAACCAATATATTGAAAATTCCCTCGATCTCACTACATGCATATCTGAACTTGCAGAATAAATAAGGTTAAATGCAAATTTTCATAGAACTGTCCATTTGCTCCAGCCTGACTTAGATGTGGGGTAGTCTGGGTAGATGAATCATTCAGCAACCCTTGGAATGAAATTTCATTAAATATTTCTTCAACATATGTTCAAGATAAAAGGTGAGCATTATTTCAGAAGAAAGGTTAAAAAGGAAGCCCACAAGTAGTATTGTTTCAGTTTACATTCCCAGTCACAAATTAAAAGTCTTGTCATTGACTGAACTTACTTTCTTTAGAAGATACTTTATGACCAACCACTTAGGTACTTCAGGAAGCTTACAAGAGGCCAGACAGTGGCCGGGACCCACAGAACAAATTCTCCTGGGCAGTCAACCTTTGTGTATGGGTGGCCCTCATTCCTGATCTTGGGTAGGGATCCTCTCCTTGTTCCTTTGGCTGACTGTGGAGCCCCCTGTTGGAAACAAGAGACCCATACTCTATTTCCCTGGAGGTCCTAAAGAGGGAAAATCAAATGGGCTCTAATTAGTTATTGATTTCTTTCTTACGATTTTTTACCAAGATTCAGTTTAAAAAAACAAGGCCTTTTAAACCTAAATTAGTTCTCAGAACAACCCATGAAAAACTGAAAGCACAAGAAGAGAACCCAGAATTTTCAATGGCTCCATTCCAGTTGCTGTTAAGCTGTTTCCGACTGCGATAGAGACCTCTTGACAAGAAACTTAAAGAAACAAAAGCCTAGGGCAGTAATTCTCAAACTTTAGCTTGTGTCAGAATCAGAGTATTTGTTAAAGCACAGATTGCTGGACCCTGTTCACAGCTTTCAGTTCAGTAGGTCTGGGGCAGAATCTGAGAAATGGCATTAATAACATGTTCCCAGGGGATACTGCTCAACTTAATACATTTTCTTTTAAAAAAATTTATTTATTTGGTTGCACCAGATCTTAGTTGCAGCATGTGGGATCTAGTTCCCTGACCAGGAACTGAACTCGGGGCCCCCTGCTTTGGGAGCACAGAGTCTTAGCCACTGGGCTACCAGGGAAGTCCCAACACAATGTATTTTCTCTGCCTCCTCTTAACATATTAACATTCTCTGTCTCCTTTTGATTGTTGTCCTCCCTTTTAGGATGTAAGTTTCTTGAGGGAAGGAACTGGGTCTATTTTGTTTATTACACTAACCCTAGACACCTTACATAGTGTCTTAAATATTCTTTTGGCTGAATAAATACTCTGATAGTTTGACTTAGCTGTTTGCATTCATCTCTCTCAGAATCCTCTCTGTTTTAATAAGATTAGCAGTTAAAATAACAAGGGCTAGTGTTCACTGTTTAAAATGTATTAGAAACTGTGCCAGGTGTTGATCCTCATCATCTCATTTAATCATCACAACAATCTTCTTAAGATTTTGCATTGTCCTTATCTCTTTTATAGTTGAAGACATTGAGACATAGAGAGATTAAGTAACTTGAGCTCAGCTATATTACCAGTAAATTGCAGACCCAAGTTCTAAACCAGAAAGTCTAATTCCTGGCTCCTAAGTATAGTGTAACTGTGCTTTTCTTCCATCTCTCTGTGAAAATCACCATTTGCTATTTATGACCTATCCTCATCTCCTTCTCTACCCTTTCCTTCACCCTCACACTTAGTGACACAGACTTGCCTTTTTTTTTTTTTTTTTTAACCACATACCTTCTACTTTTAATGGCTTTCCCTCTTTATGGATCTGGAAAATACCCACCCATCTTTTAAGCCTCAACTCAAATATTTACAAAGCTTTTTCTGACTGCCCTCCACCCAACCCCAATAGATTCGGTCACTCCCTCCTTTAGGCCCTCACTGTAGCCTATTCATCTGTGATATTTTATTGTTCATTTTGCACTATTATTCTTTTTGTCCTAGAATATGAGCACCCAAAGGTCAGACCTGCATCTTACCTGGTTTTGATATTGTAAGAACTTAATATAGACTTTCATAGTGGACATGAATAAATATGACATAAAATTGCCTTCGGTTCAGTTCACTCAGACATGTCTGACTCTGTGACCCCATAGACTGCAGCACACCAGGCTTTCCTGTCCATCACCAACTCCCAGAGCTTACTCAAATTCACATCCGTTGAGTCAATGATGCCATCCAATCATCACATCTTCTGTTGTCCCCTTCTCCTCCTGCCTTCGATCCTTCCCAGCATCAGGATCTTTTCAGATAAGTCAGTTCTTCACATCAGGTGGCCAAAGTGTTGGAGTTTCAGCTTCAGCATCAGTCCTTCCAATGAATATTCAGGACTGATTTCCTTTGCCATATTCTCATAATATTGGTCATTATTATATAAAATAAAGACATCTATTTCTGATACACAACCTTCTCATCATACTAATACTTATCCTTTCAACATTTAAAAACCTTAATCTCTATTGTTTTCATTTTCAGAAGTTCCATTTAATTCTTTCAAAATCTACAGAGCCTCAGATTTATTATGGTCACATTTGGGTAGCGAGTTTTCATTTGTTTTTATGCCTTGACTCTCCTTCATGGTGATTCATTTCCTCATGTGGTTTGTAATTTTTTAATTTGTGAGCTCATCTTCTGCAGAGACTATTTTTCCCTGAAAGTCTTGATTGCTCTGAATGTGGGGAAAAAAAATAAAACATTTTTGGTTCCTTTTAGATGTGTTGTCACTGGGGATTTCAAGTCATTCGATGGTCCAAAATCAGCTTCTATGCTAATTTCATAGTTTAAGTTTTCTGCAACATCCTAGTAGAATAAATTCAGACCACATCTACATTTGGCACAACCCACAGGTGGTTTTACACTTCACATAAACAACACCCTTTCCCCCAAAGCCTTCGACAAATAATAATTTTTATTTCTGTTCTTCTGAGCTGGTAGGAAAGTTTTTTATATATCTTTTTCAACAAAAGGGCAGATTTTTAAGACTGTAGGTTCTATGTATGGAGTTCTTTTCGGCTGCCCCACCTCACATGGATCCAATGCCATTTTTCTAGTCCCCAATCTCTGGACCCTAAAGATATACCTCATCTGAAAGCCACATGGGAAAATGGTATCAGCTCCTACTTACTGTTTTGGTTCTGGTTTCTCTCTGCCCCACCATTTCCGTTTCATTTTTGAGCTTGGTTATGTACTGAATTTTTTTTGAGCATTACTTTACTAGCATGTGGGATTGGAATTAAAGCTGACCTTTTCCAGTCCTATGGCCACTGCTGAATTTTCCAAATTTGCTGGCATATTGAGTGCAGCACTTTCACAGCATCCTCTTTCAGAATTTGAAATAGCTCAACTGGAATGCCATCACCTCCACTAGCTTTGTTCATAGTGATGCTTTCTAAGGCCCACTTGACTTCATATTCCAGGATGTCTGGCTCTAGATCAGTTATCACACTATCGTGATTATCTGGGTCATGAAGATCTGTTTTGCACAGTTCTGTGTATTCTTGCCACCTCTTCTCAATATCTTCTGCCTCTGTTAGGTCCATACCATTTCTGTCCTTTATCGAGCCTATCATTGCGTTAAATGTTCCCTTGATATCTCTAATTTTCTTGAAGAGATCTCTATCCCATTCTGTTGTTTTCCTCTATTTCTTTGCATTGATTGCTGAGGAAGGCTTTCTTATCTCTTCTTGCTATTCTTTGGAACTCTGCATTCAGATGCTTATATCTTTCCTTTTCTCCTTTGCTTTTTGCTTCTCTTCTTTTCACAGCTATTTGTAAGGCCTTCCCAGACAGCCAATTTGCTTTTTTGCATTTCTTCTCTCAGCAGTCAGCCATTCTGCCTTTTTGCATTTCTTTTCCATGGGGATGGTCTTGTCCCTGTCTCCTGGACAATGTCACAAACCTCATTCCATAGTTCATCAGGCACTCTATCTATCAGATCTAGGTCCTTAATCTATTTCTCACTTCTACTGTATAATCATAAGGGATTTGATTTAGGTCATACTTGAATGGTCTAGTGGTTTTCCCTACTTTCTTCAATTTGAGTCTGAATTTGGTAATAAGGAGTTCATGATCTGAGCCACAGTCAGTTCCTGGTCTTATTTTTGTTAACTGTATGAGCTTCTCCATCTTTGGCTGCAAAGAATATAATCAATCTGATTTTGGTGTTGACCATCTGGTGATGTCCATGTGTAGAGTCTTCTCTTGTGTTGTTGGAAGAGGGTGTTTGCTATGACCAGTGCATTTTCTTATATGCAGAGTACATCATGAGAAACGCTGGGCTGGAAGAAACACAAGCTGGAATCAAGACTGCTGAGAGAAGTATCAATAACCTCAGATATGCAGATGATACCACCCTTATGGCAGAAAGTGAAGAGGAACTAAAGAACCTCTTGATGAAAGTGAAAGTGGAGAGTGAAAAAGCTGGCTTAAAGCTCAACATTCAGAAAATGAAGATCATGGCATCCAGTCCCATCACTTCATGGGAAATAGATGGGGAAACAATGGAAACAGTGTCAGACTTTATTTTTGGGGCTCCAAAATCACAGCAGATGGTGATTGCAGCCATGATATTAAAAGACACTTACACTTACTCCTTGAAGGAAAGTTATGACCAACCTAGATAGCATAGTCTAGTCAAGGCTATGGTTTTTCCAGTGGTCATGTATGGATGTGAGAATTGGACTATGAAGAAGGCTGAGTGCTGAAGGATCGATGCTTTTGAACTGTGGTGTTGGAGAAGACTCTTGAGAGTCCCTTGGACTGCCAGGAGATCCAACCAGTCCATTCTGAAGGAGATCAGCCCTGGGATTTCTTTGGAAGGAATGATGCTAAAGCTGAAACTCCAGTACTTTGGCCACCTCATGCGAAGCGTTGACTTATTGGAAAAGACTCTGATTCTGGGAGGGATTGGGGGCAGGAGAAGGGGATGACAGAGGATGAGATGGCAGGATGGCATCACTGACTCAATGGATGTGAGTCTGAGTGAACTCCAGGAGTTGGTGATGGACAGGAGCCCTGGCGTGCTGCGATTCATGGGGTTGCAAAGAGTCAGACACGATTGCGTGACTGAAATGAACTGATGTACTGAATAACTGATGGGAAAATATTTTTCCAGGACTTGAATTGTATCTTTGCTTTCTCCATCTTCCATGTTATTGAAAGTCCCCATTTAGATTTTTAGAATACATTCATATGCCTTCTCATATGGTCCACTAATGACTCTTAAGAAAGACTGAAAGTCGCTCAGTCATGTCTGACTCTTTGTGACCCCATGGATTGTATACTCTGGAATTCTCCAGGCCAGAATACTGGAGTGGGTAGCCGCAGGGATTGAACCCAGGTCTCCTGCATTGCAGGCGGATTCTTTACCAGATGAGCAACAAGGGAAACCCAAGAATACTGGAGTGGGTAGCCTATCCCTTCTCCAGAGGATCTTCCCAACCCAAGAACTGAACTGGGGTCTCTTGCATTACAGGCTGATTCTTTACCAACTGAGCTAGAGTAGCCAGGTAGTAAACCTTCTTACACTAGGCATCTCCGTAGATTGAAATAGTTTGAGAGTTACCTAACTGCTTATGGATAATAAGTTGCCTCACCAGTTTGAAAAACTCCAGGCTTCTAATTTTAGCCTGATGCTGTACAAACTGACGTCCAAAGAGTCAGTCAATATCTAGTGAAGGCAAAGTTGGCCTTTTGGCAGGTAAGTTCTGAAAATATCACCACCTTGCTTTTTCCTGGGCTCTAGACCTAGGCTTATTCCCCTAGATCTTACCTTGCTCCTCACCTCTCTCCTGCATCTCTGTCCTTTCTCCTGAGCTTGTTGATGAATATCTGCCATCTCAAATATACTAGGTGATTTTTGCCACCCAGTTATTTTCTGAGATGTCTCTCAAACTTCATGAATTTACCCAAAGTCTTCTTTCTTGCCCAATCACAAGGAAGATGTTCACTTCTACCTCTCTCTTCCTGCATCGTCTTCATCATTTTGTACTCATACATCATTCCCTGACCCAGTGAAGAAGGAAATTAGGAAGATATGTTAAATTTAAACTGCAAGAGAATGGCTGAAAGATCTGTGAGTTTACCAAAAGATTACACTCCCATTATATAAATTATGTACCTTTTCCATCTTTGTTGACCATATTATTATACTCCAGGCTTTCCATGGGTTGAAAACTGTCTCCAAATGTAGTGTGCTCTGAGACATCTGGGTCCCGTGTAAAAATAACAAAGCCCACATGTGGAATATGGTCATGTTGTCCTCTTGGAACTAGCCCCTTCCAACACAATCAGCCCAGGACTAAAAAAGCAAGACTAAGTATCAAAACCCTGAATCAGAGAATTTCACTGACTTACTTCAAATCTTTCTTCTGAGTCCTCTTGGTTCCTGAAATGTTTGCCTTTGCATCTTGCTTTTTTGTTTTTCATTTAGACTTGTTTAGATTAGTGAGTTGTTTCCAAATGTTTTCCTTTGTCCTGACTGCTATCCCTTTGGGAATACATTCTGAAAAGTTCCCATCACCTTGAGGATCTTAAGGGAGAATAAGAAACACACAGTTAGCTGGACCTCAAAGGGCTTCATCCCCATCTTCCAGACAAAGATCAAGCTCTTTTGATCTTTGAACACCAATGAAATGCTGATAGAATTGCTAGTGCAAATGTCTGTGTACATCCTATACCAAACATTTTATTACATGTTCTGAATAAACTAAGAGCAAATGTCAGATTCACATACAGATTGAGAAAAATTCTGCCCCTCAAAAACCTCCTAAAGCCAATAAGAAGTCCTACTAGCTTCAAATTTTGTTACAAGCAGAGGGAAAAGAAAATATTTACAAATGGGAATCAGAAGGCTAGGTACTCCTGAGTATTAGCTTCAAAACATCTTGTTAATTAGTCTGCCTTTGCTGTCTCCTTACCTGGGGTCAGTGTATGCAAGGGAAATCTATGTAGAAGCACTTGTTTTTCTGATATGACTCATTGCTAGGAAAAGATGTTTGTGCCCAAACTGGATGTTTAAGGTTCTCTTCTTGTTGAAGATGACACTTGTCACAAGATGATTGCCAGCAACCAGGGAGAGTTCAGGCAAACAGCTTCATATGACCATGGCTGAGATGTTTTCCATTAGCATCACAGTGTGTTGGGTTAAGTACATCTTCCTATCAATGTTGTATCTTTATTGCCCCTTCATGATCACGGGCCATTATGCCAAAAAGAATGAAAGAATTACCCTGCTGGACTCTGAAGACATGTTAGCATAGGAAGATTTTTGTTGTTGTTGTTGTTGTTTACCCTAACATCATCATTATTATCTTTACCAGTGAAAAGCACTCAAAAAGCTTAGATGAAGCAACTGACGATGCAACTGTTGACAATACACAGTGTTTGGGGCAAAGACGACTTAGATTACTCTCCTCTGTTGTCATCATCTCCCCAGTGGTTTCATGTACGTTGTTCCTTCAGACAGAAGGTGTTAAGGAAACCAGTGTGGGGACATACGGTTGTTTTTCTTCTCCTTTGACTCCTATCTGGAGAGGTTACCTTCTGATAATTTGATTCATCAATTCTGATAAATCGATTCATTCGGGGGCTCTCTGGCTATGGTCAGTGAATGCAAGAATCAGATAACCTGATACTTGTGTGGAAAGGGAGCTGGAGGTCACAGAAAATGACAGTCTCCTCCTGCAGGAGGCCACTTATGTACATCTACTGGCTGGGTGGGACGTGGCTGATGAGTGTTAGCGCAGTTGCACCTGAAATCAAATGCTTTCTCCGGGATATAATATTGCTTTATTTTGAGACTCTGCAGGGTTTCTGTGGCATTGGGCTTTGTTTGAAAATTCAAAGAATTCTCCAATGGCAAGCTTGGCTGTGCTAAAAAAATAAAAAAATTAATACATCAAGTGCATGAGACACTCTGAAAGCAAGTCACAAACATCCCTGGTTTGCATCTGAAAAAAAAAAAAGAAGAAGAAGAGAGATTGAATGTTACTTTAGTATCAAGGACAGCTGTCACCTAATGGGATGAATTCTTTTCACAAAGAAGCTAGAAGCAATGAAAAATGCCAAGGTCTAGCATTGTGTTAGCAAGTTAAACTGAATAATATGTTGAAATATTTTATTGTGTAATCGGTTTGAATTTATTGCTGTTTAGGGACTTCGGAGATGAGGCAAGAGATGGCCTTTCATCAGGCACTGTAGCCCCATCAGTTATGTTAGTATTTCTAAGGCTTGGATCCACTGATTTCCCAGAAAGATTTTTCCCAAGTGTCACATGCTTTGCTCTTATGTATGCATTGGATATATTATCATCATCTCACTGTCTCATTCACCACCACACTAACTTTATCAATATCTGAAAATAATATTACCCACATAGCACAGTCATATGTCTATGGTCTGCTCTGGATATGAATGGTCAGAAATATTTTCCTGGTAAATTTCCATAGCGCAGTCATATGTCTATGGTCTGCTCTGGATATGAATGGTCAGAAATATTTTCCTGGTAAATTTCCACAGGAAATAAGCATGGAATGTTATCACCTTTGCCCAGAGATGAAAACGAGGGATAAAGGCTCTGAGCTGTACCTTTGAATCAAGACCCATTTCTGCTATAAGAGGTGAGGAGGATGGTCTGACACCCTGAAAGGATGACAGCCCTTGCTTGGAGCAGGCAATGTGGCCCCAGAGCTCCAGAAAACATGGTCTTAATACACCCTTTGCACAGTCCAGCTCTGTTTCCTCCCAAGGCAGAGAGAAAAGTCAGCCACAATAATAATTGCTGACAGTTATTGAGTGCTTAGCCATTGTAAGTGCTTTATGTCTATTAACCCCTCTAGTCCTCACCACATCCTGTCTCCAGATGAAGCAACTGAGGCATAGAGAAGTTGAGACATGCATCTAAAGCTACAGAGCCAGCAACAGCGAGACTAGAATTGGACCCCCAGCAGTACGCCTCATGCTCATGACTTCAAATCTGATTGAAGCTGCATTGAATGTCATTGTTCCCAATGCAGGACACACAGTAGTGCCTTGAAAAACAGATAAAGTTCCTGATCCCTAAGGGCAGCCATCTAACAGAACAAGCCAGGTGGGAAAAATAATTGTCATGACATGGTGGTGGTGTAGTGTGTATGTGTTTAAAAGAGAAAGGTACAGACCAGTCCCTGTTAGATTTGCTTCCCAGTAGAGTCCCAGCCCTTCCTCCACAATGGGCCTTGAAGAAACCGATGACAGTTGACATTTCAATCAGTTTATACTCACAAGGGGGCTTCCCTGGTGGCTCAGTTGGTAAAGAATCCCACCTGCAATGAGGAGACCCAGGTTCCACCCCCTAGGTTGGGAAGATCCCCTGGAGAAAGAAATGGCAACCCATGCCAGTATTCCTGCCTGGGAAATTCTAGGGACAGGCTGGCGGGCTACAGTCCATGGGATCAAAAGAGTCAGACATGACTTAGCGACTAAACCAACAGACTCACAAGATCCCTCATTGCCTTCTTTCCCTCCATTTGCATACTTGTTTGTACATATCTTCATGAGGGATGAACACAAACCTCTTCCTTAGACCCAGTTATTGTTTTGTTGCCTGCTGATTCTCTAACCATTCTCTAGCCCTTTCTTTCAAAGCTCATGTCCTTCTTTTCACCTCAGTCCACCTCTTGCTGGTTGTTGCTTCTTGATTGGATTTCACTCACTGTCTAAAAGCCTTTTTCTGAATATTTGAGCTCAGATTTCAGGTCCTGAGGTGCTCAGGTACCAGGTTCAATGTCTTTGCCATTGAAGGACTGAGTTGCATCAGTGCCAACCGCCTGATAAAAATGAGTCACCTAAAGGTGGAAGAGAGGAAAACAGTTCATGTGATGAATCTTATGAAGAGAAACACTGAGGTCTAGGACTGGGGGAGGAAGAATGTGTGGGAGTAAACGTCACCAAGTGATCTAGGACACTCAGAGGAGATTCTCTCAGTGGAGGCAAACAGGGTGATGGAAAACTCCTCCTGGTGAGAGAAGCCTCTTGTATTCTCTCTTCCTTGGTGATAATACACACCAAGGGGGCCAGTCCAACCTCTCTGACTTTACATGGGTTCCTGTGCATGTGTGCTAAGTCGTCCAGTCATGTCCAACTCTTTGTGACCCCGTGGACCATATCCTGCCAGGTTCCTCTGTCCATGAGATTCTCCAAGCAAGAGTACTGGAGTGGATTATTTTGCCTTCCTCCAGGGGGTCTTCCTGACCCAGGGGTTGAACCCTCATCTCTTAAGTGTCCTGCATTGGTAGGCAGGTTCTTTACCATATCACCACCTGGGAAGCCCACGTGGGGTCTTAGGACCTGTGAAAAGAAGAAGAAAATGGGACCACATGGGGTCCTAGGACCTGCAGAAAGGAGGAGGAAGTGGGACTCCCTGGTGGTCCTGTGGCTAGGACACCATACTCCCAGTGGAGGGGGCTCAGATTCCATCCCTGGTCAGAAAACTAGATTCCCACATGCCACAGCTAAAGATCCCAAATTCCACAACTAAGACCCCAAGTAGCTAAATAAGTGGATAATTTTAAAAACTTTTTTTTTTTTTTTAAAGAGGAGGAAGCAAATGCTACTGAGGAAGCAGGACTGACATCATAGTTGTGGTGTCTGGTGCAAAATGAAAATGCATGTTCCTTGCTATAAAGTTATTAGAAATATCAAGACCATGACTACAAAGCATCCAGCAAGGGTCCTTCTAAGCACAAGACCCAGCACAACTTCACAAGTCACATGAAGATAGCCCTGCCAGTGGGGGAAGGAAGGGGCAGGCAGGGGGAGGTCCTGTGAAAGGAGATAGAGTTTCTTTCAGCTGGAAAGCTGTTTATTTTATAATTAATCATTGAGGTTTTGCCAGTGGGCCCAATAAAGGCAAAGATGTGTGATAGTGATAGAAATGCAGTTGGAGAACTTTAGGAAAAATACAGTTTTTACAAGCAACTGTCCGACACACACACAAAAATCTGTGATAAAGTCGTATGAGCAGTTAATAATCTTACCAGCAGCAGAAAGCTATCATCCTACTGTCTGCGTGTGTATTTGGAGATAACTCCAAATTGAAAGATCTCACCCTTGAGGCCACTGAGTTAAATTCGAAGGTAGTGGGGAAAAAAAAGAGAGAGAAAGAAAGGCATAATTTTGAGAGACTAGATGAAACAGGAGTTGCTAGAGAGATGAAAATGAGATGCTGTCTGTGTGTTCGTCTCATATGCATGTGGGTTTTGTGGGAGAGGAAGGAAAAGAACAGAGAAATATGAAAATGCAGATGTATACTAAAATGGAAAATTAGTACAGGTTAAGGAATCAAAACAAACACTTGATTACAAATGATATCCTTAGGAAGAAAAATGGCTGATCAGTTGAGTGCATAGAAGTGGGGGTGGGCTGGAAGAACTCTGATTAATCAGCTTGGAAACCCTTAAATTAGTAACTAATGAAAAACAAATTTGCTTTTTTCTCTCCTCATTAATTTGTATTATGTGAAGGAAATTACATTGACAATAAACAGTAAAGAACTGAACATTTTGTTTAAACAGAAGGTACAACTGTATCATTAAATAAATACACAGCAGTCCCTCTCCAATTAGTTGCTGTTTATAAAGTGCAATGAGATTCCTGGGTGAAGACTGCTAAGAAATTATATATTATTATAGTTCTGATTACTAATAAAAATGGCCACAAATGGTATACATGCTCCACAGGAATGCATGTAAGAGAAAACTACCATATAAAGGAAAAAAAAAAATGATACAGATGATTGCTTCATGCTTCAAAGGGTCTGAAAATCTCCTCTGGGAGAAAGACAGAAGCACAGGCTAATTCCTGAAGGCTGCATCTCTATGGACTGTGTTCTGGGGTCAGTGAGGGCCAAAAGAGGTCAGAGAGAACTGGTTGACAGCTATTCTTCCTGCTGACATCTTTCTACCTCTTGCGCAGCCTGCAAATGAAACTGACAGGGATTCTAAAAAGTGTACCAGGAGGATAGGAAGTCTTGTCAGTGACACTGGGCTGCTGGTCACTTGCAGAAGCTCAAAAAGGTAACTCTTGTAGATTCCTGGAATCAGGGCTTTGAAAGACTTTGGAAAGAATCTGGTGCTTGGAAAGACTTTGAGTCTTCCTGGACAGGCTCTACGAGTGGATCTCCAAAATCACGCAGGAAAGGAGTGGAGGAGTGGGGTGCAGAAAACAGACACAACAGGCAGATTCAAGGGACTCCAGGAGCAAGCAGACACAAAGGCATTTTTGCTTGGGGAGAAAGTTGAGTGCCGAAGAATTGATGCTTTTGAACTGTGGGGGTTGGAGAAGACTCTTGAGAGTCCCTTGGACTGCAAGGAGAGCCAACCAGTCCATTCTGAAGGAGATTAGCCCTGGGATTTCTTTGGAAGAAATGATGCTAAAGCTGAAACTCCAATACTTTGGCCACCTCATGCGAAGAGTTCTCATTGGAAAAGACTTTGATGAGAAGGGGATGACCGAGGATGAGATGGCTGGATGGCATCACTGACTCGATGAACGTGAATCTGAGTGAACTCCAGGAGTTGGTGATGGACAGGGAGGCCTGGCGTGCTGCAATTCATGGGGTTGCAAAGAGTCGGACACGACTGAGCGACTGAACTGAACTGAACTGATGATTTGGGGACTAGTATGTGTATGCCTATGGTGGGATCTTGGCAGGAATGTGCTTTCCTTGGAAATTTGGCATAAGAAGGACATGAGAGGAGATTTGGTCTATTATTTTCTTTAAAAACAGAAACAAAGAGATGAAAGCATAGAGGTGAATGTACGTGAGGAGCCAGCTTGGAGTATTTGGAGAGCAGAGTTCAGCATTTGTCAATAATGAAGACAAGGACTTTTTAACAGACAAAATTATATTTTTTTACCTAACAGCTTTAGTGTTGTGAAGCAACTTAAAGTTATTGGCTCACATGGTTGCTTTCCCTTCCCATCTCTTTCGCTTTGCATTTTTCGGTAAATGGCCAGCACTGGCTGGCCTGAGCCCATGAGGTTTTTGCATCAGTAAGAGTGGTAGCAGTGATCAAGAATTGCTTCATTTTGGATTCACACCGGCAGGTCTCTAAGCATGGCAGTCAGACGCTGATAGGGCTTTAATCCATTCCATGCTGCTGAGTGAGCAGGCATCTCAGGCAGTGGTGTCCAGGGCTTGGCACCTCTCAGTGGCCTGGACTTCAGGTGTGCTCTGGGGGTAACAAGAAACTGAAAGGTTGCAGCAACATGGATGGACCATGATTATCAGCTTACTAGGGATGATTGTACTAGGTGGAGTAAGTGAAAAAGAGAAAGATATACCAAATGATATCACTTGTGTGTGGAATCTAAAACATGACACAGAGGAACTTATTTAGGAGCTAGAAAAAGACTCATAGTCACAGAGGACAGACATGGTTAACAAAGAGGAAAGGGGTGTTGTGGGGGAGGAGAATAAATGAGGAATTTAGGATTAGCAGATACAAATTACTATATGCAAAATAGATAATCAACAAGTACCTACTGTATAGCACAGAAAACTATACACAATATCCTGTGATAAACCATAATGGAAAAGAATATGAAAAAGAATATTTGAGTGTGTATATGTGTGCACGCACACATGTACTCAGTCACATCTGACCCTCTGAGACTCCATGGACTTAGCCTGCCAAGTTCCTCTGTCCATGGGGTTTCCCAGGCAAGAATACTGGAGTGAGTAGCCGTTTCCTACTCCAGCGGACCTGCCTGACCCAGGGATCGAACCCACATCTCTTGAGTTTATTGCATTGGCAGGCAGATTCTTTGCCACTGCACAACCTGGGAATCATTTACACATGCATAATGGACTCACTTTGCTGTGCACCTTAAAGTAACACATTGTAAAGCAACTATACTTCAATTTAAGAAAAATAAATAAACAAACAGTAATTAAACAGAAATGTATTCCTTGGTGCAATCTGATGCTCAAGCTGACAATGTAAAGGAGGAGGCTACAAAAAATGAGGTCAGAAAGGGGAACTAGCAAGGTAAAGGGTGTTGAAAAGACAGCCAACAGCAGTGACGAGCTGCATAACTGGCTTTCCCTTTACTCTGAGATCCCATAAGACACAGTATCCTAGGGACTAGTGAGAAAAGAGCAAAGATATAGTGGAAAATAGAAAAAGCAAAGAAAAATCTAAAATTTTAAACAGCTAATATTTAATTTACACATTCTTTGAACCAAACACTGGGCTAAGAACTTTCTATGATTTCTCTTCTTGAATTCCTACCACAATCCCATAGGAGTGAATGTCCAATATAAGATACATATGAGATAGCTACTAACATTTTCTTCTTTTTACAGATGGTAAAACTGGTGCTTAAAAAGTTAGCCAGTCACCCTAGGATGTAAACCTGGACCGAAAAACCTGAATTTGTCCAACTCTGGGATCTTCACTCCCACCACAAGGCAACCCCATGTCCTCCCAGTTGGACTGGGAAAGGAAATGAAGATGCATGCAAGTTAAAAGATCCACAGTGAAAAGGATCAGGAGGTGAAAACTCCCAGTTCCTGAGAGTTTGAGGAAAGATTATAGATAGGAGAGAGAATAAGATGCAATTCATTAGTGAGAAAGGATCTCATAATTGCTCAAACAAACTCACAGGGAAAATATTTTCCAAATCAACCTGGTGTCAGTAAATTGGCTTTGCTGCACAGTGGGCAAGAGGACCCAGGACCAGTTTGGTAACAGCTTGCCCCCTTTCTTCCTGGCAGGCATATCACCCATGAGCACTCCCAATTAACCTCTGAAAGCAGCTTTCTACCTCAGAGTCTGTTTCTTGTGAATCCAATCTAACACAACCCTCAGGTATATTTAATAATGAATACTGCATGTAAATACTGAATATATGAATACTGTTAGATATTATTTCACTGTAAAGCAGTCACAAAATAGAAATTTAGAATAAATATAAGTTGAAGTTCTAATATTTTCTTTCCACATCTCAACGAGCTATCTTTGCAACCTCTCCCTCTACCCTCATGCTTACTGAATTGAACTTGGATCCACTCCCCCAATGTTCAGCAAAGCCAATCAATCTACAGACACCAGTTTGTGAAGAAAAGTATGGTGTTTATTGCAGGCACCAAGTAGGGAGTACAGGCAACTAATACTCAAAAGACTCAAACTCAATGGCTTTCAGGGAGGGGTTTTTAAAGACAGTATGAAAGAGAGGGTTGTGGGGGTATGCATCAGCTCAGGCTCAGTTCTCTAACTAGTTGATGATAAGGTAACAGAATGGTGTCACAGAGGTCAACATTATTAATCCACAGGCTCCAGCCAGGCTGGGAGTTATGTGCTCATGATCATCATGGAGTTAGCTTCCTCCACTTGGTGGGAGTTTTAGTATCTGCAAAACAACTTAGCAATGTACATCAGACCTATCTTTACCTGTGAAACAGAACTGAGAGTGCTTGTGACTGATTTATTATTTAATTTCTGGCTTCTCTCTTGCTTGACTGTCCTGTCTTTGTTTCTGCAGTCTTTAATTCCCCAAATGTTAACTGCTAGGGCCTGTTCTTTGTTCTACATGGAAGGCCCAGGAGGCTAAGGAATTTCCATAGCCTTTTTCCATATCAACAATAAGCAGGAACACAGAGGGGTCATCACTGGGAAGGCTCCTAAAAGGACCTGCTCGATTTTGTGCGCGCACACACACACACACACACACACACACACACACACACACAGGAGACCATTCTTATTCAAGAAATAAGTAAAAGATTTTATCTTCAGTGTCATGGAGAATGTAAACATTATCCTACCATGTAACTGGGAAGAAGTAAACAAATAACCAATGTACAGGGCCATGGAGAAGGAATCTAGGAGCATGAGTGGCAACATAGTACCCTGGGATGTCCATGGGGCTGATGCCACTCCGGTTGAGGGAATCATGGAAGGATCCCTGAAGGAAATTAGATAAAAGGTGTAGGAGTATTTCTAAAGGAAGAAATAAGGAGGAAAGGTAGGCATGAAGGTGGGAAAGAAGATAGAAGAGGAGGGTCCAAGAGAGATTTGGAAAGTGAAGTGCAATGAGCCTTCAGGTGTATAGGTTTACATTGAAAAGAAGTGGAAGATATCACTGGACAAGGGGTGGAGACAGTCTCAAACTAGTAGGGATAATCCTAATGTAAGACTGCAGAGTGTGGCAAAGCCAGAAAAAGATTTGGAGGAGATGAGTGTAAGTCTTTAAGGAAGATGAGTTTGGTAGTAACATGCAAAAAAGTGGATAGAAAATGTACCCAGAGTACAGAGAATTTAGCACTAGAAGGAAAATAGATTAGAGACAGTTCACTGAAGAACTAAGGGACATGAATAAGAATAGGAAGAAAAGTATTTGTAGAAAAGATGCCACAGAGGAAAATCTAGATCATTTGGAGAATAAGGAAAAATACTCAGGGACTGGGTTCCCTGTTATAGCAATTTATAGGATTATGGCATCAGGCGAGTGTATGCTTCTTGGTTCTTGTCTCATCCACAACAATGATTTGGAGCGATGGACATTAAAGCCCTTGGCTCATCACAGCTCTCGGGTCTTGAACAAACCGTGTCATAGCTCTTAGACAAATCAGTGTTACAGCTCTGTTTTATTTAGAAGATAGCAGGAGAACCAATCCTCAAAGAAGAGAAGAGAGTGCATGTGGGTGGGAGTGGGGTGGGGCAGAGGAGGGTAGAGAGAGAGAGAGCACGTGTGCCCTTGGCTCCTCCTTTTATATGTTTTCTTCCCCCTGGGCCTGCCCTATGCAAATTAGGCTCAGCTGCTGCTGCTGCTGCTAAGCCACCTCAGTTGTGTCCGACTCTGTGTGACCCCATAGACAGCAGCCCACCAGGCTCCCCCATCCCTGGGATTCCCCAGGCAAGAACACTGGAGTGGGCTGCCATTGCCTTCTCCAGTGCATGAAAGTGAAAAGCGAAAGTGAAGTCACTCAAAGTGACCCCATGGATTGCAGCCCACCAGGCTCCCCCAGGAGTGCTGTTTTACCTGAAGTCCTCTCTCTGGTCCTCAGACCTTTCTTTGACCTTCCTTTGTTCTATTTTCCCGGGCTTTCCCCTTCCTTGTCTTTTAGCCACTGCCATTTTGGACTCCTTTCCCCTATTATAACTACCTAACAATGGTAGCACCCAATATGAGGACATCAGGAAGGATTAACTCTGGAGAAAACAATGAGGTCTTTGTTATGACATTTTGACTTTAGGGCGATAATGGGACCCTAATAGGGTGGAAATATTTAATAGGTACACACATAAGGCTGGAGTCTAGAGAAAGGTTAGGCCAGAACTAGATATACAATACATTTCAAAGCCTTCTGAATAGCCATCCTATTTGAGTTCTTGATAGGGGATGAGTTTCTTGGAGTAAGAGTCACATGAAGCCAGAGTCTCAGAGAATGAAAGAGGGAGACAGATCTGAAGTGGGGAAGGGAGGGTTAGAAGGTGAGGAGGAAGAGACTCTCAAAGCAAGCAAAAGAACATTGTTAAGGTACTGAAAGCTGCAGAAAACCCAAGAAGAATGAGCAAAAACCATCAGGTGGATTACTAGGAACTTATAATTATTTTTAAGAGAACAGTTTTAGTCGATTTAGGGGGAGGAAGCAGAGAGGTACAGTGAGTTGTATACAGCTTTCTTTATTAAAAAAATTTTTTTTTCATTTTATATTGGAGTATAATTCATTTATGATGTTGTGTTAGCGTCAGATGTACAGGAATGTGATTTAAGTACATATATCCATTCTTTTCAGATTCTCTTCCCATATAGATTATTACAGAGTATTGAGTAGAGTTTCCTGGGCTACAGAGTATGTCCCTGTTGATCTGTTTTATATCTTTTGTTTAGTTCCTAGGTCCTATCTGACTCTTTGCAGCCTGCCAGGCTCCTCTTTCAGGGGATTTCCCGGGCAAGGATTCTGGAGTGGATTCCATTTCTTTCTCCAATTTTATATATAGTGGTGTATATACATTAATCCCAACCTCCTAATTTATCCATTCCCCTACCTTTCCCCTTCGGTAACATATATTCAGAGAAAATCATACTTGAAAAAGACATATACACCTCAATGTTCATTGTAGCACAACTCGCAATAGTCACTGACAGACGAATGGATAAAGAAGATGTGGTCCATATATATAATGGAGTGTTATTCAGCCATAAAAAGAATGAAATAATGCCATTTTCAGCAACATGGAAGGACCTAGAGATTATTATACTAAGTTAAGGAAGGCAGACAGAGAAAGACAAATATCATATGATATCACTTCTATGTGAAATCTAAAAAAGAAAAATGATATAAATGAACTTATTTACAAAGTGGGGACAGCTTTCAAGTTTGGCTATGAATACAGTGAGAAAGAATGTGGAACGAGAGAGTGGCAGACACAGAAAGGGCATTTTCAAGACTGGGAGGATATGGCCAAGGAAGAGGGAGGATATGAAGGTCCTAAAGAGAGAAAGAGTGGTGGTGGGTTGATCAGTTGGAGGCAAAGTCAGCCAGAGCATGGAGGAAGGAAGGTGCCTTGAAGATAGGATCTCCATCATCTGAATCAACTGAAGGTGAAGAACGTGGATGGAGAAGTGCGCCCTGAAGATCTACTCTGAGTTTTCCCAATATTTGTTGGATTTACACAAATTCCACTCTCTGGGAAAGAGAGCTACTGCTACGGACGCACACACATGCTACAGGGACCACCTCCCACCGAAACCTAAGTAAGTCATTTTCAAAGGGGGAACCAGTTTTGGCAGCTGGTTGTAGATGGGAAATTAGATTTCTGGCTCCCTGAGTCTCCTTCATTTAAAAACATTGCTGTCAACCTTCCACTGGTATAAATGCTACCTTCCCTCACTCTTGTCCATTAGCAAGACTAGAGTCCTATGACCTTGGCTGAGGAAGGAGAGGAAGCCTTGTCTTTCTCTTGCCCTCTAGGGAGAGCACAGCCAATCCTGTCCTGATGTGAAGGAGAAAATCCAGTTCTTGAGACCTGGCTGGGTTCCATGCTCTCTCTAGTGAACACTTCCTGCAAAGCCACATCAAGATGATCTAGAAGAGTTACTATAGGCGGTTGATTGGTGCTGTATCTGTCAGACTGTTTAAGCACACTGCTCCTTTATTACATTCACAGATATGTTGGGATGGGCTAGAGCTGACTCAGGTAGAGTCAAATCTAGAGATCTAGACAGAGCAAGAGGAAACAGCCTATGGATACAGAATAGAGGATGTTCTGAGACCAACATACCATCTGGCAGAAAAGGCACGATGAGGAATGAAATGGGACTATAGAGCAGAAGATCCAGAATCAAACCCTGGCCTTTTGCCTTGGTAGTTGTGTGACCTTGAGTCAGTAAGCTGCCTGTTTCATGCATCAGTGTCTTCACTGTCAAGGGAAGGTTAATAATGCCTACCCTGAAGTCATGTTCTGAGGACTGAAAGGGAGATCCCTTAATACAGAGTCATTAATGTTGGTGGGGGGAAGAAACAGCTGAGGAAAAGATGAAGAAGCTGTCACAGGAAAGTGGAATTTTGCTGGGTGGAGCAGGACAGCCAGAGGAAAGAGAGAAAAGAAAGACATTCTTTTCCCCCAAATTTAGGGAAGGCAAGCATACATTTGATGTGTAGGAAAATCCAATGAAGTGCCCAGAAGTGTGGAAAAATATGCCCAAAGATGGTCATGGCAACAGATAATAGAACACAACTGGAGGTTCTGAGAACTCTGGCTTCATTGCTTTTAAATAATTTGTAAGCTGTTAAATTATTTGTAAATGGCTGAGACAACAAATGTGTTTTGGTGCCTGCATTCATGTGTATTTGGCAAACACACCACAACTTTCTGAAGGAGGGCAGGATGCAGGCAGAGAGGTTGAAGAGGAAGAGTACAGCTTTCCAGATGTGTGGCCCCCAGGCCACAAAAGACAGTGTAGCCACGAGGAGCAAGGAGAGACAGGGAACAGAAGCACCTCGATTCAAGCTGAGGAATATGTCTTGGTTATGAACCTCAAAGAACTTGAGAGACAATGAGTCACCACATCCTATTTAATATGCGCCAAAAACTGGGAACAAAATCAATTCAGCAGTGGAAACTGGCCGGTTACCTGGAGAATCATGAAGCGAGAAATGCTTCTTATTCAAAAAGCAGCTGATGTTATTCTCCAAAAGCCAGGCACAGGCAAAAAAGAGGCAATTAAAGTTTTCTTTGCCCTCTGGAGACTCCTGTGAACTCTTTGGCTAACTGAATCCCGTAATTTGCTGAAACCACTGCTAATATATTTCACTTATAACGGACCATGGACAGCTCCAACAGTGGGCATGGCTTAATACTCAGACACACAGGCATACAGACACTCACCAGGTTACACACATATGAGCAACCCATGCACCCATAGGTTGGCTAAGAATATGCTTTAGAAAGATTGAGGGAATTTGGAATACACTGAAAGCAGACAAAACAAAGGGCTCTCTTCCAATTTCTTACACCACATCCTTTCTTCTCCATTATTGTGAATGTCCTCAGTTCACTTCAGTCACTGAGTCGTGTCCAACTCTCTGTGACCTCACGAATCACAGCACGCCAGGCCTCCCTGTCCATTACCAACTGCCCGAGTTCACTCAAACTCACATCCGTCGAGTCCATGATGCCATCCAGCCATCTCATCCTCGGTCGTCCCCTTCTCCTCCTGCCCCCAATTCTTCCCAGCATCAGAGTCTTTTCCACTGAGTCAACACTTCGCATGAGATGGCCAAAGTACTGGAGTTTCAGCTTTAGCATCATTCCTTCCAAAGAAATCCCAAGGCTGATCTCCTTCAGAATGGACTTGTTGGATCTTCTTGCAGTCCAAGGGACTCTCAAGAGTCTTCTCCAACACCACAGTTCAAAAGCATCAATTCTTCAGTGCTCAGCTTTCTTCACAGTCCAACTCTCACATCCATACATGACCACTGGAAAAACCGTAGCCTTGACTAGACGGACCTCTGTTGGCAATGTAATGTCTCTGCTTTTCAATATGCTATCGAGGTTGGTCATAACTTTCCTTCCAAGGAGGAAGTATCTTTTAATTTCATGGCTGCAGTCACCATCTTCAATGATTTTGGAGCCCCCAAAATAAGGTCTGACACTGTTTCCACTGTTTCCCCATCTATTTCCCATGAAGTGATGGGACCAGATGCCATATTAGTTTTATGAATGTTGAGCTTTAAGCCAACTTTTTCACTCTCCTCTTTCACTTTCATCAAGAGGCTTTTTAATTCCTCTTCACTTTCTGCCATAAGGGTGGTGTCATCTGCATATCTGAAGTTATTGATATTTCTCCTGGCAATCTTGATTCCAGCTTGTGCTTCCTCCAGCCCAGCGTTTCTCATGATGTACTCTGCATAGAAGTTAAACAAGCAGGGTGACAGTATACAGCCTTGATGTACTCCTTTTCCTATTTGAAACCAGTTTGTTGTTCCATGTCCAGTTCTAACTGTTGCTTCCTGACCTGCATACAGGTTTCTCAGGAGGCAGGTCAGGTGGTCTGGGATTCCCATCTTGAAGAATTTTCCAAAGTTTGTTGTGATCCACACAGTCAAAGGCTTTGACCTAGTCAATAAAGCAGAAATAAATGTTTTTCTGGAACTCTCTTGCTTTTTCCATGATCCAGCAGATGTTGGCAATTTGATCTCTGGTTCCTCTGCCTTTTCTAAAACCAGCTTGAACACCTGGAATTTCACGGTTCATGTATTGCTGAAGCCTGGCTTGGAGAATTTTGAGCATTACTTTACTAGTATGTGAGATGAGTGCAATTGTGAGGTAGTTTGAGCATTCTTTGGCATTGCCTTTCTTTGGGATTGGAATGAAAACTGACCTTTTCCAGTCTTGTGGCCACTACTGAGTTTTCCACAAATTTGCTGGCATATTGAATGTAGCACTTTTACAGCATCATCTTTCAGGATCTGAAATAGCTCCACTGGAATTCCATCACCTCCACTAGCTTTGTTCGTAGTGATGCTTTCTAAGGCCCACTTGACTTCACATTCCAGGATGTCTGGCTCTAAGTGAGTGATCACACCATCGTGATTATCTGGGCCGTGAAGATCTTTTTGTACAGTTCTTCTGTGTATTCTTGCAGCCTCTTCTCAATATCTTCTGCTTCTGTTAGGTCCATACCATTTCTGTCCTTTATCAAGCCCATCTTTGCATGAAATGTTCCCTTGGTGTCTCTAATTTTCTTGAAGAGGTCTCTAGTCTTTCCCATTCTGTTGTTTCCCTCTGTTTCTTTGCATTGATTGTTGAGGAAGGCTTTCTTATCTCTTCTTGCTATTCTTTGGAACTCTGCATTCAGATGCTTATATCTTTCCTTTGCTCCTTTGCTTTTCGCTTCTCTTCTTTTCATATCTATTTGTAAGGCCTCCTCAGGCAGCCTTATGTATGTCCTATTCCTACCCTAATGTGGTTTAATAAAGTGGCTTAGGGACATGTGAAACTGTCTAGAGGATCTTCCTCCTTGAATCACAGCTAACCACAGAATTGTCCTACTCTCATCAGTAGAGAAGAGATTCTGAAGAGTGATCAGTTCAGCCAGCATGCACCACCACTGCTTCCACTTCCAAGCATCAGTATTGGTAGTGCCCTGGGACACACATTCATATAGGCTGTATTAGATCCAGTCCACCTTGACTGGGCACACAACTCATGACTCTCATCCTTGGCAGTCTTGGCAAGTCCTGGCACCTTGAAGGGAGCCATGGCCAATCTCAGAACACTATTCACTGACTGTCACTTGAATACAAGGGCCTGAGACAGAAATGCTTCAAATAGCATCTTCTGCAAAAAATGTCTTATCTTGGAAAGAGTTCAACAGCAGCAATAATTTTATTCAAAACCAAAGTCTTTACAATGGCTTACCAGGTCCTACAAGACCTGACTCCTTCACCTGTAATACAATCCCTCACATACTCTGCCCCAAACACACTGGACTCCTGCTGTTCTTCAGAAGGAGTACTGGATCAAACCCAATATGTCTGATCCAGCTGTTTCTACTTCTTGAAACACTCTTCCCCCAGGCAACCACTAGTAAAGTCCCTTGTGCGTGTGTGTGCTTAGTCGTTAAGTCATGCCTGACTCTTTGCAACCCCAAGAACTGTAGCCCACCAGGCTCCTCTGTCCATGAGATTTCCAAGGCAAGAATACTGGAGTGGGTTGCCATTTCCTCCTCCAGGGAATCTTCCTGACCCAGGGATCACACCTGGATCACACCTGTGTCTCCTGCGTCTCCTGTTTGGCAGGTGGATTGTTTACCACGTTACCACCTGGGAAGCCCAGCTAAATTCCCTTGCCTCTGCTCGTATTCGCTTCAAGCTTTTGCTCAAATTTCAACTTCTCAGTGAGACTTGGTATCCAAACCTCCCTTATCCTACTCTGCATATGCTCTTTCCCATAATTCCCAACATCTTCTATCACACTACTGGGTTGGCCAAAAGTTTAGTTCAAGTTTTTTCCTAACATCTTATGGACAAGCCTGAATGAACTTTTGGCCAACCCAATATTATACTTGACCTTAACCTTATTTATTATGTTTATTGTTTGTCTCCTTGGTTAGAATACAGGTAAACTTTGCTGCTGCTGCTTCTGCTAAGTCGCTTCAGTCGTGTCCGACTCTGTGCGACCCCATAGACGGCAGCCCACCAGGCTCCCCCATCCCTGGGATTCTCCAGGCAAAAACACTGGAGTGGGTTGCCATGTCCTTCTTCAAGGTAAACTTTACTGGAGCAATAATCATTTTTCTGTGTGGTTTTTTTTTTGGCCATGCTGCACAGCTTGCAGGATCTTAGTTCCCTGACCAGGAAGCAAACCCGGGCCTCCAGCAGTGACAGTGCTGAATCCCAATCCCAGGACCTCCAAAGAATTTCTAGAAATCTTTGTTTCATTACTGATATACCCAAGTACCTAGATAGACCCTGGCACATAGCAGATGCTCAATAAATATTAGATAAATAAATGAAAGCACCTAAGTGTATGCCAGTCATAGTTCAAAGAGCATGGCATTTATTTAAATTTCACTAAAGTTTGTACTGCTATTATTCTGAGTTTACAGAGAGGAAGCTAAGACCCAGAGAGGTTAATAACTGGTCAAAGTGAAAGTGAAAGTTGCATCCGACTCTTTGCAACCCCATGGACTGCAGCCTGTCAGGCTCCCCTGTCTGTGGACTTCTCCAGACCAGAATACTGGAGTGGGTAGCCATTCCCTTCTCCAGGGAATCTTCCCAACCCAGGTATTGAACTGGGTCTCCTGCATTGCAAGCAGATTCTTTACCAGCTGAGCTATGAGGGAATTCCTGGCCAAAGGCTACCCTGTTACTAAGTAATGTATCCAGAATTCAGAACCATGCAATATGATTCACAACCCACACAGAACTGTCAGTCAGAAACCCACACAGGAGCCCATGCCTAAAAGGAAAAGGTTCTATCCAAAGTACAGATATTTTTCTGTTTGCTCTATAGCAGAATGATCTTAAACACTCACAGATATTCTGTTAATGCAATGCTAAGTTGCTTCAGTAGTGTCCGACTCTGTGCGACCCCATAGACGGCAGCCCAACAGGCTCTCCCGTCCCTGGGATTCTCCAGGCAAGAACACTGGGGTGGGTTGCCATTTCCTTCTCCAATGTATGAAAGTGAAAAGTGAAAGTGAAGTCGCTCAGTCATGTCCGACTCTTCGTGACCCCATGGACTGCAGCCTACCAGGCTCCTCCATCCATAGGATTTTCCAGGCAAGAGTACTGGAGTGGGGTGCCATCACCTTCTCCGTGTTAATGCAATAGGATTTTAATAATGCTTTCAGAGTGTTGTAGCTAGGATGAAGATTGAATATGGTAATAACTGTAAATAGCAATTCCATTTACTAAATATATTAGTGAATCTCTAGATTCAACAGGTATTAAAATATGCTAATATGGTTCCTGAAGAAATTGTTGACCCCAGAGGGTTCAATTTGGAGCAGCAAACCAATTATCTCAACCAAAAGTTACCTGCAATTGCCCTGGTTGCCTTTTGATATGTTGATGACTTAAAATGTGAACCATCCATTTATTAATTTCAGCTTGTTAAGCCTGAAAAATCTGTGTCATATTATTTTTAATTGCATCAATTAAAATGAGAGTCACATACATAGCATGAATGTCATTGTGTGCATGTAATTAATCAGATGCTGTGGAAAAAGGCCACTAAAACATTAACATTATAAAGCACATCGATGAATAAGGGAATATTCTGGATTTTTAAGCTTCATACTATCAAATAATGAATATCCTCACATAAGTGATCACCTACCAATTGACATCATTTTTAAGGAGATGAAATCTCAAATGAACTGGTTTCTTATTTTTTCAAATTATAGTACAAAATATTTCATTTTCCATTTCTTTATTTAGTTTATACTCTGGACTACATGTTACCACACCCTACACCAATATAATGGCATCATCGACTCAATGGACATGAGTTTGAGCAAACTCGGGAACATAGTGAAGGACAGGGAGGGAGGCCTGGCATGCCTGTTCACGGGGTTGCAGAGTCAGACATGACTGAATGACTGAACAACGATAACAATGCCAGTATAATACTGATACGATGATGTAGGAATCCAATGACTTAAGCAGAGTGTATATTTTTGTGTCTGACTTCTTAAACTTAACATTATATTTGCAAGATTCATTTATGTTGTTATGTTTGGTTACAGTCCATCCAGTCACTTTGATGTGTAGTATTCCATTTTTTACTCTACCACCATCTGTTTATCCATGTTATGGTTGGTGAACAGTTGTGTTCAACTTGGAGCATAATGAATATATATCTATAGATGTTTTTGTACATGTTATTTGACCTACAGTTTTTGTATTTCCATTGTATATACACTCAGGATTAGAATTGCTGGGTCACATTATTAGCTTTAGTTTATAACATCTGTGCCCAGGAAAAATATGAGTGTCAATAGTTTAGGCAGTAATCCTAGGAAGCACTAGTAGTGGAAATGGAGACACTGGAAATGAAAGAAAGCCTTAAAGAGAGAGTAGTAAACAAGTTCCCACTGAGAGCAACTAGAGCTTGATAGAAAATATCAGTGTTATCCCAACTGAGGGATAAGGAAGCTAGGGCATTTTATCCACCAAATCTTTGTCATTGGTTGAGATGCATTGATGAGGGCCATTAATGTCTGCGTTTTTAGCTTGCTTTGCCTGCACTTTGAGTGTGCTCACAGAAAATCTCCCAGGCCAAAACGGTGAGGTATTACATAGCCTTTTGCATGTGGAACCCAAGCTGAGAAAACATGGGCCAACAGCATCTGCCATAAGAGCTGAACTCAAAAAGAAAGTAAAATCTCTAAGTGGCAAAATAGAGGAATTAAAGCCAAAGCTTTAACTTTTAGTTTGAGGAGGTCCTTCTTGTTTATTTTTAGTTGCCCATAGGTGCTTAGGTTTATTTCCGGGCTCTGGATTCTGTTTCATTGGTCTACATGTCTGTTTATATACATGTGCCATACTGTTTTGATGACTATGCTTTTATAGTATACCCTGAAATCAAGGAGTGTGGTGCCTCCTGCTTCGCTCTTCTTTTTCAGGATTTCTTTGGCTATTCTAGGTCTTTTGTGATTCCATATAAGTTTTAGGGGTGTATTTTTCTTTTTAAAAAGTATTTATATATTTATTTTTAATTGTACTGGGTCTTTATTGCTGCACATGGGCTTTCTCTAGTTGCTGTGAGTGGGGGCTATTCTTTGTTGTGGTGCACAGGCTTCTACTGTGATGTCTTCCCTGTTGCAGGATCTAGGCACATGGGCTGCAGCACACAGACTCCAGTAGTTGCCACTCCTAGACTCTAGGGCTTGGGCTCAGTAGTGGTACATAGGCTTAGTGGCTTCACAGCTTGTGGAATCTTCCTGGACTGGGGATTGAATCCATATCCCTTGCACTGGCAGGTTAATTCTTATCCACTGTACCACCAGGGAAGTCCAAGAGTGTGTTTCTCTATTTCTGGGAAAAAAAAAAATAATGCCATTGCAGTCTTGATAGGGATTGTATGAAATCGGTAGCTAGGTTTTGGTTCAGTTCAGTTCAGTTGCTCAGTCATGTCCGACTCTTTGTGACCCCGTGAATGACATTAATTCTTCCAATCCATGAACACAGGATACATTTCATTTATTTGTGTCTTCTTAGATTTTTCTCATCAGTATCTTACATCAAAATAGTGATCTTTCACCTTCTTAGTTAAATTTATTCCTATGTATTTTATTGGTTTTGATCTTATTATAAGTGAAGTTGATTTGTTTATTTCTTTTTCAGAAAATTTATTGTTAGTGTATAAAAATTTTACTGACTTTTATATGTTAATTTTGTATCCTACAACTTTACTAAATTCATGGATTACATCTAAGAGGTTTTTCTATTTGGGGTTGAATTTTTAGGAGTTTCTTTATATAAAGTCATGTCCTCTGCAAGAAGGTACAATTTTACTTCTTTCTCTCCAATTCTCTCCAATTTATTTCTTTTTCTTGCCCAATTACTCTGACTGGGACTTCCAGAAGTATACTGAATAAGAGTGGTGACACTGAGTACGCTTGTCTCATTTTTGATCTTAGAGAAAATGCTGTTAACCTTTCACCATTGAGTTTGCTAGCTGTGGGCTTTTCATATATGGCCTTTACTGTGTTAAGATATATTCTTACTATGCCTAACTTAGGAGTTAAATCATGAATGGGTGTTGAGTTTTGTCAGATGCTTTTTCTGTGTCTATTGAGATGGTTATACGATTCTTCTACTCTATTAATATGATGTGTCACATTGATTAATTTGCCTGTGTTAAGCCATCTTTGCATCAGTCTGTCAGCTCAGTCCCTCAGTCGTGTCCGACTCTTTATGACCCTAAGGACTGCAGCACTCCAGGCTTCCTTATCCATCACCAACTCACAGAGCTTGCTCAAATTCATGTCCATCAAGTCGGTGATGCCATCCAGTCATCTCATCCTCTGTTGGCCTCTTCTCCTACCTTCAATCTTTCCCAGCATTACGGTCTTTTCCAATGAGTCAGTTCTTCGCATCAGGTGGCCAGAATTTTGGAGCTTCAGCTTTAGCTTCAGTCCTTCTATCCTAGGGATAAATTCCACTTAATTGCAGTGAACAATCTTTTTGATGTTCTGTTGAAATTGCTTTACTGGTATTTTACTGAGAATTTATGCATCTATATTCATCAGAGATGTTGGCCTCTACTACCTTTTTGTTAATGTTATTGCTGTCTTTGGTTTTTAGAAGTCTTATTGTGATGTGCTTAAATGTAGTTTTCCTTACATTTACTTTATATTGACACTGCAAACTTAGATGATGTTATACACATGTGGGGAGGATTTTTCTTTAACTTTGTGGTAGACAGCATAAGAGACTATCACCTTAATCCAATCGAGGACAGAGTTAATTGAGGCTAGATTTTACCCTTTATAAGGCCTGATCTATTTCCAATTTGGCTGTAGTCAAATTCATCCTGCTTCAGAGTCAACTGAAAGACTGGGTGTTTTCCAAGGCTCCTCTCTTCTGGCTAGTCTTGAACACTAATTTTTATCTAGTCTTGTAAAAGCTCCACTCATATTCTCTGGCCCTTAGCAGCTACTACTTTATATTTATCTTTTCATTCTCTCCACCAATGCCACTTATGAATTAGATAATTTCTGAAGCAAAAAACAATATAGTGTTGAATTCTCCTCAAATTTTCCCTTTCTCCATGAACTTGAACCCTAAATCCTAGCTGCCTTTGTAACTTTCTGGTGACTTTCAAATAGGTTTTAAAAAACATTTTAATCAACTTTTTACTTGTGCTTGATGGAAGAATTAACCTACTGCAAGTCAGTTCCTTGTGTCCAGAAGCAATATTGTTACTGGTAAATTAGATGGCAAACTTTGTTAACAGACACTTTAACTCAGCATTGTCATGCAGTTTCAGTATAATAGCTGATGTTCATAACAGCAACCTTGGGCCATTCTGATGCTAATATGTCTTCTGAATCATCAAAGAGTAAATTAAAATCAAAATAGCTTTAGTGTTTGAGATATTTAATGAGCTTTCATTCATTTCACAGATAATCCATGAACATTGAATATGGGAATTTGCCTTCAAAATATTTCTGTCAAATTCTTCTCTTCTTTGTCTTATGGGCCACAACTCTGAAGCATCAATTCTGCCATATGAACATTTGAGTAAGTCTAAAGCTGCTTCTTAAATGTCTTGGTCTTTCTCTCTGCACTCCAGAACTTTTATGCAGAAGAGGGACACTTTCCATCTGGCTAAACAAGAACTCATGGCAGAAATTTGATTTTTATGCAAAAATATCATCTTTGCTAACAAGATGTTTGGAATCTAAAGTGTATGACTCACCTAGTCTTGAATTGTTTGCTTTAGAGCTCCTGTCTAAAGCCCTGCTGAGACAACTGATATTCAGGAGAAACTATCTAAAGATACCATTTGTTCTTGTTGTTGTTCAGTTGCTAAGTCCTGTCTGACTCTTTTTGACCTCACGGCTTGCAGCACACCAGGCTCCTTTGTCCCACTATCTCCCCGAGTTTGCTCAAACTCATGTCCATTGAGTCATTGATGCCATCGAACCACCTTCTCCTCTGCCTCTCCCTTTTGTTTTGCCTTCAGTCTTTTCCAGCATTAGGGTCTTTTCCAATGAGCTGACTCTTCACGTCAGGTGACCAAAGTATTGGAACTTCAGCTTCAATCTTTCCAATGAGTATTCAGGGTTGATTTCCTTAGAATTGGCTGGTTTGATCTCATTGCAGTAAAGGGATTCTCAAGAGGTTTCTCCAGCAGTTCAAAAGCATCAGTTCTTCGGTGATCAGCCTTCTTTATGGTCCAGCTCTCACTCACATCTGTACTACTGGAAACACCCTAACTTTGGCTATATGGACTTTGGTTGGTAAAGTGATGTTTCTGCTTTTAATACACTGTCTAGCTTTGTTATAGGTTCCCTTTCAAGAAGCAAGCATCTTTTAATTTCATGGCTGCCATCACTGTCTGCAGTGATTTTGGAGGCCCCCAGAATAAAATCTGTCACTGCTTTTACTTTTCCTCCTCTATTTGTCATGAAGTGATGAGACTGGAGGCCATGATCTTAGCTTTTGGAATGCTGACTACTAAGCCAGAGTTTTCACTCTCCTCTTTCACTTTCATCAAGAGGCTTTTTAGTTCCTCTTCACTTTCTGCCATTAGGGGGTATCACCTGCATATCTGAGGTTATTGATATTACTCCAGTTATTGATATTACTCCAATGACTTGATTCCAGTTTGTGATTTATCCAGCCCAGCATTTCACATGGCGTACTCTGCATGTAAGTTAAATAAGCAGAGTGACAATATATAGCTTTGATGTACTCCTTTCCCAATTATGAACCAGTCCGCTTTTCCATGTCCAGTTCTAACTGTTGCTTCTTGACCAGCATACAGATTTCTCAGGAGGAGGCAGATTAGGTGGTCTGGTATTCCCATCTTTAAGAATTTTCCACAGTTTGTTGCAATCCTCAGTCAAAGGCCTTAACATAGTCAATGAAGCAGAAATAGTTTTCTGAAATTCCCTTGCTTTTTCTATGATCTACTGGATGTTGGCAATTTGATCTCTGGTTCCTCTGCCTTTCCTAAATCCAACTTGTACATCTGGAATTTCTTGGTTCACATACTACTAAAGCTTAGCTTGAAAGATTTTGAGTATTACCTTGCTATCATGTGAAATGAGCACAATTGTGAGGTAGTTTGAACATTCTTTGGCATTTCCCTTCTTTGGAATAGAAATGAAAATGGACATTTTCAAGTCTTGTGGCCATTGGTGAGTTTTCCAAATCTGCTGACTTACTGAGTGAAGCACTTTAACAGCATCATCTTTTAAGATTTGAAATAGCTCAGCTGGAATTCCATTACCTGCATTAGCTTTGTTTGTAGTCATACTTCCTAAGGCCCATTTGATTTCACACTCCAAGATGTCTGACTCTAGGTGATGATCACACCATCGAGGTTATCTGGGTTATTAAGATGTTTTATGTACAGTTCTTCTGTGTATTCTTACCACCTCTTCTTAATCTCTTCTGCATCTGTTAAGTCCTTACAATTTCTATCCTTCATTGTGCCCATCCTTACATGAAGTGTTCCTGTGATATCTCTAATTTTCTTGAGGAGATCTCTAGTCTTTCCCATTCTATTGCTTTCCTCTATTTCTTTGCATTGTTCACTCAAGAAGGCGTTCTTATCTCTCCTTGCTCTTCTCTGAACCTCTGCATTCAGTTGAGTATATCTTTCCATTTCTCCCTTGCCTTTTACTTATGTTTTTCCTCAGCTACATGTAAAGCCTCCTCCAACAACCACTCTGCCTTCTTGTATTTCTTTTTCTTCAGGATAATTTTGATCACTGACTTCTGTACAGTGTTATAAACTTCCATCTATAGTTCTTCATACACTGTCTACCAGATCTAATCCCTTGAATCTATTTGTCACTTCCATTGTATAATCATAAGGGATTTGATTTAGGTCATTCCTAAACTCTGCCAATCATTTATTTCTAGCTGCATGGTAGAGTTACATTTTGTGTGTGTGTTTAAAATTAACTGGATCTTTACCCCCAAACAAGCTAAATTTTCAAATTTGTAATTTCTTGGAATTTTTCAGAAGTACATGTGATTGTAATGAGCAGCCAGCTATTTCAAAACCTCATGGGTGATTAGAAAACTGTATATCTAAGTTTTATTACTTTAGCTCCTAGGAGAAATATATTAACCACAATTATGATTTAAATGTTCCACTGCCCTTCTTCTTGAAGGTGAATGTAGGAATACAAGTATGACCAATAGCTTTATATCATCTGTGAAACATTTTTGACAATATTGTCCATTCTGTGGTTCAATAGTGGTTATACAAAGGACAGTTTTAATTTACCAGCAGTTACTCACAGGGCCTGAAGCACACCTGCATTTTGATGACTTTAAAATACTGGACCCAGATCTCTGTCCTGAGCCTATGGCACAGCTTTACCTGGTTGTGTCTCTGGCCCCCCAGAACGTGACAGTGCAAACTGAATTCAGGCAACGCAAATTGAACTCCTACTCTCCCAGATCTGATGTTCCTTCTGATTCAGTGAATGGCACCTTCAGTTTCCCAACATGGAAACCTCCACACCTACATTCTCAACCCCGACTGACTGGGTCTCTTAAGTTTTGCTCCTTTGCTGTCTCTTACATCCTACCCCTTTTTCTACCAACTCCTATCTCCTGAGTTCAGGCTCATCACTTCTCATATGGATTTTTGCAGAAAACCTATAAGTGGATTTTAGTTGCTTCACTCTCTTTAATCCATTTTCATACTATTTCCAAAATCAGCTTTCCGAAAGCAACAGCCTGATTGGTCATTCCCTTGTGATCTTTCAAAGGCGCCTCCAGTCTCATTAGGGTAAGAGCTAAATATTTTGGGTTACATAAAAAGTTCTTTATAATCTACCTAGCTCCTCATCCTCACCTCACACTTTGGTTCTGCCATATTCTAGAATAAGTCACAGTCTCACATGCAAGTCTTTTCACCTAGGCTTTCATGCTTTTAATGTTCTTCCCTCTTTTCTTTGCCTGGAAAATCCAATCGGTCACAGCAATTTAACTCAGGGGTCACTTCCTCCTGAAAACTTTCCCCGAGTCCTCCAAGGTGGCCTATGACCACTTTTTCCATGCACCTCAAACACCACTGCTTGCCTTATCACACTACACTGATATTGTCTGTTTACATAACCATCTTTTCTCATCTTTTCCTTAATCTATAAATTCCTTTAAAGGCAAGAAACTTGGTTTTATTATTTCTAATCCCACTGCATCACAAACAAAAAAAATGTAGACAGGATGCAGACTCACAGATGATGTGTTTGGGGTAATGAAAAATTTAATAAGCTTTTCAGGCTTTTGCCAATTAAATAAAGATAG